>CM024516.1:11353646-16153646 GCA_014182375.1 Eucalyptus virginea | reverse complement strand
CCCATTCCCTGCTCTCGTTTTCTTCCATTTCTTATCTCTGCTTTCTTGGTTCTGCTTTATATCCCATTGGACCCAACGTCTCTGCCCTTTTCTTATACTTTGGGTTTTGTAATCTCAAATCTAGACTTGTACAAATGATGCCCCACGCGAGGTCCATATCTCACAAAATGAGCAAGAAGAGGGTACGATTTGGTTCGGCCGCTATCTCGCCTAAGTCAACATTCGATGCATATGCGCTGAATGAAAATTTCTAAGTGTAGAAAAATTTCTATGTAGAAACCAAGTCCTAATTTTTCTTATGGAATGCATGAGAAGTATTCGGGCGAAAATTTACGTATCAATAGTGTTATCAAATAATTCATGCAAACCATCTATCATCTTAATCTCCTAAATAATATTAGGAAATGAAGAAATTTCAGCATCTCACAGCTCTATCTCCCTAAAAGAAAATTCACCCTCGAAATTTAATTTTATCTTTTCAATTAGAGAACTATTAATATTTGTATTTCATTTCGCTTTTGCTTTCCACTTCATTTTCTCAAAATCATGACATTGCCATAAGACTTTGATTGAAGGAATAGTCTTACTAACTTGTTCCTTTTGATCTAAAATATGTATCGGCTTCTCTACATCAGTTACTCTCTCGTTTATCTCGATTATCTTAGCATGATATCTAAGAGGTTGTCCGCTAACAAATGAGACAATTCATATATACGTAGGAACCAATTCATTTTTCCTCAACAAGAGCTCCATAGTAGCTGCAATGAGCTTTTATCGATATTCATTCCCCAAATCTATTGCGCACACAGACGCCCATGGAATCCCAAAACTCCATTCATTTGACCCTTGAAAATCTGATCTCTCTCTCCCCAGAACTTTTCCTCAAACTTTATTTCAATACTTTTCTCTTCAAAAGTACTACCTCTATAACTGAAAAATGACTTTCCGTTACCAGAATTCCGAAATTTCTTTTCCCATTTTCACTAGCATTTCCAAATTTCAAATATACTGTTTAGGCTTCCAACTATTCTCGAGCAAACACCAAATTTATTACTTAAGATTTGTCATGTCCAAAAGATCACATTCTAGCATTTAAGCAATCCTTACTCTTTTTCTTCCAAATTCTAAGAATCATCACACCTTAAACAGTCTTTAAGAGGGAGAATTACCAAAAAAAATCATAAACATATTGCAATTGTGCCAATTCAGTCTTAAACTTTTTTTCTTTTTTTGGCTAATTTAGTCGTAAACCTTTTACAATTGTGCCATTTTAATCCATCCGGCCAAAATTGGCTGGCCGACGCTGACGTGGACGGGCCGTTCGGCAAAAGCTGACATGACAATTTTTTAATATATATATATATATATATATATATATATATATATTTTTTTTTTTAAATTTTTTAATTTTTAAATATTTGTTGAATTTTTTTTTTCACCTTCTCCTTCCTCTGGTTGGCAAGGCCTTGCTAGATTTGGCGAGGCCAGCCTCACCATCGCTAGGCGAGGCCAGCCTCACCATCGCTAGGCGAGGCCCCGCCAAATCTAGTGAAGCTAGGCCTCACCAAATCCAAGGCAAGGGCCGACCTCTGGTGAGGAGCCTCGCTGGCCACACCATGGCTGGGCGAGGCTAACCCTTGCTAGATCTAGCAACAATACCCTCCCCTCATTGGGCGAGGCTCCCCTTCGCCAGTGATCCGTGGGGATGAACCTCGCCACTGGACGGCAAGGCTAACCTCACTGGCCCTCGCCTCTTGCTCACGTTGACTGGCTAGAGGAAGGAGAAAGTGGAAAAAAGAATTAAAAGAATTCAAAAATTCAAAAAACACTTAAAAAATCGAAAAAATAAATAAAAAAATTGCCATGTCAGCTTTCATTGGACAACAGTGTTCACGTCAATGCTGGCCGACTAATTTTGGCTGGATGGACTAAACTAGCACAATTGTAAAAGGTTTAGGACTAAATTGGCCCAAAAAAAGTTTGTGACTAAATTGGTACAATTTTAATAGGTTTAAGACTTTTTTGGTAGTTCTCCCGTCTTTAAGATCTCCAAAGTGTCATACTAATACAAAAATTTTCTTTGATACCAAAAATCTATTACTCTTCATCAACACTAAAAATCTAACCGGTAATACATATATCAGGTCACAATATAATACATCTTCCATATTCATCACAACTTGAACTTCCCCATCCATCAATTAAACCATCGGGATTTCTGTCATCTCGATAAAGACAGCCTAAGAATATCAAATTGTCCACTTGAAGAATTTGTGCAAATCAACTGTTATGTAGTTCATGAAAACCTTCAAATATTCTTCGTGCTCCTATGAATTGCTTGAATAGAGTTTATCAATAACAGAACTTCAAAATGGCCCTTTTTGGCACCACCGAATAATTAACATTCAATACATCCTGGACAAAATTCATAATATCGAAGTATTAAAGTTACAACTAAGAGATTTCCGATCATGGAACTTGGAAAAGATCCACTTATTTCAATCCCACTGTCTCTCAAGGCAATTTACCTTATTTCTCTCTATAGAATCAGTGACAACAAAAATAATAACTTATCTTTAAGCCATATATTTGATAAAGAATATCGCTACTTAAAACATAATTGCTTAAACTCGAATAATTATTACCTTCCAGATCATCAAGATAAGAATGTGTCTTTAATCAACAAATCTTAATAACGAATATTACAAAATAAGAACTCATCCAATTTCCAATTCAAAGTATGGCAAGTCCTGAACTTAAAGAATTATCACATAATCTCATCACTTCTTAGATCAATAACTTAAGCACTTGACTTATATCATTTCAACGAAAACCAAAACTGGAATTGATCATGTCTACTAATTATAAAAAACCCTTTCAAGTAAGGCTATCTACTCATAAGTTCATAGTCTTCAATTATGAGGATCATACTTGTTACTACAACCCATAAACCACAAGTAATTTACTTATCTCATGACGATTCGAGATTACAACTACTAAGATCAATTATTATTATTCGAATTATCACCATGTAACACATCAAGACTTCCAACATAGATTATCTTTTTTCTAATAAGAAAATCATAACCTATCTCAACTTATCATAACTTAATTTCCAAAATTCATATCTTACTATCTATAGTCATAACTTACCATAGAATTTATCATGACTTATCACTAAAGGATCACACTTTTATTCTAAAAATCATAACATAGACTATGCAATCCAAATCTATCTAACTCTAACAATAACCAAAGCTCGACCATTTTCATAATGAATACCACTATGATAATCAGTAGCTTGTGACTCTATGAATCATACCTAAACGCCTAACATATTATCACTCACTGCATGAGATTCGAATTAAAACTTAGCACTTCTAAAATCCATTCTTGTCATGATATATATCAACCACTAGAATTCTCATGTATCTACAAGTTATTTCCAAGATTCCTAAAGATCATAACATATTGAATAATCTATGACTTTCTTTATCAAACCTTATCACTTCCGAAATCCCTATTCCACCAAGTCATTTCTTGATGCGTAAAGTAAGGGCCTGTTTGGCAACGTGCAAAATAGTGCTAGATTCTGATTTTTTGTTCCCAGAATCAGTTTTGGATGAGAATCGCGTCTGGTAAAATTTTTGTTCCCGGGAACAATTTTGGACAAGATTTGAGAAAAAAAAATTTGATTCTCTGTCCAAGAATCAAAAAAAGAATTAAAACGGTGAAACCCTCGCTCTTCCCTTTCGTCATCCCAGTTGTAGTCCACCACCGCCCGCTGCCGTCCGCCGCCGCCCGCCGCCGCCAGTTGCCGGTCCGGCGAGGTCGTCGGAGGCTCGCCAGACCAGGGCGAGGTCCGGCGAGCTTGCCGGAGGCAAGCCTAGCCACCGGCGAGGCCGGCCTTGCCCGGCCCGGCGAGGCCGGCTGGCCCACCGACGAGGCTTGACCTCGCCGGATCTAGCGAGGCCAAGCCTCGCGGGGCTAGGCGAGCCTCGTTCACCGCCCGAGGCTCGGCCGACGAAGGCCGACCTCACCGAGGGCCGGCAACGCTTCGATGAGCGTCGCCGCCCTCGTCGCCGATCGCCGATCCGACGATCGGCCAAATGAAGAAGAAGAAGAAGAAGAATAGGAAAAAGGGAAAAAAAGAAAAAGAAAAAGTAAAAAGTAAAAAAATTATTTAAAATTTATTTAAAAATCAAAAGAAATTAATTTGGAACATAATCAATTAATATGGTATCAAACGCAATTCTATTCCAGAATCAAAAATTTTGGATAGTTACCAAACGCGCTTTTTTACTTAGAATCAGTTCTCAGGAACGGAATCAAAAATAATCATTTCTAGTCAGAATCAGCTCCCGGGAACAGATGCATTACCAAATGCGCCCTAAATGTGCATAATCCATCTATTTCATTTTCAACTTAAGCTCCTAATCATTAGTCACCTCATCACTTTATTAACCTCACTCTAATACCTAAATTATCATAGCCTAAATTCAATGAATGGATATTTTAATTCACTTCAACTGGCCAATGTATAACTAATTTATTATCATAACCTAATCCCCTAATTTCCTCTCATCCAAGCACTTTGTCTCTGTCTTCATCTTCATCAATGCCAAAGTCTTCTAGAAGGGGTAATTTGGTCATTTCACTAATTTTAACATGAAATTCTAATTTTGCCCTTGGACCCAATTGCTTGAAATGGGCTTGGTGGGCTTCATTGGGCCCACTTGACCAAATTCCCTAGGCGTGACACCCATTGGGCTTTCGCTTGGCCCGAATCCTTTTTCCAGTTTCCAATTCTTGGAGTTGTCCAAAAGTTAATGCTTATTGATCAATAGACAAATAAATGAGGCAACATCCACTAGGTTGATTTTGAAATTCTTGAAAGTTCGATACCCAAAATCGGATTAAAATTTATGGTGAAAATTGATCAAATGGGACTTTAGTACGATCTAAACTATCGTGTGGCTTTTAGGAGTTTTTGCGCGTTTAACCCGTGGTTGTTAAATTTTCAACCCATGTTCATGCCACTTCAAATTATAGATAACCATCAGTTGTCATGTAATCTCGAGTGATCAATTACTCATCCTGAGCACAAGATCAATAGGAAATTAGTTTATTGTCGTTCGTAACGAATATCGTAATCCTGCAGAATTACTTGCAAACTGACTATGTACTTCTATTGAATCGATTTATATCCAGTCGCTAATTGACTTATAACAACGTAATATTATCCCTCTTCGATCCCTATGGTCGAGTTGTCTATCCACGATTGAATTCTCTGGTCGTGCACGTTTTAACCATTGATGGCATCTCCCAATAGACTCATAAGTGATCGGTTCAGAGTAAATTCAACTAAGAGTGCATTGATAAAATAACTATTTCATATTTCCCGAGAATTATCGAATTTCAATATATCACAGAATTCTCTATTCCACAAAGTCATTTCTTAATGCGTAAAGTTCACATGCATAATCCATGTATTTCATTTTCAACTTAAGCTCCTAATCATTAGTCACCTCATCACTTCATTAACCTCACTCTAGTACCTAAATTTCCATAGAATTTGAACCTCGTATGAACAGATATTTAGCTTTACTTCAATCGGCCGTAGTATAACTAATTTATTATCAAACTATATAGATAATTTAAGCTCAACTAAGGTACCTCGAAACCTTATGTACAAAACATGTACCCCTACTTTCATTGTGCACTCTACTCCAGTCCTCCAATCGAACCCTCAAATATATCTTTGAAAACACTAGCCTAAAGGTCCCTGATTTTTTAACTTGATAAATCTATAAAAATATATTGGGGCAAGCCCAAGCTCAATAAATGAATTCTCTAAATCTAAAATGGGAGATCATCTTACCACTTAATCTCGATAGCACAACAACGTCAGAACAAAGAATAAGCAATATCATTTTGTGGATTCACACTATAATAACGACAATCCTTCATTTCATTCAATTACTAAGTAAACTTATTCCTTAATTATTTACAAATTCATAATAGAATATTACAATCACTTTAATGATACAACATGTATTCCACATGATTTAAGTACTGGCATCTCAATCCATAAATGACATGTTAACTCTTTCGGCTAATATGAGTGTGCATCATTGTGTAATTTCATTAAAACACCGATATCCACATGTTCAATCGCAAATTCAAGTTTCTCATCACTTTCCCACTTTAGTAACAAGGATATTAACCTACTCCAAACCACAAATATCCACTTACATTTTCCAAACATATTATGTGAAATTATTTAGGACGTAAATTACATGTTGCCGCTACATATAAATGACTATATCCATGTGTGCAATAAATGTCATGAGTTATATACAATTCAATACTTGAATGCACATAAACGAACATATAAATCTCATTTTGCGCAAATACCACACATTAGATCACCGATATACGTAGTAGGTGAGTGTGTGTATAATATATTTCATACTTGTCATTGGCAATTCATCTTGACTAATGAGGCATCCTGAATCATGAGGTATCTTGACACACAAGGCATTATCACCACTAATATATGGGTGACAAAAATATAACATAATACCTTCCATATACAATCATATAGCAGCAATGCACATAATAACACTAAATGGTCTCGTTAACCAGCCCTACTTTGATTAAAACTTCACAGAGCCATTTCTGAACATGACTAAGCTAAGCCGGTTTTCTCTTACTAGCCCCATTTTTATTTATTCCTCCTATTCATTTTCTCCTCTTTTATTATTTCTATTATTCATTTTTTATTATTTTTCTCTCGTTGTCTTCCTCAGGCGAAAGACGAACCCAGAAAACTCCCATTAACCAATTTCAGAACCTCTCAGAACCTCCTTTAACAATTTTCGAAGATGAACTAAACTAAGCCTATTTCTGTAAATGTCACTTCTCAACGCCATCATCAACCTCCAATCATCGCCAATAATCAAAACATGGCCATCAGCCATCAACTCCAGCCATTACCATTCTTTGAACATAAAACCTACATCCATGACTTACCGACATAATCCCGAGATGAAGATGCAAAAATGAAACCGTCACAAGGAAGTGATCGTGAACATTCCTGGATAATCCATAAGCATAACATGGCCATTTCCTCACCAGTGAATTCCATGGAGACGTCCCGAGAACATATGCAAAACATAGAATGAAAACACCAGAAAAATTGACATTCAGATTTTACAAAGAAATATGACTGGAATCGGACCTAAATTCTTAACAAGTCAATTGAAAACAGGCAATCTACGTCTACATGTTTTCAGATCCGATAATTTCATGTATCATTTTTCAGTTGTGCCACTAAGGCATTTCATCGAACACGCCAGATGCATTTGATTGAGGAGTTGAAATCTTTTCGAAATGTCCGCAATCAATGATGCAAACTTGAATGGGATTGATTTGATTCTAATCCATAACATGATGTTTTAATTACCTTTCTTCATCAAAACCAGTCGTAACAGAGCATGTTCAGTAGACAAACAAATGGACAAGAGGATCAATACGACTTTACTTGACTTTGGAAAAGTTATTTCATCAACGTTTTAGTTTCAGATACGACTCGACTACATCTAGCAATCAATAAGTAGAAGACACGCTCGAGAACGAACCAAATGACTCTGATTTAAATTAAGCATTCCATCGAGCAGAAGGTAGGCATCTCGGCCCTGAGTCCAGCTAAATATTGATTCGCAACCACACCATCATGTTCGGAATATCAGGTGAACTTCAATAGCAGTTAAGTCTTTCACAAACAGAAATTAGAATTCTCGGTCGCTGTGCAACAAGAAGAGCATCTGAAGACAGAACATGAGCTCATATTCAACTAACCCTGGGTTTTAGCTTAAAAAAGGTGAGCAGATTGAAGAATAGAGTTCCCAGATACTTCATTGATGAAGATCTTCCTCGACGTAAAGCTGATCGAGCAAGAATCTCTTCAAGATCCCGGATCAGGATACAGAGCAAAACAGGGCGACGCTGCACGACTCAAGAATAGTGAACGGCGTAGGTCGGAGATGGCTTGTTCACTGGTGGTCGATGCCACTGAACAAGCCTCGAAACGAAATCCAGGTTCTTGGAGCTTTCTTCGCCGGAAAACATAATAGAACCAGGGAGAGCTCCGCGCGACTTCGCCGGCGACGCTGGATTCCGTTGGATGGAAACTGAGAGGGATGAGAGAGAAGAGGCAAGAGAGAGAAGGGAATCTATTGCAACCGTCTCTCTCGCTCCAATTCGTTTCGTTCCGCTTCTGTCTCTCGCGCGCGCCTTCACTCGGGTTTTTGCTCCTGCTCTGATATACGTGCGCCACAGAGGATGAGGGAGAGAGAGAGAGAGAGAGGAGGTTTTCTTTAATGTGTTCCTTAATTGATTCAAAGCTTTGGGCCGAAGAGAAAGCAGCCATTTTGTCATATGAGGCTCCATGGACTTCAATTTCATGGGTTTTTTTATGGGTCCAAGTGAGGCAAATTGGGTTTCATGAATTGGGCCAAATTGGGCTCTCTTTATTAATTATTATCAATTTTTGTTATTTCTATTGATTTAGTATGTTTTATTACAAAAGATGCATATTTGATTTATTAGGTAAAAATTCAAGTGTCAACCGTCGGAAGAAAGAATCCATTCAAAAGCTTAAAAAAGGTAAAAGAATCATTAACCAACCATTCCGAAAATGAACCCAATTAAGGTATATCATATATTAAATGGCAAAAGAAGAGTATCTCATCTATGATTAGTACAATATGATGGAACTTCAGACCTTTCATGTGTTCCACATATCCGAAATGGAGAAAAATGCCAAATTTTTGCTTAGTATGAACTTTATCACTCATAGTGAGGAATGTACATGCATACATGTTGGAATCATTCCTTATTTGTTTATCAAAAGAAATAATCTATTAAAAAACCTAAGAAGAAGAAAGAATCGCGAACTAGTCATTCCCCGAATAAACACAAGCAAGGTATTTCGTGCATTCAATGGCTAAAGAAAAGCATGTCATACATGATTAGTTCAATAAAACAAAACCTTGGACATTCCATTTGTTCCATAAATCCGAAGTGGAGCAAATGCCATGTTTTTACTTAGTTTGAATTTTATCACTTCTCTCTATATAATTACAATTTGCATAAAAGGAACACTAGCAAATGCATATGTATACATATTGAAATGATTCATGTTTGTCAGAAGAAAGAATCTACTCAAAACCTTAGAAGGTGAAAGAATTGTGAACCGATTATTAAGCAAACAAAAACAAACAAAGTATTTTATAAATTAAATGACTAAAGAAAAGTATCTTATCTAAGATTAGTTCAATATGATGAAACCTCGAACATTCCATTCATTCCTTAGATCCAAAATGGAGCAAAATGCGCTGTTTTTGCTTAGTTTGAATTTTATCACTCCTCTCTATACAATTTCGGTTCGTATAGAAGGAACACTAGGGAATGTATATGTTTACATGTTGAAATTGTTCCTTATTTGTTTGTTCGAAGAAAACCCAAGAATGTGAAAGAATCATGAACCAATTATTACGCGAATAAACACAAGCAAGGTAAATCATGCATTTGATGGCTGAAGAAAAGTATCACATTCATGATTAGTTTAATATGATGGAATCTTGTATATTCCATTTTTTCCATATATCTAAAATGGAGCAAAATGCCATGCTTTGGTTTTGTTTAAATTTTATCACTCCTCTCCATATAATTCGATTCGTATAGTAGGAACAATGGGTGTATATGTATACATGTTGAAATGGTTTCTAGTTTTTTGTCGGAAGAAGGAATCTATTCAAAAACTAGAGCAAATAAAAGAATTGTAAAATAATCATTTATGCAAATGAAAAAAGCAAGGTATCTCATACATTAAATAACTGAAGAAAAGTACCTTATTTATGATTAGTTTGGTCAAATGTATGGTGATATCACAACTAACAAGACTCTCAATATTATTAATGAATTAGATACTATTAAACAAGTTATATAAGTGTCCTTGTATAGAGTATAGGGTCATTTCCTAATAAGCATATGCGCCTATTACCATAAAAATTATTGGAATATAATACGCGAAAACGTTATGATATTGCAACTTATGTTAATGTAAAATCATTAGAGAAATAAACAAGAAATAATAATGATACCGGAAATTTACGTGGTTCGGTCCGAGTATTGGTATCTACATTTACAGGAAGAGCCATTAGCAAATGGTCCACTATAATTGAAGAATCATAGTTTACAATCGCTCATACGTTCGAGTGTTTCCCACACCAAGATTTAAGCTCAAACTCAAAGTATTTATAAATAAACAACTTATTTGGACATAAACTCACTGCATAACATTATCAACGTTCAAGCTCAAAACAAAAACGCTCTACGTATGCCAAAATCAAGAACTCCAGCATTTGTCTTTGGTCCACGTACGTACAGCTTTGCATTCCTATTCAAGGCTTTGCACAGCTTCTTTCTAGACGTCTTTCTCGTGCAGCTCTCAAATCTTGCGGCTACTCTTGAAGAATAAACACCTTTTGCCTTTTATATGTGTGCCCAAGGTCAAAAATTTGACCTGGGCCCACCGACTTTAGTCTTCAACGTAGACTAGGCTTCTTCTGTGGGTAAAGATTTGAAACCCTTCCTTTTTCTTTTATTTTATATTATTTCTTCATTTGTAAACCTTCATGTAGTCCAATAAGCTTCTTTGACCGAAGACATCCAAGAATCAAAAAAAAAAAAAAAAAATCGAATTTCTTTTCTTGTGCATAATCTTGAATATTATCTTTATCAGAAAAATATCTTCACGATCAAATATAAAAATAAAATTCCAAGCGGATCATGTTCTGCAAACGCTTAAACTCGAAACATAATTTAACAAAAATCATCTTCACTAGCATAATTGATGGGTCAAATGATGTATGGGACAAAGAGGAGATGGTTTCATAGAATGAATGGAGAGGTACGGACACCTGGAGTGTCAAAACTTGGCACGGAAGGATATTTAAGTGCCAAAACTTTGAAAATGTACACTTAAGTGCCAAAATCGGAGTAAAAATGGATCACTTAAGTGCCAATCCGATCAAAATCCGGCCAAAATGCAGACGCGGCATTTTTCAGCGACATGCTTAACTGACGTGGCAACTTTAAAAAAAAAAAAAAATGCACACGTGGAGGAGGAAAACGACGTCGCCCCATCCACTCTACCTTGGCCAAACTAAACTACGTTGTTTTCCTTAGTGCTAAACGATGTCATTTAGCTTATTTGGATTTTAACCATTCGTCCATCGCGTTCACACCAAATTTGACGTTCTCTCCATCTCTGTTCACAGCTCGCCAGTCACAAGTCATCGTTTGCAGGTCATCGCTCACCGTCGTCACTTGCCGTCATCGCTCGTTGTCATCAATTTCCTCAGGTTTTTTTCTCTTCTTCCTCTCCCCTGTAGTGAAATTAGGGTTTCGACTCGTTTACTAGGGCTCCAACTTGAAATTTGGGGGTCGGTTGGGAAATCTTAGGCTTGGATAGTATTGATGTGAGATTTAAGGCTCAAATTTGGTGCTAGAACCCTATTGGGGGTTCGGATTGACAGTTTATGATCGGCCTTGAAATGTAGGGCTCAGTGTAGGGCTCGGGGGGAATTAAGGCTCAGATGTTGTGGTAGATACTGTGATGTGTGATTTAGGGCTCGGGTGTGGAATTGTGATGTGCGAAAGTAATTTGTAGGGGTCGGATGTGAAATGTGCGATGGTGATTGGTGATTGTTAGGGTTCGGAGTATTGGACCTTGGACATATGATAGTTTCGAATCGAATCTCTTGTTGTCATGGGGAGTTCTGGGCATTTTTTTTTTTTAAATTGCAGTGTTGAAATTGGTGTCAAGAGGACCCATGCTTATTTGGGGGATCTCTCCATATTTTAAGGGAATGCGACATAATCAAAGAAGTAGCTGTTGGGTCCCCACCTCTATTTGTCCTGAAGCCTCTTTTCAATCAAAGTAGTTGTCGTCTGACATGTGCATCTTCCCTCTTTCTTCTTTTCTTTAATAAAGAGTGTAGAGACCTCCACATGTAATTGTCTGTTGTTCTTTATGAATATGGTACCAAAAGTTAATTGTATTTTTTCCCTCTTTTGTTACATAAATGGCTCATGATAAGAACTATGTTACTGTCATTGTTTGCTACGATGGGGATTTTGCAATTGGGGAGGATGAGTGGGAGTATGAGGAGGGAATGAGGGTACTATCTTTGTAGATATAAAGAAGGCATCTTATATTGGATTTGTTAGAGATATAGTAACATATTTGCCTTGTAAAGTACAAAAGTTGCTGTACTGGGTTCTTGAGAAAGGCTTGAGAGATGGTTTGGGAATTTTAGAAGATAATAATGGTTTTAGGGATCTCCTATACCATTATCTTCATAGCAAAGAGGCGAAAGTATTTGTTGAATACAATAGTAATAGTGGGGACGAAGATGATGACAGAGATAGCACTCAAGTAGGAGAATGAGAAAATGGTATTCGAGCTAGTACTGAGGTTAAGAATGAAGGAGGACATGATGGACATGACGGGGGAGAGGGGCGCAAATATTGTTTGATAGGGCTAGTAAAAGCACCTAAAGGAGGTGAATAGGTGTTAAAGAAGTTTTTGCAGTACTTAACAACTTAATTCGTTTTTTGAGAATAATAGACTGAATATGTAAAAGACTGTAAACAGTTATATAAGAATACAAATTAAAATAAAGAGTTTAGGGAAAGAGAATTGAAACACCAAGTTTATAGTGGTTCGGCTTAGATCAAGCCTATGTCCACTCTCTCACACTGACAGCCCACTGGCTGAATTCCACTAAGAACAAAAAGAGATTTTACATTCTCACGTCTTTGATTCCATAGTGTAGAAACTCAACCACACTTCCTCAAGGTCTCACAAGTATTTAATATCTCTTTTGAGTACAATATAAGCTCGGTGATTGAATCAGCAAAGAACTAGGAGCTTCAGACTTTGGAATTTTTCTTTCACATACTCTTGAATAACTTGAGTGTCTTCCTTATATACTCCTACATGCTATTATAACCGTTGGCACCTTCCAAAGGAGTTCTTCCAATATACCCGTTGGACAGAATCAATTAGGGAGATCTCGAGTTATTTAAGGAATGTGATGATAGCCCACCAATCCTGCTCGCCCATCCAATCAGGATCTAGGTTTCCATAAGTAAAACATTTCATATATATTTCGTCAATCAACAGATCTAATTATCTGAATTGATTTCAGTAAGAAGAATTGATCACAAGATGTTATCTCCAGCCGTGAGATCTTCTTCAACCGCACGAACCAAATCCTTAAAAATATACTCGCATCTGGATAAGTCTTCTTTATTGGATAAATCTTTTCTCCGTTGGTCTAGAAGCTATTAGTGATGGTAGACTTTAAATCTTGAGTCTAGAGGTCTTTAGATTTTGACAATAGAGTTTGTAAGTCTTCAGACTAGACTGATGGAAACGTTTTGTCAACTTCAAAACAAATAAGGAAGTTTTCTCCAACAATCTCTCCATTTTTTATGGTGACAAAACTTTCCTACAGATTTGAACACATTTGTCTTGCAAAACAACACTTAAGCTAAACAAAATATCTTCATAAAAGATGAGTAGATTATGATATGAATAGTAACGATTCTGCAACCACAAAAAACATGTTAGTCCTACAAAACAACTATCCTTTCCATAATCATTATCATGGCCTAAGTTATTGCAAGCATCAAAAGATCAAATCAAATAGTCAAAACCACAACCAAACAAAAGATAAGTCTGAAAATCCAAAAATCCAAAAATCCAAAAATCCAAAAATCCAAACCAAAAGTCAAATCTACATCAAACTTCTCCCCCTTTTTATTAACAGCAAAAAGTGAAGAACAAATAAAAAGTTGTTTGAAAATAGAGAGAATCAAAGCTGTTTGGGAAGGCGAATAAGCTGGAATTCTCCCATGGAATTCACTATCTTCTCAAGCTTCCCAATGGTCTCCTTCAGTTGTTGGAAATCTTCACCCTTCACATGATCTTTCACTTGAGTCTTCAAGGCGTTTAACTGATCTTGCAAAGACACTAAAGTGGCCATGAAAGCACTCTTGAGATCCTGCATCTCATACCCCATAGCATATTGTTGTTTCCTTACATCCAATAAAATCTCTAGCAGTCTTGAAAAGTTTGCTGTTTATGCTGTTGCAGCACTAGGTCCAACTGAGTCTATTACATGACTTTTGAGAATGGAGGGATCTTCAGCAAATTGTCCACCATGACTATGAGTGGATGCTTCTGGATAATGAGAGGCATACACATCCTCCGGATCTGCTACAGAACGACTCACATCACTAGTAAAGATAGGTGAAGAACTACCTTGTTGTCCAACAGCTCTCCCTGTTTGGTTGCCTTTAGGTGGAGTAGGAAAGATTTCTTCTTGTTCAACTTCAGCTTCAGAGTGATGCGCGTCAGCAGTTCCAATTCCTGCCATATCAAAGTCACTGGACAAGGAGACAGCCAAGGTTGGCTCAAAAGAGTCTTCTTGACCCTAGTCTCTCTCTTCTTCTCTATCTTCTTTCTTCCTCTGTCCTCCTCTGTTCTTCATCTTCCTTCTCTGTCTCTTCTCTCGTCTCTTGAAAGCTGACAAAACTCTTCAAGTTTCTTAAAACTGAAAAAGTCGTTTCATCATCATCCTCTTCATCCTGCAAGATGAGAGTTCTCTTCCTCTTTACTGGAGCATCCATGGGCTCATTATCTTTCCTTTTGGCTGCAGCAGAGTCTTGTTTTGCTTTGACGGGAGACTTCTCATTCATTTGCCCTAACACCTTATTAAGCTCTTTCAAATGCATCTTTGTGACCATTTTAAATCCAATCACTATTGGAGAAATGTTAGTCAAACATAATGATGCAGGGATGTGAATTTTAAAATGTCTAAAAAGGCGTGTGATAAGAGCAAAATAAGGGAGTTTCCCCTTATCTTTCACCACTGTTCTGTACATGTGAAACATGATGGTGTGAGGCAGAGAGAATTTGTAGCTAATATTGATGGCACGCATCAACTTTGCTTTAGACCGAGATACGTAAGTCTTTGAAGTCGACTTTGGAAGGATGCGGTTGATCACGATTTTGTGCATCAAGATGTTGGAGGCATTCATCCTAGAGTATGATATCTTGCCTTCAGCATCCCTGTCTTTCACCATTGACAGAGTAGCATGAGCAACGAATACACTAATTGGTTGGAAACACGCTCTTTCCACCCCAATTAGGTCAGCCAAAGTGTCCATATCCACCAAAAACTCCTTATCCCTCACTGTGAAAGAGAAACTGTTTGCATTCAAGAAAGATAAGTTCGAATAAAAGTAAGCTATGAGTTATGGATAAGCAGGAGTAGATTCAGAACAAAAACGCTCCAATTGCAGAAGAGCAAACTTCTCTTGCAGATTTACTTTCATCGAATCAAAAAAATCAAAATCAACACTCCTAGGGTTCATAACCCCTCTCTTCATTAGATTCAAATAAACCCTCTTGTGATTCTTCGATCTGAATAGACTTGATCCATCACCAACAACATTTGCAGCAACTCTTGTTCTAAGCTGAAAATGGGTAAACATACGGTCGTCGTCATCCTATCTTTGTGGTTGATTAGCAGTGCCAAAGCGCGGGTTACTAGGAAAATTAGCAAAGGCTTTTTTAGCCATTCCCTTTTCTGCAATACCCATCTTCTCCATATCGCGCAGAAAAATAATTTCATTCTTGTAGCCTCTCTCTCTCTCTCTCTCAAGAATTCATCAATCAAAGACATAGTAGTTCCTCCTCTTTTCAAACTAGAATAAAGCTTAAAAGCAACCTTAGGAGTTAACGTTCTTACAGGTTCAACATCTTCCAAAATTTCTTCTTCTGGTTGAGTCAGTGGAGGAGACTGACGCTGCTGAGAAGGTTGTTGCTGACTTGGTCGCTGTGGTGGAGAATAATCTTCTTCCTCGGTCAAATCGAAATGTGTAGAACCCTCAGGCATGTGTCGTGGTCCCCTACTTGCGATTCTCGAAGACTTTCTTGAAGACATTGTCGCTTCAAGGGAGAAATTCACAGACTTGCTTGAAAAGGTGAAAACTTTTTGGATTTAATAGTAGTGAAAGTGAGAGCAAGTGGGAATTCAATATTATAGGGTTTGTGAGTGAAAATGAAGAAGATAGATTTCAATAGTATATAAAGCAAGTGAAGCGAAGTAAACGAAGCATCACAAAGGAAAAATTAGAAATGCATTTTCGAACAATAACTGCCTTTTCAAAAATGAATAACTACCTTTTTGAAAATAAATAAATGCCTTTTTGAATAACTGCATTTTTGAAAATGAATAAATACTATAAATTAAAAACTTGGAAAGATAATTTCAATCATTTAGCAATTAATAAGTAACTGTACCTTTTCAAGTATTTAACCAAAAATTAAATTACTAGTACCAAAATAACTTACAGTCGTAACTCTTGGTCTTTTGAGTTTGAGCACCTTCAGACTTTAATGGATAATAGATGTGATGTTCAGTCTAGTGCAAATAGACTCAAATAGGCTTTTCTCTAGTGGCTTTGTAAATATATCCACTAGTTGATTATTTGAATCAATGAAATGAATCATAACTTCTCCATTTTGAACATGATCTCTAATAAAGTGATATCGAATCTTTATGTACTTTGTTCTTGAATGAAGAATTGAATTCTTTGTGAGATTAATTGCACTGGTGTTATCACATTTGATCTCGGCGCATGAATCTTCAATTCCAAAGTCTCTTAGTTATTGTTTTATCCATAGGATTTGAGAACAGCAACTTCCAAGGGCCACATACTCTGCTTCTGCTGTTGAAAGAGTTACAGTATTTTGCTTCATTAAGAAACATGATACTGTCCTATTTCTCAGCAATTGACAAGTACCGGAAGCACTCTTTCTATCAACTCTGCAACCTGCTAAATTTGCATATGAATATCCAAGGAGAGTAAAGTCTCATTCTTTGGGATATCACAGACCTAACTTTGAGATAGTTGCAACGTATTTGATGATGTGTTTTGCAGCACTTAGATGAGATTCTTTGGGATCATATTGAAATCTAGCACAAATGCAAACATTAAACAAAATGTCAGGTCTAGAAGTAGTAAGACAAAGAAGTGAACTAATAATACTCCTGTAAAGCTTCTGGTCAATTTTATTTCCTCCTTCATCTTTGTCCAACTTCGAAGAATTTGACATTAGTATTTCAGTCTTTTTGCAATTCTCAAATCTGAACTTTTTAACGAGTTCTTATATATATTTGTGAATGAAAATTCATTCCTTTAATTGTTTCACTTGTAATCCGAGAAAGAAAGATAGTTCAACCATCATGCTCATCTCAAATTCATCATGCATAGACTTAGAAAACTTATTGCACAGGTTTTTGTTAGGTGATCCAAATATAATATCATCAACATAGATTTGAAAAAGTAAAAAGTTTTTACCTTATCTTTAAACAAGGTAACATCCACTTTTCCTTTGATAAAACCATTTTGAATTAGAAATTTACTTAACCTGTCATACCATGCTCGAGGTGCTTGCTTTAATCCATATAGAGTCTTTTTCAGTCTGAATACTAAGTCTGGTCTCTTTGGATCTTCAAATCAGGATGTTGTTCCACATAGACTTCTTCTTGGATAAATCCATTTAAAAATACACTCTTGAAGTCCATTTGGAATAACCTAAAATTTTTATAACAGGCAAGTAATAATCTAATTGCTTCTAACCTGGCTACTGGTGCATAGGTTTCATCATAGTCTATCCATTCTTCTTGCGTATATCATTTAGCCACAAGTCTTGCTTTGTTCTTGACCACTTTTCCTTTTTCGTCCATCTTGTTCCTGAAAACCCATTTAGCTCCAATAATGGATTTACCTTTTAGTTTAAGAGTTAATTCCCATACTTTGTTAATGCCGAACTGTCTGAGTTCTTCTTGCACTGCTTCAATCCAGCTTTCGTCAGCTAAAGCTTCTTCTATGCTTTTGGGTTTTATTTTAAAAATAAGTGTCACAACGCTAGACTCTTATTACTTTTTGGATCTGGTGTGAATCCCTTCATCAATGTCACCGATGATGAGTTCTTTGGGATGACTAGACTTGTGCTTCCAGTTATTGGTTGGTCTGATAGTTTGCTGATCTTCTGCTTCAGTTGATTTTTCAAATTTCGTCTGTTGTTGATTTTCAGAGGTCTGAGTTGCTTTAGGGGAGGTAAACTTTGTAAAGTCTGGAGCAGGTTCAAATTCTTCAGGTTGAGTCTAAATCAGTTAATTTTGCAAAGAGTCTTGAAATTTGACATTCATAGATTCTTCCATGGACTGAGTCTTCTTGTTGAATACTCTATAAGCTTTGCTTGAGGTTGAGTAGCCAAGGAAAATTCATTCATCTAATTTTTCTTCAAACTTACCAGTTCGATCATTTGCATTTTTCAAAACAAAACATTTACAACCAAATACATGAAAGTAAGAAACAATTGGCTTCTTTCTTTTGAATAACTCATAAGGAGTTTTCTCCATAATAGGCCTTAAGAATACTTTGCTAATAATATAGTAAGCTGTAGAAACTGCTTTAGCCCAAAAACGAGAAGAAATATTACTTTCTATTAAAAGAGTTCTTGCCATTTCTTACAGAGATTTATTCTTTCTTTCCACAACTCCATTTTATTCTGGAGTGTATGGAGAAGAGAAAACATGCTGAAAACCCGATTCATCACAAAATTTTGCAAAGTCTTGATTTTCAAACTCACCTCCATGGTTTGTTTGTATGCTTGAAATAGTATATTCTTTCTCATTTTGAACTTTCTTGGCAAACTTTGAAAAGTAAGAGAATGTTTCAGACTTACTTGCCAAAAAGTGAACCCAAGTAAATCGAGAATAATCATCCACAATTATTAGGCGATATCTCTTTCCACCAATACTTTTAGTTCTGGTTGGTCCAAAGAGATCCATATGCAGAAGCTGCAAAACACGATTAGTAGAAATCTGATTTATTGGTTTAAAAGAACTTATAACCTATTTTCCCAACACACATGATGTGCATAAGTTAGATTTTTGAAACTTTACATTGGGCAGCCCACGAACAAGGTTCTTGGAAGAGATCTTGGCAATTTGCTTCATGTTGACATGGCCAAGCTTTCGATGCCAAAGATTTGCTTCATGTTGACATGGCCAAGCTTTCGATGCCAAAGATTTGCTTCATCTTGAATTGAAATTATACATTGAGATTTTTCTAGTTTTATATCTAGAAGATATATGTTCCCATGTCTTCGTCCAGTAAAAGATTAAGAAAAATCTTTACTAGTTCCCGAACATACTCCTTCTTGGAAATTGATTTTGAATCCAGTATCGCACAGTTGACTAATGCTGAGTAGATTGTAATTTAGTCATTCCACAAAGAAGACATTGTTAATTGTGAGACTTTCAATCTTTACAGTTCCACACCCAACAATTCTTCATTTGCTATTTCTACCAAAAGAGACTTTTCCATCATTCATTTGAACAAATTTTATAAAACAACTTGAATCTCCAGTCATATGTCTTGAACAACCACTATCCAAATACCATTTAACATTTTTCTTGATAGTGACTTGCAATTAAAAA
This sequence comes from Eucalyptus virginea, assembly GCA_014182375.1. Lineage (NCBI taxonomy): Eukaryota > Viridiplantae > Streptophyta > Magnoliopsida > Myrtales > Myrtaceae > Eucalyptus > Eucalyptus virginea. The sequence continues at coordinate 16,133,988 of CM024516.1, read as the reverse complement.
AGAAACTCAAACTTTCTTTGGTACCCACATTTTTTTGGGTCCAGAGGAGTTAGTGCAATGTGCAGTCTTTGCCCATTCCTTCTTAACAAGTCTCCAAAACATAGGACATTCTTTCTCAAAGTATTCTAAGCTGTTGCACATTGAACATTTGAGAGCACTTCGGCCAACAGGTTTCACAAAGACTTTTTGAAAATGATTTTTGTAAAATGTTTTTGTAGGTCTTTGTTTGATTCATTCCTTCACTTTTGGAAAATCAATTAGAGGAATGGTTTTTAAAGTCATTCCCAATCCTAACTTGTTAAAATAAGGTCTTTGTACTTGAAAGAATTTTTCCAACTTTTCAAATCCTACTGAAAATCTTTTGAAATATTTGAAATGTCATTTTTCAAAAATGTATTTTCTTTTGAAAGAGAGTCTGCATTTTCTTTTAGAACAACAAAACTTTTGTCTAAATTTTTGAACTTTTCTTTCTAAGAATTTTCCTATTGTTTCAGTGTAGAATTCTCCATTTTTAGCTCAGAAATCCTCTTAAGAGAGGTTTTGAGACTATGACAAAGCTCATCAATGTATTTCGAGACTTTAGTGGGAATTTTTAGATTATTTATCTCGATTTCGCTGTCTGAGTCTGAGTCTGTATCTATCTCAGAGTCAGAGTCTGATTTTTATTTTGCCATTAGACAAATGTTGGCATAATTTTCATCACTTTCTTCGCATTCAGTATCACTCCATGTCTTTGCTTTGAGAGCCTTCCTATATTTCTCAGCTTTTCCTTTCTTTTTCTTCAACAGAGGATAATTGGGTCTGATGTATCCATTTTTCTTGCATTCAAAACAGATCACATCTTTATTGGTTTCATCATCCTCAATTGATTTATTTTGAAACTTTTGAGTGTTTTGTTTCTTCCAATTGAATCTTCTTCCATTTTTGTTCAGTTTCCTAAACCTCTTTATCATAAGAGCTAATTCTTCATCGTCCATATCATCTTCAGAATCTGTGACATCATAATCATCATTAGAATTCAAAGCAACTGACTTCTTACCTTTAGGATCTTCCTCCTCGTTGATTTGCTCCACTTCATAGGACTGAAGTGTGCCAACCAGTTCGTCTACAGAAAGCAGCATGATATTTTGTATTTCCCTTATTGAAGTCTTTACGTGATTCTAGTCTTTGGAGAGTCCACACAGCAATTTGTTAACCTTCATGGCTTCAGAGATTGGCTGTGCCTGATACTCTAAACCATTTACAATTTCATTAAAACGACTAAATATATCAGTGATAGATTCTCCTAGCTTCATCTTCAAGGCTTCATATTGTCCGAATAGAATATTAATCCTTGTTTCTTTCACTCGATCAATTCCTTCATAGGTAATATGCAGCCTATCCCAGACTTCTTTGGTTGTTTCACAAGAAGATATTCTGTTATACTCAGTAGGAGATAATGCACAATATAAAGAGTAAATTGCTTTAACATCAAGAGCTTGTCTCTTGATTATTTCTTCTTGAGTCATCTCGCTAGCATCTGCAACTTCTTTTCCTATTTTTGAAACTGATGCAGCTTTAGGAGTGATTCCTTTTTTCTATCACATCCTTCCAGAGGATCTTTCGATCTTAGGAATGCTTTCATCTTATTTTTCCATATGCTGTATTCATTTCCATCGAAGTAAGGTAGTCTAGTGTTGCTCTGGCCTTCAACCAAACCTGGAGCCAACATACTAGCCATAGATCTTTAACCAAGAAGTAAAAATACTTCAATTAAATGAGTACACAAGCTCTAATACCAATTGATAAGGCTAGTAAGAACACCTAGAGGGGGGTGAATAGGCGTTAAAGAAGTTTTTGTAGTACTTAACAACTTAATTCATTTTTTGAGAATAATAGACTGAAGATGTAAAAGACTGTAAATAGTTATATAAGACTATGAATTAAAGTAAATAGTTTAGGAAAAGAGAATTGAAATACAAAGTTTATAGTGGTTCGGCTTAGACTAAGCCTACATCCATTCTCCCGCACTGACAGCCCACTAGCTAGATTCCACTAAGAACAAAAAGAAATTTTACAGTCTCACGTCCTTAATTCCACAGTGTAGAAACTCAACCACACTTCCTCAAGGTCTCACAAGTATTTAATCTCTCTTTTGAGTAAAATATAAGCTCAGTGATTGAATCAGCAAAGAACTAGGAGCTTCAGACTTTGGAATTTTTCTTTCACACACTCTTGAATAACTTGAGCGTCTTCCTTATATACTCCTCCATGCCATTATAACCGTTTGCACCTTCCAAAGGAGTTCTTCCAATCTACACGTTAGACAGAATCAATTAGGGAGATCTCGAGTTATTTAAGGAATGTGATGATAGCCCACCAATTTCGCTCGTCCATACAATCATGATCTAGGTTTCCATAAGTAGAACCTTTCAAGTATACTTTGCCAATCAACAGATCTAATTATCCGAATTGATTTTAATAAGAATAATTGATCATGAGATGCTATCTCCAGCCGTGAGATCTTCTTCAATCGTACGAACCAAATCCTTAAAAATATACTCGCATCTTAATAAGTCTTCTTCATCGGATAAATCTTTTCTCCGTCGATCTAGAAGCTATTAGTGAGGGTAGACTTTAAATCTTGAGTCTGGAGGTCTTCAGACTTTGACGTTAGAGTCTGTAAGTCTTCAGACTAGACTGATGGAAACATTTTGTCAATTTCAAAACAAATAAGGAAGTTTTCTCCAACACTGTTCATCAGAGTGATGGTGACATAGGTGACGTCACAATCACTAAATTAGATTGGGAAGTAGCTTAATCCAGTGATGGTAATGATGACGATGAAGGGTTGGCTGCTGAAAATTTCTTAATTTTAAGTGATGACGACGATGAGGAGCTTACACAGTCAAGGAAAAAATAAATGGACTTTTTGTCAAATAGATTTGCAACTTTGCAGGTAGCTGATGAAGTTCCAAACAAAGACGAAGGCCCTGCAGATGTTGGTGTTGCTAGCTAGGAGACAAATTAAGAAGAAATCATTGACACTGCTACTTCCTATATTCCGTTGCCTCTCCTACTTTGTTAGTAGTTATGGAATTTCAAGATGCGATACAATTTAGGGAAGCTATACTGAAGAACTTCATTGCTGTTAGGGAAATCTCTTATGATGTTTTGAAGATGACAAAATAAATCAAATACTACTAATGTGTTTAATGGTTAAGTAATAGACCATGTAGATGATAAAACATATAAATGATATTTTCAAAGTCTGAAGACGGCCAGAAGACTGAACGTAACATATGTCCAAAGTATATTCTGAAAATTTCCAAACTTCTGTATCAAAGTCTGAAGATTGCCAGACTTTAATGTCAAAGTCTGTTCTACATCAGAAGTCTGCCAACTCTGACAAATTCTAGACTGAACGTGAATGAAGAACCAGAAGACAAACTCTATGCTGAAACTGAACTAGAAGATAGACTCTATGCTGAAACTGAACCAAAAAACAAACTTTATGCTAAAGCTGAACTTATTTAGATTGTGTTCAGACCTTAAAGATAAAACTGTTTAGAAGCAGAATATGTTTAGACCCAGATTGTGAGGTCTATTGCACTCAGACTCAAATTGTAAAGTCTATTACACTCAGACTTTTCATCCAGATTCGACCGAATGTAACACAAGCCCCAATCATATAACGGCTAGTGATCTGTTTTGAATTCTACATCAAGATTGATTTGATTGACTCAATCTATTTGATTGACGATTGGATCTTGAAGACAAAAACTTTCTATACGAAGAAGCTTTACTTATGGAAACCAAGATTTGTTTGTATGGGCGATTGGAATCAATTTGTAATTCTACTTTTGTCACTTAACGGCTACCAAATTTTCTAGATATAGAGCAGTCCAATTGATAGATTGGAAAACGATCCTCGAGATAATGTCCAATGGCTAGTTTGGAAGTGGAGGAGTATTTGAGGAGATGAAGGACCGATGAGCAAGAAAGAGACGAAGCGTAGAATTTATAATTCCAAAGTCTAAGCAACCTTCAATCATACACTTGTCTTTGGTGAGCTTAAACTTTTGTGATCGTGAGAGAAATACTAAAATAGTGACTTAGTGAGATAGTCTGATCTACTACTAAGTGTTTGCACTCAAAGTTGTAATCTCTTATTAATTGCATAGTGGAATCCAGCTAAGAAGGTTGTTAGCGTGGGAGAGTGGACGTAAGCTTGATCTAAGCCGAACCACTATAAACCTTGTGTTCTTATTCTCTTCCCTGAATCTCTTTATTTTGTTCGTAGTTCTATTTAACTGCTAAAATCTGATCTCGTTCAAAATCTGCTGTTTTTCAAACTCAGTTTCAAAAGTCTGTTGTTATTTAGACTCAGGTTAAAAGTAAAGGTTTTCACTACATTTTGCAGAATCTGTTTTTACACCTATTCACTTCCTCTAGGTGTTCATACTAGCACTTTCAATTGCTGCATAAAGAAATATTGATTTCATTAGAAACATTAAGAACTTTGTAAGAGCTAGGTGTTCGTAGCAAAATTGTCCATGGAAGATTTACGGCGCGTTTGTTAAGAGGAGTGGGTCTTTCCAGATTAGAGCCTACCAAGAGGAACACACTTGTTTCATTAATTTTCAAAATAAAAAGATAACAAGTGCATGGTTGTCCAAGCACTTTTTCGATCTGATCAAGGTGATGCCCGAGATGAAAATTACTAACTTTAGGATGCTCGTGAAGGAGCGTGTATGCATCAATGTATCTAGGAATCAGTGTAAAAGAGTAAAGCAAAATGTGATAAAGATACTTATTGGTCAGTATGATAAGAAATATGGGCAAGTGTGAGATTATGCTTGGGAGTATAGGCTGCAAAACCCTTCAAGTAGAGTGTATGTAGAGGTAGTGGAGAGACCGTTTCTTGATAGTGGGACCAAATTTGATAAGTTATATGTGTGCTTTGATGCATGTAGATGGGGATTTTTAGCTGGTTTTAGACGAATTATAGGATTGGACGGCTGTTTCTTAAAGAGCTTGTGCAATGGAGAATTGTTGGCAGCGATTAGAAGAGATACGAATAACCAAATGTTCCCGCTAGCTTGGGATGTTGTAAAGATTGAGAACAATGACAATTGGTCCTGGTTCTTGAAAAATCTGATGGCTGACTTGGAGATAATAAACGGGGAAGAGTAGGTGTTCATGAGCGACCAACAAAAGGTAATGCTTGCTTTGTAATATTAACATGTTATTTTCTTACATTTCTTACTTTGAATTATTGTAGGGATTGGTTCCGGCAGTAGCCGAGTTGTTGCCCCATGCTGAATATCAAATGTGTGCGCGGCACATATACGAAAATTGAGCAAAGACCTACAAAGGGGATAAGCTGTAATTGCAATTTTGGCAATTAACAAAGAGTACAAACATGGCTGACTTTAGGATAGCCAAAGAATGACCGCTTCAGTTGACAAAGGAATGTTGTGCTACACTATTTCAACTAGAACCGAAGCATTGGTGTAGGGCATTCTTCAGTAAGAAGTTCAAGTGCGATAACGTCAACAACAACATTTTGTAAAGTATTTAATTCGAAGATAATAGATGCTAGATGCAAATCAATCATCTCAATGCTTGAAGATATACGAGTTGTGGTCATGACTCGGCTGCAGAAACAAAGAGATGAGGCCGCAAAGTGGACTAAACAATATGGTCCTCGGATTGCCAAGAAATTGGATGAGAACTTCGCTACATGTAGGCATTGTCATCCCATTTGGAATGGAGATGACGAATATGAGATAATGAAGGGTGCTGATAAGTATGTTGTCAATCTAGGAAGTAGGAAGTGTTCATGTAGAGCATGGCAACTAAGTGGAATTCCTTGTGCACATGCCATATGTGCCATCCAATTGAAGGGCCACAATACAAATGATTACATCGATGATTGGTACAAAAAATCAAAATACCTTGATTCGTATTAGTTCATGATACAGCCAATTAGAACTAGCAAGTTTTGGGAGCCCACGGATCATGAAGCACCTCAACCTTTGCCACTGAAGAAGAAAATTGGAAGGCCAAAATGAAGACGAAGAATGGCAGAGGGAGAGGTCTCGGGTTAGCAAAGAATGAGCAGGCAGGGTGCAAAGATAACGTGCTTTTATTGCCGCATAGCAGGCCACAATATTAAAGTTTGTCAATTGAGGAAGCAACAAAAACAGTTGAGGCAAGCTGAAGGGCCTAGTGAAGAGATAGTTGGAGAAAGGCAAACAGAAGAGCCAACTAGAACCCCGGTAAGTCATGAAATTTATTTTATGTTTATGTTGTTTTGTGGTTTATCATAAATATGTACATAATATGCTATTTGGCCTTGTATGTAATGTCTTTGTTAGGTCACAAGAAGAACCCCAATAAGTCTTGAAACTGAACAACCTATTCAAAGAAGGCAAGGTAGAAGATGGCTAGCTGAAGGATTGGCCCAAGCAGTATCACGGCTATTTCAGTTGGCTATTCTTCAACAGAGAAAGAAATACCCAGTAAATTCAACAATTTGTATTTAGTTTTTCTTTTTCTTTAACATTATTATATGGCTCGATGTTATATTTATGGTGTCTTTTGCCTCTTTCTCAGGTTCGAAGAAAGCAAATTGAAGCTCAACTGCCAACTGAAGGGTCATCACAAGAGCCACCTCAAGGGTCACCACAGGGGCTACCAGAAGAATCACTGCAAGGGGCACCACAAGTACCACCAGAAGGCCCAACAGAAGGTGTCACTAAAGTTGAAGGGCTACACAGAAGGACAACCAGAAGAAGGCCAGGTGAAGGGACAGCTACACAAAGGCCATCTAGAAGACGCCTAGCTGAAGAATTGGTCGAAGAAGCCCCGGCTATAGCTGGAGGGCCTAAGAAATCATAGGCAAGAAAAAGAACCAACAAATCACAAATTCCTGAAAGTGATGCCCCTATTTAAACAAGAGGGACACTTGTGAAGAGGTTAAGACGATATGGTTATGGCCTTTATACATATGAGCGTACTGGAACATTCATTATGAATGTAAGTTTTATTGGCTGCATTTAATTTAATTTATGCTGCAGACTTTTGCTGACAATTTATTGTCTTTTTGTAGCTTGAGAGAAGTTCAGAGGTTCTTATCTCAGGCCCAACTCAAGAATCAACGGCTGCACTAACAAAAAAGAAAACATCAACTGCGCCAACAAAAAAGAAGACCAAGAACTCAGTTGGAGGTCCATCTGATTTAATTCAGCCTAGGACAGTTGCAGCTCATTTTGAATCAATTCAGCCTGGGATATTTGCAGCTCTATCTAAGTTAGTGGATACTAAGGAGGTTGAAGAAGAAGTTGCACGTCCAGTTAGAAAGAGTGCAAGAATTATGAATCAAGTGAAAGACCCATCGAAAGGAGCACGAATAGGGGGTGTCGTGCATATTGATTGATGAGATGGGACGTGATAGAATTTGTGGAGCATAGGAGTCAAACAGTTTTGTAAACGTTATAATAACTTGTTATAGACGGTTATCTTTTTTTTTTCTTTAGTTTGTCATTGATTTTGTGAGACTTAATTTCAATATTGATGGAATGATCTTACTACTTGTCAAATTCTTTTGCTTTTTGTAAGATATGGATTATGCTTTTACTTGCTGCTGTTAGTGTTGGGTTTGTGGTGGTAGCTGAGTGCTGGTGTGGCTAGTGGTGATGCCCAGTGATTATGGGTTTGTGGTGAGGGTTATGGGCTTATGCTACACCTGGTGCAAGTGTGCAGTTTGCACATCTTATACCATGTGTACTGATGCAAGCTAGTGCAAGGCTTAGCTTGCACTATTACCTTATGCAGTAACACCACCAGCACGGTGATGGCTGGAGTGCCTACTGTGGCTAGTGGTGATGGTTGGTGGCACAACCGGTGGTGGTGGCTGGCACAAATTTTAGAGAAAACCCACAAAAAAATTGGCACTAACTGATCACATTCTAAAAAACTTGACACTTAAGTGATCCTTTTTTCATCGCGACTAGCACTTAAGTGATTACTAAATACAACTTATGGCACTCGGGTAATCAATCATGTTTATCTTGTGTATATGCTGGTCTACAGCAAAACAAAGAAGATTATGGTAATTTAACTTATAGCAACTCCATTCAATTCCAATATTTGCTATTGGTTTATGTTTATATTTGGTTTTAAAAAAAAAGCCACCACAACACATTGACCCAATACACATCAATCATTATTGGCTTATATTCAAGAACAAGTAAAAACATAATACAAGCAGTGTCTAATTCACTCATTCCATTTCCTTAACCTCCCCACAAACATAAGAAGTAACTCACAATACATATGACAGCACAAACAACAACAAAGCCACAACGATCTTATGGAACAACACAAACTTCTTCTCATATTTCAAAAAGAAAAAAGCCTATATTTAATCCAAAACAATTACATTTGTCCACTCATTTTTAACTATGGCAGTCGGAGAAACTTTTTCTCACCTTCAAGTGCTTTACATTTCATCATAAAGTATAATAGACAACAAAACAACACCATAATAAACGCTTGGTAACACTTCCGTTCAATTTTCATCCTTGAAACTCCATTGTTGAAAGGTTTAGCTGAAGACGCTTGAGCTTGCATTGAGACTTCATTCTTGAAAAAATTAGCTGAAGACGCTTGAGCTTGCATTAAGTCAACATCGTCTAAGTCGTCCACAAACATAGATGGAGATTGATGTCTTTTATGAAGTAGATCCAATATCTCCTTTGTGGCTTGATCAGAGAACTTCGCATCGACCCATTTAAAGTATTTGCACTTCGACGCTTCTTTATATCGGGCGCATCCATAAAATCTTCTCCCAATATTGATTCGAGTCTACGATGTTCTTCTTGGACTCGGTAACCCACAAAAACAGAAACGTTGGCCTTCTCCTTCGCTTCGGTGAGAGGAATTTGAGGCGTTGCTGCGAGTCTTGCTCTCCATTTCCAAGATTCGACGATGGAATTTTGGGCAAATCAAAATTAGGATTCGAGACTTGGATTTGAGCACTTCAATAGGGATTTTGGCCGATTTAGGGTTTTAGATTTGGAGCATTTAGGGAGACGACGTTGTTTTTGCATATTTGGGGCTTTTATTTTGTAGACGATGTCGTTTCTGGTGAGTTAGAGCTGACTCAGCTCTCCAATGAGCCACGTAGGCAAGCAAAAATAATAAAATATTGCCACGTAAGATTTCTGGCAAGGTTTGCCGGAGGTGGCACTTAGGTATCCCATTTTTCAAAGAAAGTGACACTTAAGTGTACATTTTCAAAGTTTTGGCACTTAAATGTCCCCTTGTGCCAAGTTTTGGCATTTGAGCAGTACTTTTGCCAATGAATGAATAAGGCATTCATGGCGGCTTGGAGCTGCCAATAGCGATGGAGCAAAGGAGTGGGAGAAGAGGAAAAGTACATTCGCATCTCTCCTCTTTCAAGTTTGGCATCAAAGAATTCGAAAGAGAAAGCATACTCTTTTTATGAAAGAGAAAGCATACTCTTCTTACGAAAGAGAAAATTCCCAAATTGATATTCTCCTTCGTTTTCCTTTTCGTGATGACCAAGGACTCCTTTGAAGAATTGAGCTGAAAAGTTAAGAGAGGTGAAAAACAATTTAGCATTCGACAGTGGGAAAGCGAAAATTGCAGCATTTTCAAAATAGAGATCTCTCATAACGGACATTGCATTTTTTTTCTCTAAACATACTTTATTAATAAAAAAATTCAGAAAGAGCAGAGCACTTTTGTGAATTGCAGCAGAGCGTCCCACATTGGATAATTTGGGGAGTGTAACTAATGTTGGACTCATTTGAGGATCATTGTTGATCCCGAGAAAATTCCAAAAATTCCTCTTTGAATGGGGTACGTGTCCAGAAGTCGCTCCACAGTCGATTTTGTTCTAAAATATGTCTGAATTGGATCACTTTGACATAATTATCTCCATGAGCTCATCTCTGGGTGAAATTGATTGCTGGCCAACGCTCGCGTGCTCATCATGCATGCATTTTGCGCCCTTTCTAGGGGCATTTTCATCCCAGGAGAAGCGCACTTCCTCCATACCCCTCTTGTGCACAATCGAAAACTTAAATTAATTAGTAAAAAAAAAAAAAAAAAAAACCTCAATTCTGTCCCAATTTTTTAGATAAGAAAGAAAGGGAGGATTTTTCGCGCATAAGTTAAAAGATTGAAGACGAAGGACCGCTGCAGATGTGCAAGGAGAGCTGCAATGAGGACGTTCTATTGAAGTGTACACAGCTAGGCGCTTCCTGCACGCGAGAAGTTCAGGGTAAGGTCAATTTGAAAGTAAGCAGATCTCTGCCAGGCGCGAAGTATACGCATGATTAGCAGCAGATGTTTGTGGGTTGGCAATTACTTTTACTGGTGATGAGTTCAGAGAAGGTATATAATCTGGGACCACATCGCCTTCTTGTATGCCTTGTTCATCATCAGTCTCGTATATAACTTCCATTGATAGGGAAGGCATCTATCAACAATTTCTAGCACTCTCCCCATGCCTTGCACTTCTGTGCTGGATATTTGCTTTCTTGTTTGATCAGCTTTTGGATCCTCTGCAGTATATTCGAAGCGGTGTCTCGTGGGTCGTTAGCTTACCGTCAAGAATTGATCCACACCAAACGTCTGCTGTGATCACCCCGATTTTGTTAACAACGGATATTTCTAATTAGCTGAATGTCTAGGGGCAGAAAGAAAACAACATGAGAAAGGGGATAATTGTCCAAAAAGTTCTAAACTTATTGTACGGCGATCAACTCGATCCTAAACATTTCACCTGTGTCAATTTAGTTCTAAACATTTTGACAATTTACCAATTTAATCCTTCTGGCCAATTTTGGGCGAAGATCGCTAATGTAGATGTCAGCCTTCTTACGTGACATAGTTGGCAGATTGCTGGCGCTAACGTAAACAATTTTTACAATTTTTAAAAGAATTTCTGATTTTTGTTCTTATTTTTTTCAACTCTGGGCCAGCAAGGTCACTTGTCGACCTTGCCAGCCATAGGCGAGGGCCTCCGCACCCTCGCCCAAATCCAGACAAGTGCATCACAGCTCATGCCGGCTACCAGCGAGGGCCTCTGTACTCTCATTGGCCACAGGTGAGGCAAGGGCCACAACATATTCGTGTATGAGTGGCCGCAGTCCCTTTCCAATCTAATTCTTCAAGGAGCAATGATGTAATCTATGCAGTGTGTTGCGTTGTATTTCCAACGAGCCGATCGATGTTACTGGCAATCCTTCGTCACACCATTTTCCGCGAATCATAAATCGGGAGATTAAACAGTAATAATTCTATGCTTTGGTTCGTCTAAAATGGCATTATCCATTCGATCAAAGATCAACAAAGGAAAAAATCAGTTGAATTATTACCAGGGTATGAGTGGCGTATTGGATACAAGGCATGATGACTACTAATTCCAGGTGATTAAAACAGAATGCCTGGAATGGAAAGGAGAGTGAAGCTGGGCGTTTGGCAACATCCGAGAGAAGTCGATAACGAATGAAATCGATTCAGTTGTGATCAATTACTGATAGACGGGCTGGAATCATCTTCCTCTTGATTTCCGTTATCATCGTGGAGAACTGTTTCCGGTTCCGGCAAAAACAAAAAATCCTCATAGGTGCCCCATTCAGGTTTGTAGAGACAACCAAAATGAGTCATCAACAGCCAAACGAAGGGAAGAAGCTCTCCACCTTTGCTCAACACCTGCGCATGTACCTCTCCCTTAATATGACTTGCTGCATATGACAGCATCTCGACCCACACTCCGCTCATCACCTCCCACTTCATTTCCCCAAAGCCTTCCAGCTTTCGGGCCAATACGATCCACTCCTTGAGCGGGTTGTCTTCGCCAGGAAAGTCCTCCCACAATGCCTTGTATAGCGCCTCAATATCCTTGGCACCACTCATTCTGTCATCTAAATACCAGTACACCTCACAAAATGTATTTTTGGCAAATCCTGCCATGGCGGACGCCACATGAGGCTGCTTAATTAAAAGATACAACAGGTAGTCAGAAAGGATCTTACTGAATTCCTTTTTGTCATTTTTTTCTGTGGATTTGTCTATTTTGTACAAAATTTCTGTAGCAACATGCCACTTTATAACATTGGTGTCGTAAGTAGACTTGGTGACATGCTGTAAAAGTCTCTCGCAATCGACCCCCTTCGGTTTACTTTTGAGAAACATATCACCTCTAGCCTCATATATCTTCCTCATCTTTGTTGGACTATGTACCTCTTCAGATTTACGTTTCACCTCCTCAAAGATAAAGATCCATAACTCAATTAATAAGGGACTCTTGGACGTGTACCTTGGAATATCCAAAAGCATCGCTGCTTCCGATCCGACGAATATTTTGCAAGTTCCATGGAAACAAGAGATGATCTTCTCAGCCTTATGGAATGGAAGACTACAAATATCAGAAAAAGCGATGATACCCTGGCGTTGATCGCACTTGTACATCTTTCTTGGACTCTCTCCCCATATTTCGGACAAAATGGTGCAAGCGGAAATGGATTCTGACCACCTTTGAAATATGAATGGTGTATCTAAGAACTCATACGTAGCTTCAGCGGTAGGCTCTATTTTACATGTGGCGTATTGGGGCTTCCTCCGGTCATACGTGGCGGTTATTAACTTGTGGAGAAATGAATATAGTTTATTAGATGATCTTGTTTTGTTTTGCATGATTTTAGCAATAGTCCAATCAGAGAAAACGAGTGTGAAGAGAGTTATCACATCAAGAGCAATCCCTCCGAAAAGAAGGATATAGGTAATTTCCACATCGAGTTTAGGGAGCTCATGCTTCTTGAAGCGATTGAACAAGACAAAAGCCGTCATAACCTCAGTGAAGGCTATGAAGCGAAAAATGTAGCTCCACTTGGAACATATTGCTAATGCTTTTGTATATAGCATCTCATACATGAAATGGAGTTCGATTGATATCACCCTTAATGCATCCACCGCAGAAACTTTGTGGAAATATTTGTGGCTTGTGATGCGTTCCTCAGCTGAATAGAAGCGATCTATGAGGAAGACCTTAGAGATTGCAAAGAAGTAGTAAGCATGCTTCACCGCAATGCTCTCGACAAGTTTTGCTTCTTCTTCATGAGAATATTCACAATTTAGATATGTGAGTTCTCTTTCCAACATCAAATTTGCATTAAATCCTTGGTCAATGAAAAGAGACGCTTCCCTAAGTCTCGAGAGGCTTGAGCGATAAAGTGCAATTATCCTCTCTACATTTTTTATGACCCCGGCAAGAAACACTAGCATTGTTGGGATCACTAGTGACTTGTCATTGGGAAATATTTGCACAAAAACATAGATGGCAACACTGAATTGGAAGAGGAGACTGAGCAAGTGTCGTCGCCAAAGTGAACTATCCTCTAGAGAGAAGGCAGTAATGGTATCCGGACCACCAAGATGTAACAACAGAAAAGAGGCCCAAAATGCCTGAAATGCGATGTCTACTTCAGCTGCACGAGCAAACGAATTGCTTTGGCTATGAGAGATGAGCCCGATCCCAAATGCAGCTACCCAATCAGCCATCAAATAAACCAACCACAAGAGGGAAATGATGTAGGGATTCATTACTTTCTTTCTAAGGGGTGCACATAGAATGAGAAAGACCTGAAGCGAGAAGCTTAGTATGACGATACCTCGAATGTTCCATTTGTTCCACATATTGAAAATGGAGCTAAGTGCCATACTTTTGCTTAGTCTGAATTTTTTTCTCACTCCTCTCTATACAATTTTGCCTTGAATAGGTAGAATGGTGGGGAATGTATATACACATGTTAAGATGGTTCCTTTCTTATTTGTTAAAAGAAAGAATTTGTTCGAAAACCTAAGAAGGTAAAATAGTCGCAAACCAATCATTCCATGAATAGATACAAGCAAGGTATCTCATGCATTAAATAGTAAAAGGAAAATATCTCATATGTGATTAATTTAGTATGACAAAGCCTTAGGTAGTCCATTTGTTCCATAAATCTCAAATGGAGCTAAATGTCTTATTTTGTTCAGTTTGAAATTATATCGCTCCTCTCTATATTTTTTTGGTTTGTATAATAGGAATAGTGGGAAATGTATATGTGCATGTTGAGATGGTCTTTTGTTTCGAAAACTAATCATTCTATGAATACACACAAATTAGGCATCTCTTGCCTTAAATGGTAGAAGAAAAATATCACATTCATAATTGGTCGGGTGACATGTTTAGTGATACTGTAACGACCTAGATGGATTGGAGAGTTGCTCCTAGCAGACTTTTAAGATGGCAAAAAGGGTAACCGAATTATGCACAGAATAGAAGAAGAGCATTCGTGGATTATGTATGTAAAATTGGAATTAAATTAACTCACCAAAAGTGCCTTTTAACGTAACGGTTACATTTGGCATTGGAACTCCAATATTTAGCATGCTCAAGTGAGAGCACTATCGATATTGGTGACCTCCTCAATAAGTGTTCACCTGTACATCAAAGGACAAAACCGTGAAACTCGATATGAGAGGAATTAAAGTAGATAATATTTTGAGTGAGTTAATTTAGAGGTGTTGAAGATATTGTATCTAACAAGACACTTGACATTATGAACGAATTAGTACCATCTAACAAGTCGTATGAGGGTACTTGTACAGATAGTATTTTGAAACTTGTGGAGAGCAATTAATGTTGGACTTATTCGAGGAACATAATCGATTCGGAGAAAATTTCAAAAATCTCTTGAAGTAGGGTTCGTTTCTCAAAGTTCTTCCAGACTTTATTTTGTTCTAAAATGTCATTGAATTTGTTCCCATGAGCTCATCTCCGATGAAATTAAGTTCGGCCAACAATCACTTGCTCATCATGCACGGATTTCACCCCCTTTCTAGGGGCATTTTTGTCCGAAAAAACACACTTTCTCCTTGCCGCTCCTTTGCACGATCGAAAACTTAAAAAAATAATAATATAATTATGCCTCATTTTTTTAGATCGGAAAGAAAAGATTGGAAATTCTCGAGCATAAATTGAAAAATTGGAGATAAAGTACCACTCCAGATGTGACAGGATAGTCGAAATGAGAATTGTCCTAGACTGATTTGAACACGGGTAGGTGCTACTTGCATGAAAGAAGTTCATGGTAAGGTCAATTCAAGGGTAAGCGGATCCCTACTAGGTGCGAAATGTATGCGCGACGAGCAGGCATTCACTGGCTGGCAATCATTTTCATCAACGATAAGTTCATGGGAACTATTATCTCAAAGTGATCAAGTTCGGAGCATCTTGGAATAAAATCAAGCTCGAGAGAACTTTGAGACTCGGGCACACTGCAAGAAAATTTTGAGAGAAGTGTTAAAAAAGTTCGAAACCTTTTGTATTTTTATCAATTTAGTTCTAAACATTTTTTTTGTACCAATTTAATCCTAACCATTTATAATTAGTGCCGATTTAGTACTTTCCGGCCAATTTTGGTTGGATTTTGCTGACTAGGCACCGGCCAGCTGACGTGGTTCGTGACATGGATAACTTTTAATAATATTTTAATATTTTTAAATTTTTTTATTCTTTTTCTTTTCCTTTCCCTTTTTCTTTTTTCTTTTTTTCTTCTCTCATCCTTCCTCCGACCGCTAGCCGGACCTCGGCGACCAACTAGAGGCAAGCGTTGGCGAGGCTCGCCACCACCTTGCTAGTGGCCTCGAGGGTGGCCTCATGCTCGCAGCGAGGGCGAGCCTCGCCAGCGCCACACATGCCGCGAGGGCAACCTAGTGCCGAGCTGGCGAGGTCGAGCCTCACCGGCCATGGGCAAGGCTCGACCCTCGCCAACCCGGCGGTAGGCCGCCCTTGAGGCGGCCTCGAGCTGGCGAGGCTCAACCTCGTCGAATTGCAGCCTAGGAAACATCGACAAGGCTCGCCCTCGCCGGATCTAGCGAGGGTCGAGCCTCGCCCATGGCCGGTGAGGGCGAGCCTCACTGCCCAGCGCGATGCCACTCTCGTGGCTACTGGCGAGGTCAACCTCACCAGCCGTTGCCTCTGGCCGGTCACCGAGGTCCAGTGACCGACTAGAGGAAGGAGGAGAAAAAGGAAAAAAGAAAAAAGAAAAATAAAAATAAAATCAAAAATATTAAAATATTATTAAAAGTTGTCCACGTCAGCCGATTGGTGTCTAGTCAGCAAAATCTAGCCAAAATTGACCAGAAAAGATTGAATCGGCACTAAATAAAAATGTTTAAGACTAAATTGACACAAATATAAAAGGTTTAGGTTTTCTTTAACATTTCTCCCAAAAAATTTTGATATTTTTTCTTGATAATGGGAAGTAAGATTTACAGGTAAAGTGCCGGTTCGGATGACGCCTTTATTTAATCTGGTTAAATATTTATTAATAAGAAAAAATAGTAAGCACTAAGAATGTGTATAGGGTCACTTTAGATTTGAACTTTTAAATTTTTAAAACCTTACAACTTTCCCAAGCTTAAACTTTTCATAATATTCCAAAATATTTGAATATTGACATGTCGATTCTTTCATTTTTTGTAAAATCGAAACATTCTAATCGTTGCAAGAAAAGCTTAAAATAGGAAAAAGTAAATTTCTGTGTGTTTAGGAAAACGAGTTACTAATATACGTAGAGGAAAATACTACATACCCATTTACGACCTAAATCTTGTATAGCAGCAAGGACTAGGGAAAATGAGGTGAGATCGAAATCTTCATTTCCTTCCTAACGACGTAACAAAAATGGAATGAGAATGAAATCTCCATCCTCATACTTTGTCTAAGTTACCATGCGGCCATGTCCCATGCTTGAAATTTAAATTCAGTGCAACATTGAATAAGAAAGACGCCTCAGATGAATATAACAAAATTCTTTCTACTCATCATTTGGCTCCAACCAACATCCACGATATAAATAACTATCAATCCTGAACCTATGGAGAACTCTTGCCATAAATATAAGGGATCAAATTACACACTGAAGTTCCAACATCGAGCCCAATCCCGTATACAGCTATCAAGTCAACCATCATATAGGCCAACCACGAGGAAAACAATGTGGCGGTTCACTATTTTCTTTCTAAAGGGTGCAAATAGAATGAGAAAGATATGAAATGAGAGCCTCGGATGTTCCATTTATTCCACAAATCCGAAATGAAGCTAAATGCCATGTTGTAGCTTAGTTTGAACTTTATTACTCTTTTCAATATAATTTTAGCTGGTATAGGAGAGAATGGTGGGAAATGTGTATATACATGTTGAGATGGTTCCTTACTTGTTTGCTTACTTGTTTGTTAGAAGAAAGGATCTATTTAAGAACCCAAGAAGAAAGTACAAGAACCATGAACCAACTATTCCACGAATAAACACAAGGAATCCTTGCTTAGAAGAAAGAATCTATTCAAGAACTCAAGAAGAAGGTATAAGAATCGTGAATCAACCATTGCACGAATGAATACAAGTAAGATATCTCATGCATTAAATAGCTGAAGAAAAGTATCCATCCATGATTAGTTTAGTAAAATGCTTGGCCTTATCACATCTAACAAAGCACTTGGTATTATTAATGAATTATATACTTCAACAAGTCGCTTCAGTATACTTGTATATGATATGTGGGACAGAGAGGAGAAGGTTAGGTAGGACGAATGGAAAAAGCGTTAACGACGGCTCAATGCTCCGAATAGCAACAGAGCAAAGGAGGTGGGAGAAGAGAAAAGTACATTCGCATCTCTCCTCTTTCAAGTTTGGAATCACAGAATAAAAAGGAAAGAGAAAATTCCCAAATTGAAATTCTCTCTTTGGGTGATGATTGGTGACAACTTTGAAGAATTGAGCAGATTCATGGTAGGGATCTCTCATTGCAGGCATTGTACTCTTTCTCTGAATATACTTTAAAAATTAAATATTTAAAGAGATAGAACTTTTTGAATTGTCGCAGAGGGTTCGACGTTGGCTAATTTGTGGAGAGCAACTAATGTTGGACTCGGTTCGAGGATCATAATCGATTTTGGAAAATTTCCAAAACTTCCGGTCTCGCAAAGTTCTTTCAAATTTCAATTTCGTTTCAAAATATCCTTGTATTTGATCAATTTGAATCGACCATCTCTCTCAGCTCATCTTTGGTGATATATCATTGGTGATATTGATTGCTGAAAAACAATAATCACGTGCTTATCATGCATACATTTCGCACCCTTTGCAGGAGCACTCTCCTATAAATAAAATACATTTTTTCAGGGAGCTAGACACTTAGAGTGCCAAAACTTAACATGGAAAGACACTTGAGTGCTAAAAGTTATGAAATGTATAGTTAAGTGCCAATATCGAAGCAAAATGGATCAGTTAAGTACCAACGACAAAAAAATCCTACCAAAATACTGATGTTATGTTTTTCCAACAAGGCAGGTGCAAAAGACGTTATTTTGCACGTTGACGTGACTAGATGAGCCAAAAACGACATCATTTTGCCTTGGATTTGAATTTTAATATAAATATTAATTAAATTAAATTTAAAACTAAATTAAAAAAATGCAATTCAACGAGGGCTGTGCAAGCCCTCGCCGCTGCCTCCCCACCGTCACCACGAAGGACCAGCGGCAGTGGGGAGATGGCACCCCTAGCCAAAACTGCAATCTTCATCTTTTTTTTTTTTTTAAATATATATAATATAATATAATATAATATAATATAATATAATTAAATTAATATTTTTTTCAAAATATAGGCAACACGACATCATTTTGCCTCTTCTTTGCTGACTCAGCTCTCCAGCAAGCCACGTAGGCGATCAATATTGATAAAAAATTGTCATGTAGAATTTCTAGCTAAGTTCACCGGATTTGGTACTCAAATGTCCAATTTTTCAAAAAAAAATAACACTTAAGTATATATTTCGTAACTTTTGACATTTAAGTATCTCCCGTGCTAAATTTTGGCATTCCAAATATTCTTTTGCCCATTTTTCCATGTCACTCCCTTGCACAATCAAAACCTTGAAGACAAATAATCGAAGAAGTGTGTTTTTTCAAACGAAATTCCCCTAGAAAGGGCGCGAAATTTGTGCACAATGAGCACGTGATTACTGTTGGCCAGAAATTGATATCACCGAAGATGAGCTGGGAGAGACAATCGATTTTTTTTTTTTTTTTTTTTTTTGGTCAGTGAGAGAGATAATCGATTCAAAATGATTAAAGTCAAGGATATTTTCAAACAAAATCGAAGTCTCAAAGAAATTTGAGACGAACCCGGGGATTTTTAGAAAATTTTCAGAATTGACTATGACTCTCGAACGAGTCCAACATTTGTTGCTCTCCACAAATTAGCCAACGTCTGACCCTCCGAGACAATTTACAAAGCTCTCTCTCTCTCTCTCTCTCTCTCTCTCAATATTTAATCATTAAAGTATTTTCAGAGAAAGTGTACAATGCCCGTGAGAGATCCCTATCATAAACATGCTATTCTTCGGGAAAATTGTCCAAAAGATCTAAAATCTATTACATTTTTATCAATTTAATCATACATTTTTCAATTTTATCAATTTGGTTATAAAATTTTTTATTTCACTTTTTACCAATTAATTCTATCTCGGCCAAGTTTTTTAATTGATAATTGATAATTTATTTATTATTTTTTTCTTATTATTTTTTTTTTCTTTTCTTTCATTTTTTGGGCCATTTTCTTTCTATGGCCAACCACCTAGGGCACGTTTGGTAACGTTTCTATTCTGGGGAACAATTTTTGCTGAGAAATGATTTTTTCTATTTCTGTTCTCAGGAATAATTTCTGAGCAAAAGAATGCGTTTGGTCACTTCCCAAAATTTATATTCTCAGGATAGAAATACGTTTGGTAAAATTCTTAGATTTTTTTATTTCTTTTAATTATTTTCTTATTTTTTCCTTTTTTTCTTTTTCTTTTTGGCCGGCGACCGACTGAGCGACGTATGGCGAGCTCGCCGGAGGCTCGCCAGGCCAAGGCAAGAGCTAGCAAGCTCATCGGAGGCTTGTCGAGCACTACGAGGCTCGACCTCACTCATGCGACGCGAGGTCGGTCTCCCTTGCATGGGCGACCTCGAGCTCGTCCGGATCTCGGCGAGGCCGAGCTCGCCCAACCACTGACAAGGCCCGGCAACACGGTGGCCCGGCAAGGCCGGGCCTCACCAGTGGCTAGGTGAGGTCAACCTTGCCCAGCCTAGGCGAGGTCGAGCCTTGCCGTGCTTCGCTCAGCCACGACAAGGCTCGGGCCAACGAGCCTCGCCATGGCTCGACGTCTCCGGGGGCCGGCAACGCTCTAGCGAGGTTGGCGGCCCTCATCTGGCCGGTCGCCAGCGCCGGCCAAACGAAGAAGAAGAAGAAGAAGAAAGAGAAAAATATATTATAGAAATTGTTCCCGGAAACAAGAAGCTATTTTTTTCTATTTCTTATTTTTGTTCCAAATCTATTCCCGAGAATAAAAAAATAAATTTTTGTTCCCGGGAACAAAAGTTTTACCAAATAGGTTTCTATTCTTTTTTTGTTCCCCGAAACAAAAGAACAAAAAAAGTTATTTCGAGGAACAGAAATAGATTTTAACAAATAGGCCCCTAGCATCCGGCGATTGACCAAAGGCTACGACCTACGAAGGGCGACCTCGCCAGCCGTGAGGCCTCACCTGCCTTAGGCGAGGTTTCCCTCACTAAATTTGGCTTGGGACAACCTCATTGGCCTTTGACATGGGCAACCCTCGCTAACTTTTGGCGAGGCTCGACATTGCCTAATTTGGCAAGGGCAAGCCTCACCTGAGGTCGGTGAGGTCACCCCTTGCCAGATCCCGACGAGGTCATATCGACAACAGGCCAGAGGAAGAAAAGGCGAAAAAATAGAAAGAAAAGAAAAAAATATTTAAAAGTTAAAAAAAAAAAAGAAATTAATAAATTTTGTCCACATCAGCACCGACTGTGCTACATCAGCAAATTCCAACCAATTTTGGCTGGATTGATTCAATTGGTAAGAAGTAAAAAGGTTTAGGACCAAATTAGCAAAATTGAATCGTTTATAATAAAATTGGCAAAAATGTAATAGGAGACTTTTTGGACAATTCTTCAAGGCAATAACTAATCATCACCCCAAGAGAGAATTTCAATTTGGGAATTTTTTCTTGCGTGAGGGAAATATTCTCTATTTCCTTTTTATTCTTGGATTCCAAACTTGAAAGGGGAGATGCCACTATCCGTAGCTTTGAGCCGTCGCGAATGCCTCTTTACCTACTAACCGTCTCCTCTTTGTCCCATAAATATACAAGTACATTGATATGACTTGCTAGTATTTAATAAATTAATAATATAAAATGCCTTGTTAGATATGACATCACCCAATATTTCATTAAATTAATCATGAATGAGATACTTTTCGTCTATTATTTAATAAATAAGATACCTTACTCATATTCATTCACGGAATGATTAGTTGATAATTTTTGTACCTTTTTGGATTATTCCAATGCAAGATGTTTATAAAATACTGATTCCAGGGTATAAACAAAGAGAAGACCAACACAATTTGATAAGTTCAACTTGTTGATCAGTGATTGAAATTTCAAGCCGAGAAAATACTATCCTGACATAGTTATTCTTTTAGTTCTAGGAATATCTCCATTTCAATCCATTTCCAATCTACTTCTTCAAGGAGCGATGATGTAATCTATGTGGTGTCTTGTGTTGTATTTTTTATGAGCTGATTGATGTTACGGGAAAAATTTCGACACACTAATTTCTTCGAATCATAAACCAGGAGTTTAAATAAGTAATAGTTCAATGCTTTGGTTCGTCTAAAATGGGATGATCCATTTGATCAAGATCAACAATGGAAAATTTGGTTGAATTATTATTCACTAAAGGGCGGTGGGGGCAGGCCTCATCATTGGCCGGCAGCTATCGGCCACGCTGGCCATAACGAGGAGGAAGAAGGGGAAAAAGAAAAATAAAATAAAATAAAATAAAATAAAATAAATGACTAAATAATTTGAAAAAAAAATTATCCACATTAGCGTCCGGTGGACGACAATACCAACCGGTATCCACATCATTATTGGCTGGCCAAATTTGACCGGATGAAGTGAATTGATATAACTGTTAAAGATTGAAGATTGAATTGGCCAAAAAAATTAAATTGAATTGGCATAATTATAATAAATTTAAGACTTTTTTGGTAATTTTCTCATGAATTGAATTGAGAGGCAAGGTGTCAATTTTGATGAGATCATTATTTTATATGTTTAAAAAGTTATCAATAACAAAAAAATAGTGAACTATTTAGAGTTACAATAAATTTTAGCTTAAAAAAATATGTTTAAAAAGTTATCAATAACCAAAAATAGTGAACCATTTAGAGTTACGATAAATTTTAGCTTAGAATTTTTAAAACCCAGCAACTTTCCCAAGCTAAAACTTTTCATATCGTTTCAAAATAAATATATATCGACTTGTCGATTGGCTCATATTTTTTAAATTAAATCATTTCCATATTTGAAAGAACAGTCTAAAATAGGAAAAAGTAATTTCCTCCATGTTCAGCAAAACAAGTTACTAATATATGAAGAGATAAATACTAAGAACGAAATCTCCATCCTCGTACTTAGAGTTACCATGCGGTCCTATCCAATGCATGGAGTTGATATGTGGCGTAGCACTGCTATCGAAAAAGAAAGAGGCCTCAGGAAAATATAACAAAATTCTTTGTAATCATCATTGGCTCGAACCAAGATCCACGGCATGAAAACTATCAATCCTGAACCTATTGAGAACTCTTGCCGTAACTAGAAGGGGTCAAAGTACATAATGAATTTCCACACTCTCTTCTATTCAACTGTGGTCAGTCCTCGTCCGTCCCCGAGCCTTCCGAACTCAAGTTCTTCTTAGGCACCGTGCCGTTAGCAGTCTTACCCTTCTTTTTCGGCTCCTGCTCGTCAGCCTCATCTTCGCTGCACTCGCTCTCGTAATCGTACTCCTCTTCATCACTCTCCTCTTCCTCTTCGATCCCATACTCTACGACGGCCTCTTCCAGTGCAGCTCCGCCCCTAGTGCCTGCACGAGTTCCTTTGAGAACTTTCACCTTCAAGTTCACTTTTTTGTCGCAGCCAATCCACGAATCACACAATAACACATCAAATTGTAGTTCCCTTCCCGGGGGCCAAAAACTTGCCCATAACCAGCCTTGAGCCACCCCTCACCTTCTCCACTCCTTCTCTGATGGCCTTACTTTTTTCCTTTGCATCTGCTCCCAATCCCTCCATAGTCTCCTCGATTGCCTTAGAGGCAGCACTTACAGCGGCCGCTTCATCCATGAAACTTAACTTCTGAGAAAACCAAACATCGTTGGAGTTGGGGTCTGCCAGAAGAAACCAAAAACTTTCTTCTTTGTGAAAAGGATACAGTAGAGCGTGAGGTAGTGTGCCAACAAGTCCGTTATCCCTTTTGAATGTAACCCAAGCCTGAATCGTGACCACATCGCCCTCTTGTATGCCTTCTTCACCTTCAGTTTCACATGTAACATCTATCGATAGAGAAGGCATCATCTCTAGAACTCTCTCTAAGTCTTGTACTTCTGCACTGGAGAGGCCTGCTGCCTGGAGACATGTCCCGGAGCTCCTGAAATGTTCTCACTTTCTGCAAAAGATAATGAATGAAGATCTTAGAAAGAGGGAGCTTAGGAGAAAGAAAAAATCTGCTATGCCGTGATTCCCATTGCTCAGGGCAGGGCACAGTAATATCCACTTGCACATTGCAATGCATCACGAAGTGCCAATTTTCATTGAAAGTCATATTACAAATCCCAGCAACACAAAAGATTCAGGGATGGGGCTCACAGTCACTCCAGTAGGTGCAACAATTGGTTAATATTTGATTTTAATTAACAGAAAAAAGGATAGCATTAAGCTCAAACCATCAGGCATGTCATGACCCTTGAGAATGGTAGAGAAAAGATCTCTGACCAGAGGCAACGCATGTAGCAATCATAGACTCACCTTGTGAGTCTACCCTCTTAATAACAGATTCGCTGATATGTGGTAGCTGCAGAAAAGGTGCAATGCTATCACTGCGATCCTCAAGTTGTCTTCCTTGCACTGAGAGGAACAGCCCACCGTACATACATAAAACCCCCACATGCTCCCTTGGATTAGTTCTAATTTTGTACTTGTAGCGATAATGTACATTAAAATTTGGTGCAGCTCTACATCCCTCTACATCTCAGATATATTGCGAAAAGAAGACAAAGGCAGGTGAGCATAAAAAAAGTAAGAGGCAAATGGCAAATCGGTCTCCAAATTAGAGAAGGGTGCACGTCAGTCCTTTAACATCGTGAATATTGGCTTAAGGCCTGTTTGATAACCCCAGTCAAGTGCTGAAAACTAAAAAATTCAGCACTCGATGAGATTAAGTTTGTTTCATGAGCTGAATAAGCATTTACAGTCCAAATTGACTTAATCTCTTCCATAGAAAATGATTGATTGTTATTGGAATCTGGCGAATTATATTGTTAGAACTTACCAATACTGATCATAATTTCGTATTTAGTATGAAATTAGTAATATTTCAGCAACCAATTTTCAGTTAATATCAAACAGCTGTTTATTTTTATTTTTCGGCACTTGAAATGATTTAACATATGAACTTTGGTGCTTAAATTTTCAGTACTTATTTTTCAATTTTACCGAACAAGCCTTTAGTATCACTTTTCAGATCATCAGGTATTTGTCATTTTTCTTGTCATACCATCAATGTATCCATCTGTACTTCACACAACTCTCTGCTACTAGCTAACACTCAAGTTTCAATGAACTAATGTAACTACATATTATGAGTTCAGTTCTCCACAATGTTAGAAATCATGAGATCACGGCAGAAAATTCCAAGTAACACAGAACCTCAGCGCAACAAACACACACACATGCATGTGTGCGCACACACCAATTAAGTACTAAACATTTTGACTTTGCTAATTAAGTTATAAATCTTTTCATATTTTACTAATTGAGTTCATTCAGTTAATTTTCGTTGGCATTTACTGACGTAGACGTCAGTTGTCTACGTGTACAACCAAAGTTGACATGAACAATTTTTAATAATTTTTTTTTTAATTTTAAAAAACAATTCCTTTTCTTCTTTCTTCTTTCTTCTTTCTTCATTTTTTATTTTATTTTTTATTTTACCGTGAGCAGCCAGGGTTGCTGGGCAATCGCCAACTAGTAGGGGAGGGTCACTGGGCCCCCACCGTCTACCGGCGAGGGCCGCGACCCTCGCTTGACCTTGCCCAATTGTGCGCAAGGCCATGATAGCCGCGACGGCCTTTTGAGACCCTGAGGTTCTTCGACTTGGCTCGCTCCATTCAAATTACGCAAAGCCCAGGGCCAAGCTCTGAAGGAAGTTAAAATTTCTGAGGGAGTGTGTGAGAAAAAGGAAGGAATTTCATCGGAGGTCGCGCGAAAATCTGCGAGGTTGGGGCCTGGCGATGCGGAAGAGGCTTCGATTTCGATTTGCGCGTCGTTTGTTCTTGCTTCTGCCGTGAAGTTGTTTGATTGTTGGCTATTTCGTGAGGATCGTTCGAAGGACGCGAGTGGATTGAATCGAGTTGGACGCAGAGAGAGGGAGCGATGCAGACACAGGCGAGGGTCGGAGTTGTGGTGGAAGGAAGTCAGAGCTCGGGGCATGAAAGTGTCGCGGCGGCGGTGGACAAAGCTGCATGCAAATGCTTGCAGAAGCGCCACTACCACCACCACCAGCCGTGGATCGAGACGGTATCGCAGCTGCTCGCCGGTGGCAAAGAAAAAACGGAAAAACAAAAGGAAAAAAGAAATGAAAAGAAGGAAAAAATTTAAAATACTAAAAAATTCGAATTTTTTTTAGAATATTATTAAAAATCCGTAACACATTAGATGGCCAGCACCCATATCGGAGATTCTGGAGTGACTCAATTGACAAATTGTAAAAACATTTATGACCCAAGTAGTAAATTATGAAAGTGTCTAAGACTCAATTAACAAAATTGATATATTTATAACTGAATTGGTAAAAGTACAATAAATTTAACACTTTTTGGACAGTTTTTCCATAAATAAAAATAATGCGGCATTTTCATAATAGAAATTTCTCATTGCAGAGTATTCTTTCTCTTAAAATACTTTGATAATTAAAAAATTTAGAAATTTAGAGAGATGGCTAGCTTTCTGAATTGCCGCGGAGGCTAAAACATCGGCCAATTTGTGGAGAGCAACTAACGTTGGCCCCACTTGAGGATCATATTCATTTCGGAAAACTTCCAAAATTTCCCATTGAAGCCGAGTTTGTTTCTCAAAGTTCCTCCAAATTTCATTTTGTTCTAAAATATATTAGATTTTGACCGCGCTGACCCAATTTTCTCTCTGAGCTCATCTTCGGTGATACTTAACTGCTGGCCAACGTTCATGGGCTCATCATGCACACATCTCGCACCCATTTTTGTGGAAAAAAAAAACACGTTTCCTCGATGCCACTACTGTACATAATCGAGAACTTAAAAAAAAAAAAAAAAAAACCTAATATTCAGATCGAAAAAGGGTTGGGGTTTTTCGGACATAAATTGAAATATTAAAAATGAATGACCACTGCAGAAGGGAGAAGAAATATGTATTGAGAAAGTCATGGAGTGAACTTAACACATTGGACGTTTATCATGTGCGAGAAATTCGAGGTAAGGTCAAATCATGACTAAGCGAATCCCTACTAGGTACGAATGTATGTGTGCTGAGCACACATTCGTCGGCATACATTCGTCGGTGCGCAATTATTTTAACAGGTGATGAATACAAGGGAATTGTTGAGCCAAAATTGATTAAAATCAATGTAATTTAAAGTCTAAGTCTAGAGGACTTCGCTGCAGGAGAAATTTTCAGATTTTTCTTTATTATGGGGAACTAGTATTGGCGGCAAAGGAATGGTCTTGATCATGCCATCTACTTAAAAAATTATTAATAAAAAAAGAGTAAGTACCGATGTCATACTTAGAGTTAGGCTCAGCTTTAACTTCTTTTAACTTTTAAAACCTTGACACTTTACAAACTAAAACTTTTCATAATGTCGCAAAGTATATTAATATTGACTAGTCGAATTTCTTCTTGTGACCTTTTAGAGGTGAAAACTCTCAATAGGAAAGCTAATGGATTATTAAGCCAAGAGCCCAGCACGGACTCTCTTAAACTCTACTAATTGCAACCTAGTTAACATGCAATCTACTAATTGCAATGCCACCCTTCCCACATGGGAAGAGAGGGGTGGGGGATTCAAATCCCCACATTCTCAAGGGAGTTAGGGTGTGGATGATTTAATTTTAGGTATGGGCTTCAACTCTCACACTCTGCAAAAAGGTAGAATAAAAGTCTAAGAACGAGAATTAGAATAACAATAGAATATAACCAACCAAAAAAAAAAATGCAATCTACTTACCTTTTAGAGCCACCATAGATCAATTATTGCCGATTAACACCAAAGTAAAATGCAGGAGTACATTTCACTTCTATTAGCAAAAGAAAAAATAATAATAATAATAGATTCGAGGATTTGATTACGCTAAATGAGTCTAACGCCTTTAGGTATCTTTTCTCTTTACTTTCAAAAATATTTTGCAATCAGTTTTGGTTAATTTTAAGCCAAAGCCACTAATATCTAAGAGATAATCATGCGGTGCTAAATCAATAATATAAAACGCAAAAAATCAGAATACTAAATAAATTGCTAGAATAGGGCAAAGACTTAAATACCTCAAGCACGCAAAAGCCCTATTAATTCCAATAATTGTTCGGCAAGATGTCAATTAAAAATGCATGCACAGCCAAGGCATGGTTTTCTAAATGCAATGACATTTTATTATTTTATTACTTCTTTATGAAAATTAACCTATATAATGCACGAGATGCAATTTTATTCTCAATTATGACTATATGACCTAATTTATTTAATGACATGTGACATGAATTATTTATATGGCCTAATTCTAATTACAAGTAAAAGAAATATAAACCATTTTAACAGGACATGTAATTCAAGTTATATGACCCTAGACATACAATCACTAAATGACATGGAAATTACGATGGCAACGATGAAGTGGCTACAATGAGATGTCAATATATGCAATTAATTCTATATTAAATTTCTCGAGACCTGATCCTGCGGACCATAAAATCAGTTCCACTCTACAATTCTCCCAGAACTGGACCTGGACCTCGGGATGGTTTTGCCTAAGCAAACGTTGGTCAAATTTAACCCACTATCTATCAAACTGAAGCTATGGATGTCATCTAGAGTTGTTAGTCATCTCCGCAAATGAGGTCATTTACTAAGTGAAATTCCCTAGTTACTACAACATGCTCTCTGACTCCGAATCAGGAAAAATCCCAAAGAACATTTCATAAAACAATGAGTTCAAACCGGGCGTAAATCTTAAAAATGGAGGGACCGTCCAGGCTACCTCGGAAGAGGCAGACTCCAATCCTGCTCTTCATTTAGTGTTAAGGTCATTTGCGGTGGAGACAGGCACGTCATGGGAGTGCTTGGGTTCCTGTAGCTGCTTGCGGCCCAACCAGTGCTTCACTCTCATTTCGCTCCATATCGGCATGCAACCTAGGCGTTGTTGAACAAAATGAAAGCCCGCAAACAAAGATCGAACCGATAATGTATTTCCAGGACAGAACACTTAGCTTTCGCGTCGACCTTTCAATGCGGTTGGCGGTGGCTTGTGACGATTTGAAGATGGTATCAAAGACCGTAAAGTAGGGTGTGGGTTTTATGAATTTCACCCCTCCAGATCGGTTTTTCTCAGGAATCCTCGGGCTTGGAGTGTATCTTTACTTTTCTTCCGTCTTTTCATATGCACGAAAGCGCCACTTTAATTTCTCTGTTTCCCTGCTTTCATCTACACGTCGTCAGCCTGCCCACACACTCCACCCGGCGCTCCCATTCCCTGCTCTCGGTTTCTTCCATTCCTTATCTCCGATTTCTTGGTTTTGCTTTTTATCCTATTGGACCCAACGTCTCTGCCTTTTTCTTATCCTTTCGGTTTTGTAATCTCAATTTAGACTTGTACAGATGATGCCCCACGCGAGTTATGTATCTCAACAAAATGACCAAGAAGAGGATACGATTTGGTTCGGTCGTGATCTCGCCTAAGTCAACATTTGATGCAGATATGCTGAATGAACATTTCTAAATGCCAAAAAATTTCTAAACACAAACCCAATCCCTAATTTTTCTTATGAAATGCATCAGACGTATTCGGGTAAAAATTTAGGTATTAATTGTGTTATTAAATAATTCATGCGTATCGTCTACCATCTAAATCTCCTAAATAATATTAGAAAATGAAGAAATTTCCGGATGTCACAAGTCTTACCTTCCTAAAAGAAAATCCATCCTCAAAATTTAGATTTACCTTGCCAATTAAATAACTATTAATACTTGCATTTCATTTTAATTTTCGCTTTCCACTTCGTTTTCTCCAAATCATTGATATTGCCACACGACTTTAACTAAAGGTATAGTCTTTCTAACTTGTTCCTTTTGATCTAAAATATGTATTGGCTTCTCTGCATTAATTGCTCTCTGGTTTATCTCAATTATCTCAGCATGATATTCAAGAGGTTGTCCGCTATATATATATATATATATAGAGGAACCAATTTTTTTTTCTCAACAAGAGCACCAAAACTCCATCATTTGGCCCTTGAAAATCTGATATCTTTCTCCCCAAAGCTTTTCCTCAAATTTTGTTTCAGTACCTTTCTCTTCAAAAGTACTACCTCTATAGCTTATAAACGACTTTCCATTACCAGAATTCCAAAATTTCCTTCATCCATTTTCACTAGACATTTTCAAATTTCGAATGCATTGTTTAGCCTTCCAACTATCCTCGATCAAATCCAACAAAATTTATTCTTAAAATTTGTAATGTCCAAAAGATCAAATTCTACCATTTAAGCAATCCTTATCCTTTTTCTGACAATTTCTAAGAATCATCAATTCTTAAACAGCTTTTAAGTTCTCCGAAGTGTCAAACCTGTACAAAAATTTTCTTTGATACCAAAAATCTATTACCATTCGTCGACACTAAAAATTTAACCAGTAATACATTTTCCATATTCATCACAACTCGAACTTCCCCATTCATCAATTAAACTATTGGGATTTCTATTATCTCAATGAAGACAGCCTAAGAATATCACATTGTCCACTTGAAGAATTTGTGTAAATCAACTCTTCTGTAGTTCATGAAAACCTTCAAATATTCTTCATGCTCTTACTAATCGCTCGAATAGAGTTTATCAATAATAGAACTTCAAAATGGACCCTTTTTAGCACCACCAAATATTAACTTTCAAAACATCCTGGACAAAATTCATAATATCGAAGTATTAAAGTTACAGAAAAGAGATTTCCAATCATGGAACTTGAAAATGATCCACTTATTTCAATCCCACTGTCTCTCGAGGCAATTTACCTTATTTCTCTCTATAGAATCAGAGACAACAAAAAACAAGAACTTATCTTTAATCCATTTATTTGATAAAGAATGTCGCTACTTAAAACATCATTGCTTAAACTCGAATGGTTATTACCTTCCAGATCATCAACATAAGAATTTGTCTTTAATCAACAAATCTTAATAACGAATATTACAAAATAAGAACTCATCCAATCTCCAATTCAAAGTATGTCAAGTCCTGAACTTAAAGAATCGCCACATAATCTTATCATTTCTTAGATCAATAACTTAAGCACTTGACTTAACATCATTTCAACGAAAACCAAAACTGGAATTGATCATGTCTACTAACTATAAAAAAACCTTTCAAGTAAGGTTATCAACTCATAAGCTCATAGTCTTCAATTATGAAGATCATGCTTGTTTCTACAACCCATAAATCACAAGTAAATTTACTTATCTCATGACAATTCAAGATTACAACTACTACAATTAATTCTTATTAGTCAAATTATCACCATGTAACACATCAAGACTTCCAATATAGATTCTCCTTTTCTAATAAGAAAATCATAACCTACCTCAGCTGATCATAACTTAATTTCCAAAATTCATATCTTACTATCTATAGATCATAACTTACCATAGAATTAATCATGACTCATCACTAAAGGATCAGACTCTCCTCATCACTTCATTAACCTCACTCTAGTACCTAAATTATCATAACCTAAATTTTTATAAAATTTGAACCTCGAATGAATGGATATTTTAGCTTCACTTCAATCGGCCAATGTATAACTAATCTATTATTAAACTGTATAGATAATTTAAGCTCACCTAATGTACCTCAAAACCTTATGTACAAAAATGCACCACTACTTTCATTGTGCACTCTACTCCACTCCTCCAATTGAATCCTCAAATATATCTTTGAAAACACTAGTCTAAAGGTCCCTGATTTCTGAACTCGATAAATCTATAAAAATATATCGGGGTGAGCCTAAGCTCAATAAATGAATTCTCTAAATCTAAAACAGGAGATCATCTTACCACTGGACCTCGATAGCACAACAACGTCATAATAAAGAATGAGCAATATCATTTTGTGGATTCACGCTTTAATAACGACAATCCTTCATTTCACCCAATTACTAAGCAAGCTTATTACTTAATTATTTACAAATTCATAACAGAATATTGCAATCACTTTAAGGATACAACACGTATTCCATATGATCTAAGTACTGGCATCTCAATCCATAAATGACACGTTAACTCTTTTAACGTATATGAGTATGCATCATAGCATAATTTCATTAATACGCCAATATCCACATCTTCAATCACAAATTCAAGTTTCTCATCACTTTCCCACTTTAGTAACAAGGATATTAACCTACTCTAAACCACAAATATCCACTTACATTTTCCAAACATATTATGTGAAATTATTTAAAACGTAAATTGCATGCCACCTCCACACATAAATGACTATATCGATGTGTGCAATAAATGTCATGAGTTATATACAATTCGATATTCAAACGCACACAGATGAACGTACAAATCTCATTATGCGCACATACCACACATTAGCTCACTGATGTACGCAAGTGAGTGTATGTATAATATATTTCATACTTGTCATTGGCAATTCACCTTGACTAGCCAAGCATCCTGACTCATGAGGTATCTTGACACACGAGGCATTATCACTGTTAATATATGGGTGATGAAAATATAACATAATACTTTTCATATACAATCATAGAGCAGCAATGCACATGACAACTCTAAATGGTCTCATTAACCAGGCCTACTTCAATTAAAACTTCACAAAGTCACTTCTGAACATGACTAAACTAAGCCGGCTTTCTCTTATAAGCCCCATTTTTATTTATTCCTTCTATTCATTTTCTCCTCTTTTATTATTTCTATTTTTTATTTTTTATTATTTTTTCTCTCGTTATCTTCCTCAAGAGAAAGACGAACCCAGAACACTCCCGTTAGCCAATTTCCAAACCTCTCAAAACCTCCTTTAACAATTTTCAGAGACGAACTAAACTAAGCCTATTTCTGTAAGTGTCACTTCTCAACGCCATCATCAACCTCCAACCATCGCCAATCATCAAAACAAGGCCATCAGCCATCAACTCCGGCCATTACCCTTCTCTGAACATAAAACCTACATCCATGACTTATCAACGTAATCCGGAGATGAAAATGCAAGAATGAAACTGTCACAAGGAAGTGAAGTGATCGTGAACATTCCTGGATAATCCATAGACATGACATAGAACGAAAACACCAGAAAAATTGACATTGAGATTTGAATACAACGAAATATGACTAGAGTCGGACCTAAATTATTAACAAATCAGTTGAAAACAAGCAATCTATGTCGACAAGTTTTCGGATCTGATAATTTCACAGATCATTTTCCGGTCGTGCCTCCGAGGCATTTCATCAAACATGCCACATGCATTTGATTGAGGAGTGAAACATAGGCATAATAAGTTTGGAGTAAAGACCAAATCCATATGAAATCTTTTCAAAACATCTGCAATCACTGATGCAAAATTGAATAGGATTGATTTGATTTTAATCCATAACATGATGTTTTAATTACCTCTCTTCATCAAAACAGGTCGTAACAGAGCATGTTCAGTTGACAAACAAATGGACAAGAGGATCCATACGGCTCTACTCGACTTTGGAAAAGTTATTTCATCAACGTTTTAGTTTCAGATACGACTCGACTACATAGAGCAACCAATAAGTAGAAGACACGCTCGAGAACGAACTAAATGACTCTGATTTAAATTGAGCATTTCACAGAGCAGAAGGTAGGCATCTCGGCTCTGAGTCCAGCTAAATATTGATTCGCAACCACACCATCAGGCTCGGAATATCAAATGAACTTCAATAGCAGTTAAGTCTTTCACGAACAGAAATTATAATTCTCGGTCACTGTCCAACACGAAGAGCATCTGAAGATAGAACATGAGCTCATATTCAACTAAGCTTGGGTTTTAGCTTCAAAAGATGAGCAGATTGAAGAACAGAGTTCCCAGATACGCCATTGATAAAGATCTTCCCCGACGTAAAGCTGATCGAGCAAGAATGGAACTCTTCGAGATCCCGGATCAGGATACAGAGCAAAACAGGGTTGACGCTGCACGACTCAAGAACAGTGAACGGCGTAGGTTGGAGATGGCTTGTTCGCCGGTGGTCGATGCCAGTGAACAAGCCTCGAAATGAAATCCAGGTTCTTGGAGCTTTCTTCGCCGGAAAAAAGAATAGAACCGGGTAGAGCTGAGCGGGACTTCGCCGGCGACGTCGGATTGTGTTCGATGAACACTGATCGGGATGAGAGAGAAGGGGCAAGAGAGAGAAGGCTTTCTTTAATGCGTTCCGTAATTGATTTAAAGCTTTGGGCCGGAGAGAAAGAAGTTATTTTGTCGTGTGAGGCTCCATGGGCTTCAATTTCATGGGTTTTTTATGAGTCCAAATGAGGCAAATTGGGTTTCATGAATTGGGCCAGTGCCAATGAATTAATGGCCGAATTGGGCTTTTTTATTTATTATTATCGATTTTTGTTGTTTTTTACTGATTTATTATGTTGCATTACAAAAGATGCATAATTGCTTTATTCGGTAAAAATTCAAGTGTCGACAGTCGGAAGAAAGAATCCATTCAAAAACTTAAAAAAGGTCAAAGAATCATTAACTAATCATTCCGCAAATAAACTCAAGTAAGGTATATCATGTATTAAATGGCAAAAGAAAAGTATCCCATCTATGAATTAGTTCAATATGACGGAATTTCGGACATTTCATGTGTTCCACATATCTGAAATGGAGCAAAATGCCAAATTTTTGCTTAGTCTGAACTTTATCACTCCTCTATATGTAATTTTGATTCATATAGGACAAATAGTGAGGAATGTAGCATACACGTTGAAATGGTTCCTTATTTGCTTAAATTTGATCACTCCTCTCCATATAATTCGATTCATATAGTAGGAACAATGGGTGTATATGTATACATGTTGAAATGGTTTCTTGTTTGTTTGTCGAAAGAAAGAATCTATTCAAAAACTCAAGCAAATAAAAGAATTGTAAAATAATCATTCCGCAAATGAAAACAAGTAAGGTATCTCATGCTTTAAATGGCTGAAGAAAAGTACTTTATTTATGATTAGTTTAGTGAAATGTATAGTGATATCACAACTAACAAGATTCTCAATAATGAACTAGATACTATTAAACAAGTCATATGAGTGTACTTGTGCAGAAAGTATAGGGTCATTTCCTAATAAGCTTATGCGCCTATTACCATAAGAATCATCTTCATTGGCATGATTGATGGGTCAAATGATGTATGGGACAAAGAGGAGATGGTTTCATAGAATGAATGGATGAGGCATTCATGGTGGCTTGGAAATGCCAATAGTGACAGAGCAAAGGAGCGGGAGAAGAGGAGAAGTACATTCACATCTCTCCCCTTTCAAGTTTGGCATCAAAAAATTCGAAAGAGAAAGCACACTCTTCTTACGAAAGAGAAAATTCCCAAATCGATATTCTCCTTCGTTTTCCCTTTCGTGATGACGGGTGACTCCTTTGAAGGATTGGGCTAAAAAACAATTTAGAGAGGAGAAAAACAATTTAGCATTCGACAGTGGGAAAGAGAAAATTTCAGCATTTTCAAAATAGAGATCTCTCATCGTGGACATTTTTTTTCCCTCGGTAAACATACTTCATTAATTAAAAATTCAGAAAGAGGAGCGCTTTGTGAATTGTAGCAGTGCGTCCTACGTTGGCTAATTTGTGGAGGGCAACTAATGTTGGACTAATTCGAGGATCATTGTTGACTGTGAGAAAATTCCAAAATTCCTCTTGAAGTGGGGTCCGTTTCCAGAAGTTGCTCCAGACTTGATTTTGTTCTAAAAATGTTTCTGAATTTGATCACTTTGACACAATTATCTCCATGAGCTCATTCCAGGGTGAAATTGATTAATAGCCAACGCTCGCGTGCTCATCATGCATACATTTTGCGCCCTTTCTTGGGGCATTTCCATCCCAAGAGAAAAGAACTTCCTCCATGCCCCTCTCGTGCACGATCGTAAACTTGGGAAAAAAAAAAACCCCTCAATCCTGTCCCAATTTTTCAGATCGAAAAGAAAGGATTACGATTTTTCACGCATAAATTAAAAGATTGCATGCCTTCTTCACCTTCAATCTGGTGCATAACTTCATTGATAGGGAAGGCATCAATCAACATTCTCTAGCACTCTCTCTATGTCTTGCACTTCTGTGCAGGATATTTGCATTCTTGAATGATTGGCTTTTGGATCCTCTGCAGTATATTTGAGGAATTTGCACAAATGGAAAATTGACGATTGAAGCAGGTTCTCGCAGGTCGTTAGCTTACTGTCAAGAATAAATCCACACCAGACGTCTGCTGTGGTCACCCCGAATGCCAATTATTCATGCATGTTCCATGTGAGCAGATAGATCTGTAATACAAGAGCCGCTCTTCTGTTTTGTGAAGCATCTGCATGTGACGCTCTGTTCGTATCTAAGAGATGAAAAATTGCTTTTGACCTTTCAGTGGCTCGCGAACTTTTTTCGACTCGAAAGTTTTTGCAGATAGCTTATTCTTTATTTGCCAACTAAATGCCTAAATAAAGCTTTGACCTACACCGCTGGATAGCTTCATATTTTTGGAAGAACTTTCCATTTCTATTGAATAGCAATCGCCTATTTTCTTTGTATAAAACAACATGAGAAAGGGGATAATTGTCCAAAAAGTCTTAAACTTGTTGTACGGCGGTCAATTCAATCATAAACATTTCAACTGTGCCAATTTAACTCTAAACATTTTGACAATTTGCCAATTTAATTCATTTGGCCAATTTTGATTGAAAATCGCTAATGTTGATGCTAGCCTTCCTATATGACACGGTTGGTAGACGGCCGATACTAATGTGGACAATTTTTGCAATTTTAAAAAAAAAATTTGAATTTTTTTCTTTTCATTTTTCTTTTTCTCTCTTTTTTTTTTTTTTTTTTTTTTTCTTTTTTTACAACTCTAGGCTGGCAAGGTCGCCCGCCAACCCTTGTCAACCATAGGAGGCAAGAGCCTCCACGCCCTCACCCAAATCCAGACAAGTGCATCATAGCCCCTACCGGATGCCGGCAAGGGCCTCCACATCCTCGTTCACCACTGATGAGGCGAGGGCCCCAACATATACATGTATGAGTGGCCACAATCCATTTCCAATCCAATTCTCCAAGGAGTAATGATGTAATCTATGTGGTGTCTTGTTTTGTATTTCTGATGAGCCGATCAATGTTATGGGAAATCCTTTGTCGTACTATTTTACCGTAAATCGTAAACCGGGAAATTAAACAGTAATAATTCAATGCTTTAGTTCGTCTAAAATGGGATAATCCATGTGATGAAGATCAACAAACGGAAAATTGGTAAATTGGTTGAATTTTCATACGCGTACAAGTGGCGTATTGGATACAAGGCATGACTAATGTTTCAGGTCATGTCCTTAATAACCGATACGCCTATTACCATAAAAATCATCTTCACTGACAAATAGGGAAAAGAGGAAAAGTACATTCGGATCTCCCCTTTGACATTTGGCGTTAAAGAACGAAAAAGGAAAAGAGAAAGCATATTCTTGTTATGGAAGAGAAGAATAATTTATTAACTGGTTGTCCAATAATAATCACTGAATCTACTTATTGATAAAAACAAAATACTTTAGAATGGAATGGAGAGTGAAGCTAGGCTTCTGGCAATACTCGAGATAAGTCGATGAGGAATGAAATTGTTTCAGTCGGAATCAATTAGACGAGTTCTGCTTCCACTGTACTAACATCTTCCTCTTGATTTCCGTTTCCATCGTTGAGCTCTGTTTCTGATTCTACATTAAAAAAATCATCCGCATAGGTGCCCCATTCAGGTTTGTAGAGACAACCGAAATGAGCCATCAACAGCCAAACGAAGGTAAGAAGCTCTCCACCTTTGCTCAACCCCTGTGCATGTGTCTCTCCCTTAATATGACCTGCCGCATATGACAGCATCTCAACCCATACTCCGCTCATCACCTTCCACTTCCTTTCCCCGAAGCTTTCCATCTTGTGGGCCAATACGATCCCCAGGGAGAGCGGGTCTTTCCGATTCAAGACTTTGACTTCAGCATCCTTGGAGATTTCCTGGCACAGCTCCTCCACATCCTTGAAACCATCAGGGATAGCTAAATTGCCAATTACCGACATTATGTTGATTTGGGCAAAGCCCGCCACAGCGGACATCACATTAGGCTGATATAATAAAAGATAAAACATGTAGTCAGAAAGGATCTTGCTGAATTCCCTTTCATCATTTCTTTTTGTCTGATTCTCTCGCCTATAGCAAATTTCGGTAGCAGTATGCCACAATAAAAGACTGACATCGTAAGTAGGCTTGGTGACAAACTCTAAAACATCAACCGCCCCCAGCCTACCTTGGAGAAATAGATTACCTCTAGCTTCAAACACCTTCCTCGTCTCTATCGGATTACGTGCATATACAGATTTACGTCTCAGCTCCTCGAAGATAAACATCCATAACCTATTAATAAAGGGATTCTTGAACGTGGCCCGCGGACTCAGCATGAGGAGTGATACTTCCCCTTCGATGAATATCTTGCATGTTAGACGGAATAAAAAGATGAATATCTTGCAAGGTAGACGGAAAAGAGAGATGATCTTCTTAGTAATATGGATTGGAAGACAAGTATTAGAAAAGGTGATGATGCCCCAGCATTGATCGCCCTGGTCCATAGTTTTCTCCCTCAATTTCAATGATATGGAAAAAATGTTGCTGGTATAAATGGATTCTGACCACCTTCGAAATATGATTGGTGTATCTAAGACCTCGTACGTAGCATTGGTGTTAGACTTGAATCGAGGCTTCCCCAGGTCAGCCATGGTGGATATTAACTTGTGAAGAAATGAATCTAGTTCAGATGGTCGTGTTTTGTGGTGCATGATTTCGGCAATAGTCCAATCAGAGAAAACATGTATGAACAAAGTTATCACATCAAGAGCAATCCCTCCAAAAAGAAGGATATAGGTAATTGCCACATCGAGTTTGGGGAGCTGATGCTTCTTGAAGCAATTGAACAAGACAAAAGCCACCATAACCTCGGTGAAGGCTATGAAGCGGAAAATGTAGCCCCACTTGGAACGTGTTGCCAACACTTTTGTGTGGAGCGCCTCATACATGAAATTGAGTTCAACTAATATAACCCTTAATGCATCTACAGCACAAATTTTGTGGAAATATTCGCGGCTTATGTGGCGTTCTTCACCTTTGCAGAGGAGATCCAAGAGGAAGGCCTTAGAGATATTATAGAAGAAGTAAGCATGCTTTACCACAATACTCTCAGCAAGCTTTCCTCTTTCTTCATTAGAATGTCCACGAACGTTAAGTTCTTCATTTAACTCCAACTTTGCAACATTTGATTCGGTTATATTGTAGAGCATCCATGTCCTGAGTCCTGGGAAGCTTGAGATAAAAAGTGCAAGTATCCTCTCCACATTTTTTATGACCCCAGCAAAAAACACCAGCATCGTTGGGATCACTAGTGACTTATCACTAGGAAATATTTGCACAAAAACATATATGGAAATACTGACTTGGAAGATGAGACTAAGCAAGTGCCGTCGCCAGAGTGAACTATCCTGTAGAGAGAATGCAGTGATGGTGTCTGGACCACCAAGATGCAACAATAGAAATGAGGCCCAAAATGCCTGAAGTGCTATGTCTACTTTAGCTGCACGAGAAAACAAATTGCCTTGGTTGTGAGAGATGTATCCAATCCCGAATGCAGCTACCCAATCGGCCATCAAGTAGGCCAACCATAAAAGGAAAATAGCAGGCTTGTTCGATATTTTCTTTCTAAGGGGTGCACATAGAATGAGAAAGACCTGAAACGAGAGGCTCAGTATTAGGATGCCTTGAATGTTCCATTTGTTCCACAAATCGAAAATGGAGCTAAATGCCATGCTTCTGCTTAGTTTGAATTTTTTTATCACTCCTCTCTATAAAATTTTGCCTTGAATAGGAGGAATGGTGGGGAATGTATATACACATGTTTGAGATGGTCTTGCTTATTTGTTAGAAGAAAGAATCTCTTCAAAAACCTAAGAAAGTAAAAGAATCGTGAGCCAACCATTTCGCAAATAGACACAAGTAAGGTATCTCATACATCATATGGTAGAAGAAAAGTATCTCATCCATGATAAATTTAGTATGATGAAGTTTCATATGTTCCATTTGTTCCATAGATCCCAAATGGAAACAAATGCTATGTTTTTACTAAGTTTGAATTTTACTACTCCTCTCTATATAATTTTCGTTTGTATAGGAGGAACAATGGGAATATATATGTATATATTGAGATGGTCTTTTGTTTGTTGATAAAAAGAATTCAAAGAAGGTAAAAGATCGAAAACCAATCATTCTATAAATAAACACAAGCAAGGCATCTCTTGCATTAAATGGTAGAAAAAAAGTATGACATCCATAATTGGTCAGGTGAAATGTTTAGTGATACTGCAACAAGGGTAGAAAAAAACCAAAAACTTTCTGGGGGCATTTTTGTCTAGAAAAACACACTTTCTCCGTGCTTCTCCTTTGCACGATCGGGGAAAAAACTAAGTTTGCCTCAATTTTTAGATTAGAAAGAAAGGGTTGGGAATTATCGAGTATAAATTGAAAAATTAGAGATAAGGTACCACCCCAGATGTGACAAGATAGTTGTAATGAGAATGTCCAAGACAGAATTGAACACAACTAGGTGCTACTTGCATGAAAGAAGTTCAAATTAAGGTCAAATTAAGGGTAAGCGGATCCCTGCTAGGTGCAAAATTTACGTGCGGCAAGCAGGTATTCATTGGCTGGCAGTCATTTAACCAACGATAAGTTCATGGGAATTATTATCTCTAAGTGATCAAGTTCGGAGCATCGCGGAATAAAATCAAGCTTGAGAGAACTTTGAGACTCGGGCTCACAATAGGAAATTTTTTTATAATCTTTCGATAATGGGAAGTAAGATTTACAGGTAAGGTGTCAGTTCTGATGACGCCTTTATTTGATCTGGTTAAATATTTATTAATAACAAAAAATAGTAAGCACTAAGAGTGTGTATAGAGTCACTTTAAATTTGAATTTTTAAATTTTTAAAACCTTACAATTTTCCCAAGCTTAAACTTTTCATAATATCCCAAAATATATGAATATTTACATGTCGCTTCTTTCATTTTCTGTAAAATTGAAACATTCTAATCGTTGCAAGAAAAGCTTAAAATAGGAAAAAGTAAATTTCCGTATGTTTAGGAAAACGAGTTACTAATATACGTAGAGGAATACTACACACCCATGTACGACCTAGATCTTGTATGGCAGCAAGGACTAGGGAAAATGAGGTGAGATCGAAATCTTCATTCCCCTCCTAACGACGTAACAAAAATGGAATGAGAATGAGAATGAAATCTCTATCCTCGTACTTTGTCTAAGTTACCATGCGACCATGTCCAATGCTTGAAATTCAAATTTGGTGCAACACTGCTATTGAATAAGAAAGACGCCTCAGGAAAATATAACAAAATTCTTTCTAACCATCATTTGGCTCCAACCAAGATCCACGGTATAAATAACTGTCAATCCTAAACCTATCGAGAACTCTTGCCGTAACTAGAAGGGGTCAAATTACACAATGAAGTTCCAACATCAAGCCCAATCCCATATACAACTATTGAGTCAGCCATCATATAGGCCAATCACGAGGAAAAAGACATGGCGATTCGCTATTTTCTTTCTAAGGGGTGCAAATAGAATAAGAAAGACCTAAAGTGAGAGGTTCAGTATGACGGAACCTCAGATGTTCCATTTATTCCACAAATCCGAAATGAAGCAAAATGCCATGTTTTAGCTTAGTTTGAACTTTATCACTCTTCTCAATATAATTTTAGCTCGTATAAGAGAGAATGGTGGGAAATGTGTATATACATGTTGAGAGAATGGTGGGAAATGTGTATATACATGTTGAGATGATTCCTTACTTGTTTGTTAGAAAAAAGAATCTCTTCAAAACCCAAGAAACATGTACAAGAATCGTGAACCAATTATTCTGTGAATGAACATAAGCAAGGTACTCATGCATTAAATAATAGAAGAAAAGCATCGCATCCATGATTAATTTAGTGAAATGCTTGGTCATATCA
Source organism: Eucalyptus virginea (assembly GCA_014182375.1). NCBI lineage: Eukaryota > Viridiplantae > Streptophyta > Magnoliopsida > Myrtales > Myrtaceae > Eucalyptus > Eucalyptus virginea. Next base: position 16,092,195 of record CM024516.1, on the reverse strand, counting down.
CATCTAACAAAGCACTTTTTATTGTTAATGAATTAGATACTATCTAAGAAGTCATTTCAGTATGCTTGTATATGATGTGGGGGACAAAGATGAGATGGCTAGATAGGAGGAATGAATAAAGCATTCACGACGGCTCAATGCTACGATTAGCGACAGAGGCAAAAGGAGGTGGGAGAGAGAAAAAAACATTCGTATCTCCTCTTTCAAGTTTGGAGTCAAAGAATAAAAAGGAAAGACAGCATATTTTCCTCGCGGAAGAGAAAATTCCCAAATTAAATTCTCTCTTTGGGTGATGATTGGTGACAACTTCGAAGAATTGAGCAGATTCGTGGTAGGGATCTCTCATTGCAGGCATTGTACTCTTTCTCTGAATATACTTTAACAATTAAATATTTAGAGAGATAGAACTTTCTAAATCGTAGCAAAAGGGTCCGACATCGGCTAATCTGTGGAGAGCAACTAATGTTGGACTCGGTTCGAGGATCATAATCGATTCTGGAAAATTTCCAAGACTTCCTAGGTTCGTCTCTTAAAGTTCTTTCAAATTTCGATTTTGTTTTAGAATATCCTTGAATTTGATCAATCTGAATTGAGTATCTCTCTCGGCTCATTTTTGGTGATATTGATTGCTGGCAAACAATAATCATGTGCTCATCATGCACACATTTCGCGCCCTTTCTTGGGGCATTCTCCTATGAATAAAACACATTATTCCGTGCCACTCTTGTGCACAATCTAACACTCAAAAAAAAAAAAAATCAATTTTCAAATTCCATTCATTTCGCGGAAAACATTTTCCTCATTCTTTGGTGGCTGGTGTGCTTTGAAAAATTTATGCTTAAATTCAATAAAATAATTTCGTCTCCAAAAAAATAATAAGACTATATATTGACTCTTGGATCCAAAACTCTATGCTTTGACACGGGAATCCCAATACTGGTTTATGGGTCCTTGACATTCCGAACCACATCTTCGACCCCCAAGCTCAAGTCCATCAAAGCTAGGCCCGAGCCGCCAATGCCTACGAGGCCAAGCCCGAAGCCCTGGAGCCCTTGCCCAATGTCACGACAACCGATCCCAAGTCCACAAAGGCAAAGCTTATGTCTCTAACGTTTGAGCTCTGGTCCTCGACAATTAGGTTCAGGTCCATAAAGGCCTCATGCGGGTCCTTAGCGCTCATACTCGAGTTCCTAGTTAATGAAATGTTCATTACAAGCAAGACGAGAATGCGTTCATCGACCAGGAATTATTTCACCACGACGAGTACAGGGAACTTATTGAGTCAAAATAATCAAAATTCAAGGTATATTTAAACAAAGTTAAGTGTAGGTAGACTTTGAGAGTCGGGCTCATTGCAGGATAATTTTTTATATTGTTCTTGATTATGGGGAACTAAGTTGACAGGTAAGGTGTCGGTTTTGATGATGCCCTTTTTTCACACGCTTAAAAAATATTTAGTAACAAAAAATAGTGAAATAAGTGTTTATTTAGAGTTACGACATATTTTAGCTTTAAATTTTAGAAAGCTAGCAACTTTCCCAAGTTAAAACTTTTCATATCGTTCCAAAATAAATATATATTGACAAGACATGTCGATTTGGTCATACTTTTTAAAGTAAAACATTCTCATCTTTGCAAAAAAAGTCTAAAATAGGAAGAAGTAATTTCCTCCGTGTTATAGGAATACAAGTCACTAACATTTGTAGAGAAAAATACTGAGAACGAAATCTCCACCCTCGCACTCCTCAGAAGTTTACCATGCGGTCATATCCAATGCATTGAGTTAAAATTTGGTGTAACACTGCTATCGAATAAGAAAGACGCCTCAAGAAAGCATAACAAAATTCTTTGTAATCATCATCTGGCTCGAACCAAGATCCACGGTATAAAAACTATCAATCCTGAACCTATCGAGAACTCCTGCCGTAACTAGAAGGGGTCAAAGCACACAATGATGTTCCACCGTCTCTACTGTGGTCAGTCCTCATCTGTCCCCGAGCCTTCCGAACTCGAACCCTTCTTAGGCACCGTGCCATTAGCAGTCTTGCCTTTCTTTTTCGAGTCCTGCTCGTCAGCCTCATCTTCGCTGTACTCGCTCTCATAATCATACTCCTCTTCATCACTCTCCTCTTCCTCTTCGATCCCGTCCTCCACAATGGACTCTTCCAGTGCAGCGCCGCCCCTGGTGCCTGCACGAGTCCTTTTGAGAACTTTGACCTTTGAGTTCACTTTTTTGTCGCAACCAATCCACGAATCACACAAGCAGTAACACATCAAATTGTAGTTCCCTTCCACGGGGGCCAAAAACTTGCCCATGACCAACCTCCAGCCACTCCTCGCCTTCTCCACAGCTTCTCTGATGGCCTTACTTTTTTCTTTTGCATCTGCTCCCAATCCTTCCATAGTCTCCTCAATTGCCTTAGAGGTAGCACTTACAGGGGCCGCTTCATCCATGAAACTTAACTTCTGAGAAAACCAAACGTCATTGGAGTTGGGGTCTGCCAGAAGAAACCAGAAACTTTCTTCTTTGTGGAAAGGATACCGTGGTGCGTGAGGTAGGGCACCGACGAGTCCGTTATCTCTTTTGAGTGTAACCCAAGCCTGAATCGTGAACACATCACCCTATCGTATGCCTTCTTCACCTTCAGTCTCGCATGTCACATCTATTGATAGAGAAGGCATCATCTCCAGAACTCTCTCTATGTCTTGTACTCGACTTTGGAAAAGTTATTTCATCAAAGTTTTAGTTTCAGATACGGCTCGACTACATCTAGCAATCAATAAGTGGAAGACACGCCCGAGAACAAACTAAATGACTCCGATTTAAATTGAGCATTTCATCGAGCAGAAGGTAGGCATCTCGGCCCTGGGTCCAAGTGCAACAGCGAAACAGTAATTCGCTACCACACCATCACGGAGACAATATTACAGGTTCGGATTATCCGGTGAACTTCAATAGCAGTTAAATCTTTCACAAATAGAAATTAGAATTCTCGGTCACTGTCCAACGCGAACAGCATCTGAAGATAGAACCTGAGCTCATACTCAACATACCTTGGGTTTTAGCTTCGAACGGCAAGCAGATCGAAGAATAGAATGAAACTCTTCGAGATCTCGGATCAGGATACAGAGCAAAACAGGGGTGAAGCTGCACGACTCAAGAACGGTGAACGGCGTAGGTCGGAGAAGGCTATGACGGCCTGAAATCAACAAAGAAATCTGTCGTTGAAGGCTGATGCCAGTGAACAAGCCTCGAACGAAATCCAAGTACCACGAGCTTTCTTCGCTTGGGAAACAGAATAGAACCGGGGAGAGCTGAGCTCGACTTTGCCGGCGACGAGCGCGACATCGGATTGCGTTGGATGACAACCGAGAAGGATGAGAGAGAAGGGACAAGGGAGAGAAGGAAATCTATTGCAGACGTCTCTCTCGCTCCAACTTGTCTCGTTCCGCTTCCGTCTCTCACGCCCCTCATCTTGTTTTTGGCTCCTGCTCTGATACACGGGCGCCACGAAGAATAAAAGAGAGGAGGCTTTTTGCGGTGTGTTCTCTAATCGATTTAAAGCTTTGGGCCCGATAGAAAGAAGTTGTTTCGTCATATGAGGCCCCGTGGGCTTCAATTTCATGGGTTTTTACGTCTAAGTGAGGTAAATTGGGTTTCAATGAATTGGGCCAATGCCAATGAATAAATGGCCAAATTGGGCCGTCTTTTTAATATTGTTACCTATTTTTGTTATTTTTATTAATTTATTATGTTTATTACGACATATGCATATTTGATTTATAACTCAAGTGTCAATGGTCGAAAGAAAGAATCTATTCAAAAACTTCAAAAAGTAAAAGTATTATTAACCGGCCATTTTGCAAATAAACATACACAAGGTATCTCATGCATTAAATGGTAGAAGAAAAGTATCCCCGTCATGATTAGTGCAATATGACAGAACCTCGAACGTTCCATTTGTTCCACATATTTGAAATGGAGCAAAATGCTAATTTTTTTCTTAATTTGAACTTTATCACTCATCAATATATAATTTCAATTCGTAAGGAGGAATAGCAAGAAATGTATATGCATGCATATTGAAATGGTTCCTTAATTGTTTGTTAGAAGAGATAATCTATTCAAAGACCTAAAAAGGAGAAAGAATCGTGAACCAATCATTCCGCGAATACACAAGAGCAAAGTATTTCATGTATTCAATGGCTGAAGAAAAGTATCTCATCCATGATTAGTTTAATATAGCGAAACTTCAGATGTTCCATTTGTTCCATAAAATACGAAATGGAGCAAAATACCATGTTGTTACTTAATTTGAATTTTATCACCCATCTCTATATAATTTCAGTACAGAAGGAACACTAGTGAATGTATATGTATACATATTGAAATAGTTTTTCTTGTTTGTTTGTCAGAAGAAAAAAATTTCTCAAAAAACCTAAGAAGGTAAAAGAATCATGAACCAATCATTACACGAATAAACACAAGAAAAGTATTTCAGGCATTTAATGGCTAAAGAAAAGTATCTTATCCATGATTAGTTCAATGTGACGAAACCACGAACATTCCATTTGTTCTTTAGATCCAAAATGGAACAAAATCCCATGTTTTTGCTTGGTTTGAATTTTAGCACTCCTCTCTATATAATTTCAGTTCGTATAGAAAGAACATTAGGGAATGTATATGTATACATGTTGAAATGGTTTTTCTTGTTTGTTTGTGAAAAAAAAAAATCTATTGAAAAACCTAAGAAGGTGAAGAAATCGTGAACCAATCATGACACAACTAAATACATGCAAGGTATTTCATGCATTCAATGGCTGAAGAAAGATATCTTATCCATGATTAGTTCAATATGACGGAATCTCAAACATTCCATTTGTTCTTTAGATCCAAAATGGAGCAAAATCTCATGTTTTTGCTTAGCTTGAATTTTATCATTCCTCTTTATATAATTTTGGTTCGCATAGAAAGTGCACTAGGGAATATATATATAGACACACACATGTTGAAATGATTCCTCATTTGTTTATTAAAAGAAAGAATCTACTCAAGACCCTAAGAAAGTAAAAGAATCGTGAACCAATCATTACGTGAATAAACACAAGCAAGATATTTCATGCATTTGATGGTTGAAGAAAAGTATCTCATAAATGGTTAGTTCAATATGATGGAACCTTGAATGTTCCATTTGTTCCATAAATCCAAAATGGAACAAAATGCCATGTTTTTACTTAGTTTGAATTTTATCACTCCTTTCTATATATTTCAATTTGTAATAGAAGGAACACCAGCAAATGTATATGTATACATAGTGAAATGGTTTTTCTTATTTGTTTGTCAGAAGAAAGAATATACTCAAAAACATAAAAATGTGAAAGAATCGTGAACCAATCATTATGTGAATAAACACAAGCAAGATATTTCATACATTCAATGGTTGAAGAAAAGTATCTTATTCATGATTAGTCTAATATGATGGAATCTCGAATATTCCATTTGTTCCTTGGATTCAAAATGGAGCAAAATCCCATGTTTTTCCTTAGTTTGAATTTTATCACTCATCTCTATATAATTTCGATTTGTATAGAAGGAGCACTAGGGAATATATATGTATACATGTTGAAATGGTTCCTTGTTTAGTTGTCAGTAGCTAGAATCTATCCAAAATCCTAAGAACGTAAAAGAATTATAAACCAATCATTATGCAAATAAACACAAGTTAGGTATTTTATACATTTGATGGTTGAAGAAAAGTATCTCATCTATGATTAGTGATGAAACTTTGGATGTTCCATTTGTTCCATATATCCAAAATGGAGCAAAATGCCATGTTTTTTCTTAGTTTAACATTTATCACTCCTTTATATACAATTTTGGTTCATATAGAAGGAATAGTGGTGAATGTATATGTATAAATGTATAACCCTTACTTATTTATCGGAAGAAAGATTCCATTTGAAAATCTGAAAAGGTGAAAGAATCGCAAATCAATTATTCCACAAAAGAACACAAGCAAGGTATCTCATTCATTCAATAGCGAAGAAAAGTATTTCTTCCAAGATAAATTCAATATGATGGAACTTCGAACATTCCATTTGTTCCATTAATCCAAAATAGAGCTAAATGCCATGTTTTTGCTTATTTTGAACTTTACGACTCTCTATATAATTTCAAGTTCTATAGAAGCAATATTGAGAAATGTATATGCATACAAGGTAAAATAGTTCTTTGTTTATTTGTCAAAAGAAAAATTCTATTAAAAAATCTAAGAAGGTCAAAGAGTTGTGAATTAATCATTTTGTGAATTTACATGAACAAGGTATCTCAAACATTCAATGACTGAAGAAATGCATCTCATCCATGACCTATTCAACATGATAGAATCTTGAACATTCCAATTGTTCCATAGATCTGAAATGAAGCAAAATGTTATGTTTTTGCTTAGTTTGAACTTTATCCTTCCCCTCTATATAATTTTAGTTCGTATGGAAGTAACAATATGGAATATATATGTATATATATTGAAATGGTTCCTTATTTATTTGTTAAAAGAAAAAAAGCTATTAAAAAACATAAAAATTTGAAAAAACCGTGAATCAATCATTCTGTGAATGAGCACAAGAAAGGTATCTCACGGATTCAATTGCAAAAGAAAAGTTTCTCATGCATGATTAATTCAATATAACAGAACATCGAAAGTTCCATTTGTTCCATAGATCTGAAATGGAGAAAAATGACATGTTTTTCTTAGTGTGAACTTTATCGCTCCTCTATATATAATTTCTGTTCATATAGGAGGAATAATGGTTATTATATATGTATATATGTTGAAATGTTCCTTTTAGTTATCAGTAGCTGGAATCTATCCAAAAACCCAAGAAGTTGAAAGAATTGTGAATCAATTGTTCTGCGAATGAACATAAGCAAGGTATCTCATCCATCCAATGATTGAAGAAAAGTATCTCATTCGTGATTAGTTTAATATGACAGAACCCTGGACGTTAAAATGATTAACATATAAAGTTTGGAGCTTAAATTTTCAGCACTTATTTTTCATTTTACCAAACAAGCCTTTAGTATCACTTTTCAGTAGATGTGTTAAAATGGGTCACTTGTTTTTTACAAAAAGTAGTTAAATGGGTTTAACAATTAAAGACTTTGATAGGTGGGTCATAAGTGGGTCTTAAATGGGTTGGATTTAGAATCTATTTTCACCTAAAACCTCACAATCTCTCTCCTCTCTTTAACTTTACAAAATATTTTTTTTATAAATACCGAAATTATAATTATTTTTTATTTTTCTTTTCTTTTCTTTTTTTCTTTTTCTTTCTTCTTTTTTTTTTTAATTTCTTCTTCCTCCGGTCGCTGGCACGGCGATGGCCAGTGACTAGCCAGGCATAAAAATAATAAAAATTTAATTTAAAAAATAAAAAATAATTAAAATTTGATTTTTTAAAATAATTATTTTAAAAATTATAAAAAAATTTCCATTAAATTTGTGTTGTATAAAACTATTTTAGCAATACCATTGAAATAAGCTTTCTTAAGTTTAGTTAAATGGGTCGAGTATGGGTCGGGTCGAAATATTTACATTAGGCATAATGAGTCATAAATGGGTTAATAGGTCAATTTGAGTCGGACCATTTATGACCCGACCCAAACCCGACCTGACCCACCCGTTTAACAGCTCTACTTTTCAGATCATCGGCTATTTGTCATTTTGCTTGTCATACCATCAATGTATCCATCAATTCTTCACACAACTCGCTGCTACTAGCCAATACTCGAGTTTCAATGAACTAATGCAACTACATATTATGAGTTCAATTCTCCACAATGTTAGACATCATGAGATTACGCCAGAAAATTCCAAGTAACACAGAACCTCAGCGCAACGAACACACACATATGCATGTTCATGCTTAGACATGCATGCGCGAGCGCACACCAATGAAGTTCTAGACCTTTTAATTTTATTAATAAAGTCATAAACATTTTTACATTTTATCAATTGTTTCTATATGGTCAATTTTCATCAGAATTCACTGACGTAGACGTCGACTGTCCTACATGGCACAACCATTGCTGACATGAACAATTTTTAATAAAAAAATTTCAAATTTTGTTAAAAAAAAAAGTTCTTTTTTTTTTTTTTTTTCCTTTTCTTCTCTTTACTATTGGAGATAGTATCGAAGATATCAAAGATTCCGAGATCCAGATCTGCTGGTAATCCTAATCAAGGATTGATTGAATTGGAGAAAGAGTAATTTGTGGGATCTATTTAGCAAATAGGAAATTTATTATTCATTGTATATTATTTCCTTTTCACTTTCGTTCTTTCTTACATTATAAATGTATACAGTGTAACTGTAAATGAATCAATCAATACAGAACAAAAACCTTTTCTCCATTTCCCAGTCGACTTCTGTCATGGTATCAGAGTGTATGCTTCTGACCTAGCTTCCGCACATTTGGAATTGCCATCGTATTTTTTCTGAGCTATTGTCGCACGACTTTCACCTGCGAAACAAATCAGCAAATCGTTAGGAATTCCACACGCATTTTTATCATGACCAAGAACAATGAGAGCTCCTCAACAGAAGAGACACTGACCTCAAATCTTATTGTTCCTTTTGGTGGAGAACGAACCCCTGTTCAGCAACCAGAAAACATTCATTCTACAAGACGGTTCCTACCTTGGATCAGATTTCCGTCCAAACCCAGTGGCCTCTGAATTTTGCTCCAGCTAGTTGGTATCAAATGTGGACCCAATACCCGTCTGGCCTTGCGCCGTCTGCAGCGGGTTCAACTAAAGCGTCAAGGCAATCGAATCCGGGTCAAGGACCCGGATCTGTCGCGGGTCAAGAGACGAATCCCTACCCGGGACTCCCCCCCGGATACATGCCCTTTGTTTTCCCAGTCGGCAGCGGCTGGCCTGAGCCCGACAATCCCCTATACACATCGCAGGCGGACGGTCCAGAACTGCGCCTCATCAACATCTAGCTTACCGGACCGGAGACTTATTCTTCGTGGGCTCGAAATCTCCGGCGGGCTCTTGTGACAAAAGACAAGGACGGCTTCCTTGACGGAGCCGTCCCCTTCTCGACCGATGAGCATCTCCAGCGCCTCTGGCGAAAGTGCAACCAGCTGGTTCGCACTTGGATCAGGAACACGCTTGCCCCCGAAGTCGCTGCTGGACTGCCGCCTACCGAAGATTCCAAACAGATCTGGGACAGCATCAGAGAGATGTATGGCCGGCTCGACCGAGCGTAGCTCTTCAACATAACCCAAAATCTGATTGAGTTGAAGCAAGGGAACCTCTCGGTTACCGCTTGCTTCAACCGTCTCTCATCCCTGTGGAATTAACTCAAATCAGCAGAAGAACGGTTAGAGGGACCCGAAAGCACCCTAAGATAGTATAAAGAAATTAGGGAGAGAGAAAAAGCTACAAGATTTCTACTCATCCTCAACGAGTCTTACTCAACGTTTCGGTCTCAGATTCTTGCCATGGAACCTCCACCGTCTCTCGGCCGAATATATCAGTTAGCCGTCCAAGAAGAAAATCAGCGACTTGGCTCCGCTGGACACGCTCGAACAGGAGAGAGTCTGAATCTCGCTACCTTTCCGACAGTGGCGGCTCTGGGAAGATGGTGGTCGGCAGCGATGGAGCCATGATCGGAAGAGGCGGAACCCTCGAAGCCTCTGGTCGTGTTGCTGCTGCGGCAAGAAAGAATGAAGGGAACCCAGGGAACGCTAGCTATTTTGGCATGGACGGACAAGATCACCACACGAGATCAGACGGCTGGAATTTGCTCGAAAAATCGAGCGGCTTGGATCTTCGCGGCAAATTGGACGGCTCTCGAATGCCCATCATCTCCGCTGGATCGGAAGGCTCATATCAAGCCACATCAGCTCCGGTTTATAGAGGATCTAATGGTCCATAAGGCGCCACGTCATCAGGGAGGGGCAATGGGCAAAATGGTAAATTTAAAAATAAATACTGTGATTTTTGCAAACGCCCACATCATACTGTTGATACTTGCTGGAAATTGCATGGAAGACCCACTAACAAAATAAAAAGAGAAAAAGAATCATCAGCTTATCAGGTATCCACACAAAGGATTGACGGAGCACAACAGGCAATTACTCAGGATCGGTACGAGAATATTGTGAACATTCTGAATCAATTGAAAATTGAAGACAAAAGTGCAGGATTTTCAGGTACTTTTCTTTACAAGGAGAATAATTTTCCAATGAATACATGGATAATCGACTCAGGGCCTAGTGATCATATAATATGCAATGAGCGTTTATTTTCTCATGTCGACAAAGGATCACAATCCCCCTTGTCAGTGCGACTTCCAAACCGAAATGTCACCCATGTTACAAAGATTGGAACTGTGCATCTTAGCCCAAATTTTGTTCTCCGAAATGTCCTGTGCATTCCCAATTTTGAATTCAATCTAATCTCTGTCTCCAAAGTCTGCTTAGATAATTCTTGTTGTACCATATTTAATTCCGACAATTGTTTCTTTCAGGACCATTTGACTGGGAAACTGATGGGCTTGGGTAGTGTTGCACAAGGACTGTATTTCTGGATTGATTCCCCAGGAGATTTAGAATCATTAAATAAAAGCGTTTCTTGTAATGCTATTAATCGAAATAAAAATCTCCTTTTCCATCAAAGATTGGGTCATAGTGCATGTTTCCCTCATTCTAAGTGTCCAATATGTCCTCTGGCTAAGCAGTCTCGAACGTCCTTCCCAACAAGTACATCTCGAGCACATAGAGCTTTTTACTTACTTCATATGGACATTTGGGGTCCTTATCACACTCCTCATTGTGATGGGTCTAGATTTTTTCTAACAATTGTTGATGATTTTACGCGGGGAACTTGGGTTTATCTTATGCAATCCAAAAGTCAAACATTCACTCATCTTTCCAATTTTATCTCTTTGATTGAGAATCAATTCGAAAGATCTGTGCAACGAATTCATACAGATAATGGGCAGGAATTTTTCACTTCTAATTGCACAGAATTCCTATCTTCTCATGGGATAATTCATGAAAGTTCTTGCGTTTACACTCCACAACAGAATGGAATTGTTGAGCGCAAGCATAGACATCTTTTGGAAGTAGTTCGTGCATTAAAATACCAAGCTTACATTCCTGAAGCTTTTTGGGGAGATTGTGTTGTCACAGCTGCTTATTTGATTAATCGCATGCCTAGCCGAATAATAGATGGCAAAACTCCTTTTGAAATGCTATACAAGAAGCGACCAGAAAATAATCACCTTCGAGTGTTTGGTTGTTTATGTTATGCAACAAATGTGGGTCATTTGGATAAAATGGGTCCTCGTGCCACACAATGTGTCTTCATGGGCTATCCTACAGCCCAGAAAGGATATCGAGTTATGGATATTTCTACGGGGCATTTCTTTATAAGCAGGGATGTCACTTTTCATGAAGATGTCTTTCCATTCAAAGATATGATATCTGCATCGACTCCATCAGAAGGCGACCGACCTTTTCTTTGTGAAGAAGATTTATCTATGCCTTCACAATATCTAGTTGTTGCTCCAGAACCACGTGCAACTATTCCACAGGAAACAACAACTTCTGAAGGACAGTTACCAGAATTATCTCCAGAATTACATGAAGATTCTACAGTCTTGACTCCCACTATGACTACATCAGAATCTTTCCCAGTGCCTGCAGAAATAGTGGCTAAGTCAACTCGACGTCCTAGACGGCAAACTCGCCCACCTACATGGACCAAGGACTATATTTGTTCTGCATCCCGCTATCCAGATACTCAGTATCCTGTCTCTTCATATGTCTCATTTACTAAGTTATCACCGGGACATATGTGCTGCATTAGTCGTCTCTCAGAAGAGCAGGAACCATCCTCATTCCATGAAGCATCACGTGATCCCCGGTGGCAACGCGCAATGGAATCAGAACTCAAGGCATTGATGGAGAATCATACTTGGGATATTGTGCAGCTTCCTCCACATCGGAAACCAATCGGATGTAAATGGGTATATAAGATCAAATTTAAGGCAGACGGTTCGGTTGAACACTATAAAGCTCGACTGGTGGCTAAAGGATTCACCCAACGAGAAGGTTTCGATTACCATGAGACATTTTCTCCCGTTGCTAAAGAAGTCACCGTTCGTTCATTCTTTTCCATTGCAGCTATTCGAAACTGGTCACTACGTCAGATGGATGTTCACAACGCTTTCCTTCATGGTGATCTTGATGAAGAGATTTATATGGAACTTCCACAGGGATTACGTAGACAGGGGGAGTCTTGGGTGTGTCGTCTACGCAAATTCCTGTATGGATTGAAACAGGCATTTAGGCAATGGTATGCCAAATTCACTACTGCATTAACTAGTGCGGGATTTCGTCATTCCAAGCACGACTATGCCCTGTTTACATGGAATTCAAGTAATTCATCAATCTATTTGCTGATATATGTTGATGATATACTTGTTATGGGAAACAACGACCTTCATGTTGCGAAATTCAAGGAATACTTGCATTCTACTTTTCATATCAAGGATTTGGGACCTCCCAAATATTTTCTTGGTATTGAGATTGCACGATCCGAGAAAGGTATCAACCTTAGCCAAAGGAAGTTTATCCTAGAAATCATTTCTGAAGCAGGATTATCTGGATGCAAACCAGCGGTCATACCAATTGAACAGAATACCAAGCTAACCTCTCATGAATATGACTTGACTTCCTCTTCGTTTGTTGAAGATTTCTTTGCTCAAGGATCCATCTGGATATCAGCGACTTGTTGGAAAATTAATATACCTTACCATGACAAGGCCTGATATATGTTATGCAGTATAGACATTCAGTCAATTCATGCATAGTCCAAAGCAGTCACATATGAATGCGGCTTTGAAGGTTGTGAAATATTTGAAGGGATGTCCGGGGCTTGGAATATTTCTATCTCGTGATTGCACTATGAAGATGACAGCTTTCTGCGACACAGATTAAGCTACTTGCCCAATGACTAGAAGATCTATTACAGGATTTTGCATTAAATTGGGAGAGTCGTTAATCTCATGGAAAACGAAGAAACGGTCAACTGTGTCATTGTCATCAGCCGAATCAGAGTATCGAGCCATGGCAAAGACTACGTGTGAAGTGATCTGGATACGAGGATTACTTTCAGATCTTGGATTACAGGTCAGTGGACCAACTTATTTGTTTTGTGATAATGATGCTGCGCTCAAATTGGCAGCAAATCCAGTTTTCATGAAAGAACAAAACATATAGAAGTTGATTGCCACTTTACTCGAGATAAGATCAGAGAAGGGATTCTTGTCACTAAAGGAATTGGAACTATGGATCAACCAGCAGATATCTTCACTAAACCGCTATGTCAAAGAGATAAGATCAGAGAAGGGATTCTTGTCACTAAAGGAATTGGAACTATGGATCAACCAGCAAATATCTTCACTAAACCGCTATGTCAAAGACAACACAAATACTTATTAAGCAAGCTAGGTGTCCTTGATATATACAGGCCGCCAGCTTGAGGGGGAGTGTTGGAGATAGTATCGAAGATATCAAAGATTCTGAGATCCAGATCTGCTAGTAATCCTAATCAAGGATTGATTGAATTGGAGAAAGAGTAATTTGTGGGATCTATTTAGCAAATAGGAAATTTATTATTCATTGTATATTATTTCCTTTTCACTTTCGTTCTTTCTTACATTATAAATGTATACAGTGTAACTGTAAATGAATCAATCAATACAGAACAAAAACCTTTTCTCCATTTCCCAGTCGACTTCTGTCATTTACTTTCTTTATTTTTATTTTTATTTTTATTGTCACCAGCCAAGGTCGCCGGGCGCTTGCCAACTAATAGGTCAGGGTCATGGGCTCTTGCCATCTGCAGGAGAGGGCTGCGACCCTCGCCGACCTTGCCCAAATCTGGGCAAGACCATCACGGCCACGATGGCCATTTGGGACCCCGAGGTTCTTTGACTTCACTCTATCCATTCAAATTACGCAGAGCCCAAGGCCGAGCTCCGAAGGAAGTGAAAATTTCTGAGGGAGTGTGTGAGAAAAAGGAAGGAATTTCATCGGAGGTCGCGGGAGAATCTGCGAGGTTGGGGCCTTTCGATGCGTAAGAGGCTTCGATTTCGTTTAGCGCGTCGTTTGTCAGTTGCTTCGATTGTTGGCTATTTCGTGAGGATCGTTCGAAGGACGCGAGTGGATTGAACCGAGTTGGACGCACGAGAGGGAGCGATGCGGAGAGGGCGAGGGTCGGAGTCGTGGTGGAAGGAGGTCGAGAGGGATTAGCTCGGGCCATGAAAGTGTGGCGGCGGCGGTGGACAAAGCCGCATGCAAATGCTTGCGAAGCGCCACTACCACCACCACCAGCCGTGGATCGAGACGGTATCGCAGCTGCTCGCCGGTGGCAAAGGAAAAACGGAAAAACGGAAAAACAAAAGGAAAAAAAGGAAAAAGAAATGAAAAGAATAAAAAAAAATTAAAAATATAAAAATTCGAATTTTTTAAAGAATATTATTAAAAATCCCTAACACATAAGATGGCCAAAGATCCATATCGGAGATTTTGGAGTGACTCAATTGACAAATTGTAAAAAGATTTAAGACCCAAATAGCAAATTATGAAAGTGGCTAAGACTCAATTAGCAAAACCGATATGTTTATAACTGAATTGGTAAAAGTACAATAAATTTAACAGTTTTTGGATAATTTTTCCAAAAATAAAAATAATGCGGCATTTTCATAACAGAAATCTCTCATTGCGGACATTGTATTCTTTCTCTTAAAATACTTTGATAATTAAGAAATTTAGAAATTTAGAGAGATAGCTATCTTTCTGAGTTGCAGAAGAGGCTAAGACATCGGCCAAATTGTGGAGAGCAACTAACGTTGGCCTCATTTGAGGATCATATTCATTTCGGAAAAATTCCAAAATTCCCATTGAAGCCGAGTTTGTTTCTCAAAGTTCCTCCAAATTTCATTTGTTCTCAAATATATTAGATTTTGACCGCGCTAACCCAATTTTCTCTCTGAGCTCATCTTCGGCGATACTTACCTGCTGGCCAACGTTCATGGGCTCATCATGCACACATGTCGCACCCATTTTTGTAAAAAAAAAACTAATTTTCAGATCGAGAAAGGGTTGGGGCTTTTTCGGACATGAATTGAAATATTAAAAATGAATGACCACTGCAGATGGGAGAAGAAATATGTATTGAGAAGGTCATGGAGTAAAGTTAACACATTTTTGACCAAAAAAAAAACTTAACACATTGGACGTTTATTATGTGCGAGAAATTCGAGGTAAGGTCAAACAATGACTAAGCGAATCCCTGCTAGGTACGAATGTATGTGCTGAGCATACAGTCCTCGGTCGTCAATTATTTTAACAGGTGATGAATACAAGGGAATTATTGAGCCAAAAGTGATTAAAATCGATGTAATTTAAAGTCTAAGCCTAGAGGACTTCGCGCCCACTGCAGGAGAAATTTTCAGATTTTTCTGGATTATGGGGGACTAGTATTTGCGGCAAAGGATTGGTCTTGATCATGCCATCTACTTAAAAAATTATTAAGAAAAAAAGAGTAAGTACCGATGTTGTACTTAGAGTTACGCTCAGTTTTAACTTCTTTAACTTTTAAAACCTTAAAACTTTCTGAAGGATTTATTAGTAATTGGGCTTAAGGCCCATCCGCCAAAGTTGGGCCCAGAAAGCCCGGCCCACGGGAATAGGGCCCGTGGAAAGAAGGGGGTATAAAAGGGAAGAGAGAGAGAGAGAGTTACGTTGGTTGAATCAGAATTACGTTTTCTCTCCCCCGCGTTTTCTCTCCCAAAAGGACAGTAGGCATACGGCTTCCAATTTCTTCCCTTCAAGGCTTCATCGGATTGATTCGACCGGATTCTCTTCCTCCATTGGCGTTTGGTGTTTAATCTGTGGCTAACAAGGTACGCTCGAATCCGTGGTGTGCTTTACGATCGGTGATACGTGTTTTCCCGGGCTTCGTCTTCCGCATTTGATTTAGGGGTACGATTTAGTGTCGAATCCGGTTTTCGGGGATCCGTTATTCCCAACATTGGTATCAGAGCCCTAGTTCACGTTTTCCCGATCTGTTTATGATGTTTTTGATTGATTTTTCGCAAAATTGCTTTCGGCCGTACGGAACGGGCGACAAATCCCGACACCCGAGCGCTCTTCGGCCATTTTTACATGTTTTCGTATGTCAAAATAAAAATATGATGGCACTGGGAGAAAGGGGGCGTCGAGACGAGTCTGGCGGTATGTCGAGCGCCGCCGGGCGACGCCGCACGCACCCACACGCGCCACCGGAAGGCGCTGCGCGTGGGCGCGACGCGCCGGGCGGCGCCGGCTCGCCGGGCGCGTGTGGCACACGCGCGGTGCCGAACCGGCGCGCGCGCTGCCGCGGGCGACGAACCGGCACGCGCCGGTCCGCGGACCGACGCGTGCGACGCGACGTCGGCATGACGTCACCCAACGGTCAATAACCGCTCGGGTGACGTCATCGATGACGCCGCACGACGACGGTTGGCCGGCCGGTCACCGGCCGGCGACCCGACCGGCGACCCGACCCGACCGGCGACCCGCGGACCCCAGCACGCGCGCGGCACGTGCCGGCTGACGTGTGCGTGACGTCAGCCCGCGCACGCGCGCGGCACGTGCGGGCGGTCCGCGCGAACCGTTGACCGTGACCGTTGACTTTGACCGTTGACCAAAAAAAAAAAAAAAGGAAAAGAATGTGTTTCTTTTTCAATTAAGTTTATGTGGATTATATGTAATCCCTTATTTATTCTGCATTTGTTGCAGGAACATTTCTGCATTTGTTGCAGGAAAAAATGCCTCCCCTAAGGTTGCGCACACCTATTCGCGCAATTACCGATGATCAAAAGGAAAGGCTGTATAAGTTGATAGCTGAGCTGACTGATCATCGTTGGGAGAGAGGTGACTTAATTGATCACGTCCTTGAAGTCAACGGGAAGATACAAGAGGTCATATGGAATGGTCGTCCCATGTCACAGTCGGAGATGGTGCGATTTTTCATAAACACTCTTCCACCCGAATGGCAAGATGTGTTGAATCGCATATGGGATGTCAACGGAGCTGCTTCATATAAGAAAATTATTATAGATTTTGTAAATGAATATTACCGTATTATGACAAGGGAAAAGATCAAGAAATTGAATAAAAGAGGATCTTTCCCAGTTCGTGTGCTGACTTGGTGTTAGTTGTATTTGCTGATTTTTGTTAAGTGTGTTTGTGGACATATTATGTACTGTTTGACTACCTGATAGTTGTTGATGTAGCAACCAATGTATTGATTGTATTTGTTGAAAGCATTGTTGTTTTATTGGATATTAGTTATCTATTGCTTTCTGTGATTGCTGGTTGCTGTGGGTAGTTAGCTGTGGGTAGTAAAAGAAGTTTTTGTAACTTCATAGAATGTTTTTGCATAAGACAATTATATTAATAATAATTTTTGAGTTAGGATTTTAGAGGATGATTGGAAACGTAGTGACCTTTTGATTCTGAAACCTTACTTGAAATTATTCATTAATATAATGGGTCTATGCAAATAGGGATGCATAAATGATAGGCATTAATTATTCGTGCATATAAGTCTGATGTGTTCAGATTGATGGTTTCAGCAACTAAGAACGTGATTGCTGATATGGACGGCAACAATTGTGAAATATTGAATATGAAGATTCAATATGTGCTGGAAAAGCAAGAAGCATTAGAAGCTCTTGACCATATTATGGAAGATCTTGAGGGTGCCGTGCACCACCTTGAGCTGGCTGAGGACCGCCTAACGGCATTTGAGCTGAAAATAGATATTTTCTATGCTGGTTCTAGCTCAGAAAGGGCTTTGTGCTCTGAGCGCAAGCGTATTGATTTGTTCAATATGTGAGAATGCAAAGGATCAAGTCCTTGTTGCAAGAAATCAAGAGTTAACCAACACAAGAGAGGAAAACGTCCTCAAGTGAAGAAAATGTCAAGGGTGAGGTGTTACAATTGTGACAAGAAGGGTCACTATGCTTGCGACTATCGTGAGCCAAAGAATGTATACACCTCTTGCACATTTAAGAACTTTGCTTATGTGCCAAGTTCTGTATTATTTGCTGAATCCAATCCTTTGTGGGCTGTAGATTCAGAAGCGACAGACCATGTAGCGAAGGATAGAGAATCCTTCGTGGAATTTTTGACGAGTACCAACTGGAACTAAGTGGACCTATGTGGAAAATAACTCTAGAGATGAAGTTAAAGGGATTGGCACCGGCCAATTGAACATGCGTGGTGGACGCACCTTATTCCTACATGATGTTCTATATGCTCCAGAGATTCGTCAAAATTTAGTGTCTGTTTTGGTGTTGGTCAAGCTTGGTTTTTTATATGAACTTCCATAATAAATGTGTAGATTTGTATTTGGATACAAACTACTATGGTTGTGGTCACTTTCTAAATGGTTTTATTGTACTAAATGTTGACTGTGGTGATGTCAATATGTTATTCCCTTGTTTCACGTCTTCTATTTTATATGATAATGATGTGAATATGGTGGCATGCTAGACTTGGTCATATGGGCCAACAACATATGAAAAGACTAGCCAAAGAGAGCTTGTTGGGCAACATTGAAAAAGTCGATTTGCCCATATGTAAGCATTGCCTAGAAGGGAAAACGACAAGGAAACCATTTGGAAAAGGTAAAAGAGCTGAATTTCCTCTGCATTTAATCCATTTAGACGTCTCGTGGTTCAATAAATGTGAGAGGAAGGCATGGGGCTGTTTATTTCATCACTTTTAATAGATGATTATACTCGATTCGGATGTGTCTATTTGATTTCTCATAAATCTGAAGCGATAAGTTGTTTCAAAAGGTTTACGACCTTGGTAGAGAATCAATTAGACAAGAAAATAAAAGTATTTAGATCCGATCGAGGTCGAGAATATCTATCTGATGAGTTCAGAAAATTAAGTGATGAAAAAGGAATAGAAAGACAGTTGTCTATTCCATATACTCCTCAACAAAATGGTGTTGCAGAGAGAAGAAACAGAACCCTACTGGAAATGGTTAGGTCCATGATGGCGTATGCTAACTTACCTATCACTTTTTGGAGTGATGCGTTGTTAACTGCTGCCTATGTACTTAACCGGGTGCCTTCCAAAATCAGTTATTTCCACTCCATATGAGTTATGGAAAGGTAGAAAACCGGACTTAAGTTTTCTTAAGCCATGGGGTTGTGCTGCCTATATTCATGAGTCCTCTCACAAGTTTGGGAAATTGGGTCCCAAAAGGAAATAAGAGTATTTTCATGAGATACTCCGAATACTCAAAAGAGTATGTGTTCATAGGTGAGCAGGAAAGTGGGAGTATAACTGAATCTGAATCACGAGATGTCACATCCTTAGTGGATGAATTTCCTAAGAGGGGCGAAATAGGGGAAGATTACTTCCTATTTGAAATCTTGGATTAAGATAATGATATTAGTGGTTTTCATCCAAGTGGGAGTAATATGAGAAGTGATGAATTGAATTCGACTCATTCTCAATTGCAACTACATGATGAGACAACATTGTCATTATCTAATCCTAGTGGGAGCATTATGGGGAATGATGTGCTAAGTGTACAATCTCCCATATGGTGAACAAAGTCGCCAAAGTTTTCCCCGTCGACGTTTTGACATTGAAGGGGAAACTTTTATGATTGCTCCACAAGATGAGGATGAGCCAAGAAATATTAATGAGGCTCTAAATTGCCCTAGCAAGGAAAAATGGATTAATGCAATGGAAGAGGAAATGGAGTCAATGAAATCAAACCAAGTCTGGGAATTGGTTGATCTTCTAAAAGGACGCAGAGCTATTGGGAACAAATGGGTTCTCAAAATAAAGCAAAAGGCTGATGGCTCAATAGAAAGGCATAAGGCTCGCCTTGTGGCGAAGGGGTATAATCAACAGGAAGGATCTTGAGTTACATCAAATGGATGTAATGACTGCTTACCTCAATGGAGAATTAGAGGAAAATATATGGAACAACCTGCTGGTTTCATAGTGAAAGGCTAAGAAGAAAAGGTATGTCGACTTTTGGGATCGATATACGGCCTTAAGCAGTCGTCAAGACAATGATATATACGTTTTCATAATGCCATAATGGCATATGTCTTTACAATGATAGATGAGAATCATTGTGTATATATCAAAAGATCCAAGGATCAATTTGTGATCATATCATTATATGTTGATGATATACTAATTGCCGGAAGCAATATGGAGTTTGTTAATACTTTGTCAAAAGTTGGTTGTCTTCCAACTTTGAGATGAAAGACATGGGACATGTTGCATACATTCTTGGAGTTAAGATTTCGAGATTGTAAACCCATAGACACTCCTATTGCAAAGGATGAAGGATTGAGCCATAGACTGTGTCCAAGGACTCCACAAGAGAAGGAACAAATGAAACATGTTCGTTATGCTAGTGCTGTTGGAATGCTTGATGTACGCTATGATGTGTACAAGACCCGACATATGCTTTGAAGTTGGAATGGTGAGTAGATACCAATCCAATCCAGGTCCAGCACACTGGAAGGCCGTTAAGAGAATACTGAGGTATCTAAAGGGGACTGCTGATTATATGCTGAGTCATTAAGAAAAGGATCTGCGACTCTGAGGCTATACTGATGATGATTGAGGAGGAGATGTAGATGAAAGAAAATCTATCTCGAGTTTGTTTTCTTACCGAATAATGGCACCATATGTTGGAGCAAAGAGAAACAAAAGTGTATAGCCTTGTCCACGATGGAAACTGAGTTCATGGCATTATCAGCAGCAGTGTAAGAAGATGTTTGGCTTAAGAGATTATTGGATCATTTAGGTGTTATTGGAGGTGCTGCAGATTTGTTATTTGTTAACTGTGATAGTCAAGCAGCGAAAGCGTACACCAAAGATCCAAAATATCAAGGCAAGACCAAACATGTAGATACCAAGTATAACTTTGTTAAAAATATGGTTGCACGAAAAGATGTGAACTTAGAGTACATACTACGCATAGAATGGTAGCAGATCCTATGATAAAGCCAGTACCTAGAGATGTGCTTTTGTGGCCATGTGAAATCTCTAGGATTGCGTAGAGGCTGATGTACTAAATATTGTAATTTCCCTGAGTTGTTCACATTTATGAAATTTTGTTTTTCATTGATTAATGCCTATGAATCTTTGTGTGATCTTTATGCATCTTAATGCTCAGTGCATTACTTTAAGTTGAGAAGTATGTCGGACAGATATAAGATTAGCCCACTCACACGGGTAATCGCCTCTATTTACTGTGTGATAAATAGAGATGAGACTGTATTTAAGCTTATTATCTAGGTGATAATCGAGAGCTCAAGCTTAAAATACGCTTGTCGCCTTAACTAGGTGTTAAGATGAGGACATAATACTTATGATGTCCGAAAGTAAAATACCCCACATATTTTACTTTATCCGTCTAAGATGCCGATGTGAGTTCTGATGAATTTTATGAATGAGTAGGTACGTGAACTCAAGTTAGACATTGGGTATGTCTGAACTATCATCTGTACGGTATTGAACAATGTAGACATACGCTCCATGGGAAAGGAGTTAATACCGTAATACGTATTTCATACTACGTATGCATGAAACGACCAATAAGAGTGGCAAAAAGTTTGATCTCAACTTTTATGACGTGTGAGACTCTTGAGGAAAAGAGTTCCTCAATTTAAGTCCCCTCATGACTCTTACTTATTCTCAAGGTTTCTATTTAGTGTTTGCTATCTTAGGATGTTACCAATGGTCATGAGTTAGATTCGATCTAATGGGACATTTCTAGAAAAGCAAGCTGAACTGAAATTGAGAGTTTGAAGGAAAGAGGAAGATCGATTTTGGAGAATCACATTGTAGTTTTGTATTCACCGGTCGACCAATTATGACTGTCTTTGTGATAATTATAATTGTGAATACAATATATATCATTGTTTAAAAGAGATTAAGAGAGATATAAATGTGATCGATCGATCTAGGGTACTGCATACTAAATCTACTCGGAGTGTGACGCCCATTATGAGCTGCTATATATTCCTAACGGATGTATAGCAACGAGCTCTCAAAGTATGCTGGTCGCACGGATTATTCACCGCATGAATGTTGAAGAGAGGTAAAGAGAATTCTGTTCGGCCCACCATGTTAAGAGAGAGTCTATGTTGGATTATTCTCTGATGGGGCTGAGTAGGCCCTGTCCGCCCATGTTGGTTTTGGACCACCATGTGCGAGTGGGAGATGAAGGATTTATTAGTAATTGGGCTTAAGGCCCATCCGCCAAAGTTGGGCCCAGAAAGCCCGGCCCACGGGAATAGGGCCCGTGGAAAGAAGGGGGTATAAAAGGGAAGAGAGAGAGAGAGAGAGTTACGTTGGTTGAATCAGAATTACGTTTTCTCTCCCCCGCGTTTTCTCTCCCAAAAGGACAGTAGGCATACGGCTTCCAATTTCTTCCCTTCAAGGCTTCATCGGATTGATTCGACCGGATTCTCTTCCTCCATTGGCGTTTGGTGTTTAATCTGTGGCTAACAAGGTACGCTCGAATCCGTGGTGTGCTTTACGATCGGTGATACGTGTTTTCCCGGGCTTCGTCTTCCGCATTTGATTTAGGGGTCCGATTTAGTGTCGAATCCGGTTTTCGGGGATCCGTTATTCCCAACACTTTCCAAACTAAAACTTTTCATAATGTCGCAAAATATATTAATATTGACTTGTTGAATTTCTTCTCATGACCTTTTGGAGGTGAAAACTCTCAATAGGAAAGCTATTGGATTATTAAGCCAAAAGCCCAGCACAGACTCTCCTAAACCCTACTAATTACAACCTAGTTAACATGCAATCTACTAACCGCAAATCCATGCCACCTCACATGAGAAGAGAAGGGTGAAGGATTCGAATTTCCACATTCTCAGGAAGTTCGAGTGGAGATGATTTAGATTTAGGTGTAGGTTTCAACTCTCACGCCCTGCAAAAAGATAGGGTAAAATTCTGAGAACGAGAGTTAGAACAATAGAATATGACCAACAAAAAAAAAAATTGCAATCTACTTACCTTTTAGAGCCACCACTGATCAGTTATTGCCGATTAACACCTAAGTAAAATGAGGGAATACATTTCACTTCTATGAGCCAAAAAAAAGAATGGATTCGGGGACTTGATTATGTTAGATGAGTTTAACGCCCTTTAGGTATCTTTTCTCTTTACTTTCAAAAATATTTTGCAATCGATTTTGGTTAATTTTAAGCCAAAGCCATTAAAAATGCATGCATAGGGTAAAGACTTAAATACCTCAAGCACGCAAAAGCCCTATTAATTCCAATAATTGTTCGGCAAGATGTCAATTAAAAATGCATGCATTGCCTAGGCATGATTTTCTAAATGCAATGACATTGTATTATTTTATTACTTCTTCATGAAAATTAACCTATATAATGCATGAGATGCAATTTTATTCTAAATTATGACTATATGACCTAATTTAACTAATGACATGTGACATGAATTATTTATATGACCTAATTCTAATTACAAGTAAAAGAAATATAAACCATTTTAACATGACATGTAATTCAAGTTATATGACCCTAGACATACAATCAATAAATGACATGGAAATTACGATGGCAACGATGAAGTGGCTACAATGAGATGTCAATATATGCAACTAATTCTATATTAAATTTCTCGAGAACTGATCCTGCGGACCATAAAATCAGTTCCACTCTACAATTCTCCCAGAACTGGAGCTGGACCTCGGGATGGTTTTGACTAAGCAAACGTTGGTCAAATTTAACCCGCTACCTATCAAACTGAAGCTATGGATGTCATCTAGAGTTGTTAGTCATCTCTGCAAATGAGGTCATTTACTAAGTGAAATTCCCTAGTTACTACAACATGCTCTCTGACTCCGAATGAGGAAAAATCCCAATGACCATTTCATAAAACAATGAGTTCAAACCGGGCGTAAATCTTAAAAATGGAGGGACCGTCCAGGCTACCTCGGAAGAGGCAGACTCCAATCCTGCTCTTCATTTAGTGTTAAGGTCATTTGCGGTGGAGACAGGCACGTCATGGGAGTGCTTGGGTTCCTGTGGCTGCTTGCGGCCCAACCAGTGCTTCACTCTCATTTCGCTCCATATCGGCATGCAACCTAGGCGCTGTTGAACAAAATGAAAGCCCGCAAACAAAGATCGAACAGATAATATATTTCCAGGATAGAATACTTAGGGCACGTTTGATAACGTTTCTGTTCCGATTAACAATTTTTGAACAGAAATAGTTTTTTATGTTTCTGTTCCCGGGAACAATTTCTGAGTATAAGAAACGCGCTTGGTGATTGCAAAAAAATTCTATTCCAAGAACAGAAATGCATTTTGTAAACTTGTACAATTTTGTTATTTCTTTTAATTTTTCAATATTTTTATAATTTTTCATTTTTTCTTCATTTTTTTCTTTTTTCTTTTTTTTTCTTCTCCCTTTGTGGCCGGTCGCCGGCGGCCGACGACTGGCTGGGCGAGGTCGGCAAGCTCGCCCAAGCCTTGCCGGAGGCCTCGGTGGCCAAGCGGCGCGAGGTTGGCCTGGCCTTGGCTTGAGCTCGCCCAAGTCTGGCGAGGCCGTGCTCGCACAACCAAGGCAAGGCCGAGCCTCGCCGGGGGTTGGTGACTCTCCCGCGAGGTCGCCGGAGAGGATGACGGTGGAGAAGCTGAGACGCCAGAGAAAAAAGGGACTTGAGACAGAGGGCACCGGCTGAAGAGAAATAAACAAAATAAGAGTTTTGAGTTTTTGTTCTTTTGTTTCTTAGAAATTGTTTCCGGGAATAAGAAATAATTTTTTCTACTTCTTGTTTATGTTCCAAATCTGTTCCTAAGAACAAAAAAAATAGATTTTTTATTCCCAGAAACAAAAGTTTTACCAAACGCATTTTTGTTCTTTTTTTTTTCCTCGGAACAAAAGAACGGAAATTTTTGTTCCAGGAAACATAAACAAAAATATACAAACAGGCCCTTAGCTTTCGTGTCGACCTTTCAATGCGGTTGGCGGTGGCTTGTGACGATTTGAAGATGGTATCAAAGACCGTAAAGTGGGGTGTGGGTTTTATGAATTTCACCCCTCCAGATCGGTTTTTCTCGGGAATCCTCGGACGTGGACTGTATCTCTACTTTTCTTCCGTCTTTTCATATGCACGAAAGCGCCACTTTAATTTCTCTGTTTCCCTGCTTTCATCTACACGTCGTCAGCCTGCCCATACACTCCACCCGGCGCTCCCGTTCCCTGCTCTCGGTTTCTTCCATTCCTTATCTCTGCCTTCTTGGTTTTGCTTTTTATCCCGTTGGACCCAACGTCTCTGCCCTT
This sequence comes from Eucalyptus virginea, assembly GCA_014182375.1. Classification (NCBI taxonomy): domain Eukaryota; kingdom Viridiplantae; phylum Streptophyta; class Magnoliopsida; order Myrtales; family Myrtaceae; genus Eucalyptus; species Eucalyptus virginea. Next base: position 16,066,736 of record CM024516.1, on the reverse strand, counting down.
TTCTTATCCTTTCGGATTTGTAATCTCAATTTAGACTTGTACAGATGATGCCCCACGCGAGTTCCATATCTCAACAAAATGACCAAGAAGAGGGTACGATTTGGTTCGGTCGTCATCTCGCCTAAGTCAACATTTGATGCAGATATGCTGAATGAACATTTTTAAATGCCGAAAAATTTCTAAACACAAACCCAATCCCTAATTTTTCTTATGAAATGCATGAGACTTATTCGGGTAAAAATTTAGGTATTAATTGTGTTATTAAATAATTCGTGCATATCGCTTACCATCTAAATCTCCTAAATACTGACAAAAAAAAATCTTATAAATAATATTAGAAAATGAAGAAATTTCCGGATGTCACAACTCTTATCTCTCTAAAAGAAAATCCGTCCTCGAAATTTAGATTTACCTTATCAGTTAAATAACTATTAATACTTGTGTTTCATTTTAATTTTCACTTTCCACTTCGTTTTCTCCAAATCATTGCTATTGCCACGAGACTAAAGGTATAGTCTTTCTAACTTGTTCCTTTTGATCTAAAATATGTATTGGCTTCTCTGCATTAATTGCTCTCTGGTTTATCTCAATTATCTCAGCATGATATTCAAGAGGTTGTCCGCTATATATATATATATAGGAACCAATTTTTTTTTCTCAACAAGAACACCAAAACTCCATCCTTTGGCCCTTGAAAATCTGATCTCTTTCTCCCCAAAGCTTTTCCTCAAATTTTGTTTCAGTACTTTTCTCTTCAAAAGTACTACCTCTATAGCTTATTCTTTATTTGGCAACTAAATGCCTAAATAAAGCTTTGACCTACACTGCTGGATAGCTTCATATTTTTGGTAGAACTTTCCATTTCTATTGAATAGCAATCGCCTATTTTCTTTGTATACTATGATCATGGAATTATGTAATTTTTTTTTCCAAGAGCAGCTATCTTTAAACATATATGTCTAGGGACAGAAAGAAAACAACGTGAGAAAGGGGATAATTGTCCAAAAAGTCTTTAACTTGTTGTACGGCGGTCAATTCATTCCTAAACATTGCAATTGTGCCAATTTAACGCTAAACATTTTGACAATTTGCCAATTTAATCCATTTGGCCAATTTTGATCGAAAATCGTTAATGTTAATGTTGGCCTTCCTATATGACACGGCCGATGGACGGCCGATACTAATATGGCCAATTTTTGCAATTTTTTAAAATTTTTCTGAATTTTTTTCTTTTCACTTTTCATTTTCTCTTCTTTTCTTTTTCACAACTCTAGGCAGGCAAGGTCACCCGCCGGCCCTTGTCAGCCATAGGTAAGGGCCTCTGCACCCTCGCCCAAATCTAGACAAGTGTATCACGGCCCCTACCAACTGCCGGCAAGGGCCTCCACGCCCTCGTTCGCCACTGATGAGGCGAGGGCCCCAACATATACATGTATGAGTGGCCACAATCCATTTCCAATTTAATTCTCCAAGGAGTAATGATGTAATCTATGTGGTGTCTTGTGTTGTATTTCCGATGAGCCATTGATGTTATTGGAAATCCTTTGTCATACTACTTGCCGTCAATCATAAACCAGGAAATTAAACAGCAATAATTCAATGCTTTAGTTCATCTAAAATGGGATTATCCATGTGATCAAGATCAACAAAGGGAAAATTGGTTGAATTTTTATACGCGTACAAGTGGCGTATTGGATACAAGGCATGACTAATGTCTCAGGTCATGTCCTTAATAACTGATACGCCTATTACCATAAAAATCATCTTCATTGACAAATAGGGAAAAGAGGAAAAGTACATTCGGATCTCCCCTTTGAAATTTGGCGTCAAAGAAATAAAAAGGAAAAGAAGAAGCATATTCTTGTCATGGAAGAGAAGAATAATTTATTAACTGGTTGTCCAATAATAATCACCGAATTTACTTATTGATAAAACAAAATACTTTAGAATGGAATGGAGAGTGAAGCTAGGCTTTTGGCAATACTCGAGATAAGTCGGTGACGAATGAAAATGTTTCAGTCGGAATCAATTAGACGAGTTCTGCTTCCACTGTACTAACATCTTCCTCTTGATTTCCGTTTTCATCTTTGAGCTCTGTTTCCGATTCCTCGTCAAACAAATAATCCATAGTGGTGCCCCATTCAGGTTTGTAGACACAACCGAAATGAGCCATCAACAGCCAAACGAAGGTAAGAAGCTCTCCACCTTTGCTCAACACCTGTAAATGTGCCTCTTCCTTGACATGACCTGCCGCATATGACAGCATCTCAACCCATACTCCACTCATCACTTTCCACTTCCTTTCCCCCAAGCTTTCCATCTTATGGGCCAATACGACCCCCAGCTCGAGCGAGTCGAGCGGGCCTTTCCAATCCAAGACTTCGACTTCAACACCCTTGTAGACTGCCTCGCACAGCTCCTCCACATCCTTGAAATCCTTGACATCCTCGTTATATATATATAAACCTAAAATGTTTATTGACATTGCTATGTTGAGTTGGGCATTCCCCGCCACAGTGGACATCAATTTAGGCTGATTAAGTAAAAGATAAAACATGTAGTCAGAAAGGATTTTGCTGAATTCCCTTTCGTCATTTGTTTCTTTCAAATTCTCTTGCCTATAGCAGATTTCGGTAGCAATATGCCACAATATAACACCGATGTCGTAAGTAGGCTTGGTGACAAATTCTAAAAGATCAACTGCCCCCGGTATACCTTGGAGAAACAGATTACCTCTAGCTTCAAATATTGTCCTCGTCTCTATCGGATTACGCGCATATACAGATTTACGTCTCACCTCCTCGAAGATAAACATCCATAACTTATTAATAAAGGGATTCTTGAGCCTGCGCTTGGGAATCAGTATAAGGATTGGTAATTCCCCTTCGATAAGTGTCCTGCAACTTAGACGGAAAAGATAGATAAATGTCTTGTAAATTAAATGGAACATAAAGATGATGACATCCCAGCACTGAACGCCCTCGTCCATCTTTTTCAACTTGTCCATCTTTTTCAACTTGTGCATCTTTTTCATCTTGTCCATATTTTTCAACCTCAGTGTCAAAGATTCAGACAAAATGTTGCAAGCAGAGATGGATTCTGACCACCTTTGGAATATAAATGGTGTACCTAAGACTTGATATGTAGCATTGGCTTTAGACTCAACTTTACGTGTGGTGAGTCGAGGCTTCCACAGGTCACCCATGGCGGATATTAGCTTGAGAAGAAATGAATCTGGTTCAAATGGTCTTGTTTTGTGGTGCATGATTTTGGCAATAGTCCAATCGGAGAAAACGAATATGAACAGAGCTATCACATCAAGAGCAATCCCTCCAAAAAGAAGGATATAGGTAATTGTCACATCAAATTTGGGGAGCTGATGCTTCTTGAAGCGATGGAACAAGACAAAAGCCACCGTAATCTCAATGAAGGCTATGAAGCGGAAAATGTAACTCCACTTGGAACGTATTACCAGTGCTTTTGTGTGGAGCACCTCATACATGAGATTGAGTTCAACTGATATCAACCTTAATGCATCTATTGCACAAACTTTGTGAAAATATTTGCAGCTTACATGGCGGTTTTTACATTGCCATAACAAATCCGAGGAGAAGGCCTTAAAGATATTAAAGAAGAAGTAAGCATGCTTCACCACAATACTCTCAGCAAGCTTTGCTCTTTCTTCATTAGAATGTCCACACTCTAGAACATCGAGTTCTTTATTTAACTCCAATAGTACAACATCTCGCTTCCCATTTAGGGCCCCTAATAACCTGAATACTGGGAGGCTTGAGAGAAAAAGTGCAAGTATCCTCTCCACATTTTTTTATGACCCCGGCAAAAAACACCAATATCGTTGGGATCACTAATGACTTGTCACTGGAAAATGTTTGCACAAAAACATAGATGGAAACACTGACTTGGAAGAAGACACTAAGCAGGTGCCGTTGCCAAAGTGAACTATCTTGTAAAGAGAAGGCACTAATGGTGTCTGGACCACCAAGGTGTAACAATAGAAATGAGGTCCAGAATGCCTGAAGTGCTATGTCTACTTTAGCAGCATGAGTGAATGACTTGCCTTGGCTAAGAGAGATGTATCCAATCTCGAATGTAGCTAGCCAATCAGCCATCAAGTAGGCCAACCATAAGAAGAAAACAATGAGGGTGTTTGATATTTTCTTTCTAAGGGGTGCACATAGAATGAGAAAGACCTGAAACGAGAGGCTCAGTATGAGGATGCCTCGAATGTTCCATTTGTTCCACAAATCGAAAATGAAGCTAAATGCCATGCTTTTGCTTCGTCTGAATTTTTTATCACTCCTTTATAAAATTTCGCCTTGGATAGGAAGAATGGTGGGGAATGTATATAAACATTTTGCGATGGTTCCTTGCTTATTTGTTAGAAGAAAGAATCTCTTAAAAAACCTGAGAAAGTAAAAGAATCGAGAACCAACCATTTCACAAATAGACATAAGTGAGGTATCTCATGCATTAGATGGTAGAAGAGAAGTATCTCATCCATGATGAATTTAGCATGATGAAGCTTCAGATGTTCCATTTGTTCCATAGATCCTAAATGGAAACAAAGGCTATTGTTTTTACTAAGTTTGAATTTTACTACTTTTCTCTATATAATTTTGGTTTGTATAGAAGGAACAATGGGAAATGTATATGTACATATTGAGATGGTCTTTTGTTTGTTAGTAAGAAGAATCTATTCAAAGAAAGTAAAAGAATCGAAAACCAATCATTTTATGAATAAACACAAGCAAGGCATCTCTTGTATTAAATAGTAAAAGAAAAGTATTGCATCCATAATTGGTCAAGTGAAATGTTTAGTGATATTGTAACAATGGTAGAAAAAAACCGGAAACTTTTTAGGGACATTTTTGTTTAGAAAAACACGCTTTCTCCATGCTACTCCTTCGCACGATATAAAAAAAAATCATAATTTTGCCTCAATTTTTTAAATTAGAAAGAAAGGGAATTCTCGAGCATAAATTGAAAAATTGGAGATAAAGTACCACTCCAGATGTGACAAGATAGTTGTAATGAGAATGTCCTAGACTGAATTGAACGCCACTAGGTGCTACTTGCATGAAAGAAGTTCAAAGTAAGGTCAATTCAAGGGTAAGCAGACCCCCGCTTGGTGCAAAATTTACGCGCGACGAGACAGTATTCATTGGCTGATAGTCATTTCACCAACGATAAGTTCACGGGAATTATTATCTCAAAGTGATCAAGTTCGGAGCATCTCGGAATAAAATCAAGCTTGAGAGAACTTTGAGAATCGGGCTCACCGCAGGAAATTTTTTTATATTCTTTCTTGATTAGGGGGAATTGAGATTTATAGGTAAGGTGTCGGTTCTGATGACGCCTTGATCTGGTTAAAAATTTATTAATAACAAAAAAAGCACTAAGGGTGCGTATGGAGTTATTTCGAATTTGAACGTTTAAATTTTTAAAACCTTGCCACTTTCCCAAGCTTAAACTTTTCATAATATCCCTTTGATTCTTTCATTTTCTGTAAAATTGAAACATTCTAATTGTTGCAAGAAAAGCTTAGAATAGGAAAAAGTAAATTTATGTGTGTTTAGGAAAGCAAGTTACAAATATATGTAGAGGAAAATACTACATACCCATTTACGACCTAGATATTGTACAGCAGCAAGGACTAGGAAAACTGAAGTGAGATCGAAATCTTCATTCCCCTCCTAACGACGTAACAAAAATGGAATGAGAATGAAATCTCCATCGTCGTACTTCGTCTAAGTTACCATGCGGCCATGTCCAATGCTTGAAATTCAAATTTGGTGCAACACTGTTATTGAATAAGAAAGACGCCTCAGGAAAATATAACAAAATTCTTTCTAATCATCATTTGGCTCCAACCCAGATCCACGGTATAAATAACTATCAATCCTGAACCTATATAGAACTCTTGCCGGAACTATAGGAAGGATCAAAGTACACAATGAAGTTCCAACATCAAGCCCAATCCCTACAACTATCGAGTCAATCATCATATAGGCCAACCACGAGGAAAACGATGCGGCGATTCGTTATTTTCTTTCTAAGGGGTGCAAATAGAATGAGAAAGATATGAAGTGAGAGCCTGGGATGTTCCATTTATTCCATAAATCCTAAATGAAGCTATGTCGTAGCTTAGTTTGAACTTTATTGCTCTTATCAATATAATTTTAGCTTATATAGGAGATACGTATATACATGTGAGATGGTTCCTTACCTATTTGCTAGAAGAAAGAATCTATCCAAGAACCCAAGAAAAAGGTACAAGAATCGTAAACAATTATTCCATGAATAAGCACAAGCAGTTCTCACTTGTTTGTTAGAAGAAAGAATCTATTCAAGAACCCAAGAAGAAGGTGTAAGAATCGCGAATTAACCATTCCACTAATAAACACAAGCAATCCTTACTTGTTTGTTAGAAAAAAAGAATCTATCCAAAAATCCAAGAAAAAAGGTACAAGAACCGTGAACTAACCATTTTGTGAATAAATACAAGGTATCTCATGTATTAAATAACAGAAAAAAAAAGCATCTCATTCATGATTATTTTAGTGAAATACTTGGTCATATCACATCTAACAAAGCACGTGGTACTGTTAATGAATTAGATGCTATCTAACAAGTCATTTCAGTTTACTTGTATATGATGTGTGGGACAAAGAGGAGATGGTCAGATAGGAGGAATGGGAGAAAGCTTTCATGACGGCCCAATGCTACGATTAGCGATAGAGCCAGAAGGAGGTGGGAGAAGAGAAAAGTACATTCGCATCTCCTCTTTCAAGTTTGGAATCAAAGAATAGAAGAGAGGGATCATATTTCCCTCCCGCAAGAGCAAATTCCCAAATTGAAATTCTCTCTTTGAGTGATGATTAGTGACTACTTTGAAGAATTGAGCAGATTCATAGTAGGGATCTCTCATTGCGGCATTGTACTCTTTCTCTGAATATACTTTAATAATTAAATATTTAGAGAGATAGAACTTTCTAAATTGTCGGAAGTATTAAATATTTAGAGAGATAGAACTTTCTAAATTGTCGCAGAGGGTCCGACGTTGGCTAATTTGTGGAGAGCAACTGATGTTGGACCCATTTGAGGATCATAAATGATTATGGAAAATTTTCCAAAACTTCCTGGGTTCGTCTCTCAAAGCTCTTTCGAATTTTGATTTTTTCTCAAAATATCCTAGAATTTGATCGATTTGAATCGACTATCTCTCTCGGCTCATTTTTGGTGATATTGATTGCTGGCAAACAATAATCACGTATTCATCATGCACACATTTTGCGCCCTTTCTAGGGGCATTTTCCTATGAATGAGACACATTTTTTCATGCCACTCCTGTGTGCAATCTAACACTCAAAAAAAAAAAAAAATCAATTTTTAAATTCCATTCGCAAAAACCATTCTCCTCATTTTTCAGCTTTTGGTACACTTTACAGAATCAGTCAATGAAAAATTTAGGATTAAATTCAAGAAAATGCTTTCCTCTCTAATAATATAATATGACCGTATATTGACTTCTGGATCCAAAACTCTATACTTTGACACGGGAGCCCAATACTAGTTTCTAGGTCCCTGACATTCAGGACCACATCTCTGAAGCTTGGGCTCAAGTCCATCAAAGCTGGGCCTGAGCCACCAATGCCTATTCCCAAGTTCGTCAAGGCCAGGCCCAAAGCCCTAGTGCCCTTGCCCATTGTCCCGACAACCTACCCCAGGTCTGCAAAGGCAATGCTCATGTCCCTAACGTTTGAGCTTTGGTCCTCAACAATTAGGTTCAGGTCCATAAAGGCTTTGACGCGTGTTCATAGCGCTTGGACTCGAGTTCCTAGTTAATGAAATGTTCATTACAAGCATGACGAGCATGTGTTCATCGACCAGCAATTATTTCCCCACGACGAGTACAGGGAACTTATTGAGTCAAAATAATCAAAATTCAAGGTATATTGAAACAAAGTTCAGTTAGATTTTCAGAGTCGGGCTCTTTGCAGGATAACATTTTATATTTTTCTTGATTATGGGGAACTGACTTGACGGGTAAGGTGTCGGTTTTGATGATGCCCTTTTTTTACACACTTAAAAAATATTTAGTAACAAAAAATAGTGAAATAAGTGTTTTTTTAGAGTTACGATATATTTTAGCTTTAAATTTTAGAAACCTAGCCAATTTCCCAAGCTAAAACTTTTCATATTGTTCCAAAGATTAAAAATATATTGACATGTCGATATTTGCTCATACCTTTTAAAGTAAAACATTCTCATCTTTGCAAGAAAAGTCTAAAATAGGAAGAAGTGATTTCCTCCGTGTTTTAGGAATACAAGTCGCTAACATTTGTAGAAAAAATACTGAGAACGAAATCTCCACCCACGCACTCCTCCGAAGTTTACCATGCGGTCATATTCAATGCATTGAGTTAAAATTTGGTGTAACACTGCTATCGAATAAGAAAGACGCCTCAAGAAAGCATAACAAAATTCTTTGTAATCATCATTTGGCTCGAACCAAGATCCACGGTATAAAAACTATCAATCCTGAACCTATCGAGAACTCTGGCCGTAACTAGAAGGGGTCAAAGTACACAATGATGTTCCACCGTCTTTACTGTGGTCAGTCCTCATCTGTCCCCGAGCCTTCCGAACTCGAACCCTTCTTAGGCACCGTGCCATTATCAGTCTTGCCTTTCTTTTTCGAGTCCTGCTCGTCAGCCTCATCTTCGCTGTACTCGCTCTCATAATCATACTCCTCTTCATCACTCTCCTCTTCCTCTTCGATCCCGTCCTCCACGATGGACTCTTCCAGTGCAGCGCCGCCCCTAGTGCCTGCACGAGTCCTTTTGAGAACTTTGACCTTCAAGTTCACTTTTTTGTCGCAACCAATCCACGAATCACACAAGCAGTAACACATCAAATTGTAGTTCTCTCCCACGGGGGCCAAAAACTTGCCCATGACCAACCTCGGGCCACTCCTCACCTTCTCCACTGCTTCTCTGACGGCCTTACTTTTTTCCTTGTTTATAGAAGGAGCACTAGGGAATATATATATGTATACATGTTGAAACGGTTCCTTGTTTAGTTGTCAGTAGCTAGAATCTATCAAAAATCCTAAGAACGTAAAAGAATTATAAACCAATCATTATGCTAATAAACACAAGTTAGGTATTTTATACATTTGATGGTTGAAGAAAAGTATCTCATCTATGATTAGTGATGAAACTTTGGACGTTCCATTTGTTCCATATATCCGAAATGGAGCAAAATGCCATGTTTTTTCTTAGTTTAACGTTTATCACTCCTTTATATACAATTTTGGTTCATATAGAAGGAACAGTGGTGAATGTATATGTATAAATGTTTAACCCTTATTTATTTATCGGAAGAAAGATTCTTTTCGAAAATCTGAAAAGGTGAAAGAATCGCAAATCAATTATTCCACAAAAGAACACGAGCAAGGTATCTCATTCATTCAATAGCGAAGAAAAGTATTTCTTCCAAGATAAATTCAATATGACGGAACTTCGAACATTCCATTTGTTCCATTAATTCAAAATAGAGCTAAATGCCATGTTTTTGCTTATTTTGAACTTTACAACTCTCTATATAATTTCGAGTTCTATAAAAGCAATATTGAGAAATGTATATGCATACAAGGTAAAATAGTTCTTTGTTTATTTGTCAAAAGAAAAATTCTATTAAAAATCTAAGGTCAAAGAATCGTGAATTAATCATTTTGTGAATTTACATGAACAAGGTATCTCAAACATTCAATGACTAAAGAAATGCATCTCATCCATGATCTGTTCAACATGATAGAATCTCGAACATTCCAATTGTTCCATAGATTTGAAATGAAGCAAAATGTTATGTTTTTGCTTAGTTTGAACTTTATCCTTCCCCTCTAAATAATTTTGGTTCGTATGGAAGTAACAGTATGGAATACATATGTATATATATTGAAATGGTTCCTTATTTATTTGTTAAAAGAAAAAGCTATTGAAAAACCTAAAAATTGAAAAAATCGTGAATCAATCATTCTGTGAATGAGCACAAGAAAGGTATCTCACAGATTCAATTGCGAAAGAAAAGTTTCTCATGCATGATTAATTCAATATAACAGAACATCGAAAGTTCCATTTGTTCCATAGATCTGAAATGGAGAAAAATGACATGTTTTTCTTAGTGTGAACTTTATCACTCCTCTATATATAATTTTGGTTCGTATAGGAGGAATAATGGGTATTATATATGTATATATGTATATATGTTGAAATGTTCATTTTAGTTATCAGTAGCTGGAATCTATCCAAAAACCCAAGAAGGTGAAAGAATCGTGAATCAATCGTTTTGCGAATGAACATAAGCAATGTATCTCATCCATCCAATGATTGAAGAAAAGTATGTCATCTGTAATTAGTTTAATATAACAGAACCTTGCACGTTAAAATGATTAACATATAAAGTTTGGTGCTTAAATTTTTAGCACTTATTTTTCATTTTACCAAACAAGCCTTTAGTATCACTTTTTAGTAGAGGTGTTAAAATGGATCTTAGACCCATATATGACCCATTTAAATCATAAATGGGTCATATATGGGTCACTTGTTTTTTACAAAAAATAGTTAAATGAGTTTAACAATTAAATACTTTGATAGGTGGGTCTTAAGTGGGTCTTAAATAGGTTGGATTTAGAATCCATTTTCACCCAAAACCCCACAATCTGTCTCTTCTCTCTTTACCTTTACAAAAATGTTTTTTTTTTAAAATAAAAACCGAAATTATAATTATTTTTTATTTTAATTTTATTTTCTTTTTTTCTTTTTCTTTCTTCTTTTTTTTTTTCTTTCTTCTTCCTCCGGTTGCCGGCACGGCAATGGCCGGTGACCGGCCAGGCAAAAATAATAAAAATTAATTTTAAAAAATAAAAATAATTAAAATTCGATTTTTAAAAATAATTATTTTAAAAATTATATAAATTGTCCATTAAATTTGTGTTGTATAAAACTATTTTAGCAATACCCAACCCATATAAGAAATCAGTTTTTTTAAGTTTAGTTAAATGGGTCGAGTAAAGGTTGGGTCAAAAAATTTACATTAGTCATAAATTGGTTAATGGGTCAATTTGAGTCGGATCAGAGTCGGACCATTTATGATCCGACTCAAACCCGACTCGACCCACCCATTTAATAGCTCTACTTTTCAGATCATTGGCTATTTGTCATTTTGCTTGTCATACCGTCAATGTATCCATCTATTCTTCACACAACTCTTTGCTACTAGCTAATACTCGAGTTTCAATGAACTAATGTAACTACATATTATGAGTTCGGTTCTCCACAATGTTAGACATCATGAGATTACGCCAGAAAATTCCAAGTAACACAGAACCTCAGCGCAACGAACACACACATATGCATGTTCATGCTTAGACATGCAAGCACGGGCGCACACCAATGAAGTTCTAGACCTTTTAATTTTATTAATGAAGTCATAAATATTTTTACATTTTATCAATTGAGTCCATATGGTCAATTTTCATCGGAATTCACTGACGTAGATGTCGATTGTCCTACATGGCACAACTATTGTTGACATGAACAATTTTTAATAAAAAAATTTCGAATTTTGTTAAAAAAGTTCTTTTTTTTTTTTTTTTTTTTTTCTTCTTTTACCTTCTTTATTTTTATTTTTATTGTGACCAGCCAAGGTCGCCGGGCGCTTGCCAACTAATAGATCAGGGTCATGGGCTCTTGCCGTCTGCAGGAGAGGGCTGCGACCCTCACCAACCTTGCCCAAATCTGGGCAAGACCATTACGGCCACGATGGCTTTTTGGGACCCCGAGGTTCTTCGACTTCACTCTCTCCATTCAAGTTACGCAGAGCCCAAGGCCGAGCTCCGAAGGAAGTGAAAATTTCTGAGGGAGTGTGTAAGAAAAAGGAAGGAATTTCATCGGAGGTCGCGGGAAAATCTGCGAGGTTGGGGCCTCGCGATGCGTAAGAGGCTTCGATTTCGATTAGCGCGTCGTTTGCTGTTGATTCTGCCGTGAAGTTGTTTGATTGTTGGCTATTTCGTGAGGATCGTTCGAAGGACGCATTTGATTGAATCGAGTTGGACGCAGAGAGCGGGAGCGCTGCAGACAGAGGCGAGCGTCGGAGTTGTGTTGGAAGGAGGTCAGAGAGGGATTAGCTCGGGCCATGAAAGTGTGGCGGCGGCGGTGGACAAAGCTGCATGCAAATGCTTGCAGAAGCGCCACTACCACCACCACCAGCCGTGGATCGAGACGGTATCGCAGCTGCTCGCCAGTGGCAAAGGAAAAACGGAAAAACAAAAGGAAAAAGGAAAAAGAAATGAAAAGAAGAAAAAAATTAAAAATACTAAAAATTCGAAAATTATTTTAGAATATTATTAAAAATCCGTAACGCATAAGATGGCCGGCACCTATATCAAAGATTTTGGAGTGACTCAATTGGCAAATTGTAAAAAGATTTATGACCTAAGTAGCAAATTATGAAAGTGTCTAAGACTCAATTAACAAAATTGATATGTTTATAACTGAATTGGTAAAAATACAATAAATTTGACACTTTTTGGATAATTTTTTTAGAAATAAAAATAATGCGGCATCTTCATAATAGAAATCTCTCATTGCAGACATTGTATTCTTTCTCTTAAAATACTTTGATAATTAAAAAATTTAGAAATTTAGAGAGATGGCTAGCTTTCTGAATTACAGCAGAGGCTAAGACATCGGCCAATTTGTGGAGAGCAACTAACGTTGGCCCCACTTGAGGATCATATTCATTTCGGAAAAATTCCAAAATATCCCATTGAAGCCGAGTTTGTTTCTCAAAGTTCCTCTAAATTTCATTTTGTTCCAAAATATTTTAGATTTTGACCGCGCCGACCCAATTTTCTCTCTGAGCTCATCTTCGGTGATGCTTAACTGCTGGCCAACGTTCATGGGCTCATCATGCACACATCTCGCACCCATTTTTGTGAAAAAAAGAAGAAGAAAAAACACGTTTCCTCGATGCCACTGCTGTACATAATAAAGAACTTAAAAAAAAAAAAAAAAAAAAAACCTAATTTTAAGATCGAAAAAGGGTTGGGGTTTTTCGGACATAAATTGGAATATTAAAAATGAATGACCACTGCAGATGGGAGAAAGAAATATGTATTGAGAAAGTCATGTAGTGAACTTAACACATTGGACGTCTATTATGTGCGAGAAATTCGAGGGAAGGTTGTTGAATATCCTAATTTTTAGGACCTGATTATTAGGAATATTCAATCCTGATTTTTTGGGTCCTAATTATTAGGAAATAGCTGTAAATAATTAGTTAGGAAATGATTTATTAGTATTCCTTGATTTGTGGGATTATAGCTGTATTATTTAAATCTGTTTTTTCCTAGTTAGTACTTGTAGAAAGCCTATAAATAACTTTGTAATCCTGGTACAAAAATATAGAAAATTATCACAATTCTTTTCTCTAAATTCTTCATGGTATCAGAGCATTAGGCTCATTTTTTTGGGATAGTGTTGCAGTGCATCATTCATTGATGCAATAATCTTCCAATCACGACCTTCATTGCTGGATTTGTCTCTGTTCTTAACAATTTGATCACAACTGTTATTGTTGTGATCCATTTAGCTATATTTTTCCCTCTTCGCTTCTAAACTTGTCCCAATTTTTTGCCTTAAAACCTCATTCACTTGCAGCCTTTATTGCTTCTGTTTTTATTTTTTTTGCTCTTCATTTCCAAGTACTTTCTTTGTGCCTAGAATTATCCATGTCTGAGACAAAACTGATTGGAGATACTTCGGGTCAAACTGAGGAGGCCAACACCAACCATATGACCGGAGATCTACAAAATGCGAGAGCAACTTATAGGCTGAATGAAAAAAATTATCTCAAATGGTCACAATTCGTCAAGACCTATTTGAAGGGTAAAGGAAGACTTGGACATCTTCTCGGAATAGGTCCAACACCAGAAGATCCCACGTTTAACGCATGGGATGAGGCAGATTCAATGATCATGTCATGGCTTTGGGACTCAATAGATCCGGCCATAAGTGATACATGTATGTTTCTCAAAACTGCAAAGGGGATTTGGGATTCAATTCGCAGGACTTATTCAAAGGCTCAAGATGCAGCACAAGTATACGAAATCAAGGTAACGACAAGTGCAACAAAACAAGGGAGCAAAATGGTGACAGAATATGCAAATTCCCTTCAAAATCTATGGCAATAACTCAATCATTATCGAGTATTTCAGATGAAGTGTGCAGATGATGCTGCAACTCTAAAAACCTTCATTGAAAAGGATTGAGTATATGATTTCCCGGCAGGTCTTAATTCTGAATTTGACCAAGTCAAGATTCAGATATTTGGAAAGGAAGAAATCCCTTCTTTGGAAGAGACGATCTCTCTAATTTGGGCAGAAGAAAGTCGAAGGAGAATAATGCTAGAGCCTCAAGCTATGGAAGGCTCAGCATTAGTAACTCGCAAAGCATCAACACAAGAAAGAAGAAAGGTGGATGCTTCGAGGCCTACATGGAGGGATAATCGAGACAGTTTGTGGTGTACCTACTGTAAGAAGCCAAGGCATACAAAGGAACGTTGCTAGAAGCTAAATGGCAAACCAACAACCTCAAGCCGAGAGTGGGGAAACAAAGGAGGACAGCCAAGGCCCTAGGCTCATCTAATTGAACGGACCAGCTAGCAAATCAATCATAGTGAAGGACAAGTGAAAGAATCCTTCAGCAATGAGGGAATAAAAAGAATTAAAGGGTTTTTAGGATCTCTTGATAAACCCTCTAGTGCATATTCCTTAGCACTCTTAGGTAAGTCTCCATTCTCTTTTAGTCTAAATGCCTCAGAAAAACTTTCAAGTGAAGCTTAGATAATAGACTCAGGTGCCACTGATCACATGACTCACACTTCACATTTTTTTAGTACCTACATTCCATGTCCAAACAATAGGAAAATAGTGGTGGCAAATGGTTCTCTAGCCATTATTGTAGGAGTTGGTGATATCTATATTACGCCTGTTCTCACTCTAAAAGATGTCCTCCTTGTGCCGAAGCTATCAGCCAACCTAGTCTCCATATAAAGGCTCACCAATGACCTCAAATGTTATGCAATTTTTTATCCTACCTACTGTGTTTTTCAGGAACGGGATTCGGAGAGGAAGATTGGACTTGCTAAGGAAGAAAATGGGTTGTGCTATCTTGAGACGTCAAGGATTTCAAAGAAAGTCATGAACAATTCACCCTTGTCATTTCTTGGTGCTTCAAATAAGGATGTCATTTGGCTTTACCATTTTCGTTTTAGTCATCCATCTTTTTGTGTCTTAAATATCATGTTTCCTTCTTTGTTTAAAGGATTAGATATGAGTCAATTCCAATGGGATACTTGTGAATTTGCTAAGCACACCCGTGTATCTTTTCCTATAAACAACAAAAGAAATTCTCATCCTTTTGATTTGATTCACGGTGACATTTAGGGACCTTCCACAATTCCAAAAATCTCAGGGGCTCGATGGTTTGTTTCTCTAATCGGTGATTGCACTAGGGTCACATGGATATTCTTACTCAAACACAAATATGATGTAAGTAGTATTGTTCCTAATTTTAATTCTATGGTTCAAAATCAATTTGAAGTTAAAATTGAGAGCTTTAGATCAGATAATGTGACATTCCAGATTTTCAGTCCTGTTCTTTACTAAATAAATTGGGCATTTCATTGACGCGCCTATAGGGCTGTTCTTAGAGCTGATCACTCTCGAGATAACTAAACTATCTAGAGAAGCCATTAAGGAATTTTAATGTAATAGACTTGAGAATTCGACTAGGAATCGACTACTCGACCGTGCTCATCTACCGAGATCATTACGACACAGATATAAATCAATTAGAAATTAGAGATAGGTCGGTTCGACTGAGATGCATGGTTAAACGTGGGTGATCTCACTAAATTGCAAAATTCTCATCGACCGGCACTAGTTTGATTTTTCTATCATTTTGGTACCATGTGTCCGTATTTGAATCCTCGAGATTTGCACAACAACCGAGAGTCACCATTGTGTCGAGTGGGTTCATTGTGGCTCGAAGAAAATCGACCACGGGTCATTTGCACTAAAAATCTCTGAAAACTACTTGGTAGTCTAGATCACGCTAAAAACGCGCCGAATGGAGATTAACTGTGAATTCAAGTCCGATTTCAGAAAATGAAAGTTCTGTGGTGTCA
Organism: Eucalyptus virginea; assembly: GCA_014182375.1. NCBI lineage: Eukaryota > Viridiplantae > Streptophyta > Magnoliopsida > Myrtales > Myrtaceae > Eucalyptus > Eucalyptus virginea. The sequence continues at coordinate 16,050,461 of CM024516.1, read as the reverse complement.
ATCTATTTTAGGAACGTCGACTTATTCTCTGAAGATTTTTCGGAGATTTCGAGATTTTTACGAAAAATTGTTTCGGATGTTGCGGAAAATTAGCGGAAATTCAGATGGGCTAAATCGATGGAAATTGGGATTTCTAAGCCGAGCCTTTGAGTGTCAGGGATTTATAGAAAATTATATGAGATTTTTCTTCAATGAAATCAGGCCTCGAATTGGAGAAAGCGGAGAGGAAATTGAAGTTCAATTTGGTTAAATTCGGAGCTTGGGAGGGCCTTGGATTTTTGGATATCAAAAGTGAATTATTTGTGGGTTAAATAGCAAATAATAAACTTGGGGGAACAAAGGGATAATCTTGAAGACTTTAGAGGCTAAATCATGATGAATTTTAGGATATTTTACTTGACTATTCTTCCATCTCTCCTTCGGTTCTTCCTCTGCACATTGCCCCTCCTACTTCACATCTTCGATTCTCTCTCTCTTTCTTTCACGCTCAAATACTTCTGCTTTTCATCATCTCCTTCGTTGCCGTTCCTCTCTCTCCCTCAGTTCATTCCCTTGCACCCACGCCTCAAGTTTTCTGCCCATTTGCAACCGACCAACTCCACGTTTCTCCATTGAAGTCCAGCGTCCACGCGTCCAAGCCCCCAGCACCATTGGTCAAAGCCCCAAACCGAAGCCTCCTTCGTTGACTCTTGTGGCTTCTTGGACGTGTGCCCCTTCGCCAGCTTGCCAATAGCTGCATCGAAGACCTGCAGCTCCTTCCTTGCATCGGTGCCAACGAAGCTGCTCCACCCCTCTGGCCACATGTCCCCCACCATCTGGTGTCTTCACTCGCAGCACCAAAGCATTTCCCAAGCTCCCGCAGATGCCCTCACGCCGCGACGTCCCTTGAATTCGTGCAGCTCTATCCAGCGAATTTCATGAGCCCATCTCCATCAAACATGGCCCAGCATCCAGCCCACGCGAGTTCAGTTTCAGTTAGTTTTTGGAGGCCCATCTTCACAGCAATTTCGGCCCAACTCTCCATCAAGCCCAGATCAGCCCACAAGCTCAGTATTTGAGCCCATTCGAAGCCAATCTGTGGCCCGCGAATTCATTTTCAGCCCAAGTTTCAGCCCAGCGAGATTTTCGGTCCAACAAGCCCACAAGTCCAGCCCAGTTGTGAAGCCAAGCCCAACTTTTTGCTGTGGGCTTGCAAGGCCTTTGGGCCCGGCTCGAGTGTCCGCCGACACTGCCAAAAATTTGGATTTCGACCGTCGTCGCGCCGTTGTCGCAGTGTTTCGGTCTTCGCTTTAATCGAGTGAGTTTTGCTCACTAATACTTTCTTAGTTTGCTAATGATGCTTAAGGATTGATTAGATTTAATTAAGTGCAATTAGGTGGTTAGATTAGTTTAGAGTAATTTAATTAGTGACTTAATGATGCATGTTAGGAGATTGGAGTGTGTAATTAGCAAGTAGAGACGTATTTCTATTTATTGAATGCATCTCGGGATTTTTCCCAACCCGTCTCGAGCTTCAATTAGGCATTACAGGCCTAAATTGGATTTTTAGTATTTATTTATTAATTTTCAAAATTTATTGTTTAATTATTTATTTTTCCGGAAATTAGGCAGGGATAATCGATGATCGGAATTTAATGCTAATTGTCATGGTGCCGTCCGTTTATTTGATTGAGCTCTACATTGCATTGAATTGAATTGATTGTGGAATTTTAGGAATTATTCCTAAATTAATTGAAATTGAGTAATTGATTGGTAGATGGCCGAGTATGATTGTTTAGCGCAAAAAATGCTTTGATGGGCTATTAAGTGAAGAAGATTGTGAGAGTGAACTGAATATACTCTTAGCTAAGACCAATCAAGTACATTAATATCGGGTATGATAAATATGGGAAAGAAATAGTTAGTGCGTGGCTCTGTGATGAAGTATATCACCCTGGCAAAAACGACGCCCGAGAGCATGTACGTGATTTATGGACATACGTGGTTCGGTAATTAAGGATATTACTGGTGAAAATGGCACCTTAAAGAACGCACGTAACTATCTATTATATATATCACCTTGGCAAAAATGGCGCCTTAGAGAATGCACGTGGGCTCGGTAAGTTGATCTATCATCTGGAAGAATGCACGTGGGCTTGGTTATTAAGTATGGCATCTAAAAAGGGCACGTGGGCTCAGTGATATGATGCGTCACTTTGGCAAATTTTGTGTCTAAGAGAATGCACGTGGGCCCAATGTTTTAGTATGGCATCATGGAAAAAGGGCACGTGGGCTCAGTGATATGATGCGTCACTTTGGCAAATTTAGTGCCTAAGAGAATGCACGCGGGCCCAATGTTTTAGTATGGCATCATGGAAAAAGGGCACGTGGGCTCGGTGATTTGATGCGTCACCTTGGCGAACTAGTGCCTTAGAGAATGCACATGAGCCCAATGATTAAGTATGTTATCTTGGCGAATAGGTCACCTTAGATAATGCACGTGGGCTCGGAGACTTGGTACATCATCCTGGAGAATGCATGTGGGCTCGACGACTAGATATTCCATCGTGGAGAAATGTATGGTATTGATTGAAATGACCGGGGAATGGTTCGACTGACATGTAATCGACTAGGTCGATTGATCAATGCTTTGATCTGATGTTGTAAATTGACTGATTGAACGGAAATGACCTTGAGATGGTTTGATTGACATGTAATCGACTAAGTCGATTGATCGAGATATCGATCTGTGATGTGATTACTTGGGTGCTTATTGAATTGTGCTAATATGCATGTGGAATCTGAGGCCAAGGTAAGTCCTCTGACCCGTGCGTGTATAGGCAGCCCAGTTAGTGTATTGGTTTACTAATTGAGTCTTAGGGGGTAGAACTTACTGAGACGTGGTCTCAATGGTTATTGAATAAACATTTCAGGACCCTGATGAGGAGCCTGAGGAGGAGGAATCTAAAGAGGAAAACCCCGAGGTGAAATCTGATGAGGAGGAAAAATTTTGGAGAAGAAGATGACCACAATGAGGATCCTAAGTATGACCCGGATGAGAATTGAGATCCCATCCTATTTTGTAAACTGTGGTTTTTGATCGGATATATAATAGATTAAACTTGTGAATAGTATTAAATGATACTATAGTTTGCCGTGTATAAAAGTGTGATTATGTGGTTTCATGTTGTGAAAATTATGGCCTACTTTTCTATTCCAATGTTTTATTGTCTGGAGATTATTATCTGCTTCCGCATGCGTATTAAAATGAAAAAAGGATTAGCGATACATAGTCCTGGGATATCGCATTCTAAAATTGACCAAGTAGAAGGATGTGTGCATGCCCAAGGATTAGGCGTGACAGATAATGCTAGAGACTACTTTAATTAGATCTTGTCAACCTATTTCCAAAAGGAATGGATCATCCATGAGTCATCTTGTGTAAACACACCATAGCAAAATGGAATGGCTAAAAGGAAAAATGGTTATTTGCTCAACACTACTCGAGCATTGTTGTTTCATGAATGTCCCTAAGTCTTATTAGGGGGAAGCCGTCCTTACATCTACATACATGATTAATAGATTGCCATCAAGAGTATTAGATTTTAAAACTCCTATGGCAGCTCTTTCTAACTTTTATCCCCATTTCAGGACAACAAATAATCTCACACCTAGAGTCTTCGGTTACACCTCATTTGTACATGTTCATAATTAGCAAAGGGGAAAACTAGATCTAGAGCAATCAAGTGTGTCTTTCTTGGTTACTCATCTACACAAAAAAGGTATAAATGTTACCATCCTCCTTCTCAAAAGACCTATATATTAGTTGGTGTTACATTTGTAGAAAACAAACCTTACTTTCCACAGTCTTATCTTCAGGGGAAGAAGTCATTAGTTGAAGATAAAGACTTTAACAGCCTTAATCTTGACTTACCTCCTAATAATCTTCCAATTCGAGCTCCCACTTCTGATCAACCAATCCCTTATCAATCAACTCCTAACCAATCAGCCTCTAACTTTGATCAACGGGCTCCTCATGAATCAGTTCCTGCTACTTCAATCTTGGACTCACTCTCTACGATTGAGCCTATTCCGGAACAAGAGTCTACTCTCGTATCTCCCCGTATTTATGACTCTATGAGATTTCCTCAGGCATACTCAAGAAAGACAGCTGTTTCAGACCAAACACAAGTTCAAGATTCCCATCCGAGTTTTGCAAATGAATTTCCGGTAAGTTCCAACTCTCATTTGCATAAATAGTCAATTGATATGCCAGAAAATGACTCGCATCTTCATTGCTGTTAGAAAATGTACTAGAGAGTGCACAAAGTGACCCTTATATCCATTATCTCACTATGTGTCACTTGACCGCCTATCACCATCTCATAAAAATTTCATTGTGAGTCTAAACACCATTTCTATTCCAAATACTTTATCTGAGGCATTGTCTAAAGAAGAATGGAGGAATGCAATAAGTGAAGAAATGGATGCATTAAAAAAAAAAACAGACTTGGGAGATTGTCGAAAAACCTAAAGGAAAAAATCTTGTGGGCTACAAATGGGTTTTTACCTTGAAATATAAAGCTTGATTGGTGGCAAAGGGTTTTACTTAGACTTATGGAGTAGATTATCAGGAGACATTTGCTCCGGTGGCAAAGATGAACACTATGAGAATTCTACTCTCTTTGGCGGCTCACTTTAATTGACAACTTCAATAGTATGATGTGAAGAATGCATTCTTATATGGAAACCTTGAAGAGGAGATTTGCATGAGTATTACACCGGGATTTGAAGGAGAAAAGACAACAAACAAAGCATGTAGATTACGAAAAGCACTATATGGGCTCAAGCAATCACCTAGAGCCTGATTTGGGAGATTTTCCAAAGTTATGAAAGCTTTAGGTTACAAACAAAGCCAAGGTAATTATACCCTCTTCATTAAGCATTTGGCAAGAGGGAGAGTGACAGCACTTCCAGTGTACATTGATGATATTATTGTCACAGGTGACGATGATGAGGAGAAACAGCAACTAAAGCGATGTTTGATCCAAGAGTTTGAAATAAAAGAGCTAGGAAGACTCAAATACTTTATTGGCATTGAAGTTTCTTACTCTAGATAAGGAATTTTTGTCTCACAACAGAAGTATGTGACTAATCTCTTAAAGGAAACTGGAAAACTTGGTTGTAAACTAGTAGCTACACCTATTGAGCCTAATAAAAGGCTTGGGGATGCAAAGGAAGAACCTGTTGTAGATCGAGAAAAGTATCAAAAATTGGTCGGGAAACTCATCTATTTGGCTCATACTAGGCCTGATATTGCCTATTCAATAAGTGTGATTAGTCAATTTATGCATGACCCAAGAGAATCACACTTGCGAGCCGTCAATCGAGTGCTACATTATTTAAAAGGAAGTTCCAGAAAAGGAGTCCTATTTAGAAGAAATCAAAAACTGGTCCTGCAAGCTTATACAAATGCTGACTATGCAGGATCCATGGTGTATAGAAGGTCAACATCTAGTTATTGCACATTTCTTGGCGGAAATTTAGTGACTTGGCGGAGTAAAAAATAAAATGTAGTTGCAAGATCAAGTATTGAATCAGAATTTCAAGCAATGGCCCAAGGAATATGTGAGCTATTATGGCTTAAAATCATCCTAGAAGACTTGAAAATCAAGTGGGAGGGTCCTATGAAGCTGTATTGTGACAATAAATCAACAATTAATATTGCTCATAATCTCGTGCAGCATGATAGGGCCAAGCATATTGAAATTGACAAGCATTTCATCAAAGAAAAGATAGAAGTGGGGTTGATCCACATGTCCTACATACCTTCCGGAGATCAACTGGTTGATGTGCTAACCAAAGGACTTAATGGTGGGATCTTTCACAAATAATCTCCAAGCTGGGAATGGAAGACATCTATTCCTTAGCTTGAGGAGGAGCGTTGAATTACCTTGATTTTTAGGACCTAATTATTAGGAATATTCAATTCTGATTTTTTGGGTCCTAATTATTAGGAATTAGCTGTAAATAATTAGTTAGGAAATGATTTATTAGTATCCCTTGATTTGTGGGATTATAGCTGTATTATTCAGATTTATTTTTTCCTAGTTAGTACTTGTAGAAGTCCTATAAATAGCTTTGTAATCCTGGTACAAAAATTAGAGAATTATCACAATTCTTTTCTCTAAATTCTTCGTCAAATCATGACTAAGCGAATCCCTACTAAGTACGAATGTATGTGTGCTGAGCATATATTCGTCAACCGGCAATTATTTTAACAGGTGATGAATACAAGGGAATTATTGAGCCAAAAGTGATTAAAATTGATGTAATTTAAAGTCTAAGCCTAGAGGACTTCGCGCCTACTGCAGGAGAAATTTTCAGATTTTTCTTGATTATGGGGAACTAGTATTTGCGGCAAAGGAATGGTCTTGATCATGCCATCTACTTAAAAAATTATTAAGAAAAAAAGAGTTACGCTCAGTTTTAACTTCTTTAACTTTTAAAATCTTGAAACTATCCAAACTAAAACTTTTCATAATGTCACAAAATATATTAATATTGACTTGTCGAATTTCTTCTCGTGACCTTTTGGAGGTGAAAACTCTCAATAGGAAAGTTAATGGATTATTCAGCCAAAAGCCCAGCGCAGACTCTCCTAAACCCTACTAATTGCAACCTAGTTAACATGCAATCTACTGACCACTGGGATTTGCCCCAAATCCCACCCTTCCCACATGAGAAGAAAGAGGTGGGGGATTTGAATTTCCACCTTCTCAAGGGAGTTAAAATGGGGATGATTTAACTTTAGGTGTGGATTTCAAGTCTCACGCCCTACAAAGAGGTAGGGTAAAAGCCTGAGAACGAGAGTTAGAATAACAATAGAATATGACCAACAAAAAAAAAAAAATTGCAATCTACTTACCTTTTAGAGCCGCCACTAATCAATTATTGCCGATTAACACCTAAGTAAAATGTGGGAGTACATTTCACTTCTATGAGCCAAAAAAATAATGGATTCAGAGACTTGATTACGCTAAATGAGTCTAATGTCCTCTAGGTATCTTTTCTCTTTACTTTCAAAAATATTTGCAATCGGTTTTGGTTAATTTTAAGCCAAAGCCACTAATATGTAAGAGATAATCATGCATGTGCTCAATCAATAATAAAAAACTCAAAAAATCAAAATACTAAATAAATTGCTAGATTAGGGCAAAGACTTAAATACGTCAAGCACGCAAAAGCCCTATTAATTCCAATAATTGTTCGGCAAAACGTCAATTAAAAATGCATGCATATCCTAGGCATGGTTTTCTAAATGCAATGACATTTTATTATTTTATTACTTCTTTGTGAAAATTAACCTATATAATGCATGAGATGCAATTTTATTCTAAATTATGACTATATGACCTAATTTAACTAATGACACGTGACATGAATTAATTATATGACCTAATCCTAATTACAAGTAAAAGAAATATAAACCATTTTAACATGACATGTAATTCAAGTTATATGACCCTAGACATACAATCGCTAAATGACATGGAAATTACGATGGCAACGATGAAGTGGCTACAATAAGATGTCAATATATGCAACTAATTCTATATTAAATTTCTCGAGACCTGATCCTGCGGACCATAACATCAGTTCCACCCAACAATTCTCCCAGAACTGGACCTGGACCTCGGGATGGTTTTGCCTAAGCAAACGGTCGTCAAATTTAACCCACCTAATCAATATCATATTCTCTGAAGGCTGCCAAATTCTGTATACCTCGAGGGAAATATCGTAAAACAAAATCTTTCCATGAAACCTTAATGCCCAGAAAATCAATCTGTAGTTATCAATCCCAGTAAAGTTGTTCAAAAGGTCCATAAAAGTGATATCGTCCCTGAACAACAGACAACCAACATAAAAACAAAAATTTCTATCCGCATCAAGACAAGATACAACGTACTTAAAATTTCGCATGAGGCTTCTCATGGAAATACTAACATCATACATCCATGAAAAATCAGATTCACAAAGGCGAATATTCAGCTCTAAAAGAATCCAGCAAAATGATTTCAAATAAACAGCCAAAAGTGTAAATATTCGACAGTTTTGCATGAGACATTTCTGTTAAATATGTTCGAACAATCTAAAAAGGAATATCACCAATAGACAAGTTTGAAAATCTGGGAACTAATGTAAAAATACATCCACAACAAGCAACAAAACAAAAACGATAATTCATTTTGAGTTTAAAATTGTAGAATGCTATTTAGTTTATTTATCAGCATTGGCCACCTGCTAGATCTGAAGCTCCAGGTACAATCAAACCTGAGCTTTCTGGTTCTTTGCTGCCTGATCCTTCTGGTCCCCGACGGAGTAGTTGGGAAATTATTTGAGTGAGGGGATTTCTCAGTGCGCAGGTCTTGGGATACTTACTAAAGGATTGAAGGGGCCGTAGTGCAAGCGTATCTGTTTTGTTCCTTGCATAGTAAATGATTGTTTTATTGCTTGGTTGGCAATGGACAAGAGATTGGCTACAAAAAATAGATTATTCAAGTGGAAATTGCAAATATCTCCAACATGTTGCCTATGCAACTCAGCTTCGGAGCATAGCAATCGCTTACTCTTTGCTACCCCAGGCTTGGTCTGCTGTTTTGCAGCTTTGTATGCTTTCTCGTGATTTAGGGCGCTGTATTAGCGAAGCTACTTGGGCAATTTGCACTTTCAGAGGGAATTCATTTGACAAGTTATCATGGAATGCCTTTCTTCATTATATTTGGATCGCGAGGAATTGCTGTATACATGACTCTTCTTTTGTTGGAAAGTGTCGGCTCAATACTTTTGAGAATTAAGAGGGCAGTATGTGGTAGGATAATGGGCTGTGCTGAGGTTAGAAGGAAAGTTTTCTTCGATAGGCTTTAATATCTATGCTCCAATTGCCGACTTAAAAGCTTGTTCCTATAGTTTTGGATTGTTGAACATGTGATAGGTCTGCTTGCCTGCTGCTTTGGGTACTCATAAGGGAAATTTCAAATTGGCTAAGGATGACAATTGGCTAAGGATGACAATAGTAATCAAAAACACATGCACAAATACCCCAGGAAAAAGATGGAGCTGTGAGCATTCCAAAACTAGCTTCACACTATTGAATGGGCATTAGGAATCCCAAACTATATATATCTCAAAGCCTAATCCAACAAAATTAAATCCCAAAGAAAAGGAGCTAGAAATAACCCCAGTTAGAAAAAACGAAAGAGAGAAAGTATACCTATAGATGTCATAATTGAGGTCCTTGGTGAAGAGCAGAGGCATGTCTTCACGAAGAGTCCTGACGGCGAGCCCAAGATTGACGAAGAAGTCATCGCTTTCCTGATTCTCCTTCTCATCGCGGGGGGTATCCACTTCAACGCCTTGCACGGTCGGCGTTTGGACACTGCTCAAGGCAGGGCTGACAGAAACCGCAGAAGAAGAGGGAGAGGGAGAGGAAGCAGAGAGAGAGAAGGGCTTGGTGTGTTGAGAAGGAGAGAAGGTTGGTTGGGGTGGAAGGGCTTGTCCTTGGACTTGGGTTGGAGGAGAGAAGGGGAGAGGTTGGGCAGGAGGAAAGCCATGGCCCTTTAATGGGGTCTTGGTTCTTGATTCAGTTCCAATCAAATGGAAGAGATTTTGTGTGATTGGTTTTAGCTGCAAGAACTGGACAGAAAGAAGGAGAAGGAGAAGGGAGGAGTCATTCTTGTGTACGTTGTTGAGTTTTGAAACAGAGGAAGAGAGAGAATGAGAAAGGTTGGAGATTTTTGAGTGGCTCTAAGCTTGGCCATCAATGTGTTCTTGCTTTTTTTTTTTTGGTAAAGTCAATGTGTTCTTGCTTTGACTCCTTTGTTTCTGCCTTTTCTTTTTTTTTTTCTTTTCTTTTCCCCCCTTTCTCCTTATTTCTTCCCCTATTATTTTCAAGTATTAGGGTCGATTTGATAAATACTGTATTCATTTGACAAAAAGAAAATAGATATGTTTTTTTTTATTTCCTATTTTGTCGAGAATTTGGTTTGTGAAACGGCAAGTTTGTAACATAAATAAAAATATTGAAAAACATATTTGGGTATATTATTTTCAAAGTCAAAACGTGTATTTCCATTAAAGATAGAATATATTTTCATTTGATATATTCATTTGAAAGACAAGTTTTCTATTCTTTGTTTTCAACTTTGTTCATATGAAAAAAAAAATTATTTGATTTCCTATTTTCTTTTGAAAATGAGATTTGTATTGAAATTTTTTTTTGAACTTTTGAACTACAAAGTAAAAATGAAAAAGAAAAGGTTTGTAAATTTCTATTTATAATGAAGACGACACAAGCTGAAGTACATTTTTTTTTTTTAAACTTTGCGGACCACAGAATTAAATGTTTTTTTTCTAATTTCTATTCATGTTGGGAAAAATTTTACTTTCAAGAATAAATGCCATTCTGGCTGAAAATGAAATTTAAAAACATCATGAAGCTGGGCCCTTATTTTCTATGTATTGTGATATAATATTAGCGTATTTGTCCAAATTTTGAAATAAAATACAGAATTCATCGTGTTAGCAAAGACAGAGTGATTTAAGGTTTATTTGTCTGCACTTAAGAATATTAAAATATTATCAAAATTTAGAGAAAATAAAAATTATATACTTATTTACGGGTCAAGGATTTCGGGTTTAAAAAAGTCATCTATGAATTAGAAGAAGCAGAAATTGAACTAAAACAATATTTTATCTAAGACGATTGATTGTGCCTTTCTTTTTTTGCCCTTTGCAAGATGTTTCTAAAATTATTATTCTAGGGTATAAAACGAGAAGAAAAACACAAATTGAACAGCACGACTTGTTGAACAATCGATTGAAATTTCAAATCGAGGACATTTTGTCTTGACTTAGTCATTCTTTTGGTTCTAGGAATAGCTCCATTTCCAATCTGATTTTTCATAGAACAAAAATGTTCATTGAGATCATATACGCCCTCCAAAGATGTGATCAATGTAATGTTTCCGTCGCATTGTCTATTGTGAATTATAAATTGGGAGATCAAACGATAGTAATTCGATGCTTTAATCAATCTAAATGGGATTTATCTATCTAATTACTCAGGATGTTTCATACATTCCACAAATCCGAAATGAAGATAAATGCCATATTTTTGCTTTGTTTGAGCTTTACCACTCCCCTCTAGTATAATTTTGAATGCAACTAAATATATAGGGTTTTAAGATGGTTCTTTACTTGTTTGTTAGAAGACGGTATTTATTCAAAAACTTAAGAATGAATATGAGCAATGTATCTCGTATTTTAAGTCACACTACTTTTCCACGAATCATAAACTAGGAGATTAAACGATAATAATTGATGCTTTAGTTAGTCTAAAATAGCATGATCCATCTTATCAAGATCAATAGAGGGAAAAATGGTGTAATTACTCTATATAAGGGACTAATGTTTGTGGTCATGTCCTAATAAACGCAAAAATCATCTTCTTTCGCATGATTTATGGGTCAAATGATGTGGGGAACAAATAGGAGATGGCTTCATAGAATGAATGGATGAGGCATTCACGGCGGCTCGAAGCTGCCTATAGCGACAGAGCAAGAGGAGATGGCGAAGAGGAAAAGGTACGTTCGCATCTCCTCTTTGAAATTTGGCATCAAAGAATAAGATAGATGCAGCATATTCTTCTTACGCAAGAGAAAATTCCCAAATTGAAATTCTCTCATGCGACTTGACTGCTTTTAGGAGTTGAGCAGAAGAAATTTTTTTGCAATTGACAATGAGAAAAAGGACTAAATTGTCAAAAAAGTCTTAAGCCTATTGTACTTTTACCAATTCAGTTCTATACTTTTTAATTTAACCGATTGAGTCATAAACACATTTTGTCAATTAAGTTTATCCAAATAATTTTCATCGGAATTTAATAACATAAGGCTGTTCTACATGGTACAATTGGTACTGAGGTAGAAAATTTTTTAATAATGTTTTCCGATTTTTTATTAATTTTTTCCCTTTTCTTCTTTTTTCAATCTTCATTATTTTAATTTTTACAGTGTACAACGAGGGTCACTAGGTGCTTGCCGGCCATACTGGGCCCTCGCCTGGCCTCGCCCAAATCTGGGCGAGGCCATCACGGCCCCGACGGCCTTTTGGGACCCCGAGGTTCTTCGATGACGCTCGCTCCCTTCAAACGCAAAGCCCAAGGTCCAAGCTCTAATGGAAGTGAAAATTTCTGAGGGAGTGTGTGAGAAAAAAGAAGGAATTTCATCCGAGATCGCGTGAAATCTAGGAGGTTGGGGCCTTGGGGTTCTGAAGAGGCTTCGATTTCGATTTGCGCGTCGTTTGTTGTTGCTTCTGCCGTGAAGTCCTTTGATTGTTGGCTGTTTCGGGAGGATCGTTCGAAGGACGCCAGTCGATTGAATCGAGTTGGACGCAGAGAGAGGGAGCGATGCAGACGGAGGCGAGGGTCGGAGCTGTGGTGGACGGAGGTCGGAGACGGATTAGCTCGGGGCATGGAAGTCTCGCGGAGGTGGACAAAGCTGTGCGCAAATGCTCGCGGAAGCACCAGCAGCAGCAGCAGCAGGCACAGATTGAGACGGTGTCGCAGCTGCTCGCCGGTGGCAAAGGAAAAACGGAAAAACAAAAGGAGAAAAAGGAAAAAGGAGAGAAAAGAAAAGAAAAGAAAAGAAGAAGAAAAATTTAAAAATACTAAAAATTCAATTTCTTTAAAAATATTACTAAAAATTGTTCATGATGGCGTCGGCTGTGTCACTTAAAATGGTCCACGTTACTGATTTTTAGTCAAAATTGATTGAATGGACTGAATTGACAAATTGTGTAAATATTAAAGATTCAATTGGTAAAATTGAAAATGCCCTTAGAAACTAGAAAGATCGCAAAATTCAGAGATACTTTTAGAACAAAATCAAGTGTCGAGCAACTTCTTAAAACCAACACTACTTCAACGGGAACTTTGGAATTTTCTAAGGATCAATAATGATCCTCAAATGAGTCCACTATTAATTTATTTATTCATTTAATGCGTGAAATACCTTGTCTATGTTCACTCGTGAAATGATTGAAATGATTGATTTACGATTCTTTTATCTTCTTGGGTTTTTTAATAGATTCTTTCTTTTGACAAATAAATAAGAACTCATTTCAACATGTATACATATGCATTCCCCTTATGCCTCCTATACGAACCTAAATTATAGAGAGAAGTGATAAAGTTCAAACTAAGCAAAAATATGGCATTTAGCTCCATTTTGGATTTGTGGAACAAATGGAATGTTTGAGGTTTTGTCATATTGAACTAATCATGGATGAGAGACATTTATTCAATCATTTAATGCATGAGATACCTTATTTCTGTTCATTTGCAGAATGGTTGGTCCCTTTTTTTTTTTTTTTTAACTTTCTTGGGTTTTTGAATAGATTATTTCTTATGGCAAACAAATAAGGAACCATTTCAATATGTATACTTATACATTCTCCATTATTCCTCTGATATGTACCGAAATTATATAGAGAGGAGTGATAAAGTTCATACTAAGAGAAAACATGTCATTTATCTCCAATTCTAAACTATGAAGCAAATAGAACGTTCAAGATTTTGTCATATTGAACTAATCGTGAACAAGATACTTTTCTTCAGCCATTTAATGCATGAGATATCTTACTTGTGTTCCTTCATGGAATGATTGGTTCACAAGTCTTACACTTTAGGTTTTTGAATCGATTCTTTCTTCTAACTAACAAATACAGAACCGTCTGAACATGCATATTTAAATTTCCTAACATTCCTCCTATATGAACTAAAATTATATAGAGGAGCAATAAAATTCAAGCTAAGTAAAAACATGGTATTTACCTCTATTTCGAACCTGTGGAATAAATGGAACATTTGCACTTCTGTCATATTGAAATAGTTATGGATGAAATACTTTTCTACAACCATTTAATGCATGAAACATTCACAGAATGGTTAGTTCACGATTCTTTACCTTCTTGGGTTTTTGAATAGATATTTCCTCCTAACAAACAAACAAGGAACTATTTCAATGTGTATACATATACCTTCATCACTATTCCTCCTATATGAATCGAAATTATAAAGAGAGGAGCGATAAAGTTCAAACTAAGCAAAAACAGGGGATCTATCTCCGTTTTGGATTTATGGAACAAATATAATGTCTAGAGTTCCACCATATTGAACTAATCATAGATGCGATACTTTCTTTAAATATTTAATGCATGAGATACTTACTTGTATTCATTCGAGGAATTGTCAGTTCATGATTCTTTTACTCCCATAGGTTGTTGATAGATTCTTTCTTCCAATTAATAAACAAGGAACCATGTGAACATGTATGTAAACATTCCTCACTATTCCTCATATACAAATCAAAATTATATAGAAAGGAGCGATAAAGTCCAAACTAGGTAAAAACATAGCATTTAACTGCATTTCGGATCCGTAGAACAAATGGAATGTCTAACGTTCCATCATATTGAACTAATCATAGTCAAGATACTTTTCTTCAGTTATTTAATACATGAGATACATTACTTGTGTTCAATCGTGGAAGGCTGGTTCATGATTCTTTTACCTTCTTGGGTTTGTGAATTGGTTCTTTCTTCAAATAAATAAGCAAGGAACTATCTTAACATGCATATTTCTCACTATTTTTCCTATTCAAACCAAGCATTTAGCTCCATTTGGGATCTGTGAAACAAATGGAAAGTCTAAGGTTCCATCACGTTGAATTAATCATGGATGAGATACTTTTTTCAGCTACTTAATTCATGAAATATATTGCTTGTGTTCATTTGTTATTTATTAGTTCACAATATTTTTTACGTTCTTGGGTTTTTGAATAGATTCTTTCTTCTAATAAACAAACAAGAAACCATTTCAACATATATATATATATATATATATTCCCCACTATTCCTCCTATACAAACTAAAATCATATGGAGAGGAGTGATTAAGTTCAAGCTAAATAAAAACTTGGCATTTAGCTTTATTTTAGATCTGTAGAACAAGCGAAACATCTGAGGTTCTATTATATTGAACTAATCTTGAATGAGATTATCTTCTTTAGTCATTTAATGCATGAGATACATTTCTTGTATTCATTCATGGAATTGTTGATTCACGATTCTTTCACCCTCTAAGGTTTTTGAATAGATTATTTTTTTTTCTTTTTTCTTTTTTACAAACAAGCAAGAAACCAACTAAGCATGTATAAATATAAAATCCCCACTAATCCTCCTATCCGAATCGAAATTATATAGAGACAACAATAAAGTTCAAATTAAGCAAAAACATGGCATTTACATCCATTTTTGATCTGTGGAATAAATAGAATGTCCAAGGTTCTATCATATTGAACTAATGCCAATTGAGATACTTTTCTTCAGTCGTTTAATGCATAGATACCTTTCTTATGTCCATTCATGGAATGGATGGTTCGCGATTATTTTACCTTCTTAGATTTTTGAATAGATTCTTTCTTTGGACAAACAAACAAGAAACCAATTCAACATGTATACATATACATTCCCCATTGCTCCTCCTATACGAATTGAAATTTTATAGAGAGTAGTGATAAAATTAAAACTAGGTAAAAAACATTTCATTAGCTCCATTTCGGATCTATGGAACAAATGGAACATCCAAGGTTTTGTCATATTGCACTAATCATGGATGAGATTCTCTTCTTCAACCATTTAATATGTGAGATACCTTTTTTGTCACGCCTTGATCCTCGAGCGTGCACACATCCCTTAGTGGTTGACTAAATTGCGACGTTCCCAGGACACGTCGCCGACCCAATTGATTCATGCACAAGCAGAAGTGAAAGAAACAATTCCTAGACAACAATCAACATGGAATAGAAAAGCAAGATAATAATTTCACAAACAAACACGCTTTTATAAACACACTAGGTTTATACACATATGCCAAAAAGCAAAAAGGGCTACCAAACTACCCTACCCCGGACCTTATCTACTTGGGATTCGGGTTCACTACGACGCCGTCAGGTGGGTCAGCTACCCCCTCGCCCGCAGTGGCATTGACCGCAATGTTAGGGATGTCGAAACCCTGCATGGGACCTTCCCAGATCCCATTAGGCCCATGACGAAATCACGCCCTGTGTCACATCCCGAATTTTCAATGTTGTTTTCTATTAATTTAATCGGGCTTTTCATCGACGCGCTTATAGTGCTGCTGTCACACCTCGATTCTCGAGTGCGTGCCCATCCCTTACCTGGTCGATTTATAGCGATGTCCCAAGATGCATCGCCGACCCCTTTCATTTTAATAGGCGCATGCGGAAGTATATAAACAATCCCCAGACAATAAAACAATGAGATAGGAAAGTATGACTAAATTCCGAACTTTAAAAAACAACCACACTTATATACATTACAAACCAATGCACATATATGTAAGGCGGACTACTAAGTTAGATTCAACTTAAATAAGTTCAGAAACAAGGTCTACAAGCAGGGGTGGGGGTTCCACAAACTACGGGTCCTCGTCCTCCACCTCATCATCCTCCACACTCCAATTGGAGCCTTCAGTAGACTACACCAGACTTCCGAGATCTTCAAAATTCAGGTCTGTTGCATCTACGATCGAGCCCGGAGGGGGATCTGTGGTGCCGTTTCTAAAGGTGGCCTCCAGAACACACAGAGATATCTCAGACTCCGGTAGGGGACTGTCGCGACCTACCCTCGGGGGGAGGGAATAGGTTTAGGGGTATTGCCTAAAGGACGGGCTTAAGGCCCATGATTAGGTGCGGGCTCTCCCAAGCCTATACCCTGCGTGACGTTGGGATATTTTTTAGGAATTTTGCACAAAAGGAGTTACACTAGCCTATTGGGGTGGGCTAGAAACTAAGTGAGGCATGGGAGTGTACCTTACTTCCTACGCAACCAGAAAATCTAGGATCGGGGACTTGATTACACTAATTGACTAATTAGTGCCCTTTCGATACCTAATGTTGTTCATTTTAACAAAATGATTTTTGGTAGGCAGTTTGGATTGATTTTATACCTATCCACTAATATGTGAGGTAATCATGCGGGGGCGCAATTATTAAAGTAATAATCATAACTATCAAAATCCTAATTGTAGTAAAATTAACACATACCACTAGGCAATTGCAAACATAGTTAAATAGATAAATTAAACATGCAATATAATCAATATACGAGCAATTAAAGGCCTAAATATGCTATAAAGGCAATACATGGCCATTCCTAATCAAAACCTATATCTTTCAGATTTTTGAAATTTTTTTGAAATTTTTTTAATTTTTTTAAAAAATTAATTTACAAAAATGGGCGAACCGGGTCGGGTTGGGTTTGATCTGACCCCACCTGGGTTCGGCCTGGTCAATGTGGGCCGGGTCCAGTCGGAGACCAGACCCGGGCTCGGCTCGGTCGGCGGTGATAGGCCTGAGCGGGCCTGAAGTCCCTTCTTCTTGATGCTTCAATTAGGGCCCAAAGAAAAGAAAAGACCCACCTATTTCCTAAGCCCGCATGAGACCAGCCCACAAGCCCACGTCCTAAACTAACCCAAGCTCGGCCTTGATATACTCGGCCCAAATTGTTCAAAACCCTACTCGGTTCATGACCCACACCCGACTCAACATTCTAACCTTCTTCTCTGGGTCTTCTCGGCAGCGCTGACACCGGGCAAACAGGCGGCGACGGGTTTGACCGCGGCAAGGACGTGGCGGGCGGGGGCGATGATGTGGCGGGTGGTGGCAGCGACGTGGTGTTGGGTGGTTCAACGGCGACTGGGGCAGCAAAGGGGCGACGACGACGTTGGGGTCGGCGGTGTCGTCGGTGGCTAAGGAGGAGGCGACGGTAGCAGGAACAGTGATGGCGAGCCTCCTCCCTCTAGATCTGGCTTGCTTGGGTAGCAGCGGTGTTGCTTGGAGGGGCGAAATAGCAGAGGCGAGCGACGACGAATGCGGGTTCTACGAGTGGAGGCACGGCGGCGGAGGTGAGTGGGACCGTTGGGCCTAGCAACGACAGCGGACGTGGCGGCGAGTAACTCGATATGGCGTTGAGGAGGATGGGCGGAGCTTCGGCTGCTGGTGCGGTAGTGCTCGCGGTTGCGGGCGGTGAGCTTGGGACAGCGGAGCACGAGGCTGGGGGTGCTCGGCACAGCTTGGCGAGGATCAGCAAGCAGTGCGTCGGGACGGAGGGCGGTGGCGATTTTGAAGGCATTGGGCAGTGTCAGTGACACCTCCTCTCTCCTCGGCCACCGCCCTTCTCCCCGAATCCTCTGTTTCTCTCTCTATTGCTCGAGCTCTCTCCCTCACTCGAGCTCTCTCTTTTTCTTCTTGTCTCTGGTTTCTCTTTTTCTTTTCTCTCTTGCTGGTTCTCTGTGTTCTTTCTGTTGCTCCAGCTCGTATTTTTTTTGCTCCCTTGATTCTCTAGGGTTTCATGCGAAGGTGGAGGAGGGAGAAGGTGGCATGGGCCGAGCCAAGGCGAGATCCGGCCCGGCCCCTTCCACATTTTCTTTTTTCTCTTTTTTTTGTGGTTTTTGTTTTCTCTCTTTTTTTTTTTTATACTAATTCCTAATTTTGTACACAATTAAGTCCTAAATAAAATTGTAAAATTTAGGTGTCAATAGGGACCCTCTCTCTGGCCATCTTAAGCCTGGCAGTACCACGATCTATATCGATGGGGCACCTTGTGGGTGAGACCCGCATCGACCCAAACTATAGACCTCACTAGCTCATAGGTCCAGCCCCTAGGGCACCCATGAAATGGAAAGTAAGAGGTCTGCTCTATGATCTTCTTAGGCCATCCTGAAAACTCAGGAGCGGCCATCTAGGGACCTAAAATGGTTATACAATAACTAATGAGACAACGTCTCAGCGAGTTCTACGCCCTAAAACCCGATTAGAAAGCCAATACACCTTAGGGCTGCCTAAGCACAACACGAGTCAGAGGATTTACCTTGGCCTCAGTTCCTTCCTACAAGTCAATATATACCAGATATACATGAATCACATCAACTCACCGTATTAGATCAAATCATCGATCAATCGATCTAGTCGATTACATGTTAAGCAGACCATTTCTCGGTCATTTTAATCCATACTATTTATTTTCCCAGACGGTATATATCTAGTCACCAAGCCATGTGCATTCTCTAAGGCGACTTACTTAGTCACCGAGCCGTGTGCATTCTCTAAGGCAATATGTCTAATCATCAAGTTCCGTGCATTCTCTAAGGTGACGTACTTAATCACTGAGCCATGTGCCTTTTCAAAGGTGATGTATCTAATCAACGAGTCACGTGCATTCTCCAAGATGACGCCATTGGTCTCCGAGCCACGTAATACAACGTTCCTTTTTCGCCACTTCCACTTTATATAGCTCATCAAAATATTATTGGTACTATAGACCCACGCTCAGTTATTTTCCAATCAATAGCTGAAATTAAATAATTTAGGAATAAAAGCCTAAAATCATAATCAATTCAATTCGGCACGATTTAGCTTTCAAATAAATAAATAAACCGCACCGCGATAATCAGCATAAAATTCCGGTCGTCGACTATCCTAGCCTAATTTTCGGAATTAAATAATTCCGAAAAATATTAAATAAATGCAATAAATCCAACTTAGGCTCGTATGCCTAATTGGATGCCGGAACGGACTCAGAAAATTTCTAAGATTCGTTCAATAAATAATAACACCAGTCTACTTGCTAATGTCATTAACCAATTGCCTAACATGCATTGATAAAGCACTAATTTAATTATTCTACTCTAATCTATCCACCTAATCACACTTAATTAAATCTAAACAATCCCTAAACATCATTAGCATACTAATAGGGGAATAGTGAGTAAAACTCACTAGATTAACGAACAGGTTGGATCAAACCGACGGGAACGTCGCGGGGGTCAACTTTCCTCAAAGTGGGCCAAGCAACTGAGGCCCGGAACACCTCCAAAATGGGCCTAGGAGCACCTCTAAAACCCACTAAAATCCTCTATGTTTTAAGCTGCAAAACAGAAGAAGTGAAGTTGGTTTGGCGAGGGAAAGGCAACGGTGGACCGGTGGATGGCTTGGAGGGGTAACTGGCGGTCGAACGGGGGTCAATGATGGCCAAATAGCCTTCGGCTTGGCTCGACCAGTAGCTGAGATGGCGGAACGGGTTGTTGGAACGGCGAGGGACGTCGGATTTGGCGGTGGTGTGGCAAGGTAGCGGCGGTGTTCACGCGGGGCGGAAACGGCTACAGCGGCAAGCGGCTTGCTGTCCGGTGGTGATGCGGCTGTTCTGGCTTCTCTCCTGCACCTATGGTCTTTGCATAGTAGCTTGGATGGGAGAGAGAGATGGCTTGGACGGCAATGAGGGAGAGAGAGGGAAGAGATGGGGTTGGTGGGGGGCCTACCAAGCTTATTTTCCACAAGCTTGTTCCCTTTGAGCTTGTCCACCAAGTTAGGATCCCTTGGCTCTTAATGAGCCACCAATGCTCACTCCACAACCTTTGAAATGGTGCAAAATGAGCTAGGCAAGGGGGGGCATACGAATTTGGTAAGCTTTAGCTTCAATTGGACCTATATTCTCTCTTGAATTAATCCCAATTGACCCTAATAAATTCAATCAACCCACCATTGGTCATCTCGGCATTTTTCCTCACCCATACAATCCACTTGCTTCCTAATTTTGTGATAAAAAACGATCCCGGCCTTTTTCTGAACAAAAACGGTCCTATGCCAATTTTTTTCCCAAAAAGTCTCAGGTTGCAGAACAATCTTCTGAGACTGAGTTGACGCTCCTAAAATTTATTGTGACATAAAAGAATCTTTAATTTATGAAATCGAACTCAAATTTGCGGTTAATTTCACTTAGGCGCGTTTTTAGCATGACCTACGCTACCGGGTAGTTTTAAGAAATTTTTAGTGCAAATGATCTGTGGTCGATTTTCTTCAAGCCACAATGAACCCATTTGACACATTGGTGACTCTCGATTGTCGTGGAAATCTTGAGGATTCAAATACGAACACAGGGTACCAAAACAATAAGAAAATTAGTCTAGTGCCGGCCGACGAGAATTTTCTAATTTAGTGGTGTCACCCACGATTATCCACACATTTCAGTCGAACTGATCTATCTCTAATTTCAAATCGATTTTATACTGTGCCGTGATAGCCTCTAAAGATGAGCATAGTTGAGAAGTCGATTCTTGGTCGAATTTTCAAGTCTATTGCATTAAAATTCCTTAATGGCTTCTCCAGATAGTCTAGTTATCTCAAGAGTGATCAACTCTGAGAACAACCCTATAAACACGTCGATGAAATGCCCGATATATTCAATAAAAAACATAATTGAAAATCTGGGATATCACATTTAGGGGTGAGCGCGGTTCCCGGGTAGAACCGAGAATTGGAGAACCGCACTGGAGGGTCCAGTTCAGTTCCCGATTCTAAAGGGATCGGTTTCGATTCTCGGTTCTCTTTTCTGGGAACTGGCAGTTCCCGGTTTCGATTCCGATTCCTATGGGAACCCAAACTAGAACCGAAACCGGCCAAGTTAAAAAAAAAAAAAAAAAAAAACCTAACCCGCCACATGATTTGCCGCCTTACGTCGATTCTTCCCGTCTTCCCCTTTCTTTCTCTCTCTCTCTCTCTCTCTCTCTCTCTCTCTTTCTTTTCTCCTTTTTTTCCTCCTCACCTCACTTGTTGCCCCCCTCCCCCTAACTTTTTTCTTTTCTTCTTTCTCTCTCTCTCTCTTTCTCTTCTCTTTCCCCCTTTCTCAGCCGAAACCCCCTTTCTTCTTCTTCTTGCTTCCTTCCTTCCTTCCTTCCTTCCTCTTGCTGGCTGCTGCTTCACCCACCACCACACCGCCACCCACGCCCTACTCATCACCACCTCTTGGCCAATAAACCCCCACCACCCACCACTCGTCCGATAAGCCGTCTCGCCGTTGAGCCCGATGAGCTATCATGCCATTCGCATCGCCGTGAGCCACCGCCGCCGTCCCCAAGCCACCGTCACCACCTCTTGCTACCACTTACTTGGCCATTCGGGCCGTCGTTGCTCCGAACTGTCACCACCTTCGCTCGAATCGAGCTCTTCCCCCTTGGCCGTGGGTTGAGCCACAATCGTCGCCGTCTTTGCTGCGTCGTTCGTGCCGTTGTTGGTGCTGTGAGACTCGTGCCTTCGTCGTCGTCGCACCGTCGTTGCCGTGTGCTCGCCGTTGCCAGACCTCCCTCGACACGCTGCTGGACGCCGTCACCCCTCGCTCACTTGCCGCTCAAATGTAATTCCTATTCCCCATACAAAGCAGAAAAGAATTGAAATGTAGGCTGCCAGATCTATGGAGAAAAAGGGTTCTCTTGTGTTTCATGAGAGGAAGTTGCATTTTAGCATCTTGTCTATTCTATTTTAGTAAGCAATTCTAATACTTGCAATAGCTGATGGAGTGAAATACTATGATATCATTGAGGGAAAGGGTTCAGTAGCTACAAAAGGATCGACAATCCAGGTTTGTTAATGTTGGTTTTCTGTTTATATTTCCTTGAGCAATATATGAACTGGTAACATTCTGTGTTCAATCCTCTGTTATAGGTGCATTTTAACTGTATTTATCGTGGTATTATGGCTGTATCAAGTTGAGAATCTAAGCTTTTAGCAAGAAATCACATAATTGCTCAGGTCTTATACTTTGGATTTTCTTTTTTCATTTCATTTTGTTTTTTGTTATAGAGAAATTTCCCTCATTTTTGACTTGTGCCTTATCTGGACAAATGCTTTGCTAATGTGTAAGCTTACTTGGCATTATTAGCCATATGAATTCAAGGTAGGATCTCCTCCAGGAAAGGAATGCACATTGGCTTGTTAACACTATCATATATCTAACCCACTGCACATTCTGGAATTCCCACTATCATATGTCACTCTTGTAGCCTTTCTTCTCTAATTGGCTTGTTAACAACTTTCCCATCGATTGATGAATAGGGTGCCGAACTTGCTGCTGATGAAGGGAAAAGTGCAGCAACTTTAACGGCTTGCCGAACTTTAGCTGAAGAACTCACAGAATCACGATTTCCAGCTCCTAGAATACTGGCATTTAAGGTTTCTCCTCCTTCACACTTTTAATGTTTAATTTGTCTTATGTTATTCACGTGATGAGATGCTCATATTGGTTTTCCTGTTCAACAGGAGGGAAGCTCTCAGGCCCGGTATTTTGTTTCCCGTTTGAAAAAAAATCCTTAAACACTATCCTTTATGTTCTCTATTGAGGTAAGCTGGCGTTTTCTGTTATGTCAATCTGGGATACCACGAGTCAAAGAACATGAGGTGGAGACCATTGCCAATAATGTTAGGGATGAAGCAGGATTGGCAGGATAGATTGAAAAACATAAGAATAGGGAGAAAAGGAGCTGATGGCACCGAGAAATCTGAAAATTCAAAGATGTCCTTCCCAATTTTCGAGAAAAACTTGTACATAGTGAATGAGAAGAATGATTCTGAATCAAGGGTAAGAGTTTTTTTTTTTTTTGGGTGCTTTTAACTCTTTTACACACTCAAAATGTTTATTTTTTGTGTGTTATAGTAATTGAGTTTGGTGACCTGCTGGCTAACTCATTGGTTGCTACTAGCTCATATTATCATCAGTCATAGATGTGTTAGAAGTCATCGATGTGACAACTTGCTTACATGTATAAACATGTTGCATCATATGTCCTTGAATGGCCAATAGAAAATGTCAATTTTGGGACAGCAGATTGATTAATTTTAAGCTGTGTTCTTGTTGTCTAAATATCTACTATTACACCAGCAAAATTTTTTTGGCAAAAAAAGAATTAACCAGTGAAGCTTTTGTTATACGTCAAATATGTACAGTAGATATAGAATAGAGAGAGTCCTCATTGTTTCAGCAAAATCATCAGTGGAGAAGCCAACTGTCTGCTCACAGTACATTTACCATAATATTTCATTGCAGTTCAGAGAAAATCTTGTACTTCAATCTCTTCAGCTTTCTCATATCCTAATCTGTCTACTGCAATAATGCCTTGAGTTGTTCTTTTCGTGTGAAATCAGAAATGGCTGCAAATAGTTTATAGTTATGATGACAATTAATATCTTTTACTTCAACAGGAGATCAGACTTCGAGGTTTAAGATGACATGTTTATGGTTTTGCTATGTAATTTGGATTAAAAATGTTTTGATAGGGTTCAGAGTCTATATCCAAATTGCGCGGTCTAATTGCTGGTAACACAGAGAAAATTCCTCCATCACCAGTTATCAAGCAACTGGCTGTGGCTGTAGAGTAAGTCTTTATTATCTACAAGATAACCATTCTAACTTTTAGCTCTATATATTTCTTCTATCACTTAGACATCTTTGGAAACTTTTCCCAGGAATGGGAAGAAATTTAGCTGAATGAAAGATTGTTTGGCAAAAAACAAAGGTTCTTCTCCTATCAAGGAAAGGGCAGGACTAAGTCTCTCTACTGTGAGGTCACTTGTGCTTCGTGAAAATGAAGATAACATATCCGAGTTTCCAGATGAAGTGAAGCTCTATTCTTTGATTAGTTTGCTATTTGATGCAGGTCAATCAATAATCAGATTATCAAATTTACTAGTCCATGAAATAATACTCATCCATTATAAAAAATTTATCGGTTTTTTTTTTTTTTTTTAAATTATCCTATGATTATCTTTCACTTCTATTGTAATATCTGCAAGATATTTGCAGAGGGAAAGTTTCTCAGAAGAAAGATCAGTTTTGGTTTAGAAACCACTGCTGCAACATTGCCGAGAGATATTCATGCAGCTCCACTGGAAAGCTTTGTTACTAAAGTTGCTGAAGTCATTGGAGGCTGTAAAACAATGAGGGATATGGCTTTATTTTGGTGCAAGGTTGTTGCTGAGGTAAGGCTGGACTTTGTGAAGTGAAATGCTGGACTTTGCAAAAGAGAAATAGTTCACATTTTAGAATATTAAACGCTTATGAGTATTATAGATTGTGTTTGTGTTATATTCTCTTTGATGAATGACAAATTTGTTTATTATTGCTACATTCATTTCCATTTTTTAAACTAAAAATGAAAAAAAAAAAAGAATCTGTTGGAACCTGGAACCGACCCCGGAACCTGTGACAGGGTAGATTCCAGGTTCTTGGTTCTGACAAGTAGGTTCCAGATTCCAAAAAATGAGGAACTTGTACCCGAGGGTAAGTTCCAGGTTCCAAGCAGAACCTGTAAGGAGCCGTTAATCGCTCACCCCTAGTCACAACTGTTCTTAGAGCTAATCACTCCTGAGATAACTAGACTATCCGAGGAAGTCATTAAGGAATTTTAATGCAATAAACTTGAGGATTCGACTAAGACTCGACTACTCGACCGTGCTCATCTACAGAGATCATTACGGCATGGTTAAAAATCGCTTAGAGATTAGAGATAGGTCAGTTTGACTGAGATGCATGGTTAAACATGAGTGATTCCACCAAATTGAAAAATTCTCGTCGACCGGCACTAGACTGATTTTCTTATCGTTTTGGTACCCTATGTCCGTATTTGAATCCTTAACATTTTCACGATAATCGGGAGTTGCCAATGTGTTGAAGAGGTTTATTGTGGCTTGAAGAAAATCGACCATGGGTCATTTACACTAAAAATTTCTAAAAGCTACCCAGTAGCCTAGGTCACGCTAAAAATGCGCTAAAGTGAAATTAACCGTGAATTTGAATTTGATTTCAGAAATTGAAAGTTCTGACATGTCACAAGTTATTTTAGGAACGTTGAATCAGTCTCCGAATATTTTTCTGCAAACCGAGAATTTTTGAGAAAAAGTCGAGGTAGAGTCGTTTTTGTTCAGAAAAGTCCGAGGACCGTATTTGATTGAGAAATTGGGATGCGAGTGGGATATATTGGCTAGGAAAAATGCCAATTTGGTCGAGGAATCGACAGTTTAATTTTCAGAGGCCGGGTTGGATGGATTCACAGAGGAATTAAGGCATATTTGAGGGAAAACTTGTGAAATTGGTTTGCCCCCTCACCCATGACTTATGGACCATTTCAAATGACTTCTAGAAAGGTTTTATGGCTGGAAAATGAAGTGCAATCCAGCTAGGGTGTGGTGGAGCCCTCAAGGGCACAATTTGAGAGAAGAAGAGACCAAGTGGTCCCTCCTTGCCCCCTCCCTCTCTCCTTCTCCATTATGTTGTTTGAGGCTTAGCAAATGCAGAGTAGACCAGTAGAAGCCAGGCAGCCTTGTTGGACCACTAGAGCCATCGCCGAATGCCGTTGCTGCCGTCGCACGCTTCACCCTGTACGAGGCCGTCTCCACCGTTCTAGGCCGTCGTTTAGCCTCAACCGCGAGCCTAGTCCACCTCTGGAGTTGTTCGAGATTGCCTTGTTGTCGTTGGAGATCCCATCGCCTCCGCTTGGACCCGGTTTGGTCCCCTCTGCCCATCTTAGCCCGTTGTCGCCTTAACTAGCACCGATTAGCCCCTTTCTTGGCCAAGATCAGCATCGAATAGAGACCAGATTGTGTGGGTCTCAGGGTGGCTGTTTGGCCCGTTTCGGAGGTGTTCCCGACCCCGAAAGGCGTTCCTCCTTTGGAGTTTGTTGAGCTCCTCCGCGTCCCCGTCGTTTTGAACCGAGCGGTTCGTTGAACAGGTGAGTTTAACTCACTATTCTTTGCTTAGTAAGTTAATGACATTTAAAGATTGTTTAGTTTAGACTAAGTATGGATTATGTGAATAGTTAGATTATATTAGTAGTTTAATTAATTGTGATTGCATGTTAGGTGGTTAGAGTAGTGTAGTTAGAGCCTAGACAAGCTCTAGTATTTAACTAGAGTGGTTTGGTAACTTTCCAGGCCTGTCTCGGCTTCCAATTAGGCTTTACGGGCCTAAGTTGTATTTATTGGCATTTAATTATTATTTTCTGTAATTATTTAATTAATTATTTATTTTTCAAAAATTAGACCGAGATAGTCGGTGACCGGAATTTTGTGCTGATTGCAATGGTGTGATCTGTTTATTTAATTGAGTTCTAATTTGTACTGATTGAGTGTGATTGGTGATTGTGGGTATTTATCCCAAAAATTTATAATTTTGGTAATTAATTGAAAAATTACTGGGCGTCGGTTTACTGCACCAAAAATCTATTTTGGGACTGTTGAAATTAGTGGGATGTTTGAAAGTGAAAATATTGTATTTTGGCTAACGCCGATCGTGTACTCACACACAATAATTTTTATCAGGTATGAAAAAAATAGTGATCTGGTCAGCTTTTAGTGAGCAATAATTTATTAGCTTTGGGCGAACAATATACTCTATTATCAGCTTTAGGTAAGCAATAATTTATCAGCTGTGGCGAGCAGTATACTCTATTATTAGCTTTGGGTGAGCTATACTATCTATCTTCAGCTTAGGGTGAGTAGTCTTGATTTGATAGGACATTATAGATAGTTTTAAGTGGATTGACCGAGAAGCGGTCGTGATGACATGTAATTGACTGAATCGATTGATCGATGATTCGATCTATCTTGATGTGTTGAAATGATTGGTTGAAAATGTCAATTATACTAACTTGCAGGAAGGAACAGAGGTAAAGGTAAAACCTCCGACTCATGTTTGTGCTTAGGCAGCCTTAGGGCGTATTTTCTTCCTGGTCAGGTCTTAGGAGGTAGAACTTGCTGAGACGTCGTCTTACCCTGTTGTGGGAAAACAATTCAGGTTCTTAGATGACAGCTCTTGAGTTTTTTG
The DNA here is from genome assembly GCA_014182375.1 of Eucalyptus virginea. NCBI lineage: Eukaryota > Viridiplantae > Streptophyta > Magnoliopsida > Myrtales > Myrtaceae > Eucalyptus > Eucalyptus virginea. Next base: position 16,022,691 of record CM024516.1, on the reverse strand, counting down.
GACAACCTAAGAAGGTTACAGAGCAGACATCTTATATTCTAATGAATCAGGACCCTAGGGGTTAGGACTATGAGCTGGTAAGGTCCATAATCTGGGTCGATGCGGGTCTCACCCACAAGGTGCCCCATTGATATAGGTCATGGTATTGCTAAGCTCAGGATGGCCAGAGAGAGGCTCCCAAGCTGGAATCTGAGATACCTCTATATGCTCTGGAGGTCGCTTTTGGAAGGGCACCACAGATTCTCCTCAAGGCTCGATCGTAGACGCAGTAGACCCGGCTCTTGCGGTACCCGAGTCCTCGGTGTAATTTGCTGAAGGCTCCAGTTGAAGTGTAGAGGAAGGTGAAATCATGGAGGATGATGAAGAGGAGAACGAGGACCTGTAACTATTTGAAAACCCCCCTATTTTGTAGATGTTATAATTAGACCAACTTGTATTATATATGACATGGTTTGCTATGGCCTCGCCCCCATCTAAGGACCTATAAAGGTTAAGCCCACGACGAAATGAGACAATGTCTAAGCGAGTTCACACTCAAAACCCCGATTAGGAAGGAAATACACCTAGAGATAGTCTAATCACACAACCAATGAGACTCACCTCGCCTCAGTTCCTCCTTGCACGTCAGTATAGTGAATATCACAGATGCATATAATAAATGCACACATCAATTGGAACATCTCACTCCTATCTTAATCAATCACAGGGGTCCCGATTATAGGGCAAAATCGTTATGACATGTCTCATTTCGCGCCACACAATTTTGTCCCATAATTCGGTACATCAATTTCAACCATTAATGCATCTCAATTGATTATGACCCAATGGCGTCAGCGGTCTTCTGGCATAGCCGGGTGTCATCTCGCACCATTGAGCACGGCAACGTCTACATCTAGACGGCATTCCACAAAGGAGTATCGGTCCAGCCTCCACTGCGACCGACATTCGTTGACTTGGGGCATTCCTGAAGGAGCATTGTTCGGCTTAACATCTCTTGATAGGTTCCGATAACGATTCCATGCATATCCAATCCCAGCCAAGGACATTGGGCTTTGCACTCAAATACCTCAATTAAAATAATGTGCTTGGCCTATTTTCTTCGTATTGAAAATACCCGGTAAAATAATCGTGTGTGGGTACACGGTCTGTTTGAGCCAAAAAGGCAATATCCTCCCTTTTTGAAATCCCACTATTTAATATAGTACTTAAAAATATTTTTGGCGTCAAAAATTGACACCTGGTATTTTTGATTAAATACCAAAAATTCTCAATTTTGAAATAATAATTGAAAATCAACAATCATCACTCAATTGCATAAATTAGCACTCAATTGAATAAACTGATTACACCATGACAATCAGCACAAAATTCTAACGACCAACTATCCCAGTATAATTTCTGGAAAATATTAAATAATTAAATAAATTACAAAATTAATTAAATAAATGCCACATAATTAGATAAATGACTAATTAAGCTTTAAACCCTAATCTAACCACCTAATTGGACCTAGAAAAATAATGCACTATACTAATTAAATCAAGCAATCTAATTAACTCTTAACTAATCTAATCTAACCATCTAATAAGCCTAATTAACCAACTAAACCGCTAATTAAACTAAACTAACCACATAAATCATGCTTAGCCTAATCTAATCCTACCTTAAGCATAATTAACTCAATAAGTAGATTTTAGTAAGTAAACTCACCGGATTTGCGAGCCGATGAGTTCACGGCGACGGCGACACGGAGGCGAGTGGAACATGGGCCTACGGTGACACCTGACGAGGTTCGTGGGGCCCAAAAAATAGTACGCAAGTCTTAGCTCTAAGTTGGGACTTCGATTCTATCCAAGGCTGAGAGGGTTGGACCGAACGCTTGGCGGGAGGAGCTGGGCGGCCAGGCGGCAACGACAGGACCAGGTGGGGGCTACAGTGGGTCAGGCGTCTCCAAGACGGCGACGATGGCCTGGTCGACGGTGAGCAGGCGTGGGACGATGGCTGGACGCATGGGCTTGGGCTCGTGGGCGTGCAGACTGGCGTGGGACGACGGGTAGAGCTCAGGCAGGCGAACAACGACACCGGCGGCTCGGCTAGTCGACAGCTGCAGGGGCTCAGCTTCTGCTTGCTTTCTCTAGTTTTTCTGGCTCCAAAACAACAACAATGGAGATCAAGGTAGTAAGGAAGAAGAAGGAGAAGAGCTGCAGCTGGAGGGGGACCACAAAGCCTCAAAAGTCTTCCAAAAAATCCTAATTCATCGTGAGAGAGGCCCTAAAGTCCATGGTTGAGCTCAGCTGCCCTATCCTCTCCAAATCTTCCTCAAGAAGTCACCAAAGAGGTCCATTAGCATACGAATTTGTGACATTTCCCTTCCAATTCCAATCCAATTTCACTCAAATTCCATCCCATTAAGTGGCCAACTTGCCAAGGTAGGTGCCCACTTCAATTCCATAATTTTCCCTCACCAATTGATCCATCTTGAACGCCAAAATCCACACCAAAACGGCCCTCTTAACTTCCCGGTCTAAAATCGCCCAAACTTGAATTTTCGCGAAAAATTCGGACTTGCCGAAAATTTTTCAGAGGATGAGTTGACGTTCTTAGAATAAATTATGACATGCCAGAACTTTCAATTTTTGAAATCGGGTTCAATTTCACGGTTAATTTTAACCGGACGCGATTTTAGTGTGACCTAACCTACCGGGTAGCTTTTAGGAATTTTTTAGCACATTTAACTTGTGGTTGATTATCTTCAAGCCACATTGTGCATCTTCCACTTATTGGCAATTCTCGGTTGTCGTGAAAATCTTGAGGTTTCAAATACGGGCACAGGGAACAGAAATGACAAAAAAATCGGTTTAGTGCCGTTCGACATAAATTTTACAATCAGGTGGAATCACCCACACTCTAATCACATACCTCTGTCGAATCGACCGATCTCCGGTCTCTGATTGATTTTTACGGTGTCGCATTGACCCTTGCAGATTAGTACGGTCGAGCAGTCGATTTCTGGTTGAATTCTCAAGTCAGTTGGTTTAGATTCCTTAACTGTTTTACCTAATAGACTAGTTATCTTGTAAGTGATCAGCTCAGAGAAAAGAACTATAGGCGCGTCGATGGAAAACCCAATTCATTCAATTGAAAACAGACTCGAAAATTAGGTTGTTACAACTCTTCCCCTCTTATAAAAATTTCGTTCTCGAAATTTAAACCATTACAAATCTTAAACAAAAAGGTAGGGGTATTGTCGTCTCATTGAGTCTTCACTTTCCCAGGTTACTCCTTCTGTTCCGTTGTGTTGCCAGACCACTTTGACTAATGGGATTGTTTTAGTGCACAAAATCTGCTCCTTCCGATCGACAATCTGAACTGGTCTTTCCACGTACGACACCCTGTCGTCCACGTCTAACTCTTTAAAATTCAGCACGTAGGTCGGGTCAGGTTTATACTTTCTCAACATCGACACATGGAATACATCATGTATTTGTGCCAGTTTGGCGGCAACGCATGACGATATGCCAAAGTCCATATCTCTCCAAAATCTCGAAAGCACCGACGTACTTCGGACTCAGCTTCCCTTTCTTGCCGAATGGCAAAGTACCCCTCATTGGTGACACCTTCAAAAAGACGTGTTCACCAACTTGGAATTCCAATGGTCTTCGATGCTTATCTACATAACTTTTCTGGCAACTCTAAGCGGTCTTTAATCTGTCTTTGATAACGACAACTGCATCCATTGATTGTTGAACTAACTCTAGGCCTGTGATCTTTCGTTCCCCGACTTCATCCCAACAAATTGGCATTCTGCATGCTCTGCCATACAACGCTTCAAAAGGTGCCATCTGAATACTCTGCCGGTAGCTGTTGTTGTAGGCAAACTCAACAAGATGAAGCTGTTCCTCCTAGCTTCCCTTGAAATCCAACACGCAAGCTTGCAGCATGTTCTTGAGGGTTTGAATTGTTCTCTCAGACTGGCCATCCGTCTGCAGATGATAGGTCGTACTATACTGCAGCTTTGTTCCCAAAGCAATCTACAAACTTTTCCAAAAGGTTTATGTGAACTTTGGGTCTTCGACTTAACACATCTGCAACCTTATTAGCCTTTCCAAGATCATACTGGATGTCACAAACATAGTCCTTGAGAAGTTCCATCCAGCGACACTGTCTCATATTCAACTCATTCTGAGAGAATAAGTACTTGAGACTTTGATGATCTGTAAAGATTTGGAATCTTTCTCCGCACAAATAATGTCTCCAAATCTTTAGAGCTAAGATAATCACTGCAAGTTCTTGGAAACTATGCTCGCACTTATCCGTCCATACAAACTTATCTTCCTTATTCAGCAGTCGAGTTAAAGGCGAGGCTAATGCTGAGAATCCTTCCACGAACCGTCTGTAATAACCTGCCAATCCCAAGAAACTTCTGATCTCTGTCACCGTCGTTGGTCTTGGCCAGTTGATTACTATTTCAATCTTGGTCGGGTTCACGAAGATTCCTTTGCCTGAAATCACATGACCCATGAACGCCACACAAGTTAACCAAAACTCGCACTTACTGAACTTGGCGTACAGTCCATGATTTCTCAAGGTCTAAAGCACTATCCTCAACTGTCTTTCATGCTCCTTTGGACTTCTCGAGTACACCAGGATGTCGCTAATGAAAACGATCACAAACTGATCCACATACTCTTTGAATACCCGGTTCATCAGATCCATGAACGCAATTGGGGCGTTCGTCAAACCGAATGGCATTACAGTGAACTCATAATGGTCATATCAAGTACGAAATGCCATCTTTAGTATATCTTCCTTTCTTATCCTTAGCTGATGATATCCTATCCTCAAGTCGACTTTAGAAAATATTGACGCTCCCTGCAACTGGTCAAACAAGTCATCAATCTTTGACAGTGGATACTTGTTCTTGATCGTTACTTAATTGAGTTGGCAATAGTCGATGTACAGGCACAACAAACCATCTTTCTTCTTTGACGAATAGAACTGGTGCTCTCTAAGGTGATGCACTGGGACGTATAAATCCCTTATCTAACAACTCCTGCATCCTGCACCTTTAGTTCTTTCAACTTTGACAATGCCATTCAGTAAGGAGCCTTAGAGATTGGCTTCGTCCTAGGGGCTAACTTGATCACAAACTTTATCTCCCTTTTTGGCAGAAAACCCGGCAATTCCTTTGGAAACACATCTGGAAACTCTTGCACTAGTGCAATGTCCTCGATCTTCTGCTCCTCAACTGTCGTATCCATGACAGTTGCCAAATAACCTTGGCAACCCCTGTCTAACAAACGGGTTACCTCAAGCGCCGAGATTAAGGTAATCGAGGGTCCTCCTTGACACCCAACAAACTTGAAACTTTCACCCGCTAACGGGTTAAACTAAATCGCTTTATGATAGCAGTCCATCTTAGCTCTTTGCTTGGTGAGCCAATCCATGCCCATTATCACATCAAAATCATACATGGCTAGGACTATCAAATCTAATCTTTCATCTCGCCCACCAATAACCAACTTACAACTAGGACAGCCTACTATAGTTAACACCTTATCATTTAACGGTGTAGATATACTAACCACTGACTCCAACAATTCAGGACTCAACCCTACCAACTTAACGAACTGCTCAGCTATAAATGAATGAGTAACACCAGGGCCAAATAAAGCATAAGTAGTATGGCCGTTTAGCGAAACCGTACCTGTGACCACATTAGGCGAGTCCTTTGCCTGTCGTCTTGTGACATCGTACACTCTTCCTTGCGCTGGAGGTCGGTTCAATCCACCCTGAGGTGCATTCTACGGCGCGTATCCTCTGTTTTGGCCCATTGGAGGTGGTCGCAACAGCTGCTGTGGTCCCATTGGTCTACGGAGACAATCTCTGACCTAGTGGCCCTACTGGCCACACCCATAGCAAGCACTCATTGTAGAACGGCACGAGGCTGATCCATGTTGTCTCCCACAGAAATGACATATTTGATTATGGCTTGATGCTGACTTCCCTATCCCACCCTTCATGTTAGGTGGAATATGATATCTTCCTTCTGTCATAGGCTTCTTCCCAAACTGGTTTCCATCTCTGTTCGAGCTGAACCTCGACCTAGATGCGGCAACTTGCTCATTCAGATTCTCCTCTCTATCAACTGGGCCCGTTCATACAAATCGTTGTAGTCCTTCAGGTTGAACGGTACCAGCGAGTTCTTTAGCTCCGGTCGGAGGCCATTTCTGAACCTTCTAGCTCTGTCTTCTGGATGTTCTATCAGCTTAGGGGTGTACTGGGACAGCTCTGCAAACTTAGCCTTGTATTGGTCCACAGACATCGGACCTTGACAAAGGCGCTGAAACTCCTCCATCTTCTGTTCTTTAGCACTATCAAAGAGTACTTGCCGTTAAACACTTGAATGAAGGCGTTCCACTCCAGAACCACACCTTCAGGAAATACTCTGCCTCTGGTGGCCCTCCACTAGGAACTTACATTGCCCTACAACTGATATACTGCAATGATAACCTTCTCCTCCTCAGTGCACCTCAGCAGTGCAAAGACCTTTTCCAAATCTTGGACCCAGAGTGTTGCAGCCTCGGGGTCCCCTGCACTGGTGAACCTCGATGGGTTCAGCTTCAAGAACTGCTCCACGAGCTTGTGCATCGACCTCTCCCCGATCACAACTCTTAGTTGAACTTCAGCAAGAATGGCAGCATAAGTAGCAGCAATAGCAGCGGCTGTAACGGCGGTGGTAGTGGCGGCAACTTGATTTTGGGCCTGCTGCCCCATCAAATTCCCAAGCATCTCGAGTGCTTGAACGATCCCATCGATTCTAGGATCGTTAGGGGCTGCTACACCAGCACCAACCGCGGCGGCACTATCCCACTTGGACTGGCTTGAGCCTACGCTCTACTTCAGCCACCTTGGGTACCGACCCTTGTCGGTGTCCTACCCGAGTAAGGGATCCTATTGTCCTCTTTCTAGGCGTTCTCTGCTCTTGATCACTCATGGTGCACGATCCTTACAGAACCTACTTTCCAATTCCATATAGAATTAGAAATTGAGCGATCACGCAAACAAGCTACCTATAAGCTATCAATCACATGCATTAGAATAATAAAAGGCCTTTCCTACTAACTATCCCATAACCCATCACACCTTATCACTCCAAACACTAACCAGCTCTGATACCACTTCGGGCGGGGATGTCACGCCCCGATCCTTGAGCGTGCACACATCCCTTGGTGGTCGACTAAATTGCGACGTTCCTAGGACACGTCGCCAACCCAATCGATTCATGCACAAGCAGAAGCGAAAGAAACAATCTCCATGCAACAATCAATATAGAATAGAAAAGCAGGATAACAATTTCACAAACAAACACGCTTTTATAAACACACCAGGTTTATACATAGAGGCCAAAAAGCAAAAAAGGCTACCAGACTACCTTACCCCGGACCCTATCTACTTAGGATTCAGTTCATTACGACGCCATCAGGTGGGTTAGCTACCCCCTCGCCCGTAGCGGCGTTAACCGCAATGGCGGGGACGTCAAAACCCTACTAGGGACCTTCTGGAACCCCATTAGACCCATAACGAAACCACGCCCTGTATCGATGAGGTACCCACTATGGTGGGCCCTCATCGACCCAAATAGTGGTCATGATGAGCTCATGGAGCCAGGGACTCCCGGGGACAGGGATGTCAGTACTCTACTCACTAAACCCTCGCGGCTGCCCAAAACGAACCGGCCTCGCCTCCATCTAAGGACCTGCAAAGGTTAAGCCCACGACGGGGTGAGACAATGTCTCAGCGAGTTCACGTCCAAAACCCCGATTAGGAAGGAAATACGCCTAGTGATAGTCTAACCACACAACCAATGAAACTCACCCCGCCTCAGTTCCTCCCTGCACGTCAGTACAGTTCATGTTATAGATGCATATAATAAATGCACACATCAATTGGAATGTCTCACTCATATCTCAATCAATCACAGGGGTCTTGATTATAGGGCCAAATCGTTATGACACGTCCCATTCCGCGTCACACAATTTTGTCCCATAATCCGGCGCGTCGGTTTCAACCATTCATGCGTCCTAATTGATTACAACCTAACGGCCACGACCGACTCAACAGTCAGTGGTCTTCCGGCATAGCTAAGTGTCGTCTCGCACTATCAAGCATGGCGACGTCTACATTTAGATGGCATTCCACAAAGAAGCATTGGTCTAGCCTCCACTATGACCGGCATCCATTGACTTAGGGCATTCCCAAAAAAGCATCGTCCGGCTTAACAGCTCGTGACGGGTTTTGATAACGATTCCATGCATATCTAATCCCGACCAAGGACATTGTGCTTTGCACTCAAATGCCTCAATTAAAATGATGTGCTTGGCCCATTTTCTTCGTATTGAAAACACCCGATAAAATAATTGTGTATGGGTATACAGTCAGTTTGAGCCAAAAATGTGATATCCTCCCTTTTTGAAATCCCACTATTTAATAAGTACTTAAAAATGTTTTTGCGTTAAAAACCGACACCCGGTATTTTCTGATTAAATACCAAAAATTTTCAATTTTGAAATAATAACTAAAAATCAACAATCATCACTCAATTACACAAATTAGCACTTAAGTGCATAGACTGATTACACCACGACAATCAGCACGAAATTCTAACGATTAACTCCCGATATAATTTCTAGAAAATATTAAATAATTAAATAAATTACAAAATTAATTAAATAAATGCCAAATAATTAGATAAATGACTAATTAAGCTTTAAACCCTAATCTAACCACCTAATTGGACCTAGAAAAATAATGCAATATACTAATTAAATCAAGCAATCTAATTAACTCTTAACTAGTCTAATCTAACCATCTAATAAGCCTAATTAACCAACTAAACCACTAATTAAACTTAACGAACCACCTAAACCATGCTTAGCCTAATCTAATCCCACCTTAAGTATAATTAACTCCTTAAGTAGAGTTTAGCAAGTAAACTCACTGGATTTGCGAGCTGGTGAGTTCATGATGACGACGACGTGGAGACGAGCGGAACACGGGCCTACGACGACACCTGAAGAGGTCCGAAAAGGCTCGAAAGACAGCCCACAAGTCTCAACTCTAAGTTGGGACTTCGGTTTTGTCCAAGGCTGAGAGGGCTAGATTGAAGGCTTGGCGGGCGGAGTTGGGCAGCCAGGCGGCGACGGCGGGACTAGGAGGGGGCTACGGCAGCTCGGGTGGCTTTAGGACAGTGATGGTGGTCTGGTCGACGGTGAGTAGGCGCGGGACAACAGCCTGGAAGCGCGGGCTCAGGCTCGCGGGCATGCGGACTAGCGTGGGATGACGGGCGGAGCTAGGGCAGGTGAATGGCAACAATGACGGCTCGGCTAGTCGATGGCTGCATAGGCTCGGCTTCTGCTTGCTTTCTCTGGTTTTTTGGCTCTAAAATAGCAATAATGGAGATCAAGGCAGCAAGGAAGAAGAAGGAGAAGAGCTGCAGCTGAAGGGGGACCACAAAGCCTCAAAAGTCTTCCAAAAATATCCTAATTCATCATGAGAGAGGCCCCAAAGTCCATGGTTGCTACCCCTATGTCATACGAATTTGTGACATTTCCCTTCCAATTCCAATCCAATTTCACTCTAATTCCATCCCATTAAGTGGCCAACTTGCCAAGGTAGGTGCCCACTCCAATTCCATAATTTTCCCTCACTAATTGATCCACCTTGAATGCCAAAATCCACACCAAAACGGCCCTCTTAACTTCTCGGTCCAAAATCGCCCAAACTTGAATTTTCGCCAAAAATTCGGAGTTGTCGAAAATTTTTTGGAGGATGAGTCAACGTTCCTAGAATAAATCGTGACATGCCAGAACTTTCAATTTTTGAAATCAGGTTCAATTTCACGATTAATTTCAATCAGACGTGATTTTAGCGTGACCTAACTTGCCGGGTAGCTTTTAGGAATTTTTAGCGCATTTCACAAGTGGTCGATTATTTTCGAGCCACATTGTGCATCTTCGACTCATTGGTAACTCTCGGTTATTGTGAAAATCTTGAGGTTTCAAATACAGGCACAAGGTACAGAAACAACAGAAAAATCGGATTAGTGCCATTCGACAGAAATTTTGCAATAAGGTGGAATCACCCATAATCTAATCACATGCCTCTATTGAATCAACCTGTCTCCGGTCTTTGATTGATTTTTATGGTGCCGCATTGACTTTACAGATTAGCACAGTCGAGCTGTCGATTTCTAGTCGAATTCTCAAGTCAATCACGTTTAGATTTTTTAACGGCTTCACCCGATAGACTAGTTATCTCGTGAGTGATCAGCTCATAGAAAAGAATTATAGGCGCGTCGATGAAAAGCCCAATTCATTCAATCGAAAATAGACTCGAAAATTAGGCTGCCACATTTTTTGTGTTCATTAACGAAATAGTTGGTTCATGATTCTTTCACCATCTTATGTTTTTGAATAAGTTCTTTCTTTTGACAAACAAACAAGGAATTATTTCAACATCCATACATATACATTTTCAACTATTCCTCCTATATGAACAAAAATTATATAGAGAAGAGCAACAAAGTTCAAATTAAGCAAAAACATGGCATTTACATCCATTTTAGATTTGTACAATAAATGGAACGTTTGAGGCTCTATCATATTGAACAAATCTTGGATGAGATACTTTTCTCGGCGATTTAATGCATGGAATACCTTTCTTGTGTTCATTCACAGAATGGTTGGTTCACAATTCTTTTACATTCTTAGGTTTTTAACTAGATTCTTTCTTTTGATAAATAAACAAGAAGCCATTGCCACATGCATGCATAGGCATTTCCTACTGTTCCTCCTATACAAACTAAAGTCATATGGAGAGGAACGATAAAGTTCAAACTAAGAAAAAACATGGCATTTACATCCATTTCAAACCTATGGAACAAATGGAACATTTGGGGTTCCATCATATTGAACTAATCGTAGATGAAATACTTTTTTTTTTCAAATATTTAATGCATGAGATACCTTTCATGTGTATATTTGTGGAATGGTTGACTCACGATTCTTTCCCCTTCTTAGGTTTTTAAATAGATTGTGATATCCTGAATTTCTGACTCTGTACTCTATTGAATACGTTGGGCTTTTCATAGACGCGCCTATAGCCTTTTTCTCTGAGTTGGCCACTCACGAGATAACTATTCTATCCGATGAAGCAGTTAAGGGATTTTAACGCAACATACTTGAGAATTCGAACAGACATCGACTGCTCGACCGTGCTAATCTACAAGGGTCATTACAGCACAATTAAAAATCGATTAGAGACCGGAGATAGGTCAACTCGACTGAGCTATGTGATTAAGTGTGGGTGATTCCACCTAATTGCAAAATTCTCATCAATCGGCACTAGACTGATTTTTCTGTCGTTATGGTATCTTGTGTCTGTATTTGAAATCTTGAGATTTTCACGACAATTGAGAATCGCTAATGTGTCAAAGATGCACTTTGTGGCTCGAAAATAATCGACCACGGGTCAAAAGCGTTAAAAGTTCCAGAAAGCTACCCAGTAGATTAGGTCGCGCTAAAATCGCACCAGATTGAAATTAACCGCGAGTTTAAACTCGATTTTAGAAATTGAAAGTTCTGTCATGTCACAATTTATTTTAGGAACGTTGACTCATCTTTCGAAGATTTTTCTGCAACTCGGGATTTTCGGCAAATTTTCAAAGTAAGGGTATTTTGAATCGGGAAAATCAGAGGGCTGTTTTTGGTCGCACTTTTGGCCGTCAAGTTGGTTCAATTGACGAGGAAAAATCATAAGAGGGATGAGGACATCTTAGCTGAATTTTTGGGACTTCAAGTGAGTCAAATTGGATGAGAATTGAAGGGGAATTGATGAAATTGAAGAGGGAAATGTGCAAATTCGTAGGTCATGGTGGGGTGCAACATTTGGGACACATGAATGGCTTCTTGAGGAAGCTTTGGGAGAGAGAGAGAGTGGCTAAAGACAAGGCTGACATGGTGGGGGCAAGAAATGAGTGTGTTGGCTAGGTGTTGAAGGCTTGTAGGCCATTTAGGGACCACCCCTTTAGCAGAAGCTTCTTCTTCCTCTTCCTCCCTCCTTTCTCCATTGTTGAGGCCTTGGGAAAGCTTGGGAGAACAAGAGGAAGCCAGTTGAGCCAGCCCCATCATCGCACGCCCGCCGAACCAGCAGAGCCGCCACCGTCGACCTCTTTCCCTCCCCCGTTTTCTCTTCTTCCTTCTTCTGCTCCAGTTGACCTTTCACCAAAAACCCGAGTTAAAAGTTGCCTTCCCATGTGAATCAGCTCTCATGCCACCCACCACTGTGCTTAGGACATCCAGTCCGTATGAAAGGACTCGGCCGTTTGCCGGACGAAGCCGCCGGTTGACCCACCGGCCGGCCAGAAGTCATCGTCGCCCAACTCGCTTGGTCCCTACACTACTTCACCTTGCAACCGACCTTCCTCCAAAAACAGGAGTTGATTGTTGCCTTCCCGTGAGAATCACTGCTCGTGCCACACACCATCGTGCTCAAAAAGCCCAAATCGTACGGACCAAGTCGGCCGCTCGCCGGACAGAGCCGCCGGTTGACCCGCCGACCGGCTAGAAGTCACAATTGCCCAACTCGCCTGGTCTTTGCACTACTTCGCCTTGCAGCGAACCTTCCTTCAAACACAGGAGTTGATTGTTGCCTTCCCGTGAGAATCACTGCTTGTGCCACCCACCATCGTGCTCGAAAGGCCTAAACCGTACAGACCAAGTCGGCTGCTCGCCGGACGAAGCCGCCAGTTGACCCGCCGGTCGGCCAGGACCCAGCGCTCACCAAACCGCCTGTCAGTTCACCTGGTTCGTTTTTTTTTTGCCTTTGCAGCCTGTTTCCTCCCATTTTGACCCAAGCTCTACCTAGCCCAGCCACCAACAGGTCCCCCTTGACCCCCGGGTGCCGCCGGTCGCCGGCCAAACCCTCGCCGGAGCTCCGGCCAGCCGCCTAACTCCTTTCCTCCTCATGCAGTTTGGTTTCCTGGAGTTGTAGTGAGAGACAGAGCTTGTGGTTGCTGTTTTAGCATTGGAATCGCCTTGGATCGTCAAGGTTGAGGTCCCCGTGCGTCGCCTTCATCCTCGCCGCCGCGTCCGTGTCTCTGACCCGTTTAACGGGTGAGTTTAGCTCCTAATCCTTCGATTAGTGCCTAAACTTGCTTAGGGTTGGTTTAATTAGTGTTAATTCTAGTTTAGGAGGTTTAATTAATTTATATTAGCCTTAAGATAGGTGGTTAGATGAATGGTTAAGATTAGTTTAGTTTAATCTTGCTTATTGTTAATTAATTGTGGTTTATGGGTTATTAAGCTTGTTTAGCTTTAATTGATTGATGTTTGCTTTAATTAATATTTTTAATGATTTTTGGATTTAATTTATTAGTTAGGAAATTCTGAAATTTTATTGTTCACGCGACATGACACTATTCACAAAATATTGTTCACACGCACTATTTACGTGCCCTGTTTATCCAGAATGCGAAAAGTTGTCTAAAATATGTGTTTTAATCCTATGAAGTAAATGGATATGTAAATGCATGGGCATCCACATGAATTGAGTGATTTCCATAAAAAGGGGAAATGGGTTGTCCGAGGGACATTGGAGATGGACCGCATTTATGAGAATAGGATGTGAATGAGTTTGTGAGCAAGTAAATGACTAAGTACTACACAAGGACGAAATTTCGTGTGGGTTACCTCTAGAGCCTTATACTATTGCTTATTGTAGTTAAAGGCTAAGTGTTACATGACGACTTGAGTCGCATGGGAACTACCTCTAGAGCCTTACAGTATTGTCATGCATAGTGAAGGGCTAAGTGCTACGTGATATCGAAACTCGTGTGAGCCAACTCTAGTGTCTTATACTATTATTTAGTGTAATCTAGGGTTAAGTATTACATGGCAACTTGAGTCGCATGGGAACTACCTCTAGAGCCTTGCATTATTGTCTTGCATGGTCAAGGGCTAAGTACTACACGATATCAAAACTTGTATGAGTCACCTCTAGTGCCTTGTACTATTGCTATATGCCATCAAAGACTAAGTGCTACACGATAGCGCGACATTGTGGGGGCCACCTCTAGTGCCTTGAGTTTGTTTATTGAGTTTGGTATTGAGTTTGAATATTGAGAGTGAATATCAAGTGTAGGTTGAACCACCGATATGAGTTACCCCGTGTGATCAATTGGTGCGTGGTAGGTGGCGCACTAAAGTGCAAGAGTGTATGAGAATCATGGCATCATTAGTTCCGGTTATACACGAGCTGATCACATTATTTATGGCACACACGCATGAATCGATAACGTGCAGGATGTGGCAATGGCTAAGTGAGATCACTTGTGATGCGACTCGTATGCGATTGTTGAATTGCATCATTTAATGGCCATGTACATTACGTGTATTGTGCTGAGATATATCGTGTAGGGTATGGCATACTAGGTAAGATTGCATGCGAAGCAACTATTTGATTGTTGGTTGTTAGTCGTTGCTTTGTTTATGGGATGAACTAGAGAGATACCCCGACTTGAGTTGGTGTACTAATCGAGGTTTAGGGGGTGAACTTGCTGAGACATCGTCTCATCCCGTCGTGGGCTTATCTTTTCAGGTCCCTAGTGTAAAGAACCTGGAGCTTGAGGCGGAAGGGTCAGGAGCATGGATGGCTCAGTAGTTCTTTTTGGAGATAGACCTCTTGTATATAGACCTTAGAGTTGGCCTCTATGTATAAACTAGTTTGTTCATGAAAAGTGTTTTGGTGAAAATGGTATCCTGCTTTTCTATCCCATATTTGTGTTGTCTAGGGATTTTATTATACGCTTTCGCATGTGCAATTAAAAGAAAGGGTTGGTGACGCGTCCTGGGACGTCGCATTGTTATCGATCACCGAGGGATGTGCGTGCGCTCGAGGTTCGGGGCGTGACATCGATTCTTTCTTTCGACAAACAAATAAGGAATCATTTCAACGTGCATATATATACATTTCCCACCATTGCTCCTATACAAACTGAAATTATAAAGAGAAGAACGATAAAGTTCAAATTAAGTAAGAATGGCATTTATATCCATTTTAGATTTGTGGAATAAATGGAACGTTCGAGATTCCATCATATTAAATTAATCCTAGATGACATACTTTTCTTCGACCATTAATGCATGGGGTACCTCTCTTGTGGTCATTCGCGAAATGGTTTGTTGATGATTCTTTTACCTTCTTAGGTTTTTGACTAGATTCTTTCTTCTAATAAACAAACAAGGAACCATTTCAACATATCTACATATACATTTCTTGTTGTTCCCCCTATTACAAACCGAAATTATATAAAGTGCGGTGATCAAATTCAAACTAAACAAAAACAAGGCATTCACATCCATTTCAGACCTGTGAAACAAATGAAACACTTGAGCTTTCGTCATGTTGACTAATACCGTATTAGATACTTCTTTTCAGCCATTTAACGCATGATATACCTTTTTTGTGTTCATTCATGACAAGGCTAGTTCGGGATTCTTTCAACTTCTTAGGTTTTTAATTAGATTCTTTCTTCTAGAGCACAAACCTAGAACCATTTCAACATGTATACAGATACATTCCCCACTATTCCTCCTATACATACCAAAATTATATAGAGAGGCGCGATAAAGTATAAACTAAGCAAAAATATGGCATTTAGCTCGATTTCAGATGTATGGAGCAAATGACATATCCGAGGTTCCATCAAATTGAACTAATTATGGATGAGATTCTTTTCTTCAGCCATTTAATGCACAAGATATCTTGCTTGTTATCATTCATGAAATGGTGGGTTTATGATTCTTTTACCTTCTTAAGTGTTTTAATAGATTTTTCTTTTCAATTGTTGACACTTGATTTTTTAGCCAATTAATCAAAAACATGTTTTTTTTTCTAATAAATTGGTATAAATTAATAAAAAAATAACTAAAATAGATAATATCAAATTAAAAAAAAACGCCCAATTCAGCCATTTGTTCATTAGTGTGGGCCCAATTCATGAACCAAATCTACCTCACTTAGACCCATAAAAACTAGGGGTGAGCATGGTCCGGGTTGGGCCAGTCCACCTCCTAACTCTAGGACCAACCCACACAATGTTGGTCCTCAATTTCTAGGACCGAGGACTGGACCGACCCAATGGGTTCGGTTCGATTCCATGGTCAACCCGGGGACCAACTGATAATTTTTTATTTCATTTTTTTGTACTCCTTAAAAAAACGATTAAGGATCGGATTGACCTCATAGGTTTAGTCCAGTTTCAAGATCAAACCAAGACTAACCAATAATTTTTTATTTTATTTTTTATACTCCTTGAAAGGGCAACCGAGGATCGTACCGACCCAATGGGCTCGATGATGAGCAAGGTCAGCTAAGAAGGCAAGCGGTGAGGGCCAAGTGGGGTGAGCGTCGAATAGAATGAGTATTGAATGTCGATCAGGGAGCAACAAGCCAAGCAAGCATCGAGCAGTGAGCGGCACGAGTGACCCAAAGTGAGCGAGGCGAGTGTCGAGTGGCGAGCGGAGAAATTGCTTTTTTCGATTTTAACAAATTGAAGACTAAGAGGACAAATAAGACAAAAGAGAACGAATACTAAAGGAGAATGTCATACGGTGCCTTTTTGGACGCCGTGAGGACTCCTCACGAAAACATTTTCCTTCTTCGTAAATTATGACTATTAACATCGTAAAAGATATTAAAAACCTAAGTTATTAAATAATAACGTAAAATTACTTGAAGTCCTCACTAAAAAGTTGTTTAATGTTGTTGACGCCATTTATTTTAAGGTTTTCTCTATATCAAAAAATTATAAATAATATTATATATATATAGTCAGGGTTGGTTCGGGTTGGACCGACCCGGAACTCTCAAGACCGATGATCGACCCGCACAGTGCTGATTCAGGAATTTTAGGACCAAGGACCGACCTAGTCTTCCTAAGAATCGAACTAGGACTGGCAGGGTTGGGCTGGTCCAGGGTCTGTCCAGGGTTGATCCTAGACCGATGCTCACCCCTAATAAAAACCCATTAAATTGGACCGAGATAGACGTGGGCAACATATTCCCTTCTCTCTCTTGGCCCTTTTCTCACATCTCTCTCAGTTGTCATCCAAGGCGGTCTGGCGAAGTCGTGCTCAGCTATCCCCAATCCTGTTCTGTTTTTCCAATGAAGAAAGCTCAAAGAACTTGGATTTCATCCGAGGCTTGTTCACCGGCATCAACCGCCAATGACATATTTCTTTGTTGATTTCAGGCCGTCATAGCCATCTCCGACCTACGCCGTTCACCATTCTTGAGTCGTGCAGCTTCACCCCTGTTTTGCTCCGGATCGTGATCCAAGACATCGAAGGGTTTCATTGTTGGTCAATTAGCTTTTAGTCGAGGATGATATTCAGCACTGAAGTATCCAGGAACTCTATTCTTCAATTTGCTCTCTGTTCGAAGCTAAAATCCAAGGTATGTTGAATATGAGCTCATGTTCTATCTTCAGATGCTCTTCGTGTTGGACAGTGACCGAGAATTCTAATTCCTGTTTGTGAAAGATTTAACTGCTATTGAAGTTCTCTCTCTCTCTCTCTCTCCCCCCCTTCTCACCGATCTTTTCTTTGCCGCCATCCACCGCCACACCGGCATCCATTCGGCAGCCCACTAGAGCTCCGACTACCCCAAGGTGTTCCTCATCCTGATCGTAAGTCCCGCTGGTGGTTTCCTTCACCGATGAGCCTCGAACTAGCAACTTCTCCTCTCGGTCTCGAAGTACACCACCCCACCGGTAGCTTATCAGGTTGTTTCAGTCGATGAATTTGACATATGACGATCCTCTTACGACGTTCCTCAGCTTGCGATGGCATTCCTTGGTGAGTGCTGAGCCTTACTGATGGTTTTAATTATTAATGTGATGGGCCTAAGTTGGCTCGTCTGCCCATGTTGGGCCTAAAAGCCCGGCCCACAAGATTAGGGCCCATGGATGGAGGGATACGTTGAAGAGTTGCAACTTTTTGGGGGAATGTCTTTTACCGAAGGGACACGTCCTTTGGAGAGGACGTATTTAAAAGAGAGGGAGGAATGTACCTTTTGGCATAACGTACGTTTCCTCCTCCCTCTCTCCCTTGAAACACCTCCAAAAGAAAAACAAAAACAAAAAGGCGACGCTCTCTTCCCTTCAAGGCAAATTCGCGTCATCGGATTGAACGGGATCAGTTTCTCTTCCTCATATCAGCATCGGTGTTTAATCTGTGGACAATAAGGTATGCTCGATTTCGTGGTGTGTTTTTGATCGGTGATACATGTTTGTTCTTGGGCTCGTCTTCCGCATTCGTTTTAGGGCTTCGATTTAGTGTCAAATCCGGTTTTAGGAAATCCGACAATCCCAACATTGATATCAGAGCCAGGTTCTTGTTTCCCGATCCTTTTCCATGTTTTTCCCGACCCCTTTCATGTTTATGGATGATTTCTTATTGATTTTTCGTGAAATTAATCAGCCGACACCGAT
This sequence comes from Eucalyptus virginea, assembly GCA_014182375.1. Classification (NCBI taxonomy): domain Eukaryota; kingdom Viridiplantae; phylum Streptophyta; class Magnoliopsida; order Myrtales; family Myrtaceae; genus Eucalyptus; species Eucalyptus virginea. Next base: position 16,004,138 of record CM024516.1, on the reverse strand, counting down.
CGGGGCGAAAAAATCCCAACACCCGAGCATTATTCATCCATTTTTTTCGAGTTTTCTGTAAGTCGAAATCGATTTCTGATGGCGTTGGATGGAAGGTCTCGTCGAGACGAGCGCAACGAGTGACGGAACGCCGCCAAAGGCCGCCGGACGCGTTCCCACGTGCAGCCGGAACGAACCAGTGTCTTCGACGTGTGCGTTGCACGCGCCGATTCGCAGGGGCAGGCGCGTGCATCGCACGCGTGCGCACGGCCGACGCACGCACGTGTGCGTGTGCCATTGCCGGCGCGTGCAAGGCACGCGCCAGCTGACGTCATCGTGACGTTAGCTACACGCGTGCCGCACGTGCCGGTCGGTTTGTCAGACCGGTCCAACTGGCCCGACCGGTCCGTCCGGCCCGACCGGTCCGACCGGCCCGTCCAGCCTGACTAGTCCAACTGGCCCGTCTGGTCCGACCGGCCCGACCCGGCGGCCCGACCTGTCGCCCATTGACCCCGACCCGTCGCCCGTTGACCCCGACCTGTTGACCGTTGACCCCGTTGACTCGTTGACCGTTGACTTTGACCGTTGACCCAAAAAAAAAAAAGAATCTGTTTCTTTTTCAATTATGTCTATGTGGGTTATAAGCAATCCATTTTTTGTTCTGCATTTGTTGCATGAATTATGAAAAATTATGTATTTTCCCTTATGTTCATTATGGATTATAAGTGATCTATTTTTAGTTTTGCATTTGTTGTAGGAACTATAATGCGTTATGTACGGATACCTGCATTCCCAAGAACGAACGAAGGAAGTGCAAGACTTAAAAGGCTGATGACAGAGTTAGCTAATTATCGGTGGCATGATGGTGATTTAGTATCATATGTGGTCAAGGTCAATGAGATGATACAATAAATCATCTTGAATGGTTATCTTCTGCCGGATTTTGAGAAAGTGCCGGCCTTGATGAACACTCTTCCACCTGAATGGCAAGTAGTGTTAGATCGCCTATGAGAGGTCAATGTGGTCCCGGGTTATAGGAGGCTAGTAATAGCTTTTGTAAGAGAGTACTATAGGATTGAGTTAACCAAAACTTCAACCCTTAGATTGAGCGCCATATGGCGCAGAGTGAATGCGCCTTAGAGGCGACATGAAAGCTCTCCAAAAGTTTTTCCATGGTTGGCAAATGTGCCTTCAGATTTCTTAGATATCTTGACTGATAGATTAGCAGGGACTTTCCCTAATTATTTCTTAGATTAGTTTGAAATGTTTTGGGCGTAAATATCTCTTTTTATGTTGATATTTTCATCTGTATATATTACTTAGTGTAGTTGATAGTTGTATTATGTGAAAGCATTATTATTCTATTGGATGTCAAATATTATTTGCTTTCTGTTATTGTTGACTACTGTGGGTAGTTCATAGAAGTTTTTGTAACTTCATAGAATTTATTTTGCATAAGACAATTATATTAATAATAGTTTTAAGTTAGGATTTTTAGAGGATGATTGGAAACATAGGGACCTTTTGATTTTGAAACCTTATTTGAAATTGTTCATTGATATGATGGGTCTGTGCAAAGTGGATGCATAAATGATAGGCATTAATTATTCGTGCATATATGTCTGATGTGTTCAGATCGATGGATTCAGCAACTAAGAACATAATTGCTGATTTGAATAAAGAGGACAAAACGAACGACGAGAATTGTGAAATATTGAATATGAAAATTCAATGTGTGTTTGAAAAGCAAGAAACACTAGAAGCTCTTGACCATGTTATGGAAGAAATTGAGGATGCTCTGCACCACCTTGAGCTAGTAGAGGACTGCCTCAAGGCATTTGAGAAGGAAACACATATTTGCTATATTGCTTCCAGCTCAGAAGGAGCTTCGAGCTCTAAGCACATGCGCATTGATTCGTTCAATATGTGGAAATGTAAGGGATCAAGTCCTTCTTGCAAGAAACCAAGAGCTGACCAACAGAAAAGAGGAAAACGTCCTCGATTGAAGAGTATTTCAAGGGTAAAGTGTTACAACTGTGACCAGAAGGGTCACTACGCTCGTGACTGTAGCGAGTCAAAGAAGATTCGGGAGCGACAGACCATGTAGCGAAGGATAGAGAATTCTTCGTGGAATTTTGACGAGTACCAATTGGAATTAAGTGGATTTATGTAGGAAATAACTCCAGAGCTGAAGTTAAAAGGATTGGCACCCGCCAATTGAACATGCGTGGTAGACGCACCTTGTTCCTACATGATGTTCTATATGCTCCGGAGATTCGTCGAAATTTAGTGCCTGTTTTGGTGTTGGTTAAGCTTGGTTTTAGTGTAAACTTCCGTAATAACGGTGTTGATTTGTATTTGGATACAAACTACTATGGTTGTGGTTATTTTTTAGATGGTTTTATTGTACTAAATGTTGACTGTGGTGATGTCAATATTTGTTATTCCCTTTTCACATCTTCTACTTCATATGATAATGATGTGAATGTGTGGCATGCTAGACTTGGTCATATTGGCCAACAACGTATGAATAGACTAGCCAAAGAGGGCTTGTTAGGCAACATTGAAAAAGTCGATTTGCCCATATGTGAGCATTGCCAAGTAGGGAAAACGACAAAAAAACCATTTGAAAAAGGTAAAAGAGCTGAATCTCCTCTGCATTTAATCCATTCTGACGTCTGTGGTCCAATGAATGTGAGAGGAAGGCATGGGGCTGTTTATTTCATCACTTTTATAGATGATTATACTCGATTCGGATATGTCTATTTGATTTCTCATAAATCTGAAGCATTTAGTTGTTTCAAAAGATTTATGAACTTGGTAGAAAATCAATTAGACAATAAAATAAAAGTATTAAGATCCGATCGAAGTCGAGAATATTAATCTGATGAGTTTAGAAAATTATGTGATGAAAAAGGAATAGAAAGACAGTTGTCTATTCCATATACTCCTCAATAAAATGGTGTTGCGGAAAGAAGAAACAGAACCCTACTAGAAATAGTTAGGTCCATGATGGCGCATGCTAACTTACCTATCACTTTTTGGAGTGATGCGTTGTTAACTGCTGCCTATATACTTAACCGGGTGCCTTCCAAATCAGTTACTTCCACTCCATATGAGTTATGGACAAGTAGAAAACCGAACTTAAGTTTTCTTAAGTCATGGGGTTGTGCTGCCTATACTCATGAGTCCTCTCACAAGTTTGGAAAATTGGGTCATAGAGGAAAGAAGAGTATTTTCATAAGATACTCCGAACACTCGAAAGGTTATGTGTTCATAGGTGAGCAGGAAAGTGGGAGTATAACTGAATTTGAATCACGGGATGTCACATTCTTAGATGATGAATTTCCTAAGAAGGGCGAAATAAGGGAAGATTACTCCCTATTTGAAACCTTGGATCAAGATAATGATATTAGTGGAGTTCGTCCAAGTGGGAGTAATATGAAAAGTGATGAATTGAACTCAACTCATTCTCAATTACAACCATATGATGAGACGACATTATCATTATCTAATCCTAGTGGAAGCATAATGGAGAACGATGTGCAAAATGCACAATCTCCCATACGGCGAACAAGTCGCAAAAGTATTCTCCATTGACGTTTTTGACATTGAAGGGGAAACTTTAATGATTGCTCCGCAAGATGAGGATGAGCCAAGAAATATTAATGAGGCTCTAAATTGCCCTAGTAAAGAAAAATGGATTCATGCAATGGAAGAGGAAATGGAGTCAATGAAGTCAAACCATGTTTGGGAACTGGTTGATCCTCCAAAAGGACGCAAAGCTATTGGGAACAAGTGGGTTCTCAAAATAAAGCGAAAAGCTGATGGCTCGATAGAAAGGCATAAGGCTCGCCTTGCGGTGAAGGGGTATAACCAATAGGAAGGAATTGATTATGAAGAAACATTTTCTCCTATAGTGAGATTTACCTCGATTCGCATTATTCTGGCAATAGTGTCTAGTATGGATCTTGAGTTACATCAAATGGATGTAAAGACTGCTTTCCTCAATGGAAAATTAGAGGAAGAAATATATATGGAACAACCTGCTGGTTTTATTAAAGAAGGCCAAGAAAGAAAGGTATGTCGACTTTTGAGATTGATATATGGCCTCAAGCAGTAGTCAAGACAATGGTATATACGTTTTCATAATGCCATAATGGCATATGATTTTACAAATGATAGATGAGGATCATTGTGTATATATCAAAAGATCCAAAGATCAATTTGTGATCATATCATTATATGTTGATGATATACTAATTGCCGGAAGCAATATGGAGTTTGTAAATACTGTGAAAAGTTGGTTATCTTCCAACTTTTAGATGAAAGATATGTGTGAAGCTGTATACATTCTTGGAGTTAAGATTTCAAGAGATCATTCGAAGATGTCGTTATCTCTTTCGCAAGAAACATATATAAATAAGGTTCTTGAATGATTTCGTATGCAAGATTGTAAACCCATTGATACTCCTATTGCAAAAGGTGAAGGATTGAGCCATAGACTGTGTCCAAGGACTCCACAAGAGAAGGAACAAATGAAACATATTCCTTATGCTAGTGCTGTTGGGAGCTTTATGTACACTATGATGTGTACAAGACCTGACATATGTTTTGCAGTTGGAATGGTGAGAAGATATCAATCCAATCCAGATCAAGCACATTGGAAAGCCGTTAAGAGTATATTGAGGTATCTAAAGGGAACTACTGATTATACGCTGAGTTATCAAGGAAATGATCTGCGACTCTAAGGCTATTCTGATGTTGATTATGGAGGAGATTTAAATGAAAGGAAATCTACCTCTGGCTTTGTTTTTCTTACTAAATAATGGCGCCATATGTTGGAGCAGTAAGAAACAAACGTGTATAGCCTTGTCCACGATGGAAATTGAGTTCGTGGCATTATCAGCAGCAATACAAGAATGTGTTTGGCTTAAGAGATTTTTGGATCATTTAGGTGTTATTGGAAGTGTTGCGGATTCATTGTTGGTTAACTATGATAGCCAAGCAGCTATAGCCTATACCAAAGATCCAAAATATCATGGCAAGACCAAACATATAGATACCAAGTATAACTTTGTCAAAGATATGATTGCACGAAAGGATGTGAACTTACAGTACATATCTACGCATAGAATGGTAGCAGATCCTATGACAAAGCCAATACCTAGAGATGTGTTTTGTGGTCATGTAAAATCTCTAGGATTGCGTAGAGTTTGATGTACTGGATATTGTAATTTCCCTGAATTGTTCACACTTATGAACTAGTGTTTTTCATTATTAATGCCTATGAATCTTTGTTTGATCTTTATGCATTTTAATGCTCAGTGCATTACTTTAAGTTGAGAAAGTATATCGAACAGATATAAGATTGGCCCACTCACACGGGTAATCGCCTTTATTTACTATGTGATAAATAGAGATGAAACGGTTTTTAAGCTTATTATCTAGGTGATAATCGAGAGCTCAAGCTTAAAAATATATTTGTCGCCTTAACTGGGTGTTAAGATGAGGACATAATATTTACTATGTCCGAAAGTAAAATAACTCACATAATTTACTTAATTTGTCTATGATGCCAGATGTGAGTTCTGATGAATTTTGTGAATGAGTAGATACGTGAACTCAAGTTAGACATTGGGTATGTCTGAACTATCATCTGTACGGTATTGAAGGTGTAGACATACGCTCCATGGGAAATGAGTTAATATCGTAATACGTATTTCAAACTACGTATGCATGAAACGACCAATAAGAGTGGCAAAAGTTTGATCTCTACTTTTATGTCGTGTGAGACTCTTGAGAAAAAGAGTTCCTCAATTTTAGTGCCCTCATGACTTTTACTTATTCTCAAGATTTCTATTTAGTGTTTGCTATCTTAGGATGTTGCCAATGGTCATGAGTTGATTCGATCTAATGGGACATTTCTAAAAAAGCAAACTGAACTGAAATTGAGAGTTTGAAGGAAAGAGGAAGATCGAATTTGGAGAATCACATTGTAGTTTTGTATTCACTAGTTAACCAATTATGATTGTCTTGGTGATAATCATAATTGTGAATACAATATATATATATATATATATATATATATATATATATATATATATATCATTGTTTAAAAGAGATCAAGAGAGATATAAATGTGATCGATCGATTTAGGGTACTGCATACTAAATCTACTCAGAGTGTGATGCCCATTATGAGCTGCTATATATTCCTAACAGATGTATGGCAACGGGCTCTCAAAGTATGCTGGTCGCACGGATTATTCACCGTTATGAACGTTGAAGAGAGGTAAAGAGGATCCTGTTCGGCCCACCATGTGCGAGTAGGAGATGATGGTTTTAATTATTAATGTGATGGGCCTAAGTTGGCCCGTCCGCCCATGTTGGGCCTAAAAGCCCGGCCCACAAGATTAGGGCCCATGGATGGAGGGATACATTGAAGAGTTGCAACTTTTGGGGGAATGTCTTTTACCAAAGGGACACGTCCTTTGGAGAGGACGTATTTAAGGGAGAAAAGAGAGGGAGGAACGTACCTTTTGGCATAACGTACGTTTCCTCCTCCCTCTCTCCCTTGAAACACCTATAAAAGAAAAACAAAAACAAAAAGGTGATGCTCTCTTCCCTTCAAGGCAAATTCGCGTCATCGGATCGAACGAGATCAGTTTCTCTTCCTCATATCAGCATCGGTGTTTAATCTGTGGACAATAAGGTACGCTCGATTTCAAAATGTGTCTTTGATCGGTGATACATGTTTGTTCTTGGGCTCGTCTTCCGCATTTGTTTTAGGGGTTCGATTTAGTGTTGAATCCGGTTTTAGGAAATCCGACAATCCCAACACTTACAATGGTTGGTGATGGTCGAAAACGTCAACGATCAAGTTCGAAATCAAAGGAACTAAGGTATAGTGCATTTTCGAACTTGAGCTCAAATGAAGTGAGATTGCCTTATAGATTATTTGTATGGTTTAGGATGATCTTATGTTGACTAATGATTGTTGGTGGCTAACAACACAACCTAGAGGGGGGTAAATAGGTTGTTTTAGAAATTTTGACTTTCTTTCATGGAAATTAGCTAAAAGCTAAGTAAAGATCAGGTCAACGTAATGTTTAGAAAAGCCATGATGCAACTATGCGCAAGTAAGAGTAAATAAATGAAAATAGCAATGCATAGAGAATTATAGTGGTTCGGCTTTATCCATAAGTCTATGTCCACTCTTCAGACTAATAGCCATAAGATGGGCTTGATTCACTAATAATTTTCTTAGAAAGTTACAAATGACTTGCACTTATCCTTTACAAGATAGATATCACTATTAGGACTCAACTATAGCTCTTACTCTTGTACACTCAATTCTTAGCACAATTACTAAACAGCATGCATACTAAAATAGTATGATGGAGAGTGCATAGCTAAGAAAAACAGCGGTAAGTAAGGTTCTTGATCGTCTTATGTTGTGCACTCTAACATATGGCTTCTGAGGTCTTCTCTGTTATAGCTGCCTTTAATCAATTTGTTGAAGATGGATTAGGGAAGCAGATAGCAGTTGGAGTTACTGTTGAGCTGCTGTTCGTGGATAGAATTGCCCATATAGTTTTTCTCCTTAAACCTTTGCAGACTCCCTAGAAATAGCAACTACTGCTATCTTCTTGCTGCAGTCTCTGGCAGACCTATCAGAGGACCTAGCTACTCAGCTACATGTTTCATCTGGATTTTGCTGCTATGCAAATCCAAGACCACAACGGCTACTTAGCTGATCTAACGAGCATTATCGGATGTACTTGGTTGTCACAACACCATTGACCTGATCTTTACAGCTTTGACACAAACATCATCAATTGCTGATCTTTTAGGTTCACTAGTACTGTTTGCCGTATCAAAATATTTTGCGAACTTCTGTCCAATGGATTACATCATGGATATTGCGTGGTCCTTTAATCCAAACATGTGCACACAACATAGCAAACATCATCAAAAACACTTGAAGATGTTTCTCCAACAATGATGATCTTGGGGCTTGATTGATCATGATTGTCACTTCTGGAAAAATCTTGAGCTTATTGGACTAATCTGTTAAACGTCTTGATATAAACTAGATATTGTCATTCTAAGGGTCCGATGTCTTCATATTATTCGTGGATGGTTTCACAAGCTTTCTAACTATGTATTGCTTGCATGATTTTGACATCGTTTGCTCTGTAAAAGCCTGCTTAAAATTTAGCGATATGTTCTGGAATTTTGTTGTGTTCTACTACTGCAATTGAGGCCGACCGACCTATTCGGTTTAACGATTTTTTGTGATTTTTTGTGTGCTAAATTAGGACTAGGCGTCTAATGAAATTTGATTATAACATCTGGGTCTAAATCATACAAAAATTTCATGAAATTTTCAAATCGTTTAGTTAGGTTAATCATATATGAATCAGGCATAATCTGCAATGCTTAGTGTCAGATCTGACCTGCTTTGTTAAACATCTTCGTTTGAGCTAGAAAATAATTTCAATTTTGTTCGAAGCTTTCTAGGTATTCATAATAGATATCACAAGCTTTCTTTTGACACCTATAGCCCACGATTTGATGATCGTTTACTAGGTCTTTCAATTTTTACAAAACGGAACTGAAATCTGGAAAACTTTTCTGTTTTGTTCCTATGTCTTGTTCTGGTGACCTTCGTTGTCTTCCATTTTCAAATGGTTTTTTGTGGGTCGATTTTTAAGATAATATCTCAATGAAAATTGCTTAGGACATGGAGATATACAACATAGAAAAATTTCATGATGATCGAAAGTCATTTGGATAGGTCGACTGCATCTAGAACGTCCATGCTATCCTCTGGAATTTTGCTCTGCTAATTTTTTTTTTTTTTTTTTTTTTTTTTTTTTTTTTTTTTTTGTCAGTCCTACTCTATTCCTACTCTACACTCACTCGCAGACTTGTGCCCTGCCTCTTGCAGGGCGTGGGAGTCGCAACCCACTCTCGAAACTTACGCGTCCCTACCCCCATCCCCCCCTGAGGAGGTGGGGATTTGAACCCCTCACCTCCCCCTTCCATGTTGGAAGGGTGGCCACTGGAGCGAACCCCCAGTGGTTGCTCTGCTAATTGACATTTGCCGATTCTTTGATTTTTATAAAATCACGCTTTTGGAATTGGACTTTGATGTCTTCATTAAAAATCATAGAAAACATCTTGATCTATATTGTGTAAAAATTTCGGATTGAATGAGTTGCTTTAGGATGGTGAAACATGTGTGAAACCGAACTAAAGTGCTTCTATGATTTTGGTTTGTCTGAGTAACCATGTGTGGCTTGATGATTTTTAGAAATTCATTCATGCTAATCTATTGTAGATGTCTCCATGAAAATTATTTTTCACATGCTGAGCTTCATTTTCGAAAAAAATTGGAAAATATCGAGCATGTTTACTATTTTTACCGACCCTTCCAAAGTTGCAAGGCTTCTGTGAAAACCATTTTCCTGGACCGACCTTTGCTTGATTTGAAATCATTATAAATTCATGTGATACTAATCTTGGAGAACTTTCTTCAATAAAGTTGTTTGGTATTCCCTAAACTTCATTTTGATACAAATTTTGTTGGATTTGACGCTCATTTGATGGTCCAAAGAGCCCGATCAGTGTGCCAACATTATCCACACCCGAGTTCTGTAATCCATTTCCCAAGGACATTGAATTTGCTCAAACTCCTATAAAATGGTTATCCTTGCTTGCCAAATGGCTAAAACCTGCAAATTACTCTTCTTAGGAATTTGTTTGTAAATAGGCAAAGTTTATGTCTTTCTTTGTAATTTTCTTGAACTTGAGTCCTTCGCAAATTGTTCACGAATTCACTTTCATATCACATGAATTATATTTTCCTCATTCGGTTGTCATTGTTTATCATTGTTATGCATTGCGTGATCATATTACTTATTGTATGCGATTGTTCGATAAGCGTCTTAGGAAGGCTCGTAATGCATGCAAATCAAAGGCCGATCTTGAGGCCATGCTTGATTAGTTGAAGGCACTTTTCAGATTCTTTGTGTTGATTGTCCTTGTTTGAGTCCATGTGTTCATGACTATATGAATGACACATGCTGTATAATTTCATATGCTAGTTAGCATTAGAATAGGACTAGAATAGGTCCAAAGGTGTTACTCAGAGGTGGTGGCCAAAAGAACCCGAAGATGGTGATATGGTTGATGTCCAATCCAACCTTAATCTTTTGTATCCATTCATTACCCGATATATGTTTCGGGTTCTTTCTTTTGTGTCGTATAAATACTCAACATGTTGTGGGTTTTCCTTTTAGATTTGCTCGGTTAAATGTTTCATACGTGTTTCCTTTAAATTGCTTTGAGTGTTTACTTTTTTGCTTCGCCATTTACATTACTTGATTGCTTTTCTTTTCATTTTTCATAGTTAGCATAGAAATGACATGATCGAACCATCCATGCATGACTGTTTAGTGCTAGAATTAAAGTCATACGAAAATGTAAAAAGACCGATTGATCACCTTAGATAACAACCATATTCATAGATACTGAAAATGTACTAATAGAAATTTTAGCGTTATTTTAGGTCTCCGAACTCACGAAATCTTTGGTTCCGTGGAAACCAAGGGTGGTCTCTCAACCCTTGATTGGGTTTCTAGCTAGCCCCAAAACAAGAGGCTAGTGGCGTGGTGACTCCTAGATTCATGGTTTAGGTTGTCTAAACAACTCTAAAATGAACCTCTGTCACACGAGATATGAGTTTGAGAGAACTCATGATTGTGATTGAGCAAACCCATGTATTTGATCCCAAAAGATGAGGTGATGACATCTTTTGGAGTAATATACTTTGAGGGAGCTCTCATGGTCCAATGCCTCTAAATCCATCCCTCGATTGTGAAATGGCCCCCGAGGGCGGGTCGCGACACATGCAAGAAAAGATTTTCTTTACTGATCGACGGAAAATATTTTATGGTTCATTTTCAAATTTCAGCCGAACAATAGAAAAAATAGTTATTTTCCTAAAAAATGACTTCCTAGGAAACAATTCCCAAAAACGCCATATTTTTTCTCAAAATGAACAGAATGTAAATTTGTATTTTCAATGAGGACACAACATAGAATAAAATTAAAATACATTTTTTTTGTGTGAAAAATCACATAATCAAACGTGTTTTCCTAATTCTAATGAATGTTGAAAATTTCTACTTTCATGAACCAAATAGCATTTTCACTAAAAACGTCAATTAAGAACATCTCAAAGCAAAGCTCTTATTTGTTGTCTATGGTGACATAGCGTATTTGTCCAAAATTTACAATTAAATTGAGAATTTACCAGAACTGCAAAATGGTGTGATTTAGGGCTTTAACTGCACACAAGAACGGGGATTTTTTTTTTACCGTCAATAATTAAAAAATATCAATAGAAAATGAAAAAAATGTCGATAACTATACGCTGTAAGACCTTCAAGAATCGGATTTAAGAAATCTGATTATCAAGGACCATTTTGTTGGAGAAAACTCCTTTGATATTTTGAAGCTGACAAAACTTATCCTAAGTCTATTATGAAGAATTCCAGAATTTTGTGTCAAAGTCTGAAGACGCCCAGACTCTATGTCAAAGTCTGAAGACTCCCAGACTTTAGGTCAAAGTTTGCCCACTTTGATAAATTCCAGACTGAACGAAAGTGAAGGAAGAAGATGTTTCCAAATAAGGGATTATCATTCTTTCTTCAAGGGATTGGTTTGTATGGATTATATATGGACTTCTGGTTGGAAATCACATCTACGAGATTGGAAATCTTCATTAGAATCAATTTAGATTCATCAAATCTTTTTGAAGGGCAAGTATGTTTGGAAAAAATCTACTCATGGAAACCAAGATCCTGATTGTATGGCCGAACATGATTGACAGGCTTTCATTACAATTATCAAACGGCTCGAAATCTCCTTGATTGATTCTGTCCAACTGGTTGATTGGAAGAATTTCTTTGGAAAGTGCCAACAATCGAGAAGGCATGAAGGAATATTTAAGGAGGACTCTCCAGTTGTTCGATATAGTGCGTGAAAGAAAAATTCCAAAATCTGAAGCTTTCCAGTATCTTGTTACTTCTTACTTTGTGCTCTAAACTGTACTCAAAAGATAGAAAATTATAGTGTGACCTTGTGAGAGAGCAGTAGATACTCTTCACTGTGAAGTTGAGATCACAAGGTTGTAAATTCTCTTTTGATTCATAATGGAATCCAGCCAGAAGGCTGTCAGCGTGGGAGAGTGGATGTAGGCTTGATTTAAGCTGAACTACCATAAATTTTGTGTTCATATTCTCTTCTCTGAACTTCTTTATTTTGTGTGTAGTTCTATTTAACTGCTAAAGTCTGAACTTGCTCAAAGTCTGTCGTTCTTCAGACTCAGTTTTTAAAGTAAATTATTTTCACTGTTCTTTGCGAAAAATTATTTTTACACCTATTCACTCCCTTTAGGTGTTCATACTAGCACTAACAATTGGTATTGGAGCTTGTGTGCTTAATTATTAAAGTGTTTTACTTCTAATCTTCTATGGCTAGTATTTTGGTTCTAGGTTTGGTTGAAGGCCAAAGCAACACCAGACCTCCTTATTTCAATGGAAAGGAGTACAATGTCTGGAAGAACAAGATGAAGGCATTTTTTAGATGCAGAGATTCTCTAGAGTGGGATGTCGTAGAGAAAGGGATCAATCCTAAAGCTATATTAGCTTCAGACCGAGGAAAAGAAGTCATTGATGCTGACAAAGCAACACGAGCTAAATTTACCAAGAGACAAGCTCTTGATGCGAAAGCAATCTACTCTTTATATTGTGTCTTATCTCCTACTGAGTATAATTGAATTTCTTCTTATGAAACAACAAAAGAAGTTTGGGACAGATTGCATGTTACCTACAAAGGAACTGACCGTGTGAAGCAAGGCAAAATAAACATTTTGCTCGGACAGTATGAAATCTACAGAATGGAGCTTGAAGAATCTATTACTGATATGTTTAGTCGATTTACAAAGATTGTAAATGATCTAGCTTATCAGGGTCAACTATTCTCAAGACCAATGAAAGTCAACAAACTGCTACGTGGGCTTTCGAAAGAATGGACTCATGTAAAGACTTCAATTAGAGAGACCCAGAGGATCATGCCTCTATTAGTTGACGAACCGATAGGCATGCTTAAGTCATACGAAGTGGAACAAATAAATGATGAAGAAGATCCTAAAGGTACAAATGCTTTAAAGTCTAACGTTAATTCTGATGATACAAATTCAAATGATGATATGGACGACGAAGAGCTAGCACTCATGATCAAGAAATTTAGAAAGTTGAACAAAAAGGGAAAAAGATTCAACTAGAAGAAACAGATCATGCAAAATTTCCAGAAGAGACCAATTGAGGACAATGAAACCGGTAAAGATGTGATATGCTTCGAATGCAAGAAAAATGGGCATATCAGATCTAAATGTCCTCCGTTAAAGAAGAAGAAATGAAAAACTTAAAACGTACAAAAAGACACTCAAAGCTGAAACTTGGAGTGACACCGAGTGTGAGGAAAGTAAAGAAGAATATGCCAACATATGTCTAATGGCTCATTCCGACTTAGACTCAGAATCGGAAACAAATTCTGATTCGGATTTAGACAAAAAAAAATTGAGGTTAGTGATTTAAAAATTCTTGTCAAAGTCTCTAAATACATAGATGAACTTTGTCTCAGTCTTAAATCCTCTCTTAAAAGGATTTCTAAACTAAAAAAGGAGAATTCTAAGCTCAAGCAACAGGAAGCTTCTTGGAAAGAAAAATTTGAAAGTCTGAAAACAAGTTTTGATAATTTGAAAAAAAAATTATGATTCTCTTTTTTAAAAAAAAAAACGTCTTTTTTTCGAAAAGTGATATCTCAAATATCACAAAAAGATTTTCAAAAGGATATGAGAAACTGAAGAAAATTCTTTCAGTTCAAATACCCTACTTTAACAAATATAGCTTGGGTATGACTTTAGAAACTGTTCCATTAATCGATTTTCCAAAAGTAAAATAAAGAATTAAACAAAGACCTGCAAAGGCTTTTTACAAAAATCATTTTCGAAAAGTTTTTGTAAAACCCGTTGGCTGAAGTGCACTAAGATGTTTAAAGTTTAACAGCTTAGAACATTTCAAGAAAGAATGTCCCAAGGTTTGGAGACCAGTTAAGAAGAACTGGGCTAAGACTGTTTTTAATACTAACCCTCATGGACCCAAGAAAATCTGGGTACCAAAGAAAGTTTGAATTTCTCTTTTGATCCCAGGTCCTTATCAAAAGGAAGATCAAATGGTATTTGGACAGTGGTTGTTCGAGGCATATGACAGGAGACTCAAGCTACTTTATAAAGCTTGTAAAACTGAATGGAGGAAAAGTATTGGAGGAAACAGCAAAGGAAAGATTGTAGGATGTGGAAGTGTGAAGATTGGAAGCCTAACCATCAACAATGTTTCCTTGGTGGAAGGTTTGAACTATAATCTGCTAAGCATAAGTCAGCTTTGCGATATTGATTTCAAAATAAACTTCCAAGAAGGCATTTATTATGGAACGAGTCAAGACTTCTCTCAATCTTTCACTAGGCGAAGACATGGCAACATTTATCTTCTAGATGTTAACCCAGAAAGTTCTTAGTGTCTCATTTCCATTCAAGATGAAGCAAGTCTTTGGCATCGAAAGCTTGGTCATGTCAACTTGAAGCAGATTGCCAAGATTTCTTCTAAGAAGCTTGTTCGAGGACTTCCAAATCTGGCTTACTAGAAGGATGAGTTGTGCACTCCCTGTGTTCTGGAAAAACAAGTCAGAAGTTCCTTTAAGCCTGTGAATCAAGTCTCTATCAATCGAGCTCTGTAACTTCTTCATATGGACCTTTTTGGTCCAACCAGAACTCAAAGTATTTGTGGAAAGAAGTATTGTCTAGTAATCATGGATTATTACTCTCGCGTCACTTAGGTTTACTTCCTGGCAAGTAAGTCTGAAGTCTTCTCTTATTTCTCGAAGTTTGCCAAGAAGGTTCAGAATGAAAAGGGTTATACTATTTTGAGAATACGAACTGACCATAGATGTGAGTTGAAAAATCAAGATTTTGCTAAGTTCTGTAATAAATCTGGTTTACAGCATGTCTTCTCTTCTCCATACACTCCAGAACAAAATGGGGTTGTGGAAAGGAAGAACAGATCCTTACAAGAGATGGCTAGAACTCTCTTAATTGAGAGAAAAATATCCTCTCAATTTTGGGCAGAAGCAGCTTCAACTGCTTGCTACATTATCAACAGAGTATTCTTGAGGCCTAGTCTAGAGAAAACTCCTTATGAAGTGTATAAAGGGAAAAAGACGAATATTTCCTACTTTCATGTCTTTGGCTGCAAATGTTTTATTCTGAAGAATGCAAATGATCGATCTGGAAAGTTCGAAGCAAAGTTAGATGAAGGAATCTTTCTTGACTATTCGACTTCAAGCAAAGCTTACAGTCTTTAACAAGAAGACTCAATCTATGGAAGAATCCATGCACATGAAGTTTCAAGATTATCTAGAGAATCTACCAGACCAGACTCAACTTGAAGAGTCTGAACCTATTCCAAACTTTACTAAGTCTATTTCCCCTGAAGAGGTTTAGACTTCTAGAAAACAGGATCAAGTAGATCGAGAAGATTCAACAATTGCAGAGGATCAACCAACTTGCAAACCAAGCAGCAACTAGAAGCACAAGTCAAGTCATCCTAAAGAACTCATCATTGGCAACATTGATGAAGGAGTTCGCACCAGATCCAAAGGAAGAGAAGAGTCCAGTGCTCTAGCACTTGTTTCCGAGATAGAACCAAAAGGAGTAGACGAAGCCCTATCTGACGAAAGCTGGATAAAAGCTATGTAGGAAGAACTCAGACAATTTAGCATCAACGATGTATGGGAGCTGATTCCAAAACCCAAAGGCAAATCCATTATTGGAACGGAATAGGTTTTCAGAAACAAGATGAACGAGAATGGTAAAGTGGTCAGAAATAAAGCAAGACTCATGGCAAAAGGTTATACATAGAAAGCAGGGATAGACTATGACGAGACCTATTCACCAGTAGCAGGGTTAGAAGTAATTAGATTATTACTTGCTTTTGTTTGCTATAAAAATTTCTAGTTATTCCAGATGGATGTCAAAAGTGCATTCTTGAATGGATTCATACAAGAAGAAGTCTATGTGGAATAACCACAAGGATTTGAAGATCCAAGAAAGCCAGACTCAATCTACAGATTGAAAAAGGCCTTATATGGACTAAAGCAAGCAAGCACCTCGAGCCTGGTATGAGAGGTTGAGTAAGTTTCTAATTCAAAATGGTTTTGAAAGGGGAAATGTCGATACAACCTTGTTTATTAAGAAAGAAGGAAAAGACTTTCTACTGGTACAAATTTATGTAAATGATATTATTTTTGGATCTTCTAATGAAAGTCTTTGCAAGAAATTTTCAAAGTTTATGCAGGATGAATTCGAGATGAGCATGATAGGTGAGTGAACTTTCTTTCTAGGATTGTAAGTTAGACAATCGAGGAAAGGAATATTCATTCACCAAGAAAAATATGCCAAAGATCTCATCAAGAAATTTGGTTTGGAGAATTGCAAAAAAATAGAGACTCCAATGTCAAGTTCTTCAAAACTGGACAAGGATGAAGAATGGAAGAAAGTAGATCAGAAGTTATACAGAAGCATGATCGATTCACTTCTTTACCTTACTACTTCTAGACCTGATATTTTATTCAGTGTGTGCATGTGTGTTAGATTTCAGTCTGATCCTAGATAATCTCATCTAAGTGCTATAAAATGCATTATTAAATATGTTGCCACTTGTCCAAAGTTGGGTCTGTGGTATCCAAAAGAATAAGACTTTACTCTTCTTGGATATTTAGACATTGATTTAGTAGGTTGTAAAGTCGATAGAAAAAGCACATTTGACACTTGTCAACTGCTAGGAAATATATTGGTATCTTGGTTCTCAAGAAAGTAAAGTACTGTGGCTCTTTCAACTGCAGAAGCAGAGTAAGTTGCTCTTGGGAGTTGTTGCTCTCAAATCCTATGGATAAAACAACAACTAAGAGATTTGGGATTGAAGAATTATGTACCGAGATCAAGTGTGACAACACCAGTGCTATTAATCTTACCAAGAATCCAATTCTTCATTCAAGGGCGAAGCATATAGAGATTCGACATCACTTTATAAGAGATCATGTCCAGAATGGGGAGATTATGGTTTAGTTCATTGATTCGAAGAATCAGCTAGCAGTCAACTTCACGAAGCCCCTGGAGAAAAATCTATTTAAGTTTATTTGCACCAAACTGAATATTATTTCTATCTTGAAGTAAAGTTTGAAGTTGGTCAGACTCAGAATTTCCAGACGCTACTTCAATAAGAGAAAGTCTCTAATCTAGGTATTTTATTTTTGGAATGAAAATGTATGATTAATCGAATCGTTGTTTGCCTATTTTATTTTTGGAAGTTATCTTTTTCGAATTTTTGAATTTTTGACAATTTTTATTTTTAGTTATTTTGAAAAAAGGTAATTTTCTTTTTCCTTGCGACGGTTTGTTTATCTCTTTTATTTGTGACCTTTCATTTTCCTTACATACCTTTCTGTATTCCTTTCCAGCACTTTTTCCAAACCCTAGAATACAGACTTTCTACTTTCCCGTTTCTACTATCTCGTCTTTACTCTTAAGATTGTTCCACAAGTTTCCATATTTTTCACTCGAATCAGCTTGAAAAATCCTCCAAGCCTGCAAGAATGTCTTTCCAAAGGAAATCCTCCCGGATTGCCAACCAAGGACCAAGGAACATGCCAGAAGGGCCGACTCATCTCGATTTCACTGAGGAAGACTCTCCGCGCAACTCTCCATAGCACTCTCAACAGCATTTTACTCAGGATGTTCCTCGCCAAACTTTGGAGGAGGAAGTTGTAGAAGACGCAGAACCACTCAGAGTCTCAACACCCCAGGTTCTCTATAAGCTTTACACTCATTTAAAGTAGGGTGGCACTCCCATGTCTTTTATTGATGAGTTTTTAAGAGAGAAAGGTTATAAGAACGGGACTTTGTTCCTACGAAGGATGGAACAGTTAGGTATAGTACCTCAAGGATCGACAGACAATTCCTTTCTGCATTTTCTTGCAGACCCTAGGTTCGGTTCAAATCATCCTAAGAACAAGGATGATGATGAGAAATTTTATTCTAACTTTCAACCAAGAATGGGTGTTGCTGCAGACGTTCCTGAAGAAAGAACGAGGTTGTTTTGTTCTAAGGAACATAAGAAGGTTTATTCAAAGATGCTGAAGAGAGGGGTGATGAACCCTCGTACTGTTGATTTTGACTTCCTGGACTCGATCAGGGTTAACTTGAGGGAGAAGTTAGCCTTACTTCAATTGGATAATTTTTGTTCTGAGACAACTATTGCTTATCCAGAGTTGACTGTTTATTTCTATTCGAACCTTTCTTTTCTTGACTAGAATCATATCACATTTACTGTGTATGACAAAGCCTATGTGGTAGATGTAGACACATTGGCAGATATTATTGGGGTGGAAAGGAGTGGTTTCCAACCAATGAATGTCTCTTTTGGTTAAGCAATGAGATTTCTTGTCAAGGACAGAGACCTGGAAGGAGCCATCACTTATTCCAGACTATCAGCGTCAAATGTTCTGTTGCACAAAGTGGTCATTAACTGCATTAGATCAAAGGCTGCATCAAAAACTGATGTTTCCAGGTTTGAAGCACAGCTCATGTTTGCTATTCTCAATGGGATGAGGTTCTCACTCCCTCATACCATCTTGATGCACATGTATGGGACGGTTGTGAAGGACAAAAGACAATTACCTTACTCTGCACTGGTTACCAAGCTGTTCAAACATTTTCAGATTGAGTTTCCCGCCTCATTCTGTTCTCGAACTGTTGCTCCTATGGTCATAGGACTAAAAATGATTTCGAAGATGAGGCTGAAAGATCTGACCAAGGTTCTGGAGCGCATGAAGGAGTCCTCCAGCAAAACCAAAGTAGATTATGTTGCAAGGAAGAGAAAAAGCAAGGAGATTGTGAAAGAACCTATAAAGAAGAGAAGATCTCTCATCCCGCAGGACGAAGAGGATGATGATGATGACCTCACAATTTCTGCCCTTGCCTTGAAGAATCTTCGAGGTTTTGTTGGTTCTGAGGAACCCATTGAACGAGATAGAGTAGAAGTAGAGCCAGAAGAAGAAGCAAAACCAAAAAAGGAAGAAGAAGCAAGAGAAGAAGGAAGAGAAGAAGAAAGAAGAGAAGAAGAAGGAAGAGCAGAAGAAGGAAGAGATGAAGCAGAAAGAGGTCTCGTGGATGAATCTTATGAGACAACCATTGCCATATCTTTAGATTCTGAAGCAACTCAGAGTGGTCAAATTGAGGTACATACAGAAGAAGCACATCACTCTCATCCTACAAACGAGAAGACTCAAGAAGAAGAAATCATTTCTCCACCTGTAGGCATAGAAACGGGGGGAGCTGTTGAGAAAACATGGACTTCTTATCCTATCTTTGCGAGTGATGGTAAATCTCCTGCACACCCAAAAGCTGACATTGCAGAATCCACACAGAGTCATGGAACTAGACAAGCTGATGTTCCCTCCTCTCTCAATTCTCCTCGAACTCCACTCGCTGAAGCCAGTGCGCAGTTAGAACCAAATGCTGATTATCGAAGGATGATGGAACTTCTTTTGGAAGTAAAGGCTCAGCAATATGCTATGGAGATTGAGATTCAGAAACTGCATATTGCGTTACGATCATCTTCTGACTTTCACATTGAAAAGGTGCAGTCCTTAGATACTCAAGTGCAGACTTTAAATTAGCAAGTATCTCAGACTATGGCCAAGCATGATCAGACTCTACAAATTATCTAGACTGTTCAAACACAAGTAGAGAATGTTCATCTTCAATGCTAGAAGATTGAAGAGGTAGTGCAGTCAATGGGGGATTTCCAGCTCGTTCGAATTCCAAGACAACATTGACTCTTTTTCTCTCTTATCCATTTTAACCTTCTCCACTTGTTGCTGTTAACAAAAACAGGGAGAATTTGCAGATTTGATTTTGAACTTATTTTTGAAACTATTTTTTAGATTTGATTTAAGTTTAAGTTTGTTTTGAACTCTTACTTATTCTACAGCAATTCTTGCAGTAGTATTGTTTATGGATGTGGATGTTTTTTCAAGATTAACACGTTTTCTGTGGTTGTAGAATTGATGCTATTCAGATCCTTAACTAACTTTTTTTTAAGATATCATGTACTACTAAGAGTTGTTTCGTAGGTTATAAATCTTAAATTTGCAGGGAAGTTTTGTCACCATAAAAAGGGGGGAGATTGTTGGAGAAAACTCCTTTGATGTTTTGAAGCTGACAAAACTTATCCTAAGTCTATTCTAAAGAATTCCAGAATTTTGTATCAAAGTCTGAAGACGCCTAGACTCTATGTCAAAGTCTGAGGACTCCCAGACTTTAGGTCAAAGTCTGCCAACTCTGATAAATTCCAGACTGAACGAAAGTGAAGGAAGAAGACATTTCCTGTGGCACCCCTGAACTCCTGAGGTTGCCATAGCCTGCCAATCGCTTTATCTCACTAAGATATCCGTTGCTTATCTTTTATATAAAGGGGTTTAAAGAAGGACAAAGGTCCTTAGGCATTTTTTTTTTAAACGGTCCCAGCGCAACTTATTAGCGGAAGCATAATTGAGTCTCACCATCTCTCCCTCAAATAACCATAATGCAATGCACACCAACTACACATCATATGAAAAGATGAAGCCGAGCCACTTTTATTTATATATTTTCATGATGGATTTCTCGGGTTGGTACAACCAAAAAGAAAAGCCAAGACTTTTAACTACACTTGGCCACAACCCAAAAGATATCTCGACCCCTATATCGATCACGTGTCATCCTCCATCTACCAGTGTCGGCTACTCTAAAAAAGAAACGTCAGCTCTCTACTCCTCACGCGGCCATCACACCCATCTCGGCGTGTCAGGCGGTGGCGGCGGCAACATCCCCCGAATCACTCCATCTCGGCGGACGTGGACCGACAAAAACTCCTGGATGACCGGGCCCTCAGCCAGGCCCACATCATTCATGACCAGCACACGAACTCGTACAAACGTCAGACCAGGGATGGTAACGCAATCAATCTCCGAACACTCTACCTCCACGTTAGATGGGAGGCCGTAAAAGGTACCTCGCGTGACCGGAAAGAGCGGCATCTTCCTAATCTAAAATGTTGGTCCCCAAAGGGGTGAGTACAGCCACTCAGCAGGTAAAAGATCCATTAACTACTCAATGCATCACACAATACAATCACAACATCATAGCAAAGTACATATCTTTCATGCATTCAAGCATAACTTACCTTGCAGCCATGCATATGTCACCATACCATATGTGCATACATCATCATGTACTCATCACCAAGTATTCATACATATACCATCATGCCATAGGTGCACATACAACCTCGTACTCATCATCAAGCATCCACACATATACCATCATGCCATAGGTGCATATACAACCATGCACTCATCATTAAGTATTCACACATATACCATACCTCATGTACACATCATATCATACAACCATGTATACATGTCACCATACCATGCATGATTCAATTTTCCACTTTTTATCTTTCAATTTGATCACCACATCTTTCTTTCTCGGGATCAATAATAGTATCCCACATTCTATCACTCGCACCCCAATCTGGCATCGCGAGAAAACCTTCGGCACACACCACCGGGCATCCGGCACCTCCACATTCCGGGCATCTCGTATCCCAATTGGCATCACGAGGCATTCTCCGGGCACAAACCTCCGAGGCTTCCGGCACCCAACCATTCCGGGCATCTCGAAACTCCCGAGGACATCCGGGCATGTATCACAATACAACCGGGCATCCAGTACCCCCCATCCCGGGCATCCTGACACTCCCAGGGCATTATCGGCTCACCTCCAATAGTCTCCTCATTCATCATAATTCATATTCACCAATTTATGTCTCACAATCAACATGGCACATGATGTAATGGCAACAAAGTCAAATTCAACATTTGATTCTATATGCAATGCCAAATATCATCACGTGCTCAGCAAGATTCAATCACCTCAATCAATATAATTCATGGGGCTTATGCAAAACAAAATGGTCATAAATTACAGCCTTTAAAATTCGCACAATCCAGCTTGCACAGTTTTAGAAAATATTTCCATTAAATACCCAAATCACCTTTAAAAATTATAAAATTCGAGCATGTGATAGTCAAGACATAAAGACAGATATTTAATGAAGGACACCACACCAAAAGACCCTCATACAATTTGGTATAGACCATGCATCACAGCATTACTATTCTAACAATTTAGCTTGCACAGTTTTTGAAACATTTTTGGTTAAATAGGCGAATGAACTTCAAAAATTATGAAATTTGAATATGTTTCAGGGAAGACATAAAGAAAGCTACTTCATGAAGAACACTTTGCCGAAAGAAGTTCATACAGAATGATATGGCCCATGCATTGAAACTGATCAAGTCCGAATACACCAGGTTACACGGTTTTAAAATAATTTTTGATTAAATACCCAAATGGCCTACAAAATTTATGAAATTCGACTATGTTGTAGTCAACATCCTAAGGTAGGTTTTTAATGAAGAAATCAGAGTCAAATTCGTTCTAGGTGATTAAATATAGGCGGTTAAAACTTCTGTTTCAATACCGAAGTTTCCAGATCTGACTACTTCCGAAAAACCATGATTTCACCTATCTATTCTTGTTATCTTTCTCTAAATTTTTGATATGTTAAACCTCAGGATGTCCTTTAAATCTTTTGTTAAGAAATTGAAGTGAAATTTCAACAAAAAGATAGCCTTACAGTCCATGCATTCATCAAAGGTAGTTACCGAAATCTCCAGATTCAGTCTCTCTGAAAAATAAAGATTTCACCCACTTATACTTGTTTGTTTTGTCCCAAATTTGAGTATGTTATATTTCAAGAAGTCCTTAATAACTTTTATTTAGAAGTCACGGCTAAAGTCCAACTCAAACATCACATGCAAGCCAATAGAGCATCCAAGGTCGAACTGTTTTCTCAAGAACAATTTACTAGTCTCAAACATCCCTCTTAAAACTTCAACTTTTAACACCCTAAACATCCGAATTCTACCACCATTGAAGCACACATACTAGGCACAACATGCAAGAGAGGATTTAGGATCCCAACTTGCCTCTAAACCGAGCAAACAGCGGGCACACGGCGACGACGGACGATCGGCTTCCTTCTTCTTCCACACGCTTACTCTCCCTTTCTCTCGATTTCTCTCGATTTCTCTCTTCCCCTCGGTAGCTCTCTCTCTCACTCTCTCTTTCCGACGACGCTTCCCCTTCATCATCAACCGGTTCTCTCAAATTTTTCTCTCCTCAATGATGAACAATCATTGATTTTGCATGAAGGACACTTGGACTAAGGGGGAAACACTTGGAAAAATCTTCATGCAAAAAGAGTGGGCCTCTCATGGGCTGGTTCCTCCTTGGTCGACGGCCCAATAGGTCAGCTTGGTCGACAGCTCCTCCTCCTCCTTTGGGCTTCGCGGCTAGGCCCAAATGACCGAAGGGTGGGGCTTCTTGTGGGCTGGTCTTGAGCTAGAATTTTGGCCCACACCTCATCCTAATAATCCTCCTTAAACCTTAATTTTTTTTATAAACACCTAATTGAAATTTATAATTCACAAAACTTTGTGACATAATTTAATAAATTCCAACCCATAATTCACATGACCAAAAATAAAATTTTTCTATCAAATAATTATTCACCAAAAGCTTGGCCAAAGCTTTAATGCAAGACATGAATTAGAGCATCTCTAAAGATTGGCAAGGAATTCTAGGATGCCACATTTCCAGATAAGGGATTATCATTTTTTCTTCAAGGGATTGGTTCGTATGGATTATATATGGACTTTTGATTGGAAATCACATCTATGAGATTGGAAATCTTCATTAGAATCAATTTAGATTCATCAAATCTTTTTGAAGGGCAAGTATTTTTGGAAAGAATCTACTTATGGAAACCAAGATCTTGATTGTATGGGCGAACATGATTGACGAGCTTTCATCACAATCATTAGACGGCTCGAGATCTCCTTGATTGATTCTATCCAATAGGTTGATTGGAAGAATTTCTTTGGAAAGTGCCAACGGTCGAAAAGGCATGAAGGAGTATTAAGGAGGACTCTCTAGTTGTTCGATATAGTGTGTGAAAGAAAAATTCCAAAATCTAAAGCTTCCCTATATCTTGTTACTTCTTACTCTGTGCTCTAAACTGTACTCAAAAGAGAGAAAATTATAGTGTGACCTCGTGAGAGAGCAGTAGATACTCTTCACTGTGAAGTTGAGATCACAAGACTGTAAATTCTCTTTTGATTCATAGTGGAATCCAGCTAGATAGCTATCAGCGTGAGAGAGTGGACGTAGGCTTGATCTAAGCCGAACCACTATAAATTCTGTGTTCATATTCTCTTCCCTGAACTTCTTTATTTTGTGTGTAGTTCTGTTTAACTGCTAAAGTCTGAACTTGCTTAAAGTCTGTTGTTCTTCAGACTCAGTTTCTAAAGTAAATTATTTTCACTATTCTTTGCAAAAATTTGTTTTTACATCTATTCACCCCCTCTAAGTGTTCATACTAGCACTAACACGTTTAACTGTTCCTCTTTCCACATGCAAGATGTTTCTAAACTGCTTGTTGTATGGTATAAATAAAAACAACCAACACAAGTTGAGAAGTTGAACTTCTTGTTCTATTGATGAAAATATCATTCGAGAAAATTCGGTCGTGACTTAGTAATTCTTTTTGTTCTTGGAATAGCTCCTCCATTTCAATCCATTTCCAATATAATTCTCAAAGAAGAAAGATGTAATTTATGTAATGTCTTGTGTTGAATATCCAATGAGCTGATCAATGTTATGGGAAAAATTTTGTCACCCTAATTTTTGCGAATCAAAAACCGGGAGATTAAACAATAATAATACAATGCTTTTGTTCATCGAAAATGGGATTATCAAATTTTTTCAAGATCAAGAAAGGGAAAATTGATTGAATTATTATAAGAGTATGAGCGGCATATTGGATAAAAGACATGACTGATGTTTAGGGTCATGTCCTGATTACCGTATATGCATATAACCATAAAAATCATATTAATGTGCATGATTGATGGATCAAATCAGGTGTGGGACAAAGAGCAGATAGTTTCATAGAGTGAGTGCATAAGGCCATTCACGGCGGCTGAAGGCTACAAACAGCGACACAGCAAAGTAGGGGGGAGGAGGAGAAAAGTACATTCGCGTCTGCCCTTTGAAATTTGGCATAAAAAAATAGGGAAAAAAAAAGGAGCAATTTCTACTCAGTCCACTTCATTTTCCCGTGCCCTTCCAGATCTCTTCGGCCAATTTGACTGTTGTTTATTCCCCTTCATGTTCAGATGCTTCCAACACAGCTCAATCCTCGATGCTTTGAATAGGCATCCTCCTAGACATTACTGGTCTTGAATTTTCCGGAGGCCTATATATGCCCCATCCAGGTTTGTATAAACAACCAAAATGAGCCATCAATAGCCAAACAAAGGTAAGAAGCTCTCCACCTTTGCTCAGCACCTGCACATGTACCTCTCCCTTAATATGACCTGCTGCATATGACAACATCTCTACCCACACCCCACTCATCATCTTCCACTTCTCTTTCCCAAGATTTTCCATCTTATGGACCATTTCGAACGCTTCCCTGAGCGTGAACATATATTCAAAGTCTCTGCGAGGAAGATCGTACAATCTCTGACATAACTCTTCCATATTCTTGCACCCTTGACACCGGTAGTTTAATTCCTTCAGCATCTGTGCCAACGTCATTTGGGCAACACCCGCCACAGCGGACACCACATTATGTTGATTAAGTAAAAGATACAACATGTAGTCAGAAAGAATCTTGCTGAATTCCATTTCCTCATTTTTGACTGTTGATTTCTCTTTGTTATACCAGATTTCAGTAGCAACATGCCAACTTAAAATACTACTATCGTAATTAGTCACAGTGAGATGACCTAAAAAATTGCTAGAAAATTCCTCAATTGGTGAACTCTGGAGAAACAAATCACCTCTAGCCTCAAATATCTTCTTCACATGTTCTGTAGTTTCTGCATTCTCGGATTTACCTCTAATCTCATTAAAGATAAAGATCCATACCTTCTTAATAAAGGGATTCTTGGACACGTAGTTCATTTTCGTGATCATCAATCTTTCTCTCGGACTATAGAGTCTGGTGACCGCACAGGGTGCAGTGACTATCGCACTAGCTACATGAAAATAGGAGATGATCTTCTCAGCCACACGCGACAAAAAATTGTAGATATTAGAAATAGCAATGATGCTGCAGCTCCGATCATGCTTATACATTTTTCTTGGACTCTCCTTCAGGTACTCAGATAAAAGGTTGCAAGCAGATATGGATTCTGACCACCTTCGAAAAATGAATGGTGTATCTAAGGCTGCATACATAGCATTGGCATTAGGCTTTGCTTTGTATGTGGTGAATTGAGACTTCCTTAGGTCATCCATGGCGAATATCAACCTCTTGAGAAATGAATTTAGTTTAGACGATCTTGTGTTGTAGCGCTGGATTTTGGCAACAGTCCAATCGCAGCAAATGAGCATGAACAAAGCTATCACCTCAAGAACCATCCCTCCAAAAAGAAGGAAATAAGTAATTTTCACATCAAGTTTGGGAAGCCGATGCTTCTTCAAGCGATTAAACAGGATGAAAGCTAGAGCAAGGTCAGTGAAGGCTACAAAGCGGAAAAAGTAGCTCCACCGAGAACGTACAACCAACGCTTTTGTGTGGAGCATTTCGTAAATGAATTGGAGTTCGACCGACATCACCCTCAACGCATCCATCGCAGAAACATTGCGGAAATATGTTCGACTTATTTCGCGTTCTGAACTACTGAACATGAGATCCCCGACAAAAACCTTAAAGGTTTGAAAGAAGTAGTAAGCATGATCCACTACAATACTCTCAGCAACCTTTGCGTCTTCTTTATCGGAATATTTTTTCCCCATGGCATTGCATTCTTCAATCGCCTCGTTAAACACATCATCAGCCCAAGGCAAATTTGGTAAGAGCATCGATTTCTTGATCCTCGGGAGGCTCGACAGATTAAGTGCCAGCGTCCTCTCCACATTTTTTATGATCCCTGTAAGAAACACTAGCATTGTTGGGATCACTAGCGACTTGTCACTGGGGAATATTTGCACATAGAGATAGATGGCGGCACCAACTTGGAAGATGAGACTAAGCAAGTGCCGTCCCCAAAGTGAACTGTCCTCGAGAGAGAAGGCAATGATGGTGTCCGGACCGCCAAGATGTAACAAGAGAAAAGAGGCCCAAAATGCCTGAAGTGCTCCATTTACTTCTGTTGCATGAGCGCGTGAATTGCCTTGATTGTGAGAGATGAGCCCGATTCCATATATAGCTACTGAGTCAGCCATCAAATAGGCCAACCACAAGAGAAATACGATGAGGCGACTCGCTATTTTTTTTCTAAGGGGTGCAAATAGAATAAGGAAGACTTGTAGCAAGAGGCTCAATATGACAAAACCTTGGATGTTCCATTTGTTCCAAAGATCCAAAATGGAGCTAAATGCCATGTTTTAGCTTAGTTTGAGATGGTTACTTACTTGTTTGTTAGAAGAAAGAAGAGAATGGTGGGAAATGTGTATATAGATGTTGAGATGGTTACTTGTTTGTTAGAAGAAAGAATCTATTCAAAAACCTAAGAAGGCAAAAAGAAAGTGAACCAATCATTCCGCGAATGACACAAGCAAAGT
This sequence comes from Eucalyptus virginea, assembly GCA_014182375.1. Taxonomy (NCBI): domain Eukaryota; kingdom Viridiplantae; phylum Streptophyta; class Magnoliopsida; order Myrtales; family Myrtaceae; genus Eucalyptus; species Eucalyptus virginea. The sequence goes on along the minus strand of CM024516.1, from coordinate 15,976,223 downwards.
ATCACTATATTGAATGGTAGAAGAAAAGTATCTCATCAATGATTAATTTAGTGAAATGATTGGTCATATCATATCTAACAAGACACTTTATATTATTAATGAATAGATACTATCTAATAAGTCATGTCAGTATATTCGCATATGATGTGGGGGACAAAGAGGAGAAGGTTAGATAGAATGAATGGATAAAGCATTCGCGACGGCTCAATACTACGAATAGCGACAGAGCAAAAGGAGGTGGGAGAAGAGAAAGTCACATTCGCATCTCCTCTTTCAAGTTTGGAACCAAAAAATAAAAAAGAAAGAGATCATATTTCCCTCACGCAAGAGAAAATTCCCACATTGAAATTCTCTCTGTGGGTGATGATTAGTGACTACTTTGAAGAATTGTCCAGATTCATAGTACGAATCCTCATTGCGGGCATTGTACTCTCTCTGAAAATACTTTAATATAGAGAGAGAGATTTCTTTCTAAGTCGCAGATGGTCCGACGTTGGCTAATTTGTGGAGAGCAACTAATGTCGGACTCGTTTGAGGATCATAATCGATTCTGGAAAATTTCCAATACTTCCTGTCTTAGTCTCTTAAAGTTCTTTCGAATTCCGACTTTGTTCCAAATTATCTTAGAATATGATCAATTTGAATCATTATCTCTCTCGGCTCATCATTGGCGATGCTGATTGTTGGCCAACAATAATTATGTGCTCGTCATACTCATATTTCGCGCCCTTTTGAGGGCATTTTCCCTTGAATAAAACACATTTTTCTATGCCACACCTGCGCACAATCAAAAACTTAAAAAAAAAAAAAAAAAACTCAATTTTTAGGCTCCATTTGTTTTGCCAAAAACATTTTTGGGAAAATATTTTCCTAATTTTCTGGCAATTGGTGCTTTTAGAAAAATCAGTCAATAGAAAAAAAAATAGTTAATGGAAAATCTATACTTAAATTTTTTTTTTTTGTCAGTCCTACTCTATTCCTACTCTACACTCACTTTCAGACTTTTGCCCTGCCTCTTGCAGGGCGTGGGAGTCGAAACCCACTCCTGAAACTTACGCGTCCCCACCCCATTCTCCCCTGAGAAGGTGGGGATTTGAACCCCTCACCTCCCCCTTCCATGTTGGAAGGGTGGCCACTGAGGCGAACCCCCAGTGGTTTATACTTAAATTTGAGAAAATAATTTTCTCTTTGAAAAAGTCAGAAAATATTTTTAAGAATATGATTAGATATTAGCTCTTGACCCCGAAACTCTATACTTGAACTTGGAAAATCATTCTGTGAATAAATACAAAGAAGGTATCTCATATATTAAATGGTAGAAGAAAAGTATCGCATCCATTATTGATTTAGTGAAATGCTCGATCATTTCACATCTAACAAAGCACTTAGTATTATTAATGAATTAGATACTGACAAGTCATTTCAGTATACTTGCATATGATGTGCGGGACAAAGAGGAGATGGTTAGATAGAATGGATGGATAAAGCAATCGGGACGGCTCAAAGCTACGAATAGCGACAGAGCAACATAGGTGGGAGACAAAAATGTACATTCGCACCTCCTCTTTCAAGTTTGGAATGAAAAAATAAAAAAAAGAGAGCATACTGTCCTCACGCAAGAGAAAATTCCCAAATTGAAATTCTTTCTTTTGGTGATGATTAGTGACTACTTTGAAGAATTGAGCAAATTCATTGCGGGCATTGTACTCTTTCTCTGAAAGTACTTTAATAATTGAGAGAGAGAGAGAGAGAGAGAGAGAGAGAGAGCTTTCTTTAGAATGAATATAAACTAAAAACCTGGAGATCCCAATTTACCAATAACAGGTAAATTCATATAGAATTCGGGATCGAATTGCGGAAACGCAAATATCAACATACCTCTAGCCATTGATGAAATCTGGAAGTGAGAAACCTCAAAACCTTTGATGGATTCACACAGCACGATCAATCTACAATATAGAAAACGTATGTCCTGTTCTACTAGTCAATACTCTTCAAAACTGATGGTGTGTTTTTCTGTATCGTAAGGGTTTGAACCAGACGATCTGATGTTTTTATTCCATTGGTTACGTTACTGGTATCTTCCATCAAGACCATTATGGTAATATAATAATGGACAAATATCACTTAATACACGTGGGTAATAAATTGGGCAATAAATTGGAATTTATATAGGGAATTTATTGGGAATTTATTGGGAATATAATATTGGAATCATATTTAGAATAATAAAATATATTACATATTTTAACATTCTCCCACTTGATCCCAATATTCCTTCAAATGAATTATTAACCCAAACCCACAAAACTTCATACTAAAATAAAACACATGAATCACGGCGATGAGTCCTCTTAGAGCGAGTATTATCTTCCATGTATCACAATGTATTTCATCAGCCCATATGTTATCAAATAACTTAATGAATAAACCTTATGTTTACTCCAGGTCAAACGTAATTATTTTTCTGATAATAACTGAATGTATACAACTGTATTGAGAAAAACATTATAAATGAATAAAAGTCTCATAAATTCTTCCATATAAAGGAAAATTTACATGATTGGACCAATGCCCATTCTAGAAACATGATCCTTATAACTCATTGGTGGCATGCCTTTAATTAAAGAATCAGCTATCATCAATCCAGTGCTTATGTGTTCTATGACCACTTTCTTCTCTTTAACACGTTCTTTGATGGCTAAATACTTGATGTTGATGTGCTTGCTTCGACTACCACTTTTGTGATTCTTAGCCATAAAAATTGCAGCTGATTGTCGCAAAACATTCTTAATGGCCTAGCAATGGAATCCATAACTCTAAGCCCCGATATGAAACCTTTCAACCACACACCATGTGAGGTGGCCTCAAAACAGGAAACGAACTCTACCTCCATAGTGGAAGTGGCAACCAAGGTTTGTTTTGCACTCCTTCAAGATACAGCTCCGCCAGCAAACATAAAAATATATCCTGATGTTGATTTACGAGAATCAATGCAGCCAGCAAAGTCTGAGTCTGAGTAAGCAACTATCTCCAAATTGTCCGTCCGTTTGTACATAAGCATGTGTTCCTTTGTTCCTTTAAGGTACCTCATCACCTTCTTTGCAGCTCTCCAGTGGTCCATACCTGGATTACTTTGGTATCTTCCCAACATTCCCACAGAAAAGGCTATGTCAGGTCGAGTGCAAACCTGAGCATACATCAAGCTTCCAACAGCAGAAGCATATGGGATGTTCTTTATTTGTTCCCTTTCAAAATCGGTCTTCGGGCATTGGTTTAAATTAAACCTATCACCCTTCACTATGGGTGCTATACTTGGTGAACAATCTTTCATCCGAAACCTCTCTAAGACCTTATTGATATAGGTTTCTTGAGATAGTCCTAATATACCTCGAGGTCTATCTCTATGGATCTTAATGCCAATGACATAAGATGCTTCATCCACATCTTTCATATTAAAACTCTTAGAGAGAAATTATTTCACTTCATATAACAACCCATTGTCATTGGTTGCAAGTAAAATGTCATCTACATATAGCACAAGGAAACAAATTTTGCTCCCACTAACCTTCTGGTATATACATTGATCCATGATATTCTCTTTAAAACCGAATGAAGAGATGACCTCATGGAATCTTAAGTACCATTGGTGGGATGCTTGTTTCAAGCCATATAGAGACCTTTTAAGCTTGCATACCAAATGCTCACCAGCATTAGAGAAGAATCCTTATAGTTGTTTCATGTAAACCACTTCTTCTAATTTTCTATTGAGGAACGCTGTTTTCACATCCATTTGATGTAACTCCATGTCAAAATGAGCAACCACTGCCAAAATAGTACGAAGAGAATTTTTCTTGGATACAGGAGAAAACGTCTTCGTGTAATCAATTCCCTCCTTTTGAGTAAATCCCTTGGCAACGAGTCTGGCCTTGTATCTCTCTATATTGCCTAATGAATCCTTCTTAATTTTGAAGACCCATTTACAACCAATGGCCTTTGCACCATCAGGCAACTCAACTAAATCTCAGACTTTGTTTGATGCCATGGAATTCATCTCTTCCTTCATGGCATTGTACCATAAATTAGATTTATCACAACTCATGGCTTGTGAAAACGACTCAGGATCACTTTCAGCTCCAACATTATAGTAAGATTCTTGTAGATACATAATGTAGTCATTAGGAATTGCTGATTTCTTCATTCTAGTAGACCTTCTTAATGTCACATCAACATCCTCCTGAGGAGTATGCTGTTCTACTAGAAGTTCAACAGTATCTGGTAATTGCTGAACAGTTTGGTCTACCGGATCAATATCAGCAGGTTGTAGATCTTCAATGATCGGTTGCTCAACAACCGGTTGTACTAAAGGGGCGCTGTAAGCAACAACCAATCCAGTATCTGAGGCGGAAGGTTGAGTATCTGAATGATCTTCTTCGGGAACAAAGTCCTTGAATTGATCGCTCCCACTAATCATATCATTTTCAAGAAATTTAGCATTTATTGATTCCACAAACCTAGTAGTGTGAGATGGACAATAAAATCTGTATCCTTTGGACTTTTCGGCATATCCAACGAAATACCCACTTATAGTCCTTGGATCTAACTTTTTTTCCTGTGGATTGTAGACTCTTACCTTAGATGGGCATCCCCAAACACGTACATGTCGCAAACTCGGTTTCCAACCTTTGAATAATTCAAAAGGCGTCCTTGGAACAGCCTTGGTTAGAACTCGGTTTAATATGTACACAGCCATTTTAAGAGCCTCAGTCCACAAAAACTTAGGAAGTTTGGAGTTGCTAAGCATACTCCGCACCATGTCCAATAATGTTCGGTTTCTTCTTTTTGCAACATCATTTTGGTCCAGTAAACCAGGCATAGTATATTGGGCAATAATCCCATGCTCTTCAAGTAACTTCGCAAATAGACCAGGTGCTTGTCCATCTTCAGTGCATCTACCATAGTATTCTCCACCTCTGTCCGATCTCACGATCTTAATTTGCTTGTCGCATTGTTTTTCTACTTCGGTTTTAAATACCTTAAAGGCATCCAGTGCTTCGTGCTTATTACGAAGCAAGTAGAGATACATGAACCGTGAATAATCATCTATGAAAGAAATGAAGTATCTTTGACCATTTGAGTCCATATGTGGACTACAAATATCTGTATGTATGATTTCTAATATTTCTGTACTCCTCTTAGCACATTTCTTTGACTTGTTGGTTTGTTTTCCCTTTATACAGTCCACACAAGTGTCATAATCAGTAAAATCTAGAGTATTAAGTACTCCATCATTTACTAGTCTCTTAATTCTATCCATGGAGATATGTCCCAACCTCCGGTGCCACAACATAGAGGAATTCTCATTCACAACACATTGTTTTATCCCAGCATTATCATGAACGTGCATCGCATTATTAATGGCATTGTCTTGTAAATTAATTCGAAAGAGACCGTCAGACAAAATACCACTCCCAACAATTTTAGATTTATACGATAAATTGAATGTTAAATCTGAAAATTCAAAGGAGTATCCCAAAGGTACAAGTCTTGAAACTGAAATTAAATTCCTAGAAAAACTAGGAATATAAAAGGTCTTTTCCAAAATTAAAAAAAATAACCACTACCGAGAACTAATCTGCATGTCCCAATAGCTTCCACACGCGAGCGCATCTTGTTTCTTGAATAGATGCCTTGTTCACTTCCCACTGGTTTCCGCTGGTTTTGAAAACCCTGCAAGGAATTCAAAATGTGGATTATAGAACCAGAATCAATCCACCAAGTGTTGTGACTCACATCAACCATATTAATTTCATAACATACACATGTGAGTTGGTTACCTTTCTTTTTGAGCCACGCCTTAAATTTGGCGCAATCCTTCTTCATGTGCCCCTTCTTTTTACAGAAGAAGCACTTGGATTTTTTCTTAATGCCAGCTTGGGGAGGTAGAGGCATCTTACCCTTTCCCTTTTGCTTGCCTTGCCATTTATACTTATCCTGTGTTGCCATATGAGCACTTTCTCCTTTCTCCATTAGTAGCCTCTCTTCCTCTTGAACACACATGGTCATGAGTTCATTAATTGACCATGTAGTGTTATGTGTGTTGTAAGAGATCTTGAAGGGGGCATACTCTTGTGGGAGAGTATTTAGGATATAGTATACAAGAAAAGATTCTGATATTCCAACCTCAAGATTCTTCAGTTGAGCTGCAAAGTCCCTCATCTTCATGATGTGCTCACGCACACCTCTCACACCGGTAAGCTTCAATGGTGAGAACTTCATAATGAGGGTCATGGCATGCGCCTTCTCTAAAGACTCGAATTGTGCATCAATAGCCTTCAGCAATTCCTTGGCATCGTTATGCTGAATGACTGAACCACAAATGCTAGCAGAGAATTTTGTCTTCATGTACATCACACTGAGATGGTTGGACCGCTCCCATTGAGCATAATGAGTATGTTCAGCATGAGTACTACTCTCATTAGGTTTAGGTGGTTCGTCTGACCTAAGAGCATAATCAAGATCCATGCACCCCAATTGAAGAAGAACTAATTCTCTCCATTCTTTAAAGTTATTTTCATTAAGCTCGGGAACAATTATATCAGAACTAATCGTAGGTGGTAAGACTGCATCATAATCAAAGAAAACTTATGTATCAATATATTTGAGCCAAATAAACTTAAATCATATTTTACCAATGTAAAACATGTTTTAAAATATGAATCACATAACATCAAAAACTACCTGTGGGCTAAGTTTCTAATTTAAATTGATTCATAATTACTTCATGATAAAACTATCAAATTATATTCCCTTCCTTAATTCTTGTGGGTAAATTAAGAAAGATAAAATAATATTTCATCCTAATTAATCACATTAATATATTGAAAATTTCTGTGGGATAAAATTCATAATATTAATGTGAATAATTACAATTATTGTCTTTAACTATATGTGATCCAAAGGCTCTTAATGTATATAATTTAATATAATCAAAGATGTTGTGGCTAATTCTTAATTAATTAAATATATACAGATCACTAGACATTTAATTTTATTTTAAAAAAAATTCATAAAATTGCACTTTAGGGTAGAACAGTAAAATCACGTGCAAAAGGGGTAAAACTGGAATTTTGCATGCAAGGCCAGAATTGGAATTTTACTTTTAAGGTGGTCCAAAAGACTCATTGTAAGTCGGGAATATTCATAGTTTTTAATGTACTTATGTTTATTTTAATTCACATAGAGATATAGTGGATTAATAAGCTAAGTAGGTTTGCTATACCTAGAGATAGGATAGTAAATAGATTAGGAAATTCCGCTATCACATGTTTGATATCGTTCTTGTATTCACAACAATCTGGAATTCATATCTAGTGGTTATGGTGAAATCGGATGCTCTAACATATTTATCTGATTGATTTACTGCATTTAGTCTATAAATTTTGTTTTTAATTTATTCTTAATTATATTTTGATCTGTTAGATAAATTTTAGAATTACTCTATTTTAGTATTTAATTAGTTTATTAATCATCAATCTATGTGGGACGATACTTTTTTCTCATCATTATATTACTTGTTCGATACGTGCACTTGCGTTTAGAATTTTACGAACACAAGCTAAGGGAGGTTGGGACAAGTGTTGAGGCTTGAAGGCCACTCGGGGTCCCTCTTACTTCAGCTGGCTTCTTCTCCCTCAACCAGCCACCTTTCTCCATTATTGTTTTCCATCTTGAGCTTCAAAGAACCAAAGAAAACCGCAACTCCTTCCCCTCCACCGTCACACGCCCGCTGGAGCCATTGTTGGCCTTTTTTCCCCCTCTATTTTCTCTTATTCCAGTTTTTGCTCCAGTTGACCTTTCTCCAAAAACCCGAGTTAAAAGTTGCCTTCCCAGATGAATCAGCTCACGTGCCATGGAGGACTCGAAGCCATGGAGTTTATAGAGGTGGAGACCGAAGAATCGACGAACATGTTTGACTAGCGGGTCATAGGACAATTCCCTTTTTGTGGAGCCAATCTTTTGTAGACAGCCTAGTATTGTGGATAAACCTAGAGTGTTTATAAAAGGCTTGTTTTGGTTGTGAATTGTTGCCTGCTTTTCTATCCCAAGCTTTTATTGTTAGGGGTATTTGTTCGCTTCCGCATGCACACTAAAACGAATGAGTTGGTGACGTGTCCTGGGACGTCGCATATTTATTGACTACCGAGGGATGGGCACGCACTCAAGGATCGGGGTGTGACATCTCCATTTAGTGGTATCATAGCAGGTTAGTGGTTGGAGTGATAATGTGTGATGATTTATGGAATAGTTAGTAGGAATGACTTTTATTTCATGCCGGTGCATGTGATTGATAGATGGTTGGTAGATTGTTTGTGTGGATCACTCAAATTCTAATTTGGTATTGGAATTGGAAAACACGTGTCTATAAAGATCATGTAGATGAGTGATCAGGAGCAAAGGATTCCTAGGAAGAGGACCATTGGTCCAGTGACTCGGGGTAGAACATCGACTAGGGTCGGTACCCGAGGTGGCCGTGGTAGAGCGCGGGCTGAGGCCAGCGCTAGTAGAGTAGCACCGCCTCTTGTTCGTGCTGGGGTAGTAGCCCCTGATAATCCAAGGTTCGCTTGGATCATGCAGGCGTTAGAGATGCTGGGTAATAGGATGGATCAGCAGCCTCAAATTCAAGCTGCCAGTGCCATCGCTAGCACAACTGCCGTTAATGCCGCTGCGGATGCTACTGCTGCCGCCGCACCTGCTGAGCTTCGGCCAAGGAACGTGGTCGCTAGGAGACCAATTCACAAGCTAGTTGAGTAGTTCTTGAAGCTAAACCCGCCGAGGTTCAATGGCGCAGGAGATCTTGAAGCTATGTCACTCTAGGTCCAAGACCTGGAGAAGGCTTTTGCACTTCTGATGTGTAGTGAGGAGGAAAAGGTTGTCCTGCCAGTATACCAACTGCAGGGTAACGCTACTAGTTGGTGGAAAGCCACCAAAGGCACGATATTTCCTGAAGGCATAGTCTCGATGTGGGACGCTTTCCTCAGAGCCTTTAATGGCAAATACTTTTTGGGTAGTGCCCGAGAGTATAAGATGGAGGAATTCCAGCGCCTCTGTCAAGGCATGCTGATTGTGGATCACTATGAAGCCAAGTTTGCAGAGCTGTCTCAGTACACTCCAAGACTGATAGAAGATCTAGAAAAGAAAGCTCGAAGGTTCAGGAATGGCCTCCGACCAGAGTTGAAGAACCCATTGGTGCCATTCGACCTAAAGGATTATAACGAGGTTTATGGTCGAGCCCAGTTGATTGAGAGGAACCTGAGTGAATAGACTGCTACATCTGGTTCAAGGTTCAATTCGAACAAAGACGGAAACCGGTTTGGGAAGAGGCCCATGACTGGAGGGAGATATCCTATTTCGCCCAATAGGAAGGGTGGAGTTGGTAAGTTAGTGGCAAGTCATAATGGTGTGTGTTGCTTTTGTGGAATGCGACATGGTTCGGCCCCGTGCCATCTTAGGATGGGTGCATGTTTCGAATGTGGCCAACATGGTCAACTGGCTAGAGATTGTCCCAGAAGACCGAGGGGACTACAATAGTTACTGCCACTGCCGCCGTTGGGTCAAAATCGAGGATTCATGCCGAAGAATTCACAATAGAGTGAACTGAACAGACCTCCAGCTCAAGGAAGGACGTATGCTATCACGAGAGGATAGGTTGAGGATGCGCCTAATGTGATTATAGGTACTGTCTCGTTGAACAACCATGCTACATATGCTTTATTTGACACTGGCACCACTCATTCCTTTATAGCTGAGCAATTCGTTAAGCTAGTAGGATTGAGTCCTGAGTTGTTGAAGTCAATGGTTAGCATATCTATACTGTTAAAGGATGAGGTGCTAGCTGCATTGGGTTGTTGTGGTTGCAAGTTAGTGATTGGTGAGCGAGAGGGGAGGATAGATTTGTTAGTCCTAACCATGTATGATTTTGATGTGATAATTGGCATGGACTAGCTCACCAAGCAACGAGCTAAGATGGACTGCTATCGCAAGGCGATTTAGTTTAACCCGTTAGAAGGTGAGAGTTTCGAGTTTGTTGGGAGTCGAGGAGGACCCTTGATTACCCTGATCTTGTCACTCGAGACAACCCGTTTGTTAGATGGGGGTTGTCAAGGTTACCTGTCGAATGTCGTGGATACGATAGTTGAGGAGCTGAAGATCGAGGACATCTCAATGGTACAAGAATTTCCAGATGTGTTTCCAAAAGAATTGCCAGGTCTGCCGCCAGAGAGAGAGATCGAGTTCGTAATCGAGTTAGCACTTGGGACAGAGCCAATCTCTAAGGCTCCTTACTGGATGGCGTTATCTGAATTGAAGGAATTGAAGGTGCAGATGCAAGAGTTGTTGGATAAAGGATTCATATGCCCTAGTGCATCACCTTGGGGAGCACCAGTTCTGTTCATGAAGAAGAAGGATGGTTCGTTGCATCTGTGCATCGACTATCGTCAACTTAATCAGGTGACAATTAAGGACAAGTATCCACTCCCGAGGATCGACGACTTGTTTGACTAGCTTCAAGGAGCGTCAATATTCTCTAAGATCGACTTGAGGACAAGGTATCATCAGTCAAGGATCAAGAAGGAGGACATACCGAAGTCAGCATTTCGTACTTGATAAGGCCATTATGAGTTCACTGTAATGCCGTTTGGGTTGATGAACGCCCCAACTGCTTCTATGGATCTGATGAACCGATTTTTCAAAGAATATCTGGATCAGTTTGTGATTGTACTCATCGATGACATCTTGGTGTACTCAAGAAGTCCTAAGGAACACGAAAGGCACTTAAGGATAGTGCTTCAGACTCTGCGGAATCATAAGTTGTACGCCAAGTTCAGTAAGTGCGAGTTTTGGTTAACTCGTGTGGCATTCCTAGGTCACGTGATTTCAGGCAAAGGAATCTCCGTGGACCCGTCCAAGATTGAAGCAGTGATCAACTAGCCAAGACTGACGACAGTGACAAAGATCAGAAGTTTCTTGGGTTTAGCAGGCTACTACAGAAGGTTCGTGGAAGGATTTTCAACTTTGGCATCGCCGTTGACTTGACTACTGAAGAAAAAAGAGAAGTTTGTGTGGACGGACAAGTGCGAGTGTAATTTCCAAGAGCTTAAGCAAAAGCTAACTACCGCACCTGTGCTAACCATACCATCTGGTCCTAGAGGATACGAGATCTATAGTGATACGTCGTGTGGCATCCTAAAATCTCGTGACAACCTCTAAAGTACCATGAACCATGATTAGGTAATGGAAGTGCCATTTGATTTTGTATTAGCCATTGAATTAATGAATTTCAATTAATTTAAGGCCGAGCATTGTAATGGATGATTGTTTGGATGGAGATTGTCTACAAGTGAACCAAGGATTTTATTTAGGTGCAAATTGACATAGAAATCTTATTCTTGGTGGTGCACTTTATAAGTAGAATTTTATTGATTTAATTACAAAGTTTTATGGGTTTATAAGTTGAAATTAGGTGTTAATTTAAATGAGGGTTAAATGAAATAGGAATAGGAGAGGGTGGGCTGATTTTTAGGCACAAGACCGTCCAACCAGCCCACGCCAGCCCCCTATTCGACCGGCCCATGAAGGCCCAAGGCCGGCCCAGCCTTGAAGCCCATCAGCTTTGCATGTGAGCTGCCAAGTGGCATGGAGGAGAAGCCAAGTGTGGCTGCCCCCATTGGCTTCCTTGGGCGGCTTCATGCAATCAAATGATTGCAAATGATTGTAGGGAAGAAAGCTAAAGGGAGAGAGGCGGATGGATGAAGGGGAATCGACCGAGAGAGAGAGAGAGAGAGAGAGAGCGTGTGTTGTCCGAGAGAGAGGAAGAGAGAAAGAGAGGAAGCGGGCGTGCGAGAGGAAGGAGGAGGATCGTCCGCCTAGCTCGCCGCCATCCGTTCGCCACTTTGCCGCTGTTCTTGTTGCTCTTTGTTCTTGAGTCTAAGGCAAGTGAAGTCCTAAACCTACCCCTTGCATTGTTGTGTGTATGTGTAGTAGATGGTAAGTCTTGGTTGTGGTAGATGGGATGAAATTTTGGAGTTTTGGAGAGAGATTCGTAGGCCATGCATGCTGTTTCTGGAAAGACCAGTCCGACCATCCGTGAGTTTGTAAGCTGCATGTGACTTTTTGGTTGGAATCTTGTTTCGATTTCTTCATGAAAGTTGTAGAGAACACCTTGACGAAAACATACTAAAATTTGAGACAAAACGAACAAGTATTGGTTAGTAAAATGATTTTTCTTTGGAGAAGTTAGATCTGGAATCCGTTGTGCTGACCTTTAGAGATTTCGTGGTCTGTAAAGTAACTTTTTAGTGAAAATCTCACTTTAATCTCTTAACAAAAGTTGTAGTATACTTCTTGAGGTAGAACATATCAAAATTTTAGAGGAAATGAACAAAAATAGGTCGGTGAAATCGTTGTCTTTTGAAGAAACTGGATCTGGGAAAAATGCTACCTCGACCCAGTATGATTTCGTGATTTTTATAAAATCATAAAGTTAAAATTTGTTCATGTGTCCTTAATGAAAGTTGTAGGTAAGATTATGAGGAAGAACATACTAAAAATTTAGAATAAATAAACATATGTAGGTCGGCGAAATGAGTTTCTTTTGAAAGATGATAATGTGGGAAAAGATAACACCAAGAACAGGGGGAATAAATCATCTATATCTATTAATCTAGAACGATTTGGGTTTTGATGTCTTCATGAGATATTTACCTTTAGGACGTTCCTATAACATGTCAAAATTTTAGAATTTTCGGTGTTCAATTGGGTATTTAATTTAAGTTACTCCCGAAACTGTGCAAGCTGAAATATTGAAGTTTTGAATTCTGTGATGCATGGACCATACTGTTTTGTGTGAGATTCTTTTGTCATGGAGTTATTCATGAGATATCTGCCTCTATGTCTCGTCTATAATGTGTCAAGTTTTCAGAGTTTATTAATGTCATTTACTAATTTTTCTGGAGTTTTAATTAGAGGAATGCATTCTGATTTATCCGAAACATTGATGTGTTTTGAAAAATGAATGAAATTATCCATGTGATGTAATACTTTGAGTGGTTGATCTTGCTGCATATGTGATGACATATGGCATGTTATATGGCATGAAAAGTTGGTTGAGATCTTTGATATTATTGCATCGAATATCATGTTGAAAATTGAGATACATGTGTGGATATAACTTGGGAAAATAACGAGACTGTTGGAGGTGTGAGCCGACAATGCCCTAGGAGTGTTGGGATGCCTGAAGTGTGGGGGTGCCGGATGCCCGGAGTGTGTGTACCGGATGTCCTCGGGAATTTCGAGATGCCCGGAGTGTGAGGGTGCCGGAAGCCTCGGAGGTGTGTGCCGGGGGGATACCTCGTGATGCTAGTTGGGATACGAGATGCCTGGAGTGTGGGGGTGTCGGATGCCCGGAGGTGTGTGCCGGAGGTTCCTCGTGATGCCAAGTTGGATATGAGCGATAAATTGTGGGATGAAAACACTGGTCCCCGGAAAGATAAAAATTGGGATTGTATCATATGGCATGGATGTATGCATGAATGCTTGATAATAAGTGCATGGTGATATATGCACATATGACATGGATATATGCATGAATGCTTGATGATAAGTGCATGGTGATATATGCACATATGGCATGGTGATATACGTATAGCTGTAAGATAAGGTATGCTTGAATGCATGAATGATATGTGTTTTATTCTTGATTGTTCTATTTGTCGCATTGAGTAGTGAGGTGGATCTTTACTACTGAGTAGTTGTAGTCACCCCTTTGGGGATTAACATTTCAGATTAGAAAAATGCCATTGCAACCAGTTGCACGCGGTACTTACTATGGCATACCTACTAATGTGGATGTGGAGTGTATTGAGCATGTCTGTGTCGGTGCTCTTGGTTTAGTTTTTATTCGAGTCCGTGTCCTGGTGATGTACGACGTGGGTCGAGCTAATGGCCCGGTTATCCAAGAGTTTATATCTGTCCATGTCCGACATGATGGAGTTATGTTAGGGATGTTACTGCCGCCGCCACCCAATGCATAGAATTGGGTATGATGACGCATATAGCCGATGGGAGCTGACACTTTTTGGAGATAGCCGACGCTCGTTGATGGAGGGTGGTACATGTTCGATGTAGAATTGAGTCCTTTTTGGGGTGGTAGCCAAGTATAGTTAAAACCTTGGCCTTTTTATTGTATCGACCTTGATGTCCATCATGAAAATATAAATAAGAGTGAATCGGCATTATCTTTTCTTATGATGCGTAGTTGGTGTGTATTGCATTATGGTTATTGGAGGGAGAGATTGTGAGACTTGTTTATGATTCCGCTAATAAGTTGCGCTGGGACAGCTTTAGAAAAAAATCCCTAGTCAAAGGGTATTAGTCTGTGAAGTTATATGAGATCGAGTAATTAAGAGAGATCACTTGTGGCGACCTCAGGCGAATCGGGGGTGCCACACGTCATTTGGAGGACTGGGTTGCATGTTGATGCAACATGGCAGGGTTATTGCATATGCGTCCCGTCAATTGAGACCTCATGAACTGAACCACCCAACGCATGACTTAGAACTCACAACAATCATTTTCGCTCTGAAGATTTGGAGACATTATTTATGTAGAGAAAGATTCCAGATCTTCATTGACCATCAAAGTCTTAAGTATCTATTCTCTCTGAAGGAGTTGAATATGAGACAGCGTCGCTAGATGGAACTCTTGAAGGACTATGATTGTGATATGTTGTATCACCTTGGAAAGGCGAATAAGGTCGCCAATGCGCTGAGTCATAAGTCTTCAGTTGCATATATGATACTTAAGAAATGGACTTTACTTGAGAAGGCTCGAGATTCGATTTTCAAATTTGAGGTAGGCTACCTTTCGAATCTTATGGCCACCCTTAAAATTGAGCCGGAAGTACAAATCAAAATCAAAATGCTTCAGTGGATAGACCTAGAGATTCATAAAATCTTGCAGGAGAATACAGAAAAGAAGAATGTTTACTTTCAGGTTTCTGAGAGCGAAACACTAAGGTTCCGAGGATGATTAAGTGTACCTGACGATGCAGAGCTTAAAGAAGAGATTTTATCAGAAGCTCATCGTAGCAGTTACAACATTCATCCTGGCAGTACGAAGATGTACCAGAATCTGTGTCAACATTATTGGTGGTCCGATATGAAGGCAAACATCACCGAGCATGTCGCCAAGTGTCTAACATGTCAGCAAGTGAAAGCACAGGACTATAAGCCGAGAGGACTTCTGCAACCTCTCGAGATTCCCGGGTGGAAATTGGAACACATCATAATGGATTCTGTGACAAGATTACCCAGGAGTCAGAGGGGCAATGATTCTATTTGGGTAGCGGTCAACAGACTGACAAAGTCGGCTCACTTCATCGCAGTATGAAAAGACCTTGATTTAAATAGACACGTAGAGTTATATGTGCGTTAGACACGTAGAGTTGTATGTGCATCAAATAGTTCGTCTGCATGGAGTGCCGATGACGATTATGTTTGACCGAGACCCGAGGTTCATAGCGGCCTTCTGAAAGAGCTTGCAAACCGCTTTAGGAACAAAACTGCAGTATAGTACGGCTTATCATCCTTAGACGGATGGCCAGTCTAAAAGGACAATTCAAACCCTCGAAGACATGCTGTGAGCTTGCATATTGGATTTCAAGGGAAGCTGGGAGGAACAGCTTCATCTTGTCGAGTTTGCCTACAATAACAGCTACCGGCAGAGCATTTAGATGGCCCCTTTTGAAGCGTTGTATGGCAGAAAATGCAGAACGCTAGTGTGTTGGGATGAGGTTGAAGAACAAAAGATCACAGGCCTAGAGTTAGTCCGGCAGTCAGCGGATACAGTTGCCATTATCAAAGACAGATTGAAAACCGCTTAGAGTCGTCAAAAAAGTTATGCAGATAAGCGTCAAAGGCCATTGGATTTGAAGTTGGTGATCACGTTTTTCTGAAGGTGTCACCAATGAGGGGTACTTCACGCTTTGGTAAGAAGGGAAAGCTGAGTCCGAGGTACGTAGGACCCTTTGAAATTCTGGAAAAAATTGGGATCCTAGCGTATCGTCTTGCATTGCCGCCAAGGCTGGTGCAAGCGCATGACGTCTTTCACATGTCGATATTGAGGAAGTATGACCTTGACTTAACCCACGTGCAAAATTTTGAAGAATTGGACGTGAACGACAGAGTGTCGTACATGGAAAGCCCGATTCAGATTATGGATCGGAAGGAACAGGCTCTGCGTAACAAGACCATCCCGTTGGTCAAAGTGGTCTAGCAACACCACGGTACTAAAGGAGCAACCTGAGAAAGTGAAGATTCCATGAGACGACTATACCTCCACCTTTTTATTTAAAGATTATAATGGTTTAAATTTTGAGGAAGAAATTTTTATAAGAGGGGAAGAGTTGTGACATCCCAAATGTTTTATTATGTTTTCAATTAAATAAGTCGGGCTTTTCATCGACGCGCCTATAATTCTATTCTCTGAGCTGATCACTCACGAGATAACTAGTTTATCAGGTGAAGTCGTTAAGGAATCTAAACAAAATAAACTTGAGAATTCGACCATGAATCGATTGCTCGACTGTGCTAGCCTGCAAGGATCATTACGACACTGTCAGAATCGAATAGAGATCAAAGATAGGTCGATTCGACTGAGATATGTGATTGGGGTGTGGGTGATTCCACCTGATTGCAATATTCTCGTTGATCAGCACTAGACCGATTTTTCTATCGTTTTGGGTACCCTGTGTCCGTATTTGAAACCTCAGAATTTTCACGACAACCAAGAGTCGCCAATGGGTCGAAGATTTATGTCATGGCTTGAAAATAATTAACCACGGGTCAATTGCACTAAAATTCCTAAAAGCTACCTGGTTATTTAGGTCGCGCTCAAATCGCACCAAATTGAAATTAACCATGAATTTAAACCCGATTTTAAAAATTGAAAGTTCCGTCATGTCACATTTCATTTTAGGAACATCGACTCATCTTCAAAAGATTTTTCTGCATACCGAGATTTTTGGGCGAAATTTCAAAGTAAGGTCGTTTTTTATCGGGAAAGTCAGAGGGCTATTTTTTATCGCATCTTTGGCCGTCAAGTTGGATCAATTGACGGGGAAAAATCATAAGAGGGACAAGGACACATTGGCTGAATTGTTTGAGCTTCAATTAGGTTGATTGGAAGAGGAATTGAATGAGATTGAAGGGGAAATGTCCAAAATTCATAGCTCCCTTGGTGCACAACATTTTGGGCTCTTTGGTAAGCTTGTTGGGGAAGTTTGGTGGCTGCAAATGGCAGAGGGTGAGGGCCAAGGGTGGGGGCAAGCCAAGGGAGGTTGGGACAAGTGTTGAGGCTTGAAGGCCACTTGGGGTCCCCCTTGCTTCAGCTGGCTTCTTCTCCCTCAACTAGCCACCTTCTTCATTATTGTTGTCCATCTTGAACTTCAAAGAACCAAAGAAAACCGCATGTCCTTCCCTACCATCGTCGCATGCCTGCTGGAGCTACCGTCGGCCTCTTTTCCCCCTCTGTTTACTCTTCTTCCAGTTTCTGCTCTAGCTGACCTTTCTCCAAAAACCCGAGTTAAAAGTTGCCTTCCCGGACGAATCAACTCATGTGCCACCCACCATTGTCTTCAGGACCTCCAAACTATACGGGAGGACCCCGCCGTTTGCCGGAATGAGCCACCGGCTGACCCGCACACCAGTGAGAAGAAATGACTTGCCGAACTGCCCAAAAGCCCACCCAAGTGCACTGTTTCGTGTTTTCTGCGTTTTTCCTCCCATTTTGACCCTTCCTCCATCTTTTCCAACCACCAACAAGTCCCCCTTGACCCCTAAGAGTCACTGGTTGCCGGCCACCCGCTCACCGGAGCTCCGATCAGCCCATCCTCGTTGGTTCAACCCGAACCAACCGCCAGTTCCCTTTTTCAGTTCAACTAAGATCAAAAGCCGAACCAACAAGGGTCTTCGGACTTCATGGCCCGTTTCCGAGGCCTTCCCGGCCTCGCTTGGTGTTGCCGCTAGGAAGATTGTCAACCGCCTTCGCGTCGCCGTCGCCGTGGACTCACCGAAATGCTAAACCAGTGAGTTTACTCACTATACTCTACTTAGGGAGTTAATTATGCTTAAGGGGTGTGTAGATTAGGCTACGTATGTTTAGGTGGTTAGATTAACTTAGTTAAATGTTAATTAGATTAGATGAATGATTAGTTTAATGAATGGATTAATTAGTCTAATTATGCAATTAGATTAGCGTAATCATGATTAGACTTTTAAATTAATTATTTTATTTACTTAATTATTTATTTAAATTAAATTAAATTAAATATAATTAAATAATATTTAATTTTCGAAATTTATTTAATTATTAATTAATTAATATTTTACGGAAATTATAACGGGAGAGTCACGTGATAGAATTTCGAGCTGATCGCCGCGATGTGTTTAGTTTCTGTAATTGAATGATGTATTGTGGAATTGAGTGATGATTGTGGTATATAGGTATTTTAAGTGAAAAATACCGGGTGTCGGATGTTGACACCGAAAATGGTTTTTAAGTATCATTAAACAGCTTAGGTTAGCATTAAACAGCTTCGGTGAGCATTATAGTTATTAAGCAGCTTTTGTGAGCTATAAAATATATGTATCATCTTTGGTGAGCAATATTAATCTATATCAGCTTTGGCGAGCTACTATCTATCTATATTAGCTTTGGTGAGCTACTATTTATCTATATCAACTTTGGTGAGCTACCATCTATTTATATTTCAGCTTGGGCGAGCAGTAGCATATCGATGAACGAATTGATAGACGGTAATGACTGATAGATAGTAATGGGTGATAGATAGTACTGATTGATAGCTTGTATCGATTTGGATTTAATGATCGAATTGAGTCGATTGATTGATTGAATGGATTGATGATTGATTGGTTGGGTTTATGAATTGTACTAACATGCAGGAAGGAACGGAGGCAAGATAAGTCTTTTGACTTGTGTGGTTAGGCCTCTAGGCATATTTCCTTCCTAGTCGGAGTTTAGGGGGTAAACTTACTGAGACATTATCTCACCCCGTCGTGGGCTCAACATTTTCAGGTCCTTAGATGGCGGTCGTGGAGGACTCGAAGCCATGGAGTTTGTCGAGGTGGAGACCGAAGAATCGGTGAACGTGTCTGACTAGCGGGTCATAGGACAGTTCCCTTTTTGTTGAGCCGATCTTTTGTAGACAACCTAGTATTGTGTATAAACCTGGAGTGTTTATAAAAGGCTTGTTTTGGTTGTGAATTGTTGCCTGCTTTTCTATCCCAAGCTTTTTTTGTCAAGGGTATTTGTTCGCTTCCACATGCGCACTAAAACGAATGAGTCGGCAACGTGTCCTGGGACATCGCATATTTATTGACCACCGAGGGATGGGCACGGGCTTGAAGATCGGAGTGTGATAGGGGAAGCTGGGCGCAAAGCCCCAGCCTCCGCGGTCTACCCCTTTTTTATTTAATAAATTATTCGAAAAAGCGAAAAATAAAGGAAGTAAAAAGGAAATGAAGCTTAATTGATGCAAATAAAAATTAAGACCTAACTGATGCGAAAAAATATTTTTGTTAGGGTCAAATTGATCCCTAATTTTCTATGTAAATTAATTTTAAGTATTTAGTCAAAATTTAGGCGTCAACGCTCTCAAAGTTAGACTTTGGCCTTTTCTCAGGTTACTGTTCACCCATCTCTCTCACGCTGGGCGCAAAGGTCCCTGTTCACCCGGTCTGAGCTTTTGCTGTTCCCCGAAGCTCCGACCGTCCATTGGAGCTAGTTTTTGGAGGACTGTCTAGCCCTGTCTCCACCGAAGCTTTTCCCTCGGGACGCATTACTCGGGTAAATACATCTCTTTCGGATTAGGGTTGTGGGTGTGTCTGCTATTTTCTGCTCTAGTTGGTGTTGTTACTCTCTTGGAAATTGGGACTCCTATTATTAAGAATGCGAATTTGGTGGGGGCCCAGCCCAACGTAGGTGTGCTAGTAACACCAATTATACATGCTGATCCAACTGGTCCCCCCTTTGATTCGGCGGCTGGGCAAAGGGGCCGAAGCAGGGGAAGGAATTCCCGGCCTCCTCAGAAAAGGGGTAACTTGGGTACCCCAAAAGCTGGACATTCTGGTGGCCTTGCCCAACTAGCTGTTGCCCCTCTTGAACCCGGTCATTCGTCTCAACCTCCAAGTGGTCTTCAAAGAAGCCCAATCCGTGGGCGGGTGGACCCAGCTCAATCTCTAAAGAAGTCTGGCCTTGATGCAAGCCGGCCAATAGTCCGTTCTTGGGCTAATGTGGCGAAATCAGCCACTAAGGGATACGACCTCACCTACATGCCACCTGACCTCGTTAACAACAGCCCGATTGTGCAAATTTCGGATGAGATCCCTCAAGCCAGCAACCCCAAGTGGCGGGAATGCTTAGTGGGCTATTTTGTTGGGAAGAAATTGCCTTTTAAGTTAACAAAGACAGCCTTAAAGCATATCTGGGGACCTCACTTGTTGGAAGTCATGGCAAACGATGATGGCTTTTACTTCTTCCATATACCTAATCTTGAGTTTCGGAGGAAGATACTAGAAGGAGGGTCTATCACGGTGGCCAAAGTCCCTCTTATTCTCCAACAGTGGCACCCATTGATGGAACTCAAGAGAGGCCTCCACGAGATTGTTCCTGTTTAGGTGCGTTTGAGAAACATCCCGTACTCTCTCTAGTCAGCAATGGGAATTAGTGCTGTAGCCAACGTTATTGGCAAGCCGTTGTATGTCAATCAACAAACGGAGCTCGTGAGGATGATTTCCTACGCTCGTGTTTGCGTGGAAATCAATGCGAAGCACGTTGCTTATGAATCTATTCCAATTGAGCTAAATGGAGAAACTAGGCTAGTCTCGGTTGAGTACGAATGGAAACCAATTGTATGCCCCTTTTGTAGTTCTTTCGGACATAAGTGTGCTCCTTCCAATGCTGACCCGCCATCTGGAATTACTCCCTCTATTAAGCTAAAGTCTTCTTCTGCCGCTGGGAAAGCTCCTATTGATTGTTGGACAACCTGCAGAAGCTTAGACAAAGGATGGATGGCAAGAAGTCCGGGGAAGGCTGAACAAGCATCAAGCTTCCTCTTCTTCTACTCATGCCCCCCCTCCTCTGGATAAGTCTAAGGTCCAGGCCACCCTTGCTGTGAAGGGTATTACACCAAGTAGACGCGGGACTCTTGAGAAATCCCTGCCGGATGCACCCCCAGAGCACTCCCTACTTGCCTCTAATCCGCTGGCTCTTAGACCACGATCAGTGACTTCTTCAATCTTGGAGAATGAATTTGACAAGGAGGCTAGTGATCCTGGCTCTGAAACTGCGGAGGCTGGTACGCATATTCCCCTTGCCTTGGAGACGGTGCCCCCTCCTCATGCACAATCATAGACGTTGGACGCCCCCAATAGATGAGTGTTATGCAGGTTGCGGGATCTGACAGCTACTCTTCCGGAAGCCCTAATCCCAAAGCTACCTCAAAAAAGAAGAAAAGAGGTAAAAAGTGGTAGGCTTTACCCTTCCTGTACATATGTATATAGCTATGTGGAATATTATGGGTATAGGTGATCCTATAAAGCCAGCTGAGATTAGAAATCTCATTAGAGCCAATAACCTTTGTTGTGTTGGCATTTTGGAAACCAAGTCCTCTGCTGCGATGTTTCCTGTTATTTCGGTTGGGATAGCTCCTGGCCGGAGCTAGAAGGCTAATTATGATCTTTCTCCTAGAGGAAGAATATGGATTGGGTGGAACCCTAGGCTGGTGGAGTTTGATACTCACTCAGCATCCTCTCAAGCCATCCATGGTAGCTTGAAGTGCCTTGAGTTGAGTACAACTTTTCGTCTTTCGGTGGTATACGCTGAACACACTTTTGTTCTCAAATGTTCCCTATGGCAAGATATCATCCACAATAGCTCCTTGCTCGTCAATATCCCTTGGTTGATTGCGGGTGACTTCAATGCCATTAGGGATCCGTCTGATCATGTTGGTGGCTCCTCTACTTGGTTGCCTTCTTTTGATGATTTTGGGAACTGCATTCGTCTACTGGAACTGGATGACTTGAGGTATGTTGGTTGTAGATTCACTTGGGCCACATCCTCGGGGGATAACCGGAAATAAAGGAAAATTGATAGAGTTCTTGTTAACACCTAGTGGAGTAGAGTTTTCTCTTTTTTTTAGGCTACTTTCCTGCCTTCTAGTATCTCTAACCATTCTCCCATGGTTATAAGAATTCTTCATGCTCCAAACTCAAGAAAGCCATTTAAATATTTCAACTTTTGGATGACTCACCCGTCTTTCAAGTTGATAGTCTGGCAAGCTTGGGACTCCCCGGTGACGAGATCGCCTATGTTTATTTTATATAGCAAACTCAAGCTGCCAAAATTGAGGCTTAAACAACTCAACAATGACTCTTTTTCTGATATCTCCTCCAGGACAGCGGAAGCTAGGACTACTCTAAATTCCATCTAGAATGCTCTTCTTATGGACCCTTTCAACCAGGCCTTGGCAGATAGGGAGAGGGACCAAGTCCAGGCTTTCTCTGATCTCCGCCTCCAGGAGGAATCTTTCTATAAACAAAAATCCAGAATTCGATGGCTCAAAGAAGGAGACCTTAATACCAAGTTCTTCCATCATTTCATTGATAAGCGGCACCTTCAAAACAGAATCCTATCGGTGTTGGATGATAAAGGGACCCTGATTTCAGACCCTACTAGTGTGAGACAAAAATTTGTTTCTTACTTTGAAGATCTATTGGCACCTTCTGCCCTGGATCCCTTACCCTCGGCACAGGACATTAAAGCGGTGCTGGACTAAGTTCTTACTGAGGATCATATGCGATTATTGGCCAGGCCTATTATGGATGAGGAAATACACAACTCCATGTTCTCACTACCGGCAAGAAAGGCTCCAAGCTCGGATGGTTTTAACACCAATTTTTTCAAACAAAGCTGGGATGTAGTCGGCCTATCGGTGATCCTAGTGGTCAGGGACTTCTTTACTTCAGGTAAAATCCTCAAGGAGATCAACAATACTAACTTAGCCCTTGTACCTAAACATCCCAACGCAACTTCCATAAACAACTATAGGCCAATTGCCTGTTGCAATACTGTCTATAAATGCATCACGAAGATATCGGCTAATAGGTTGGCTTCCATTCTGCCTTCTATTATCAGCCCTCCCCAAAATGCTTTTGTTAAGGGAAGGTGCATTAGTGATAATATTTTGCTAACTCAGAAGCTTTTTGCTGGTTTTCATCTACAACCCTATCTACCAAAGCGTGTTATTAAGGTAGATTTCCGTAAGGCGTATGATACGGTTAACTGGGACTTCCTGGAACTAACACTGCAAGCCTTTGGAATACCCGAGCACTTGGTTAAACTCATGATGGTGTGTGTTCGAATGCCTAAATTTTCTGTCTCTCTAAATGGAGAGCTTCATGGTTTTTTCTCGAGTGGTAAGGGACTCCGGCAGGGGGATCCCATGTCCCCCTACCTATTCACATTGGTAATGGAGGTATTCACAGGGATCCTTAATCTCCATACCCAGCAGCCTGAGTTCAAATTCTTCTGGAGGTACAAGCACCCTCGGCTATCCCACCTATTTTTTGCGAATGATGTTCTACTCTTCTTGGAGGCAAATATGCCCTCCTTATCCCTACTCAAGGATGGTATTAGTTGGTTCTCTCAGTGGAGTGGCCTAGTCCTGAACTTGGACAAGAGTGAGATTTTCTTCTCTGGCGTCCCACCTCATTCTCGAACCAGCTTCAAGAACTTCCTTGGTTTCCAAGAAGGTTCACTACCATTTTGGTATTTAGGAGTGCCTATTATTGCATCTAGGTTATCTAAGACTGACTGTACAGCACTGACTAATGCAATCACGTCGAGAGTGCAATCGTGGACCCAACGCTTCCTCTCGTTTGCGGGCCGCCTTCAGTTGATCAGGTCAGTTCTTCACTCGATCCATGTATATTGGGCAAACATTTTTATTTTGCCTAGGTCTGTTCTTGATACTATAGAACAGGTCCTTAGGCAATTCCTTTGGAAGGGTCCTGAGCTTGGACAAGGAGGTGTGAAAGTTGCCTGGACCGATGTGTGCCTCCCAAAGGATGAAGGTGGCCTAGGTATTCATAGATTGCAGGAGTGCAACAAAGCAACTATGCTCAAACACATATGGAACCTATTCATGGATAAGGAATCTTTGTGGTGTATATGGATCCACTCGAATTTACTGAAGAAAAAGAATTTTTGGATAGCGGGTAAACCGACTTGCTGTTTGTGGTCGTGGAAGAAGATACTGGACCTCCGGCAAGACTTTCGCCACTTGTTTGGGTGGCGAGTGGGAAATGGTTGTTCAGCCTCATTTTGGTTTGATAATTGGCACCCTAGAGGCCCTTTGAACTTGGTCTTCTCTAACCTGGACATTTATCGCTCAGGTATCCCTAGGATTGCCACGATTGTTGACTTCTTTAATCACTCCTCCTTGGCATCTAGGGTCCATGACATGCTAGCTTCTTGGCATGAACCGCTTCTTGTGTTAAGCCAAGACGATGATTGCTTTCGGTGGTTTGGACACCCATCGGGAGTTTTTGCAGTCACCTCTCTACTTGGGACAGTACTCGGCCAAGAGGCCGATCAGTGCATTGGGCTTCCTTTATATGGAACTACGACTTGATTCCCCAATTTCAATTTCACCTATGGTTAATTACTAGAAATAGACTGCCTACCCAGGTCTTGCTTCTAAATTATAGCAGAATTTCGGATGCTAGATGTGTTTTTTGTGAATGTTAGCCAGATTCTATTGATCACCTCTTCTTTGGTTGTTACATCACGGGTGCTTGTCCTATCTACTGGGCTACAAGATGCAATCTACCTTGGCGTAACAATGCGTGGTCGGATAACCTTCGTTGGGCCATCAAGTACCTATCGGGAGACTCCTTCCACCAATCTCTTGCTCGGTATGCTTTTGGAGCATTATGCAATATTATCTAGAAGGAAATGAATAATATCCTCTTCCGTGATTTCAAACCTTCCTTGCTGACTATGAAGAAGCGCCTACACAAGGTCGTCAAGGACAAAGCTATGACTTCCCAATAGGTCCCGAATAATCCCATTAATAGGAGGATGCAACAATGTTGGAATCTTAGTCCTTCTATCTTTTCATCCTAAGCTGTGTTTGCCTTAGTGTTCTCCTCCTTGGCTGAGGCGTTAGGGCTTCCCTACACCTTGCTGGAGGGTTGCCTGTGTCTTCCGTTGTGGGTTGGAGCACTCACCAAAGCTGGGGGCTGAACCCAACTTTATTCTCTTCTGAGGTGTTACTGCTGCGGGTTGGTAGGCTCTTTGACGCCGGGGGCTAGATCCGATTCCCCAGACACTACTGCTGCTTTGCTACTGTGTCGCTTTGTGGGTTGCTGCAGTTTGCTGTCTGGACTACCTGTCCTAGTTCCCTCTTGTTTGTTGCCACTGTTTGGCTGCTTGGTATTGCTGGGTGGCTGTTGGGTAGCCATAGGTTGGCTTTTGTGTTTTCCTTTTTCTTCTCAACACACTTCCACTTGTTTTGATATGTCTGTCTTTATAAGTGTCAGTTTTTTGGTGCCGAGAACTCTCTAATGTGTAGTTTGTGGTTTAAAGTCAATTTATTACTTACCTTACCAAAAAAAAGAAAAAAACACTCTCAAAGTTCTTTCGAATTTCAACTTTGTTCCAAATTATCTTAGAATTTGATCAATTTGAATCAATTATCTCTCTCGGTTCATATTTGTGATGCTGATTGCTGGCCAACAATAATCACATGCTCATCATACACGCATTTTGCACCCTTTCTAGGGGCATTTTCCCTTGAATAAACACAGTTTTCCATGCTACTCTTGCCCACAATCAAAAACTTAAAACAAAAATAATAATAAGTTCAACTCTAATCACTTCACAAAAACTATTTTTTGGGAAACATTTTTCTCATTTTTCTGCATTTGGTGTGCTTAGGAAAATCAGTCAATGGAAAATGTTTCTTTGATTAACAAAAACCTATATTTAAATTCAGGAAAATGATTTTCTTTTTAGAAAAGTCAAAAAAATATTTTCCAGAATATAACTAGATATTAGCAATTGGACCCAAAATTCTATGCTTGAACTTGGAAAATCATTCTATGAATTAACAAAGTAAGATATCTCATTTATTAAATGGTAGAAAAAAATATCTCATCCATAATTAATTTAGTGAAATATTCGGTCATATCACATCGAACAAAGCACTTGGTATTATTAATGAATTAGATACTATCTAACAAGTCATTCAGTATACTTGTATAGGATGTGTGGGACAAAGAGGGAATGGTTAGACAGGATGAAGGGATGAAGCATTCACGACGGCTCGAAGCTAGCGACAGAGCAAAAGGAGGTGGGGGACGAGAAGAGTACATTTTGAAGAGAATGAAATGTCCTTGACATTTTGAAGCCCTTGGTCCACAAAGGCAATGCTCATGTCCCCAATACTTGAGTTCTAGTCCTTGACACTTAGGTTCGAGTCCACAAAGGCCTCATGCGGGTCCTTAGCGCTCAGTTAATGAAATGTTCATCACAAGCATGATGAGCATGTGTTCATTGACCGGCAATTATTTCACCGCGACGAGTACAGGGAACTTATTGAGTCAAAATAATCAAAATTCAAGGCACATTGAAACAAAGTTGAGTGCAGGGAGACTTTGAGAATCACTGTAGGATAATTTTTTATATTTTTGTTGATTATGGGGAACTGAGCTGACGGGTAAGGTATCGGTTTTGATGATGCCGTTTAGAAAATATTTAGTAACAACAAATAGTGAAATAAGTGTTCATTTAGAGTTACGATATATTTTAGCTTTAAATTTTAGAAACCTAGCAACTTTCCCAAGCTAAAACTTTTCATATCGTTCCAAAATAAGTATATTTTGATATGTCGATTTGCTCAGACTTTTTAAAGTAAAACATTCTCATCTTTGCAAGAAAAGTCTATTTACTTTAAAAAGTCTAATATAGGAAGAAGTAATTTCCTCCATGTTTTAGGAATACAAGTTACTAACATTTGAAGAGAAAAATACTGAAAACGAAATCTCCACCCTCGTACTCCTAGGTTTACCATGCGGTCATATCCAATGCATTGAGTTAAAATTTGGTCTAACACTGCTATCAAATAAGAAAGGCGCCTCAAGAAAGCATAACAAAATTCTTTTTAATCATCATTTGGCTCGAACCAAGATCCACGGTATAAAAATTATCAATCCTGAACCTATCGAGGACTCCCGCCGTAACTAGAAGGGGCCAAAGTACACAAAGGAGTTCCGCCGTCTCTACTGTGGTCAGTCATCTGTCCCCGACCCTTCCGAACTCGAACCTTCTTAGGCACCGTGCCATTAGCAGGTTTGCCTTTCTTTTTCGAGTCCTGCTCGTCAGCCTCATCTTCGCTGTACTCGCTCTCATAATCATTCTCCTCTTCCTCTTCGATCCCATCCTCCACGACAGCCTCTTCCAGTGTAGCGCCGCCCCTAGTGCCCGCACGAGTCCTTTTGAGAACTTTGACCTTCAAGTTCACTTTTTTGTCGCAACCAATCCACGAATCACGCAAGCAGTAACACATCAAATTGTAGTTCCCTTCCACGGGGACCAAAAACTTGCCCATGACCAAACTCGAGCCACTCCTCACCTTCTCCACTGCTTCTCTGATGGCCTTACTTTTTTCCTTTTCATCTGCCCCCAATCCCCCCATTGTCTCCTCAATTGCCTTGGAAGAGCTTACAGCAGCCGCTTCATCCATGAAACTTAGCTTCTGAGAAAACCAAACGTCAATGGAGTTGGGGTCTGCCAGAAGAAACCAGAAACTTTCTTCCTTCTTTGTGAAAAGGATACCGCAGAGCGTGAGGTAGGGCGCCAATGAGTCCATTATCTCTTTTGAGTGCAACCCAAGCCGGGATCTTGACCACATCGCCCTCTTGTATGCCTTCTTCACCTTCAGTCTCGCATGTAACGTCTATTGATAGAGAAGGCATCATCTCCAGAACTCTCTCTATGTCTTGTACTTCTGTGGTGGAGAGGCCTGCTGCCTGGAGGAGTTCGGCGCGGTCCTCAAGAGACATGTCCCAGAGCTCCTGAAATGTTCTCACCTTCTGCAAAAGATAATGAGTGAAGATAGAAAGAGGGAGCTTAGAAGCAAGAAAAAAACTGCAATGCCGTGGTTCCCATTGCTCAGGGCAGGGCTGACTCAGTAATATCCACTTGCACAGTGTAATGCACCATGAAGTGCCAAGTTTCATTGAAAATCATATCACAAACAAACCCCAGCAATACAAAGGATTCGGGGATGGGGCTCAGAGTCACTCCACTAGGTGCAACAATTGGCCAACATTTGATTTTAATTAACAGAAAAAAAGGATAGCCTTAAGCTCAAACCATGAGGCATTTCATGACCCTTGAGAATAATAGAGAAAAATATCTCTGACCGGAGGCAACGCATGCAGCAATCATAGACTCACCTTGTGCGCAAACCTCTTAATAACGGATTCGCTGATATGCGGTAACTGCAGAAAAGGCGCGATGCCTTCACTAGATCCTCCCGTTGTCTTCTTTGCACTGAGAGGAACAGCCTCCAGTACATTCACAAAACCCCCCACATGCTCCCCCGGATTAGTTCTAATTTTGTATCTTGGAGTGATAATGTACATTAAAATTTGGTGCAACTCTTCATCCCTCCCCATCCCAGATATATTGCGAAAAGAAGACAAAGGCAGATGAGCATTAAAAAAAAAAAAGAGGCAAATGGCAAATCGGTCTCCAAATTAGAGAAGAGTGCACGTCAAACCTTTAACATCGTGAATATTGGCTTGAGGCCTGTTTCATAACCTTAATCAGGTGCTGAAAAATAAACAATTCAGCACTCGAGAGATTAAGTTTGTTTCATAAGCAGAATTAGCATTTACAGTCAGAATTCACTTAATCTCTTCCATAGAAAATGATTGACTGTTATTGAAATCTGGCCAATTATATTGTTAAAACTTACCAATACTAATCATAATTTCGTATTTGGTAAGAAATTAGTAATATTTCAGAAACCAATTTTCAGCTAATATCAAACAGTTTTTTTTTTTTTTTCAGCACTTGAAATGGATAACACATTCT
Organism: Eucalyptus virginea; assembly: GCA_014182375.1. Lineage (NCBI taxonomy): Eukaryota > Viridiplantae > Streptophyta > Magnoliopsida > Myrtales > Myrtaceae > Eucalyptus > Eucalyptus virginea. Next base: position 15,946,982 of record CM024516.1, on the reverse strand, counting down.
GACCGGAAAAAGAAATGGTTAACCCATAAACTTCGCCGCTTAAATTTGCAGCACTTAAATTTTGCCAAACAAGCCTTTAGCATCACTTTTCAGATCATCAGGTATTTGTCATTTTGCTTGTCATACCGTCAAATGTATCCATCTGTACTTACGCAACTCTCTGCTACTAGCTAATACTCAAGGTGTCAATGAACTAATGTAACTACGTATTATGAGTTCAGTACTCCACAATGTTAGTCATCATGAGATCACGGCAGAAAATTCCAACTAACACAGAACCTCATCGCAACAAGCACACACATGCATGCTCATGCTAATGATGCACGTGCACACGCACACACCAATTGAGTCATAAACTTTTCAATTTTTTTTCAATTGAATGATAAACATTTTCACATTTTACTAATTGAGTCCATCCGGTCAATTTTCACTGAAATTCGCTAATATAGACATCAGTCGTCTTACATGGTATAATCAGCATTGACATGGACAATTTTAATAATATTTTTCCGAAAAAAAAAAATCTTTTCTTTTTTCTTTTTCTTTTTCCCTTTCTTCTCTTTTCCTTCTTCATTTTTTTTTATTTTTATTTTTGCTATGACCGGCAAGGGTTGCTAGGCGCTCACCAAGTAGGAGGCGAGGGTCACTAGGCCCTTGCTGTCCATAGGTGAGGGCCGCGACCCTTGCCCAGCCTTGCCTAAATTTGGGCGAGGTCATCACGGCCGTGATGGCCTTCTGGGACCCAGGGTTCTTTGACTTCACGCTTTCCATTCAAATTACGCAAAGCCCAAGGCCAAGCTCCGAAGGAAGTGAAAATTTCTGAGGGAGTGTGTGAGAAAAAAGGAAGGAATTTCATCGGAGGTCACGCGAAAATCTGCGAGGTTGGGGCCTTGCGATGTGGAAGAGGCTTTGATTTCGATTTGCTCGTCGTTTGTTGTTGCTTCTGCCGTGAATTCTTTTTATTGTTGGCTATTCCGCGAGGATCGTTCGAAGCACGCGAGCGGATTGAATCAAGTTGGACGCAGAGAGAGGGAGCAATGCAGACAGAGGCGAGGGTCGGAGTTGTGGTGGAAGGAGGTTAGAGAGGGAATAGCTCGGGGCATGAAAGTGTCGCGGCGGCGGTGGACAAAGCTGCATGCAAATGCTTGCAGAAGCGCCACCAGCAACTGCAGCAATCGTGGATCGAGACGGTGTCGTGGCTTCTCGCCGATGGCAAAGGAAAAACAGAAAAACAGAAGGAGAAAAGGAAAAAGGAAAGAAAAGAAGAAAATAAATTGAAAAATGCTTCCAAAATTCGAAACCTTTTTAAAATATTATTAAAATTATCCACGTTGGCGCTGGTCATATCACCTAAAATGGTCGGCGTCCACGTCGGTGATTTCTAATCAAAATTGATTGAATTGACTCTGTAGGAATCAGATTCCTGAAAAATCGAACCGATACTCAAACGATCAAATACCAAAAACGAAAGCGGAAACGTGCTCAAGAAACATGTAACACCGATCGAAGGCATATTACGGAGATGGACATACCTTGATTGCCACAGATTAAGTACCGTTGCAGTCTTAGAGAAATCGTTTGAAGCCCTGGAGTTCCGTTCTTCAAGGGGGAGTAAACTGCTTCAAGGGAAAGAAAATGGAGAAGCGTGTTTTTCTCTCCGCTTTTATTCCATTTTCTTTTTATTTTATATATTACAATTACTTTCACTTAGAAAATAAATGCCTTTTTCTCTTATGGGCCCTCCACTTACGGGCCGAGTTTTGACCCAACATAGGCAGATGGGCTTAATTTGGCCCATCAAATAAAAAACCATCATCTCTCACTCGCACATGATGAATCGAACATAACTATTTCTTCATCTCTTTTCAACATTCATACTCGTAAATAATCTGTGCGATCAGCATATTTTGAAAGCCCGTTGCCATATATCTATTAAGAATATATAGTAGCTCATAATGGGCATCACATTTTTTGAGTAGATATAGTATGCAGTACCCTAGATCGATCAATCACATTTATATATCTCTTAATTTTATAATGATATATTGTATTCACAATTATGATTATCTCAAAATAATCATAATTAGTCAACCAGTGAATACAAAATTAGAATGTGATTCTCCAAACTCGATCTTCCTCTTTCCTTGAGACTCTCAATTTCAATTCAACTTACTTTTCTAGAAATGTCCTATTAGATCAAATCAATTCATGATCATTGGCAACATTCTAATATAGCAAACACTGAATAGAAATCTTGAGAATAAGTAAGAGTCACGAGGGCACTTAATTGAGGAACTATTTTCCTCAAGAGTCTCACACAGTATAAAAGTTGAGATCAAAACTTTTGTCACTTTTGTTGATCGTCTCATGCATATGCAATATCAAATACATATTACGGTATTAACTCATTTTCCATGGAGCGTATGTCTATACTTTCAATATCGTACAGATGATAGTTCAAACATACCTAATGTCTAACTTGCGTTCATGTATCTACTCTTTCACGGAATTCATCAGAATTCACATCTGGCATCAAAGACAGATAAAGTAAAATGTGGGTTATTTTACTTTCAAACATAGTAAATATTATATCATTATCTTAACACTCAATTAAGATGACTATTATATTTTAAATTTGAGTTCTCGATTATCATCTAGATAATAAGCTTAAAAACCGTCTCATTCATATTTATCACTTAGTAAAATAAATGCGATTACCCATGTGAATGAGTTAATCTCTTATCTATCGACATACTTTATTTTTTATCATGCACTTAGCTTTAAGATGTATAAACGCCAAACAAAAACTCATAGGCATTAATAATGAAAACACAAATTCATTAAATGTGAACACTTAAGGGAAATTACAATATTCAGTCCATCAGCCTCTACGTAGTCCTAGAGATTTTACATGGCCATAGAACACGTCTCTAGGTATTAGCTTCGTCATAGGATCTGCTACCATTCTATGCATAATATGTACGATAAGTTTACATTTTTTCACGCAATCATATCTTTAACAAAATTATACTTGGTATATATATATTTGGTCTTGGCATGATATTTTGAATCTTTGGTATACACAATTGCTGCTTGGCTATCACAGTTAACTAACAATGAGTTTGCAGCATTCTTAATAACACAAATAATCCAAAAATCTCTTAAGTCAAACACTTTCTTGTATTGCTGCTGATAACGCCACGAACTCAGCTTCCATGGTGGACAAGGCTATACACGTTTGTTTCTTACTTCTTCAAAATATGACGCCATTATTCAATAAGAAAACAAATCCAGAGGCAGACTTCCTTTAATCTAAATCTCCTCCCCAATCAACCTCTGAATAGCCTTTAAGTCGTAGATCATTTCATTCATAACTCAGCATATAATCAGCAGTTCCCTTCAAATACCTTAGTATTCTTTTGACGGCTTTACAATGTGCTTGACCTAAATTGGATTGGTATTTATTTACCATTCCAACTGCAAAACATATGTCAGGTCTTGTACACATCATAATATACACTAAGCTTTCAACAACACCAACATAAGGAATATGTTGCATTTGTTCCTTCTCTTGTGGAGTTTTTGGACACATTCTACGGCTAAATTCTTCACCTTTTGCAATAGGAGTATCTATGAGTTTACAATCTTGCATATGAAATCATTCAAGAACTTTATTTATGTATGTTTCCAGCGAAAGAGATAATGATCTCTTTGAATGATCCATTGAAATCTTAACTCTAAGAATGTATGCAACATCACCCATGTCTTTCATCTCAAAGTTGAAAGATAACCAACTTTTGACTGTATTAACAAATTCCATATTACTTCCGGCAATCAGTATATCATCAACACATAATGATATGATTACAAATTGATATTTGGATCTTTTGATATATGCATAATGATCATCATCAATCATTGTAAAAAATCACATGCCATTATAGCATTATGAAAATGTATATACCATTATCTCAACGACTGCTTAAGGCTATATATCTATCTCAAAAATCGACATGCATTTTATTCTTGGCCTTTCAAAATGAAACTAACGGGTTACTCCATATATATTTCTTCTTCTAATTCTCCATTGAGAAAAACAGTCTTTATATCCATTTGATGTAACTCAAGATCCATACTAGTTATTATTTCTAGAATAAGGCGAATTGAGGTAAATCTCACTATAGGAGAAAACGTTTCCTCATAATCAATTCCTTCCTGTTAATTATACCCATTCGCCATAAGACGAGCCTTATGTCTTTCTATTAAGCCATCAACTTTACGTTTTATTTTGAGAACCCACTTGTTCCCAATGGCTTTGCGTCCTTTTGAAAGGTCAACTAATTCCTAAACATGGTTTGACTTCATTGACTCAATTTCCTCTTCCAATGCATGCATCCATTTTTCCTTACTAGGAAAATTTAGGGCCTCATTTACATTTCTTGGCTCATCTTCATATTGTGAAGCAACCATAAAAGTTTCCCCTTCAATGTCAAAACGTCGACAGGAAATACTTTTGCAACTCGTTCACCGTACGGGAGATTGTACACTTTGCATATTATTCTCCATTATACTCCCACTTAGATTAGATAATGACGATATCGTCTCATTAGGTGGTTATAATTGAGAATGAGTCAAATTTAATTCATCACTTCTGATCTTACTCTCACTTGGGCGAGCCCTACTATGTTTATTATCTTGATCCAAGGTTTCAAATAGTGAGCAGTACTCACCTATATCGCCCTTCTTAGGAAATTTGTTTTCTAAGAATATGACATCCTGTGATTCAAATTCAGTTATACTAACACATACATTTTCAAGCATTCTGAGTATCTTATGAGAATACTCTTCTTGCCTCTGGGATCCAATTTCTCATACTTGTGAGAGGGCTCATGAGTATAGGCAGCACAGCCCCACGATTTGAGAAAACTTAAGTCAGGTTTTCTACCTGTCCATAACTCATATGGAGTAGAAGTAACTGATTTAGAAGGCACACGGTTAAGTACATAGGCGGTAGTTAATAAAGCATCACCCCAAAAGGCGATAGGTAAGTTAGCATGCGACATCATGAACCTAACCATTTCTAGTAGAGTTCTATTTCTCCTTTTCGCAACACCATTTTGTTGAGGAATATAGGGAATAGAAAACTATCTTTCTATTCTTTTTACATAATATAAATATCTGAACTCATCAAATAAATACTCTCGACCTCGATCGGATCTTAATACTTTTATTTTCTTATCTAATTGATTTTCTACCAAGCTCATAAACTTGTTGAAACAACTCAACGCTTCAGATTTATGAGAAATCAAATAGACATGTATAAATCGACTATAAATCGAGTATAATCATCTATAAATGTGATGAAATAAACGGCCACATGCCTTCTTCTCACATTCATTGGACCACATATGTCAAAATGGATTAATTGCAAGAAAAATTCAGCTCTTTTACATTTTCCAAATGATTTCATTATCGTTTTCCCTATTAGATAATGCTCACATATGGACAAATCGATTTTTTCAATGTTACCCAATAAGCCCTCTTTGACTAGCATATTCATATGTTATTGGCCAATATGACTAAATCTAATATACCACACATTCACATCATTATCATATAAATTAGAAGACGTGAAGAGGAAATAACAAACATTGACATCATCATGTCAACATCCAATATAATAAAACCATCTAAAAAATAACAACCATGGTAGTTTGTATTCAAATACAAATCCACACCATTATTATGGAAGTTCAGACTAAAATCAAGTTTTACCAACACTAAAACAGATACTAAATTCTAATGAATCTCTGAAGTATATAATACATCATGTAGGAACAAAATGCGTCTACTACACATGTTTATTTGGCAGGTGTCAATCATTTTTACTTCAGCTCTAGAGTTGTTTCCTACATACATCCATTTAGTTCCAGTCAATACTCGTCGGAATTCTATGAAGGATTCTCTATTCTTCGCTACATGGTCTATTGCTCCCGAATCTATAGTCCACAAAGGATTAAATTCAATTAAGAATACAAAACTTGATATATAAGTAAAGTTTCCAAGAATACAATAAGTGTTTACCTTCTTTGGCTCACGACAATCACTAGCATAATGACCTTTCTAGCCACAGTTATAATATTTCACCCTTGAAATTCTCTTCACTCGATGACGTTTTCCTCCCTTATGTTGGTCAACTCTTAGTTTCTTGCTTGAAGAACTTGATCCATTGCACTTCCATTTTTTGAATGAATTAATGTGCTTGCGCTTAAAGCTTGAAGCCCTTTCTAAGCTAGAACCAGCACAATAAATATCCATTACCTACTCAAACGCCATAAGGCTATCCTCTACTAGCTTAAGGTGGCACACGGCATTCTCAAGTTCTTTTATAACTTGGTTAAGAGCTTTTAATGCTTCTTGCTTTTCAGGCACATAGTGAATTTTCATATTCAATATCTCACAATTCTCGACATTCAATTTCTCTTCTTTGTTCAACTCAGCAACTATGTTTTTAGTTGCTGAAGCCATTGGATCTACACATATCAGACACATATGCACGAATTATTAATGCCTATCATTTATGCATCCATTTTGCATAAACTTATCATATTAATGAATAATTTCAAATAAAGTTTCAAAATCTAAAGGTCACTATTTTTCCAATCATAATCCAAAAATCCTAACTTGAAATTATCATTAATATAATCATTTATACAAAAATAAGTTCACCAAAGTCACTAAAACTTTCTTGAACTTCTCACAAATAATTGTAAATTAACATACTAATTTACAACGATAGATAACATTGAACTTTCAATAAGTAAACATATCATTTACACTAAGTAATATATTTAGAGGAAATATATCAACATAGAAAGAAATATTTACACTTAAAACATCTCAAACTAATCTAAGAAGAAATAAATAAATAAACTCAAATATACTCATTGATCTCATAAACTGGGAAAGTCTCTTCTATTCTTATAGTAAAATCCTCTGAGAATTCTGAAGGCACATTGGTCAACCACGAAAAGACCTTTGGAGAGCCCTTATTGCTCCTCCAAGGCACATTCATTCTGTGCCATGTGACACTCAACTCGAGGGTTGAAGTCTTGGTTGCCTCAATTCTATAGTATTCTCTTAAGAAAACTATTGCAAGCCTTCTATAATCCGGGACTACGTTGACCTCTCATATATGATCCAACACTACTTGCTATTTTGGTGGAAGAGTGTTCATTAGAGTCGGTACCTTCTAAAAATCCAGCATAACATAATAATTCCAGATGATTTCTTGTATCATCTGATTGATCCTGACCATGTGTGATACTACGTCACCGTCATTCCATCGATAATTAACTAATTCTGTTTTTAGCCATTCAAGTCTCGCCTTTTGTTTGTCCGTTCTCGGAAATATAGGCATGCGTACAAAATGCATCATTGTTTCTGCAACAAATGCAAAATAAAATGGATTACATATTATCCACAACAAACAAAATCGGAAAAACATATTTTCCTTTTCTTTTCTTTTCTTTTCTTTTTCTTTTTTTGGCCAATCAACGCCAGTCAACGTATGTCAACGGTGGTCAACTCTAGTCAACGGTCAACAATGGTCAACGGATGACCAAGTCAGGTCAATAGGTCAATGGGTTGGGTCAACGGGTCAGCTAGGGACAAAATAGTAATAACATCGAACAAAAAGGGCATGATCGTAAAAACAACTATCAAGGGCAAAAACGTAATAGTTTAAAGAAAATAGGGACAAATCCGTAAAAGTCACGCAGGCGAGTGCCACGCACGCGCCTGGGAACTGTTGCACATGCCAACAACGCTAGACCTTCCAGCCGCACATGGCAGCTCGTCCAGCAATTCCCGGCGGCAATCCACCCATCGTTTTTCTTGTCTCAACGAGAACTACAACCTTGCACTGTCAAAAATAAATTTTGATTCATGGAAAATCAAAAAAGGGGGGGAGAACAGTACGGGTGTGTCAGGATTTCTGTCCCCGAACATCCGACATCAACGTTTCTCAAAATCTCAGCCAAAAACAATTTATATACATTAACGATGATCAGGAAACATGAACAACATCACTCTAATACCAATGTAGGAATCAGATTCCTAAAAAATCGAACCGATACTTGAACGATCAAATACCGAAAACGAAAGCGGAAATGTGCCCGAGAAACATATAACACGGACCGAAGGCATATCACAGAGATGGACAAACCTTGATTACCACAGATTAAATACCGTTGCAATCTCAGAGGAATCGTTTGAAGCTATGGAGTTCGGTTCTTCAAGAGGGAGTAAATTGCTTCAAGGGGAAGAAAATGGAGAAGCGTCTTTTTTCTCTGAAACGCTATAAGTAACGCTATCCCCTTTTAATTCCCTCCCTTTCAACTGGTGCGTCTTGATTAAGGCAGTTGGTGCAACGATTCTTACTGAATCCTGAGGATGGTTCTCTCCCTACCTGAGGGTGTTTTGTATCTATTCGCCGGTTGTTCATGCCGTGCTTTTCCTTTCTAATTGTTAGTGGGTTGCCACGGCTATGGCTTTTTTCCGGCATCCCTCTACTCATTATGATCCATTGTTTTGTGTGGGTCTTGATGCCGTGATCTTCTTGTTCACTTGATCTTTCCTCAATACATTAATTACCTTTCACCAAAAAAAAAAAAAAAAAAAAAAAGTTATCCCCTTTTTCTTTTTCTTTTATATATTGCAGTTATTTGCACTTAGAAAATAATTGTCCTTTCCTCTTATGAGCCCTTCACTTACAGGCCGAGTTTTGGCCCAACATGAGCGGACGGGCTTAACTTGACCCATCAAATAAAAAACCATTAGACTTAATTAACAAATTGTTAAATTGTTTAAGATTCGATTAGCAAAATTAAAAAGGTGTAAGACTGAATTGGCAAAAGTGTAATAGGTTTAATACTTTTTGGATAATGTAGCATTTTCATAATAGAGATCTCTTGTTGCCAACTTTGTATTCTTTATCTTAAAATACTTTGATAATTAGAAATTTGGAGATTTAGAGAGATAGCTGGCTTTCTAAATTATAGCAGACGGTCGGACATTAGCTAATTTATGGAGAGCACCTAACGTTGGGCTCACTTGAGGATCATATTCATTTCGGAAAAATTCCAAAAAATCCTATTGAAGCGGAGTTTGTTTATTAAAGTTCCTCGAAATTTCATTTTGTTCTAAAGTATCTTAGATTTTGATGGCGCTGACCCAATTATCTCATTTGAAATATTAAAAATGAATGACCACTGTAGATGGGAGAGGAAATCTGTATTGAGAAAAAGTCACGGAGTGAAGTAAACACAATTGGACGTTTGTTATGTGTGAGAAGTTCGGGGTGAAGTCAATGTAGAAAATTATTCACATAAATAAATAATTAATCAAGAACAATTGAATCCATATATGACTGTAAAACACCGAAATCGATAAGTACAACGGAATCAAGACATACCTGTTTGAGCCATTGCTTTACTTGAAGAAAAATAGATCAACCTGATAATCAGATATCGATTGGAATGCCAGATTTTCCTTTCTATGACTTATTTTAGTCTAACAGCTTTTAATGAAATCAAGCAACTAATAGATATAACCTACCTTTTTTATAGGCTAAAGAGGGGATCTAGCAAACCATAATCAATAGCGTGTCAACTGGGCCCCTCCCACTACGGGCTTCAGTTAAAGACAATTGCCTACACTTTACTACTCAATTAGGCTCGTTATTAATGAATGCCAAAACCCAGTTCAATAAAATGACTTAAGGGTTTAACAAATATTGGAATATCCATTAACCCGATTATTTAAAATAGAAAATCAATTAATTAATGTAAGCCCATATTATAAAAAATTTCCAACATTCTCCCACTTGGGTTACATTAATCAACTTATTTTTATTTTGAAAGAAATTTTATATTAAAAACGACACTATCGGGTTAATAACTGAAAATTTTGTTTTATGTGGCTACAATTTTAAAAAATAATATTCCAATAACGGCATCTCAAAACCAATCACATCATATATAACCTCAGTATAAAACTATAGAGATCAATGTGTTAAGAAAATACTGCAATACATCACCTTCCACAATCACATATAATGAGCATTATATTTTCATGAATCATGAGTCTAGTAGTGTAGTAAAAAATAGTGCCAATATGTGATCAAAATATACATATCGGTCCTCAATGCAATTTCTCAACGACATGAAACTGCATTAGCGCAATTTCTAAGCAACATGAAATTGCACGATTATATTACAATCCAATATGAGATCTCATAAAATAGTGACATCCAATCGTCTTTAAACTAAAATTTGTTTGAAGATACTGTTTTGTACTGCCATTTCTCAGTCAACAAGAGAAAATATAACAATAAAATCAACAATAATAATCATTGAGAATAAATGCTTTAATAAACATGATGAAAGTATTATCAGTTTGCATATAATTATAATATATAGAAATACAAATTATATAACTTCCACTAACAAAAGAAATCAAAAGAATCTAAAACACTAATATTCTATATATATCCTTTAAACAAAATGGGTCGTAAGCCTTTTGTTAGAGGATCGGCCAATATTGACTCAGTTATGATATTCTTGATCACAATGTCTCTCTTTTTTACCAAGTCTTTAACAATATTATACTTGATCCAGTTAACATTTCAACCGTGACATTATTGTTATTTACAACAAATATAACTATTTGTCACACATAATGCAATAAGATCAATTATGGGCCATAAGCAATTCAACAAAAATAATTAGTACATTATAAACTCTCCTTTGGGCGCACCATTATTTTCCACGACATGAAATTTATAAAGCAACAACAAGGAGAATTGCATATAATTGTCAAGGATCCATCCCCTTTGGGCAGACAAACCCTTTAAATTATACATCTCCATAATATCAATGTAAAGGGGAATTACATATAATTTTCAAAAAATGTATCCCCTTTGGGCAAATAAATATTTTTCAATTATACATCCCCATCTTTTAAAATTGGGAATTAATCTTCATACTATTTTCTAAATTAATATACACAATAACCCCCTTTGGGTGAGTAATTATATATATATATATATATATATATATATATATATATATATATTAATTTTTATCAATAGAGAACTCCAAAAATTTATACCCAAAATTTATCAAACAATATCAAACACTTTACAACATGTGCTTCCCAAGATCATATTACATTTATCAAACAACAATTTTTACCACAATTTTTTAAATTATATATTTTAATATTATTTTATTATTATTTATTAATACTTCGGCTCTCGCGGGGCCCAAGACCCGTGAGCAGCCCAAATTGGACCGCGGGCATGGGCCAGACCCACAAGGCCTAAACCCAACACGGTCCTAAACCTTCTTTCCACTGCTTGGAAACAAGCTAGACCTGCGAGGCCCAAGATGAGACTGTCTCCCCACTTGGGCTTGACAGACGGATTCTGGGCTACAAGCCTGCACAACCAATAGGCCTGGGCTCACGCCCAGAAAAAGAAATATAAAGGTTTCAGGCTATGCCCGGAACCCGAAACATTAAAAAAAAAAAAAAAAAAAAGGATGGGCTTACGCTCATCCATTGGCCCGGCCCGACTGGAGGTCTTCTTCAACCTCCAACCAGATCCCAAATCTCTGCAAAACTCGGTCACACAACCTGGTTTTGACCTAGAACAAAAAAGAACGCCAATTAACTTGATTTTTTATGAAATCTCTCCATGGGTCTTGCATATAACATCAATATAATTTACTAGAATGAATTAAACGAAGAAAAAATGAGTAAATCATCCACATATAAGGTTCAAAATTTCGAATCTAAGTCTCCCATGACCGAAATTCAGTTTTCTTAAATTTAAACTCTAAAAACTTACCTTAATGCAACAAAAGGATGCTAAAACATATATATAACAATACTCATGCAACAATTTATAAAGAACATCAATCAATTGCAAATAATTTGAAAATTCTAGAACTTTTTCATATATAAACCCTAGAATTTCAAATTTAAAATTCTAACTCAATTCACAATAAAATTATACAAATTATATATGGTTGGAAAGATCTCGATATGTAGAACAAAAACCCTATGGTTTCAGGATCAATTGAGCAAAAAATTCACACGGAAAAATAACGACAATATTCGACTCAAAGAGGAAAGTTTCGAATTTGTCCACAAAAAAATAAAATTTTGGGTTCTACAATCATATGTGACCTTGCTCTGATACCACATGTAGAAAATTATTCACATAAACAATTAATTAATCAAGAACAATCGAATTCATATATAATTGTAAAACACCAAAATCGATAAGTACCATGAAATCAAGACATACCTGTTTGAGCCATTGCTTCACTTGAAGAAAAATAGATCAACCTGGTAATCAGAGATCTATAGGAGTGCCAGATCTTCCTCTCTATGACCTATTTGACATCCTGAATTTTCGGTTCTGTTTTCAATTGAATGAATCGGGTTTTTGATCAACGTGCCTATAGTTCTTTTCCTTGAACTGATCATTCACGGGATAACTAGTCTATCAGGTGAAGCCTTTAAGGAATGTAAATGCAATAGATTTAAGAATTCAACCAGGAATCAACTGCTCAACCGTGCTAATCTGCAAATGGTCAATATGGCACTGTCAAAATCGATCAAAGACCGAAGGTAGGTCAATTCAATAGAAGTATGTGATTAGTGTGTGGGTGATTCCACCTTATTGCAAATTTTTTGTCGAACAGCACTAGACTGATTTTTCTGTCATTTCTGTACCCTATGTCCATATTGGAAACCTTGAGATTTTCACGACAATCGAGAGTCACCAATGTGTCGAAGATGTACGTTGTGGCTCGAAATTAATCGACCACAGGTCAATTGCACCAAAAATTCCTAAAAACTACTCGGTAGGCTAGGTCACGCTAAAATCACGCCAGATTGAAATTAACCGCAAATTTGAACTTGATTTCAGAAATTGAAAGTTTTTTCATGTCATTATTCATTTTAGGAACGTCAACTCATCATCCGAAGATTTTTCTGCAAAACGGGATTTTCTGCGAAATTTCAAAGTAAGGGTATTTTGGATCGGGAAAATTAGAGGACCATTTTTTGTCGCATTTTTTGGATTCAAGTTGGTTCAATTGATGAGAAAAAATGTTGAATGGGATGATGACACCTTGGTTGGATTTATGGACTTCAATTTAGGTCCAATTTGAGGGGAATTGATTTAATTTGAGGGGTTTAGGTACAAAATTCGTAGGCCATGAGGGAGACAACATTTTGGACCATTTGGGAAGTGTGTTGAGAAAGATTGAGGGCTGCAAATTGACCATGGATGACAGCCCAAGTAGTGGGGGCATGCAAAGAGTGAAATTGGATAGAAGGGGAGACTTTGTTGGCCATTTGGGACCCCCCAACCTTTAGCTATCTTCTTCTTCTTCAAGGGGCCACTTTATCCATTGTTGTGGCTTGAGAAAGCTTAGAGAAACCAAAGGAAACCGGGCAGCACTTCCCCCTAGCCTGTCGCATGCCCGTCGAAGCCGCCTAAACCACCGCTCACCGTCGCACCCCCGCGCGAGCCTGTCGCATGCCGTCCGCTGTCCCACGCCTCCAGTCGTGCCCAGCCACATCCCCCAAGCCTACCTGGTTGCCATCGAAGCCCCCTGGTTGTCGTCCAAGCCGCTGGAGCAACCGCCGTCGCCTGTCGTCGCCCGCAGCAGCCTCTGCCAGCCCATCTCACCGTTTTCAGCCGCTGGTTCCAGCTTGCTCGACCTAGGACAAAACCAGAAGCCCATCCCAAGCATGGGCCGTTTCGGGCCTTAGTTGGTGTCATCGCAGGGTTGATTGTTTCCCGCCTCCGCGTCGTCGTCGTCGTGGACTCACCGGATCGCTAAATCGGTGAGTTTACTTGCTAAACTCTATTTATGGAGTTAATTATTCTTAAGGGATGATTAGTTTAGGCTAAGTATGGTTTATGTGGTTAGTTAGATTAGATTAGTGATTTAATTATTCGTTTGTGCATGTTTGGTGGTTAGAACGGCTTAATTAAGGATTAGATAGATCATGCTATTTATCTAGTTAGGTTCAGAATTTTTCCGGGCCCATTTAGGTGTTTAATTAGGCAATTCTAGCCTAATTTTGTATTTTTTGTATTTAATTACATTTATTTAATTATTTTTTATATTTATTTAATTATTTATTATTTTCCAGAAATTAGACCAGGATAACCCGTGACTGGAATTTTGTGCTGATTGAAGTGGTGTGCTTGGTTTATGCAATTGATTGCTAAATTGTGCAAATTGAGTGGAAATTGTTATTTTGGGTATTTATTCCAAAATTGTGAAATTTTGATATTCAATTGGAAAAATCTCGGGTGTCGGGTTTTGACACCGAGAATGATTTTAAGGACTAGATTGAATCGTGGGATTTTAAAAGTGTGAATATCAATTTTTCTAGTTCACCTTGAACTGTCAGCTTGTTAGAGCATTGAATTGTCAGCTTGTGCGAGCATTAATATATTAACTTGTGAGAGCATTGAATTGTTAGCTTGTGCGAGCATTAATATGTCAGCTTGTGAGAGCAATTATCGTTTATTAGCTTGTGAGAGCAACGATCTATATATATCAGCTTGTGCGAGCTACCATCTATATATATCAGCTTGTGCGGGCTACCATCTATATATATATCAGCTTGTGCAGGCTACCATCTATCTACATCAGCTTGTGCGAGCTACCATCTATCTACATCAGCTTGTAAGAGCATATAATCTATTTCAGCTTGTGAGAGTAGTAATGGTATCGATTGATTGATAGATGGTATTGTTTGATAGATGGTATGGATTGATAGATGGTATTGATGGTGTCGAATCGATTGGACTGAATTGATTAGTTGAGATTATGAATTGTTTTGACTTGCAGGAAGGAACTAAGGTAAGGAAAGTCCTCTGTCTTATGTGTATAGACTGCCTCTAGCCATATTTCCTTCATAATCGGAGTTTAAGGGGTGAAGTTGCTGAGACATTGTCTCACCCCATCGTGGGCTCAACCTTTTCAGGTCCTTAAATGGCGGTTCCTCCGAAACATTTTGGTCAGCCAATGAGGGTTACCAAGCGAAGTTTTGATTACCATGCCCTAGGGGGTCAATGGGTCTATGAACTCGTGGTGACCATCATCTGGGTCGATGAGGGCCTACCTCATAGGGTACCTCATCGGTTCAGAGCGTGGTTTCCTTACGGTTTCAATGGATTCCGTGTGGGTCCCCTCCAAGGTTTTGAAATTCCCGTTGTGGTAGTCAATGCCACTCTAGGGGAGAGTGTAGCCGACCCTCCTGATGGTGCTGTGGAGGACCCGACGCCCCCGGAGCCTTTGGAGACCGAAGGATCGGCGAATGTGTCCAGCTAGCTGGTCATAGGACAGTTTCATTTTGAGAGCCGGTCTTTTGTAGACTTTTGTCTTTAGTCTACTGTTGTATATAAATCGGGGTGTTTATAAAAGTGTTTTAGTTGTGAATTCTTTCCTGCTTTTCTATCCCGTGTTGGTTGTTGTCAGGGGTATTTGTTCGCTTCCGCATGCGTATTAAAATGAATGGGTTGGTGACGCATCTTGGAACGTCGCAATTTTATCAACCACCAAGAGATGGGCATGCGCTCGAGGATCGAAGCGTGACACATATTTCAGTAAAGTAGCTTTTGATGGGATCAAGCAACTGATAGGTATAACCTACCCTTTTATAGGCTAGAGAGAGGACCTAGCAAACCCTAATCAATAACATGTCAATTGGGCCCCTCCCATTACGGGCTTTAGTTAAACACAATTGCATGCACTTTACTATTCAACTAGGCTCGTTATTAATAGATGTCAAAACCTAGTTCAATAAAATCACTTAAGGGTTTAACAAATATTGGAATATCCATTAACTCGATTTTTTAAAATAGAAAATTAATTAATTAATGTAAGCCCATATTATAAGAAATTTTCAACAGTCAATTCATGACTAAGTGAATCACCGCCAGGTGCGAATGTATGTGTGACGAGCATATATTCATCAGTGCCCAATTATTTTCATCAGTGATGAATACAGGGGAATTATTGAGTCAAAAGTGATTAAAATCGACTTATTTTAAAGTCTAAGTCTAGAGGACTTCACTTCTACTGCAAGAGAAATTTTTAGATTTTTCTTGATTATGGGGAACTAGTATTTATGGCAAAGGTAATGGTCTTGATCATGCCATCTACTTAAAAAATTATTAAGAAAAAAAGAGTAAGTACCAATGTTGTATTTAGGGTTACGCTAAGTTTTGACTTCTTGACTTTTAAAACCTTGAAACTTTCCAAATTAAAATTTTTCATAATGTCGCAAAATAAATCAATATTGACTTGTTGAATTTCTTCTAGTGACCTTTTAGAGGTGAAAACTCTCAATAGGAAAGCTAATGGATTATTAAGCCAAAAGCTTAGCGCGGACTCTCCTAAACCCTACTAATCACAACCTACTTAATATGCAATCTACTAATCATTGGGATTTGCCCTAAATGCCACCCTTCCCACATGGGAAGAGAGAGATGGGAGATTCGAATCCCCATCTTCTCAAGGGAGTCAGGGTGAGAACAATTTAGTTTTAGATATAGATTTCGACTCTCACGCCCTGTAAGGAGGTAGGGTAAAAGTCTAAGAATGAGAGTTAGAATAAAAAATAGAGTATGACCAATAAAAAAAAAAATGCAATCTACTTACCTTTTAGAGTCACAACTGATCAACTATTGCTTATTAACACCTAAGTAAAATGCGGGAGTACATTTTACTTCTATGAGCCAAAAAAAGAATAAATTTGGAGACTTAATTACTCTAGATAAGTCTAATGCCCTTTCGATATCTTTTCTATTTACTTTCAAAAATATTTTGCAATTGATTTTGGTTAATTTTAAGCCAAAGCCACTAATAAGTAAGAGGTGGTCATATGGGTGCTCAATTAATAATATAAAACTCAAAAAAAAAATCAAAATACTAAATAAATTGCTAGAATAGGGCAAAGACTTAAATACCTCAAGCACGCAAAATGTTAGTGGCTATATGAAAATAATTGTTCTGCAAGATGTCAACTAAAAATGCATGCATAGCCGAGACATGATTTTCTAAATGCAATGACATTTTATTATTTTATTACTTCTTTATGAAAATTAAACTATATAATGCACGAGATGCAATTTTATTTTAAAATATGACTATATGACCTAATTTAACTAATGACATGTGACATAAATTATTTATATGACCTAATTCTAATTACAAGTAAAAGAAATAAAATCTATTTTAACATGACATGTAATTCAAGTTACATGACCCTAGACATACAATGACTAAATGATATGGAAATTACGATGGCAACAATGAGGTGGCTACGATGAGATGACAATATATGCAACTAATTCTATATTAAATTTCTCGATACCTGATCCTGGGGACCATAAAATCAGTTCCAGTCAACAATTCTCCCTGAACTGGACCCGGACCTCGGGATGGCTTTCCCTACCCACTACCTATCAAACTGAAGCTACGGATGTCATCTACACTTGTTAGTCATCTCCAAAAAAGAGGTCATTTACTAAGTGAAATTCCCTAGTTACCACAACATGCTGATTCTGAATCAGGAAAAGTCTTAATGAACATTTCATCAAACATTGAGTTCAAACCGGGCGTAAATCTTACAAATGGAGGGAGAGTCCAGGTTACCTCGGAAGAGGCAGACTCCGATCCTGCTCTTCATTTAGTTTTAAGGTCATTTGCGATGGAGACAGGCACGTCATGGAGGTGCTTGGGTTCCTCTCGATGCTTGCAGGCCATCCACTGCTTCACTCTCATTTCGCTCCATATCGGCGTGAAATCTAGGCATTGTTGAACAAAATGAAAGCCTGCAAACAAAGATCGAACAGATAATGCATTGCCAAGACAGAACACTTAGCTTTCACGTGTTCCTTTCAATGCGGCTGGCGGTGACTTGTGACGATTTGAAGATGGTATCGATGACCGTAAAGTGGGGTGTGAGTTTTATGAATTTGACCCCTCCAGATCGGTTTTTCTCTGGAATCCCCCGGTGCGGACTACATCTTTTACTATTCTCTCTTGTTTTTTTCATATGCACGAAAGCCCCACTTTAGTTGTTGGAAATATATCTTGAAGATTCCGTTTCCGTTGATTGTGATTCAGTCAATCGTGGATTAGTTTTGGTAAATAAGAAAATAGGAAAATAGAGATTCATTTATTATTTTTTCCTATTTTATTCTTTTGTCTCTTACACTATAAATTTAACAATGCAATGTAAATGTATACAGTGAATATACAGAGGAAAAGCCTTTTCCCAAGTCTCCATTACATTTTCTATCATGGTATCAGAGCCGATACTCCTAGCCTAGCTTCCGCAGATTCTTGAATTGCCACCGTTCTTTTTCTGGGCTATTGTTGCATGATCTTTACCTGCAAAACAAACAAGCAAATCGGTTAGGAATTCAACTTTTTTTTTTGTACCATGACAAATAATGTTGAGAACTCCTCAACAAAGGAGACACCTACCTCAGATCCGGCTATTCCCCTTGGTGAAGACCAGCTTCTGTTTAACCATCAGAGGAAACTCTTTCTGCAAGGTTGATTCCGACATTGGGCCAAACCTCCGGCCCAACCCAGTGGCCTCCAACCTTTCCTCCAGCGTATGGACAGGTATGGACCCAGTATCCTTTTGGCCTGTCGCTAGGACAAGTATAGACCCAATATCCTTTTGGGCCGTCGCCGTCTGTAACCGGCCCAACAGAAGCATCGGGCCATATGAATCCGGCTCAAGGATCCGGATCCGTTCCGGCTCAAGGACCCGAATCTATCCCGGGTCAAGGGACGAATCCCTACCCGGGATTTCAACCCAAATACGCGCCACCGGGTTAGGGATCCGGATCTAACCCGGGTCAAGGGACGAATCACTACCCGGGATTTCAACCCGGATACGCGCCGCTGTTTTTTCCGGTTGGCGGCGGCGGCCGACCAACAGACCCGAATTCAAGCTCATCAGGATGCAGCTTACTAGAGTGGAGAACTACACATCTTGGGCTAGGGATCTCCGGCACACCCTTGTCACCAAAGACAAGGACGGCTTCCTAGACGGAGCCGTCCCTTTTCCAGCCGACGAACGGCTCCAAAGCAGTGGCGCAATGCAACCAACTAGTTCGCACATGGCTTGGCAACTGTCTCGCCCCAGAAATCGCAGCCGGACTTCCACCTACCGAAGATTCCAGAACCCTTTGGGACAGCATACGCGAGATGTATGGACGCCTCGACCGAGCGAAGCTGTTCACCATCACTCAAGTTTTGTCAGAGTTGAAGCAAGGGAACCTCTCGATTACCTCTTGCTTCAACCGCCTCTCTGCTCTATAAAATGAGCTTGAGGCTGCCGAAGAGCCACTCAAGGGGCCCGAAGACACCCTCCAATAGTATCGCAAAATCAAAGAGAGAGAGAAGACGACGAGATTCTTACTGATTCTCAATGAATCCTTCTCGGCTTTTCGGTCGCAGATCCTCACAATGGACCCTCCATCGCCGCTCGGCCGCATTTACTAGTTGGCCGTCCAAAAGGAGCACCATCGGATGGCTGCCGCTAAACACGCTCGGGTAGGCATGAGCCTTACCATCCTTCCTTCCAGCGAAGCAACCTCCGGCGGAACCTTCACAGATTTGGAGAGAAAAATCGTGGCTGCAGCTACGGCGAGGAGAACCAAAGGAAACCCTAAGTCCTTGCATTCCAACGGCTCAGATCAAAGATCTGGAATGGACGGCTGGGATTGCTGATCCAGAATGGACGGCTCAGATAGAAACACTAGATCCGACGGTTGGGATCTCAATGCTAGAATGGACGGACGAGATCGACGCGCTGGATCAGACAGCCATCATTTATCCGCGACTTCAACAGAATCGGACGGCTGGGATCGTGCCACGTCAGCAAGAAAGGTCAGTGGGCAAAATTCTAGATTTAAAAATAAATATTGCAGCTACTGTAAATGTCTACATCATACTATTGAAACATGTTGGAAGCTGCATGAAAAACCTAATGACAAGGACAAAAAGAGAGAATCCATAGTTTCTCAGGTTTTTGCACAAAATGCAGATGGATCACCTCACCAGATGATCACTCAAGAACAATATCGGAATATTGTACAGATGCTGGATCAATTCAAGACTAGCGATAAAGGTGCAGGATTCTCAGGTACCTTCCTATACAACAAGAATTCGTTTTCAGTTGATATATGGATTATTGATTCAAGTGCTAGTAACCACATAGTATG
This sequence comes from Eucalyptus virginea, assembly GCA_014182375.1. Taxonomy (NCBI): domain Eukaryota; kingdom Viridiplantae; phylum Streptophyta; class Magnoliopsida; order Myrtales; family Myrtaceae; genus Eucalyptus; species Eucalyptus virginea. Next base: position 15,926,635 of record CM024516.1, on the reverse strand, counting down.
TAACAAAAATCTGTTTTCTCACACAATAAAATGCCATAATCCCCTATCACGGTGCGTCTTCCAAATGGCAACATCACAAATGTTACCAAAACCGGCACCGTACATCTTGGTCAAAATTTAATCCTAAAAAATGTCCTATATATTCCAGAATTTGAATTCAATCTTTTGTCTGTCTCAAGAGTATGTGAGGATAACTCTTGCCATGCCATATTCAATTCAGACAATTGTCTTTTTCAGGACCATTCGACTGGCAGAGTGATGGCCTTAGGTAGTATGGTAGAGGGACTCTATTTCTAGAACAATTCCCTCGGAGATTTAGAATTATTAAATAAGCATGTTTCTTGTAATGCCATCAGTTCAAATAAAAATCTCCTTTCTCCATCAATGATTGGGTCACAGTGCCTCTTTTCCTCATCCAAAATGTCCAATATGTCCTTTAGCTAAACAATCTCAAGCACTCTTTCCGAAAAGTACATCTCGTGCAACAAATTCTTTTTCTTTACTTCATATGGACATTTAGGGACCTTATCATACTCCTCACCATGACGGATCTCGATTCTTCCTTACAATTGTTGATGATTACACTCGAGCCACATAGGTTTATCTTATGCAATCGAAAAGCCAAACTTTTGGTAATTTATCAAGTTTCTTTTCCATAATTAGAAATCAGTTTGGTAAATCTGTACAAAGAATCCGTACAGATAATGGGTGTGAATTTTTCACTTCTGATTACAACACATTACTACCTTCCCATGGCATACTTCATGAAAGTTCCTACACTTACACTGCACAACAAAATGGAGTCGTTGAGTGCAAACATTGGCATTTGTTAGAGGTTGCCCGTGCTTTAAAATACCAAGCTTCTATTTCAAAAGATTTTTGGGGAGATTGTGTGGTCACAGCAACCTACTTGATCAATCGCATGCCAACTCGGATTCTTAATGGTAGGACCCCTTTTGAGATGCTTTACAACAAACAGCCTAATAATAATCACCTTAAAGTATTTGGTTGTTTATGTTATACAACAAATGTGGGTCCTTGAGATAAAATGGGCCCTCAAGCCACTAAGTGCGTTTTCATGGGATATTCTTCTCTTCATAAAGGATATCGAGTTATGGAAATCTCTACAAGGACTTTCTTCATTAGCAAGGATGTTGTATTCCATGAAGATGTATTTCCGTTTGAGGAAATGGTTTCTTCATCACAGCCCTCTTTACCATCAGGGCACGACAGATATTTTTTGTCCGATGAATCTTTATCCTCAGCACCAGAGTTCCTTATCACACTAGGACCACCCATATCATCAGGATCATCTCTGTCTGTATCGACGGAATCTACACCTTCAGAAGCAACATCGCCAAGTTTATCTGAGGACATTTCTCAATCTCCTTTAACAACAGCTATCTCACCAATTATTCCCAAATCATCGGATCCTCCAGCACATATCATTGAGCAGCCTCGATGATCTAGACAGCACACTCGTCCGCCTACATGGACCAAGGATTACATATGTTCTGCAGGAAGTTCTTCAGGTACACAATATCCCATTACCTCATATGTGTCATTTAATCAGTTATCGCCAAGACATATGTGTTGTATCAATTGTATATTTGAAAAACAGGAACCATCCTCATTCGCTAAGGCAGCACGAGATCCTAGATGGCGACACGTGATGGAATCTGAACTTACTGCTCTAATGGAGAATCACACCTGGGATATTGTCCTTTTGCCGCCAAGATGGAAACCGATTGGCTACAAGTGGGTTTATAAGGTCAAATTCAAGGCAGATGGTTCTATTGAGCGCTATAAGGCTCAATTAGTTGCCAAGGGATTCACTCAAAAAGAAGGTTTTGATTACCATGAGACTTTTTCTCCAGTAGCTAAAGAAGTCACTATACGTTCCTTCTTGTCCGTTGCAGCCATACAGAATTGGTCCCTCCATCAAATGGATGTGCATAATGCCTTTCTCCACGGTCATCTGGATGAAGAAATCTACATGGATATTCCTCAAGGATTACGCAGACAAGGAGAGTCTCGGGTATGTCGTCTTCGCAAATCCTTATATGGATTAAAACAGGCATCTAGACAATAGTATGCCAAGTTCACTGCTACACTAACCAATGTAGGTTTTGAGCATTCTAAGTATGATTATGCCTTGTTTACATGTACTACAAAAGACTCATCAATTTATTTGTTGATATATGTCGATGACATACTTGTCATGGGAAATAATGATTCTGATGTTGCCAAGTTCAAAAGGTATTTGCACTCCACTTTTCACATCAAAGATTTGGGACCACCAAAATATTTTCTCGGCATCGAGATTGCTCGATCCAATGAAGGAATTTGCCTCAGTCAAAGGAAGTTCATCTTGGAGATTGTTTCCGAAGCAGGTTTATCGGGATGTAAACCATCAGTCATCCCAGTTGAGCAGAATGTCAAGTTGACGATGCATGAATATGACATTAGTTCCCCTTCAACTATTAAGGACTTAGTGCTCAAAGATCCTTCTGAATATTAGCAACTTGTCAGAAAGTTGATCTATCTTACAATGACAAGACCTGACATATCGTATGTGGTACAAATACTCAATCAGTTCATGCATATGCCAAAGCAATCACATATGGATGCGGTGTTGAAGGTTGTGAAGTATCTGAAGAGATGTCCAGGCCTTGGTATACTTCTATCCCGTGACTGCAATATGAAGATGACAGCTTTTTGTGATACAGATTATGCCACTTGTCTAATGACCAGAAGATCTATTACTGGTTTTTGCATAAAGCTAGGAAAGTCATTGATTTCTTGGAAGACAAAGAAGCAGTCAACTGTCTCACTATCATCTGCAGAATCAGAGTATCGGGCCATGGCAAAGGCTACCTGTGAAATAGTCGGGATACGAGGACTACTCTTGGATCTTGGAATACAGGTCAGTGGACCAACTAAATTGTTTTGTGATAATGATGCTGCACTCAAATTAGTGGCAAATCCAGTTTTTCATGAGAGAACAAAACACATAGAAGTGGATTGTCATTTCACTCGAGATAGAATCAAAGATGGAGTCCTCGTGACAAAAGGAATTGGAATAACGGAGCAACCTGCAGACGTCTTCACTAAAGCGTTATGTCGGAAACAGCATAGGTACCTATTGAGCAAGCTAGGTATCCTTGACATCTACAGGCCACCAGCTTGAGGGGGAGTGTTGGAAATATATCTTGAAGATTTCGATTTCGTTGATTGTGATTTAGTCAATCGTGGATTAGTTTTGGTAAATAGGAAAATAGGAAAATAGAGATTCATTTATTATTTTTTCATATTTTATTCTTTTGTCTCTTACACTATAAATTTACCAATGCAATGTAAATGTATACAATGAATATACAGAGGAAAAGCCTTTTCCCAAGTCTCCATTACATTTTCTGTCATTAGTTTCTCTGTTTCGCTGCATTCATCTACGCATTGTCAGCCTGCCCATACACTCCACCCAGCGCCCCCATTCCCTGCTCTCGTTTTCTTCCATTCCTTATATCTGCTTTCTTGGTTTTGCTTTTTATTCCATTGTACCCAACGTCTCTGCCCTTTTCTTATCCTTTCGGTTTTGTAATCTCAATTTAGACTTTGTACAGATGATGCCCCACGCGAGTTATGTATCTCAACATGTGATCTCGCCTAATTCAACATTCGATGTGGATACGCTGAGTGAATATTTCTAAATGTGGAAAAAATTCTAAACACAAACCCAATCCCTAATTTTTCTGATGAAATGTGTGAGATGTATTTGGGCAAAATTTAGGTATCTACAATGTTATTAAATAATTCATGCATATCTCCTGTCACCTGAATCTCCTAAATAATATTAGAAAATGAAGAATCTTCGGGATGTCACAACTTGTATCTCCCTAAAAGAAAATCCACCCTCGAAATTTAGATTTACCTTATCAATTAAATAACTATTAATACTTGTCTTTCATTTTAATTTTCGCTTTCCACTTGGTTGTCTCCAAATCATGATATTGCCACAAGCCTTTTGATCTAAAATATGTATTGGCTTCTCTATATTAATTACTCTCTGGTTTATCTCAATTATCTCGGCATGATATTCAAGAGGTTGTTTGCTAACAAATCAGACAATCCAGTAGAGAGAGAGAGAGAGAGAGAGAGAGAGAGAGAGAGGAACCAATTTTTTCTCAACAAGAGCACCGAAACTCCATCATTTGGCCCTTGAAAATCTGATCTCTTTCTCCCCTAAGGTTTTCCTCAAATTTTATTTCAGTACTTTTGTCTTCAAAAACAAAAGTACTACCTCTATAGCTTATAAATGACTTTCCATTACCAGAATTCCAAAATTTCCTTCATCCATTTTCACTAGACATTTTAAAATTTCGAATGCATTGTTTAGTCTTCCAACCATCCTCGATCAAATCCACCGAAATTTATTCTTAAAATTTGTCATGTCCAAAAGATCAAATTATAGCATTTAAGCAATCCTTATTCTTTTTCTGACAATTTCTAAGAATCATCGATTCTTAAACAGCTTCTAAGATCTCCGAAGTGCCAAACCTGTACAAATATTTTCTTCGATACCAAAAATCTATTACCATTCGTTGACACTAAAAATCTAACCAGTAATACATATATCAGGTCACAATTTACTGCATTTTCCATATTCATCACAACTTGAACTTCCCCATCCATCGATTAAACTATCAGGATTTCCATTATCTCAATAAAGACAGCCTAAGAATATCACATTGTCCACTTGAAGAATTTGAGCAAATCAACTCTTCTGTAGTTCATGAAAATCTTCAAATATTCTTCATGCTCTTACTAATTGCTCGAATAGAGTTTCTGCAAAGACTTCGGTGCGAGCTTTTGATTGGACAAAAAAGGAGGTGATCGGGGAGATCCATCTTGATGTGCAAATAGGGCCGGTTGTTTTCAACATCCCCTTTCAAGTAATGGACATACCTACCACATTTAATTTTTTGCTAGGTCGTCCCTGGATACATACTGCTGGAGTGGTACCATCAAGTCTATATCAAAGTGTGAAGTTCGTGATCAAAAGGAAGCTGGTCACTGTGTATGGCGAGGAAGACCACTGGATTTATCATGAGACATCTATCCGTAGAGCTAGATTTCGAGTTCGAATCAAGTTACCACTCATTTGAGTTGATGTCCACCATACATGCTTCTCGAGGTTCGTTGCCACCCACTCCTGAGGTTTCAGATGCTACCCTCATGGTAGGAAGAGTGATGGTTGGGAATGGCTTTGTTCCTGGCCATGGTCTTGGAAGAAGGGGTCAAGGCATTCGAAACCCCATTGAAGCCCTTTGGAGATCCCGTTTTGCCAGATTATGGTACTATGGAAGAGGTGGAGAAAATTCTAGAGGGCAAAGACAAGAAATGCAAAACTTGCCACCTGAGCAAGGACGAGGGAGGCAAAACTGATTACCTCCCAACATTCGCAAGACGTTCCCTGGCCCTCCAAGAATGATGGAAGATGGAGCAGAAGTGATGGACACCCTGGGGCAGCTAAGTGGCAAATTCGACTATTACGTGAAGTATTCGGCCTCTCCCAGCTTTTACATTGACCCTCGAGATACTGTCCCAGATGGATGGGGTGGCATGGACGATCCGGCACCACCAAAGACAAAGAACCTTGATGATGCACTGGAAGGAATCACGAGCCTATTCGATGACCTCCTTATAGGAGCCATTGACGAAGGGCCCACAAGAGCAACCCATTTATTGCGTTTATACATTCCCTTGCGTGGGAATTTTTATTGCTTTCTAGGAAATTTTTTCAATTTCTCTTTTTTCACTTTCTTTTAGGGATTGAACGACACGCGGACTCCTGGAGTGCCATAACTTGGCACAAGGGACATTTAAGTGCCATAACTTACTAAAGTGACACTTAAGTGTCGAAATCGAAGCAAAATGGATCACTTGAGTGCCAATCCGGCCAAAATTCAGTCAAAACGCTGAAGTGTCAATTTTCCGGTGAAGCAAGTACAAAACGGTGTCATTTTGGTGTTGAGGTGGTAAAAATTAATATAAAATTAAATAAATTAAATTTATTTAAAATATTTATAAAAAATACAAATATTAAAATATTTGAAAAAAAAAAAAAAAAAGGGAGGTGGTGAAGGCTCGCCTCCCGCCACCGCCGGCAAGGGCTGGCGATGGAGGGGGGTCGACCGGGGTCGCCAGGCCCTAGCCAAGGGCCAGCGACCCCAGCCGACCGGCGGTGAGGGGGAAGGAGGAGGAGGGGAGGCAACCAACAGCTAAGGAGGAGGAAGGAGGAGAAGGAAAAAAAGGGGGGAAGAAGAAGAAGGAGGGAGGCAGCCGGCGACGAGGGTCGGGGCTGCCGAGCCTTGGCCAAGGGCCGGCGGCGAGGGCTGCGTGCCCTCGGCCAAGGCTCGACGGCCCCGGTGGACCCTTCCCCACCTTCCAGCGATGGCATGGAGGCGGTGGCCATGAGGTCTCAACCCTTAGCCGTCGACCGCCTTCCTCCTCCTCCGTTTTTTTTAATAAATATAGATTATATTATTATTTTGTTTTAAATTTAATTTAATTAATTTTTATATTATATTAAAATTCAAATTATGCCAAAACGACGACGTTTTGGCCGATTTAAGAGCTCTATTTTGGCCAACTATAGAAACAACGTCGTTTTGGGTGAATTAGAGCTAAGTTAGCTCTCTAGCGAGCCACCTCGGCAAGGAATATTAATATTTAATTGTCACATATGATTTTCAGCCGGCTTCGCCGGAGGTGGCACTCAGGTGTCCCATTTTTCTTAAAATGTGACACTTAAGTGTCACTTTCGTAAGTTATGGCACTTAAGTGTCCCTTTGTGCTAAGTTATGGCACTTGAAGCGTTCTTTTGCCGGGATTGAACATTACTTTTTCCATTCGATAAGTGTAATTCATTGATAAATTTCAATAAAATTACAAGTTCTATTTTGAGGGCATGATAAGGCACACCAAACCAGCCCGGTGATGATACCCAACCGATAAAAAAGAAAAAAGAAAAACCAAGGAAAATTATGAGGCCTGGGCTTCATCATGCTTCTTCTTGTCAAAATGTTTCAAAAATGTTTTTGCCAAAGAATTTCAAAAAAATAATTAAAAAAAAAAAAGAAATGTAGTTTACCTCGTTTATCTTTCTGATTCATCTACTTCCTGTTTCAGGAATGATCTTATGGCATGCAAGGACATGGGAATGGTCCAATCCAATGCAACAAGTGCTTATAATGATGATCCCAAAGACTCGATCGAAGATTCCATTGAGGTGCAGCATAGCTAGGAATAACATGAAAAAGCCAAGGCTCTCACATCCGAACATGTGGCATCCTACAATTCCTTGCCAATCTTTAGAGATGCTTTAATTCATGTCTTGCATTAAAGCTTTGGCCAAGCTTTTGGTGAATAATTATTTAATAGAAAAATTCTAATTTTGGCCATGTGAATTATGGATTGGAATTTATTAAATTAGGTCACAAAGTTTTGTGAATTATAAATTTCAATTAGGTGTTTATAAAAAAAAATTAAGGTTTAAGGAGGATTATTAGGATGAGGTGTGGGCCAAAATTCTAGCTCAAGACCAGCCCACAAGAAGCCCCACCCTTCGGCCATTTGGGCCTAGCGGCGAAGCCCAAAGGAGGAGGAGGAGCTGTCGACCAAGCTGGCCTCAAGCCCGGCTGGATGGAGCCCCATTGGGCCGTCAACCAAGGAGGAACCGGCCCATGAGAGGCCCACTCTTTTTTGCATGAAGATTTTGCCAAGTGTTTCCCCCTTAGTCCAAGTGTCCTTCATGCAAAATCAATGATTGTTCATCATTGAGGAGAGGAAAATTTGAGAACCGGTTGATGATGAAGGGGAAGCGTCATTGGAGAGAGAGAGTGAGAGAGAGAGCTACCGAGGGGAAGAGAGAAATCGAGAGAAAGGGAGAGTGAGCGTGCGGAAGAAGAAGGAAGCCAATCGTCCATCGTCGCCGTGTCCAGTCGCCGTGTGCCCGCTGTTTGCTCGGTTTAGAGGCAAGTTGGGATCCTAAATCTGCTCTTGCATGTTGTGCCTAGTATGTGTGCTTGAATGGTGATAGAATTCGGATGTTTAGGGTGTTAAAAGTTGAAGTTTTAAGAGGGATGTTTGAGACTAGTGAACTGTTCTTGAGAAAACAGTTCGACCTTGGATGCTCTATTGGCTTGCATGTGATGTTTGAGTTGGATTTTGGCCGTGACTTCTAAATGAAAGTTGTTAAAGACTTCTTTAAATATAACATACTCAAATTTGGGACAAAACTAACAAGTATAAGTGGGTGAAATCTTTATTTTTCGGAGAGACTGAATCTGGAGATTTCGGTAACTACCTTTGATGAATGCATGGACTGTAAGGCTATCTTTTTGTTGAAATTTCACTTCAATTTTTTAATGAAATATGTAAAGGACATCCTGAGGTTTAACATATCAAAAATTTAGAGAAAACTAACAAGAATAGATAGGTGAAATTGTGGTTTTTCGGAAGTAGTCAGATCTGGAAACTTCGGTATTGAAACAAAAGTTTTAACCGCCTATATTTAATCACCTAGAACGAATTTGATTCTTATTTCTTCATGAAAAACCTACCTTAGGATCTTGAATACAACATAGTCGAATTTCATAAATTTTGAAGGCCATTTGGGTATTTAATCGAAAATGCTTTTAAAACCGTGTAACCTGGTGTATTCGGACTTGATCAGTTTCAATGCATGGGCCATATCATTCTGTATGAAGTTCTTTCGGCAAAGTGTTCTTCACGAAGTATCTTTCTTTATATCTTCCCTGAAACATATTAAAATTTCATAATTTTTGAAGTTCATTTTCCTATTTAACCAAAAATGTTTCAAAAAATGTGCAAGCTGAATTGTTAGAATAGTAATGCTGTGATGCATGGTCTATACCGAATTTTATGAGAGTCTTTTGGTGTGGTGTGTTTCATGAAATATCTGTCTTTATGTCTTGACTATCACATGTTCGAATTTCATAATTTTTAAAGGTCATTTGGGTATTTAATGGAAATATTTTCTAAAACTGTGCAAGCTGGATTGTGCGAAATTTAAAGGCTGTAATTTATGACCATTCTGTTTTGCATGAGCCCCATGAATTATATTGATTGAGGTGATTGAATCTTGCTGAGCACGTGATGATATTTGGCATTGCATACAGAATCAAATGTTGAATTTGACCTTGTTGCCATTACATCATGTGTCATATTGATTGTGAGACATAAATTGGTGAATACGAATTATGATGAATGAGGAAACTGTTGGAGGTGAGCCGATCATGCCCTGGGAGTGTCAGGATGCCCAGGATGGGGGGTGCCGGATGCCTGGTTGTATTGTGATACATGCCCGGATGTCCTCGGGAGTTTCAAGATGCCCGGAATGGTTGGGTGCCGGAAGCCTCGGAGGTTTGTGCCCGGGGAATGCCTCGTGATGCCAGTTGGAATACGAGATGCCCAGAATGTGGGGGTGCTGGATGCCCGGTGGTGTGTCCCGAAGATTTTCTTGCGATGCCAAATTGGGGTGCAAGTGATAGAATGTGGGATGCTATTACTGATCCCGAGAAAGAAAGATGTGGTGATCAAATTGAAAGATAAAAAGTGGAAAATTGAATCATGCATGGTATGGTGACATGTATGCATGGCTGTATGATATGATGTGTACATGAGGTATGGTATATGTGTGAATACTTAATGATGAGTGCATGGTTGTATATACACCTATGGCATGATGGTATATGTGTGGATGCTTGATGATGAGTATAAGGTTGTATGTGCACCTATGGCATGATGGTATATGTATGAATGCTTGGTGATGAGTGCATGATGATGTATGCACATATGGTATGGTGACATATGCATGGCTGCAGGGTAAGTTATGCTTAAATGCATGAAAGATATGTACTCTACTATGATGTTGTGATTATATTATGTGATGCATTGAGTAGTTAATGGATCTTTTACCTACTGAGTGGCTGTACTCACCCCTTCGGGAACCAACATTTCAGATTAGGAAGATGCCGCTCTCTCCGGTCACGCAGGGTGCCTTTTACGGCCTCCCATCTGACGTGGAGGTAGAGTGTTCGGAGATTGATTGCGTTACCATCCCTAGTCTGACGTTTGTACTAGTTCGCGTGCTAGTCATGTATGATGTGGGCCTGGCTGGGGGCCCGATCATCCAGGAGTTTTTGTCGGTCCACGTCCACCGAGATGGAGTGATTCGAGGGATGTTGCTGCCGCCACCGCCCGACGCGCCAGGATGGGTGTGATGGCCGCATGAGGAGTAGAGAGTTGACGTTTCTTTTTTAGAGTAGCCGACACTGGTAGATGGAGGATGACACGTGATCGATATAGGGGTCAAGATATCTTTTGGGTTGTGACCAAGTGTAGTTAAAAGTCTTGGCTTTTCTTTTTGGTTGTACCGACTCGAGGAATCTATCATGAAAATATATAAATAAAAGTGGCTCGGCTTCATCTTTTCATATGATGTGTAGTTGGTGTGCATTGCATTATGGTTATTGGAGGTAGAGATGGTGAGACTCAATTATGCTTCCGCTAATAAGTTACGCTGGGACCGTTTTCAAAAAAAAAAATGCCTAAGGACCTCGGTCCTTCTTTAAACCCCTTTATATAAAAGATAAGTAACGGATATCTTAGTGAGATAAAGTGATTGGCAGGCTGTGGCGACCTCAGGAGTTCAGGGGTGCCACAGAACAACCTGTCACTATTAATTTAGGTGACACAGAAGAAGCCAAGGAAGTGAAAATTAGGGCAAATCTCCTCAAAGACGTAGCCAAGCGCCTAACTCAGTTACTGAAAGAATATCAAGATGTCTTCGCATGGGCCTACACTAACATGCCTGGTTTAGACCAGTCAATCGTGGAGCATTGTTTGCCTACTAATTCGAACATGCCACCTAAGAAGTAGAGGTTGCGGAGAACTAAACCTGAGCTCTCAAATAAGATAGAGGAAGAAGCAATGAAGCTTCTGAAGGTGGGATTCATTGAAATCTCACAATACCCAGAATTGGTGGCTAACATCATACCGGTGATGAAGAAGGACGGTCGAGTTCGAGTTTGTGTTGATTATCGAGATTTGAACAAGGCCAGCCCGAAGGATGATTTCCCGCTACCTCACATAGATGTCCTTGTGGATAGTACTGCTGGATTTGAACTGTTCTCGCTTATGGATGGCTTTTCTGGATACAATCATATAAGAATGAAGGAGGAAGACAAGGAGAAAACTGCATTTATCACTCCATGGGGAACCTTTCATTATAAGGTCATGCCCTTCGGACTCAAGAATGCAAAGGCAACTTACTAGCGAGCCATGGTAGCACTGTTTCATGATATGATGCATCAAGAGATCAAGTCTATGTTGATGATATGATTGCAAAGACCCAACCTGGAAAAAGCCACGTTGAAACTCTAAAGAAGTTATTTGATCGACTCCGAAAATTCAAGCTTCATCTAAATCCCACTAAATGCGTGTTCGGAGCAACATCCCGTAAATTACTCGGATTCATTGTGAGCAATAAGGGGATTGAGATCGACCCATCTAAAGCTAAGGCCATATGCGATTTGCAACCTCCGTCAACGGTGAAAGAAGTGCGGAGCCTTATGGAGAGATTGAATTACATTGCTCGATTCATTTCCTAACTTTCTGAAACTGCAAAGCTGTCTTCAATCTCTTGAAAAAGAATGCATGAGTCAACTGGGATGATGAGTGTCGAGAAGCATTCAACAAGCTAAAGCAGTACTTGATGAATCCGGTTGACACCTAATTTTGGAAAAATAAAATTGCATTTTGAAAAGAATAAATGAAAAAGGGGAAAATTGATTTGATTGATTATGCGTGGAAGTTTGAAATTCTTATGAGTATTCGGATTTTGATAAATGTAGAAACAATTGAAAAATCAAGCGAATTAAGGGCAATGATTTTAATAAAATGGAAGCCAAACCCAAAATCGATGAGGATAATGATCAGATTGATAAATCAAAAGGAAAGTATCAAAAATTATACTCATCAGGTGAGCTGTTTGCAAAAATCAAAATGAACTTGGATGCGTTTTTGGTAACGTGAGTGAAAAACCGAAATGTAAATTTGCGATGGCAAATCGGGGCTGAAATTCTATAATTCCCGCAATCAAGGAAGGACAACTTTCTAAAGATCAATAGAGGTTTTCACTATAAAAGGGTTATAGTTCGTGAGAAATGTGGGGCATTCGAAAAATTCAGAGCAAAAAGAATTCGTGCGGAAACCAAAAAATTCGAAAAGAAGAATTCGTGCAAGAGAGAGAGTAAAAAAAAAAGAGAGGAGAAGAAGCCTTCGTCCATCTTCAATCAACAGAAAAAGGCCATTTTCTCTTTTCTTGTCCTGACAAGTTGTAGAGAAAAGGAAAAAGTCAGCAAAGAAAAGGGAAAATTCGGCAAAAGTGAGAGGACGTGCGACAGGTGAGTGAGAGAAAAGAGAGAGAAAAACAAAAACAAAAAAAGGGAAAAGCTTCTTCTTCCTCGTGCAGCACCCCCTGCTCGCCGAACTTGCGGCTGTTCGCCGGCCACCGCGTCTCCGCCACCGCCGCACCGCTACCGACGTCCGCAGTTGCTCCTCGCCACTCCGCTCACCCATCGCTGCACCGAGCCGACGTCTGCAGCTCCACGGTTGCACCCCCAACCTGCAGATCGACGCCGGAACGCCCGCCGTCCACTGCCGCCGGAGTTCCCCCCTCGCCCGCGAAGCCTCCACTCAATCCGCGGCCTGCCTCTCCGCCGCATTGCTCGCCTGCGCCAACGCCCACCGCTGGATTTTCCACCGCAGCAACCTGCACTAGCGCCCGTCACCGATTTGCAGAGCCCGAGCTCCCTATGACAGCCGCGACCCGAGCGCCTCGACGCCGCCTCCGCTGTCGGTCTTGCAATCCATAACGCCCGCGTCTGCAGCTCCATCGCCGCGCCTCTGCACCTGCGACCCGCAACTGCCGCTCCGCCGGACTCGCCCGCGTCTGCAGCTCCATCGCCGCACCTCCAACGCCCGCTGCTGCTTCCCCCTCACGCTCGCGTTGCGCCTCTTCCACCTGCACTGCGCCTATGCCGCTCCACCGGACTCGCCACCCTTACACCGCCGGTCCCCTCGCGCCATCGCGTTGCCACTCGCCGGAGTCCCGACGCTTGTCACTGTCCGTTCGGCACCCCACCAACGCTGCTGCAAATCTCCTCCTTTAGGTAGTTTATTTTTTTAGTTTTATTTTTATTTCTCTCTTTTGCCTATTTTATGTTATTTCATTGTGTTTTGAATTTTGTTATTATTGTTTGAGTTAGAATATGGTTTTTCAATGTTAATATTTGTGCATTTTGTAGGCATTATCCGTAGGAATGTTGTTCGGAATTATTATAATTATTAATTTGATCCGAGAGACATTGGATCATTTTTTTAATTATTTTAATTGTTGGGCTTTTTAGTGGAATCTCAATTGTTAAATCACAATGATTATTTAATTTGGTCCGTAAGACTTCGGATTAGATTTGTAATTATTTTGATCTCTTTGTTGTGATATTAGAGTTAGAATAATCGTTAATTTGACCTGTGAGACAACAAGTTATTTTTTCGATTATTTTAATCATTTATTTCGTTGATAGCTTAGTTTAATATTTATTTAATAATTACTTATCTTTTAAAAAAACTAAAAAAAATCAAAAAATCAAAAATCAAAAATTCTGCATGAGCATATAGGTTTAGTAAATCAGACATGTAGGTTTAATAAATTAGAATTTCCTTAGGATTACTTTTTAAGGATTGCATTGGTAAAAATAAGTTAGGGTTGAACCTAAATAACATTTTTACAAAATAAGGTTTTAGATAATGTTCGCACATCTCAAATCTCATTTTTAAAAAATAGTTTTCTAAGATAGGATAGGGTTTAAGTCAAATTAATCCCTAGAATAAATTAGAAAATTATCCTTTTTAGATAGATTAATTAGGACCTTTATAAATTCTGAATTTCAATATAAAAAATCCAAAAATACTAGGTGCATGTTAACTAGTTTGCATAATAGGATTATTTAATCAGAATTTGTTCATTAGTGAAGTTAGGTCATGAGGTGCATAATAATTAGTTTGCATAATAGGCCCATTTAATTAAAATTTGCATATTAATAAGATTAAATCATTTAGTTTAAAAATGCATTTTCATAAAAGAATTCTAAGAAAACCCAAAAAAATAATTGCTTGCTTTGTGTGATGCAATTTATTTATTTGAATATTTGAATAATGGATGAGCACCCGTGTGGTCACCATTTGCATGATAGTAATTTAGGTTAAAATAAATTAGTTGCTTGCAAAAATATTTTGAAAAATTAAAAAGAAATGGTACCGAAAGGGCATTAGAGAAATCTAGTGTAACCAAGTCCCCGTACCCTTAGTCTCTGGTTCGTAGGAGTAAAATAAATCTCCCTTTATTTTATTTAGGTGTCTAATCGACCTACCATAAACAGATTAGTGGCGACTCCTAGTTAATAATCTTCCATGTTTAAAAATTTAGACTTAAGTCGCGATTTGGTATGGGCTTGGGAGAGCCCAAGCTAAGTGTAAAAACTTAGTAGTCCATTAACCTAGTTTTAGGTGGTACACCCGAAAAAATAGGTCACGACAAATCCACCAGTGCTTGTCCCGCCATCGCCATGGCATCCTTTGATTCTCTACCTCACCATTCATAATAAATCATTGGGTGCAATGTTGGCTCAGGAAAGCCCTGTTGATAAAAAAGAACGAGCCATTTATTACCTAAGCAAAAAGTTCACTATATCAGAACAAAAATATTCCGATGCTGAAAAGACTTGTGCTGCATTAGTGTGGGTATTGCATAGATTGCAACAATACACACTACATTACCAGACGTTTCTCGTGACCGAGAACAATCCTATCAAGTACTTGCTTGATCGGCCATCTTAGGTGGGTAAGTTGGCTAAGTGGCAAATTTTAATCTCAGAATTTGATATGCAATTCAAGCCACAAAAGTCAGTTAAGGGTCGAGTGATCGTTGATATATTGGCCGAGAATCCAAGAGTCTCAAATAATGATGACAGTTTCCTAGATGACCGTGTGTTGCATGTAAGTGAAGATTCATGGACAATGTTCTTCAATGGAGCCGTAAACCTATTTGGTTCTGGTACTGGGGTAGTTCTGATATCCCCAGATGGACAACACCATCCGGTAGCTACAAAATTGATATTCTCATGCATTAACAATGTGGCCGAGTATGAAGCTTGCATCCTTGGGCTTCAAGCTGCAATTGAGATGGGTGTGGCTAAGTTAAAAGTGTTCGGAGATTCCGCGCTAATCATACTGCAAACCGTAGGTGAATGGAAGACTAAGGACGTCAAGTTGCTCCCGTACCATGAGTATTTAGAAGATCTGGTAACGGAGTTCGAGGAAATTTCGTTCGAATACTTGCCAAGGTCTCATAATCAATTTGCAGATGCACTCGCGACTTTGTCATTTATGTTGCAAGTCACCGATGGGTTAGAAGTCAAGCCGCTGAAAATAGAGATTTTGCCGAAGCCGACCTATTATATGATCGTGACTGAAGAACCTGATGGGAAACCATGGTACTACGATATCATGAATTACATTTAAAAATAGGAATTTCCCGAGGGAAGTACTCCAGCTAATAGGAAATACATCACGAAGATAGCCTCAAAATTCTTCGTCAGTGGAGAGAATTTATACAAGAGATCTTATGATTTTGTCTTGTTGCGGTGTGTAGATGCAGCTGAAGCTACTCAAATCATGCAAGAAGTGCATGGAGTGTGTGGCCCCCATATGAATGGGCACATGTTAGCTAAGAAGATTATGAGATTAGGCTACTATTGGCTCACATTAGAAAGTGACTATATCCAGCATGTTCGAAGTTGTCATCGTTGTCAAATTCATGGAAATAAGATAAATGTTCCTCCAACTGAGCTGCACTAGTTTTTCGAGCCATGGCCCTTCTCAATGTGGGGCATTGATGTAATTGGCCCAATAAATTCTAAGGCTTCAAATGGGCATCGTTTCATCTTCGTGGCAATAAACTACTTCTCCAAATGGATTGAAGCTACATCCTTTGCAAATGCCACCGCTCGCAATGTTGCGAAGTTCATTAGACATGACATAATTGCTCGCTATGGCGTCCCCGAAGCAATCGTCACTGACAACAAGACAAATTTGAACAACAAACTTGTTGATGAGTTGTTCAGTGAGTTCAAGATCAAGCATTTGAATTCGGCCCCTTACCGCCCTCAAATGAGCGAGGTTGTTGAAGCAGCCAATAAGAACATTAAGAAGATCTTGGCAAAGACAACTAAGAATCATCGAAATTGGCATGATAGGTTAACCTTCGCGATAATGGCGTACCAGACATCGATCTGCACTTCTACCGAGGCAACCCCTTTCACTCTGGTGTACGGCATGGAGGTAGTTCTACCCGTGGAAGTGGAAATTCCTTGTGGCACCCCAAAAATTCAAGGCAACCTCTAGATGTGTTAAAGTCTATGATTAGGTAATGAAATTCGCCTTTGGTTTATGCCTTAGCTATTGACTTACTTTTAAGACTGAGTGTTATGTATCTTGTGTTCATGGGTTATTAAAATTAGTATTATAGGATAAGTTGATAAGAAGAATTTGTTCTTGGCTATGCACCTCATAGATTTGATTCTTATAGTTTAAGGATACAAGTTTTATGGCCATATGAAATTGTAAATTTGAAATTTATAAAAGAGGGAAATTAAGATTAATTATTAAAAGTGAAATTGGAATTAATTAAGATTGAACTTTAGGCCCAAGGGTATTGGACCTAAAGTGGGCCAAATTGGCTTGGCCCATGAAGTCCATGAAGGGGCTGCCATCGACCACAAGGGGGGAGGAGCCGGCCCATCTTCAAACCCATCATACATGGAGTTTGCCAAGTGGCAAAAAGGGAGCTACACCCATTGGTCACTTTGGGCGACTCCAAATGATTACAAATGATGGAATAAAAGGAAATAGAGAGAGAGAGAGTGACCGGTTTTGAAAGAGGGAGAGAGAGAGCTGTCGAGAGAGTGAGGGAACCGAGAGTGAGGAGGAAGAGGCCGCGCGAAGGAGGAAGCTGCTCATCCGTCGCTTGCAACCGCCCGTGCGTCCGTCATTTGCCACCGTCATGCTCGCCATAGCTCGGTTTGGAGGCAAGTTAGATCCATTGATCTGCTCTTGCATGTTGTGTCTAGGATGTGCTAGTGAAAGGTGATGAATTTCGGATGTCTAGGGTGTGAAAAACCGAAGTTTTGAGGGTGTTGTTTTGAAATAGCATTCTATTTTCGAGTAAACAGCCTGACCCAGAATGTTGTAGTGGCTCGCATGCGGTGTTTGAGTCGGATTTTGGTTTTGACTTCTTCACAAAAGTTGTAGACAACATCTTAAAGTATAACATACTAAAATTTGAGACAAAATGGCTGAGTTGTGCGGGGTGAAACCCTCCCTCTACGAAAACGTTAGATCTGAAACTGTTTTGTTGACCTCTTGGTGATTTTGTGTGTTACATGTAACTTTTTACTGAGAATTTCACTTCGACCCCTTCACGAAAGTTGTAGAGAACATCTTGAAGTCTAACATAATCAAATTTGAGATAAAACGAACAAGTATAGCCTAGTGAAACGATTTTTCTTTTGAAGATGATAGATCTGGAAATGTTGTACTGAACTCCAGTGACTTCGTGGACTATAAAGTGAATTTCCTTTGAGAATCTCACCTGGATCCCTTTAATGAAAGTTGTAGTGGACCTCTTGAGGCAAAACATATCAAAAATTCGGAGGAAATGAAAAAAGATAAGTAGGTGAAATCTCGATTTTTCGGAGACGGCTAAACCTGGAATGTTTGGTACTAGGAACAGGAGCTTCGACCTTCCATAGTCAATTATCTAGGACGAATCTGGCCTTGATTTCTTCATGAAAAAATTACCTTAGGGTCTTGACTATCACCTAGTAAAATTTCATAATTTTTGAAAGTCATTCGGGTATTTAAGTTAAAATATTTCAAGAACCGCGCAATCTGATGTGTCCGAATTTTGCAAGCTGTAATGTGTGAGCTATATCTTTTTGTGTGAAGTTCTTTTGGGATGTGTTCTTCATGGAGTTGCTGCCTTTATGTCTTGACTAACACATGTTCAGATTTCATAATTTTTGAAGATCATATGGATATTTAATTAATATGTTTTCTGAAATTGTGCAAGCTGGATTTTGTAGATTTCAAAAAGTCATGATGTATGGATTATTCTAAGTCGTATGAACCCCATGGATTATGTGTCTTAAGTGATTGGATCTTGCTGCACATGTGATGATATTTGGCACTATATATAAGAATTAAAATGCTGAAAATGATCTTGTTGCCATCATATCATATGCCGTGTTGAAATTGAGCCATAATTGTGAATGTGAACTATGATATATAAGAATGCCGTCGGAGGTGTGAGTCGACGATGCCCCTGGAGTATCGGGATGCCCGGCCAGGGAGTGTAAATGCTGGATGCCCGGAGGGTGTGTGCCGGATGTCCTCGGGAGTTTCGAGATGCCCGAGATGTGGGGGTGCCGGAAGCCCGGAGGTGTGAGCCGGGGGATACCTCGTGATGCCAGTTGGGATACAAGATGCTTTGAGTGTGTGTGCCGGATGCCCAGAGGTGTGTGCCGAAGGTTCCTCGCGATGCCAGGTTGGGTGCAAGCGATAAATGTGGGATGCAAATACTGGTCCCGGGAAAGAGAAATGTGGCGGCCCAAATTGAAAGAATAGAAATTGAAAAATTGAAATTGAATCATGCATGGTATGATGACATGTATGCATGAATGCTTGATGATGAGTGCATGGATGTATATGCACCTATGGCATGATGATATATGCATGAATGCTTGATGATGAGTGCATGGATGTATATGCACCTATGACATGATGGTACATGCATGAATGCCTGATGATGAGTGCATGGATGCATATGCACCTATGGCATGATGGTATGTGCATAAATGTTTAGTGATGGATGCATGATGATGTATGCATATATGGTATGATGACATGTGCATGGCTGCAAGGTAAGTAATGCCTGGATGCATGAATGATATGAACTATACCATGATGTCTTGACTATTCTGTGTGATGCATTAAGTAGTTTACTGGATCCTTTACCTGCTGAGTGGTTATACTCACCCCTTTTTGGGACTAACATTTCAGATTAGAAAGATGCCACTCCCTACTGTCACGTGGGGCGCCTTTTACGGCCTTCCATCTAACGTGGAGGTCGAGTGTATGGAGATTGACTGTCCCACCATCCCTGGTTTGACGTTCATTCGGGTTCGTGCACTGGTGATGTATGACGTGGGCCTGGCTGGGGGCCTGGTCATTCAGGAGTTCATATATGTTCACGTTCGTCGTGACGAAGTGATGCGAGGGATGTTGCCGCCGCCACCGCCTGACGCACCGGGATGGGTGTGACGGCCCGCGTGAAGAGTAGGAGCTGCTACTTTTTGGACATAGCCGACACTTGTAGATGGAGGATTTTGCATGATCGACATAGAGGGTCGAGTTGTCTCTTTTTGAGTTGTGGCCAAGTCTAGCCAAGAGTCTTGGTTTTCCTTTTGATTGTACCGACCCGTAAAATCCATCTTGAAAATATGTAAATAAAGAGTGGCTCAGCTTTATTTTCTTATGGTGCTTAGTGGTGTGCATTGTATCATGATTGTTGGAGGGAGAATTAGTAAGACTTGATTATGCTTCCGTAAATAAGATGCGCTGGGGCCGTTATAAAAAATATATATATATATACCTATGAACTAAGGTTCTTCTTTGGTATCTGTGGCGACCTTAGGTGTTTTGGGGTGCCACATTCCTTCCCTGAGAGTTTTATCCCAAGTGGAGTTATCTGAGGCGGAATGGTCGCAACAAAGATTTGAACAGTTGAACTTGATTGATGAGAAAAGACCGAAGGCTTTTTGTCGTAGTCAAACTTATCAATAAAGAGTGGCCAGGTCCTTTAACTGAAAGGTACAACCAAGACATTTTGAGGTAAATGATCTACTCTTAAGGAAGTTATTGCCGATTTTTCCGGATCCCGGGGGCAAGTTTACTCCAAATTACAGTGGCCCATATGTAGTAAAGAAGGTACTCCCTGGAGGTGCCTTGATCCTAGTAGAAATAGATGGTGGTGAGTTTTCCAATCCTGTTAACTCTAATGCTGTCAAGAAGTACTGCCCATGATAGAATTTGTTGTGTTTACAAGCATTTTATGATAAATAAATTGCCTCAATGAGTTGCAAATTAAATTGTTCACATTTGTTGCAAATTTTGCATGGCGATTTCAATGAATGGTGTGAGATAAATTGAATGTGTCAAATGGGATATGTTGGAATGATGAAATGCAAGTCTTATTCCATACACTGTTTCATACACTAATCCTCAGTAAGTTGTGTGGAAAAATTCCATGCCCACAAGAAAAAGGGTTATCTCGCAAAAGGTATGTTAACCAAGGTGATGAGAAGCATTATTTTCTCTATCCTAAACACTACAAATGATCCATTACTTAACCCATTTGAGCCTCATACACTTATGGAGATTCTTTTTAAATTATCCCTATCAAGGATCATCCCATATTGGGGCAAATTTGAAATAAATGGTAGGAATCTTCTTGCTCATACTTGCATCAATATTTGAGTATTGCTTTTGCAGTGCAACTTATGCGGTAATTTAAGTGCTTTAGGATGACGAAAAGCGGTTCTTTCTTTATCCTACACACTTTTGTCCATTGCATAGCCCACTTGAGCCTTCGAATTCATTTCATACTACACCCAATTGGTGATTATCCCCCACATTAGGGTAAGGCGAAAGTCATTCAAGTAGCATGGTCTAGAATACTGATAAAAAATGAAGACTTTGTGAGTCCAAAGAAGATAAGTGTGAAGAACGAGGAGCATGAAAAAACAGTGTGCCTGGTAAAAGCAAGACCAATGCCCATAGAGAAAAATGAAAAATTGGTTGTAGCAAGTCGTATCCCCAGTGAAGCGATACTTGCAGAACTCAATGGAGTTTTGATATGAAGAAAATCCTCGATGGTGAAGAAGAAAATTGGTGGAAATATCAAGATGATCACCAACTCTAGTCCCCCCTAGCCTTATAATCCTTTCATGAACCAAACATACGTTACATCCCTTGCAAAGTCTCTTCAGATTATGGCACTTGAATTAACGTAAAAGTTCATATGTTCAAAAGCATCGCTCGAAGAAGTGTGAGTAAGACAATTTCTACCTCATTTCGTATGCTTCTTGACTTGTAAACCCACAAATGATTGCGGAATATCATTCATTTTTCAATAGCCTCGACTCAAAGAGTCCCCTTTGTTAAGCCGTTGACCAAGCCTATATCACAATTCCTATTAAAGACCTCTTAGATTGGTAAGGTCGTACCACTTGCGAGATTACTCAGACTCTTGTTTGGCATGATAATAGCGAGACAGAGTGATTGTCAGATTCTTGCATCAAAGGTTAAGACGAAATATCCTTTTAATGAGGATGAGTGAAAAGTCCTTTCAAACCGAAAAATCCCTCATTTGACACATCCATGACACTCATGTGTTCAGATTGGAATATTCTTTTGAAATGAAAATTGGGTAATGCGAGATTAATAGAAATTATCATGCATGAACCTCACTTGACTTAATGCATGTTTTGTCTTTGACCATAAATGCATGTTATCTCACTTATGACTAGGCTTTACAGGAGACATACCCCCAAGGATCAGAGATGTCACCGGGTAAGTATATCTCTATCCGTACCTTAAATTCTTGTCATTGTGTAGGTATTCTCTCTCAAGTGCACCGACACTCGACTCAGTCGAGCTGTCCCCCAAAGATTTTTCTCCAGATTCAGTTTGATTAAGGCGACCGAAGAAAAATTCGAGTCTTGGTCAGATAATTTATGCCGCAATGCTAGGCGATCGTAGAAAGGTACGATCCTGGAAAAGCAATTTCTCATTTAGGCGACTGTAGAATAGTACGGGTCCTAGACAATATTTGTTGCTTTAACAAGCGACCGTAGAAAGGTACAAGTCCTGGAAAAGCTGTTTCCCATTTAGGCGACTGTAGAAAGGTACGGGTCTTGGAAAAGTTGTTTCCCATTCAGGCGACCGTAGAAAGGTACGAGTCCTGGAAAAACTATTACTCATTCAGGCGACCGTAAAAAGGTACGGAACCTGGAAAGTGTTTTCCCATTTAGGCGATCGTGGAATGATACGAATCCTAGACAATACTTAGTGCTCCAAAAGGCGACCATAGAAAGGTACAGGTCCTGAAAGAAGCAATTTTTTCCGTCAAGGCAACCGAAAAAAGATTCGAGTCCTAGACAACCAAATACTGCCATACTAGGCGACCGTAGAAATGTGCGAATCCTAGGAAGGCAGCCTTCTCTTACAAAACCCTATTACTATTCTAGGCGACCGTAAAAAAGTACACGTCTTGAACATGTAACACCAACTATCTTGAATTGCTCTACCCTCCTTAAAAATAAGTCATTCCAAGCATGTTCCTTTATCATTTGCATTAGCATTTCCATGCATCTTATAAACTAAATTTCAAAATTGGATCTGCCATACTAGGTGACTATAGAAATGTACGAATCCTAGGAAGGCACCCTTCTCTTACAAAACCCTATTACTATTCTAGGCGACCATAAAAAGGTACACGTCTTGGACATGTAACACCAACTATCTTGAATTGCTCTACCCTCCTTAAAGATAAGTCATTCCAAGTATGTTCCTTTATCGTTTGCATTAGCATTTCCATGCATCTTATAAACTAAATTTCAAAAATTGGATTCATTTTCCAAAAAAAAAAAAAAAGCATCATTCAGTGCATGTGCATAATCAAAATTTAGATCTTAATATGTCTTTGAAGGCAATCTCTACGAGCTCACTTTCAAAGAGGGGCAACTGTTGACACCTAATTTTGGCGACCCTAAGGAAATAATATAAAAATTGCATCAGAGCAAATGAAAGGAAAAACAAGGGAAAATCAATCCGATTGATCATGAATGAAAGTTGGAAATTTTGATTAGCCACCATTGCTTTGAAAAATTTCAAATCTTAGTAAATGCGGAAGCAATTCCTGATTGAGGATTAGGAGCTAGGAAATCAGGTGAATAAAAAGCAAGAATTTTGATAAAAGAGAAGGAATCGAAGCATTTGAGGAAAAATCGAGCTAATTGCAAAATCACGCTCCGATATGCAATCCATAAATTAAGGCAACAAAGAATGGAAGGTCGAAAATTGCCATGGAAAGTGGTTGCTCGGAACCATTATAAAAGGGGGAATTTAAAAAAGACAGAAGGGGGGAAGCGTGAAAAAATTCGTGAGAGAAACAGAGAATACACGGCCACCATTGTGAGCAAGGGGAGAATTCGTGAAGAAGTGTGAAAGAAAGTGCAGAAGAAAAAGGGGCGTGAGAGATAGAGGGAGAAAAAACGTGAGAAAAAGGAGCCTCCCTCTCCTCCGTACAAAGTCAAAAAAAAAAAAAAGTGCAGTCACTTCTCCTCTTCTCTGACAAAGTGTAGAGAAAAGAAGAAGAAGTCAGCAAAAGTACCGAGAGAAAGGAGTGAGTGGACGTGAAGGGAGGGCGGGAAAGAAGGAAAAAAAAAGAAGAAGAAAGAAATAGGGGTCATCTTCTTCAGAGAGACCTTGCAATCGACCAACACTGCAACCTGCTGCTGCCCCTCCGTCCATCGCCAGCAAGTTCCGAAGCCGCAACCGCTCGCCGCTGCCCTCTGCAACCTGCTACACTCGACGCCGGTGCTTGTCCCCGACGCCCAGCTGCCGCACGCCACCGCTGCTTTCCGCCCGTTCCTCGCCAAAGTCCGCCCATCCCCCCCGGCTGGTCTCCGTGCCGCCGACGCAGCAACCCCTCGCCGCTGCTGCCGTCGTTGCCCGCGCCTCCACCTGCTCCAAATCCAGCAACCCCTCGCCGCTGCTGCCGTCGTCGCCCGCGCCTCTGCACACCTCTCCGCCACCGCGCCTCAGCCCGCTCGCCGCTACGCCAGCAGCCCGCGCCTCAGCCCGCTCGCCCTGCGCCAGCAGCCCGCGCCACCTCCGCCCGCTTGTAGTAGCGCCTCCGCGCGCACCTCTGCTCGTCCGTCAACACCTGCAACCCGTAGCTCCATCTCTGCTCGCCCGTCACAGCTCCTGCGGTCGTCGAGCCTTTGACCGCCCGGCGCCCTGCCCGCCACCGCTCCTGCCGTCGCCGCGCCTCTGCTGCCGCGCCCTGCCAATGGCAGCAACTTGCGTCTCAAGGCGGTCTCGACGACCTACCGCCACTCCCAGGTCCACAACAAGCCGCACCTCCGCCCACCGCGCCTCGCTGCAGTCCGATCGTGCCTAGCTCTTCATCAACGCTTCAAGGAGGTCCTGCTCCCGGCCCCATCCTGCTTTTGGCCGATCCCTGACTAGCGCCGACGGCCAATCCCCCTGCACACGACCTCGGCCCAGCTGCTGATCCGTCACTGCACCAGGAACCGCAACGCCTCCTCTTGCTGACCAAGGAGTCCCAGACAACGAGCTCAAGCTTGTGACTGACGATTGGCGCTTCTGCTCTTCGTCCCTGCTCTGACCAAGTCCCCTCTACTCCAGCCAGCCAAGCAGACCTAACTGAACCCGTCCCCGGGCCACTACGTGGCCACCGTCCAAGCTTTACCACCGTGACCGATAACAGTCACTCGCCGAGTCCTTGGCTGCGTCTGAAGGCGGTCTTGCCAAACCATCAAGGCCGCGACAAGCTTGACCGGGAGTTGCTGTTGCATTCCTACTGCCCGACCCGACTCGAACCTAGTGCAAATCGTCGGTCGCAAATCCCGCGCAGGTCAATTTAGAAAAAAAGTCAAGGTAGTCTTTTTTTTTTAATTATTTTTTAATCAATTTTTGTTATTATTGTTTAAATTGGAACATTGGATGTCGATGTTGATTTTATGAATATTTTTGGCATGGTTTTGCCCAGAATTATTGCAATTATTAATTTGATCCGTAGGATGTCGGATTATTTTTTAATTATTTTAATTTTTTGGGGCATTTTTATAATATTTTAACTCTTAAATCATTATAATTATTAATTTAATCCGTAAGATTTCGGATCAAACTTTTAATTATTTTGAACTTTCTCATATGTTGTGATGTTTAGGATTAAAATAATTGTTAATTTAATCCGTAAAACAACGGATTATTTTTTCGATTATTTTAATCCTTCATTTGATGAATATCTTGAGTGGTTTAGACATAATGTTTATCTGATAATTGCTTATCTCGAAAAATACTAAAAAAAAAAAATATCAAATCTTGCATTGGAATATGCTGGTTTCGTAAACTAGGATTGTATTTTTAGATTGCACGTTTGGATAAATTTTGGAATAGATTAGGGTTTGATCTAATTTTTTTTTTATAGATAAGGTCTTGGATAATGTTTGCACATTTTAATAGTCTTTAAAAAAAATAGTTTTCTAAGATAGGATAGGGTTTAAGTCAAAATTAACCCCTAAAACATATTAGAAAATTATTCTTTCTAGACAACTTAATTAGTTTTTTTATTACGAATTTTGATTAAAAAAATACAAAAATATTAGGTGTATGTCAAATAGTTTGCATGTTAGGTTCATTTAATTAGAAATTGTTTGTTAGTAAAATTTAGTCACATAGTTTAAATGCATGTTTTATAGTAAAGTTCCAATTTCAAAATAGAGAAAACCTAAAAATAATAATTGCTTGTTTTGTGTGTTTAATTTTTTTTTTTGTGCAATTTATTTGATTAATTGAGTGTTTAATAATGGATGAGTATCCGTGTGATCACCCCATTGCATAATAGTGATTTAGATTAAAATTAATCCAAACTGCCTACAAAAACATTTTTGAAAATAAAAAGAAATGGTATCGAAAGGGCATTAGAATAGTCTAGTGTAACCAAGTCCTCATAACCAAAGCCTCTAGCTCGTAGGAGTAAAATAATTCTCCCATTATTGTCTAATTGACCTACTATAAACTGATTAATGGCGACTCCTGGATAAAATTTATTTGCATGCTAAAAATTTGAACCTAAGTTGCGAATTGGTATGGGCTTGGAAGAGCCCGAGCTAAGTCTAAGTTTAGCAATCCATTTGCTGAACCCTAGGTGGTCCAACCCGCTTCAAAGAGATCGCGACAAAACCTTATCTATAAAAATGTACCCCTACTTTCATTGTGCACTCTGCTCTAGTCCTCCAATCGAATCCTCAAATATATCTTCAAAAACACTAGTCTAAAAGTCCCTAATTTCTGAACTTGGTAAATCTATAAAAATATATTGGGATGAGCCTAAGCTCAATAAAGGAATTCTCCAAATCTAAAATTGGAGATCATCTTACCACTTGACCTCAATAGCACAACAACCTCATAATAAAGAATAAGCAATATCATTTTGTGGATTCACAGTATAATAACGACAAGCCTTCATTTCGTTCAATTACTAAGCAAACTTAGGGTGTGTTTGTTTCACCGAAAGTGTTTTACCGGAAAGTGTTTTCCGAATTTTCAGCCGTTTGGATCTCTAAAACAGATTTGGTCAACGGAAATGACTTTCTGGTCAACACAAATATCATGTGTTATTTTAGGAAAACGAATTCCTCCGCGTGAGGAGATGAAAACACTTTCCCTTTTCAATTTTTCTCTGTCCTTTCACTTTTCCTTTCCAAATTTTTCTGAGGTACGCCGCTCTCTCCCTTCACTCTTTCCCTCTTTCTTCTTCGGCTCTTCTTCAATGACACGCATCTCCTTCGCCATTGGACGCCCAGATCTTCTTCATCATTGAAGGTCTGGCTCTTCTTCAACAACGCTCAACACGATTCCAGGTTCTTTCGCTTTTTCGACGTCGTAGTGGAGGGAGAGGTGCTTCGAGACGAAGGCCAGCCGGGGCTCCGCGACCTCGCCTTCCGGTCGTTGCAGAAGGAGAGCTTGAGCTTGGCGAGGCCGTCGAGGAGCTTGCACGAGACCTTTTGGAGGAAGACGGAGCTGTTGTCATACTCGGAGGTGACCCGGAGGGCCGGTCGCTTCGGGACGAGAAGAGGATCCGCGGCTCTTCTTCGGCGGCGGCGGCGGGGGGGCTGCTCCGGGCCGGGGGCGGAGGAGGGGGCGCGAGGAGGTCGGGTTGGCCATCGGTGTCGTCGGGCTAGAGAGAGAGAGAGAGAGAGAGAGAGAGAGAGAGAGGGAGTTCGGTGTGGGTACAGCCCATTTTTTTAATTTTTTTTTTTGGTTTTTTTTTTTTTTTTTTTTTTTTGTAATTTTGAGCGGAAAATGGATTTGATTTTGGATGGTTGTGCGCGAGCCGGGTTCAAATTTGGGGGATCATTTTGCTGGAAAAGGACTGTTTCTTCTAAGATTTTTTTTTTTTTTTAGATGTATTTCTTTTATTTATTTTCCCAAATTTCTTGCCTCTTATTTAAAGAGAAGCACAACCTTTTGAAACATTCAAATCTATAATAAGAAAAGGAAAGAAAGAGATTTTAGCTTGCTATTGCCGATTATATGGACAGATGGTGACGTTTTCCTCCTTTCTCTCTTTTTCTTTATTTTCGCTTCATTTACTTCCTACTTAATATCACGAAAAAATACAAATTAATATAAAGTTATATAAAAGATCTCAAATCAATATAATTATTATAAATTAAAATTATAAATTAAATTTTTTATCACAAAGAACCTCTAAACTAGTACATTTATAATGAATTTATCTTTCATTAATTTTTGTCAAATTAATTAATATTACGCATGGGAGGCGCATCCATCTAAAGAGAGCCAAATGCATTGAAGCGATTAATGATATCGTTTTGACTTGCTCTTGTAACCGGAAATCATGTCCATTTTTAGGAAAAAAAAAAATACGTGTATGAATTCAAGTTTCCTTTTCATTTTGTAGGTTCAAATTCTAGATTTACTAAATTGATCGAGAAAAATCCGTTTATAAAGTAACATGGACTCAACAAATTAATTTGGAAATAAGAGGCACACTATTATCAATTGTTAGATCATTTTTCAAATGCGATCCAAACACCAAAAAATACTTTCAGTCACGTATCACCAAACAAAGGAAAACTAATCATTTTCCTGGAAAATGGTTTCCCGGAAAACATTTTCCAAAAACATTACGTTTTCCGTGAAACAAACGCACCCTTATTCCTTAATTATTTACAAATTCATAATAGAATATTGCAATCACTTTAAGGATACAACATGTATTCCACATGATTTAAGTACTGGCATCTCAATCCATAAATAACATGTTAACTCTTTCAGTTTATAGATTGAACTAACCTTGGGTTTTAGCTTCAAAATGTGAGCAGATTGAAGAACAGAGTTCCTAGATACGTCATTGATAAAGATCGTCCTCGACGTAAAGCTGATCGAGCAAGAATGAAACTCTTCGAGATCCCGGATCAGGATACAGAGCAAAACAGGGGTGACGCTGCACGACTCAAGAACAGTGAAAGGCGTAGGTCGGAGATGGCTTGTTCGCTGGTGGTCGATGCCAGCGAACAAGCCTCGAACGAAATCCAGGTTCTTGGAGCTTTCTTAGCCGGAAAACAGAATAGAACCAGGGAGAGCTGAGCGCGACTTTGCCGGCGACGTCGGATTGCGTTGGATGAAAACTGAGAGGGATGAGAGAGAAGAGGCAAGAGAGAGAAGGGAATCTGTTGCAGCCGTCTCTCCCGCTCCAATTTGTTTCGTTCCGCTTCCGTGAGGCCTTGCCTCTTGTTTTTTCTTCTGCTCTGACATACGTGCGCCACAGAGAAAGAGAGAGAGAGAGAGAGAGAGAGAGAGAGGGGCTCTCTTTAATGTGTTTCCTAATTGATTTAAAGCTTTGGGCCGGAGAGAGAAGTTGTTTTGTCATAGGAGGCTCCATGGGCTTCAATTTCATGGGCTTTTTTTGGGTCCAAGTGAGGCAAATTGGGTTTCATGATTTGGGCCAGTGCCAATGAATAAATTGCCGAATTGGGCTCTTTTTATTTATTTATTTATTATTATCGATTATTGTTATTTTTTATTGATTTATTATGTTTTATTACAAAAGATGCATATTTGATTTATTAGGTAAAAATTCAAGTGTCAATAGTCGGATGAAAGAATCCATTCAAAAACTTAAAAAGGTAAAAGAATCATTAACCAATCATTCTACAAATGAACCCAAGTAAGGTATATCAGGTATTAAATAGCAGGAGAAAAGTATCTCATCCATGATTGGTTCAATGTGACAGAATTTCAAACATTTCATGTGTTCCATTTATCCAAAATGGAGCAAAATGCTAAATTTTTGCTTAGTTTGAACTTTATCACTCCTCTATATATAATTTCGATTCATATAGGACAAATAGTGAGGAATGTATATGCATACAAGTTGAAATGGTTCCTCATTTGTTTAAATTTTATTGCTCCTCTCCATAGAATTCAATTCGTATAGTAGGAACTATGGGTGTATATGTATACATGTTGAAATGGTTTTTTGCTTATTTGTTGGAAGAAAGAATCTATTCAAAAACTCAAGCAAATAAAAGAATTGTAAAATAATCATTCCGCAAATGAAAACAAGTAAGGTATCTCATGCTTTAAATGGCTGAAGAAAGGTACTTTATTATTATTAGTTTAGTGAAATGTATGGTGATATCACAACTAACAAGATTCTCAATAATGAACTAGATACTATTAAACAAGTCATATGAGTGTACTTGTACAAAAAGTATAGGGTCATTTCCTAATAAGCATATGCGCCTATTACCATAAGAATCATCTTCATTGGCATGATTGATGGGTCAAATGCTGTATGGGACAAAGAGGAGATGGTTTCATGGAATGAATGGATAGGGCATCATGGTGGCTTGGAGCTGTCGATAGCGACGGAGCAAAGGAGCGGGAGAAGAGGAGAAGTACATTCGCATCTCTCCCCTTTCAAGTTTGGCATCAAAGAATTCGAAAGAGAAAGCACACTCTTCTTACGAAAGAGAAAAATTCCCAAAATGATATTCTCCTTCGTTTTCCTTTTGATATTCTCCTTCATTTTCCTTTTCATGATGACGGGTGACTCCTTCGAAGGATTGGGCTAAAAACAATTTGGCATTCGACAGTGGAAAAGAGAAATTTGCGGCATTTTCAAATAGAGATCTCCCACCACAGACATTTTTTTTCCCTCTCTAAACATACTTCATTAATTAAAAATTCAGAAAGAGGAGCGCTTTGTGAAATGTAGCAATTTGTGGAGGGCAACTAATGTTGGACTCGTTCGAGGATCATTGTTGACCGTGAGAAAATTCCAAAATTCCTCTTGAAGCGGGGTCCGTTTCCAGAAGTTGCTCCACACTTGATTTTGTTTTAAAATATTTCTGAATTTGATCACTTTGACACAATTATCTCCATGAGCTCATCCCTGGGTGAAATTGATTAATGGCCAACGCTCGCGTGCTCATCATGCATACATTTTGCGCCCTTTCTTGGGGCATTTCCAACCCAGGAGAAAAGCACTTCCTCCATGCCCCTCTCGTGCACGATTGAAAACTTGGGGAAAAAAAAAAAAAAACTCAATCCTGTCCCAATTTTTCAGATCGAAAAGAAAGGGTTACGATTTTTCACGCATAAATTAAAAGATTGTATGCCTTCTTCACCTTCAGTCTCGTGTATAACTTCATTGATAGGGAAGGCATCAACCAACATTTTCTAGCACTCTCTCTATGTCTTGCACTTCTGTGCAGGATATTTGCATTCTTGATTGATCGGCTTTTGGATCCTCTGCAGTATATTTGAGGTGTTTGCACAAATGGAAATTTGACTATTGAAGCAGGTTCTCGCAGGTCGTTAGCTTACTGTCAAGAATAAATCCACACCAGATGTCTGCTGTGGTCACCCCGAATGCCAATTATTCATGCATATGCCATGTGAGCAGATAGATCTGTAATACAAGAGCCGCCCTTCTGTTTTGTGAAGCATCTGCATGTGACGCTCTGTTCATATCTAAGAGATGAAAAATTGCTTTTGACCTTTCAGTGGCTCGCGAATTTTTTTCGACTCGAAAGTTTTTGCAGATAGCTTATTCTTTATTTGCCAACTAAATGCCTAAATAAAGCTTTGACCTACACCGCTGGATAGCTTCATATTTTTGGAAAACTTTCCATTTCTATTGAATAGCAATCGCCTATTTTCTTTGTATGCTATGATCATGGAATTATGTAATTTTTTTTTTCCAAGAGCAGCTATCTTTAAATATATATGTCTAGGGACAGAAAGAAAAGAACATGAGAAAAGGGATAATTGTCCAAAAAATCTTAAACTTGTTGTACGGCGGTCAATTCATTCCTAAACATTGTAATTGTGCCAATTTAACCCTAAATAATTTGACAATTTGTCAATTTAATCCATTTGGCCAATTTTAATCAAAAATTGCTAATGTTGATGTCAGCCTTCTAATATGACACAGGTAATATGGACAATTTTTGCAATTTTTAAAAATTTTCTGAATTTTTTTCTTTTCACTTTTCTTTTTCTCTCCTTTTTTTTTTCTTTTCTTTTTTTACAACTCTAGGTAGGCAAGGTCACCCGCTGGCCCTTGTCAGCCATATGCA
Source organism: Eucalyptus virginea (assembly GCA_014182375.1). Classification (NCBI taxonomy): domain Eukaryota; kingdom Viridiplantae; phylum Streptophyta; class Magnoliopsida; order Myrtales; family Myrtaceae; genus Eucalyptus; species Eucalyptus virginea. Next base: position 15,894,944 of record CM024516.1, on the reverse strand, counting down.
AGGGCCTCCGCACCCTCGCCCAAATCTAGACAAGTGTAGCACGGCCCCTACCAGCTGCTGGCAAGGGCCTCCACGCCCTCGTTCACCACTGATGAGGTGAGGGCCCCAACATATACATGTATGAGTGGCCACAATCCATTTCCAATCTAATTCTCCAAGGAGTAATGATGTAATCTATGTGGTGTCTTGTGTTGTATTTCCGATGAGCCGATTGATGTTATGGGAAATCCTTTGTCATACTACTTACCATCAATCGTAAACCAGGAAATTAAACAGCAATAATTTAATGCTTTAGTTCATCTAAAATGGGATTATCCATGTGATCAAGATCAACAAAGGGAAAATTGGTTGAATTTTTATACGCGTACAAGTGGCGTATTGGATACAACTTACAAGGCATGACTAATGTCTCAGGTCATGTCCTTAATAACGGATACGCCTATTACCATAAAAATCATCTTCGTTGACAAATAGGGAAAAGAGGAAAAGTACATTCGGATCTCCCCTTTGAAATTTGGCGTCAAAGAAATAAAAAGGAAAAGAAGAAGCATATTCTTGTCATGGAAGAGAAGAATAATTTATTGACTGGTTGTCCAATAATAATCACTGAATCTGCTTATTGATAAAACAAAATACTTTAGAATGGAATGGAGAGTGAAGCTAGGCTTTTGGCAATACTCGAGATAAGTCGGTGACGAATGAAAAGGTTTCAGTCGGAATCAATTAGACGAGTTCTGCTTCCACTGTACTAACATCTTCCTCTTGATTTCCGTTTTCATCTTTCAGCTCTGTTTCCGATTCCTCGTCAAACAAATAATCCATAGTGGTGCTCCATTCAAGTTTGTAGACACAACCGAAATGAGCCATCAACAGCCAAACGAAGGTAAGAAGCTCTCCACCTTTGCTCAACACCTATAAATGTGCCTCTTCCTTGACATGACCTGCCGCATATGACAGCATCTCAACCCATACTCCACTCATCACTTTCCACTTCCTTTCCCCGAAGCTTTCCATCTTATGGACCAATGCGACCCCCAGGTCAAGCGAGTTGAGCGAGTCGAACGGGCCTGTCCAATCCACGACTTTGACTTCAACACCCTTGTAGACTGCCTCGCACAGCTCCTCCACATCCTTGAAATCCTTGACATCCTCGTTACATATATATGACGAAACTAAAATGTTTAATGACATTGCTATGTAGAGTTGGGCATTCCCCGCCACAGGGGACATCAGTTTAGGCTGATTAAGTAAAAGATAAAACATGTAGTCAGAAAGGATCTTGCTGAATTCCCTTTCATCATTTCTTTCTTTCAAATTCTCTTGCCTATAGCAGATTTCGGTAGCAATATGCCACAATATAACACTGATGTCGTAAGTAGGCTTGGTGACAAACTCTAAAAGATCAACTGCCCCCGGTCTACTTTGGAGAAACAGATTACCTCTAGCTTCAAATACCGTCCTCATCTCTATCGGATTACGCGCATATACAGATTTACGTCTCACCTCCTCGAAGATAAACGTCCATAACTTATTAATAAAGGGATTCTTGAGCCTGCGCTTGGGAATCAGTAGAAGGATTGGTAATTCCCCTTCGATGAATGTCCTGCAACTTAGACGGAAAAGATAGATGAATATCTTGTAAATTCCATGGAACATAAAGATGATGACGTCGAACATAAAGATGATGACGTCCCAGCACTGAACGCCCTCCTCCATCTTTTTCAACTTGTCCATCTTTTTCAGCTTGTCCATCTTGTTAAACTTATGCAGCTCTTTCATCTTGTCCATATTTTTCAACCTCACTGTCAAACATTCAGAGAAAAAGTTGCAAGCAGAGATGGATTCTGACCACCTTTGAAATATAAATGGTGTACCTAAGACCTGATATGTAGCATCGGCTTTAGACTCAACTTTACGTGTGGTGAGTCGAGGCTTCCACAGGTCAGCCATGGCGGATATTAACTTGAGAAGAAATGAATATGGTTCAAATGGTCTTGTTTTGTGGTGCATGATTTTGGCAATAGTCCAATCGGAGAAAACGAATATGAACAAAGCTATCACATCAAGAGCAATCCCTCCCAAAAGAAGGATATAGGTAATTGTCACATCAAATTGGGGGAGCTAATGCTTCTTGAAGCGATGGAACAAGACAAAAGCCACCGTAATCTCAATGAAGGCTATGAAGTGGAAAATGTAACTCCACTTGGAACGTATTACTAGCGCTTTTGTGTGGAGCACCTCATACATGAAATTGAGTTCGACTGATATCAACCTTAATGCATCTATTGCACAAACTTTGTGAAAATATTTGCAGCTTACATGGCGGTTTTTACGTAGCCATACGAAATCCGCGGAGGCCTTAAAGATATTAAAGAATAAGTAAGCATGCTTCACCACAATACTCTCAGCAAGCTTTGCTCTTTCTTCATTAGAATGTCCACACTCTAGAACATCGATTTCTTTATTTAACTCCGACAGTGCAACATCTTGCTTCCCTAGGGCCCCTATTACCCTGAATATTGGGAGGCTTGAGAGAAAAAGTGCAAGTATCCTCTCCACATTTTTTATGACCCCGGCAAAAAATATCAATATCGTTGGGATCACTAATGACTTGTCACTGGAAAATGTTTGCACAAAAACATAGATGGAAACACTGACTTGGAAGAAGACACTAAGCAGGTGCCGTTGCCAAAGTGAACTATCTTGTAAAGAGAAGGCAGTAATGGTGTCTGGACCACCAAGGTGTAACAATAGAAATGAGGTCCAGAATGCCTGAAGTGCTATGTCTACTTTAGCAGCATGAGCGAATGACTTGCCTTGGCTTTGAGAGATGTATCCAATCCCGAATGTAGCTACCCAATCAGCCATCAAGTAGGCCAACCATAAGAAGAAAACAATGAGGGTGTTCGATATTTTCTTTCTAAGGGGTGCACATAGAATGAGAAAGACCTGAAACGAGAGGCTCAGTATGAGGATGCCTCGAATGTTCCATTTGTTCCACAAATCGAAAATGAAGCTAAATGCCATGCTTTTGCTTCGTCTGAATTTTTTATCACTTCTCTATAAAATTTCGCCTTGGATAGGAGGAATGGTGGGGAATGTATATAAACATTTTGAGATGGTTCCTTGCTTATTTGTTAGAAGAAAGAATCTCTTCAAAAACCTGAGAAAGTAAAAGAATCGAGAACCAACCATTTCACAAATAGACATAAGTAAAGTATCTCATGCATTAGATGGTAGAAGAGAAGTATCTCATCCATGATGAATTTAGCATGATGAAGCTTAGATGTTCCATTTGTTCCATAGATCCTAAATGGAAACAAAGGCTATTGTTTTTACTAAGTTTGAATTTTACTACTTTTCTCTATATAATTTTGGTTTGTATAGAAGGAACAATGGGAAATGTATATGTACATATTGAGATGGTCTTTTGTTTGTTAGTAAGAAGAATCTATTCAAAGAAAGTAAAAGAATCGAAAACCAATCATTTTATGAATAAACACAAGCAAGGCATCTTTTGTATTACATGGTAAAAGAAAAGTATCGCATCCATAATTGATCAAGTGAAATGTTTAGTGATATTGTAACAAGGGTAGAAAAAAAACCAGAAACTTTCTAGGGACATTTTTGTTTAGAAAAACACGCTTTCTCCATGCTACTCCTTCGTACGATATATATATAAACCATAATTTTGCCTCAATTTTTGAAATTAGAAAGAAAGGGAATTCTCAAGCATAAATTGAAAAATTGGAGATAAAATACCACTCCAGATGTGACAAGATAGTTGTAATGAGAATGTCCTAGACTGAATTGAACGCAACTAGGTGCTACTTGCATGAAAGAAGTTTTTTTTTTTTTTTTTTTTGGTCATAAGAGGTCTCTTTCTATTCTTCCTGGGAACAAAACGAGGACATTTACCCAAGTCCAAACATAGGATAGACGTAAGACAGTGAGGAGGATACGACAACCAATTCGGCGCAAGGGAATCGTCGTGGCAAGCCTTCGCGATCCAATCCGCTACCCGCTTCATTTCTCGCAGATTGAAGCCCATGGACACTACAGGTAATGAACCCAGCTTTTGTTTACACTCTGCCACCACCGATTGAACAACCCAAGGTATTTCGGCCCGGCCCAGGATGGCTTCTGTTGCTGTCAAGTTGTCTGTGACGATCTGAACAGGAACTACTTTACTTGGTCTCCCCTGTTCGTTGAACTGAAGGCCACTCGTGCGTGTCTTCTCCACGAAGTGCAAACCTTCCTTTAGAGCTAGGGTTTCTACTACAAGGGCAGATGAAGCGAGGATTTTCTTGGCGAATCCACCCACAAGGCGCTCGTGATGGTCTCTGCAAATCCCAACAACCGCGCCCTGTTTTGAGGCGCAACTCCAAGACCCATCCACGTTCAATTTCAGCTCGCTTGTTGTCGGTGGTATCCACTCCTCCCCTCTCCCAACTTGCTCGTCCTTTCGGTTCTGCATTGTGGTGTTGGGGCTCCATTTTCTATAGAGTTCAAGATCATAGCTTGCTTCCTCCACGATTTGTTGTGGTTTTAGTCGACAGGATCTGAAAACCCATACATTTCTTGCTTTCCATATCGACCATAAAATACCTGCAAGGAGTGCGTTTGATTTCCGCTCATTCTAGTGAAACAAGTTCTCCGAGATCCATTTATCCATTCTTGTGGCTTTCTCAATGGCTGTATTCAATAGTATGCGGGGATCTAACCATATCCGTTTCGTCCAGGAACATAAGAGGAGGAGATGCTCGAGAGTTTCTGGGGCATCGTGGCAAATGGGACAAAGTGGATCAGGTAACATTTTCCTCCTGTAGAGATTTTCTCTTGTCGGCAACACATTATTACATACGCTCCATAGGAAAAATTTCACTTTTGGGTAGTGTGGGGTTTGTCAAATTGTTGTCCATAGACCTCAGGGTGGCTGATATGACAATGATGGTTGGTTTTCTTTCAGCTGTTTTTTCTGGGAGCATATTTTGTTGTGGCCACTTTTGACCAAATAGGAGCCCGCATTATTGCATGTCCACACTATTATGTCCATTGATGAGTTTGAGCTGAGCGGTATTGAAAGGATCTCATGGATAACTTGCTCGTCGAACATTTCCTTTAGCTTCGCCACATCCCATTCTTTTTCTTCAGGTACAATTAGTTCAACGACAGTCGTTGGTTCATTTAGATTTGCACCTCCTCCGATTCGGCCTCTAGGTAGCCACACATCTTCCCTAATTCTAATCTGCTTACCATCACCCACCAGCCATCTCATCTTCGATTCAATCACTTCCCTTCCTATTAGCAAACTTTGACATCCCCATGAGGTGCGAGTACCCTTACCAGCACGCCAAAACTCTCCTTGTGGGTAATAAATACCTTTAACAACTTTTGTCCATAGGGAATTTGGATCCTGAACAAGTCGCCACACTTGTCTCCCCAGCATAGCCTTATTGAAAGAAACTAAGTCTCTGAACCCAAATCCTCCGGTGTCCTTCCTTGTTCTCAAAGATTCCCAGCTCTTCCAATGAATTCCTTTTCGGTCAACAGTTTGTTTCCACCAAAAGCACGCAATTCTTTTTTCTATTGCTTTACAAATAGAGATCGGTTTCTTGAAAATAGACATTGCATACTGTGGAAGAGCTTGTACAACTGTTTTGATAAGTACCTCTTTCCCTGCTTTAGTCAACAATTTCTCCTTCCAGCCCTCTAGCTTTGAGTTGACCTTTGCTAGGATCCATGCAAACATATGCTTTTTTGATTGTCCCCAGTCAGACAGAATTCCCATGTATTTGCCTGTATTGTCTATAATAGGGACTCGTAGTTGATTTGCCAGGTTTCTCTTTAGAGTTAGTGGACAATTCTGGCTGAAGAAAATACCTGACTTGTTTAAGTTGATGGCCTGCCCTGATGCATAGCAATACTGGTTTAGGATATTCGCTGGGTTTTGACATTCCATAATCGTTCCATCCAAGAAAAATATGGCGTCATCCACAAATAAAAGATGAGATAGAGTTGGACACCACCTATTTAGTTTGATTCCCCTTAGACTTCCATCTGATATTGCCCTGCTCATTAGTATAGATAGCATTTGCCATAATAATAAATAAGTAAGGTGAAAGTGGATCTCCCTGTCTTATGCCTCGAGATTGATGGAACTGTTGCATCGACTCTCCATTAATTTTCACACTAAAAGATACCGTGGAAATGCATTGTTTCACACACTGGACCCATTCCTTGCGAATCCCATTTTCTTCATATACTCACATAAGAAATTCCATTCAACTCGATCATATGCCTTTTGCATGTCTAATTTAAGAATTGCTTGAACTTTCTTTTTCCTCTTTCAAATGCGTAGTTGATGTAGCACCTCCTGAACTATCAAGATATTGTCCTGTATTTGTCTTCCACTCACAAAGGCACTCTGTTCTATCGCAATAATTTCCATAAGCCATAGCTTAAGACGGTTAGCCATTACTTTAGAAATAACATTATAATTGAAATTACATAAACTAATGGATTTGTATTGAGTAATGTGTTCTGAAGTTGCTACTTTTGGAATGAGAACAATGTGTGTCATATTCAGTTTAGGATTGAAAGTACCCATAGTGAGGAAGCTATCAACCATCTGGAATACATCTTGCTGAATGTCAGTCCAATAATTATGATAAAATTGCCCACAAAGCCCCTCTGATCCAGGTGCCTTAGTGGCTCCCATTTGAAAAACTGCCTCTTTTACTTCATCCATTGTTACCCTCCTCATCAAGGACTCATTCATTTCTGCATTGACAAGTTGTGGGCATTGATCTAGGACGGGTTGAAAATTTCTAGGACCTTCAGTGGTGTAGAGGGATTGGTAAAACTGGCCAATGTGTCGCTTTAGTGCTTCAGGTTCCCAACACCAATGATCATCATCCATTTTCAGCATTGTGATTCTATTCCGTACCCTCCGCTAGACCATAGTAGCATGAAAGTATTTGGAATTTCTATCCCCCCACCTTAGCCAATTTATGCGGGATCTTATTCTCCAGTACATTTCTTCCTGCCTCCATAACTGTTCAATCTGCTCTTTAATTTGTTTGATTTCCTCCCTGAACTTAGCTCCTTCTGGACTATTAGTTAGCACAGTAAGTCTTCTCTTTAAAATTTCAATTTGCTTATGTGCGCTCGAGAATTTCCTTTTACTCCATGTTCCCAATGCACCAGCCACCTTTTGTGATTTTTGAACTATTGAACTACATCTCCCAGTGTGTTATGGTGGTCATTCCATGCTCCTTTAACTATATCTCTGCATTCTTGGTCTTCTAACCAATATGCCTCAAAGAGAAACTCTTTTTTCCTTGGGAGGATATTCGGGTATAGAGTGAGGATAAGAGGACTATGATCAGAACCTAATGCTGGCAAAGCAACAGTCTCTGCATTTGGAAACTCCACTCTCCATTCTATGTTGCATAACACCCTGTCAAGCCGTTCTCTTACCAGATTTCCCCCCCCCTTTATTATTTGACCAGGTATAGGCGCACCCCTTACTTTCAATATCCATTAATGCACAGTCATTCAACACTTCCCTAAAAGCCACCATCCGATAATGATCCATCCCTCATCCTCCTTCCTTTTCCTAGAAATTAAGAACCTCTTTGAAATCCCCCATGCAAATCCATGGTAGTGAGTTGATATGGTGGATTGCTCAAAGTTTCTGCCATAAACAAATCCTCTTCTGGAAATCAGTAGATGCATGTAGAAATGATACTCTCATCAGGGTACTAGAAGTAGGATCCCTACATATAATATCGATCAGCTCGTTTGAATGTTCCTTTACCTCCACCTTTAATTCCTCATTACACATTGCTGTTAGTCCCCCTGCCGTGCCAATTGGATCGATGATAAACAACTCCTTGAACTTAAGTTGCTACCTAACTCTGTCCACCACTATTTTTTTGTTCTTTGTCTCCATAAGGAACACCAAGTCGGATCTATCAAGAGCCACAAGGGCTCTGAGATGCTGGACCGTCAAGACAGACCCCAATCCCTAACGGTTCCAGCTCAAAACTTTCATTTATCCCCCGGTGGCTTATTAGGGCTAGCCACCAAAAGCCCATTCATGCGCTCCCTTATCTACTTGGGTAAGTGTTTTGAGAAGCAGAGTCTCATCAATCGCATTTGCATCCATCCCCTATAAATTGTAACTCTTTGCCCTCTTCATTTTCTTGCTCGCCGAGGGAATATGGCCCTTCTTGCTCTTTTTGTGTGTTGTAGCTGTGCTGTCCAGCATTGTTTCTGCCCATGATGAATCCGAGAGAAGAAGTAGAGGACCTGTGTCTCTTTTGCCTTTCACGACCATGGACTCACTAGCTATGCCTTTCCCTTTTAACTTTAGTAATTCTGAAGATTGAGCTTCCATAGGATAGTCTAATTGCTTCTCATAATTATCAGTACTGGTCGGGACCTTCATAGTACCAGCCGGTGGAGTTTCCTCAACTATTTCTTGCTCCTCATAAGGTATCTCCTCCCCATAATACATTTTCCAGAAATGGCTATTTTCCTTTGCTTCCACTTTCAGCCAATATCCGAAGTTTCCATCTACTTCCTCCCCCGGCTTTGGTTCCTCGTAAGGGATTTCCTCATAGGTTGTGGCATAATGGCCTATTCGGCCACATGAATAGTAATAATAAGGAAGCCTCTCGTACTTAAAGTCCACTCATATTTGATCATCATTGAAATTCACCAATGCTCCTGGCCATAGGGGGCGTAATAAGTCTAGCATCACATGCGCTCTTCCCACTTTACACGGACTGCCATCTTTGCCGTCTATTTTCAGTTCCACCACCTTGCCTATCTTCCCGACCACCTCCAGCATTGTCTTTTCAGTGATTCGAATTATCGAGATTCCCAACACTTGCACCCAAAATGCACAATGAGTAAAGACATGCCTGTGAATAGGTACCTTTGGTTGTAGTTTCTGTAGAATGAGCAGGTTCCCCGAGAAACACCAAGGGCTAGTATCCAAGACTCTTTTCAAATCAGCTTTCTCTCTGAAAGTGAACGAAAATAGGCCTGACTGCACTACCTCACACACTACGTTTTCAGTCTTCCAAGCCTTCTTCATTGTGGATAAAAAGGCCGGAAAGTTTACATTAGGCCTGGAGAATAGTTTCCCTAGCAGTATGAGATTACAAGTTTTCCATTTATCCTCTGGAATTTCTTCAAACACGTTGGCTACAAAATCCTCTGACCACATTTACCCCATTCGTCTACATAGTGCAGCCAACCTGCACTCTTTAACTGATTCATTCTCCATTGCAACCTCTTTTTTACAGGTGCAAATTCAGGACATCCTCCAACACTTACCGAGGAAAGGAAACACTTCAAATCCTACACATACCGAGTGATGGAGCCGAAAAAGCGTGGATGAAGGGAGCTCGAATACCACTGCTGTCTCTATTTCACGCACCTTTCTTTGCCCAGAAAATCCATAAATTCCAGACTCCGTCCATACTCGTAAGGGGCTGTTGTAATGAGTGATAACGGATGATGATATTGAGGAGAGATTATGTTGTGACGATGGGTTCATCCATTTTAGTGGTCTGTGTGCAGGTTGAGGAATTTTTGGTCATCAGGTCTATTGGGATTCATTGATGTTGGGAGATTTAGGGCTTGGAGATTTAGGGCTTGGAATACACTATCACCATGGATAGAGATGGAGCTCTTCCAAGAGAGAGAGGGACTCTTACAGAGAAGAGGGAGTTTTTTTAAAGAAGTTCAAAGTAAGGTCAATTCAAGGGTAAGCAGACCCCCCGCTTGGTGCAAAATTTACGCGCGACGAGACAGTATTCATTGGCTGATAGTCATTTCACCAACGATAAGTTCACGGGAATTATTATCTCAAAGTGATCAAGTTCGGAGCATCTCGGAATAAAATCAAGCTTGAGAGAACTTTGAGAATCCGGCTCACCGCAGGAAATTTTTTGATATTCTTTCTTGATTGGGGGGAATTGAGATTTATAGGTAAGGTGTTGGTTCTGATGACGCCTTGATCTGGTTATATATTTATTAATAACAAAAATAGCACTAAGGGTGCGTGTAGAGTTACTTTAAATTTGAACTTTTAAATTTTTAAAACCTTGCTACTTTCCCAAGCTTAAACTTTTCATAATATCCCAAAATATATAAATATTGACATGCCGATTCTTTCATTTTCTGTAAAATTGAAACATTCTAATCGCTGCAAGAAAAGCTTAAAATAGGAAAAGTAAATTTCTGCGTGTTTAGGAAAACGAGTTACTAATAACGTGGAGGAAAATACTACATACCCATTTACGACCTAGATCTTGTATAGCAGCAAGGACTAGGGAAAATGAAGTGAGATCGAAATCTTCATTCCCCTCCTAACGACGTAACAAAAATGGAGTGAGAATGAAATCTCCATCCTCGTACTTTGTCTAGGTTACCATGCGGCCATGTCCAATGCTTGAAATTCAAATTTGGTGCAACACTGCTATTGAATAAGAAAGACGCCTCAGGAAAATATAACAAAATTCTTTCTAACCATCATTTGGCTCCAACCAAGATCCACGGTATAAATAACTATCAATCCTGAACCTATTGAGAACTCTTGCCGTAACTAGAAGGGGTCAAATTACACAATGAAGTTCCAACGTCGAGCCCAATCCCGTATACAACTATCCAGTCAGCCAACATATAGGCCAATCACGAGGAAAACGACACGGCGATTCGCTATTTTCTTTTAAGATGTGCAAATAGAATGAGAAAGACTTGAAGTGAGAGGCTCAATATGACGGAGCCTCAGATGTTCCATTTATTCCATAAATCCAAAATGAAGCTAAATGCCATGTTTTAACTCAGTTTGAACTTTATCACTCTTCTCAATATGATTTTAGCTTGCTTAGGAGAGAGTGGTGGGAAATGTGTATGTATATGTTAAGATGGTTCTTTGCTTATTTGTTAGAAAAAAGAATCTATTGAAAAACCCAAGAAGAATGTACAAGAATCGTGAATCAACCATTTTGTGAATGACATAAGCAAGGTATCTCATGCATTAAATAACAGAAAAAAAAAAGTATCTCGTTCATGATTAGTTTAATAAAATGCTTGGTCATATCATATTTAACAAGGCACTTGATATTATTAATGAATTAGATGCCATCTAACAAGTCATATCAGTATACTTGTATATGATGTGGGGGACAAAGAGGAGATGGTTAGATAGGATGAATAGATAAAGCATTCACGATGGCTCAATGCTAGGAATAGCGACATGGCGAAAGGAGGTGGGAGAAGAGAAAAGTACATTCGCATCCCCTCTTTCGACTTTGGAATCAAAGAATAAAAAGGAAAGAGATCATATTTCCTCACGCAAGAGAAAATTCCCATATTGCAATTCTGTCTTTAGGAGATAATTAGTGACTACTTTGAAGAATTGAGCAGATTCATAGTAGGGATCTCTCATTGCGGGCATTGTACTCTTTCTCTGAAATTACTGGAAAAATTAAATTTTGAGAGAAAGAGACAGAGCTTTCTTAATCGCCGCAGAGGGTCCACGTTGGCTGCTCTGTGGAGAGCAACTGATGACGGACTCCTTTGAGGATAATAATCGATTCTAGAAATTTTTTTAAATATCCCCGGGTTCGTCTCTCCAAGTATTTTCGGCCATTGATTTTGTTACAAAATATCGTTAAATTTGATCATTACGAATCGATTATCTCCCTCGGCTCATCTTCGGTGATACTGATTGATGGCCAACAATAATCTCAAAGCCCATGGGCCCTGAGATACCTATTTGAAGAGTGCAATAGTTTAATAGCTCAAACGAAACGAGTCTCAATAATCCATTGTTCATGTAGTACGAAGGGTGCATTTGATAATTGATTCTATTCTCAAGAACAATTTTTGATTGGCAATGATTTTTTTTGTTTATGTTCCCCGGAACAATTTCTGAGTATAAAAACGCACTTCGTAATTGCACAAAATTTCTATTCTCGGGATAAAAATGTGTTTGGTAAAATTGTATAATTTTGTTATTTCTTTTATTTTTTTAATATTTTTATTATATTTTTCTTTTTTTTCTTCTTTCTTTTTTTTTTTCTTCTTTCTTTTCTCTCCTTTTTCCTCCTTTGTGGCTAGCCGCAACGGCTACCGGTGACCGGCTGGGTAAGGTCCAGCGAACTCGTCGAAGCCTCGCTTGGCCACCATGAGGCTCAGCCTCGCCAAATCTGGGTGCCGATGGCCAGGCGAGGCTAACCAGGCCACCGTGGCCGTTAGCAAGGCTTGGGCCGACGAGCCTTGCCATGGCTCAGCATCGCTAGGAGCCAGCGACACTCCAGCGAGGTCGCCGGCCAAAAGGAAGAAGAAGGGAAAAGAGGAGAAAAGAAGAGAAAGAAAAAATTGTTCTCAGGAACAAGAAGCTACTTTTTTCTACTTCTTGATTCTGTTCCAAATCTTTTCTGAAAACGAAAATATTATCAAACACGTTTCTATTCTTTTTTGTTCTCCAGAACAAAAGAACGGAAATAATTGTTCTGGATAATAGAAATTATTTTTGCCAAACAACCCTAATTAAGTTGCAGATTGAATCGCAAAAGCCGATCGTTAATTGGCTATGCAAGCACCCCCAAACCCCTATGAGATTTGTTGTGTTTTCAATTTAACTTTCCTCGTTTTTATGAACCAAAGTATTGAATGAATGAAGTTTAAATTTCAAAAAAAAAAAAAAAGCATAATAATCACGTACTCATCATGCACACATTTCGCACCCTTTGGACATTTTGCTATGAATAAAACACAATTTTTTCCATGATACTCTTGTGCAATCGAACACTCAGAGAAAAAATATTTAATTTTTAAGCTCCATTCATTTTGTGGAACACATTTTTCTCATTTTTCTGTGTTTGGTGCGCTTTGGAAAGTTAGTCGACAAAAAATGTTTTCCTGATTAACAGAAAATTTATGCTTAAATCTAGAAAAAAGACTCCCCTTCTAAAAAATATGGAATATGACTAGATATTTGCGCTTGGACACGGTAACCCGAACGCTAGCTCTCGAGTCCTCGGCATTTAGGACCGGGTCTCCGATGCCCGGACTTGGGTCCATAGAAGTCAAGCCCAAGTCACCAACGCCCATGCTTGAGTCTGCCAAGGCCGGGCCTGAAGCCCTAGTGCCTTTCCCCAATTCCTCAACATCTGACCCTAGGTCCACAAAGGCAATGCTCATGTCCTCAATGCTTGAGCTCTGGTCCTCGACACTTGGGTTCGAGTCCACGAAGGCCTCACCTCATGCGGGTCCTTCACGCTCAGTTAATGAAATGTTCATTACGAGCATGACAGGCATGTGTTCATTGACGGGCAATTATTTCATCACGACGAGTACAGGAAACTTAATGAGTCACAATAATCAAAATTCAAGGTATATTGCAACAAAGTAGTATATTGCAACAAAGTTAAGTGTAGGTAGACTTTGAGAATCGGGCTCACTGTAGGATAATTTTTTATATTTTTGTTGATTATGGGGAACAGAGCGGACGGGTAAAGCCATCGGTTTTGATGATGCCATTTTTTTATAAGCTTAAAAATAATTAGTAACAAGAAATAGTGAAATAAGTGTTTATGTAGAGTTACGACATACTTTAGCTTTAAATTTTAGAAACCTAGCAATTTTCCCAAGCTAAAACTTTTCATATCGTCCCAGAATAAATATACACTGACAAGTCAATTTTCTCTTACTTTTTAAAGTAAAACTTTCTCATCTTTGCAAGAAAAGTCTAAAATAGGAAGAAGTAATTTCCTCCATGTTTTAGGAATACAAGTCACTAACATTTGTAGAGAAAAATACTAAGAACGAAATCTCCACCCTCGCGGTCATATCCAATGCACTGAGTTAAAATTTGGTGTAACACTGCTATCGAATAAGAAAGACGCCTCAAGAAAGCATAACAAAATTCTTTGTAATCATTTGGCTCGAACCAAGATCCACGGTATAAAAACTATCATTCCTGAACCTATCGAGAACTCCTGCCGTAACTAGAAGGGGTCAAAGTACACAGTGATGTTCCACCGTCTCTACTGTGGTCAGTCCTCATCTGTCCCCGAGCCTTCCGAACTTGAACCCTTCTTAGGCACCGTGCCATTAGCAGTCTTGCCTTTCTTTTTCGAGTCCTGCTCGTCAGCCTCATCTTCGCTGTACTCGCTCTCATAATCATACTCCTCTTCATCACTCTCCTCTTCCTCTTCGATCCCGTCCTCCATGATGGACTCTTCCAGTGCAGCGCCGCCCCTAGTGCCTGCACGAGTCCTTTTGAGAACTTTGACCTTTGAGTTCACTTTTTTGTCGCAACCAATCCACGAATCACACAAGCAGTAACACATCAAATTGTAGTTCCCTTCCACGGGGGCCAAAAACTTGCCCATGACCAACCTCGAGCCACTCCTCACCTTCTCCACTGCTTCTCTGACGGCCTTACTTTTTTCCTTCGCATCTGCTTCCAATCCTTCCATAGTCTCCTCAATTGCCTTAGAGGCAGCACTTACAGCGGCCGCTTCATCCGTGAAACTTAACTTCTGAGAAAACCAAACGTCATTGGAGTTGGGGTCTGCCAGAAGAAACCAGAAACTTTCTTCTTTGTGGAAAGGATACCGCGGTGCGTGAGGTAGGGCGCCGACGAGTCCGTTATCTCTTTTGAGTGTAACCCAAGCCTGAATCGTGACCACATCACCCTCTTGTATGCCTTCTTCACCTTCAGTCCCGCATGTAACATCTATTGATACAGAAGGCATCATCTCCAGAACTCTCTCCATGTCTTGTACTCGACTTTGGAAAAGTTATTTCATCAAAGTTTTAATTTCAGATACGGCTCGACTACATCTAGCACTCAATAAGTGGAAGACACGCCCCAGAACAAACTAAATGACTCTGATTTAAATTGAGCATTTCATCGAGCAGAAGGTAGGCATCTCGGCCCTGGGTCCAAATGCAACAGCGAAAGAGTAATTCGCTACCACACCATCACGGAGACAATATTTCAGGTTCGGATTATCCAGTGAACTTCAATAGCAGTGAAATCTTTCACATATAGAAATTAGAATTCTCGGTCACTGTGCAACGCGAAGAGCATCTGAAGATAGAACCTGAGCTCATACTCAACATACCATGGGTTTTAGCTTCGAACGGCAAGCAGATCGAAGAATAGAGTTCCTAGATACTTCAGTGATGAAAATCGTCCTCGATGAAAAGCTGATCGAGCTAGAATGAAACTCTTCGAGATCTCGGATCAGGATACAGAGCAAAACAGGGGTGAAGCTGCCACGACTCAAGAACGGTGAACGGCGTAGGTCGGAGAAGGCTATGACGGCCTGAAATCAACAAATAAATCCGTCGTTAGCGGCTGATGCCAGTGAACAAGCCACGAACGAAATCCAAGTACCACGAGCTTTCTTCGCTTGGAAAACAGAATAGAACCGGGGAGAGCTGAGCTCGACTTTGCCGGCGACGAGCACGACATCGTATTGCGTTGGATGACAACTGAGAAGGATGAGAGAGAAGGAAATCTATTGCAGACGTCTCTCACGCCCTTCCTCTTGTTTTTGGCTCCTGCTCTGATACACGGGCGCCACGAAGAATAAAAGAGAGGAGGCTTTTTGCGGTGTGTTCTCTAATCGATTTAAAGCTTTGGGCCCGATAGAAAGAAGTTGTTTCGTTATATGAGGCCCCATGGGCTTCAATTTCATGGGTTTTTACGGGTCTAAGTTTATTTGGGTTTCAATGAATTGGGCCAATGCCAATGGATAAATGGCCAAATTGGGCCGTCTGTTTAATATTGTTACCTATTTTTGTTATTTTTATTAATTTATTATGTTTATTACGACATATGCATATTTGATTTATAACTCAAGTGTCAACGGTCGAAAGAAAGAATCTATTCAAAAACTTCAAGAGGTAAAAGAATTATTAACCAGCCATTCCGCAAATAAACATACACAAGGTATCTCATGCATTAAATGGTAGAAGAAAAGTATTCCCGTCATGATTAGTGCAATATGACAGAACCTCGAACGTTCCATTTGTTCCACATATTTGAAATGGAGCAAAATGCCAATTTTTTTCTTAATTTGAACTTTATCACTCATCTATATATAATTTCAATTCGTAAGGAGGAATAGCGAGAAATATATATGCATGCATATTGAAATGGTTCCTTAATTGTTTGTTAGAAGAAATAATATATTCAAAGACCTAAAGAGGAGAAAGAATCGTGAACCAATCATTCCGCGAATACACAAGAGCAAAGTATTTCATGTATTCAATGGCTGAAGAAAAGTATCTCATCCATGATTAGTTTAATATGGCGAAACTTCAGATGTTCCATTTGTTCCATAAAATACAAAATGGAGCAAAATACCATGTTGTTACTTAATTTGAATTTTATCACCCGTCTCTATATAATTTCAGTTAGAAGGAACACTAGTGAATGTATATGTATACATATTGAAATAGTTTTTATTGTTTCTTTGTTAGAAGAAAAAAATTTCTCAAAAAAACTAAGAAGGTAATAGAATCATGAACCAATCATTACACGAATAAACACAAGAAAAGTATTTCATGCATTTAATGGCTAAAGAAAAGTATCTTATCCATGATTAGTTCAATGTGACGAAACCACAAACATTCCATTTGTTCTTTAGATCCAAAATGGAACAAAATCCCATGTTTTTGCTTGGTTTGAATTTTAGCACTCCTCTCTATATAATTTCAGTTCGTATAGAAAGAACATTAGGGAATGTATATGTATACATGTTGAAATGGTTTTTCTTGTTTGTTTGTGAAAAAAAAAAAAATCTATTGAAAAACCTAAGAAGGTGAAGAAATCGTGAACCAATCATGACATGACTAAATACATGCAAGGTATTTCATGCATTCAATGGCTGAAGAAAGGTATCTTATCCATGATTAGTTCAATATGACGGAATCTCAAACATTCCATTTGTTCTTTAGATCCAAAATGGAGCAAAATCTCATGTTTTTGCTTAGCTTGAATTTTATCATTCCTCTTTATATAATTTTGGTTCGCATAGAAAGTGCACTAGGGAATATATATATAGACACACACATGTTGAAATGATTCCTCATTTGTTTATTAAAAGAAAGAATCTACTCAAGACCCTAAGAAAGTAAAAGAATCGTGAACCAATCATTACGTGAATAAACACAAGCAAGATATTTCATGCATTTGACGATTGAAGAAAAGTATCTCATAAATGGTTAGTTCAATATGATGGAACCTTGAATGTTCCATTTGTTCCATAAATCCAAAATGGAACAAAATGCCATGTTTTTACTTAGTTTGAATTTTATCACTCCTCTCTATATATTTCAATTTGTAATATAAGGAACACCAGCAAATGTATATGTATACATAGTGAAATGGTTTTTCTTATTTGTTTGTCAGAAGAAAGAATATACTCAAAAACATAAAAATGTGAAAGAATCGTGAACCAATCATTATGTGAATAAACACAAGCAAGATATTTCATACATTCAATGGTTGAAGAAAAGTATCTTATTCATGATTAGTCTAATATGATGGAATCTCGAATATTCCATTTGTTCCTTGAATTCAAAATGGAGCAAAATCCCATGTTTTTCCTTAGTTTGAATTTTATCACTCATCTCTATATAATTTCGGTTTGTATAGAAGGAGCACTAGGGAATATATATATATATATATGTATACATGTTGAAATGGTTCCTTGTTTAGTTGTCAGTAGCTGGAATCTATCCAAAATCCTAAGAACGTAAAAGAATTATAAACCAATCATTATGCGAATAAACACAAGTTAGGTAGTTTATACATTTGATGGTTGAAGAAAAGTATCTCATCTATGATTAGTGATGAAACTTTGGATGTTCCATTTGTTCTATATATCTGAAATAGAGCAAAATGCCATGTTTTTTCTTAGTTTAACATTTATCACTCCTTTATATACAACGTTGGTTCATATAGAAGGAATAGTGGTGAATGTATATGTATAAATGTATAACCCTTACTTATTTATCGGAAGAAAGATTCTATTTGAAAATCTGAAAAGGTGAAAGAATCGCAAATCAATTATTCCACAAACGAACACAAGCAAGGTATCTCATTCATTCAATAGCGAAGAAAAGTATTTCTTCCAAGATAAATTCAATATGATAGAACTTCGAACATTCCATTTGTTCCATTAATCCAAAATAGAGCTAAATGACATGTTTTTGCTTATTTTGAACTTTATGACTCTCTATATAATTTTCAGTTCTATAGAAGCAATATTGAGAAATGTATATGCATACAAGGTAAAATAGTTCTCTGTTTATTTGTCAAAAGAAAAATTCTATTAAAAAATCTAAGAAGGTCAAAGAATTGTGAATTAATCATTTTGTGAATTTACATGAACAAGGTATCTCAAACATTCAATGACAGAAGAAATGCATCTCATCCATGACCTATTCAACATGATAGAATCTCGAACATTCCAATTGTTCCATAGATCTGAAATGAAGCAAAATGTTATGTTTTTGCTTAGTTTGAACTTTATCCTTCCCCTCTATATAATTTTGGTTCGTATGGAAGTAACAGTATGGAATATATATGTATATATATTGAAATGGTTCCTTATTTATTTGTTAAAAGAAAAAAAGCTATTGAAAAACCTAAAAAAATTGAAAAAACCGTGAATCAATCATTTTGTGAATAAGCACAAGAAAGGTATCTCATGGATTCAATTGCGAAAGAAAAGTTTCTCATGCATGATTAATTCAATATAACAGAACATCAAAAGTTCCATTTATTCCATAGATCTGAAATGGAGAAAAATGACATCTTTTTCTTAGTGTGAACTTTATCACTCCTCTATATATAATTTCGGTTCGTATAGGAGGAATAATGGTTATTATATTTGTATATATGTTGAAATGTTCATTTTAGTTATTAGTAGCTGGAATCTATCCAAAAACCCAAGAAGTTGAAAGAATTGTGAATCAATTGTTCTGCGAATGAACATAAGCAAGGTATCTCATCCATCCAATGATTGAAGAAAAGTATCTCATCCACGATTAGTTTAATATGACAGAACCCTGGACGTTAAAATGATTAACATATAAAGTTTGGAGCTTAAATTTTCAGCACTTATTTTTCATTTTACCAAACAAGCCTTTAGTATCACTTTTCAGTAGATGTGTTAAAATGGGTCACTTGTTTTTTAGAAAAAGTAGTGAAATGGGTTTAACAATTAAAGACTTTGATAGGTGGGTCATAAGTGGGTCTTAAATGGGTTGGATTTAGAATCTATTTTCACCTAAAACCTCACAATCTCTCTCTTTTCTCTTTAACTTTACAAAAATATTTTTTTTATAAATACCGAAATTATAATTAATTTTTATTTTAATTTTCTTTTCTTTTTTTCTTTTTTTCTTTCTTCTTTTTTTTTATTTCTGCTTCCTCCGGTTGCTGGCACGACGATGGCCGATGACTGGCCAGGCATAAAAATAATAAAATTTTAATTTAAAAAACAAAAAATAATTAAATTTTGATTTTTTAAAATAATTATTTTAAAAATTATAAAAATTTCCATTAAATTTGTGTTGTATAAAACTATTTTAGCAATATCATTATATATATAAGAAATAAGCTTTCTTAAGTTTAGTTAAATGAGTCAAGTATGGGTCGGGTCGAAATATTTACATTAGGCATAAATGAGTCATAAATGGGTTAATGGGTCAATTTGAGTCGGATCATTTATGACTCGACCCAAACCCGACCCGACCCGACCCACCCGTTTAACAGCTCTACTTTTCAGATCATGGGCTATTTGTTATTTTGCTTGTCATACCGTCAATGTATCCATCAATTCTTCACACAACTCTCGCTACTAGCTAATACTCGAGTTTCAATGAACTAATGCAACTACATATTATGAGTTCAATTCTCCACAATGTTAGACATCATGAGATTACGCCAGAAAATTCCAAGTAACACAGAACCTCAACGCAACGAACACACACATATGCATGTTCATGCTTAGACATGCATGCGCGAGCGCACACCAATGAAGTTCTAGACCTTTTAATTTTATTAATAAAGTCATAAACATTTTTACATTTTATCAATTGAGTCTATATGGTCAATTTTCATCGGAATTCACTGACGTAAACATCGACTGTCCTACATGGCACAACCATTGCTGACATGAATAATTTTTAATAAAAAAGTTTCGAATTTTGTTAAAAGAAAAAGTTCTTTTCTTTTTTTTTTCTTTTTTTCCTTTTCTTCTCTTTACTTTCTTTATTTTTATTTTTATTTTTATTTTTATTTTTATTGTCACCAGCCAAGGTCGCCGGGCGCTCGCCAACTAATAGGTCAGGGTCATGGCCTCTTGCCATCTGCAGGAGAGGGCTGCGACCCTCGCCGACCTTGCCCAAATCTGGGCAAGACCATCACGGCCACGATGGCCTTTTGGGACCCCGAGGTTCTTCGACTTCACTCTCTCCATTCAAATTACGCAGAGCCCAAGGCCGAGCTCCGAAGGAAGTGAAAATTTCTGAGGGAGTGTGTGAGAAAAAGGAAGGAATTTCATCGGAGGTCGCGGGAGAATCTGCGAGGTTGGGGCCTTGCGATGCGTAAGAGGCTTCGATTTCGTTTAGCGCGTCGTTTGCTGTTGCTTCTGATTGTTGGCTATTTCGTGAGGATCGTTCGAAGGACGGGAGTGGATTGAACCGAGTTGGACGCACAGAGAGGGAGTGATGCAGACAGAGGCGAGGGTCGGAGTCGTGGTGGAAGGAGGTCAGAGAGGGATTAGCTCGGGCCATGAAAGTGTGGCGGCGGCGGTGGACAAAGCTGCATGCAAATGCTTGCAGAAGCGCCACTACCACCACCACCAGCCGTGGATCGAGACGGTATCGCAGCTGCTCGCCGGTGGCAATGGAAAAACGGAAAAACGGAAAAACAAAAGGAAAAAGGAAAAATAAATGAAAAGAAGAAAAAAAATAAAAAAATAAAAAATTCGAATTTTTTAAGAATATTATTAAAAATCCCTAACACATAAGATGGCCAGCATCCATATCGGAGATTTTGGAGTGACTCAATTGACAAATTGTAAAAAGATTTAGGACCCAAATAGCAAATTATGAAAGTGGCTAAGACTCATTAGCAAAACCGATATGTTTATAACTGAATTGGTAAAAGTACAATAAATTTAACACTTTTTGGATAATTTTTCCAAAAATAAAAATAATGCGGCATTTTCATAATAGAAATCTCTCATTGCGGACATTGTATTCTTTCTCTTAAAATACTTTGATAATTAAGAAATTTAGAAATTTAGAGAGATAGCTATCTTTCTGAGTTGCAGCATAGGCTAAGACATCGGCCAATTTGTGGAGAGCAACTAACGTTGGCCTCATTTGAGGATCATATTCATTTCAGAAAAATTCCAAAATTCCCATTGAAGCCGAGTTTGTTTCTCAAAGTTCCTCCAAATTTCATTTGTTCTAAAATATATTAGATTTTGACCGCGCTGACCCAATTTTCTCTCTGAGCTCATCTTCGGCGATACTTACCTGCTGGCCAACGTTCATGGGCTCATCATGCACACATCTCGCACCCATTTTTGTAAAAAAAAAAAACAAAACTAATTTTCAGATCGAGAAAGGGTTGGGGCTTTTTCGGACATGAATTGAAATATTAAAAATGAATGACCACTGCAGATGGGAGAAGAAATATGTATTGAGAAAGTCATGGAGTGAACTTAACACATTGGACGTTTATTATGTGCGAGAAATTCGAGGTAGGGTCAAATCATGACTAAGCGAATCCCTGCTAGGTACGAATGTACGTGTGCTGAGCATACGGTCGTCGGTCGGCGATTATTTTAACAGGTGATGAATACAAGGGAATTATTGAGCCAAAAGTGATTAAAATCGATGTAATTTAAAGTCTAAGCCTAGAGGACTTCGCGCCCACTGCAGGAGAAATTTTCAGATTTTTCTGGATTATGGGGGACTAGTATTTGCGGCAAAGGATTGGTCTTGATCATGCCATCTACTTAAAAAATTATTAAGAGAAAAAGAGTAAGTACCGATGTTGTAACTAGAGTTACGCTCAGTTTTAACTTCTTTAACTTTTAAAACCTTAAAACTTTCCAAACTAAAACTTTTCATAATGTCACAAAATATATTAATATTGACTTGTTGAATTTCTTCTCATGACCTTTTGGAGGTGAAAACTCTCAATAGGAAAGCTATTAGATTATTAAGCCAAAAGCCCCACACAGACTCTCCTAAACCCTACTAATTACAACCTAGTTAACATGCAATCTACTAACCGCAAATCCATGCCACCTCACATGAGAAGAGAATGGTGGAGGATTCGAATTTCCACATTCTCAGGAAGTTAGAGTGAGGATGATTTAGATTTAGATGTAGGTTTCAACTCTCACACCCTACAAAAAGGTAGAGTAAAAGTCTGAGAACGAGAGTTAAAACAATAGAATATGACCAACAAAAAAAAAATTGCAATCTACTTACCTTTTAGAGCCACCACTGATCAATTATTACCGATTAACACCTAAGTAAAATGAGGGAATACATTTCACTTCTATGAGCCAAAAAAAAAAGAATGGATTCGGGGACTTGATTATGTTAGATGAGTTTAACGCCCTTTAGGTATCTTTTCTCTTTACTTTCAAAAATATTTTGCAATCGGTTTTGGTTAATTTTAAGCCAAAGCCATTAAAAATGCATGCATAGGGCAAAGACTTAAATACCTCAAGCACGCAAAAGCCCTATTAATTCCAATAATTGTTCAGCAAGATCTCAATTAAAAATGCATGCATTGCCTAGGCATGATTTTCTAAATGCAATGACATTTTATTATTTTATTACTTCTTCATGAAAATTAACCTATATAATGCATGAAATGCAATTTTATTCTAAATTATGACTATATGACCTAATTTAACTAATGACATGTGACATGAATTATTTATATGACCTAATTCTAATTACAAGTAAAAGAAATATAAACCATTTTAACATGACATGTAATTCAAGTTATATGACCCTAGACATACAATCACTAAATGACATGGAAATTACGATGGCAACGATGAAGTGGCTACAATGAGATGTCAATATATGCAATTAATTCTATATTAAATTTCTCGAGACCTGATCCTGCGGACCATAAAATCAGTTCCACTCTACAATTCTCCCAGAACTGGACCTGGACCTCGGGATGGTTTTGCCTAAGCAAACGTTGGTCAAATTTAACCCACTATCCATCAAACTGAAGCTATGGATGTCATCTATAGTTGTTAGTCATCTCCGCAAATGAGGTCATTTACTAAGTGAAATTCCCTAGTTACTACAACATGCTCTCTGACTCCGAATCAGGAAAAATCCTAATGAACATTTCATAAAACAATGAGTTCAAACCGGGCGTAAATCTTAAAAATGGAGGGACCGTCCAGGCTACCTCGGAAGAGGCAGACTCCAATCCTGCTCTTCATTTAGTGTTAAGGTCATTTGCGGTGGAGACAGGCACGTCATGGGAGTGCTTGGGTTCCTGTGGCTGCTTGCGGCCCAACCAGTGCTTCACTCTCATTTCGCTCCATATCGGCATGCAACCTAGGCGCTGTTGAACAAAATGAAAGCCCGCAAACAAAGATCGAACAGATAATGTATTTCCAGGACAGAACACTTAGGGCACGTTTGATAACGTTTCTGTTCCGATTAACAATTTTTAAACAGATTTTATGTTTCTGTTTCCGGGAACAATTTCTGAGTATAAAAACGCGCTTGGTAATTGCAAAAAAATTTCTATTCCAGGAACAGAAATGTATTTGGTAAACTTATACAATTTTGTTATTTCTTTTAATTTTTCAATATTTTTATAATTTTTATAATTTTTTTCTTCTTTTTTTTTTATTTTTTCTTTTTTTTTTTCCTTCTCTCCTTTGTGGCCGGTCGCCGACGGCCGGCGACTGGCTAGGCGAGGTCCAGCGAGCTCACCCAAGCCTTGCCGGTGGCCTCGGCGGCCAGGCGGCGCGAGGTCAGCCTCACCTTGGCTTGAGCTCGCCCAAATCTGGCGACGCCGTGCTCGCACAGCCAAGGCAAGGCCAAGCCTCGCCGGTGGCTGGTGACTCTCCGGCGAGGACACCGGAGAGGATGACGGTGGAGAAGTTGAGACACTGGAGAAAAGAGGGACTTGAGACAGAGGGCGCCGGCTGAGGAGAAATAAACAAAAGAAGAGTTTTGAGTTTTTGTTCTTTTGTTTCTTAGAAATTGTTCCCGGGAATAAGAAACAATTTTTTTCTACTTCTTATTTATGTTCCAAATTTATTCTCAGAAACCAAAAAAAAATTAGATTTTTTATTCCCGGGAACAAAAGTTTTACCAAACGCATTTCTTTCCTTTTTTTGTTCCTCATAATAAAAGAACAAAAAATTTTGTTCCAGGAAACATAAACAAAAATATACAAACAGGCCCTTAGCTATCGCGTCGACCTTTCAATGCGGTTGGCGGTGGCTTGTGACGATTTGAAGATGGTATCAAAGACCGTAAAGTGGGGTGTGGGTTTTATGAATTTCACCCCTCCAGATCGGTTTTTCTCGGGAATCCTCGGACGGGGAGTGTATCTCTACTTTTCTTCCGTCTTTTCATACGCACGAAAGCGCCACTTTAATTTCTCTGTTTCCCTGCTTTCATCTACACGTCGTCAGCCTGCCCATACACTCCACCCGGCGCTCCCGTTCCCTGCTCTCGGTTTCTTCCATTCCTTATCTCTGCTTTCTTGGTTTTGCTTTATATCCCGTTGGACCCAACGTCTCTGCCCTTTTCTTATCCTTTCGGTTTTGTAATCTCAATTTAGACTTGTACAGATGATGCCCCACGCGAGTTCCATATCTCAACAAAATGACCAAGAAGAGGGTACGATTTGGTTCGGTCGTCATCTCGCCTAAGTCAACATTTGATGCAGATATGCTGAATGAACATTTTTAAATGCCGAAAAATTTCTAAACACAAACCCAATCCCTAATTTTTCTTATGAAATGCATGAGACGTATTCGGGTAAAAATTTAGGTATTAATTGTGTTATTAAATAATTCCTGCATATCGCTTACCATCTAAATCTCCTAAATACTGGCAAAAAAAAATCTCCTAAATAATATTAGAAAATGAAGAAATTTCCGGATGTCACAACTCTTATCTCCCTAAAAGAAAATCCGTCCTCAAAATTTAGATTTACCTTATCAATTAAATAACTATTAATACTTGTGGTTCATTCTAATTTTAACTTTCCACTTCGTTTTCTCCAAATCATTGATATTGCCACGATACTAAAGGTATAGTCTTTCTAACTTGTTCCTTTTGATCTAAAATATGTATTGGCTTCTTTGCATTAATTGCTCTCTGGTTTATCTCAATTATCTCAGCATGATATTCAAGAGGTTGTCCGCTATATATATATATAGGAACCAATTTTTTTTCTCAACAAGAACACCAAAACTCCATCCTTTGGCCCTTGAAAATCTGATCTCTTTCTCCCCAAAGCTTTTCCTCAAATTTTGTTTCAGTACTTTTCTCTTCAAAAGTACTACCTCTATAGCTTATTCTTTATTTGGCAACTAAATGCCTAAATAAAGCTTTGACCTACACTGCTGGATAGCTTCATATTTTTGGAAGAACTTTCCATTTCTATTGAATAGCAATCGCCTATTTTCTTTGTATACTATGATCATGGAATTATGTAATTTTTTTTTCCAAGAGCAGCTATCTTTAAATATATATGCCCAGGGACAGAAAGAAAACAACATGAGAAAGGGGATAATTGTCCAAAAAGTCTTTAACTTGTTGTACGGCGGTCAATTCATTCCTAAACATTGCAATTGTGCCAATTTAACGCTAAACATTTTGACAATTTACCAATTTAATCCATTTGGCCAATTTTGATCGAAAATCACTAATGTTGATGTTGGCCTTCCTATATGACACGGCCGATGGACGGCCAATACTAATATGGCCAATTTTTGCAATTTTTTTTCTGAATTTTTTTTCTTTTCACTTTTCATTTTCTCTTCTTTTCTTTTTTCACAACTCTAGGCAGGCAAGGTCACCCGCCAGCCCTTGTTAGCCATAGGCAAGGGCCTCTGCACCCTCGCCCAAATCCAGACAAGTGTATCACGGCCCCTACCAACTGCCGGCAAGGGCCTCCGCACCCTCGTTCGCCACTGATGAGGCGAGGGCCCCAACATATACATGTATGAGTGGCCACAATCCATTTCCAATCTAATTCTCCAAGGAGTAATGATGTAATCTATGTGGTGTCTTGTGTTGTATTTCCGATGAGCCCATTGATGTTATGGGAAATCCTTTGTCATACTACTTGCCGTCAATCATAAACCAGGAAATTAAACAGCAATAATTCAATGCTTTAGTTCATCTAAAATAGGATTATCCATGTGATCAAGATCAACAAAGGGAAAATTGGTTGAATTTTTATACGCGTACAAGTGGCGTATTGGATACAAGGCATGACTAATGTCTCAGGTCATGTCCTTAATAACTGATACGCCTATTACCATAAAAATCATCTTCATTGACAAATAGGGAAAAGAGGAAAAGTACATTCGGATCTCCCCTTGAAATTTGGCGTCAAAGAAATAAAAAGGAAAAGAAGAAGCATATTCTTGTCATGGAAGAGAAGAATAATTTATTAACTGGTTGTCCAATAATAATCATTGAATCTACT
Source organism: Eucalyptus virginea (assembly GCA_014182375.1). Lineage (NCBI taxonomy): Eukaryota > Viridiplantae > Streptophyta > Magnoliopsida > Myrtales > Myrtaceae > Eucalyptus > Eucalyptus virginea. The sequence goes on along the minus strand of CM024516.1, from coordinate 15,868,150 downwards.
TATTGATAAAACAAAATACTTTAGAATGGAATGGAGAGTGAAGCTAGGCTTTTGGCAATACTCGAGATAAGTCGGTGACGAATGAAAATGTTTCAGTTGGAATCAATTAGACGAGTTCTGCTTCCACTGTACTAACATCTTCCTCTTGATTTCCGTTTTCATCTTTGAGCTCTGTTTCCGTTTCCTCGTTAAACAAATAATCCATAGTGGTGCCCCATTCAGGTTTGTAGACACAACCGAAATGAGCCATCAACAGCCAAACGAAGGTAAGAAGCTCTCCACCTTTGCTCAACACCTATAAATGTGCCTCTTCCTTGACATGACCTGCCGCATATGACAGCATCTCAACCCATACTCCACTCATCACTTTCCACTTCCTTTCCCCGAAGCTTTCCATCTTATGGGCCAATGCGACCCCCAGCTCGAGCGGGTCGAGCGGGCCTATCCAATCCAAGACTTCAACTTCAACACCCTTGTAGATTGCCTCGCACAGCTCCTCCACATCCTTGAAATCCTTGACATCCCCCTCATATATAATGGCAGCTAAAATGTTTATTGGCATTCCTATGTTGAGTTGGGCATTCCCCGCCATAGTGAACATCAGTTTAGGCTGATTAAGTAAAAGATAAAACATGTAGTCAGAAAGGATCTTGCTGAATTCCCTTTCGTCATTTCTTTTTGTCAGATTCTCTTGCCTATAGCAGATTTCGGTAGCAATATGCCACAATATAACACTGATGTCGTAAGTAGGCTTGGTGACAAATTCTAAAAGATCAACTGCCCCCGCTATACCTTGGAGAAACAGATTACCTCTAGCTTCAAATATCGTCCTCGTCTCTATCAGATTACGCGGATATACAGATTTACGTCTCACCTCCTCGAAGATAAACGTCCATAACTTATTAATAAAGGGATTCTTGAGCTTGCACTTGGGAATCAGTATAAGGATCGGTAATTCCCCGTCGATGAATGTCCTGCAACTTAGACGGAAAAGATAGATGAATATCTTTTAAATTGAATGGAACATAAAGATGATGACGTCAAACATAAAGATGATGACGTCCCAACACTGAACGCCCTCGTCCATCTTTTTCAACTTGTCCATCTTTTTCAACTTGTCCATCTTGTTAAACTTATCCATCTTTTTCATCTTGTCCATATTTTTCAACCTCACTGTCAAACATTCAGAGAAAATGTTGCAAGCAAAGATGGATTCTGACCACCTTTGAAATATAAATGGTGTACCTAAGACCTGATATGTAGCATTGGCTTTAGAATCAACTTTACGTGTGGTGAATCGAGGCTTCCACAGGTCAGCTATGGCGAATATTAACTTGAGAAGAAATGAATCTGGTTCAAATGGTCTTGTTTTGTGGTGCATGATTTCGGCAATAGTCCAATCGGAGAAAACGAATATGAATAGAGCTATCACATCAAGAGCAATCCCTCCAAAAAGAAGGATATAGGTAATTGTCACATCGAATTTGGGGAGCTGATGCTTCTTGAAGCGATTCAACAAGACAAAAGCCACCGTAATCTCAATGAAGGCTATGAAGCGGAAAATGTAACTCCACTTGGAACGTATTACCAGCGCTTTTGTGTGGAGCACCTCATACATGAAATTGAGTTCGACTGATATCAACCTTAATGCATCTATTGCACAAACTTTGTGAAAATATTTGCAGCTTACATGGCGGTTTTTACATTGCCATAACAAATCCGAGGAGAAGGCCTTAAAGATATTAAAGAAGAAGTAAGCATGCTTCACCACAATACTCTTAGCAAGCTTTGCTCTTTCTTCATTAGAATGTCCACACTCTAGAACATCGAGTTCTTTATTTAACTCCAATAGTGCAACATCTCGCTTCCCATTTAGGGCCCCTAATAACCTGAATACTGGGAGGCTTGAGAGAAAAAGTGCAAGTATCCTCTCCACATTTTTTATGACCCCGGCAAAAAACACCAATATCGTTGGGATCACTAATGACTTGTCACTGGAAAATGTTTGCACAAAAACATAGATGGAAACATTGACTTGGAAGAAGACACTAAGCAGGTGCCGTTGCCAAAGTGAACTATCTTGTAAAGAGAAGGCACTAATGGTGTCTGGACCACCAAGGTGTAACAATAGAAATGAGGTCCAGAATGCCTGAAGTGCTATGTCTACTTTAGCAGCATGAGCGAATGACTTGCCTTGGCTATGAGAGATGTATCCAATCCCGAATGTAGCTAGCCAATCAGCCATCAAGTAGGCCAACCATAAGAAGAAAACAATGAGGGTGTTTGATATTTTCTTTCTAAGGGGTGCACATAGAATGAGAAAGACCTGAAACGAGAGGCTCAGTATGAGGATGCCTCGAATGTTCCATTTGTTCCACAAATCGAAAATGAAGCTAAATGCCATGCTTTTGCTTCGTCTGAATTTTTTATCACTCCTTTATAAAATTTCGCCTTGGATAGGAGGAATGGTGGGAAACGTATATAAACATTTTGAGATGGTTCCTTGCTTATTTGTTAGAAGAAAGAATCTCTTCAAAAACCTGAGAAAGTAAAAGAATCGAGAACCAACCGTTTCACAAATAGACATAAGTGAGGTATCTCATGCATTAGATGGTAGAAGAGAAGTATCTCATCCATGATGAATTTAGGATGATGAAGCTTCAGATGTTCCATTTGTTCCATAGATCCTAAATGGAAACAAAATCTATTGTTCTTACTAAGTTTGAATTTTACTACTTTTCTCTATATAATTTTGGTTTGTATAGAAGGAACAATAGGAAATGTATATGTACATATTGAGATGGTCTTTTGTTTGTTAGTAAGAAGAATCTATTCAAAGAAAGTAAAAGAATCGAAAACCAATCATTTTATGAATAAACACAAGCAAGGCATCTCTTGTATTAAATAGTAAAAGAAAAGTATTGCATCCATAATTGGTCAAGTGAAATGTTTAGTGATATTGTAACAATGGTAGAAAAAAACCGGAAACTTTTTAGGGACATTTTTGTTTAGAAAAACACGCTTTCTCCATGCTACTCCTTCGCACGATATAAAAAAAAAAATCATAATTTTGCCTCAATTTTTTAAATTAGAAAGAAAGGGAATTCTCGAGCATAAATTGAAAAATTGGAGATAAAGTACCACTCCAGATGTGACAAGATAGTTGTAATGAGAATGTCCTAGACTGAATTGAACGCAACTAGGTGCTACTTGCATGAAAGAAGTTCAAAGTAAGGTCAATTCAAGGGTAAGCAGACCCCCGCTTGGTGCAAAATTTACGCGCAACGAGACAGTATTCATTGGCTGATAGTCATTTCACCAACGATAAGTTCACGGGAATTATTATCTCAAAGTGATCAAGTTCGGAGCATCTCGGAATAAAATCAAGCTTGAGAGAACTTTGAGAATCAGGCTCACTGCAGGAAAATTTTTTATATTCTTTCTTGATTAGGGGGAATTGAGATTTATAGGTAAGGTGTCGGTTCTGATGACGCCTTGATCTGGTTAAAAATTTATTAATAACAAAAAAAGCACTAAGGGTGCGTATGGAGTTATTTCGAATTTGAACGTTTAAATTTTTAAAACCTTGCCACTTTCCCAAGCTTAAACTTTTCATAATATCCCTTTGATTCTTTCATTTTCTGTAAAATTGAAACATTCTAATTGTTGCAAGAAAAGCTTAGAATAGGAAAAAGTAAATTTATGTGTGTTTAGGAAAGCAAGTTACAAATATAGGGAAAAGTGCCAAAAAGTCCTAAACCTTTTGTCATTGTGCCGATTTAGTCCTAAACCTTTTTTGGTGCCGATTTAGTCCTAAACCTTTTTAAGTTGTCTTTGATTCAATCCTTTTCGGCCAATTTGGCCGGATTTTGCTGACTGGACGCCGGCCAGGCCGACGTGGACAACTTTTAATAATATTTTAATATTTTTAATATTTTTTAAAATTTTTATTTTTTTTTTTTTTTTTTTAATTCCTCCAGCCGATCGCGGACCTCGGCGACCGGCCGAGGCAACGGCCGGCGAGGTCGAGGTCGACCTCGCCGGCCACCTCGCCAATGGCCGCGGGGCGGCCTCGCACGGGGCGGCGAGGCTCGCCCTCGCCGGATCCGGCGAGGGTCGAGCCTCGCCCATGGCCGGCGAGGCTCGACCTCGCCCGATCCGGCGAGGGCGAGCCTCGCCCGCCCCGCGCGAGGCCGCCCTCGAGGCCTGGCCGGCGAGGCTCGCCTTCGTCGGATCCGGCGAGGGTCGAGCCTCGCCCATGGCCGGCGAGGGCGAGCCCCGCCCGGCTTGCGGATCCGGCGAGTGAGGGGGTTCGAGCGGGGCGAGAGAGTCGGAGGGGGTAGACCGCAGCCACCGCACCCGAGCCGCGGCCGTCGGCCTACGGCCGCGCCGAAGCTCCGGTGGGCCTCGGTCCTTTTTGTGCCTTGCGTTGGTCGGACCCGGGCGGAGCTCGCGGTCTTCAAGGATTCGGTTCGAGATCCGAGGGCGTTCGATCCGGCGGGACCCGAGAGAGAGAGAGAGATCGAGAAAGAAACAGAGAGAGAGTCCTCTCCCGGCCAAACCGAGGAAACCCTGGCCACGTGAGACCACCGCCGCAATGCTGCCGCCCGATGCCGTCCACCGCCGCCGCCGACCCGCCGCCATATCCGGCGAGCCGGGCGCGCTCGCCCGCCGCCCGAGCCTCGAGGGCGGCCTCGCGCGGGCGGGCGAGGCTCGCCCTCACCGGATCTGGCGAGGTCGAGATCCGGCGAGGTCGGGGCGAGGCTCGACCTCGCCGGATCCGGCGAGGGCGAGCCTCGCCCGCCCCGCGCGACGCCGCTCCCGCGGCCACTGGCGAGGTGGCCGGCAAGGTCGACCTCAACCTCGCCGGCCGTCGCCTCTGGCCAGTCGCCGGACCCCGGCGACCGGCTGGAGGAAGAAGAGCATAATAAAAAAATAAAAAATAAAATAAAATAAAAATAAAAATAAAAATAAAAATAAAAATTCAAAAATATTAAAATATTATTAATAGTTGTCCACGTCGGCCGGCCGGCGTCCAGGTCAATCCGGCCAAATTGGCCGGAAAGGACTGAATCGACACAACTTAAAAAGGTTTAGGACTAAATCGGCACAATGACAAAAGGTTTAGGACTTTTTTGGCACTTTTCCCTACAAATATATGTAGAGGAAAATACTACATACCCATTTGCGACCTAGATAATGGGTGCGTTTGGGAAGACTTTTGGGAAAAGTCCTTGAGAAAATGTAAAGGCCTTTGAGTTAAGGGTGTTTTTCAAAATGCAAAGTGTGTTTGGTAAATTTATTTGTGAAAGTCCATTGTGAAATATCTTTGTGCAAAATAATGTTTGGGTAAATTAAATTTGTAAAATACTTTTATTATTAAAAAAAAAAAAGAACGTTGGCCGGCCAAGGCTTCGCCGGTTATCGCCGGCCAAGGGCTTCACCGGTCACCGCCGGCCAAGGGTAAGCAATCCGGCGAGGGTCGCCGCGACCCTCGCCGCGCCGTCGTGCGACCCACTGCGCCGCAGAGGTCGCCGGCAACCCATCTGGTCGCGCGTGAAGGTTGCGGCCGGCGTGGTCGCGACCAGATCTGCGACCAGATGCGTCGCGTGAAGGTCGCAACCTCCGCGGAGGTCGCCTGAAGCATGGCCGGCGACGTAGATCTCGTAGCGACGTAGATCTGGTCGCTACCGGATCTACGTCGCGACCTCCGCGAAGGTCGCGGTCGGCGACCCATCCGGTCGCAGCGCGAAGGTCGCGACCGGATGGGTCGCGCGAAGGTCGCGATTTCCGCGGAGGTCGCCTGAAGCATGGTCGGCGACACAGATCTGCGTCGCGACCTCCGCGAAGGTCGTCTGAAGGTCGCGGTCGGCGACCAGATCTGCGACCAAATGGGTCGCGGTCGCGACCTTCGCAGCGACCTCTCGAGCGGGGTCACGCGACCCTCGCCGAAGGGTCGCATGGCCGCGGCAGAGGTCGTGGTGCGGCGGGTCGGCGTGGCGGGCGCGACGGTCGCCGGCGATTGCGTGCCCTTCGTCAGCAACCGCTCACGAAGAAGAAAGAAGAAGAAGATGAACAGTCAGGGTAAAAAGGGAAAAACGAAAAATCAACGGGGACAATTTGGGAAGGAAATTTTTTTATTTAAGCTCAGCTCAGCATGCTGAGAAGGCTGAAAGCCCAAGGCATCCCCCCACCTGCCTTGGGCTTTCAGCCTTGGGAATGCTTGGCATTCCCCAAATGGGGTTTGGAAATTTTTACCAAACACCCACAAATTAGCCCAAAGAGCTTTGGGGGTTCAAAGTGGCTTGCAAATGCCACTCCCAAACGCAGCCATTGTACAGCAGCAAGGACTAGGAAAACTGAAGTGAGATCGAAATCTTCATTCCCCTCCTAACGACGTAACAAAAATGGAATGAGAATGAAATCTCCATCGTCGTACTTCGTCTAAGTTACCATGCGGCCATGTCCAATGCTTGAAATTCAAATTTGGTGCAACACTGTTATTGAATAAGAAAGACGCCTCAGGAAAATATAACAAAATTCTTTCTAATCATCATTTGGCTCCAACCCAGATCCACGGTATAAATAACTATCAATCCTGAACCTATATAGAACTCTTGCCGGAACTATAGGAAGGATCAAAGTACACAATGAAGTTCCAACATCAAGCCCAATCCCTACAACTATCGAGTCAATCATCATATAGGCCAACCACGAGGAAAACGATGCGGCGATTCGTTATTTTCTTTCTAAGGGGTGCAAATAGAATGAGAAAGATACGAAGTGAGAGCCTCGGATGTTCCATTTATTCCACAAATCCGAAATGAAGCTATGTCGTAGCTTAGTTTGAACTTTATCGCTCTTATCAATATAATTTTAGCTTATATAGGAGATACGTATATACATGTGAGATGGTTCCTTACCTATTTGCTAGAAGAAAGAATCTATCCAAGAACCCAAGAAAAAGGTACAAGAATCGTAAACAATTATTCCATGAATAAACACAAGCAGTTCTCACTTGTATGTTAGAAGAAAGAATCTATTCAAGAACCCAAGAAGAAGGTGTAAGAATCGCGAATTAACCATTCCACTAATAAACACAAGCAATCCTTACTTATTTGTTAGAAAAAAGAATCTATCCAAAAATCCAAGAAAAAGGTACAAGAATCGTGAACTAACCATTTTGTGAATAAATACAAGGTATCTCATGTATTAAATAACAGAAAAAAAAAAAAGCATCTCATTCATGATTATTTTAGTGAAATGCTTGGTCATATCACATCTAACAAAGCACGTGGTACTGTTAATGAATTAGATGCTATCTAACAAGTCATTTCAGTTTGCTTGTATATGATGTGTGGGACAAAGAGGAGATGGTCAGATAGGAGGAATGGGAGAAAGCTTTCATGACGGCTCAATGCTATGATTAGCGATAGAGCCGGAAGGAGGTGGGAGAAGAGAAAAGTACATTCGCATCTCCTCTTTCAAGTTTGGAATCAAAGAATAGAAGAGAGGGATCATATTTCCCTCCCGCAAGAACAAATTTCCAAATTGAAATTCTCTCTTTGAGTGATGATTAGTGACTACTTTGAAGAATTGAGTAGATTCATAGTAGGGATCTCTCATTGCGGCATTGTACTCTTTCTCTGAATATACTTTAATAATTAAATATTTAGAGAGATAGAACTTTCTAAATTGTCGGAAGTATTAAATATTTAGAGAGATAGAACTTTTTAAATTGTCGCAGAGGGTCTGACGTTGGCTAATTTGTGGAGAGCAACTGATGTTGGACTCATTTAAGGATCATAAATGATTCTGGAAAATTTTCCAAAACTTCCTGGGTTCATCTCTCAAAGCTCTTTCGAATTTTGATTTTTTCTCAAAATATCCTAGAATTTGATCGATTTGAATCGACTATCTCTCTCGGCTCATTTTTGGTGATATTGATTGCTGGCAAACAATAATCTCGTATTCATCATGCACACATTTTGCGCCTTTCTAGGGGCATTTTCCTATGAATGAGACACATTTTTCCATGCCACTCCTGTGTGCAATCTAACACTCAAAAAAAAAATCAATTTTTAAATTCCATTCGCAAAAACCATTCTCCTCATTTTTCAGCTTTTGGTACACTTTGCAGAATCAGTCAATGAAAAATTTAGGATTAAATTCAAGAAAATACTTTCCTCTCTAATAATATAATATGATCGTATATTGACTTATGGATCCAAAACTCTATACTTTGACACGGGAGCCCAATACTAGTTTCTAGGCCCCTGACATTCAGGACCACATCTCTGAAGCTTGGGCTCAAGTCCATCAAAGCTGGGCCTGAGCCACCAATGCCTATTCCCAAGTTCGTCAAGGCCAAGCCCAAAGCCCTAGTGCCCTTGCCCATTGTCCCGACAACCTACCCCAGGTCTGCAAAGGCAATGCTCATGTCCCTAACGTTTGAGCTTTGGTCCTCAACAATTAGGTTCAGGTCCATAAAGGCTTTGACTCGTGTCCATAGCGCTTGGACTCGAGTTCCTAGTTAATGAAATGTTCATTACAAGCATGACGAGCATGTGTTCATCGACCAGCAATTATTTCCCCACCACGAGTACAGGGAACTTATTGAGTCAAAATAATCAAAATTCAAGGTATATTGAAACAAAGTTAAGGGCAGGTAGACTTCGAGAATCGGGCTCACTGTGGGATAATTTTTTTATATTTTTGTTGATTATGGGGAACTGAGTTGACGGGCAAGGTATCCGTTTTGATGATGCCGTTTAAAAAATATTTAGTAAACAAAAATAGTGAAATAGATGTTCATTTAGAGTTGCGATATATTTTAGCTTTAAATTTCAGAAACCTAGCAACTTTCCCGAGATAAATCTTTTCATATCGTTCCAAAATAAATATATATTGATATGTCGATTTGCTCATACTTTTTAAAGTAAAACATTCTCATCTTCGCAAGAAAAGTCTAGGAAGAAGTAATTTCCTCCATGTTTTAGGAATACAGGTTACTAACATTTGTGGAGAAAAATGCTCTGAACGAAATCTCCACCCTCGTACTCCTAAGTTTACCATGCGGTCATATCCAATGCATTGAGTTAAAATTTGGTGTAACACTGCTATCGAATAAGAAAGACGCCTCAAGAAAGCATAACAAAATTCTTTGTAATCATCATTTGGCTCGAACCAAGGTCCACGGTATAAAAACTATCAATCCTGAACCTATCGAGAACTCCGGCCGTAACTAGAAGGGGTCAAAGTACACAATGATGTTCCACCGTCTCTACCGTGGTCAGTCCTCCACGATGGACTCTTCCAGTGCAGCGCGCCCCTAGTGCCTGCACGAGTCCTTTTGAGAACTTTAACCTTCACGTTCACTTTTTTGTCGCAACCAATCCATGAATCACACAAGCAGTAACACATCAAATTGTAGTTCCCTTCCACGGGGGCCAAAAACTTGCCCATGACCAACCTCGAGGCACTCCTCACCTTCTCCACTGCTTCTCTAATGGCCTTACTTTTTTCCTTTGCATCTGCTCCCAATCCTTCCATAGTTTCCTCAATTGCCTTAGAGGCAGCACTTACAGCAGCCGCTTCATCCATGAAACTTAACTTCTGAGAAAACCAAACGTCGTTGGAGTTGGGGTCCGCCAGAAGAAACCAGAAACTTTCTTCTTTGTGGAAAGGATACCGTGGTGCGTGAGGTAGGGCACCGACGAGTCCGTTATCTCTTTTGAGTGTAACCCAAGCCGGAATCGTGACCACATCACCCTCTCGTATGCCTTCTTCACCTTCAGTCTCGCATGTAACGTCTATTGATAGAGAAGGCATCATCTCCAGAACTATCTCTATGTCTTGTACTCGACTTTGGAAAAGTTATTTCATCAAAGTTTTAGTTTCAGATACGACTCGACTACATCTAGCAGTCAATAAGTGGAAGACACGCCCCAGAACAAACTAAATGACTCTGATTTAAATTGAGCATTTCATCGAGCAGAAGGCAGGCATCTCGGCCCTGGGTCCAAATGCAACAGCGAAAGAGTAATTCGCTACCACACCATCACGGAGACAATATTACAGGTTCGGATTATCCAGTGAACTTCAATAGCAGTTAAATCTTTCACATATAGAAATTAGAATTCTCGGTCACTGTCCAACGCGAAGAGCATCTGAAGATAGAACCTGAGCTCATACTCAACATACCTTGGGTTTTAGCTTCGAACGGCGAGGAGATCGAAGAATAGAGTTCCTAGATACTTCAGTGATGAAAATCTTGCTCGATGAAAAGCTGATCGAGCAAGAATGAAACTCTTCGAGATCTCGGATCAGGATACAGAGCAAAACAGGGGTGAAGCTGCACGACTCAAGAACGGTGAACGGCGTAGGTCGGAGAAGGCTATGACGGCCTGAAATCAACAAATAAATCTGTCGTTGGCGGCTGATGCCAGTGAACAAGCCTCGAACGAAATCCAAGTACCACGAGCTTTCTTCGCTTGGAAAACAGAATAGAACCGGGGAGAGCTGAGCTCGACTTTGCCAGCGACGAGCGCGACATCGGATTGCGTTGGATGACAACCGAGAAGGACGAGAGAGAAGGGACAAGGGAGAGAAGGAAAACTATTGCAGACGTCTCTCTCGCTCCAACTTGTCTCGTTCCGCTTCCGTCTCTCACGCCCTTCATCTTGTTTTTGGCTCCCGCTCCGATATACGGGCGCCACGGAGAATAAAAGAGAGAAGGCTTTTTGCGGTGTGTTCTCTAATTGATTTAAAGCTTTGGGCCCGAGAGAAAGAAGTTGTTTCGTTATATGAGGCCCCATGGGCTTCGATTTCATGGGTTTTTATGGGTCTAAGTGAGGTAAATTGGGTTTCAATGAATTGAGCCAATGCCAATGGATAAATGGCCAAATTGGGCCGTCTTTTTAATATTGTTACCTATTTTTGTTATCTTTATTAATCTATTATGTTTATTACGACGTATGCATATTTGATTTATAATTCAAGTGTCAACGGTCGGAAGAAAGAATCTATTCATAAACTTAAAGAGGTAAAAGAATTATTAATCAACCATTCTCCGAATAAACACAATCAAGGTATTCCATGCAGTTAATGGTAGAAAAAAAAGCATCCCCTTCATGATTAGTGCATTATGACAGAACCTCAAACGTTTCATTTGTTCTACATATCCGAAATGGAGCAATATGCCCAATTTTTTTCTTAATTTGAACTTTATCACTCCTCTATATATAATTTCAATTCATTAGGAGGAATAGTGAGAAATGCATATATATACATATTGAAATGATTCCTTATTTGTTTGTTAGAAGAGATAATCCATTCAAAGACCTGAAAATGAGAAAGAATCACGAACTAATCATTCCGCGAATAAACATGAGCAAAGTATTTCATGTATACAATGGTTGAAGAAAAGCATCTCATACATGATTAATTCAATATGGCGGAACTTCAGATGTTGCATTTGTTCCATAAAATATTAAATGGAGCAAAATGCCATGTTGTTACTTAATTTGAATTTTATCACCCATCTCTATATATTTTCAGTTCATACAAAAGGAAAAAGTATTTCATGCATTTAATGGCTGAAGAAAAGTATCTTATCCATGATTAATTCAATATGACGAAACCTTGAAAATGCCATGTTTTTACTTAATTTGAATTTTATCACTCCTCTCTATATATTTTAATTTGAAATAGAAGGAACACTAGCAAATGTATATGTATACATATTGAAATGGTTTTTCTTATTTGTTTGTCAGAAGAAAGAATCTACTCAAAAACCTAAACATGTGAAAGAATCATGAATCAATCATTATGTGAATAAACACAAGCGAGATATTTCATACATTCAATGGTTGAAGAAAAGTATCTTATCCATGATTAGTCTAACATGATGAAATCTCGAACATTCCATTTGTTTGTTGAATTCAAAATGGAGCAAAATCCCATGTTTTTCCTTAGTTTGAATTTTCTCACTCACCTTTATATAATTTCAGTTTGTATAGAAGGAGCACTAGGGAATATATATGTATACATGTTGAAATGGTTCCTTGTTTAGTTGTCAGTAGCTAGAATCTATCCAAAACCCTAAGAACGTAAAAGAATCATGAACCAATCATTACGCGAATAAACACAGGTAAGGTATTTTATACATTTGATGGTTGAAGAAAAGTATCTCATCTATGATTAGTGATGAAACTTTGGACGTTCCATTTGTACCATATATCCGAAATGGAGCAAAATACCATGTTTTTTCTTAGTTTAATGTTTATCACTCCTTTATATACAATTTTGGTTCATATAGAAGGAACAGTGGTGAATGTATATGTACAAATGTATAACCCTTATTTATTTATCAAAAGAAAGATTCTATTCGAAAACCTGAAAAGGTGAAAGAATCGCAAACCAATTATTCCGTGAAAGAGCACAAGTAAGGTATCTCATGCATTCAATAGCGAAGAAAAGTATTTCATCCAAGATTAATTCAATATTACGGAACTTCGAATGTACCATTTGTTTCACTAATCCTAAATAGAGCTAAATGCCATGTTTTTGCTTATTTTGGACTTTACGACTCTCTATATAATTTCGAGTTGTATAGAAGCAATATTAAGAAATGTATATGCATACAAGGTAAAATAGTTCTTTATTTATTTGTAAAAAAAAAAAATCTATTAAAAAATCTAAGAAGTTCAAAGAATCGTAAATTAATCATTTTGTGAATTAACATGAGACAGGTATCTCAAACATTCAATGATTGAAGAAATGCATCTCATCCATGATCTGTTCAACATGACAGAATCTCGAACATTCCAATTGTTCCGTAAATCTGAAATGAAGCAAAATGTTATGTTTTTGCTTAGTTTGAACTTTATCCTTCCCCTCTATATAATTTTGGTTCGATGGAAGTAACAATAGGGAATATATATATGTATATATATTGAAATTGTTCCTTATTTATTTGTTAAAAGAAAAAAAAGCTATTAAAAAACCTAAAAAGTTGAAAGAATCGTGAACCAATCATTCTGTGAATGAGCACAAGGAAGGTATCTCACGAATTCAATTGCGAAAGAAAAGTATCTCATGCATGATTAATTCAATATACCAGAACATCAAAAGTTCCATTTGTTCCAGGTTTGAAATGGAGAAAAATGACATGTTTTTCTTAGTGTGAACTTTATCACTCCTCTTTATATAATTTCAGCTAGTATATGAGGAATAATGGGCATTTTATATGTATATATGTTGAAATATTCCTTTTAGTTGTCAGTAGTTGGAATCTATCCAAAAACCCAAGAAGGTGAAAGAATCATGAATCAATTGTTCCACAAATGAACATAAGCAAGGTATCTCATCCATCCAATGGTTGAAGAAAAGTATCTCATCCCTGATTAGTTAATATGACAGAACCCTTGACGTTAATTTGTTCTATAGATCCAAAATGGAGTAAAATGTCATGTTTATGCTTAGTTTGAATTTTATTGCTCCTCTATATATAGTTTCGGTTCATATATGAGGGAAATTGGGCAATGTGTACGCATACATGTTGAAATGGTTCCTCGTTTTTTTTTTTTTTTTTTAGGAGAAAGAATCTATTCTAAAACTAAGAATATTTAAAAAAAAAAATTGTGAATTGATCATTCCACCAATGAGCACAAGTAAAGTATCTCATCCATCCAATGGCCGAAGAAAAGTATTTCATCCATGATTAATTCAATATGACGAAACCTCAAACATCCCATTTATTCCATGGATCCGAAATAGAACAAAATGCCATGTTTTTGCTTAATTTAAACTTTATTGTTCATCTCGATATAATTTTGGTTCATATAGAATAAATAGTGGGGAATTTTTATGTATACATGTTGAAATGGTTCCTTATTTGTTTGTCAGCAAAAACAATCTATTCAAAAACCTAAGAACATGAAAGTATCGTGAACTAGTCATTTAGCAAATGAACCCAAGTAACATTTCTGATGCATTCAGTGGGTGAACAAAAATATCTCATCCATGATTAATTCAATATGAACATCAAACGCTCCATTGGTTTCATAGATCCAAAATGAAGCAAAATTGCATGTTTTTACTTAATCTGAACTTTATCACTCCTCTTTATATATGTCTATATATTGAAATGGTTCATTGTTTGCTTGTCAGAAGAAAGAATTTATCCAAAAACCTAAAAAGGTAAAAGAATCGTGAATAAATCATTCCGCGAATAAACACAAGCAAGGTATCTCATATATTCAATAGTTGAAGAAAAGTATTCCATCCATGATTAGTTCAATATGATGGAACCTAGGACGTTCCATTTGTTCCATAGATCCAAAATAGAGCTATATGCCATGTTTTTGCTTAGTTTAAACTTTATCGCTCCTTTATATATATATATATATATGTTGAAATGATTCATTGTTTGTTTGTCAAGAGAAAGAACCTATTCAAAAACCTAGGAAGGTAAAAGAATCGTGAACCAAACTTCCGTGAATAAACACACACAAGGTATTTCATGCATTCAATGGCTAAATAAAAGTATCACATCCATGATTAATTGAACATGACAGAATCTCGAATGTTCCATTTGCTCCATAGGACCGAAAGGAAGCAAAATGCCAAATTTTTGCTTAGTTTGGACTTTATCACTCATCTTTATATTATTTTGATTCATATAAGAGGCACATTGAGAAATGTATGAAATGATTCCTTATTTGTTTGTTAGAAAAAAGAATGTACTAAAAATTCTAAGAATGTGAAAGAATCATGAACTAATTATTCCACAAATGAACCCAATCAAGGTGTTCCATGCTTTCAATGGTTGAAGAAAAGTATCCCATCCATGATTAGTTCCATATGACAAAACCTTGGATACTCCATTTGTTTCATGGATCCGAAATGGAGCAAAATGCCTTATTTTTACTTAGTTTGAACTTTATCACTCTTCTCTATATAATTTCAGTTCATATAGGAGGAACACTAGGAAATGTATATGTAAACATGTTGAAATGATTCATTATTTATTTGTCAGAAGAAAGAATCTAATAAAAAACCTAAGGTAAAAGAATCATAAATCAATCATTTTGTAAATAAACACAAATGAGGTATCCCATGCATTCAATGCTTGAAGAAATGTATCTCATCCATCATTAGTTCAATATTACAGAACCTCGGACATTCCGTTTGTTCCACATATCCAAAATGGAGCAAAATGCTATGTTTTTATTTAGTTTGAACTTAATCATCTATCTCTATATAATTTCAGTTTGTATAGAAAAACAGTGGGGAATGTATTTATATACATGTTGAAATGGTTTATTGTTTGTTTGTCAAAAGAAAGAACCTATTCAAAAATTTAAGAAGATGAAAGAATCGTGAAACAACCATTCCGTGAGTGAACACGAGCAATTATCTTGTGCATTCAATAACGAAAGAAGAGTATCTCATCCAAGATTAGTTCAAGATGACGGAACTCGAACATTCCATTTGTTTCATTCATCCGAAATGGAGCAAAATGCCATGTTTTTACTTAATTTGAATCTTATTGCTCCTCCTTATATGATTTTGGTTCCTATACAAGGAACAATGGTAAATGTATATGTGTATATGTTGAAATGGTTCCTTATTTGGTTGTTAGAAGAAAGAATCTACTAATAAACCTAAGAAGGTGAAAGAATCGTGAACCAATCATTACGCGATTGAAAACAAGCAAAGTATCCCATGCATTAAATGGCTGAAGAAATGTATATCATCCATGATTAGTTCAATATGACGGAATCTCGGACGTTCCATTATTCCATATATCGAAATGGAGCAAATGTCATATTTTTACTTAGTTTGAGCCTTGTCGCTCATCTCTATATAATTTCAGCTCATATAGGAGTAACAGTGGGGAATGTATATGTACATATGTTGAAATAGTTCGTTGTTTGTTTGTCACAAATAATCTATTCTAAACCTAAAAAGGTGAAAGAATCGTGAACCAACCATTCTGCGAGTGAACCAAATAAGGTCTCTCATGCATTAGAAGGTTAAAGAAAAGTTTCTCATCCATGATCAGTTCAATATAACAAAATCTCGAACGTTCCATTTGTTGCACAATTCAAAAATGGAGCTCAATGCCATGTTTTTGTTTAGTATGAACTTTATCGCTTATTTTCTGACCCAAAAAAAAAACTTTATCGCTTATTTCTATATAATTTTGATTCGTATGGAAGAAGTAGTGGGGAATGTGTATGTATATATGTTGAAATGGTTTCTTGTCAGAAGAAGAAATTTTTTTCAAAAATCCAAGAAGGTAAAGAAAAAAAAATCAGAAACCAACCATTTCGTGAATGAACATAAGCAAGGTATCTCATACATTAAGTGGCTAAAGTAAGGTTTGGTGATATAAGCAATGTATTTCATGCATTAAGTGGCTAAAGTAAAGGTATCTTATTTATGATCGGTTTAGTGAAATGTTCAGTGATATCACACAAGACTCTTGATATCATTAATGAATTAGATACTATTTAACAAGTCATATGAGTGTACTTGTATAGATAAGTATTGGGTCATTTCCTAATAAGCATATGCGCCTATTACCATAAAAGCCATCTTCATTGGCATGATTGATGGGTCAAATGAAGCATGGGACAAAGAGGAGATGGTTTCATAGAATGAATGGATAAGGGATTCACGGCGGCTTGAAGCTGCCAATAGCGACAGAGCAAAGGAGTGGGAGAAGAGGAAAAGTACATTCACATCTCTCGTCTTTCAAGTTTGGCATCAAAGAATTAGAAAGAGAAAGCATACTCTTCTTACGAAAGAGAAAATTTCCAAATTGATATTCTCCTTCGTTTTCCTTTCGTGGTGCCCCATTCAGGATTGTAGAGACAACCAAAATGAGCCATTAACAGCTAAACAAAGGCAGGAAGCTCTCCACCTTTGCTCAACGCCTGCGCATGTGCCTCTCCCTTAATATGACCTGCTGCATATGACAGCATCTCAACCCATACTCCACTCATCACCTTCCACTTCCTTTCTCCGAAGCTTTCCATCTTGTGGGCCAATGTGATCCCCAGTTGGAGGGGGTCTGTCCAACTTGAATAGGACTGATTTGATTCTAATCCATAACATGATGTTTTAATGACCTTTCTTCATCAAAACAGGTGTAACAGGGCATGTTCAGTTGACAAACAAATGGACAAGAGGATCCATACGGCTCTACTCGACTTTTGAAAAGTTATTTCATCAACGTTTTAGTTTCAGATACGACTCGACTACAACTAGCAATCAATAAGTAGAAGACTCGCTCAAGAACGAACTAAATGACTCTGATTTAAATTGAACATTTCATCGAGCAGAAGGTAGGCATCTCGGCCCCGAGTCCAGCTAAATATTGATTCGCAACCACAGCATCAGGTTCGGAATATCAGATGAACTTCAATAGCAATTAAGTCTTTCACAAACGGAAATTAGAATACTCGGTCACTGTCCAACACGAAGAGCATCTGAAGATAGAACATGAGCTCATATTCAACTAACCTTTGGGTTTTAGCTTCAAAAGGTGAGCAGATTGAAGAACAGAGTTCCTAGATACTACATTGATGAAGATCGTCCTCGACGTAAAGCTGATCGAGCAAGAATGAAACTCTTCGAGATCCCGGATCAGGATACAGAGCAAAACAGGGGCGACGCTGCAGGACTCAAGAATAGTGAACGGCGTAGGTCGGAGATGGCTTGTTCGCTGGTGGTCGATGCCAGTGAACAAGCCTCGAAACGAAATCCAGGTTCTCTGAGCTTTCTTCGCCGGAAAACAGACTAGAACCGGGGAGAGCTGAGCGCGACTTCGCCGGCGACGTCGGATTGCGTTCGATGAACCCTGATCCGGACGAGAGAGAAGGGGCAAGAGAGAGAAGGCTTTCTTTAATGCCTTCCGTAATTGATTTAAAGCTTTGGGCCGGAGAGAAAGAAGTTAATTTGTCATGTGAGGCTCCATGGGCTTCAATTTCATGGGTTTTCATGGGTCTAAGTGAGGCAAATTGGGTTTCATGAATTGGGCCAATGCCAACGAATAAATGGCCGAATTGGGCTCTTTTTATTTATTATTATTGTCGATTTTTGTTTTTTTTTTAACAGGATTGTCGATTTTTGTTACTTTTTATTGATTTATTATGTTTTATTACAAGAGATGCATATTTGATTTATTAGGTAAAAATTCAAGTGTCGACAGTCGGAAGAAAGAATCCATTCAAAAACTTAAAAAAGGTAAAAGAATCATTAACTAATCATTCTGCAAATGAACTTAAGCAAGGTATATCATGCATTAAATGACAGAAAAAAAAAAGTATCTCATCTATGAATTAGTTCAATATGATGGAATTTTAGACATTTCATGTGTTCCACATATCTGAAATGGAGCAAAATGCCAAATTTTTGCTTAGTCAGAACTTTATCACTCCTCTATATATAATTTTGATTCATATAGGACAAATAGTGAGGAATGTAGCATACACGTTGAAATGGTTCCTTATTTGCTTAAATTTTATCGCTCCAATTTTATCGCTCCTCTCCCTAAAATTCGATTCATATAGTAGGAACAATGGGTGTATATGTATACATGTTGAAATGGTTTATTGTTTGTTTGTCAGAAGAAAGAATCTATTCAAAAACTCAAGCAAATAAAAGAATTGTAAAATAATCATTCCGCAAATGAAAACAAGTAAGGTATCTCATGCTTTAAATGGCCGAAGAAAAGTACTTTATTCATGATTAGTTTAGTGAAATGTATAGTGATATCACAACTAACAAGATTCTCAATGATGAACTAGATACTATTAACAAGTCATATTAGTGTACTTATACAGAAAGTATAGGGTCATTTCCTAATAAGCATATGCGCCTACTACCATAAGAATCATCTTCATTGGCCTGATTGATGGGTCAAATGATGTATGGGACAAAGAGGAGATGGTTTTATAGAATAAATGGATAAGGCATTCATGGTGGCTTGGAGCTGCCAATAGCGACGGAGCAAAGGAGCGGGAGAAGAGGAGACTTACATTCGCATCTCTCCCCTTTCAAGTTTGGCATCAAAGAATTCGAAAGAGAAAGCACACTCTTCTTACGAAAGAGAAAATTCCCAAATCGATATTCTCCTTCGTTTTCCCTTTCGTGATGACGGGTGACTCCTTTGAAGGATTGGGCTAAAAAACAATTTAGAGAGGAGAAAAACAATTTAGCATTCGACAGTGGGAAAGAGAAAATTGCAGCATTTTCAAAATAGAGATCTCTCATCGCGGACATTTTTTTTTCCCTCGGTAAACATACTTCATTAATTAAAAATTCAGAAAGAGGAGCGCTTTGTGAATTGTAGCAGTGCGTCCTACGTTGGCTAATTTGTGGAGGGCAACTAATGTTGGACTAATTCGAGGATCATTGTTGACTGAGAAAATTCCAAAATTCCTCTTGAAGTGGGGTCCGTTTCCAGAAGTTGCTCCAGACTTGATTTTGTTCTAAAAAATGTTTCTGAATTTGATCACTTTGACACAATTATCTCCATGAGCTCATCCCTGGGTGAATTGAATGGCCAACGCTCGCGTGCTCATCATGCATACATTTTGCGCCCTTTCTTGGGGCATTTCCATCCCAGGAGAAAAGCAGTTCCTCCATGCCCCTCTCGTGCACGATCGTAAACTTGGGAAAAAAAAAAACCCTCAATCCTGTCCCAATTTTTCAGATAGAAAAGAAAGGATTACGATTTTTCACGCATAAATTAAAAAATTGTATGCCTTCCTCACCTTCAATCTCGCGTATAACTTCATTGATAGGGAACGCATCAATCAACAATCTCTAGCATCCTCTCTATGTCTTGCACTTCTCTGCAGGATATTTGCATTCTTGATTGATCGGCTTTTGGATCCTCTGCAGTATATTTGAGGTGTTTGCACAAATGGAAATTTGACGATTGAAGCAGGTTCTCGCAAGTCGTTAGCTTACTGTCAAGAATTGATCCACACCAGACGTCTGCTGTGGTCACCCCGAATGCCAATTATTCATGCATGTTCCATGTGAGCAGATTGATCTGTAATACAAGAGCCGCCCTTCTGTTTTGTGAAGCATCTGCATGTGACGCTCTGTTCATATCTAAGAGATGAAAAATTGCTTTTGACCTTTCAGTGGCTCGCGAATTTTTTTCGACTCGAAAGTTTTTGCAGATAGCTTATTCTTTATTTGCCAACTAAATGCCTAAACAAAGCTTTGATCTACACCGCTGGATAGCTTCATATTTTTGGAAAACTTTCCATTTCTATTGAATAGCAATCGCCTATTTTCTTTGTATGCTATGATCATGGAATTATGTAATTTTTTTTTCCAAGAGCAGCTATCTTTAAATATATATGTCTAGGGACAGAAAGAAAAGAACATGAGAAAAGGGACAATTGTCCAAAAAATCTTAAACTTGTTGTACGGCGGTCAATTCATTCCTAAACATTGTAATTGTGCCAATTTAACCCTAAATATTTTGACAATTTGTCAATTTAATCCATTTGGCCAATTTTAATCAAAAATTGCTAATGTTGATGTCAGCCTTCTAATATGACACAGGTAATATGGACAATTTTTGCAATTTTTAACAAAATTTCTGAATTTTTTTCTTTTCACTTTTCTTTTTCTCTCCTTTTTTTTTCTTTTTCTTTTTTTACAACTCTAGGTAGGCAAGGTCACCCGCTGGCCCTTGTCAGCCATAGGCAAGGGCCTCCGCACCCTCGCCCAAATCTAGACAAGTGTATCATGGCCCCTACCGGCTGCCGGCAAGGGCCTCCACGCCCTCGTTCACCACTGATGAGGTGAGGGCCCCAACATATACATGTATGAGTGGCCACAATCCATTTCCAATCTAATTCTCCAAGGAGTAATGATGTAATCTATGTGGTGTCTTGTGTTGTATTTCCGATGAGCCGATTGATGTTATGGGAAATCCTTTGTCATACTACTTACCATCAATTGTAAACCAGGAAATTAAACAGCAATAATTCAATGCTTTAGTTCATCCAAAATGGGATTATCCATGTGATCAAGATCAACAAAGGGAAAATTGGTTGAATTTTTATACGCGTACAAGTGGCGTATTGGATACAACTTACAAGGCATGACTAATGTCTCAGGTCATGTCCTTAATAACGGATACGCCTATTACCATAAAAATCATCTTCATTGACAATTAGGGAAAAGAGGAAAAGTACATTCGGAATAAAAAGGAAAAGAAGAAGCATATTCTTGTCATGGAAGAGAAGAATAATTTATTGACCGGTTGTCCAATAATAATCACTGAATCTGCTTATTGATAAAACAAAATACTTTAGAATGGAATGGAGAGTGAAGCTAGGCTTTTGGCAATACTCGAGATAAGTCGGTGACGAATGAAAAGGTTTCAGTCGGAATCAATTAGACGAGTTCTGCTTCCACTGTACTAACATCTTCCTCTTGATTTCCGTTTTCATCTTTGAGCTCTGTTTCCGATTCCTCGTCAAACAAATAATCCATAGTGGTGCCCCATTCAGGTTTGTAGACACAACCGAAATGAGCCATCAACAGCCAAACGAAGGTAAGAAGCTCTCCACCTTTGCTCAACAGCTGTAAATGTGCCTCTTCCTTGACATGACCTGCCGCATATGACAGCATCTCAACCCATACTCCACTCATCACTTTCCACTTCCTTTCCCCCAAGCTTTCCATCTTATGGGCCAATGCGACCCCCAGCTCAAGCGAGTCGAGCGGGCCTTTCCAATCCAAGACTTCGACTTTAACACCCTTGTAGATTGCCTCGCACAGCTCCTCCACATCCTTGAAATCCTTGACATCCTCGTTATATATATATAAACCTAAAATGTTTATTGACATTGCTATGTTGAGTTGGGCATTCCCCGCCACAGTGGACATCAGTTTAGGCTGATTAAGTAAAAGATAAAACATGTAGTCAGAAAGGATCTTGCTGAATTCCCTTTTGTCATTTCTTTCTTTCAAATTCTCTTGCCTATAGCAGGTTTCGGTAGCAATATGCCACAATATAACACCGATGTCGTAAGTAGGCTTGGTGACAAACTCTAAAAGATCAACTGCCCCCGGTCTACCTTGGAGAAACAGATTACCTCTAGCTTCAAATATCGTCCTCGTCTCTATCGGATTACGCGCATATATAGATTTACGTCTCACCTCCTCGAAGATAAACGTCCATAACTTATTAATAAAGGGATTCTTGAGCCTGCGCTTGGGAATCAGTATAAGGATTGGTAATTCCCCTTCGATGAATGTCCTGCAACTTAGACGGAAAAGAAAGATGAATATCTTGTAAATTGCATGGAACATAGAGATGATGACGTCGAACATAAAGATGATGACGTCCCAGCACTGAAGGCCCTCGTCCATTTTTTTTTGTCAACTTGTCCATCTGTTTCAACTTGTCCATCTTTTGCAGCTCTTTCACCTTGTCCATATTTTTCAACCTCACTGTCAAACATTTAGAGAAAATGTTGCAAGCAGAGATGGATTCTGACCACCTTTGAAATATAAATGGTGTACCAAAGACCTGATATGTAGCATTGGCTTTAGACTCAACTTTACGTGTGGTGAGTCGAGGCTTCCACAGGTCAGCCATGGCGGATATTAACTTGAGAAGAAATGAATCTGGTTCAAATGGTCTTGTTTTGTGGTGCATGATTTCGGCAATTGTCCAATCGCTGAAAACGAATATCAACATAGCTATCACATCAAGAGCAATGCCTCCAAAAAGAAGGATATAGGTAATTGTCACATCGAATTTGGGGAGCTGATGCTTCTTGAAGCGATTGAACAAGACAAAAGCCATCGTAATCTCAATGAAGGCTATGAAGCGGAAAATGTAACTCCACTTGGAACGTATTACCAGCGCTTTTGTGTGGAGCACCTCATACATGAAATTGAGTTCGACTGATATCAACCTTAATGCATCTATTGCACAAACTTTGTGAAAATATTTGCAGCTTACATGGCGGTTTTTACGTAGCCATAACAAATCCGAGGAGAAGGCCTTAAAGATATTAAAGAAGAAGTAAGCATGCTTCACCACAATACTCTCAGCAAGCTTTGCTCTTTCTTCATTAGAATGTCCACACTCTAGAACATCGAGTTCTTTATTTAACTCCAACAGTGCAACATCTGGCTTCCCATTTAAGGCCCCTATTACCCTGAATACTGGGAGGCTTGAGAGAAAAAGTGCAAGTATCCTCTCCACATTTTTTATGACCCCGGCAAAAAATATCAATATCGTTGGGATCACTAATGACTTGTCACTGGAAAATGTTTGCACAAAAACATAGATGGAAACACTGACTTGGAAGAAGAGACTAAGCAGGTGCCGTTGCCAAAGTGAACTATCTTGTAAAGAGAAGGCAGTAATAGTGTCTGGACCACCAAGGTGTAACAATAGAAATGAGGTCCAGAATGCCTGAAGTGCTATGTCTACTTTAGCAGCATGAGCAAATGACTTGCCTTGGCCATGAGAGATGTATCCAATCCCGAATGTAGCTACCCAATCAGCCATCAAGTAGGCCAACCATAAGAAGAAAACAATGAGGGTGTTGGATATTTTCTTTCTAAGGGGTGCACATAGAATGAGAAAGACCTAAAACGAGAGGCTCAGTATGAGGATGCCTCGAATGTTCCATTTGTTCCACAAATCGAAAATGAAGCTAAATGCCATGCTTTTGCTTCGTCTGAATTTTTTATCACTCCTTTATAAAATTTCTCCTTGGATAGGAGGAATGGTAGGGAACGTATATAAACATTTTGAGATGGTTCCTTGCTTATTTGTTAGAAGAAAGAATCTCTTCAAAAACCTAAGAAAGTAAAAGAATCGAGAACCAACCATTTCACAAATAGACATAAGTGAGGTATCTCATGCATTAGATGGTAGAAGAGAAGTATCTCATCCATGATGAATTTAGCATGATGAAGCTTCAGATGTTCCATTTGTTCCATAGATCCTAAATGGAAACAAAGGCTATTGTTTTTACTAAGTTTGAATTTTACTACTTTTCTCTATATAATTTTGGTTTGTATAGAAGGAACAATGGGAAATGTATATGTACATATTGAGATGGTCTTTTGTTTGTTAGTAAGAAGAATCTATTCAAAGAAAGTAAAAGAATCGAAAACCAATCATTTTATGAATAAACACAAGCAAGGCATCTCTTGTATTAAATAGTAAAAGAAAAGTATTGCATCCATAATTGGTCAAGTGAAATGTTTAGTGATATTGTAACAATGGTAGAAAAAAACCGGAAACTTTTTAGGGACATTTTTGTTTAGAAAAACACGCTTTCTCCATGCTACTCCTTCGCACGATATAAAAAAAAAAAATTCATAATTTTGCCTCAATTTTTTAAATTAGAAAGAAAGGGAATTCTCGAGCATAAATTAAAAAATTGGAGATAAAGTACCACTCCAGATGTGACAAGATAGTTGTAATGAGAATGTCCTAGACTGAATTGAACGCCACTAGGTGCTACTTGCATGAAAGAAGTTTTTTTTTTTTTTTTTTTTGGTCATAAGAGGTCTCTTTCATTTCTTCCTGGGAACAAAACGAGGACATTTACCCAAGTCCAAACATAAGATAGACGTAAGACAGTGAGGAGGATACGACAACCAGTTCGGCGCAAGGGAATTGTCGCGGCAAGCCTTCGCGATCCAATCCGCTACCCGCTTCATTTCTCGCAGATTGAAGCCCATGGACACTACAGGTAATGAACTCAGCTTTTGTTTACACTCTGCCACCACCGATTGAACAACCCAAGGTATTTCGGCCCGGCCCAGGATGGCTTCTGCTGTTGTCAAGTTGTCTGTGACGATCTAAACAGGAACTACTTTACTTGGTCTCCCCTGTTCGTTGAACTGAAGGCCACTCGTGCGTGTCTTCTATACGAAGTGCAGCCCTTCCTTTAGAGCTAGGGTTTCTACTACAAGGGCAGATGAAGCGAGGATTTTCTTGGCAAATCCACCCACAAGGCGCTCGTGATGGTCTCTGCAAATCCCAGCAACCACGCCCTGTTTTGAGGCGCAACTCCAAGACCCATCCACGTTCAATTTCAGCTCGCCTGTTGTCGGTGGTATCCACTCCTCCCCTCTCCCAACTTGCTCGTCCTTTCGGTTCTGCATTATGGTGTTGGGGCTCCATTTTCTGTAGAGTTCAAGATCATAGCTTGCTTCCTCCACGATTTGTTGTAGTTTTAGTCGATAGGATCTGAAAACCCATACATTTCTTGCTTTCCATATCGACCATAAAATACCTGCAAGGAGTGCGTTTGATTTCCGCTCATTCTAGTGAAACAAGTTCTCCGAGATCCATTTATCCATTCTTGTGACTTTCTCAATGGCTGTATTCAATAGTATGCGGGGATCTAACCATATCCGTTTCGTCCAAGAACATAAGAGGAGGAGATGCTCGAGAGTTTCTAGGGCATCGTGGCAAATGGGACAGCGTGGATCAGGTAACATTTTCCTCCTGTAGAGATTTTCTCTTGTCGGCAACGCATTATTACATACGCTCCCTAGGAAAAATTTCACTTTTGGGTAGTGTGGGGTTTGCCAAATTGTTGTCCATAGACCTCAGGGTGGCTGATATGATAATGATGGTTGGTTTTCTTTCAGCTGTTTTTTCTGGGAGCATATTTTGTTGTAGCCACTTTTGACCAAATAGGAGCTCGCATTATTGCCTGTCCACACTATTATGTCCATTGATGAGTTTGAGCTGAGCGGTATTGAAAGGATCTCGTGGATAACTTGCTCGTCGAACATTTCCTTTAGCTTCGCCACATCCCATTCTTTTTCTTCGGGTACAATCAGTTCCGCGACAGTCGTTGGTTCATTTAGATTTGCACCTCCTCCGATCCGGCCTCTAGGTAGCCACACATCTTCCCTAATTCTAATCTGCTTACCATCACCCACCAGCCATCTCATTTCCAATTCAATCACTTCCCTTCCTATCAGCAGACTTTGATGAGGCACAAGTACCCTTACCAGCACGCCAAAACTCTCCTTATGGGTAATAAATACCTTTAACAACTTTTGTCCATAGGGAATTTGGATCCTGAACAAGTCGCCACGCTTATCTCCCCAGCATAGCCTTATTGAAAGAAACTAAGTCTCTGAACCCTAATCCTCCGGTGTCCTTCTTTGTTCTCAAAGATTCCCAGCTCTTCCAATGAATTCCTTTTCGGTCAACAGTTTGTTTCCACCAAAAGCACGCAATTCTTTTTTCTATTGCTTTACAAATAGAGATCGGTATCTTAAAAATAGACATTGCATACTGTGGAAGAGCTTGTACAACTGTTTTGATAAGTACCTCTTTCCCTGCTTTAGTCAACAATTTCTCCTTCCAGCCCTCTAGCTTCGAGTTGACCCTTGCTAGGATCCATGCAAACATATGCTTTTTTTGATTGTCCCCAGTCAGACGGAATTCCCAAGTATTTGCCTGTCTTGTCTATAATAGGGACTCGTAGTTGATTTGCCAGGTTTCTCTTTAGAGTTAGTGGACAATTCTGGCTGAAGAAAATACCTGACTTGTTTAAGTTGATGGCCTGCCCTAATGCATAGCAATACTGGTTTAGGATATTCGCTGGGTTTTGACATTCCATAATCGTTCCATCCAAGAAAAATATGGCATCATCCGCAAATAAAAGATGAGATAGAGTTGGACGCCACCTATTTAGTTTGATTCCCCTCAGACTTCCATCTGATATTGCCCTGCTCATTAGTAGAGATAGCACATTTGCCATAATAATAAATAAGTAAGGTGAAAGTGGATCTCCCCGTCTTATGCCTCGAGATGGATAGAACTGTTGCATCGACTCTCCCTTAATTTTCACACTAAAAGATACCGTGGAAATGCACTGTTTCACACACTGGACCCATTCCTTGCAGAATCCCATTTTCTTCATACACTCACATAAGAAATTCCATTCAACTCGATCATATGCCTTTTGCATGTCTAATTTAAGAATTGCTTGAACTTTCTTTTTCCTCTTTCAAATGCGCAGTTGATGTAGCACCTCCTGAACTATCAAGATATTGTCATGTATTTGTCTTCTACTCACAAAGGCACTCTGTTCTATTGCAATAATTTCCAGAAGCCATAGCTTAAGACGGTTAGCCATTACTTTAGAAATAACATTATAACTGAAATTACATAAACTAATGGGTCTGTATTGAGTAATATGTTCTGGAGTTGCTACTTTTGGAATGAGAACAATGTGTGTCATATTCAGTTTAGGATCGAAAGTACCCGTAGTGAGGAAGCTATCAACCATCTGGAATACATCTTGCTGAATGTCAGTCCAATAATGAAGATAAAATTTCCCACAAAGCCCATCTGATCCAGGTGCCTTAGTGGCTCCCATTTGAAAAACCGCCTATTTTACTTCATCCATTGTTACCCTCCTCATCAAAGACTCGTTCATTTCTGCATTGACAAGTTGTGGGCATTGATCTAGGACGGGTTGAAAATTTCTAGGACCTTCAGTGGTGTAGAGGGATTGGTAAAACTGGCCAATGTGTCGCTTTAGTGCTTCAGGTTCCCAACACCAATGATCATCATCCATTTTTCAGCATTGTGATTCTATTCCGTACCCTCCGCTGGACCGTAGTAGCATGAAAGTATTTAGAATTTCTATCCCCCCACCTTAGCCAATTTATGCGGGATCTCATACTCCAGTACATTTCTTCATGCCTCCATAACTGTTCAATCTGCTCTTTAATTTGTTTGATTTCCTCCCTGAACTTAGCTCCTTCTAGACTATTAGTCAGCACAATAAGTCTTCTCTTTAAAATTTCAATTTGCTTATGTGCGCTCGAGAATTTCCTTTTACTCCATGTTCCCAATGCACCAGCCACCTTTTGTGATTTTTGAACTACATCTCCCAGTGTGTTATGGTGGTCATTCCATGCTCCTTTAACTATATCTCTGCATTCTTGGTCTTCTAACCAATATGCCTCAAAGCGAAACTCTTTTTTCCTTGGGAGGATATTCGGGTATAGAGTGAGGATAAGAGGACTATGATCAGAACCTAATGCTGGCAAAGCAACAGCCTCTGCATTTGGAAACTCCACTCTCCATTCTATGTTGCATAACACCCTGTCAAGCCGTTCTTTTACCAGATTTTCCCTCCCTCTGTTATTTGACCATGTATAGGCGCACCCCTTACTTTCAATATCCATTAATGCACAGTCATTCAACACTTCCCTAAAAGTCACCATCCGATAATGATCCATCCCTCGTCCTCCTTCCTTTTCCTAGAAATTAAGAACCTCGTTGAAATCCCCCATGCAAATCCATTGTAGTGAGTTGATATGGTGGATTGCTCGAAGTTTCTACCATAAACAAATCCTCTTCTGGAAATCAGTAGATGCATGTAGAAAGGATACTCTCATCAAGGTACCGAAAGTAGGATCCCTACATATAATATCAATCAGCTCGTTTGAATGTTCCTTTACCTCCACCTTTAATTCCTCATTCCACATTGCTGTTAGTCCCCCTACCGTGCCAATTGGATCGATGATAAACGACTCATTGAACTTAAGTTGCTACCTAACTCTGTCCACCATTGTTTTTCTGTTCTTTGTCTCCATAAGGAACACCAAGTCGGGTCTATCAAGAGCCACAAGGGCTTTGAGATGCTGGACCGTCAAGACAGACCCCAATCCCTGACAGTTCCAGCTCAAAACTTTCATTTATCCCCCGGTGGCTTATTAGGGCTAGCCACCAAAAGCCCATTTATGCGCTCCCTTATCTACTTGGATAAGTGTTTCGAGAAGCAAAGTCTCATCAATCGCATTTGCATCCATCCCCTGTAAATTGTAACTCTTTGCCCTCTTCATTTTCTTGCTCGCCGGGGGAATATGGCCCTTCTTGCTCTTTTTGTGTGTTGTAGCCGTGCTGTCCAAAGACAAGTTTCGCCCATGATGAATCCGAGAGAAGAAGTAGAGGACCTGTGTCTCTTTTGCCTTTCACGACCATGGACTCACTAGCTATGCCTTTCCCTTTTAACTTTAGTAATTCTGAAGATTGAGCTTCCATAAGATAGTCCAATTGCTTCTCATAATTATCAGTACTGGTCGAGACCTTCATAGTACCAGCCGGTGGAGTTTCCTTAACTATTTCTTGCTCCTCATAAGGTAGCTCCTCCCCATAATACATTTTCCAGAAAGGGCTATTTTCCTTTGCTTCCACTTTCAGCCAATATCTGAAGTTTCCACCTACTTCCTCCCCCGGCTTTGGTTACTCGTAAGGGATTTCCTCACAGGTTGTGGCATAATGGCCTATTCGGCCACATGAATAGTAATAGTAAGGAAGCCTCTCGTACTTAAAGTCCACCCATATTTGATCATCATTGAAATTCACCAATGCTCCTGGCCATAGGGGGCGTGATAAGTCTAGCATCACACGCGATCTTCCCACTTTACACGGACTGCCATCTTTGCCGTCTATTTTCAGTTCCACCACCTTGCCTATCTTCCCGACCACCTCCAGCATTGTCTTTTCAGTGATTCGAATTATCGAGATTCCCAACACTTGCACCCAAAATGCACAATGAGTAAAGACATGCCTGTGAATAGGTATCTTTGGTTGTAGTTTCTGTAGAATGAGCAGGTTCCTCGAGAAACACCAAGGGCTAGCATCCAAGACTCTTTTCAAATCAGCTTCCTCTCTGAAAGTGAACGAAAATAGGCTTGACTGCACTACCTCACACACTACGTTTTCAGTCTTCCAAGCCTTCTTCATTGTGGATAAAAAGGCCGGAAAGTTTACATTAGGCCTGGAGAATAGTTTCCCTAGCAGTATGAGATTACAAGTTTTCCATTTATCCTCTGGAATTTCTTCAAACATGTTGGCTACAAAATCCTCTGACCACATTTGCCCCTTTCGTCTACATAGTGCAGCCAACCTGCACTCTTTAACTGATTCATTCTCCATTGCAACCTCTTTTTTATAGGTGCAAATTCAGGACATCCTCCAAGACTTACCGAGGAAAGGAAACACTTCAAATCCTACACATACCGAGTGGTGGAGCCGAAAAAGCGTGGATGAAGGGAGCTCGAATACCGCTGCTGTCTCTATTTCACGCGCCTTTCTTTGCCCTAAAAAACCATAAATTCCAGACTCCGTCCATACTCGTAAGGAGTTGTTGTAATGAGTGATAACGGATGATGACAGTGAGGAGAGATTACGTTGTGATGATGGGTTCATCCATTTTAGTGGTCTGTGTGCAGATTGAGGAATTTTTGGTCATCAGGTGTATTGGGATTCATTGATGTTGGGAGATTTAGGGCTTGGAATACACTATCACCATGGATAGAGATGGAGCTCTTCCAAGAGAGAGAGGGACTCTTATAGAGAAGAGGGAGTTTTTTGAAAGAAGTTCAAAGTAAGGTCAATTCAAAGGTAAGTAGACCCCCGCTTGGTGCAAAATTTACGCGCGACGAGACAGTATTCGTTGGCTGATAGTCATTTCACCAACGATAAGTTCACGGGAATTATTATCTCAAAGTGATCAAGTTCGGAGCATCTCGGAATAAAATCAAGCTTGAGAGAACTTTGAGAATCGGGCTCACCGCAGGAAAATTTTGATATTCTTTCTTGATTGGGGGAATTGAGATTTATAGGTAAGGTGTTGGTTCTGATGACGCCTTGATCTGGTTATATATTTATTAATAACAAAAATAGCACTAAGGGTGCGTGTAGAGTTACTTTAAATTTGAACTTTTAAATTTTTAAAACCTTGCTACTTTCCCAAGCTTAAACTTTTCATAATATCCCAAAATATATAAATATTGACATGCCGATTCTTTCATTTTCTGTAAAATTGAAACATTCTAATCGCTGCAAGAAAAGCTTAAAATAGGAAAAGTAAATTTCTGCGTGTTTAGGAAAACGAGTTACTAATAACGTGGAGGAAAATACTTCATACCCATTTACGACCTAGATCTTGTATAGCAGCAAGGACTAGGGAAAATGAAGTGAGATCGAAATCTTCATTCCCCTCCTAACGACGTAACAAAAATGGAATGAGAATGAAATCTCCATCCTCGTACTTTGTCTAAGTTACCATGCGGCCATGTCCAATGCTTGAAATTCAAATTTGGTGCAACACTGCTATTGAATAAGAAAGACGCCTCAGGAAAATATAACAAAATTCTTTCTAACCATCATTTGGCTCCA
Organism: Eucalyptus virginea; assembly: GCA_014182375.1. Lineage (NCBI taxonomy): Eukaryota > Viridiplantae > Streptophyta > Magnoliopsida > Myrtales > Myrtaceae > Eucalyptus > Eucalyptus virginea. The sequence goes on along the minus strand of CM024516.1, from coordinate 15,836,907 downwards.
ACCAAGATCCACGGTATAAATAACTATCAATCCTGAACCTATTGAGAACTCTTGCCGTAACTAGAAGGGGTCAAATTACACAATGAAGTTCCAACGTCGAGCCCAATCCCGTATACAACTATCCAGTCAGCCAACATATAGGCCAATCACGAGGAAAACGACACGGCGATTCGCTATTTTCTTTTTAAGATGTGCAAATAGAATGAGAAAGACTTGAAGTGAGAGGCTCACTATGACGGAGCCTCAGATGTTCCATTTATTCCATAAATCCAAAATGAAGCTAAATGCCATGTTTTAACTTAGTTTGAACTTTATCACTCTTCTCAATATGATTTTAGCTTGTTTAGGAGAGAGTGGTGGGAAATGTGTACGTATATGTTAAGATGGTTCTTTGCTTATTTGTTAGAAAAAAGAATCTATTCAAAAACCCAAGAAGAATGTACAAGAATCATGAATCAACCATTTTGTGAATGAACATAAGCAAGGTATCTCATGCATTAAATAACAGAAAAAAAAAGTATCTCATTCATGATTAGTTTAATAAAATGCTTGGTCATATCACATCTAACAAGGCACTTGATATTATTAATGAATTAGATGCCATCTAACAAGTCATATCAGTATACTTGTATATGATGTGGGGGACAAAGAGGAGATGGTTAGATAAAATGAATAGATAAAGCATTCACGATGGCTCAATGCTACGAATAGCGACAGAGCAAAAGGAGTGGGGAGGAGAAAAGTACATTCGCATCCCCTCTTTCGAGTTTGGAATCAAAGAACAAAAAAGAAAGAGATCGTATTTCCTCACGCAAGAGAAAATTCCCATATTGCAATTCTGTCTTTAGGTGATGATTAGTGACTACTTTGAAGAATTGAGCAGATTCATAGTAGGGATCTCTCATTGCGGGCATTGTACTCTTTCTCTGAAATTACTTGAAAATTTAAATATTGAGAGAAAGAGAGAGAGCTTTCTAAATTGCCGCAGAGGGTTCAACGTTGGCTGATTTGTGGAGAGCAACTGATGTCGGACTCCTTTGAGGATGATAATCGATTCTAGAAAAAATTTTAATATCCCCGGGTCCGTCTCTCAAAGTTTTTTCGGACTTCGATTTTGTTACAAAATATCCTTAAATTTTACGAATCGATTATCTCTCTCGGCTCAACTTCAGTGATACTGATCGCTGGCCAACAACAATCTCAAAGCCCATGGGCCCTGAGATACCTATTTGGAGAGTGCAATAGTTTAATAGCTCAAACGAAAGAAGTCTCAATAATCCACTGTTCATGTAATACTAAGTTGTAGATTGAATCGCAAAAACCAATCATAGAGGAAGTCAACCTCCTAATTGGCTATGCAAGCCCCCCCAACCCTTGTGAGATTTGTTGTGTTTTAAATCTAACTTTCCTCCTTTTTATGAACCAAAGTATTGAATGAATGAAGTTTAAATTTAAAAAAAAAAAAACACACAATAATCACGTACTCATCATGCACACATTTCGCACCCTTTCTAAGGGCATTTTGCTATGAATAAATCACAATTCTTTCCATGATACTCTTGGGCAATCGAACGCTCAAAGAAAAAATATTTAATTTTTAGGCTCCGTTCGTTTTGCGAAACACATTTTTCTCATTTTTCTATGTTTGGTGCGCTTTGGAAAATTAATCAACAGAAAATGTTTTCCTGATTAACGGAAAACGTATGCTAAGATCTAGGAAAGAGACTTCCTTTCCGAAGAAGTTGGAATATGACTAGATATTTGCGCTTGGACCCGAAACTCTATGCTTAGACATGGTAATCCGAACGCTAGCTCTCGAGTCCTTGGCATTTAGGACCAGGTCTCCAATGCCCAAACTTGGGTCCATAGAAGTCAAGCCCAAGTCACCAACGCCCATGCTTGAGTCCGCCGAGGCCAGGCCTGAAGCCCTAGTGCCTTTCCCCAATGCCTCAACACCTGACCCTAGGCCCACAAAGGCAACGCTCATGTCCTCAATGCTTGAGCTCTGGTCCTTGAGACTTAGGTTCGACAAAGGCCTCACGTGGGTCCTTCGCGCTGAGATAATGAAATGTTCATTACAAGCATGACAGGCATGTGTTCATTGACAGGCAATTATTTCATCACGACAAGTACAGGGAACTTATTGCAAGGTATATTGCAACAAAGTCAAGTGTAGGTAGACTTCCAGAATCGGGCTCACTGTAGGATAATTTTTTATATTTTTGTTGATTATGGGGAACAGAGCGGACGGGTAAGGCCATCGGTTTTGATGATGCCATTTTTTTTATAAGCTTAAAAAATATTTAGTAACAAGAAATAGTGAAATAAGTGTTTGTGTAGAGTTACGATATATTTTAGCTTTAATTTTAGAAACCTAGCAATTTTCCCAAGCTAAAACTTTTCATATCGTTCCACAATAAATAGACATTGACATGTCGATTTTCTCGTACTTTTTAAAGTAAAACTTTCTCATCTTTGCAAGAAAAGTCTAAAATAGGAAGAAGTAATTTCCTCCATGTTTTAGGAATACAGGTCACTAACATTTGTAGAGAAAAATACTGAGAACGAAATCTCCACCATCGCACTCCTCCGAAGTTTACCATGCGGTCATATCCAATGCATTGAGTTAAAATTTGGTGTAACACTGCTATCGAATAAGAAAGACGCCTCAAGAAAGCATAACAAAATTCTTTGTAATAATCATTTGGCTCGAACCAAGATCCACGGTATAAAAACAATCAATCCTATACCTATCGAGAACTCCGGCCGTAACTAGAAGGGGTCAAAGTACACAATGATGTTCCACCGTCTCTACTGCGGTCAGTCCTCATCTGTCCCCGAGCCTTCCGAATTCGAACCCTTCTTAGGCACCGTGCCATTAGCAGTCTTGCCTTTCTTTTTCGAGTCCTGCTCGTCAGCCTCATCTTCGCTGTACTCGCTCTCATAATCACACTCCTCTTCATCACTCTCCTTTTCCTCTTCGATCCCGTCCTCCACGATGGACTCTTCCAGTGCAGCGCCGCCCCTAGTGCCTGCACGAGTCCTTTTGAGAACTTTGACCTTCAAGTTCACTTTTTTGTCGCAACCAATCCACGAATCACACAAGCAGTAACACATCAAATTGCAGTTCCCTTCCACGGGGGCCAAAAACTTGCCCATTACCAACCTCGAGCCACTCCTCACCTTCTCCACTGCTTCTCTGACGGCCTTACTTTTTTCCTTTGCATCTGCTCCCAATCCTTCCATAGTCTCCTCAATTGCCTTAGAGGCAGCACTTACAGGGGCCGCTTCATCCATGAAACTTAACTTCTGAGAAAACCAAACGTCGTTGGAGTTGGAGTCTGCCAGAAGAAACCAGAAACTCTCTTCTTTGTGGAAAGGATACCGCGGTGCGTGAGGTAGGGCGCCGATGAGTCCGTTATCTCTTTTGAGTGTAACCCAAGCCTGAATCGTGACCACATCACCCTCTTGTACGCCTTCTTCACCTTAGTCTCACATGTAATGTCTATTGATAGAGAAGGCATCATATCCAGAACTCTCTCTCTGTCTTGTACTCGACTTTGGAAAAGTTATTTCATCAAAGTTTTAGTTTCAGATACGGCTCGACTACATCTAGCAATCAATAAGTGGAAGACACGCCCCAGAACAAACTAAATGACTCCGATTTAAATTGAGCATTTCATCGAGCAGAAGGTAGGCATCTCGGCCCTGGGTCCAAATGCAACAGCGAAACAGTAATTCGCTACCACACCATCACGGAGATAATATTACAGGTTCGGATTATCCGGTGAACTTCAATAGCAGTTAAATCTTTCACAAATAGAAATTAGAATTCTCGGTCACTGTCCAACGCAAAGAGCATCTGAAGATAGAACCTGAGCTCATACTCAACATACCTTGGGTTTTAGCTTCGAACGGCAAGCGGATCGAAGAATAGAGTTCCTAGATACTTCAGTGATGAAAATCGTGCTCGATGAAAAGCTGATCGAGCTAGAATGAAACTCTTCGAGATCTCGGATCAAGATACAGAGCAAAACAGGGGTGAAGCTGCATGACTCAAGAACGGTGAACGGCGTAGGTCGGAGAAGGCTATGACAGCCTAAAATCTGTTAAAGAACAGAAGTCAAAACTACAGCCACGCCAAAGCAAGAACAGAGCAAAGCAAGCTGAAGCTGAAACAGGGCAGAAAGTCAAAGAAGAAAAATAAAGGCTGACCTGGTGATCCGTGAAGAAGCTGAGTTGGCAATCCAGAACAGCCACGCCAAGAGCCGTACATGTGTCAATATAACAGTCTAGTTAGTTTGATGATTCAATCCTGTAACAAAATGCTGTTAAGTCAGTTTGAGAGGAGGTTTTGGAACGAAGATATAAAAAGCTTCGTCATTGTAGAAAGTAAGATAGAACAGATCATTCTCTCAATTCTCTTAGTTGCTTTCTTTTTCTTTGAAGTAGAAATGCTGTAGATTGTACAGATTGAAGAGAAGCAATCTAGTTCGATGTATTGATCATCCTGTTCTATCAATATACAGAGTTCATTTCTTCATATACAAGTTTGTTCTTGAATTCTGCATCTTCACATGGTATCAGAGCATGTCTTCCTGGTTGTTCATGATCCTCTGTCTCCATTGCTGAAAGCTTGCACAGATTCTGCATGATCAAGACAACAGCAATATCGTGTTGAAGTTCAGAAGAATCGATATTCAAAGGTTTGATTTTTAGGTATTCAAAGGTTACCTACTTGTTTTCTGTCATATCTTCAAAGTATCTAGATATACGAATGACAACCAGAGTGCAGAAGTATCCATTTCCGATTCATGTGAATATAGCCAATTTTGTTACAATCAAGCTGACAGAAGAGAATTTTCTGCTGTGGCAAGCTCAATTTCATAGGTTTCTAAAGAGTCAAGACCTAATCGGGTTTATTAATGGAGAAACATCTCCTCCAGTGCAAATGATACAAGCTGAGTTTGAGGGAAGGCAAACACAAGAAATAAACCCTGATCATCTAGATTGGATAAAGACTGATCAGTTAATCTCATCCTGGATAAGTGGAGCAGTATCTGAGAATATTCTAAGTCTGATAATTGGCTTAGAGACTTCATTCGAGGTATGGCAAACTCTTGTAAATAGATTCACACAGAGATCCGTAGCAAAGGAGTTTGAATTAAGAGGGAAATTACAAGCCTGCAGGAAAAGAGACAGACCATTGAGTGAATATCTTCGAGAGTTTAAGTCCATTTGTGATCAATTAAATGCTATTGGAAAACCGGTTGATGATATAACCAGGATGTTTGGAGTTCTTGAAGGGCTAGGATCGAATATGAAAGTTTTAGAACAACCATGTACTTGTCTTAAACCTCAACCGGAATATGATGAGGTGATTTCTCAACTTGAAAGATTTGAGACTAGACTACAAACGTATTCGTAAATCGGTACAATACTAACCTAGCATACTATGGACAAAGAAAGACTGGAATAAGTCCGCAAAGGCCAAATTTCAGAAACCAAAGAGAAAATACTCGAGGTGGGTATAACTATGGCGAGAGGACAAATTACTAACGAAGGAATAATGGAAGTGATTTTTCTGGATCGGGAAGGAATCATCAATATCAAATGAATAACCCGAATCTAACACGGCAAGATCGGGTTACTAAAGACAACTGGTCTAACTATGGACAGGGCTTTAGACCATATACAAATTCTTCTCAAAGGTTTCAAAACCTTAGATCCTACCCACCACAAAGCTCAAATGGCAACAAGTATGTGCAGAACTCAAAACCAGTAAGTAATGGTCCTCTGGAATGTCAAATTTGCAAAAGACCAGGGGCACACACTCTTCGATGTTGGTATCGTTTTGACAACTCATATCAAGTAGAAGAAATACCAACTGCATTGGCAGCCATGCATATAGAAGAACCCTATGGTACAGAATGGTACCCAGACACAGGAGCTACATCTCACATTACTGCAGCACCTGGTATGCTTCACGACTACTCTACATATAGTGGTACTGACACTGTTATGATAGGAGATGGATCCTGTTTGTCAATTTCAAATGTTGGTAATGGTACACTGCGTACAAAAACATGCATATTACCATTAAAAGATGTTCTAGTAGTTCCCGAAATCAAAAAGAATCTCATTTCTGTGTCAAAGTTAACAGATGACTATCCCTGTTCTCTTATCTTTGATAAATATGGGGTATATATGAAGGACAATTACAACCATACAACAATGAAGCTAGGAAGGAAAATCAAGGGGCTGTATCAAGTGGATCCTAAAATTACAGAAGTATACTTCACTCAAGTTCAACAGGAAGTGGAAGAAGATGTCTGGCATCAAAGGCTTGCTCACACCAGTTTAAAAACAGTGAAGCTTCTACGAAGTCAACACCTCATTCAGTACAATTCCAAAGCTCAAAACATGTGTAGCAGTTGTCAAATTGCTAAAAGTTCAGCTTTACCTTTTCCCTCTTCAGACTATACATCTAATGCTCCCCTAGAAAAGATACATTGTGATGTTTGGGGACTGCACCAAGTACAATCGGTTCAGCAATTTCGTTACTACGTCATTTTTGTGGATGACTTTTCTCGATATAGCTGGTTATATCCAATGAGGCGAAAGTCGAAGTTTATGATGTTTTTGTCATATTTCAAAAGCTAGTAGAAAATCAACTTGATCACAAAATCAAAATATTTCAGAGTGATGGAGGAGGCGAGTTTACTAACATCAAACTTCGAGAATCACTTACAGCAGTGTGGCATAAAGCAGAGCATTTCCTGTCCTTACACACCAGAACAAAATGGAGTCTCTGAAAGGAAGCATCGACATGTGATTGAATTAGGCATGGCAATGTTATATCATGCTCGAGTACCTTTGAAATATTGGGTAGATGCCTTCATGACAGCAGTCCATGTCATCAATATTCTTCCTACGACAAAGCTACACTTGACTTCACCTCATTATAAACTGTATAAACAGAAACCAGATTATGCTCATCTACGAGTTTTTGGCTCTGCTTGTTATCCTTGCCTCAGGCCCTATACACAGCATAAATTCGATCCAAGATCTCTCACATGTGTTTTTCTGGGCTATAGTGAGAGACACAAAGGATATAGATGTCTCTTACCTACTAATGGACGTGTTTATATCAGTAGACATGTAATATTCGATGAGGTAGTGTTTCCTTTCACTCAGTTAGTCACAGCTGAGCATCAACAAGGATCAGCATTGTACAAACAATGGATAAGAGGAGTTTCTGGATTCAATAATACAGAACAGCAACTGTCAAAAGTTAATAAGCCTATTGAGCACTTGCAAAATACTAGATCAACTCATATAGTTCCTGATGTACAAGACAGTGAACTCAGTACAGTTGATTCGATAGGTATACCACAAAGGAATATAGTACCTGATAATGTGATGCGACTGTTTCTAATGATGCATCGGCTAATCTTGAACCACTTCTTGTATCTCGCAAATACCGAGGAACAAGATTATTCGAATCAAGAATCTGTTCCAATCCAACAAAGTAATACGAGCAAGTTCAAACCACTTCGCATCGGAAACACACAAGGTACTTGTTCTATCCATCCTATGCAAACTAGACTGAAATCTGGAATTGTTAAAACAAATCCAAAATATGCATGTCTAGCTGAATACAAAGTCCCTATAGAACCGAAATCAGTAAAATCGGCTTTGGCAGACAAAGGATGGTATCAAGCAATGCAAGCTGAGATGGATGCTCTATATCATAATAACACCTGGGAGTTAGTTCCTAGAACTAATCAAATGAATATAATTGGTTGCAAATGGGTGTTTAAGACAAAACTTGCTCCTGATGGCAGTCTTGATAGACTGAAAGCTCGACTTGTAGCCAAGGGTTTTCATCAAGAAGCAGGCATTGATTTTACAGAAACTTTCAGTCCTGTGATTAAGCATGCTACAATTCGACTAGTCTTGTCTGTAGCAATGATGAAACAATGGCAAATTCATCAACTTGATGTTAAAAATGCCTTCTTACATGGTACTCTAAGTGAAATAGTCCATATGGAACAGCCTCCGGGATTTCAAGACTCACAAAGACCTCATCATGTATGTCTTCTCAAGAAATCTCTCTATGGACTTCGACAAGCCCCTCGAGCTTGGTTTGAAAAATTCAGCAATTTCCTACTAGAATATGGTTTCTTCTGTAGCTCCACTGATCCATCATTGTTCATCCTACATACTGGAACAGAAATAATTCTTCTTTTGCTGTATGTTGATGACATCATTTTAACTGGAAGTTCATCTTCCATGCTCTCTACGTTGATTAACTCTCTCAGTATCCAGTTTCACATGAAAGATCTAGGTGCACTTCATTACTTTCTTGGCATTGAAGTTAAGCGTGCTCCTGACAACCTATTTCTTTGCCAAACTAAGTATGCTATTGATCTTCTCAATCGAGCTCATATGATGGATTGTAAACCAATCTCAACTCCACCGGCATTGAGACCAAACAGGTTTGCTTACCGATCCTATCCTTCTATCTAATCCAACTGAGTATCGAAGTTTGGTTGGTGGTCTCCAATATCTCACTCTAACTCGTCCAGATATTACCTATGCCACCAATGTACTATGCCAAAAGATGCAGCAACCTACTCTTGCAGATCTTCAGAAATTAAAGAGAGTATTAAGATATATAAAAGGTACTGTCGATCTTGGCATATACATCCATTCCAGAAGTACTATGCATCTCTATGGTTACTCAGATGCAGACTGGGCTGGCTGTGCTGAAACTAGAAGATCAACCACTGGTTTCTGCACATATCTTGGATCAAATCTAATTTCTTGGGCAGCAAAGAAGCAGCCAACGGTTAGTCGATCCTCCACGAGAAGCGAGTATCGTGCTCTTGCTTCCACTACGGTGATCTCACTTGGATCGTTTTGTTTCTACGAGATATTGGTTGCTTTGTCTTAATCCTCCTATTCATCTCTACTTGTGACAACAAGTCAGCCATCTCTCTCACTTGCTAATCCCATCTTACATGCTAGAACTAAACATGTTGAAGTTGACTTCCACTTTGTTCGGGAAAAAGTTGCCTCAGGATCATTACAGGTACGATATGTTCCAAGTCATTGTCAACTCGCTGATATCTTTACTAAACCTTTGTCACGACTAGTACACCATCATATGAGAATCAAATTGGGAATTTGTCGTCTCTCCATTCCCAATTTGAGGGGGATGTTAAAGAACAAGTCAAAACTACAGCCACGCCAAAGCAAGAACAGAGCAAAGCAAGCTGAAGCCGAAACAGGGAAAAAGTCAAAGAAGAAAAATAAAGGCTGACCTGGTGATCCGTGAAGAAGCCGAGTTGGCAATCCGAACAGCCACGCCAAGAGCCGTACATGTGTCAATATAACAGTCTAGTTAGTTTGATGATTCAATCCTGTAACAAAATGCTGTTAAGTCGGTTTGAGAGGAGGTTTTGGAACGAAGATATAAAAAGCTTCGTCATTGTAGAAAGTAAGATAGAACAGATCATTCTCTCAATTCTCTTAGTTGCTTTCTTTTTCTTTGAAGTAGAAATGCTGTAGATTGTACAGATTGAAGAGAAGCAATCTAGTTCGATGTATTGATCATCCTGTTCTATCAATATACAGAGTTCATTTCTTCATATACAAGTTTGTTCTTGAATTCTGCATCTTCACAATCAACAAAGAAATCTGTCGTTGGCGGCTGATGCCAGTGAACAAGCCTCGAACGAAATCCAAGTACCACGAGCTTTCTTCGCTTGGAAAAACAGAATAGAACCGGGGAGAGCTGAGCTCGACTTTGCCGGTGACGAGCACGACATCGGATTGCGTTGGATGACAACTGAGAAGGATGAGAGAGAAGGGGCAAGAGAGAGAAGGAAATCTTTTGCAGGCGTCTCTCACGCCCTTCCTCTTGTTTTTGGATCCTGCTCTGATGCTCGGGCGCCACGGAGAATAAAAGAAAGAGAGAAGGCTTTTTGGTTTTTGCGGTGTGTTCTCTAATTGATTTAAAGCTTTGGGCCCGAGAGAAAGAAGTTGTTTCGTCATATGAGGCCCCATGGGCTTCAATTTCATGGGTTTTTACCGGTCTAAGTGAGGTAAATTGGGTTTCAATGAATTGGGCCAATGCCAATGGATAAATGGCCAAATTGGGCCGTCTTTTTAATATTGTTACCTATTTTTGTTATTTTTATTAATTTATTATGTTTATTACGACATATGCATATTTGATTTATAACTCAAGTGTCAACGGTCGAAAGAAATAATCTATTCAAAAACTTCAAAAGGTAAAAAAATTATTAACCAGCCATTTCGCAAATAAACATACACAAGGTATCTCATGCATTAAATGATAGAAGAAAAGTATCCCCGTCATGATTAGTGCAATATGACAGAACCTCGAACATTCCATTTGTTCCACATATTTGAAATGGAGCAAAATGCCAATTTTTTTCTTAATTTGAACTTTATCACTCATCTATGTATAATTTCAATTCGTAAGGAGGAATAGCGAGAAATATATATGCATACATATTGAAATGGTTCCTTAATTGTTTGTTAGAAGAGATAATTTATTCAAAGACCTAAAGAGGAGAAAGAATCGTGAACCAATCATTCCGCGAATACACAAGAGCAAAGTATTTCATTTATTCAATGGCTGAAGAAAAGTATCTCATCCATGATTAGTTTAATATGGCGAAACTTCAGATGTTCCATTTGTTCCATAAAATACGAAATGGGGCAAAATACCATGTTGTTACTTAATTTGAATTTTATCACCCATCTCTATATAATTTCAGTACAGAAGGAACACTAGTGAATGTATATGTATACATATTGAAATAGTTTTTCTTGTTTGTTTGTCAGAAGAAAAAAATTTCTCAAAAAAACTAAGAAGATAAAAGAATCATGAACCAATCATTACACGAATAAACACAAGAAAAGTATTTCATGCATTTAATGGCTAAAGAAAAGTATCTTATCCATGATTAGTTCAATGTGACGAAACCACGAACATTCCATTTGTTCTTTAGATCAAAAATGGAACAAAATCCCATGTTTTTGCTTGGTTTGAATTTTAGCACTCATCTCTATATAATTTCAGTTCGTATAGAAAGAACATTAGGGAATGTATATGTATACATGTTGAAATGGTTTTTCTTCTTTGTTTGTGAAAAAAAAAAAATCTATTGAAAAACCTAAGAAGGTGAAGAAATCGTGAACCAATCATGACACGACTAAATACATGCAAGGTATTTCATGCATTCAATGGCTGAAGAAAGATATCTTATCCATAATTAGTTCAATATGATGGAATCTCAAACATTCCATTTGTTCTTTAGATCCAAAATGGAGCAAAATCTCATGTTTTTGCTTAGCTTGAATTTTATCATTCCTCTTTATATAATTTTGGTTCGCATAGAAAGTACACTAGGGAATATATATATATATATATATATATAGACACACACATGTTGAAATAATTCCTCATTTGTTTATTAAAAGAAAGAATCTACTCAAGACCCTAAGAAAGTAAAAGAATCGTGAACCAATCATTACGTGAATGAACACAAGCAAGATATTTTATGCATTTGATGGTTGAAGAAAAGTATCTCATAAATGGTTAGTTCAATATGATGGAACCTTGAATGTTCCATTTGTTCCATAAATCCAAAATGGAACAAAATGCCATGTTTTTACTTAGTTTGAATTTTATCACTCCTCTCTATATATTTCAATTTGTAATAGAAGGAACACCAGCAAATGTATATGTATACATAGTGAAATGGTTTTTCTTATTTGTTTGTCAGAAGAAAGAATATACTCAAAAACATAAAAATGTGAAATAATCGTGAACCAATCATTATGTGAATAAACACAAGCAAGATATTTCATACATTCAATGGTTGAAGAAAAGTATCTTATTCATGATTAGTCTAATATGATGGAATCTTGAATATTCCATTTGTTCCTTGAATTCAAAATGGAGCAAATCCCATGTTTTTCCTTAGTTTGAATTTTATCACTCATCTCTATATAATTTCGGTTTGTATAGAAGAAGCACTAGGGAATATATATGTTTACATGTTGAAATGGTTCCTTGTTTAGTTGTTAGTAGCTAGAATCTATCCAAAATGCTAAGAACGTAAAAGAATTATAAACCAATCATTATGCGAATAAACACAAGTTAGGTATTTTATACATTTGATGGTTGAAGAAAAGTATCTCATCTATAATTAGTGATGAAACTTTGGATGTTCCATTTGTTCCATATATCCGAAATGAAGCAAAATGCCATGTTTTTTCTTAGTTTAACATTTATCACTCCTTTATATACAATGTTGGTTCATATAGAAGGAATAGTGGTGAATGTATATGTATAAATGTATAACCCTTACTCATTTATCGGAAGAAAGATTCTATTTGAAAATCTGAAAAGGTGAAAGAATCGCAAATCAATTATTCCACAAAAGAACACAAGCAAGGTATCTCATTCATTCAATAGCGAAGAAAAGTATTTCTTCCAAGATAAATTCAATATGATGGAACTTCGAACATTCAATTTGTTCCATTAATCCAAAATAGAGCTAAATGCCATGTTTTTGCTTATTTTGAACTTTACGACTCTCTATATAATTTCGAGTTCTATAGAAGCAATATTGAGAAATGTATATGCATACAAGGTAAAATAGTTCTTTGTTTATTTGTTAAAAGAAAAATTCTATTAAAAAATCTGAGAAGGTCAAAGAATTGTGAATTAATCATTTTGTGAATTTACATGAACAAGGTATCTCAAACATTCAATGACTGAAGAAATGCATCTCATCCATGACCTATTCAACATGATAGAATCTCGAATATTCCAATTGTTCCATAGATCTAAAATGAAGCAAAATGTTATGCTTTTGCTTAGTTTGAACTTTATCCTTCCCCTCTATATAATTTTGGTTCGTATGGAAGTAACAGTATGGAATATATATGTATATATATTGAAATGGTTCCTTATTTATTTGTTAAAAGAAAAAAAGCTATTGAAAAACCTAAAAAAAATTGAAAAAACCGTGAATCAATCATTCTGTGAATGAGCACAAAAAAGGTATCTCACGGATTCAATTGCGAAAGAAAAGTTTCTCATGCATGATTAATTCAATATAACAGAACATCGAAAGTTCCATTTGTTCCATAGATCTGAAATGGAGAAAAATGACATGTTTTTCTTAGTGTGAACTTTATCACTCCTCGATATATAATTTCGGTTCGTATAGGAGGAATAATGGTTATTATATTTGTATATATGTTGAAATGTTCCTTTTAGTTATCAGTAGCTGGAATCTATCCAAAAGCCCAAGAAGCTAAAAGAATTGTGAATCAATTATTCTGCGAATGAACCTAAGCAAGGTATCTCATCCATCCAATGATTAAAGAAAAGTATCTCATCCGTGATTAGTTTAATATGACAGAACCCTGGACGTTAAAATGATTAACATATAAAGTTTGGAGCTTAAATTTTCAGCACTTATTTTTCATTTTACCAAACAAGCCTTTAGTATCACTTTTCAGTAGATGTGTTAAAATGGGTCACTTGTTTTTTACAAAAAGTAGTTAAATGGGTTTAACAATTAAAGACTTTGATAGGAGGGTCATAAACGGGTCTTAAATGGGTTGGATTTAGAATCTATTTTCACCTAAAACCTCACAATCTCTCTCTTCTCTCTTTAACTTTACAAAAATATTTTTTTATAAATACCGAAATTATAATTATTTTTTATTTTAATTTTTATTTTATTTCTTCTTCCTCCAATCACTGACACGACAATGGCCGGTGACTGGCCAGGCATAAAAATAATAATAAAAAATTAATTTAAAAAATAAAAATAATTAAAATTTGATTTTTTTAAATAATTATTTTAAAAATTATAAAAAATTTCCATTAAATTTGTATTGTATAAAATTATTTTAGCAATATCATTATATATATATATATAAGAAATAAGTTTTCTTAAATTTAGTTAAATGGGTCAGGTATGGATCGGGTTGAAATATTTACATTTGGCATAAATGAGTCATAAATGGGTTAATGGATCAATTTGAGTCGAACTATTTATGACCCGACCCAAACCCAACCCGACATGACCCACTTGTTTAACAGCTCTACTTTTCAGATCATCGGCTATTTGTCATTTTGCTTGTCATACCATCAATGTATCCATCAATTCTTCACACAACTCTATGCTACTAGCTAATACTCGAGTTTCAATGAACTAATGCAACTACATATTATGAGTTCAATTCTCCACAATGTTAGACATCATGAGATTACGCCAGAAAATTCCAAGTAACACAGAACCTCGGCGCAACGAACACACACATGTGCATGTTCATGCTTAGACATGCATGCGCGAGCGCACACCAATGAAGTTCTAGACCTTTTAATTTTATTAATAAAGTCATAAACATTTTTACATTTTATTAATTGAGTTTATATGGTCAATTTTCAACGGAATTCATTGACGTAGACATCGACTGTCCTACATAGCACAATTATTGCTGACATGAACAATTTTTAATAAAAAGATTTCGAATTTTGTTTAAAAAAAAAGTTCTTTTTTTTTTCTTTTTTTCCTTTTCTTCTCTTTACTTTCTTTATTTTTATTTTTATTTTTATTTTTATTGTCACCAGCCAAGCTCGCCAACTAATAGGTCAGGGTCATGGGCTCTTGCCGTCTGCAGGAGAGGGCTGCGACCCTCGCCGACCTTGCCCAAATCTGGGCAAGACCATCACGGCCACGGTGGCCTTTTGGGACCCCAAGGTTCTTCGACTTCACTCTCTCCATTCAAATTACGCAGAGCCCAAGGCCGAGCTCCGAAGGAAGTGAAAATTTCTGAGGGAGTGTGTGAGAAAAAGGAAGGAATTTCATCGGAGGTCGCGGGAGAATCTGCGAGGTTGGGGCCTTGCGATGCGTAAGAGGCTTCGATTTCGTTTAGCGCGTCGTTTGCTGTTGCTTCTGATAGTTGGCTATTTCGTGAGGATCGTTCGAAGGACGCGAGTGGATTGAACCGAGTTGGACGCACAGAGAGGGAGCGATGCAGACAGAGGCGAGGGTCGGAGGGGTGGTGGAAGGAGGTCAGAGAGGGATTAGCTCGGGCCATGAAAGTGTGGCGGCGGCGGTGGACAAAGCTGCATGCAAATGCTTGCAGAAGCGCCACTACCACCACCACCAGCCGTGGATCGAGACGGTATCGCAGCTGCTCGCCGGTGGCAAAGGAAAAACGGAAAAACAAAAGGAAAAAAAGAAAAAGAAATGAAAAGAAGAAAAAAATTAAAAAAATAAAAAATTCGAATTTTTTTAAGAATATTATTAAAAATCCCTAACACATAAGATGGCTAGCATCCATATTGGAGATTTTAAAGTGACTCAATTTTTTATTTTTTTTCAGTCCTACTCTATTTCTACTCTACACTCACTCTCAGACTTTTGCCCTGACTCAATTGACAAATTGTAAAAAGATTTAGGACCCAAATAGCGAATTATGAAAGTGGCTAAGACTCAATTAGCAAAACCGATATGTTTATAACTAAATTGGTAAAAGTACAATAAATTTAACACTTTTTGGATAATTTTTTCAAAAATAAAAATAATGCAGCATTTTCATAATAGAAATCTCTCATTGCGGACATTGTATTCTTTCTCTTAAAATACTTTGATAATTAAGAAATTTAGAAATTTAGAAATTTAGAGAGATAGCTGTCTTTCTGAGTTGCAGCAGAGGCTAAGACATCGGCCAATTTGTGGAGAGCAACTAACATTGGCCTCATTTGAGGATCATATTCATTTCGGAAAAATTCCAAAATTCCCATTGAAGCCGAGTTTGTTTCTCAAAGTTCCTCCAAATTTCATTTGTTCTAAAATATATTAGATTTTGACCGCGCTGACCCAATTTTCTCTCTGAGCTCATCTTCGGCGATACTTACCTGCTGGCCAACGTTCATGGGCTCATCATGCACACATCTCGCACCCATTTTTGTAATAAAAAAAAAAAAACACACTAATTTTCAGATCGAGAAAGGGTTGGGGCTTTTTCGGACATGAATTGAAATATTAAAAATGAATGACCACTGCAGATGGGAGAAGAAATATGTATTGAGAAAGTCATGGAGTGAAACTTAACACATTGGACGTTTATCATGTGCGAGAAATTCGAGGTAGGGTCAAATCATGACTAAGCGAATCCCTGCTAGGTACGAATGTACGTGTGCTGAGCATACGGTCGTCGGTCGGCGATTATTTTAACAGGTGATGAATACAAGGGAATTATTGAGCTAAAAGTGATTAAAATCGATGTAATTTAAAGTCTAATCCTAGAGGACTTCGCGCCCACTGCAGGAGAAATTTTCAGATTTTTCTGGATTATGGGGGACTAGTATTTGCGGCAAAGGATTGGTCTTGATCATGCCATCTACTTAAAAACTTATTAAGAAAAAAAGAGTAAGTACCGATGTTGTATTTAGAGTTACGCTCAGTTTTAACTTCTTTAACTTTTAAAATCTTAAAACTTTCCAAACTAAAACTTTTCATAATGTCACAAAATATATTAATATTGACTTGTTGAATTTCTTCTCATGACCTTTTGGAGGTGAAAACTCTCAATAGGAAAGCTATTGGATTATTAAGCCAAAAGCCCAGCACAGACTCTCCTAAACCCTACTAATTACAACCTAGTTAACATGCAATCTACTAACTGCAAATCCATGCCACCTCACATGAGAAGAGAATGGTGGAGGATTCGAATTTTCACATTCTCAAGAAGAGATGATTTAGATTTAGATTTATTTCACACCCTGCAAAAATATAGGGTAAAAGTCTAAGAACGAGAGTTAGAATAATAGAATATGACCAACAAAAAAAAAAAAAAATTGCAATCTACTTACCTTTTAGAGCCGCCACTGATCAGTTATTGCCGATTAACACCTAAGTAAAATGAGGGAATACATTTCACTTCTATGAGCCAAAAAAGAAGAAGAATGGATTCGAGGACTTGATTATGTTAGATAAGTTTAACGCCCTTTAGGTATCTTTTCTCTTTACTTTCAAAAATATTTTGCAATCGGTTTTGGTTAATTTTAAGCCAAAGCCATTAAAAATGCATGCATAGGGCAAAGACTTAAATACCTCAAGCACGCAAAAGCCCTATTAATTCCAATAATTGTTCGGCAAGATGACAATTAAAAATGCATGCATTGCCTAGGCATGATTTTCTAAATGCAATGACATTTTATTATTTTGTTACTTCTTCATGAAAATTAACCTATATAATGCATGAGATGCAATTTTATTCTAAATTATGACTATATGACCTAATTTAACTAATGACATGTGACATCAATTATTTATATGACCTAATTCTAATTACAAGTAAAAGAAATATAAACCATTTTAACATGACATGTAATTCAAGTTATATGACCCTAGACATACAATCAATAAATGAGATGGAAATTACGATGGCAACGATGAAGTGGCTACAATGAGATGTCAATATATGCAACTAATTCTATATTAAATTTCTCGAGAACTGATCCTGCGGACCATAAAATCAGTTCCACTCTACAATTCTCCCAGAACTGGAGCTGGACCTCGGGTTTTGACTAAGCAAACGTTGGTCAAATTTAACCCGCTACCTATCAAACTGAAGCTATGGATGTCATCTAGAGTTGTTAGTCATCTCCGCAAATGAGGTCATTTTCTAAGTGAAATTCCCTAGTTACTACAACATGCTCTCTGACCCCGAATCAGGAAAAATCCCAATGAACATTTCATAAAACAATGAGTTCAAACCGGGCGTAAATCTTAAAAATGGAGGGACCGTCCAGGCTACCTCGGAAGAGGCAGACTCCAATCCTGCTCTTCATTTAGTGTTAAGGTCATTTGCGGTGGAGACAGGCACGTCATGGGAGTGCTTGGGTTCCTGTGGCTGCTTGCGGCCCAACCAGTGCTCCACTCTCATTTCGCTCCATATCGGCATGCAACCTAGTCGCTGTTGAACAAAATGAAAGCCCGCAAACAAAGATCGAACAGATAATGTATTTTCAGGACAGAACACTTAGGGCACGTTTGATAACATTTTTGTTCCGAATAACAATTTTTGAATAGAAATAGTTTTTTATGTTTCTGTTTCCGAAAACAATTTCTGATTATAAGAACACGCTTGGTAATTGTAAAAAAATTATATTCCAGGAACATAAATGCATTTGGTAAACTTGTACAATTTTGTTATTTCTTTTAATTTTTCAATATTTTTATATTTTTTTCATTTTTCTTCTTTTATTTTTCTTCTCCTTTGTGGCCGGTCGCCGGTGGCCGCGACTGGCTGGGCGAGGTCCGGTGAGCTCGCCCAAGCCTTGCTGGTGGCCTCGGTGGCTAGGCGGCGCGAGGTCGGCCTCACCTTGGCTTGAGCTTGCCCAAATCTGGCGAGGCCGTGCTCACACAGCCAAGGCAAGGCCGAGCCTCGCCAGGGGCTGGTGACTCTCTCCGGCGAGGTCGCCGAAGAAGATGACGATGGAGAAGCTGAGACGCCGAAGAAAAGAGGGACTTGAGACAGAGGGGCACCAGCTGAAGAGAAATAAATAAAAGAAGAGTTATGAGTTTTTGTTCTTTTGTTTCTTAGAAATTATTCCCGGAAACAAGAAATAATTTTTTCTACTTCTTGTTTATGTTCCAAATCTGTTCTCAGGAACAAAAATAATAGATTTTTTATTCCCAAAAACAAAAGTTTTACCAAACGCATTTCTATTCTTTTTTTGTTCCGGGAACATAAACAAAAATATACAAACAGGCCCTTAGCTATCGCATCCACCTTTCAATGCGGTTGGCGGTGGCTTGTGACGATTTGAAGATGGTATCAAAGACCGTAAAGTGGGATGTGGGTTTTATGAATTTCACCCCTCCAGATCGGTTTTTCTCGGGAATCCTCGGGCGTGGAGTGTATCTTTACTTTTCTTCCGTCTTTTCATATGCACGAAAGCGCCACTTTAATTTCTCTGTTTCCCTGCTTTCATCTACACGTCGTCAGCCTGCCCATACACTCCACCCGGCGCTCCCATTTCCTGCTCTCGGTTTCTTCCATTCCTTATCTCTGCTTTCTTGGTGTTGCTTTTTATCCCATTGGACCCAACGTCTCGGCCCTTTTCTTATCCTTTCGGTTTTGTAATCTCAATTTAGACTTGTACAGATGATGCCCCACGCGAGTTATGTATCTCAACAAAATGACCAAGAAGAGGGTATGATTTGGTTCGGTCGTGATCTCGCCTAAGTCAACATTTGATGCAGATATGCTGAATGAACATTTCTAAATGCCAAAAAATTTCTAAACACAAACCCACTCCCTAATTTTTCTTATGAAATGCATGAGATGTATTCGGGTAAATATTTAGGTATTAATTGTGTTATTAAATAATTCATGCATATCACCTACCAACTAAATCTCCTAAATGATATTCATAAGTGAAAAAATTTGGGGATGTTACAACTCTTACCTCCCTAAAAGAAAATCCGTCCTCGAAATTTAAATTTACCTTATCAATTAAATAACTATTAATACTTGCGTTTCATTTTAATTTTCGCTTTCCACTTTGTTTTCTCCAAATCATTAATATTGCCACAAGACTTTTAACTAAAGGTATAGTCTTTCTAACTTGTTCCTTTTGATCTAAGATATGTATCGGCTTCTCTGCATTAATTGCTCTCTGGTTCATCTTAATTATCTCAGCATGATATTCATGAGGTTGTCCACTATATATATGTGTGTGTGTGTGTGTGTGTATAGAGGAACCGATTTTTTTTTCTCAGCAAGAGCACCAAAACTCCATCATTTGGCCCTTGAAAATCTGATCACTTTCTCCCCAAAGCTTTTCCTCAAATTTTGTTTCAGTACTTTTCTCTTCAAAAGTACTACCTCTATAGCTTATAAACGACTTTCCATTACCGGAATTCCAAAATTTCCTTCATCCATTTTCACTAGACATTTTCAAATTTCGAACGCATTGTTTAGTCTTCCAACTATCCCCGATCAAATCTAACAAAATTTATTCTTAAAATTTGTCATGTCCAAAATATCAAATTCTAGCATTTAAGCAATCCTTATTCTTTTTCTGACAATTTCTAAGAATCATCAATTCTTAAACAGCTTTTAAGTTCTCCGAGGTGTCAAATCTGTACAAAAATTTTCTTTGATACCAAAAATCTATTACCATTCGTCTACACTAAAAATCTAACCAGTAATACATTTTCCATATTCATCACAACTTGAACTTCCCCATCCATCAATTAAACTATCCGGATTTCCATTATTTCAATAAAGACAGCCTAAGAATATCACATTGTCCACTTGAAAAATTTGTGCAAATCAACTCTTTTGTAGTTCATGAAAACCTTCAAATATTCTTCATGCTCTTACCAATTGCTCGAATAGAGTTTATCAATAATAGAACTTCAAAATGGCCCCTTTTTAGCACCACCAAATAATTAACTTTCAATACATCCTGGACAAAATTCATTATATCGAAGTATTAAAGTTACAGAAAAGAGATTTCCAATCATGGAACTTGAAAAAGATCCACTTATTTCAATCCCACTGTCTCTCAAGGCAATTTACCTTATTTCTCTCTATAGAATCAGAGACAACAAAAACAAGAACTTATCTTTAATCCATTTATTTGATAAAGAATGTCGCTACTTAAAACATCATTGCTTAAACTCGAATGATTATTACCTTCCAGATCATCAACATAAGAATTTGTCTTTAATCAACAAATCTTAATAACGAATATTACAAAATAAGAACTCATCCAATCTCCAATTCAAAGTATGTCAAGTCCTGAACTTAAAGAATCGCCACATAATCTTATCACTTCTTAGATCAATAACTTAAGCACTTGACTTACATCATTTCAACGAAAACCAAAACTGGAATTGATCATGTCTACTAACTATTAAAAAAAAAAAAAACCTTTCAAGTAAGGTTATCAACTCATAAGCTCATAGTCTTCAACTATGAAGATCATGCTTGTTTCTACAACCCATAAACCACAAGTAAATTTACTTATCTCATGACGATTCAAGATTACAAAGACTACAATTAATTCTTATTAGTCAAATTATCACCATGTAACACATCAAGACTTCCAATATAGATTCTCCTTTTCTAATAAGAAAATCATAACTTACTTCAGCTGATCATAACTTAATTTCCAAAATTCATATCTTACTATCTATAGATCATAACTTACCATAGAATTAATCATGACTCATCACTAAAGGATCAGACTCTCCTCATCACTTCATTAACCTCACTCTAGTACCTAAATTATCATAACCTAAATTTTTATAAAATTTGAACCCCGAATGAATGGATATTTTAGCTTCACTTCAATCGGCCAATGTACAACTAATTTATTATTAAACTGTATAGATAATTTAAGCTCACCTAATGTACCTCAAAACCTTATGTACAAAAATGCACCACTACTTTCATTGTGCACTCTACTCCACTCCTCCAATCGAATCCTCAAATATATCTTTGAAAACACTAGTCTAAAAGGTCCCTGATTTCTGAACTCGATAAATCTATAAAAATATATTGGGGTGAGCCTAAGCTCAATAAATGAATTCTCTAAATCTAAAACAGGAGATCATCTTACCACTCAACCTCGATAGCACAACAACATCATAATAAAGAATGAGCAATATCATTTTGTGGATTCACGCTATAATAACAACAATCCTTCGTTTCACCCAATTACTAAGCAAACTTATTACTTAATTATCTACAAATTTATAACAGAATATTGCAATCACTTTAAGGATACAACATGTATTCCATATGATCTAAGTACCGGCATCTCAATCCATAAATGGCATGTTAACTCTTTTAGCTTATATGAGTATGCATCATAGCATAATTTCATTAATACACCAATATCCACATCTTCAATCACAAATTTAAGTTTCTCATCACTTTTCCACTTTAGTAACAAGGATATTAACCTACTCTAAACCACAAATATCCACTTACATTTTCCAAACATATTATGTGAAATTATTTAAAACGTAAATTGCATGCCACCGCCACACATAAATGACTATACCGATGTGTGCAATAAATGTCATGAGTTATATACAATTCGATATTCAAACGCACACAGACGAACATACAAATCTCATTATGTGCAAATACCACACATTAGCTCACTAATAGACGCAAGTGAGTGTATGTATAATATATTTCATCCTTGTCATTGGCAATTCATCTTGACTAGCCAAGCATCCTGACTCATGAGGTATCCTGACACACGAGGCATTATCACCATTAATATATGGGTGATGAAAATATAACATAATACTTTTCATATACAATCATAGAGCAGAAATGCACATAATAACTCTAAATGGTCTCATTAACCAGGCCTACTTCAATTGAAACTTCACAATCCCTAATTTTTCTTATGAAATGCATGAGACGTATTTGGGTAAAAATTTACGTATTAATTGGTGTTATTAAATAATTCATGCATATCGCTTACCATCTAAATCTCCTAAGTACTAACAAAAAAAAATCTCCAAAATAATATTAGAAAATGAAGAAATTTCCGGATGTCACAACTCTTATCTCCCTAAAAAAAAATCCGTCCTCGAAATTTAGATTTATCTTATCAATTAAATAACTATTCATAGTTGTGTTCCATTTTAATTTTCACTTTCCACTTCGTTTTCTCCAAATCATTGATATTGCCACGAGACTAAAGGTATAGTCTTTCTAACTTGTTCCTTTTGATCTAAAATAAGTATTGGCTTCTCTGCATTAATTGCTCTCTGGTTTATCTCAATTATCTCATAATGATATTCAAGAGGTTGCCCGCTATATATATATATAGGAACCAATTTTTTTTCTCAACAAGAACACCAAAACTCCATCCTTTGGCCCTTGAAAATCTGATCTCTTTCTCCCCAAAGCTTTTCCTCAAATTTTGTTTCAGTACTTTTCTCTTCAAAAGTACTACCTCTATAGCTTATTCTTTATTTGGCAACTAAATGCCTAAATAAAGCTTTGACCTACACTGCTGGATAGCTTCATATTTTTGGAAGAACTTTCCATTTCTATTGAATAGCAATCGCCTATTTTCTTTGTATACTATGATCATGGAATTATGTAATTTTTTTTTCCAAGAGCAGCTATCTTTAAATATATATATGTCTAGGGACAGAAAGAAAACAACGTGAGAAAGGGGATAATTGTCCAAAAAGTCTTTAACTTATTTTACGGCGGTCAATTCATTCCTAAACATTGCAATCGTGCCAATTTAACGCTAAACATTTTGACAATTTGCCAATTTAATCCATTTGGCCAATTTTGATCGAAAATCGTTAATGTTGATGTTGGCCTTCCTATATGACATGGCCAATGGACGGCCGATACTAATATGGCCAATTTTTGCAATTTTTTAAAATTTTTCTGAATTTTTTTTCTTTTCACTTTTCATTTTCTCTTCTTTTCTTTTTTCACAACTCTAGGCAAGCAAGGTCACCCGCTGGCCCTTGTCAGCCATAGGCAAGGGCCTCCGCACCCTCGCCCAAATCCAGACAGGTGTATCACGGCCCCTACCAACTGCCGGCAAGGGCCTCCACGCCCTCGTTCGCCACTGATGAGGCTAGGGC
The DNA here is from genome assembly GCA_014182375.1 of Eucalyptus virginea. Lineage (NCBI taxonomy): Eukaryota > Viridiplantae > Streptophyta > Magnoliopsida > Myrtales > Myrtaceae > Eucalyptus > Eucalyptus virginea. Next base: position 15,813,181 of record CM024516.1, on the reverse strand, counting down.
CCCAACATATACATGTATGAGTGGCCACAATCCATTTCCAATCTAATTCTCCAAAGAGTAATGATGTAATCTATGTGGTGTCTCGTGTTGTATTTCCGATGAGCCCATTGATGTTATGGGAAATCCTTTGTCATACTACTTGTCGTCAATCATAAACCAGGAAATTAAACAGCAATAATGCAATGCTTTAGTTCATCTAAAATGGGATTATCCGTGTGATCAAGATCAACAAAGGGAAAATTGGTTGAATTTTTATACGCGTACAAGTGGCGTATTGGATACAAGGCATGACTAATGTCTCAAGTCATGTCCTTAATAACTGATACGCCTATTACCATAAAAATCATCTTCATTGACAAATAGGGAAAAGAGGAAAAGTACATTCGGATCTCCCCTTTGAAATTTGGCGTCAAAGAAATAAAAAGGAAAAGAAGAAGCATATTCTTGTCATGGAAGAGAAGAATAATTTATTAACTGGTTGTCCAATAATAATCACTGAATCTACTTATTGATAAAACAAAATACTTTAGAATGGAATGGAGAGTGAAGCTAGGCTTTTGGCAATACTCGAGATAAGTCGGTGACGAAAGAAAATGTTTCAGTCGGAATCAATTAGACGAGTTCTGCTTCCACTGTACTAACATCTTCCTCTTGATTTCCGTTTTCATCTTTGAGCTCTGTTTCCGTTTCCTCGTCAAACAAATAATCCATAGTGGTGCCCCATTCAGGTTTGTAGACACAACCGAAATGAGTCATCAACAGCCAAACGAAGGTAAGAAGCTCTCCACCTTTGCTCAACACCTGTAAATGTGCCTCTTCCTTGACATGACCTGCCGCATATCACAGCATCTCAACCCATACTCCACTCATCACTTTCCACTTCCTTTCCCCCAAGCTTTCCATCTTATGGACCAATTCGACCCCCAGCTCGAGCGGCTCGAGCAGGCCTGTCCAATCCAAGACTTCGACTTTAACACCCTTGTAGACTGCCTTGCACAGCTCCTTCACATCCTTGAAATCCTTGACATCCTCGTTACATATATATGAAACTAAAATGTTTATTGACATTGCTATGTTGAGTTGGGCATTCCCCGCCACGGTGGACATCAGTTTAGGCTGATTAAGTAAAAGATAAAACATGTAGTCAGAAAGGATCTTGCTGAATTCCCTTTCCTCATTTCTTTTTGTCAAATTCTTTTGCCTATAGCAGATTTCGGTAGCAATATGCCACGATATAACACTGATGTCGTAAGTAGGCTTGGTGACAAACTCTAAAAGATCAACTGCCCCCAGTCTACCTTGGAGAAACAGATTACCTCTAGCTTCAAATACCGTCCTCATCTCTATCGGATTACGCGCATATACAGATTTACGTCTCACCTCCTTGAAGATAAACGTCCATAACTCATTAATAAAGGGATTCTTGAGCCTGCGCTTGGGAATCAGTATAAGGATTGGTAATTCCCCTTCGATGAATGTCCTGCAACTTAGACGGAAAAGATAGATAAATGTCTTGTAAATTAAATGGAACATAAAGATGATGACGTCGAACATAAAGATGATGACGTTCCAGCACCGAACGCCCTCGTCCATCTTTTTCAACTCGTCCATCTGTTTCGACTTGTCCATCTTATTAAACTTATGCAGCTCTTTCACCTTGTCCATATTTTTCAACCTCACTGTCAAACATTCAGAGAAAAGGTTGCAAGCAGAGATGGATTCTGACCACCTTTGAAATATAAATGGTGTACCTAAGACCTGATATGTAGCATTGGCTTTAGACTCAACTTTATGTGTGGTGAGTCGAGGCTTCCACAGGTCAGCCATGGTGGATATTAACTTGAGAAGAAATGAATCTGGTTCAAATGGTCTTGTTTTGTGGTGCATGATTTTGGCAATAGTCCAATCGGAGAAAACGAATATGAACAAAGCTATCACATCAAGAGCAATCCCTCCCAAAAGAAGGATATAGGTAATTGTCACATCAAATTTGGGGAGCTGATGCTTCTTGAAGTGATGGAACAAGACAAAAGCCACCGTAATCTCAATGAAGGCTATGAAGCGGAAAATGTAACTCCACTTGGAACGTATTACCAGCGCTTTTGTGTGGAGCACCTCATACATGAAATTGAGTTCGACTGATATCAACCTTAATGCATCTATTGCACAAACTTTGTGAAAATATTTGCAGCTTACATGGCGGTTTTTACGTAGCCATACGAAATCCGCGGAGGCCTTAAAGATATTAAAGAAGAAGTAAGCATGCTTCACCACAATACTCTTAGCAAGCTTTGCTCTTTCTTCATTAGAATGTCCACACTCTAGAACATCGAGTTCTTTCTTTAACTCCGACAGTGCAACATCTTGCTTCCCTAGGGCCCCTATTACCCTGAATATTGGGAGGCTTGAGAGAAAAAGTGCAAGTATCCTCTCCACATTTTTTATGACCCCGGCAAAAAATATCAATATCGTTGGGATCACTAATGACTTGTCACTGGAAAATGTTTGCACAAAAACATAGATGGAAACACTGACTTGGAAGAAGAGACTAAGCAGGTGCCGTTGCCAAAGTGAACTATCTTGTAAAGAGAAGGCAGTAATGGTGTCTGGACCACCAAGGTGTAACAATAGAAATGAGGTCCAGAATGCCTGAAGTGCTATGTCTACTTTAGCAGCATGAGCGAATGACTTGCCTTGGCTCTGAGAGATGTATCCAATCCCAAATGTAGCTAGCCAATCAGCCATCAAGTAGGCCAACCATAAGAAGAAAACAATGAGGGTGTTCGATATTTTCTTTCTAAGGGGTGCACATAGAATGAGAAAGACCTGAAACGAGAGGCTCAGTATGAGGATGCCTCGAATGTTCCATTTGTTCCACAAATCGAAAATGAAGCTAAATGCCATGCTTTTGCTTCGTCTGAATTTTTTATCACTTCTCTATAAAATTTCGCCTTGGATAGGAGGAATGGTGGGGAATGTATATAAACATTTTGAGATGGTTCCTTGCTTATTTGTTAGAAGAAAGAATCTCTTCAAAAACCTGAGAAAGTAAAAGAATCGAGAACCAACCATTTCTCAAATAGACATAAGTAAAGTATCTCATGCATTAGATGGTAGAAGAGAAGTATCTCATCCATGATGAATTTAGCATGATGAAGCTTCAGATGTTCCATTTGTTCCATAGATCCTAAATGGAAACAAAGCCTATTGTTTTTACTAAGTTTGAATTTTACTACTTTTCTCTATATAATTTTGGTTTGTATAGAAGGAACAATGGGAAATGTATATGTACATATTGAGATGGTCTTTTGTTTGTTAGTAAGAAGAATCTATTCAAAGAAAGTAAAAGAATCGAAAACCAATCATTTTATGAATAAACACAAGCAAGGCATCTTTTGTATTACATGGTAAAAAAAAAGTATCGCATCCATAATTGGTCAAGTGAAATGTTTAGTGATATTGTAACAAGGGTAGAAAAAAAACCAGAAACTTTCTAGGGACATTTTTGTTTAGAAAAACACGCTTTCTCCATGCTACTCCTTCGCACGATATATATAAACCATAATTTTGCCTCAATTTTTGAAATTAGAAAGAAAGGGAATTCTCAAGCATAAATTGAAAAATTGGAGATAAAATACCACTCCAGATGTGACAAGATAGTTGTAATGAGAATGTCCTAGACTGAATTGAACGCAACTAGGTGCTACTTGCATGAAAGAAGTTTTTTTTTTTTTTTTTTTTTTGTCATAAGAGGTCTCTTTCTATTCTTCCTGGGAACAAAACGAGGACATTTACCCAAGTCCAAACATAAGATAGACGTAAGATAGTGAGGAGGATACGACAACCAATTCGGCGCAAGGGAATCGTCGCGGCAAGCCTTCACGATCCAATCCGCTACCCGCTTCATTTCTCGCATATTGAAGCCCATGGACACTACAGCCCAGCTTTTGTTTACACTCTGCCACCACCGATTAAACAACCCAAGGTATTTCGGCCCGGCCCAAGATGGCTTCTGCTGCTGTCAAGTTGTCTGTGACAATCTAAACATGAACTACTTTACTTGGTCTCCCCTGTTCGTTGAACTGAAGGCCACTCATGCGTGTCTTCTCCACGAAGTGCAACCCTTCCTTTAGAGCTAGGGTTCTACTACAAGGGCAGATGAAGCGAGGATTTTCTTGGCGAATCCACCCACAAGGCGCTCGTGATGGTCTCTGCAAATCCCAGCAACCGCGCCTTGTTTTGAGGCGCAACTCCAAGACCCATCCACGTTCAATTTCAGCTCACCTGTTGTCGGTGGTATCCACTCCTCCCCTCTCCCAACTTGCTCGTCCTTTCGGTTCTACATTGTGGTGTTGGGGCTCCATTTTCTGTAGAGTTCAAGGTCATAGCTTGCTTCCTCCACGATTTATTGTGGTTTTAGTCGACAGGATCTGAAAACCCATACATTTCTTGCTTTCCATATCGACCATAAAATACCTACAAGGAGTGCATTTGATTTCCGCTCATTCTAGTGAAACAAGTTCTCCAAGATCCATTTATCCATTCTTGTGGCTTTCTCAATGGCTGTATTCAATAGTATGCGGGGATCTAACCATATCCGTTTCATCCAGGAACATAAGAGGAGGAGATCCTCGAGAGTTTCTGGGGCATCGTGGCAAATGGGACAAAGTGGATCAGGTAACATTTTCCTCCTGTAGAGATTTTCTCTTGTCGGCAACGCATTATTACATACGCTCCATAGGAAAATTTTCACTTTTGGGTAGTGTGGGGTTTGCCAAATTGTTGTCCATAGACCTCAGGGTGGCTGATATGATGATGATGGTTGGTTTTCTTTCAGCTGTTTTTTTCTGGGAGCATATTTTGTTGTAGCCACTTTTGACCAAATAGGAGCCCGCATTATTGCCTGTCCACACTATTATGTCCATTGATGAGTTTGAGCTGAGCGGTATTGAAAGGATCTCGTGGAAAACTTGCTCGTCGAACATTTCCTTTAGCTTCGCCACATCCCATTCTTTTTCTTCAGGTACAATCAGTTCAGCGACAGTCGTTGGTTCATTTAGATTTGCACCTCCTCCGATCTGGCCTCTAGGTAGCCACACATCTTCCCTAATTCTAATCTGCTTACCATCACCCACCAGCTATCTCATCTCCGATTCAATCACTTCCCTTCCTATCAGCAGACTTTGACATCCCCATGAGGCGCAAGTACCCTTACCAGCACGCCAAAACTCTCCTTGTGGGTAATAAATACCTTTAACAACTTTTGTCCATAGGGAATTTGGATCCTGAACAAGTCGCCACGCTTGTCTCCCCAGCATAGCCTTATTGAAAGAAACTAAGTCTCTGAACCCCAATCCTGCGGTGTCCTTCCTTGTTCTCAAAGATTCCCAGCTCTTCCAATGAATTCCTTTTCGGTCAACAGTTTGTTTCCACCAAAAGCACACAATTCTTTTTTCTATTGCTTTACAAATAGAGATCGGTATCTTGAAAATAGACATTGCATATTGTAGAAGAGCTTGTACAACTGTTTTGATAAGTACCTCTTTCCCTACTTTAGTCAACAATTTCTCCTTCTAGCCCTCTAGCTTCGAGTTGACCCTTGCTAGGATCCATGCAAACATATGCTTTTTTGATTGTCCCTAGTCATACGGAATTCCCACATATTTGCCCGTATTGTCTATAATAGGGACTCGTAGTTGATTTGCCAGGTTTCTCTTTAGAGTTAGTGGACAATTCTAGCTAAAGAAAATACCTGACTTGTTTAAGTTGATGGCCTGCCCTGATGCATAGCAATACTGGTTTAGGATATTCGCTGGGTTTTGACATTCCATAATCGTTCCATCCAAGAAAAATATGGCGTCATCCGCAAATAAAAGATGAGATAGAGTTGGACACCACCTATTTAGTTTGATTCCCCTCAGACTTCCATCTGATATTGCCTTGCTCATTAGTATAGATAGCACATTTGCCATAATAATAAATAAGTAAGGTGAAAGTGGATCTCCCTATCTTATGCCTCAAGATTGATGGAACTGTTGCATCGACTCTCCATTAATTTTCACACTAAAAGATACCGTGGAAATGCATTGTTTCACACACTGGACCCATTCCTTGCAGAATCCCATTTTCTTCATATACTCACATAAGAAATTCCATTCAACTCGATCATATGCCTTTTGCATGTCTAATTTAAGAATTGCTTGAACTTTCTTTTTCCTCTTTCAAATGCGCAGTTGATGTAGCACCTCCTGAACTATCAAGATATTGTCCTGTATTTGTCTTCCACTCACAAAGGCACTCTGTTCTATTACAATAATTTCCAGAAGCCATAGCTTAAGACGGTTAGCCATTACTTTAGAAATAACATTATAATTGAAATTACATAAACTAATGGGTCTGTATTGAGTAATGTGTTCTGGAGTTGCTACTTTTGGAATGAGAACAATGTGTGTCATATTCAGTTTAGGATCGAAAGTACCCATAGTGAGGAAGCTATCAACCATCTAGAATACATCTTGCTGAATGTCAGTCCAATAATGATGATAAAATTGCCCACAAAGCCCATCTGATCCAGGTGCCTTAGCGGCTCCCATTTGAAAAACCGCCTCTTTTACTTCATCCATTGTTACCCTCCTCATCAAGGACTCATTCATTTCTGCATTGACAAGTTGTGGGCATTGATCTAGGACGGGTTGAAAATTTCTAGGACCTTCAGTGGTGTAGAGGGATTGGTAAAACTGGCCAATGTGTCGCTTTAGTGCTTCAGGTTCTCAACACCAATGATCATCATCCATTTTCAGCATTGTGATTCTATTCCATACCCTCCGCTAGACCATAGTAGCATGAAAGTATTTGGAATTTCTATCCCCCGACCTTAGCCAATTTATGCGGGATCTCATACTCCAGTAAATTTCTTCCTGCCTCCATAACTGTTCAATTTGCTCTTTAATTTGTTTGATTTCCTCCCTGAACTTAGCTCCTTCTGGACTATTAGTTAGCACAGTAAGTCTTCTCTTTAAAATTTCAATTTGCTTATGTGCGCTCGAGAATTTCCTTTTACTCCATGTTCCCAATGCACCAGCCACCTTTTGTGATTTTTGAACTACATCTCCCAGTGTGTTATGGTGGTCATTCCATGCTCCTTTAACTATATCTCTGCATTCTTGGTCTTCTAACCAATATGCCTCAAAGCGAAACTCTATTTTCCTTGGGAGAATATTCGGGTATAGAGTGAGGATAAGAGGACTATGATCAGAACCTAATGCTGGCAAAGCAACAGCCTCTGCATTTGGAAACTCCACTCTCCATTCTATATTGCATAACACCCTGTCAAGCCGTTCTCTTACCAGATTTCCCCCCCCCCCTTTGTTATTTGACCGTGTATAAGCACACCCCTTACTTTCAATATCCATTAATGCACAGTCATTCAACACTTCCCTAAAAGCCACCATCCAATAATGATCCATCCCTCGTCCTCCTTCCTTTTCTCAGAAATTAAGAACCTCGTTGAAATCCCCCATGCAAATCCATGGTAGTGAGTTGATATGGTGGATTGCTCAAAGTTTCTACCATAAACAAATCCTCTTCTGGAAATCAGTAGATGCATGTAGAAAGGATACTCTCATCAGGGTACCAGAAGTAGGATCCCTACATATAATATCGATCAGCTCGTTTGAATGTTCCTTTACCTCCACCTTTAATTCCTCATTCCACATTACTGTTAGTCCCCCTGCCGTGCCAATTGGATCGATGATAAACGACTCCTTGAACTTAAGTTGCTACCTAACTCTGTCCACCACTATTTTGTTGTTCTTTGTCTCCATAAGGAACACCAAGTCGGGTCTATCAAGAGCCATAAGGGCTCTGAGATGCTGGACCGTCAGGACAGACCCCAATCCCTAACGGTTCCAGCTCAAAACTTTCATTTATCCCCCGGTGGCTTATTAGGGCTAGCCACTAAAAGCCCATTCATGCGCTCCCTTATCTACTTGGGTAAGTGTTTCGAGAAGCAGAGTCTCATCAATTGCATTTGCATCCATCCCCTGTAAATTGTAACTCTTTTCCCTCTTCATTTTCTTGCTCGCCGGGGGAATATGGCCCTTCTTGCTCTTTTTGTGTGTTGTAGCTGTGTTGTCCAGCACTATTTCTGCCCATGATGAATCCGAGAGAAGAAGTAGAGGACCTGTGTCTCTTTTGCTTTTCACAACCATGGACTCACTAGCTATGCCTTTCCCTTTTAACTTTAATAATTCTGAAGATTGAGCTTCCATAGGATAGTCCAATTGCTTCTCATAATTATTAGTACTGGTCAGGACCTTCATAGTACCAGCCAGAGGAGTTTCCTCAACTATTTCTTGCTCCTCATAAGGTATCTCCTCCCCATAATACATTTTCCAGAAATGGCTATTTTCCTTTGTTTCCACTTTCAGCCAATATCCGAAGTTTCCATCTACTTCCTCCCCCGGCTTTGGTTCCTCGTAAGGGATTTCCTCACAGGTTGTGGCATAATGGCCTATTCGGCCACATGAATAGTAATAGTAAGGAAGCCTCTCGTACTTAAAGTCCACCCATATTTGATCATCATTGAAATTCACCAATGCTCCTGGCCATAGGGGGCGTGATAAGTCTAGCATCACACGCGCTCTTCCCACTTTACACAAACTGCCATCTTTGCCGTCTATTTTCAGTTCCACCACCTTGCCTATCTTCCCGACCACCTCCAGCATTGTCTTTTCAGTGATTCGAATTATCGAGATTCCCAACACTTACACCCAAAATGCACAATGAGTAAAGACATGCCTGTGAATAGGTGCCTTTGGTTGTAGTTTCTATAGAATGAGCAGGTTCCCCGAGAAACACCAAGGGCTAGTATCCAAGACTCTTTTCAAATCAGCTTCCTCTCTGAAAGTGAACGAAAATAGGCCTAACTGCACTACCTCACACACTACGTTTTCAGTCTTCCAAGCCTTCTTCATTGTGGATAAAAAGGCCGGAAAGTTTACATTAGGCCTGGAGAATAGTTTCCCTAGCAGTATAAGATTACAAGTTTTTCATTTATCCTCTGGAATTTCTTCAAACACGTTGGCTACAAAATCCTCTGACCACATTTACCCCATTCGTCTACATAGTGCAGCCAACCTGCACTCTTTAACTGATTCATTCTCCATTGCAACCTCTTTTTTACAGGTGCAAATTCAGGACATCCTCCAAGACTTACCGAGTAAAGGAAACACTTCAAATCCTACACATACCGAGTGGTGGAGCCGAAAAAGCGTGGATGAAGGGAGCTCGAATACCACTGCTGTCTCTATTTCATGCACCTTTCTTTGCCCAGAAAATCCATAAATTCCAGACTCCGTCCATACTCGTAAGGGGCTGTTGTAATGAGTGATAACGGATGATGATATTGAGGAGAGATTACGTTGTGACGATGGGTTCATCCATTTTAGTGGTCTGTGTGCAGGTTGAGGAATTTTTGGTCATCAGGTGTATTGGGATTCATTGATGTTGGGAGATTTAGGGCTTGGAATACACTATCACTATGGATAGAGATGGAGCTCTTCCAAGAGAGAGAGGGACTCTTACAAAGAAGAGGGAGTTTTTTTAAAGAAGTTCAAAGTAAGGTCAATTCAAGGGTAAGCAGACCCCCGCTTGGTGCAAAATTTACGCGCGACAAGACAGTATTCATCGGCTGATAGTCATTTCACCAACGATAAGTTCACGGGAATTATTATCTCAAAGTGATCAAGTTCGGAGCATCTCGGAATAAAATCAAGCTTGAGAGAACTTTGAGAATCGGGCTCACCGCAGGAAATTTTTTGATATTCTTTCTTGATTGGGGGGGAATTGAGATTTATAGGTAAGGTGTTGGTTCTGATGACGCCTTGATCTGGTTATATATTTATTAATAACAAAAATAGCACTAAGGGTGCGTGTAGAGTTACTTTAAATTTGAACTTTTAAATTTTTAAAACCTTGCTACTTTCCCAAGCTTAAACTTTTCATAATATCCCAAAATATATAAATATTGACATGCCGATTCTTTCATTTTCTGTAAAATTGAAACATTCTAATCGCTGCAAGAAAAGCTTAAAATAGGAAAAGTAAATTTCTGCGTGTTTAGGAAAACGAGTTACTAATATACGTGGAGGAAAATACTACATACCCATTTACGACCTAGATCTTGTATAGCAGCAAGGACTAGGGAAAATGAAGTGAGATCGAAATCTTCATTCTCCTCCTAACGACGTAACAAAAATGGAATGAGAATGAAATCTCCATCCTCGTACTTTGTCTAAGTTACCATGCGGCCATGTCCAATGCTTGAAATTCAAATTTGGTGCAACACTGCTATTGAATAAGAAAGACGCCTCAGGAAAATATAACAAAATTCTTTCTAACTATCATTTGGCTCCAACCAAGATCCACGGTATAAATAACTATCAATCCTGAACCTATTGAGAACTCTTGCCGTAACTAGAAGGGGTCAAATTACACAATGAAGTTCCAACGTCGAGCCCAATCCTGTATACAACTATCCAGTCAGCCAACATATAGGCCAATCATGAGGAAAACGACACGGCGATTCGCTATTTTCTTTTTAAGATGTGCAAATAGAATGAGAAAGACTTGAAGTGAGAGGCTCAATATGACGGAACCTCAGATGTTCCATTTATTCCATAAATCCAAAATGAAGCTAAATGCCATGTTTTAACTCAGTTTGAACTTTATCACTCTTCTCAATATGATTTTAGCTTGCTTAGGAGAGAGTGGTGGGAAATGTGTATGTATATGTTAAGAGGGTTCTTTGCTTATTTGTTAGAAAAAAGAATCTATTGAAAAACCCAAGAAGAAGGTACAAGAATCGTGAATCAACCATTTTGTGAATGAACATAAGTAAGGTATCTCATGCATTAAATAACAGAAAAAAAAAAAAAGTATCTCGTTCATGATTAGTTTAATAAAATGCTTGGTCATATCATATTTAACAAGGCACTTGATATTATTAATGAATTAGATGCCATCTAACAAGCCATATCAGTATACTTGTATATGATGTGGGGGACAAAGAGGAGATGGTTAGCTAGGATAAATAGATAAAGCATTCACGATGGCTCAATGCTACGAATAGCGACATGGCGAAAGGAGGTGGGAGAAGAGAGAAATACATTCGCATCCCCTCTTTCGACCTTGGAATCAAAGAATAAAAAGGAAAGAGATCATATTTCCTCGCGCAAGAGAAAATTCCCATATTGCAATTCTGTCTTTAGGAGATAATTAGTGACTACTTTGAAGAATTGAGCAGATTCATAGTAGGGATCTCTCATTGCGGGCATTGTACTCTTTCTCTGAAATTACTTGAAAAATTAAATTTTGAGAGAAAGAGACAGAGCTTTCTTAATCGCCGCAGAGGGTCCAACGTTGGCTGCTCTGTGGAGAGCAACTGATGACGGACTCCTTTGAGGATAATAATCGATTCTAGAAATTTTTTAAAATATCCCCGGGTTCGTCTCTCCAAGTTTTTTCGGACTTTGATTTTGTTACAAAATATCCTTAAATTTGATCAGTACGAATCGATTATCTCCCTCGGCTCATCTTCGGTGATACTGATTGCTGGCCAACAATAATCTCAAAGCCCATGGGCCCTGATATACCTATTTGAAGAGTGCAATAGTTTAATAGCTCAAACGAAACGAGTCTCAATAATCCATTGTTCATGTAACATTAAGGGCACATTTGATAATGATTCTATTCTCGAAAATAATTTTTGATCGGCAATGATTTTTTTTTTTGTGTACTGTTCCCTAACAATTTCTGAGTATAAAAACACGCTTCGTAATTGCACAAAAATTTCTATTCTCGAATAAAAAGTGTTTGGTAAAATTTTATAATTTTGTTATTTCTTTTATTTTTTAAATTTTTTTCTTTTTTTCTTTTTTTTTCTTCTTTCTTTTCTCTCCTTTTTCCTCCTTTGTGGCCAGCCGCAACGGCTACCGGTGACCGACTGGGCGAGGTCCAGCAAACTCGTTGAAGCCTCGCTTGGCCACCGTGAGGCTCAACCTCGCCAAATCTGGGTGTCGATGGCCAGGCGAGACTAGCCAAGCCACTGTGGCCGTCAGCAAGGCTTGGGCCGACGAGCCTTGCCATGGCTCAACATCACCAGGAGCCGGTGACACTCCAGCGAGGTTGCCGGCCAAAAGGAAGAAGAAGGGAAAAGAGGAGAAAAGAAGAGAAAAGAAAAAATTGTTCCCGGAAATAAGAAACTGTTTTTTTCTACTTCTTTATTCTGTTCCAAATCTTTTCTAAGAATGAAAATATTATCAAACCCCAACCCTTGTGAGATTTGTTGTGTTTTCAATCTAACTTTCCTCGTTTTTATGAACCAAAGTATTGAATGAATGAAGTTTAAAAAAAAAAAAAAGCATAATAATCACGTACTCATCATGCACACATTTCGCACCCTTTCTAAGGACATTTTGCTATGAATAAATCACAATTTTTTCCATGATACTCTTGCACAATCGAACACTCAGAGAAAAAATATTTAATTTTTAAGCTCCATTTGTTTTGTGGAACACATTTTTCTCATTTTTCTGTGTTTGGTGCGCTTTGGAAAGTTAGTCGATAGAAAATGTTTTCCTGATTAACAGAAAATTTATGCTTAAATCTAGGAAAGAGACTCCCTTTCTAAAAAATGTGGAATATGACTAGATATTTGCGGTTGGACACGGTAACCCGAACGCTAGCTCCCGAGTCCTCGGCATTTAGGACCGGGTCTCTGATGCCCGGACTTGGGTCCATAGAAGTCAAGCCCAAGTCACCAACGCCCATGCTTGAGTCTGTCAAGGCCGGGCCTGAAGCCCTAGTGCCTTTCCCCAATTCCTCAACATCTGACCCAAGATCCACAAAGGCAATGCTCATGTCCTCAATGCTTGAGCTCTGGTCCTCGACACTTGGGTTCGAGTCCACGAAGGCCTCACCTCATGCGGGTCCTTCGCGCTCAGTTAATGAAATGTTCATTACGAGCATGACAGGCATGTGTTCATTGACGGGCAATTATTTCATCACGACGAGTACAGGAAACTTATTGAGTCACAATAATCAAAATTCAAGGTATATTGCAACAAAGTCAAGTGTAGGTAGACTTCGAGAATCGGGCTCACTGTAGGATAATTTTTTTATGTTTTTGTTGATTATGGGGAACTGAGCGGACGTGTAAAGCCATCGGTTTTGATGATGCCATTTTTTTATAAGCTTAAAAATAATTAGTAACAAGAAATAGTGAAATAAGTGTTTATGTAGAGTTACGACATATTATAGCTTTAAATCTTTTCATATCGTCCCAGAATAAATATACACTGACAAGTCGATTTTCTCATACTTTTTAAAGTGAAACTCTCTCATCTTTGCAAGAAAAGTCTAAAATAGGAAGAAGTAATTCCCTCCATGTTTTAGGAATACAAGTCACTAACATTTGTAGAGAAAAATACTAAGAACGAAATCTCCACCCTCGCGGTCATATCCAATGCACTGAGTTAAAATTTGGTGTAACACTGCTATCGAATACGAAAGACGCCTCAAGAAAGCATAACAAAATTCTTTGTAATCATCATTTGGCTCGAACCAAGATCCACGGTATAAAAACTATCAATCCTGAACCTATCGAGAACTCCTGCCGTAACTAGAAGGGGTCAAAGTACACAATGATGTTCCACCGTCTCTACTGTGGTCAGTCCTCATCTGTCCCCGAGCCTTCCGAACTGGAACCCTTCTTAGGCACCGTGCCATTAGCAGTCTTGCCTTTCTTTTTCGAGTCCTGCTCGTCAGCCTCATCTTCGCTGTACTCGCTCTCATAATCATACTCCTCTTCATCACTCTCCTCTTCCTCTTCGATCCCGTCCTCCACGATGGACTCTTCCAGTGCAGCGCCGCCCCTAGTGCCTGCACGAGTCCTTTTGAGAACTTTGACCTTTGAGTTCACTTTTTTGTCGCAACCAATCCACGAATCACACAAGCAATAACACATCAAATTGTAGTTCCCTTCCACGGGGGCCAAAAACTTGCCCATGACCAACCTCGAGCCACTCCTCACCTTCTCCACTGCTTCTCTGACGGCCTTACTTTTTTCCTTTGCATCTGCTCCCAATCCCTCCATAGTCTCCTCAATTGCCTTAGAGGCAGCACTTACAGCGGCCGCTTCATCCATGAAACTTAACTTCTGGGAAAACCAAACGTCATTGGAGTTGGGGTCTGCCAGAAGAAACCAGAAACTTTCTTCTTTGTGGAAAGGATACCGCGGTGCGTGAGGTAGGGCGCCGACGAGTCCGTTATCTCTTTTGAGTGTAACCCAAGCCTGAATCGTGACCACATCACCCTCTTGTATGCCTTCTTCACCTTCAGTCTCACATGTAATGTCTATTGATAGAGAAGGCATCATCTCCAGAACTCTCTCTATGTCTTGTATTTCCGTGCTGGAGAGGCCTGCTGCCTGGAGGAGTTCGGCACGGTCCTCAAGAGACATGTCCCGGAGCTCCTGAAATGTTCTCACTTTCTGCAAAAGATAATGAGCAAAGATGTGAACTTAGGAGAAAGAAAAAATCTGCAATGCCATGGTTCCCATTGCTCAGGGCAGGGCTGACTCAGTAATATCCACTTGCACAGTGTAATGCATCATGAAGTGCCAATTTTCATTGAAAGTCATATTACAAATCCCAGCAATACAAAAGATTCAGGGACAGGGCTCACAGTCACTTCGGCAGGTGCAACAATTGGCCAATATTTGATTTTAATTAACCGAAAAAAGGACAGCCTTGATCTCAAACCATCACGCATATCATGACCACCCTTGAGAATAGTAGAGCAAAGATTTCTGACCAGAGACAATGCATGTAGCAATCATATACACACCTTGCGAGCAATCCTCTTAATAACAGATTCACTGATATGCGGCAGCTGCAGAAAAGGTGCAATGCCTTCACTGGATCCTCCAGTTGTCTTCTTTGCACTGAGAGGAACAGCCTACAGTACATTCATAAAACACCCACATGCACCCCACGATTAGTTATAATTTTGAAATTTGGTGCAACTCTACATCCCTCCACATCTCAGATATATTGAAAAAGAAGACAAAGGCAAGTGAGCATTAAAAACGACCAAAAAAAAAAAGGAGGCAAATGGCAAATCAGCCTCAAATTAGAGAAGATGCACGTCAGACCTTTAACATAATGAATATCGGCTTAAGGCCTGTTTGATAAGCCCAATCAAGTGCTGAAAACTAAAAAATTCAGCACTCAATGAGATGAAGTCGGTTTCATAAGCTGAATTGGCATTTACAGTCAGAATTCACTTGATATGATAAGTAAGGGATTCTAAATTCCTTCCATAGAAAATGATTGATTGTTATTAGAATCTGGCCAATTATATTGTTAGAACTTCCCAATACTAATCATAATTTTGTATTTGGCAAGAAATTAGTAATATTTCAGCAACCAATTTAAAATTATCTCAAACAGCTTTTTATTTTTATTTTTTTCAGCACTTGAAATGGTTGCCATATAAACTTCGCTGCTTAAATTTTCGGCACTTTTCAGCTTTACCAAACAAGCCTGTAGTATCAATTTTCAGATCATTAGGCATTTGTCATTTTGCTTTACATACCGTCGATGTATATATCTGTACTTCATACAACTCTCTGCTACTAGCTAATACTCAAGTTTCAATGAATTGTAACTGCATATTCTGAGTTCAGTTCTCCACAACGTTAGACATCATGAGATCACTGCAGAAGGTTCAAGTAACACAGAATCGCAGCGCAACAAACACACACATGCAAACACGGCCCGGGAGAGGGGGGAAGTATTTGTTCAGTAGATTGAAAATCAATCTCCTTGACTCCTAATGGCTTGCTCATGCATCAAAACTATTAAAGCATAAATAGCAAAAGTGTCTTTCCTTGACAACCCAAATCAATGGAATTAGTCGACGATGACAATTAAAAAAGATCAAGTTCTCAGCTTCAGCACCTGAATAATGCATTGAGAAAGCTCCACAACCCCAATTGCAGGCCTCAGCCAACCATGTCCTTGGGCAGTGCGAGGAATGACAGCCATCTGATGAAAAGTTAAAACATTACTGAGAGGAAGAGGATAATGAAGCTAGCTAAATGGTTTCACAATATGTCAACAAAGAACACTGACACAATCAAAGAGGTTTTCATATAGGATAAATACTAGTATCTCAGTTCTTGTGCCACTAATTGAGCAGTATGAAACACACATGTCAAGCAAAGAGCTATACAAAGATTCAATCATTTCTGCATGGAACTGCATGAAAAATAACAGCCAAGATATGGACCATTATGAAAAGAACAAGAACGAAGGACATGAGAGACATGATTTCTATATAGAAAGCATGCAAATTATATGTAGTACAAACCCGTCCCACTGCCAATCATCACTAAGAAACTAAACAGCACCTTCATTAATTCTTCAAGTAGCCGAGGTGTGAGTTCCAAAACACGTCTGAAATCACCGACCAAAGCTGGAGACAAGGAATCTGATTCTCTTGTTAACTGAGCCTGAATCAACAATTCTGTCTGAAAGAAATCAAAGCACCAACCACATCTTTATTAAGAGCCAAATTACTTTAAAAAAATATTCCACAGACAGCTATTTATGACAATCTTGCTGCATATCACCTTAACGAATGGGGGATGTTGCTTCCAAAACTTAGCTTGTTCTTGCTTGATGTTCTTGAGATCCAGATTCAACTCACTCCTGACCAATAAAAACAGCTTTTGAAGGGGTTCCTCATCAGTCCTTCGGACTGGAATTTCCATGAATTCAGCAGCCTTGATAAAGACCTCCATAACTTTGCTGCAAGCAACAGTAGACGAGAGAAATGGAGTGTTATAAAACTTTACAGGTCTAAGAGTTCACCAAAACATATTACAACATCAGGAAGATGCTTGAAAGGGACTAGTAAAAGTTAAATAAAGGACATGTTAACTGCACGAACGATTGAAGCATCCTACTATCAAAACAACAGTTACAACTTAAACTAACAATTTCCTCCTTCATTTTATATATAGCAAAAATAAATGGTAGGTCTTGCTTATAAGTAACATCCAATAGCATAAACATGACTATTGATGCATAACGCAACAAAATGAATGGGACATACACATACCTTGGTGCCAAAGACGGTTTCATTAAGCGATAGTAATTGGACAGGGTATGATGCATGACATAGTTTCCAGTATACTTTGATGACCTTGAGAGGTATATCACAGCAATAACTAGTGGCAAAAGAATACAGACGCCCACAATCCAAAGTAGAAGAATTCCACCAGAAGCACCATCGATATCCAGCAGAAACTGAGGGAGAGCAATACCCATTTGAAATCCCTGCACAAGACCAGGATAATTTTAAGTTTTCTCAAAGAATATTAATCAGATTAGTAGACAGCTTCAAACGACAAGTTTACCTGCTTCCCGTCCGGATGGCCGTATTTTTCAAAATTTTCCTTAGATATAGGATCAGTGAGAGCTTGATAAGCCTTGGAAATGTACTCCACGAAATAATTGTGTGCCTCTGATAACAGATATATACAAAGTCAGCTTTTAGGATACATGAAATATTTAACTAAATCATCCTTGAAGGTATTTGTAAAACCATCAACCTGGATCAGGATTCTTATCAGGATGGTATTGAATTGAAAGTCTTCTATAGGCCTTCTTTATTTCTGAATCGGAAGCTCCAGGTTCTAACCCAAGAATGCTAAAAGGCTCAAAAACTTGAATCTATGCACGCCAGAAAAAAGACAACTCAGTGAGAAACAACATTCAGGAAACTAAAATCCATAGGCATTGATGGCAATAAGAGATGACAAATACAAATGCCAAGAAAAAAAGCTCATAAATAACTGGCATGGGTACCAACAACAGCATAATAGATAGGACAATAGAAAAGTTCCCAACATAGATTTTACCTCCCCGCTCATATTTTTGATGTAGTACACTAGAAATATCATGACGATCCAGAGCAGTACTAACGTCAGGTTGCTGCATGTTGAAAATGTAGAGATCTGTGACAACAAAGATAAAAGAGAACATGCAGTCATAAACTCCGGTACCATTCAAAAACATCGAATCCTTTCAAGAAGCCGATCGTGCGACTCACCCTCTTGAATATAGACCTGCGATACTTCCCTGATCGCAAGCATTCCGAACACTGGCAGTGCGTGATCTTCGATTTCTTGGTAGCAGCATGGCATAACTTCATAACGGTATAAGGCACCAAAGGCAGCGCCATTATAGTCAAAATGAAAATAGGAAACAACGCACTAGTCTCCTCCGACGCAGCCATGGCAACCTTTCAGCACAGAAGATCACTGCAACAGCAACTAAATCTGCATGGAATCAACAAAATTCAGCACGCCCTTGCAAACTACGCTAGGTATACGAGCATAAGAATCCAAACAGCATCCAAGCTTTCCAGTCGGTCGGTCCGCACCGAACTCTCACACTTAACACAAGCTAACAGCATATCGCGCACGCATCACGCATCGCATAATCGCATAATCAAGGAATCCGCAATGAAACGCGCCTCAGTGATAATTCCAACAGTTCTTCACCACCCACAGAGACCATGCTACTCTACGCGAATCAAATCACGAGCAGATTTTAGCTCCACCGAGCTACTCCGCCAAGGGAAATTGATCATAAATCTCGCAGAAATCAATCCAAGGACCACGAAAAACCAGCCCCAATCATCAAAACCCCCCAACAATCCAACAAATTCGGCACAAAATCAGGCAAACAGATCACGCTAATGAAAATAAAAAAGCGAAAATCGCATGAACAAACACTTCTCAATTGAAAAAAAATCCCGGCTCCTCCGATTGAACTGAGGAATTACCGGTTCCGTCAGGATCGCGATTCGCTGCGGAGGCTGCTGCTCATGCGAGCCCGCCAGCCCAATTGGCTGCGGGCGGCGAGAATCGGAATGCGTGGAGGCGAGACGACGGAGGAGGAGGAGGAGGAGGAGGAGCTTCTCTCTCCGTGGGGTTTTCTGTATTTCGGATTGAGATCTACGAAATGAAGAAGATGATGATGCAATTGAAGCAGTCGTAACAGTAGGGCTTTGCGGTGGATTACCGATTTTAGCCATGGAAACGTGACGGCACGTGGAGGGCATTTTCGTCCACTCGTTGAAGATCTTTAGTCAACATCTAGGACAGTTTTTGCATACGCGAAATTTGGATACTTTCATTTCTCGAAAAGGCTTGATGACCCAAAAAATCTCGAATTATACTTGTTATAGTAGATATCTCGAACCCCTTTTATATCATTAAAAATCTCATTAGTTTGTGTCATAAAAAATAGGAGTATTCGACCTCTTATCCGGTTCTCGATTCCCAGCTTTTGAGATCGAAGACTTAACCAAACGGTCCTTGGATATGAAATTGGAGTGGACCTACTAATCCAATCCAGTCCGATCCTATCCAATGAAACCGATTACTTAACAAAAAGAATTTTAAAAATACTAGATTTGTTACTCTTTTAATTATTATTGCTATTTTTAAAAATTAAAATATATATATATTTTTAAAAAGAGTCAGTCTAGTCCGATTCTCCCCTAGAACTACAAACTAGACCATAAATCACCAGTTCTATCCGGTTCGAGCAATTCCCAATTTTGCTAGTTTAATATGCTCATCCCTAATAAATAAATAAATAAAAACCCTGAATTTACATTGGTACGATAAATTTATCTAAAATGGAATTGAATGGAATTGAAATAAAAAGTACATATGTCACATTTATATTAGTTTAGGTTTTTCTTTTCCATACAAAAAAAAAATTGAGGTATATATGTCGTACTGGATATGATTTTGGATTTTTTTGCCATATTTGCCCAATTGAAAAACCGTCCAACAATAGAAAAAAATTTAACCCCTTCTTTGGCCTAACATCTCGTCTCGTCTTATATTATTTTAAGTTAAATAAAGATGCAAAAGACAACAATATAATAATTTTGAAAAATTAAATTTCACTGCTGCTTTTTTCATTATTCATTGAAATTGGTTCGACTATCTTGTAAACTTCGGTTTTTACTCCTAAAAGGTTTCAAATGTATTACGATTTACATGGCGGGGATGAAAATTAATTGTGTATTTGTCGTTGGTGATATGGCAATTCGTCACCCGAGCATTCATGTCAAATAATTATTATTATGTGAAAAGAGTTATATCTTCTTTCTAGTCAAATAAACGAAATTGATCGTCGAACGTTAAATCTATAAAAACTCCATGGTTGTCGTCAATTTGATTCTCTTTTACAGCATGTTGCAATGTATGAAATTTCAAAGAACAAACATATTATTTGAAGGAGTGAAGTGAACCTCCTTCGTTTGGTCGGACTTCTATGAGAATGTAGTTTATATATGTTAGAAATACATCTTTATTCATTATAATCGAAGTATCCTTTACTGAGATAAAGCTTGAGCTACATCTCTTTCACAGTTATTTGAATATACTCATCCTTAGTTAAGTAAATTAATTATAATTATTCAAGTGACAAAAATATTTTAATTCATCAAATCAAAAAATTTTAATTGAAATTAGTTCGAATTTTATCCTTATTTGAAAGTTTTCAAAGGACTTGTAAATCCATTTATTTTACTTTAAATAATTTTTTAAAAATTGAATAAATTATATCATTTGATATAAAACTGTATTTGTTATAAATATATGATATATCATATAAGCATGTATTTAAAATTACTGAAATCTCGAATCTAAGCAAATAATCTCTTAACACTATTCTGACTAAATATAATTTTGCCATATATGCTTAACCCCTTTTTTTCTATTAAACTTATGTAATAGAGATATTCCCAGGGACTAGTTTGCAATAATTTCTCCGAATGCTAAATTTTGTAAAATATAGCGCCCATTCCGTGTCGAGCATAAATTTTATTAAGATATTCCGAAGGACCGGTTGCTTCATTGCGTATCTAACCTTCAATCTCACTCAACACGTTGAATGGAAAAGTAAAAAAAGAAACAACAAATTGGTTGGCTTCTGAATGCACGTGCTTGACTTCAACATGTTGCAATTTAGTCCGACAATTTCCTGCAATTATCGACACTGGTCATTCGAAGCAAAAAAACTATAGTTTTTTTATTTTTTTTTGTGGACCCCAGTGACGCAGAACCACCACCACGGCGTCATTCTTAATACATCTAGCTACTCCTGCCAGCCTCCTTATATAGCAAGGGATTTGAATTTCTCCCCTCTCATAAATCGATCACTGAGCGCCATCCAAATGGAAATGCCACCACTACTAGATGATAAAAAATAAAAAAACTATCGTTGTTATCCTATTCTTATTTGCAAAAACAGCCTCGTTTATTGTATTTTTCATTTTCATACTGAAATTTTGTTTTTTTGTGTCAATGGAATTGCAGACCCAACTCCATATATATCATCCAAATGAGCTTTTCAAGGGTTTTTTACTTCCGCATTGTATTATGGGTTACTATTATTATTTTTTTGGTAAGGTATTTTGGGGTAATATTATTGGTAGTCCTTCATTTGCTTTTTGGTTTCTATACGGAGAAATTGTCCAAGCAATCATAAACCTATTACATAAATGTCAACTCGATACTAAATTTTTCAATTTTGTCAATTTAGTTCTAAACTTATATATGAAATCACAATGTAATCTTTCTTTCCAATTGTTGTTGGAAATTACTGACATAGTAGTCCAATAGTCGCAGGCCGTTCTATGTGACAGATCACTACCTTAACGATTTCTAACAAAAATTAGTCACATAGGATTCTGATTAAATTTACAAAATTTAAAAATTTACGATTAAATAAAAATAAGTTTATGATTGATTGGGTTTTTATATGACACTGACCATCTAAATAAGTGTCGGAACCTAGAGGGAGTGTTGATTTTGCAATCTCATCGCCAGTCGATTTCCCTGTCTCGTCGCTTGTTTCAAACAAAATTTGGCATTTGGCAGAGGAAACTCCAGCATACATGGCCATCTCCACCCCAAAACAACCTTTCGCCTTGAGAAGCCCTCCAAGTTCAGTCCACTATTTCGTGTGCAAAACTAGGCCCCAGAGCATCATCACGACTATGTCCGGTACTCCACCAAAAAGTTCGTCCACTTCTTGCTTTAGGCAAATATCGGACACGACCCGTTTACACGATGGAAGACTGATAAGGCTGAATCGACAACTTCTCTAATTTTGAATTCATAAAAATCAACAAATCGACACATATTCCATTATAAAATTAGGTCAAGGTTCGTGTCGTATCATCAAATCATATGTTTTGTCCGGCTTATTATGATTCACTTAAAATAAAATGAAGAGATTCATCGAAATGAGGAACATCCAATTAGCAATAGTGGTATAAAATGGCGCATTCCTATTATAAATGCGTTGGTGCGATTCTCTTTACGATCCTCTTCGTATCAAACATTAGCGTATACATTTTGATTCCAGTATTTTTTGCAAATTCTCTTTTGATTTTTATGTAAATTATTTAACGAATATTTACTGAACTCGAAACATTTTTAATTCTGACCACAGTCACAACCTATTTGAAAACTTTTCGAATTTGTCAAAACAAACTTTTAGATTTCAATATCTATCAAATGCGAAAATCTTCAAAATCCGAATCTTGCAAAAATTTCTAAACTTCAAGAATGGGTGAATCTGAGAGAGGAATTGGTAGAGATGTGTAGGAAGCGTTGAATGCACAAAGCCCTGGCAAAGGGCAAAATGCTTAGAATCTCAGCTCCCGTCGATCTCGGCAACGTACAGCGCTGATTACGCCATGGAAATCAAGGGCGTAGCAGTGACTCTAATTTGTTGCCTTTTTTCATATCTCTCGTCGACTCCAATCTTTGAATCAGAAAAGCAAAAAAACCGAAATCAAAATCAGGAGGTCTTGCACAGAAAAGACACAAGGCTCAGAGAATCTCGATTCTCGATCTCATCAACGAGCCCTGATCGGGCTTCAGAGTTTGATGGTATATGTTTTCGGATCATCACTGCCTCCTAAATTCGCAGACAATGGAAACAATTCGGCGAAACAAAAAAAAAAAAAAAGGCTAAAAAAGAAAAAAAAAATGAATCGGAAGCAACAGCGAGAGCGAAGAAGGCCTCAGAAAGCTAGAGAAGATGGAGTGTCGATCAGAGACGGTCGTCTCAGATGGTACGGACAATCTTACGCATCACAGGCCCACGCCGCTCGAGCGAGATGCTACCAGCCACCTAAAGCGCTACGGGAAATGGGGGGAAGAAGCAAGCAATCGAGAGCCGTGCGACCAAATGCTCAGCAATCTGAGCTCGAAGCTTATGACCCGAGCGGCCGATGGAAGATCAGAGAACTCTTCAATCGACGAAGACGACGAAGACGACGAGCAGGAAGATATTTAGGGTTTTTTTGTGGTGTGAGATCGGGGTCAAAGAGGGGAGTTAAATAGATAGCGAGGCAAGGCGAAGCGAAGCTGTCGCAAACCCTAGACGCGTCGGCGCTCGGGTTGGGGACCCGATCACGGGCCGCCAGCATCGGCCCGGGTCAAATGGGCCCGAATTTTAGTTTGTTGGGCCTGGGTAGACCATGGGCATTTTAGCTACACGGCCCGATCCATCCATCCATCCATCCCGATTTCACCTCGATCGCATGTGTTGGACAACGAACTACGCCTGATTGGACCCGCACGTCGTGATCGGGACTCGCTCAATGATCAGTTCTACTCGGGAATAACCGCAGCATGAGCAAAAATAGATAAGAAACTTTTGGTCGGAAATGAAATCAAGTATCATAAAAATTTAATTTGTGCAGACCGCCCTTCCTTTCTCCCATGAAAATACGGTTGGAGAAGATTGTCGGGGACAAGACTTTGTCTTTTCACCGGATTCTTCCTAGAACCACAAATCGTAGATTGTTGCATAGCTAGTGAGTAAACCCTTCTTGTTGGCGGAATGATCCACCTATTGGTCAGTAGACCTTTTCGAGTAGGGATTCTCTCATTTCTTACTCTGGTCGGAGGTCCTCATCAGTTCGTGCAGCTGAAGGTGCTCATTTGAATTTTTGGAAGCTTCTCTAGTGCAGTTGGCAAGCTGTCCTACCATTCCTATATTTGTATTCATCTCCCTGCAGTTGTGTAGTTGTTGGGATTCGGTAATTTTTTGTAATCCCTATGTAGGTTTTTGCTTTGCCACTGTTTGGCTTTACTCTGCTCTCGTACAGTTGGTTTTATTTTACCTTAGCATCCTTCCACTCATTCTTACTGTTATCCTTGTGAGTGTAAATTCTTGGTACCAAGTTTTTGTTGTATAGCGTTTTTGTTGCTTTGACTTAAGTCAATATATATCTCTTACCTTTACCAAAATAAAAAAAAAAAAAATTAAGTCAGTAATTCAATCGGGCCTTCACGATTGATCTTGCCAGTCTTGTTTGATGAAAATCATTGGCCGACAAATACAAGGATAGAGAAAAAGTTTTTAAATAAGGAGGACTCGATTGAATATTTACATGAATTTCGCCTGTGCAAGGAATTATTAACAATTCCTTTTATAGTAGGTCCAAGAGAAAACATCCAAGTCTCCTCCTTACCCAACCTGTTGATTGTCCTTTCCTTCTACACCCTACGCTTCGCCACTTTGGAAAAGGCTCTCCCACATGTTGCTAAATCACAGGTGTAATACCCCATGTATAATATAAATTAGAAGGAATGTCATGATTACTGCTTTAATAGTTTAATCGCGATTCATGAGTTTAATAGCCTTCGAATAAATAATCTATAATATCAAATACTTATTTATATCTTAGTAATTTATTTATAATTACAACTAAATATTAAGCACATATCCCTTGATTATATATAAATAAATAATTACCCAATATGTATAATTTTACAATCTAGTTATTACAACTATTAAATGGGGTCGATATAATGGCTATTATTGCCAGTAAACACTGTAAATGGCAATCAGTTTATGACATAATTACCACAACTACAAGTAGGGGGTCAAAAATATTCAGACTAAACTGAAAACTTCGGTCTTTTTAATTTGGGACTCATTCGGTTCAAGTAATAAGTACATGAATCCGGATAGTTTGATGATTTGGATTTCGTTTTCTTTTCTTCTTCTTCTTCTTTCTTTGTTTTTTTTTTTGGAAATCGCCAGATTTAAAAAGTAGGGAAAAAATATCAGAAAAGTTATAAACATATTGCATTTATATCAATACAGTCTTAAACTCTTTAACAATATCAATTCAGTATTATACCTTTTGGCTTTTTGCTAATTTAGCTTTAAACCCTTTTATTAATGTCAATTTAGTTTTAAAACTTTTGATTTGGTATCAATTTAGTCATTAACATTTTTTATCTATTGTCAATTTAGTCATTTCGAATAATTTTGGCTAGATATTATTGCCGTGGACACCGGTTAGCTAATGTGGCATAGCTAACACTAACGTGAACAAGCCAGACACGAGGGTCAACAAGGTCAAGGTTGACCTCAAACTTGTCGGCCTCTAGTGAGGCTCGAGTTCTTGCTAGCAACGACAAGGGCAGTCTCGCGCTGGGCAGGCAAGGTGGCGCATGGCCCAACCTCGCTAGATGCGTGGATGAGCCTCGCCAAAGGCCACAAGGTCACTCTTGCGAGGGCTCAAGCCCTTGCCCATGGCCAGGAAGGCCTGACCCTCCTAGATCTGACGAGGGTGAGTCTCGCTCGCCTAGTGCAAAGCCGCCTTCATAGCCGCTGGTGAGGACTCAAGCCCCACTAGTGGCTGGTGAAGCTCATCAACTCCATCGGCCCTTACCTCTAGCCGATCGCCCGACCGATGACTAGCTAGACAAAGGAGGAGGGGAAGAAAAAAAAAGAAAAGACAAAGAATGGGAAAAAGAAAAGAAAAGAGATAAATTAATAAATAATTCAAAAAATATCAAAATATTATTAAAAAGTTGTCCATGTTAGCGCCAGCCATTTCATATCAGCCGACCAATATCCACATAAGCAATATCTGCCCAAAATTAATCGAAAAAGGCTGAATTGGTACTGAATCAAAATATTTATGACTAAATTGACATAAAATCAAAAGTTTTAGAGTAAAATTGGCACCAATAAAAGCTTTAAGATGAAATCATCACAAGTCAATAGATTTAGAATTAAATTGAGAACCGGGTGAGCTAATGCACAATGATTTAAGGTCAAAATTGATGAGCTGAGTGGAAGATGGAAGATCTGAGAACCCTGAAATGGAAGACGACGATGACGACGAGCACGAAGATGTTTAAGGCTTTTTGTGGCGGGAGATCTGGGTCAACGAGAAAAAAAGGGAGGGTGGGGGTAAATAGATGGTGAGGCGAAGTGAAGCTGTCGTAAACCCTAGACGTGTTGGCGCTCGGGTTGGGGGGACCCAATCGCGGGCCACCGAATTCGGCCCGAGTCAAATGGGTCAAATTTCATTTGTTGGGCCTAGGTAGACCATGGGCATTCTGGCTATAAGGCCTGATCCACCCATCCATCCATCCTGATTTCACCTTGATGGGCATGTGTTGGGCAATGAACTATGCCCGATCAGACCCGCACATTGTGATTGGGATTCGTATAATAATCATTTTATTGGGAATTATTGTGGCCACGAGCAAAAATAGATAAAAAGAAACTTGTGGTTGGAATGAATTCGAGTACCGAAAAAATTTAATTCATGGAGCCAAGCGGGTCGAAATTTTAAGTAGGTAATTCAATCGAGCCTTCTTGATTGATCTTGCTGGTCCTATTCAATGAAAACCATATGTCCACATGTACGAAAATAGAACATAAATTTCAGCAAGAGACCTGATTGAACATGTACATGAACTTTCTCGTTTGTTCGGAATCATTAATATTTCCTTTGTACTAGGTCCAAGAGAAAGCATCCAAGTCTCCTCCTCACCCAACTTATTGATTGTCCCGTCCTCTTACACTCCAAGCTTCGCCACTTAGGGAAAGCCTCTCCCACATGTTGCTAAATTGTCGTCACAAGTGTAATACCCCATATATAATTTTGATTAAAGGGAATAACGTGATTACCGTTTTAATAGCCATTTGTGATTCATGATTTTAATAGCCTTAGATCAATAATCTATAATACCATATACTTACTTATATCTCAGTAATTTATTTTAGTGATAATCTCGTGGTTGAAATGAAATAAAGTACAGTGGACCGACGAATCGAAATGGGTGCAATTCCAAACAGTTACCTTTGAAGATTCAAAGACGTGAAAATTTGACTTAATTGAGATTAGGTGGAGTATTTGATTTAGCATGATCCACTTAAAATAAGCTCGAGCAATAAACCATGCCGATCCAACTTGATTCGATTACAATCAGAGTCAAATAAATCGACTCACAACTTTCTCTATATTCAAATGCATCAACCTACATTTCACCAGTGGCGATTTGACTAAGGGGTGATAATCTAAGGCCAATAACTCGAGGGATAATACTTGTTCTTAATCAATGGGAAAATTATCCAATAAGTCCTAAATTTATTTTACGATGACTAATTAAATTCTAAACTTTTCAAATTTGTCAACCGAGTCATAAACCTCTTGACAACTTCATAATTTAGCTATAAATTTTTTGATCATTTATCAATTTAATCCTAAATCTTTAAAAGACTTGCTAGTTTAAACAATTTGATTAATTTTGACTAGAAAACCGCTAACGTAACAATCTAGTTAACTTAGACTGTCTTACGAGGCACGGTTAATACTAACATAAATAACTTTTATAATCTTTTTTCCTTTTCCGTTTTCTTTTTATTTTTCCCTCCGCTAACCTTAGGTGATGGTTGCCCTTGTCGCCCTTAGGCAAGGAACACCTGTGCTTGGGCTGGCGAGGGTTGCCTAAGGCCAACGGCAGTCGATGGAGGAAAAAAGAAAAAAAGAAAGAGAAATGGCAAAAGTTGTCCACATCGACGCCATCTCATTTAGGACAATCGATGTTGACTATGCCGCTACCATATCAACGATTTTATGGTCAATGTTGGTCGGAAAAACTAAATTGAAATGTCTAAGATTAAATTGGTAAATCATTAAAAAGTTTTTGGATTAGGTTGACACAACTAAAAAGTTTATGGCTAAATTAACAAGTTGTCAAAGGATTTATGATAAAATTGATACAATTAAAATGTTTAAGACTGAATTGACTGTTGTATATTAAATATAGGACTCTTTTGACAATTTTCTCCTTTATCGATATATAAAGACCAAGGGGAGCTGAGCTAAACGATCCAAACATACGGGATGTCGGGATGCCAAGAAATTTTCACAATATACATAACATCCATCCTCTCTAACCCTTCGCGTTCGTGGAATGATCAATTGCCCACTCAGTTTAAAAACGAACAAATTGCTGCCTCACGCCCAAAAAGAAACCTTTAAAAACAAACATAAATTTTCTAAATGGCGAAAAGAACATGCCTCAGAAAACACAATGATGTCCTTTCACGAGAGGTATAATCAAGTCGCTTGTGCATCGGCATGTCATCAATGCAAGCATGCGAGAAACCAGAATGGCTTGCAAATGACGACACTAGTGAAGTGCCTTGCCTCTTCGCACTTTAGAACGTATTTTCTTCATCTTGGTTATCATGGCAAAGAGCGGACACTCCACTGGAGATTACAAGGAAAACAACGTGGGGTTTCTCTTCTTGATTTTGATGTTGTGGGTGTCTGTCCCATTTCTCGAGGTACCAAACAAGAGACAAGACCACGTTTTTCTTCCATATATAAATTCCTTGATTACCCGAAAGAACATAAATAAATAGGACATTGCTTCCTATTGGATGCCACTTTTTGATTCTCTATTACCTAAACCATTTGAGTGAGACCAGGAGAAAGGCACCCCACCAGTTAGCCATAACATGGGATTTGTAGATGGCATAGAGACCATACACCTGATAAAATAAATAAACAAAAGATAGTTTATTAAGGGAATATATATGAGTAGAAAATTAAGAAGACTTTGAAATTTTTGCGAGAATCTATGCGAGGAGGGTGTCATTTTCTATTTTGAAGTTTTTCTTCCTTCATTCGTGTGTGGTGGGGTTGGCCATCATCTTAGATTATATCGGTTCTCAAGCTTCTTGGTTCCCTCCGACAATCACATAATTAAGGGAATTTATTAATCGGTAAGGCTAATATCATGCGACTCGATCCATTTACAAAAGATGCAATAAAAATAAAAATTACAGAAAAAACTCAAACAATACCCACAATTAATAGTTTATCGTTGTAGTTTAAATGTGTTGCTTATCATATAGAATTGGTTTTGCTTAGGCACCTTGTTTTCTATTGGATGCTATCCTTTGATTCTCTATACCTAACCATTCGAGTGAAGCCAAGACAAAGGCAACCCACCACTAGCCATAACATGGGAATTGTAGATGGCAGAGACCATACACTCGATAAAATAAATGGACAACAGATGGTTAATTAAGGGAAATTCTATGAGTAGAAAATAGAGAAAAATTTCCAAATTTCTGCGAGAGTTAATGCGAGAAGGGTGGCATCTTCTCCTTTTTAGTATTCTTTTTATTTCATTTGGATGTGGTGGGTCAGCAATCATCTTAAATTATATTGGTTCTCAAACTTCTTATCTCCCCCTATGCTCACATAAATAAAGAACAATATTATTAGGTAAGGCTAATAATATGTGACTCGATCCATTTATGCAATACATAAAAAAACAAAAAATACGGAAAAACCTAAATAATACACCGTGGTTTGACATGCTTAACCCATTAATCAACAATAATAAACATTTTCTTGTCATAATTTAACCATATTGCTTATCGAATAGAATTGTGATTTTTTTCTTGCCAACATGCACCCGAGTTCGCAGATGCATGGGCACGAAAAGAAACTATAATGCACTTGATCACTCCATTTATAAAATTCAATAAAATAAAATGTATCGGGAGCGATAGTTTTAAAACATGGTATTTAGAAAAAATGTCTTAATAAGGGATATAGGATGTGCATGACAAAATTTCTGAAATAGAAATTGATTTCTGGCCAGAAATTGAGAAATTCAAAATTTTAATTTCTAATTTCTTCTTCAAATCTATTTTTTGAATAGAAATCTGTTCAAGAAATAGAAAAATCAAATCGCATTATCAAATAGATTTATGTTCCCAAACCTCGTTCTAACGGGGAAACTAGGAAAACGGAGAAATAGAGAAATAGAAATTTTATCATACGCGCCTATAGTATTTGCTAGGTATATTTAATGAAAAAAAAACATTTAGTTTTGAAAGTATTAATTTCAAAATAGAGAACGAAATTCAAGTCCGAAGGCGGGGGCAATTTGGATCATTCACAAAAAGGCAAAAGACAAGGAGGGCCCCATTTTAACCAGAAATACGTCACCGGAGAAGCCCGTGCTCTGCCTTTTTTAAAACGCACGCTCCCCTACTTCTCTCCTTCTTCTCCTCCTCCCTCTTCTCCGTCCTCCCTCCTCTGTAGAGAGAGAAACTGCCATTGACTCGGCATCACCGTAGTGAGAGAGAGAGAGGGAGATGGTGGACGACGTTACGGTGCGCGTGGACGGGGCCGCCGCGAAGCCGGCTGCGGATGGCGGCGCCGGAGGGGTGGCGGAGGGGGAGAAGCAAATGCAAGCGATGGCGGGGGTGGTGGTGGTGGTCGTCGACGGAGGGGAAGGGTGCTCAACGGCGGCGGCGGCGAAGAAGAAGGCGAGGGAGAGAGCGGTGGTGGAGTGCAGGATATGCCAGGAGGAGGACGAAGTCCAGGCCATGGAGTCTCCTTGCGCCTGCAGTGGCACTCTCAAGGTCTCTCTCTCTCTCTCTCTCTCCGTGAGCTTGTTTCGTTTTCTTCTTTCCTTTCGGTGGTTCAAGTTGGGGCGTTGACATTCGCCAATTCTGTAAATTAGACGAAACCTGCCTCTCTCTCTCTCTTTCTCTCTCTCTGTGATCAAGGGTCTCGATTTTCAAACTCCCATGTGATCACTCTTCGTTGAAGAAGGTACAAGGGAAAACAAGTAGTCTGTTTTGTCCCCTTTGGAAAAGATGCAGTTTCGTGGAAATTGCAATTTTTTTTTTTTTTTGTTGGGGGGGGAGCTGGTCTCAATCGCGTGACGGCTTTTAATTCAGTGGTTGTGTGCTGCAGTATTTTCTTTGCATTTACGACTTTGTTGGGGTTTGGTGTGCTGTTGCGTATTTACTCTGATTTCCTCTTCGAGGGAAACTAACAGTTGAAAAGGTAAAGCACTTGTGTGTGTGTGTGTGAGAGAGAGAGAGAGAAAGGTCCTCTACATTTCCTATCACTATCACTGCCTTTGGCTGACAGTCAGCATGTCAGTGACAGAAAGAACTTGTTCTACGATGAATGAACGAAAGACTGAAAATAAGTGGATGAGTAGGAGAGTGGGAGGAGACTTTCTGATACTAATATGGAGAATTCACGCTGGCCAGGGGACGGATTGGGGGAACAAAGGGTTTCACATGGCATTTTCTCTATATGCCAAACAGTTGATTCACAACTAGTATGGGCGTTCGGCTGCCAAGTTAAAAACAAAGCATCAGCGATACTGTGAATGCACACACATTTATTTTGATCAATGTTCTGAATGTTAATGTGAAGCTATTTAAACAAGCATTGGTAAATGGCGGAATATTTAACCATGACTCTTTTGTAGTACCTAAGTGCCTCCCCATCTAGTTTGTGACTCACATGGATGGGTTAGTTAGCAATATTCCTATCTTCCTTATCTAAAACCCAACAAATCCATGAGTAAGAAAGGGGACGCGGCGATGTCCACAGTAAAGGAAGATTTTTGTTAGTTCAACATTGAGGAATGACTTGAGCATGGTAAAACAGAGGCATTTCATGGTATGTGATGATGTATGGTAGTGACTGTCCAAAGATTCATGCCATGTGATTTCGGGGTTTATAGTATGAAACAAGATACGTAGATGCATTAATTAATAGCATGATGCATTAGATTTTTAATGTACTCATGAAGAAGAGTGGTGGCAGCTACCTCTCACTTCATATATCCACAAGTACTGGGATAATCATTTCGTTATTCCTTGCCTGACTTCTCCTCAAGGAGTTGTACTTCTGTGCTTTAGTTGGTTGAGATTACGACCAAGTCATGCTTTGCTTTATCATTGATCCCTAAGTTGAAATCAGTAGGATCTGCTCTAAGCTTTGGAGTTTTGGATTGTCTGATGATATCAGCTCTCATCTTTCTTGTAGTTTGCCCACAGGAAGTGCATTCAAAGGTGGTGCAACAAAAAAGGTGACATTAACTGTGAGATTTGCAACCAGGTAGGACCGCATCTGAGCTTCTTTAGCTAAATATATATGTTGAATATGCAAATTCACATATAAAAGGTCTGGTTTTCCACGTGATAGGTTTTTTCTCCAAATTATTCTTTGCCACCTGCCACCATCAGTCCCGATCTTGTGGCCATTGATGTCAGGTAACTTTTTTTTTTGGTAAAGAGATGTCAGGTAACTTTTAAGCTTCGTAAAGAACATAAAATCTCTATATGGAGCATACTTTCTATGTTAGTTGGCCACCAATGTCTAGAAATGCTTTATTTTAACAATCTACAGTCAACATCTTCTATCGTCTTAGAGAAAGCAATTAATTGTTGGGAGACATGCTCTTTTGCATGTTTTGAGGATTTTACTTTCTTTTTATTTAGCTTTTGGTTTGAAACTTCTTATTTACTTCCACTGTTGGTTTTTTAGTTGATGTTTGAGGGAGATATTTTGCATGGTTATTGATGATCAAGAAAAAATGCAATCTTTTCCTCATATCATTCCTCTGGTCTCCGCTGGTCTCATGATCGTTTCTCATTTTTCGATCTCATTTCTTTTTTTTATCAATAATGGGTAAAGAAAACACATTCATAGTTACCTAATAGTTTTTGTTCTTACTCCAAAGCTCAATCAGCTCAGTGTATGCTCCCCTGGGGAAAACTTGGAAATGACTAAGGCATCAACAGCCACTAGTAATCCACTAGAATAGTAATCCACAAGAGTAACACTTTCTCTTGAGTATTCTCTTATCTACTCAATCTCTTTCTGTCTTTCAATGCATTCAGTTCTAAATATGGCAAAATCCCGTTATCTGATCCAAGTAGCTTTTATCTTCAACTTGTTTATCTGAAATTTATTTTTTATTTTTATTTTAATTTAAGGTCTCTTTCCAATATCATCTAATTCCAAACTACGTTATTCTTGGTAAGGCGTATTAGGAAGGGAAGAAGTTGCATTTGCTAGTGTAGGGTGTCATTTCACATAATTATAGGCATTTTCCCCAGAAAGATTGATAAATCATTTGGTCTCCCAGTGGTCTATCATTTTTAAGTGTATGGCAGAGATATTCTTCTAGATGCTATTAATACTGTTGTTTGTGCTCTCACTAGGTTGTCTGATTTGGCAGATTCACACATTAATTCCTTCTTTTTAATTCCACGCTGTACTTTAGCATGAAGTGAGATCCCAGGGTTGTACCCTACTCTTTTGCAAAATATTTGGATGCTATGATCGTGAGGGTGCTGGTTATGAATTGATCATAACTTCTTATTCTATCTATAAGCTCTCCTGTTCCAAGTTGTCAAGTGAAAACTCACCTAGTTTCTCCATGCTTATGTCCAACCTTGTTTCATTTCACTGAATTACCAACCTGAAATATCAGCTGCAAAGTAGATATAGAAGCATGGCATCCTGCTCGTCTTAGCTGACAATGCCTTGCCTTTGCTTGTCCCATCTCTGCATGCTAGGTCATAATGTTTAATTTTGGATATTACTATCTGTCGCATCTATGATTCGCCACTGTGGACTTGCTGAGCATTTGTAGCCTAAGATATTATGTGCTTCTATTGATTAGGCGAGCATGGGGCCCACATATCAATCTTCGTGATTCTCATCTTATAGCACTAGCTGCTGCTGAAAGGCAATTTCTGCGATCGGACTACGAAGAGTATGCTGTTGAAAATAGTAGCAGCATTGCCTGCCTCCGATCTGTGGCTCTTGTTGTAAGTGACTGGAACTAGGACTTGGTGTTGGTAATCTTCATTGATTATTGCCTCTATCAGGAAGTAAACATGGATCATTATTTGGCAGTTGTTGATAATTTTACTTCTGCGCCAAGCTCTCATGATTACGCGAGAAACTGGAATGGTGCAAGAATCGTCAATGTTTTTTGATGTAAGTCTCCAATACCAATGATTCTTTAGAATGCATGGGTGTGCCTGTAACGTGAATATAGCAGCACAATTTACTTTTTCTTCAGAATAATTTTCTCAACAAATAGCATACATGATTGGGGGAAAAATTTGTGTATTGGGGGCAGCATCTGTATTTCAGACCATTGATATCCTTACATAAATTATTTTGCATTCCCCTTTCTGCTGTCATTACATGAGTGAAGTTGCGGAGGTAATTGAATCGAGCAGTTGGCGGACTGTAATTACTTCCTACAATTTTGAAATGATAGATGTGTACCCTGCCTTCGATTATAGGTCCCTATTAAATTAAGGTATTTAGAATAGCACTTTAGGATTGAAAAATGGAACTTTTTGGGAACAAAAGGTGAGTTTTGCTATGGCAAGTTTTGACTGTTTCCAATCTAAGATTGATTCTGTTTTGTTGAAAGCATTGCCACTTGCAAAAGAGTGCATGAGTATGTGCTTTGCTTTGGTGAGACAGTTTGATTATGAAATTATGGATATTAATCTAATAATTGTGATCATAGTCTGGTCAGCCAAGCTAATAAGTTTATGTTGTAGGCTTTTAGCCTTTAGATCAATGAAAAGATGCGAACGTGCTGAGTGCATCGAACTTTTGAGTGATTAATCTCTTTTGACTAGTTTTGCAGCATGAAAACTAATAGTGATATTGGAAATTCAGTTTCAGGTTTCAGTTCTTCAGTTTGCTGGTTTTCTCTTGCCATGCTACGTAATGGCCAGATCTTGGTACATACAAAGCCGTAGGAGACAGGTACACCATTCTGTTTCACTTGACTGAATAATTAATTTGATGCTGAGAGCATTAGAGATGACTTGATGGCGAATGAAAGATGTGGTTTCTTTATCTTATGTAGACTAGGAATTAAATAATGTTACATTGCAACTGATTAGAAGAGTGTTGATAATACGTCGCAGGGTTGCCCAAAGGTTTTCATGTGTTGGGGTAAACAAAAGAAGGAAAGAGGAAAGAGAAGATACATTTTTCGGTTAATTGCAAATTTCCCCAACCTGGTGTCTCTTGCAGTTGCAAAGAGCTCCCCATCCTTTATATCTTTGCAATTATTCCTTCAACCTATGGTTTTTTTTTTTTTTTTTTTTTTTTTTTTTTTGGGGGGGGAATAGGCCCTTGTCTTAAAATTTTCTAAAATACCTTCCCAACCTTCTGAAATGAAAGACTCCATTACGTTTGTGTTTATGTCATATTTCCTGTCAGTGAGAAGGAAAGTGCCACAATCTTGAAAGTTAGAAATGTTATATAGAACTAATTTAAAGATCAAGATCTGCATTTAATATCTTTGAATTCTTAAAAATGTAAAGTTACAAATGCTTTTTGGCAGCTGGAATTGATAATCACGGGATTATTTACCTTCTGTAATGCATTAATATGCTGTATTTTCGGAAAGTTTGAAATTTTGAAGCAAAATACCCAGTTTCACAGTTAGGTCTATCTAAGAATCTTTTAGTAATTTATGTATTCAAAATGTAGAAAGGTGGCAACTCTGCATTCATCAAGCCAAAAAAAGGTAATTTACTTTTTAAGACAAAATAAAATATATATTAATGAACAATGATACAATCAATCTTCTACAAAACTGAAAACAAACGGAATTAAGGATTTTAATAATTTTTAGTGGAAAATGCACATGTTAACATGTTTTAAATGGCATTCTTTAAACTATCTGTCTTTTGTTATGTCAATTTAGGCAGAGGGAAAATACTGTTACATATGGTAGTGGGAGGTCTTTCCCTATCTCAAAGGTTGGGGGTGCTTGTCAAGATTTAGAGGGCAGGGGTTTTTGCTATATACCTCAAAGGTTGGGGGAATTCCCAATTAACCTTACATTTTGACAGATTACTAAACCTGATTCTTTGTGTCTAAATAATGAGTTGTGTACATGAAGATTTGATGACTTCTGTCTAAATTAGTTCAGTTTACTACCACTTTTAGCTCCTTTTTTGCTGATGCTGGTTTGGTGAGGAAGATTGTTTTGCTTGAATCTTTGATTTTCTTAAGGTAATAAAGTTCAAGATGAGAACTATGGTAAAAGTCGCGGCGATTTGGGGTTGCGTTAACTCATTATTATGACTCATATAAAAGATCGTCAAGGAATCATTGTGGGAGTAGATGTGAAGTGAAATAATAGTTTGTATTTGTCTCAATATGTCAACCATCAGAAGATTTTCCTAATTTTGAGTTTCTTGCACCTAAGCTAATTCTGTTCCATTCTATTCAATGTATTTCTTCCAGGTTTAAGTGAACTATTTTGGCCAAATCATGGATAGCTGGTTGTCTATTGGTACCTGAAGAGGGTGTGCTGCTTATGGATCAGACTTTCTGGAGTAATTGATGTGGAGAACTGCATTTCAACTGAAGGTGTAGTTGTAGTCATTCCACTCTTACTCTGACCTTGGCCAAAAATAGAAGGAAACGAAAACCCTAAAAATGGAAGGCAAAAACTGCTACAAGTCAGAAATGACATGGAAAAGGAGAGAAATTGACTAATTAATGTAATGTGAGGGGAATATGAGAGACAGAATTGATGTAAATGTGTGTTGATGGTTCTTTTTTTTTTTTTTCTCTGTAAGTTCCAATTGATCACAAATCAACCGTTGTGGTTGTTCTGTAGTTAGGCTACTACGGCTAGTTATCTCAGTGTGGGCTCTGATATTTAGGAATGAAAAGTGTAAATAATTTCCATATCAATGAATTGCTCGAGTAGGCATTTCGCTTGCTGGGGCTTTATGAACTTTATGGACATGGAAAAACCTAGAAGTCCCTTCTTTTGTGGTCTAAGGTGTCCTAAAGAATGTTTGTCCTTTATTCTAAAGTGATTGGATGTCGTTTATTTAAAATGAAGTTGCGAACCCTCCTTTCATCATGTCTCACTAATCAAATTTTGGTTTCTGAAGAATACCTACTCCTCACTTTGGTAGATGGGAAGTGTGCTTATCTTTCCGCGCATACATAATTGTAGAAATTTTATCTAGTCCACTTTCCCGTAGGCGGTTTAAAAATCCGACCATATGTACCTGGCTTTTGATTAAAATCTTCTCTCAACTTTTAGCTAGTGTATATGGTTGAAGTGATATGGACCTAGTTTAGTGTCCGATAGGTAGGCGATACCGCCTATCATGAAGACTTACGAGTGTAAACTCATCTATGAAGTGTTCAATGTCTGTACGTGTGAGGTAGGAGGATTTCAATAAAACTTCAAGACTAAGAGCAATTTCCTTTTTGTGTAGAATTTCACCAGAGAAGGGTCATGCAAGATTGGGGTGTTTTTCTTTTCACGATAAACTCCTGTGTTATCCTCGGACCAGTAGGATCGGACCGGTAGGAACATTTGTAATTGCCAAGGTGAGTCCAAGTTTGTAGTAGATGATAAAATGGGCTAAACTAAGCCCAAAAGGAATCCTGCTTATGTATACAAATCCAATGTCCCTACTTTCAATGATTTAGAAAAGGGCTGCTTATCCTGTAATATATGGATATCGTAGAAGCACTTGGTGACTACTAGCTCGCAAACGTCAAGATTTGAAGCACCATTTGAGTTGGGCCCACAATAACCATGGCCCAATTCACTTTTTTGGTCGAAGCCCAATTCTTCTTCCTCCTTTTTTTTTTTTGTGGTGAAGTTGAGCCTCTTACTTCCCAATAGGATTTTGATTAGGCTGCTTTGCACCAACTTGATCCATTCTTAATGGTGATGCAACAGACACCAGGCGCAATGTTTAGGAGTTTGTATTTGATGTCTATTAGGAATTATTAGTCATTTTTAAAATGTGTTCTGATGAAAACTATTAGCAAGTTACAAACAATGACTGACCTGTTTTTCATATGCAGATTGTGTAATGTTATAGATTTATTGCATATTGAACCAAAATGGGTAGAACAGAAAAAAATCATTTACTTAAGCAAAAGAGCCATAACATAAGCTATCTCCCCAAATTATACTAAAAGCTTTTAAATTAAGTAGATAAATAGTGTACTTATTCACATCTTGAAATATTTGATACTGCAAAATATAAATCTTATTCATCTAATAAGTTTTGTCTATTCTTTTCAACTAAAATTTTGATTCAGGGAATAAATTATGTATATGCAACTTTTTCAATTCTGACATTAATAAGGGATGATATCTAAAACTAATAAATATTTCGAAAGGATAATCATTATATTTCTCAAACATTTTCCGTGAGGAGAAATGTTGGAAGAAATCGATATTGGACTCTTTATGCACTTCGTTATTTGAAATTAGAACTTGATAAACAATTGTTACTTGTTAATATCATAATAGATAAGAAGTTTATTTTACTTTTTAGCCCTTTTGAACTAACACGAGGTAGGCCTCATGCAAATTCGTCCTCTAGCTGGCGGAATTACCAATTTACCCCTAAAGAGGTAAAGCTTTGCACTTAATTCCAGTTTAAGTGGATTAAGCAATTATTTTTGGAATAACTTAACTACCTATCACCACAGGTGTCTAATTGTGTAACCAACCTTAGAATTTCCAGTATTTGCAAATTAGGCCCAATAAATGGTGAAATTACAAGTTTACCCTTAAACTTTCAAAGCATTACTTAAATTGTCCGTATTAAGCAATTGCTTCTAACCATAAAATAACTTCTAATCATCCTAAGATTTCTGATTTTGTAATCAGACCCTGTAATTTTCAGTATTTGCAAATACGTGCCCTAACTCTGTGGAATCAAGGATTTGCCCCTAGAGTTCCAAAACTATACAATTAAGTCCAACTTTGTGGTTAATTCACTATCAATCATTCTAAGCTTTCTGATTCTGTAACTAGTCATCAGAATTTCCAGATTTTGTAAATTCGTCCATAAACTTTGGGAAATTGCAATTTTGCTGCTAAAGTTTTGAAAGTAATTATTCTGAACCGATTTGGTTTCCTTTAATTAATCTAACTTAATAAATCCTTAATTAACATTTAAATTATAAAATCATTCTCAAATTTATAAAATTGTACTCAAACATATTAATTTTTTTTTTCTAAAATATCAATCTTAAATAAAGTCTGTTGACGATTTTAAAATTTAAACATTGATGGAGGCTGCCGTTAATTAGTTAAAAGATTTGAAGGCCGAAGAGTGTCTTACTTGTCACTGCTACCAACAAAAGCTTAGTCCCAGAGAAAGAAAGGTTTAGGGTTACTTTGGTAGAATATCTTCAATTTCTTGGCAAAATTCGGCCCTTCAAGTCAGAATAATCAGAATAACCTCGAGATACTCACAAAGTTTGACAGGTTAGGTTCTCGATGTAAGTACTGTACATGAAGTTGTCAATTACTCGAGTGAGATTCATCTAACTAATATTATGCATTAGAAAAATTGCTTCTTTTCCAACGACTTACCTGCGAGGGTTCCCGTCTCTTTCCCCTTATTGGATAAGCATTATACTGTTGAACATTTTAAGTTAGGTAAAAGCAATTTATAGATAGATAGATGATGGATTTGACGATTGAACACTGGTGTTCACATAATGGCAAGGCGACTTGCATTTGTTATTACCGTTTAAAATAGCAAAAATTTCAATTTAAAGACGTACTTACCTTTGATACCTTATGGGGATTTAATCTACTCCTATTTTCTAATAGAACGATTTCGGTAAACTAGGGAACTATATAGGTTGCCTAATTTTGTTGTAGAAATTTTCGAGATCAAAGAT
This sequence comes from Eucalyptus virginea, assembly GCA_014182375.1. Lineage (NCBI taxonomy): Eukaryota > Viridiplantae > Streptophyta > Magnoliopsida > Myrtales > Myrtaceae > Eucalyptus > Eucalyptus virginea. The sequence goes on along the minus strand of CM024516.1, from coordinate 15,773,182 downwards.
TGGACCATGCAAATGTAATGCACCTTCTATTGGATAAAGGAAGAGATCATCATGATAAAACAATATATGCGGACATCCCTTTCTAATGTATATATTATTTTTGCACAGTAGGGTTATGAAAATTCATGAAACGGTGGCTGGGCTTTATTGTATGTGCCAATTGCCATTTAGCTAATAAGCATGCGTACACGAAGGTTCCACATATGACTTTGGAGAGAACTTGGAAGTGTTGGGAAGATATTTTCTCCTACTGGCATAAGAGCAATTAGGGCCTATAATTTAACTTTTAAGCAAGTTTGACATTAGACTAGGCCATTTGTCCGATAGGGTATTGTGTATGTGAATGTGTGTGCATGCATGCGCGCATTTGCTTGCCACAATGCATGCGGGTGCAAAGTCTGGTGCCGATATCGTTGCTTCATCTTGTTTAAATAGTAGAAGAAATTGGCTAATGTTACTACATTCCTGATTGAATTGTGTCGATGACTATTTTCAACTCTTTTTTTTTTTTTTTTCTGTCGTGAAACGGTTCTTAGAGTGCATTCTATTGAATTTCCTTTCTTTTTATGAATGTTTCTGGAGTTCTACGTTAATACTTTACTAATTAATTGTTAAGTCATTGGATTTGGTTGCTCCGTTGTCTGTAGCAAGTACTATCTAATAAGATGTGTGAACTCACTCCCTCATGTACAAGAAGTCTGTATATGAGAGCAAGGCGTCATGGGCTGCTGATGGTCCTGTTTTCTGGGGTCGCCCACGGGCTTCTACTGTTCCATTTTCTTCCTTCTCCCAGCCCGACTCTTATCAAAAGCGAAGCATCATGTCTCCATCCGATGTCAGCACGCCTCTAATGGTGGTCAAGAAGATCCTGGCCAAGCAACAACACGAGGGCAAGGTGCTGCCGTCCGAAGAAGCATTGGCAGGTTTGACTTTTCCGTGCCTTCTCTTCTCTGTTTCTTCGTACATTTGATTCGATTTTTCAGTGGGCACATAACTTTTTCCGGGCAATTTTCATTTCCTATTGTTCTCTTCTGTTTGCGAGATCCTAAGATTGTGAACTTGCACGGGTGGTTGGATTTTCAGGAATGACTTGAGGAACTAGGATCCCTTTCTGATGCTGGATGAGTTCTCAGGTTTCTGACTGAAAGACGTCTATTCTGTTTTTGGTTGTCTAGCGTGATGATCGCGATTATTGGTGTTTTTTTTTTCCAATCAGTCCCCAATGGCTTGTTGAATTTTGCAGCGTCTCCTGCAGCTGGATTTCCTAATCACCCACACAGAGGTTCACACCTATTCCTTGCTTTGTCACTCTTGGATTGAAATGACAAATGCTATTCAATGTTGACTCGATTCTTGTTGTTATCCCATCTCAATGGACCTCTCTCTCTCTCTCTCTCTCTCTCTCCCTCCCTCCCTTCTTGCTTTTTTCATTTGTTTCCTTTGTTAATCCATGGAAATCGTCCAGTGAGATGAAGAGGATTGAATTTCTGATTTTTCTTTTCAACCTTTCTACAGTAGACGACAGCAGGGAGAGGAATCATCCGCTCGGAGATGCCTGCGGGAGGAGGAGTGAATAAAGGGGCTCCAGCTTTGGATTAATCTGTCCTCCGGAGACAAGATGCATGAGCATCTACCGATCTTCTTCAACTTCTCTTCGCTCCTGATAACAACAAATGGACGTGGTGTGCGCACCTTTGTTGTCCTTGGTAGGGGGACTCGCCATACAGATTGCTCATTGAATTTGCCTGGAGTCTACAAGGTGATGCCGTCAAGTTGGGGAACATTTCTTTCCATGAACATCTTTAATAACAATGTTTCTTGCTCGCCAAAAGAGAAAAAAGAGGGAAAAAGAAAAAGAGAGAAAAAAAGGAGTGACATTATCTCATTTTGAATTTGGAAATTAGTGTGCAGTTCTGGAATCTGTTGTGAGCCATGGATGGGATAGTTCACATGTTTGTAGGTTTGATTCTTAATTTCCTATGGTAATTGCGATTGTCGACTCCGTAGATTTACACCCTTAATTTCTGCAATAGAAACATTATAGTATGGAAACAGCTGACTTCTCTGTGTTTTTTTTTAATGGCTAGTTAGTGAATATGCAAGGAATGGTGTTCTATGTTTGTTGGTCGAACTGCAGGATTGAGCCACAGCATCAAACTAAGTCAAGCCTGATCTCATTCAACCTAAGCCAAGCTCAGATTTACCAAGAATTCAACTTCAGCTCATTTCCTTTTCTTTCTTTCTTTTTGTTTTTCTATTAACCCGTTTTCTCAACGCATAACTCCTTTTATTGTTTTCTTCAAGAAGAGACACATGTCACCACCAAAAGGTTTCTGTAGCTAAAGGGCCGTGCCTTTCCGAGGACCTCTTACGATTGCTAAGATTCCCAACAAGAGCTCTTCCGAAACGTTCCAAGGGCGGACGATATGGTCATTACGCCAAGATCTAGAAGTCTCCTGTAGTTGGTAGGTTGGGCGGTATGATTTCGTCTGTCGGATGAAAAGTCGATCAATGGATGTAATCTGAGGGCCTCTAGTATAAAAAAGGCGTGCATTCCCTCTCATTTGAATTCATCCAACCATTTCAGCAATACAAAGTTCCTTTCTTTCAAGAGTTTATCCTCTAGGAACTTTCTTTCACTACAGCAATACAAAGTTCCTTTCCTTCCAGAGTTTATCCCCCTAGGAACTTTCTTTCACTACAGCAATACAAAGTTCCTTTCTTTCTAGAGTTTATCCCTCTAGCAAAAAGTAACATCGCGTCACAATATTATGTGGAAGCTGTGGCAAAACCTACTGGAATGACAATTGCAATAAAAAGAGAAATTTATTCTTTGACAATCACCAATATATAGGGCAATCGCAATGAAAAGAGAATTTCATTGTTTGACAATCACCAAGATAGCAAGGCAATCGTAATGAAAACCATTAATGCTACTAGAGCTATAATGGCCGTATACAGGGATGCCTATTCGTTATGCCCAAAAACTCCGAATAAAAGAACGATGATTGTAATGCAAACCATGAAGTGAAAGACATATGCAGCATAGCGAATTCGACATTTTGGATTGTGCTTCGAGACGTATATGGTAGCCATGATACCCATCATGCTGATGGCAATCAGGAGGACGTTACCGGCTACCGAACTGGTGGAGAAGAGGACTTGTTCAGATGGTGCCCCAGCGGGGTCCTGCTGTGTCGCCGGAGTCAAAGATCGTGCCCCAGCGGGGTCCAACTGTGTTGCCGGAGTCAAAGATCGTACCCCAGCGGGGTCCTGCTCTGTCGTCGGAGTCAAAGATTGTGCCCTAACCTCCGTCTTGTACGGATGAAGGGTAAGTCTTTTCTCTGGACTCATACGATGCGTCATGACGTGCAACCAAATTTCCTTCTCCGGCCGATGCTTGGCGATGGCAGATGAAGAGGCGGTCGAGTTGACATTTGGCGGCGGCGGCGGTGACGGTCCATCAGGGCCGCAGCAGACCTCATTTCTTGAATGTTGGACATAGTGGAGTTTCTATGGAGGGAATTGAATTCAATCTGGCTACATTTTATATATTAATATTATTTAAAATGTTAATATATTATATATATTTTTATCTAAAATGTTAATATATTATATATTTTTTTATTTAAAATGTTAATATATTTTATATACATTTTATTGAAAATGTCAATATGCTTTTGCCGGCCGCCGTCGTCGCCGCTATCGGCCAACCGCCGCCGGCCACCGATCATTACCTCCAACCACCAGCGGCTAGCGTCGGTTGGCCGTCTGTGCCCAAGAATTAAAAAAGAAGAAGTTATTCACATCTAAAAAAAATTTATTACAATTAACGAATTTACCAATTTACAATTCTTGCTGTCTTACTATCATGAGAAAGGAACTGTGGAATATGATGTTTTGAACCATGGATGCTATCATTTTCAAGGTCACAATAATCAACCATATGGCTTTATCTCATTTCCTATTAGGCAACTTTGTGAAGCTTTCACTCGTGGAAATGAAATGTTCCTTCCTTCCAAAATTATTCTCATCAATTTGTTGCAGAAGGAAGCCTCCTGCAGCATGTTCTCTCTATTCATGGTCTTTCTCTCTCATCAAACTCTCTCTCTCTCTCTCTCTCTTAGCCGTCAACCACAATCAAGAGATGGGCACTATATATAGCAAGGTGGTGATTTAGTCATGTGAACCCCTGAAGTGCCATAACTTGGCAGAAAGAGGCACTTAAGTGTCATAACTTACGAGAGGTACACTTAAGTGCCAAAATCGGAGCAAAATGGAACACTTGAGTGCCAATCTGATCAAATTGCATACGTGGCATTTTTCCAACGAAGCAAGTGCAAAACGGCGTCGTTTTGCATGCTGACATTGCCAAATAATGCAAAAACGGCGTCGTTTTGGGGCGACGTGATAAAAAATTAATATAAAAATTAATTAATTAAATTTAAAGTTAAATTTAGTTAAAATATGAGAAAATAATAAATTTAAGGTTAAATTTAGTTAAAATATGAGAAAATAATAAATTTAAAATTAAAATCATTTAAATTATAAAAAATAAAAAATAATAAATTTTAAAAATTTTAAAAAAATTAAAAAAGGGGGGTCGGACAAATCGTCGGGCCCAAGCCGGGCTGGCGACCACTGGCCGACGGCGGCAAGCCTGCCGACCCCTTTTTTTTTTTTAAATTTTTTAAAAGTTTTTAAAAGTTTTTTAAATTTTTTAAATTTTTTAAATTTTCATTAATTTTATAATTATTATTTTTAAATATTTTAACTAAATTTCATTTTTAAATTATTATTTTTTCATAATTTAATTAAATTTAATTTTAAAATTATTATCTTTAATATTTTAACTAAATTTAATTTTAAAATTAGTATATTTTCATATTTTAACTAAATTTATTTTTTAAAATTTATTTTTCATATTTTAACTAAATTTAATTTTAAATTAAATTAAATTAATTTTTATATTTTTTTTTTACCACGTCGGCCTAAAACGACGCCGTTTTTGTATTATTTAGCCAGATCGGCGTGCAAAACAACGTTATTTTGCACTCGCTTCACCGGAAAAATGCCACGTCAGTGTTTTGGCCGGATTTTGGCTGAAATGACACTTTAAGTGATCCGTTTTTCTTCGAATGTGGCACTTAAGTGTACCTTTGTGTTAAGTTATGGTACTTGAAAGGTTCTTTTGCCCTCACAACTGGCATAGTTTTAAGTTATAGGATTGACGAAAATCAAGGTTTCGTGTTTTGATTCTGGGGGTGATATTGTCTGTGCTTACTCCCATTCCCAAGCCCAAGGTTGAAAGGGGGCCGGTGGGGAGTCCACGAATACTTCATCATTTGTTGGAAACATTAGGCCATGTAGTTTTAGGTTTCTACTGGCCACTCATTCACCACATCGGTTGTGCTATGACTACTATATACAGCACTACAGATATCTTTGCACTTAATAAATTTGTTCCCAATGTTCTTCCCAGCTGCATATAAGAAACTCACAAGCTTCACCTTTAACCTTGGCATGGTAACAGGATGACCGGGAGAAATTCACCGGCCTTCTAAAAGCCATTGGTGCATATGACAAAGGATTTTCAGCTGATCCGATCATTGGAAGAGCTCTTAATTTGTGGAAGAAACTTGAAAGATCGTGATCAATTCTACTTTTTGTACAGTCAATCAATAGCCACCAATAGCATGGTATCCATGAGTGCATACTCTTCAGCAACATGGGTTGAAGATTATGGGTCACCTCCTCCTCACAATTATTTCTGCAGGGGCCGGGAAGGGAAACCCATGGCTTGGTATGTGAAGTTAGTAGTCTGGAGAGCTGCATGGAAAAATAGCTACTTCAATAACAATTTCTTAGGCCATCGATTTTCATTGTATTCTTGCCTGTTTTGCTGCACTGAGACTCAATGCCGCACCATCACCTGTTTCATGAAAGCACGACGGAAGAATGATAATGTTCTTTAGCATACAAGTTGCTGATTGATACTGTATTTGTGTCGACTGATTGTGGATAAAATCTAATGAGATCAATCAGGCTGCCAAAGCAATAGACATGGCAATACTTCTCTCCCGTTAATCAATCATATTTGATTTTCCTTTTCATATGTGGAAGTACTGAAGCAGTGCTATAAGACTTCGACTGTTTTTGTAGGATCGCATTTCTCTGAAAATAAGCTGCAGAATGAGGATTTTCCTTACCTTTTTTTTTTGCTACGTGCTTAATTTGGTGCCTGTTCTAATTTTTAAACAAACGCTTTAGGAGTAATGGACTTTCGAATCACTTTTTTATCATCGTTATTTTTTGGCATCATGTTTTTCATGGAAGTTTTAATGTGCATTTGAATTGAATATAATGTCCATTGTGGTCAAGATTTGTCTGATTAGGTTTCTTTTGATGATTTGAAATTTGAGAAGCAAAAAGCAACATCGTATGAGATGAATGTAAAAAATGGTAAACCTTGGTGACATAATGGCGGTGCACTTACTGTTGATAATGTAATAAAAGGACCTTGTGCATGTTGGATAAGACTTGAGACTTAAGAGGAGATTTGCCCGATTTTTGTTTGTTCCGCTCAGGGATATCATAGCATAGCTACAAATGTCGTGCGGACTTACCTGTAGAACTAATAATTATCCATGTTTTGGGTTGAGTAACTCACCTATGCAGTAGGAGTTGCTAATTTTTTTTTTTTTCAGTCATGCTTGAATGGTTGCTATATCTTGTTTCGTTGCAAATCACTGCCTAAAGAACTTTCCTTTGCTACGTATGATTTAACTTTAGCCCTTTTGCACTCATCATGCTTTTGTTGATCTTAGTTGGCTTAGAAAGTTAGACGGTCTTAGGATGTCTTTTAACTTCTATCAAGTATGATTGAGCATCAAGGACTTAAAACTGCAAGGAATTTAGAATTCTCATAGTGACACGTTCACTCCGATTCCTGTCTTATAATGAGTGTGCAGTTTACAAAGTTAATTTTGTGCAATCTAGTTAATGCACGGTTCGCCCCAGTGGCCACCCTTCCAACATGGAAAGGGGAGGTGAGAAGTTCAAATCCCTACATTCTCAGGGGAGATGGGGGTAGGGACGCGTAAGTTTCGAGAGTGGGTTGCGACTCCCACGCCTTGCAAGAGGCAGGGCACAAGTCTGCGAATGAGTGTAGAGTAGGAATAGAGTATGACTGACAAAAAAAAAAAAAAAAAAATCTAGTTAATGCACTTTCTGATGATTTAATAAGAACAAGAGAGTGTCGATCGTGCGTCAATTTTTCGGAAACAAAAAGATGGTGTCTCTTCATTTGAAATGGGTATTAGGAGCCTTTTGGTAGAAGGTCTTAAGCATTAAATCGAATCAACCACATCCACTAGTGCTTTACACATATCTTGCAACTTTAAGTTGAAAGACAAACTTCACATATATGCAATCGACCATTGGTGACCCGACTAGCTCAATAATGTGAGCTTATAACCGAGTGGGGCAATAAAATGGTTGGATGTTAATGGTGGGATGGACCAGCAAATGGGCTTAGACCATTTGATCTATATTGGCTTTGCAGTCCCCCTTCCGAGGTTAAAAGGGACCCCTAATTACCACAATTGAGTCGCAAAAATCTAGCGTATTATCAACCCATGAGATGTTGCTATCTAAAAGGTTCTTCTCTCCCTCGACCATACTCCTAGAAGGATATTCTCTTCTTTGCAGCGTCACCATGTTCTAATAATTTGATGCTCTCAGATTGACTTGACCGCTCTAATCTTAAATGCATCATTTTATACCTAAAGTTCTCTTGTTCATGAACAAAGAACTAAAAGGTGATCAACCCTTTATAATTATCTCTAATTATAAATATATAACTGAGCTGTTTTCCTAGTGAAGAAAATAAACGCTAATCTTGAAATGATTTAATGAATTAGCAAGTGGTGCTTGGATGTTACAAGACAAGAAGAGTGTTCTTTTGGCCACTTAAGTGATTCTGCAAGTAGTGCATCACAATATAAAGTCAAGCTGGTTTCGTCAGTTATTCCCATCATTACCTTATCTTCTGGATATATGGTTTATTATTGCTATTTCACATGATATAAAATTGTTTCAATAAAAACGCTTTTTTTTTTGTCCCCAGTTTTATGTGGTAATTGGTGCCTGTTCTTACGTAGGACTCTTCACATTGGGAGCATGGCGAACTTTTTCTTCGTCATTTTTCACCTTTTCACTTAAAATTTTCTCCTGGTTTTTTTTTTTCTTGTTTGCTGCAGATATTTGGTGTCCTTGAATTCGGCCCTTCCCATGCTAGCTATTATGTTATTCCTCATTTTGTAAAACAATCTTGCTTCCAATATAGTTAAAGGCTTCTTGAGATGTTTTCTTAGCATTTGCCCCTCATTTGCACTTGTATCAAGCTAGAGATTTTTTTCTTTGGGGGTAGAATTTATGCGAGCATTTATTTGCTTATATTTGCAAGACTCGTACTTCGTGTTCAGTTTGATAATATTTTATGGATGCTGTGGGAAGGAAAGCCTACTAGTCTGTTTGTCTTTTATCATTTACTTTTCTTATTCTTCAAGCAAATATACGTTGCTTGTTTTTTAGTATTGATTTCCCTGTAGGTGGTATTTGACCATGATGGTGAGAGTTACCCTTCGCACTTTCCTTTTCTTTTGAGGTCTCTTCTATTACGATAGATGCATTTAATATATTTTTCTTCGAATTGCGTGCTTTCTTTATATTCCCCAATTAGCAAAACATGAATAGAAAGAAAGCATGGCTTTGATTTCAAAGACGGCTCAAAACTATACTATTTTATTCAATTTTGAAAATTCACGAATTTCTATTGAAAGGTGATGGAATATTGGTTGATGGTCCACTGAAGATAGTAACTACACTCATCAAGCTATCTAATGGTGTATGTATGGCTTTAATAATATGTCATTGGCTTGTGAAAATTGAGCTGATTTGGTGAGGACAAATTCTGGAATTATTAGTTATACTTAGATTGGGTGTGGTAATGAGGCACCGATTTGCTTGCAGTGGCATGGTATCCTTCCTTGTGAAAGGTGTGCTGATTGGAATGTATTTTAGAGTATGCGAATGTCATGTCATTGCATATGTGTGATATGCTTGAGGTGCATGAGGATAGTTGATCTCATGTGATGCCCAAGGCTAACAAACCTTGGAAGTCTTGACTAGCAAACCAAGAATCTGACGATGCCATGATTGGATGTTGGAGGAGAATAACTTGGCTATCAAACCAAGATGCCCTAGAGAAGGGATGCCCAAGGTTAACAAACCTTGAAAGTCTTGGCTAGCAAGCCAAGAACCCAATGATACTAGGATTGGATGTTGGAGAAGAATGCCTTGGCTAGCAAACCAAAATGCCTCGGTTGATAGCAGAGATGCTTGCAGCTCACAAACCGCAAAAGTCTAGACAACAAATCGGAAGTGACCTGCACGGACTAGCAAGCAAACCGATTGAATCATGAGATGCGGGTGGACCCAAATGACATGACAAGATGGAGAAATGAGACATATGATGCATCATATGCATGCTAGCATTCTATATGTGATTATATTTGGCATTCGAATTGCAATGCATGCTCATATTATCATGCTCGTTGTTTGATGCTAGTTGCATTCTAGGAATTGAGTGTTGATTGGATTGATTGTTTCTAAGTTAGCTATTTTGCTTGTTGAGCGTTAGCTCACTCCTATTGTGTTTTTACAAATCATTGGCCACGCCTCCTACTCTGGAGTCTCCCGGAGCACGTTATGATGCACCCACAGCACTTGAGGGCAAGATGCATGAGTTCACGGATCTAGCTTTTTCGGATATGGTTTTTGTGAGATACACAGCAATTCTTTTGGTGGACATAGGCGTTCTGAATAGTCTTATATCATGTTGTTTCGTTGCCATCTTTCTTTTAGTTGATGGGCATGCCGTTGGACCGATTCCGTATCATGATGACCATAGCGGTGGCGATGGAAGCGATGGGGAGGCCGTAACTGTTCCTTGGATAATATCTAATTGACAGAAATGTATATTGTAATTGTGTCATTCAGGAAAATCAAATCGAGCGATTCCTTCTTTCTTCTAACTTTGAAAGATAGATAAGATACTATCAACGAATAAGAGATGTTCTAAATCAATTAATGAAATGGACATGCTAATTTGATGTATCCCATTTGATATCTTCGTATCCGAGAATCAACAAATTCAACTCGGCATTGTTCACAAAACTTCAGGTCCCCTTGATCGATATCTAATACTAATAATTAAATAAATAAAGAAAAAAATAAGAAGATTTCGTTTATCATTTATAGATCTATTGGATATTGATAAATGCATTGAATTAGTATTTATTTATCAGCCTGGAAGGTAAGACAATACATAGATGCAACTCCTTTTTCCTATGCCATACATATATGGTACAAAATATATATGAAAAACGCATAATTAACTAATTTGCAATCGTGGATACATATGTATCATGATCATAGCAAGCGACTCTCAACCTATCTCCTAAAATTCTAGAGTTTTCTCAAATATTCTAGAATACTCCTAGGAGGAGCGAGCAATATGGTAATTGTACGGCTATGTAATAGTTGGTAGTTGAAGAGATCTAACCTCCACCATCATATTAAGAGGAGATGTATGGCTATAATTAGCCTCATACTTGTATATATAATGACCTACTTCATCTCATTTATACCATCTCATTGACAAGTAAAATACAAATACAGAGTTTCTCTCTCCAAAATTTCTCTCTAAAATCCTTACGAATCAAGTGTGAGTTTCAAGTGACTTAGGGGTTACACGAACACCGGAGTTCTCTGTAGGAACCTCTGAGGGAGTCAGCTCCATGAAACCCAACATGTTGTTCAATGCTCCAATATAGGCCTTCACACTTGAAACTGCAATATCCATGCTCGACCCAGTACCACTGGCATTCAAACAATAAATGCAATAACTTGAAGTTTATATGAAGTAAAACAACATGATTTGTAAACATATTAAACACTCCTGTACTTGAAGGTTCGGTGTATAGTCTCCCCAATTAAAGCATGAAGCATGTGTAGACGTGTGGTTGTTTTCGCCACGGATCAAAACTCGGGTTGTGGCTATTGCGTCAATGCCCTTTGTGACGGCAATCATGGAGTACTCGAGAAACGTTGCAGGTACCTGTTCAGCATAATGTAGGAGCACATCTATCAGTTCTGAAATTGAAAGTCAACACTCAAGAAAATTAATTTCAATATTGTCAACTTTATTTGATACCTATAATCTTTTGCAATGTTAATTTGATAATAAACTAATGATTATAATATACCCCAAATTTGAAAGTACCTAGATGAAAAATATCTTTTCAGTGGTTACCGAAAGCAGCTTTTCATACCTGGTTATGATGACAAAATTCAAATGTGTTATCCCTATTCATTCCTTATTAAATTAACACTACAAATAGCCCACTTCTAAGACAATGATACTACAAAAGTAAAATAACATTTGGTAGAGGTATTCTTTAAACTGACTTCTTAATACAATATGAGTGTAATAGGACAAAATCAAAAATTCAAACCTTAACAATTAGGTCAACAGCCTTGTATGCTAAATCCACAGGTCCAGTACCAACAGCACAAGCAATATGCTCTTTCCCATTAGCACTAATAAGTTTCACAGTTGCCGTTGACAGACCAAGAGTTCCACACGTAACCTCCCTCTTTATTTATTATCGAAAACTTATTTGAATTGTAGTATTTAATAAATATGTTGAACGACAAAAAAATACATTAAAACTTATGAGCTTCTCTATTAACTTTTCTTGAAACGATTTCAAATCACATGGACTTTACATAAAGTTATATTCATTTTTTTATTTTTTACTCAATAGATTTGCTTTGACGGATATGGGACATATCAAAATAAGTGGATTTGAAAAGAAGTATTTGAAATTGAATGAAATGTCAATATGCATGTTTCAACTAAGTTAAACTTTTTAACTTCTTTTGATAGTATAGTTAATGATCATTAAGCAAAAAAATCGTATAACAGGCTCCTTCAAAATATTTTAACATAACTCAAATTGAGTAAATAAACTGACTACTTATTCACATGTTGAAATATGTTGCACTTCAAAATACGAAAAGATATACTTCTCTCTAACTTATTTTTTAATTAACTAAATAAGTTATGTATATCAATAAATTTATATGTTTTCACTTTTTTTCAATTTTTAAAATGAATAAGAGATAAAATTGGAATGGATAAATCTATCGAAAGGATAATAATAATTATTTTGAAAATATTTTGTCTACTTTGAATTCTTCTCAAATTTAAAATTAACAAAAGATGAATATTAGAGAATAAATTTGATATGCTTCCTTTTAATTCACTTTCTTTCTTGAAATTCGAACTCCATAAAAGATTTGGAAATTACAAATCAATAAAAAAATATTTATTGGGAGAATGTGAGCCAGTTGACATGCCTTGCCATATGACGATCAGGAAAGCATAGTGCCAACGTGGCCATCCGATTTCCGCAACAGAATCTTTTCAATTCCTAAATCAAAGCTCCATATAATCTCTTTTTATTCATTGGCTAGATTTTTATCAAAATTGTAGTCCTTAAAAAATTATTCCAACAACAAGCTAATATAGTAAAGCTTCCGAACTTCTCTCTTTATATTTTTTTAATCATTTCCAATTATTTTAACTTCACGTAAAACTATGTTCTTATTTATTTTATACTGAATAATATTTGCTTTTAAATAACTTAAGATACATTTAAAATAAGTGGATTTCAAAAGGACCTTTAATCGAATGAAATGGCAATATATCAAATTTTAACTTCTTTTATTAATAAATAAGTGGTGTTGTAATATTTAACTTTTCTTAAAGTAGATTAGTGTTAGTGTAGTTTCTATATTTAATGAACATTGAGCAAAACAGTTATAACATAAGCTATAAATCCAAATTATGTAAAGATTATTTGTGTAGTCATTCCCATCTTGAAATATTCTTCAAATTATAAATCTTATTCATTTGTTTGATAAGATTATTTCCATTTATAATTTAATTTTCAATTTACTGAATAAATTATCCATTAATTTATGTGTATATTTTCAGTTTTTTGAATTATAAGATGAATAAGAGATATAACTTGAAAGGGATAAATATTTTGGAAAGATAAGAGTTATGATATGCAAAATATTTTGTCTCTTTTAATACATTTCGAAAGGATAATAGTTATAATCAATTAACAAAGTAACAGCCGGTTGCTCATTTTCCCGCAGTTAAAGACCATCCTAAAAATTCCCCCATTAGCTAGCGGGGAAGGATAAGAAAATTGGGAGATAAAACACATCAATACTTTTAAGCTTCTCTTTAGATGAGAAGTTACTTTTCTTTTTTGCCCTTTTTGAATTTATACGGCGTACACTTCACGCAAAACTCTTGATCACATGAAGTCTAGGCTTGGGAACATTACCGACATAGTTATAGAAAATCAATAAGGGAGATCCTACTCTCTCTTTAAATTTGCTTTCTTTAAATATCCATTGAAATTAGAGTGAGAATCAAAACAACAAATCGAGAGGAAAATGCAAAAACTCTATTAAAATATTTAAATAATAAACCGCGACTAGATTAAGCGTGAGGGGAAGTGTTAAAATATTTAAATAATAAACCATCACTTTAAATTTTTAGAATAATTGACAATAGTACCACTAAATTTCACAAAACTTTAGAAGTAGCAAAATTACTTTATGAAACCTAGGCGTAAGAAAAAACAAAAGACCGAAGTAAAGAAAATCTACTGTGCAAACGCTGACCCCGCTTCCTCTTGCTCTCACCGTTCACCAATGCACCTCTTCGCAAGTACGAACAAGACCATCATCAAATAGAATTCGAGGTAGGCCAGGAGCTCACCAATGCGCACCATTTTGCCATCGTCGCGTGTCCATCCGACTATCAGGAAGAACAGAGTAACAGATAACACTGCGGTAAATAAAGATGCTGAGATTATGAGAACAGGACTGGGATGGTCAAGGGCAACATAAATCAGGAGCGCGGCGCGCGAAACCGCAGAGACGACGAGGGTGAAAAGTAAAAACTTTTCAGCCCGGGCAAGGTCAAATACGTCAGAGAACCGCAGGCCATTACATGCTTGTTGAGGGGTGTGTAGGTCTCCTGCGACAAGCGAACTGTCGGGAGCAGAGGAGTTCGGATATCCGTTCGACATGTCCTTCGGCCTCTGAACAACCAATTCTATATCTGGAGCTTGAGTATCTCCGGTTCTTCCAGCAAAGGACTGGTTCGGATTTGTGGCCATGGCCGACGACTCTTGAAGGTCTGGTGCTGGATTTGCCGCCATTGATTGATAGGAGTCGATGGATGATGGAAGAGTTAGTTTCTAATATCAACGACAATGCATTAATAATCAGATGGGCAAGATCCTAATCCTAAAGGGAGAGGGAATCCAATTATCATGTGAAACCATGAAAAAAGACGGGGGTTAATCAGCTCTATGAACAGACAAATAATGATAAGGGCAAGGACTTGAGGAGGCATCTCATCCAACATCATCTACAGAATAGGGTAGGTTTCTTCCCCAAGAAAAAAAAAAAAAAAAAAAGTGTTTTAATATTTTAATATTATTTTTTTTTAAAAATCGATAAAAGGGTATCCGAACTCTGGGCCGTGAACAAGAGACCCGGACCAGATTCTGTCCCCGGCATTCCTGGCCTTCCCCGAACCACGGACACCATCATCGACTATCACTTACCATCATCATGAGACACGTCAGTCTAATGCCACCGGGTCATCATCACTGATCACCACCTTGATTCGCCGCGGGAAACGAACGCAAAAATGGATGGATCGAAGACGGATGTTGCGATTTCCAAATGAAATGGAACGTCAAAGTGTCCTCAAACAAAAAAACAGCTTCGTTTAGACATTTTTACAAACGATTGGTGGCCGGTTTCAACACATTGCACGAAACATAATCGATTTCGGTCCATATGCTCAAGCATTACTCAAGAAATTCATGTTTCCTTAAACTAAAACAAAACGAGGAGGCTCGTACCTTGACAAAGCAAACTTTTGGAAAACGAATTGTTGCGAAAAGGCGAGACGGCGCTTCAAAACCAATTCTTCAAATCAATGATCGAGCGAGCCAAAACATATCTCTATATATTTTAAATAAAATCAAGCAGATGTTCCGGAAACTTTCGTCACCGGTCGAGGATGAGCGCCGAAGTTTTGGCTCGATGTTGAAAAACGGACCGAAACTCATCACCGGTCGAGGATGAGCGCCGGTATTTGAAGTTTCGGCTCGTCGAACTTCTCACGGCTGACAAACAGACCCAAAAAAGCGTGCCTCTCGGGTGATGATGACATGGGCACAGCAACGACCGCCACGAAAGTCTCAAGCTTCTCAGATTTGCTTTTGCTCGAATCCTCCCTCGAATTCTAGAACGACCAATCCATGAGAACAAGGCCAAACCCGGCTGCAAGCGAGGCTTATGAAGTGGCCACGACGAATGAAGAGGAGGTAGATAAACCCCCCTGGTGACGAAAGGGGTGATTCTCAAGTTATATTCCTTCAAGATTTGCAGCACCATTTAAGTTGGGCCCACAATAACCCTGGCCCAATTCTTCTTCTTCTTTTTTTTTGTCGAGACAGTCTTACTTCTCACTAGGATTTCGATTAGGCTACTTTGCACCAACTTGATCCATTCTTAATGGTGATGCAACAAACGCCAGGCGCAATGTTTAGGAGTTTTGGATTTGATGTTTATTAGGAATTATTAGCCATTTTTAAATGTGTTCTAATGAAAACTATTAGCAAGCTAGAAGCAATAATTGACCTGTTTTCATCCCCAAATTGTGTAGTGTTATAGATCTATTGCATATTGAACTAAAATGGGTGGAACAGAAAAAAAAATCATTTACTTAACCAAAAGAGCCATAACATAAGCTATCTCCCAAATTAGACTAAAATCTTTTAAATTAAGAAGATAAATTGTGTACTTATTCACATCTTGAAATACTTGATACTACAAAATATAAATCTTATTCATCTAATAAGTTTTGTCTATTATTTCCAACTTAAATTTTGATTCTGTGAATAAATTATGTATATGCATCTTTTTTAATTCTAACATTAAGAAGGGATAATATCTAAAACTGATAAATATTTCGAAAGGATATTCATTATAGTTCTCAAAGATTTTCCATGAGGAAAAATGTTTAAATAGATAAATATTGGACTCTCTATGTGCTTTGTTATTTGAAATTCAAACTCAATAAACAACACAACAACCGGTTACTCGTTAATATCATAATAGATAAGAAGTTTCTTTTACTTTTTTTCCCTTTTGAATTAACACAACTTCCACCTCATGCAAAGCTCTTAATTACACAAAGTCTGGGCTTGGAAATATACCAACTTAGTTATGGAATCAATAAGCCCCTCGTGCGATGCAATGCTTTTGTCTCTTTGAATTTTTAATATTGAAACATCCGCTGAAATTAGAGCAAGAATCGGAACGACAGATCAAAGAGAAAATCCCCAGTGAATTGAATTTTGGGTACAAAAGACCAAACAAAGTGCAGAAAAAGAAGAAGAAGAAGAAGATGCAGGTGTCACGGCCCGAAAGAAAGCATGTCCAAAGGTTCCTACGGGACGGGCATGACACATCCGACCCTCGGCTTATCCCGTCTACTAGGGTTTTCTCGAGTCTTCTAGAACACCCTTGAGATGGGCGGTAAAGTAATTGTACTGTTATGTAATAAATACAGGTAGCTGGTAGTTGAGGAGATGCAATCTTCACCGTTAGATTCAAGGGAGATTTATGGAACAACCAAAAGGTTTCTATAGCTAAAGGGCCGTGCCTTTCCGAGGAGGACCTCTTACGATTGCTAAGATTCCCAACAAGAGCTCTTCCAGAACGTTCCAAGGGCGGACGATACGGTCATTACGCCAAGATCTAGAAGTCTCCTGTAGTTGGTAGGTCGGGCGGTATGATCTCGTCTGCCGAATGAAAAGTCGATCAATGGATGTAATCTGAGGGCTTCTAGTATAAGAAGGGGTGCATTCCCTCTCATTTGAATTCATCCAACCATTTCAGCAATACAAAGTTCCTTTCTTTCCATAGTTTATCCTCTAGGAACTTTCTTTCACTACAGCAATACAAAGTTCCTTTCTTTCCACAGTTTATCCCCCTAGGAACTTTCTTTCACTACAACAATACAAAGTTCCTTTCTGGAATCCCTCTAGCAAAAAGTAACGATATGACAATATTATGTGGAAGCTGTGGCAAAACCTACTGGAATGGCAATTGCAACGAAAAGAGAAATTTATTCTTTGACAATCACCAATATATAGGGCAATTGCAATGAAAAGAGAATTTCATTGTTTGACAATCACCAAGATAGCAAGGCAGTCGTAACGAAAACCATTAATGCTACCAGAGCTATAATGGCCGTATACAGGGATGCCCGTTGTATGTATTCGTTATGCCCAAAAACTCCGAATAAAAGAACAATGATTGTAATGCAAACTATGAAGTGAAAGACATATGCAGCATAGCGAATTCGACGTTTTGGATTGTGCTTCGAGACGTATATGGTAGCCATGATACCCATCATGCTTATGGCAATCAGGAGGACGTTACCGGCTACCGAACTGGTGGAGAAGAGGACTTGTTCAGATGGTGCCCCAGCGGGGTGCTGCTGTGTCACCGGAGCCAAAGATCGTGCCCCAGCGGGGTGCTGCTCTGTCGCCGGAGTCAAAGATCGTGCCCCAGCGGGGTCCTGCTGTGTCGCAGGAGTCAAAGATCGTGCCATGAACAAGCAAATACAAAGAAACTCATTCAATGAGATGAGACACATACCAATAGACTTTACAATAAGAGGTTTTCCAATACCTTCCTAGAACTAGTAATGGCACTCGCACAATTACCACGCCCTGTCAATGCTAAAAGAATTTGAAACGTGATATTGATCACGAAGCTTTGAAATGCGTTTTAAAGGAATTTTTCCTATTGAAAATCACCCCACGGACCATTTGGCGAGGCACGGGGCGAGCCAAGGACGATATTAGGCTATCAGCCCCACCCCGTCCCGTTTATCCACCGCGTTTATGTTTGTTGAGAAGTATAGCTAAGTAAAATCCTGCTCATAAGATTGTGGGACTTTTAATAACTAGTTATAGATGGTATAATTCAAAATTGTAACGAAAATTCCAATCAATTATGTGTTTTAAATAAATAATTTTAAAACATGAATGAATTTTTTCCCCATACGGGGCACAGTGCCCCTAAGAGGACTATCCCCCTCCTCCCGCTCCTCCTTATCCTCCTCCTCCTCCTCCTCGAGGCAAGGCGGCGGCCGCAAAGCGCTACCCGGCCTAGTCTCCATCCTTAATGTCATTAATAACTAGATCTACTTATCATCTAATAAGAGTGCGTTTGGTAACGATTTTGTTCTTAAGAATAATTTTTTATCATAAATGGTTTTTTCGATTCTACTCCCGGAACAATTTCGAGCTAAAATACGCGCTTGGTAATTGTCCAAAATTCATAGTCCCATGATAGAAATGCGTTTGGTAGAATTCTTAAATTATTTTATTTCTTTTAATTTTTAATATTTTTATTTTATTTTTCTTAATTTTCTCTTTTTATTTTTCTTTTTCTCTTCTTCCTCATTTTTCTTTGTAGCCGATTGCTAGCCACGGTGGTGACCGACGTTGCCGGGCGAGGTCCGGTGAGCTCGTCGGAGGCTCGTCTGGCCACCAACAAGGTCGAGCCTCACACTAGTTGGCAAGACCGAGCCTCATCCAGCCACAACAAGGCTCGGGCCAATGACGCTCTGGCGAGGTCACCTGCCCTCGTCTGGTAGATTGCCGGCCATAGCCGAGGCCAGCAACCAACCAAAAGGAAGAAGAAGAAAAAGGAAGAGAAGAAGAGATAAGAAAAAAAAAAAGAGGAGAAAAGAAAAAAATATGAACTAATTTTAGGAATTGTTCCCGAAAATAAAAAGCTACTTTATTTTACTTCTTGATTTTATTCTAAACCTATTTTTGGGAACAAAAATAATACCATCGAGTTTCTTTTTTTTTTTTTCATTCCGGAGAACAAAAGAGCAAAAATTGTTGTTTCTCGAAAGGTTACCAAACAAGGCCTAAATGGTAATCTTTTACTACTCCCACCCATAACCAATTAAATTTAACATTCCGTTAAATTAGATGGAGACAAATCAATATGCTTGCTAAATAATTAAAGGCATTATTTGAGAAATTGTGCTGTGCTTAATCTTGTAGTTTTTTTAGCCTCCAAAAAATCTAATTTAGTTGTATTGTGCTCATTTTGATTCTGTTGGTACTCTGGAAAGTTTAGAGCACAAGTTACGAATTACTCCAAGAAAAACTTATTTTATTTGTTGTCAAGCAACCGAGACAAGATAAATTACCTAATATTTATATAAATGCATATGTATATGTATAGATTCATAAACCTATAGATTTTTGGAAAACAAAATAAAGCCGACATGCATCATAAAAAGCAAGATTTTTCTTTTATGCCGCCCAAATTTTAATCGACAATATAAGTCCTGGATCTACGAGGAGAAGGATAAGTCAAGTCAATATTCAACTAAGAAATTAAAAAAATAATCAATTAACTCTCTCTCTCTCTCTTTTTCACGAGTCATGAGTCTTGTTCGGTTTTCAATTTAAGTTATTTTGTCAAATCTTAGATTTAGATAATTGGTCCCCGATTTATAAATTTAACATTTCATTCACGACACTTGCTTGATTCCCAACACGGGCTCTTTCGGCCTGCTCGAAACTAATTCAAGCCTGAACTCATTCAACCGAAGCCAAGCCCAGATTTAACAGAATTCAAAACTTAAGCCCATTTCCTATTCTTTTCTTCCTTTTGTTTTGAGATAAATGCATTGAAAAACCTAAAACTTATTATGAAAGTGCAATTAAATCATAAAATTTATCACAAAGTATAATTGAGTCATAAAATTTTAAACGATCAATCAATTTCTGAAACTTGTTAAATTGGTCCAATTAAATCATTTCGTTAATTACACTTTTTGAAAATTTTAAAACTCGATTGGACCTTCACGACAAATTATAAGACTTGATTGCACTTTGAAAGTTTTAAGATTGGATTGCATTTTTATGATAAGATTTAGGAATTGATTATATTTTTTGTAAATTTTAGGACTTAATTGCACTTTCATGATAAATTTTAGGATTTTTAATGTATTTATCATTTTTGTTTATTGATTAACTTTTTTCTCTCACAGCATACTCCTTTTATCTCTACTTCAAGACGAGCTGAGAAAACACAGATCTAAAAATGCAGCTCACTGCACCAGACCATCAACAACGGAAGCTAATCGCACCAGCACATCAAGATATTAAACATACGTTCCTTGCTGCAAATTTCTCATTCTTAAAGCAAGAACCACGCCGTTAGTTATCATCTTCGGCCTTCACCGTACTGCACTTCCGTACACGTCCAACCATCCCTGTTTATTGGATTTTAATTCAAATCATGACTTACCGAGACAAGAGGATTTGAACATTCTCCATTGACCTCAGCCATTTTCTCGCAGTAGGACATAGGACACGAGAGTAAAACGCGGTAATAAGAAAAGACGTTCAATTCCTGTAAAATTGCTAAATTTTTACTTAAAAGATTTGAAAATTGTTCAACATAACTTATTAACTTTATCCATTTTCGGATTAGACAAAAACAAAACTAATTCACGAACAAGTGGAGTGCATCTCAAATTGACAATCACGTAACATCTCGAGATTTCCCATACACAAAGGACCATATACAATTTAAGAAGATCAGGCCAAGTCTCGTCGGGTTTTCAGAATATTCCCAAGGACGGTCGATATGCTAAATATAACATGTTCTAAAGCATTCTTGTCGTCTTGGTAGATGAGAGATAAAATCTCCACCGTTAGATCGAAAAACAATTAACAGGTTATAATGAGAAAGACTATTATATAAAATTATAAATAGAGGTGCCCCTCGCCTCACTTGTATTATGCAACATTTGAGCAATATAAAACATTGTCTGCCAAAGCCGCTCTCTCTAAAGACTTTTTCTCTTTCTAATCCAGACAAAAGGCTTAGTTTAGGCACTCCATTAATCCAACATAGCCTAAGTTGCCACACAATTCCGATCCCAAACAATTGACCTACGACACATGCATGCAGAGTTAAGGGAATTCGATTTGGACTTTTCACTAGTAAAAATTCAGTTCATGACCACTAACGATTTTAATCTTGATTGTTTTCCAAACAAACATCAACATCAATATAGCTAGTTGTCCGTAGTAGCAATCCAAAGGAGCACCATCATCGCTAGAAATCAATGTGAACCAGGATGACCCCTACGCGCATAGACTTGGAGCAGCTGCACCAGCCTCCCACAACCACCACCACCAGCGCCCTACAGAATGATCGAAGGAAAAATAGACACTGGTCCGATGTCAATCATTGTAACCACGTAATAACAGCGGCATCAAGGTTTACAGAGAAGAAGCCATTTGCTTGGCTTTGATCGGTTGCCACGTAAGTTGTTTCATTGGAGAACTCGAAAATGTCAAGGATGTGGCGCAAGCATCTAGTGGTTCAGGTTCGAACTCCCCGTCACAAGCTCAGATGCTTCATCAGGAATAGGTCAACGTGCGGACGTATCCGCCTCAAACTAAGAAATGTCAAGGAGGCAGTGGACGTACGTGACGAATCTAGGTCCGAACTCCGCATCACAAGCTAGTTTGGGCTATTGTTATTGCCAAGACAAGTCCAAGTTGACGGTAGATGATAAAATGGGCTATAAAGCCTGAATGGAATTCCATTTCATATGTATATAATCACATTATTGTGTAAGAAAGTGAAATTTGATCTTATTCAAGTTGCAATGTCTTCAAAGTTCAAAGGCAGCCATCGACTCTGGGGAAAATTTTCCACTTGCTTCGTGTTTGCACATTCAAAACCATTAAATTTCAAGGGTTATCTTCTTTCTTAAGAAGAAGAGAGTTGGGAGAGCCCAACTTTAGAAGAAGAGAGCCCAACAATTCGAACCTCTTCAAGATGAGTAGGAAAGAGCGTTTAGTACATTACTGTGTCACTGCTTTTCCTATTCTATGATCGCAACCTTTTCGTATGTGTAGGCACGAATTATTGTTATAAATGTGATTGTGCTAACTTTGATTTATCTTGAAAAACCTTGAAATTAGTCGATGAAGGAGAATGGTATCGTTTCTTATTGACTTGAACAGCGAGTCGGACCCAATCCCAAATGAATAAGGATTGCTTCCTAATTGCGCAAAGTTTAGTTACATTTCCCCAGAATCCATCCAAATTTACATCCTAAGATCATCATGCTAAATTATATGTAGTTTGATGATAATCTTGCTCATTTCAACCCCAGATACATACCGACCAAAAAAAAAACCCAGATACATTGTTCCTAACCTTGGAGAGAGGGAGAGTCCAATTATTGTTTGAAACGTATGATGATATTTAGTCTTCTTCCGATTCGTAGGATGATGAAAAGATGGGTGCCATCGTCTCCGTGACAAAATACATAATGATTAGGATAGAAACTCGAGGGAGGCATCGCATCAAACGTCGTCAACAAATTCAAAAAAGAACAAAGGAGGGTAAGTTCTTTTCCTTTCAAAAAGTATTTTTGCATCGACTGCGATCTCTATTATTGTTTTCTCAAGGAGCTATTATTAACCATCCGAAAGAGAGAGCGACATGTTAATCTTGTGAAATTTACAACGCTATAATCAAATTAAACTCGGCAAATATTGCGAATTTTCACTCTCAAATAAATTTATCCTTGGATAACTACAAATCTAGACGTCATGGAAAGTAGATTTTACAATTGAGCAAAGAGTCAAGACTTGGATTAGGAAGATGAGAGAAAAATGTCAT
This sequence comes from Eucalyptus virginea, assembly GCA_014182375.1. Classification (NCBI taxonomy): domain Eukaryota; kingdom Viridiplantae; phylum Streptophyta; class Magnoliopsida; order Myrtales; family Myrtaceae; genus Eucalyptus; species Eucalyptus virginea. Next base: position 15,750,199 of record CM024516.1, on the reverse strand, counting down.
GTTAACGCGTCTCGAATGGTTCACATCCGATTGATCAATAAAACCACTCGAACGTCATGTGGTTTGGCAGCTGTCTTTGGCAAAAAAGTACCAAATCGTGACTCCCTTTCAATCAGTCATAATAGCGAAGTTGATAAGAAGCCGCTCATTAGTATTATTTCCAAAGCAACATTTTATTAGAGTCAAGCAATTTAACGTAAATAAATACTGTCCCCATTGACAAAAGTATTGATTTTCGCATAAAATGGGGACAAGTCCTTTCAGAATCAAAGAAATCTGAAAACCCTCAAAATAAAAATAAAAAAATACACTTTGAAAATATTTTCCTGTCTCAATCATTCAACTTCAAATATTAAATGTTGGATTCCATGTTTCATGCCACAATTCCCGTTGGCCCTAAATTTTCCTGTAAGCAAAGTCCAATTTGGTCAACCATATGACTGACCACCCACCTAACTCCTAACGTACTCACCTATACACATGTATATATGTGTATATATATATATATATATATATATATATATATATATATATATATATATATATATATATATTGATTTAATAAATATCAAATTAGATTTAACCCGAATGTGAAGTCAATTTACCGTCAGAAATCTGTCCGTCAAATGTTCTGGCTGAAGATACAGAATACAGTCAAAGGAATGTCCAATCATATAATTTTTTGAGGATATAATATGCAGAACTAGTCTTTTTAATGCTTTTTTACCATGGGCAATTGAATCCTTGATATTTTATGTTAGTGAATTAAGTCCTTAACATTAAAAAAAGTGTATTCAGATTCTAATCCTACCCTAATGTAGCCATCAGAGGTTTTCAAAGGCCAAAAATCCCATATGTCACTTATGAGACATTTTCATCATGTCACGTGACCACGAGCAAAAGAGACACTTAGATTTATGAAATTAAAAATTCATTATCAACAAGTTTATGATTTGAATGCACCTTTTAAAAATATAAAAATCTAATTCATCAAAATAAAAATTAAGGAATCCATCAACTAACAACCAAAACTTTAATGACTAATTCCGCACTAATGTATTTGGTGAGTTCCATTTAGGTAATAGCACATACATATGGCTCCAAAACGGCGAAACCAGAACCACCAACTAAAAAAGAAATAATCTTCTGGAGATTGAATATATTATTGTGTTATTGTATTATTAAATTTAAATAAAGAGCAACTCTTTTGGACTGACCTTCCTTTAATTTTTCTTTTCTTTTCTTCTTAACAACAATCAAAAATTTAAAAAAAAATAAGAAAGTTAGAAGAAATAAATTATCTCCCAGACGGTCAGACCAGTGCAAGCATGGAGGGTCCCAAAAAGAAGATAATTCCTTAATCGAGCATGCGCAAATGGACTCCACCAATCGCTTAGCTGCTGCTATGATGATGAAGCCATTCAACAAATCAATAGATGTCACTGTCTAGTCATTGGCGTATCCTACGAAGTTAGAACAAATTAAATAATTTGAATAATAGAAAAAGAATAAGAGAGCTTCTATATGGTGTAACTTTTGCTTATGTTTATGCATTATTTGCGACATTCCGATCCAATGAATCTTTTTTAAAACTGTTATGGCCCAGCGATCCCAAAATAATCATGAAGCACCACAATCCATTTTACGATCTTCAATTAGTTGGGCGTCAAGGAATTTTCAACGGCAACTAGAGATCATTTGTTCAAATCTCACGAGGCAGGAGAAATTATTTTGGAACTAAGACTTGAGGGTTGAGGCAACCTACGCGAATAAAAAATTTAGACTTAATCGGTTTATGGGATTGACTTCACAGTAATATTTCTAGATCATTGTAAAGATATAACTAGGCAATAAAGTAATACTTTGATCGATATGTGAGTTACGACATACAGTTCAGAGTTCGCCTTGTTCTCTACAAGTTAAAATGAGTGGCTATTCTTGAACCTAGTCCCTCTATTTTGAGGTGCTCATGTGGACAAGTATGCCTACCAAAAAAACATACTAAGCTGCAAGGTGAGTGGTTAGTTTATATCACGGATGAAAATGAGATATGTTTGAAATATCTATCTCATTAACTTTTTGTTATTTCCCACTTCATTTCAAACACGTTACAAATTTTGAGATTAAACTCCAAATCCACCTTACTAAAGTAGACGGTATCCCCCCCCAAAAAAAGTAGTTGCTAACCCGACAAATACCCTTCATCATAGTACTATCGAGTAAAAAAATTAATAAATGTATTGAATATCTTAAAACTTGTCATGAAAATACAACTGAATCTTAATACTTTCAAAAATTACAATTAAGTCCTAAAACTTGTTACGAAATACAATTGAGTTCTAAAAATTTCAAAAAATATAATCAAATACCAACTTTAGGATTTTATTGCACCTTTTAAAAATTTTAGAATTCAATTGCATTTCGTGACAGATTTTGGGATTTAATTAGACATTTTGAAAGTTTTAGAACTCAATTGAATTTTCATTATAAGTTTTAGGATTTGATTGCTTATTTTAAAAGTTTTATAAATCAATTGCACATTTGTAATATGTTTTAGGATTTCTAACGTATTTATCTCAACAAAAAAAAAAAAAATCTCCCACTCTGAGCTAAAATGAAAAACCTGTAAGCCTCTTGAATTGAACGCCTCTATTTTCATGTGGTCAAAGTCACCTGTCATGATTAAATAGTAGATTTTCATAATTATGGGTGTTTTTTTTTCTTTTGTCGAAATAACATTACATTCTATAAGTCTTTCAAATAAAAAATTAGCAACTGATCACCAAATTTGTTTTTAATAATGAGCACACACCGAGATTTCTAATTGTTGTTATGACTTTGCCTTTCAATGGTACACGTCCAAGTGGAAAGGGTGCCAAAGTGAAAGAGAAAAAACCTGAATTTTTTCTTTCGACGTCTCTAATGCTATCACTGTTTTTTTTTTTTTTTTTTTTTGGTAAATGGTGAGAATTATATTGAGAAGCTATATGGCAAGAACTCCGCACCAAAAACTTGCGCTTACGAAGACAAAAGTCAGAGCGAATGGAAGGGTGCCAAGGTGAAAGAGAGAGGAACCTACACAGGAGCAGAGGAAAGCCAAAACAGCGGCAAAAGCAAACAAAAACCGAAAACGGGGAGCACAAACAGTACACAAGCAGCCCCACCAACAACACAAAGTAAGCTTGGTGGGTAAGCTTGGTGGGTAAGGACGACACCAATACTGGAGAGGGTTCCGACAATCCCAAAGCAGCCCGGTCAAGGGCTCCCATCTTCAAATGCCAGGAAACCAAGAGAACCTCCGAACAGGAGACAGTTGGAAGACACCCCCTACGCAAGAAGGTCTAATGCTATCACCGTTCATGATTATGGATATGGAAAATGTACATTAGTCATAGAGCGGGGTTAGTCTCCATCTCCCTCCATCACAACCTGGAACCTTAGATTAGTCAATCACCTTAGCAGGTCTAAGGTTGGCAACCTTAAATACCAGGACATCCGTGATCATCGATGTTGGACTGCCTTGAGGGTACGTTCGGTGGCGAAAGGGGAAGAAAAATGTACGGAAATTTGAATTTTCTCTCCACTTAAATTCCAGGAAAATTTTCAAGTTTTCTTTCAATATTCACTTCCTAATTTTAGAGAGGTGTCAATCTCACACGAAAAGCCACTATAGGAGGATTTATTTTTTTTATGACATATCCTCCGTTCGAATTTTACTAGTCGTATCATTTACCCCTCATATTTTTTTCAAATATACGGGGTTACTTCCATGACTTCTTTGAGCTAAAGAAGAGGACGGGCTCTGAATTACATTCAATTGATTTAAATCCATCTTGTTTCCATTCCATGAAGAACTCACATTTCATGCTATATAGTGAAAAAAAAAAAGGGAAAACAAAAAGGGAGAATTATCAAAATATTCCTGAATTTATTGTAATTATGTAAATTCAAACCTAAACCTCTTTTCTTTTCCAAATTAAACCTCAAACTTTTTGTATTTGAATCAATTCAATTAATATAACCAATTTTAGCCAGCTAGCGCCGAACATGAATGCTAATTATCCTATGTGGTGCGACTGACAATAACATAGACAATTTTAACAATATTTTAATATTTTCTTCAATTTTTTTCATTTCTTTTTCTCTTTTTTTTTTCTTTTTTTTTTCCCTTCATCTTCATCCGCTAGATGATTGCCCACCAGAGCCAGCGAGGTTGGGCTCGCCCATCCCTACCTCGCTAGTGGTCGGCAAATTCAAGCTCACCTAGGCATGGTAAGGCTTGCCCTCATCATCCTTTGGCAAGTTCAATCTTGCTAGCCCTCATCTCTAGCTAATCGCTAAGTTTCGATGATCTGCTAGAGGAAGAAGGGAAAAAAAAAAGACAAAGAAAAAAGGAAAGACAAAAGAAAAATAAATAAAGAATTCTAAAAAATAGTTCATATCAGCATTGATCGGCCAAGATTAATTTAATGAACTGAATTAACATAAATGCGTAAGAATTAGTACTCAATTGCCCAAAAAAAAAAAAGATTTATGGCTAAATTGACATAACAACAATAATGTTATGATTGTTTTTATAAATTTTTTCTAAAAAAAATTAATAAGAAAACTTGCTTGTTTGGCATGCGTTTCTTTGGGGAGTAGATGCTCTATCTGGTTGGTCTCTCCACACCATTTTGTCAATTTAAATCATTCATCCATGCGAATAATAACGGTAGTTTCAAATTTTACAATTAATGTATAAATGGTTGAGATTTATTGAGATACCGATATAATAGAGGGTGGTTCTTCATTTCTCAACTTATTATCGGTTTCGTATTATGCCAATCGGGCTTTTGTAAGGTTTGGAGTGACTATGGGGATTTCTCGATGCTTTAATGATTCCCGGTTCAGAATTTCAACTTCGGACTTGAGAATGAATGGTCATCGCGAGGACGGAATCCGCAACTGATTCCGTCAATCCAAGCTCAGCCCGCTTTTCATTCCGTGCTACATGTGGTCGAGAAAAAATGGGAGAGCAAAATTAAAAGCAAACAAGGCTAAATGCCAATAAAATAAAATAAAAAATCACTATCTTGCGCGGCAAAAATATCTCTACTTTTTCAATCGATGGAAAAAGAAAAGGAGGCATCAACTTTTACTTGAAGGACAGAAATATCAGCTTTAAATTTTCCTTACATGTGAGCTGATATGAAGGCTCCATTTGTATGACAGAAAATCTTTTCAAAAAAAAATTCATTTCGTTTTTCGGCATTTGGTTTACTTTAGAAAATAAGTTAATAAAAATGGTTCTCTTAATCAATAGAAAATTTATGAATAAATCCATGAAAGTGATTTTCCCTATAAAAATCAAAAATTATATTATAATATATGATTAGATATTAACACTTTGCTTGAAATTTTACGCTTGGGCACGGAAACCCCAATAACAATTCTTGGGCCTCGGCTTCTAGGACTAGGCCTCTGGAGCCTGGGCCTAGGTTTATGAAGGTTGGGTCGTGACCCTGATGCCATTGCTTGGATCTCCGACACTCTTGCTCGTGTCCATCAAGGCAAAGCTCGAGACTCGAGCCCCCATGCTTGCACTCGGGTCCAAGTCGAGCCCAAAGATTCGATGCTTGTGCCCAATGCCTTAGCACTCAGGCTAAGGTCCACAAAGGTTGAGCACGAGATCCTGATACTCAAGTTCATATCCCTAACAACTAGGCCCAAGTCCACAAAGGCAGTGCCTGGGTCCACCAAGTGAGGTTGTGCCCAAGTCCATCAAGGCCAATAACGAGACCTAGGTGCCCATGCCCCAATCCTAGCACTCGAGTCAAGGTCCATTACAACTAGACTCAGGATTCTAGTGCCCATACACGATTCTTGATTGTTCGTGCGCAATTTATTAAAACATGAATAATAAATATTTATTTAAAGTCAAATAAGATGTTTTATACCTAATGACAAGAAATATTTTTCATTAATTTTTAAGCTTCATCTAATACACCAAATATTATCATTTTTCTAAAAATAATTTACAAAGATGATAAATTTTTTACAAAATAAACGGAGACTAAAATTTAGGATGCTGATGTGTCACAATAAATAAGGTGAAACGACATTCATTTTTAATCTTTTGAATTGATAAGTCATTTGTTCAATGGGAAAAAGGGAGCCTAAAAAATAAATAGTCCCAAATTGAGCTAGGTTTTTTTTTCTTCCTCGAGTTCTTCTTCACCCAGGTATAAAATTAATGTTCCAAATATGAGGATATCCGACCGACCACCCTCTAAGCATTTTCATTTTCCTGTGTCTTAAAGGCATCATCCAATGGGGTTTTTTCTCCTATAAAAGCTGGTCGGGTAACCCTGTGGTACCATTAAGGTTTAAAGTCCCTGGTTGGCTGAAGACCCCGTGCTCCCCCTTTTTTCCCGGGGAATCCGCCTCATTTTTTATAGACCTGCTCAGGTCTAGTCAGTCTTATTATATGGAGAGAAAACTTAATGAAGGGTGCTTTTGTACAATTTTTTGGAATTATATGAAGAAATTGGGCTGCATTATTTTCGGGCACAATTTTTGGCTAGGTGGCAAAAAGATAAAATAATATAATGAGACTGCTTGGTTTTTTCCTTTTTTTTCCTTGGGTGCGAGGTGTACGGTACGGCAAGCGTGGTCATTGCTCCTTCAGAACCCAAAAGGCAGGAAGAAAAAAAGAAAAAAGAAAAAAGAAGCAGCGGGAATTCGGCAAAAGGCGCAGGTAGAGACAGCAGACAAGACGGAGAAAGAAGCAGACAACCTAAAGCGAAAACCGCGTGGGTCCCACCCTCCCTTCGGACCAAATCAAATCCCTCTCCCTCTCTCCCCCTCGTTTGGACTTCTGGGCGCACGCACGGTCGCTGTACGCCTCGCGGGTCCCGCGTCCTTTGAGTTTCGCGTCCCGACATCTCCCGACTCCCACCCGCCCCCCTCCCCTCCGTGCACTCCACTCGCTCCTCCCTTCTCCCGCCACGTGTCGCTGACGACGCGAGCGCGTGCCCGTGAGGGCGCGTGGCGGCCGCTCGGAGGGGGCAGGGGAAGAAAATGAGAATCGAGAAGACGCTAAAATTAGGGGGGAGGGGTGGGCCCCGCGCACCGCCCACCTGTTGCGGTGGCTTCCGCCTGACGCAGCGATTCCCGCCTAAACCACCGCCGTGACGACCTGCGTCATATCTCATGACAAGAGAGTTCTCGGCCGGCATCGGGCCTTCGAATCACGAATGATTTGAAGATGATTATGATTTAAATCGAAAATTTCGTACAAATTTAGAGGACTCTTGTGATTAAGATGGCAATTGACGAGTTAACTAACATCGACATTGACACATAACACGTAATATGATATGACATAATATGTTCACCAATCATTTATTAAAAATAGAGGATTCGAATATGCGGGAATACATTATATATTTATATATGTGATAAATTATCGTTTTTATGATTATTTTAATCAAATTAATTTGATTTATATTTATAAATAAATAAAAATAATAAAATATTTAATAATGAGTTTACACAAAAAAATCACGAGTCACGGAAAATGAGAATCATAAGAAAAGAATATTAAGTTTTTCTTATTTATCATTTTATTAATTTTATTATTAATTAATTTTTTACATTTTATATTTTGACCTATCATTTGTTAAAAAATTTTAAAATTGATTTCATTCGAACTTATGGACTCGTATGTTGAAGCGTTTCAAAAGTTGATTTCATGTTGGATTTTTCGACATCTATTACATATACATATCGAACACAACATGAGAACTCTCAGAAAAAGTTGATGCTTCTTACTTAACGAGTGCTTGAGATTGCCTTTCCATGCCCTTTTACCAATAAAACCCCTCGACAATTCACGTTGAATATTCGAATCAATATCACTGGTTTGTGTCATTTGCATCGTTACATAAATATTTCACGATTTTTTCTTTTGTGCCGAATAGACAACAAAAAAAAAAGCGTGTTAATTAGCATTAGTTGCGAGTTGAGCTGTATCCGATTGAATTCAGATTTATTTAAATAAACATGCATTCGCAAGATTTTGTAATCTCTTGATGTCATGTCAAGAACAGTTGCTTAAGAGCATCGATATTTTCCTTCAAAATTTCAATCATCGCGCAACACCCGCTAAATGTTGGTTTGGTTATTAGCACCCCTGACTCATGACATGAGATTTGACTGAATTTAAGGTCTAAATAGTTTCCTGAATCAAGAGTGAGTATGATTTCAGTTCGTATTATCAGTTCAATTTATTTATAATTTTCGTATGTTTACTTATTAAATAATATAACTTTTCTCGTATTTATGACAAACGACACGATTTAATAATTTTTGAATATTTGAATATAGATTTAATACTTTGCGATACAGTTATGAATGAAACGTTTACATTAAAATGGATCCTCGTGTTTTAACAATGGGAAGCAATGCCTTCTTCTGCGTAAAAGTCATGACATGTACTCAAATTTTTAAATTAATTCTTTACGGGTCACGAGTCCTATTCAATTTCCAAGGTGTTATATCGAATCTTACGATAGTTTATTGATTCACAATTTATAAAATATGCATTTCATTCACGATACTTATCTTGATTTAATAATTACCATCCATTATAATTCTGGTTAGTTGATCGTTAATCCATCGTAATTGCACGTGTGCCTTAGTCCTTCCCCCATCCACGAAGGCATGGAAGCGAGCTCCATGGTACCGGCAGAGCATCACTGATGCAATATGAATGACACAACTGGATCGTGAAAATGGCGTTAGAGAGTTTGTTGTAAGAATCTAGTGATGAAAGGAATATCACGAGAAATATGTCCAAAGGCAAGATCGGTCATATGTGCACAAACAAGTTGGAAGTTAATTCCATTATTTTCATGATGGTCGCTAGGAAAATAGTTATTCTATTGAATCGAAACACGTGCTTCCCTCTAGATGGTGAAATATCCAAGTTGATGGGAGAGACAAACTAGTCAATCATAACGAGACATTCCATGATACAAGCCATATGATCAAAAGCAAGGCTAGCGTAATAAATCGGTTAGCCTACATTGCACGGTTCCTTGACCAAGGTCAATTCCCTAACCGTGTCAAATGGTATCAAAGCAGGGTTCATGAATTGCATGTGCGGATGCCATCCATTACTATGTGTCGATACAAGTCAAAACCCTTCATTGGTTTTGAGCATGACCGGTAAAAGATATGGTGAAGTTGTGTTTTTGTTGGGCAAGCATGGTCCATTCATGAAAAGCCTAGAGAGAGGTAGTGATTGTGCGGTACGCGAGAAAGCAATAATTAGTGATGCATTTTGGTGGTCGAGCATTTACCATACATGTAAGAGCTAGGGAGAGGCGGTGATGATTAGGGGAATGTGAGAAATTGACGAAATAGCCGGGAAAAGTATGAGAGACGCGATATGAACTATACAAATGGATCGTGGAAATAGTGTTAGGGAATTTGTATATGACCAAAACAAACAACTAACATTGACGACAATGAACCGACTTCATGGGGATGATTCCCAGTTAAAAAAATTGGGAATTGGCCTTGACTTGTTTGCTTCCCAATTCTATAAGTTTGGTTCCCAGTTTTATACTTTGACCCTGCCAACTCTACCTGAAAATCTACCTAGAATCTGCAAGGCAGGTTTAAATATCGAACCTAGAATTGAACTGGTTTTTAATGGTCTACCCCTAATCCTAGGTAAGTTCTTTTACTTCAAAAAAAAAAAGTTGAAATTGAATATGCTTGACATATCATCTTGATGCATAAAGAATCACCTTCATTTTTGACACATACATTGTGCGTATATAACAAAATGAAATATAAAAAAAAAAAAATAGCCACCATTCGTTCCCAAATTGACCTTGAAATCAGCGGGCTTGGTTCTAAGTTAATAGGATTGGTTCCCAATTACAAAAATTAGGAACTAACCCTAGCAAGGTAAATTCTAAATTCCATATCCCTAACTTATTTATCTTGAAACTGTTTACTCCTAAACAAAATAAACGTACGTTGCAGAAAATAGCAAAGAGGCTCCAATTTTTTCCCTCGAAAAGTCATGTACCGAGCAAGTGTTGGAGGAAAAACTGATGGGAAGTGAAGGCACGTTGAAACTGAATTAAACAATCGAAAGGATGTTAAAATTTAAGGTACAACAAATGACTACTGACCAAACAATGGTAGAAGGACCAAAGTGGGATAAAAACAAGGATCAAAAGTGAAATTCCTAAAAGTTCATGCAATGACAGCGTAATTTCCCTAAAATTGAACTTATTATTTGTGGGTGGACTTGGTGTTAACGGTTTGATATCTGCCAAATGCAAATTAAAGTAATCGACTTAGTTTAAATTAAAAGTTATTGGTTCCGATTTGGTTTGGATTGAGATTCTTTCTTGAATCGATTTGATTTGGCCGCGATTTGACTTGGGTTAAGATTGCCGCCTAAATATAATTAAAAGGCCCCTTACTTAATTGGGTACATTTAGAAAAAGGTGAGCTTTTATTGATTTAGACATCAAGATTGTCCGAGTCGACGAAATGACAATTTAGCACACCTATAAAATTTTAATTTGATCATAATTTACAAAATAAAAAATTATAGTTAGGGCAAAAGAAAATAGTTGAGCATTTGGATGGCCTGACCCCACAAGAGTGAGCTAACTCAAAAATTCGTCCTTAATTCGAATTTTAAGATGCGATACATGAAGTCATAAGTGTCACCAATAGCCGATCAACCATACGGCCCCACCTCGAAGATTTCAAGACTTAATCTTGAAATCTGTGATTTGTTTGTTACAATAAAATTCTCAAAAGTAATTTGGCTTGGTTCAAATATATTCAAGCCAAATATGTTTATCTCCAAAATAAGCATTTGTCAATTATAGTTTTCAAAATCATAATGTGACATCGTTAAAATATCTACGTGATAGTTTGTATGCTTCACTTGAAGAAATGATATTCTCACACCTCGACCTTAACATGGAACAACTTTTAATCGGGAATTATAAGAACTTTAAGTCCAATCGAAAAAGTTCATCCAAACTTTTCTATTACCACGTTATCTTAAGAATCTATCTTTCAATATGTTTCGAGAATTCTTTTCCAATTTGAATCCTAGTACCACATTATTTTCAGCACCTGTGATGTTTGATCACTGATTTCATATTGTGTATGAATTTGTTAAAATTTACATGTAACTTTAAAATTTTTAACATGTTTTCTTTTTGAAAAAATAGTAGGCCTCGAGGATTCGTAATATTTTAAGCAAATAAAATGAACTCTTCTAATGGGTACGTAGCTTGTTTAACGATCTTATTTTTATCATTTAAAATATTAGCAATTAAGTTTAGTTCCTTATGAGGCCCTATAGTCTTGGCTTGACCGATCTATATTTGACCATATCACAGAGGTTAACTTAGTTAATTGCACACAAAAATTGACTTCTATATTTTAAAATGAATCGGTTACCAACAGTGTTTTTTGCATAATTTCAAGAAGTTGTGAATGCGATTTCCATTTTTCGACACATCGAAAAAAACAAGAAGAAAATACCATTAAGAATCCTCAATTATCCCCAATGTCACACAAATACACTAAACTTTATTTGTACCACTAAAATTTTAAAATTTGTACCATCGTAATAAAAATACCCTCTGCCTATTATAGAAAAAAAAAAAATCATAAATTTTGCCCACTAGGACACTAATATTTCAACGTTTCTATTCCTCCGATTTCGTTCTTTTGTTCTTCGAAACAAAAAAAGAATATAAATCCATTTGATAACGCCAAGTTGTTTTTCTATTCCCTGAATAAAAGTTAGCCCTAGGGAATAGATTTGGAGCGAAAATGAGAAGCGAAAAAAAGTTGTTTTTTGCTTTTAAATAATTTCTAGAAATAAGCTAATTTTTTTTTTTATTCCTCTCTTTGTCACAGCCCACCTCCAACCGCCGGAGCCATTGCCGACCGCCGCCGCCGCCACCACCACCGGTCGCGGCCGCCCACCTCCGTCGGCGGTCGTGCGGTGTCGGCGGTCGGCAATCCGTGAGCAAGAATAAAAAACAAATAAATACAAAAAGAAATTATTGCGTTACAAACGCATTTCTATTCTTTTTCTATTCCAATAATTGAAATTCATGTAGTTACAAACACGTATTTTTTACTTTCGAAATTGTTCCCCATAATAGAAATAGAAAAGAACTATTTATAAAAATAAAAAAAAAAAACTCTTCCCCAGCCAAAAAACGTTGTCATGTGTAGCCTAATATCTCAATTTTTTTCCTTGTCACTAATACCCAAAACTTGTATTAGTGTGACCAAAGTTTGGAGTATTAGTGTCAATTGGTATAGTTTATTGTCTAATTGTATTAATGTGACAAAATATGGTTCTCATGAACTTTTGGTACATGTTCAATATAAAAATGCTCGAGATTGTCCTTCTATTAATTCGAGTTCAAGGATAATATTAAACATTCAAATTGAACATGTGTCAAAAGTTTATGAATTACATTAAACAAATTAAAAATTAAGAAATAACAATACACATTGGGTTAAAGTTCGGGGTACATATTGAATAGATGGGCCAAAGTTCGGGGATCATTTGTGTTATTTATCCTTTATTTCATACAAAAGAAATTTAAAAAGTTAGTGTTACAATGGGCATGATTTAGGGTTTTTGATGATATGAAAAAAACACAAATAAGAGAAAATACATATTAAGCACTCCATAAATGAACCGCAGGGATCACTCCAACCCAAGAACGAAGCTACCGTTTATGTAGAAAGAAATAGAAGAAGCCAATTCTCACATGTCGTTATCAAGATATGTATGTGGAAAAAGAAAGACATCAAACAGAAGTTAAACTACTTCTTGCGTGGTTGTAAATTAGCTGTCAAAATGTTCTTTTATTTCACTAAAAAAGCTATATAATCGGCCGCATATGGAACACATCAATGTCATCCTCGTCAATTTTTAATAACAATTTTTTTAAAAAAGAGAAAAATCAATAGGCTCTACCCCAGGGAAAAGTTGAAAAGAAAAAAATTAATAAAATAATAATGGCTGTCCACTGATTTATACTTAACTCCTGTACCTTATATTAATCTCCCCCTAACCCGTCTCTCTCTCTCTCTCCCCTCTTCTCTTTCGTCTCTCTTTTCAACACCTGCTTTTCTCTCTCCGCGTGTCTGTTTTCTCTTGCGGCAGTTCAGTAGCTTCCCCGTTCAACGTTTCTGGCCCTTGGACTGCTCCAATCTTCGCATCGGTTTCGTAAAGTTTTCATCTTGACAGCTCTTAAGCTGACGAATCTGTAGTAGAAGACAAAGGTCCCATTTTTAAGAGAGCCAGAGAGGAGGCAGTGAGGCTGCTGACTGCCAGTCTGAGCCCGTGTTGAGTTGTGTTCTGGGTGCTTCTGGGTTCATCAGAACAGAGCTCTTCTTGAAGTCTACAGCCGTTTTCACTCTCTCTTCAAGTCGGAAATCCTGGGAATTGCGTAAAGACTGTATCTTGACGGTGCTGTTTTAAGAGGGCGGATTTCCTGCTCACCTTAGAATGCGGTGTATATGTTCTTGGTAAGTTCTTGTAATGTCTAGCATAAGTTCTGTTTATGTCGCGGGCTGTTGCTTCTTCAATCACGGAATGGGGTTGTTCACTTCCTCATGTCCCTCTATCAATTTGCCTAAAGAAAAGCTGCAAAATAGTTTGACCTTGGAAATGGAGGGGATTGTTTTTTTCTTTAAGACGGTTGCTTTTTTTGACTTTGGATGCTGTTGTTTTTGCGCTTGCGTCCTAGCCCTGAAGCATAAAATATTGTTTGTGCCCTGTTTTCAAATGTCCTACTTACACCGTATTGAGTGGTTGCAGAAAGATGAAAAAAATGCTTCAGATGCATGGAATAAACTTGGTGATCTAGAAACATCAGATTGCTTAAATATTTCGAGTATTGTAGCTTTCTGTTACACCGACGCAAGGCATTATTTTATCAAGCTTTAACGCCAGCCGGTGATCTTGGGCATAAAATTGAAGCTTTAACTGGCTTTTGTGGCGATGATTGGGGTTTTTGCATTAATTTAAAGCACCCTTGTCTGTTTGTGTTGTTAGTGATATTTAATTGTTAATGACATGGTACTGAATAGACTTATTAAAATAATGTTTTAGGTAAACCTATATCTGTCATGTTGTGATATCTGGCATGCTGTGGAGGATGGACTGGTGGATTGTCTTCTGGGCAAAACAATGGACAATACTATTGAAAATGATATCATTGTCCATGCTCTTATCGATTTGTTTATTGTTTGCATGGTGTCGTGTGCGGTTTATCCAATCCACGATTTATTTAATGCAAGCAAGAATGCCTTTTAAAATACTCCATTGGGTTTTGAGTTTTTGTACTCTAGCTTGGCTCCATCATAGGTTCAGTCCTATTGGATGGTCAACAGCAATTTCATATTTTGGATGTGCTGTCTCTGCATTTTGTCAACCGCTTTGGTGTCATGCTTGAGTATAGTAGGAAACAAACCTTTGTTGTGCTGCCTGATGATATTTGAAGAAGTGGATGAACCTCATATAGAAAGAGGTACTTGAGCTTCCCAATGGCCTTTAGAAGCATAGTGCATAGATCTTGTTAAAAGCCAGATTTAGGCACTTCGGTATCTTTTTTAACTTCTTTACTTAATCAGGACAAATGGCTTTTGTTAGAACCTAGAACTTTTTGGGAGAGATGTTAGAGAATGTCATGACTCTTGAGAAACGATGATCAGAATAAATATGATCTTCAATTAATTTGCAATTTAGGCTGAAAATAGATGCAGAGTGAATGCTTGAGATGCATTTGAAACTTAGGGAAAACTTGTCAGTAGTCACAAAGATATTCAAATCATCATCTGCCCTGAATTGGTAGGATATGCAATGGCTCCTATAATTTGATGAAAGAAAATGACAACTAGTTTTCAAAATCACAATCTCTGCTTCAAATATCTCCCCTTTATATGGTTCCTGTTACATATGAGCAATTATGTGTTGTGTCCATCTTGAAATCATAAATTGTCATCAAAAGCTATACTTTGTGGATTCTTGTCATCTTATGCTGAAATGCTTATAGATATATTTGTGCTTTGTATCAGGGAGAGAAAAGGTTAAGGGAAAAGATGATGGAACAAAAAAGGAGTCCTTGCAGTGTTGACCACAGTACTTACACCTCCCTCATACCCAAGCGTCAGAAGAGTGATTTATCCATCTCAAACAAGGTTTCTTCATTCTCTCTGTCCCCTTCTTAGATTCCATTTAAGATAGCGTTTGCAATCTTCTGATCTATGTCAGGCCAAAACAAAAAATTCTAATGGATTAATTACTACCTGGAATGTCTTGGTTCCTTGACTTATTACACTTGACAGAAGATAAATTTGCATTCCAAACACTTTCCTTCGTCTAGTTTCTAATTCATGGAAGTCGTTGCACCACCTATTTATTTTCACTGGCCATGTGACAAAATAGATGAATGATCCTGACTATGCCTCTTTCTCTTTCTTACCCTCTCCTTCTGGTAATAGGAAAGGAAAGAGAAGCTTGGAGAAAAGATTGTTCAACTGCAACAGCTTGTTTCACCGTATGGGAAGGTACGTGAATAAACAAATATGAAGATGACTATATCCCCTTAATTTTCATCTTTTACGGCTAGGAGGTCTTTGAAAGCATGTTGGTTACCTTGTCAATTTAAGATCCATAAGCTGTTGCCTATGCTGTTGGCGTCTATGCAATCACTTGTAATGAAATTTTTTTCCCTGTAATGATCCTATTTCAGACAGATACAGCTTCAGTACTGTTGGAGGCTTCTGAGTACATACAATTCCTCCATGAGCAAGTTAAGGTTCGGCTTTCTCTGGTTACATATGCGCATTGCAAATTAGTAGCATACTATTAAAGTAGATGCTATTTTGCTTATGCTGGTATACGGTCAATTTGACAGGTTCCTTCAAGTCAGTAATCTCAATAATATCTCTTAGCTTTTTTGGCTGAACTTTTAATCTTGAGCATAATGTTTTGGCTTTCTAGGTATTGAGCGCACCATACCTTCAAACTGTGCCAGCAACTACAATGCAGGTTAGTGGACCATGAGGGACAGTGGGAAGCAGCATTTAGTTCACAGATTTTCTTCTTAAGCAAGTTTCTTATTTTCATTTTGTGAGATAAAGCACCTCCTGTTAGATTGATGTTCTGTACTGAAGCCATAAATGTGATTGATATACAACTAGTTTCGTGCATATCCTGTCTTTTGCTTCATGGGGTGTTTCTATGGTTCCTGGAAACATGGATTGCCACAAAATTGTAAATGTTTCAATTGCCAAGTATTGCATCTTCTCCACATTATCTAACTTGACCACAAAAATTTATGGAAATAGCGATCTTTTTAGCTTGCTTTATAATTTTAGCAATCATACCTCAAAAACCTGTGAGCAGCTCTCATGGCTTAGCTCCGCCAACAAATGATGGTTCAAATTATTTGGGTCTGGACGTTCATCTGTAAATTTTGTCAGACGTCACCTAGCTTTGATCCTTTGAGAAATATGAATAGTCTGAATATTTTTTTTTTCCTTATTCCACAGGAAGCGGATCAGTACAGTCTGCGAAGCAGAGGTCTATGCCTCGTCCCTATCTCATACACTGCTGGATTTGCTAGCACCAACGGTGCGGACATATGGGCTCCGATCAAAACTACTTCCCCTAGACTCGAAAGCCAATCTCGCTTTTCGAGTGAAGGCTCATCCTTCGTCTAATGTAGACATGATCACGCAAAAGGCGTGGACATGGTGACCGCCTGGTTTCTCAGTAGCATCACTCGTTCTGCTATTTATATATGTATATTTGAAAAGCTTGAGCAGCATATCTTGACTAGAAATGATGAAAGTAATGGTTATGAAAAGTTTTGAATATATATATAAACCCACATCTTTGGCCATGTTGCTTGAGGACCTCATATGCCAAATTGCTTCTCAAATTAGTTGAGATCCCTCTCACCTTCTGTTGCCAAGCTCGGGCATCGATGGAATCATTCTCCTGTGTTTGTGTTCTTACTTGCTAGTCTTGCATGGTTTACATATTTAACCTTAACATTCTGTCTCAACGGGCATGTGGATCTGTTGGCCAGCGGGGAGGGCTCCGGGATAAGAACCGAGTTTGAAACTCGGCACTAGCACCAAAAAAGGGAAGTAAAAACGTACATTCTGTCTGTCGACTTGAGCTTTTGGTTTCCGGGGTGGTATCAAAGTAGTGATTGGTGTGTTTGAATTACAAGGCCTCTTGTCGAGGTCTTTTTAAATTTAGAGCATTTGTCGGTCTACACGTGAGAGAATGGTAAAATGACTTAGAAAACTAGTTGATGCTTACATCTCTCCAATGAAGGCGGGCTTGACTCTGCCGGAAGTCCACACGTGTGGGATAGAGTACGTCATGAGCAACATCTCTCCATGATTAAAGCAGGAGATGTTGAAGCCTGGGGCAGAAGTGTAAAAGATGCTGTCTATGCTCATTTTAAAGGTTTTTTTGTGATGGGCAATCAATCATGATAAGCCGAAGGTATATATAGAAGCGGAAATTTTTGGCGCATCTCGTGAGTCAAATGCTGCAATACAATTCAATCTTTCCTAACTACTAAGCCAATGCCATGCTTTGTTGATTCTAATGGATTTCTAAAATCAAATGATCAGAGCATTGAATGTGTATATTGAATAAAAGATGCAAACCTTAGTGCTTGTCCGCGCCCCAAAGCCCTAATTTGCAAAGATGGCAATTTAGAAGTCGAAGTGTCACAGAAGTCTCACCTCTGCTTTAATGATGGCATAGCCCTTCTTAAGACCATATCAAGAGAAAACTGGCCTAATGGATCCATTTATTTTGGCGGCACTGATTTGTTCGACCAGATCAAGGTAATCACACGACCCCCACATGCGCACGCACAGAGATAGAGAGAGAGAGAGAGAGAGAGTTGTGATCGGAGCTTCATGAAATTGAAATGTAACAAAGCTGCCAACGTAGAGAAATCGACTATTGCAGACGCCCAAAACACATCGAACTTCTCCACTGAACACATCCTGTAAGATTGTAGATCTCGATTGCAGTTCTTCTAAGCACTCTGCATTCACGTAGAAAGATGATTGTCCTGTAATCTCGAGCATCGATACAGCCATTCAGGATTGAAGAACATCTTACCACAAATTTTCTATTTTCCATCATATAAGTAACAAACACATAAACAAGGCGAACCGTCCTCATCCCAAACCGTCTTTTCTTTGTAATCGCCTTTAATGGCTGGTATCTTGCACCTTGCTTGACAGGTGATATGACAAAGTACACACAACATACACCTCTAGTTCTCCCCAAAAAGAGATAGGGTGAAGTGGCGTTGGACATCAGAACCTACATCTGCTTTGGGAAAAAAAAAGTGGCAAAACCGTTTCTATTAATCTCATGGTACAAGTACAGACTGAATGGTACATGCAGGTTCAGACATTGTGCAATACTAGCTGCTGCCTTCGGTCATGGTGGCAGATGAAGCACTCTCGTCGGTCTTGCCGGCTGTAGCATTTGACTTGACATAGGAGGTGGCCACATCTAACATCAACTCTACCTCTTTCTTGTACTGAATTATCGATCATAACATACATTAGAAGATGATACTAAAGAAAAAGGGCAGGAAAAAAGAAGATACAATGCTTTAAGGAAAAGATGCACAGACCTCATCGATAGCCCCCGACCTGATTTTGGATTGCATTATACACCATTTCTTAAAATGGGCACCTGCAGAATTGCAACTTCTCTAAGTTATCGCAGCACAATCTTTTACCTTGAATTCTATCAAAAATGAAACAAAGGAACATCACAACTAAGGAGTTAAGACTCCTGTGCAGGAGATTTCAGGATCATTGGTCACAGAGCTGGAATCAGACAGTAGAATGTAAGGTAACCTATCTGCAGCAGAAGTCTAAGATAACATTAAAACAACACAGGACTTTGTTCAACTTAATTGCCCACACTCGCTAATTAAACAGTGAGGTGTCAAAATTCCACTTAAAGGAATAGCCAAACTCATGCTACAAGGGAAAGATGTTTCCTTGACCAATTATTCTCTACAAACAGTGAGTCCAAACTGGTTCACTGCAACAAGTGAACAATGAAATCAGCACAATCAGATATTCTCTGGACAACTGCATTCGCCCACTTTTTATGTATGTCCCATGTTCCCTTAATGGATTATCTTATTGTCAAGCAAATATTTTTCATCTAGCAACAACAGTTCCAATGTCTTCAAGCATTTGTGAACTAAAAAAGGACCAAGCTTCTATGTGTGGTGATAATTTTCATCAACCAAAATGTTAATGACTGGTTGAAATCATAATCCTCGCCATTAAATTTTCTTGTTCTCTTCCAAGTACATGCGCTCTGGTACTTCATTCATGTTTATTTTGTTTCCTCCACTTTAATTAAATATCTGGACAACTATCAGCCATTTACTCTATCACAGATATCTGAGCTTGGTAAGCATGTCGGTTGAGATGAAAGAGGCATCGGACCAAGAATTATGTCACTGATATGGGGCACCCATTTTTCATCTTCAAAAGCATTATCACCCCTCCCCCCCCTTCTTTTCATCCATCCATCCATCTTTGTCTCCAGATGTTTAAGGCCCAGTACCATCTCAATCATTTCCTTTTTCACAGATGAATGCTATATCAGTTGCTATTATCTAACATCATGCAGACCATTCAACAGGTTCATCTTCCGAACCAAACAGCTCTGAAATTTCCCAGCATTCTGAACATGTCCAACATTTTATGGTCGACGAAAAACTGACCAACGAGATCACAGACTTGTCCTGAAGATTGACCTCAACAGAAATCACTGCTGATTATTGTACCTATGATGGCTTACATCAATTATCCTCTAGATTCCATTCCACACATTATGTGTGGAATGAGTTTGCCAGTCAATTACCTATATCAGTTATCATCAAACAAATTAACCACATTGTTAACTGGTATTAGGCAAATCTAAAACTCCTTCGTGTATCTTGTGTGGCACACAGCAACAATGACCATCTAGGTGAGTGCTCCACATCACAAATTTAGTTAGGAAGTGACTGATGGATGATAGATCCCAAGGAACATACCAACTTTAATAACAATGGTACATGAGCTTTCATCATTCGTTTCCAAATGCCACCTACAGTGAACCTGAGATAGCAAAATCATTTCAACATAACAAATTATGTGGAATGTAGACAGATAGGACGACAGCCTTAAGCAAAACATGTATGCTGCATATTGGCATGTAAAAAACATTCAAAGAAAATTGAGAATGAGAGACCACTACAGCAAATTATCAAAGATGGTTGTGTGATGGATGTACATTGTTCTGTGTGCAGGTGCGCACATGAGAGAGAAAAGAGAGAGAAAAAGGACAACATGAGATGAACCATCCATAAAACAAAATCGATAATACCAAAATGTATTTTCTCCTCTCAAAAACTGCTCTACCTTTATAAAATATTTCTCATTTTTTTTCATGTGCCCATCCTGTTGTCTTTAATCATTTCCAAAACCCTTAAATCATTCAACTGCCTTCACTAATAACATTTATCGGTGTGCAGATTCTCATGAAAAAGGAGATTTAAGTTTATTAGTTTTGAGCACTTTTAACAGAATGGGAGAGCCTTACATAGCTGCATGGAAGTAGGTGCAAGTTGCGTCATCCAACTCACACATAGAATGAATGAGAAAATGACTAAAAATGTCAAGAGTGGTCCACTGGTCCTATTACTGGTGCGCCTCTAAGAGGCCCTAACCATATCCAAAGTAACTGGCATTACTAATTGCATTATGATACTTCCAGGACTCTCCAAAATCTATGGTACAAATTTACCATGAACCATCGAAAAAATGTGACAAGCTGATTGACATCACAGTTACCAATAAAAACTTGAAAAACCAAGATTTATGTAATTCTAAAAAATGTTGATATCACTCATATGATTATACTTGATTAAATAGATCAGTACTTTTTAATGGGATCTTAAAATGAAAAACAAAATTATATGTAAAACCTCAAAGTAGGATCCAAAAGGGACATCATGTGCCTGCTGGACTGTCTCGAACACCTACAAGGAAGAGGAACATTTTCTCAACCATAGTAGATTTAGAACCATAGGGAGATGCAGAAAAGAAGACAAGGGTAAAACCTAAATGCAACAGACGCTGCAGAATGTCAGCCAAAAACAAAAGGAGGGGCTATAGAACAGCTCTACAAGGCAGGTTTACATGTAGTGAATAAAGAGAACATTGACGAGAATCAATTAAGAAGCTATGGCAAGCAAGCATACCAGAGTTTTCTTATCTGGTGATAAAACAGCATGCTGATACTCTGTCATGGCCGTGTCAGGTGGGCACATTGGACTGCTACAAAGAGATCTAAAGGTAATCTCCCTCACTTGACCGTCATATTCGTCAGCAGCATGCCATTGCCCCATCTGGAATTCCATAACAAAAATAGCATGAAATTTCTATTCTAACAAAGATGATTTGTCTTGCTGGGTAAACATAGGGTTCAGCAATCATAGGAATATGTCTATGGACAAGAAAACGATGAGATATTCTGTTATATTGTAACAAACTAAGCAACATGTTTTCATATCAAGTAGGATGAAATCTGGCTTAACCTTGCTTGTCTGCAATAAAGGAGAGTCCCAACATCATTCAAACTAAAGCAAGAACACGATATGCAAAAGATGACTCTTACAGAATGCTAAAGAGATGCACCCTTCAAATATGGACAGGCAATAACACAGATGAGATAAACCAAGCCTTGTCAACACAGGAAACTCCTACCAGCGCAGACAGGCTATGAATACAGACAGACAATTATACTGAGTAGCAGCCATGGAACTACTGAAGATCAGCATGCTATTTAAATTAAGCTGGTCATCATGAGCTCACAGAAAAAAGGACAACATTGTAATCAAATGGAATTTCATAAAGGCATATTCGAAGTTCCTTGATCAGAATGACAGATCAGAAAAGGTTTGTGATGAACCTATGGGTTAAAGGAAACATGAGGATACTGAACTAGAGAAGCAACGCAAAAGGCCATGCAATTGGATGAACATAAAGTTTTTCTGTTTTCTTCTTTAATGCCCACTTAACTTTCATTTTTTCTGGACATGAGCATAAAGTCTAATATACTTAACCGATGAGGCATCCACTAACTTTTATATTGTATATTCAATCAATGCTTTAAAATCCGCAATGCCATCCTGCAAGATTTACAAGCCCATGACAATGCTCTTGCTTGTAGAGTCCATAAGTTAACATACCATAAGTAGCCAGAAAAGTTTGAGGCACACAGTCACAGATTAATTCAAGTCTGAACTGCATCAGCCACCCAATCAATGAAAAGTCTATCAACTGAACCATACTTGAGCTACAAAAAGGAAACAAGCTCGATTCTAGTTAGGACTTCAAGCTCGAACAACTCATATGGAGCTTGTTTATAAAGAACATTGAAAAATAAATTATACATAACTTGATTTTTGGAAACCCTTAATGAGTTTCTGTGCTATCTATCTCATATGTTTAGATGCAATTTAACTATAAATCAGGGACGCAGATGTACTAACAAAATGCCAATGGCAATGGTAATTAATGAGAAAAACAGCTAACAAGGCATATCCTGTGGCTTGATCATATGCATTATTTTGAGTATGTTTACTATAAGCTAAGTAGCAACTTACGACAAGATTAGTATCCTTTCTTGCTGAACGGTACTCGTTTATATACTTCGAATCGTCACTCAAAAGTACATTAAAGACTTTTTCCGCTGAGCAAGGGAAGGTGTCCTGAGAGAATAATCAGTCAGATTGTGTTCACAATATAAAAATTAAACTTCAGTGTGAAAGGGAGAATGCTCACTTTGTATATTTCAACTAAAACTTCTTCTTTAATGAAAGGTTGAAGCTTTCCAGTCTTGATTACACTATCTTCAGGAATCTTGGGAGACCTTCTACTACCCCTCACAGAGCTACTATGAGCTCGTAATTCTGACTCAACCTTTTCCTGTATTCCAGAAAGTATCAATGTCAGAACACGTCATCTACTTTTTAGATTAAGGAGCACATCTGGAAGGATGAGAACTCAAGTACTTCAACACATCAGGTAAAATCTTATAACCAAGACAAAGAAAATTTTAGATACTGTTTACTAGAGATTTATCAAATTGAAATCATCCTCAAATCAGTTTTTCAGTTTTAGAATTTCACGATGATACATTGTATGTGAGTTCTAAAAGTAGAAGCCCACAATTGCCTAAATATAAAAAGTACTCTCCCTAACAATAAGAGATTGTTAGCATCCAAAGCATTTAGCAGTATAATGTAGTGCCAGCAAGCACAGTTTCCTTCCCAATCACAGATAAAAATGCAGGTCCTTCGAATAGGCTAATGCAGCCATCCACAACTTATGCTAAAAATAAATCTAAAGATTATAAAGACTTTAATATTGTTTCACTCATTTCAGAGTATAAAGTACTATTAATGCAAATCAAGAGTAACCCCTGGCTACATGAAAGTAGGACAAAGACTGTATCATTGTCCAAAACGAAAGCAAGGACATTGAGGGCAAAGATAAGCCAGTCCAAGCTGGGAAATAAAGCACTTAATTTATATGAGATCAAATTGTATGTGAGTCCTAACGCATGATCAGCACCAATGTACCAGTAAGCACAGTTGAAAACATGAGCTTTAAACCATTGGTGGGTGGGTGGGTGTGGGCACATTTGTGTTGTTTTTGGTTTTTTTTTTTTTTTTTTTTTTTTTGGGGGGAGTTTGGAGGTGTTTATTCCCTTCAGGTGGGGATTGGGAGGGCTAAGGAATTGATTGAGAAAAAAAGACAGATAAATTCAAACAAAGTAAGAGAAGAGACCTTCTTTTCAGCTTCCAACATTGCATGGAAGTTGCTTAATGAACGCTGTAGAGCTCTCAATGCATGGTTCCTGTTCCAAAATGATGCGAACTTATATCTAACTCTACCTGGAAATGTTTTAAAAAAATCAAGATCACATAGAATCTATCATTACCATTCAAAAACAGAAACTTAAAAGAGTCTCACTACTCAAGCAATTTTGCTAAGGCAAATCCACAGAATTACATTCTTCTATCCAAAATTCAACTGACAGGAAGTCATCACTAAAAAGGCAATGTTATTCAAAGGTAACAACTTTTCTCCTCATAAATGGATGCCTATCACTCAAACGTCCCTCTGCTCATAACTAAAGCTACTCTTCCACAGACAAACGAAATTGTCACATTCCATATGCAGTGAGAAGTCACATTGTCCAGCTGATAAAACAAAGGTCCTAACATGAAAACCAAGCCTAGAGCACCATCATGTTTGCATCTTGTTACAAAATTGAGACATTTGCTTGCTAGAAAAATGTCTCTTCATTACTTTAGGAAAATAAACTGAGTAAAAGCAACAATTTCACATGCAGTCTTTCACATAGTATTTATACTATTACTAAGTAATTCTTTAGAGCCCACATGAAACTGAGTTTAAACGGACTTTGACAAACCAAATCCAGAAAACAGGTACAAATTTAAACAATATCTTAACTGGAAGACAATTCATTATAAATGTTTTGGAAATCTAAACTTTCCTAATTGACACGGGTAATTTTCTTGGAATGAGTACTTCTTCGACTACCAAAGTATCTCAATCAGTGTTCTTACTATTTACAGCTATCTTAACTGGTGCCCTAAGGTTCTGACCAAAAAAAAAAAAAAAAAAAACTGGTGCCTTAAGGTCATTTGTGATAAAACTAGTTTAAATTTCATATAAATTTAGAAGGCCAAAACGAGATCAAGAAGCAGATAGCCCAACTAAACCACACAGAAAACTTTGGCTCCCCATAAATTAACCGACTACAGGGTCAAAGACTAAAAGCTATGATCTCAATTCTTTCAGATTAGCATTAAAGGAAAGAAACAAAAAAGCTAAAATTGTTAGGATTGATTCATCAGTTTTCCCTTTAGGCATCTGCTTTGCGTTGGTCAAACAAGACAAGCTTCCCTCCATGTAATAAAAGACAGTTCATCTATAACAACAACAGAACCAAATTCTTTTCACCCAATAGCCAGGTATATGGACTTAATTAGCCAGTGCATGTCACTGGTTTGCTAACTAGTTTCCTAGATAATTGAATCTCTTAGACTTACCATCAGGACTTCCCAAAGGAGGTACACCATGTCCACCCGCACCCATGCGAAGAATAATCGTTATAGCAGGGTTGATAAATGCATGCTGGCTCCTTTTTATCTAAATCAACCAGGTTTTTTAGGCATATAAGCATCCCTAATCATTCAACAACCAAACATCATATAGATGGAAAGAACATACCTCGTCAATATCTTGAAATGGTATAACCACCTGCATTGAAAACAAGGGGAAAGTTGGAAACTTGGTGAGGACAATGCAACAGGAAAAGATGTAAAAGAATAGGCAAATAAATGAATAATATTTAAGACAGAGCCATGAACTAGACTAAGCCAACATATCTGTATTGAAGGTGATGGGCAGTCAGATTTTCAGTCTCTATCTATCTATCTATCTATCTATCTATCTATATTTTGATGCAAATAAAATCAAATTCTCAAATAAAAACACAAGATAAAAAACTTACCTTCATTTGCTTTGAAAAGACATTAGAGTGAAAGCAAATGTGCCATGCTGAAACATACATTCGACCATGATATAAGAATGATCTCTCAAGGGCACATGAATAACTATGGTCAGCAACCTGAAAAAACAAAGCATGAGGCCTCCAGCTGGAATTAACTGACAAGTATTTAGTGAAAATCAGATTAAAGTTCAAACCAAATAAGAAGCAAACATTGATGAAAACTTCATGAACTCACCTCGTCTGGAAGGAGATTAAATATTGTTTGCAAGGGCCCAGGCTTCTGGTGAACCACTGTTGGTCCTTGCTTATCTAGGGATTTTCTCCTACGAGCAGTAGTTCCAGAATATCCATTTATGCCCCTGAGATAGAGAGATCAGAGGAACAATCCAACAACATTAACAAAAAATATAAGGGTTCCATGAGACCTTATCTGTTCAAAAGTAATAAGCAACAAGTATTGCTTGGAAAAATGCAACATCCAACTTTTAAAATAATATTTAATGATAAGTTACAAGAAAGGTCAGTTCATAACACTTTAGTTTGCAAAAACATTTCAGCACCAATTGATGTTAGACACTCACTGCATAACAAGAATGGTACAGCTTAAAGTGTTTATCTGCCCATATCATGTGTTCATACACTCTTCGAAGTTCATTTGATTTTTGTTGCCATTTTTAGCATTCATAGATAAAATCAATGAAATTAAGCATGTTTATAATAGCTAATTAAAGATAACTTATATTCAGTTTGTCTACCCTAGTGTAGATTTAGATATGCAATTCTGCAAAAGTTTCACTGTGACAATTAAGAATTGATCTCCCTTTTCTTTGATTTAACAAAAATGCCATGAAAGAGGATAATCCTTAAAAGTTACATATCTGTATCATAATTTTGAATGGCTAAGGTTCATGTATAGAAAGCCAATAAAAAACATTACACAGTGCCAACATCCAAATCTAACCCCCATCCCAAGGGTCAAAAACTCCAAAATCTGCATCTAGTTAGATAACACATCCGATTTTTTTCAACTTTCTATCATCAAAGGTCCAAGTACACCATACACCATCCACGTTTGATGTTTACAGCAGACCTTTCCACCCTGATCTATATCTCACAAATGTAGTTGCAGTTTTTGAAGATCAAGCAGACGCTAAGGACCCGAATGATAACTATTCTGATAAAAAATTGATTTATGGAAGAGAAATAGATTTTTTTATTTCTATTTCTAGATGAGTTTCTAAGCAAAAATACGCATTTGATAACGATATAAAATTTCTCCATTTTCGACGATTGGCGATTGGCGGCTGGTGGATGATGGCAGTGGCAACCGGTGGACGGCGGCAGCGATCAATGACCAATGGCAAGGCTGACAACTAGCAGCAGCGGCCGGCAGTTGGGAGTGGCTACAATGGATGGTGAATGGCAGGCGGCGACTGCTGCCGCCTATGGGCGATCAGCGACCAATGGCAGCCGGCGATGGTGGCCGGTGGCCGAGAATGGTGACAACGGACAGTGAATGATGGTCAGTGACGACAGATGAGCAACTGACTAATAGAGAGGACAAAAATTGAGAAAAGTTTTTATTTCTCATTTCTGGAATAAAATAAAAATTAAAAAATTTTACTTCTGATTTATGTTCCAAACCTATTTCTAGAGCAGAAATTTATTCCAGAAATAGAAAAATGAAACAGTTTTACAAACCTGAATTTCCATTCCATAAACAAGTGTTCTAAAACTTATTCCTAGAGCAAAAATTCTGGTTTGTCAAAACATTTCATTTTTCTAATTTCTACTCCAAAATAGATTTGTAATAGAAATAAGAAGTAAAAAATTTATGAAATAGAATTGAGAAATAAAAACTTTTCTCATTGTCTGTCCTCTCTACTATTCAGCCACCCACCCGCCGGGCCCCGCCCGCTGCCGATCGCTGATCGTGGCTGCTGCCCCGAGTAGGAGAAATTTTGTATTGTTATCAAACAAAATTCTATCTCAAAAATAGAGATTTTGCATCATTATCAAATAGGAATTTTTGCTCAAAAACTCATCAAAAAATAGAAATAAAAAAATCTATTTCTCTTTTAGAAATCAAGTTTAGGTGAAAAATTTTATCGTTCACACCCTAATTCTAAGCTATGTTTAAAAAGCCGAGGGGATGTATCACAGTAAAAATTGAAAATCCCAGGACCAAGAAATTTTAACATCCCAGTTTCTTTTCTAAGAAAATTTTTACTTTGTTCTTACATAACTATCTCTTCATCTTCACTCCTTTCTTTTCCTTCTTCTCAAACAAAAGAGAATTTTCTTGACCTCCACTTTCCTTTCAACCGTTTTCATTTCTTCAACTTTCTTCATTTCTTAAGCAAGCACAGAATAACAGAGTATAATATTCACAGAATAATTCCGATCAGTCATTCAAAAGAGAATAAGACACTTGATCCAGAAAAAAGAAAAAAAGAAAAAAAAGAGAAGGGATACTAAAAATGGATTTTTCATTTCCATTTCGCATATGGAGATAACCGTAGTCATATTTTGTATTGTTATCAAACAATAGGGGCAATTATATTTTGTATAGTCATATAGATATAACAAGAAATGGGCATAATTGACTCAAAAGGGGCAATTATAAAGTCAACAAAGACAATGCTACCTTGTCGAATTTACAGGTAACTTTGTTGTTTTAATATGAAGACAAACCTGACAAATAAATACAGCATAGTCATTAAAAGTGTAATCACAATATATTCAGAATGCAACCTACTTTTCGAACATGAATTACCTGCCCTGACGAGCTATCCAGAGGATACCATTCAGCGCCAGTTTGACCTTCACTTTCAACTGGTACAGTCACTGAACCAAGAACAGCACTTTTCCAAATTATATCCCAATCATATATGGTCACATTAATCTGCCAGGCATATAGGACAAAGTTATTGCTCTTGTTTATCAAAAAATAAAATATAACAAACTTTCCACTGTTCAAAAAATTAATACCACACACAACATTAGCTCAAAAAGATAAAGGTCGTTCCAGCCAAAGATAAACCAAAGAAGCTGAGACTGCATCTGCATTTCACTAAGATATAGATGCTACAAAGTGACCCCATTTCCACTAATAGAAGAAATATTTAAGTAATAATGGAATAGCCAGTCAAAGTCACTTATCTTAAGAGGAGAAAGAAAGAAATTGTCAAACTGACTGTAACACAGAAAATTGCATACGCTGAGTGTTTGAATCATCACAAAGAAAGAAATTGTCAAACTGACTGTAATACAGAAAATTGCATACGCTGAGTGTTTGAATCATCACACTTTATTCATCATTTACACCTAAAAGTTCATGTATCTTATATTGCGATACCCTATGTTCTAGAATATCAAATTTTCACAATGATCATGATAATTTTGATTAAGGAAGGATTCACAAAGTACTTTCCTGGCTATAGAAGCCTCTAGCAACCAGTCTGTTTGTCGCAAACTTTTGGGGCATTTGAGACAATTAAAGACAATTTCAATTGCTAAATTCTCATTTTAGTGAAGAATTCTACAGTTTTCTCGCCATTCCCAACAAGATGAGAGTGCCCTAAAAACAAACTTCTTTCCGTGAATTTATTGCTGATGTCATCATCATCGTTACCAAATTTCCAATACCTTTAGCATTCTTTGCATATCTCAATCAACATTATCTAAGTACTTAAAGTTTATTAGAACAAGTTTGGTGCATTGTTCTCAATTTTCCAATTTGTGCTTTTTTAATCCTAATTATGGTTTAAATCATTTACACATTTTAAATCTTCCTTTTATTCTTCCTGCAAATTGAAAGACAGATAAAACAATTTGTTGTCTTCTTGTTTTCTTAAAATCTTTCTAATTTTTAGAAAATTTGAAACCAAGAAAAGCTATTGAATGTACTTCCTAACCAGTTTACTCAAATCAAAAAGAGCAAACTGTAGATTTAGTAAGTAACCAGACACACTCTAAGACTCTCATTAACCTTTTAGATCATTATGCTGCATTTCTTTACTTTCAAGCTACCCAATGAAATATCCTCGAAATGCATTGAGGCCCATTTTGCATGAATTGAAGCTTTCGAAAGAACAGTTTCCTAACAAGATATTGAAGCACATTTTAATGGTTTGAATCCCAGCACTGCCTGTTGGAGTGCCATAGTGCCCCGAACCTCCTGCTGTCTATTCGATGTGGTCACGTCAACATATGCTTAAACGTAAGGGGAAGTGTTAAGAGATGAGACTTGTGTTCATTATATGTCGGTTTATAAACATTCATGCTATTAGAAATAAAATAAAAAACATTTCCTAACATGATATCAAGGCGAAGATAATCTTTCGACTCCAACACCACCTCTTATTGTTATGTGCCCCATCTTTCTGATGCGAATATGTTCACATCTCGAATTTCAAGTATAGAGTCCAGCTCCACAGGAAGTCAAGTACTATTGGATATGCTCCATTTCCTTTTAACGAGAGAAATTCACTATAAGGAATCCAAGGAGTGCTAACACAGTTAATAAGGAATCCGCAATGTCACTCAAATAAGTCAAAAGACATGCTTCTAACAGTTTAAGCTTGGCGAAAATGGTTCCCCACACTATTCTTCATTTTAGAGTGGACAACATCCTATGTTGTGTAATTCCAGTCCTTTTTAAAAAAGTCAAGAGAAATCAACTACAATGCACAAAAGGACTACCAACCCTTTACAGAAAAGAGCTTAAAAGCCAAAAAAAGAGCTTATTTACAAGCTAAGAAATCCAATAAGTCAATTATGATATTATTCAGACATATCACAACCCATTTTCTAACAGTTAAGTTTTTGCAGAAACAGCTTCCCAATGCTATCCTTCTTTGTAAAGTGGCCAACATCCATAGTTGCTTTCCGCTTTGATTATTGGCAGATCTAGTTAAAGCCAATACACAATTTTGATGCTTTAGCTAGCTTCTGAAGGATCACTCAATATAAAGAAGGCAGTTTTGGACAACACTTATCTAACAGTATGTACTACCACATTGCTGCCGCCCTTTTTCACAAAACCATAAACAAAACTACCTCAAATGATACATTAACCAACTATATGAAGGTGGACTGAGAACATACAAGACGGACATATGTTTGCCAATCCATCATTAGCTAGAAAGGTAACATGTGAAGTGCCACTTACCTTTATTTAGCAAAAGAACTTCCAAAGGCAAATTAAAAATGCAATAACTGCACACCATGAATTAAGGGCAAAAAATATTTCAACCTATTAAAAGAAGCAAAATCTTTGAAAGAACAAGTAGAAGTACGCTAAGGTGCCCTTAGCATAAGTAGTTTATTTTGATCTCCAACTTTGAACTTAAAAAATCTTAGAGAATAGAGAAATGAACGACTCAAACTACTGGTGAGCTACCCACACTTAACCTATCGTCTATCCTAATTTACCCCAGCTTTTTGGGCTTTGAGTCAAGTTCGAGTAGTTTGTGACACAAACTTGACTCAATTGACTCACCAAGATCAATCAAGAACATGTATTGTTCATAATAATCTTTATGCAGCTTTTGCCAAACATTAGGATGTATCCCTTTTGAGCACTTTCTTGATGCCTACTCCAAGGACATAATCGTCACGTGTGATACTAATATAACTCTTTTTGAATGGAAATAAGTTGTCACACTCTTTTCATTAATTTAATTTGTTCTCGATTTATTTAAGGCTTAAGCAAAAAGATCACACATTATCACTCCTTAAAAGTGAATCACGGTACAGCACAATTAAAAAAACTATGGACAAAGATTTAAAAAGTTTATAGCCAGACAAGCCTCTTTTTGCAGCAAGTTCACATCAATAAAAATTTACCACAGAATATTCAGTGTTATTGCCTATACAGTTTAATCATCTTAACTGCTTACAACTTCTGGACATAAGGCATATCAAATAATTAGTTACCTCAACAGGAAGCTCATCTACAGAAAAATTGAACTCCTCTCCCCACATGGGATTCCTAGAACCCTGCACCATTGAGCTGCAGTGCAAGGTGATTATTAATCAGAAAACTGAGTGTAAAAAATTCATTGAAAGGAAAAACAGAAAATCATTATTAAAGGACATTACAGGGCAAACTCTTAAACCCATGAATACATAACAAACAAGCAACTCTTCTCATAAAATTAGCCTTCCCTAGGTTACGGACTGTAAACGGATAAATGAATTTTGCCCTTCAATTGTCGCCGGAGATAAGTTGGGGGAAACATTACTACTGTGGAGGCACACATATACGTGTGGAGACAGACGGAGCGGATTAATTGTCTAATTGCTATATAAATCTCCACAATAGACGAGTGCATTAAGAAATCCCTATATTTTTTCTCACATGAATAAACGGTATATGACCGATTTGCCTTTCATAACTAGTCACGTGCTATACCGTGGTCCAATATGTTAGAAAAGTTTGGCTGGAGTCATCGCCATCAACAGATGCCAGTGGCCACTGTAACACCATGACCACTAGAGCAACTTGCACCATTGTCTCTTTTAAATTGCTCGGTACTTCTAAAAACACACAAATTTGACTCATCTATTTGGCCAAATCAGTCAGCTAATGTACCCTTAGCTGCATCAGTTTGCACCAAGGAAAGACCACCATCGGGATGGGTCGACAAGTCTGAAAAAAAGTGCGGGCATTGTGTATAAAGGTCATCTTCATATTTTTCCAGTTACAATCGAGTGAGCTTCATTATCATTTCTACAATCAATATTCACAAGCCTTAGACAATCTATGAGGACACTGAAGATTTATTTACTGGACAACTGCATGGGTAACAACAAATCAAATAACCTGAATCGCTTTTCTGTACCACAGGTTATGATAGCATATGGATCTGAAGTGCCATTCAGATTTGCACCAATAAGATTTTTAGCAGCTAACAATTCCACCTGAAAAGGAACATAGCCACAAACTACCTTATTATGGGAAAAGACCTTTCTAAACTCTAAAAGAGTAATTAATAATGTACAATTCTTTCCGCAGAAGATTTCTGAAATACACATGGAAAACATATATAATACCTTAATTTCATAGGCAGAATTGCTATTAGAATCTCCCTTCGAAAGTGCCATCTACAAAATAAGTGCAGAACTGCATGTCAAACAAGTAGAAAATTACTAGAAGAAGGGTTGGATACTCAGCAAGAACCCCATTGTCAGAGCCAAAAAAGTGTTAAAAACAACAACAGTTGCTTGTCACTTGTAAGACATCTATCCCCATCTCTTTAAAACATTCTTCCAGTTATAGTTATTAATACTGGATCACTAATAACCTGATACATCACAACAAATTGCTACAATCATTATCAGTTACATTCTTAAATGTTGTATCAGCCCCCAGATAATTACCGCAAAATACAAAACTCTTGAAATTTCCAATGCAAACGCTAAAAGAAGGGAGTCATATTTTCCTCAGAAGAACTAGAGAACCTACAGGGGTAAAAATCAAGAGACAAAATGACGCCTGATAATGAGCAGGATCTCACTCTACTTAATCTCCAGTTTTCTCCAACTTCATAAAATGTAAGCATCGTGTCTCACATGGTTCACATTACCAAAATACAAGAAACAAGGGAAAACCTTTAAAAAAAAAAAAAGCATCAGCAGTCCTGCCATTTTAATAAATTTCAGCCTGTTCAATCTGGGGTCCCAGATCCTCCGTTCTACGTCCATGCCATAAGGAACTCCGAAACGGTGGAATAGAGCAGATTAAACACGGTCAGAGACGTCGCACCTGTACGGCTGACCTTTCATTATCGCCGTTTGGCACTGAAAAAGCGAACTTGTCCCGGAGAAACTTTTACTAAATAGTCCCAAAAAAGGTAACTTTACACGAAACATTACTCACAGAGACCAACAAAGCTCATCCCCCCCAACACCAGAGACGACGACAACCAAAAGGATCCTCCCGTCAAACGCATTCCAGCTCGACCACGACCATGATCAGCCGATCACCAGCTCCAAACATAAAAAATTAAGAGAAGAATAGAGCGCGCGCGCGCGAGAGAGAGAGAGAGAGAAACCGTCATCGGAATCTCCGCACCTTGCCGTTGTCGTCCCCGGAAGCGGCGGCCGAACTCTCGACGGACAAGTCGGGGCAGCCGCTCCCGTCGGCCCCGGACGTGAAGAACCAGTACGCCAGCGTCACGAATACCGCGGTGGCCACCGTGACCTGGACCTCCCACCACGAGGGTATCAGAACCTCCAGAATCGCCGTCTCCATCGCCATGATCGCCGCAACAACAACACCACCACCAACACCAACAATAATAGCAACAGCAGCAGCAGCAGCACCACCGAACAACGAAACTACTCGCGCATCATCTTCGCCATCGCCGTCGCCGCCGCGAATCTGGGGAGGAAGGCCGATCGAGGTTCTCCGGCGAGGGGTTCTAGGGTTTGGCGAGCGACGGTGGAGCCGAGCGATCGCGGAAATGGCAGCATTTGAATGACGGAGAGAGCTAGAGAGAGAGCTAGAGAGAGAAGAAAGAGAGAAAGTCAATATTGGAGGGAGGAAGATGGAGACGCTGTCGCCGGAGAGGAGAGCATGGAAGATCACGACGAGGGGTTTGTTGACCGATTTGCCCCTCCTTATGCCCGGCGAATATGCTCCGCGCATCGCGCGCCGGCTTCGGTGGTGAGGGCAGATCGGGAAAGACGATTATGTCCCGTCGATTTTCTTTTTTTTTTTTTAAGGTAGGTGGGAATTTGTAACGGCAATCGATTGATAGATTTGAGAGAGATAGTAAGCTTTTTTTTTTTTTTTTTTTTTTTTTTTTTTGGATTTTGATGAAAGCAACCCTATGCTCGATTTTTTGTCGTGTTTAGTACTTGATTGCAAAACTCAAAGATTCTTCTAATTGTACTAATTTCATGTTGATGATTCAATTAATTGATCGATATAGTGTATTATATACTTATACCATTATAGATGCCTCTTCATAAATTATTGATAACATGACGCCAAAACTCTAGATTATTAAAAAATAAAAATCTCTTTTTTCATTGCCATGACATTTGTCACATCCTTCGCAAAAGAGGGTATGAATATTGCTATTGTATCATGTGATGTGACAATTACATGTATATATAATGACATGACGATATTTAGTGATGATGACACATCGTGTATTGTGTTGGTCACATTTAAATGCGGCTAATGGTTGATTGTCATTTGTGACATGTTGAATATTTTTAGCCCTATGTCTTAAGATAAGAATCCTAATAGATGCTGCTGCAGTCAGAAACCAATTGAGTTGATAAGCATGAGTATTTATTCATACTTGACTTGGAATAGAGGTAGGTGCTAATTTTTAATTTTGCGACAGATTTTAAATATATAAATTTTGTTTGGTCAAATCTCTTTGATTAAAGGTAGGTGTTAATTTAAAAAATTGGTAACTGATTTTAGATAAATAAATTTTATTTAGTCAAATCTCTTTAGTTAATTAAAAACTAAAACTTTCAATTATGCCAATTTATATGTAAACCTTTGAAGGTTTACCAGTTTAGTAATAAACATATTATTTGGACAATTAATCGGAAAAACTACATTGATAAATCGTTAAAAGATTTACCACTAGATTAGTAAATCATCAAAAGATTTATAACTAAATTGCCATTATTAAAAGGTTTTAAATTAAATTAGCCGTTGTATGATGGGTTTAAGATTTCTTTAATAATTTTCCCTTATCAAAACAAATTATTTTATTTAATTTACAAGGTTAAACTAATATTATTCTTTTATATCCATAGGCCTAGATAAAACGAATGCATTTTTTCGATGTATTCTAAAGCAAATTCAAGACCTAGCAAGTCTTTAAACTGCTCAAGGAAAAAAATAGGCGGAGGGACCCGCCTTGAGGGTGGGAGTCCCTTCGTGTCTGTCTTCCATAAAGGTAGGGTTAGGCCTTGAAAAGATTCTAACCCTACTTTGGGCCCGCCACAAACTTCTCTTTAAGAGAAGACGGCCAGCACGCCTGATCCTCGTGAAGCCGATCCCCAGGTAACCAATCCTGGGGCATGTTGAAGGAGATGATGGTGCTCGTCCGAAGGACGAGGTGGCCGGCAAGAGGGTCTTAAGATGCCATTTACGATTTAATTATTACCACATAGGATTTTTTAATTTAAATAAAAAATAATCTCGAATATTAAGTCTTTATTAAAAATATAGAGGTTTGAACCCAACAGATATTTTATAAATATAAACTTTGACCTTTTCTAATCAAATTGAAAGTATCTGCACTTGTATCTCATCATAGAAATGAATAACAAATTGATGTACAAAAAAAACGATGTACAAAAAAGGATAACGATGAACTTCCATCCTTCCTCCCTATTGAAAGGGACTATAAATCAGGGGTGAGCATATATGAGCTAGTTCAATTGAAGATCGGTTCGGTTCTTGATTTCAAAAATTAGGAACTTGCCTTGATCGGTTCGGCCCGAACCTAGTTAAGTTTTTTAACTCTTTTTCTTCATTTGTTCAGTCTTCGATGTGTTTGGCGTACTATTCTTAAGCAAAAAGAACTCTATACGTGTTTAATATGATGTGTATTGTACGTTTAACAAAATGAAACGAAAAAAAAAAGCCTTGGCCGATTCCAGGTTAACACAATCGGTTCCTAATTCTAAAAATCAAGACCTGGCTCTGACAGGATAGATTCTAGATTTCAAGTCTTAAACTACCAATTCCGAAACCAATTGCTTCCACTATAGATGTCTAACTATGTTGGTCTAAATCATCATTGCTTATATAGTATCTGACACATTATTATATACTTTGAGGGTCCCAATCCTTTTTTCTCAAACTTTCTCAATTAATTATTTTACAAATATCTTAGCCAAAGGTAAATGCATAAATCAATAATTCAATTTCATCTCCCACATGTTTTAGTATTAAAATTTCTATGGGAAGAATTCCAAATAAAAGTCTATAGTGCCATCATTTTTTCAAATAATGGCATAAAATGGAATTTGTTTTAAATAAGAGTCTAAAATGATTATATTAGTTTTAAATGAGGGCTTGACTTTCTAGTTGGCCGGCCACCGATGGTGCTTGGAGAGTGTTGAGCGAGGGAAGGCCTCACCTTGGT
The DNA here is from genome assembly GCA_014182375.1 of Eucalyptus virginea. Taxonomy (NCBI): domain Eukaryota; kingdom Viridiplantae; phylum Streptophyta; class Magnoliopsida; order Myrtales; family Myrtaceae; genus Eucalyptus; species Eucalyptus virginea. Next base: position 15,713,329 of record CM024516.1, on the reverse strand, counting down.
GAGGCAACCACCCTCATTGGTCATAGGCAAGGTTGACCCTCATTAGCGGCCGACCAAAGATGGCCTTGCCTTGGCGAGGCAACCCTTGCCCTAAGTGAGGCCGCCCTCGCTAGATTTGAGCAAGGATCGCCTCGCTAGTGACCGACCAAGGATGGCCTTGCCTTAGTGAGGCAACTCTTGCCCTAGGTGAGGCCACCCTTGAGAACTACAAGTGAGGGTCGCCTCACCAATGACTGGTGAGGATGGCCTCAGCTCAAGAAGGCCACCCTCACCAGATTTGGACGAGGGCCATTAGGGGTGAGCATGGTCCAGGTTGGGCTAGTCTACTCCCTAACCCTAGGACTAACCTGTACAGTGTCGATTCTCAATTTTTGAGACCAAGGACCGACCCTATTGAGCTTGGGACCGAGAACTGGACCGATCCACTAGGTTTGGTCCGGTTCCAGGGTCAACCCGAGACCAACCGATAATTTTTTATTTCATTTTTTGTACTCCTTAAAAAAACGATTGAGGACCGGACTAACTCAACGAGTTTGATTTAGTTTTCAGGTTAACCTAAGACCAACCAATAATTTTTATTTTTATTTTTTGTACTCCTTAAAATGGCAATCGAGGACCGTACCGACCAAATGGATTCGATGATGAGCAAGGTCAACTAAGAAAGGCAAGCGGTGTGGGTCAAGTGGGGTGAGTGTCGAACAGAATGAGCATCGAATGTCGAGTGAGGAGCAATAAGCCAATTGAGCATTGAATAGCAAGTAGCATGAATGACCCCAAGCAAGCGAGGCGAGTGTCGAGCGACGAACGACGAGCGGAAAAATTGTTTCTTTCGATTTTGGCAAACTGAAGACTAATAGGACAAATAAGACAAAAGAGAACGAATACTAGAAGAAAATGCCATAAGGAGCCGTTTATACCTTTTTGGACGCAGTAAGAACTCCTCACAAAAATATTTTCCTCATTCGTAAATTATAACTATTGATATTGTAAAAAACATTAAAAATCTAAGTTATTAAAGAATAATGTAAAATTACTTGAACTCCTCACTAAAGAGCTATTTAATGTAGTTGACGCTATTTATTTTAAGGTTTTCTCTATATAAAAAAATTATAAATAATACATTATATATATAGTCGGGGTTGGTCCGGATTAGACCGACCAAACTCTCGGACGAGATTGACTCGCACACAATCTTTGGTTAAGAAATTCTAGGACCAAGGACTCGACCCAATCTCCTTGGGAATCGGACTAAAACCGGCAAGGTTGGGTTGGTTCGGGGTTGACCCTAGACCGATGCTCACCCCTATGGCCAACGAGGTCTCCAAGCCCTCACCCAAAAAAAAAAAAAGGGAGAGAGAGAGAGAAGAGAAAAAAGAAAAAAAATAATTTAAAATAAAAATGGCATGTTTACAAAATCACCCTTTGACAAGATGGAATATTTAAACAACTGGCGAGGTTAGATTTTCTATAGCCACTTAGCCTCTTATTTGAGATTAATATAATCACTTAAACTTTTATTTAATACAAGATTCACTTCAAACTCTTATTTTAAAAAAATGAGGGTATTTCTAGCCCTTATTTGGAATTTTCCCAATTTCTTTCACTTTTATGACGCAATAATTTTCCTAAAAAAAATTCAATAATGACTTATCTTTGATCCTTCTACATATACAATTTCATTGAATTTTGTAGTTTTACTACAATTTATTTTCATAGATTTTACAATACAAAAAAAAAAAAAAAAAAAAAAAAAGTGATTTTGCTTAATCTTCTAGATACTAGTTCCCGTGTGCATGTGTGCATATTTGCTAGTCCATTTAATACAAAGGAAATATGGATGAATAATGGATTGCTAGGGGACTCTATGTATTTCACTTTCGACACAATCAGAAGAGACTCTCTTACCAACTTTCAAGCAATTGAAAAAAAAAAAAAAAAACGTGCATGAAGTTACGTTTTTTTTTTTTTTTTTTGATTAATTGCATGAAGTTACTTAGACAATAGGGAATTAACACCTAATTTACCTACTTTCTTCAATATGTGTCAATTTCCCTAGACTAGATGATTTGATTGGCCTTGACCCAACTACATGCTTTGCATAGTAAGTTTAATGAGGCCAAATTACAATAATAAAAGGGCTGAAATCAGGAACTTGTTCATGAAATTTATATATATTGAACAAGATGGAATTGTTGAAAGGCTACCTTTGTCGAATTTCCTCAAACCTTAACTTAGTCATGAAGCTTGGTACTCTCTGACAAGTTCTTTTTTTTTTTTCTTTTTCACTACTTTTTTACGGGATAAGTGTATTGGAAGTCTTAAAATTTGTTATAAAAATGCAATTAAGTTCCAAAACTTTTAAAAAAATGTAGCTAAATCTTAAAACTTATTATAATGTGCAATGAATTTTAAAACTTTCAAAAAGTGCAATTAAATTATAAAACTTTTCAAATTGGTTTAATTAAATATTAGAAATTTGTCAAGTTGGTGCAATCAAGTTCCAAAATTTTTTAATATTGTTCGTTTTTCATGTTAAATGGAGTGAAAAAAAAAAAATGACTTGATTGCACAAACTTTATAGTTTTAGGATTTGATTGTTTTTTTTAAAATTTCATGACTCAATTATACTTTCTTGATAAATTTTAAGATTTCCAATATTCTTATCCCTTTTTTTTTTTATAATTTTCTTTATAAGAATATAATTAGAGAGTCCTATGAAATGTCTTGCAAGTCCCATAAATATATCGAATTCAAACATTTAATGTGTACTAATGATTTTTATCAAAAATAAGTCGCAAGCAATTGATGAGATTTAAATAGCTGTAATTTTGTTTTTTTCATCTTTAGCGACATCTTAATCGAAGCTCTCCTTTGAAAAAGATTCAAATTGGCACTAGTATATGTTTGAAAAATAATTAATACAAAAAAAAATTCAAACTAATACACATATGATAAATTTATCTAAAACTAATTTTTGATCTCAAAAGACCCTAAATTGGTACATCCATTACAAATTTATCATTTATTAATTTATGTCAAATTAAATTAATGTCTCGAAAAATCATAATTGATTCACTTATGATAAATGGAGGATAAAACTCTAAATTGATATACCCATCAACTATTACATATTACCCAGTAATTTGACAGTCAAATTCAATAGAAACTAATACATGGTAAATTTGTCACCGGTGTAATAGTTCGAGGTTTTTGATAAGGGTTAATACCTTAAAAAACCCCAAACTGGTACACTTGTGACAAATTTACCCCAAACTATTTTTTTGACCATGAAAACCCCTAAACTGGTAAATTTGTGACAAATTTACCCCTACCGATTATAAAAAAAATCCTAAACTGGTACAATTTACCCCAAACTAATTTATTTGACTGCAAAAAACCCTAAACTAGTAAATTTGTGACAAATATACCCTGTGCTAAATTGGATTAATACCACAAAAAAATCATAAAAATTGTAAACTGTGACAAAAGGAACGTAAAATCCTAAATTGATATACTAGTTAACTGTCACGTGTCATTTAACTTAATAATTTGAGAATAAAATTTAACGAAAACTAACATAGGGTAAATGTGTCACAAGTGTACCAGTTTGGGATAAATTTGTCAAAAGTATACCAATTTTGGGTTTTGGTGGTCAAAAATAGTTTGGGGTAAATTTGTTATGAGTTTAGCTTTTTTTTTTTTAGGGTATTATCCCTTTTGATAATGAAAAAAACTAGTTTAAAATAAATTTATTATAAATATATTGATTTGTGGCTTTTCGTAGTATTAATCTTTTGAAAAAAAGAAGAAGAAGAAGAAAATGTGGAGTTAAATGGAGAAGTAAAGACATATTTTTGGGTATGGACCAATAGGAAAACACCAAGTTTCAGAAGAGCAATAGGAGAGCGGCACGTACCCAAAAAAAAGAAAAGCGGGAAGGTGTTTTTCTTTAGGTTTTTAACGTTTAACTTCCTCGTATCTTCGCACTGCCTGCCTCTTCCTCCATCAGCCGCCGTGCCTCCTGTCCTGGTCGCCAGCAAGTGCGTGTCCGGCTCCTCGCCTCGCCGCCGTACTCCTCCAAGTAAAAATTCCTGCCCGCTCGCTTCGTTCCTAAGCTCGGCCTCGGGCTAATGCCTGCATGTCGATTCCCTTTAGCGCAACTGGGTTGTAGGAGTTTTCCTTAGTGTCGTTCGTTAGTTGCTCAGGCTCTGTTGTGTTGCTGGAACGAATGGAGTGCACATGCTGATGATCATTCTCGTTTTTTAACTGTTTTTTTTTTTCCTTTTGTCTGGGTAATTTGCTGCGGCGAGAGTTCGTCGTGTACACTGACCTTGCTTTTGTTGACACACGGTTGCATCCACAAGGGTAGGATGTTGGTTATGTGAGTTGGTAGTTTCAAAATGGCTTCTTTTCCAGCTTAGCTTGTCTTTGAAATTACCTTAGAAAGAGGGTCGTTTTTTTTTTTTTATTTTTTGCTCTCCTTTTGTTGCATGATTTGAACATGAATATTGGGTATGCTTAAATTGGTTTAGAAAGATGGATGCGCAAAATGACTTGGCAAACTGTTGTTGGGTGAAGAAATTTCGCAGATGAATCTTAGTACACCTAGCACTGCGCTTTGGGTATTTTGTACTGCCTTGTGCTTGACATGAACTAGTGGTATTCGTTTGAGGTTCCTTGAGGGGAAATTGTCCAGAGGGTGCTCAATTTGAATTTAATGGAATATTTGCAAAACCATGGGGTGGCTTATTCTCAACTGTTGATGGACATGGTTCCAGATTCTGACCCAAAGTTTGCATCAGAAACCTTGCCCAGCGAAAGTACTGCGGACGCCTCTTGCAGTGGGGATTTAATTTGCATTTGGAATAGCGACAAGAGGGCAAAATCTCGATGATGGGATCTGAGTTAATTACAGATGTGCCCAGAAGTGCAGAGGATGCTCAAGTTGATATTACTGAGTTCACCGATTCTGGTAACGAGGAGCTGGCCAATGATCAGGATCCTGATGCAACTGAATGTTCTAGTTCTTTTGGTGGCACTCTATCCGATTCCGAGTATTATTCTGGGATGAGTGAAGCTGAAGTAGATTCGCAATTCTGCAGGGACAGTGATTTTCCATCTGCACTTGATGCATTCGATAGTATGTTTCGAATGAGGTGCACATCTTCAGCCTTGTGCTCTTTACATTTAGCATACTTTGACAGTTATTGCAATGAACTTTCTCCCAGATTCCAATCAACACTGGCAGTAATAGAATGCTGTCGATTGTTAAAGAGGGTTGAAAATGGGGATTCTCAACAGGTAGATGAAAAATTTAGTGAGGCCCATCTTAATTATTTGAATCTCTGCATGATATATAGATGCAATTGCATTACTTGATGGCAATTGGGGATGAACAAGCTTTTAGTTGTGAGTGAGAAAATTGATTTTCTCTTAAAATTCCTTTCTTCATTTTTGGATACTAGTTATAATTATCTGCAGTAATGTAATCTAACTATTTAGCGGTTTGACAGTTCGAGTGTTGTTCTTGTAAAATTTTATAGGATCATAGCCAATTGTTTTAAAAACTTAAGCTATTAGATGAAAGCGTGGTTTATAATTTAAATATTCTAACGTTCCCCCCCACGCTTAGTCTGGTCTTTTCCTTAGTATTAAGCGTGGAAATTTAATTGGAGAGGTAAATGAGGCTAGAAACTTTGAACTTAGAACCTTCGGCTCTGATACCATGTAAGATTTTGTAGAACCATAACCAATTGTTTTAAAAGCTTGAGCTATTAGATGAAGGCGTGGTTTATTATTTAAATATTCTAGCAATCCCCTTGATCTTGACATAAGAATATTGCTTAAAAACACTCCTTTTGGACCTTTTTCTTAAACAGTTAACATCAGTCATTTTTAACAGAGTGATAGCAAGTTGTACCAACCTTATCTCTTAGAGATGTTGGAAGTCTAGAGAACTTGTCTATCATAAGCATCTTGCTAAACATGCATGTGATGCTGCTGGAGTTACTGTGAGACTTCGTAATGGTGACATATAGGTCTTGTTCCTGATGCTGGTGTTTAAACGGTTTCAATATGCTGATGTTGACTATTTAAGCTTTTCATAGTGATGAATTTCCAATCAAATCTTAAACCTTTCTGAAAAACCACAATCAGGCTCTTCCAATCACCATTATATTGCCTAGATGACAGTCTTAGAGGTTCCCAATAGAAGAAATAGGATAGGGGATCATCAAAAGGACTTGATTGCACTTGTTAGAAAAAATTTATTGCTTTACTGCATCAATTACAAGGTCTAAGATTTGATTGCAATCTTTCCATAAGGTTTTGGACTTCTGCTGTAGTTACCCTAATTTTATGTGCGCATAATTATCTGTGCAAAAAACTTCCATTAGTAAGTCCAATATTATGTGTCTATCATCTGCTCCTTATTTGTAGATGCTTTCTGATAGAATGTTTCGAAGATTTTATGTGCACTCCTTGAATAATGAGTGCATTCTTTTAATTTCCATGTTCTTAAGTCGCATAACATGTTCTTTACTTATGAATCATTTCTGTGAGAACTAATCAACAGAGTAGCATAATATGGAATTCCACCTTTCAGGAAGAAGAAGTTGACAGATCACTGGAGGACGTTCATACGTCCTCTGATGTGGCGGTGCAAATGGACAGAACTGAGAATAAAGGAAATTGAGTCACAAGCACTTAAATATGCTAAGGAACTTGCAGCATATGAACAAAACAAACATTTGGCATCAGATCAATGCCCAGATCCAGTAGAACAATTTGGTTCAAAGTCGCTGCCATTTTCTGGTCACTGCTATAAGAAAAAGATCATGAAGAGGAGGAAAAGAAAGAAGATTGAAGACACCACAGATATAGCATCATATATGTCACATCATAACCTTTTCTCTTATCTTGGTAGAAGTTTCTTCTATATAAATGCAGCACCTTTGTTGGGTGTCTTGCTAATCAAATAGTCAATGCATGACCCTATGATATGCTCATTGCAGAAAATAAGAGATCGGATCAGGAAGGAACTTTTATTGCTGATGACTTTTCTAACCCAGGTGTTTTTTGCTGCATCCTGATTACTCTATGTGTTTCTTCCATTTAAATATGCAGCGAACTCAGATAGTTTCTTCTGTTAACAAAGTTTCCAAACTTGTGGTGGGGGTGTGACATAATCTCTTTCCTTTGTTCTTTAGGAGCATCTTTCTTTCTTTTTGTCTTCTTGGGTGGTAGGTGGCAATGGTGTTGGAAGATGTTGACCTTGATCATTTAGATTACTTTGACTGATGCTCCTTCAGATGGAAAGGATAATCTATTAATTCAATAAATTTTATATGAAGTTCCTAACCATAGGGACTGCAATACAACAGGTGACTGCGCGAACAGATGCAAAAGAGGTAGCTAGAGGCATACTGCAGCAGTAGACATTTCATAGTTTAGATGACTCCAGATAGCAAAATTTTCAAATTGCCGAGAAAAGTTTATTGTCTTAAAAATATAATGCACTTGCTTCCCCACTCTGGTAACCTCTACAGTCTGAGGAGTGTGCATAGTATACCTACTGCTTCTTCTGGAATTGTCTTCTCTTACAAGTCACAGCCTTATTCATTTGGCATTCTTCTGGTTCTTGCTACCAATGTTATGCTGTGTTTCTCTGCTTCCCGTTCTCAGTAGCAAATAGCACTTATACCACTTCAACATCCTACCAACCTATACTTTACAAGGATAATTTGATATAGAAAATAAACAATGATGACCATGGAGAGACCGTCTTTTTCCTTCTTCTTGTCTTTTGGTGCTTTGAGGTGGGGTGGGGGCCTGGGGGGTTGGGAGGGGAATGAGCAACTTAATTCTCAGAAGAATCAGGATGAAGATAGAAAATAAACAGCTTTGTTTTATATTTTGCTGCCATATCTAATACATGCATCTCAAATGGTCAACTAAGTCATATGGTTCTTTCCAGTTCAGCTGTCAATTGCTATTTTCTTGATTCACTGTAAAGCTTGGTGAAGCTTTTCTTTTAAGTGACTTTCTGCTTTGTCAAATTCCATGGGACCGTGAATAAGAAGTCTTTCCTTTTATTGTTCATGTGGCAGTGTTGCCAGACAAGAGCAGGATTGTCAACACCGAATTTGGACATAGCGATAGCCAAGCATCGATTGAGTTCAAAGATGGTGATATGCGCTTGGAGCAGTTACTCCAGACAATTGAAACTTTGCATTCTAGAGTTCATAAATTGAAAAGCCAGCTTGATGTGGTGATTATACAGAATGCTGCTAAGTTCTCTTCTTCTGAGAACTTGACCCTGCTTGCACCTTATGAAGCACAGACTAGTTGTGCACCGAGTCCTACATTTTCTGCTGGCAATGGAGAAGTGAAATCAGTTGGTGTATACTCCTCAGCTCAGCACATGCCAGAGTGTGACATAGGAGATCTTGTTCTGCCTGAAAGTGTGGTTTCAAGTTATGGGCATGCAGTTCCTGTTCCTGATGTAATTGAAAGCACTGTGGGATTATTATCTGCTACCAATGTTACCATCCAACAGCCGCTGATCAGGGATACAAGTGAAGATGTAAGCTTTCAGTGGCTAACTTACTTGACAGGCTTAAGTGCATATCTAATCCCTGACAATTTTTTGTTCATATGCAGATGAACATAGTTATTATACAAAAAGCTCTAAGCTTGCACTTTGCTTTCGTGCAGGATTTCCTGGATAATTTTTTATAGGCGAAATTGATGACTGTCCTTTATTTTCAAATTATGTTGGTATATCTACTAGATGTGTTGTGTTTGGGTTCTCTAATTGAATGGAGTTTCCTAATTCTGTGCCCGCAATTATTCTAATCCTCCCAGGAGTCTGGTCCAAGTGAATCTATGTTCGTAGTATTCTTCTGCCACATAATGGCTTCTGAACTTCTTTATGTTATCTTAGTATGATCCAGGAGACACCGACAGTCCTCGGCAGTTAAAATTTGAAGGACCAAGACATAATTCTACTTCTTTAGCTATATGCTCTTCTCTACTTCGTTGATTCTCTTCCTTAACAGATAAAGATATTTTTGCAGCCAATTTCAGAAACTCACGTCTGGAGGAGATATACTGTTCTGACATTCCCGTTGCAACTTATATTATTTTCCTGTCATCCTTTGCAATGATTGTTAATGTTTCATCCTTTTAAATAGATTCATACCACCTCTTTCGCTATAATTTCTTCCTCCTTTTTGCTGGACTCGTATTTTGGTTGTCGTGTTTATAGCATGAAATGTTTTCTCAAGTTCCTGGTAGGCTTCTTTAGCATATTGATTAAGCTAGGGCACCTGACTATGCTTTTTTTGATCTGCACATTTATATTTTACTATGTTTTCTTATTATCACAGACTTTCTAGTCATCCACAATTCAGGCGCTTTCACGTGTTATTATAATTAATGGCTGAAGATTCCTCAATCACTCAATTATTTTTATATGATTTCTGTATTTACAGATAGTGGAAAATGTCCTCATACATAATGAGCTAGCTGAAGGAGAGAGTCAAATGCTAAAGAGCTCAGAAGTGGAAGCATTACTGAAGCAACCGGAATTTGATAAAGGAGAACAAGATGAGAGCAATGATCCTTCTCCAGTTCCTGCTTTGAGGCCCGAGCCCGGGGTGAAAGGCGTTGCATCACAGCAGGAGTCGACACTAAAATCATGTCTAGCCTCAGATATTAATTTTCCTAAGAACAAGAGAAAACGAGCAGAACGTAGATCTGGTTCAGGCGGTTGGACCAAGAAGTGCCCAGGAGAGCCAGATAGCCAGTGAGAACTTTTATTCCTGTCCTGGCTGACAAGGGCTCAGTGACCAAGGTTAATGCAGGGGTCCTTTGTTCTAGATTAGCAAATCTTCAGGTCAAGTATCAGGATTAGGCAGGCTTGTGGTAACTTATTGGTTGTCGCGGCCTTAGGTCTTTCTTCTCCAGTAAGTTGCAGAAATTTTCTGTTAGACCATGAATCCAAACTAGCAGTAGCTTTCTGAAAATGGACTTTTTCTCTGTTGTAAATCTTGAGTTCTAGATACATATAGTTTTCAGGAGAGTTAGTTTTTTGTGAGAAAAGTTACATGATCATCTCTCTAACTCTCGAAAACGCGTTCTGCGTATCAGATAATCTGAGATTGGATGAAGGTTGTATGGGATAATTCGATCATTAATTTATGCTTGCCTGAGTTAAAATTAGGAGGGAATTTTCTTTCTGAACTTGTTACTTCATTTGTCAAGTGGGAAAGCAAAACGAAGTAGGTGCGACGACGACAAGAAAAATAACAATGAAGCCTCTTTCTCTAAGACTTGGCTTCATAATTTTTTGGAAGAATTCTAGGTTCCGTCTGCCAAAGAGCGTTTCTGGTCGGTAAATTTATAGACCACCAACTAGATTTAAATTAGCAATTGTTATTTAATGACTTATCAATGTCTATTCAATCATTTTTCAAGTTACTGACTCTACCAACTTTATTTAGGTCCGATGATGAGATAACTATTTAATTTTTAGTTTTTTGGCTACCAACTTTTATTGTACCAATGATGATCAAATCGTTTGCTAATTATCAATTCTTTTTAATCGACTTACAACTTTCATTGAAGCTGGCAATTTGTAAATTATTGCGAGAAAGAAAAGGAGGGGAAGAAAGAAAATTAAAGAGACATTTTACCTCGACGTTAAAGCAGAAAAGCAGCCTTAAGAAAAGGGAGGAAAAGAAAAGGGAGTGAGAAACGAAGATGAATAGCTGCGAACGTCACTCATCAGCCACTTCCCCCTAAATTCCGTAAGGATGTCCTATTCATGTTTGTCGTCATTGATCGCCCTTTTCCTCTCGTGGACCAAATGATTTGGTCTCCAATGTACGAAAGGCAAGAGGAAGACCGGGAAATCTCCCCACATTTCTTTTGACCGGACAAAGCCTTTAACTTTCCACGCAGCAGTATCTGCGATCGTACCCCGCCACCATTCTCTTCTTTTTCGCACAAATTAGACCCTTTCCTACAAATCCCTCTAACAGATGAAAGAGGTCAATGAAGAGGTCATGAGCAATTCTCCGCATGCACCAACTTCTTGTGACGTGAACCCTATTTGCAACTTGAGTTTTTGATGTGACATATGTTAACATGCTCGAATTTAGACTTACTCTTTGATCTCCTCAGGCCAAAGGTATCAGGCATTTGCTGTTTGCTCCTAACAGCCAACTACTGAAAAGTACGAAGAGATTTCATTCATCAGCCACGGTTATCACACCGGTATGTCCCCATAATTCTCGATGCGTATGGAACATGAGGACTGCCATATTTGATGCGGATTAGCCAAGTAACTTGAAAGCCCCGGACACCCACTTGGGCTTTAATGCAAAAGAGAAAAGGCCATAGCGCACTGACAAACATTGATGGTCGGCCTTTTGTTTAAGCAGAATAGATGAAGAGAAAATAGCTGGAACGCACGGCTCATTTTGTCAGACTGCTAAGAAAGCTTGCTCAATCACGACACGGTACTTTAGTCGGTATAACTCGAGCGTGGCATTGCAGTTTCCCTGCATGAGCGACTAACCCGGAATATTTTGTTTCAGATGGCAAAAAGAATGGTTAAGAAAATGCGAGTCCATTAACCTAACAAGTGTTGTGGTAGCTATATTTGACACCAGCAACTACCAAAGATGGAATATCAAACCGACAATCATACATACTGCTTTAAAGAAAATGAAAATAAAGATTGTCGGATGAAGGAACAAGGGAGCATAGAAACATGTCAAGGAAACTTGTTCGGAATTACTCAATTAATCCTCTGCACTCTAAGAAAAATGTCTATATATACCGATTGTTAACATTACATTCCCACTACAAGCCGCATTTGCCAAAAGGTCCAATGCTCGATACTAGGCTAATCTGACAGCAATCCACAAAGCCCATCTTAGCAAAAGCTAAAACATCCAAGCCAATTCAGAGGACTTTAAAGCCTTGAGCCGGCATGAGAAGATGAACTTCTGGTTGAAGACCTTCACACCAAGAGTAAAAACCCTGCCACGAAAAAGGAACATGAAACTAACCAATTGAAAAACTAGAAAAAGCAACTTACCAAATCAAAATATCATAAGGCAGACTCAATATCCCAAAATTGACATTTTATTGATATATAAGAACTAGATTATATCAACACAAGACCTTATTCCAAGACTATTACCAATCACAATACTAGCAAACAAACTCTTAACTGAACTATGAAACTAAGCAGAGCACATTGCATATCAAAAGCGAGATAAAGATCGATAAAACATCTAGCAAAATTACTGGGCTAGGACAATTTGAGTTCACATAAAAACTAGTCACCGAACATAAATAAAAGCACGACTCATCAGAGATGAGGACTAATTTCTATGTAAGTTTTATAATGTGTAAAATCAGGGACATTCAATTCCACTTAATCCCCAAAAAGGGACATTTCACAAATTTATACAGCTCTCATAGACTGCAACTTCAAAATCATTCTACCTCGCAGACAAAATCATAAATCACTCTTCGACAGAAAAATACATCATATTTGCTCCATAACCTTCATGCTTGCCAACCCTCTTTACATGCAATGATTCCAATCCTTTACTAAGCAAATTCCCTAGAAACAGGACTTTTCCAAGAGAATAGTTGAATGTGAATATTACCTCAACTAGTGACCCTATCCTTAACAGTAAAATGCACTGACTTGGCCGACAGAACTTTTTGTAGAGTTGTAGTCATGAAATTAGATTGTAGTAAAAATGGAGAAATACAAAGGACTAAGAATCTCAATGATCTAGATGATGAAACGACAGCACATTTTTAACTGATAGTATGGTTAAATAATGTATTCAAGCAGCCCCCATTATGTTATTTACCTTCTATAGTAGTAAGTTTCCTTACCAAATCTTGGCTGTACATATCCTTAAGGATTAGGGACTCTAAAGCTGAATTAGTACAAGCATTACAGCAGGTTACTACAGCATATTTGAAGACTTAAAGAAGAGAATCTATTGATTTTCAATCTCCACTAACTTGGTCCGACGGTAGATAAAGGTGAAATCTCAAACTTTCAAGCATCTCACTTATCAAGGCTACGAAAATAATAAGGTATGCCCACTTGAGCTGTAATTTTCTATTGGAGCCTGGACTGGAAGACTACCCTGTGACTAAAGCAAAAATTTCTTCATGACAAAGTATGACTGAAAGGGACTGCCTGCTCTGGTGCACCATAGTCAACTTTGCCAAAATATAACACTAATGTACACAGTATATTGTTTTGGGCGCTGAGAAAAATCGGAGTAACTACTGTGAATAGATGTAGAAAGTAACCACGCAGACATGAAATCAATTTTAAAATTCACCTTAAAAGAACATCAAATCCGTTATTCCTAAAATGAGAGAACTTAAAAACACATGCTTGCTAACTCTTAAGACATGAAAATTATATTCGACTGTTGCATTATTCATCAATATAGCCCAAGATTCTTACTCAGAGCAGCCTAGTCCACACCCTGATTCCTCTATTGCTAAAACTACTTCAACCAATTGGAATAATGCCCCACTAGATGGCGTGATTAAGTCCTTTGAAGGATTTTTATGCAAAGCATGAGATCCTATTAAATAAAATATAATTCGATCTGCAAAGGCCGAAACTTCAAACATTTTCACACATCTTAAAGTTGATCATTCACTGGATTATGTCTAAGCTAAGATACAGAGAGTCATACCAAAATCACTGCGGTGGCTGCTGAGATTGAGGTGCGTTTGGTGGAGGCGGCATTCCTGGACGCGGTGGCCCATAAACAGGCACCTGACCGCCAGGCGGGGGAGGCATCCCTGGGCGCGGTGGGGGAGGGGCAGGCATCCCAGGCCTCGGCGGAGCTGGTGGCCCGCGCATCATCTGAGGCGGCGGCGCCATAGGCGGCCGTTGCCCATACTGCTGAGGAGGCACGGGGAACTGCGGAGGAGGCACACCGCCCGGCCTGGGTTGGAACTGCCCAGGGGGCATAGGGCCCGGGGGTCCCCGACCCATCTGGGGCGGCCCCTGCCCGGGGAAGGGCGGCGGCATCTGGGACGGGGGCCGAATAACTGGGGCGGAAGGGTACGACACTGGCGGCGCTGAGAGCTGCGGCATGGGCGGCCGCGACATCTGCGGCTGCATCATCCCCGGGGCCGGGCCACCAACCCCACGGACAGGACCCGCCAGCCCGGGCTGCGCCTGCACGAGCGGGGCGGTGGGGACGCCCCGGCCAGCGGCGCGGCCCATGCCAGGGCCGGCGGCGGCCGCGGCGGAGGCGGACTTGGCGCGGGACTCGTCGGGGGGAGGGGGCCCCTCGACGGTCATGGAGATGACCTCCTCGCCGCGGAGGAGGACGAGGCCGAGGGTGCGGCGGTCCTCGCGGTCGGCGGGGGCGCCGGCGGCGGCGGCGGGGGGCTTGGAGCCCTTGGCGGGGGGGAGCTTGCGAAACTCCTCGCAGTCGCCGAGGACGAGGTTCATGTGGCGGTCGAAGGCCATGAACTTGCCGACGAGCTGGCGACCGTCCTGGATGGTGACGCGCATCCGGTAGTTGATGTACTGCAGCATCTTTGAGCTCTTCGACATCGACATTGTTGCGGCGGCTCTCCTCGGCTTCCGCCTCCCTCGCCGGTTGCCGGATCTAGGGTTTCGACTCGCCGATGAGGTTTTAGAGCGAGAGAGTGCTGCTTCGAGTTAGAGAGAGAGAGAGATTTCTAGGGTTTTTCGAGGAGGGAGGGAAAACGCGAGCGGGACGAGGACGGAGGAGGAAGTAAGAGAAAAACGGTGCGTTTTGCGGCGTCATTTTCCTGTGGGCCTATGTTGGGCCCCGGCGCGGGAAGTGGATCGGGTTTGGAAATGGGTCGGGTGATTCGGGTTCGGACCCACCCGGGTTTCGGGTCGACTGACGATGGTGCTATTTTTTTTGGTTGGAAATGTTGGTGCTATTTTTTTTTTTTTTTTTTTTTTGGGGGGTGCTATTTACTCTTGGGAAAGTTACAGGAAACTTCCCCCCAAAAAAAATAAATTTGCCCCTAAATTTTCCCAGCTGCTATATTATTACCCTCTGAGTTTTCATTTTTGTTATGATCGTCAACCATTTTTTAATATTTTCCATGAGCATGTGTAATGAATGCACGTGACTTTCGAAGGGTAAATTTTATACTTTTTTTTTGTCGGTATAATTTTGCACTTGAAAATCTCTCTTTTGCCTTCACTTTTACAAGAAATGAAAAGAATAAATAAAAATGAGAAAAAATAAATTAACCAAAGTATTAATATTAAAAGGGTAAATATCATTAGTACTATTAAGCAATCAGTTTTTAACAATGATGAACCCTTTAAATATAGATAATGAGTAATTTGTTTGAATCGTTTCACTTTTTTGAATCCAGGTCTTTTCCCTTTTTATTTAATTTGTGCTTATTCTTTTTTTCTATTAAGTGGTTATATTTATCCAATTTTTATTGTTCAATATCATTTTTAAATTATTATTTTTATTTATTAGTATATTATCCAATTAGTTTTCTCTAAATTTTCACTATTTTCTCATTTTTATAGCAATTAAGGGTAAAACAATGGTAAAATTTCTTTAAAAATGAGATGAAAATATGCTTTTACTGTATAAAAGTAGCAACAAAGAGTGAACACAAATTACAAGTTTAAGCAATATGTGTAACAATTAAAAGTCGAACACAAACGTGTACTCCCCCCAACATTTTAGGGAGTTTTGTTTGATATCAATTACCTTTTTTATGAAATAAACCGTAATGGGGTTAAATTGATATTGAAAAGAATCGTGTCAGATTTTTTGGGTCGTATTAGAAATTGCCTCCTCTTGCAAGCATATATGTATACATATTATATATATATATATATATGGAAAAAGATCTTTTGACAAACATAAACATTATCCGCATTTAGTTTTAGTTGGGGTTGTATGCGAGTAATATCTATATTTTAATGCACTAATCGAAATGAAAATTTATTGCATCAGAAACAACCATATCACATGATGGGCTAGAGGTTTCTTGATGACCACACAAGGCATTTGACGATGCTTTTTTCACTTTTTCTTTGAGAATCCAGGGCACGAAGCACGAGCATAAAGATCTAACTATTTGGGGACCAATGTAATCCACTCCATTAACCTTCATGAACCAAGTAACATCCATTTAACTTGTAGAATAATGGGAGAAGAAGAAGCACCAGATGAAATTGAAATTCGTGAAGATATAAGTGACTAGACCTTTTCCCCTTTTGAAATATCAATGAGTGGCAGAAGCAAAGCTCGTCTAAAGTGTCCCAATCAAGCACCACATAATATTTTGCAGGAGACATGTGAAGAGACACGGTTGTCATCAGAATGAATTAAAAACTCTAAGAGGGGAAAACTTTCCATTTCTTTTCTCTGATTAATTAACCCAGAAAAGGCTAAGTTGTGCCAGGCATGATCCCCAATCCAACAGCCCCCAATCATACTGTCTAGGGGGTGTTTCCAGGCAGCTTTGGAGAGTCTTTGAAATCAAACCACCCACGGTTGATTAATCATTTCATGACCCCTGGGCTAAAAAAAAGTTTGGATCTCGGGGTCCTACCATTTGCAATATGATATTAACACAAAACAGTAAAAAAAAAAAAAAAAATGTCAATTTCCACAGATTTTATTCCTCAAGGCATGCCCTTGAAGGGGAAAAAAGGGGAAATTAATTTAGTAGAATCAATTGAGTAAAGCTGAGCAGTATTATTAGGAGGGCCACCCTTTATCAGTTGTGAAGTGTGTGAAAAGTGGGTGATTAGGGTTTGAGGAAGGACACTGAAAAAGATTGTGCTTTTTTGATCAGCAATGATTTGATTCCAACAGGGCAGGGCAGGACGAGCAGTGGTGGCTTAGACAAATTGAGACCTGTTCAAATAATATTGCTTTGTGCCAACCTTGACAGCCCCTTTTGAGTTAGGCTAACATCATTATTATCCGGGTTCAAAATAGACACTTGCACACATGCAAAGAATGTGACCATATAAGTGCCAATTGGCTCTTTTGTACCCATATAAAGCCCGCAAAGTAGATTCGAATTTCGTGTACACAACTCTCTCTTGCGATGAATTCGCCGAGGAATTAATTCTACGAGACCTAGCTTCTTGCATGAATGTATAATTAGAAGGAGTGGATTCAATTTTGGTGAATACATCATCTGAAAGGAGTTGCCAACCCGTGTGAAACTGAATGACAGGAAGCAGGCCGGAGAAATCAATGGCTAGTGGAAGGCAAAGGAGGGGAGGGGGTGGGGAATAAAGAAGTGGGGGGGAAAAGGAAAAGAAGCTGAGCACTGCTATGCTGCCATCTTTCTTTCAGTCATCACAACTTCTAAAGCAACATGGAAAAAGCAAGAAACAGAGAGCAAAAAAAAAGAAAAAGAAAAGAAAGAAAAGCAAAGCTCTCTCCAAATTCATCATCATCAGTCACTAGCACTCACTTCTTTCTCCTAGTCTTTCCACACACACACACACAGATGAAATTTCCTTTCCTCTCTCTTTCTCTCCCTCCCTCCCTCGCTCAACTTTCAAACTTCCCACCTCACACTTCATTCCTTTCTTGGTTCATGCAAGATCCCAAGACCTCTCACCCAAGGTATGCTCTCTCTCTCTCTCTCTCTCTCTCTCTGCCAAATTCATATGGGTCATGGACATTTGCTTAAGCTAAATCTAGCAGTTTTCTTTTAATACAAGGACCAGACTTTTCTTGTGCACGAGCTAGAGAGAGAGAGAGAGAGATGAAAGGGATGGGAATTAAGGGGAAAACGGTAGAGTTGATTTTCTTGGTCAAGAGATTATAGTTGACAGCTTTCCATAATGTCATGTTTTGGCAAAGCTTGTTTATTGCTTGAGTTCTGTGGGCGATGTAAGGCCACCAACAGGCTGAACGTTAGGCTTGCTTTTGGAGCCACTGGACTCTGATGATCTCCCCCTCTGAAGGGTCTTGATTCAAGAACGTCGTCATCGGATCCGTCGCTCATCTTCGAAATCGCTCAATTTTGGCATTCGTGAGTTGTAGGCGAGTCAAACTATTCGTGAGCCATTCGAGCCCTGCTCCCAACCCGGTCAAACTTTACTATGCCTTTTTCGCAGTTCTTTTCCTATGTGACCAGGACGACACCAAGTCTCTTGAGAACTTGATTTCAATCTGCTGATTGGCATTCGGTAGCAAAAATTGTAGAATTTCTAATAATCTTTTCTAGGTTCCACAAACTTTGTCCGAATTATTGCTGACCAAGTACTGTAGCACGTACAATCTCAGGTATTGGGCCCATCGGTCCAATCTAAGGTGGACATCCATTGGTCAGTCAATGATTATGCCAAGACCGATAAGTTATCATTATATATGTCCTGTCAACAACGAGCGTCTCCAAACACTGATTGAACATATTTAACGAAGAAATATATTTTGTCCTAAGCTTTATTTACGCATATGGCTAGAGCAATCGGTGCATTAGAAAGTGCGATGCGTCTTTACTTAGCTATTCATGTAGGTAGATCATGACATGGTGCATTGACAATGGGTACAGACACAGGAAGCCCTGGTATCAGAGAGCAATTCAGATGGCAACCCTATGGAGATCGACCATGGCTAAGCCCGCAGATATCCCCTTGCCGCCTAATGCCACCATATGGAAGACCATCACCAAGTCGGCGGAAATCCCGATCTCGGCCCCGACCTCGCACCGGCAGAAGCTACGGAAGTGCAACTCCCTAAGGGTCGCCACCTCGTTCACCCGGGTCTGCCTCTGCGCCCCCATCTCCTCCTACAACGAGGTGTTCAAGGCCGAGGTCCCGCCGAGGCGGAGCAACAGCTACCCGAGGTCGAAGTCGATCGCCACCTCGCTGGAGCGGACGTCGCTATCCCCGACGTCGCCACCGGTTGCGTTCAGCGCGAGGCCCAGCATTGAGGGGAGGAGGGTGTTCCGGGGCAAGTCGTTGACGGACGACGTGCTGATGAGGAGGTTCGTGGTGGAAGAGGAGGCGATGATGCAAGTCCGGAGGAGGAACCAGATGGAGGTCATCCGGCGGAGGAGCATGATGAGACGGAGGAAGGTCGGCCCGAGCCGCCTTAGTAGAATGGTCATGGCCGGGGCAGAGTGACCAAATTTCTATCTTTACCTCCTCTTTCCTATGATCGATCAACAAGTAGATAAGCTCTCTAAGATAGCTTGAGTTGTGATTTTCCTCCATCTTCACATGTGGGATTGGTTTCTAATTTGTCTGTGGTAAAAATTCATTTCATTAATCACAGATCAGAATCGACTGCTCTGGTAATGTTTTGTGCGTTGAAGAGCTGGGTCATTCTCTATTGTTTGATCTTGAGCAGAGAATTGATCATCGATGCTCAGCCGTTTGTATCACGTTCCTTGTTATCCATGTACAAACATCATTGGATTTTCATAACGCACTGCTCTGAACTTGCGACGAAGATGGCAGACCTCCGATTTCTATAATCTAAGATTATCATGGCCTTAGCCTTTACAAATTATCGAAACATAACAAGCTTTACATTAATGATTTTGGTTTACATGAACATATCATTAGTCAGTTGGACCAGAGATGATCAGGGAACTGAAGATGGGCCGGTATTAGACCGACTTTAGACAAAGCTATTGGGCCAGGAGGGCGGTGTTGGGTTTGGGAAGGTTTTTGTCACTAATTTTTTATTTAGAACAAGGGGAAATAACAGGTCCTGAAATTTGGTGCAATATGCACTATAATCACTAGATTTATAATTTATTTAATATAATTCATGATTTATTAGTAAATATTCAATGTAATCCTTTTATTTGCTCAAATGACAATTATTTCAATGACGTAAATTACTATAAACAAAGTTGGATTTTTAAATATGATGAGTCAACATGTTTATCCTCTCATCTACTTTAGACAAGGTAAAAGAAAGGTGTTAACATGTGCATTGCTATTTGATGACATGAATTATTATATCCTAATTTGAGATGAAAATCTTATGTGGATAATCTACATGCAACCTTTTTTTTTTTGGTCCACTGTTAAAATTTAATGTATTAGAAACCAGATCAAAAGATTTATACTTAAATTAACAAAATGACATTGAAGATTTTTCAATAGTCTAGGGATTAGATTCAACAAATTAAAAGTTTGGATTCACAAGAATTCATGGACCATTTATGTCAAATTTTCTTAAAATAATTGGCATTAAATTCCACCTAAAACAATAATTTCCCACAATAAAGGATTCATTAATTTCATCGCAGTCTTCCTTATTACTCAATATCCAAAAGTGGCCCCAGAGTCTTTGGCCTCTTCCTAAGTCAACAAGAGAAATTATCAAAAACAAATTTCCTAAATTTCCCATTGACAAATCGATATGTTTTTAAATATATAATTGTTGAGGCGTGATTCATACTCCCCGTCAGGACTATTTCGTTATTAGTTTGAGCCCATGAATAATTACTAAGCATATATAGTATCTTTTTCTAATAATTAGGAATTATAACAAAGAGGTGATGGGTACTAATTATAATGAAATCCTCTAGTTTGAGGACGAACTAAGATAAATCTTGTGTCTCGATTCTTCTTTCTCGCCTTTCCTCTCTATTTCATGGTCTTTGTGCACCTAATCGTAACAATAATAACAGCGTGACAAGTCATTTCGTACGTGGACCTTCACAGTTTCAACATGGGTCACTTTCGTTCCCTCTAGCAGAGCGATGTCTCGCCCCCCACGAGTACTCCTGTGTCTAGCCAAAAAAAAAAAAAAAAAAAAAGGCGATGCTCTCGATATAGGTGCCGCAATTAAATGTTAACATGCCTTCTTTATAGGCAGGAAGACAAATTTCAATGGCTAAGCTCGAAATGAGGGCGATCATAGACTTCTAGAAAGAGACCTGAGGCTTTCGGAACATACACGAAATCAGCAGACTTTATTAATCTGAATTGCGCAAATGGTCAACGGGCGTGAACGGATCGAAAGCAAAGCGCGTCATTACAACGTAAGAGACCATGTGTTCTGTGCTCAATTTGACCCCCCCGGCCGTGGGGTTTGCGGTCGGCTTTCAAATTCGACAGCGTCTTCCGTTCTTGTCCTGGAGTCTAAAGTGGCGAACTACAACCGGGTCAAACATTTGGAAAAAGGGAGGAAGAAAAGAGAGGAGAAAGGGACTGCCCGAAAAGAAGGTTTTTTGCAAATTGAAGGGGGGGCGTTGGTCGAGAAATGACGATTTTATGGTTGGTCCAAATTTGATTGACATCTCGAGATGAGAGGCATTAGGCAGGCCGACGAGATGGTTGACCCAAGTTGTTGTTTTTTTTTTTTTTTTTTTTTTTCATTTATTTGGTGGGTTAAGCTCCACTTCCAAAGATAAATGTCACGGGCTGAGAGCTTCCTGATGGAGGACAAGACCGTGTAGTGCCTTGTGAGCTAGAAGACTAGGCCGGCTTCTATTTTTGTAAGGATCCTCCACAAGTACGATACAGTGAATAGCATCATCATAATATTGTTCCTTTAACATGACAGCTAGCTTTGGCCTGCTATGGTAAATTTTACAAGGGAGAATACGGTTCCTGGATGGGTATGGAACTGACTCCGTTAAAAACAGTTTCCAGTTTTTTTAATCCAGTTCTAATGTCTACCTGGAAAACCGTTTCTTTTTTACGGTTTTAGTTTTTGAAAAACTGAGACAGATAACAGTTACGAGAAAATAATATGAGTAACAAAACGGTTTAGAATAAAATTATCCCTACAAAACAATCATAAATGTGAAGTAATAAGGAAGTTAAGTTCATTTAAAAAAGGTAAATCATTTTCTTTCAACTTCATAAAATAGGTTGTAACTACCAATTCCAACACTCAAAAGCTAGAATCTACCTGCATAGTATCAATTTCAATTTTTGGAATCAGAAATTGGATTTATTTATATGCGTGGGAATTGGAACCATTGCATGGCCCTAATTATTAGGGGAACAACATCAGTTTCCAATCAATTTATACATGGGAGGTCAATCTCATGCTTAGAGATCTTTTAAAGTGATAATCATTTTGATTTCCCATTGCAAAGATGTTAACATCGTTCCCACGAATCAATTGCGTCATCCACTCTGAATAATGCATATTTCACCTCAATGACACAAAGCCTCACTTTTTGTCCACATGGGTATGAGAGTATTCGGACCGTGACGTTAGCCTACAAGAGCAATATTTGCATGCTCTCAATGAATATGAGATTAGATAATCAAGCGTCGAAAGCAATTCATTAATCTAAATGCCTATACAATGTTACATCGCTCAACATATCAACTCTATAGATCTGTACAAAAAATTCAAACATCATTATTAAAGAATACAAAGTATACTCAAAAGAGTTTTCGGCTTCACTCAATGTAAGCTTTGCATAAAGTAAAAGGTAGAGGAGAACTCAATTTTTTGCTTATAGATGAGGCCACTCAACAAGCAATTTGGTTGATTGCATAGTTGGATAAGATAATTAGCACACCATCCTAATCATGCGCTTGTATTCATTTCATTCCTGCCGGTAGTGCAAATTGCAATAATGTAGGGCTTGCCAATGTTTATTTTTTACCATAGTTTATTTGGTCTATGGCCATTAAGAACCTGCCGTCTTCCTATGGATTTCGGGGGACCATGACGTCGGTAGCCCAATGACACGTACCGCAAATTTTTTTACCAATTACTCATTGCAATATGATATTCTGATGTAAATAATAAATATCCTAGGATTTCACAAATTTTCATTTAAGGAGCGTGGAGCGGACGCGCCGTGGGAGGCGCGTGGGAGTGAAAAGTGGGCAAGAAAAAGAAAGAGAGAGGGAGGGAAGGAGGGAGAGAGAGAATATTTTGTCAAAAAGGGGTTCATCTCCATCACCAATCCAAACGAAATAAAAATAAATAAATATGTAAATAAATCTGCAAATAATAAGATAAAATAAAATAAAATAATATAAATCATGAAAAGAATGAAGAAACAGGATGCCAACCTAACCGTTTCCATGAGTGGAGGTTGCCTTCCTTGTCTCTTGCCTCTCTCCTATCCCCCTCACATTAACAAAGTCTTCTCCCCATCATATCCACATTCCACACCATATGATATGGTGGTTGAAGTTGGCCACCCCTCTTGAGTGACCAATTCTCCTCCAACCTCATTCTCTCTTCCGTGACCAATTCATGAGGCCAAAAGTACACCCAGAATTTGCAATTTTGAGTACATAAAATGAATATATTCGTCGAAAATTCGCATAAGGTGTCAAAAGGGTCCAGGACGAGGTCCTTTTGAGTCGGTCATTGATTCACATGTATGAGCTACACGACCTAAAAGGATAGGTTGAACGGTACTAGAATGATATCGGCCGTCAGATGCGTGGACCCGACGTGTGTGGGGAGAGGAATTTTAACCGCTTGGGGAGAGGAGTGAAGGAACAGGAGGAAGAAGTAAATTGGTGCAAGCAAGCTAGGTGCGAAAGAGCAGGGGAGGCTCCAAAAAGGGACCTGGGTTCGGCGTGTAACAGATATATAGCTTGAAGAAAGAGTCCATCAGGGAGAAATCAACAGGGGCGTGCGTGAGAGAGAGAGGGAGAGAGAGAGAGAGAGAGAGAGAGATCTTCTTCTTCCTGGTTCTTGCAGTTGCAGCAGCTTTTTGGAGGTGTTTCTGGAAGATAGACAAGCTCAACAACAAGGTCCAACACAAGGTAGAACAGAACAAGAACATGATCTGATGCTGCTCTGCAAGTTTATCTCTCCCCCTCTTTTTCTTTCTCTTTTTGGTCTTTTGGCTTTTGGGTGGGGAGTTATTTTAGTCTCACATGCAGAATTGTGCCAGATATCTTCATGGGTTGGCATGTAATTAGCTCAGTTTTCAAGAGGTCCATCATCTTCTTGAATTGTTGGGTTTAGCAGGACACAGGCATCTCTTTTTTTTACCTGGTCAAGATCAGAGAATTTTTGTAGGATTGGTGTTCTAACAGACCCAGTACTCTGTTGTTTTCTTTCTGGGTTTTGAGACAGTTTTATCAATTTCTTGTGTCCCTTGGATACCTTTCAGAGAGCAATTAATGTCCCTGTCACTCCTGTGAAATAATTCACTCCTTCCACATCTCATCATCTAGCACATAGATAACCCATAACTCTCTCTCTCTCTCTCTCTCTCTCTGTATAGGACAGAGGATGTTTGGATCCTCTGAGAATTAATTTGCAGCCCATGGTTGGTAATTTTTTCTTAATTTTTGGGGTGGTAATTTTGGAAATTCTTGTTCTGTGCGCAGAGACCACTGCAGACTGAGGAAGCGTATAAAACTGGTAAAATATTTGTCTTTTCATGACATTTCATTTGCTTTAATATTGCATTAACACCATTTCCGCAAGTATCTAAGCGGATACTCTGGGTTTGGCAGCATGCACTTGTCTTCATTTTGCCAATCTAGCTCATAAGAACCACCTTTCTGTAACCATTAATCGACAGATGCCGCTTCCAATCTCATTTCTACTCTAGTTTTTGGCCCTTGGCTGTTAGGTTGATTGGTGAGGCCTCTAGGATTTTTCTTCCTGTTGATTCTTTTTGCCCTTCCGAGCATAAAACTTCTGACAATTAAGGGCGAAAGTCGGTTCTGTGGTTTGTTTCGCGTCTAATTCTGTATCTGTTAAGACTCTCTGGCGAAAAGTCAATTTTATAGCTCATCACATCCTGAGCGCTGTTAGCTTTGTAAGTTGCAACGTCTTTTGCTGTTAACCGTTCATCAATTTGTGTTTGTTTAATTTGATGATTGGCTTCTGTTTTTCTCAAAGATTCATCTGAATTTGCTTTTACTGTCGTGGAAGCACTTTCCTATCCTGTGTTCTCCTGTAAAAACAAGAACAATAGCCAACCCCTTGCATATCTGAGATACAAATTAGACTTTTATTGTTCTGGTTGAAGTTTCTGAACTAGTTAATGTTTGCTTGTTTTACCGGGAAGATGATTTACCCCATGAAGTGGATACATGTTATACATGTTATCAACCATTGGACAATGACATCATTTGTTTCTGGGACTATGCAAACGTCTTTTCTAATTATCAGTATGCTTCTCATCTCCAGGAAGAATAGTAATGCGACTGACATGGGGAAGAGAGGGAGTTGGTTTGCTGCTATCAAAAGGATTTTCGTAACCAATTCCAAGGAGAAATCAACCAATGTAAGTCTTATTGCTTTCAGTGTTTTAAACTGCGACCATGCTAGAATTTTCGTTTTTGAGTCACACAGAGAAGGAAAGACATGATGCATTTTGCAACCTGTCGCAATGTTGTGCAGTTTATTGAGCTTCTGCTCTCTAGCTCAACTTAATGAATGATGAGCCTGGTGTCTCCTAAAGCAGCTTATTGCTTCTAGAGGAGCTTGTGTTCTCAAAGTGACAGCTTCAGTTTTGGCATAATTTTTCAGGACACGAAGGTAAAAGAATCGAAAGGGAAGAAGAAAAAGGAGCCGGGACAACTGAAGTATGGAGAGAGGAAGTCATTCAAGATTCCACTCTTCAGAGAGCCTAGCAGCATTGAGAAGATACTGGGAGAAGCCGAAAGAGAGCACGAGATTCTATTTCAGCCTCCCACGCCTCCAGAGCAACTGCAAACGCAGTTGATTGTGCCTCCTCGAGTAGCTTCAACAAGCAATCTGTCTCAAAGGGCTGCTTCTCCTAGAGTTGTTTCTCCGAGAGCCGCTTCACCTAGAGCTGCCTCACCGAAGGTAGCATCACCAAGAGCTGCTTCGCCAAGAGTTGGTTCGCCTAGATCTACCTCCCAAAGAGCTGCTTCGCCTCGAGCTGCTTCACCAAGACCTGCATCTCCCAGGGTTGCTTCTTCCAGAGCTACTTCTTCTAGGAGCTTTAATCATCAGAAGGAAGTCATTGTCCAACCAGAACTGAGCATACCTGTCCAGCATGCTTCAGCTACTAAGATTCAAGCTGCCTTCAGAGGGTATATGGTGAGGATCTGATTGTTTCTAGTTGGTCTGATTTAAAACGTATTTATAAGGGAAATACTCTCCGTGTCTGCACTTGTGTGCATGCGTGCTTGCACATGTGTGCTTACGTGCTTGCATGGGTGTGTTCAGCATGCTTGCTTGCTTTTTGGGGTGAGAGGAAAAGAAGGGGCTCTTACATGGCAATAGCAAATTTGTTGACTAATATGATGTTATAAGAGAATAGATTGCTTAGGATGTTGTTATTGAGTGAAACATGGAACTGCGCTAGAGACGAATTGCAAATACCCCAGTGGAGTGGATCAAAGTGGCAAAAGATCTGCAGATGGCTGAGAAGCCTCTGAGTTGTGACTCCTTTTATTCGATTATTTGTTGTCGTCGACACGCCTATTGGGGTAACATTTATTAGCTTCATTTTATGAGGGCCTCAGTTCAGCTATATACATGACCTAGTTTCAAGAGAACCAATGCAAATTGTAGCGTTGTTGATTTATAGAAACTATAAGGATAGATATTGACTGCTTCTGTTATATTTTTCACACTGCCACTTTCTTTTTTAAAGTTTTTGTTGCTGAAGTTAGGCCTAGTTTCTGCACTCAGCTTGCCTGAGTTGGTGTTAGCAATAGAGTTTGTTTGATTTTGACGTTCTTTTGCTAACCCAACTGTCCATTTGATGTGATTTTGTTCTTCTAATGAAGGCAAGAAAAAGCTTCAGAGCTCTAAGAGGCTTGGTAAGACTTCAAGGAGTCATAAGAGGGCAGACTGTCAGGCGACAAACGATGAATGCCTCAAAGCAAATGCATCTTTGTGTGCGAGTTCAGTCGCAGATTCGATCTTGGAGGATTCAGAGGTTAGAAAACCAAGCACGGAATCAAGCTCAGTACAAGAACGACAAGGAAGTGGAAAGCACCTGTGGCAAATGGAGCCTAGCGGTAAGTTTCTATGAGATGACTTGATCTTTTATGCCCATGTATCGTGAGGCTTCAACATTTCAGGATCTGAGAGTTTTATGGTCTTGTGCTCTGAGATTCCATATTCCAATGCTAGGTTAGGCTATTGCTATCAACTCTTCGCATTAGGAAATGCTGGATAGGTTGAATTTGAATGGTGGATGTTTTGATTCATTGCCATTTGACTTTAATAGATGTCTTGCAAATTAACTAAAGAGAAGAACGAATTAGACTAGGTTTCGTTGCTCCGGTTTTGCCATATCCAATTGAGAAGTCCATTGGCAATGTTCTTTGCTAAGGAATATGGCACCGATCTCCTGATGTGATATTACCAACTCCAACCCCTCAATGTTAACTAATCCATTCCCATTATAATTAGGATCCAAATTTCGACACGAACTTTGACTTTCAGGTTTCTTTTCCTAAATGGGATCTTCATTAATTAGTTTGAGTGTTGGTGCAGTCTGAGGCAGGTAACAGAGAGGGCTGGGACGAGACCGTGCACACAAAGGAGGAAAGAGAGGCGAGGCTTCAAAGGAAGGCGGAGGCAGCCATCAAGAGAGAGAGGGCAAGGGCTTACGCGTACTCTCGTCAGGTACACTCATTTGACAATTTTCTCTGCATTGTCCAACAAAGTCTCAGCTTATGCTCCGCATACAATAGGTCCTTGAAACACATCTATTTTGTCAGACATGCACATTGCCTGGTTCTCAGGAAGGGGAATGGCTGAATTCTCCTCTTGATGCCATCTGATTTTCTTGATCATGCAACGATTAGGACAAGGGAAATCCCCTTTAGACTGCATACATACAATGAAATGTCTAGTTTGGGATAGAACTTTCTAAGCATATTGTATCTCCCTTCACAACAGCGAAGATTATGGCATTAGAGTGATGTCAGATTTATCAGATCAACTATTTAGCATATTCTGTGTGCTATTATAGATGTGTTTGCTAGAGCTTTCAAGTTCGAACTATCATAAAGGCACCCATGATAACAGCCGATGCTGCGGGCAGAGTGAAAACTTCAAAGCCCTTTTTTAATTTCTGCAGGAAAACAGCTTTATGCCTCCTGCAGAGTTTGGATGGTGAAATGCTAATTGAGATTGCATTATATTAACTAGAAACATCACCGCGTTGATCTGCATGAGAGTTAATGATTCTCGTGAGAAAGCATCCATTTGTGAATAATCAAATAATTGGGATTCATGTCATTTCTTCTCGAGCAGAATTTGTGATCATGGTTTATTCACTATGCTGTTTGTTGACCCTTGTGCCTGCAGTTATCGAGAGCTAATTCTAGAACGGCTCAAACATCTCCAGCAGACATCCAATCAGGTGTATTTCCTTGGTGGTGGAACTGGATAGAACGACAACTTCCCTTGTCCAATCCGGCTGAAAACCAATCCGTGAAGAGTTTCCACCTCACACCACCGAGGCGAAACTCTGAGCCAAAGCCAAGTCCAAGGATACTCTCTAGCAACCACAAGCTTCAGACACCTGATAATTTTGACGCCACCACACCAAGATCATCGAGATCGATGATGGTTTGGTCATCAAAGCAAGGACGGGTGACACCAACGGGAACACCAAGGACCAGCAGTCCAAGCATAAGCAAGTATTCGATGCCAAGAGCTAGCGAACCCGTATCTCCCTTTGGTTTGCCGATGAGGGATGACGAAAGCCTCACTAGTTGCCCGCCATTTTTGGTCCCAAACTACATGACTCCAACCGTCTCTGCCAGAGCAAAAGCAAGAGCTAACAGCAATCCCAAAGAAAGGCGTCCAGGCACTCCTAGCAGCGAATCTAGCAGGCGTCTCTCATACCCTTTTACACGAGGAATCGGATCAGCATTTGCTTGGAACAAAGGCTCCGGCTCTCAAAACCCTCAAACAATGATCAGCATGACCGGCAGTCCATCGGGAACATGAGCACCGGTTCGACCGCTTCTTCCATGGTCGGGAGGAAGCCATTTAACAGATTCGTGTGATTTTCTTCAACATAAGCTTACTCCTTTTCCTTTCTTGGCGGTGATGTTCCTTTTTAATTCCTTCCATTTGCGCTGGAGTGTATTAGCGTTGCTGAGTGACAAAACATTGATTGGTAGTAAGGAGACAATTAGGAAAACCGTGATGTTTGTATGTATCTGATTCTGAGAGAGGCTTGCTGCACACTGATTTATTTAGGTGGATAAGGGGTGGTTTGGGATTACTAGTCTATGTATTGTATTTGCTTTACAATGGGTTTCCTTGCACTGTGCATATCGATCTGGGTATTTTATTTCATGTGTGCATCAGCTTTCTATCATCTCCATGCACACCAAACTCTGCTGTATGCTATTTAAACAGTCCTGTCAAGACTGATCCAGTGCAGATGCGCCATGACCTCGTCCTGGACTAGCCTGGATCGCGGCATGCACTCGCAATCACGCCATGGCATCGATGCGTAGTGAACAGTATAGCACGAGTGATCTAATGTCATGTCGATTTCTGTCGGTTTCTGTTTTTGAGAGATACTTAGGCTCATTTCTAGTGCTTGATGGAGATTCGAGAATGGCGACGTCTTCAAAGTCACAATTATCCGAAGCTGACTTTCGAAAAGTTAACCTAATATCGTGTCGGTTTCTTTTTTTTAGAGATGCTTAGGCTCATTTTTAGTGCTCGATGGGAATTCAAGAATGGTGACGTTTCTGTTTTTTTAGAGATGCTTAAGCTCATTTTAGTGCTTGATGGGAATTCAAGAATGGTGACGTTTAGAAAATCACGACTATTCAAATTGACTTTCAAGATACGCATCATGGATTTTACATCGATGAAATGTACTTCTTTGTTTGAAATACTCTTTGAAAAATTTAAGTGGTTGGAGAGCATAATTGAATGAGTAGCCAAAAGCATTCAATAATCACAATCATTTGCAATGATTGTGATTTCTGAAAAATTTCACCCCAAGCCATGAACAGCCTGAAGGAATTGGAGACTAAGGTGGGCCATGTGTCAATTGGAGCCTGACCCAACAATCATCATAACTGAGATCTAGCCCATCTATCCTGCCACTAGCATTTAGGGCCTGAATGCTATTAATTTGTTTTTCCTTTTCTTGAATTTTGAAAATTAATTCGTTTCCTACGTGCAAGCAAAAATAACAGATGCTCAAAGCGTGGAAAGTGAAATATAAGTATAATTTTAATAGAAAGTGAATATTTTCTTAGATTTGATATATTTATAAAATAATTATATGATGACAAAGATCCAAAATTTTGATGCGACGACTATTTTAGATTTAAGAAACCGCATCATCATTACCTTTTAATCACCGATTATCCTTGGTTGAACGGTATTGATTTATCTTAATAATGGAGATAGGCTTAAAATACATTAGACTTGTTAAAATGGTTCATAGAGCCATTTCTTAACCTAAATTTGATGAGTTAAATTGTTATATGAGTTATTTATATTCGATAAATGGGTTATAAATAAATTTAAAATGACAAAATCCAAAATAATATGAATATCAAAAGTGTTTACAACTTATTTAGATTTCAATTTATGATTCTCTCTTCATTCTCTCAAATCACTAAATTTGCATTATATTAAAATAGGTGTGGAATGATAAAGTTTAAACACAACTTACTTTAACCTAATCTACCTCATTTTCTTTCATCTTCACTCGATCTCGCACTCATTCCTTTAAATTATTTTTATTTTAATAACATGGGTCGGGTTTAGTATATGTCATTAGATTTGCATTATATGAAGGTTGGTTAAAAACGAGTTAAACGAATCAATTCAGATCAAATCATTTTCAACTTGACTCGTTCATTCGACAGATTTATTACATATTAAGTAGCCGACGGAGTCAGTCACACCGCGAAAGATGGCCGAAGTACATCTTTGATGGTACTCGACACGTGATCGGCGCCCGGCGGCACGAGAAAGGGGTCGAGATTTAGAGTGGCGTGCATGCAAGGAAGGGAGGGTGCCAAGTGGGAGCGGGGGAACTCCACTTCCTCCCCTTGTTTGGCGACGGGGTTAGACGCGTACTCGTCCGGGGTTCGTCTTGTCCACCTATCCAAACGAGCAAGCGCGTACGAGCGTCCTTGCTGCCGGCCCCTTTTCGGGAGTGGGGATCTCGAGGACACGCGGCGTAGTCCCTCCACTTTTGCTCGCAATTTAATGCCCTCCGACCTCGCGCCGAACAATCCCATTTGACATTTGACACGCCACCTCTCGGATATCTGCATTATTTAGTCGAAATTAAAATTAAAATTAATTAAAAGACAAAAGACGTAATCAACATTTTCCTTATTTTTTTACTCAACCCAATTTTTTTTTATTTTATCATAAGCATTACTATTCGATTTTTAATCACGTAACAATCATCGATCGGCGCACGCCTGTATTGGAATCTGCCGTTTCATTTAAATTTTATCGCAACGACGTCATTTCCAAACACGAGATTCCATCGCCAAGCGTGATGGCCTCTGATCATGATCGAATCTTTTATCTTATTTCATGTGGAGAGATTTCCTACCTACCGAGACATTGACGAAGGTGCAGCTCGTACATGTACAAGCGAACCTGACTAATTGGGAGTTCAAACAAAACATTCTCTAATGAATTTAAAAATTCCATGATATTGCTATCAAGTGCAGTTGTATTGCTCTTTTATCTATAAAGAAATGGATAATTACATAAGTAGTCTATCAATTTTAACTCAATATGGAGTACCTCCTTTGAAATTTTTATTTTTTCAATAAAAAAATGTAAACACTGAATTTTTTTTTTTTTTGGTAAACATTCAATTTAATCTTTAAATTACATAAAAAAATATTTAGTAAATTCATGAATTAGATTGAATATTAAAAGTTCAGGAGTCATTAAATTAAAAATTCAAAAAATAACATTACACTAAAAAATGACATTATAATTTATATAAATATTTAGGAATCATTTGCGTCCTAGTGAAGAAAAGATTCCATATCTTTCCTTCCAACTTTCCTTCACAGCCGCACGACCTGGTAGTATCCTCGGAATCATCGCCATCTCCGGATCGGTCGATCATCCTTATGTCCGCGTGACATTTTTTGGCTAAACATTAGTAGTTACCAAATAAATCAGGCACTTAAAAACCGCCATAATTAAGACCGCAGGGGGGCAATCCCGTAATATGGGCCCCACGGCGAGGGCAATCTTTTTCTCCGCCCAAACCTCTTTTTCTCTGTCCGCGCACGAGATGTCCGCCACTCCCAACGTCGGACGCCCCTCCCTCCATTAAAGCGCGCTCCATCTCCGACCGAAGAAGAAGCCGAGACGCGACGAGCTCGAGAGAGGGAATCCGGCGACACGAGCGATGGCGCTGAAGCTGAACCATCCTCTCCACGTCGCGTCGCCGCCGCGGCAGCTGGCGGCGGCGTCGTCGGCGTCGTCGGCGGCGTTCTTCGCGGCGCCGCCGGTGGGCGGCGTCCGGCTCAGATCTCCCAGGTTCCGCATGGCCTCCACTCTCCACTCCGATTCCAGGTCCGTCCCTTCCGTTTTCTCGATCCGCTTCGGGATCGCGCTCGTTTCGGTTCGGTTCCTTGAAAAATGGCGTGGCCTCTCCTGAGTTTTCGCAATCGAATGGCTTTTCTCGCCCGCGCTTCGGTTTCCACGTCCGAGTTGAGCAAATCGGTGTGCGTGTTTGTGTGGAGTTTTCGTATTTGATTTTGAATTTGGAGTATCGATTCTGGTCTGATTTTGTTCTCTTTTCCCCTTCCAATCGAAATGCTGCATGATTCTTCTGTAAAAGGAATTGCGTGGTCTCGATAGCCTCGCGATGCAATTCGAGTATTCCTCTTTTGATTCCGGCACTGCGCAAACTAATCGTCTCGAGAGCGATGGTTGCTCTGCTTTTTCAACCTTGTAAAAGGGAAAGATCCGAAAGAGGGATGAAATTTAGTGCAACGTGCTAACTCGATCTCGCTTTCCTCGTCAATATCGAACGGCCAAGGGAAAATCATTTGAATCGGCTCGAAGACAGTCGTTTTCAGACGTTTTACTTTCCCTCGAATCCGTGGTCGGTCGTTTTCAGACGTTTTTCTTTCTCTCGATTCCGTGGTCGGGGCTGACTCCACGAAGAAACCGCCTTTACTTTGTATGAATCGTGAAAAAAGGTTTCGGTGCATGCGTGGTTTGTCGTAACCCGTTGGTCTTTGGTGGAGGTAGGTGGGATATTTATTAGAAGTGTACATTTTTAATTTATCTCGTTTGATGCTTACCTTTTCGATTTTCTTTTGCATCAAGGATGACTTATTTAGTATCTGTCGTGTGCGTGCGTGCATGCGTGTTTTTTTTTTCTTTTCTTTTTTCTTTTTAACGAAAGATCATTTGATTTGCTTGATGGGTGCATGAACTTGTCATCTGTGGTTTTCTTTGTGCTGGCGGTTTTGCCAATGACTTCTTCAGAGTTTAGAACCTGGGCACAAAAATTCTGTTCCTCCCATGTCAAGACAAGTAATCCAGCTGCTTGACTTGTCCAATGGACAATGAGGCCTGTGTTAAATTCATAGTCCATTTACTTGGTCCTCATTATAGAAGTTAATGTCATACTCTTCGATACGATGTAGTTGTTATGACATCCTTTTTTCTACTTTTTCTTTGGCCAAACTTGTATCACAGAGTAATCTAGTCTTTTCTAAGGCATATTGGTCAGTTGGTGAAAGTAGCTTGAACTTTTCAGATTGGTTTATTAAATTCTTCTTTTTGTTCTTTTAGCTGGTGTACATTTGACTCCTATTCACCTTCAGGTCCTGGTCATGTTGAGGTCGTTTTTCTTCAAAATTCAATAGGACTTACGCTGAAACAAATTGCAGGCTTTGAGTTATGGTTGCCTAAAAAGTGACTATCACCTAGATAGTTGAGGTCGTTTTCCTTCACAATTCAATAGAACTTATGCTGAAACAAATTGAAGGCTTTGAGTTATGGTTGCCTAAAAAGTGACTATCAGCTAGATAGTGATGCTTTGTTCTTATTCCTTGTTTGTTCTCATTGACATTTTACTGATGCCCAAACATTTTGCTTGAGGCTGCATAGCAGGAGCCCATCTAAGTTGACAGAAGGGCTCATTGTTGGGTTTTGATTGGCATTGCTTGAGCTGTTCACACAAACATTACATTTTAATTTACTATTGTTTACTTAAAGTGTTATGTTATGGAACTTCATTTTGTCGCATAAACTGTCGGTCCTTGGATTTATGTTTCTTATTCATCCATCATGTCCAAGATTGTGCATCTTCGACCTTACTCTCTTGGCTTGTGCTTGGAGAAAGTGTTCTGTCACATTGAAAATTTGGTTGTGTTTTCTATTCAACCTTTTCTTTTTGTGGCAGTATGCACTCAATACTATAGATGAATTCTGTTGCTAGATTCATATGCTTTTCTTTACCTTTTGCTTGGTTTGGTAGGTAATGATTTACCAAATAGGTTGAGCCTCCTTTTGTCTTTGTGCTCTTTCTTATTGAAAACCAACAAATCAATAACTCTTTCTATAAGCAAGTAAAATTTCTATTGCCTATTCAGTCCATCATATTTAACCCCAAGAAATATAATACTCTTTGCTGCTCAGTTTGAGTTTCCCTTTCATCCCCTCTATGTGCTGATTAAGCTAATTTGAGACATGTACAACACAACTTGCAATTTCATCAGCAGAGAGAAACTTCCTCCATAGGTCTTATCTCCAAAGTTGATGCAGCTGTAGCGAAAACTGACTTGCAGTAAACCAGGAACTTTTCACTCTGTGTTATGCATGATGCCAACATGCTAGAGCCTCTGATAAATGAATGCTTTCCTTGTTTGGTCATCCACTTGGGATTATACTTTGATTTGATTTGGATTTAACTAAAACAGAATGAATGTTGTCTGTTGTGGTAGGGAGGTGGAAAATAGCAAGAAGCCATTTATGCCTCCTAGGGAAGTGCATGTTCAAGTAACACATTCCCTGTCACCCCAAAAGATTGAAATATTTAAGTCAATGGAGGATTGGGCTGAGAAGAACATCTTGGTTCACCTGAAACCAGTTGAGAACTGTTGGCAAGCACAGGATTTTCTACCAGATCCTGCCTCTGATGGATTTGAAGAACAAGTAAGGGAACTGAGGGAGAGGGCAAAGGAAATTCCTGACGATTATTTTGTGGTTTTGGTTGGAGATATGGTCACCGAAGAAGCCCTTCCAACTTACCAGACAATGCTTAATACCTTGGATGGGGTCAGGGATGAAACAGGTGCCAGCCCTACGCCTTGGGCGATTTGGACTAGGGCATGGACTGCTGAGGAAAATAGACATGGAGATCTCCTTAACAAGTACCTTTACCTATCTGGACGAGTAGACATGAGGCAGATTGAGAAGACAATCCAGTATTTGATCGGGTCAGGAATGGTAAGATCCTAATTACAGACTTGATAATGATTTTGTTGAAGTTGAGAATTCCGAAATTATTCGCAACTGCTTGCATGTGCTTAGTACCTACGCCTTTAATCAAGGTATTCATGCTCATTAGATTCAGAGTCTGATATGCAGTGGAAATGCACTATGGTAAGTGCATCTGTAACTGGTTAGAAAATGTTCCACAGTAAGGTGCTGAATGTAATTCCATCATGTGAGTATCTTCAACGGCATAGACACCCCCGCATCTGTTCTTCCGCAATGAATTCATGCTTGTGCTGCACACTTCAGCTGTGCACTGCTGTGGGTTTCTGTCAATTCGATTCAAACTCTTTTTTTTTGTAGGAATTACTGTTTCTAGGACTTTCTTTATACATGTTTATATTTTTACCTGAAATTTCATAACGACATCTTTTTACCTTGAATTATAGGATCCTAGAACTGAGAACAATCCTTACCTCGGCTTTATCTATACTTCGTTCCAAGAAAGGGCAACGTTTGTTTCTCATGGGAACACTGCAAGGCTTGCCAAGGAGCATGGGGACTTGAAATTGGCTCAGATATGTGGAACGATTGCCTCGGATGAGAAGCGCCATGAGACTGCCTACACCAAGATAGTGGAAAAGCTGTTTGAAATCGACCCAAATGGAACTGTCTCTGCTTTTGCCGACATGATGAGGAAGAAGATTTCTATGCCGGCCCATTTGATGTTCGACGGTCGTGATGACAATCTTTTTGAGCACTTTTCGGCCGTTGCACAGCGTCTTGGAGTTTATACAGCAAAAGATTATGCAGATATTTTGGAGTTCTTGGTGGGCAGATGGAAGGTGGAGAACCTAACTGGGCTGTCTGCAGAGGGACGGAAAGCCCAAGAATATGTCTGCACTCTGCCTCCAAGAATTAGAAGACTGGAAGAGAGAGCTCAGGGAAGGGCGAAGGAAGGTCCAATCGTTCCGTTCAGTTGGATTTTCGATAGAAAACTGCAGCTCTAGAGTGGGAACGTGACCACAAGTTCCAGTTTCGCTCTCTTTCAGTCCGCTTCATTATAGAATTATAAACAGAACCTGTTGGAGTCATGCCTCGTCGCAATCACCGCAAGCCATTTTGGGAGAAGTTGTCTGGGAGCACCATGCTAGATGTAAATGCGGTTTATACTCTCGTAGGTAAGAGAGATAATTAGCCGTGCTGGCAGCTGTAGTTTTCGATATCATGTTCTGTAA
This sequence comes from Eucalyptus virginea, assembly GCA_014182375.1. Taxonomy (NCBI): domain Eukaryota; kingdom Viridiplantae; phylum Streptophyta; class Magnoliopsida; order Myrtales; family Myrtaceae; genus Eucalyptus; species Eucalyptus virginea. The sequence continues at coordinate 15,676,719 of CM024516.1, read as the reverse complement.
TGGTCTCTCTTTTCTCTAGGAAGTTCCATATTGTCATGTGCCTAGCAGATCGATCTGTGCCGATTTTGATAATGTGAAAACTCTAATAAGAGGAACTTCCCGATATTTTTGTACTTGTGATGTGAGACTGGCAATTTTCTTATGGGTAAGCTGAAGAATTCCCGGGGGTTAACAAGCCCCGGCTACTACATGTTAGAGATTTGCCTTGCAAGATTGTTAACTTTATCAACACAACCCCTTTTATATAGGGGCTGAGCGATTCTAGGTTTATGGTTCCAGGTTCCGTATAGGGAACCTGAAATTTATCTATCATAACAAGTTTCTCATTTTTTAGAACTCTCACGTATCTTAGAATTTGAAACCTATGGAAGAACTTACCCACGTACTTGTTTGGAACATTTGTTCTATGATCTACTTAGGTTTCATTTTATTATTAATTAAACAATTGCAATAAATTATCACCTTTAATAATCATTATCTGTTGTTACAATTTACGTTGTTGTTACAATTTACTAATCATAGGGCCCATTTGGTTTGGCTTTTGGAGAATGCATTTGCAAAAATAAAAATATCTTTGGGTGAAGGGGATTTTAAAAATGTAAATATCGTTTGATAAAATTTGCATTAAGAAACAACTTTGGCCAAAATATAATTTGGTAAAATTTGCATTGAGAAACAACTTTGTAAAAGACTTATTAAATTAAAAAAACAAAATAACTATTTGTATTTTTATTTTTTTTGAAGTCTGCCACCACCGGATCACGGATTTGGCGGCGGAGGGTCGTCGGGGTTACACGACCCAAGCGTCGCCCGAGGTCCAGCCCGATGGTCGCGGGGTCGGGCGACCTTGAGGTGGCAATCGCCGACATGCGTGACCCTCGCCGGCCTCCGATCGGCTTCTCCACCAGAGAAGATGAAGATGAACGGTGATGAACAATGACTGAAACTTGCATTCTGAAAATGCAAGTTCTTAATGGATCTTTACCCCTCCATTCCCCCAAAGGCCTTTGAAGCTCCTTAAATATGCAATTACATTTTTCCAAAGTCCTTAAAAAATTGAACCAAACACCACTTACATTTGGCCAAACCCCTTTAGAGCCCCAAAACTCATCCCAAATGCTGAACCAAACGGATCATAGTTTATATTTAGACATGCTAAAAATATGAAAAGTTAGCAAAATTAAAGTCTTAATCATAAAATAGAGACTCGGATTAGTAATTTCGGATTATATACTCATTATCTAGGATTATGGAAAAACATAGATCAAGAAAAATACAAAAAATTATTTTAAATTCTAAGTTTCAGGTTCCATCAATTTAAAACTTGGAATTTATCTATTGAAATATATTTTCAATTTTTAGAATTTGAAACTTATCTTACATACCTTGAAACCTGGAATTAGATAGGCTCCCATTGATTCCCATCGATTTTGTTCTCAACTTTCTGTCCAATTTTAGGTTTTTATCAAGTTCTTACTTTTTATCAGAGTTTATTGGTTAGTATAGTCAATCTTACCTTTTATCAGAGTTTATCGGTTAGTATAGTCAATCAAGCTTTAAAGCTGTGTTTGGAGATTTCAAGGTAAAATAAGATACTTTCTTCCTTCCAGATCTAATCTGGCAATTTGCCACCATGCACCATGAAGGGTTTTGTCAATCGTTCGAGGAAATGTTAGTTTCATAAAATAAGCCAAAATAAGATACCATCCTTCAGATCTAATCTGGCAACCTCATGCACCATGGTTTTGTCTGGGAACCATATGTCAAAACAATGCCATGAAATGGTGCTGAAACCTAGTCTAGTCTCAAATTATCTCATATTACCTTTATCTGTGTCATTTTGAAAATAGTCCAGTCCTTAATCAGTTCGACAGGCGATTTTACCCAAAATCTTCGTCCAAGTTCAAGATATGTCATGGTTAGGTCCAAGAAATGAAATTGGATCGAACATTAACTGCTCAAATGCCGATCCTTGCGTCTGAGCTTGTCTTGAGAACAATCATTACATGAGCATTTTTGCAAGAGTTTTACTCCTCGGCCCTATTCCTATATTTTCAATGTCATTACATGAGCATTTTTGCAAGAGTTTTTACTCCTCGCCTCCTATATTTTCAATGTCTTATCCAAACAAATCTGATAGTGAAGTTCTCATATTTTCATTGTCCAATTAAATTCCATTCAACAATGTCTAATCCAATTCCTTCCAACATCAAATCCGATAAAGCGGACATCGAACCAAAACCAACGCCAAACGAAGATCAAATTCGATCAAATTCAGCCAAATCCGTTAAAGCGAACATCGAACTATACCAAACCAACGCCAAACAAAGATCAAATTCGATCAAATTCAGCCGAGGCCGACAGCATCGAAAATTTTAAGACTCGGCCAAATTTGAATTAAAATTTTTTGAAAATAAATCTAAGGAAAAGTTTAAAACTTTTAAATATTTCTTCTATCGCATCTTTCCAAACAAAGATAATATTTTTATCTAATTCCAACACGATTTCCGAGCGATCTTCATTTCGTACTTAAATTCAGTTCCACCATTTCCCATTCCTATTCTCTTCAAGCCTTCGAAATTCAACCAAAAAAAATAAAAATAAAAAAACCGGCGCGGGCTTCTAAATCGGTTACGATTGACGAAAAAACAAAACAAATAAGAAAAAGAACGAAAAAAAGGTTCGAAAGAGGAGGAGAGATGAAACGAAGAGAGAGAGAAGAGATCCTGGGGGAAAATGTAGCGACTTGTTCGAGGCCATCATCAAAACCGAGAGATTTGATAGGCACGGAGAATCGCGGATTGTTATCGCCAACCTTCAATGCAATTCGCGCCATCGTTCGGTAAGGAACCGACGCCCTTGCTCTGCAAATTGGCTTCCCTCCACATCACTCAACAGATTTTTGCGGAATCCAAACGGTTTAGACAAAAGAGAAATATAAACAAACAAACATGAAAGAAGAGTTCAAATAATGTAAAGCCGAAGAAGACGATCGAACATGCACGAAAGATTCGCCTCAAAACCATAACAGAGAGAGAGAGAGATTGGGGAAGAAGGGGCAGAGGCAGAGCACTGCGCCTGCGAAGAGCTAAATTTCTGAGATGATGGGGAATGGGGGTAGCAAGCGGCGGTATATATAGGCGCGAGGGAGATGCGATAAACCCTAATTCTCTTCGAAATGACTGATTTGCCCTCGAGACTTGCAGTTGAATTTCTTTTAACGAGGGAGAATTACACAAATAATACTGAACTTTGACTAAACGTGTAATATGATTCTTGAACTTAATTACTAAATTTTATTCCGATTTTTAATTTAATCCTTAAGCTTTTTCTTAAATTATATGAAAATGTTTAGTGAATCCTTTTATTTAATGAATCATATTAAATAAATTAAAATTTCAAAAATCACATTATATACTGAGTTGAAGCTTATGAATCATATTAAATAAATTAAAATTTTATATAGCATTCGCTTCATCCTCTCTTTTAATCATATGAAAACGTCTCCAACATGGGAAAAAAAGGCTCACAGCACATATGTCCTGGGGATGATGTCATGATACTTAAGTAACACTTTTGGTCCTGCTAAGATAAAAAAAAAAAAAAAATGAAAATGACGATAACCTTTTTCGGTTTTTTTTTTTTTTTTTTGGTCAAAATCTTTTTCGCTTTTAAAGAGTCTATTCTAATTAGATGTAATTCCATGCAACGGACGTTTGCGATTGAATAAAATATCGATTTGGACAACTATGAATCGAAGAAAAGCAGAAAAGACACGGTGTCTCTTGAAGGCCATAAATTCACCCATCTTGTATTGTGCCTTCTTCCTTTTTACTTGCCAATGCAAAAGCAAAAAGTCACTAATGCTGGTTTACGTATGTGTTGCGTTCGTAAGCATGTATCCGATTAAAGAAATTGTTTACAAAACCCCCTTAATTTTGGGTCACACTATATAGTAAAACAAAATCTTATTTTTTATTTTACGTTTTCTTCTTTTTAATTTTTTGATATAAGTCTCATACTGTATTTAGATATAATTAATTTAATTACGATTATTTTTTAAAAATTTTACGTTTTTTTTTTTTTTAAATTTGTTCGGAAATAAAAATGACAAAAACACAAATTTGTATAATTTGATTTTTTTTATTTAAGTTTTTCTTATTTATTTTTCTCATGGAGTTCAGTAACGTTCCAAAAAAAAAAAAGAAAAAGAAAGAAAAAAAGAAGAAAAAAAAAAGATAAGAAAATGAAAAGTGTTTCTAAATTTTGTTCCAAAACATCTACTTAGATATAATTAATTCAATTAAAATAGTGCTTTTTTCGTTCCTTTTTTGTTCCCAGCTATAAACGCTTTGTCTCCTTAATGTATTTACATTTGATGTCCCTGTTCTTTTTTTCATGTCAAATGTATTACTGATTGTCGAAAAAGTGACAGAATTTTACTTGATCAAACAAGGGGGCTGCGGATTCAGAGTGGAAATGTTTTGGTTGTTGATCTGAAAATTCTCTCTGTGAATTGGTTGATCCACGTGGACATTTGACAGCAATCCCCAGCACCTTGGGCACTCAGCCCAGCGGTCATTGGCGGTTGCAGAATGGAACCGAATTCAGGAAAGGAAAATGGACATCTCAGCGCCACATCAGATGCCAAGTAGGCGGCATTTTGATAGAGAAATTGGATAGACACTGGTCAGACAACAGCTTCAAGAAAGAAACAGAAGCGTGGCTAGTTTGGGGCTGTACCTGAGTAAGACAGTTCTGCCAGCCGGTGAAAGCAAACAAGGTTTTGGCCTTAAAGCCCTCAATGACAAAAATACAAGATTGTTGCTGTCAATCACAAATACAGAAGGCTGTGACCAAAAGTGACAAATCCGTTGGGTTGAATAGAAATGATGACAGCATAAGTTATCACTCAGTGTAGCCGTCAATCACTATGCCAGAAAGCGGAAGACAGACAAGATAGAATACAAATGGTAGATCAAGAAGTAACGTGAGAAGGATAAAATAACCGGCAAGATGTATGTGCATAAGGCAGAGAATATCAGCAAACAATGCTGCTCTCCAATCTCCATAAAACATTCGGAGAATTTTCACGGTTCAGGCTGCATCTTCTCGCATTCTTCTCGGATTGACTGGAAAAGAACAGAGGAGAGGTAACGTTCACCGAAGCTTGGGAACACAACCTGCAAATGTTGACATTCACGTAGGCATTAAGTAATGGGTATGAAAGAATGCATAAACAGTGTGGTGGACAAATCAAGAGATTGCACTATCATATATTTAGCATGCTTTCATAGCTCCCTCTCTTGTTGCATTTCCGGTGTAACACCCAGCTGGGAGCTCCAATGCTATGGTAAACACCAATCAGCTTAAAATATAAGCCTAAGAAACCAGAATGAATGCTCCAAGTAGAGACAATGTACTGGCTTGAGTCCCGCCCATTATGGCATTCAAAAGGAGGTTTTGCATGGCTTTTCAATCAACAATGGCAAGCTTTGGAGGGAAATTTGAAAAAATTGTTAAGAGTATTGAGCAAAACCAAGATTTTCTCAGCATGAGGTCTTCTATAGCTGTGCCTCTGCAAGGGATGTGAAGACTCATTGCAGAAGGTTAAAAGAAAGATATTGAGGATGCTTAATATCCACAAGTGATATTAACACATCAGAACGTAACACTCTCAAAGAATGGCCAACAGCTAATCCAACTTAAGCACCTAGAAACAAAAGATGGTTAGTCTTGATCACCTTAGCACTGTGATTCAGATAAACCCCTACCGAAGATCATTTCATAACTACTCATTAAGCTTCCGTTAGTTACAGTTGCTAAATCCATTCCAATGACAACCATCTCCATAATGACAGGCTATTCTTCGATATCTTATATCCGTAACCAATGTGAAGAAGCAAGTCACATTCGAAAGAAACGTACTGCAATGAGTTTGCCGGCATTTTCAGGTCTCTTTGCAACCATCATTGCAGCAGCAGCGGCAGCCCCAGAAGAAATGCCAACCTGGTTACATATCAGAGTTAAAAATGATAAAATTCACAGGCTTTAGAGCACCTGAAAAATTTTGCTCCAATTGGAGAGATGCAACCCAACCATTTAGGGGAAAGATGAGTAAAAGTGTAGACTGTATAGCTTCAAACCTAACCTAACCATCATCCTATATTTCCAATGCAAATTGAAAGTAGGACATGAAGCATCCAAATGCTAAAAGTCATCAAGAGAAGAAGGATAAGAAGCTGCTCAAATCATCAAATACACGCTGAAACATGAAAAGGTACATGAATTTGAAAGGTGACATTACAACCAACCATATAACGAAATATTCATAAACCATAGCAACGGCATTGTCAATTCCTTTGGTCAGTCTCCAGAACTTAAACTAACACATCAACTGTGGCTGCGTGTCATTACGAACTTGCTGAGCAACGTGTGTCCATCAAATTCCATAGCAGAAGTCAAGTTTGCCATTTATATACAAGAAAGTCCACAACCTCCAGGATGGCTATATGCAGCAGATAACTTTAGACTGTACTTGCCAGAAACATTACTTGTAACAAAATGACACCTTACTTCTGCATACATCTAATTCAGACGATAAAGAATCTCAAGGCACTGACCAATAAGCCTTCCTGAAGAGCTACTTGCTTTGCAGTCTCAACAGCTTCATCACTGGATATCTGCCCAGAAAAGTCAGAATTAACAGTTACATCATGCACTTTTTATCCCTCTACTGCAACAAAATCCAAATGTATATAAGTTAATATAAATGGATCCAGCTTCACCACTACATCACGTTAGTAAATTAGATCATAGTATGGAAATGCGGAAAAAGAAAGCCAATTGTTGAAAAAGTGACAAAAGGTGCAGGCTCAGCCAGCTTGCTAATTTGGGCCAGACTACACTTGGCAGATACTTTTGGGGTCACTCACAATGTTAATTGGGAATGTGAGTTCCTTTTTAAAAATACAAAGAAAAATGCCACATAACTTCTTATGCAAACACACAAACGCGAAAATGAATCCTGTACAGACGCATAACAAAATTGTAAAGGTTTGCACCTCAATGACTTCATCAACCAATTCTCGATCCAGATTTTTTGGCACAAAACCAGCTCCAATCCCCTGAATTTTGTGAGGACCTGCGTAAAAGAAGAGAATATAGTAGTCTTGAACTGCAGATAATAAGTTCGATAAAAGTGGTCCAGTTATCTCTATTTGCTGAAGAATTTTTACCAGGCTTGCCACCAGATAGAATGTTGCTTTCTAAAGGTTCCACTCCTATTACCTGCCATAAACAGAGCCAAATGCAGAGCAGAAAAGAAAATTAGTGAGGCAAATCATCTGAAATCCACAGCTTTCTTGTGCAAGTTAATGAAAATTGTTTGCCGAATTTACACAATAGCATGCTAATTATGGATAAAAATGAAAAGTAATTTACACATGGCGCTAGGTGGGGTCAGTGCCAGCTAATAAATTTTCACCTTTATTTTGGGATTTTTTTGTTTAAGGAACCGTCCAACCCCAGTTATGGTTCCTCCTGTACCAATTCCAGCAATAAAAATGTCCACCTTGCCTCTTGTGTCTTCCCAGATCTCAGGACCAGTCGTCTCATAGTGTATCTGCAGGAAATCATTTCCACAACCAGAATAGCAGAAAAGATCAATTTATGCATTATCAACCATGTGGCACTTATGACCCAAAAAAAATAAGATGTGGCACTAACAGAAATATAATGAGCTAGATGCAAATTCCTCTGTTCATTTCATGAAAAGCGGGTGAAGAACACCCCAAGTGCCACAACTTTGCACAGGGGAACACATAAGTGCCAAAATCAGAGAGCTTGATGACTTGGCACGGGGGCACACATAAGTGCCACCTAGATTTAGAATTGATTGAATGGGTGCATAGGTGTGCTTGGGTTGGGTAAAAACAAAATCCTTACCCAAGGTTACCCATAATGTGAGAAAACAATTTTACTTCACAAAATTATCAGGCCTTGATGGACCTGAGTGGGCTTGCCCGGGCTTAGAAGGGAAACTGCTTGCCCAAATTGTGCTTCGAAATCTGAGGTCTTGATGGGCACCCAGGCACATGATGAGGTCTATTTATTTGGAAAAATAAAAAACAAGCATAAATTGAGGTCTAACGAGAAAAAGCAGAAAGCCAAACATACCTTTGGATTTGCAGGGTTATCAAACTGTTGAAGCATGTAGGCATTTGGTGTGCTATTCAATATCTCTTCAGCTTTTTGAACAGCACCTTTCATTCCCTTAGCCGCATCAGTTAAAACAAGCTCGGCTCCAAATGCTTTGAAGAGAACCCTTCGTTCCATACTCATTGATGCAGGCATTGTCAAAATCAGTTTATATCCTTTTGAAGCAGCTATAAATGCCAGACCAATGCCTGTGTTCCCACTGGTTGGTTCTACTAGAATACTCTGAGCAAAAGAGGAACACAAAGTGTTTGACAAGATGATTAGAGAATACTTAGCACAATAAAATAGGAAATTTATGGTTTATCCAATGTTTTGCAACACAACAGACCAAATGTATTCTTGGGGAGAAAGTAAAATGTGTGACGACCCTATCTAAAAAACATTAGACCAGGTGAAAGATTGTCTATTGAAAAAGAAAAGGAGAGTTACAAATCTGTCAAATATGGAGTGGACTTTCACAGAAAGACACCATCATTGCAAAGCAGGCCATCATCAAGCTTTAAAACTATTTGATAGCGGAAGTTTCAAACGAATAGCGAAAACTGAGTCCGGGCCTTTTCGTAACATGGAAATAAATGCCAAAGAAGATGCTTGAAAGTAAAGTTAGTTCATCAATCAAGGCCAAGCTTCCTTTCAAAAATATTATTCCCGAGTGAATGATAAACATCAATATTGCTTTCCAACAAGTGGGCAGATAACTAAGCTGCATATCCCATTGGTTACCTTTCCAGGTGTAATGAGCCCTTTTCGCTCAGCATCAGCAATCATACTGTGACCAATTCTGAAACCAGAAATCCAACAATATTAGCAGTCAATATCTGAAGTTTTCCACATAGAAAAGATACATGTCAAATACATAAAACACCTTTGGGTGTAAATTATATGAGCATTAGATAGTCCAGGGCAATTAGGTGGAACAGTAAGAACAAGAAAGTTCACAAATAATGCCTCTGCTGATCATCCAGATAATATTGGTAATAGATTCTCTATGTTGGAAGCAGGTTCAGATCCTGTACCTGTCCTTAACACTGCAACAGGGTTCCATGATCTCAAGCTTGGCAGCTACATTGGCAACACATCCCTTAACCAAACTATTCAAGTAAACCATTGGTGTTCTCCCAATGAGCTGTGCCACAAGCCAACCAGTTGAGCAAAGTCATTTCAAAAGACGAATTTAATGATCTTACAAACAAGAGAGATAGAGATTGAGTAAGAGTAGACACTTCCAAAGTCTTAAACAAATAGAGAGATCAAAAACTTGCAATTAAGCAAGAGATGAAAAATTTATCACTGAAGCAGACAGCAAAGATATACAGTACAGAGAAGTACAAAAACCTCCTCCAAGGTCCACTTCCTTAAAAAACACCCAGAAACCAATTCAGGCACCATGCCAATCCCAACAAAAAACGGAGGATTTTCACTATCCTCCCAATTTTAGTGTAGCAACCAAGAAAGAAAAGGGTTAATAATCTCCAGCCTGCTGCTGATTGGTCAAGCACAAATTTAACTGTAAGACACTTCTTAAAGGAGACACACGTCTGTGCAGTGAGGAAAGCGCTGGGCTGAATCTTCCCAGAACAATGATCAATGACTCCATGTCACAACATTCATTTCCAATTACTTTCAACTCTCCTAATTTAACAGACACAGAGATACACGACAGCATGATCCTAGGCAGGTCTAACGCCCAACACCACATTACTAACGAAGAACATAAAGCCTCAGCAATTTTCTCCATTTCACATCATCCTTAAACCAGAACCACTATCACTACTGTGAAACGGAGACTCTCTGATAATCCAATATCGCATGATAATTGATACTCAAGATGCAAACTCGCTCTCAATCCATTTCCACCGAGCACGAGAAACTGAGGAATCGCAGAGCGAATCTCCAAACAACGCGCGATAAACTAACAAGCTAAGCATCCGGCAATCGAAGCAACACGACTCGACAATCTCATTCCCAAACAAAAAAAGGAAAAATCCGCAGGTGACCGCGCTGCTCTCGACTTTCAGGTACCTGAGTGACATCTTCGGCAATGTTCAGGCCTTCGATCTCCGTCTGCGGCGTCACCGAAACCGCCTTGCACACCACAGAAAATCCCGAGCAAGAAGAAGACGACGACGAAGAACTCGAGAAGCTGCCGAGCGACTTCTTCTTCAGCCTGAGGGGATCGGGGAGCGATCTCCGGCGCGGCTTCGCGGTCCCGGATTGGGAGGCGAAGGGGAGCCCGCGGCGGGAGGAGCACGCCGTCGCCGGCGGCGGAGGAGAAGGAGGAGTGGTCAGCGAATTGATCGCCAGGGACGACGGCGCCGCCATTTTCGCCGGCGGAGGTGGTCGGAGAGAGAGAGAGAGAGGAGGATTCGGCTGCTGGCTTCGTTCAGTGGAGAGGGCACGCGGTAAAATACAATTTCTCCGCCAATGTTTAACGATCTTCACGAATGACGATGACGTCATTAATGTCGTTGACCAATTTTCTTTCCTTATTTTGCCAAAAATGCCATTTACATAATAAACTAAACATTTTCTTATTCTCTTATATATAGAAATTTATTGGAATTTTTATCTCGTTTTAACAATTGAGATTCTTTCTCTGTCAATTAAAAGTTCTAACAAATTTGCAATATCAAGGACAATGTAAAGCAAATCATAGCCATTATTTTATGTGTGTTATTTGTTCATTCATGAAAATATGTCATAAATTATTATTGATAATAAAAATATATTATCTTAATCAATTATTTCAAGTGATATAAGTAAATATTTTTAAGAAAATATTTTTCAAATTATTCATGCATCGTGGAATAAATGAGACCTTGATAAATTTTTGTTGTTGATTAAATGTAAAATCTTATCATAATAAGAATGACATTTCAACCAGTTTAGGCTAGTGATTAATTTCCTAATACTCAAAATTAACAGTGTAATCTTGTCTACGACTCAACATGGACATGGACTTAAATAGTCAACTTAAGCATCATAATATAGCTTGAGTTTGGAAATAAGATCCGTTGATTATCAATCCGAATAAATGAATAATTTCATGCTATAAGAATTTCCCCCTTTTTTTTTTAATTTAATTGAAATCATCAGACAATTCAATTCGGAATGGTCGATTTTAAACTCCTATGAGTCGTATTCTTTCTCAATTACTAGCATAAGACTGCGTACCAATTTAAAAGATGCCAATGAAAAAGCCAACGATTCTAATTCTATAGGGGTTCCTACTAACATAACAACACCGCTGGTTAAAGGGAAAATCTCAAATAAGGAGTTGAGGTGGAGCCATTTTTTCAAAAAAAGACCTAAAGTAGACACTATCTCAAATAAGGACATGGAATGGCTAACTTACTCTCAATTAAGGACCTGAACTTCTAATTTTATTCACAGCCAGGGGTACTTTTGTCCAAAAACATTGTTATTTATTTTTTGTCTCTCTCTTTCTTCTTTTTTTTTTTTCCTTCATCTTTCTCACTCTCTACATCACCTCCATTATTAGTCCCTCCATCACTCTTTGTGTCATCTCGTTGTATGGTCAAGATTGGGTTTTCTTTAACATGAGTCATTACAACATAGGTCTAACTCGTTGAAATTTTTAAATTTCGCTCCTCAAAATGGTTTGTAGACAATTCCACAAAGCCGAAATAAGCTTTCAAAAATAAGTTACTTTTTATTCCAACATTCATCGCAAATTATGATCTCAAAGCCATAATATGAATCTACTTTTGTTGAGACTCAACTTCTTGTCCAACTCCCAAGCTATCAACTAATCCCTTTGGCAACATATTTCTCTCACCTCGAGAGTGCATCAAACTCCACTTATTTCGGGCCTTCCGCTAACCTAGCAACTACAATTTTTATGCTGTTCTCGGTCCTGCTTGCCAACAACAAAGTAGCAATATCCAAGCATCGCCCGATCGTCTTGCTTAACTAACTTATGCCTCTATTTAATTAACACTTGGTGATCAACGATTTCATGCCAAAGAACAATTTTGTTGCAGCTGACAACTATTTCAACCTCGACAAGAGTTTGCCTCATCAACTTCAAATTTGGGTTTGCCTTTCTTGCGTAAATTCAATCTTTCAAAGATCCTCCTTCCCCTTTGCAATGCCAATGGCTCTTTTCAATAATTCTTAGTCTAGAGACACCCACTCATAGTCTTGCCATTCTCATCGACACAGCTCTTCTTCTCAATTGATACCCCATCTTGAGATTGATCATTAGTCTTATCTACATCATTAACTGTAGAAACCGTTGTACTTCGTTGCCCCATTGCCACAATTGACAAGTCCTATTCAAGCTCTCGGCCTCATCGACCACTACCCCTGATAGAAAATCCAGCATCATCGTTGTCAAATGGAGGTCAATCCGAGCTTTAGGCTAAGCACAAGTGAGCCGAGATTTGATGCATCTTGAGGAACTGAGGATTTTAGCATTTGAGAAGGTCGCCAATAGCAAATAACTCAAATCCGACTTCTTGTCACTAGGACCAACTACGTGATGACATGAAGCTCACGAAGTCACTAGTAGGGGCCCTAATTATGGTGTTGAAGAAGGAGGCAATGTAGAGCGAAGGAGAGGTGTGAAAAAAAAAAAAAAAATTAAAGAAAAATGTTTTGGACAAAACTACCCAAGTGTAAATAAGATCGAAAGTTTGAGTCCACGGTGTTTATTTGATCTGATATCCTTTGAATCCTTTTTTGAGAAAATAAATCCACTTTAGGCTGTTATTTGAGATTTTCCCCCCGGTTAAATTCTACAAGTGACCAAGTATATATATGTCATGCTCGATCCACTTCTCCGAATTCCAAGTACTAAATATTCCACGAATTTCGCCTCGCATCTCTCTCGATCCACGAGATCAGTACGAAACGTAACGGTCCCGAGATTTAGCTACTTACTGCGGATTCCCAAAATTGTGGATATCCTCGCCGTAGAAAAATATGGATTAGACAAGCAGGAGGAGTAAGAAAATTGACCCTTTTTTGGAAAATTTGGGTCCACAAACGGGCCTTTCCCTTCCAAGAGGAGAGAAAAAAATCTAATTCGTCCCGAAATTCCGTCCAGTTTCAGTGTACCTGCTAAGCTTTTCTAATACCTTTTTGTTCTTTTCTTCTCTCTGGGGCCTGAGGCTAGAACCAGCCAGCTTCCCCAAAGAAATCCCAATCATGGACCCCAGAAAAGTCACTCTAATTCTTCTTCTTCTTTTTTTCTAATAGCGAAAAGTCAATGAAGCAAAGGGGGAGAGAGATGTTGGCCCACATTGAAAAGTAAAATGCACTACAACTCAAAACAAATCACTCCTTGAAAAGTTCCTAAACCATATGCTCCCGAGAGAAGTTTTGTCACCTACAAGTAAGGAAAGCCTGCTCTGAAACCATATAAGCCTATCAGATCTCGCCGAGGTATATCTGCTTGTCGCTACTGCAAGATCCGATGATGGGCTCGGTCGGGTGGAACACGGTCTCATTCACAGACCCCGTGTGGCCCGGGAGCTTGTACAGGATCCGTCGGGATGTCGTGTCCCAGATGTAGACCATGCGATCCGCACTGCCAGCGGTGACCTTGCTTCCATCGGGCGACCAGCCGCACTTCAGTAGGTTCTTCTCGAAGTTGTGCTGATGACCTTCCATTATCTTCACGCAGCGGTTTTGCGGCGCATAGGGGCGCATATCCCAAATGCAGAGCTTACAGTCCATGGCATTAGTAAGGAGATAGGAGCCATCAGGACTCAACTGCATACCTGTAATTGTATCTTGGTGGCCTTGAAGGGTCATGGTAACTTCACCTTTACGTATGTCCCATACCTTCACATCATTGTCTATCCCCCAGTATAAATTTTATCCGATGCATCAGAAAAGGAAACCGCCGTGATTTGGTATTTATCAGGAAATGTTTGGATGGCACCTCTTTGACGCATGTCCCAAAGCTTAGCAGTTCCGTCATCAGATCCACTCACCACCAGAGGAGGCCCTCTCCGTGAAGGACAGCATGAATTGACAAATGAAGAATGTTCTACCATCTTTTTTACCTGTTTGCCCGTTTCAACATCCCAGGCTCTTAGGGTTTTGTCAGGACTGGCCGATATAATCTGAGAGCCATCTGTTGTCCATTGAAGATCCAGAATTGCATTCTTGTGCCCTTTCAAGACCATAAAGTTTTTGCAATCCCCATGCACGTTCCATAAGAAGATTTCTCTGTCATGAGACCCAGATGCAATGACTGTCCCAGCAGGATTGAACTTCATAGTGTAGATAGCGCTCGGGTGACCTGCTAATAACATGATAGGTGATTCTAAGCTTGACGTTCTCTGTCTCCCATTTGGCATGGGTCCTTGAGGAGGAGCACTGTATGGAACAGTAGACCATTCCATTGGTCTGGGACCAGCCACTGATAAAGCATTTTCACCTGGAGCAACTTGCATCTTCACCTGGTCGCTTAACCAAATTAACTTTTACTTCTCTGCACCACAATATCAAGACAATCAATGAGGGAATTACCAAGTAATGAGAGTTAACAATAGCAAAGCAAGCAGACTCGTACATCACGCTTTACATACAAGCACCTGCTTTTGACCCTATATAACAACAAGCATAGCCTACCAAGCAAAGGACCAAGTCCGACAGTAGTTTTCTACTGCACCAGTTATTTCAAAGATTAAAAAGGAAAATTAAATTAATAAACATGAAAAGCACTTCCAAAAGAAAATGGTTCAAATATACTTAAGAAAAGTGATTAAATACCTAGGATACAAGGACATTAACATGGATTTCCTAAAGAAAAGAGGGGTCAGATAAGATGTCAGATCATCAAACTCACTGCTAACAAATGGAAAATGATCCTCTAAGATGGTTTCCAACACGCAAGGAAGAAAGTCTTAATCGTAGAAGAGAACAGTGATGTCATAAGAAGCAAGAAAGGATAGAAGGAGAAAAGATGGCAAACAAAATCAAAGTAATTAACTCATTGGAAGTTCTTAACAAAATAGAAAAAAAGGATCCATGTCGCCAAACCCAAATAATATTTAGCTAAGCCAAAATTGTTCAAACATATTACAGCCATTGATGGTCCTCAAAAGGGAAAAGACAGATGCTACTACGACAAGGTGGCATCATTAGATGCATGCAAATTGATGATTACACATATGCAGACAATAGTAATTCATATAGGACCAAAATAGTGTGAAAGGAAGATATTGAAGGACAAATTTGAGAAACAATGCTAAGACTAGGGAGATTCTTTGGTAAAATGGATCTGCAATTTTAGTCTTTGAAAAAGCACTACAAGAACTAAAAATATGAAGGAGTGCTTATTGATTTACTTCCAGCAAAATTAAGGTTCTAGAAGACAAAGTTTCCAGGAGAAAAAAGCACTTCAATCAAAATGGTAAAGAGTTGGAACAGGAAAAAGCTAACGACAAACCATGTCAAAACCACGCCTCCCGAATTCTTCACTTACACAATTTGTAAATATTCTTATAGAATCACAATTTTTAAGTAAATAAAACTTAGTGGATGAAATGAATATGAGGAACTTAGTATAGACTAAGTACTTCTGGTTTCATCCAAACGCTTCTTCAGAAATAGCTGAATTGACACAAAGCAATTGCTGAAAATTCAAGCATCATTGCTGCCAGCCACAATTTGCTAGGAGTATCTTAGTAATGTTTACAAAGACAGCTCAAAGCAATGACCAATTTTCTATTGCATTCTCAGATCTTGTTCGAACGTGCTTGAGGAGGATATCATCACTTTTTTTAGGAGCCCTGATACTCTTTTGCAATGCCAATGAAATATTCTATCCTTCCAGGGTTTTCCAATCATTTTAAAAATTTACAATTATCAGTCAACAAGACGTAAGTTTATTGCACTCAAGTAGAATATTACTCATCCAGAAAGACCTGAAACCTAAATTTCATAATTCCAAATCAGATTCAGACATCAAGAGAATCAGACATGCTTCTACCCATGTAAACCTGATGCAAGGTTATAGCTTTCTTTCTAGAAAATTTACTTCTACTGTCATTTTGCATAATTTCATATGAGTTTTCAAGTGCTGATAGTTTCAGATTTGCGTTCCTAGGTAGGTTTATGCCGGTGAAGGACTCTATTCCTGCATATTAGCACTTTAAATCAGTGACTAGCTCTCCATACTAGCATAAACTTATCTCCCACATATCCATACTTGTTTTCCTAGATCTCGAGGTTCAAGAGACACCCTTTCGTTTGCGTTTCACACTTGAATTCTCCATGCTACTTTCTTCAACCTAATCTTGGCAGCCGAATTTCTCACTGGGGTTCTCTCCCCGTGTCAATGTTCCTATCCAAGTGAGACACCTTTCAAGTGGGTACTGGAGCCAAGCAGCAGACTTGCAACAAAAAAGCATAGAACCTCTCCTGCAACAATTGTAGAATGGATGATTCACTGGGCCACACATGTTATAGCCTAAGTCCAATCTTTCTCGAACACAAAACAATCAAACCGTACGAATGGCCTATCTTGTTCTAACCACGCCATCATGTCCGGGGTTTAGGGCTTAATGGTTCGGCTAAAATGCCCAAGCAACCGATTCCGAGCGTCGAGCGAAAGACGAACGCATACGTATCGAATACCAGTTCCGCCCCAGACCTAATCAAAAATGAGAAGAGAACTTCTCAAATTGAGGCGAAAATTGCGAACAAGGAACGAAGAACCCTAGCACTACCGACCACAAACACAGCCTATTTGGTACGGACAGAGGAACGAGGAACAGCTCGAAGCGAATCCGACCGACGCGAAGCACACAGCACACCAAACGCCGACAAGCGCGCGCACACGCAGAGAGAGAGAGAGAGAGAGAGAGAGAGAGCGTACGGAAGCAGCTCCGGAGGTCCGGCGAGAGGATGAGCGAGAGAGTTCCAGAAACCCGAAGAGAAGATCTTCGTTTCGAGAGACGCCACTTCGAGCTCTGCTTTATGAAAATGGCGACGACAAGACACCGACAAAAGAGAGAGTGAAAGAGAAAAGAGCTGAACGATGGGTGGGCCTGGTTAGGCCCGGCTACGTGCTGGGCCTAAGATCCTTTTGCCAAGGCCCATCCATGAAAGAGGTCAGATTGTCGTTTACCGTGACGGAGGGGTTTGGCCGGAGCAGAGATATCGCCGGCGACAACGATGTCGCAAGCTCGCAACCCTTGTAAGGAAGCAGACATCTATGTGCAAGAGAAAGTGAAGAGCGTGTAGAGCTGGCGACAGGGTCGTCGATACCTGTCGATATCCGGGAGGGAGAGATGCCTGAGCTCATTGTCTTGTGGCTACATCTAAATGGTGAGTGAAAAAAGGAGAGGCTAGATGCCGTGGCTCGGGGTATTGGCCTAGTTCAAAGGATCCACACAACGTATGTTATCCTTGGTCACGAGCGTACACCGGTCGACTCAAGCGGGCAACGCCCCGATTCTAAGGCGAATGCGCGGTTTGGTGAATCGTTTGCAAAAAAGAAAGAGTGAAAATGGGGAGTAAGAAAATATTTTGCTCAATGTACGAACAATGTTCGATAAGGGACTATCATGACATGAGAGTTTTAAGTAGTTGAACCCCTAAACCATTATCTATTTTGGTACGAGTAGACCAGTTACGGGTGTCCGAGAGATGACATCATCTATTTTGGAACGAATTAGATGGATGACTATAATGCAATCCGCCGAGTATTGGGCCGGATCTTTGGAAGTTATGGAAATGATTTTGCCAAAGTAAAATTAATTTTCCCTTGGTTCTTCTTTGGCTAATCATAATCTGAAATTGGACAAAAAATACATCAACTCTACTCATATTACATGGTAAGTTTTCTTAAAAGGAAAATTTATTTCATTTCACTCTTCTAAGTGTATCCAGCTTCACAAATCATTCACAAGCTATGAAATCTTTGCACAAGAGAATTTACTCTTCGCAAGGAAAATCGACCCCTTCATGCTTCAGAGAGATCAGCGCTCTCACTCCCAGGGGAGAGTGATTCTGCGGGAGGATTTTCGGTTTCGGGATCATCGGACGGCTGAGATTCATGCCTCGCGGCAGCCTTTAGGACCCGATTTTGCACGTCTGTGGATGAGGGCGATGTCGGCAGCCCGAGGCCATTCGTTTCCAATTTGCCGGCAGCCCAAGCAAAAGCTTCAGCTCCAACTTTGACAGGACCAGACAGCAACCTTCAATGTAGAGATTAGACAATTATCGGTAACAGGCAAATGAAATGATCGAATGCAGAGTTGTCACAGACACTATGTACAATGTCGTTTCACATTGTACAGAAAAAAGGTCCACTTTCATTGTTTCATCACAGACAATCGTCCTTGGCAATACAAATTCAGATAACTTGACCAGAGTAGTCTGGCAAAATTATTTGCCAAGAAAATATCCCTCAAGTGTAAGGCTTTACCTCAGGTCTTGCCTAAAATCTTCCGAGTCCTCGTAAGATGCAATCCGCCGATAAATTGTCTGAAAATGCAAATAAGCAATATGAGAATGTACAATAACAATTAGCTGAAGTTGTGAGGCATGTGGGGAATTCTAATAAACCAATCCAGAAATAACTCTTGTAAGTTGTAGAACATTTGAGGCTTGAAACAACCATCAGATTGCACCAACACAGATGCTAGGAGCAGCCTAATCCCCCACGATTAACAAATATCATATATCAATTCCCATGAGGGATGCATAATATCCTCAATTAATTTGCATTTTTTTGATCAGAGGGAGCTTGTACAAGCCTCATATGGATCCCCTCCCATATGTACACCGTGAGGATAATAACAACTGGCTCACTATACGACGGGAGCATGAAATGTGCAGGCTTTGAAAATCACCACATCCTTTTACGGTAATTATATAACTATTTGTTTTTGTTTCAAAATGCAATCATCATGCGGATTACTAGACGAGGCTCTTCACTTTATGGTCTTCCACTCTTAACATGTGAAACAGATTAAGTGAAAACTTTAGGAGCCTTTACATATAATTAAACCATTCAGATGCAAATATGTGCATAATTACGTAGGTATTTCAGTGCAAATTGCAAGACTGTAGCAGAAGTAATCTCACGAAGGATAAGGGAAGAGAGATCACGATCAGAAGGAGAAAAGGCAGTCACCAGCTTGAATCATCTAAGGATGTGAAAAGTACCTGGCCGAGGCCAATGACTCCAATAAATTGTAAAGTCTTCTCCCACTCTGAAAAAAATTAATTTCTGCTTAGAAGGATGAAAAAAAGATTATACTTATGCATGAATAGTAAAACAACTGTCTGCCACCCCCCACCTTGCCAAAGTCCCAAAGAATATTATACATTTTAGTATAGGTTCACGCTGAAATACCACCATACAAACTGAACAATACCCAAATTCACTGTGAAACATTCTTCAGGAAAGAACACTCACCGACAAGCGCATATAATGCAGCCACAAGACCCTGCCATGAAATACTTAAACCGATTGGTGAAAGAGATATACGAAGATGCACAGAAATCCATCTTTATCTCCAAATAAAAAGAACTCGATCAGGAAACTCGCAGGGCCATTTAGTTTATTTAATTATTTATTTTTACAAAGCAAACCCCTCAAAATTGGTTGCAAATAGGCCATCTTCCAGAGGGTGAAAAGCTGGCATCAGCTTGACATAAATGTGGTTGAACCCTCTTTCTTAGCTCATATTTCATATCCACAGTTTAGATATGGAGTACAGATATCGGAAAGAAGTAGTAAATCAGATTGACATATATGCATGCCAAAGAGGTGGGAAATGGAGATTTTAAGCCCGTTGATCATCTGCAATTCTGTTAATGCATACATAAGACACAGAGTACATGTAATAGAGAGATACAATTAACTAAGACCGTTCATGGAGCAAAAGGGGTGATTATACTGGTCTTACCACACCAGAAGCAAAAAGTTGCAAAGGAGAGGGGTTGATCTCCTCCAGTATTGCCTCAGCTTCCTGAAATGATGTCAAGATGCACAAGCATCTGAAGCAGATCAGTCATTTGATCAAAGCTGAGTATCAAACTGTCACAGCTAAGGGGAAGCTAACATTTATTTGACAATGCTGGATGATTCATGCTAGAGAACACTACTTAGAAATAGGAAAAAAATCACTAAGGTGCCCTTGAGCATGCAATTATCCATTTCTCCAATGCCATTTGGGTCAGGCAGCATACCCTTGTGACTACGCCCATTAACTAAATACGAAGTCACACTCTTGTTCCTAGAATGTAGACACATTAAGTGCTACCAAAAGGAGCTTAACCCCTTCATCAAATAAATGCATGTATATACAGATGTTACAGCAGTCATTACCATGCAGAAGAAGGTTGACTAGGAGCCCTAATATGAATTACAGCACTGCAACTCCAAGTATCTCGCAGTATAAGCCCAGAATGCTCAAAATGGTTAGTGTTGGCCAAGTAAGAAGTAGTCCTCCTTTTCATGTTCATGAACATTTTTTAACCAAGCTTGCTTAATGTTTTCCGGGCTGGAAAATATCATACCACCTGATCTATCAAATTATACTTACTTCAGCTAGTTAGAGCATATACTGTGAAACATGATTTCACTGCTATCATAGAAGTAGCAATTAACACTACAATATCCTCTAAGTACTAGTAGCTAGTTAATGTAGGTAACTCTTTATACATCTCCTTTTTAAAATTTTTAAGCTACTAAAAATAAAAAGCAGCAAGCCACAAATACAGTAATGTCCTTCTAGAGTTCTCTATAGGGTGGTACTCTCCTATTATGTGTCGATCTCTCATAATAAGTTGCTAAGAGGCGACACTTTACTTGAATAATAATAGATATTGGATTAGATTTGATATCATAAATATCTATAGAACCTGAAAAAGAAGAAGAGGAAGAAGAAGAAGAAGAAGAAGAAGAAGAAGAAGATAGCTGCATATGGTCTCACTAGAAAAAAAGGGAAGGAAGCAATGAGAAATAAGATTGTCTTCTATTCTTCCTAGTAAAGTAAGAAGGATATGCTTCCTTGAGATAGATGAAAATTTATCAGCATTGAAGTGGAAATACCTCATTGAGTACAGTAAGTGTAGTCTCAGGTTTGAGCTCCTTAATACGGAGACCCTCTTTCACCCAAGACTGGAAGCCACCTTGGACCAAGTATGATTTCTGTCAATGAAAGTTATGTACGTAGCTTTAGCATAGATCTGACTATCCATTTTCTGAAGACCATAAAGCCTTTTAAGCAAGCATCATGTTATGAAGCTAAAACTTTACACTGCTCATTTAAGCATGTTAACCAATTACTTAGCATCATCATGAATCTCAAAGCATCAGAGAAAAATCATTTACTACATTGCTCCAATGTATAAGCTTTGTGCCCTTTGACAGCTGATGGAGCCTTTTGCATGATGATTGACTGAAAGTGGACTACTGATAATGAAACATCACAAAAGATTGAAAATGCAGTCTATAGTATCATCTTCCTATACTCATACATATGTCTTAGCTCCGGGGAATTCCTTTGTGACCCTTCATGATACTTCCATAAAGAAATACTGGTACAACTGGTCTTAAGAAAAAAATGAGTCCTAGTCTTCAAAGCATCTTTGTAAACAGGTCCATTCCCTTTCTTATTTTGCATTTACAAAGTTTCCCTGATTCAAAACTATCACTTTGTAGTTTAGATACTGAGTAACTTTCCAGAAAGAATTCGCAGAGTGGATCGCTGTCATTAATTATCTAAACCAAAGTAATCAAAGACCGAAAACACCATCGTGATGTTTCTTCATTTTAACTTGTCTGTCTTCATTTCAACTAATAGGCATTGAAAGTAAAACTCTACAGAAATTAGACATTTTGGTCTCTGTCACATTTCAACTGCCACACAACATGGCCCAAGCTTGAATGGATACATGTAGCAAAGTTCATGGATGAGCGGCATGAGCCCAGATGGTGACAAGTTATGAAATGCAGTTAGCATATATATGTTCACATGGAGAGCACTAAAATTCCCAGAGAATTGCAATTTCATGAAGGAGAATAATTCAAGCAGAAAAGTTCCTTGCCTTAATTCCAAGTTTTCTCAAAGATCTAGCAATCCCTTTTGATTGGGAACCATCTGCATCCAAAATTATTACCTTTGACCTGTCCTACATGTAACAGGAGCACATATCTCTGAGAAGATTGATTCTATTAAATTGTATAAAGAATCAAAATTATATAGCATCAGGTACCAATAAAAAATAGAACAGACAAGCACACCAAGCTGACACTCTTAAGAAATATGGTTGATCAATTGTTCTTCAGACATGATGAGCCAGTTTCATTGCGCCAATATATGTGTACACAATAGACTGCTGGATAGATAAATTGATTAATAGATTGATATGCATACAGACTATTCATGCATCATCTCGCCTCCCTTTAGCTTGGGGACTCACTCTCTTATTCCAGCATCTGTTCTAAAAGATACGATATACTAATGAACTAGCAGAATCTCAAAATGATGGTTTGTGAATAACCAAAGTTCCTCAAATACTTATACATGAAGAAGTACATGAAAGGTATCTTCCAAAATCTCTAAAGTCAGGATATTGCTATAGAATATGGAGTTTGGTTTAGGAAGTGTTCAGTATAATGTATTCTTACACTTTTCTAACAATAGTCATTGAGCCAACTAAAGCCTTACCAAATGCACAGCCACATTCAAAGTTTCAAACATAAATTACATACCTGAACCATCTTCAAGTTCTGAATAACAACTGCAGTTAAGGAGTCTTCAACATTTCTACCGCCTTTAAGGAGCTTCCTCAAAGAGCCATCAACCTGGAGATCAACAATTAACACAATATCACATTTCATCAATATCTTCTAGGCAAATTATCCATTCTTCAGCCCAAAGAGAAATTTAATAGGATGCATTCCCTTAGCAAATCATCAATAACGAGAGGATAAACAAAAAGTGGTCCCTATGCCTCATATGTAGTTGGTGGCGATTTATGATACTGTTAAAGCTGATTCTTCAGTTTGTTTGAAAAAGTAGTAAATCCTCATCATCTTTTAACAGTATTGAAAAAATAGACTCATTTATCTCAGCACACTGTCACATTCTCTGCCTATTTGAGTTACAATAATTCCTCAAATTTTTTGGGTACCAATCTGAAGAACTTGAATAATCAACTCATTAGGTTTATTAAGACAAGATATAAAGATGAAGACTGAACGTGAACGTGCAAAAGTTCGATCTGTGTATAAAATATCCAGTGCTAAATAGTAATTTTAGAAGCTATGCTAGATAAAATCTCCTGGCGGCAAAAATGTGTCATGGATTTTGTCTAATATGGGCAAAATGCAGACTTAATTTGACAGAAGAAATTCTCAAAGAGAGATCAGAGAAGGAATGGCACTATGTAATAAGCAATGCGCAATTGTCAGTTCATTTAACAGATAAACAGGAATAACATCATACACAGACGTGCAAATGTAATTCTTGATACAGCTTCCAGTTTCAGAGTAAAGAAGACTACCTCAGGTATGGATATACTTGAATAACGAAAACGAGCAGCACGCCTAAGGTCGGGAATGCCATCAGATTCTCTAAGAACCTTAACAGAGTAAAGGATGAAACCAAGAGATAATCAGTACCTTATCAAAGAGAAACACACAACGAGACCCTTTGTAGGCGTGAAAGTATGTCAAGTGACATCAATGAAAATAAGCTTAAAGAATGATTAAAAAAGTCAGCATGAAAGGAAGCACTAGTAGATTGTGATTCAAGCCGGCTTGCAAACTCATGGAAATAACTAAATGTCCCATATATGGCAGCAAAAACAAAATCCAAAACATGAGGCTACAAAAGTTTTTACACTCTTGCCTCGGGCCGAACATCAATAAGTACGGCACCCTCCCTTCCCATTAAGAGCTCTAACGTTGCGTTGGGAGATAAATCTCCAGAATAACCACTGTATGTCTGTGCCCAGTAAAAAGCCCTGCAAAAATCTGATGAGATATATGAACTCTATTTAACAGATAAATCTCGTCTACTGTGTACATCCATGCAAATAGAAATATTTTTTATTATATGGTGTATTTCCCATGGGAAATTAGTAAAGAGAATAGCACAAAAGGACAATCATACCAAAAGGTAGAAGCAGTGCCAAGGAAAAGAGCGAAGGGAACAATTGGATCATTTGGGTCCAAACCAAGACTTCTCTCCAGCTCCTCAATTGTTGTGTAAACCTTTTCCATTACAATGATTAAACCATCATTAGAGACTCACATAAAAGAACGTTCAGGAGATTGCCAGTTCAGCAGGTGTATGAAATCAGTTTGATATGAAAATCATAAAGTATATCTCGAGAGTTCATAGAATCAGTAGGAAAGTACAATGTCATTACAGCAAATGATTAACATTTCTAGAAATCACTATGCTGAAACGAAAGATGGTCAGATTGAAATTATATTGATAAAAAATTCTGCCCAGAATATTTCTCATGATTCATGAAATAGGAGTCACAATGCCATAATTTGAGAACATTGATCCTTGGTACCCGACCAAGTTTGTAAAGAGAATCACCTGTTGAAAAGCAACTCCAACAGGTGTCAGAATTTCTGCTGTTTTCTCTTCTGAAAAATTAAGTTTATCCCTAAACTCTGGAGGGAGCGATTGCTTGGCAGAACTATATGAATAAACAATAAAAGAAGCGCCCTTGGTCAAAGAATCCTCCACCACAACAATTGTCTGTCTCAGCACATCAACACCAGTACTAGCTGCCTTAGTTGCTGCTCCTTTAAGGTCACTCGTGATATTTGTGTATCTATCACCAGCTGCTTCTCCAATCTGATTCCCATTAGAGAACACTTTGCTGGAAGCATTATCTATCACATCATTAGCTCCTTTGATAGCAGTTCCCACCGAGGAATAAATCGAATCTAAAGTGCTTCTCAGAGTGCTCTCTCCCTTGTTTACTAACTCGTTGATGGAATCTGTGACTTTGGAAATGATATCCTCAGCACTGGATTTTCCACCATCTATCAAGTCAGTACTCAGGGAAAGGGGCTCATCAACTGAGGCAGGGATATCTGGTGCTACATCAGGTTCAACTGAGGCAGGAATATCTAGCGCTACATCAGGAATTGATACTTTTCCAGCATCCATCGATTCTGAAAATGTGGAAGCATTTTCAGCTGATTGATCAGTAAATTCCATCACTCCTTCTTGGACAGAAGGCAGCTCAGAACTTTCTACAAATCTCAGACGCCAACTCTCCTCCTCATGTGGTTTGCTGATAGTTACTATGGAAGAACTCGAGAATGATTTTCCAACGCCACTGTCGATGTCAGTATAGGAGAATTTAGTAGCCTGCGTTCTACAGGCATGTCTTTGAAGGCACTTTCCGTCAAGTGAAGCTGGAAAAATCTTGTCCCTCAAAAAGCATCCGTAGTTGAAGTCCTTGTGGAAATAGTTTAAAGATTGCAGTCCTCCATTTAGTGAATTCTGCAAGTTGCGGTCGGTTCCAAGCAATGCAAATAAATTCAAAGTGAAACAAGCAGAAAAACATTATATTCAGTGGTTCATCTTTATACAAGCTACTCTTTCACTCCAACCCAAGTTTCTCCAAAACTGGACAGCAATTCTTAAGAAGACATGACACTATTTATGACACAAACTCTCTCAGGCACTTTACATAGCCATGTAGTGAAGCAAACAGCAGAAACCCAGATCAGACATGAAATTTACCAGCTTTCAAACATCAAATCTAACCTGGCTGTGCAAAGAACAGCTCGGAGTAGCCGAGCAGACGGGCAGCGCCGACATGTCCGCCAACCAATCACCCCACTCGAAGAGATCACCAAGCTTTCATCTTCTGCCCAAGAAACGGAAGCCGCAGCACAAAACGAATCAAACACGCGACCCACATTACGCGAAACCAAAGCTCACCCATTTCAAAAGAGGCAAAACCCACATGACGAAACTTCCGTATGGGCCACTCACGCGAGCTCCTCCAGCTGGGTTCCTCCGGAATTCATGCAGGAGCGTGAAGCTAGCGCCGGCCCGCACGTCACGAGGAGCGGATTACGATGACGATGGTAGCGATGACGGTCGAATGGGGGAGAAACCAATGGAGATATGGCGGAAGGGGATCGTGTGGCTTGTCGAAGCCGCGTGGCACGATCGCTTCGGCTGCTCTTCGCCTCTCGTTTCGCCACGTGGGGCCATGCCCCGCCGGACTTTTGTCTCTTTCGCTTGCGATCCCAACTTCTTTTCTATTTTTCCTTTATCCTTCTGTTTTTGCCTTTTTCTCAGGCGGAGGTTGAGTCGCCGCCGGCGCGACACGTGGCGCGCGTCCGTGCAGCTCGTGAGTTTAAGCGAAAAGACAAAAAAATTAGGCTAAATTGTATAATTAGGGAAGGAATTATTTATGAGATGGTGGAGAATCTAGCATGAATAGTGTTTTAAAAAAAATGGTATCTCCTTTGAGAGAAGGCCGATGTGCAAATTTTTAGAAAAAAATACATCTTTTTCCCTTGGAAAATTGAGAGAAGCCCCTTTACTATTAGCTTTTTATTTTATGATTAATATCACGAAAAATAAAAAATTGATACACTTATAATAAATTTATGGAAATTAATAATTTGTCTTAAGCCAATTTTTTTACCACAAGAAACTCAAACAAATCATTTCTGATAAATTTATTTTTGATAAGTTTTCATTAAATTTAATTAATATCATGAAAAATTACAAACTAAGTATATCTATAACAAATGGATTGATCTACTCGTCAACCGTCACGTATAATCCAATTTAGTAATTTGATAGTAAATTTTAATGAATGAACAATTTGTTACTAGTATATCAGTTTGGAGTTTTTTTATAATATTAATCATTTTATTTTATGTTATAAATTATATTTTCATAAAATGCCCCACTCAAATGGTCTTCCTCCTATTTTCCTCTGCTCTCAGCCACCGCACCACAAACAAGTTGACAGCCGGTGCCTTTAAACTCTAGCATACCACACCACCTCCTCTAATGGAGTCGGATCTGGCTCGCCTAATGTTCACACCATCAACAGCTATGTAGCCCTCCTTGTTAGACGTAGAAGAGCTCACTTAGAGTATGAGAGAGAGGGAACAATGTTTGCTATGGTGTGGGTAGGGTGTGCAACAGAAATTGGCCGAACCAAAAACCACCTGGATCAAACTGAACCGACCTATTTAATTCGATTCTTGGGAGTCTCCATTTGATTCTTAGTTCCACACTTGAAACTGGACCAAACTCATACCAGTTACTTTTTCCTCTCTTTTTTTTAAAAATAATTTCTTAAAAGTAAACATGATAATCCTAACCTAAGCCAAGCCTACAATAAGCCTCATTGTCTAAGATTGTCAAAGGAAAGTAGCCTAAGATTGTCAAAGAGAAGTAGTGTATTGTTCTTAAAATTCATCGTTTAGTCACTTCATCTCACCTGCCTACTATTTTCTCATTTGATTTCGCTCCTCATCATTTGGAGATTTGAGTCCTTCCCTAATCTCTCTCTCTCTCTCTCTCCACGCACCCCTATTGCAAACAATAGCAATGGTGGACTATGAGAGCAACTGCTACCACCACCAACAAGTGTAGGAGACGGCCTCCATGCCCTGAACACGATAATCCAACTCTACTTCAAGAAGGCCCTCGAGAAGAAGTGTGCCATCAACCAACATAAGAAGGAACTCCGTTCCCTCTTCCTCCTCTTCTTCATCTTCTTCTCCCTCCTCTGCAACATCTCTTCCCAACCATCCTCCTGCCTCCAATGTTGCCACATTGGGCCTTGATCTTCACACCATCAACGAATTCAAGTATTAGTGGCATTGCCACATGATTGATTTCATAGGAGCTCTAGAGAACCAAACTTGACTAATCAGTAGGATTCGGTCCTCTCCCTAGTTTCAAAAATTGGGAACCGGCTTCCTAATTAGGTCCTCAGGTTTTAGATGGAAGCAGACCGAATTGGAATCAATCACCTTTAAGCATGGCTATGCCATCACAAATAATTTGTAGGAATTGAACAACGCGACCTTTAAATTGCAAGATGGAACCCTATAATGCACAATTCAAATCTATAATTTAATATTATCATTGTAAAATAGGCTCTTGGACATTAAATGCACCAAGTCAATAAAATGAGTCTTTTCTTTTGAAAATATTAAATGAGCGCTTTTATGTATTAAAATAGAGATAATATCTATTTGTTTCACAGTTGGTACGAGGCATTAATCGTTCATAGAGATCCATTTTATGTCATTTATTTGCTACACAAGTTTAAGAATCACCAGCCCAATTTCTTTTGCCTAGTAATTATTAGCAGATACCAAAGAGTTAACGTGATCATTTGGTAGCAGCCTAGCTGCAAACATCTTCATTGACTTCATTGACGTACAAAAATCAGCCACGTGTGATTGCAAGATTGGGGACGAGGATGCCGTCTACTGTCACGAACAACGATGAGGCCAAGCCAAGAAATAAAAGCAAAAGAAATCCAAAAAGAAGTGAGAAAAAAGCAGCGGAAGAAACGAAGCCAAGGCGATGCCACGCCACGGTTGACGTGATTGATCGATTTGGTCAAGACGTGCATTCCACGTTATTTGGACCCTCTTGGCACATTCGAATTTCCTAATCACTTTTCGACCGCAGAAAGATTTCGATTCCACAACCCAGAGGAAATTGTTTCAACCTTATTACAATTCCTACTTAATAACGTGATAATAGCATAATATATGCGTTAAATGCATCATAAATGGATTTATAATTTATTAAGATCTAACATATCTCTCTGACTTTATTTTTTTCCTTTTATTCAATCTGACATTCACTCGCCCTGTAATCTCATTTTAATTTGGATATGAGTTTTTATAAATTGAATTAAATACGAAAAATGTCTTATTAATATGAATCGAATTAAAGAAAATGTATCAAATTAGACTGAATGAATTAATTTGGATTGGACTACTTTCAATTGACACAAATTCAATTCGATCTATCTATTTGATAGGTTTAAGGGCGCGTTTGGTAACGATTACCTTCTCGAGAAATGATTCGACTAAAAATGATTATTTTTTATTCTTGTTTCCGAGAACGATTCCGAGTAAAAAACGCGTTTGTAGAATCGTCCAAAATTTTTGATTTTGGAATAAATTGCGTTTGATACCGTGTTAATTGATTATGTTCCAAATTAATTTATTTTGATTTTTAAATAAATTTTAAATAAATTTTTTATTTTTTTTACTTTTTTTTCCTATTCTTCTTCTTCTTCTTCATCTGGCCGGTTCTTTGGTCCGACGACGCTCACCGGATTGTCGCGCCCTCGATGAGGTCGACCTTTGTCGGCCGAGTCTCGCCGTGTGGCCAGAGCCCTCACGGGCACCGGGCAAGGCTCACCCGACCCACCGGCGAGGCTCGACCTCGCCGATCCGGGCGAGGCCGAGCCTCGCCCCGGCCTTGCCGGTGAGGCTCGCCCGGCCACCGGCGAGGCTTGCCCAACTGCTGGCGAGGCTCGCCCGGCCACCGCGAGGCTTGCCCAGCCACGCCAAGAGCCAGCCACCTCACCGAGGCTGGGCGAGGTCGGCTCGCCACCGCGAGGCTAAGCCTCGGCGGGTGGTGGGCCTCGACAGATCTGGCGAGGCCGAGCCTCACCGGTGGTTGGGCTTGCCTCCCGGCGAGCTCGCCGGACCTCGCCCTGGCTCGGCGAGCCTCCGGCAATCGACGGCGGACGGTGGCGAGCGGTGGCGGACGACAACCTGGGATGACGAAAGGGAAGAGTGAGGTTTCACTGTTTTGATTCTTTTCGATTCTCGGACAGATAATCAAATTTTTTTGATTTTCAAATCTTGTCAAAATTGTTCTCGGAACAAATTTGTGCTTAGAAACAAAAATTTTACCAAACGCGATTCTCGTCTCAAACCGATTTTGGGAACAAAAAAATCAGAATCTGGCACTATTTGGCATGTTGCCAAACAGGCCCTAAGCAAACCTCCAAAATACTGGCTACGAGGACGTGCTTCTTCTTCCATCTCCACAGTTTCCTATTTATTAATTATTTGTTCGACTTTGACCAAAAAAATTATTTTTCGACATTTAAAAATTTTTACAGGGAAAATAGGGGGAAAAAATTAAGGATCTTATAAGAAGCATTTTCGTTCTCCAAGATTCCACAACAGAGAAGACGTACGATTCAACCTCTGCCTGCGCATCTCCCGAAGAAGACTTCTCGATTCATCAATCATCATCCTCCTTACAGTGCCGTTCGACCTTCATCATCATCCTCTTCGTCGTTCTCGAGACTCGCCTGGTTCCATTCCTTCCCAAATCGACCTCGCTCCCTCCGATTCGTTGCGGCGGTCGACGGATTGATCTCGCTCGGTGCGGCGGGGGATTATGAGCGGCGCGGCTCCAGACGACGCGTCCTGATCTGGCTGATTTCGCGCGGAAATGGAGTCACCGGGTGAGCCGCTCGTCCTCTGTGCGCATCTGTCGTTCGCTGTGATCGGCTGCGATTTGAATGATTCCGCGTGTCCTCTGGTTCTGGATTCTGAATCATTGCCTGAATGTGCTCAAGACATGAGAGCGGTTAGAAGAACTATGCTAGTTAGCGTTGATCTAGCTACAATTTACGAACCTCGAGAGCAGTGCCGTGAGCGAGCCGAGGCGAGCCGACATATACGACTGCATCGTTGGATTCAGCTACGTGTTTAAGCTTTGAGGCCGCTTGATGTGAATTTTGATCTAAACATGAATGGATCATGAGCTCGGCTCGGAGCTTTGAAAGTATGACAAAAATTTTGCAAGTACTTCTCTAATTAGCCGGGAATTTTAACTTGTTATAGGCGAGTGGAAATTGAACTAATTGGTTTGGTTTGTGGGGCTCTTCGAGTCACGTGTTTTCTCAACCCCAAATGAACGCTGCACTCGACCTCTTCGAAATGTTTCGAATATCGATTATCCCAGATCCGTGGTGTGCTTTCTGCAACTTGAATCTGAAAATGATCAAACTGCTCTCTGAGTATTCTGGTAGTCGAGTTCGTGCAATGTGTGAGTGATTGGACTCAATTTTATTTTATTTTCGTGTTTGCTACTCCTTACTGATACTCAGTAGTGTTTACTTACAGTAACTTAACATTTTGTTTGCCTTTCTTTCTTTCTTTCTTTCTTTTTGTTTTATTTTTCACTTGTGATTAGGAAGTTTAGTTCACGGAAGGACTTGACCTTTTATTTCTTATATTCACATCTAAAGCATTCTGTATTGGTAAGTGTCTTTAATTTACTGATCTTTTTCTTGGCATGCCGCTGTCCTGTAGTAGGTGCTTCGAAGGACACATCTGTGGTTGTGGTGACTGTGGCTAGTGGTGAAGTATACATAATCGTTAGCTTGTCGACGAGGGTCGATACTCAGCTCATCTACATTGATCCAACTACAGGCGTCCTTTGCTACAAGGGAAAACCAGGTTTAGATATTTTTAAATCTGAGGAACAAGCTTTAAATTTTGTCTCAAATGGTTCTCGTTGGAATTGCAAGAGCGTCTCTAATGGTAGGGCAATACTGGGCTATGCTCCGTTGGGGGGCGTCGGCCTACTTCTGATCGCAAAAAAAGTAACTCCCACCATTCCAAATTTACCTGGTGGGGGATGTGTATATACTGTGACCGAGAGCGAGTGGATCAAGGTCTCACTTCAAATCCCTCAACTCCAAGGAAAAGGTGAACTGAAGAATATTCAGGATTTAGTGGAGCTCGACATAGATGGGAAGCATTACTATTGTGAGACAAGGGACATCACCAGGCCCTTTCCAAGTCGGATGCCTCTGGAAAGTCCTGATGATGAATTTGTTTGGAATGGATGGTTCTCAATGCCATTTAAAAAGATCGGGTTGCAATACCATTGCGTAACACTTCTGCAGGTTTTTCTTCAGACTTGGTATCTCCATATTGATGCTTGTCTTGTCTTCTTTGAGTTATTTTGTATCATAGTGATTTTGTCCAATATTTGCTCTAATTGTTCTTCTAATTCTATTCTCACCTTATCTGTCATTCTTAATCAGACTTTGGGGGTTAAGATTTTTATGGTTAATGTTACGCTCATAACATCGGGCTATTTCCATCTCACAATAAAGAATGAGTTGCTGGAGAAATTCTTTATTAGTGCGTGCTAGAAATGGCCTAGTGATTTCTTGTTTTTTCCTTCAATAGGGACCACTTTTCACTGAATGTCTGAAACCTTTATGAAAAAGGACTCATTGAGCTTGCATTATAGGTATTGAGCAAGAAAATAGCGAAAGCAGAAAAATTGACTAGGTCTTTTGTAGAAGGAAGGTAGCAGCATATTTGGTAAATGTGCGTGAGAATGTGAGTTAGAATTTTTTAGAGTGGGATGCAATTTTGTCTTTTCTGGTCAGGATCGCAATGTCTAAATGCATAGCAGGGGATGTTATGTCCTACCGGATCTTTCTTCCTGATTGAATCTGCTAGTAAAGAGGATAAGTGCTGATGCAGTTCTCAATCAGATAAAGGGCACTCAGAACTATGGGCATATCTTGTGTTGCAGACAGTGCCATTAGTGGGGTTTAACCTTATCTTCTTTCCTTAAAGCAAAGGAAATCTGCATGCTTGATTAGGTGCCATTGGGTGGTCTCAACTAAAACAAAGAGCCCTACCTAAATTTTTTATTTGAAGGACGTGAATGAACAGATGACCTTGAATGCCACAATGACTGCACTCATTGTGCTGGTTTTGTGACATACAAATTCTTTTGGGGCCATTTGCCTGTGCAATTTTGTAGGTCAGGCGGAATTGTTTTCTTAGAAGAACCTTAGAATGGATTTAAATGAACTTGTTCAAGCAAAGAGGTATCAATTGGCAAAATGCGGCTAAAGTATCTCCAGTGAATGCACGGCTTCCACCGAAGGATGAGTGTCTGACTTTGTCAGACAAAAGTTTTATTGCTTCTCTCTCCCTCTCTCTACATTGAACCATTGATATTGATAATGGCAGCGTCGGCCAATGGATGGGAAATGATCATCAAGTCTCCTATGTTGAAACAAATTGATGTTCAAACGCTTAAAACCATTATTACTAAATAACATTTATTAACTCATTCAAAGTAGACTAATATAGATTATAACAGGGTCTTGTTAATGAGATCACTAGGAGCATCGGTTGACCATATTTAATAAGGGAATGTTTTCATTCTCAATAAGGAAATGTCTTAATTTCGAATGCATTAATTACCCTAACATGATAAAGATAATGCATTGGAAATGATAAACTTTCTTTGTTTAGGTGTTGGGCACTTGTTAAAAAAAAAAAATTATAAATTTTAACAATTAAATTTTTTGAAAATAACTTAATCAAAGTATTTTCACCATTCCACTCGTTCTGACTAGTTTGTCTTTATGAGTGTAAGTTTTTGGTGCCGATCCGCTTTGTATAGTTTCTGGTTAAAGCTCAATATACTATTACTTCACCAAAAAAAAAAAAGTATTTTCACCAGTCATTTTTGCTAATAATTTTTATGTAGCAAACACATATTCAAAAAATTGAAAATGAAACAGAATCTATTTTCATTTTTCATTTTTGACTGAAAATGAAAACTGAAATTTTCGTGAACCAAATGAGCCTATGATTTGCCAAATGAGAGAAGGATGGCTTTCTGAAATTTTTTTCCTCCTTTTTTCTAGGTTTTTTATTTTAATTTTTAGGGTGGAGGGAGGGAGGAGGAAGGGAAGCGCGGAGTATATGACAGTGACAGTTGGAAGCATGGATTTTTTAGACAATAGATTGTTGGGGAGCAGGCTGGTGGTTCCTCCCTGCATTCTGGTAGTTGATCTTTGTTTATGTCTCAGATTAAAACAAATCAGACTGTAGGGGAGCAGGTTTCATGCTTTTTCCTTTATGCAGACCACACTCTGTGCATTGAAATAGTTGGTTAGCGGAAGTGATATTTTACTAACATAACCAATTTACTGACTTATCAAAGTAAACTAGCCTGCTTTGATACATCAAGAATCATGAAGCATTACTTGTTTGCTGTTATGTACTGTGTCACCATGTTCCTTTGGGCAACTGCTGCTCTCTTACACAATCCTAATCTATAGGGGTTTGCAGAATGTCGAAGTTTTGGAAGCTTAGGACAAGTAGAAGGGATTGTTACACTGACAGCTCGCCGTAGCAGATTGCATCCAGGGACTCGTTATCTGGCCAGGGGATTAAACTCTTGCTTTAGCACAGGTAAGATAATGCACAAACATGGCATGGTATTTAGTTTCTTAATGCCTGGTTGCTTGCACTGTCCTGTACTGGGTCCACCAAGACTTCCTGATGTAGCTAGTGTTATGTTGCTGGTGGCTCCAACCAACCTTTTTGTTTGATATGTGCTGATATTCTTCACTGAATTTCTATGACATATGTTATAATATATTGCAATGCCTGGTTATTGTAGGGATGGTTATTTTTCAGTTCCAATCAATTAGAGTCTATGGTCCATGCTGATTAGCTGCTGTAATTTGTTTGATTTTTCCTATTATTGTCCTGTTATTCATTTGATTGCCTTTTGCTGTTTCCACTCTTAAAATTCTTGATTGTGGGTATGAAATACTCAGATGGAATTCAGCAATACTTTTCTTAGAGTTGCAAATAACCTTTGCTTGATGCTTATTATTGGAGTATCTGATGTCGCTCGACTTTGGGTTTCAATGGGCCTTATATTCATGAAGTTATCCTTCACCTATTAGTCTAAGCTTTTGGGTTTAATATTCTAACAGGGTATTGAAGATAGGTTGCCCCTGTTTATTTTGCATGCGAGGCTTCCCGTTCATCAATGTTCACTGTCATTATTAGTCTAAATATATGTGAGAGGGTGTGTTAAAGTATTTACTTGCATATGGCATTTTAATGGGCCTTATATTTATGAAGTTTCCCTTCATCTATCAGCTTTAGATTTTGAGTTGGACATTTTAACACTTGTGATACTATCTACATGATGTGTTTGTCTACATATGCATAAGTTGGCTTTTAATTAGTTTTAGAAATTGATAGCTGCAAAAAGATTAATGTCAGTAATGCGGCTCATAATTATAACCTAGGAATTATTGAATGGCCAATGTGATGTGACGCGTTTCCTGTTGTCTAGGTTCTGATTTTTGTTGGCATGCCCTGGCTGTTGTTATTGGAAATACATGACTTCACAGTGTGGTTCCAAAACTTTGATCTTTTCTCTTGACCCTGAGAGTGTGCAATCAATTTTACTGCCTTAATACGTAGATTCCTTATAAGTGTGGGCAAGTTTCACCTGAACGTGTGCAGAAATATTATTTTATAGGAAATGAAGTAGAGTGTGAGCAGCTCGTATGGGTACCCAAGAAGGCAGGTCAAAGTGTTCCCTTCAACAGATATATCTGGCGACGGGGCACAATCCCGATCTGGTGGGGTGCGGAGTTAAAGTTAATGGCTGCTGAAGCTGAAATATATGTTGCTGATCGAGATCCGTATAAAGGAAGTCCACAGTACTTTCAGAGGCTGAGTAAGAGATACGATGCACGAAATTTGGATGCAACTGTTGGTGGGAATCAGAGAAAGATTGCTTCTGTCCCAATTTTTTGTATAAACTTGCTTAGGAATGGACCAGGAAAGTCTGAAACAATTTTAGTTCAGCATTTTGTGGAATGTATAAATTACATTAAATCAACTAAAAAACTCCCAAGTACTCGAATAAATCTAATAAACTATGACTGGCATGCCAGTACAAAATTAAAAGGTGAACAGCAAACTATTCATGAACTGTGGACACTTCTAGAACATCCTACAACGTCCGTAGGCATTTCCGAAGGAGATTATTTGCCTTCACGACAACGTACTAAGGATTGCTGGGGTGAAGTTATCTACAATAATGACATTGAAGGAGCATTCTGCTTAAGATCACATCAAAATGGTGTAATTCGCTACAATTGCGCTGATTCACTGGATAGAACTAATGCAGCTAGTTACTTTGGCGCCCTTCAAGTTTTTGTGGAGCAGTGTAGGCGGTTAGGAATATCACTTGACACTGACAGACCATATGGTTATCAATCACCTGATAATCATAGTGGGTATACTGCTCCACTGCCACCAGGATGGGAAAAGAGATCTGATGCAGTGACAGGGAAGGTATACTATGTAGATCACAACACCAGGACGACAACATGGACACATCCATGTCCAGATAAACCTTGGAAGAGGTTTGACATGAATTTTGATGAGTTTAGGAGATCTACAATATTGTCCCCTGTTTCTCAGTTAGCTGATCTTTTCCTGCTGGCTGGTGATATCCATGCAACACTTTATACTGGGTCCAAAGCAATGCACAGCCAAATACTCAGCATATTCAATGAAGAAGCAGGGACCTTTAAGCAGTATTCTCAGAACCTGAAAATCACCTTGCAGAGAAGATATCAAAATGCAGTTGTAGATAGTTCTCGCCAGAAGCAACTGGAGATGTTTCTTGGAATGAGACTGTTTAAGCATCTTCCATCTATTCCAGTCCAACCTCTCAGTGTATGTATGTTTAACATTCTTCTTTATTGAAGCAAAGCTCAGATTACTTTTCATTTCTGTCTCGTTGCTGCTTTTGTCACACACTCTTTGTTATGCCTGGTTCCTCCTCATTTTATAACTTTCAAATCTTATTTCACTCTTCAATTCTTGGATCCTTTTAGCCCCTGATATATTTTCCTTAATTGGAATGCCAAATTTTGGGTGCGAAACATGTTGCATGATCTACTAAAGAGAGTTTAGTAATTGGCGAAGAGATGATGTAGAACATAGGTGTGAAAGCTGACAGGATAATTTGCAATGCCTACATTGTCATGTGAAGGCACAGCTGACAGCACATGTGCATGATCACCCCAAAATGTGTATAATCAGCTCTTTTAATCTATCTAAAAGATCTCATTCGATAAATTTCTTCAAGTATTAATGTGTATGCTTTGGGGGCTGTATTGTTTCTTGCTCTCTAGTTTTTATTTGACAAACTCTTTTCTCAAAAGTTTAAGCTTTCAGAAAACGGGCCATACTGTATGTCAACCATATTTCATATTACTCCCCTTCGCTTAAGTTGCAGTTTACATGTGAAACACAGGATGTAGACCTAAGTTTATGGAGAAAAGAATCAAATAGAAAACACAACAACAGGAATAGAAACAACAGAAAAAAATTAAGGGGAAGAGTCAGGATTGGAACTCTTCCTGTGCTTTGATATTTTGTTGAAAAATCAGCATATCTTTGCATAGCCTTAATGGCACTTTCTTGATTTGAAAAAAAGGAAAAAAGTCTAAAAGTTTGTTCAGAGCATTCTATTATTTTTGGGATTGAAGCTCTGTTTTTGTTATCCTCATTGACAATTTTTAAATTTTCACCCTTTCTTTAAATAAATTTAAAAACTAGCTATGCAAAAGGTGCATCTTCTTCTATACTTTGCCATGTCCTCACTTGATTGCTTTGCCTTTTGACGGAACCTTTCTGTACTACCATAATCTTCAGTGGCTTGTAAGTCACCAATGCTTGGATTTTAAGTGACTTTGTCTCACATTTCTATGACAATTCACTGCAATAATTGAAATTGAGTTTGCCTTCTAGAATCATCATAGTATAATTCCCTCTCGGAATTTTTCGAGTTATTTATGAAGTACCCAGATGATGTTCATATTAATTGGTTGTGCTAACTTTTACATATGAAAGTTGATATTCCTGCATTCAGATCTTTTATGATCTGTCTTAAAAGTATCAAGTGAATTGTTGTATAGTAAAAAGAAAAGCCATTGCTTGAGTCGAGCTGATCATCTTTTGGAAAGAAATGGCTATTATAGAAAGAATATTCGCAGATTAATATCTCTGTCTTCTTCATTTATGATGATTGCAGGTTCTTTCTCGTCCATCAGGATTCTTTCTCAAGCCAGTTGCCAACATTTTCCCGAACTGTGATGGTGCCTCAAGTCTCCTAAGTTTCAAGAAGAAGGATGTGATCTGGGTATTAAGTTACTTCTCATTCATCAGCTTACAATTTCACAACTAAAAGACTCTTGATGGCTTGTAATGGACAAGGAAGACTTGAACAAGTATTGAAGGTAAAAAAGTGTCAGTTCAGTTTAATACTTTCTCACTGGAGCAAGTTCCCTTCCTTTTTCACAGGTTTGCCCGCAGGCTACGGATGCAGTTGAACTTCTTGTCTATCTTGCTGAGCCTTGCCATGTTTGTCAGCTTCTTCTCACAATATCACATGGTGCAGATGATTTGACATATCCGTCAACAGTTGACGTAAGGACT
The DNA here is from genome assembly GCA_014182375.1 of Eucalyptus virginea. Lineage (NCBI taxonomy): Eukaryota > Viridiplantae > Streptophyta > Magnoliopsida > Myrtales > Myrtaceae > Eucalyptus > Eucalyptus virginea. Next base: position 15,638,189 of record CM024516.1, on the reverse strand, counting down.
GGCCAGGACCTTGATAATCTTAAACTGGTCCTGGAGGTATGTTTCATCTTCATCACTCTGTAGTTTAACCACTTGAATTTGTAATTATCATGTTTTGTAAGAAGCATTTACATTTTTGTATTCCTAAATGGTTATCTGATGGGAAACTCTTGAGAGGATATAACAACATTCTATGTACTGCATGTATAGAAGTTGCTGAGTGATTGAGATATTGTAAACAGAGTTTATTAAATGTTTAGACTTGTTTACATTTTCTGCTAAGCATGCTAACTAATGATTAGATTGGGCCCAAGAATGCAGTCTTTTAAGTTTTGTCTGTAAAATATGAGGACAGCTTCTTTCCAGTTCAAATGCACAAGATGTTTTATCTTCACTCTACATTTTTATTTATTTAGCTAAATGGTCTGAAAGTAATATTTCTTCTATGAAACTGCACCAAGAGTTTTTTCCTTCGCAATAATGTAAGCGAACAAATACGTGAATGGAAAATGGGGGGCTATGAACCTATTTTCAGAAAAAAACCATTGTCTTTTAACATTTGATCTTTGTAGCTTTTATGCACCCTATACATGCTTCTGGCTTTCTCAGCTTGTGCTTTAATGTACCCCGACCGGATAAATGGTTCAGTACTTTTATTTTTAGTGCACAAAATTATTTCATTGAAACTTATATTATGTTAGTTTCCATACCTATAACTGTTTGCGATCACCTACGTGTGACTAAAGACATGAAGAAGGTCCATTGGATGAGTGATGTTCTTGGCACATCCTTTTTTGTCAGTAGGTTATTATCCCAATGGGTGAAGAAGAAACACAGAAAATCTTGTTATCCTCTGTGTGGAGTTATATTTACACGTGCTTTTCATTTTGAATATGCACTTGTGTCCCCCCCGCCCCCAAAAAAAAAAAAAAAAAAAAAAAAAAAAAGACAGAATACTCCAATTCGCAGGTTTGTTATCTCAAAGTTAAGCTCCTCCATATGTGGTGGGGGTTTGATTGGAATTTGATTGACTGTAGTGAATGGTGGTCATTAGTATAGAGTAATATTTGTCTAGCAGTACAGATGTATGTGGGTGGAAAATTGAAAGAGAAACCTAGAACTTCGGAACTAGAATTTATAGTTGTGTGGCTCCTTTGTAGCCTATTCCATCATCCAACTATACCGAGTGTTTTTACTTGTGCTGCAAAGTGTTTCTACAACCAGACTGGCTAAAGAACCTGTCAAGGAGCCAGCTCGTGGCTTACAAATCCAACCTCTGGTTCAAGTGTTAAAATAAAGATAGAATGGCTACAATGGTGAGACTCTCGATGTATCAGTGGTTGACTGCAGTCTATGCCAATTTAATCTAAATTTGGACCATCTGTGTGAAGCAGTTCTTCACCCACGCAGTTTTAGTTTGGTTTACAGATTTTACCCTTTCCTTTGTCTTTTCCTTTATCCCATCTTCTTCTGTTCTGTTTCTTTTGGTTTGTCCAATTCCTGGTTACAAGCACCAAAATATCTGATAACCAATTGTGGAAGGAGAAACCAGAGCTGGCTTTTGTATGCTCTTCATGCTTGGGATCCTTTGCACAAATAAAAAAACATGGAGATGAGGTGATGGTGGAGAGAGCAGAAGAAGAAGAAGAAGAAATAAGGGGACACGGTAGGATTGAGTGAAAAGAAAAGAAGGGGGCATGGTAGGATTAAGTGGACTCTCTGGAGTAGAAGTGTCATGGTGTGCAAAGCGAGAGAAATTAGGAGAAGAACACGATGATATTGGGAAAAAGGGGTGTAATAGTGAGATAGCTATCCAGGCAAGACATGCATCTCTTTGCCAGCAAGTGACTTTTCCTTACTAGCTGTGTAATCCTGCTGCTAACATCATTAGTCTCTAGTCCAGCTTACGCCCTGTCATGTTAATGTAATTGGAAAAGTAAAAGGCATGATGGTCAAAAAGACAGTGTCATGTGCACTGATGAAATTAACAGAAGAAAAGGACATTAGCAAAAAAATCCTGTGATGTAGTGAAGCAAGAGCAGAGGGGTATTATGTAATTAAGTAAGGTTAAACAATTTAATTTTGTTAAATGTCTGATCCAAAACCGTAGTAAACCACCTGCTAGCCAAGCTGGTCTTAAAATAACTAAAATTTTCTGTTTTGGTTTGGGTTTTTGGGCAATACCTAATTGATATGCCTTTTTCATGGTCTTACTAGAAACATGCATATAACATGGCTTGAAAACAATTTTTTTATTTATCAGGCTTGGAATTTGATCATATGCATAGTTTGATTATTTCTTGTTTTTCTGTTCCCAGGGTGCTACTATTCCTATGTGTGCAAAAGGGACAAATATTTTGATCCCCTTACCAGGACCAATTAGTGCAGAAGATATGGCTATTACCGGAGCAGGGGCGCGACTTCATTCTCAAGATGCATCAACTCTTTCACTACTATATGATTATGAAGAAGTTGAAGGAGAACTGAACTTTCTTACTCGAGTAGTTGCACTCACTTTTTATCCTGCTCTCTCTGAACGAAGCCTTGTGACGCTTGGTGAGGTAAAAAGAAAAAAAAATCAGTATATGTGCTTGGATTTGTTGCATTTGTTCTCATAACTAACTCTATAAACAATAAATCTAAGCATGTGTACTATATGTCGTTGTGGTTTTAATTTCCATTGGAAGACTTAATGGTGATGGTATCTTTTTTATTGTTCTTGTATCAAATGGTGGAATGCATTCGCATCAGTAGATCTTCGAATTGACAATGCTTCATGCTTTTCTCTTTGGTTGTGTGGAAATATCTATAAATTAGAAAGCATTAGAAATTCCAACTCAAAATCTTAACCCATTAGGCAGAGAAGGTGTGAAAACTGTTGATAAATTCCATGTCCTGTTGCTTAATACCACATCTTGTTTCATTTCTCACTTGTAATTAGAAACAAACCATTTCTTGATCAGGAACTCATAAGGGCACTGTATTGCCGTTGTTAGGCATCATGTGAAGTTTAACTTGTGTATTCCTTTTCCTCCTTTATCTGTCATTCTTGTGAGTTCCCCGCACTCTCTTCTGTGTATTATGGTAGATATGATTTTCTCATATATTGTTTCACAGATCGAAATTCTTGGAGCTTCCCTCCCTTGGTCTGGAGCTTTCACTGGGGAAGGCTATGGTGCTAAACTTGTCGAGTTCAGCAAAAAATTTCAAAAGGAGAGTAATCCTTTTACGTCTAATCCCGAGTCTAATCCTTTCTCTGGATCTTTGTCCAATGACAATGTGTTGCCATCAGATGAAAGAGGCATTTCGGGGAACCACCTTGTGGACCTTTTGACAGGAGGGGATACATTTAATGAACCTCCTTCTCATCCGCTGGCAGAAAATGTTACATATGATGGAGACGACCTGCTTGATTTCTTAGATCAAGCGGTTGTTGAGTATCATGGTGCTGAAAATGATGGAAAGACATTTCCAGAAGCTGAGAAAACGTTAGCAAATGGTAACCAGCAGTACATCGGGCATCTGAAGTACCTTGCAGGGGCTGACCTGGTATGTTGGGATCTCCTTGTGTTATATCATGATTTATGTTCCCTTGATGTTCTTTTCAATATATAAATCTTAGGGAGATTCATTTTTCTCCCCTTGCACCGACGTTGTAAATTTGTTGTCTTAATGTGGAATCTACATGATTTTACATGTCGATGTTATTTTTTATACTTTTGGTTCTTTTTCTAGCTTTATTTCTCTTTAGTCTCGGGCAGCATAGAAGGCATCCGTGGTTTGATCTTTCTAACAAGAAACCAAATTGCTTATTGGAAATTGCCAGTTTCTTGTGTGGATTTTCCTCTTTTTGCGCTTTCATTGGATGACTCACTAATTGTATATACAATTAACTTATCTTCTGATGATAATTTTCTTCATACCAAGGTACTAAAGCATTCTTTCTATACTAATCTGGCATTTTCATTGTTTGTATCTTACCACAATTTTGGTAAGCCAACGAATGCCGAAATATGTCCTTCCAAATTACCGAGATACTATCAAGTGTAACTGCTTCTCTTTGTTTCATTATTAATCTCTTTGTCTTAAGTAATTCTAGTTCATCCCTCAAAACAATGTTTCTGACATCCTTCCAAGTTACCCAAGTTTTTTGAAATGCTTAGCTAGCTTAAGATTTATAACTGTCAATTTAGTAACTTTTAAAAAATGAAAATTGCTCTGACCAAAAAAAAAAAAAAAAAAAAAAAAAACAATGAAAGTTGCAATAAGTTCTTCTGAAAAATGGCTCCAAGTACAATTTGCCTCTTATCCTTTTAACTTTCGCTATCACCTCTTTTATATCTAGGTTTGTCTCAAATAGATATCTAAATCGGTAAATGTTAGAAATATTCTCACATATTAGTTCAAATATCCCCTTAACAAGTGATTTGTTGCACTTTCTTGTAACTTCATTGAGTTTGTAAGTTGACACCTGATGCATTTTAACAGCGAAAGAAGCTCGACTTTACAGAAGCCACGGAGCTTGAAATAGAACGCCTTCGACTAAATCTTTCAGCTGCTGAAAGGGATAGAGCTCTTTTGTCAGTTGGGATTGATCCTGCTTCAATAAACCCCAATCTGTTGCTTGACGAATCTTATATGAAAAGATTATGCAGAATTGCCAATTTGCTCGCATGGCTTGGGCAAGCTTCACTTGAAGACAGAATCACTGCTGCAATTGGTCTTGAGAATACTGATAATAACATCATAGATTTCTGGAATATGACTGGATTGGGGGAAAAATGCTTGGGCAGTATGTGTGAGGTGCATGCTGAGACTGGGGATCCTGCAACTCCATTTTCAACAGTTTCATCAACCTCCTCACAACTTAGTCTATTATGCTCTCAGTGTGAAAGGAAAGTCTGTAAGGTTTGTTGCGCTGGTAGAGGAGCTCTTCTTCTTCAGAGTTATATCTCTAGAGATCCCTCGAGTTATGGTAGTGTTCAGAGTCAGGGTGGATCGAGCCATGGTGGTCAAATTGATGTCTCAACAAACAGATCCACGGCAATTGATGGTATTATCTGCAAGAGGTGTTGCCAAGGCATTGTGCTTCATGCGTTGATGTTGGACTACATCAAGATCTTGACTAGCTTAAGAAGAAGTGCTCGTGCTGGTGATGCTGCTTATACAGCCTTGTATGAGGTGATGGGATCTTCCTTAAGGGATTATCCATCTGAAAGAAATAGATATTCTGATCCTAAGAGAGCTTTTAAAGCTCAAAGAAAACTACTTAAAGGAGAGGAATCACTTGCTGAATTCCCTTTTGCCAGCTTGTTGCATTTGGTAATTTCTTGCATCTTACATATTTCAGAGCTTTCCCTATCTTTTCCATTATTACAACTATTTTCAGCTCTTGGTGCCTTCATTTTGAGGAGAATATTTGTGAACTAAAGGTGGGTCTTCTTTGAACAATGTTTAAGACTGACCAGCTTTTGTTAGCTGCCCAACTACTGGAAATGTGGTAGATGTGTGCTTTCCTATAAACCAAACAAAACCTTTAACAAGTAACTCTCTGAAGCAGTAGTCATGCATGCTTTTTGAGAGATTTTCTTCATTCTCTCTCTCTCTCTCTCTCTCTCTCTCTCTCTCCCTCTAGTGACAGTTTTGAGCTTGGCCTAAACCAATTTTCTTATCATAAACTATAGTGATACCCTCGATTGTCTAAATTTCAAGTGGTAGTATTTTTAGAATTTAGAAGTATAGTCCTTTTGGAAGTAACAGGGATTTATGGCTGAGGTATCCTGAAATTTCTTTGAATAGCATCCAGATAAGTTTCCTCTCACTGGTTAGTGGAAAAGGATGCATAAATTGCTGGACTTCCAAGCTGAACATATAACTCCAAAATCCTCAATCCTATTAACTATCCACATATGGAGCTGGAAAATAACATCAACTGAGGAGCTTTATTTCATTTTAGAGGACATGTTCATGCTTCCTAGAGCCTGTATTCAAGTGCTTGCGGCTTTGATTATGCTATAGCTATTGTAGCGTATGGGAGTCAAAATTTGTCCAATTGTTAATTTCAGGACTTAAAGAAAAAAGACATACCTTAGCGTGTCATGTTCCTATCTTTTCTGTACATGCTGTTTGCGAGAAGGTTGAGAAAGCAGTTTGTGCTTCTAGATTCTATAGGTTGGCTTTTAAATGGCTTTTCCTACCAAGCATTTGATGGTTAACATCCATAAAGCAAACTTGGGAGTAAAAAGCCCTCCAACACCATCAAGTTGTTTCATTTGGCATCTATATTTTTTACATCATTGGTTTTTACTTGTGTAATTTTAGGTCCCAACAGCAGTGGGTTCTGCCTCATCATTATCATTGCTTGCTCCACTCACTTTCGGATCACAGCATTCGTATTGGAAGGCTCCTGCCAGTGCTACCTCTATTGAACTGGTCATTGCTCTGGGATCCCTTTCTGATGTCAGTGGAGTGATTATGCTCATTAGTCCATGTGGCTATTCTGCGGCGGATGCTCCCAGTGTAAGTGAAGTTGTAAGATGTCAATAACCTATTTTATGCATCAAAATCTGCTGGATTCCATGTGTTGGATATATCCTTATCTGGCTGAATTGTTATTTCATTTGTTGATGGATTGACTGTCCATAGTTTCCCCTGAATCAAATTACATTTGTTGCATTGTGCATTGTATGTAAACAAACAGTTGAAGTATGACACCTAACACACCCATGCCGCCCCCCAAAAAAAAAAAAAAAAAAAAAAAACAGTTGAAAAGAAATAATGTAGTGGATAGGTGATTTTAATTCTTCCTGGACTTCTGTGCTCTTCTTGAGAGGAATTGTAGGAGATGAGCATAAGCCATTTAAATCTCATGGGTGGTCCCAATCAAGTCTTGTGGAAATTGTGCCAGTCTAGTACAGGAGTTTGGTACATCTGTTTGTGCTTAGATATGCTTTTAAGTGCATGTGGGCTATGCTAATCATGTGAGGAATGATATTACGAATATACAATTGGGATAACTGAAGTGAGCTTTCAGATAGAAGAGGACGACATAACTTGGTTGATTTCACTCCATGTTAGAACAAGTGATTATGAGAATAAATCACTGCCTGAGGAGTTCAGGTGTTTAGGCCCCACCAAGTACAGTCTTGTCGTTAGTACATGACTAGAAAGTTTATCGCTTACTTTGGGTAGAACTCTTTTGATGCAATGACAGGTGCAAATCTGGGCTAGTAACAAGATACAGAAAGAAGAAAGGTCATGCATGGGAAAGTGGGATGTCCAGTCTCTTATAGCATCTTCCTCAGAATTCTATGGTGAAGAAAAATTGGCTGGGGAGGATGAAGTACCTAGGCATATAAAATTTGCTTTCAGAAATCCTGTCCGATGCCGCATTTTATGGATTACTCTGCGCCTTCAGCGTCCTGGTTCCTATTCTGTTAATCTTGAGAAAGATTTCGATCTTTTAGCTCTGGAAGAGAATCCCTTCTCACAGCTTAGCCGGCGTGCTTCCTTTGGAGGCTCAATTGAAAGTGAACCCTGTATTCATGCCAAAAGAATATTAGTCGTTGGAAGCATGGTAAAGAAAGAGACGGAGCTATCACCAGGCTCTGACCAGATAAATTTGAGAAACTTGTCAGACAGAGTTCCTCAGTTAAATAGGTTTAAGGTACTACTGATTTCCAAGCATTTCTTTTACTCGGCTTCATGTCGAACTTCCAATCATGCTATTTGCTGATGACCATATTAATCCATCAACGACTTTTTATAGGTTCCTATTGAGGCTGAGAGGCTCATGGACAATGATCTTATCTTGGAGCAGTACCTTTCTCCTCTCTCACCTTTGATTGCAGGATTTCGTTTAGATGCTTTTAGTGCAATTAAGCCACGGATCACCCATTCGCCACTTCCAGATGCATATACGCAGGATGGGTTGACATTAATGGACGAGAGATACATCTCTCCAGCTGTGCTATATATACAAGTTTCTGCCCTCCAGGTACCTTTAAAATTGCCATTCCACACCCTTGAAGTTGATGTACACTTGCTTCTCCATTGCACGGGGCATGCTTCTGTGTCTTATTTGCTGTAGTGTTCAGAGTGGTCTGTCTTTGGTGAATCTCCTCTGTACGTGCTTGTCTTGAATGTGTTCAATTTGTTGAATACTCTTGACATATGTGTTCTCTCTCTCTCTCTCTCTCTCTCACACACATACATGCATGTGCGCTTGCTGGGAGACAGATTCGGTGACAGCTTTTCAGATGGTGTCTTGCTTGTACTTTTGCAGACATATATTTTCTTTTTATAGATCTACTACCCTGTCCTTAGTTTTAACCAGAGAACGATTTGTTCCAGGACTCCCACAAAATGGTGACTGTTGGAGAATATCAGTTGCCCGAGGCGAAACCTGGCACTCCCATGTACTTCGACTTCCATAGAAAGATACAAGCACGCCGAGTAACATTCAGACTTCTCGGTGATGTCACTGCATTTGTTGATGACCCTGCCGAACAGGAAGACCCGAACTTTAGACTTCACAATTGGCCGCTGGGTTGTCGTTGTCGAATAGAATAAAGTTGTACCACTATGCGGATCCATACGATATGGGAAAGTGGGCCAGCCTTTCGGCTGTTTGAATCACGTCATATCTTTATCGAGATTTTTGGTTTTGGTTGCAATTGGTATTCTATTTTTCCACCATATTTTATTGTAAATTGAAATGTATCAGTGTATTATTCATCGACTTTCTAGATTACAGGGTCATTTCTGTTGTATGGTCTTTCTTGTATAAGCTGAACATAGTTTCAGAAAATTTGTTTCTCTAGAATATTTGCTGGGGAGCCGAACCTCATCGGACAACGAAAATTAAGTATTTTGTGAGGAATGCGAGTGTTGGAGGCATGACTCGTTTTTCTGCTCTAGGACTACTGAGTATACTGTAAAAGCTCTTCTGCTCTGGGCACTTACACAAATCATTGAGGATCCGGTGACTGATGGATCGCCGATGACCTCAGTCGAGGCTGTCCATGGTTGCCATGGGCTCATGCCAACCCGGAGCATGGCCTCAGGAGGCTCACGTGAGCCCTGCGAGTTCTGTGATAGAACTCGTGGTTTTGCAATCGCAGGTCTCCTTGGTCGTGGCCATGGGGGACCTGATCTGGTCCGAGTCAGGTCGTCTAAGCTCGATGTAAACCACATCGGAGGCGGCAACCACCGGCAGCCTCAAACCCAAGCCTGACGACAGTCGAAATGGCGGTTGGCAGATGGCAGATGGGAGAAAATTTTTTTGGGGAAAGGGTAGTTTGGTAAAAAAGAAGAAGGCCAGTTTCTAAACACTTTTTTTGTTCCTAGGTTTATTTGAGGAAATTTTTTTTGGGTTTGGGGCAAGGGTAGTTTGATAAAAAAAATGGAAAATTGATAAATAAGTAAGGCCGAGCGTGCCCGGCGGGCGAGAAAGGTTGGCGTCGGCGGCCAAGGCGAGCTCGACCTCGCCGGATCTAGGCGAGCTCGAGCTCGCCCGGCCAAGGCGAGGCCCGACCTCGGCCGGGCAGGGCGAGCTTGATCTCGCCCGGATCCGGCGAGCTCGAGCTCGCCTAGCCAAGGCGGGCCGAGCCTCGCCCGATATGCCGGGGCCGACGAGCCTCGCCGTGGCCGGGCGAGGCCGCAGGCCCTCTACGGGGAAACCATGGCCGAGGCTAGCGATGGTAAAAAGAAAATAGAAAAAATAAAATAAAAATATTAAAAAATAAAAGAAATAAAAAATTATACAAATTTACCAAATGTGTTTACGTTCTTTTTTATTCCAAACGCGTTTTTTTTTGTTAAGAATATTAAACTCAAATTATAATATGATAGTCCTTTTAATTTGTTAAATTCAGAAAAATTATTATCCAATTTTTTAATGATGTGGACTGTTTTAGTTGAATATCTCACGTGAATAATCTATATGTAATATTATTTTTTTGTCTAGTCTCCCAATTTACCTAATTAGAAGTCAAATTAGCAAAGTCTATTTACTTGAATTAATAAAATGATATTTTCATATGGTCTAGGGTTAAATCGAACAATTACCAAAAGTTCAAGGATGACTTTACATATCAACCAAAGTTTATGTCATTTTCACATTTGGGAAATTTGCAATAACTTTTATGAAAAATAATTCGACCCAGCAAAGTTACAAAAATGACCATATCATGTATCTCGAATTTCATCCCACAGCATCCCTACCCTGTGGAATAATCCCAGCCGTCCATCGCGTGGGACGTCTTCTAGGGTTCTTTATAAGGCTCCCCCATCTTCTCCATCGCTCGGCCGTCTCTTGCGCTTCCGCTTCTCCTCCAGAGCTCCGAGCCTGCCGCGGCAATGGTGAGTTCGAGAAACCCTTCGACTTTCGGAAACTGCTTCAGATTCACTCTGCTCTGATCCGAGGAAGTCTTCTAGGGCTGTAGTCGTTTCTGTTCCTCCGAGGAAGTCGAGGAAATCGGGTCGCGCGTGACCGAATTTGGTCGGTTTGAGTTTGAGAGTAGCCTCTTTCGAGCGAGCGCGAAGGATCCGAGTGGTGCCCGGCTGTAGATGAGTGTTTCCCGTTCATTCACTAGTTGAAAGAATGAATTTTGTGAAGGCGTTTCCTTTGGGTAGTTGCTCGTCGCCGTCTCTTCTTAGCTTGGCGTTGAATGGATGGATGTTCTTGTTTTTGTTGCGGCGGCGGCTTTTGATTGATTCGCGATTCGTTCGATTTGGCGTGGGTTTTGTGGGATTCGCGTCTTCCCTTAGTGCATCTGATCAGGGGACGTTTGACGAGCGTAGCTTGTTTAAAGATGGATTTTTTCGAGCGATATTCGTAATGTTCTGTTCGTGTTCTTTCCGTATCTGATTATACATGCCCTTGCACTGTGTATCAGGCATTTGTCAAGTCTCTGAAGAGCAGGGCTTACTTTAAGAGGTACCAGGTCAAGTACAAGAGAAGGAGAGGTATATAGGATTATTTCCTCAGCTGTGGGAGTTGCATGGGGTTAGCATTATCCGGCTGTTTTTTTTTTGAAATGGTTTCCATGTATCTTTGCAGATGGGAAGACTGACTATCGGGCTAGAATTCGCCTGATTAATCAGGACAAGAACAAGTACAACACTCCCAAGTATCGCTTTGTGGTGCGATTTGTATCCTATAATGTGGTTGGCGCTGTTCATTGGTGGGTTTATTGTAGGAAATATAGTGGCTGTAAAGTCAAACAAAAACCTGAAAGACATGCATTTTCTAACTGGGGCGTGCCTTTGATGTAGAAAGTTTTTGGTGAACTGAAAAAACCATTAAAAGTTTTCAGTTAAAGGAATTGAATGTTGTGTTTTTTACCGTCTCATACGTAGCAGCGGATTTGGAACCTTAACCTTTTTGTAGTCCAATAAGTTTATTGTTGCACAAATTATATCGGCTAGCATTGCTGGAGATCTTGTACTTGCAGCAGCTTATTCCCATGAGCTGCCTCATTTTGGGCTTGAAGTTGGTCTGACGAACTATGCAGCTGGTATGTCTTTGTGTGTTTTAGTTCTGCTCTCCCTCTCTCTCTTTCCCCCTTTGTCTGACACATATACTCATTCCCTGCTGGCACATAATCTTGTTAGGCTCTTTTATCAGTATGTACATATTCTGACCTTTTTGGCTAAATCTACCCATCTTTTCAATGGATTAGCATATTGCACTGGACTTCTCTTGGCTCGTCGGGTTTTGAAAAAGCTTGAGATGGACCAAGAATATGAGGGCAATGTTGAGGTACATTTATTACTCATGATTGTCCATTTTTCTTGATGAACCATTTTGACTTACGGAAGTTGCATTTTTTGTTCTCAGGCAACTGGAGAGGATTTCTCTGTTGAGCCTGCTGAGACCAGGAGGCCATTCCGAGCTCTTCTTGATGTTGGTCTTTTGAGAACGACCACTGGAAACCGTGTTTTTGGTGCGCTCAAGGTATGATAAGTGTTTTCCATGCCTGTATCTTCATGTGAACGTGATATGCTGACAGAGAACTGTCATTATATATGCACCAGATTGTTTGTCTGGAAATATTCACACACATCTTCTTCTTCTTCTCAGGGAGCATTGGATGGTGGTTTGGATATTCCACACAGTGACAAGAGATTTGCTGGTTTCTCAAAGGACAGCAAGCAGCTCGATGCAGATGTTCATCGCAAGTACATCTATGGTGGGCATGTTGCTGCTTACATGAGGGTAACTTGTGCTTTTGTGTGATTCTGATGTTTTATCCCATATAATTCTCCTCCTTGTTGTGGTTGCGAGCTGAATTTCTCTGGTATGTTTGCATATTTATTTAGACATTGGCGGAAGATGAACCTGAGAAGTATCAGTCTCACTTCAGTGAGTACATCAAGAGAGGACTTGAGGCAGATAACCTTGAAGGGTTTGTACAAGAAGGTTCATGCCGCTATCCGTGCTGATCCTACTATGAAGAAATCTGAGAAGGAGCCACCTAAGGAACATAAGAGGTGGGGGTATATATATGCTGACGAAAAAATGACACTGGTGTTTTACATAATGCTGTGGGTGTTGTGCTTTTCAATTCTTTTCTTGTGCCTAAGGTTTCCTGGACTTTAAAATCTTGAGGTTTTTTATAATTTTCAATCTTTTTCACTAAATTAAGGACTTTTTTGCCTTGCAAGAATACTTATTCTCACTGTATTTAGAAATAATTTCCTGCTGGGTTTTGTTTATTGTGTTAATATAACTGAATTGCCTTGATGGTTTGTTTTGGTTTCCGTGGTAGAGGCGTTTGAAATTGTTGGCATCTGCTTGTTCAGTTGTGTCTTGATCTAGAAGTGTTTTATGTACTGACAGACGAGTCATCTTTTCTTGCCAGATTCAATTTGAGGAAGTTGACATACGAGGAGAGGAAGGCGAAGCTGGTCGAACGACTTAATGCCCTCAATTCAGCTGGAGCGGACGACGAGGACGAAGACGACGAGTGAATGGGTTCCATAATGGACCTGAAGAGCTTTGAGAGATCTATTTTTGCCCCCCTAGTGAATCAGCCTTTTAGGATTTTGCTCGCTGTTCTCCTTTTAGTTTTACCGTTACCATTTGCAGGTTGGAATGTTTCCGAAGCATATACCGTCTCTTATTGGAGAAGTTAGCTTGGGTATGGAGTTATTTCTTGTTTCGACTCTGATGTTAAATGGACAATAGCACATTTCGTTGTTGTGCCAGGGCAATTTTCTCTGAGTACACGCTGTGCTTTTACTATTACATAAATCTGGACGAGGTAGTGCTTTAGCATCGTTTTGTCTCTCTCTACTATGAATGACAGTTAATACGTTAATCAAATGTGCATGTTTGTAACTCAATTTAATGTTATACAAAATAAATTGGCGTTGCCGTCCCGTGATGTTGGATGCGTAATTAAGAATATAACATGACGACAACTTCCAAAAAATGGATGAATGTTTGTAAGAGGTCGTTTGGGCATTTGTCAATGTGGCATTGGATCTTCTTTGAGGTGGAAACTCCATGTTTGTAATAATTTAAACAGCACTAAAATCTTTGTAAGTTGCGACGGTTCGATGTGTACCGGGGTTGGGGCACGGAAACCAATATTAATGATTTTATGCTTGAAATCAACCCTCTTAACTTTTTTGTAATCTGTCCTATTTTATTCCTAAGCTTACTAGCAGATTTTTATCATGCTTTTATGTAAAACGTGGGAGTTGAATCTCACATCTAAAACTGCACGAAGGGTGGAGGCAATACCTATTAATCTCCTATTTAAACTTTTCATATCTGCTCTTTATCTTCTTGAAGGATTATATATCATATTTATTATTAGATTAGAAATGATTTGCACATGAATCACTATTAAATATTGACCGTGTTGCGCATATATTGATAAAAGGAGAAAAAAAGTTATTCATAATCATGCTCCGTTTGTTGCAGAAAAATTGATCATTTGAAAGTCATTTTTCAAAAAATAATAGCAAAATTTAGATTATTAATGAAAATATTTAAATATAAATTATTGTCTACAATGAATTTTTTTTATTAATTATTTCAAACTATACGAGTTATCATTCTTAGAAAAATGTTATCCAAATTGTACATTTCCTAAAAAACAAACGGAGCCTAAAAGAAAAAGGGGCTTAGCGAAATACTTTAACTTATTTTATTTATCATTGTATATTCTAATTATTAAACTTGGTTACATTTCTAAGAAAAAAAGAAAAAAAAAAACTCGATAAAATCAATGTTTAGGAGATCGAATTCGAATAGCGACCACCGACAGGTCCGGTGTAGTCTTCGTTACCGGTCAGGAAGCTGAACGTTGGTTACTCATCATTTCGTCTTCCTCGGAGGAGAAGAAGAAGAAGGGAGAGATGTTGGGGCGATGCTCGATGCTTCCGTCGTCGAGCGACGTTCAACCGTTGCAGAGCTTGAGCGGGATTCGGCATCTCGCCGAATCGCGTCGCTTCAAGGTATACCCAGAACACCGAAGCACATGATGCTCCGTACACCATCTGCAAGTTCCTTTCTTTTGGACGGATTACGTTGTGGGTCTTCTTCTTTTCCGAGAAAAATCGTCGAGCATTGCATCTCTTCTTGCACTTCTCATGAGATGATTAGAGAACAGAAAATTTGGCCGAGACCCGTTCAGTTTGCTTTTGGGTCAGGACTGTAGGAGCATTCATCGTACGTGTGTGATCATCTGTGGCGAATTTGACTCGCCAGCGTGTGTTCGTCGAGAATTGTGATGGGCTTTTGATGAAGCAGAGCAAACATTGGATTTTGAAGGGAGGGAGGGAGGGAGGGAGGGAGGGAGGGAGGGGAAATATCGTTGCTATGTAATCTGAAGGGTGTGTTATCCTCTCTCAACCCGTTCTCGCTCCTTTGAATGTTGGAAAACTAGAAGGCCGCCATCATGAGCTCATAACCAACTCGTTAATTGATATTCCCATCCGCACGCGATCTTCGGTTCCTTTTTAGCTTAGTGCTCATGCGTTAGGTCTGACCTGGTCCACTGCAATTGCCATGTCAGCAGCAACATTCGTCAGCTTTTTCTTGGCTGCTAACGATCTTGGAAATAATTTCCCGACTCAGATGATCCTCTCATGCTTTTAAAGGGTGGGGCTTAGGCCACTTGACCATTGCTTCGACTTTTGATGTTTCTGTGAAATTGAATGACGAGAAATTTACGTCACACTGATTGTCCCCTTGTGTGAGTCTGAATATATGACTAGATCTTAGCTTGGGGGATGATGGTTTCTAAGCCTCTTGATTTCAAGCACCCTATTTATGTGTCTGGGATGGTCGTTAGAGTCTTTGTTGTATGCCAGTAGACCTTAGATGCAAGCAAAACTTTTACAAGTTAAGCAGCAAATCTTGTCCAAATAATTAAGTATTGATTAATTAAGATTCATCAGTGGAATTACTTTTGAAAAAGTTTGGCAACTCAAAGTAAACCAAACCATTCAAGAGTCATCTGTTGCATGCTTTTCTCTTGCATTTCACTTGACCACTCGACTCTTGCTTACTGAATATTGAGGTCCTCACAATTGATTTGGGTCACTACACTTGCATATTATGAAAGTCTCATTGGCTTGTGCAATAATCTCCTTAGGCCTGGTTCTTGGATCAATTTGGTGTCCTTCATGATGGCAAACAGCCTTATCCTGGAGCAATTTCAACATGTATGTTTCCATCCTCTTATTTGGTATAGTGATATGCCATTGGTCAGCGGATAGCAGCAGTTGTTAAAAAATTTTATTTGGCTGACAGTAGAAAAACTAGCAAGTAGTGGTGCAAAGATGGTGATCATAAGTAATTCCTCTAGGCGTGCATCGACGACCATGGAAAAGATGAAGCACCTTGGATTTGATCCTTCTCTCTTTGTGGGAACCATCACGAGTGGAGAACTCACGTATCAGTACTTGAAGAGGTCGGTCATCCTCTTCTATTACTTTATATTTGTGGTGGACTCCATTGTATGGCAAGTGGAATATTAGCATATGTCTTGAGCACATTAATACTATACTTTGTCATAACTACTGTTTGGATGGCAAAAATTTGATTTACTTTAGCCTGCAGTTTTCTCTGTTGATAGTAACTTCTAGATGTTAACTTCTATTCTCTTTTTTCAATTCATTGAGATAAAATTGACATCTGAGAAAAATTTGTATCATTTATATGACTTTTCTTTCACATAAATAACTAGTCATCTATGAATGACTATGATTTGTTTCTTCTAGTCATATTCGACGAAGTTCCGGAAAATCTTTGTAAATTGAATTAGTTTTATGACAAATAGACTAAGAGGAGTTACTTGGGATCACCGTCACTCTCTCTCTCTCTCTCTCTCTCTGTATGAATATGAACATCAATGTCCTAACTGTCCATGATATCGTGTATTACTTTTCCTTGGAAGCTCACTCCTGTTCTCAAACTCATAGGAAATTGTTTCTTGAAACAGGAGAGACGATGCTTGGTTTGCTGCCCTTGGGACATCGTGCATTCATATGACCTGGAGTGACCGGGGTGCCATATCTCTAGAGGTTTAGAAACATGGTTGCTTCAGCATCCTTTGCCCACCCCAAGCAATATAAAAAAATTTCACGAGCGCTGCTCTTCTTCTTATATGTTTTGTTCTCAATAAGTAAAAAATGAGAAAATTCTATACTTGAATAAGATTTGAGGCCTGAAGAATTTGTTTATATGACCATAATTCTAGAAAGCCCATACTATCAGTGCATCGCTGGGTATTGGACACTTCTATAAACATATGGTAAGTTTAAACCTGATTTCTTGTTTTAGGGCTTAGGCTTGCAAGTTGTGGAGAACATTGCAGAAGCAGAGTTTATTTTGGCTCATGGCACTGAAGCTTTGGGTCAGGCTTCAGGTTCAGTACGACCCATGAAATTAGAGGATCTTGAGAAAATATTGGAGCAATGTGCAGCTAAAAGAATTCCTATGGTAGTAGCCAATCCTGATTTTGTGACAGTTGAGGCTAGAGCCTTGCGTGTAATGCCTGGTAAGATGATACTGAAATTCTTTTCCAGCATATGAAAGTCTTGACGTATGTGGATTTATTTTCTTGGTTTTAACCTAAAAATTGTCTTTTTAAGCTTAGATATGGTGCATAAATTTACGTGGTCCGGTCACTTACTTTCAAATACATGAACAAGCATTTTTAGCGCAGTGAATCTTTAACCCCAATCACTGGAACCCATAAATCAGAGGTTGCGGTGTATGCACTTATATCTGAGTGTTTGAAAGGCTTATTAGCTTTATTTGATACTTAACTCGGGAGTTGACTGCTCTATGTTACTGATTTTCTTCAAATTATAATAGCTCACATGTAGCTATAGTTTGCTGTCAGAAATTTAAGCAATTTACTGAAGGATGTAATGGTCTATACCTTATTCAGTGTGAGATGATCTTTTATTGTTTCCCATTGGTTATGGATTCACTTCTTCTAAATTCAGAACTTTCAGTTTATAGAAGCATTTAGTAGGGTAACTGATATCCATTTTGTCAGGTACGTTGGCATCCAAATATGAGAAGCTTGGAGGTGATGTCAAATGGATGGGGAAGCCTGGTAAGGTGAGATTATCTTTTGGTGTTGTTTTTGCCAGCATCCTTCATTCACTTTTAAGGACAAATGATATATGATCCTTTAAAGCAGACTCCTAAGTTCTGACTTAGTGCTTCAAAAAAGTTGAAGTTTGGGTGCATGTATGCATGTTCAAAGATATGAGGTACATGTGACGTTAATGAGATTATGACTTGTGTTTCAGCTGCTGTGTTTCAGAACTGTGCTCCCAAGTGGGGAAAAACCTGTCAGGATATAGCTTTTATTGTGTTTTATAGATCCATTTGTTGTTCATTTTGCATAATTCTTCTGTTTCTTCCCTTGGTTTTGCCAATTAAGCAATGTAATAATGTGTCATAAACTGTATCTTCAAGGAACTGTTACATTTTAGGAACTAACCCTGGTCAGGGGCACACTCAATGAAGTTCTCTGTGTCAATCTCTAGGATAAGTTTTTCGTCATTTCCTACGTCTACTTTATTATGATCACTAACGTTGTAGAATGTCGCATTCCTGTCGAACCAGATCATCTATGAAGCAGCAATGAAGATGGCCGATGCAGATGCTTCTGATTCTATAGCAGTAGGAGATTCTCTCCACCATGACATTAAGGGTGCGAATGCAGTTGGAATCCAATCTGCCTTCATCACGTGTGGAATACACGCCTCTGAACTTGGACTCAACAGTTTCGCAGAAGTTGCGGATCTATCTCGTGTATCAGCTTTAGCGTCCAAGTATAGTTCTTGTCCATCATACGTGTTGCCTTCATTTACCTGGTAGAGTAGATTCCGGTGACTATTTTCATGGTATTATTCACTTTTTGGGGGCACAACTATTAGAAGGTCTTTACCTAAAAAAAAAAACTATTAGAAGGCATTTGTAAGGGAATGAGAGGAGTTTTGACTCTGATTTACTTGGAGACTACTCATGCTTGAGCAATGGACTGTATCTGTTTGCCATCCAGTGTCTGACCGACACGGTTGTTGTGTCAAATGACAGACTTGGTTCTTACTACCTGTTCGGTTCGCATGATGGAGATTTCATTCCCATTCTATTCCTGATAGAACGGTTATTCAAAATTATTATGCTGGACTCTTTGAACAATGTCAGTAATAACAGTAGCAGCTACATGATGCAACATCCTGCGGATGCAAGGGCTGTCACTGTTTGCCCCATTTCCCACCCAAGACAGAACTTCTCGAAGAGCTCAAAAGGTAAAGACTTTCCTCGCCTCGACACTCAAGCAAGCCACATGGTGATTTTAATGAAGCATAGACTGTAAGAAGATATGCTTGGGGAGAACTAGGGACTTCATTGCCATTGCATCTCGCACGTCGTACCGACAAGAAGCTGTGAAATATCTTTTGCTAGTTTAATGAGAGTCTATTTGGTAACATTTTTATTTTGAGAAATATTTTCTTTTCAGAAATAGTTTTCTTCTATTTTTATTTCCTGAAATAATTTGTGAGTAAAAGAATGCATTTAGTAATTACATAAAATTTCTATTCTCGTAATAGAAAAGAATAAGAATGTGTTTGATACGACCTAAAATTTTTTTTTTTCTATTCCTTGTAACATATAATTTCTTTTAATAATTTTTTTAGAATTTTCTTTTTTCCCTCTTCTTCTTCTTGCTCCTCCTCTAGCAGCGGCAAGCGGCCAGTGACGGGCAGTGGAGGTCGTGGATGGCGAGCAGTGAGGAAGAAGAAAAAAAGAAAAAAAAATGAAATGAAAGAAAATAACTTATATCTAGATTTTATTCGTAGGAACAACAAGGCTTCATTTGGCAACGTTTTCGTTTCTTTGTTTTGTCGTTCTTTTGCTCTTCATAATAGAAAAAGAATAGAAATCCATTTGATAACGTCGATTAATTTTTCAATTCCTCGGAATAGAAAAGTGGCTAAGGAATATATTTGCAATAGAAACACTACGCAGAAAAAAGTACCTTCTTCTAAATTTTAAAAATAAGTAATTTTTCCTTTTCTTCTTCTTCCTTGCCACTTGCCACCGCTTGTTGCCGTCGATGTGCGGTGGCTGGCGTCGTCCATTGATCAGTGGCTAGCAGTGGACGGCGGTGGCAATCGATGAAGAAAAAAAAATAAAATAAAAGGAAAAAAATTCTTAAAAAAAATTAAAAGAAATACAACTTTACAAAAAAAATTATGAATTGTATTAAATGCATTCTTGTTCTTTTTCTATTCTGAGAATAGAAATTTTGTGTGATTTCCAAATGCATTCTTTTATTTAGAAATTATGTTAGGGAATAGAAATAGAAATAGAAATTATTCCAGGGAATAAAAATAGAAAAAAAGTTTATTTATGAAAAGCAATTGTTCATTGAAATAGAATTGTTATCAAACGGATTTCTTTTATTTTTTGTTTCTGTTCAAAATATATTTTCTAACTACTTTTTTTATTTTAGGGAATAGAAAAATTAGTTGATGTTATCAAATAGATTTTTGTTCTTTTTTTGTTTTCGAGAAAAAAATAATAGAAGTTTGGAGAAATAGGAATGTTATCAAATAAAGCCTAAGGATGAACATGACAAAATTTAACAACAAAAATTGATTTAAATTTAGAAATTGATTTTTCAATTTTTATTTCAGAAATTGAGAAGTTAAAAATTTAGCTTCTGATTTCTTCTTCAAATATATTTCTAGAATAAAATCTGTCCAAAAAATAGAATAATCAAATGCGTTCTAAACGAATTTCTATTCCAGGATACGTTCGAGAAATGAAAAACGAGAGAAATGAGAAGTATAAATTTTATCACGTGCGTCTTTTTAAGAAACTAGTGGATGAGCACGCCCATTGCTTGTGCATCCTAAAAAATAAATGTGTAATGCTTTTTTCTTTTAACAATCTAGGCTATATAAATTTGGCTATTTACAGGTTCGTGAAACACCCTTGAAGTCTCACATATCGGTTAAGTCCGAATCTTTAACTTATATGGCTACATTTAGTCGTTCGGATTTTTAATCGGGATAGGATTGGATAGGATATGATATGAAATCCTTAGATTTTATTTATATCCTGTCCATTATTTGGTGAACACAGTATTAAAGTCGGATATGTTCACATCATATCATGTACATTTTTTTTTTTTTATATAAACAGCATATCATTATAAATGAACCTAAATGTTCATAAACAGAGATGGTGAAAATTTCTCGTAACACTACTAATTAATTTACTTTTATTTTATTTTTCCTCTTTTTTTATATTATTTTCTTTTTTATTTCTTATTTTTTTTCCTTTCATCATTCTTTAATAAAATTTTATCAAATAGTAAATTGTACTAACATACCTAAAATATAAAAATACCTAAAATATATAATAAATATAAATATTTAATTTATAGATTGAATGTTATTATAAGATAGGATTACAGTTGAATATATAAATTATAATATGATTAATTAAAAATAAATTTTCATTTTTTATTTTTAATTTCTTAAATTAGAATGCAAATATTATTTATATTGAAATATAATTTCAATTTTATTAATTTAATAAGTTTGTTATTTGAGAAAAATAACTTTCCTATTATGGACATTAGTCTTAAAGGAGCACCAAACGTAGGATATGATAAATTATATCATATCCCGAATTTTATCCTGACTGCCAAATGCAGCCTATGGGTAGTTCTCACTTAGAGTAATTTAAGTGGAGGCGAAAACCTTCCAAAGCTTAATTACAGCACCAATTCCTGAAGTTAATTCCAATAAATGATGTACAAACTAACAGGATGATTTGGATAATTACCATGAAGTATGTTATTGTTTATGTGGATGTTTTTCCCAGTGCTGTAATCCCAATTATTTTGAAGGGGAGGGGGAGGAGAGAGACACACTGCATTACTTTTACTGATATAGCAGCAGAAAAGGAGCAGCATCGCATAATATAGTCAATTGACCTCCATTTCTTAGAGAAATGAATGGCATACATGGAGGGCGAATGCAATTCAATAAGCTTAAAAAATGCTTGAATTTCCATGAAGTACAAACACTGGTGTACCATCAAGTTGTGCACTCAATCATCTTTGTCTAGACCTTTCAAAATGAATGTTAAATCCCATATATGACCCATTTAAACATATCTAAATGGATTGAGTTCTTTAGAACCCATTTCCAATCCACTAAGCTCAAACACACACTCTTTCTCTTCAGCCTTATAAAAATATTTAAAAAAATTTGAAATTATAATTAATTCTTTCTTTTTCCTTTTTTTCTTTCTTCAACCTTCTTCCATCTTCCTCGACTAGTGGCAAGCCATGGCGATGGCCAGGCAAGGGATGAGCTCGCCGATTGAGCAAGGCCAAGTTCTTACTAAGGTTTGGCACTAGCAAGGCTTGAGATGGCTTATGGCCGGTTGTCAATAGAATAATAAAAAATAAAAAAATGAATAGAAAAAAAAAAAAAAATAAAATTTTATATTAAAAAAATGAGTGCACGAAGGAAAATCAAATCAGATTTTCAGTACCAAATGACATAAAATATTCTCTAATTTATTTTCAGATTTTAGGCAAACATTAGAATATATTGTTATTTTCTTATAAAATGAATTTGTGGAAAACATTTAAAATAAAATGAAGCCTCAAGTTTTTCAAAAAAATTGTAAAAATTATCCACTAGATTTGTATTGTATGAAAGTGTATTAGCAATGCCTTTAAAAAAAAAAAAAAAATCATAAGAAACAAACTTTCCTAGAGTTAGTTAAATGGGTTGGGTTGAGTATGGATTGGGTATGGATTCGATCGGATATGGATTTGGTCGGGTATGGGTCGAAAAATTTGTATTATGATAAATGAGTCATAAATAGCTTAAATAAGTTAATTTGGGTCGGATTATTTATAATTTGGCCCAAACCCAATTCAATTCACCCGTTTATTTGGTCTATCGATGTCAGAAGGCTACGATAGAAAGACTCTGTGCACTACAAGGGTCTAAACCTTTCATCATCTTACTATCAAATATCATAATTTTTTTTTTTAATAAGATATCCTAAGTTTTCGAATGTGGCTCAATGTGAAGCTTTAGTGCCATGTCAACTAATTTTTGCTTATGTGTAGGAGAGCTTGATTAGGTTCATGGAAATCACAAAACACGTGATCTTGACTATAAGGGAAACTCTAATTTATGGGAAGAATGATCTTAAATAAAGCAAGCATTAACTCACCAGATTAACACCATTGTTGGTGCCAGAGGTTACTACTCAAACTGAACAAATTGCGTAAAACTGCTCTAGGTGAGGACACTTGTACTGATTAAAGATCTGAATTAATCGTTCATGAGACTTGTAGAATGTTTTATGAACTTTTATATGGTTGGATGTATGCACTTGTGTTTTTGAGTTATTCATGCAAGAAAAGCAAATAAAATAAAATGTAGATTTTTTTTTTTTTGGGGGGGGAGAGGGTGATGACTCTCCATCCTGCATATCGTGAAGAAGGAAGGTTTCATCTAATCAATGGAGATAGATTACATCAGAACACAGTTTGCAAACCAAGGTCTCTGCAAATTATTCAAGTTAATACCAGCTCACAGTTTGAAAACCAAGCACTCTGCAAATTGTTCAAGTTGAAACCAACATACCGTCTGAAAACCAAGCACTCTGCAAGATATGAACTCATACATACATATAGAATTTTTTTTCGTTATTAATTAGTAAAAATGTCAAATATCCAACGTTGTGCTCCTCGATAGCTAGATAGAGAAGAAAGATACCTTGTACCTCCGAAGGACATATTTCGTCGCTGATTTGGGGTTCTGATGGTAGGTATTGCTGAGGTTATACACTGACGTACGCGCATGATTCTGCTTTGGAAAAAGTCCCCATGGTTTCGAGAGAGATGAAGCTCATAGTCATCTTCTTGCCCGCGTGCGTACATATCATCTTTTTTTTTTTTTTTTTTTTTCCCACTATTAATTAGTAAATGTGAATTATCCAACGTTGTGCTCCTCGATAGCTAGACAGAGAAGAAATATACCCTGTACTTCTAAAGGACATATTCGTCGCTGCTTTGCGGTTCTGATTGTAGATATTGTTGAAATTATACACTGACGTGCAGGCGTGATTCTACTTTGGAAAAAGTCCTCATGGTTTAGAGAGAGATGTGTTACAAAATCTCACGTCGATTCCAGAAAAATAACGTTCGCAAACAATTCACCAGACATAATATAGTAATAAAAGAGCAGAATCAGATGAACACGCCAGAAAATTTGTTATCGAAGTTCACCCAAACTTGTGCTACGTTTCCGCGCAGAGGCACTCTGCGAATCCACTAAACTTCAGAAAAAGTTGGAATACAACGACGATCTTCTCTCAAGATCATGGCACAAAGAGATTGAGAACCCTCATCAAGAAAAAACTCACTTTTTTCTTCTCTCTTTTTTTTGCTTCTCTATTTTCTTTTTTAGCGTCTTGACGGCTAGGGTTTTGCCATTGCTAATATATAAGGTACCATTTTTAACCTAAAAGGAAATCTAATAGAAAAGACAAAAAAGCCCCTAAAAATAAATATTTGGTTTTATATATAACAATCTCCCACTTGAAGACAAATATACCCAAGCACCAAGCAACTTTGCATCCATCTTCTTCAAGAAATAGTAGTTGAAAAACTTGTGCCTGTGCGATACTCCTCATCAATCAACATGGAGTAATACCAATGGTAGTAGTACAGAAAATATGCTTCTCTCTGTCTACTACCTTGGTCATCATGTCGGCTGGATTCTTCGAGCCATCAATCTTTTGTAGCTTTAATTCATTATCTTTCAATGCTGACCTGATAAAGTGATAACGCTTCTTGATATGTCTAGTTCTTGAGTGATAAGTTGCATTCTTTGCTAAGTGCATTGCATTTTGACTATCACTCCACGATTAATCTTGACCGACCATTTTCGATGTAACTCCTCCATATAATCTTGTAACCACATGATTTCCTTGGAGGCTTTTGTAATCGTTACATATTCTGCCTCTGTTGTCGATAAAGCAACTACTTTTTGTAGTTGAGATACCCACCTCACTGTTGTACCTGCAACTGTAAAGACATATCCAGTGGTACTCTTACCACTATCTCGATCACCCGAATGATCTGCATCTACATAACCCTGCAACTCTAGAAATGTACCACCATAACAAAGTGAGTAATTGGAAGTACCTGCTAGATATCTTAATATCCATTTAACTGCATTCCAATGCTCTCTACCTGGGTTCTGCATATATCGACTCACAACTCCCACTGCTTGTGCAATGTCTGGTCTCGTGCTCACCATGGCGTACATCAAACTCCCCACTGTGATGCATATGGAACTACTGCCATATCATCTTTCAAAGCCTGAGTGCTTGGACATATATCCTTGGAAAGTTTGAAGTGATTCGCTAGAGGAGTTGCAACCGGTTTTGCCTTGTCCATGTTAAATCTCTTTAACACCTTGTTCACATAGTCTTCCTGCGACAACCATAATTTCTTATTTTTCCTATCCCTGAGAATTTTCATGCCTAAAATATTCTTGGCCTCTCCCAAGTCTTTCATAGCAAACTGTGATGATAACATCTTTTTCACTTCTACGATTCTCTTCATATTGGAACTAGCCACCAGCATGTTATCCACATATAAAGATAGATACACAATGTCACCATCATCATATTTGCGAAAATAAACACAGTGATCAGACTCACAGTGTACAAATCCTTTTTCTTGCATGAAACCATCAAATTTTAAGTACCATTGTCGCGGAGCTTGTTTCAAGCCATACAAGCTTTTCTTCAAGCGACATACCATGTGCTCCTTACCTTTGACTTCAAAACCCTTAAGTTGTGCCATGTATAATTCTTCATCTAAGTCACCATGTAAAAACGCTGTTTTTACGTCTAATTGTTCAAGATGAAGATCCTCCACTGCAACTATACTTAGCAGAACTCTAATTGATATCATTTTTCACTACAGGTGAAAATATCTCGGAGTAGTCGATCCCTTCTTTTTGAGAAAAGCCCTTGACTACAAGTCTCGCCTTGTATCTAACACTACCATCTGCTTCATTCTTAACCCTGTACACCCATTTGTTTAATAAAGCCTTTTTACATGTGGGCAACTTGGTCAACTCCCAAATTTTGTTCTCAAGTAACGAGCTCATCTCATCTTTCATAGCACACTCCCACTGCAAGTGAGACGTGTCTGCCTTTGCCTCATCGTAAGTCTCCGGTTCCCCCGAATCTGTATATAAGACACGGCTCAGAACAGTATTAGCTGATGGATCAAAAATTACCTTTGGCTTTCTCACACGTGTAGACCTTCTCAAGACAGGTACTTCAGGGTCATTCGTTTGCTCCGAATCACTGCGTTCTTCTTGAACTACCTCTTCACTGATAATAGGCTCATCTTGAACTTTGATCTACTGGAAACATCTTCACAGGCATTATGTCTAATTCAACATACTTTGGTTGTACTACCTTCTCATGCTCTGTCTCTGTCTGACGATTCTTGTACATCTTTTCTTCATTGAATACCATATTGCGACTGCGAATGACTTTGTTATTCTCATAATCCCAAAGTCTATAGCCATACTCGTCGCCACCGTATCCGATAAAGACGCACTTCTAGGACTTAGCATCAAGCTTTTTCCTATCCTCCCTATCAATCAAAGCATATGCAATACAACCAAACACTTTTAGATGTGAATAATTAATCTTCTTACCTGACCACCGCTCTTGTGGTATTTCTCCATCCAACGCACTAGATGGACTTCTGTTGATAAGATAAATAGCTGTATCAACTGTGGCAGCCCATAAGTGTAGCGGGAGACCCGCGTGTAGTCTCATGCATCTCGCACGTTCTAGAATAGTCCTATTCATCCTTTCAGCTACACCGTTCTCTTGAGGAGTTTTAGGAACAGTCTTTAACCCATGTATGCCTTCTCGACTAAGATAATTTGCAAATTCTTTACTTGTGTATTCACCACCGTTATCAGATTTCAAAGCTTTAATCTGATAACTTGTTTCTTTTTCTACCATGGTTTTCCACATTCTGAAAATCCCGAATACTTCTGATTTTTCTTTAAGAGCATAAACCCAAGTCTTTCTTGTTGCATCATCAATGAATGTGACAAAATATCTCTTACCACCATAAGAGAGTTCCTGAGCAGGTCCCCATACATCAGTATGAACCAACTCTAGCTTCTGGCCTTTATTTTGTCGCCCATTCAATTGAAAACTAACAGCCTTCTGTTTTCCATAAATGCAACTCTCACAAAAATCTAACTCAACTTTTTGTATACCCGGAAGTAATTTCCTCGAGTGTAACTGTTTTACACCTTTTTCACCAAGATGTCCCAAACGATAATGCCAAAGAGTAGATAAATTACCTGTAGCCATTGTAGTTGCAACCATATCACTGATATTGTCTCCTTGGAGAAGGTAAAGCGTACCTGTACGCTTTCCCTTTGCTACTACTCTTACCCCTGAGGTTATCTTCCACTCTCCGCAGCCAAAGGTTATTACCAAACCTTCTTGGTCAAGTTTATTGGTTGAAATCAGATTTTTCTTTAATTCTGGAATATGCCTAGTTTCACGCAAAACTAGACGTCCTCCACTTGAGATGTTCACAGTCACGGTTCCTTTCCCAACAATTGGACACATGTGGCCGTTTCCCACAACCACTTGTCCAAAATCTCCACTGGCATAATCATCAAATATGTCTTTTTGCGAGGTACAATGAAAAGAAGCGCCAGAATCAATAAACCATTTATCTGTTGTCAAGTCAAACCCTGCAGACAAACACAAGTTATCTAGCAAAGATTTATCGCTAACTACATTAGCACATTGATTCTCATCTTGCTGCTTTTTTTTGTAGGCTTCACACTGAAACCTTGGTGTCCGGTTTTGTGACAAAACCAACACTCATCTTTTGCAACCTGTCTCTTACCCCTTGATTGTCATCTGCCACGACCGCTGAAATTTCCTCTACTTTTACTTCTTCCACGGTTCTCCACTGCAAGTGCCGTTGAAGATGTAGATGCAGAAAAATTATCTCCACCTGAGACTTTCCTTCGCATCTCTTCATCCATGATACTACTCACAGCATCATCAAGAGTTAAATCATCCTTCATGGTGCTCGAAATTCCCTGCACTGCGGTATTGTAGCTTTCTGGAAGAGAACATAAAAATAATAAAGCTTGAAGCTTCATATCTAAATTTATGCCTGCGGATTCCAATTGACCCGTGACCTGCGTGAAACTATTAATATGCTCTGCCACAGAACCTCTATCAGATAACTATATTAACCAGTTTCTTTAGCAAAAATACCTGATTTGATGTGGATGGCTTCTAAAAAATATTCGTTAGAATATCCATGGCTTCTTTTGCAGTTTTTGCTTTCGCGATGTGGTACCCTGTCTTTTTCGTCAACCCTAGACGAATCGCACCTAACGCCTTTCGATCAAGAATTTTCCATCCGGCTTCTACTGTTGGATCCACTTCCGCCATCTCGGGTTTCCAACCCTCAAGTGGTGCATAGAGATCTTTCTGATAAAGATAATCCTCTATTTGTAGTTTCCACCATCCGAAATCCTCTCCATTGAACTTATCGATTCTGATTTTATCTTCTGCCATCCTGTTTGCTTTCAATCGAACGTCACCGAAAACCCTCGATGTTCTCGATTAGCCAACCCAGGCTCTGATACAAGTTGTTACGAAATCTCACGTCGATTCCAGAAAAATAACGCTTCAAACAATTCACCAGACAGAATATAGTAATAAAAGAGCAGAATCAGATGAACACGCCAGAAAATTTGTTATCGAAGTTCACCCAAACCTGGGTTATGTCTCCGCGCAGAGGCACTCTGCGAATCCACTAAACTTCAGAAAAAGTTGGAATACAACGACGATCTTCTCTCAAGATCAGGGCACAAAGAGATTGAGAACCCTCATCAAGAAAAAACTCACTTTTTTCTTCTCTCTTTTTCTTGCTTCTCTATTTCCTTTTTTAGCGTCTTGACAGCTAGGGTTTTGCCATCGCTAATATATAAGGTATCACTTTTAACCTAAAAGGAAATCTAATAGAAAAGACAAAAAAGCCCCTAAAAAAAAAATATTTGGCTTTATATATAAGAAGATGAAGCTAATAGTCAAGTTCTTGCTTGCGTGCACACATAAATAATGATCTAATCATTGAAGATAGATCACATCAAGCACTCGACAAGTTGCTCATGTTGGAATGTCCCTGCTTCCGTCTCTCCTATTTCTCCTCCTCCTCTTATGCGGACGCTGCCTCCGTCCATTGAGATGATTAGTTTGAGTATCATCCATCGGTAAGCCTTCTGTGCCTAGTGCTTGAAATTTGTTGCCCTTACTTTTGGGACGATTGGCTACTCTTGATTTTGTGCATCCTTGAGAGAGAGCGAGAGATGCTTAAGCAGAAAAAAGCAAACATTACAGTTCCAGATCCTTTTTCCCCGTTGCCGTAAAACGTGGCTCGCCTTCGCCGGTTGCCGTTAGCCATTGCGTGTAGGGAGGATACAAATCCATCCCCGTTCTTCTCTGTTTTGTGTTCGGAAACCTTGAAGAGGCAATGCTGTGTTTGATTGTTGTTCATAGTTTGGATTAAAAAATTGCTTTCACTTTGAACGTGAGACTTGCACATGACGTGTTAGACAAATTGTTCATGAGATGTATTTGTAAAACAATACTTTCTGCAGTCAAATCCGAAGATTAATCGTTGTGGTTTGGATGCTATAAACTGATTAGTGGTCATTTGGAGTAATTTTCAAGAAATTTTTCTTTCATGAGATTCTCTTCTGCCCCCCCTTTTGAGAACGGAGAAAACACCAACACCAGTTTAGCTTTGAGCATTTTCTTTCATAACAAAGACCTGTGCGCTGTACCTTCTTTGCTTGTCCTCTAATTTAGGCAAATGACAACTTGTATACTGGTGGTAAAATTGCCATAGAAATATCGTGTCTTCTTCTGTTCTTTGTGCTGCTTTTGGTGGTATACACATGCTGCATAAGCAGGGGAGGCATGATTATGACTTTACACTACTGTTATCTCCAAGGGTTGGTTTTAGATAGACTTAGTTTGAAAACTAAAATAACACCGAGATTTTCTCTAAGTAACAAACGTGATTGAATCAAGTGATTGTATGACATCTACAGCCCGGCTGAATGGAGCGTTGGAGTAACAACTAGCACGGCCACCAAAAACTGTTATGGCGAGACAATGCCGATGAGTAGAACTACATATCAAGGTGAATACCTAGAACAGACGAGACCGGTAGATGAAGTACTTAAAGACATGCATAGTCTAGCAACGTCGGCATATCTTCTCAACATAACGATGCTCTCAGCTTTGCCAAAATACGAACACACTCCTATCTACAGCGGCAAACTGAGCCCAAAGTAAAGAGCTCGCCAGGATCGTTATGCTGACTGCAGCCATTACTTCCTTCCCAGCTTGCCTAATACTTGGAACCAACTTTTTTATAGGGCTTTGTTTTACTAATTTTCATTTGTTATCATGTTCGCTTACTGTAACAATTTACTTCTTTGCCTCCCCCTGCAATTCTATGGGGGAGCATGAATATGAAAATATCTCCTTTGTCATGTAAAGACGACTAAAAGCATATTGCTTTTGCTAGGAACTAAGGTGGCTCGTTTGTACTTAGCATTTACCTAGTTTTTTCTTCTTCTTTTTTGCCATAGCATCTACCTAGTTAACTAGTTAGATTATACTAGACTTTGGCAGATCATCCTTTTTATGACGAAAAAAATCATATATTCTGTTGCACAATTTCACGGTGGGAGACTTTTGAGCCTGTTGATTTTGGTAGGACTTGAATTTACAAGCTGGAACTAGTTTCTTCTCTTAATTTTGCTTAACAGTAAAAACACACACACATATAGGAAAAATCACATAAGTAAAGATTGGAAAGCAAAACTTAAGCGTGGAATCATTATGCAACACTACATGTTCAGAAGGGTAAGAACATTGGTGGCTAAGAAGAAAAAAATGATTTGGCAAGCTAGTTGGCGTAAACAGGAGCACATAGTCTATACTGAAGTTTAGATACAAGCTTTGATCATACCATGACACAAATCTCTTGCTGCCTAAAGCAAACTTAACAAGATTTTGAAACTAACGTCAAGAAGCTAGAGAATAGAACTCATTGAATTCTAATACATTTGGAATTCTCATACATCACATCCAAACTAGAACACAACTATTTACTTAATGTTGACATGAGTTGACTAGTAAAGCTTGCAAAATGAAGCTGGCACAGTACTACCATCCATAGAAAAGCAAATACTACTTCCGGATTGCCAGTCCAGCAGCATTAACTTCCATCATACTCCTGACGTCCCCTCCAACTTCCGAATGCACCATTCCAACATTACCGGCCGCCACATGCTTGTCATAAGGTGAAAGGTGAACCCCAAGTGCAGCCCTGCCAGAAGGATCAACATTATTCAACCACGTGGCGTCCCACTCAATTGCCTTCGCAGTGTTGCATGCTATACTCAGCCCTCCGGGAATAGTCAATCTTGCTGAGTTCTGCATGATCAGAAGAACATGATATACTGACAAATATTCACCGACTATAATGACAAATCAATACAGCATTCATGTTGAGCGTTAACAGCATCGTTTTATGAAATAAGTGTCCCTCCTGGACCTACTCAATGAGCGAGATTCATCCCAAGAGAAGTGGAAAAAGAACACAAATTAGATGAATTATCTACCTATCAAACGATGTAGCGAAGTAAGAAGCATTAGAGTGAGACAATCAAAGAAAACAATAGGGAAAATGTCAAAGACTGTCTGTGAAGTTTCCATTTAATAATGTCCAAAATAATATTGCATTGGCTCACGCACAGGTATAGATTCACATCAAGACTCGGTGTAAAAGCAACAAGACGACAGAAAGATTTCAATTTGAAGTTGGCCAAGAATCACAGTTTTACACAAGCGACCGGATAGAATGCAAGAAGCTGCCAATGTTAAGTCAATCAGAACTCAGAGCCCAGATGCGTCCTCTCATCATAAATCAAGCTCAACATAAATCTATCTATCCATGTATCAAATTGAAATGTAGGATTATGAAAACAAAACGGTCACAAGCATAATTTCAGTTCCAAGTCAGTTGAAAACTTCTCTTTCTATCTGAATGCAACTTGAGAGAGAGAGAGAGAGAGAGAGAGAGAGAGAGAGAAAACTTGAGAAGAAATAGTGGCAGTGTGGAGGCGAGCGTGCTTGTCATCGATGATGTAGTAATCTGCCAGGACGACAACGTTGCTCTGGATCTCCTCGGAGACGCACTTAGTCCTCGGGCTTGGGATTGTCTGTTGGAAATTATATCCAGAGAATACACACTATTTGTTGTAATCAGAACATCAATGTAAAGAAGACGATAACAACTATATAATATTCTTCTTTTTATGTAAACTTACAACTCTTGGAGAAGAATAAAATAAGATATCATTGAAAAATAACATAAAATTGGAGGTGAGGTACGGATAACCGAATCTCCTTAAGGCGATTAGTTCCTGCCAAAGGTGCCCCGCAGATTTACGAACTATGCCTCCCAAGATACAACACCTCGAACCTGTTTGGATTAGCACTATGCAAACAGGACTCTGTCGAACCGTTCAATTGAATCAGCACACCCAAATAAAATAGAAGAGTAGAAAAGTATATCAAAGCCTTTTTGGAATCGATTTGGAAAAACCAAAACCAAAAACCCTGTTTGAAGCTCTATGCTCATATCTATTTATAGAGCTTTTTAGTTCATGTACTAAAGAGATACATGAATTAAATAGACGCGTGTATCCACGAGATTCATGAATAAAGAGATACGCGAATCCAAGAGATTCATGTATCCAAAGATACGTGAATTCAAGAGATTCATGAACTCAATAAATATATGAACTAAACGATACATGAATCTAGGAAATTCATGAATTCAATAGATACGTGAACATAAAAGTATAGGACATTCATGAATCCAAAAAGAGATACGTGAACAGAAAAAACGTATCTTAATTTATTGGCTTCCGTTGATCCATTAACCATAATTACAACATTGTCAACCACACAGCTTCCGCGACCGGCACCAGACGCACGCCCCAGCTCAACAGTAAGGAAGCTATTAAGAGAAGAATCGATCCGGCGCGCCTCTTTGCCATCGCTGCAAAGCCAGCACATAGGTCTTTGTTATGAAATAAAATGCTCATGAAAATGCTTAAAGCTAAACTGGTGTTAATGTTTTCTCCGTTGTCAAAACGGGAAAAAAAAAAGGCAGAAGAGAATCTTATGATGAAAAATTTCATGAAAATTACTCCAAATGCCCACTAATCGATTTATAACATGCAAACTACAATGATTAATCTTCGGATTCAGTGTAAGAAAGTATTGTTTTGTAGATACATCTCATGAACAATTTGTCGAACAGGTCATATGCACCATCAACACAAGTCTCACATTCAAAGCAAAGGCAATTTTTTAATCCAAACTACGAACAACAATCAAGCACAGTATTTGTGACATCTGGATTTTCAGTCCTGTTTTCAATTGGATAAGTCGGGCTTTTAATCGATGCACCTATAGTGCTATTCTCAGAGCCAATCACTCGTGAGATAACTAGTCTATTTGGTAAAGCCATTAAAGGATTTTAACGTAATAGACTTGAGAATTTGATCAGGAATCGATTGCTTGACCGTGATAATCTATAAGGATCATTACGGTACTGTCAAAATCGATGAAAGATCGATTCGACTGAGATATGTGATCAGTGTGTGAGTTATTCCACCTGATTGCAAAATTCTCGTTGAGTGACACTCTACTGATTATTCTGTCATTTTTGTATCCTATGTCCGTATTTGAAATCTTGAGATTTTTACGACAATCGAAAGTCGCCAATGTGTCGAAGACGTACTTTGTGGCTTGAAAATAATCAACCACAAGTTGAATGCGTCAAAAATTCATAAAAGCTACATGGTAGATTAGGATGCGCTAAAATCACACGATATTGAAATTAACCGTAAAATTGAATTCGATTTTAGAAATTGGAAGTTCTCTCATGTCACAAATCATTTTAGGAACATTGACTCATCCTTAGAAGATTTTTTTGCAAACCGACATTTTAGCGAAAAGTTCAAAGTTAGGCCGTTTGGACCGGGAACTTTGAGGGACCGTTTTTGGTCGCGCTTTTGACATCCAAGATGGTTCAATGGACAAGGAAAAATGTGGATTTAAGTGTGGTCACATGGGATAAATTTATGGGCTTTAATTTGGATTGATTGGATGAGAAATTAAATGAAATTGAAGGGCAAAGTTACAAAATTCGTATGCCATTGGGGGAGGAACATTTTAGACTTGTTGGGAGGCTTGTTGAGGAAGATTGAAGTGAGAGAAAGCTGCTGTAGGGGCTGATGTCTGGTGGGGGCATGTATGAGGAGAATATGACAAGTGTTGAAGGCTTGTGAGCCCAAGGGGAGCCCCCTCTTCAGCAGACTATCTTCTTCCCTAAATGGTGGCTTTCTCCATTGTTGTGGAAGGGGAGAAGCTCAACAAACCACAGGAGATAGCCAGCAAGCTAGCCGAGTAGCCTCCTTGGCCGTCTAAGCACCGCAAGCCCACCAAAGGTCGTCGCACGTCCAACCGCACGCTGTGTTGCTGTCCTGCTTGTCCCCGCTGTTCTCGCCTTTAGTCGCATCTTCCCTGGTCGTTTAACATCCCCAGACCGTCGTGGAGCTCGCCGGAGCTCAGCTCGTCACTGCCTGCCACCACCTGGACCGTTGCCGCCCCTCCTTCGCTGTTTTGGCCTCAACCAGCAAACCGAGCAGCCTTCTTCCAGCAAGAATAGAAGCCAAGTTCCAACAAGGCTGTGGAAGCTTCAAGGGCCGTTTTAGGTGCCTTTCGGACCTCGCTTGGTATCACCGTGGGCTAGTTTATCGCTCCCCACTGCGTTCCTATCGTTTTGATCCGAGTGGATCGTTGATCAAGTGAGTTTGTTCACTAAACCTTACTTAGTAGGTTAATTATGCTTAAGGGTTGTTTAGATTAGCTTAATAATAGATTAGTGATAATCTATAATGGTTAGATTAGTGTTATAATGGATTAGTATTAAGCTAATTAGTGAGATTAGCACCGTTGATGATGGATTAGTTGAATCCAGTGTAATTTCTACAGTTCGGATTTCTGGACACTCGTCATTTGCCATTTTTGTCGATTGAAATGGGTTACGATTTTAAGGTTGATGTCTTCTGAAGAAATGTTTTAGACATCCTCAGCTTCAACACATATTTTTCTCAAGATTTTTAGGGATCTTAAAAAAAGGATATATTAGTTCCGTCATTTTCAAACAGAACCTTAGTTTTTGCTGAAACTGGTGACCTTTTACGATTCTAGGGGTTTTTATCAATTCTTAGGTTTCGAATTTCAAATTTTTTTCTTCACAAAAGTTGTTTTTAATATATTCTAGTTTAACATACTAAAATTTCAGATCAAATGAATATGGTTTAGACCTCGAACCAAATTGATTTCAGAAAACATACTTTCTGGAAAATGGACCCAATTTTGGTGCTGGATTGAGCGATTTAATGGGCCGAATCTAGAAAGATTTGGGTTAAGGTGCCTTTATGAAAATGTTCGTTTATGTGTCCTTTACAACATACTAAAATTTGAGAATTTTTCGAACTCGTTCAATTAGGTTTCTACATTTAAACTTGGAGACATGCGAGTGGGCCGATTCTGTCGGTTAGGGCCAGTTATGATTTTGTGATGGTTCTTGGTGCAATGCTTTCTGGTTTGTGCACATTTGATGATATAACGTTGGTTTGTGATATGCCTAGAGATTATGCTTAATGATTGTGTGAAAGTTAAGAGAACCCGTCCCGGTGTGTGTCGGTGGACGTTAAATGTTAAGAGAACCTGTCCCCGGTGTGTGTCGGTGGACGTTAAATGTTATGAGAAACGGTCCCCGGTGTGTGTCGGTGGATTCAACCTTTTCCCGATGTGTGTCGGTAGTTATTTATTCTTTCCCGGCGCGTGTCGGATAAAACTGCTCGTGTGGGTGGTAATAGTTAATTAATTGGAACACATGTTGAGTTGAATTGATGGATCGGCGTGTGTCGGTAATTTTGACTTTGATATGTTTTGGTAGTTCTTGCTCGTGTGAGCAGTGATTTAATTATAATTCTCGCTTTGATGTGTATCGGTAGTTCTTACTCGTGTGAGCAGTGATTAAATTGTGATTCTTGCTCGTGTGAGTAATGACTGGTTTGAACGTTCCAAATTGGTGTGTAAATTTGCTATATGCACATGGTTGTGATAAGAACTGTGCTGACCTATAGGAAGGAACTGAGGCCAAGGTAAGCCTCCGTGATTGTATGATTGTATGATTAAGACATCTTAGGCGTATTACCCTCCTAATCAGGGTTTAGAGTGTGAACTCATTGAGATTTATATCTCACCCCGTCGTGGGCTTCATTTTTCAGGACCGTAAGGTGGAAGACCTAGAGCCGAGTTGAGGGGATCTGAAGTGTAGGTCAGATAGGACAGTTCCTTTTTAAGAGTCAATCATTTGAAGTCTTGTGGTTGTAGACTTTTGTATTTGACTCGGTGTGTATTTTTAAAAGCATGTTTGTTTGAAAATCTGTTGTCCTGTTTTTCTATCCCAAGATGGTTACTGTCAGGGGATTTGTTATTCGTTTCCGCATGTGTAATAAAATGAAAGGGTCGGCGACTCGTCCTGGAAAGTCGCAAAATTTCTATCAACTGCAGTGGAATGTGCGCGTGCTCAAGGTTCGGGGCGTGACAGTATTGCCTCTTCGAGGTTTCCGAACACAAAATAGAGAAGAATGGGGATGGTTTTGTACCCTCCTTAGACTCGATGGCTAACAGCAACCAGTGAAGGCGAGCGACCTTCGACGGTGGTGAGGAAAAAGGATCTGAAACTTCAATGTTTGCTTTTTTCTGCTCAAGCATTTTTCTCTATCTCTCTTAAGGATGCATAAAATCAAGGGCAGCTAACATCCCAAAAGTAAGGGCAACAAATTTCAACCACTAGGCAAGCGTAGAGGGCTTACCAATGGGTGATGCTCAAACTAATCATTTCAATGGACGAAGGTAGTGTCCACATAGGAGGAGGAGGAATAGGAGAGACAGAAGTAGGACGAGTGGTCAACAAAGAAGACGATAGTACCAATATAGAGGACAGCAACGACGTCGACAAGGAGTCCGGCTTCGTCCTCTCCTCTAGGTCGTCTATGTTCAACGTGCAGGGCTAAGTATCCTCATTTGATTAGGAAGAAGGAAGATTAAGTAGTCCAAGCATGTGAAAGCATGTAATTGACTTCATGATATGGTCTTTGTCCCATAATATCATCACATTTGAAGCATGATGATACTCTTTTTAAGGAGTTATTTGCCCCCACAATGTTGCTAATGGCTACTCGCAAAAATCCTTTAAAATACAACAAAATCTCGAATGAGAATATCATATCATAATTCTAATACATCTCTAGAAACTCTAAAAGGAAATAATTAGAAAGAAAGTTGTATTTTTAGAAAGAAAACTTGACAAGACTTGATAATCATTAAGACCAAAAACTGACGCATTTATCATAGCCTTTTGAACACAAGCAACCCTTCAAAAAATGCTGTAAAGTGAACAAATACATCCTTAAAAGACATGTTGAAAAATCAAATGATGGTGTTAATGATGATGATGATGATGATGATATAAGATTTTATTTCAAATTTCATAATTCTGTAAAATATCAATTGAACAAATAGAACTTTTCAAAGGTCATGACACGCCTAATTAAAATTAGCAAAATAACCACACACAAAAAAATGGTTATTGACGTGAATTATGATTGGGGAGCATGCAAAGTGCTAATTATGCACTCGCATGCGAGTATTATGGGGTCTAGTCCAAAGCCAATCGTCTTAATTTGAACAAGTTAGAAGACTTCCACACTTGTGGAATGACCCAATTACTCCAAACTTTCTAGTGTGTGATAAGGAAAAGTAATATTTTGTTTGTTTTACCCAAAAAAAAAAAAAAACAACAATATAGTTATGCCCTGTAGGGCCAAAATATTAAATTATATGTATTTAAACTAAATTCTCTCTTATTCCCACTCCCTTAACTACCAGTAGGAGATTACTAATCCAAACATTCATTATGTTTGCAACTCTTTTGTTTGTCTAATGCCATATGTTGGAAAAAATAGGGTGGAAGTTTGCATGGCTAAGGAGCTATATGCAGGAACTCACCTAGCAATAGCAAAGGATGGCACTGCAGGGAAGTAATTGGAATAATATTCTTGTGTCATATCATTTGACTTGTCATCAATGAGAATCAAGGATTCAATCCCATTTGTGGTCCGGTCATATTAGTAATTATATGTAGGATATACACAAAAGTTGGGTCTTAATTACATGTCCCCATATTTCTATGTGGGTCCCATTCACTATACCTTTTCGAAAGAAGAAACTATCAGTCATATATTAGATTTTGAAAATCGGTTGAGCTAAATGATATTGCTTGTAAATATGGGTAAGGAAAGTCGGAGACACCTCAATGTCCTCATTGTGAATTAATTATATCTATGGTTGCTGGTGGTTTCGAGTATTTAATGAGGTTTGGAGTCTGAGAAAAAGCACAACTGACCACAACAATGTATGAACAGTGTACGTGTCCCGTGATCCCGGATTCGGGCTAAAAGTCTTGAGTCTTTGTCTTACTGTTGGACTTGAAGCTATGCTTCAATTTCTTTTACAGAGTCCATAAACAAATCTTTTTGTCATTGTATTCCCCTAGGCTCTAAATTCATTTATTTATCAAAACATGTCACGTAATTCACCATAAAAAAAAAAAACTTAATTTCGTTTCATTAAGAATACAGAAAAGTAGGACCCCTTTTTCTAGATGTTTTGCCCAAGCTCTCGTGATTGCACGACCGTGAAGGTATAATAGACAAAGAGGATGAACAAAGGAAAATTGAGAACTAGACATTTTTTTCTTAGCTCTTAAGAGGCACAAGGAGAGCGGAGATAACAGTAATGCTAGAAGATGATGAAGCGTTTTATGATGGGCAACATCTACGGATAGGCGTCTCTTTGCATTTAGTTTTATTTCAGATCTATGGAATAAATGGAACATCTCAGACTTTGTCATACTGAACCTCCAATTTCACGTCTTTTTTATTCTATTTGCACCCCTTAGAAAGAAAACAGTGAATTACCACATCATTTTCCTCTTGTGATTGAAATAATAGCAGATTTCATGAACAAAACATTTTTCTTATGTTACCTTTCCCATTTAGTCATTGTTGATAGATGAGAAGACAAGTTTAACATCAGAGCCTCAGTTTTACAACTGATCTCTTTTCATAAATGATATTATGAAAATTGTTAGAGAAAAGAGACGGTTATTACATTTAAAAGAATAGGTTTAGTTTCTTTCCCAATGAAGGACAAGAATAGGCTTAGTGACTTACATTGAGACCACGAGGGCAATGAATGATTTTCACTCAATAATAATAATGAAAAAACGGATGTATGTATGTATGTATGTATTGGATCGATAAACTAAATGTAAGAAACCGATTCGATTTACTATGTCATTTAATGTTAATAATCCATACTTATGCACCGATCCCTAAGGTCTTGGCCCTCGTCTTATATGATTTATTTAGAAATGTTACACATTGATGAGTCGGAATTCGATTAAAATCCATGTAGAAGAATTTAGTTGGATAAATTCAATGCTTGTCAAATTAGACAGAAGAACTTGTCATTAAATTTATTTAGCGCATAAAACAATTGTATGAGTGATCATGTGACTAGAAATTGTCTTTCTATGTTCTTCTTTTTCGCTTGACGATTGTTTTAGAGTGGAAAAGCACGTCGAGAATGGAATCCCCTCCTTGCCTCTCGTGGTTGGATGGAGTCAAAAATTGACAGGGCACAACGACCGATGTCTACATTAGTTAGTCACCTAGCAATTTCATCGTCTGGTAAGGGGTAGCTAGTGTGAAACCTGAGATCATATTACAAAAGAATAATGATGATCTCTACTAACATGATTTGTCAATTGCAAGCGTGAGGAAGTATGTTTTCTTGGGCACATTGCTAAGAATATTTTACATGAATTGCCACATCATTAGGCTCGTTGACATTGATATTCTTTCTCGTATGCAACTCATCTTTAAATATTCAGATTGTCACATTTTCCACTCAATATTTGCATCGTGAATATAAAACCCCAAGGAGATGGAGATGGCCCCTTTGATAAGGAGACGGAATGGCAGTGCTTGTCTTCTTGTTTTGTCAGTTGTATGACATCAATCGTTAGGCGTCATACAAAAGAATGCATTATGATAGGCTTATTG
Source organism: Eucalyptus virginea (assembly GCA_014182375.1). Lineage (NCBI taxonomy): Eukaryota > Viridiplantae > Streptophyta > Magnoliopsida > Myrtales > Myrtaceae > Eucalyptus > Eucalyptus virginea. The sequence continues at coordinate 15,598,235 of CM024516.1, read as the reverse complement.
ATCTGCAAAAGTACGAATTCCATGCCCAATGAGGTTAAACTCCGGATCCGGATTACTATAATAAGTAGGACCGGTGGTTGATTTTATAATATGTCTTTGTCCTTTTAGAAAGAGTGACGTATCGGGATTGGATTTGTGTTGTACCACATAATCAATTACATTGCAATAAATCACACTCCAACAAAATCAACTTTACTAATGGGAAAAAAAACTTATAATCTCAAAGGCATAATTTAACATGAAATTTTAATAATAGTGGGTTTTGGTTGAAAACTTACCAGCCATCTAAATATACGCATTTCAAAGATTATCATCATATTAATAGGGGCTAATATCATGAAAAAACCCCAAACTAGTACATCTGTGATAAATTTGAAATAAGATGGAAGGGAACAGTATGAGAGAAAGAATTGGGGAATTTTCTTGTATATTCCGTTAATGTTTCAATGTACAATGTCCTATTCTTATAATACAAACGGGATGTATAATAAAAGCAAGTGAATATTTCACAATTGGATCCAATTAGAAGTGATACTAATTTGATCTTTGAATGATGTGGAATCTTCTTGCATATCTTCCAACACTCCCCCTCAAGCTGGTGGCTTGTAGATTTCCAAGATGCCTAGCTTGCTTAGGAGATACACGTGCTGACTTTGACATAAGGGTTTGGTGAAGACGTCCGCCGGTTGCTCCTCTGTTCGAATCCCCAGTGTTTTGACTATCCCTTGTTGGATATTTTCCCGTGTGAAATGGCAGTCCACTTCTATGTGTTTCGTTCTTTCATGAACGATCGGGTTTGAGGCTAATTTGAGAGCCGCATCGTTGTCACAAAACAATTTTGTTGGTCCTTGAACTTGTATTCCAAGGTCTCGAAGTAATCCATGTAGCCACACTATCTCACATGTGGTCTTTGCCATGGCCCGGTATTCTGCTTCTGCTGAGGACAATGAAATTGTGGGTTGTTTCTTTGTTTTCCACGAAAGTAAAGAATCCCCTAACTTGATACAGAAACCAGTTATGGACCTCTTGCTCATCGAGCATGTTACGTAATCCGCATCGCAATATGCTGTCAATTTCATATCACATTTCCTAGAGAGAAGAATCCCAAGTCCAGGACATTTCTTCAAATACTTCACCACTTTGAGTGCGGCATTCATGTGGGACTGCTTTGGATTGTGCATGAACTGACTGAGGGTCGATAGTATAGGTAATGTCCGGCCTGGTCATAGTTAAATATATGAGCTTCCCAACAAGTTTCTGATAACTCATTGGATCTCTCAGTATAGGATCGGCTTCTTGAGAGATTCCTGCGTCATAATCTGCTGTGGTCAGCTTGATATTTTGCTCAATTGGAATCACAGCTGGCTTACATCCTGACAATCCTACTTCTGATATGATTTCTAGGGCAAATTTCCTCTTACTAAGGGATATTCCTTGGTCTGATCGAGCAATTTCTATTCCAAGAAAATATTTTGGCGACCCTAGATCTTTAATATGAAAGGTGGAATGCAGGTATTGCTTGAAGCCTTTGATAGCCATCTCATCATTGCCCATAATCAGTATATCATCTACATACATCATCAAGTATATAGATGACGTACCTTTGATCCTTGTGGAAACATCATAATCAAATTTGGATTTTTGAAAACTAGCAGCTATCAATGACTTAGAAAATTTTGCATACCATTGCCTAGATGCTTGTTTGAGCCCATATAGGGATTTGCGGAGACGACATACTTTATTCTCCCCATGTCTTCGTAAACCCTGTGGTATGTCCATATAAATCTCTTCATCTAGATCTCCATGGAGGAAGGCATTGTGAACATCCATCTGATGTAATGACCAGTCCTGATAAGCTGCTACAAAGAGAAAAAATCGGACTTTCACATCTTTAGCTACGAGAGAGAAGGTCACGTGATAATCAAAACCTTCCTTCTGTGTGAAACCCTTTGCTACCAATCGAGCTTTGTATATTTCAATCGAACCATTAGCTCGATGTTTGATCTTGTAGACCCATTTGCATCCAATTGGCTTATGATGTGGAGGCAGGGTGACAAGTTCCCATGTCTGATTATCTATTAGAGCCTGCAATTCTGCTTCCATAGCCTTCTGCCATTTCAGATCAGTGCTTGCTTCATCATAGCTTGAAGGCTTTTGCTCTTCAGAAATGCGGGTAATGCAGCAGCTATGTTCCTCGGATAATTGATCGAAGGAAACATAAGAAGAAATAGGAAAAAGAATACTTGGTGGGTTTCTTACCCCACATATGTAATCTTTGGTCCAAGTTGGTGGACGTGTGGCGCATCCCGAACGTCTTGGCTGGATGTCTTGAGAAATTGGTTGGGTTGTTTGAGTCTCCACCTTCTAGGCGTTGATCCGTGTTTGCTGCCAAAGGTGTTATGCCAGGACCAGGTATAGTATCAATACTTGTATTCTCTGAGTATGGAACCAGAACATATTCCGAATCATGAAAAGGCTCTTCGATATGATGAGAATGTCCTGGTTTATCTATGCTGGATTCCTGGATAGCAAAAGGGAAAAAATCTTCTTGGAATTGAACATCCCTACTAACAAAGAAGTCGCCTGTAGAGGGATCAAATATTCGGTACCCTTTTTGTAATGTAGGATGCCCCATGAATATGCACCAACGAGCTCTTGGACCCATATTATCCTTAGGTCCTATGATAGAAGCATAGCATAGACACCCAAAAATCCTCAAATGATTGAGATCTGGCTTCTTCCCAAAAAGAAGTTCAAAAGGGCTTCGACCATGAAGAATCTTGGTCGGCATACGATTAATTAAATATGCTGCAGTTAGAACATAATCTCCTCAAAAAATATTTGGAATAGAAGCCTTGAATTTTAAGGCTCGGGCAACTTCCAACAAGTGACGGTGCTTCCTTTCAACTATTCCATTTTGTTGTGGTGTATAAGTACATGAACTCTCATGTAAGATCTCTTGGGATGATAATAAGGTCGTACATTAATAATTGAAAAATTCTTTCCCATTGTCTATCAGAATTTTTTGGACAGTTTTCCCAAATTGAGTTTTTGACAGGGAAAGAAAGGTTCTTAAATGTGATACAACCTGACTTTTAGACTGCATGAGGAAGAGCCATGTGGCCCTTGAATGATCATCCATAATAGTAAGGAATAAACGAGAACTATCATGATTCAGTGTATGGTATGGCCCCCAGATATCAATATGAAGTAAAGAAAAAATATCAGTTGCACGACTTTTACTCAATGAAAAGGGAGTTCGTGATTGCTTTGCAAAAGGACAAATATGACATTAAGAATAGGGAAATACAGAACTATGACCCAATTTGGAATGAAAAAGAAATTTTTTTTTATCATTGGTGATCAAATTACACAATGATTGCTTATTGTAAGGAAATTGATCTAGGCTCTTGGGCGAACTTCTCCAAAAAAATAATCCTCCAGACAGATAAACCCATCCCATCAGTTTCCCAGTCGAAAGGGCTTGAAATTGACAACTATCAGTATTGAAGGAAACTTGACATGGATTTTCTTTACAAGCTCTAGACACAGATATAAGGTTGAACTGGAACTCAGGAATATAGAGGACCTTTGTGAGAACAATTTGAGAACTAAGATTGACTATCCTAGTTATAGTGACATGAGCAACATTGCCATTGGGTAATTACACTATAATAGGGCTATCTAGTTCATCATCAATGGTGGTAAATAATTTCTTCTCACATGCAATATGATCACTGGCTCCAGAATCAATAATCCGAGTATTTCTCGATATATTATTTATTAGATGATGAGAAATACCTGTAAAGCTGCTTCCCTTCCTTTGAAGCTCTAATTTTTGTAGTGTTTGCATCAATTGCTCATATTCACCATGAGTAATAGGTTTATGCACATTTGCCTGTCCTGTTAGTTGATATGCTGCTACTGATATTTCCTTGCCCCTTTTTTCTCTAGGCTTGCCCTGTAACTTCCAGCAATTTTGAACTGTGTGATGGGGTTGTTTGCAAAAATCACAATACAATTTCCCCTTATTTTTCGAATTTGGCCTATAGGAGTTTGGCCCATGAGAGTTGAGCCCATAGGAGTTAGGCCCGTAGGGATTTGGCCTGTAACCTCGCAAAAAATTCCCACCGTTGGATCCTTTAATGAAGGGAGCATCACCACCGTCCAGATCTCCAGGGCTATGCGCTCCTCTCGAGCCGTCCGATCGAGGCGTGCGATCTTGGCCGTCTGAAGGAGGTCCCTTATAAGGCTTCTGTTCCGGAAACCCTAGTGCTCTGTCGCACCTCTTCTCTAGGGTTCACGAGCTCCTTTCTGTTCTCACGGCCAGAGCTAGGGTTTCTCTCGCTTTTCCTTCCGTTGAGGTGAGCCTTTGGCTTTCCTCTCGCACGGCGAGTTGGAATATGCGGCCGATTGAGGGTGCAGGCTCCATTGCGAGGACCTGTGACCTGAAATGGAGGTAAGACTCATTGAGAATGAGTGGGAATCGTGTTGCCTTCTCTCTGTCTTTTATTCCATTGTATTGTTGGAGAGTGGCTTCGGGTCCATCGAGCTTCTCCTCCACTGCTTCAAGCTCGTTTCAAAGGGTTGAGAGCTTGTTGAAGCACGTCGTCACAGACGTGTTTCCTTGCTTCAGTTCGGAAAGGGCTTGATGTAGTGAGAAGATTCTCGCCCAATCCAGTTTTCCATACATCTCGCATATGTTTTCCCAAAAAAATTTCGAATCCTCTGTGGGAGGTAAACCCACAGCTATTTTTGGGCTTATACAATTTCCTATCCATGTCCGAACCAACTGGTTGCATTTTTTCCATTGTCGCCCTAATGTTTCATCAGTTGGGACCATAATAGTTATGTCGATGAATCCCTCCTTATCTTTTGTTACGAGGGCTCGACGGAATTCGCGTGCCCAATTTGAGTAGTTTTCCGGTCCTTTGAGGGGGTGGCTAATAAGCTGCAACTCTAGTTCGTCATCGTTGGAAACATACAATGCATTGCTGGATTTTGGGCGACCCATGGCGGCCGCAAAAGGAAAGGGTAGAAACCCTGTTGGAAATCCCGCATTATTTGTAGTCTGATTCGGATTGAAGGCACCCACATTCGAATTTCCAGATCCGCCTGTTTGCTCAGGGCCGATGGTTGAGCCTGCCCCAGGGTTGGTTGGTAGGCCTCCATCAGTCCGCACGCTTTGGTAGCCCGGCTGTGATGTGTCTGGATTCGATCCATGGATCCATGGGTATGGCATCCATTGATAAGGATAGCTCGAGAAGGGCAACCTTGGATTGAACTGAGTCGGAAATTGTTGTCATTGCGTGTGAATTTGGCCTTGACTGGGTTGCTGTTCTGTGACAGATGACTCTGGATTAGGTGGTGAATGTGGCGTCGTATCCTTGCTAACTGATCTTCAGTGGCTGAGGTAGGAGTTTGTGGATTTGTCATGGTTGAGGTAAGAAATTTAAAGAAGGTTTATAGCAATTATGTTCCGCAGGTAAGGGCAGCAACTCTGTTTTGCAATAACTCTGTTCTGCAGGTTATGGCAGCAACTTGTTCTGCAGGCTAGGTTTTTTTTGAAGATTCAAAGAAGAATTTCTGCCGGGGACTATTTTGTTTTGTAGATGTTGCAACAACAAAAAACAGAAGGAAGCCGGAGGCAATTCGAAGAGAAGTGCGGAAGCTAGGATCAGAAGTGCTCTGATACCATGAAAGAAGATGGAAGGGAACAGTATGAGAGAAAGAATTGGGGAATTTTCTTGTATATTCCGTATATGTTTCAATGTACAATGTCCTATTCTTATAATACAAACGGGATGTATAATAAAAGCAAGTGAATATTTCACAATTGGATCCAATTAGAAGTGATACTAATTTGATCTTTGAATGATGTGGAATCTTCTCGTGTATCTTCCAACAAAATTTACTCAAAACTAATTTTCAGATCATCAAAAATTCTAAATTGGTATATGCGTGATAAATTTACCGCAAATTAATTTTTAGGTCTTGAAGTCCCTAAATTAGTATACTTGTGACATATTTACATAAATAAAAGTTGTAAGTGTTTTTTTGTTTACTTTCCCGTCAAAAGTTATAAGATTATGTAAATTTCAAAAAATTATGCAAAAAATTACCAGTAACATTTCACTGTTTCACAATTGTATAAAGCTCAATTCCTAGTAGGAAAAAATCACTTGGGATGAAGCTACCAAAATGAATTTCCTTGCGAATTCTCCTTCTCCGAGATCAATGGTCAAACTTTTGATTAAGCAAGGATATAAACTTAATCGGGTGTCATCGATGAAGTTAAGAGATACTGCGTGTAGATGTGGACCAGAGTCGGTTCCCCACATGGGTCGATTTTGTCTTCATTATGAATTAAATATCTCGATGGTGGTCCAGAGTAAATCAACGAGGTTTAAATTTGAGGAAAAGTACAGCCGTCCAAAAGAATGTATGTGCGTCCTATGTTCCAAGATTCGGTCAGATGATGCAACTTCCACTCTTTTCCAGAGATAATAAATCTATATGATATAGAGAGGGAACAGGCGAGAAAATATAAGAAATTGCATATACTATATCGACGCAGTTTATTTAGCACATGCAATCTTAAGTTACGAATATTATATTATTCCTATAATTTTTCATTCTATGACAGCTAATATTGTCTAAATAAAAAGGAAAGAAACTAAGGGAACCACTTCGGTCCGTAGAAATTCATAATTTAGAAATATTAAATAGATAAAGATGCAGGGAGATTTCTGCGGTGGAATACCTACCTGCTTTGGTGGGAGATTACTTTTTGAAGCCTCCCACTCATGATTACTCCAATTTGGCTACAGCTTATTTCGCGAAGGTATTCTTTTTTCCCATTTCTTTGGCTAAAGCACACTTTTTGGGTAACTTTTGTCCCGTGAAGCAAGATCATAATCGATGTGTTTAACAATTAATAACCTACACACGACCCAAAGTAAACATTTAATTTAATCCATTAGTAGTTAAACCACCTCAAGTTGGATCTATTTTGGGCTCCATTTCATTTGCGAAATGGATAGTCCGCGATTGCTTAGCCTTTTAGGATTTTTGCATAAATATCGTATTCTAACAAGTAAAAGGAATCATCTCAACACACATACATTCCCCACTATTCCTCCTTTTACATTTTGTTGTAGCCAAAATTATATTAGAGATGAGCAATCACATTCAAGCTCAGCGAAAAAACATATTATGTAGCTCCATTTCGGATATATGGAACAAATGGAATATACCAGGTTTTGTCATATTAAGCCTCTCGCGTCAAGTTTTTTTTCAAGTTTGGCTTCAAAATGTTTATGCTTTTGTCTCTTAATCGGAACCATGGTATTGGTAAGGTATTTGTAGACTCATAATTAACCTATTCAAGGTAGACCTTCTTGCACGAGCTTTTAAATATTAGGGATATATGCATTGGAAGTTCTAAAACTTATCATTAAAGTGCAATTATTTTTTAAAAATACAATTAAGTCTTAAAACTTATTATAGAAGTGCAATTGAGTTTCAAAATTTTCAAAAAGTGCAATTAAGTCTTAAAAATTGACATATTGATCGAATCAAATCCTTCCTTTGGTTGCGATTGTTGAAAAATTTAGGACTTGATTGCACTTTCATAATAAATTTTAGGACTGGCACTTTTTGAAAGTTTTAGGACTCGAGTGCACTTCCTTAATAAGTTTTAGGACTAAATTATACTTTCGTAATAAATTTTAGAACTTTTCGTGCACTTATTCTTAAATGTTAAGATGAAACTTTTCTAAGGAAGAATATGAGCTGTTTAGTGTTGAATAGTAATTATTTCTGATTCGGGCGACTTTAAATAAGGTTAAGTTGTCCCAAGCAATAATCATATACTACTATTAATCTTTTTATAAATATGATGGAATATTTACATGACTTTAATTGTCAGTATGCATACGATTGAAAAGTCAAGCTTCAATCAACAAAAAATGATATGCAAGTAACTTGTTTTCATGACGACAGTAGAATAGTAATACTATCTAATCTGACGGTGGAAAAAGGAAAATTATGATAGAAGGCTAGATAGATTCTTGCGATCCCTCAACAACACAGTGAACCAGTCCCCCAAAAATGGCAGCACTCACACCACTCATTGAATCAGAGGCAGAGCAAGGCCAGTGCTCTGCTCGGCACGTGCTGCTTCGTCCTCCAAGCCCCAAAGTCCCAAGCATTGACTCTCCCCAACGCCGCCGCCTCCTAACCAATTGTCCTAACATTTAAGAGAAATAATACTTATTATTACATTGAGAGCGAGAGGGAGGAGATGTTCCAAATATACCCTTTTTTCGTTATTACACTCTACACCACACTTACTTGGGAGTTTCTACTTCAAGACTTCCTTATATAGTCGGCAAAGCATTGTCTTCTCGATGCATTTGAAACTCTTCAGATGGATTGTTGAGAGAATAGTTTTGTTCTCACCAGAGTTATATTACATACGAGTGATAAAATTCAAACGAAGCAGTAACATGGCGTTTAGCTTCATTTTTGATCTGTGGAACAAACGGAACATCTGAAGCTTTGTCCTGCTAAGCCTCTCGCTTCAAGTCTTTCTCATGCTATTTTCACTCATTAGAAAGAAAACAGCGAATGATCACATCATTTTCCTCTTATGGCAGGCCTATTTGATAGCTGATTGGGTAGCTACATTTGCAATTGGGCTCATCTCTCACAACCAAGGTAATTTGTGCGCTTATGCAACTGAAGTAGACAAAGCACTTCAGGCATTTTGGGCCTCATTTCTCTTGTTACATCTTGGCGATCCGGACACCATCATTGCCTTTTCTCTAGAGGATAGTTCACTTTGGCGACGACACTTGCTTAGTCTCATTGCCCAAATTAGTGCCGCCATTTACGTCTTTGCACAGATATTTCCTAGCGACAGGTCGCTAATGATCCCAACAATGCTGGTTTTCCTTGTTGGGGTCATAAAAAATGCAGAGAGAACACTAGCACTTAATCTCTCAAGCCTTCCAAGGCTCAGGAAATGGGTGCTTTCACAGCACGAGTATGTTGTTGATGCAGATCACAAGAGGGTTAGCAAATTCCATGGTCCCCATAAATGGATGTCCCATTTCGTGGATCTTGAGGAAGATGAAGCAATCGAGTATTCTGAAAAAGAAGAAGCAAAGAATCACGAGAGCAGTGTGGTGGAGCTAGGGTACTCCTTTCAAATAATTAAGGTCTTCCTTGGAGATCTCATGTTCACATGTAGAGAACGCGATATTAGCTATAGATATTTTGTTTGCATTTATGCAATGGATGTATTGAGGGTGATATCAATTGAACTCCAATTCATTTATGAGGTGCTCCACACAAAAACATTAGCAATACGTTCCAAGTTGAGCTACATTTTCCGCTTCATAACCTTCATGGGTGTTGTGGTGGCTTTCGTCCTCTTCAATCGCTTGAAGAAGCATCAACTCTCCAAACTTGATGTGAGAATTACTTATATCCTTCTTTTTGGAGGGATTGTTCTCGACATGATAGCTCTATTCATGCTCATTTTCTCGGATTGGACACTCGCCGTAATCATGCAGAACACTTGCAGATCATCTAAATTATATCCACTTGTGTACAACTTGGCATATGCCACTAATAAGCTGAGGAAGCCATGATCCACCACATGTGAAGCAAACCCTAATGCTAATGTTACTTACGAGGCCTTGGATACACCATTAATATTTCGAAAGTGGTCAGTATCCATCTCTGCTTGTAACCTTTTATCCATGAGCTTGAAGGAGAGTCCAAGAAAGATGTATAAGTGTGATTGGAGCTTGGGCAACATTGTTTCTACTAATCTCTTCGATTTTCCATTCCATATGACTGAGAAAATCATCTCTTATTTCCGTCAAGCTGGTTAGATGATCACTGGAGGCTGTGGTTTAAGGACCACGAAAGGGAAAATAGTAATGATTGCAAATACAAAGTACGTATCCAAGAATCCCTTTATTAAAAAGCTATGGATTTTTATCTTTGAGGAGATGAGACGTAAATTGAAGAGCATATAAGCCCATAAGGAGGAGAATGTATGAGTCCATAAGGGAGAAACATCCATTGTGGAATAGGGATGAGCGGTTAAAAGTGAGACGTAAATCGAGGAATGAGCTCAAGGAAGTGAGACGTGAATCAAGGAATATGGATGAGCTCATAGAGGTGAGAAAGATATTTGGGGCTAGAGGTGATTTGTTTCTTAAGAGCTTATCAGATGGAATCGATTATGGCGATCTTTTAGAGGATGTCACCAAGGCTAATTACGATGACAGTATTATAATATGGCATATTGCTACTGAAATCTGGTATAACAAAGACAAATTCAGGGAAAAAAAAAGATGAAAGAGAATTCAGCAAAATCCTCTCCGACTACATGTTGTATATGTTCCTTAAACAACCTAATGTGGTGTCCGCTGTGGCTGGCATTGCCCAAATCACAGCAGGGGAGACATTGGAGGAGTTACGAGTAGTACTCAACAAGGTCCACATCAGTGATGCGACCTAGGATGTGGAGGGGCTATGCAAGCAATTGTTTGAGGATCCTTCAGGATTATTGGTCAATGCACACCGTTCGAAATCCGTGCTCAGGCAAGGGACCAATTTAGCTCGAAAGATGGAGAAGCTTTGGGAAATGAAGTGGTAGGTGATGAGCGGAGTGTGGGTTGAGATGCTGTCATATGCGGTAATTCATATTAAGGGAGAAGCACATGTGCAGGTGCTAAGTAAAGGTGGAGAGCTTCTTGCTTTCATTTGACTGTTGATGGCTCATTTCCGTTGTGTCTACAAACCTGAATTGGGCATATATTATGAATGCTGGGGTGAGTAATTTGATCCACATCAACTGTCTTATTTACCATATTCACGACATTCCTACCGGTGTTTCGTATGAATAGAATTTAATAGTCTTTGTATCTTCGTGACTAATGCCAAGAATCGATGGATTCTCATTAGAGGGCTGTGCATCGCTGGCCAGACCCTGGACGGTGAGCGTTTGGTCTTGTTTGGTTCATTCGACAAGCACCGGGCCAACCCTTGTGGGTCCATACGGCTCAAGAATTTGACGATGTGGTTTTTGAATAATTCTAAGCCATTTTCGAGTCCTAATAACACGCAACGCGGCTGCTTCCCAGACTTCATGCATGCTTAATAGGAGACATTTGGTGTGCCTTTGTTTGAGTATTGCATCTTCGAGGTGTCTCGGGTTGGCTTTGCGTAGATGCATCTGAGGCCATTCAGGAGTCATTCGGTGTTGTTTGGCACATGGAGTGGCGTCCACCGCACGCTGTCCAGACATTAGACATGCTGGGCAGGGGATGTTCAGTTGTCAATTGGCCTTACTTTGCATGCTCGATGAGTCTCGGGTTAGCCTTCATAAGTCGTCATGGTCTGTAGACGCATCGGTGTCGCCCAGGGTCATTTTGATGCCGTCTTTTCACTCATAAGAGGACACAAAGCCTGCTATGCAGACCAGGTATGGGCAGGCCTTCGGCTCTTATCCCGGCTTCGCGGAGTACCTTAAGTGGTCCCAGGTCGCCCTTTTGCAAGATAGCATTATTTTCGCAATGTTTTGCATGACTGGCATGAATTAGATCAAATTCTAGCGTCGTATTTGATTGATTATCCCTTGGCATGTGTCTAGTTTAGTTAACGTTTGAAGTGATTTTCATCATGAATAATAAAGATGAAAAGATAAAAGAAGGGAATTGGTTTTAGGTAAGAACTACATCATGGGGCTTACTTTAATTTGAATCTAGTCACGTTCTATCCGATTAATATTTTATCATCGTCATCTCCTTTCAGGAGAACATGCATTACCTACTCAGAAGTAATTGCACGTTTAATATTTTTGCATAACTCACCGGGAACTTTCCCATTGCCTAATAACAAGGCGATGTTTAATGTTGCCCGGTGCGTCTCGGGTTGTCCTGCACTTGCTTTGATGTAATTATATCTCGCTTGGATATTGTCTTGCTTAAATCTTGTTGTACGAGTACCTTTGCATAATCATTTAGGCATACATGTCTTATGAAAAAAAATAAAAAAAAAGTGTGAAAGAATGCATAAAACTAAATCCCTAAAAGAGCAAAGCTACCAAATTGTTCAATAGGTAAATATTTAGTGTAATTAAATCTGTGTCCCGAATTTTTTATTTACACAAATGAAACAAACTCCCACATTTTACTCAAAACTTTAATCCGCTCATCATGTATTAGTGATGGCTCCTAAAGTCAAAACAAATGTAATAATTAGAATGAGAAAACCAAATTACGATGGGTAGGGTTTGGGAGAACCTGCATCAAGAGTAAACATTGTCTTGCAAGAGGGACCATTCGCGCCCATTTAGCAATCCTCAAACTCATTCGGGAGGGTCATGGCAATAATCTATGCCAACAGACATGATATCAATTATCTCAATAAGCTTTTGCAATAGAAACAATTATCCAGACATAGATAGATGGCATTCAAGTTTGATGCTTAAATGCAATTCGCCTTCTTCCTAAACAGGACAACATAAAGCCATTTGGCAATACACAAACAGCCACAGACATATGATGACATGCTACTTAAGGAAGAGCCAGGGCATACTATGTCCCTTTCAAGCAATTCACAAACCAATTTAATGAGATGCAGAATTATCAGTGGGAATCACAAATCAGCTCTAAATATTGTAATATGTTCACTTTTCCACGATTCTGGAGCAACCAAGAATGTACCCATCAAGAGCTATGGCTACATTAACTCTGCATTGCTACATTACATGGGACAATCAACGCTAAGCCCCATCTGCTAGAGTCCACTTTGAAGTGCTGATGTACAGAACTGCAAAAAATCATACCAGTTAGGAAAGGTCCAAGTCAACAAACCTAAAAAGTCAGAAATCTTGTATACATCATTACCGTTATTTCCTCGAATAAAAGCATCGCCATACTTGTTTTTCAGCTGTCCATTGACTTACTCTTCCATCTGTTCCATTGCTGTGTTCATATATCCATCCAGGCAGGCTAGAATACCTGCATAAAATTCCAACGCATCAGAACCTATAAGAATACCACACAAGTTCGGACAGCACAAGATTGTGATTCTAAACTAATCATCAGCATAGCCTGCATATAGCATGGGAAGGAGAACATGCTTGTCAGAAACATTCCACATCCATTAATTTAGTATCATCCAACTCACCTCTTGCCCAGGTCTCACACCACAAGCACTAAGGTTTACAAATCACAAGAAGTTGACAAGAAAAAGCTTGGTCATAGGCACATACCATGCAGACACTGCTTTTCCTCTATTAGGATTTACTACAAACTGTAAATTCAGAAAGATTAATTGAGAAAATGACGGCACAAATCCCACATAAAGGGTATTATCATCTCATTTTCATGATAAGACCATACCATGCAGGCACCGCTTTTCCTCTATTAGGATTTACTATAAACTGTAAATTCAGAAAGTTTAATTGAGAAAATGACGGCACAAATCCCACATAAAGGGTATTATCATCTCATTTTCATGATAAGACCATTGGAATGGATCAAATGGCTTTCAAGCAACCAATTCTTAATCCCATATAAGTTTGCTAATTTATCATCAAAGGCCCTGCTTCTGCCCTTCTCTATCTCTGTGCTTGTTCTTCCTCCCTCTCTCACAACACCCAAAAGAAAAAAAACCGTGAAATTTGAAAGCCAGGATATTATACATATATTATATAATGATGTTCTGTGACAATCATTTTATCACCTAAATATCTATAATACTCACTGATTTCATGAGCAAAACTTCCCATTTAATCATTGTAAGACGAGTTTAACATCAGAGCCTCAATTTTACTACAGATCTCTTTTCAACAATGAATACCATGGACATCGATAGAAAAAAAAAAATTGCTATGATATTTCGAAGAAATACTCTTTCCTGATGAAAGAAAAGAATAGGCATAGAGATCACAGGCACAATGTACATGGAAAGACCACCTTAACTGCCCATGATGTAAGGTCACCAAAGAGTTTGACAGTTTATTACAAAAGCAAAATTCTTATTCATTTAATACAGTTTGATAGCTAAGGCTCATTTGGTTCATAATTGCAGTTGACTTAAACTTCTATTTGAAATTTTGAGGTCAATAAGCGGCCGCTTCACTCATATGAGCCACCGAGAATTCAATCGATAAATCATCCCCAACTAATTAAAGTTTGAGACAAGTAGTTAAAGGCACAAAGGATTCAGTATAATAGGTAACAAACGAGCACAGAAATAATCCAAAACTCAGCATGATCTGGCTACATAGAGACAATTTTTGCTGAATAACTCTCCTAACACACAGAGACCATGTTGAGAGAAGTACCTCAATAATCGACTCCCGAGTTCAGCTTGATGACAACCGGTCTACCGCGAATCAATTTCAGGAAATCTGCGGGGGTTTTTGGGGTGGCCGACCCTTTCTCTCCTCCTCCTCCGCTCATCCTCCTAATCCTCGATCACTGCTTCCTCTACCTGAAACAGGAGTACCCACAATCGTAATCTAATCAATGGAAAAGAAAAAAATTGCACGTAGCCCCCCGCCCCCCCCAAAAAAAAGGCTCATGAACAAACAAATCTGTGGCAAATCCAATGTCCACATCCACCTATTACAACCCCCCCAAACATCAAAACGCAGACGACCCTCTTTTTATGCTTGTCTCGTCCCTCGTTTTAGAGCAAATGGAAGGAATTTAGAATAAAAGATGAACTAGATAATGCAGCGATTCAAGCGAATTTACAGAGGGGAAACCAACACCAAATCCTTAAAAGAACCAAGAGAAACAAACCCTGAACGGAAAGACAAAAAGGGAGCAACAAATTTCGAAGAGCAAGATGTTAAAGCTGAACTCACTTCACTGGAAGTTCCTGCTTCGATGCTGGGTCGAAGGCAGAGCGCGCGCTGCAGGGAAATTGAGAAGAAGAACAAACCCTAGCCCGAGCTCCGCATCACGTACATCAGCACCGAGTGGCAAAATCGTGAAATAGTGGGCTTTTAAGGGGTAGAATTGGAAGGAAACTCTGGAATGGCAGTTTCGTTATTTGTGACAAAATGTTTCGGGAAAAATGAATAATTTAAAAATTATTTTCCTGCATTTTATTACTTACAAAAATTATTCAACATAAGGTATTCTCACTTTACAATATATATCTAGATATTTCATTAACAATGAAAATCATTTTGTTCATTCGTTTTTATGAAAAATGTGAATAATCATTTATGGATGAGTATTTTATGAATTATGATCTTTTGCCCATAGATGGGCAAAGCAAGCATATGGGGCCCCACATTTTGATTTTCAAAAGTTCCAAATGTCACGAATTTAAAAAGAAAAATTAAAGTGAGTCAAATTGATGAAGAGAAATGGATAAGAAAAGTGTAGTTACGGTCTACGTAGCACGAACACCGACACGGGACACTGACACAACACGATACGATACGACACGTCATTTTTTAAAAAGCAGAGAATTTCAATACGTTGGGACATATTGTAAATTAAATATATTTATGTATAAATTATCATTTTTATCATTATTTCAATCAAATTAATTTAATTAAAATTCATAAATAAATAAATAATAAAAACCTAGAATCAATTTATAATGAAACATTAATCCAATAAATCATTCATTATTTTAATTTAAAAAATTCAACTCCATTCCAATAATCTATAAAACTTGGAGAGAAAAACAAGCAATTCCTAATTTGAACTCATGTATCAAGCATGTTAGAAGAAAAGAGAAAAAAAAAAACTTGGGGGTGAATTGTGTATCATAGGAAATAAGAGTCAGAAAAGAAGTAAAAACTAATCACCAGCCGTGGTGGGTCCGCTGGGTAGGCTTCAGACCTTTGAGTGAAGGTAAGGAGGTCGAAGCTCTTGCAACGCAAGTTGCAGGGAGGCTGGCGGGCTATTAGGTGATTTAAGCGTGGTGCCAGGATGGTGGTTCCTCCGCTAGCGACACCTGGGGGTTTACATGGCGGCTGTCAGCCAAAGCGGTTCCTCCAGTACCAAAAAAAAAAAAAAAAAAAAAGAGAAAACTAGAATTTTCTTCTTTTTCTATTTATTATTTTTATTATTTTTCATATATATATATATATACACACACATTTTAACTTATCATTTATTGAAAATTTTTAAAATTAATCTCACGTGTTGAAAACTCGCATATCGGAATTCCAACTCGTAAATCGGAGAGTGTCAAGAAAATTGACTAGATGTCGAATTTTTCGATACATGTTAACCAAGTGTCAGAGAGTGTCTAAAAGTGTTGAACACATATCAAAATATTCGACACGATATGAAGACTCTCGAAGAGTGATGGTGCTTCTTAGATTATGGTGTTGCGATATTTGGGATGTTATGTTATAGGTGGGATGTTGTGATATTTGCGATATTTCATGAACAAATTTGATATTTGATGGTGCTTTTTTTTTCTTACGAGTTTTTCCCCTAGTAAATTTTGAGTTGGTAATTGTGTTTCAACTCCATAATTTAAATTAAGATATTCATTTTTCAAATTTGTTCGTGAAATTCGTAAGTACAAGGATGGTGCTATTCAATCACAAGAGAAGGGAACCAGCCGAGCTAGAGGGGTCTCCAGGGGATAGCCCTCGTAAGCCTCTGGAGACGTTAAACACGATCGAGGGTATTGGGAGTTTTCCCCCTAAGACAAATATAGGGTTGGGAGCGAAGGCCTAGCTCCCGTAAAACACATTAGAACCAGGCGTACCCCAAGGGCCACAAAAGGGGTATTCCCTATCCCAGAGAAGACAAATATCAGGGTTGGGGGCAAAATCTAGGCCCCCGGAAAATCCATAAGAACCTAGTATTGGACCTGAGCAGGTCCTTAAACTGCTCCCCCTATCAATGACGGGGTTGCTCGGGAGTCTTCCCAACGAGAAAGGAACCAGCCGAGGTAGAGGGGTCTCCAAGGGATAGCCCCCGTAAGCCTCTGGGGACGTTAAACACGATCGAGGGTATTGGGAGTTTTCCCCCCAAGAAAAATATAGGGTTGGGAGCGAAGACCTAGCTCCTGTAAAACACATTAGAACCAGGCATTTTGGACATGAGTAGATCCTTAAACTGCTCCCCCTATCAATGACTGGGTTCCCCGGGAGTCTTCCCAACGAGAAGGGAATCAGCCGAGGTAGAGGGGTTTCCAGGGGATAGCCCCCATAAGCCTCTGGGGACATTAAACACGATCGAGGGTATTGGGAGTTTTCCCCCCAAAAAGAATATAGGGTTGGGAGTGAAGACCTGGCTCCCGTAAAACACATTAAAACTAGGCATAGGACTTGAGCAAGTCCTTAAACTGCTCCCCCTATCGATGACGGGGTTCCCCGGGAGTCTTCCCAACGAGAAGGGGACCAACCGAGGTAGAGGGGTCTCCAGGGGATAGCCCCCATAAGCCTCTAGGGGACGTTAAACACAATTGGGGGTATTGGGTGTTTTTCCTCCCAAGAAAAATATAGGGTTGGGAGCAAAGTCCTGGCTCCCGTAAAACACATTAGAACCAGGCATAGGGACCCCAAGGGCCACAAGAGGGGTAAACACAATCAGGGGTATTGGGAGTCCCCCCCAAGAAAAATATAGGGTTGGGAGCAAAGTCTTGGCTCCCGTAAAACACATTAGAACCAGGTAAGGACTTGAGCAAGTCCTTAAACTGCTCCCCCTATCGATGACGGGGTTCCCCAGGAGTCTTCCCAACGAGAAGGGAACCAGCCGAGGTAGAGGGGTCTCCAAGGGATACCCCCCGTAAGCCTCTGGAGACATTAAACACAATCAGGGGTATTGGGAGTTTTCCCCCTAAGACAAATATAGGGTTGGGAGCAAAGTCCTGGCTCCCGTAAAACACATTAGAACTAGGCAGAGGACCTGAGCAGGTCCTTAAACTGCTCCCCCTATCGATGACGGGGTTCCTTGGGAGTCTTCCCAATAAAAAGGGAACCAGCCAAGGTAGAGGGGTCTCCAGGGGATAGCCCCCGTAAGCCTCTGGAGACGTTAAACACGATCGGGGGTATTGAGAGTTTTCCCCCCAAGAAAAATATAGGGTTGGGAGCAAAAACCTGGCTCCCATAAAACACATTAGAACCAGGCTCCCAACGAGAAGAGGACCAGCTGAGGTAGAGGGGTCTCCAGGGGATAGCCCCCGTAAGCCTCTGGGGACGTTAAACACAATCGGGGGTATTGGGAGTTTTCCCCCCAAAGAAAAATATAGGGTTGGGAGCAAAGTCTTGGCTCTTGTAAAACACATTAGAACTAGGCATACCCCGATAACAAGGCCCTTGTGGCTGGGTCAAGCTGTGCCCCCTGCATAAAGGGACCCCAAGGGCCACAAGATGGGTATTCCTTGTCCCAAGGAAGAAAAATATCAGGGTTGGAGGCAAAATCCAGGCCATCGGAAAATCCAAAAGAACCTAGTATTGGTCATCAGCAAGACCTTAAACTGTAGCACTCCGAGGGGGACAACCCCGATAACAAGGCCCCCGCGGCTGGGTCGAGCCGTGCCCCACTACATAAAGGGACCCCAAGGGAATGTCCTGGTCTGAGCCAAGCGGCCTCATTGCGAGAATCCAGCCCAGAGGGTGTTCACCAAATTGGTTTACAATTGCCCCCGACAGTTTATTATTACCCTATTTTACGTCTGGAGTTGACTTCGATAGACGGAGCAGTTTAAAGACCTGCTCAAGTCCACCACTACCTGGTTCTAATGTGTTTTACGGGAGCTAGGACTTTGCTCCCAACCCTATATTTTTCTTGGGGTGGGGAACTCTCAATACCCCCGATTGAGAGAATTATACATATAGGTGATGTCTTTCATGACAAATTCGATAGCTATTTTCTTTTTCTTTTTCCAGAAAAAGAATTTCCTTCTTTATTTTTATTTGCCTCGACCATAATCAAGATCCAATGAAGATTACTACTAAAAAATTATTATTATTATTATTAGGACATGCATTCCATCTCTCTACATAGCTTTCTTAATGTAGTGTCCTTTTCATGGCGCAAGTACCCCGTTTTGTTTAAAAGAAAAGAAAATAAGATTTTATAATATGTATTTTTTACTATAATTTATATAATTTATCAAAAAAAAATTGTTAAAATAATAATTTCTGCTATAATTCATGTAGTCCAACGTCCCTCCAATCTACCTTTCCATCCCCACGATGGCGCCCCTCCACCGAACGCTCTCCAACCGTCTCCTCTCCAAGCTCCCTCCTTTCCATCCATCATGGCCTCGCGCCGCCCGGTTCTCCGCCGCGGCGGACGGCGGCACGCCCGCTCCGCCCCCTCCGCCACCGCTCCCCCGCCCTACGAGAGCTCTCCGCCCATCGACGCCGGATCGTCGATCCTGGAAGCCGATCAGCCTGTGGCCCGGCATGTACTTCTCCCCCGTCACCAACGCCCTGTGGGAAGCGAGATCCAAGATGTTCGAGGAGGTCGGCGGCGCCACCGCTGCCAGAGAGCAAATTGGTCCCGCGGAGCCCGGCCAGGAGCAGGACGAGCATTTTCTACAAGTTCTCGAGCGATTATGTGCTCAGGGAGGAGTACAGGAATCCGTGGAACGAGATCAGGATGGGGAAGCTGGTGGAAGATCTCGATGCTCTCGCTGGGACCATATGCTATAATGTAAATGAACATGCTTTGAACAACCATCGGATGGTGATGTCTCGATTTCCTCTTTCTGAATGCGGTGCCATTTATACTTTGCGATGTTTTTCCGCGGAAGATGAATTGCATATGATGTCAATGATGGTTCTTTGATGAATTCCTGATACAAAACTGACTGATGGCGGTGTTTGGTGGGCGGGTAATTGGTTCTAGTATTCTGCGATTAGTAGTTTGAATGTCAAGTCCTTGTTTGAACAATCTAGAATCGGTCATTTGGTATTAGAGAAGAGTTCATTTCTTTGACGGAAAGATTGAACAACATGCTACTTATTTGCTGTAAGCAGTACCTTGTCTCTATCATTTGTATAGGAGCATGTCTAAATTTTCATCAATTTTTGTGCTTATCAGGTTCTGCGATCAGAGGCTTAATGCTTAAGTTGTCTAGTGATTAGTTCTAGTTCTTATAGTGAGGAATTCATCATTATAATTGTGCGTAACAGAACATCCTCCATTGTATTTAGCCGTTTTCTTTTGGACCAGCATTGCTCGAGCGACGATGGCACCACAAGGCCTCTATTGCTAGTCACCGCTTCTGTAGAGAGGATGGTTCTCAAGAGGCCAATCCGTATTGACACGGACTTGCAAATAGAGGGAGCTGTTACATGGGTTGGGCGCTCGTCAATGGAGATCCAGCTGGAAGTAACTCAGTCCACAGAAGGTGTTATATGAAACAGTGCTTCCAAATGATGATAGTATGCTACTGTGTTTCCTAAAGTTGATGACATTGCTTGGTTGGCTTGTTGGACGAGATCATACATTTTCATCTGCTGCCACTAAGCAATTGCAGGATGGTGTCACTTTGATGGCCGTGCCTTAAGTAAATGTTTATTCTTCACAAACCATACTTGCTCTTCCATGATTTTGGTACTCGTAAAATTATGGAGAAATTTGCTAATTTTCTCTCCATCCACCATTCCCTTATTACCAAAAATAAATAAATAAAATAGTAAACCCGTCCATACTATAGAGAAGCTCGCTAATCAACATCCTCTTACCAATAAGTATTGGTTTGTGAAGGATCCTGACATGTTGGTCGAGCACAATATTCAGATATCAGATCTTCATAAAGTTATCATTTCCATGATATAGTCTTATTATTGATCCATTCTGCTGTTTACCTTAAACTGGCAATTCCATGCAGAAACCCAGGATTCTTCAGATTCAGTTGCACTTACCGCCAGTTCAGATTTGTGGCTCGTGATTCTAGAACTGGGAAATCAGCTCCAGTTAAACCTATCTCACCAGTGACAGATGGAGAAAAATTACTTTGGGAAGAGGCAGAAAAGAGGAATAAAATGAGGAAAAAGAAGAGAGAAGAACGTAACAAATACGGTAACGTAGATGACTTGTCCAGGCTGCAGGCTTTACTTGCAGAAGGTCGTGTCTTCTGTGATATGCCAGCTCTGGCAGACAGAGATGGCATTCTGATAAAGAGATACTTGTTTTGAGAACTCGCTAATATGTCGGCCACAGCAAAGGAATATCCATGGGAGAATATTTGAAGGATTTTTAATGCGAAGGGCTTTTAAATTGGCCTTTTCAAGCACATATGCCTTTGCTGGTGTGGCATCCCGGTCCGTTAAAGTTGACCATGTTAATTTCTTGAGACCGGTGAGTACTAATCCTGCGCTTGATGTATTTGTAAGTGGAGGTGATGCTGTTCCATGACTTAGCTCCTGGCTGAGTGGGGAACCGTGGCAATCAGCAGCGATGGTCGCACATGTGCCTTCTCTCTTGCAGTCTGAGGTATATGAGTAAAATTATGGATCTGTTAAGTGGAAGATCATAATATGAAGGGTATTATTTTTGGGATGTTGGTGGATGTTAATATTTTTTCCGCCTCAAATGCTGCATCCTGTATACGTAGCTTGACATTCCAGCTGAACCCCTGACAGATGTCGAAGTTGGGGCTCATGCGATGCAACCTGAGCTCAGGTCAAGCGAGGTACGAGCAGCCCATGTGTGTTACATTTTCTTTTAGCAAATTTTGATACCCTCCCGCTCCTCTGGTCAGAACTTAAAGGATGCTGTGGTTAGGGGATTTATCTATTTACTGCCACCTTCTTTTGGGCCCAAACTATCTGCCATCCCTTAACGTAATGATCGTGCATGATAACATTCAAACGGAAAAAAAAAAAGAAGGGTCGCCTAGTTGGGGGACATTGAAGTCTGCCCTTAACATTCAAGAATGAACTGCATAATGAAATGAATTTTTGTGAAGTCACCGTATGAGAATATAGTGGTTCAGGAATGGTGGATTTTAGTCTGTTACAAATGCGGTTTGTCTGAACCCATGTCATTGAAAATTAATTCTTGAATGCAATTCACCTTCTTCATAATTGGGACAGCATTAAGCAAATTGGCAATGCACAGACAGAGAGCCAGATACATACGACGACTTGCTAAATTAGGAAGAGCTAGGGCATTTCAAAGCCCTCGTCAAGCAATTCACAAATGGAATTCATGAGATGTAGGATTATCATCAGTAAGAATCACAAATCAGCTCTAAAATTTGGAATGTGTTCACTTTTCCACAATTGTAGAGCGGGGTTGACCTGCAACCAAGAATGTACCCATCAAACATTATATCTACATAACTCGAACATGCAACATCACATAGCACCATCAACACTAAGCCCCAACGGCCTGAGTCCGCTTTGAAGTGCTGATGTACAGAACTGCAGTAAGTCATGCTAGTTAAAAACAGTCGAAGTCAGCAAAGATAAGACGAAAACATCAGAAATTTTGGACACATCATTACCGTTATTTCCTCAAATAAAAGCATTGCCATACTTGTTTTTCCACTGCCGCTGATGTACTCTTCCGCCTGTTCCGTTGTTATGTTCATTTATTCAGCCGGGCAGGCTAGAATACCTGCATAAAACTCCAACCCATCATA
Organism: Eucalyptus virginea; assembly: GCA_014182375.1. Taxonomy (NCBI): domain Eukaryota; kingdom Viridiplantae; phylum Streptophyta; class Magnoliopsida; order Myrtales; family Myrtaceae; genus Eucalyptus; species Eucalyptus virginea. The sequence goes on along the minus strand of CM024516.1, from coordinate 15,575,612 downwards.
ACATATAAGAACACCACACAACCAGGGAGCACAAGATTGTGATTCTGGACTAATCATCAGTATAGCCTGCATGTAGCATTTCAGATTAACTAATCTAGCATCATCCTATCCACCTTTCCTCCAGGTCTCACGCCGCAAGCACTAAGGTTTACAAAATTACTAGAAGTTGACAAGAAAAAACTTGGTCAAGGCACATAAAGCGCACATTCCAGCTTTTTCTCTATCAGATTTACTACAAATTGTAAATTGAGAAAGCTCAATTGAGAAAACGACGGCATGAAAGGGTATTGCCTATAATAATGCTCTCATTTTCATGATAAGGATATCAGAATTGATCAAATGGCTTTCAAACTGCCAAATCTTAATTCCATCTAAGTTCACTAATTTATCGTCAAAGACCCCGCTCCCCCCTTCTTTTTCTCTGCGCTCGTTCTCCTTCCCTCTCTCTCAACACCCAAAAGAAAAAAAAAAAAAAAAACTATGAAGTTTAAAGCCAGGCTTCTTTTCTTATTCTCATTTCATCAAAGAAAGGTTGGTTTGTATCTTGTAATTGAATAGCAGCATGTATGTGCAAGATCCTTGTTTATGAATTGAGAGGCATGAGGATGTCCTGTTGGCCAATGTTTGAGTCTGAAAGGCATTGATAATGTTGTGGATGCTCACATCCGTCACGTGTGAATATTCTAGCTATTATTCGCACTAATTATGACTCATGTGAATTTGCATGCCTTGATTAAGACTCGAGGGATTTAGATTGATATTACATCCCTTCATGTTATTGATAATGGAAAGCGAAGGCTTTACTATTGATCTGCTATCGATAATTAAGCTCCACTTATAGGGCGTGTCCGAGGCGAAGTACTCTCTTACCTGAGGTTTAGGAAGTTCACTTACTGAGTTTACTTCACTCGTTATTTTTTAAAATTTTCAGGCCCTAATCATAACTAGCCCTTTTCGTCACGTGCACTTCGGGGTGCCTATCAATCAGGACACCCAGATGGCCCTACCCGATCGAGGGACTGACGTGGCGTATGAGAAGTACGTGACCACCATATGGGTGGACGAGGGGCTGACAAATCTAGTGCCCCACCGATTCATAGCATAGTACATCTGGTTTGGAAGGGAGCTCTTCAGCCCTCTCCAGGGTTTTGGTAGGCGGCAAGGCAGGGGACCCGGGGGTGCCATCTAGGACTCCATGGTTGTGGACATCCTCGACGGCACCATCACTAACTCAGAGACGGACCTGGATCCGGAGTCCTAGCCCGAGACCGAGCCCGAGCCATGGTGCTATGACGTGGATGCACACTAGACGTGTTGGGGGCATCACTTTTTGAGGTCGCCCTCTTAAGAAAGAGGAGCTAGGCTAACCCCCAAACTCTTTTGACGAATCGCAAAGGATCCACATCGCGGATGTGTAAATGAAACTTTCAATGTGCTAAGCTGATGTGTGTGTTGATGTGTTTCCATGCTATCTCTATTGATGTATATAATTGGGTGGAGTTAATTCTACTTTCGCTTTTATATAATCAAAAGATAAAATGAATGGATCGGCAATGCCTCTTGAGACGTCACAATTAAATTATCAAAGGAAATATGGGTTGCCATGCATCCGAGGGTCGGAGCGTGACACTCTATGCTGATTTCCTATACGGCAATAAAAAATTCTACACAGTGATTTCCATGGGAAAGGGAAAGTAAACTCTTTGGCTAAAGCAAATTTTTCCTTCTTTTTTTTTTTTTGGCTAAAGCAAACATTTTGGCGGACTGTTTTCATTGGTTGAATTATGATCACAATTGAGTGAAAGGACATTGTCATTATCTTTGTCGAATAAAACCATGCCATTTAGCTTTGTTCTAGATCCATCGAACAAGTGGAAAATTTGAGACTTCATCATATACTCGCTTTGGGTCCTTTTGCAGCTTTGGCTCCAAAAAAATTTGTGCCTTGGCTCACGTCTTAATGGGAACCATGGTATTAGTAGGGTATACGTGGACTCAGGATATCCCTTTTTAAGGCGGACCTTCTCGTGATGAGTTCTTTAATTGCTAAGATGAACTTTTCTATAAAAAAAAAAGGATTTCAGATGTTTAGTATTTAACAGTACTCTTTCTCACATTGACTTCATGTTAGACGACTCAAAATGTCACATTCACCATTGGACAGGTTCATTGTGAACATCAAACACCAAGGAGATGGAGATGGGCCGCCGCTGCGGCCTAGACAACCTTGAAAATCTCTATATATTCAGAGTGCAAGGGCAAATATCCTCATTTGTTTAGGAAGAAAAGAGATTGAGCAGTCCAAGCATGTGAAAGCATGTAGTTGACTCAATAATGCAATTTTTTTCGTTAAATCCATTCAATTTGACTAATGTAAAATATTGATGTGCTTTCTTATTATTTTCTCTCTCCTACGTGGTGTTAAGATCAACTAAAGCACTAAAACAAAGTCGTTTTGATCCAAATCCTAATTTTTATGCCAAATATTAATTAAATTAGGTTAAAAATTCAAGAGTTTTTCTAAAAGAAAAATACAAACTAAAATAACGAAGTGTAAAAGTTAAAAAAAAAAAAAAAAACACACACACACACACACACACAGAGGCAGGAGGAGAGCCAGCTTCCATTAAAACAACTTTAATTGACGTAATAATTTGAGAGGCATAATTCACTGTCACGTATTAATAATAGTGGGTAATCCGTATGATTAAGAACTTACCACCAATCTAAATATACATAGTCTGTCCAGAGAGAAAAGTCTAATGGAGATTATGTTAATAAAAAGAAGAGACAATACCAAAATTTAGCCCATATACTTTGGTCAATGTTCAACTTAGTTCGTAAACTTAAATTTTGATCAAATTGATCCTTGTGCTCTTTGATTCAAATCAATTTGTTGTTTTGTATGGTTCTGTAAACAAGGAATGACTAATCTGATTAAAAAAATATCGATCCATCCTTAGGCAAATATTTATGGTTTTGTCAAATAATGTTGATTTTCTGATTTTTCGGCTCAATATACTATTATTAAGCATGCAAACTGCCCTATGAATGTGTATTAATTATAAAGAACTGTATAAGAGTCCTTCACAAAACGGTTGGCTCAATCCTAAGATTGTTCCAAGTGAGAAGTGCTGGATCCGAACATGACTCCATCGTATCTCAACCAAATGTCGTTGGGTATAATACGATTTTGTTAATTCTCAATCCAAACATTTGTCCGATATTTTGTAGAAGTATTGAGTTGTTCGACTAGGTTAAACTATTCTAGATTGATGTAAAATCACTAGATATATCAAGGAGAGTAGTTTATATGTAATTATTAATCTGAACTATCTGATTCGTAAAGTTTTTTATACTCGAAAGGGGGGAGAATTACCAAAAAAGTCATAAACCTATTGTAATTGTGCCAATTCAATCCTAATTTTTTTTTTGGCCAATTTATTCCTAAACCTTTTACAATTGTGCCAATTCAGTCCATTTGGCTAAAATTGGCCAGACAGCACTGACGTGGACGCCAGGCGGGGACAGCCGGCCGGCGAACAATTTTTTAATATTTTTTGAATTTTTTTCCACCTTCTTCTTCCTCTAGCCGGCGAGGTCAGCCTTGCCAGCCACTGGCGAGGCTCGCCCCTGCCGGCCACTGGCGAAGGCGAGCCTCACCCAGCAATGGTAAGGCCGCCGTCGCCCAGCCAAGGCAAGGCTTGGCCTCACCCAGCCATGGCGAGGTCGAGCCTGTCTAGATCTAGCGACGGCAGCCTCACCATGGCTAACTCGCCTTGGCCGGGCGACGGCGGCCTCGCCGTCACTAGGCGAGGCTCGCCTTCGCCAGTGGCCGGCAGGGCGAACCTCGCTAGTGGCTGGCGAGGTGCGAGGCTGACCTCGCCGACCCTCGCCTTTGGCTGGTCGGCCAGAGGAAGAAGAAGGTGTGAAAAAGAAAGGAATTTTTAAAAAAAAATTAAAAAATTCGAAAAAAATAAAAAATATATATTAAAAAATCATTTACTAGCTGGCCGGCTAATTTTGGCCGAATGGACTGAACTGGCACAATTGTAAAAGGTTTAGGACTAAATTGGTAAAAAAAAAAGTTTAGAACTGAATTGGCACAATTGCAATAAATTTATGACTTTTTTAGTAATTCTCCCCTCGAAAGGGTAAGTAACTAGCATCCATAATTATAAATTTGGTCTGTTCCATGGCCGGTTTGACTTGGTTTTCGGGTAGAGTTGGACCCGTTGCGTAACCCTAATTGTCATTATCATTAGAAAAATGGTTAGCTCCCACCTCTTTTATTGGGATTTTGAATACAGACTGTCTTCCGATAAATAAGCAAGGAACCATCAATATGTATATACACAAATTTTGTTGTAATCCCGTTAAATCACCCAAGATTTGCTGGGAGAGAGAGAGGAGGGGGGTCTAAGGTGGGTGATGGTTTTAATTGGGGATGGGCTTAAGGCCCGTCCGCCCATGCTGGGCTTAAAAGGCCCGGCCCACGGGAATAGGGCCCGTGGGAAGGGAGAGGTATAAAAGGGAGGAGAGAGAGAGTGAAGACGATGTTTTTTTTGCAAAAACAACGTACGTCTTTTCTCTCCTCACGCTCTCTCTCCCAAAAAGGAAGAACAGTAAGCATACGGCGCACTTTCCTTCCCTTCAAGGCTTCATCGGATCGAACAGGACCGTTTCTCTTCCTCTTGCCGGCGTCGGTGCTTAATCTGTGGCTAACAAGGTACGCTCGAATCCGTGGTGTGCTTTACGATCGGTGATGCGTGTTTTCCCGGGCTTCGTCTTCCGCATTGATTTAGGGGTTCGATTTAGTGTCGAATCCGGTTTTCGGGGATCCGTTATTCTCAACATTGGTATCAGAGCCCTAGTTCACGTTTTCCCGATCAATTTGATGTTTTTTGATTGAATTTTCGCAAAAAAAATTCTCGGCCGTACGGATCGGGCGTGAAATCCCGACACCCGAGCACTGTACGTCGTATTTTCTGAGTTTCCGTAAGTCAGAATAAACATCTGAAGGCATAGGGAGAAAGGCGACGTCGAGACGAGTCCGGCGACATGTCGCGGGCCGCCGGACGACGCCGCACGCGCCCACACGCGCGGCCGGAAGCCGCTGCGCGTGGGCTCGACGCGCTCGGAAGCGCTAGCTTCACCAGCGCGTGCGCTACACGCGCCGGTGACGAACCGGCACGTGCGCGCCGGCGGCCGGCAAAACGGCACGCGCCGGTCGGCGAACCGATGCGTGCTGACGTCATGCGCTAACATCACCAACGGTCGGTAACCGCCGAGATGACGTCATCGATGACGTCATCGCCGACGACCGTTGGTCGGCCGGTCACCGGCCGGTGACCCGACCCGACGGAGACCCGACCCGACCCGACCCAATCCGCGGACGCCAGGCACGCGAGGCACGTGCCGGCTGACGTCTGCGTGACGTCATCCCGCGCACGCGCTCGGCACGTGCGCTCGGTCCGCGCTAGCGGTCCGACCGGTCCGACGACCGTTGACCGTTGACCGACGACCGTTGACTTTGACCGTTGACCCTAAAAAAAAAAAAAAAGTAATTTGTTTTCTTTTTCAGTCATGCATATGTGGGTTATAAGTAATCCATTTTTAATTCTGCATTTGTTGCATGAATCATGGAAAATTATGTATTTTCCCTTATGTTTATTATGGATTATATGTAATCCAATTTTAGTTCTGCATTTGTTGCAGGAACTATAATGAGTTATGCATGGATACCTGCAAGCCCAAGAAGGGACGAGGGAAATGCAAGACTTAAAAGGCTGATGTCAGATTTAGCTAATTATCGGTGGCATGACGGTGATTTAGTATCACATGAGGTCAAGGTCAATCAGATGATACAGGAAATCATCTGGAATGGTTATCTTATGCCGGATTTTGAGAAAGTGCCGGCTTTGATAAACACTCTTTCACCTGAATGGCAAGCAGTGTTTGATCGGCTATGGAAGGTCAACGTGGTCCCGGATTATAGGAAGCTAGTGGAAACTTTTGTAAGAGAGTACTATAGGATTGAGTTAACCAAAACTTCAACCCTTAGATTGAGCGCCACATGACGCCGAGTGAATGCGCCTTGGAGGCGACATGAAAGCTCTCCAAAAGTTTTTCCATGGTTGGCCAATGTGCCTTCAGTTTTCTCAGATGTTTTGACTGATAGATTAGAAGGGACATTCCCTATTTATTTCCTTGATTAATTATGTAATGTTTACTACCTGATTGTTGTTGATGTAACAACTGATATGTTAGTCGTATCATGTGAAAGCATTGTTATTTTATAGGATATTAGATTTTATTTGCTTTCTGTTATTGCTGGTTGTTGTGGGTAATTAGCTGTGGGTAGTTTTAGAAACTTTTGTAGCTTCATAGAATTGATTTTGCATAAGACAATTATATTAATGATAATTTTGAGTTAGGATTTTTGGAGGATGATTGGAAACATAGTGACCTTTTGATTCTGAAACCTTACTTGAAATTGTTCATCGATATGATGAGTCTATGCAAAGTGGATGCATAAATGATAGGCATTAATTATTCGTGCATGGATGTCTGATGTGTTCAGAACGATGGTTCAGCAACTAAGAACGTGATTGCTGATATGAACGGTAACAATTGTGAAATATTGAATATGAAGATTCAATATGTGCTGGAAAAGCAAGAAGCACTAGAAGCTCTTGACCATGTTATGGAAGATCTTAAGGATGCCATGCGCCACATTGAGCTAGAAGAGGACCGCCTAACGGTATTTGAGCCGAAAATAGACATTTGCTATGCTGGTTCTAGCTCAGAAAGGGCTTTGTGCTCTAAGCATAAACGTATTGATTCGTTCAATATGTGGGAATACAAAGGATCAAGTCCTTATTGCAAGAAATCAAGAGTTAACCAACACAAGCGAGGAAAACGTCCTCAAGTGAAGAAAATGTCAAGGGTGAGGTGTTACAATTGTGACAAGAGATGTCACTATGCTTGCAACTGTTGTGAGTCAAAAAATTCAACACCTCTTGTACATTTGAGAACTTTGCTTATGTGTCAAGTTCAATATTATTGGCTGAATCCAATCCTTTGTGGACTGTAGATTCAGGAGCGACAGACCATGTAGCAAAGGATAGAGGATCCTTCGTGGAATTCCGACAAGTACCAACTGGAACTAAGTGGATCCATATGGGAAACAACTCCAGAGCTGAAGTAAAGGAATTGGCACCTGCCAATTGAACATGAGTGGTGGACGCACCTTAATGTTCTATATGCTTCGGAGATTCGTCGAAATTTTGTGTCTGTTTTGATGTTGGTTAAACTTGGTTTTAGTATGAACTTCCATAATAGAAGTGTAGATTTGTATTTGGGTACAAACTACTATAATGTGGTCACTTTCTGGATGGTTTTATTGTAATGTTGACTATGGTGATGTCAATATTTGTTATTCCCTTGTTTCACGTCTTCTACTTAATATGACATTGATGTGAGTGTGTGGCATGCTGGACTTGGTCATATTGGCCAACAACATATAAATAGACTAGCCAAAGAGGGCTTGTTGGGCAACATTGAAAAAGTCGATTTGCTCATATATGAGCATTGCCTAGAAGGGAAAACAACAAGAAACCATTTGGGAAAGGTAAAAGAGCTGAATTTCCTCTGCATTTAATCCATTTGGACGTCTGTGGTTCAATGAATGTGAGAGGAAGGCAAGGGGCTGTTTATTTCATCACTTTTTTATAGATGATTATACTCGAAATGATATGTCTATTTGATTTCTCATGAATCTGAAGCATAAGTTGTTTCAGAAGGTTTATGAACCTAGCAGAAAATCAATTAGACAAGAAAATAAAAGTATTTAGATCCGATCGAGGTCGAGAATATTTATCTGATAAGTTCAGAAAATTATGTGATGAAAAAAGAATATAAAGATAGTTGTCTATTCCATATACTCCTCAACAAAATGGTGTTGTAGAGAGAATAAACAGAACCCTACTTTGAATGGTTAGGTCCAAGATGGCGCATGCTAACTTACCTATCACTCTTTGGAGTGATGCGTTGTTAACTGCTGCCAATATACTTAACCGGATGCCTTCCAAATCAGTTATTTCCACTTTATATGAGTTATGGACAGTTAGAAAACCAGACTTAAGTTTTCTTAAGCCATGGGGTTGTGCTGCCTATATTCAAGAGTCCTCTCACAAGTTTGGGAAATTGGGTCCCAAAGAAAATAAGAGTATTTTCATGAGATACTGCGAACACTCAAAATGGTATGTGTTCATAGGTGAGCAAGAAAGTGGGAGTATAACTGAATTTGAATCACGGGATGTCACATCCTTAGTGGATGAATTTCCTAAGAGGGGCAAAATAAGGGAAGATTGTTCCCTATTTGAAACCTTGGATCAAGATAATGATGTCAGTGGAGTTCGTCCAAGTGGGAGTAATATGAGATGTGATGAATTGAATTCAACTCATTCTCAATTGCAACCACCTGATGTGACAACATCATCATTACCTAATCCAAGTGGGAGCATAATGGGGAATGATGTGCTAAGTGTACAATCTCCCATACGGTGAACAAGTCGCCAAAGTATTCCCTGTCGATATTTTGATATTGAAGGGAAACTTTTATGGTCGCTCCGCAAGATAAGGATGTGCCAAGAAATATTAATGAGGCTCTGAATTGCCCTAATAAGGAAAAATGGATTCATGCAATGAAAGAGGAGATGGAGTCAATGAAGTCAAACCATGTTTGGGAACTGGTTGATTTTCCAAAAGGACGCAGAGCTATTGGGAACAACTGGGTTCTCAAAATAAAGCGAAAGGCTGATGGCTCGATAAAAAGGCATAAGGCTCGCCTTGTGGCGAAGGGGTATAATCAACAGGAAGAAATTGATTATGAAGATATATTTTCTCCTATAGTGAGATTTACCTCGATTCGCATTATTCTGGCAATAATGGCAAGTATGGATCTTGAGTTACATCAAATGGATGTAAAGACTGCTTTCCTCAATGGAGAATTAGAGGAAGGAACATATATGGAACAACCTGCTGGTTTCATAGTGAAAGGCCAAGAAGAAAAGGTATGTCGACTTTAGGGGTCGATATATGGCCTTAAGCAGTCGTCAAGATAATGATATATACGTTTTCATAATGCCATAATGGCATATGATTTTACAATGATAGATGAGGATCATTATGTATATATCAAAAGATCCAATGATCAATTTGTGATCATATCATTATATGTTGATGATATACTAATTGCTGTAAATAATAAGGAGTTTGTTAATACTGTCAAGAGTTGGTTGTCTTCCAACTTTGAGATGAAGGATATGGGTAAGGTTGCATATATTCTTGGAGTTAAGATTTCAAGATTGTAAACCCATAGACACTCCTATTGCAAAAGGTGAATGATTGAGCCATAATCTGTGTCCAAGGACTTCACAAGAGAAGGAACAAACGAAATATGTTCCTTATGCTAGTGCTGTTAGAAGCTTTATGTACGCTATGATGTGTACAAGACTTGGCATATGTTTTTGCAGTTGGAATGGTGAATAGTTACCAATCCAATCCAGGTCAAGCACAATGGAAAGCCGTTAAAAGAATACTGAGGTATCTAAAGGGGATTGCTGATTATACGATGAGTTATTAAGAAATGGATCTGCGACTCTAAGGCTATCCTGATGCTGATTGGGGAGGAGATTTAAATGAAAGGAAATCTACCTCTAAGTTTGTTTTCTTACCGAATGATGGCACCATATGTTGGAGCTGTAAGAAACAAACATGCATAGCCTTGTCCACGATAGAAATTGAGTTCGTGGCATTATCAGCAGCAGTATAAGAAGGTGTTTGGCTTAAGAGATCTTTTGGATCATTTAGGTGTTATTGGAAGTGCTGCAGATTAATTGTTGGTTAATTGTGATAACCAAGCAGCAAAAGTGTACACCAAAGATCCAAATATCATGGCAAGACCAAACATATAGATACCAAGTATAATTTTGTCAAAGATATGGTTGCACGAAAAGATGTGAACTTAGAGTACATGCTACGCATAGAATGGTAGCAGATCCTATGACAAAGCCAATACCTAGAGATGTGTTTTTGTGGCTATATGAAATCTCTAGGACTGCATAGAGGCTGATGTACTGAATATTGTAATTTCCCTAAGTGTTCACAATTTGATGAATTTGTGTTTTCATCATTAATGCCTATGAATCTTTGTTTGATCTTTATGCATCTTAATGCTCAGTGCATTACTTTAAGTTGAGAAGTATGTCGGACAGATATAAGATTAGCCCACTCATACGGGTAATCGCCTCTATTTACTGTGTGATAAATAGAGATGAGACTGTTTTTAAGCTTATTATCTAGGTGATAATTGAGAGCTCAAGCTTAAAACACATATGTCGCCTTAACTGAGTGTTAAGATAAGGACATAATACTTACTATGTCCAAAAGTAAAATACCCCACATATTTTACCTTATCTGTCTAAGATGCCAGATGTGAGTTCTGATGAATTTTGTGAATGAGTAGATACGTGAACTCAAGTTAGACATTGGGTATGTCCGAACTATCATCCGTACGGTATTGAAAGTGTAGACATACGCTCCATGGGAAAGGAGTTAATACCGTAATACGTATTTCATACTACGTATGCATGAGACGACCAATAAGAGTGACAAAAATTTGATCTCAACTTTTATGTCGTGTGAGACTCTTGAGGAAGAGAGTTCCTCAATTTTTTTGTCCCCTCATGACTCTTACTTATTCTCAAGATTTCTATTTAGTGTTTGCTATCTTAGGATGTTGCCAATGGTCATGAGTGATTCGATCTAATGGGGCATTTCTAGAAAAGCAAGTTGAACTGAAATTGAGAGTTTGAAGGAAAGAGGAAGATCGTTTTTGGAGAATCACATTGCAGTTTTGTATTCACCGGTTAACCAATTATGACTGTCTTTGTGATAATCATAATTGTGAATACAATAAATATATCATTGTTTAAAAGAGATCAAGAGAGATATAAATGTGATCGATCGATCTAGGGTACTGCATACTAAATCTACTCGGAGTGTGACGCCCATTATGAGCTGCTATATATTCCTAACAGATGTATAGCAACGAGCTCTCAAAGTATGCTGGTCGCACGGATTATTCACCAGTATGAATGTTGAAAAGAGGTAAAGAGAATCCTGTTTAGCCCACCATGTGCGAGTGGGAGATGATGGTTTTAATTGGGGATGGGCTTAAGGCCCGTCCGCCCATGCTGGGCCTAAAAGGCCCGGCCCACGGGAATAGGGCCCGTGGGAAGGGAGAGGTATAAAAGGGAGGAGAGAGAGAGTGAAAAAAACGTTTTGCAAAAAACAACGTACGTCTTTTCTCTCCTCACGCTCTCTCTCCCAAAAAGGAAGAACAGCATACGGCGCACTTTCCTTCCCTTCAAGGCTTCATCGGATCGAACAGGACCGTTTATCTTCCTCTTGCCGGCGTCGGTGCTTAATCTGTGGCTAACAAGGTATGCTCGAATCCGTGGTGTGCTTTACGATCGGTGATGCGTGTTTTCCCGGGCTTCGTCTTCCGCATTGATTTAGGGGTTCGATTTAGTGTCGAATCCGGTTTTCGGGGATCCGTTATTCTCAACAGTGGGTTTTGTGAAACAATTGGTTCGATTAGTTACTTGAAGTAAATGTTCAACGTCACATGTTAATGAAATATGCTGATATGGATCTCATAAAATCAATCTCAAACGGAGAAAATTTTACAAGTAAGTTTCATACATGTCGTTATTCACTATGAAGTACTCGCTATGGATAGAAATTTTATTTTTCCGGTTTAGTTACCAATGTGCAGAATGCTCATCCACGTAACCTAAGCTGCTAATGGCGATTTTAGAATTATTTCCATAGAAATTCAAAAAATGACAAGAAGAACAAGGAAATATTGGCTTTTCATTGATATGGAGAATTTACTTCATCCTTTAATTTATTAATCTACAATGATTTCAAATGATGGTTTGAGGAAGTAAAATGACATTAATTAATATTTTTGCATGTTTATATTCTTATAACTCTTGCAATTTAAGAATTTTTCATATTAAATATTTAAAATAAAGGTAAATATCACAAAAAATCTTAAACCGGTACCTTCATGCCATAGTTACCCCAAATTATTATTTAGGTCACAAAAATCATCAAACTAGTATATTTGTGCCGCATTTACCCCAAACTAGTTTTTGTGTCATAAAAATCCCCATATTGGTACAACTTGCCACGTTCTAGGGGTGGCAAATGGGTGGGTCGGGTCGGGTCGGGTCGGGTATGAGTCGGGTCGAAAATGGGTCAACCCATATTTGACCCATTTAACCCGTTTTGACTCATATTCTTGTAGTGTAAATCTAATGACCCATACCCAACATGACCCGTACCCGACCCATACCCGACTCGACCCGTATTGCTAAAACCTACTTATTGTTAAAATATTTTTATGCAATACAAATTTACTGGAAATTTTTATAATTCTTTTTAAAATATTTTTAAAAAATCGAATTTTTAATTATTTTTAAAATAAAATTTTAATTATTTTAATTTTAAAAATTATAATTTTTATTTTTTAAAATATCATTTTAAATTTTTAATAGTTATTATTTTTTTATTTTTCTCTTTCCCCCTTTTTTTTTTCTTCTTCTTCGGTCGGCCGCCGGCCACGATGACAGCTGACAACCGGCCACAGGCGAGATTGAGCTCGCTGGCGTCGAGTAGGGCTTGATCTTGCCAATTCGGCGAGGCCAAGGCCTCGCCCAACGCAGGCGAGCTCAAGCCTCGACAGTCGTCAGCGAGGCCGAGCCTTGCTAGATTTGGTGAGACTCGAGCTTCCCGGCATCGAGTGGGGCTCGATCACGCCAAATCTAGCGAGGCCGAGGCCTCACCCAATGCCAGCAAGCTCGAGCCTCACCGGTCGTCGACAACCTTCGAGGGAGCGGCGGAGGCAAGCTGCAACCTCACCCGATGCCAACAAGCTGCGGCGGCCAGTGGCGGAGGTGGCTCGAAGGCGAGCGGCGGAGGACGAAGGTCGAAGGGTTGTGTCGCTAAGGATTTTCATGTTTTTTTAGGTTTTAAAAATGGGTCGAAAATGGGTCAGAACGTGTGACCCATTTTCGACCCGTATAAAACTGAACTTAAAATGGGTCAAATGTGGGTCATGGCCCATTATAACTTCATAACCCACATTCGACCCATTTGTGAAAAATATGGGTGCAAAATGGGTCCATGACCCATTTTGCCACCTCTACCACGTTCTCATGCCACATTTACCTCAAATTGTGGTAAATCTGATATTTTTTTTTTTTGGATAAATGTAACACAGATGTACGGGTATAGGATTTTTCATGTCACAAAATTAATTTGGATCATAAGTGACATGACCATATCAGTTTGGGATGACACATATGTACCAGTCTTCGAGTTTTTACAATACAAAAATTAGTTTTGGATAAATATGGCACAAGTATAGCAATTTTGGTTTTTTGTGATGTTAACCCTTAAAATAACTCGAAAACATATTGGAATGTCTTATAAAAGTTTCTACGGAGAATTATTCAAAAATTCAAACATATTGTATTTTTGTCAATTCAGTCATAAAACTTGCAAAATGACAATTGAGTTCTAAATCTTTTTTTGTTTTCCCAATTGAGTCCGCCCAATCAATTTTAACTGGAAATCATTGATGTTGATGCTAATAGTACCACATAGAACCGTTGGTGTTGACGTGGACAATTTAAAAAAATAATGAATTTCTTCTTTTCCTTTTTTCTTTCTACCAAGTCCCGCAAGGGCTGCAACGACAAGGGTTATGGTCCTCACCTACACCTCACGAAAGTTGCAAATCCCTCGTCAATCATGCGCAAGGGTCACAAAACCCTCCCTAGCAGCAATCATGGGTTTTGTGGCCCTCACCTAATGGCTAGCAAGGGTTGACAAGCTCTCGCCCAGTGATCGGCAAGGGTTGGCCGCAATCCTTGTCGGGCTTGGAAGGAAAAAAAAAAAGGAACGGGATATGTTCAACAGAAGTCCTAAAACTTGTCAAGGAAGTGCAAAATTTGAAAAAGTGCAATCAAATCCTAAAACTTATTAAGTTGGTTCAATTGAGTCCTAAAGTTAACACCGTTAGTAAATATAATGGAAACTGCCGACGTGGCGCTAACGTCATATTTTAAATGAATTTTTTTATTTTTATAAGGATTTTTAACATTATTTTTTATTCAAAATCTTTAAAAATTTGATTAAAAACTAAAAAGGAAAAGCTAAATTTATTTTAAAAAACAAACTGTTAAAAAAAAAAAAAACCGGTGAGCTTCGCCGCCGCCCATTCTTTGGAGGGGTCGGCGACGGTCGCCAATATGGGGATTTTTATGACACAAAAACTAGTTTGGGGTAAATGCGGCACAAATATACTAGTTTGATGGTTTTTGTGACCTAAATAATAATTTGGGGTAACTATGGCATGAAGGTACCAGTTTAAGATTTTTTGTGGTATTTACCTTTATTTTAAATATTTAATATGAAAAATTCTTAAATTGCAAGAGCTATAAGAAAATAAACATGCAAAAATATTAATTAATTTCATTTTACTTCCTCAAACCATCATTTGAGATCATTGTAGATTAATAAATTAAAGGATGAAGTAAATTCTCCATATCAATGAAAAGCCAAGATTTCCTTGTTCTTCTTGTCATTTTTTGAATTTCTATGGAAATAATTCTAAAATCGCCATTAGCAGCTTAGGTTACGTGGATGAGCATTCTGCACATGGTAACTAAACCGGAAAAATAAAATTTCTATCCATAGCGAGTACTTCATAGTGAATAACGACATGTATGAAACTTACTTGTAAAATTTTCTCCGTTTGAGATTGATTTTATGAGATCCATATCAGCATATTTCATTAACATGTGACGTTGAACATTTACTTCAAGTAACTAATCGAACCAATTGTTTCGCAAAACCCACCTTAGACCCCCCCCCTCCTCTCTCTCTCCCAGCAAATCTTGGGTGATTTAACGGGATTACAACAAAATTTGTGTATATACATATTGATGGTTCCTTGCTTATTTATCGGCAGACAGTCTGTATTCAAAATCCCAATAAAAGAGGTGGGAGCTAACCATTTTTCTAATGATAATGACAATGACAATTACGGTTACGCAACGGGTCCAACTCTACCCGAAAACCAAGTCAAACCGGCCATGGAACAGACCAAATTTATAATTATGGATGCTAGTTACTTACCCTTTCGAGGGAGAATTACTAAAAAGTCATAAATTTATTGCAATTGTGCCAATTCAGTCCTAATTTTTTTTTTACCAATTTAGTCCTAAACCTTTTACAATTGTGCCAGTTTAGTCCATTCGGCCAAAATTAGCCGGCCAGCTAGTAAATGATTTTTTAATATATATTTTTTATTTTTTTCGAATTTTTTAATTTTTTTAAAAAAAATTCCTTTCTTTTTCACACCTTCTTCTTCCTCTGGCCGACTAGCCAAAGGCGAGGGCCGGCGAGGTCAGCCTCGCACCTCGCCAGCCACTAGCGAGGTTCGCCCCTGCCGGCCACTGGCGAAGGCGAGCCTCGCCTAGTGACGGCGAGGCCGCCGTCGCCCAGCCAAGGCGAGTTAGCCATGGTGAGGCCGCCGTCGCTAGATCTAGTGAGGATCGACCTCGCCATGGCTGGGTGAGGCCGAGCCTTGCCTTGGCTGGGCGACGGCAGCCTTACCATTGCTGGGTGAGGCTCGCCTTCGCCAGTGGCCGGCAGGGGCGAGCCTCGCCAGTGGCTGGCAAGGCTGACCTCGCCGGCTAGAGGAAGAAGAAGGTGGAAAAAAATTCAAAAAATATTAAAAAATTGTTCGCCGGCCGGCTGTCCCCGCCCGGGCGTCCACGTCGATCTTGTCTGCCAATTTTAGCCAAATGGACTGAATTGGCATAATTGTAAAAGGTTTAGGAATAAATTGGCCAAAAAAAAAATTAGGACTGAATTGGCACAATTACAATAGGTTTATGACTTTTTTGGTAATTCTCCCCCCTTTCGAGTATAAAAAACTTTACGAATCAGATAGTTCAGATTAATAATTACATATAAACTACTCTCCTTGATATATCTAGTGATTTTACATCAATCTAGAATAGTTTAACCTAGTCGAACAACTCAATACTTCTACAAAATATCGGACAAATGTTTGGATTGAGAATTAACAAAATCGTATTATACCCAACGACATTTGGTTGAGATACGATGGAGTCATGTTCGGATCCAGCACTTCTCACTTGGAACAATCTTAGGATTGAGCCAACCGTTTTGTGAAGGACTCTTATACAGTTCTTTATAATTAATACACATTCATAGGGCAGTTTGCATGCTTAATAATAGTATATTGAGCCGAAAAATCAGAAAATCAACATTATTTGACAAAACCATAAATATTTGCCTAAGGATGGATCGATATTTTTTTAATCAGATTAGTCATTCCTTGTTTACAGAACCATACAAAACAACAAATTGATTTGAATCAAAGAGCACAAGGATCAATTTGATCAAAATTTAAGTTTACGAACTAAGTTGAACATTGACCAAGAGTATATGGGCTAAATTTTGGTATTGTCTCTTCTTTTTATTAACATAATCTCCATTAGACTTTTCTCTCTGGACAGACTATGTATATTTAGATTGGTGGTAAGTTCTTAATCATACGGATTACCCACTATTATTAATACGTGACAGTGAATTATGCCTCTCAAATTATTACGTCAATTAAAGTTGTTTTAATGGAAGCTGGCTCTCCTCCTGCCTCTGTGTGTGTGTGTGTGTGTGTGTGTGTGTGTGTGTTTTTTTTTTTTTTAACTTTTACACTTCGTTATTTTAGTTTGTATTTTTCTTTTAGAAAAACTCTTGAATTTTTTAACCTAATTTAATTAATATTTGGCATAAAAATTAGGATTTGGATCAAAACGACTTTGTTTTAGTGCTTTAGTTGATCTTAACACCACGTAGGAGAGAGAAAATAATAAGAAAGCACATCAATATTTTTCATTAGTCAAATTGAATGGATTTAACGAAAAAAATCGCATTATTGAGTCAACTACATGCTTTCACATGCTTGGACTGCTCAATCTCTTTTCTTCCTAAACAAATGAGGATATTTGCCCTTGCACTCTGAATATATAGAGATTTTCAAGGTTGTCTAGGCCGCAGCGGCGGCCCATCTCCATCTCCTTGGTGTTTGATGTTCACAATGAACCTGTCCAATGGTGAATGTGACATTTTGAGTCGTCTAACATGAAGTCAATGTGAGAAAGAGTACTGTTAAATACTAAACATCTGAAATCCTTTTTTTTTTTTTATAGAAAAGTTCATCTTAGCAATTAAAGAACTCATCACGAGAAGGTCCGCCTTAAAAAGGGATATCCTGAGTCCACGTATACCCTACTAATACCATGGTTCCCATTAAGACGTGAGCCAAGGCACAAATTTTTTTGGAGCCAAAGCTGCAAAAGGACCCAAAGCGAGTATATGATGAAGTCTCAAATTTTCCACTTGTTCGATGGATCTAGAACAAAGCTAAATGGCATGGTTTTATTCGACAAAGATAATGACAATGTCCTTTCACTCAATTGTGATCATAATTCAACCAATGAAAACATTCCGCCAAAATGTTTGCTTTAGCCAAAAAAAAAAAAAAGAAGGAAAAATTTGCTTTAGCCAAAGAGTTTACTTTCCCTTTCCCATGGAAATCACTGTGTAGAATTTTTTATTGCCGTATAGGAAATCAGCATAGAGTGTCACGCTCCGACCCTCGGATGCATGGCAACCCATATTTCCTTTGATAATTTAATTGTGACGTCTCAGGAGGCATTGCCGATCCATTCATTTTATCTTTTGATTATATAAAAGCGAAAGTAGAATTAACTCCACCCAATTATATACATCAATAGAGATAGCATGGAAACACATCAACACACACATCAGCTTAGCACATTGAAAGTTTCATTTACACATCCGCGATGTGGATCCTTTGCGATTCGTCAAAAGAGTTTGGGGGTTAGCCTAGCTCCTCTTTCTTAAGAGGGCGACCTCAAAAAGTGATGCCCCCAACACGTCTAGTGTGCATCCACGTCATAGCACCATGGCTCGGGCTCGGTCTCGGGCTAGGACTCCGGATCCAGGTCCGTCTCGAGTTAGTGATGGTGCCGTCGAGGATGTCCACAACCATGGAGTCCTAGATGGCACCCCCGGGTCCCCTGCCTTGCCGCCTACCAAAACCCTGGAGAGGGCTGAAGAGCTCCCTTCCAAACCAGATGTACTATGCTATGAATCGGTGGGGCACTAGATTTGTCAGCCCCTCGTCCACCCATATGGTGGTCACGTACTTCTCATACGCCACGTCAGTCCCCTCGATCGGGTAGGGCCATCTGGGTGTCCTGATTGATAGGCACCCCGAAGTGCACGTGACGAAAAGGGCTAGTTATGATTAGGGCCTGAAAATTTTAAACAATAACGAGTGAAGTAAACTCAGTAAGTGAACTTCCTAAACCTCAGGTAAGAGAGTACTTCGCCTCGGACACGCCCTATAAGTGGAGCTTAATTATCGATAGCAGATCAATAGTAAAGCCTTCGCTTTCCATTATCAATAACATGAAGGGATGTAATATCAATCTAAATCCCTCGAGTCTTAATCAAGGCATGCAAATTCACATGAGTCATAATTAGTGCGAATAATAGCTAGAATATTCACACGTGACGGATGTGAGCATCCACAACATTATCAATGCCTTTCAGACTCAAACATTGGCCAACAGGACATCCTCATGCCTCTCAATTCATAAACAAGGATCTTGCACATACATGCTGCTATTCAATTACAAGATACAAACCAACCTTTCTTTGATGAAATGAGAATAAGAAAAGAAGCCTGGCTTTAAACTTCATAGTGTTTTTTTTTTTTTTTTTTTTTTCTTTTGGGTGTTGAGAGAGAGGGAAGGAGAACGAGCGCAGAGAAAAAGAAGGGGGGAGCGGGGTCTTTGACGATAAATTAGTGAACTTAGATGGAATTAAGATTTGGCAGTTTGAAAGCCATTTGATCAATTCTGATATCCTTATCATGAAAATGAGAGCATTATTATAGGCAATACCCTTTCATGCCGTCGTTTTCTCAATTGAGCTTTCTCAATTTACAATTTGTAGTAAATCTGATAGAGAAAAAGCTGGAATGTGCGCTTTATGTGCCTTGACCAAGTTTTTTCTTGTCAACTTCTAGTAATTTTGTAAACCTTAGTGCTTGCGGCGTGAGACCTGGAGGAAAGGTGGATAGGATGATGCTAGATTAGTTAATCTGAAATGCTACATGCAGGCTATACTGATGATTAGTCCAGAATCACAATCTTGTGCTCCCTGGTTGTGTGGTGTTCTTATATGTTATGATGGGTTGGAGTTTTATGCAGGTATTCTAGCCTGCCCGGCTGAATATATGAACATAACAACGGAACAGGCGGAAGAGTACATCAGCGGCAGTGGAAAAACAAGTATGGCAATGCTTTTATTTGAGGAAATAACGGTAATGATGTGTCCAAAATTTCTGATGTTTTCGTCTTATCTTTGCTGACTTCGACTGTTTTTAACTAGCATGACTTACTGCAGTTCTGTACATCAGCACTTCAAAGCGGACTCAGGCCGTTGGGGCTTAGTGTTGATGGTGCTATGTGATGTTGCATGTTCGAGTTATGTAGATATAATGTTTGATGGGTACATTCTTGGTTGCAGGTCAACCCCGCTCTACAATTGTGGAAAAGTGAACACATTCCAAATTTTAGAGCTGATTTGTGATTCTTACTGATGATAATCCTACATCTCATGAATTCCATTTGTGAATTGCTTGACGAGGGCTTTGAAATGCCCTAGCTCTTCCTAATTTAGCAAGTCGTCGTATGTATCTGGCTCTCTGTCTGTGCATTGCCAATTTGCTTAATGCTGTCCCAATTATGAAGAAGGTGAATTGCATTCAAGAATTAATTTTCAATGACATGGGTTCAGACAAACCGCATTTGTAACAGACTAAAATCCACCATTCCTGAACCACTATATTCTCATACGGTGACTTCACAAAAATTCATTTCATTATGCAGTTCATTCTTGAATGTTAAGGGCAGACTTCAATGTCCCCCAACTAGGCGACCCTTCTTTTTTTTTTTCCGTTTGAATGTTATCATGCACGATCATTACGTTAAGGGATGGCAGATAGTTTGGGCCCAAAAGAAGGTGGCAGTAAATAGATAAATCCCCTAACCACAGCATCCTTTAAGTTCTGACCAGAGGAGCGGGAGGGTATCAAAATTTGCTAAAAGAAAATGTAACACACATGGGCTGCTCGTACCTCGCTTGACCTGAGCTCAGGTTGCATCGCATGAGCCCCAACTTCGACATCTGTCAGGGGTTCAGCTGGAATGTCAAGCTACGTATACAGGATGCAGCATTTGAGGCGGAAAAAATATTAACATCCACCAACATCCCAAAAATAATACCCTTCATATTATGATCTTCCACTTAACAGATCCATAATTTTACTCATATACCTCAGACTGCAAGAGAGAAGGCACATGTGCGACCATCGCTGCTGATTGCCACGGTTCCCCACTCAGCCAGGAGCTAAGTCATGGAACAGCATCACCTCCACTTACAAATACATCAAGCGCAGGATTAGTACTCACCGGTCTCAAGAAATTAACATGGTCAACTTTAACGGACCGGGATGCCACACCAGCAAAGGCATATGTGCTTGAAAAGGCCAATTTAAAAGCCCTTCGCATTAAAAATCCTTCAAATATTCTCCCATGGATATTCCTTTGCTGTGGCCGACATATTAGCGAGTTCTCAAAACAAGTATCTCTTTATCAGAATGCCATCTCTGTCTGCCAGAGCTGGCATATCACAGAAGACACGACCTTCTGCAAGTAAAGCCTGCAGCCTGGACAAGTCATCTACGTTACCGTATTTGTTACGTTCTTCTCTCTTCTTTTTCCTCATTTTATTCCTCTTTTCTGCCTCTTCCCAAAGTAATTTTTCTCCATCTGTCACTGGTGAGATAGGTTTAACTGGAGCTGATTTCCCAGTTCTAGAATCACGAGCCACAAATCTGAACTGGCGGTAAGTGCAACTGAATCTGAAGAATCCTGGGTTTCTGCATGGAATTGCCAGTTTAAGGTAAACAGCAGAATGGATCAATAATAAGACTATATCATGGAAATGATAACTTTATGAAGATCTGATATCTGAATATTGTGCTCGACCAACATGTCAGGATCCTTCACAAACCAATACTTATTGGTAAGAGGATGTTGATTAGCGAGCTTCTCTATAGTATGGACGGGTTTACTATTTTATTTATTTATTTTTGGTAATAAGGGAATGGTGGATGGAGAGAAAATTAGCAAATTTCTCCATAATTTTACGAGTACCAAAATCATGGAAGAGCAAGTATGGTTTGTGAAGAATAAACATTTACTTAAGGCACGGCCATCAAAGTGACACCATCCTGCAATTGCTTAGTGGCAGCAGATGAAAATGTATGATCTCGTCCAACAAGCCAACCAAGCAATGTCATCAACTTTAGGAAACACAGTAGCATACTATCATCATTTGGAAGCACTGTTTCATATAACACCTTCTGTGGACTGAGTTACTTCCAGCTGGATCTCCATTGACGAGCGCCCAACCCATGTAACAGCTCCCTCTATTTGCAAGTCCGTGTCAATACGGATTGGCCTCTTGAGAACCATCCTCTCTACAGAAGCGGTGACTAGCAATAGAGGCCTTGTGGTGCCATCGTCGCTCGAGCAATGCTGGTCCAAAAGAAAACGGCTAAATACAATGGAGGATGTTCTGTTACGCACAATTATAATGATGAATTCCTCACTATAAGAACTAGAACTAATCACTAGACAACTTAAGCATTAAGCCTCTGATCGCAGAACCTGATAAGCACAAAAATTGATGAGAATTTAGACATGCTCCTATACAAATGATAGAGACAAGGTACTGCTTACAGCAAATAAGTAGCATGTTGTTCAATCTTTCCGTCAAAGAAATGAACTCTTCTCTAATACCAAATGACCGATTCTAGATTGTTCAAACAAGGACTTGACATTCAAACTACTAATCGCAGAATACTAGAACCAATTACCCGCCCACCAAACACCGCCATCAGTCAGTTTTGTATCAGGAATTCATCAAAGAACCATCATTGACATCATATGCAATTCATCTTCCGCGGAAAAACATCGCAAAGTATAAATGGCACCGCATTCAGAAAGAGGAAATCGAGACATCACCATCCGATGGTTGTTCAAAGCATGTTCATTTACATTATAGCATATGGTCCCAGCGAGAGCATCGAGATCTTCCACCAGCTTCCCCATCCTGATCTCGTTCCACGGATTCCTGTACTCCTCCCCGAGCACATAATCGCTCGAGAACTTGTAGAAAATGCTCGTCCTGCTCCTGGCCGGGCTCCGCGGGACCAATTTGCTCTCTGGCAGCGGTGGCGCCGCCGACCTCCTCGAACATCTTGGATCTCGCTTCCCACAGGGCGTTGGTGACGGGGAGAAGTACATGCCGGGCCACAGGCTGATCGGCTTCCAGGATCGACGATCCGGCGTCGATGGGCAGAGAGCTCTCGTAGGGCGGGGGAGCGGTGGAGGAGGGCGGCGGAGCGGGGGTGCCGCCGTCCGCCGTGGCGGAGAACAGGGCGGCACGGGGCCATGTTGCACTTTTTGTAAGTTTTAGGACTCAATTGCACTTCCTTGACAAGTTTTACGATTTCTGCTGAACATATCCCAAAAGGAATAGAAATAAAGAAAAGAAAAAATTCAAAATTTTAAAAAAATTATTAAAATTATTTACGTTAACACCAATCATGCCATGCATAATGTGTTAGAATATACATATATAATACTTTGATGCGAAAAATCAAAGTAAAAACAACGATCTTTGATCTTCATGATTTTCACAAATAAATGAAGACATACATTTATCCATAGCGTTACACTTGACGATGATCATTGTAGAAAATCCAAAGAACTCGAATCAAATGAAGAAATTTTAATTTTTCTCCCTTAACCCACTATACTTTAATGTATTCTATCGATGGAGGAAGAATACCAAATTCTTTCTGTTATTGTTGTTCATTATGGGTGGAGAGAGGACCGGACTCTATTTATACGTTCGTTAAAAATGTGTCTTCCATCAAAACGATATACCCTTTAATTTTATTAGAGTCGCAACTTTTCGTAACCAATAATTATTTATTTTATAGCATTTCAATAATTATTAAACCATATAAGAAATCATATCATGTGAGTCACAATAATTCTTACATTCTCCCACTTGGCCCATATGATTTTCTTTCATGGTTTAATAAAGAATATAATGTGCACAATCACATTATGCTATAAAATTTTCATTAAATTAGTAAACACATAATAATCACAATTAAGTAAAGAAAACTAATGTGAGTCATAGCGGTTGTATGTCATTAATCGACATAGTCCCTTCTATGTACTATAACTATGGCACTTTACTTAATATGATCCATAAATGAGAAGTACAGTAATAGTCCAATCATAATGTTTCTTTAGAAACTATCATGTTTAACATTCATCTTTTTCCATAATGTATACTAAATAGAAAACATGAAATATCAAAAACACGTAAATGAGCTCAAAGTGTCAAATACATAAACTTCATACAATTATAATACAAACATTAATGACATTTAATAATGCCCATCTTTTCAACATGCTCATTAAATGTTTTGGACGGCAATCCTTTTGTTAAGGGATTTGTTATCATAAGATTGGTGCTGATGTGCTCAATTGATACTATTCGTTTCTTAACTTCTTCTTTAATAGACAAGTATTTGATCTCCATATGTTTAGCATCCTCAGAATACTTGTCGTTCTTAGAGAAGAAAACTGTTGTAGAGTTATCACAATAAATTTTTAGCGGCTTGGCAATATTGTCGACAATCACAAGTTTTGAAATAAAAATCAGCAACCATAATCCATGAATTGTGGCCTCAAAGCATGCCACAAATTCAGCTTCCATAGTGGATGTAGCAATAACTGACTGCTTCGCACTCTTCCAAGAAATTGCCCCTTCAGCCAGAAGAAACAAGTAACCAAACGTTGACTTTCTTGTATTGACACATCCGACTAAATCTGAATCTGAATATCTAATCACCTCGAGATGATCGGATCTTTTATAAGTGAGCATATGATTCTTCGTTCCTTGCAAGTATCTAAGAACTTTCTTTGCAGCTTTCCAATGATCCATTCCGGGATTACTTTGATACCTACCTAGCATTCCGATAGCAAAATTGATGTTTGGTCTGGTGCAAGTTTATGCATACATTAAGTTTCCCACAACATATGCATAAAGAATATTTTTCATTTGTTCTTGTTCCAATTTACTTTTTGGACATTGCATAAGACTAAATCTGTCACATTTCTGAATTGGAACTATTCTTGCCGAACATTTACTCATATTAAATTTCTCTAAAATTTTCTCAATTTAGGCTTTTTGAGAAAATTCTAATAATCCTTGTGATCTATCATGGAATATTTCTATTCCTATCACATATGTTGCATCTCCCATATCCTTCATTTCAAAATTCTTAGAGAGAAACTTCTTGGTTTCATGTAACAAACCAAAATCATTAGTAGAGAGCAAAATATCATCAACATACAGAACTAGAAAAATAAACTTGTTCCCACTAATCTTCATATATATACACCGATCAACGGTGTTTTCCTTAAATCCAAATGAAGCTATGGTATCGTTAAACTTAAGATACCATTGTCGGGAAGCTTGTTTAAGTCCATATATTAACTTCTTTAATTTACATACCATGTGTTCCTTTCCTTTAATTGAAAAGCCTTCGGGTTGGTCCATATAAACCTCTTCTTCTAAATTCCCATTAAAAAAAGTGATTTTTACATTCATTTGGTGTAACTCCAAGTCATAATGAGCCATCAAAGCCACAATGATTCTAAGTAAGTCCTTCTTAGAGACTGGTAAAAATGTCTCTTTATAGTTAATGTTGTCTTTCTGAGTAAAACCCTTTGCAACAAGTCTGGCTTTATGTCGTTCAATATTGCCTTTTGAGTCGCGCTTGGTCTTAAAGGCTCATTTACACCCATCCTTTTTACATCCTTTAGGCAATTCAACTATATCACAAACTTGATTTTGATGCATGAATTTTAACTCTTCTTCCATGGCATTAAACCATTCATTAGAATCTTCACATTCCATGGCTTGGGAAAATGAATCTAGATCATTTCAAATCTTAAGTCAATTTCTGACTCTTGTAGATAAACCATATAGTCATCAGAAATAGTCGACATCATTTCTCTTTGAGATCTCCTTAATGCTATTTCTTGTGACTCGGCTATTGGAGATTCATTATTGACATCTCCATTATCGAGTGTTTGTTCATTAATTTGTTGTTATTGATTATTGTTAGATTGTACTATAATATCAAGAACAACAAATTTAGAAGCTTTGGATATAGGAACTACTACTCTTACTTTTTGAATGCAAGCATCACGCATTCTTTCACTCCCACCGATGTCACCATTCTCAATGAACCTAGCATTTCCAGATTCAATTATTGTACTATGATTAGGACAATAAAACTTATACCCTTTGGATTTCTCTACATAACCAATGAAATAACCACTGGCCGTTCTTGAATCCAATTTGCTTTCATGTGGATTGTAAATTCTCACTTCTGCTCGACAACCTCAAACATGCAGGTATCGTAAACTAGGTTTTCTTCTCGTCCACAGTTCAAAAGGAGTCTTTGGAACTGCCTTACTAGGAACCCTGTTTAATAAGTACATAGAAGTCTTTAAAGCATATATCCACAAAGACAAGGGTAAAGATGAATGACCCATCATACTCTTAACAATTTCCATTAAAGTACGGTTACGCCTTTCTACTACATCATTTTGTTGTGGTGTACCTGATATTATGTATTGAGCACAAATGCCATGTCTTTCAAGGAATTTAGTAAATGGACCTGGACATTGTCCCGATTCATCATACTTTCCATAATATTCACCGCATCTATCCGATTTTACTATTTTCATATTTCCATCTAATTGCCTCTCAACCTCTTTAATATACACTTCAAATGCATTCACTAATTGAGACTTATCATGCAATAGATAAATGTAACCATAACGTGAAAAATCATTAATAAAGGTTATGAAATAGCTTTCCTTACCAAAAGATGGAACATCAAAAGGACCACATATGTCAGTATGTATAATCTCAAGAAGCTCTGTACTTCTTGTGGCACTTTTTTTAGTGTGCTTTGTTTGTTTACCTTTAATACAATCAATACACACTCCAAGGTCAGTAAAATCTAAATTTGGAAGAATTTCATTTTTCACTAATCTTTGCATTCTTTCCTTGGATATATGAGCCAAACGTTTATGCCACAAGTAAGCAAAATTTTCATTCACCAAACTTCGTTTAGTGCCAATATTATGATGCAAGGTCATTAATGTCTCAACAAAAGTATTATCAAGTCCAAATTTGTAGAGACCATCACATAAAGTTCTAGTTTCAATAATAGTATCACTCTTAAATAGACTAAAATATTCAAATCCAAACTTACAATAAAATCCCGCCACATCAAGTCTTGGCAAAAAAACTAAATTTCGAGAAAATGTATGTACATAAAGGGTTCAAAACAAATCCAAATAATGCCAAGTATCTAAGATCAAACGATAAGTGCCAATGCCTTCAACTGGAGCTTTGTTTCTGTTCCCCATAATCACATAACTTTCATTTGGCTTTATGGTTTGGATCATAAGAAATCCCTGCATCGTATTTGACACATGAGTGGTGGCACCAGAATTAATTCACCAAGTATTATGAGGAATTTCAGTAAAGTTTGATTCAAAACATACTAAAGCACAAGGCTTACCTTTCTTTTCGAACCAAGCCTTACATTTCAAACAATCTTTCTTCAAGTGTCAAATTTTGTTGTAAAAATGACACTTAATAAGATTGTGTTCCTTCTTGTGGATTTGAGAAGCCTTTGAAGAGTCATTTAGGACGTGTAGTCCTTTCTTCTTGCTCTTTCCACCTTTCCTCTTGAAATTCTTTCGAACTTCTTGATGACTTGAGAGATGAACAGAATGAGCCTTTTGATTCTTTATCCTTGTTTCCTCTTGAACTAGCATACTGGTCAATTCATTTACATTCAACTTATTCTTTATAGTGTTGTAATTCATTTGAAATGACCCATATTACTCTTGAGGCAATGAATTAAGTATAAATTGTACTAAAAAGTACTCATCCACGTTCATTTCTAAAGTCCTTAACTTTGCTGCTAAATTCATCATCTCAAGTATATGTTCATGCATGGTACGTGTTGACACCTAATTTTGGAAAAATAAAATTGCATTTTGAACAAATAAAAAGAAAAAAATGAAAATTGGGGAAATTGATTTGATTGAAGTATGCAAGGAAATATGAAATTCTGATGGATGCCCGGATTTTGGTAAATGCAGCAACAATTTTAAAATCAGGTGAACAAATGGTAATGATTTTGACAAAATGGAAGGAATCGATGCAAAATCGATCTAATTACGAAATCATGCTCCGATTTGCATCCATAATTTAATGCAACAGAAGATGGAAGTTTAAAATTTTCCACAGAAAGCGGCCGATCGAAACCACTATAAAAGAGGTTGACCTGCACAGTATTCTGAGGTGCGAAAAAAAATTGAGAGAGAATCCGCTAAAAAAATTTTCGTGAAAAAGCTCAGAGGATTCGCGAAAGTAAAAAAAAAAAAAAAAAAAAGAGAGAGGAAATCCCATTTTCTCGTCCAAGGTCATTTCCTTCTTTTTTCCTTCTGACAACCTGCAGAAGAAAAGAAAAGGAAAAGTCAGCAAAAGAAAGAAAAAAGGTGCAGAGAAGTGACGTGTGGCCAGAAAGAAAAAGAAAAAAAAGAGTAGCAGGAGCTACTGTTCGTCTTCTTCGCGTGGAAGCCCCTGCTCACGCTCGTGTCGCACCTCCTCCGTCCGTGAAACACTGCACTGGCACCATCCGCGACGCCACCGAAGCCCGCTCGCTGCCGCAACACCCGCCGTCCCTGCCTCAACCCGACGCCCGAAGCTCGCGCCGCCTCGACGCCCGAAGCTCGCGTCGCCCCGACGCCGCCTGGGGTTGAAACCCATCGCGACTTACAGCCCAGCACTGTCACCGGCGCCTGTGGGACCGCTCGCCGTTACCTCTGCTCCGACTGACCCGTAGCCGCACCCCCCGCTCCGCCCGCAACGCCACCCTTCGATCTCCGAGCTCCGCCGCGCCTCCGCTTGCTGGTTCGCTCGCCTCTGACGCCGCGACCCTCCGTTGCCTCGAGCTCGAGCCCGCCGCCGTCCACCGTCGGTTTACCCCCTATAGGTAGTTTTTGTTCTTTTATTTTGTTTTACTTTTATAGTTTAGTTTAGTTTATTTGTTATGTTATTTTTGCTCATTTCATTTGATAGCATTTTTAGTTTAGCTATTTAATTTGTAATGGTGGATGTTAATATTTGTGAATTTAGTATGCATTATCCGTACGGATTTTGTCCGAAATTAATGTAATTATTAATTTGATTCGAGAGACATCAAATCATTTTTCTAATTATTTTTATTTTTTGGGCTTTTTGTTAAAATCTTAATTGTTAAATCATAATAATTACTTAATTTGGTCAATAAGATTTCGGACCAGATTTTTTAATTATTTTAAGTTGTTGTGATGATCAGAGTTAGAATAATTGTTAATTTAACCTGTGAGACGTTAGGTTATTTTTTCGATTATTTTGATCCTTTATTTAGTGATTATATTAATTGTTTAGATTTAACCCTTGTTTAACAATTATTCAACTTTAAAAAAAAATCAAAAATCAAAAATCAAAATATTCAAAAAGATTTGCATGAGCATATAGGACATTAAGGTTTAATATAATAGACACGTAAGTTTAATTAATCAAATTTTTAGGATTATATTTCTAGGATTGCATTTTTAGATAATATTTTTAGGACTGCATTTTTAGATATTTTAAAAGAAATAAGTTAGGATTAGACTTAAATAGCCTTTTTAGAGTTTTAGATATAATTGGCACATTTTCATCCTCTTTTTAAAATAAAAAATAAAAATAGTCTTCTAAGACAGAATAGGGTTTAAGTCAAATTAATCCCAAAAATGGATTAGAAGATTATTTTTAAATTGATTAAGTAGGGTTTTCATAAATTCTAAACTTCAATAAAAAATACAAAAATACAAAAATCTAGGTGCATGTTAATTAGTTCGCATAATATGATCATTTAATTAGAATTTGTTAGTAAAGCTAGGTCATAAGGTGCATAATAACTAGTTTGCATAATAGGTCCATTTAATTAGAATTTGCATACTAATAGGATTAAGTCATTTAGTTTAAAAATGCATTTTTATAAAAGAACTCCAACTTTTAAGAAAATCCAAAAAAAATGATTGCTTGCTTTGTGTGATGCAATTTATTTATTTGAATAATTTAAATAATGGATGAGCACTCGTGTGGTCACCGCATTTGCATGATAGTAATTTAGGTTATAATAAATCAACAGCTTGCAAAAACATTTTGAAAAATTGGTACCGAAAGGGCATTAGAAAATTCTAATGTAACCAAGTCCCCATACCCTTAGTTTCCGGTCGTAGAAGTAAAGTAAATCTCCCTTTATTTTACTTAGGTGTCTAATCGACCTACCATAAACCGATTAGTGGCGACTCCTAATTAATAACCCCTTGCATGTTTAAAAATTTAAACTTAAGTCGCGATTTGGTATGGGCTTGAGAGAGCCCGAGCTAAGTTTAAAAACTTAGTAGTCCATTAACCTAGCTTTAGGTGGTGCACCCGAAACTTAGGTCGCGACAGTACGCGAACCATCATATTTCATGGTGGTTAGTGTGCTCATCAATGTACCGGCAAGTAACTTATCAGCAGTTTGAGAACGCTCTTTCACAAATTTCATAAATTCCTTAGCATTGTTAGTCTTGGGAAGAGAAGTCTTTAAGTTGTTTGCAACTGTCATTCGTATGAACATTAAGCTCAATCTGTTCGATCTTTCCCAAGCTTTATGGAAAGATTTTTCATTATCGCTACTTTCATTAGTAATAGCAGCTGGTTTCTCAGCTTGAAGCGCTAAATCAAGATCCATGACATCTAAGTGAAACTGAACTTGTTCACTCCAATCAGAAAAATTTATCCCATTGAATAAGGGAACATATGAAGCGTGCGAATGGAGTGAAACAGATACATATATTGCAAATGTACAAGAAAATACTCATACATTAATGCTTTGAGAATATCACATAATCATATTCAAACTAAACAACACATGTACATCATAGTTCTCGTTTGGGCGATCCTGTGATATGCAAATATATATATACCATAATGATGCTAATAACTTTTATTTGATAATTGTAAATATATCTTATTAAAATTTATTTGCTATCTTTGGATATACAAACAAATTTAAGTTATATTAATTTTCAACCATCATGTTCATGAATTATAAGAAAATAATTAACCTTTGGGTTAATCCCTAAGTTCTTATAATAAATGAACTTTAATATACCCATAACTCCAATAATGATATAAAACATATCAATTTCATATATAGCATTAATTAATCATGGATAATTGAATAAAACAATTTATAATATCAAAAATTCAAAAGATTTCAAAGTTTGGCCACTTTGGTGACTAACAAACCATTCATAATATGAATTTTTAATATTGTAAAATACAAATATTTACCAAATTGCACACAAGGACAAAACCATAATAAAAGCATAAGGGTAAAATTGTAAAATCACAATTCCATAAGGACATAATCATAAATTTATAATCCAGGGGAAAAATGGTAAATAATCAGTAATAGCATAATCGTAATTATAAATTAAACAGGGGCATAATTGTAAACAACCATCAAAAGAAGGGCAAAAAGGTAATTAGGAGCCGCAGGAGGGGCAAAATCGTAAAAGTGCCGCGCGGGGACGTCAAACACGTGCAGAGCACATGCCTTCGTTCTCGGCAGGCGCGTGTATCCCACGCGCGCAGCAATTTCGTGCGCCTGACAACGCGGGTGCGTGGGATCCATGCGCTTGCAACCGTAGCGCGCGCGTGGACCCACGCGCCTTCTTCCCCGCGCAACAGAGGCGATTTTCTTCGCCATTTTTCGTCCTTTCATCCCCTGTTTCGCCCTAATTCTTCCATTTTCAATATTTTTCTCCATGAAAACATTCATCATTCGGATTGTCTTCAACAGAACCATCCAGAAATATTTCAACAACAACAGATAGTATGAACAAGATCATTCAACGAATCATCATACATAAATCATAATATTTCTATAAACAAAAAATTATAAGATCATAAACCATACTCTGATACCAACTGTTAGAATATACATATAATACTTTGATGCGGAAAATCAAAGTAAAAACAACGATATTTGATCTTCATGATTTTTACAAATAGATGAAGACATACCTTTATCTATAGCGTTACACTTGATGATGATCGTTGTAGAAAACCCAAAGAACTCGAACCAAATGAAGAAATCTGATTTATCTCCCTTAACCCACTATACTTTAATTTATTCTATCGATGAATGAGAGAATACCAAATTCTTTCTGTTATTGTTGTTCATTATGGGTGGAGAGAGGACCGGACTCTATTTATACGTTCTTTGAAAATGTGCATTCCATCAAAGCAATATACCCTTTCATTTTATTAGAGTCGCAATTTCTCGTAACCAATAATTATTTATTTTATAACATTTCAATAATTATTAAATCATATAATAAATCATATCATGTGAGTCACAATAATTCTTACAGGATGACCATCATCCATGTCGGTGATTTCTGATTAAAATTGATCGGATAGACTCAATAAACAAAATGTGAAAAGGTTTACGACTTAATTAGTAAAATTAAAAGATTTGAAACTGAATTAACAAAAGTGTAATAAGTTTAAATTAGAACAATTTTTCCTAGGTTTCCATCATTTTGCAAAGCTTAAACACCGGCTTGATTTCAAATTTTGCAAAGAAAACAGTAAAACCTTTTAAGTACAATTTGAATAAGCTATTAATTTAAGTATTCTAAAGTTTATTTCACTACTTGTCATAGAATGATTGACGAATGCGAAGGAACTCACCTACAGACATCCGATCAGTCAATTTTAAATGAAGATGCAAGAGCTGTACATCAAGTGTGGGACACCAACGTGACTCTCAACTTTCTGCGAAAATGTTTTACGATAGAAAACGAGAGTCACGAACAACGTGATTTCGTGCAAGTTCAGAACATTGTGTGGGGACCTTGAAGGGCAAAAGAAAAAAAGGAGTCAGGCTTAAGGATTGAAGCACTGGGATGGCCACTTCTTGGCCCAAATTGCCTAGGTCGGACGCAGACATGCCTTCATGTAGCGTCCCATCGACATAACCTCCAATTAGGCTTTGGCTTTGTATCATCCACGGGAAAGGGAAAGTAAACTCTTTGGGCTAAGCAAACAATTCCATATCTTTGGCTAAAGCAAAAATTTTGGTGGAATGTTGTCGTTAATTGAGTGAAAGGACATTTTCATTATCTTGGTCCAATAATAAAACTATGGCATTTAACTTCGTTTGAGATCCGTGGAACAATTGGAACATCTGAGATTTCATCATATATTCACTTCAGGTCTTTCTAAAGCTTTGTCACCAAATCATTTATGCTATGGCTCATGTTGTAATTGGAATTATGGTATCAATAGGGTATACGTGGACTTGGAATTTCCTTTTAAAGATGGACCTTCTCATTTAAAATGCTAAGCTAAACTTTTCTAAGGAAGGATTTCAAATGTTTAGTATTTAATAGTATTCTTTCTCACATTTACTTCGTGTTAAACGACACAAAATATCACATTTGTCACTGGGCATGTGCATCGTGTATCGAAAACCCCAAGGAGATGGAGAGGGCTGCTGCCGCCGCCACCCAGACAACCTTGAGAATCTCTATATGCTCAAAGTGTAGCGCTAAATATTCTCATTTGTTTAGGAAGAAATGAGATTAAGCAGTTCAAGCATGTGAAAGCATTTAACTGACTCGATAATGTGGTTTTCGTCCTCCGAGAAAGAGAAGGAACGGCAGTGCTTGTCTTCTCGTTTTGTCAGCTGTATGACAGCAACCTCTCGGCGTCATACAAACATGTGCAATATGATATGCTTACTCATTTGCAATTATATACGAATTGGTTGGACTATTACCCAGTGAGGTTAAGACATCAGCTTTGGATTACTGTAATAAAATAGTACCGGTAGCAGCCTAGATAATATGGCCTTTGTCCTTCGGGAAAAAAGGCGTAATGGGATTGCTTGTCAGCTGTAAAAAAAGAGTAGGATAATCGATTTTAGAGCACCTACAACAGTGCTGAGTTAAATCCAGTAAGGAGGTGCTTGTCTTCTTGTTTTTCAACTGTATGACATCAACCTCTCGGCGTCGTACAGACACGTGCAGTATGATATGCTCAACCATTCGCAATTATATACAAATTGGTTGGACTATTACCCAAGGAAATGGAGATTTCAGCTTTGGATTACTGTAATAAAATAGTACCGGTGGCAGACTTGACAATATGGTCTTTGTCCTTTGAGAAATAGACGTAATGGGATTCCTTGTCTTTTTGTTTTGTCAGCCATAAAAAATTGGGTAGGATAAATGATTTTGGAGCATCTAGAGCAATGCTAAGTCAAATCCAGTGAGGCAATAGATTCGTGTTGGATCCACATAATTAAAAGCTTTGTCCCGTTTGCAGACAAGAAATTTTCCTCCATCTGTGCATAATCTCCATTAGATTTTAATCAATACGCTCCATTAAAACAACTTTGATTGTATTGTGAAAAACACAACCTAATAATTTGTGAGGCATAAATTATCTTGACTTAGTAATAATAGTTAGAATTGATTAAGAACTTACCACCAATCTAAATGTACACAGTTCGTCTAGAGTAACGAGGAAAATCCAATGGAGATTATTTGAATAAAATGAAGAGACAATACCAAAATTTAGTCCTCGAATTCCTAGTCAATGCTCAACTTCATCCGTAAACTTTGATGTTGGTCAAATTGATCCTTATGCTCCTTGATTTGAATCGGTTTGTTTTTTTATATGGCTCTGTAAATAATGAATGAATCCTTTATAATGTTTAATGACTGATCTGATTGAATAATATCAATCCATTCTTCAACAAAAATATATAATTTTATCAAATAATGTGGTTTTTTCTATTATTCGGCTCAATGTACTATAATTCATGAATGCAAACCGCCCTATGCATGTGTATTAATTATAAAGAATTGTATAAGACTCCTTTATAAAATGGTGAGCAAAATCCTAAGATTGTTTCAAGTGAGAAAGATTGGGATCTGAATATGACTCCGTCATAACTAAAAGTGTATATTTCATCCAATTCGATGGGTATTATACATTGTCATAACTAAATGTTTGTCTGATATTTCGTAGAGCTATTGAGTTCTTCAACTAAGTTGATCTGTCTTGAATTGATGCAAAATCACTAGATATATCGAAGAGAGGAATTTATATGTAACTATAAATTCGAACCATCTCATTCGTCGAGTTTTTTATACTTGAAAGCGTAAGGAGAGGTAACTAGCATAATGACCTCCTTTGAACGTAACCCACACGCAATTATAAATTTGGTCTGTCAAGTTATCAACTTTAAGTTAGTATAGGAGGATTTTATTTTTCTAATGTGGAATATAACATACTTATCATTTACAAACACTTTTGTATAACTTGTTTAACAGTACTTGTCATTTACAAAAACTCTTATATAACCCACCCATGGGCAGTACATTTAGTGTGTATTCTCTCCCTCATCGCTGAGGTCGAGAGTTAGAACCCTCTCGTTGCAACTTCACGACTTAAGTGGGGGTTCCAGTGGTGGATTATTAGGCCAGCCTCCCTGAGGTATTGACACTTGGTCCGAGGTGCACCGCGCATTCTACGGGCTATGGGTTGCCCGGCGTAAGCACAGTGGGCTCGGCGGATCCTCGGTTACAAAAAAAAAACTCTCCTATAACTTGTTTAACAGTATCTTAATAATTACTAAACTAGTCATGAATTCTAAAGTTTGATGAGAAAATATTGGGTGGTCCGGGACCTCCACGTCAGCGTGGTCCCGGACCACTCAAGAGGTGCCATGTGGAGGGGTGGGCCTCATTTCGTGTCTTCTGCCTTCTTCCCCTCTCTCTCTCCTCTTCCTAGCCTGCCGAGCCCTCTCTCCTCCTAGCCTGCACGCTCTCTCTCCTGTCAAAGCATTTATTGCGGCTTAAGCTTTTGTTTTCTTTCTCAAACGAAGGAAAGAGAAGCCCCGTTCGTTCCTCTGTCCTCTCCATTTCTTTCCTCTCGAAAATTTGAATCTAAAAATCTCTCTCTCCCCGCGCTCGTTGCTGCTCCGCCGTGCATCAAGCGGCCGTTCCCCCTGCCGTTGCCGACGAACCACATTACGGCCGCCCCTACTCCGATGCTCGCTCGCTTCGCTCCGTTGTTCGTTCCGGCGTTCCCGGGATCGCAGATGCAGCGCGCGGAGGAGAAGCAGGCCTCTTCGAGCTCCCCTCAACGTCGGCGAGCGTCACTCGCCGAGCGAGACCCCCACATACCGGAAGGCTCGGAGGCGAGGTTGTTGGAGAAGAAAGGTTGAGCCCCTCCGCCTCCGCTGGTTGCTTCCATCGCCCCCCCACGCCGACGCCGACGCCCCTCCGCCGGTTGCCTCCGTTGGCATCGGAGTCCGTCGCCCCCAACTCCGACGCCCACGCCTCGGCCTCCGCCTACGCGCCCGACGCCAACGCCGACGCCGACGCCCCTTCGCTTCCCTCTTGCGACCTCCGCTCCGCTCTCTCCCTCTTTCCTCTGCGGAGCGCCCTTACTGGCCAACCCTGCGAGCAACCTCTCTCCGAGTCTCCGTCTCCTTCGCGGCCAGGTAGACGTCGTCTATCTCTCTCTCTCTTTTTCTGGTGTCACGGATTATTCTTTCTTATTTCTGTTCCATGTTGATGAGCAAGTGTACTCTAGCTTGATGATGCATCATGGGTAGGTTCGCTTCATGAGATTGAGATTAAGCGACACTGGTGCGGAGGTTGTTCGTAATGGGATGTGCGTCTCTTGTGCCGAATAGAGTGTTGGGTCGTGCCTTGGAAGTTCAAAAGATGAACTTTAGTTGTTTCTTGCTCTGATTATGCTATTAGTCTGTGATGTCAAAAGTTCATTCGATGTTGTGATTGAAGTTTCGGTGTCGGGTTATGTTAATATTGGGAAGGTTCATGCTCTGTGTTAGTTTTGTTCACACACTGGATTCTCTCTGTGGTGGGTTTGCAGCTTCGGTTTGACCAATCGGCTGGGGTGTGCTCGAGGGGCTTTGATCAACTCGATTCTTGCTCTGCTGGCCATCCTCTTAGAAAAAAGGCGGCTCGTAATTAGTTGTTTCTTGGCTTTGTAATGGACCAAGAGTCCCGAGTGGACGAGGACTTGCCCCTCTTCATCAAGTGCTCCAAACAACCTAAAGCGCCACCATCATCATCGATAACTACTTCCTCCTCCTGCAGTCTCGCAGCCGAGAGACATCAATAAAGCAAGTGGAGAAAGTGAAGGAGGATACTAGCCTTACTAGCACTAATGTCTGGGTAACATGATTGGAAGCTTTCAATCAGAGTAAGAGTGAAATCACATGGAGTTTCAGATTTGAGGATGACATCTACTTCAACCGTTCCTGCGTTAAATCTATTTGACATTGCATTCGGATTTGCATTTTTGTGCCTATGTACTTCGTCGTAATTTTTTATCTTCTGATATTCAATGGTAGGATGGGAGAAGGCTGAAAATGAAGTCTTGGTGCTAAAGAAACAACTGGAGGCTGCAACACAAAGGAACTCGACACTAGAAGATCGAATTAGTCATCTTGATGGAGCACTTAAGGAATGTGTGAGGCAGCTCAGACAGGTGAGGGAAGAGCAAGAGTAGAAGATCCCAGAAGCTGTGGTCAAGAAAACTCGTGAGTGGGAATCAACAAAGGCCGAGCTTGAGACTAAGCTTTCCAATGTCCATGCCCAGCTTCAAGCAGCCAAGAGTGAAGCTTCTTCAGTTATATGTTCTGATCTCGGCCCTAAGCTTGATGCTGCTGAAAAAGAGAATGTGGCCCTCAAAGCCAAAGTCCTTTCTATGTCGGATGAGCTAGAACTTAGGATTATTGAGCGTGATTTGAGCACCCAAGCAGCAGAAACAGCCAGCAAACGGCATTTAGAGAGCATAAAGAAGGTAGCTAGGCTGGAAGCTGAATGCCGCAGACTCAGAGCCATGTCTCGGAAAGCAAGTGCGACAAACGATCTTAAGAATTTGATTATTCAACTAGCTGAGGCAGGACGATGAAATGAGTGAGGTGAGATAGGAAGAGTGTCTACTTTGATTTTTTGCCTTGTGAATAAACAACCACCATTGTAAATGCATTCATGACATCTCCGAAACCGACACTCGTGAATCTCAAGTATAGTGGTACATAATCAGATTTTTGAATGATATAAGGTTTCAATTCCTTTATAGCATGTGGATGTCTAGATTGCTTAAAGCTGCCAATTGTCTTGTTTGGTTTAGTGAGTTGTAGCTGTCAATTTCCTTTTATCTTCACCAGTCGTATGATATGCCATCCAACACAACCCAACTATTGGCTTGCTCGATCGTATTGTTCGGGGAAACTTGAGCATCAATACATCAACCCCTAATGCATGACTCGTGGCAGCAATTTCATTCAGTTGCACAAAACCAAAGGCTACCTCTTTTTGTGTTGTCGATGAATGTTCTCCATGAAGATCATCGCATGGCGTACGCATCTTTCATGACCAAAGTACCATTCTTAATCATACTACTACAAGTTTGAACCAATACAAGTAATAGAAATCTTAGTCCTTGCTTCATATCAAATTGCTCCAGCGGATTCTAGTACTAGGTTGAAGCGCGGATTCTAGTACTAGGTTGAAGCAGGAAGTTTACGTAGATTCGCTGGCAACTTTTCCAACTTGCCCAACACCCATTTTCCAACATTTTCTTTACTTTAAAATTTTCGAAAATAAATTCGTACGTGCTCCCGTAATCAAAATTAACCCATTAAACTTTGCACGCACGTAGTTTACAACATCATTGTGTTGTTGAGCAAAAAAAAAATTAGCGTCCAAACCCGACACCTAATTTTTTTTTTCTATTTCTTGCTCAACAACCCTTTTCCAATTTTTTTTTTCTTTAAAGCTTTCGGAAATAAATTCGTATGTGCACCACCGCCCGCAGTGGCCGCGCTGGTTTCGACCTTAGTACCCATCCGCCAGGGGAGGAGTTCGAAACTTAGTGTGGGCCGGTTGCTTCAATGCAAAGCTGCACAATTCACCTGTGCCTGGTTTGTGGTGGTGGCCCAGTTCACCCAGGGTTTACTCCGCCGTGAAGCGGCGCACGGAAATTCCCTAAGTCACATAAAATAAATAAATAAATTCGTACGTGCTATCGTACTCAAAATTAATCCATCAAAATTTGCACGCACATAGTTTACAACCTCATTATATTGTTGAGAAAAAAAAATTGACGTTTGAACCCGATACCCCATTTTTTTTTCTATTTCTTGCCCAAAACTATTTTCCAACTTTTCTTTTTTCTTTAAAGTTTTCGGAAATAAATTCGTATGTGCTCCCGTACTTAAAATTAATCCATCAAATTTTGCACGTACCTAATTTACAACCTCATTGTGTTGTTGAGAAAAAAAAATTGGCGTCTAAACCCGACACTAAATTTTTTTTTCTATTTCTTGCTCAACAACCATTTTCCAACTTTTTTTTTCTTTAAAGCTTTCGGAAATAAGAACCAGTAGCTACAAGCATGCAATGTCGAAATTGGTCTACATGATTTATATGTCATGCAATGTTTTTTCCTCAGATTTGAGAATGTGTTAATTTCCATTGCCATTACCAACCTGAACCTCTTAAACAGAAACGACCATCTTGATATCCTTTGCTTTTCGGGTGAAAGTTACCAAGAAAACAACATAAGAGGAAAAACTGAAGCTCTATAAACATACTGCCGCAGTGATTCTGGACACGGACATATACAGCAAATGAAGTTTTATTTGCAAAAAAAGGTATCTACATCATATATCGGTGATCTATACAGATATCAGAACCAGTAGCTACAAGCATTTAATTAAGAAATTATACATACAGAGAAAAATTGAAGGAACTATTAGCCAAAAGGAACTCAAATGCTCAAACCTCAGTCCCTAGAGAAGGCCATTTACAGGTGACGTGCTAAAAACTGGCTTGTCTTTGCTAGCTTTATACATTGCGGGCGCTATTGCTACTACTCTTCCTCCGAGGCTTCGCCTCTCCGAGCATGGTTGTGACATCCCTCATGCAAGGCCTATCTCACGGTAGCTTTGCAGTACAGAGGAGCGCTATTCTGAGCACCAAAAGCATCTCTTCCTGCACATGCTTGCAGTTTCCTACATTGGGGTCTAGAGCTTCTTCCAGAGCTCTGTTGTCCCTAATTTTCCTCCGTATCCACTCGACAATGTCGACGGAATCTCCGAACTCGAGGTCTAGAGGCCTTTTGCCTGCAATGAGCTCCAACAGTACGACACCAAAGCTGTATATGTCTATCTTTTCATATGCATTCATGGTGTATCCGTACTCTGTCGGCGAACATCAAAAAATTGCAGCATTGTTAGCTAAGGAAAGGTGATGAGCATATGTGATACTTTCATCACTTTTTAGCATTGACCAGTAGCTATTTTGCAAGGGTAATACGGTTATTAACTGGGACACTGGAAAGATCTGATAGTTGATCAATTCGATGGAAGATTATGAGAGTAATAGTCAACTTACCAGGCGTAATGTATCCATAGGACCCTGCCACTACCGATACTGTTTCATTCTTCCGGAAACATAGCCCACAGTGATTTTCAACTGATGTCACAATGATGGAGACACAACTGTTTCGTTTCTCAAAAGTTCCAAAAAAATTTCACTAGTGATGTCACAAATTGATCCCTTCGATTTTCTGCCATCCCGTAAATTTGCTTATCTAAACTTGATGTCCTATAGAGAAGACTCAAGGGGTTCTGAGTGCTTAAAGTAATAGGTCACAGCTATAGATTTGAAAATGAATGCCAAAAGCAATTATGAATGAGGCACACAACATAGCTAAAGATTTAGATCGTCAAAGAAATGTGTGGCCCGTGACCCAAAAATAATGAAAATATTGCATTGGGCAAAAAGCCTCACCTGCTGGTATGCGTGGAAGCACAACGCCGCAAGGAAGGACCTGGTTAATACCTGCTGGACATTTAATCCCTGTTGCGCCTGTTGTTAAGATGAGAAAAAAGGCATATCAGCAAAACATAGCCGATAGATGGACAGAGAAAAATGATGCATCATTTAGTAACAGAAAAACTACATCAGAAGTGAAAGTTGGAAATAAAGGGCAAGATCTATAAGTATTTGCACCTCCCCAAGAAACATAGCCGATAGATGGACAGAGAAAAATGGCTCCATGTCGACGGATTCTCCGAACTCGGGGTCTAGAGGCCTTTTGCCTGCGATGAGCTCCAACAGTACGACACCAAGCGGACTAGAGGTCGCGAGAGGGAGGCGGAGGGGCGTCGGCGTCAGAGTCGGGTTCAGGGTAGGAGGCGGCGTCGGAGTCGAGGGCGACGGAGGCAACCGGCGGAGGCAGAGGTGGAGGGCCGTCGGCGTCGCGTTTCGCTGGAAGAGAGACACGACTTCGCGGAGGGGGGAGAGAGAGAGCAGAGCGGACGTCGCGAGAGGGAGGCGGAGGAGCGTCGGCGTCGGCGTCGGCGTGGGGGGGCGATGGAAGCAACCAGCGGAGGCGGAGGGGCTCAACCTTTCTTCTCCAGCAACCTCGCCTCCGAGCCTTCCGGTGTGTGGGGGTCTCGCTCGGCGGGTGACGCTCGCCGACGTTGAGGGGAGCTCGAAGAGGCCTGCTTCTCCTCCGCGCGCTGCATCTGCGATCCCGGGAACGCCGGAACGAACGACGGAGCGAAGCGAGCGAGCACCGGAGTAGGGGCGGCCGTAATGTGGTTCGTCGGCTTACGGCAGGGGGAACGGCCGCTTGATGCACGGCAGAGCAGCAACGAGCGCGGGGAGAGAAATTTTTAGATTCAAATTTTCGAGAGGAAAGAAATGGAGAGGACAGAGGAACGAACGGGGCTTCTCTTTCCTTCGTTTGAGAAAAAAAACAAAAGCTTAAGCCGCAATAAATGCTCTGACAGGAGAGAGAGCGTGCAGGTTAGGAGGAGAGAGGGCTCGACAGGCTAGGAAGAGGAGAGAGAGAGAGAGGGGGGAAGAAGATAGAAGACACGAAATGGGGCCCACCCCTCCACATGGCACCTCCTGAGTGGTCCGGGACCACGCTGACGTGGAGGTCCCGGACCACCCAACATTTTCTCCTATATGGCGGTGGTACACTATTCAGTGATTGCTAATCATCCCGTTATCTGCAGGCGTGGCGTGGCACGCGTGATCCATTAAAATGTTGACACGTGTTGAGTGACGTGGAAATTAAAAGAAGGGAAAATAAGAACTTTGCAGGCTTGTCAGGCGATGCTCTCTCCTCGTTTATTACTCCCGAATGCTTATGCTCCCGTTCGTGGGTGTCCATTGCTTTGAAAAAATCCAGTGCCCGTTGCTGTTGCTCCTTCGTCCTCTGCTGGTAATCGTTCATGGCTTCTCTCCGAATCTAGTCCATGTCGTGTTTGTGTGTTTGTTGTTGTGTGTGGACGTGTTATATTCGACACCCATTTATATAAAATGGAAGGGAAGTCAAGTCTATATGGTAGTACGTTATTTGCACACATGGTACGCATGATCTATTAAAATGTTGACACGTGTCGAGTGACGTGAAAATTAAAAGAAGGGAAAATAAGAACTTTGCAGGCTTGTCAAGCTTGTCGGGCGATACTCCCTCCTCATTTATTACACGATTCTCTTTCCCTCTATCTGTCTCTTTTCCCCGCGCTCTTTCTCTCTATCTCCCCTACATTTCAAATTTCGCTCCAAATCCCTCCCTCCTCTATCTCTCTTCTCCTCTTCGTCTCGCAAAATTCGACAACCATTGGACAACCACCTCCAAACGCTCTCTTTCAATTGTTGGGAAACGATGGAGGCTTGGGGTGCGTTTGGTAACGATTACATTAGGGAGTTGATTCGACTATAAATGATTATTTTTATTCTGTTAAGAATCCAATTACGAGTAAAAAAGCGCGTTTGGTATCGTTCAAAATTTTTTATTCCTGAATAGAATTGCGTTTGGTATCGTATTAATTGATTACATTTCCAAATTAATTTCTTTTGATTTTTAAATAAATTTAAAATAATTTCTTTACTTTTTTACTTTTTACTTTTTTTCCCTTTTTTTCCCCTTTTTCCTATTCTTCTTCTTCTTCATTTGGCCGGTCGCCGAACCGCCGAACCGCCGGCCGCTCAGACGAGGGCCGGCGACGCTCACCGGAGCGCCGCCGCCCTCGGCGAGGTCGGCGGCACTCACCGGAGCGCCACCAGCCCTCGGCGAGGTCGGCCTTCGTCGCTCGAGCCTCGGCGCGTTGGGCGAGCCTCGCCGATGGCCGAGCGAGCCTCACCGGCGGCTGGGTGA
Source organism: Eucalyptus virginea (assembly GCA_014182375.1). Lineage (NCBI taxonomy): Eukaryota > Viridiplantae > Streptophyta > Magnoliopsida > Myrtales > Myrtaceae > Eucalyptus > Eucalyptus virginea. The sequence continues at coordinate 15,532,772 of CM024516.1, read as the reverse complement.
GGCTCGCCCGCCCACGGCGAGGCTCGCCCGCCCCGCCGGTGGTCGGTCGGCCTCGCCGGTGCTGGGCGAGGCCGAGCCTCACCGGTGGCTGGGCTTGCCTCCGGCGAGCTCGCCGGACCTCGCCCTGGCCTGGCGAGCCTCTGGCGACCGGCGGCGGCGGACGGCGGCGATGGTGAATGGTAACCGAGATGTTGAAAGAGAAGAACAAGGTTTTACCGTTTTGATTCTTTTTCTGATTCTCGGACGTAGAATCAATTTATTTTTTTTCTCAAATCTTGTCCAAAATTGTTCCCGGGAACAAAAAATTTACCAAACGCGATTCTCGTTCCAAACTGATTCTGGGAACAAAAAATCAGAATCTGGCACTGTTGGGCAAATTGCCAAACAGGCCCTTGGTGGCTTTGGGGTCGGAGGGCTCTATGGCATGAGCTTCCCTCTAAAGAAGGGGTCGTCAGAGAGAAACAAACGCGAAATGTTGGCATCCATGAAGTCATGGCAGTAGTAAAATTTCAAAAAAGAATTCGAAGTGTCTTTATTTTCTTAAATAAAGATCCGAAATGAATTTTATTTTAAATAAGAACCTGAAGTAACATTGATTGTTTTAAATAATAACCTGAAGTGACTTTAATTGTTTCAAATAAGGATCCGACCTCACTGATCGTTAGCCGACTAAATTTTCCAATTGATTAAGGGTATTTTTGCCATTTGGCATTTTCCCTTTTTTTTCTTCCTTTTTTTTTTTTTTTTAGTTCTTCTTCTTTCTCTTCGCTGATGGCTAGTCAGGCACCGACAATGCTTATAGAGGGCTAAGCGAGGGTCACCCTTGTTAGCGAGGGCCATTCACGCTGGCCACAAGTGAGGGACACCCTCACCTAGGCATGGCGACCCTCGCCTAGGGGCCATTTGTGTGGTTAGCCTTCACTAACCCTAGGCGAGGTTTATCCTCCCCATGGGGTGGCCTCACTTGCGGCCATTGGTAAGGGATGGTGAGGGCCTGCAAGCCCTCGCTAGCCGCAGGTGAGGCCACTCTCGCCAGCTGCAGGTGAGGCCAACCCTCGTGCCTAGCGTTGCCAAGGGCTAACCTCGCGAATGGCCCTTGGGCATGGGTTGCCACGCCCAATTGAGGTCATCCCTCTCTTGTGGTCGACGTGGGTGGCCCTCGCTGACGAGGGTAATCTCGCCCAACCCTCTATGGGCATCGGCCGAAGAAGAAGAGAGAAAAAAAAAAAAGAAGGAGAAATGGCAAATGATGAAAATACCTTTGATTGTCGGAGAGTCGGGTTCTTATTTAAAATAGACATAACCATTTTGAGCCCTTATTTGATATAAATATAACCTTTCAGGTCTTCATTTGAAATAACATCAATTTTAGACTTTTATTTGAAAAAGTGATGTCACTTTATGTCCTTATTTGAAATAAGATCTACTTTGGATTCTTATTTGAGAAAATAATGATATTTCCAATCCTTTTTTGGAAAATTTCCCTATATATATAGATTCTCGAGGTGGTGATGGTGGCGGCGGCCCTTCTCCATCTCCTCGGGGTTTTATATTCACGATGCACATGCTCAATGACAAATGTGACGTTGAGTTGTTTAACATGAAGTGAATTTGAGAAAGGATGCTATTAACTACTAAACATGTAAAATCCTACCTTAGAAAAGTTTATCTTAGCATTTAAAATACTCATCACAAGAAGGTCTGTTCAAAAAAGGAAAATTCCGAGTCCACATATACCCTACTAAAAGCATGGTTTGAATTAAGTCAATAGCGAAAGCATAAATGATTTGAAGCCAAAGCTTTAGAAAGACCTGAATCGAGTATACGATGAAGTCTCGGATGTTCCATTTGTTTTGTGGATCTGGAACGAAGCTAAATGCCATGGTTTTTATTCAACCAAGATAATGACAAGGTCCTTTCACCCAATTGTGATTATAATAATTCAAGCAATAACAACATTCCACCAAAATGTTTGCTTTAGCCAAAGAGTTTATTTTCCATTTCCCATGGATGATACAAAGCCAAAGCCAGATTGAAGGTAATATCGGTGGGACACTCCATGAAGGCATGTCTGCGTCCAACCAAGGCAATTTGTGCCAAGAAGTGACCGTCTATAAAAGCAATGCTACAATCCTTAAGTCTTGACTCGTTTTCTTCTTTTTGCTCTTTTTCTTCAAGGTCCCCAAATAATTATCTGAACTTGTAAGAAATCACATGGTTCGTGATTTTTAGGGTGTGTTTGGTAACGTTTCGTTTAAAAATTGTTTAAGGGAACAGAAATAGAAAAAAATGTTTACGTTACTAGGGAATAATTTTTGAACAAAAAAAACGCGTTTAATAAATCTATTCCAGAAATATAAAAAGAATATAAACACGTTTGGTAAATTTGTATAATTTTTTTATTTCTTTTAATTTTTATTTTTTTTTAATTTTTTTCTTAATTTTTTTTTATTTTTTTTCTTTTGGTCGGTCGCCGCCTCGGCTATGACCGGCTGATGAGGGCCAACGGCCTTGCCCAGCCACGGCGAGGCTCGCCGGCCGCTGGGCGAGCTCGACCTCGCCGGATTTGGGTGAGATCGAGCTCACCCAGCCAGGCGTGAGGTCGGCCTCGTCGTCACCCAAGAACGGCCAAAAAAAAAGAAGAAAAAGAGAGAAGTGTTTTTAGATTTTGTTTCAGAAATAAGAAACAACTTTTTTTGTTTCTTTGTTTAATAACAAAAAAAACTTTAAAACAAAAACGCAAATAAACTCGTTTCTGTTCCTTTTTTATTTCTAGAAACAAAAGAACAGAAATTTTTGTTTCTAAAAACACAAACAAGTTGCAAACAAACAAACTCTTATTTTGTCCTAAAAGACATTGGTGAAAAGTTCACGTTGGTGTCCACACCTGATGTACAGCTCGTCTTTTCATTCAAAATTGATTGATCGGATGTCATTTGGTGAGTTCGTGCACATTTATCAATTATGATCTATTTGATAATCATTTTAGTTTTGAGAATGATTTTTTTCAGAAATAATTTTTTTATTTTATTTCTAAAAATAATTTCTGAATATTTCAAGACACTCGATAAATTGCCTAAAATTTTTATTTTAAAAATAAAAATGCATTTGAAAAAATCCTTAAAATTTTAGTTCAAGTCATTTTCTTTTAATCTTTTAATAATTTTATTAAAATTTTCTCTTTATTATTTTCTTTTTCCCTTTTCATCTTCTCCTTCCTCTGGCTGCAAAGGCGTCGCCAACTCCCCAACAACCTGAGCCAAGGCGAGGCTCGTTAACCCAAGCCTTGCTTTAAGTTGGGCGACCGCTCGAGCCTTAGGGAGCGTCAGCGGCCCTCACCTGGCCGATCGTCGGCCATGGCTGAGACTAGCAACCCGCCAAAAGGAAGAAGAAGAAGAACAGGAAAGAGAAGAAAAGAGAACACAACAGAAATTTTTTTTGGCTTGATTATGGAATTATTCTCAAAATAAGAAAGTAATTTTTATTCTACTCTTTGATTTTGTTCCAAACTTATTTTAAATGGATTTCTGTTTTTTGTTTTTGTTTTGAGAAATAAAAAAGTAAAATGAGACACTGTTTGGAATGTTACTAAACAAAGCCTTACTCTACCAACATTAGAGAAATAAACTTACAAGAAATCACATTTGGTGAGTTCCTGCACATTTGTCAATTATTCTACCGACAGTAGAGAAATAAACTTGACTCATTTTCTTCTTTTGCCCTTTTTCTTCAAGGTCCCCACATAATTATCTGAACTTGCACGAAATCACGTTGTTGTGGATTCGTTCTGTCCTAAAAGATTTTGGCAAAAATTGAGTCACGTTAGTGTCCTATACTTGATGTACAACTCTCGTCTCTTCATTCAAAATTTGATTGATCGGATGTCTATCACCCGGACTCATTTCTTCTTGTGCCCTTCAGGGTCCCTGCACAATTGTCTGAACTTGTACGAAATCACGTGGTTCATGATTCACGTTCTGTCCTAAAATATTTTGGCACAAAGTTGAGTCGTTGGTGTACAGCTCTCATCTCTTCATTGAAAATTTGACTGATCGGATGTCTATCACGCGGACTCATTTCTTCTTGTGCCCTTTTTCTTCGGGGGAATATTTTCTCCCGCACAATTGTCTGAACTTGTACGAAATCACGTGGTTCGTGATTCACGTTCTGTCCTAAAAGATTTTTGGCAGAAAGTTAAAAGGGTCACGTTGGTGTACAGCTATCGTCTATTCATTCAAAATTGACTGATCAGATGCTTATGAGACTGAATCATTTTCTTCTTTTATCCTTTTCTTCAAGTTCGCCACACAATTATCTGAGCTTGCACGAAATCACGTGATTCGTGATTCACGTTCTGTCCTCCTAAAAGATTTTGGCAGAAAATTGAGTCACTTTGGTGTCCTACACTTGATGTACAGCTCTTGTCTCTGCATTCAAAATTGACTGATTGAATATTTGTTGGTGAGTTCCTGCACATTTATCAATTATTCTACCGACAGTAGAGAAATAAACTTACAGAACACTTCAATTAATAGCTTATTTAATTGTACTTAAAATGACTTACCAATTTCCTTGCAAAATTTGAAATCAAGTAGGTGTTTTAAGCTTCGATAAATGATTGGTACATGTATAGGACATTCTAGTATGTTTTCCTAGATCTTGGATGTTTAATATTAAAAATTTTGAAATTGCGAGAGCCATGAGAAAATAAAAAAATTAAGTAACGTCATTTTTTTCCTCAAACCTTCATTTGAGATTATCTTAGATTAAGAAAGGAAAGGATGAAGTAAATTCTCCATGCCCGTTAAAAGCAGAGGCTTTTTTTGTTTACTCTTGCCATTTTTTGAGTTTCTATGAAATAATTCTGGAATCGCTGGTTGTAGCTTAGGTTATGTGGATGAGAATAACTACATGCATGAAGCTTGTAAAGTTTTCTCCATCTGACGTTAATTTTATGAGGTCGGTATCCATATCAGCAGACTTCATTAACGCATGACATTGAACATTTAGTTCGACTAACTAATCAAATCGATTGTTTCGCGAAACCCACTCTCACTCCACAACTCAGCAAATCATGGGTCATAATGTGCATATACATATTAAGATGGTTCCTTGCTTATTTATCCAAAGACATTATTGATAAAATCTCTTAATATATTTTAGAGTTGACAAAACTATCCATAACTTATATCAATCTTGATAAATGCAAGAGTTGTTTGTGTTTCAAGTAATATCCGCGTCAATGGAACCTTTGATATGATTAGTGAAAGGAGTCTAATTGACTAAAAGAACCTATAGGGAGTTTATATATAAACTTAGAAATGCCAAGGGATTAAGTTTACAGGAACTATATCACTATCTCACTTGAAGCGTTCTGAGAAGAATAGTTGAATATAATTGGGAAGCCAGATATAATCAGAGCTGGACATCGGCATAGTATTGTGATAACTTTGGCACTGTTTGGTAACCATCCAAACAGTGCTTGATTCTAATTTTTTGTTTCTAGGATCAGTTTGGGATGAGAATCGCGTTTGGTAAAATTTTTGTTTTCGGGACCAAATTTGTTCTTGGGAACATATTAGGAAGAGAATCAAGAATAAAAAAAAATTAATTCTTGTTCCGAGAACAAAATTGAGAATTAAAACTCTTTTTCTTCTCTTTTCTTCTTCTTCATCGATTGCCATCCGCTGCCGCCGGTCACCGGTGGCCAGGTAGGCCTCGCCCAGTTGTCGACGAGGCTTGACCGACGAGAGCCAGCCCTCCGCGAGGGCCGACGACACTCCAGTGAGGTCGACGGCCCTTGTCTGGCCGGTTGCTAGTCCGGCGACTGGCCTAAAGAAGAAGAAGAAGAATAGGAGAAAAAAAAGAAAAAAAAAATTTAAAATTAAAAGAAATTAATTTGAAACATAATCAATTAACATGATATCAAATGCAATTTTATTCTAGAATCGAAATTTTGAACAATTATCGAACGTATTCTTTTACTCAGAATTAATTTCCAGGAACATAATAAAAAATAATCATTTCTTGTCAAAATCTATTTCCGAAAACATAATCGTTACTAAACACGTCCTTAATATAGTCAGAAACTCGGCGAAAGCCTGATGTCACTACACTATGAAAAGCTGAATATATCTAGTGACCATGGATATAAGTGGACAACTTATATTACTTGGAATGACAATCTTGTCATGATCTTCAAGATAATTTTTCAGAGATATTTCATCTCATACTTTGACAGCTTATGATCTTGTATGGATTTTTAAATTAGAAGGTTTTGATTGATCGTCAATCTAATGATTATCTACGCAGAATAAGTAAATTGTGTGATATATCTTGACCAATTGCATTCATCTCGAAGGCAAGATACTTTCCTTAGCATAAGCACTCTACTTTTGGAAACTAAAATTTGATTGTATGGGCAACCAAGTGTACGGAAATTTTGATTAATTGATTTCAACGGCTACCTTAATATTCTCAACAGGTGTCCAACGGCTATATTGATGATTGATCCTCTTGAAGATTATCCAATGGGAAGATGATATCGAGGAGAATAGAAGAAGCCCAAGGCATTAGAGAGAGAAATTTATGGAGAGTTAATCATTCCAAACTTCAAGAGAGCTTTACATTCTTTTCTATTGTGTTCTGTGAGCTTTGACATTGTAATTGTTAGAAGTGTGAAAGTTTGCTCTTAGGTGTGAGATTATGAGATCTATAAACTTGGATATAAGTAGCATTGGCTTCGAGAAGAAGTCTTGAGTACAAGTGGCACATTCTACTGTAATTTCTCAACGATTGACAAGTAGAATATAGCTAGTAATATGTTAGTATTGATAATTGACATAGGTTTACACTAAGCTGAACCACTATAAGCTTTATCCACTTAGTTTTCTATCTACTTGTCTATGCTCATTTTTGCTTGATGGAAGCACTACACTAAATTTCTTGATATAACCAGATCTTGCTTATATCAACACTCTATTGCACTCGATTTAGCATATATCAAACTTAACTGTCTTCATTCTGCAATATTTTGTCAAATTTATTGAAATCAGCTATTCACCCCTTTAGGTGATACTATTAACCAACATTAAACAACAAGTATCAAAAATCCCAAGAACGTAAAAGAAGTCGTGAACTAAACATTCCACGAATGATAATGACAATTAGGGCTATGCAACCGGTTTGATTCTACCCAAGAATCAGACCAATTGGCCATGGAAACAAGTCCAATTCCCAGTTCAAAATTTAGAATTAGAACTATGCTGATAAGTTTTAAGTTCTAGGTGCTGAACCTACCCACCCACCCAGGAACTAGCGATTAGAAGTTTTATGAAGTTGGAAAAAGATCAATTATCTTTTTTAAAATAACTTCCACATCACTTTATATTTCTATTTGTTTTGTATGATATTTTACTTTGAACAATTTTGTTACTCATACTATCTTGTTGTAATAGCTATTTGTTTCGGTTTTTAGAAAAATTGAATAAAAAAAATAAACAAACTAGTTATCTGGTTAAACCCTAGATTTGGATTGGAAAAATAAGGTAGGTTCTAGGACAAACAAAATAATTCTTAGATTTCAAAAACTAGGAATCAATTCTAATAAGATAGGTTATATATTCTAGATCTGAAACTTATCAACCCTAAAATTGATCACCCTTCATGGCAATAACAATGGAAATGTGCTTCCCCAAGATTACGAATAATGTGGACCGGCCATTCTGCTTGAGATAATGATGATATTCTTTCACTCAATTATTATGTATGTCACAAGATAATTATGATTCCCTTTCCGTGGAAAACTTTCACTCAATTATGATGTCGATTCAACCAATTACAGACTGTTCAAAAAAAAAAAAAAAAACCAATGACAGAAGTCCACCCGAACCTTTGCTTCATCCAAAGAGTTTACTTTCCGTCTCGTGTGGATGATACAAGCCGGGGCTAAATTGGAGTTGATAAAAGCGGAACCGCTCCAAAGAAGGCTTGTCTGGCTCCCATCAAAGCAGGTGGCGACAGGTTCTCTTCAAACCAGAAATCTCTCAGTATATCTTTTTTTTCCCCTCCTTTTTTGAAGTTATGATTGCACGCGTTTTGTCCGTATAAAGAGCTTCACTTTCCTCATCCTTTTGCCTGTTGTCCACGAAGGGCAAAATAATCTTTTTGTTCCTTTTCCTCACCTCTTTCCCTCTTCATATGTAGATTTGTTATTTATAAGAATGGAAGATTTGTCATGCATGAAATCCGGTAAAGATTTGCTTATTGCTTATTTACATCATTTACAGTAAATGGCATAAGAAAAGTCTCTCATTGGTGAATAATACTTGTTACTTTGAGTCAGGTTGATATTTTATCATCAAATCAGTTTTATCTACCAGCCGAGAAAATATTGGGTGGTCCGGGACCGCCACGTCAGCGTGGTCCCGGACCACTCATATGGTGCCACATATGAGGGGAGGGGACAAAAGAGAGAAGGAGAGAGAGCATCAGAGAAGTGAGCCCCGATTTTGGTCCTTTGTCTGCGCTCCCATACATGTGGCGCCGTGTGAGTGGTCCGGGACCACGCTGACGTGGCGGTCCCGGACCACCTAATATTTTTTCCACCATATAGGGCGTTTGGTTGGCTTTGGGGAAATGCGCTTTAATGCAAATACGGCTTTGAGATAAAGAGGTTTAAAAATCTTTCGCCGTTTGGTAAATTACAATCTCAAGTAGCTTTGAAAAATAATTTTAGCAAAGACACCGTTTGGCAAAACTTGCATTTCTAATTAGCTTTTGCTATTTTTTAATTTTTTTAAAGTCTGAAAATAAAATCCGGTGGCCGGCGAACCGCCGGCCAACTGCCGGACGGCCAATCTGGCCGCCGGACCGCCAGATCTGGCCGCCGGACCGCCAGATCTGGCGGCCTGAGGTCGCGGAGGCCAGATCTGGCCGTCGGACCGCCAGATCTGGCCTCCCGACGGCCAGATCTGGCGGCTGAGGGCGTGACCTCAGGCGGCGTCGCCTGGTCGCGCGACCCAGGCGGCGCCGCCTAAGGTCATGCGGACGCAGGCGGCGTCGCCTGGTCGCGCGAACCAGGCGACGCCGCCTGAGGTCGCGCGGACCCAGGCGGCGTCGCCTGGCGCGCGCGAACCAGGCGACGCCGCTTGGGTCCGCGCGACCTCAGGCGGTGTCGCCTGGTTCGCGCGCGGCGGGCGACGCCGCCTGGGTCGCGGGTCGCGACGCCGCCTAGGTCGCGGTCGCGCCACCCGGGCGGTGGTCACCGGGGACGCGCGACCCCCGCGGTGGTGGTGGTTGCCGGAGAAGCCGAACTCTGAGGCGGCGGAGAAGAAGATGAGCCGAGCGGAGAAGAAGATGAGCTGGAGAAGAAGATGAACAGTAATGACGATGAACAGTGATTTTTGCATTTCTGGAATGCCGAATGCCCAATGCCGCCCCTCCCCAGTTTTCAGCATTCAGCCTTCGGAATGCTCATATTTGGGCAAAGGGGCTTTCAAATATTTTGCCAAACACTCAAAATTTCCCCCAAGGGGCTTTCGGGGCTGAAAGCCCCTTGGGAAAGCTGAACAAAACAGCCCCATAGACCTGACTTCCCTTCCATTTCCTGTAAATGGGTGTCGAGTATAACACGTCCACACACAACAGCACACACACAAACACGACATGAACGAGATTCGGAGAGAAGCCATGAACGATTACCAGTAGAGGACGAAGGAGCAAAAGCAACGGGCACTGGACTTTTTTCAAAACAGTAGACACCCACGTGAACGGGAGCATAAGCATACGGGAGTAATAAATGAGGAGACATTATGCCTGACAAGCCTGCAAAGTTCTTATTTTCCCTTCTTTTAATTTCCACGTTAGTCGACACATGTCAACATTTTAATGGATCACCATTTTTGGATTTGAACCAAATAGGTTAAAAAAACGCGTGCCGTGCGTGTAAATAATGTGGTGATTAGTAACCACTGAATAGTGTACCACCATATAAACCTGACTTCCCTTCCATTTCTTATAAATGGGTGTCGAGTATAACACATCTCCACACAACAACACACACGACATGGACGAGATTCGGAGAGAAGCCCTGAACGACTACCAGCAGATGACGAAGGAGCAAAAGCAACGGGTACTGAACATTTTCAAAGCAATGGACACCGACGGGAACGGGAGCATAAGCATCCAGGAGTTTGTGAAGTCCCTTCAACAGAAAGGGCTCTACAGGGACCACTTGTACGGGCTCTTTACGCAGCTCCAAACAGACAACAGCGGCACTCTCAACTTCGAGGCAATCATCACCCTCAAATTCATGTTGGACCACGACAAGTACAGAAATCGCTTGGTAGCAAGTTTTTCTAATGTCAACACTCATAAGGTAGAACCCTAATTCATAATGCACTTTTTTCACTTGACAAATATCAAATCTTGTCATTGCTAAAACAGGGCAAAAGTTAATAGGTGGACTGCGTGTATCTGCTCTGAATCCACCCCCTAGCCATGAAACGTGGCGTGACCCATTTAAGACATGGTGCGAATCCACCTGATTTAGGGCGTACATGTTTGTGTTCTTTTTATCTGTTCATGAACAAATTTTCTGATTTTTTGTTTCGGTAATAAAAATAGAACAGAAACATGTTTATTTGCATTTTTGTTCAAAATCTTTTTTTTTTTAATTTTCAAAACAAAATTGGAACGAAATGAGAAATAATTTTTTTTTTTTTCAGAAATACTTTTAAAGAACATTTTTTCTCTCTACTTTTTTTCTTCTTCTTTTTACTTTGGCTGGTCACCGGCCTCAGTCATAGCCGGCGACAGGTCGTTGAGGGCCGGCGACACTCCAGCCGAGGCCAACGATCGGCTGTCGAGGGTCGGCGATCTCACCAGAGCGTCGCCGGATCTAGGCGAGCTCGAGCTCGCTCAGATCCGGCAAGGCCGAGCCTCGCCAGGGGCCGACGATGTTTGGCCTTGCCAGATTTGGGTGAGGCCAAGCTCACCCAATCAAGGTGAGGCCGAGCTCACCCAACCACTGGCGAGCCTCGGCGTGGCTGGGCGAGGCTGCTGGCCCCCATTGGTTGTTGGCCTTGGCATGGTCGGCGACCGGCCAAAAAAAAAAAAAAAAAAAAAAGAAAAAGAAAAAAAAAAAAAAAGAAAAAAAAAAAAAAAGAAAAAAAATAAAATAAAAATATTAAAAGATTAAAAGAAATAAAAAAGAATATAAATTTGCAAAACGTGTTTTTATTTATTTTTTATTTTCGGAATAAGTTTATTAAACACGTCATTCTGGTCAAAAATTGTTTCTCAAAACAGAAATGATTTTTTCTATTTTTGTTCCCTGGAATATTTTTTGAACAGAAATACAAACAAACGCGTTCTTAGTGACTCTCGGCATGTGAATTCACTCTCTCAGGCTAGGGGAATAATACTATGGATGGGCTCTCGCGATGACTTGTGAGTCGTAGTGGTGCGTGTCCTGTCTGATGGCCGGGTGGGTAGTTATGCTGGATGGGACGGCCATCTTTGTCGGGGCGGCGAACCAAAGGCGAGAACGAAAGCATGGCTAGGGTTTTATGTTACTCTTTCTACAGACATGAATATGCTTGGTCTTTCACAGCTCTCTTCTTCCCACAAACTATCCTTTTGTATACTACCAAATTCTCATCTTTCTTTACGTAACTGGGGCGTCTACGTTGTTGCAACATACTGATTTATCACTTACAAGAAAAGATGACAATCTCTCGTTCTACGTACAGTGTATAGCTAGTATTATTCCTGAATCATACTTAGAAACTCTTTATTTATGTAGGTAACCAAAGATGAAAGTGCTTCTCACCAAGTAAGATATCTCTCTATCTTTCCCTCCAAAACCACATTACTTATCAGTTATGAGCATATTTACCTTCGAATGATCAAATTACAACAATCATTACAAGAGGTTTGAGTTCCACGGACATCTCGTTAGCCAAGTGAATAATAGATACGATATAATTGAGTTACACAAGTTCTAAACGTTATCATTTGCCACGATTCTGATTCTATTCACGGATAATTGCAATGTCTAAGTCACGTTATTGAAATTTCAGCACAGTGGTGGTGAACCTGATCTTGTGGAACAACTCAACGATTTAATCGACGGTTTCAATCTTGGGTCTAATATCGCCGAAGCAGCTACAACAGTTGCAGAAGCTGGATGTTCCATTATGTAGCTGGAGGAGGTATTTTTGCCGACGGTCACGTTGCAAGGTAGCAAAGAGTAGTGTGATCAGTTGAATGAAAAAGGAATGTTTCGAATTTTGTACTTAAAATGTTTGTCGGTATGCCTACATAAATAATGTGATTGGTCAGTTGCCCCAAATCGGCTATGTGACCGATACATTATAATGCTTTGTCTATATAGACAACACGTGTTGATGGTTTGACGGTCTTGGTATCATCTTCGCTTAATCCTTGTAAATGGTGTTATAATGTCAATGCTATGTTGAACAATTGGAATAAATGCGGGGTTGACTCGGCACACGACTATGTATAATTTATTATGTGGTGGATATTATCGACAAAAGGGTCATTTATGTAGGCATTTTTACATGACGCAGCTACAATTTGAAAACTTGAGCAATTGTCCAAATCAATAATAATGAATGTATTTTGTATGGAGTGCATGGTAGAATATTCATGTGATTCAAGAAATTCAATCAATGCTAAAGAAAAGATACATGAATGATGTGATTTAAAAAAATGATTGGACGTCGGATCACTATAGTGTGAACTATCTATGAATAAGCCTGATACATCAATTTACTCTCTCAACAAGGGTTGAGTTTTTCTCTTTATCCCGCAAGGTGATAGCTGTTTCAATCTACAAAAACCCCAAAATCTGTAATACATGGCAGCTTTTAGGCACACTCCACCTGATTAAAGCTACCCATTCATGTTTTATCCTCCGGATGGCAGAATGTCTGCAAGTTTTGCTGGGTCTTGCGTTGCATCCTCCGATCCTTCTGTTTCCTGATGACCCAAGAAAGAATGATGCTTCGCCGGAGTCCTTCGAATCCCCCAGATCCTCACCCTTTCTGTTATCCCAAGGGATCGTAGTTTTCTCCGCTAGGAGTGTGTAGCCGAGACTATCCAAGGGCTGGAAGATTTGAGGCCCTAGGGTTTTACGTTTTCTTTCAGTGGGAATTGGGTTCTGTCGGTGGGTAGTTCAGTTTCTTGAAGCGAATCTCCCCGCTGAATGATAGCAATATAACCCCTCTTCAAAGCCATTACCTCTAGAGCTGCCTTCACTCCATTACCAAATTTCCTCAGTGTCTCGGCAAGTCTAGAATCGGTGGTAGGAAATGGAAGACAAAGAGGACAATCATCTTCGTTTGGCAGCACTATGTAGACGACTGGGAGATTTGTGGTCTGACGAAGACATCACGGACCTAGGGGACGACATTCCAGAAGAAGAATAACAACAAAGTGAGTTAACTCTTTACGGCAAGCTATTTTTGAAGCCAAATGTTAACTTGCAAGCTTTCACTAGCACTATGAAGAGAGCATGGAAAACATATTCTATCAAATGTGAGTTAATTGAACCAGGTTTCTTCTCGTTTATATTTCAATCAATAGAAGAAAAAAGAAGGGTGCTAGAATTGAGGCCTTGGTCCCTTGCGGGTAATCTATTAGTCCTTAGAGAGGGAGACCCAAACATACCTAAGCATTGTTATGAATTCACACATTATGTGTTTTTGGTACATTTTATAGGCCTTCCTCGAGCTAGAGTTACTGAAGATGCCATACGCTTGTTAGCTTCTAGATTGGGGAAAGTGGAAGAGATAAAAATCGAGGCGAGAAGCAATAATTCTCGGAAAAATAGAAAGGCCAGGGTGTTGCTGAATCTGTCCAGCCCCCTTAAAACAGGTACTGTGATAAACTGTGGGGACAAGAAATGGTGGATTGATTATAAGTATGAAAGGCTCCCTCACTTTTGCTATTCTTGTGGTCGAATTGGGCATTATGCTAATTTTTGCAATGAAATATCCTATGAAGAAACTGGACTAGCTCAGGATTAACTAGGTTTGTTTGGCTCATGGCTAAAGGCAGAAGTTAGAGAAGTCAGCCCTTATTGGAAGACATTTTATATTAAACTCGAACTCTCTGCCCCAGAAGAAGAGGTGGTAATGGAGACCCAAACAGAGATGACTGAAACATCCATAAAAATAGCAGCAGAAGATCAAAATGCACTAGCTCTTGTCCCTGTCCAACTTGAAAAGACATAACAAATGAGTATAATCAAAAGGCACAACTCGGATCAATATCAAACACTAAGGCCCTGTTTGGCAACATGCCAAACAGTGACTGATTCTAATTTTTGTTCCTGGAATCGGTTTGGGACGAAATCGCGTTTGGTAAAAATTTTGTTCCCGAGAATTTGTTTGGAGTAGATTTGAGAATAAAAAAAAGTTGATTCTGCGTCCGAGAATTAAAAAAAGAATCAACACAATAAAACTCTTCTTCTTTCCTTCCGCCATCCCGTGACCGTCGCCCGCCGCCGCCCGCCGCCGTCCGCCGCCGCCCACCACCGACCGCCGGTCCGGCGAGCTCGCCTAGCCCCGTCGAGGCCCACCTATCCACCGGCGAGGCTAGGCTGAGGCTCGCCAGGGCTAGGCGAGCCCGCCTAGCCACCGGCCGGGCTCGCCTAGCCTGATCGGTGGCCAAGCGGGCCTTGCCTAGCCCTAGCGGGCCCGCCCCGTCACCGGCGACGCCGATCGAGGCCCGCGACGCTGTCGCATCCCTCGGCGACGCCGGTCGGCGACCGGCAAGAAGAAGAAGAAAAATAGGAGAAAAAGGAAAAAATGAAAAGAAAAAATGAAAAAGAAAAGGAAAAAAAAAAAAGGAAAAAAAGGTAAAAAAAGTAGAAAAAATTATTTAAAAATAAAAAAATAATTTGGAACAGAATCAATGGACACATTATCAAACGCAATTCTATTCCGAATCAAAATTTTAGACGATTCTACCAAACACGTTCTTTTACTCGAATCGGTTCCGGGAACATAATAAAAATAATCATTTCTTGTCGGAATCGGTTAATGAAAATCGTTGCTTGAAACGTGTCCTAACTCTTTCTCCAGCGGGAAATGAGATACATTCACAAAATACTAAGAAAGGTAAGGTGACTTACAAAGCTCCTACGGCTAAAAAACAAAAGCGGGTCAACCCATATGAGAAGAAAACCCCACAAGAACTTATGGTGGATGAAAACCTACTCTTGGATGCCCCTATTCAATCTTGGGAAGGGGTGAGTACATGGGTTATGGTATGGTGGCCTATGTAGCACGGACACGGACACGCGACACGCGACACGACACGATACTACACGCCAACACGTCATTTTTTAAAAATAGAGAATTTCGACACGTTCCGACACGTTGTATATTAAATATATTTTTATATATAAATACATAAATAAATAATAATAAAAAAATAACCTAGAATTAATTTACACGAAAAATATTAAATAATATCATTCATTATTTTAATTTGTTACAATAATACATAAAACTTAGAGGAAAAAAAATTGTTTAAAGAAAAATGCTGAAATGATATTTTTAAAGTTATTTATTTATCATACATATCATTTTTTATTACTTCTTTCATAGTAAAAGACTTTTAAAAAAACTAAAACAATTATAAAAAAAAAACTGAAAAAAAATTGACCCCGTGCGTGTATATTTATAGCAAATTTATTACTTCTTTTATTACTTTTTTTGTGTATATTTATATTTTGACCCCTCAAGTATTATAAATTTTTAAAATTAACCCCATGCGTGTCGAATCGCGTGTCAAAATTCTGGACTCGCGTGTCGGAGCATCGGAGAGAGTTGACCACGTGTCGGGACATGTCGGAGCGTGTCGGACACGTGTCGGATATGACACGAAGGCTTTCAGAGAGTGTCCGTGCTACATAGATGGTGGCTGGCCCTAATAAGCCACCAAAGCATAGATGAAGCTATTGAGCTGGAACTGTCAAAGGCTAGGCAACCCCTTGACAGTCCAACATCTTAGAGCCTTAGTGGCTCAAGAGAGGCCTAACCTGGTTTTCCTCATGGAGACAAAAAATCAAAATACCGTTATTGAGAGAGTGAGGAAAATGACTTATTTCAAAGCTTCTTTTACTATTGAGCTAGTTGGTTTAGCTGGAGGCTTAGCAATAATGTGGGATGAGGAGGTCAAGGTGGAAGTGGAACGAGGTTCTGGGGAGCTCATCAACATAAAATGCAAGGATCTTACTAGCGGCGACCTAATGAGGATATCATTTTTACATGCACCAACAAATTTTCAAGAGAGACTGAGACTATGGGGTGCAGTGAAAGAAAGCAACATCTCCAATCATCTCCCATGATTATGTATAGGAGATTTCAATGAAATACTTCACCAATGGGAAAAGTTTGGGTGCAGAGAGGTGGACCGATACATAATTGCAACTTTCCGGAGTTTCTTGGATGATTGCTCTCTTATGGATATTGAAAGTAAAGGCTGTGCTTACACTTGGTCAAACAATAGGGAAGGCCGCGCATTAGTAAAGAAGATATTAGATAGGGCACTTTGTAATTTGGAGTGGAGTGTACTATATCCAAATGCGATGGCTTTTGCATTATCAGCAATAGGTTCGGATCACATCCCAATTGTTCTATCCCTACATCAAAAGGAAAAGAAAAGTTAAAAAATGGTTTAGATTTGAACCATTTTGGCTCGAAAACCTTGAGTGTGAGGAGGTGATTAAGCGAGTATGGCATGTAAATAGCTCTACTGAAACCAGTCTTACACAAAAAATAAGGCTGGTTACGGCTGAATAACTCAAAAGGAGTAGGAGGAAGTTTCAAAATGCACAAAAACAAATCAATCCCCTTAAATTCCAACTTATGGAGTTAACAAACTCAACGGGAGCAAAACAAAGAGGAAACCAGCAACATTGTTCAGAAAATAGAAGAGTTGTGGAAGTGAGAAGAGATGTATTGGTGCATAAAGTCTAGAATAGAATGGTTAAAATGGGGGGATCAAAACACCAAGTATTTCCATGCAACTACTGTCACGCCTCGAACTCCGAGCACGTGCCCATCCCTCTCTGGTCGATAATATTTTGCAACTTCCCAGGACGAGTTGCCGACCATTTTCCTTTTATTGCACATGCGGAAGCGAAAAGAAATCCTCTAACAGTAATCATCTCGGGATAGAAAGCAGGAAACAGATTCACAAACCAAAACACACCTTTATATACACATGGAGTCATGTACAAGGTCTATGACCAAAAGACTACAAAAACTGGCTTTCCAAAAAGAAGCGGTCTTAACTGACTTATACTTCAGATTATCTCCTCTCGGCTCCAAGTCCTCCACTTGATGACTCTGAAAATTTTGCCTACAATGGGGTGAGATATAAATCTTAGCGAATTCATGCTCTAAACCCCGATTATGAGGGAAATACGCGAAGAGGCGTCCTACCACACAATCATGCCAAATGACTTATCTCGCCTCAGTTCCACCCTACAGGTTAGTATAGTTTATATTACAAACAGCCATACAGATATGAGCAACATTTAAGCTCCAACAACTGGAACGCCACACTCAATTCTTAAACCAGCACAGGGGTCCTGATTATAGAGCAAAATCATTATGACATGTCTCATACCGTGCCACACAATTTTGTCCCATAATCCGGCGCATCTATTCCACTCAACATGTGTTCTAATTGATAATTACGCCCACTCTAAGACACGGCCTACTTGAAGTTCGGTGGTCTACTAGCGTTGCCAGGCATCGTCTCACCCCATTGAGCACGGTTACGTCTTTCAAAGACGACTTTCTCGAAGGAGTATAGGTCCAGCCTCTACTATGACTCAAATCCTAATAAATTGGTATCCCATATAGTGTAACGTCTATCCAACATAGTTCGGGGACAAGTTCTCTTAACTAACACACGACCAATCAATCTCGGCCCAGGACACCGTACATTGTACTCAAATGCCTCAATCAAAATAGTGATCATAGCCTATTTTCTTCGTATTAAAAACACCCCGTGAAAATAGTCGTGCGTGGGTACACGGTTAGATTGGACCCGGAAAATTCATAATCCTCTTTTTAAAATCCCATTGGTTTATATAGTATATAACACCATTTTCGGTGTTTAACCTGACACCTGAGATTTTCTAAATAAATGTTAAAATTCACAATTTTTGGAATAATTGACCCAATTTCCAATCAACACTCAAATTTCACAAAATAACACTTGATTGCAGAATTTAACTACACCATTGCAATCAGCACAAAATTCCGGCCACCGGCTATCCTGACCTAATTTTCGGAAAATATTTAATAATTAAATAATTATTGAAATTAATTAAATAAATACATTAAAAACTAAAAATGCTAACTTAGGCCAAATAATTATAATCTAGTCACCTATTGAGCTAATTAAATTATTCTAAGCGTCCTAGCTATATAAACAATACACTAATCTAATTAATTATAAATTTCTAACCACCTAATTAATTAATCTAACTATCCTAATTTAACTAACTAAACTAATAATTAAACTAATTACACTTAAATAAATCTAAACACCCCTTCAATGTTATTAGCCTACTAAGAAAAGTTTAGTGCATTAACTCACCGGTTTATTGTGGAAATCGGTTCACCGTGACGACGGCGTGACGGTGGCAGAAACTCGAATTTTCGACGGCGTTAACGGACACTTGGGCCGGGCCCAAAGGCCTTGCAAGGCCATAGCAAATTGGTGGGCTTGGGCTGAACTTGCAATTGGGCTTAGCTTTGCGGGCTTGGGCTCGGAATCGAGCTTCTAATGGGCTGCTGGAATGTAATTTAAGACGGGCTTAAAACTTGGGCTGAACAATTGCGAGTTGGGCCGAATTGTTAGTCTCTTGGGCTGATCCACAAAGAAGCTGGGCTGCTGGGCTCACTTGGGCTGAGATGGGCTTGCTGGACTTGAAAAAAAATCACGTGGGTTGGAATTGGCGGGCTGATTCGGTGGGCTTGGTCTTTGATGGAGTTGGCGATGCTCGGGCGTGGGAGGAAGCGGACGAAGGTAGCTGTTTTGGTGGGGTCGTCTAGCTAGGGAAATCTTGATTGAAGAGTTGAAGACGCGTGGGTTGGTGTTGCTTCGGTAGGATGAAACAGGCGGACAGAGGATGAACTTCGGTGGAGTGGTGGAGCTTCAAAGGTCCATGGCGTGGGCGCTGTAACATCTCGGGCCCACACTGTGTAATATTGTCCGCTTTGGGTCACCCGCCCTGGCGCGGACGAACCGCCATCCCAGCCACGGTCTCTTCCCTCACGGCTTTAAAACGCGTTACACAGGTGAGAGGGACCCAAGCCTTATAAGCTAACCAAGATCTCCCTCCCTAGGCGATGTGGGACAAGAGAGGAGGTTGTTACACTCTCCACCTCTTAACAGAATAGCGTCCTTGCTATGGCCCCACGGGCGTCAGAACAGCATTCGGGCTGTGATCCCACATGCGGTTGGGAGTCGGCTCTGATACCACTTGTAACATCCCGGGCCCACACTGTGTAATATTGTCCGCTTTGGGTAACCCGCCCTGGCGCGGACGAACTGCCATCCCAGCCATGGTCTCTTCCCTCACGGCTTTAAAACGCGTTACACAGGTGAGAGGATCCAAGCCTTATAAGCTAACCAAGATCTCCCTCCCTAGGCGATGTGGGACAAGAGAGGAGGTTGTTACACTGTCACACCCCAAAACTACAAAGAATGGGGATGACACGGCCGTCCTTCTTATACAAAGGAACGCAGCCTCAAACACAACTAACAAACTGATATTAACTTATATATATCTCAAACCATATATATATATATATATATCAGATAAACCAACAAATTGGTTATAACATCAGAGTTTCTATAATCCACCAAAAGGAGAAAAGAGATATACGTTTAAAACTCAGACGATCCAACTACTAGTAAGTATTATTTGCACCACTTCCTTGAACCATACCAAAAACAAAATAGAACTCCTCAAAAGTTCCCACCGACTACGCACTCGCTCTATTCGCCGCTAGCTGAGGAACCTAAAAAGATTAAAGGAGGAATGGGATGAGCAACCACAGCTCAGTGAGTAGAACATATCTTCTAAGCAGATCGAACAAACCCCTATGCATGTATACAAACCAATACCAAATTTCATAACGCCAATTCAATATATAAAATACATATCGAATCATATAAAAGTTATTTCTCATCATCAAAGCTTTATACTAATATGGAAAACTCATTTAAATCACCATCAAAAGTTAAGTATCAATGGTCGAATCCATTGAATAATCTCCATCAAAAACACATATCAATGGTCTATCCATTGATCAATCTTTTGCTTAATAACTAACCATGGTCACGACACAATGCCTTGTGACAAGGCGACCAAGATTCTCCCCTTGGCAAGGTCTCCACCTACAAAGCCGGTGGCTAGGCCCAGAAGGATATCCTAAACCTGGTATGCATACCCCAAAAACCCATCACTGGATTCACAGTCATATTGAACATAAATAACCATTTTCCAATACCAGAAATCCAATCCAAAAATCAATATCTCAAACCAAATAAATAACATTTTGCAACATAGCCCATCATCCATTTTCATATTTGTTGCTCAAATCATCATAAATCTTTCCACAAATCAGTCGCAAAGCAATTTCATATATGTTTCTCCACAAACCTTGTATAACATGTTTTTCAAAGATTCACAATCAACTAAAGGGTAGCAATTGCTCGATCTGACTTTTATGCAATAAAAATGCTCTTCTCAATTCAATATATATACATATATATACTTCAAGACATGATTTTATAAAACCAAAGAAGATATAGTACCACTCACCTCGTTGTCGACGACCAAACGACGAATGATACCCGTATCGTCGAATTCAAGGTCCTATCAAATAACCGAGAAAAATGTTAAAATCTAATAAAACTCTGTCTCTATTTCGAAACAACTAAATTACGCCTTAACTCTAACAAAAGGACTTCTACGCGCTAACAAATCGCATAACCAAAGCGATTGTTCAAGCCATTCGCAACACGAAATTTAAGTGCAAAACTTGATTGCGCCTTAACTTTCTCTTCCGAACTCCGAATCCGAACGTACATATAGTCAATAGAGAGCCCTTGACACATATTACAAGAATCCCAACTTGACCGTCCCAAAATCAAGCCGGAAAATGACAAAATACGGGCCCAAAGCTGCTGGACCCTAAATTACCATTCTTGCAAAAATACGTGGCTCAACGACTCCAAAATTAGACTTTGCCGCTCGGTTTTCCAAAAATTTTGAATTTAAGTCCTAAATCCAAAATTACTTCAATCGGACAAACGAGGGCTTGATCTCTTACCGGGTGCTGTGTTATGGAGTTGAGTTGGCTTGACTAGGCATCCGAGGCATGCACGTGCCAAAACCCATTTTCCTTTCTTCCCTTTCTTCTTCTTCTTCTTCTTCTTCTTCTTCTTCTTCTTTTCTTTTTTGGTCGAGGACCCCTTAGCTTCTATTTAACCGAACCCTCCCCCTCTCCTTTTTGCTTTAATAACTTTTTAGTTTCTTTTTCAGTTTCTTCTTTTGGGGCCCACTAACATAATATTACATTATTGCATAATATTACAGGCGCAAAGTGAGTTGTGGTTGACCGAGCATGAGGTGTGCTGGCGTGAGCTGAGCGAAGAGAACACTAGGTGGAGCAGCTTCCGGCGTGAGCTGCTTCGATCGGTGGTGTTGGGTAACGCACAAAATCAAAAGAAAAAGAAGGGCTTCAATGGACTTGCAGCTACCAAAGGAGGGAGAGAGACAAGGGAAATGAAAGTAAAAATAGAAGCAGAAAGGGTCAAGGAAATGGAATGCACAAAGATGGAGAGAGAGGCTAAGTTTACGGAGGAAGATTGGCAAAAAGGGGAAAAAGAAGTCAACATCTTAGCTATTCCATTAATTGGTTGTCGCCCCCCCTCGGTTAGTCTTCATAAATATCTCTAATGTTCCCCATAATTCTTTCTTGCTCAATTAATCACAAATAATCCACTTTTGATACAAAAAATGCAGCCTTATTTTATAGCTCTGAATTTCACCAGTTTAACTTCAATTTCTCCGATTGAGGTCCAATCTTAATGAAGAAAAATCCCGTATAGTTATCTGTAAATCCCTAACACTCAAAGGCTCGGCTTGGAAGTCCAAATTTCCTTTAAATTGGCTCATCTGAATTTCCGTTAATTTTCCGCAACGTTCTAATCGATTTTCCGTAAAAATTCCGGAATTTCTGAAAATTTTCGGAAGGATGAGTCGTCGTTCTTAAAATAACTTGTGACACCACATAATTTTCAATTTCTAAAGTTGGGTTTAAATTCGTGCTTAATTTCAATCCGACGCACTTTTAGCATGACCTAGTTTACTGGGTAACTTTTATGAATTTTTAGTGTAATTGAATCGTGATTGATTTATCTCGAGTCACAATGTGCATTTTCAACACATTGGCGACTCTCGGTTATCGTGAAAATCTTGAGATTTCAATTACGGGCACCGGGTACCAAAACGATAGAAAAATCGGTCTAGTGTCGATTGACTAGTATTTTGCAATCAAGTGGAATCACCCACACTCTGATCACATATCTTAATCAAATCAACCCATCTCTAATCTCTAATTGATTTCGACAGTGCTGTAATGACCCTTACAGACTAACATGATCGAACAGTCGATATGTGATTGAATTCTCAAGTTCAATTGCATTTAGATTCCTTAATTGCTTCCCTAGATAGTCCAGTTATCTCGTGAGTGTTCAACTCAAAAAATAGCACTATTGACATGTCGATGAAAGGCTCGATTTATTTAATCAAAAATAAATTCTAAAAATTCAGGTTGTCACAACTCTTCTCATTTTATAAAAATTTCATTATCGAAATTTAAACCTATTACAATCTTTAAACAAAAAGGTGGGGGTACAATCGTCTCATCGACTCCTCAGTTTTCCATGTTGCTCCTGTAGTGTCGTGGTGTTGCTAGACCACTCTGACCAACGGGATGATCTTGATATGTCGAACTTGCTCCTTGTGATCCACAATTTGAACCGGGCTTTCCACGTACGATACTTTGTCGTCCATATTTAGTTCTTCAAAATTGAGTACGTGGGTCGGGTTAGGCTCATACTTAACATCGACACGTGAAAGACATTATGCACTTGCGCCAACCTTGGCGGTAATGCAAGACGATACACTAGGATCCCGATTCTTTCAAGAATCTTAAATGGACTTATGTACTTCGGACTCAGTTTTTCTTTCTTGCCAAAGCGTGAAGTACCCCTCATTGGTGACATTTTCAGAAAAACGTGATCATCAACTTGAAATTCCAACGGTCTTCGGCACTTATTTGCGTATTTTTTTGTGCTCTAAGTGGTCTTTAATCTGTCTTTGATAACGGCAACTGCATCCACTAACTGCTGAACTAACTCTGGGCCTGTGATTTTCCGTTCCCCGACTTCATCCCAACATACCGGTGTTCTACATGCTCTACCATACAACGCTTCAAAAGGAGCTATCTAAATGCTCTGTTGATAGCTGTTGTTGTAGGCAAACTAGATAAGGTGAAGCTGTTCCTCCCAGCTTCCCTTAAAATCCAACACGCAACCTCGTAGATATCTTCAAGGGTTTGAATTGTCCTCTCAGATTGGCCATCCGTCTGAGGATAATAGGCTGTACTGTATTGTAACTTTGTACCTAGAGCACTCTGCAAACTCTTCCAAAAAGTGGCAGTAAACCTCGGGTCTCGATCTAATATAATCGTCACCGGCACTCCATGCAGATGAACTATCTAATGCACGTACAATTCTGCATGTCTATCTAAATCAAGATCCTTTCGTATTGCAATGAAGTGAGTCGACTTTGTCAGTCTATCGACCACTACCCAAATAGATTCATTACCTCTCTGACCCCTTGGTCAGCCTATCACGAAGTCCATCGTAATATGTTCCTATTTCAACTTTGGGATCTCGAGAGGTTGCAGAAATCCTCTCAACTTACAATGCTATGTCTTTACTTGCTGACACGTCAAACACTTGGCGACATGCTTGGCTATATCCGCCTTCATATTGGACCACCAATAGTGTTGACGTAGATTTTGATACATTTTTGTACTGCCAAGATGAATGCTGTAACTACTACGATGAGCTTTTGATAAGATCTCTTCCTTAAGCTTTGCATCGTCAGGTACACACAATTGTCCTTGGAACCTCAATGTTCTGTTCTCAGAAATATGAAAGTCAGTTTTTCTTTTATCGGTATCATCTTGCAGAATCTTCTGAATATCTGGATTTGTTGGATATAGTGCTTTGATTTTGACCTGAACATTCGGCTCAATTCTGAGAGTGGCCATAAGACTTGAAATGTGACCTACCTCAAATTTGAAAACCGAATCTCTAGCCTTCTTAATCAAAGTCCATTCCTTGAGTACCATCTGTGCAACTGAGGACTTTTGACTTAGTGCATTTGCGACCTTATTCGCCTTTTCAGGGATATACAAAATATCACAATCGTAATCCTTCAGGAGTTCCATCCAACGACTCTGTCTTATATTCAACTCATTTTGAGAGAATAGATACTTGAGACTTTGATGGTCAGTGAAAATCTGGAATCTTTCTCCGTACAAATAGTGTCTCCAAATCTTCAAAGCAAAATAATTACTGCGAGTTCCAAGTCATGTGTCGGGTAATTCAGCTTCGTGAGGTCTCAACTGACAGGATGCGTATGCAACAACTCTACCATGTTGCATTAACACGGAACCCAGTTCTTTGAAAAATGCATCACTGTAGATCTCCTATCCTCCAGGACTAGATGGTATGGCTAGTACATGTGCGGTAGTAAGCTTTTCCTTAAGTTCTTGGAAACTACACTTGCAATTGTTTGTCCATATGAACTTTTCTTCATTCTTCAAGAGTTGAGTCAACGGTGACGCTAACGCTGAAAACTCTTCCATAAACCGTTTGTAATAACTCGCTAAACCCATAAAATTTTTAATCTCTGTCATGGTTGTCGGTCTTGGCCAACTGATAACTACTTCGATCTTGAAGGGGTCCACAGAGATTCATTCACCTAAAATCACGTGACCTAGGAAAGCAACACGAGTCAACCAAAACTCGCACTTGCTAAACTTAGCATACAATTCATAAGTCCTTAGAGTTTGCAGTACCAATCTCAAATGCCCTTCATGCTCCTCTGTTCTACCAGTATATCATCAATGAACACGATCACAAATTGATCCATAGATTCCTTGAAAACTTGGTTCATCAAATCCATGAAAGCAGCTGGGGCATTCGTCAACCCAAACGGCATCGCTGTGAACTCGTAATGACCATATCGAGTATGAAATGCTGACTTTGGAATGTCTTCTTTTCTAATCCTCCGCTGATGATATCCCGTCCTTAGGTCGATCTTTGAAAATATCAACGCTCCTTGTAGCTGATCAAACAAGTCATCGATCCTTGAGAGTGGATACTTGTTCTTGATCATCACCTAATTGAGTTGACGATAGTCGATGCACAAACGCAACGAACCATCTTTCTTTTTCACGAATAGAATTGGTGTTCCTCAAGGTGATGCATTGGGACGTATAAATCTCTTATCCAATAATTCATGTATCTGCATCTTTAGTTCTTTCAGCTTAGATAATGCCATCTAGTAAGGAGTCTTAGAAATTAGCTCTATCCCAAGGGCTAACTCAATCACAAACTCTATCTCTCTCTCTAACGGCAGACTTGATAATTCTTTAGGGAACACATCTGGAAATTCTTGAACTACTGCAATGTCTTCTAACTTCAGCTCTTCAACTGTCGTATCCACGACAATTACCAAGTAACCTTGATAACCCTCACCTAACAACCGGGTTGCCTCTAGTGACGAGATTAGGGAAATCAAGAGTCCTCCTTGACTCTCAATTGTTGACACCTAAATTTTTGCAAAAAAAAAATCATTTCCGAAAGATGGAAAATTGCTTTTCCACAAAAATATTTCATGTCAAATTCTCACATATAAATTATCTAGGTGTTTAGTATAGTTTTTTTAATGGAAGATGTTTTTCCTTAAAAAAATTAAATTAAATTAAAAAAAAAAGAAGAAGAAGAAAAAAAAAAGAAGCAAGATAGGGCCAATGATCTAAATGTGATTAGCCAAGCCTAAGAGGTCAGATTGTAATTAAAACAACAAGTTGGGGCCAAAATGCAATTTTCAAAAGTTGAGGGACCAATTCGAAAATTTTGTAAAATATCACCCGAGCCCTTAAATCATCATCTTGGTCCACAATTAAGTTGAAATTTAACTTGGGCTAGGTCGAATAAATCAAATTGGGCCAAAAGGACCAAATTTGCATTGAATTTAGTATTTTCAGATAAGAAAATTACTAACTTTGAAGGATTTTTTTTGCAAAATTGGGTGGGCAAAATTGTAAAATCTGGTCGAGATCTTAAACTACTATACATGAGCTTGTTAATTGACCAAAAATCGCAGCCAAATTGATGGATGAAAGCACCCAAACCAGCTGACAAATCTCAATTCACAAGTTGCTCTGAATTTGGAGTTGCTGAGTAAGCAACTTGGTGGCCCCACCATATCCTCCTTAGCTACCCAACTAGCTTGATCTTTGCACGTGATTAAAGATCATAATTAGTAGTACAAGTGAACCAAAATTGGCCAGGGATAAGCTGCTGAAAGCAAGGGAAAGTTGCAGCAAAATCGGCACACTCAACATCTGCAAAATTTGAAAATTTTGGCTAAGTCAGAAAGTGGGTGAACTGCTCAGTTGGTGGGCTTGGTGGGCTTCAAGGCAGGGTGGCAAAAAGCCGATCAAGAGATTTTGGAGCAAACTGTTTGCAAATTGATTTCTACATTTCTCAAACAGTTTGTTTGAAATTGTTTTGGAGGAGAATCGGAAGTAAAAATTTTAGCTTTCTCTATTTACAAGTAGAAATAGAAATTACGGACCCAACCCGCGGATCCGACCCGGTCGGTTTTATTTTGTTATTTTAATATAAAATAATATTCTAATAAATAAAAAATAAATATTTTATATCAAAAAATCGAAATGTTTTATTTTCAAAAAATATTTAAAAAATGTTTAAAAAATGTTTTATTTTCCAAAAAAATCGAGAAAAATCAAAAATAATTTATTTTCCAAAAATATTAAAAAATATTTTATTTTCACAAAAAATAAAAAAATCAAAAATATTTCATATTTTCAAAAAATGCCAAAAATCCAAAAAAAGCCAAAAATTCATGAAAAAGCCAAAAAAATTCAGAAAAAGCCAAAAAGACTTGTATTTTTCCAAAATACCAAAAAAGGTAAAAAAAAATCCCTTTTATATCCAAAAAATTAGAAAAATACTCAAAAATGTTTTTCCTCCCAAAAATGCATGGAAAATCCCTCAAAAATACATTATTGTAGGCAAATACTATGTCATGGATTCTGGTTATGCAGCAATTCCGGGATTTTTAACTCCTTTTAGAGGTGACCGGTATCATTTAAATGAGCATAGGGGTAGAGCGAGACGGCCAACAACTGCAAGAGAATTGTTCAACTATAGGCATTTTCTTTAAGGAATGTCATTGAAAGATCATTTGGGGCATTGAAGAATCGCTTTTTCATTTTGAGGCACATGCCCTCATTTGCACTTCGAAAGCAAGCACATATCGTAATTGCATGTTGTGCCATCCATAATTACATCCGTGATCAAGACAAGATGGATAGGAACTTTTCCCTATATGGAGATCCGATGTACTTAATGCAGTGGACAAGATCTATGAAGCATGCTTGTTTGAGGGATAATAATATGCCGGAAATTCCATGAAATTGTATTTTCAAGAATGCATTAGTGTTATTTCGACTATTATTTTGTATTTGAAGACTAATCAATTTCTATTTCTAGCACAATTTCCATTTTATTAATTTCAAATCTCACGAAATTGCGACCTCCATGTCAACTAGTACCTCCAAAAATCACTTCGTGGTCTCAAAAGAATGCAAAAAAATGTAGTGACTTAAACCCGAATCTTGAATGAGGAGAATAAATACATTAACTATTTGCATATTAGCATTTGAAACTACCAAATCTTTTATAGTTTGCATATTAGCATTTTTATACTAATTACTAGCTTTTATTTACATAAATTGCTAATGTTTTGAAGTTCTTAACTACTCTATCGAATTACCAATATAAATTAAAGTGATTTACCAACTCAAATTAAATTACCATCACAAGCACCAAGAAATAAAAAGGATGGGGACTGATTCATGGGAGAAAACCCATCAAATTTCATATCAACCTTCAGAGAGAAAAAGGGATGAAATTTTCCTTCAAAAACACCTACTCATGGGAAATTTTCATATCAACCTTCAGAGAGAAAAGTGAAATTTTCACAAAATTGTAGTTAAAAGTAGCCAAAACCTTCAACTAGAGAGTGAAACTTTACTCAAATAGCTTTTCATCTATAGGTGGCACGTCTCAAATGGAGTTTGGGAAGGTCTCCTAAAGCCTCCCTAAAAATCACCCTCTTGGCTGGTCAAGGGAGTCCTAAGATTTTTCTTAAGTGTTGCGCCTGGTTGGTCACGAGTGAGGAAAAATGAGTGTTTTTGAGAAAATTGAGAGACAAATGAGGAAATCCATGACTTAAAAGACAAACTAGAATACATATAGTCTGGGTTGATTTTAACTTGGCCAACAAAGAAGGTTTGGAGGTCTAATTTTGGAAGTCAACGAAAACCTTCGTTGTCACTTTTTCTTCTACAGATCTCTCTTGCAGTTTGAAGGAACCAACTTCCATGTGCTTCCAGAGGACAATTTCTTGGTTTCCTTGGCCAAGAGTCACTTGAAAAAGAAACTAGGAAGCAAGGTAAGCATCCTAGATGTATTTTTATTTGAGTTTGAATATGTTTTGATCATGAAAATCGAGAAGGAAACTAGTCTGAAGAACTGATTTCTGAGGTTCAAATTTTTCTTAGTGTTCAAAACCTCTTAAATACCCCTACATGCTTGACTTGTTACTCCCCTTTGCATGCGTTTTTTTCGTCGTTGTTGACTTTGATGAATGTTACATGGGAGTACAAATAATGCATAAGACAATCCGGTTTAGTCTTTAAATCTCCTCGTGAACCATGAAACCATCTATAACATGAGCCAAAAACCAAGCCAATTCAAATTGAGACATGGTTAGCCAACATAGCTCATTCATGCATGCTTCTTGGAGAGTTCATTTTGATGTGTTCGGTTGATCGTTCTCGATGATGTTTATGGCATTTGAAAGTCCATGTTACCTATTTTCATATGGATTGAGTGATATTTCATATAGATATTGCATGTGATGGCTATCAGGGCTTCAATTTGAGCATATGATATGTCTGTTTGACTTGAGTTCAACACCAGATTTGCAAAATGACCCCAAGCCACATATTAGAGGTCATTTTCAGCTTGGTTTTTGTGTGTTCCAGGCTGTGATTTTTAGCTAAACCCGTTCTTTGCATATAATAGTATATCCTTGATATTTTGCTTTCACATGAGATTGTTTATGGGTCGAGATTGAAGGCCACGAATATGACCCGAGGAAGCCATTTGGAGGTGATTTGATGCAAGTCAAGTATTCGATAAAATGTTGGAACTAAGCTTCGATTTT
Source organism: Eucalyptus virginea (assembly GCA_014182375.1). NCBI lineage: Eukaryota > Viridiplantae > Streptophyta > Magnoliopsida > Myrtales > Myrtaceae > Eucalyptus > Eucalyptus virginea. Next base: position 15,503,077 of record CM024516.1, on the reverse strand, counting down.
GAAATGTCAATTTAAGCTCGATTATTATGATATTCATGTGCTGTGTTGTTTAATGTTAGCATAGATCAATTTAAGAAATTATTATTAATATTTTTTATAAAATATATAAAAAATCTAAAAAATTCAAAAGAATATCAAAGAATATTAGATAGTATCAAATTAGAATAGAAATGACATCTATGAAATCTTCCTAATTTTAAAAGGTCATTTTCCTAATTTGATGCTATTTTGGTATTTTATAACTATTTTTGTAAATAATCCTTTTTGTATAGATTAAAATTATTTAAAGTAATTTCATGCATATTTAAATTCTCATTTTGCTCACGGGGTCCCGTCCCGAGGCATGATAACAAGGTCATGTAATATTATTTGCCCGACTTGTATCGGGTTTTCCTTTTCCATATTTATTTTCAAGTCATTTCAATTTATTGGATATTTATTTACCGCACAACTTTTCATTAATTTGAGTGTAAATTTCTCTTATAAATTTGGTTATGATTAGTCTACATATTAAGGAAATCAAACCTAAAAAAAAAATAAAAATTGCATGGATGCTTAGCAGTTTTATAAGAATTATAATTGGTAATCAAGATTGTGTGGTCATTTAGATAAACAAACTTCCAAGTTAGTGGTACCGTAAGGATGCTAAAAGAAACATTGGCGTAAACAAGTCCCCGATTCTAGAAATCTCTGGTTGCGTAGGAATCGAGACAACACTCCCGCGTCTTGATTGGTTTCTAGCCGACCTCAATAGGCTAGTGGCGACTCCTAGAATTATATAGATTATTAAGAACTAAAAAACAAAATCCAACGTCGCGCGAGGTATGGGCTTGGGAGAGCCCGCGCCTAATTTAGGGCCATTGGTCCACCTCTTTAGGCAAATACCCCTAAACCTTATTCCTTTTTCCCCGAACCAAAAAGAGAGGTCGCGACACCAATAAACTTGAAACTTTCACCCTTTAACGAGATAAACTGAATCGCCTTGCGATAACAGTCCGGTTTAGCTTGTTGCTTGATGAGCCAGTCCATTTCAATTATCGGGTCAAATTCATACATGACTAGGACTATCAAGTCTATTTTCTTCTCTCGCTCACCAATCGTTAACATGCAACCAGGACAACCTATTGTAGCTAATACCTTATCCTTTAATGGTGTTGATATACTAATCACTGACTCCAACAACTCAGAAATCAATCCTACCAACTTAACATATTGCTCAGCTATAAATGAATGAGTTGCACTAAGGTCAAATAAAGCATAAGCAGCGTGGTCGTTCAATGAAACAGTACCTGTAATCACATTAAACGTATCCTCCGCCTGTCCTCTAGTGATGGCATATGTCCTTCCCTAAGCTAGAGATTTGAGTATTCCACCTTGCGGTGCAATTGGTGGCGGAAGTCCTCGATTCTGACCCATCTGCGGCGGTGGCGGCAACTGCAGCCTCATCTGTCTCCTAGGACAGTTCCTGGCCATGTGACCCTGCTGGCCACACACAAAACAAGCACCCGTCCTAGCAGGACACGAGGCTGATCCATATCGTCTCCCGCAGGCACGACACACTCCATTCTGGCTTGACGACTTCCCTATCCCACATTTCCTATTGGGTGGAACAAGATATCTTCCTCCAGCCATAGGTCTTTTCCCAAACCTACTTCCATCCCGATTTGATCTAAATTACAACTCAGATGCGGTGGCTCGTTCATTCAGGTCTCACTCTATCAGTTGGGCCCGCTCATACAAGTCGTTGTAATCTTTCAAATTAAATGGCTCCAGTGGACTTTTCAACTCCTGTCTAAGCCCGTCTCTGAACCTTTGAGCTCGATCTATCGGATCCTCGACCAATCTAGGGGCATATTGCGACAGTTCGGCGAACTTCGCTTCATACTGGTCTACCATTATTGCACCTTAGCTGAGGCACTAAAATTCTGTCATCTTCAGTTCTCTAGCATTGTCAGAGAAGTACTTGTTGTTGAAAACCTCAACGAAGGCGTTCCACTCTGAAACCACACCTTCAAGAAATACTATCCCTTTAGTGGCTCTCCATCACGTGCTTGCAATTCCCTTCAGTTGATAGATTGCAAGGACAACCTTCTCTACCTCGGTGCACATCAGCATTGCAAAGGCATTTTCCAACTCTTGGATCCAGAGGGCTGCAATCTCGGGATCTCCTGAACCAGTGAACCTCGGCGGGTCCAACTTTAGAAAATCTTCTACTAGTTTGTGCATTAGCCTCATAGTGGTCACGTCCTCAGGTGGGGCCTCTGTAGGTACGGCAGCAGGTGTGGTGGCAGGTGTGGTGGCGGCATCAACAACGGCATTGGCAGGAGTAGTAGCGGCTGCGGTAGCGGCGTCTGTAGCAGTGGCTGAAGTAGTGGTGGTGGCAGCTTAATTCTGAGTTTGCTACTCCATATGGTTACCCATTGCCTCTAGCACATGCATGATCCCATCCACCCATGGATCACCATGGATTGCTACTCCAGCATCAACCGGCGGGACTAGTGGCGGTGCTACACCACTCACGCTGGCCTAAGCTAGCGCTTTACCTAGGCTACCTCTGCCACCGACTCTCATCGGCGTCCTAACCTAAGTCACTAGGATAATGTCCTCTGCCTAGGAGTTGTTGGCTCCTAATCACTCATATTGTAGACTCTCTACAAAAATTATTCCTAATTCCATACATAATTAGAAACTGAGTGATCCCATAACCAATCTACCAAACATCTATTACTCACATGCATCAGCATAAAATAAATGTCATTCCTACTAACTATCCCAAGAACCCATCAACCTTATTACTCCAAACACAAACTTCTCTCTGATACCACTATACAAGGATGTCACGCCCCGAACCCCGAGCGCGTGCCCATCCCTCTTTGGTCGATAATATTTTGTGACTTCCCAAGACGAGTTGTTGACCCTTTTCCTTTTATTGCACATGCGGAAGCGAAAAGAAATCCCCTGACAGTAATCATCTCGAGATAGAAAAGTAGGAAACAGATTCGCAAACCAAAACACACATTTATATACACATAGAGTCATGTACAAGGTCTATGACCAAAAGACTAAAAAAACCTAGCTTTCCAAAAAGACGTGACCCTAATTAACCTACACTTCAGATCACCTCCTCTCGGCTCTAAGTCTTCCACTCGACGACTCTGAAAATTTTGCCCACAACAGGGTGAGATATAAATCTCAGCGAGTTCACGCTCTAAACCTCGATTATGAGGGAAATACGCTAAGAGGCGTCCTGACCACACAATCATGCATTTGGCATAGATTACTTACCTCGCCTTAGTTTCACCTTGCAGGTCAGTACAATTTATATCATAGACAACCATATAGATATGAGCAACATTTAAGCTCCAACAATTGGAATGCCGCACTCAATTCTCAAACCAGCACATGGGTCCGAATTATAGGGTCAAACCGTTATGACACGTCTTATACAATGTCACACAATTTTGTCCCATAATCCGACGCATCTATTCCACTCAACATGCATTCTAATTGATAATTATGCCCACTCTAGGGCACGACCTACTTGAAGTTTGGCAGTTTACTAGAGTTGTCAAGCATCGTCTCACCCCTACGTTTCTCAAAGACGATTTTCCCGAAGAAGTATAGGTCCAACCTCTATTGTAACCCAAATCCCAATAAATGGGTATCCCATATAGGGTAACGCCCATCCGACACAATTTAGGGACGAGTTCTCTTAACCAATACATGACCAATCAATCTTGGCCTAGGAGACCATGCATAGCACTCAAATGCCTCAATCAAAATAGTGATCCTGACCTATTTTCTTCGTATTAAAAAGACCCCGTGAAAATAGTCGTGCGTGGGTACATAGTCAGATTGGACTCGGAAAATTCATAATCCTCTTTTTAAAATCTCATTGGTTTATATAGTATATAACACAATTTTCGATGTTTAAAACTCGACACCTGAGATTTTCTAGATAAATTTCAAAATTCACAATTTTTGGAATAATTGACCAAATTTCCAATCAGCACTCAAATTTCACAAAATAACACTCGATTGTAGAATTTAACCACGCCATTGCAATCGACACAAAATTCCGGTCACTAACTATCTCGACCCAATTTCCGGAAAATATTTAATAATTAAATAATTACTGAAATTAATTAAATAAATACATTAAATACTAAAAATGCTAACTTAGGCCAAATAATTCTAATCTAACCACCTATTGAGCTAATTAAATTATTCTAAGCATTCTAGCTATATAACAATACACTAATCTAATTAACTATAAATTTCTAACCACCTAATTAATTAATCTAACTATCCTAATTAAAATAACTAAACTAATAATTAAAATTATTACACTTAAATAAATCTAAAGACCTAAATGTTATTAGTATATTAAGAAGAGTTTAGTGCATAAACTCACCAGTTTATTGCGGAAACCGATTCACCGCGACGATGGCGCGACGGCAGCCAAAACTCGAATTTTCAACGGCGTCGATGAACATATGGGCCGGGCCCAAAGGCCTTATAAGTCCACAACAAATTGCTAGGCTTGGGCTAAACAATTGCGAGTTGGGCCGAATTGTTGGCCTCTTGGGCTGATCCACGAAGAAGTTGGGTTGCTGGGCTCACTTGGGCTGAGATGGGCTTGCTGGACTTGAAAAAAATTCATGTGGGTTGGAATTGGCGGGCTGATTCGGTGGGCTTGGTCTTCGATAGAGCTAGCGACACTCAGGTGTGGAAGGAAGCAGATGAAGGCAGCTGTTTCGGTGGGGTGTTCCATCTGGGGAAATCTTGACCGAAGAGTTGAAGATGTGTGGGTCGGTGTTGCTTCGGTAGGATGAAACAGGCGGACAGAGGATGAACTTCGGTGGAGTGATGGAGCTTAGATGGTCCACGGCGTGGGCGCAAAGTGAGTTGTGGTTGACCGAGTGCGAGGTGTGCTAGCGTGAGCTGAGCGAAGAGAACACTAGGTGGAGCAGCTTTTGCCATGAGCTACTTCGATCGATGGTGCTGGGCAATGCACAAAACCAAAAGAAAAAGAAGGGCTTTGGTGGACTTGCAGCTACCAAAGGAGGGAGAGAGACGAGGGAAATAAAAGTGAAAATAGAAGTAGAAAGGGTTGAGGAAATGGAATGCATGAAGATGGAGAGAGAGGCTAAGTTTACGGAGGAAGATTGGCAAAAAGGGGAAAAATGAGTCAACATCTTAGCTATTCCATTAATTGGTTGTCCCCCCCTTTAGTCTTCATAAATATCTCTAATGTTCCCCATAATTCTTTCTTGCTCAATTAATCACAAATAATCCACTTTTGATGCCAAAAATGCAGCCTCCTTTCTTAGCTCAGAATTTCACCAATTTAACTTCAATTTCTCCGATTGAGGTCCAATATTAATGAAGAAAAATCCCATATAATTATCTGTAAGTCCCCAACATTGAAAGGCTCGGCTTGGAAGTCCAAATTTCCTTTAATTTGGCCAATCTAAATTTCCATTAATTTTCCGTAACGTTTGAATTGATTTTCCATAAAAATCCTGGAATCTTTGAAAATTTTTCGAAGGATGAGTTGACGTTCCTAAAATAGCTTGTAACACCATAGAACTTTCAATTTCTAAAATCGGATTCAAATTCGTGGTTAATTTCAATTTGACACGCTTTTAGCGTGACATAGTCTATTGGGTAACTTTTAGGAATTTTTAGTGCAATTGACCCGTGATCGATTTATCTTGAGTGACAATGTACATCTTTGACACATTGGAGACTCTCGGTTGTCGTGAAAATCTCAAGGTTTCAATTACGGGCACCGGATACCAAAACGATAGAAAAATCGATCTAGTGCCGATCGACGAGTATTTTGCAATCAGGTGGGATCACCCATACTCTAATCACATATCTCAATCAAATCAACCTATCTCCAATCTTTGATCGATTTCGACAGTGTCGTAATGACTCTTGCAGACAACACGATCGAACAGTTGATTCGTGGTCGAATTCTCAAGTCAAATTGCATTTAGATTCTTTAATTTCTTCCATAGATAGTCCAGTTATCTCGTGAGTGATCAGCTCAGAGAATAGCACTATTGGCGTGTCGATGAAATGCTCGATTTATTTAATTGAAAATAAAATCTGAAAATTCAGGCTGTCACAACACAGTTTAAAGAAGACAACGAAATAATATATCTATGCTTTGGCTTGATGATAATACCCGGTGTAGGGATCCCGGGACTCTTAGTCATCATATACGCAGCTCTTATCAATCCTTATTCACCTCAATTGGAGACCGGAATTATCAACTTGTATTAGAGCAATGCCAAGCGGTGGTTAATGAGGAGATGAATGTAGATCTGATTAAACTAGTCACAAAAAAAGAAGTAAAAGCTGCTGTTTTTCAGTTAGGGGCGACAAAGGCACCGGGACCGGATGGGTTAAATAGTTTATTCTACCAGAATCATTGGCTTATTATTAATGACGACATTTTCAGCATGGTGCAATCTTTCTTCAATCAAGGTAAGTTTGAACTAGAGCTAAGTAGAACACATATTACTCTCATCCCTAAAGTAACAAACTCAGAGAACATCACCCAATTCAGACCTATCATCCTTTGCCATTTCAATTATAAAATTATAGCAAAAGTGTTGGCTAATAGGCTATAACCATGACTACCAATGATAGTTTCTGAAGAACAAACAGCTTTTATAAGTGATAGGTAGATCCAAGACAACATATTTATTGTCCAATAGGTGATCTACCAACTAAGGGAAAGAAGGAGAAGGCGTAAATTTCAAGCCATTCTAAAACTAGACATGCAAAAAGCGTATGATAGAGTTGAATGAGATTTTCTATGTGATTATATGCTGAGGTTGGGCTTCCATGAGAAATTGGTCAAATGGATAAAGTAATGTATCTCATCGGTATCTTTCAACATCCTACTTAATGGTGAACCTTCAGCTGCCTTTAAACCCACTAGAGGAATTCGGCAAGGGGATTCCCTGTCCCCTTACCTATTTATTATCATGGCCAACACTCTCTTGACCCTTATGAGTAAATTAGTATAAGACTGAAGTATAAAGGTTATTCATCTCAATTTCACATGTCCAATCCTCTTACACCTCCTTTTTTGCTAATGATGCTATCTTCTTTTTAGATGGTACGATATGGGAAGCTTAGAATGTATCAAATGTACTGATACAATACTGCTATATGTCAGGATAAGTTATAAACCTCAATAAATCAGGTCTTTTCTTTAGGAGAGATTGCCCTCAGGACCTTAAACAGAATCTAGTAGCAAAATTGAGAGTCCATATCTTAGAAAGTTTAGGGAAATGCCTCGGAATCCCATTTAACTGGGGTAGAACAATGAAACAAATATTTGCTTGGATTCTTGCTAAAGTCGAAAGGAAACTTGAATGGTGGGAAGAGAGGTTGATCTCGAAGGCAGGTAAAGAAATTCTCATCAAGACAGTCATTCAAGCCCTTCCCCAATATGCGATGTCATTTTTAAAATTCCAACTTCCATTTGTTGCACTATTGAGAAGAGAATAGCCTCCTTTTGGTGGAAACATAATGTAGATAGAAGAGGAGTTCATTGGAAGAAATGGGAATATCTGAAAATTAGGAAGGATTGTGGCGGCTTAGGTTTTAAAGATTTGGTGGATTTTAACAAAGCTATGTTGGGAAAACAGGCTTGGAGGATTGTTAAAAAAACCGAACGCTTTATGGTGCCAAGTTTTGAAAAGTATTTACTACCCTGGAGGGGATTTCTAGGCAGCAAAAAAAGGAACTCGGCCGTCATGGGGATGGCAAAGTTTATTGGTGAGAAGAGATGCAATCGAACCCGCCACTAAATAGGAGGTTGGAGATGGACAGACAATACGAATTAGAGAAGATGTATGGCTGCCTTTTGGAAGAATCAGAGGCCTAGCAAATAAGGAAGATCCAAGAATGGTAGTTGATTTAATTGATCACAATACAAAGGAATGAGACTTTTTCTGGAAAATGTTGCAAAAGAGATCTTAGCCCATTCTCTTAGCCTGCATCCCCACCCAAACAAGCTTGTATGGACAGCTAACAGCTCGGGTTCATATACTGTCGAAAGTGGCTATAACCGAATACATAACACAACCGACCCCCCCCCACTAGACAAAACCCATCCTCATCCTACCAAGTTTCAAAATCATTATGGAATGAGATATGGAGGTTCTTGATCTCCCCCAAAATCAAATTCTTAATCTGGAATATATGTAGCAACTCTCTCCCAACAAATGTAAACTTGTATAGAAGACAAATGATACATGGCCCAACTTGTCAAATCTGTGGCCAAGCACCAGAGACAATGGAGCACATCTTCCTCCTTTGCGATTGGACAAAAATGTTATGATTAGCCTCTGATTTTCAAGCCGACACAAATCCAGCAGGTATTACTTGCATTGATAGATGGATTTTAGATAACCTCACCTCCAAAGTCGGATCAAGATCGAAGACTCTACTCATTGCTCTTCTATGGCAGATTTGGAAGACTTGCAACTCAACGGTTTTCCAAGGGAGAAAGCCCAACCCTTTCAACACCAAAGCAGAAGCTCGAATAACCATAGATTTGTGCACGAGATGGATCGCCAAAGGGAAGATTGAAATGAGGTGTAACTCAACTGATCAAAGCAGCTTGATGAGGTGGAAACCACCAGATCCACATACGTTGAAGGTAAATGTCGACGCTTCCTGGTGCAGCACGACGTGGGTAGGCTCGGTCATTGGAGTATGCCAAAACATTGCTGGCCTCCTTGTCGTTGGGCTTTACAAAGAAGATTCATGCTCCATCCACTTGGATTGCAGAAACCCTAGCTGTGAGAGAAGCTTTGTTGTGGGCACAAGAGAAAAGAACACTTCGAACTACATGAACAAAACTCCAACTGGAAGACTTCACTGGAATTGATCTACACGTGATCCTTTCTTCAAACAATCTAGCTCCGGTGGATTGCTTATTGGGCCGAGAAGAGCCTCCTTGGTAGGCCCAACCTATTGTTGCTGACTGCACAAGTATTATGGCTCAGCTAAGTGGTGTCTCTATTATCTATGAGTCGAGGGAAAACAACAAGGCCGTGGTTGGGTCGCTAAAGCCCATCGAGACAATTCCCTTCCTAGTAATTGGTTTAATTTCCCTCCTCATCCTTTAATTTCAATACTGTGTTTAGACTTTCCAACTAACGATGCCCCTTTTGGGGGTTAGCAATGATATTTACCATCTTTTGACAAAAAAAAAGAACTATCTATGAATATTTATGGGTTAAGATGGTTGTCCTTCATTTTTATTGATGGTCCCTCAACATGGGCAATGAAATCCCTTTTCCACCCGCAAAGATTTCACTATTGCCATGATCACACCCATTCTTTCCCTCAACCGTATCTCCCTTATCAATAGAAATAGCATCACTTGATCTATCAGCCGCATGGGACAAATATTAATGAAAGTAAACCAATGGAGGCAGCGACCATCGCTAGCGCTCGATCCAACTCTCGCCAAAGAATAGCAAATCCGTGGACAGGAGCTAACAAATAGGATTAACACCCCGAAAAACTCCAAATTGGTAAATATGTGACAAATGTACCGCAAATGACCACAAAATCTAAAATTAGTACACTTATGACAAATTTATCTAAAACTCATTTATTTTATCACCAAAACCTAAAATTGTACATTTGTAAAAAATATACCCTCTATTAAATTGAAATAATGCCACAAAAAACCAAAAAAAAATACAACTGTGGCCTATGAAGAGTAAAATTTCAAATTGTTACACTTATTAACTATCATGTGTCATCAAATTTAGCAATTTGCTGGAAAAATTTAATGGAAACTAATAGAGATTAAATTTATCATAAATGTATTAGTTTAGGGTAAATTTGTTGAAGATATACTAGTTTTGGATTTTTGGTGGTTAAAAAATTAGTTCGGGGTAAATTTGTCACATGTGTACCGGTTAGGAATTTTTCAGGGTATTAACTCTAACAAATAATGGACAAGATAAGATATGCAAGTACCCATTTTTGTTATTGTGATTCATTAAGTAGTGGATGAAATATAACAAAATCCGTGGATCTCATGTCTCATTCTATTTAGTATTATTTCGATTAGAAATTCAAATGAATACACACAACTTCAAGGTTGATGCTAAATTCACATTCATACTGACTCCATCTACACCAAAAAAATTAAATCCCTTGATATTCCCTCTAAATCGCTTAAAGTACGACCTACGAAATTAAAGAAACTTGAGAAGATATTGGACCGATGTGGAGCCAGAAGAATACTTATGGTGGTCGCAATAACTGGTTTCGTAACAGTTGAGGCTAGAGCCTTGTGCGTGATGCCCGGTAAGATGATAGTGAAATTCTTTTACAGCATATGAAACTCCTCGACGCATGTGGATTTACTTTCTGGGGTCTACCCTAGAAATTGTTCTTTAAAGCTTTTAGATATGGTGCATGAACCTCTCTGGTTTGGTCACTTCCTTCCAAATACATGAAGAAAACATTTTTGGTGCGTTGAATCTTTCACCCCAAGAACTTCACTAGCACCCATCAGAGAGTTTAGGTTCATGCACTTGTATCTGAGTGTCTACAACTTAACTCTTTATGACACTGGATTTAGGAATATGAAAACTTCAACCATCATTCCTCGAGGCTCCTAGGTGCAGCGATTTGAAGCAATTTACTGAAGGATTTAATGGCCTGTAACCTTATTCAGTCTGAGATGGTCTTTTGTTTTTTCGATTGGTTTCCACATGTAGGACTTTCGCTTGATTTAAGCTTTTTAGGTGGGGTAAGTTATATTCATTTTGTCAAGTACGATGGCATCATATGAGAAGCTTGGAGGTGAAGTAAAAGGGATGGGAAAGCCTGGTAAGGTGAGATTTATATTGTGACGTTATTGTCACTAGCTTCCGGTATTCACTTTAAAAGACAAAAAAGCACGAACCTTTGAAGTTGACTCCTAATTGCAGCAGACAGGGATTCAAAAAAGTTATTTTCTGTGATGTGAATGAGATTGTGACTTGGTACTGATCAGCAACCGTGTTTCACAGCTGCACTCCCAAGTGGGAAAAGAACCTAGCTGAGTTATGTAGCTTTTGTACTGGGTTTTAGAGTTCCATTTGGCATTGCGGCGTTCATTTGGCATAATTCTTCTGTGTCTTCTCTTGGCTTTTTTGCCAAATTGAGGAGCATGATGATGATGTCATAAGCTGTATCCTCAAGGAAGATTCTCTCCGTCGCGACATCCGAGGGCGTGAATGCAGTCGGAGTCCAATCGGCCTTTATTGCGTGTGGAATGCATGCCTCTGAAGTTGGATTAGGTTTGTAGAAGTTGCTGATATATATTGGGTAGCGTGTTTAGTGTCCAAATATAATTCTTGTCCATCATATTGTTTGCCTTCATTCTTAGTTCTTCGTGGGGATAAGTACCAAAAAAGGTAAACTTGTTATATTGATATTAATTTAGTTATAAATTTTTTAATTGAGTCAATTTAGTTCTCAACATTTTTATATTGATACCAATTCAGTTTATTTGATCAATTTAATTTGAAAATTATTGATATGAATACCGATCATGTATAAAAATTTTAATGGACCATAGCACATTTCGTTGTGCCAGGGCAATTTTCTCTTAGTACACGCTGTGCTTTTACTATTACATAAATCTGGAGGAGGTAGTGCTTTAGCATTGTTTTGTCTCTCGTTACTATGAATGACAGTTCGAACGTTAATCAAATGTGCCTGTTTATAACTCGATTTAATGTTATACAAAATAAATTGGCGTTGGCGTCCCGCGATGTCGGATGTGCAATTAATAATATAACGTGACTTCTTCCAAAAATAGATGAAATGTTAGTGAGAGGTCGTTTGGGCATTGTCAATGTGGCATTGGATCTTCTTTGAGGTGGAAACTTCATGTTTGTAATAATTTAAACAGCACTAAAATCTATGTAAGTTGCGACGGATCGATGTGTACCGGGGTTGGGGCATGGAAACCAATATTAATGATTTTGTGCTTGAAATCAACCCTCTAACCTTTTTGTAATCTGTCCTATTTTATTCCTAAGCTCACTAGTAGATTTTTGTCATGCTTTTATGTAAAACGTGGGAGTTGAATCTCACGTCTAAAACTACACGAAGAAGGGTGGAGGCAATACCTATTAATATCCTATTTAAGCTTTCCATATTTGCTCTTTATTTTCTTAAAGGATTATATATCATATTTATTATTAGATTAGAAATGATTTGCACATGAATCACTATTAAATATTGACCCGTGTTGCGCATATATTGATAAAAGGAGAAAAAAAAGTTATTCAAAATCATGCTTCGTTTGTTACAGAAAAATTGATCATTTGAAAGTCATTTTTCAAAAAATAATAGCAGAATTTAGATTATTAATGAAAATATTTAAATATAAATTATTGTCTATAATGAATTTTTTTATTAATTATTTCAAACAATACGAGTTGTCATTCTTAGAAAAATGTTATCCGAATTGTACATTTCCTCAAAAACAAACGGAGCCTAAAAGAAAGAGGGCGTAGCGAAATACTTTAATTTAATTTATTTATCATTGTATATTCTAATTATTAAACTTGGTTACATTTCTAAGAAAAAAAGAAAAAACTCGATAAAATCAATGTTTAGGAGATCGAATTCGAATAGCGACCACCGACAGGTCCGGTCTAGTCTTCGTTACCGGTCAGGAAGCTGAACGTTGGTTACTCATCATTTCGTCTTCCTCGGAGGAGAAGAAGAAGAAGGGAGAGATGTTGGGGCGATGCTCGATGCTTCCGTCGTCGAGCGACGTTCAACCGTTGCAGAGCTTGAGCGGGATTCGGCATCTCGCCGAATCGCGTCGCTTCAAGGTATACCCAACACACCGAGACCGCAGCAGATGATGCTCCGTACAGCATCTGCAAGTTCCTTTCTTTCGGACTGATTACGTTGTGGGTCTTCTTCTTTTCCGAGAAAAATCGTCGAGCATTGCATCTCTTCTTGCACTTCTCATGAGATGATTAGAGAACAGAAAATTTGGCCGAGACCCGTTCAGTTTGCTTTTGGGTCAGGACTGTAGGAGCATTCATCGTACGTGTGTGATCATCTGTGGCGAATTTGACTCGCCAGCGTGTGTTTGTCGAGAATTGTGATGGGCTTTTGATGAAGCAGAGCAAAGATTGGATTTTGAAGGGAGGGAGGGAGGGAGGGAGGGAGGGAGGGAGGGAAATGTTGTTGCTATGTAATCTGAAGGGTGTGTGATCCTCTCTCAACCTGTTCTTGCTCCTTTGATTGTTGGAAAACTAGAAGGCCGCCATCATGAGCTCATAACCAGCTCGTTAATTGATATTCCCAACTGCACGTGATCTTCGGTTCCTTTTTAGCTTAGTGCTTATGCATCAGGTCTGACCTGGTCCACTGCAATTGCCATGTCAGCAGCAACATTCGTCAGCTTTTTCTTGGCTGCTAACAATCTTGGAAATAATTTCCCGACTCAGATGATCCTCTCATGCTGTATAAGCGTGGGGCTTAGGCCACTTGAGCATTGCTTCGACTTTTGATGTTTCTGTGAAATTGAATGATGAGAAATTTACGTCGCACTGATTGTCCCCTCGTGTGAGTCTGAATTTATTACTAGATCTTAGCTTGGGGGATGATGTTTTCTAAGCCTCTCAATTTCAAGCACCCTATTTATGTGTCTGGGATGGTCGTTAGAGTCTTTGTTGCATGCCAGTACATCTTAGATGCAAGCAAAAATTTTACAAGTTAAGCAGCAAATCTCGTCCAAATAATTAAGTATTGATGAATTAAGATTCGTCAGTGGAATTACTTTTGAAAAGGTTTGGCAAGTTAAAGTAAACCAAACCATTCATGAGTTATCTGTTGCATGCTTTTCTCTTGCATTTCACTTGACCACTTGACTCTTGTTTACTGAATATTGAGGTCCTCACAATTGATTTGGGTCACTACACTTGCATATTATGAAAGTCTCATTGGCTTTTGCAATAATCTCCTTAGGCCTGGTTCTTGGATCAATTTGGTGTCCTTCATGATGGCAAACAGCCTTATCCTGGAGCAATTTCAACATGTATGTTTCCATCCTCTTATTTGGTATAGTGATATGCCATTAGTCAGTGGATAGCAGCAGTTGTTAAAAAATTTTATTTGGCTGACAGTAGAAAAACTAGCAAGTAGTGGTGCAAAGATGGTGATCATAAGTAATTCCTCCAGGCGTGCATCGACGACCATGGAAAAGATGAAGCACCTTGGATTTGATCCTTCTCTCTTTGTGGGAACCATCACCAGTGGAGAACTCACGTATCAGTACTTGAAGAGGTCTGTCATCCTCTTCTATTACTTTATATTAGTGGTGGACTCCATTGTATGGCAAGTGGAATATTAGCATATGTCTTGAGCACATTAATACTATACTTTGTCATAACTACTGTTTGGATGGCAAAAAGTTGATTTACTTTAGCCTGCAGTTTTCTGTTGATTGTAAGATGTTTTAATAACTTCTGTTCTCTTTTTTCAATTCATTGAGATAAAATTGACATCTGAGAAAAATTTGTATCATTTATATGACTTTTCTTTCACATAAATAACTAGTCATCTACAAATGACTATGATTTGTTTCTTCTAGTCGTATTCGACAAAGTTCCGGAAAATCTTTGTAAAATTGAATTAGTTTTATGACAAATAGACTAAGAGGAGTTACTTGGGATTGCCTTCACACTCTCTCTCTCTCTCTCTCTCTGGGTATGAATACGAACATCAATGTCCCAACTGTCCATGATATCGTGTATTACTTTTCCTTGGAAGCTTACTCCTGTTCTCAAACTCATAGGAAATTCTTTCTTGAAACAGGAGAGACGATGCTTGGTTTGCCGCCCTTGGGACATCATGCATTCATATGACCTGGAGTGACCGGGGTGCCATATCTCTAGAGGTTTAGAAACATGGTTGCTTCAGCATCCTTTGCCCACCCCAAGCAATAGAAAAAAATTTCATGAGTGCAGCTCTTCTTCTTATAAGTTTCATTCTCAATAAGTAAAAAAATGAGAAAATTCTATACTTGAATAAGATTTGAGGCCCGAAGAATTTGTTTATATGACCATAATTCTAGGAAGCCCATACTATGAGTGCATCGCTGGATATTGGACACTTCTATAAACATATGGTAAGTTTAAACCTGATTTCTTGTTTTAGGGCTTAGGCTTGAAAGTTGTGGAGAACGTTGCAGAAGCAGAGTTTATTTTGGCTCACGGCACTGAAGCTTTGGGTCAGGCTTCAGGTTCAGTACGACCCATGAAATTAGAGGATCTTGAGAAAATATTGGAGCAATGTGCAGCTAAAAGAATTCCTATGGTGGTGGCCAATCCTGATTTTGTGACAGTTGAGGCTAGAGCCTTGCGTGTAATGCCCGGTAAGATGTTAATGAAATTCTTTTCCTGGATATGAAAGTCTTGATGTATGTGGATTTATTTTCTTGGTTTTAACCTAAAAATTGTCTTTGTAAGCTTAGATATGGTGCATAAATTTATGTGGTTCGGTCTCTTACTTTCAAATACATGAACAAGCATTTTTATTGCAGTGAATCTTTCACCCCAATCACTGCAACCCATAAATCAGAGGTTGTGGTGTATGCACTTATATCTGAGTGTTTGAAAGACTTATTAGCTTTATTTGATGCTTAACTTGGGAATTGACTGCTCTATGTTACTGATTTTCTTCAAATTATAATAGCTCACATGTAGCTATAGTTTGCTGTCGGCAATTTAAGCAATTTACTGAAGGATGTAATGGTCGGTACCTTATTCAGTGTGAGATGATCTTTTATTGTTTTCCATTGGTTATGGATTCACTTCTTCTAAATTCAGAACTTTCAGTTTGTAGAAGCATTTAGGTAGGGTAACTGATATCTATATTGTCAGGTACATTGGCATCCAAATATGAGAAGCTTGGAGGTGATGTCAAATGGATGGGGAAGCCTGGTAAGGTGAGATTATCTTTTGGTGTTGTTTTTGCCAGCATCCTCCACTCACTTTGAAGGACAAATAATATATGATCCTTTAAAGCAGACTCCTAAGTTCTGATTTAGTGCTTCAAAAAAGTTGAAGTTTGGGTGCATGTATGCATGTTCAAAGGTATGAGGTACATGTGACATTAATGAGATTACGACTTGATACCATTCAGCTACTGTGTTTCAGAACTGTGCTCCCGAGTGGGGAAAAGCCTGTAAGGATATAGCTTTTATTGTGTTTTATAGATCCATTTGGCATAGTGGTGTTCATTTTGCATAATTGTTCTGTGTCTTCCCTTGGTTTTGCCAATTAAGCAACGTAATAATGTGTCATAAACTGTATCTTCAAGGAACTGTCAGATTTAGGAACTAACCCCAGTCAGGGTCACACTCAATGATGTTCTCTGTGTCAATCTCTAGGATAAGTTTTTCGTCATTTCCTACTTCTACTTTATTATGATCCCTAACATTGTAGAATATCACATTCCTGTTGAACCAGATCATCTATGAAGCAGCAATGAAGATGGCCGATGCAGATGCTTCTGAAGTTATAGCAGTAGGAGATTCTCTCCACCACGACATTAAGGGTGCGAATGCAGTTGGAATCCAATCTGCCTTCATCACGTGTGGAATACACGCCTCTGAACTTGGACTCAACAGTTTTGCAGAAGTTGCGGATCTATCTCGTGTCTCAGCTTTAGCGTCCAAGTATAGTTCTTGTCCATCATACGTGTTGCCTTCATTTACCTGGTAGAAAATACTCATGCTTGAGCAATGGACTGTATCTGTTTGCCGTCCAATGTCCGACCGACATGATTCTTGTGTCAAATGACGAGACTTGGGTTCTTACTACCTGTTCGGTTCACATGATGGCGATTTCATTCCCAGTCTATTCCTGATAGAACGGTTATTCGAAATTATTGTGCTGGACTCTTTGAACAATGTCAGTAATAACAGTAGCAGCTACATGATGCAACATCCTGCGGATGCAAGGGCTGTCACTGTTTGCCCCATTTCCCACCCTAGACAGAACTTCTCGAAGAGCTCAAAAGGTAAGACTTTCCTCGCCCCGACACTCAAACAAGCCACATGGTGATTTTAATGAAGCATAGACTGTAAGAAGATATGCTTGGGGAGAACTAGGGACTTCATTGCCATTGCATCTCGCACGTCGTACAGACAACAAGCTGTGAAATATCTTTTGCTAGTTTAATGAGAGTCTATTTGGTAACATTTTTATTTTGAGAAACAATTTCTTTTCAGAAATAGTTTTCTTCTATTTTTATTTCCTGAAATAATTTGTGAGTAAAAGAATGCATTTAGTAATTACATAAAATTTCTATTCTCGTAATAGAAAAAGAATAAAAATGTGTTTGGTACGACCTTTACTTAAAATTTTTTTTGTAACATATAATTTCTTTTAATATTTTTTTAGAATTTTCTTTTTTCCCTCTTCTTCTTCTTGCTCCTCCTCTAGCAGCGGCAAGCGGTTGGTGACTGGCAGTGGAGGCCATGGATGGTGAGTGGTGAGGAAGAAGAAAAAAAGAAAAAAAAATGAAATGAAAGAAAATGACTTATTTCTAGATTTTATTCGTAGGAACAATAAGGCTTCATTTGGCAACATTTTCATTTCTTTGTTTTGTCATTCTTTTGCTCTTCATAATAGAAAAATAATAGAAATTCATTTGATAATGTCAATTAATTTTCAATTCCTCGGAATAGAAAAGTGGCTAAGGAATATATTTGCAATAGAAACACTACGCAGAAAAAAAGTACCTTCTTGCAAATTTTAGAAATAAGTAATTTTTCCTTTTCTTCTTCTTTCTTGCCGCTTGCCACTACTTGTTGCCGCCGTCGTGCGGTGGCTGGCGTTGTCCATCGATTGGTGGCTAGCGGTGGACGGTGGTGGCAGTCAATGAAGAAAAAAAAATAAAATAAAAGGAAAAAAATTCTTAAAAAAAAATTAAAAGAAATACAATGTTACAAAAAAAATTGTGAATTGTATTAAACGTATTCTTGTTCTTTTTCTATTTCGAGAATATAAATTTTGTGTGATTTCCAAATGCCCATTCTTTTATTTAGAAATTATTTTAGGGAATAGAAATAGAAATAGAAATTATTCCAGGGAATAAAAATAGAAAAAAGTTTATTTATGAAAAGCAATTGTTCATCGAAATAGAATTGTTATCAAACGGGTTTTTTTATTTTTTGTTTCTGTTCAAAATATATTTCCCGACTACTTTTTTATTTTAGGGAATAGAAAAATTAGTTGATGTTATTAAATAGATTTTTGTTCTTTTTTTGTTTTCGAGAAACAAAATAATAGAAATTTGGAGAAATAGGAATATTATCAAATAAAGCCTAAGGATGAACATGACAAAATTTTTAGAACAAAAATTGATTTCTGGCTAGAAATTGATTTTTCAATTGTTATTTCAGAAATTGAGAAGTTAAAAATTTAGCTTCTGATTTCTTCTTCAAATATATTTCTAGAATAGAAATCTGTTCCAAAAATAGAATAATCAAATTGCGTTACCAAATGAATTTCTATTCCAGACCTGTTCTGAGGAACAAAGAAACAGAGAAATAGAGAAGTATAAATTTTATCACGCGCCCTAAGAAACTAGCGGATGAGCACGCCCATTGCTTGTGCATCCTAAAAAATAAATGTGTAATGCTTTTTTCTTTTAACAATCTAGGATATATAAATTTGGCTATTTACAAGCTCGTGAAACACCCTTGAAGTCTCACATATTGGTTAAGTCCAAGTCTTTAACCTATATATATGCTGTTTTGGTCGTTCGGATTTTTAATCGGGATAGGATTGGATAGGATATAATATGAAATCCTTAGATTTTTTTTTATATCCCGTCCATTGTTTGGTGAACACAATATTAAAGTCGGATATGTTCACATCATATCATGTACATTTTTTTTTTTTTTTTATATAAACAAAGCATATCATTATAAATGAACCTAAATGTTCATAAACAAAGATGGTGAAAATCTCTTGTAACACTACTCATTAATTTATTTTTATTTTATTTTTCCTCTTTTTTATATTATTTTCTTTTTTTTTTTTTCCTTTCATCATTCTTTAATAAAATTTTATCAAATAGTAAATTGTACTAACATACCTAAAATATAAAAATAAAAATATAAATAAATATAAATATTTAATTTATAGATTGAATGTTATTATAAGATAGAATTACAGTTGAATATATAAATTAAAATATGATTAATTAAAAATAATTTTCATTTTTTATTTTTAATTTCTTAAATTAGAATGCAAATATTATTTATATTGAAATATAATTTCAATTTTATTAATTTAATAAGTTTGTTATTCGAGAAAAATAACTTTCCTATTATGGATATTAGAAATCTATCCACCTTTATCTCACCTCTCCCCATGGATAATTTTATCCTATTTATATCCTCATTATATCCGACTTTATCTTGTCTTAAAGGAGCATCAAACATAAGATATGATAAATTATATCCTATCCCGAACTTTATCCTGATTGCCAAATGCAGCTTATGGGTAGTTCTCACTTAAAGTAATTTAAGTGCAGGCGAAAACCTTCCAAAGCTTAATTACAGCACCAATTAAGTTAATTCCAATAAATGATGTACAAACTAACAGGATGATTTGGATAATTACCATGAAGTATGTTATTGTTTATGTGGATGTTTTTCCCAGTGTAGTATTCGCATAATATAGTCAATTGACCTCCATTTCTTAGAGAAATGAATGGCATACATGGAGGGCGAATGCAATTCAATAAGCTTAAAAATGCTTGAATTTCCATGAAGTACAAACACTGGTGTACCATCAAGTTGTGCACTCAATCATCTTTGTCTAGACCTTTCAAAATGAATCTTAAATCACATATATGACCCATTTAAACATAGATGGGTCATTTCAATTTTGAAGTGCTTATCTTAAATCGATTTTAAATTTAAAGACTAAATAAATATATCTAAATGGATTGAGTTCTTTAGAACCCATTTCCAATCCACTAAGCTCAAACACACACTCTTTCTCTTCAGCCTTATAAAAATATTTAAAAAATTTGAAATTATAATTAATTCTTTCTTTTTCATTTTTTTCTTTTTATTTTTTCTTTCTTCAACCTTCTTCCATCTTCCTCGGCTAGTGGCAGGACATGGCGATGGCCGGGCAAGGGACGAGCTCGCCAATCGAGGAAGGCCAAGTCCTTACTGAGGTTTGGCACTAGCAAGGCTTGAGATGGCTTATGGCCGGTTGTCGATAGAATAATAAAAAGAAAAAAATGAAAAAAAAAAATAAAAAAATAAAATTTTATATTAAAAAAAATGAGTGCACGAAGGAAAATCAAATCAAGATTTTCAGTACCAAATACCATAAAATATTCTCTAATTTATTTTCAGATTTTAGGCAAACATTAGAATTTATTGTTATTTTCCTAGAAAATGAATTTGTGGAAAACATTTAAAATAAAATGAAGCCTCAAGTTTTTCAAAAAAATTGTAAAAATTATCCACTAGATTTGTATTGTATGAAAGTGTATTAGCAATGCCTTTAAAAAAAAAATCATAAGAAACAAACTTTCCTAAGTTAAATGGGTTGGGTTGAGTATGAATTGGGTATGGATTCGATCGGATATGGATTTGGTCGGGTATGGGTCGAAAAATTTGTATTATGATAAATGAGTCATAAATAGCTTAAATAAGTTAATTTGGGTCAGATTATTTATAATTTGGCCCAAACCCAATTCAATTCACCTGTTTAATTGTTCTATCGATGTCAGAAGGCTACGATAGAAAGACTCTGTGCACTACAAGGGTCTAAACCTTTCATCATCCTACTATCAAATATCATAAATTTTTTTTTTAAATAAGATATCCTAAGTTTTCGAATGTGGCTCAATGTGAAGCTTTAGTGCCATGTCAACTAATTTTTGCTTATGTGTAGGAGAGCTTGATTAGGTTCATGGAAATCACAAAACACGTGATCTTGACTATAAGGGAAACTCTAATTTATGGGAAGAATGATCTTAAATAAAGCAAGCATTAACTCACCAGATTAACACCATTGTTGGTGCCAGAGGTTACTACTCAAACTGAACAAATTGCGTAAAACTGCTCTAGGTGAGGACACTTGTACTGATTAAAGATCTGAATTAATCGTTCATGAGACTTGCAGAATGTTTTATGAACTTTTGTATGGTTGGATGTATGCACTTGTGTTTTTAAGTTATTCATGCAAGAAAAGCAAATAAAATAAAATGTAGATTTTTTTTTGGGGGGGGGGAGAGGGTGATGACTCTCCATCCTGCATATCGTGAAGAAGGAAGGTTTCATCTAATCAATAGAGATAGATTACATCAGAACACAGTTTGCAAACCAAGGTCTCTGCAAATTATTCAAGTTAATACCAGCTCACAGTTTGAAAACCAAGCACTCTGCAAATTGTTCAAGTTGAAGCCAACATACCGTCTGAAAACCAAGCACTCTGCAAGATATGAACTCCTACATATGGAATTTTTTTCGTTATTAATTGGTAAATGTCAAATATCCAACGTTGTGCTCCTCGATAGCTAGATAGAGAAGAAAGACACCTTGTACCTCCGAAGGACATATTCGTCGCTGATTTGGGGTTCTG
The DNA here is from genome assembly GCA_014182375.1 of Eucalyptus virginea. Lineage (NCBI taxonomy): Eukaryota > Viridiplantae > Streptophyta > Magnoliopsida > Myrtales > Myrtaceae > Eucalyptus > Eucalyptus virginea. The sequence goes on along the minus strand of CM024516.1, from coordinate 15,481,385 downwards.
ATGGTAGGTATTGCTGAGGTTATACACTGACGTACGCGCATGATTCTGCTTTGGAAATAGTCCTCATGGTTTCGAGAGAGATGAAGCTCATAGTCATCTTCTTGCTCGCGTGCGTACATATCATCTCTTTTTTTTTTCCCACTATTAATTAGTAAATGTCAAATATCCAACGGTGTGCTCCTCGATAGCTAGACAGAGAAGAAATATACCCTGTACTTCTAAAGGACATATTCGTCGCTGCTTTGCGGTTCTGATTGTAGATATTGTTGAAATTATACACTGACGTGCAGGCGTGATTCTACTTTGGAGAAAGTCCTCGTGGTTTAGAGAGAGATGAAGCTAATAGTCAACTTCTTGCTTGCGTGCTCACATAAAGAATGATCTAATCATTGAAGACATCACATCAAGCACTCGACAAGTTGCTCAAGTTGGAATATCATTTGCCACAGAAAAGAAAAAACAAGTCGATGGTGCACTGTTTGGTTCCTCTCTAGGAATAGCTAGATAGCCTACCACCATATAGACCTGACTAACCTTCCATTTCCTATAAATGGGGTGTCGAGTATAACTTGTCCACACACACACACACACACACACACACACACAAACACGACATGGACGAGATTCGGAGAGAAGCCATGAACGATTACAAGCAGAGGACGAAGGAGCAAAAGCAACGGGTACTGGACTTTTTCATAGCAATGGACACCGACGGGAACGGGAGCATAAGCATCCGGGAGTTTGTGGCGTTCCTTCAACAGAACGGGCTCTACAGCGACCACTTCGACGTGCTCTTTGCGGAGCTCCTAAAGGACGACGACGGCACTCTCGGCTTGGAGGAAATCATCACCCTCAAATTCATGTTGGACCACGACAAGTACAGAGGTCGCTTCGTAGCAACATCTTCTAATGCCGACACTCATAAGGTAGAACCCTAATTCATAATAAGCGCACTTTTTTCACTCGACAAATATCGAATCTTGTCATCGCTAAAACAGGGCAAAAGTTAATAGATGGACTGCGTGTATCTACTTTGAGTCCACCCCCTAGCCATGAAACGTGGCACGACCTGTTTAAGACATGGTGCGAATCCACCTGATTTAGTGACCCTCGGCTAGAGGTGTTAAATGGATCATTGACCCATTTATAATTTAATAGGTCGTTAATGGTTTAAGTCTTATTTCCAAAACACCCATAATAGGTTTTAAAAATAAAGAGGCTGAGAAGTATGGGTCTTAAATGGGTCTAAGAGCAGACCGATTTAAGACTCATTTATTAACCCATTAAAAATGAACCCACTTATAGAGAGAAACTTTCTATTCTTTATTTAACTTTACAAAAATATTTTTATTTATAAAAACTGAAATTATAATTATTTATTTTATTTTATTTTTTTTTTCTTCTTCTCCGGTTGCCGGCGATCGGCCAAGTGAGCCTCGAGCCTCGCCGATCTGTCTAGCTTGAGCCTCGCTAGATCCGGCGAGGGGCGAGCTCGAGCTCGCTCGACATCGGCGAGCCTCGAGCTCACTAGATCCGGCGAGGCAGAGGCCTCGCCAACGTTCGGCAAGGGGCGAGCTCAAGCTCGCCCGACGCCGGTGAGCTCGACTCTCACCTGTGGCCGGCTGCCGGCCATCATCATGGCAGGCGGTCGGCCAAAGAAGAAGAAGAACAAAAAAGAAAAAAAAAAATTATATTTTAAAAAATAAAAAATAATTAAAATTAATTTTTTTAAATAAAAAATAATTAAAATTCCATTTTTTAAAATTATAAAATATAAAAATATTTTAGTAATGCCATTTTTTTTTTTTAAAACATATATATAAGAAATAAGCTTTTTAAGTTTAGTTAAATGGGGGTATGGGTCGGGTATGAATTGGGTTGGGTTGGATGAGTCGGAAAATTTATATTATGCATAAATGGGTTAATGGGTCAATTGGGTCGGACCACTAATGACCCGACCCAAATCCGATCCAACTCACTCATTTAACACCTCTACCCTCGGCATGTGAATTCACTCTCTGAGGCTAGGGGAATAATACTATATGGATGGGCTCCGGCGATGACTTGTGAGTCGTAGTGGTGCGTGTCCTGTCTGATGGCCGGGTGGGTAGCTGGATGGGACGGCCATCTTTGTCGGGGCGGCGAACCAAAGGGCTAGAGAACAGATATGAATATGCATGGCTCTTTCAGGGTTTTATGTTACTCTTTCTACGTTGTTGCAACATACTGATTTATCACTTACAAGAAAAGATGACAATCTCTCGTTCTACGTACAGTGTATAGCTAGTATTATTCCTAAATCATAGTTAGAAACTCTTTATTTATGTAGGTAAGAAAAGATGCTTCTCACCAAGTAAGATATCTCTCTCTCTTTCCCTCCAAAACCACATTACTTATGAGCATATTTACCTTCGAATGATCAAATTACAACAATCATTACAAGAGGTTTGAGTTCCACGGACATCTCGTTGGCCAAGTGAATAATAGATGCGGTATAATTGGGTTACACAAATTCTAAACATTATCATTTGCCACGATTCTGATTCTATTCACGGATAATTGCAATGTCTAAGTCACGTTATTGAAATTCCAGCACAAAGGTGGTGAACTTCTTAAGGAAATTCTCAAAGATTTCATCGAGAAAGTCACTATTGAGGCGACTCTCATTGTAGCTCAAGCAGCTGCAGAAGCTGGATGTTCCATTATGTAGCCAGAGGAGGTATTTTTGCCGACGGTCACGTTGCAAGGTAGTGAAGAGTAGCGTGATTAGTTGAATGAAAAATGAATGTTTCAAATATTTTACTTAAAATGTTTGTCGGTATGCATGTTATATAAATAATGTGATTGGTCAGTTGCCCCAAATCGGTTATGTAACCGATACATTAAAATGCTTAGACAACACATGTTGATGGTTTGACAGTCTTCGTATCATCTTCGCTTAGTCCTTGTAAATGGTGTTATAATGTCAATGCTATGTTGAACAATTGGAATAAATGCGGGGGTATTTAGTGACTCGGCACACGACTATGTATAATTTATTATGTGGCGGATATTATCAACAAAAAGGTCATGTATGTAGGCATTTTTACATGATGCAGCTACAATTTGAAAACTCGAGCAATTGTAAATCAATAATAATGAATGTATTTTGTATGGAGTGCATGGTTGGATATTCATGTGATTCAAGAAATTCAATCAATGCTAAAGAAAAAAAATACATGAATGTTGTGATTTAAGAAAATGATTGGACGTCGGATCACTATAGTGTGAACTATCTATCAATATTTCTGGGTTAAGATAGTTTTCCTACATTTTTATTGATGGTCCATCAACATGGGCAATGAAATCCCTTTTCCACCCGTAAAGATTTCTCTATCTCCATGATCACACCCATTCTTTCCCTCAACCGTATCTCTCTTATCAATAGAAATAGCATCACTTGACAAATATTAATGAAAGTAAACCAGTGGAGGCAGCGACCATCACTAGCGCTCGATCCAACTCTCGCTAAAGAATACCAAATACGTGGACAGGAGATAACAAATAGGATTAACACTTTGAAAAACTCCAAACTGATACACGTGTGACAAATGTACCGCAAATAACCACAAAAAACTCAAAATTAGTACACTTGTGACAAATTTATCCCAAACTAATTTGTTTTATCGCCAAAAAACCCAAAATGGTACATTTGTAAAAAATACACCCTCTGTTAAATTGAATTAATACCACAAAAAACCAAAAAAATATACAACTATGGCATATGAAGAGTAAAATCCCAAATTGTTACACTTATTAACTATCATGTGTCATCAAATTTAGCAATTTGATAGTAAAATTTAATGGAAATTAATAAATTTATCATAAATGTATTAGTTTAGGGTAAATTTGTCGAAGATATACTAATTTTGGGTTTTTTGTGGTCAAAAAATTAATTCAGGGTAAATTTATCACATTTGTACCAGTTATGAATTTTTCAGGGTATTAACCCTAACAAATAATGGACAAGATAAGATATGCAACTACCCGATTTTATTATTGTAATTCACCAAGTAGTGGATGAAATATAATCCGTGGATCTCATGTCTCACTCTATTTAGTGTTATTTTGATTAAAAGTTCAAACAAGTACACACAACTTCAAGGTTGATTCACACTCATACTGATTCCATCCACTCCAAAAAAATTAAATCCCTCGATATTCCCTCTAAATCGCTTAAAGTACGACCTACGAAATTAAAGAAACTTGAGAAGATATTGGACCGATGTGGAGCCAGAAGAATATCTATGGTGGTCGCAAAAACTGGTTTCGTAACAGTTGAGGCTAGAGCCTTGTGCGTGATGCCCGGTAAGATGATGGTAAAATTCTTTTGCAGCATATGAAACTCCTTGACGAATGTGGATTTACTTTCTGGGATCTACCCTAGAAATTGTTTTTTGAAGCTTTTAGATACGGTGCATGAACCTCCCCGGTTTGGTCACTTACTTCCAAATACATGAAAAAAACGTTTTTGGTGCGTTGAATCTTTCATTCCAAGAACTTCACTAGCACCCATCAGAGTTTAGGTTCATGCACTTGTATCTGAGTGTCTACAGCTTAACTCTTTATGACACTGGATTTAGGAATATAAAAACTTCAACCATCATTCCTCGAGGCTCCTAGGTGCAGCGATTTTAAGCAATTTACTGAAGGATGTAATGGCCTGTAACCTTATTCAGTCTGAGATTATCTTTTGTTTTTTCGATTGGTTTCCACATGTAGGACTTCCACTTGATTTAAGCTTTTTAGGTGGGGCAAGTTATATTCATTTTGTCAAGTACGATGGCATCATATGGGAAGCTTGGAGGTGAAGTAAAAGGGATGGGAAAGCCTGGTAAGGTGAGATTATACTGTGACGTTATTGTCACTAGCTTCCGGTATTCACTTTAAAAGACAAAAAAGCACGAACCTTTGAAGCTGACTCCTAATTGCAGCAGACAGGGATCCAAAAAAGTTATTTTTTGTGATGTGAATGAGATTGTGACTTGATCCTGATCAGCAACCGTGTGTCACAGCTGCACTCCCAAATGGGAGAAGAACCTTAGCTGAGTTATGTAGCTTTTGTACTGGGTTTTAGAGCTCCATTTGGCATTGCGGTGTTCATTTGGCATAATTCTTCTGGTCTTCTCTTGGCTTTTTTGGCCAATTGAGGAGCATGATAATGATTTCATAAGCTGTATCTCAAGGAAGATTTTCTCCATCGTGACATCCAAGGGCGTGAATGCAGTTGGAGTCCAATCGGCCTTTATCGGGTGCGGAATGCATGCCCCTGAATTTAGATTAGGTTTGTAGAAGTTGCTGACACATCCCGGGTAGCGTCTTTAGCGTCCAAATATAATTCTTGTCCATCATATATGTTTGCCTTCATTTACTTGATAGAGTAGATTCCACTTAGTTCTTCATGGCTATAAGTACCAAAAAAAGTCTTGAACTTTTTATATTGATACTAATTTAGTCATAAATTTTTTAATTGAATTAATTTAGTTCTCAATATTTTTATATTAATATCAATTCAGTTTATTCGCTTAATTTAATTTTAAAATTTTTGATATGGATACCGACCGTGTATAAATTTTTAATTTTTATATTTTTTTTCATTTTTTATTAACATTTTAAAATTTTTCCATTTTTCTTTGTTTTCCATTTTTTCATTTTGTCTTTTTTCTTCTCTTCCCTCGGCCTGTGGCCAATACTTGCCAGATTCAACGAGGGCAACTCTCACTTGTAACCGTTTGTCGGCCATGTTGAGTATCGACTAAAGGCCAATGGAAAAGAAAAGGTAAAGAAAAGAAAGGAAAAAAACCAAAAAAAAAAAAAAAAAAGGAAATTTTAAAAATTAATAATAAAAATTTGGAAAAAAATTAGTTAAAATTTTTTATTAAAAAAAGCTATCTACATCAATGTTACATAGACGCTTAGAGTTCACATTAGTAGTTTCCCATCTAAATTAACTAGATGGACTCAATTGTAATAATATAAAAAATTTATTATTAATTGATTTAATTAAAAGTTTAAAATTGATTTAGATTAATTTTTTTTTTTTTTGGATACTTTTCCCCTTCTTTCATGATTATATTTATTAGGAGACACTACTTATAAAAAGGTTCATCAATTAGAAAGTATTTGGAAGGGGATTGATTGTAGTATATAACTTTGATTTACCTAGAGACCAATTCCAAACCACCAACTCTCTTCTTTCGTCCGATATTCTATTGACATGATTTAGAGCCATTGACTCAATCTTAACTCATCTCTCTCTTACTATAAATTAGATTCATAAATGCAAATTGAGCTTTCACTATATGTAACTAGAACAATTTATACAAACGGTTAAGTTATAATGAAATGATAACTGAATATATTATAAATCAACAATTGACAACTTTCGAGAAGTCATTTATAACTCTCCCGAAACTCTGGCACCATAACAAAATTTGCCCTCAAACTTATTTCTATCGTGGGCGATGATCTTTTCTCAGTATGGATGGCAATTTTAAGTGCAATCCAAAAACAAACCTAAACTCCATTCTTCTCGACCGAGTTCTTCTTCACGGTGGGATGATCAGGCGAGACGGCCGGAGAGGAATATTTGACAAAGTACCGAGCGAATAAGATGAAGGTGTCGGCCTGAACAGTCATTTCGAGAGGTGGATATAGAGCCGACCCTAATCCTTAAATTAGCATCTTTTTTCGGATGGACATTCTTTTAATCAATTAAAAAGTCAAAAAGAAAGGAAAGAAGAAGGCAAAAAAAAAAAAAGAAAAAAGGGAGAAATACAGGTGGTGGAATCATCACAGGGCAGATGCACAGCAGCAGCAGCAGGCAGGCGCAGCAGAAAGGAAACAAAAACAGGGAGGAAAGGAAAACGACCTTTCCCACTCAAAAAGCTCCTCCCTTTTTCATTTGCATTTCTGCATACACACAGGCACAGGGAGACGAGGACCGAGTCAGTGAGTCGGAACGGTTGACCGCGGAATCTCCACCCCAACAAAAAGCCGTCAGCCCAACTCAGGCCAACAGTCAAAACCCACCTTAACCGAATTCCCCCAGATCAATCCCCCCCTCTCTCTCTCTCTCTCTCCTCCACTGTAACTGAATCGCGACCCCCAAATCCTAGGGCTTTCTTTCTCTCTCTTCTCTCTCTATCTCTACCACCACCACCATCACCACCACCGATGGACGGCGGGGCACCTCAGCCGGCGGATACCGTCATGTCGGAGGCGGCGCCGGCGCCGGCGCAGCAGCAGCCGCAGCAGGCGCAGCCGCAGGGGATCGAGAACATCCCGGCGACGCTCAGCCACGGCGGCCGCTTCATCCAGTACAACATCTTCGGCAACATCTTCGAGGTCACCGCCAAGTACAAGCCCCCCATCATGCCCATCGGCAAGGGCGCCTACGGCATCGTCTGGTAGGTGTCGGAAAAGCTCGGGCTTGGCTGCTGATATGCATCATCGACTTGATATGGCTGCTTCTGTTTAATTCCTTATCATAAGCGATGCGTAAAGTTTTCTTTTTTATTTGTTTTTGATTGGGTCGTGCTTCTTTTTATTTTTGGTTGCAGCTCGGCTTTGAATTCGGAGACGAACGAGCACGTGGCCATAAAGAAGATTGCTAATGCTTTCGATAACAAGATCGACGCGAAGAGGACTCTCCGTGAGATCAAGCTTCTCCGGCACATGGACCATGAAAACGTCAGTGAATCCCTTGCGTGCAGTTTGTTCGTTTACGTGATTGAGCATGTGATTGAGCATGGCTTTCTGGGTTGTTTGAAGTCTGTTGTTTTCTTTAATAGTTGGCTTTTGGGTGTCGGCGTGCCATCGATATTGTGCAATGGTGCATTTACGTTGCTCGCTGTCTCAGTTCTAAGTCTAACGAATGTGCAGTACAGGTGAATTAGCATTTTCTGCTGTGGACAATGAATTGAGAGTCAGTGCAGCAAATAGTAAGCTGTTGAATCTTCTATTTCACTAGAAGGGATATCGATTGCTTAAGATAATCTGGTCTCCGTGTTGTTCTGTGTTACCATTTCTCTGCATCAATTGTTAATGAGACAGAGGACATACTGAAACACCAGTCAGAGTATTGTCATCACTCATCAAGATATAGAAGGTCTTATTGTCACTGTGCTACTTACAGAGTTGCTAGGAAACACGGGAAGATCTCTGAAAGATCTAGTGAGAAAGACTTTTGCTATCTGTTTCAGTAGTTAAAACTTAACACGATTGACTATCAAGTATAGCTGGATAATTATGTCTTGTTTGTTGCATCTCTTTTTACCCACATCACAAACCTTTTGTAGGTGAAAAATTAGAAATCCTCAAGCCGATGATTTGTTTTGTGATGGTTTTAATTGAAATTGCTTTTCAATGAAATTTCTTAAATCTTTATAGTTTGAGCTGAGTAAATGTTGATATGGTGTACTTGTGTTAAATTATAGCTTTTGTGGTTAGAAAGTACAAGCAAATTGAAAAGGAAGTTTACTTATGGCTAATGTTGTTATTTTACTTTGTTTGACAGTTTTAATCATTTCTAGAAGGCTACCGTCATTGTTTTTAAATTCATGATCAGAATTTTACCTCCATTCTCTCTCTTTTCCTCCCTCCCTCCTTCTTCCCAAATGCCAGAAGAAAAGACCTTTTCTTCCTCCACTTTATTTTCCTAGATAATTCACATTTCCTTTGCTTATTTTTGGAACGAAATGCAACCAAAAATATCATAAATTGGGGTACAATCCCATTTCAGTCGAAATAAATGATAGACATGTTATTTGGGTATCATTGATGACTATTCTTATGCTGGAGGCAAAAATTCTCAAAATTTTAATTTCTATTATACTGATATAGAAGGGCATTGATACTCATCATTCTTAGAGATGGAATAGGTGGTTATATTCTGACTGGATGCAATTTGTAATGGTATGAAAGTAGTTCTTGTTGGTATAAAGAACAAGTTTTGAACTATAATTGGTGGGAATCCACATGCACGTGGACATTAATGAAGCTACATTTATTTAAGGCGTGGCTATCCTGCCAGATACAAAATAAGCTATTTAATCAATGCAGAACTGGTATTGCATGGCAATTTTAACAGAACTTGCTTTTCAGTTATTATGATTCTTGTATGCTTATGTGAGGTTCTGTTATGTTAATGCAGGTTGTGGCAATTAGGGATATTATTCCACCACCACAGAGAGAGGTGTTCAATGATGTTTATATTGCATATGAGCTTATGGACACTGATCTGCATCAAATTATTCGTTCCAACCAAGCATTGTCTGAGGAGCATTGTCAGGTTTCATTTTGCCATTTACTGTACGATATTGGCGCTTCCTTCTAGATGGGATATTGCTTTCTTGTCAGTTGCTGGTTCTTAATTATGCTAGTGAGAGTTGCCATTTGCTGCTTTCTTGTCATTTGCTGGGTCTTAATTAGGTTATTGGGAATTGACCAAAAAAAAGTTATTGGGAACTTTCAAATAAAATCTGTATTATAGTAAGAAGCCAGGAGAGCAAGATATCATACAATCTTTAGCTGTCAAATTTCAAAACGGATATTACAATTAAAAATTTTCTTGCATTGACACAGAAAATAAAGGGGGCACTAAATGATGCTGGGAGTACATATCAACTAGTTATTTCATATATCTAATGTTGGCTGGAATTTCATTCAGCCAATCCTGGGATAAAATATTGAAAGTGGCCTTCTATGGCTATTATATAATATCGTCAGTTAAAAGATATTAGAGCTACAGAGTAATGAATTGGAGACTTCTCTCACAAGAATATGAACCAAGACTTTATGTTCTTATCAAAATGATTATTTGATAGTTTAGTCGTAAATAAGTACAGGCAGATAATTTTATGTCGACACGATTTAAGGATCTTTTACAGAATTTATTAGGCCAGAAATAATTTGAACCGTTGGGGTGATGAAGAATAGTAAAAGAATGGCGCTATCTTCTACGTTTGCTTATTTATGGGAGCTTGATGATATGAGACTGGTTTTCCCATTTCGTCTACATGGCATTGAATGCAGTATCATTGATTTCTTGCTTGGATAGAAGATGCATGAAGGTTATCAGCATAAATGCTCCCTCTTTGCTACAAACACTAGAAATTGAATGCCTGCACGGTGCTGACCATTTAGCAGTATACTGCTCATATAATTTATACTCAAATCACTTGCATTGTGGCTGATGACTATCCATTTGTGTCTTTTGCAGTACTTTCTATATCAGATCTTGCGAGGATTAAAATACATACATTCTGCAAATGTTCTGCATAGAGACTTGAAGCCCAGCAATCTTCTCCTAAATGCAAATTGTGATTTGAAAATATGTGATTTTGGACTAGCTCGTGTCACTTCTGAAACTGATTTTATGACAGAATATGTTGTCACAAGATGGTACCGTGCACCAGAGCTATTGTTAAATTCTTCAGACTATACGGCGGCAATAGATGTATGGTCTGTAGGCTGTATCTTTATGGAACTAATGGATCGGAAACCCTTGTTTCCTGGCAGAGACCATGTGCAACAGCTGCGTTTGTTGATGGAGGTAACTTTTAAGAAGTTGATCAGTTGTTGAACAGTTCTCTTGGAGAATAGTTTCTTTCCATGTCACTCTCTTGCATTTTTTGTTTTCTCACAAATTTTGCCCTTGGGAGCTCTTTTTCTTCTTGTATTTGCTAATCTAAACCAAAAAAACTGCCACCTAAGATTGTTCTAGATAGGCATTCTCTGATTTACACTCTTTCTTCTTGCACCATTAACTATTATTGTCTTCACTGGAGACGGATTTGATTGAGCTCTGTAGAGGTTATGATGTGACATCTGGTAGTTATGCTTGTGTGACCTTGCAGCTGATTGGCACCCCATCAGAGGCAGAGTTGGGGTTCTTGAATGAAAATGCTAAGAAGTATATCAGACAGCTTCCTCTGTACCGTCGGCAATCTTTCACTGAAAAGTTTCCGCATGTCCACCCGCTTGCAATCGATCTTGTTGAGAAGATGTTAACGTTCGATCCCAGGCTGAGGCTCACAGGTGCGAAAATGTTCTCTGATACTTTCCTGTAAGCCATTTCTGCATGGGCTCTAATTGCTTTCCTAATCTATCACGAGTCTCGTGTAAATTGACTGGGTCACTTGCTGATGCAACTGTCATTGATATTGGAGAGGTAGATATTTGCACGAGGGATTTGCTCAATTCCTCGTTTGAACTGTGTATGTTCTTCCATACCTGCATCTGCTTGCTTCATTTTCTGTGTCGTATTCATTTGGTTTGAAGTTGGTGATGCTTTTAGGCTGTAATAATCTTCTGTCTATCTCAGGGGATCAGGTTATGCTAAGGGTGTAAGGATGTATGTAAAAAATAGTGGCCTGTTATGTGAGCATGTGATAATGATCTGGTTATAGTTTGAGAAACTCTTTGTCGGTTAAAAGATGAGTCGGGAGTTATTTCCTACTTAACTTCTCGTCTTTTGTATGGTGCTATGAAGTTATTTTACTTATGTTTATCAATTTGTCTTGGTGATAATTACTTAGGGGTCCTATCATTTCAGAAGAAGTGAACTTCTGAAAGATGTCAATGCTCCTGCCCCGTCAGGTTAGTGCTTGGCATGTGATTTGCCAAGTGGCCGAACCAGACTGCCCCTATTTAGTTCCTGAACTCTGGCAATGAACAATAAATGATGAGTATAGAAACAGGGTTCAAAATGGAGGTTCATGCAGATCACTTTATCTCATTTGTCTTCTAACTGGTAGAATGCTTGAGAGAGATTTTCATTTTAAAAAACCGAGACAACCACATTTGCATTCATATTTAATATGGAAACCGCATCTTCTATAGTCTAGTTGGGTCATGTGCTAGAGCAAGAGAGAATCCATGCTGATGGCTTTGCCAAGTCGCTTCTGGGGTATGATTGGGGAGGTGACTTGTCTCTGTGCTCATCCTTTGGCCAGTTTCTTGTCATTAATATGTTCTCGAGTCAGAATTGATTTTCTGTTGCCAAACAGTCCTATTTTGAACACATGAAAACCAATAAACAACCAGTAATGTTTATCTTTTATTCTGCTGAAAGTGCAGAACGTTAAGGGCTCTATGTCAGACACGGAACCTAGGACCGGGATTGGGGACGTGAATTGCAAAGAACCATAATTCTTTGTTCCAAATTACCCACAAAAAATGTTAATCCAAAACTTTTGTCCTCTTACATTTGAAGATCAATATTCATGGAACTTGACAATTGTATAAAAGAGTATAACAACTCCAAAGAATGTCAAGCTTCTATTATGCAATCGGATACCAATCTTGTTGATATGGATTGCAGTCAGTGTTCGAAGCACTGTGAATGTGTCAGTCTAACAGCAGTGTAAGCAGTCTATCAACCTAGTAAGTGATCTACAATCTCAATGTGGGGTTGGACATTCCAAAATAACATAAATATAGACATCACTATAGTGAATTTTATGCTATATAAATTTTCATGTACTTCCCTTAAGCTAGTGACTGCAAAGAATTGGTATATATAGCATAACTTGTTTGAGATGATAGATGCATATCTGGCTGCTAGGAGCCAACATAGCGACATATGATATGGATGACTAGTATACAGACGGCAAATGGGGCCTTATAATGAAACTTAAATTAGTCATTTATTGATAGTCACTAGCATAGTAAACACTACAGAATGCATAAGTTAATTCATCTGCCTGAGAGAATGTCATGTCGCAAATTATATGTGCTATGCTAGAAGAGGTAGAGAAATACAGCCTCCAATCCACAACTTTAGTCATCTGCTTTCATTTTGAAATAGGAGCACGAAAACATAGTATTTACTTGATCTTTCCAAAATAAAGCATGATTTATACTGCCACCAAAAATTCAAAGTAGAAATTTTAATTTGAATTGCTTTGACTTCCTATGCTTCTCCAAACTTTTGGTATAAGCTTGTTCCATCTTGAGACCACACCGTCAGAACTGCAGGAGCCAGGAGCCTGTCTCCACGAATTTTCCACCTTCACCCATCTTAGTCTCATCAAAAGCAAAAAGTGGATGGCCAAAATCTCTAGTGAAGAGATAATGAATCTTGGGAGTTTGAAGTTAAGCTCTAATCTAGTCAGTGGGGTATAAGAAAGAGTATCTTGCAGGGTTTTGTCAGGGTTGATGTATCTATCCTTAGTAAAGGAGAAGCCAATTTTGTTGACCATCTGTCTGCTGTACATTGCTCTGCTATGAGGGAAGCTATTGAACTTGTTAATATCACCATCGAGCTGTTCTTTTCTGATTAAGAAAACTGATGCTTGAACCGCAGAAAGAAAAGAGGGAAGTTACCTGATGTTTGGACTTTGTTCATATGGTAATTATTGGTACTAGTTTCCCCAAGTTTGCAAATAAAATGATTGATATTTGGTAATTGGCCTTGTTATATGCTGAAAATAAAAAACCACTTGGCTTTTCCTAACACATGGGAGATGTGATGAGCATTTAAATATGCTTTTAAGCGTGAGTCATGATTCACAGCCTTTCTGAGAACATGTAAAATTATGCATGAGTTTCACAAAGCTGCATCAGCTATCTCATGATGTAATCAGGCTCAATTAGGGAATAGTCCTGCATATATGTTCTGCTCATTTACTGATTGTGGCATGTATGCTTTTGTCATTGGCCAAGGTAATGTGATCCTTGGCTGTTCTTTTATACAGGGCCGTTGTAGGTTATAGATTTCTTCTGGTGATAGGACAAAGGGATCTCATAAATTTCCTTCCTATGTTTCCCCATAAATTCACTTAGTGGTGCTTGTCTCGTGACGGGAGACATTCCTGTTTCAATAAGATTTATATCTCTTAACATTTAGTTTCTTTGGTACAGTTGAAGAGGCATTGGCTCATCCCTACCTAAACTCACTGCACGACATCAGCGATGAGCCGACTTGCATGAATCCATTCAACTTTGACTTTGAGCAGCATGCACTCACGGAGGAACAGATGAGGGAGTTAATTTATAGGGAAGCGCTTGCATTTAATCCCGAGTATCTACAGTAATGGAAGTCATGCTGTTAGTATTTGGTGGCTGTTCTCGAGTGTGATGCCCGCGCTTTAACATGGCGATGATTTATTTCTTCATGTACATATGGTTTATCCTATTGTTGGATGGCTCTGCTATTGAATTCTTTTCATGACTTCGAGAACCATAAGAATTTTCAAAGACTGCCTGTAATAACTGTTTTGTTTTCTTATTGCTCCACCTGTTAATTGAGCCAACTTCTGCTGATTCTCCTTGCATGCCTCTCTCTCTCTCTCTCTCTCTCTCTGAAGGAGATGTTAATAATACGACTGTGGCACATAACCTTTGTATAGACGGCACCACCAGGATATGAATGGGTTAAAAAAGCCTATTGACATGTGGAATAATCATCAGAGTAATAGGGGAGTAATCAGGGATATTGAGACGAGGCGGATGATGATATTTGACATTATGACACTAATTATCTCTTGAATATTTTATAGCCACTCTCCATCATTTCGTTCACCGGGGACATGGTTGATGATTCGAAGTCCATTCTGTGGTGTTGACGGGACAGTTAACGTGGAACGATTGTAACAGGAATCGTTAAGGTTGCTCTGCTACTTTTGACATGTAGTTTCGACACGGGTAATTCTGCTGTATTATATGGCTCTCTGGATAGGACAAGCTATGCATTCCTTTGTTATCTTTTGGTACAAACCAAGTAGGGTATAGTGAGGACGTTCCTGATAAAATCCTTTTGCATATCTGATGCAACTGAGCCTGATAGAATCTCGTTTATGATGACCAGTGCATAAGGCACGTAACGCAGCTTTTCTTTAATTAGAAGGGAGGAGAAACCAAACGGGAGGTGAGGGGCAGATCAATGATATGGACGCAACAACAAAACTTAGAAAAGGGTTCTTAGCTGCGTCGAGACTATCCAAAGAGAGTTCGCAGCGCATCGTTGAACCATCTCGTTGCAGCCAAGGATCAGTTGGACTATCTTGTTAATAGTCACTGAAATTGCAGTTCTATACGAGCGACTCAACAGCGAGACTAAACTTATAGATTAGCTCTCACATGGACAAATCCACACTCATTAAAGAGCCGTTCATATTTCATACAAGTGCTCCTCATTTAGCTCTGCAAAGCTCCGCAGCCATGTTATTCTAATTCCAATATAAAAGTTTCAACCATTCTTACATCCCATTAAGGAAAGGCTAGAAGTAGAACTTGAGGTGCAAATGGGATATCGATGGCTGATAAAATCAGGATTAACAAATGCATAAGTGAAACAATCAAGTCATCAACTCCTCTCCTGTTTTAGGAGGATAATCTTTACAAGTACAAGGCATGCAGGCTACGCAGCAAAACTGCTAACTCTTCACACTTTCGAAGAATCTGGAGAGTGGTACAGGACCGGTTTGTTCATCAACGCTGCCACTCTGTTTTCTTGACCGGTGCTTCTTCTCCTTTCTATTTCTTTTAGACCTGGACCTGGACCTTTTAGATTCTCTCTCTTCTTCGTCATCACTTGAATGATCAGAAGATGAGCTTGAGGAGCTAGACCGGTGCTTCTTCTCCTTTTTATTTCTTTTAGACCTGGACCTCGATCTTTTGGATTCCCTCTCTTCTTCTTCATCACTTGAATAATCAGAAGAGCCTGAGGAGCTAGAATCTGAAGATCTCCTCCTTGACCTCTGCAGAAAGAATCAACAAAAGAATTCAAGATCATGAAATAATTGAGGTACCCTGGACTAGATATACATGTTCCCCCAAAGGTGACCCAGTAACTTCAGTTTGACAAAAGAAACCCCCTCCCAAAAGCAAACGAAGCCTGGAAATGTGGGAAGAATGGAGAACCAGTCGTTCTTCCTTCATCATCTGATGGAACAAGAAGAATCCTTGCCTTCTCTGAAGAAAGGAAAAGGCTCACTTTCGATTTTGAAGTACCCAAACATACTGTTGAAAAAATTGAGTCCTCACTAGGTGCATCCTTCACATTGTACTTACTTATATTTCGTCACTCTTTATATGTTAGCAACCCACTTTAACATGAATCAGGAATGTGAGCCAAGCTAGCTCCACAGAAGTCAGAACTAGGCGTAGAGAAATGGCCTCCATTCCAATAGTGGAAAAACCGCTTAAGAAGGAGAATAAGAAAGAAGAAAGAGCAGTTTTTTTTTTTTTTTTGGAGGGGGGGAGGGTGGCCTTGCATGTGGGCACAATTGCGAGAGAGAGAGAGAGAGAGAGAGAGAGAGAGAGCAACACAATACTCATTTCTCAAGTGTTTGGTGTCCATCTTATATTAAAAAAAAGAACAAATCCCCATCCAAGTTCTAAGCAATAATTAGAATAGCTATTGAAAGCAATACTAAAAAAGCAATGGACAGCAATAATAAGCACATCTAAAGATCCCACTTTAAAAAATGATGGCACTTCCCACGATTTTTCTAGACAAATGATATAGTCTTAATGTATATCATCCATTCATGGACACAATCTAGACTGATGCATAAGTCCATTGGAAAAAAATACGTCTTCCACAAAAAGGAAGTGCCTAAATGCAGAATTTCATGAGCTTTTATTGATCTTTTACAAGGTGGACTACAAAAATGAAAGGTGAACTTACGAGAAAGGACTAATCCCACTCAGAGAGACTAAAGACCAATCACATGTACAAGAAACAGAATAAGCATTAACTGCATTAAGAAAAAGGATAGGCACCTTTCTCTTGCTGCTGCGTTTCCTTTCATCTTTCTCCTTTCGATCTGCAAAGACATTTCCGATTTAATATAGGAACTAAAACGTGCATAGAAGTTGCGGGCCCCAATGGTTGTTACATACCCTTTTTCCGCTTAGATTTACTACTAGAGTGGTTTCTTCCATGGGCAAGCTTGCATGCCCTTTCAGCATCCAGCTGTGCTCTGTACTCTCTCATCATCTTATCTTTGTCTTTTTCCACTTGCCCCTTCTTGATCTCTTCTTCCTAGTAAAATATACAATCAGTGACAAATTTAAATCGACCATTTGAATTTTGAAAGCTCACACCCAAACAAAGAGATTTAGACCCAAGATTTGATCAAGTAAACCAATGTATGAATTAAGAGTCCAAGTACAAGCTTACGCATGCAGCTTGCCCAGATCAAGATAACACAATGCACGTCTGCTCCATATTTAAAACTCAAGAACAAGGTCCAATTAGGATAACGCTCTTTATTACTTTAAACAATTAATCTTAACAATTTGTTACCCTTTTAGTGACTACAAGAGTTACTCTGCATAACAACTTACACATGTGGTGTACTAAGGAGACCATGCACTTATATATATAAAAGTGAGGGCCTTTAGATGTCCACAGCATAATTCAGAGCTAATAGAAGATTAGAAATTTGTGTGCACGGAACTGGTATGGAATATCAAGCATAAAACCAGATTACTGACTAACAAAACTGAAACAGATTTGTTCATAATGCCTTCAAGAAAATAGGCAGTATGTGATGCCTCCATGGGGGAAAAGTTACAGGGGAAAAAAAAGAATATGGGAAAAGATATGAAAAAGAGCAAAATATCTTGGCTATACCAGAAAGAGTTCTGTCAGTATGTTTGGTCTTTATATAAGTTCTTGGACAAGATTAAACAATCATTCACTGGCTATTAGTTGTATTCTCGAGAGTATCTCCAGAACGGGGAAAAAAGACATATTTCACTGTGATAAAATAGCAAGAATAAGCCAATATTGAAAAGTGAGAACAAGAATTTAGTTCTAGAGGTATAATTAGTTTCAACATATTACCTTCTGCTTCTGTTTGAATTCTTCCCAAGTGACTGTGTGAGAGGTATTAAGGCTTGCCAAACGAGCAGCATGCCAAGCTGGTGAATGAAATGAACCATCCACCTGCGACTCTCCTCATCAATGACTGTCCAGGAAGCATAGTCTTCCAAGAAAAAAGAAAAACAAACAGCACTGACAACGAAGCCAAATCTTGCAGTCGTAATTGTTTAGCCGATGAGAAATCTTCTACTTACGATATAAACCTCCACTAAATTTTTCAGAGCATAAAGCATCACAAAAAGGCACAATAGCATGTTGCTTGGGACAAGAAAATTAAATTTAACCCTTGAACAGGGTTACAACACCATCCTCGGGCTTCTAATAAGAATAACCATGGCTGGAGACAAGATGACCACACAGGCCAGGACAATCCATATTTGACAATACAAAAACATAAATGACCAATATTTAGTTCTAGTGCATCTATGATGCCCAAGGAACTGAGCATGTCTTGGATTCACCAGATAGTTCAGCACCTCGGGGCTGTGAAGACAGGGAAATATGCTCTATGTACCAATAGACCTTAACCAATTCCTGAATTATCTAGAGTTCAAACTCCCGCAGAACTAACATCATTGTCATTCTATTCCATTAATAGTGCCGCATTTTTGGACAAAAACAAATTATGGAAACAACAATTTCAAAAGTCCCTCCTAAGTTTATAAGTAAGAACGAAATTTTAACCTATGCTATTGCGTACTGATCACACCCACTGAAAAGCAATACCATCCTACAAAATCACTAAATTGAATCAGTACATAAACGAAACAGCACCATATCTGTGAAGGGGGTTTACACTTGAGATCAATTCTTAAAAGACTTAAGTGCAAAAAGGCGCCAACGACTGTGGAATTTCAAACGAACAATTACATTTGAAGAGTCCCGGGCGACACTAACCCAGTTCACCCATCAAGAAACCCAAAAACGAGGACTTCGAAATCCTCAGCTGCTACAAAAAACGACCAAGAAACTTCCCAAAATCAGCTCAACCATTTCAAGATAGCAACCACATCGAGCACCCCAGCAAGCCAATCACTCAACAGACTTCCCTGGGCATACAACAAAACGCCCCCCCAATCCGACAGAACCCGCCAAGTCGACCAAAGGCCGAAACTTTCTCGACACCAATCGAAACAAATCAGACCAGCACGAGAAAAAAAGGGAGTTTCAATTCAAGAAGAACGGTATGGAAGGGTACGAACCATGCCATCCTCAATCTGGTCGGGAACGGCCGAGCTGGAGCCCACCCGGGCTCTCTGCATGGCCTTGTACGCCTGGTTCTTCCCCATCTCCGGACGAATTCGGACAGGGTCTGGTCCGGGAGAGCTCGATTTCGAGCAACCTACGACGGGTCGCGGATGCGGAAGGGGACAGGAAGTTTTTGCGGAAGGGGACAGGAAGTTTTCTAGGTCTTCATTGGTGAGGGTTCGTCGGAACGGGAATTACAAGAACCGAGCCGATCAGATTTGGACGTTGCTGGATCGAGAGAGGTAAGGGCAGGAATCGCAACCCGCGAGAAGCACAAGGCTAAAGGGCCCTCTTTGAAAAAAAAGAGGCTTTTGAGCCCACGGACAAAGGATGTTGCGGATGGACGCCCAGGGTTATGTACCTACTAGTTTTGGATGATCGGTTTCTCGGTGGATTGGTTCCCGACCTAGAACCCGGAAACTGGTTGAGTTGTTGGATCTTGAAATCGGGAATCAAATCGGTTCTCTCTGGAGCCAACCTCATACCGGTTGGTCCACATCGATTCGATCTGATTACTGCATTGAATTGGAGCCGATACTTACTCTAACTATTAATAACCTCAAGAAAAATTACCAACAAAGATATAAACCTATTATATTTATGTTAATTCAGTCATAAGTTTTTTTTAATTTGGCCACTTAAGTCATAAGTCTTATGATAATTTGCCGATTAAGTTATTTTGACTAATTTTGGTTGAAAATCGTTCATATAGATCTGGATTGTCCTATATGACCTGGCACAAGCATCGACATGTATAATTTTAAATTTTCCTACTTTTATTTTTATTTTTTTTTTTTTTGTGGTTGGCTATGAAGGCCTCCCCTGCATGAGCAAGCGTTGCTTCGTTTGCAGCCAACGAGGTCGTGAAGATTGCGGCCGAGGGCATGAAGGCCCTCGTGAAACCGGGGTGACGAGTGAGGCCTTGAAGGGCTTTGGAGCCCCTTTCCCAAAACCAAACCAAACAATGGGCTCTAAAGATTCTTGTCCAAATGCTTGGTCATTGGTAAATTTTTTATTTTTTTGATTGCTTCAGGGAAAATCAGTATTGGTAAAGTTGAAAGCCCAAACACCGTGGAGACCTCAATCTACCTTGAGCTTTTAACATTTTCAGAAGATTTCAAGGTTGATGAATTTTTTCCTTTCAAAATTACCCCCACATATTTATTTTATTCAAGTCTTTGGCTTCATGACTGTTCATCTTTGAGATGAATATTTAGAGTTGGAAAATGTCAATGTAGAGTTGCTCGATTCGCATGATGTCAAAGTCAAATGCAGCGCTAGGCTCACGCAATGCTAAAATCTAGATTTGACTTGCTTGAGGTCATGTGACCTTGGTGTCACTAGCGTCGCATGACTTCGGCAACCCTCACCTATGGTCGTGTTGATTGTCGAAGGCCAAACCTGGGAAGCTTGAGGTCATGTGACCCTGATGCCTAGTTCTCTTGGGGTCACTCAACCTGGGTTGCCCTCACCCGAGGTTGCCACCTCAATGAGTCTTGCCTTAAGTTCACTGAGTTTTGTTGATCTCCATCACCTGGTGCTTTCGTTGAGCTTTGACAAGGGTTGCAACAAGAGTGGCCGATCGACTCTCGCTTGGTTTTTGCGATAGCCTCTGGTCGCCGCCGAAGGTAGTCTAAATTCCATGCCTTCTCCGCCGGTGCACATCCATGCCCAGCCTCTCTTTTTTATTTTTATATGTTAAGTAGAGGTCGCTTTATGCAAAATATATATCAGTCACCTACATTCAAAGATTCATAGGAAAATGACTTTATATCCCTAAAGCCAAAACAAACATAGAAATAAGGACTTGAGCTCTCATGTGCAACTTCCCAAGTAATGACCTTGGCATTTTCGTTCAGGCATTTTCTTTCTTTCGCTTTCTTTCTTCTTCTCTCTATTCATCTTCTTCTTTTTGGTTTTGCCCTTCGTATTGGTGCCAAGCCACTTGCATTGCCTGATTTCACTTGGTGTCAAGAACTAACGGCGAAGTGTGAACCACTATACCGGCATCACCTACGACCACTCTTCCTTCTAGTGCTTGCTCGATGTCGCCAATCGCTTTCCTTTCTCTTCTCACTTGCTGCTATGGCCGCCATATCCCTTTCTGTTGAATATGTAAACATCAAGTTTCTCTTACCCCCTCCTTGCATGGCGGCCGAGGTTGTTCTCACTCGCCTGCTTTGAATTTGTCCTCTTGTTGCCGCTCAAAAAAAAAAAAAAAAAAAAGAATTTGTCCTCTTGCTTAAAATTGTGTCTTTGAATAGGAATGAATCAACACTACTCACGGCAGACCGAAAGTTTGGGTTTTTGGAAAGTCCCACGTCATGCCGCAAAAGCGGAAAATATCAATTTATCAACAGTAGTCACACAATGGTGCAGTCTCCAAGTCAAAGAGACATTTGCTTTTGTCTTCTCTTCTCTCGAAATCAAAGATTGGGAATTTCCTTTTGTCTATAACGTCGACGAAGAAAGGGAAGACGAGTTCGAATTCCTCCTCTCTTACAACAACTGTGATCGCTCAGCAAATTTCTCATGGAGGCCTCGCACTGCATCTTTTCTCCGGCGACTTCAGCGGTGCAGAAGAAGGAAAAAAAAAAAAAGAAGAAGAAACATTGAAGAAGAAAGATACAAAAAAAAACAAAAAGAAATCCTAAAAAGTGACACAAGCTGACAACTTTTGTTTAAGACTAAATTGAATCCTCATTTACACAAATAACTCTACTTTGAGTCTTTATTTAAATTTTGAGATAGCGACCAGCATCAAAGTGAAGATTCGTATATTCTTACTGTATCCATTGTTGTGGAAAATCTGAAGAAATTTGGAAAATGAATCCTTCAATTAATTCATATTTAGGGAAACATTGACATTAACATTAACAAATCGTTCGGAATTAAATTAAACATATATCGAAATTTTACGACCACATTAAATAATTTAAAAGTTCAAGAGTGATATTATATATTAGACTAAAATTTAAATACTATATTTCATATTGAATTAAGTTCGAGACTATCACGTTTCCTTAAATTTTCCCAACTTGAGTCAACTTTAATTGCGGAGAAATGGATACGCCGGACATAGAGAAAATAAAAAAGTCCATCAAAACATGGACAAAAATATCAAAGAGATTCGATACCTAAACCGCATTTGTCGCCGCTCCTCTGCCTCCAACCTCAGCTCTGTCTTCTCTTCCGTTGTTTCTTCAAATCCTACATCACTGTCCGAGGCTCGTTCCAGCCCGTGGGAACGAACCAGTCCCTCCGTCTCCGACATTTTCACAAACACCTCGCGGGCGTCTAGGGTTTTTGCCCTCCGCCGCGTCCCTGCCCGGACCGGACAACCGGACTTCTCGCCCGGGAAAAGCCGCCGGTACGCATGGACCGATCTCCTTCTCTCTCTTTCTTGCCCACTCCTTTTTTGCCGAATTTTTCGTGCCTTGATCGTTGAATTTGAACACCATGCAGATTGATTTTTGATGGGTGTGGTTGAAATAAGCAGCTTCTCCGCTCTTTGGTCTGCCAAATTGAACGGCGCCCGGCGACCCGTTTGCTCGCCCGAGGGAAGCCGGAGGAAGGTCGTCGCCATGGCCTCCACCGTGGACGTCCAGCATTTGAGCGAGGCCAACCGGGAATTGACCGGCGACTCGTTCATTCGGCCTCATCTGAGGAAATTGTCTCCTTACCAGCCCATTTTGCCTTTTGAGGTTAGTGCTGAAGCTGGTCCTTTTGAACTTTTTAGTGTACTCTTGCAAAAGGTGTGAGCTTTCGCTTGATGCTCTATGCTTGATACGTTGCGGCTATTGTGCTTTAGATGTCATTGTTGATGCTTAGGGGGAGAGTGTTTCTGGGTTAATAGTTTTGGAGTTTCTTGTAAGTTACCCAAGTTGATTTATCTAGGCGCCAAGGATTTCGCTTCTGAATCTTGGGCTTGCCTGAGAAAATTCAATCTTTATTAGAATCTCCTATTGCAGCCTCTTGGTTCCTAGGAATATAGATTAAGGTGGGAATTGATTCTTTTAAGTCTCGTTTATGCACCAAGAATTGAGCAAAAAGTAATTCTCCTCCCATTTTCCAGTCTGAATGAATGTCAACTGATTGTGGAAGTCCTCCTCCCAACCATTGTACACTTTCGAACTCCTGCTCCATGGGACATAATTTTGTTTATGCTATGGCTGTTTGGTTCTCCTATTTTCATTAATACATGAAGCATGACACTTCATTTGCAATTGTTAATGCACAAACTGGACATTGTCATAAGTTCTATGTTGATGTTGGCGTTGTGTATCTACTGCAGGTTTTGTCTACTCGTCTTGCAAGAAAACCAGAGGACATTATCAAATTAGATGCAAATGAAAACCCTTATGGTCCTCCTCCGGAGGTAAGTTTCATAAATGATTTGACTGTGCAAAATAATATATTACCATTTCTTTTTCTTAATAGTTACGAATAAATGAATCTTGTTCTTTGTTAAAGCTTCAGTCAGTTACTTATCCAAACAACAACAACAACAACAGCAACAACAGTAGTAGTAGGAGGAGGAGGACGAGGAGGAGTGGTAGTAGTAGTAAAGCTTCACTCGTTTGAATGGACCATCTGTTATTAAGTTTTCTTGTGTCTCCTCTGTTAAATCTTCGGAATTTGCAGGTTTTTGAAGCTCTAGGGTCAATGAAATTCCCATATATATACCCTGATCCAGAGAGCCGCCGGCTCCGTGCTGCTCTTGCTGTGGATTCTGGCCTCGAAGCTGATTACATTCTTGCGGGATGTGGAGCAGATGAACTAATCGATTTAATTATGCGGTTAGACAAAGCATTTCTTTTGGCCCTTAAAGTTATCTTGACATTAGTATTGCACATGTCCTAATCAACTTGTAAATATGTCATGCAGATGTGTTCTGGATCCTGGTGATAAGATTGTGGACTGCCCTCCAACATTTACAATGTATGAGTTTGATGCTGCAGTTAATGGGGCACATGTTATCAAAGGTGATCAGTTGCAGATGAGTTCTTTTTCTGTTCTGAGTGACAATCTTAATAGATGTATTTAATATTGAATCTGCTTTTATCTTTTGTTCAGTATGTATTCTTCAACTTAACAACGAAACATACCGCAACTTTTGAGCTTATCATTTTCTTTTCGATCTTCTTCTCCAGTTCCTAGGAAGCCAGACTTCAGCTTAAATGTGGAACTCATTGCTGATGCTGTTGAGAAGGAGAACCCTAAATGCATATTTTTAACTTCTCCTAATAATCCAGATGGGAGGTATCTCTCAATTCCGAGTACTTATGCTTTAAACTTATATAATAGACACACACACACACACACACACGGATATATATATATTATGTTCTGTATGACACTTGACTTCAAATCATTAAGATGTCTGAGTTCAACATCTAAATGAGTGAGTTGATTGTCGGTTTTTCTACTTACTATCGCATTAAAACTCACAATAAAGGTCACTTTTGTTAATTGCCATTGCATCTTGCATCGCAATTTTGTGCAATTCACGCTATAAAGATGATACACACTTTTATAGTTGTGATTTCCTTTATATAATATAATCTGGATCTGCTAATCTGATAGTGTAATAGTAGTTGTTGGTATTGTAGTGACAGAGCTATCTGCCAATTCTTGACTCAGTGTACTAATACTGCAGTATTATTGGTGATGAAGATCTCATTAAAATCCTGAAACTCCCAGTGCTGGTCGTGTTGGATGAAGCATACATTGAGTTTTCGGGGATTGAGTCTAGGATGAAATGGGTGAAGAAGTATGAGAACTTGATTGTTCTCCGGACATTTAGCAAAAGAGCTGGTAAGCACACAGTGTCGCAGTTTCTGGAGATTGACAGATTATGCTGGTGCTATTTCAATTTGTTTGAGGAGCCTTTAAATTCATGGATGTCGGCAAATTTATGCCAATGTAGCTTTAGCTGGACTTCGAGTGGGTTACGGAGCATTTCCCTTGAGCATTATTGAGTATTTGTGGAGAGCGAAGCAACCTTATAATGTATCTGTTGCTGCTGAAGTTGCTGCATGTGCAGCATTGCAGAATCCAACTTATCTGGAGGTAATTCTTAGTTAATTATTGATGACATTCTCCACGGAATTCTACCTTTAGTAATCTGAAAGCAAAGCATCAATGTTTATAATTCTCAAAGCCCTATCTTTGAACTGTTTGTTGATTATTACCAGGATGTTAAAAACGCTCTGGTACAAGAAAGGGAGAGGCTTTTTAAACTTCTAATGGGAGTTCCATTTCTCAATCCATATCCTAGCCATTCTAATTTCATTCTTTGCGAGGTTACATCAGGAATGGATGCTAAAAAGCTGAAGGTAAGTTAGGACTCTCATTTTAATATGCATTGAGAGCTTAAGACAGACATTCAAGGATTCACCCGTAAAAAGGACAGACATTCAAGGATTCACCCGTAAAAAGGACATTCAAAAATTCTTTCTTTGATGTTATCTTTGTTGAGTTCCTCTATTATACTGTCATCTGTTATTATGGCCACTAATATTTACATGTTGCAAGGATTAGATGATCTCTTTTGATGACATATTCACTGAATTCCTTGAATCCTTGAAATTTTTTCCCCCTCTTCCTTTATTTTCCACAAAGTATTGCTTGTCCAAATTGATGCAGGAGGACCTTGCCAAAATGGGTGTCATGATCCGTCACTACAACAACAAAGAGTTGAAGGGTTATGTCCGTGTATCAGTCGGGAAGCCCGAGCACACAGCTGCTTTAATGGACGGCCTTAGTTGCCTCTCACAATGACTCTGCAATTCCACAACTTTTTGTGAAGAACAAGGTGGAACAGGAAATAGATCTCCCTCACGTGCTATAATGCTAAAGACATTCCCCTTGTTTTTGCAGAATTTCCTCAAGACAGGTTTACAAAAATTTTGTTATAGTTGCTGAGGTATGTGTAAGTGTACCAGGGGCTATTCTGTTTAGGTTAGTCATTATGGATGAATCTGTGTAATTTATTCCAACGATTTCGCTGTGTAGCTTTTATTGATAGTCCCATCTCTCATCTCTATAACAAATTGATAAGGCTTTTCCAGATTCATGCCATTAATCGACTTTGAGCACTGGCATCAATAAAGATCCTCTCCTTGCTTGATGTCACAATGTATGAATTATTTGTTGTGTTATGGTGTGCCGATATCTGAAGTACAACAGTCGTGAACAGTTTTGTTAAGACATTTGTACTGACATCTGTACTGGACTAGACTTAGTATTTTTAATACATTTGAGGGTAGGTGTACTTTATTCTACAGATAGCGGTGGGTCTACAAATTAGTTTGCAGTGAGTTTATCGAAATTATTCCATGTCCATCACTCTGTATTGTTGGAACCATGGTCTGAGGAGCGGTCACATTGTGCTAAATGAAGCATGAATTCACGAAGTTTGGGTTAAGCATCTTCCTATTACAGGTGTAAGTGTTCTCATGAATGCCAATTAGACTGAGCAAAGTATGTGTATTGCTAGATGTTTATGGGAGAATCATGACCAACTACGCAAAGTTCTGATAATCTTGAGACTGTGCACGCCATGACTCTTTTTTAGGTCCTTCCATGGCCTTGCGCAAGATCTCTCATTGTTATAGATCTCAAATTAATAGTTTGAGTTGGATTTGATTGTTAGAGGTGAATAAATAAATTCTAAGAGGAAATTGGTAAAATTGAGCATATTGGACAAAGTAATTACTGGAAACTTCGTCCGGGAGAAATAATAAGGATGGCCAGGTGAGCCGGTATTCAACAAAAATAATCTTGCAAATGCTTGCAACAATAGACTGTATTCTAACCTTTTTCCCATTTCCAGTCATTCAGGGATAAAAATATGGTGAGCACAAGTGGTCCCACTTCAATGACCGGCCCTCGGATGATGGCTGATAAATTGGAACATTACAGAGAATTGAATCTAATAAATGGCTAATGGACAGGCGACCAGATCTGGTGGAATGATCTCCCAAATTCTGACCCCAGATTATCGCGCCAATTTAAATCCGAAAAAGGTTAAATTGCTTCCAAGCATGTTGTTCAAACAAATTTCCCAAAAGAATTCCACCGTAAAGAATCCTTATCATAAGAACTCTCTTAGTCGACACAACAGCAAGTGTGTAGTCGCTTGAGCTAGCATTAGGACAAACCAAACAACTATGTCACAAAGCAAAGAACACTCACACATGGACTCTGAACATAGTACGAGGTTATCACCAGCAGATGTGAACTCTTACTATCCATCAATTAGAATCAACGATATGTTCAGTCCCATGTCCTAGTGAATATGCAGGAGCTCTGATTCCTCAACATCATTTTGCTTGGCGTCTTCCAATCTTTGGTTCGTCTAATTCCTGCAGTGAGACTATCTCAGAAGTAGCATAAAACTGGACTTTGCAATGCTGATACGTTTTTGGTGGGATAGGCACCTGTTATGTTCCTAACTAGACTGATGGTCTGCTGTCCGCTCTTCGCTTTTTTCGTATCTATTTCGGCCCCCATTTATTGACCTGCGAGTAATCATGGACGTTCGCTTCATTCACGGAACAGTGCATTCAGGATGAAGTCTGACAACTCTCGGCATCCATACGTTCAAGGACACGCTGCGCCTCTTCTTCTGTGGATGGGACAACTTTCCGAATCCTCAATCCGTCATTCAAGGCCTCAGGACGTACAGTGAATGTAAAGTAGAATTTGTTTGACACCTGTTAGGACGATAGATGAAATAATAACAAATTTATTAGGAGTATCTAAGACATGGTGATGTGAAGCCAAGTCTGACAAAGAAATGGTAACTTCACAAAGGTTCAGTTCGTTATCTAGTTAGAATTAAAGATAGACTTCAGTATCCCCCAACTAGTGACCAGTCCATTCTTGTTGATTCTCTGTTTGAATTTTCTTATGCATGATCATCATGTTGAGAGGTGGTAAATAATTAGCGCCCACATGAAGTGGAGAGTAAATAGATAAATACCCTAACAACAGCATCCTTTGGCTTCTGTAAGAGCAGCGAAACGATATCAAAATTTGGCAAAAGAAATGTAACACACATGGGCAACAAGTACCTCGCTTGATCTGAGCTCAGGTCGCATCACATGGGCCACAACTTCAACATTTATCAGGGGTTCATCTGGATTGTCAAGTTCTGTATACAGAACACAGCATTTGAGGCGGAGAAAATTACCAACATCCACCTACATCCCATATATAATATACTTCATATTATGATCTTCCACTTAACAGATCCATAATTTTAGATATATACATCGGACCGCAAGAGTGAAGGCACAAGTGCAACCATCCATGCTGATAGCCATGGTTCCACACTCAGCAGCTTAAGTCATACAACAGCATCGCCTACACATACAAATTCATCATGCGCCGTATAAGTGCTTACCGGTCTCAAGAAATCAACATGGTCAACCTCAATGAACCGGGGTGCCGCACCAGCAAAGGCATATGTGCTTGAAAAGGCCAATTCAAAAGCCCTTCGCATTAAAAATCCTCCAAATATTCTTCCATGGATATTCCTTTGCTGTGGCTGGCATATTAGTGAATTCTCAAAACAAGTATCTCTTATCAGAATGCTATCTCTGTCCGCCAGAGCTGGCATATCACAGAAGACACGACCTTCGGCAAGTAAAGCCTGGAGCCTTGACGAGTCCTCTACCTTACCATCTTTGTTACTTTCTTCTCTCTTTTTTTTCCTCATTTTATTCCTATTTTCTGCCTCTTCCCAAAGTAATCTTTCTCTCTCTGTCTCTGGTGAGATAGGATTAACTGGAGCTGATTTCCCAGTTCTAGAATCACGAGCCACAAATGTGAAATTGGCGGTAAGTGCAACTGAATCTGAAGAATCCTGGGTTTCTGCATGGAATTGCCAGTTGAAGGTAAACAGCAGAATGGATCAGTAATAAGACTATATCATGGAAATGATAACTTTAAGAAGATCTGATATCTTAATATTGTGCTTGACCAGCATGTCAGAATCCTTGACAAACCAGTACTTCTTGGCAAGAGGATGTTGATTAGCAAGCTTCTCTATAGTATGGACGGGTTTAGTATTTATTTATTTATTTTTGGTAATAAGGGGATGGTGGATGGATAGCAAATTAGCAAATTTCTCCATAATTTTTACAAGTAGAGTAATGAAATCATGCAAAAGCAAGTATGGTTTGTGAAGAAGAAACATATACTTAAGGCACGGCCATCAAAGAGACGCCATCCTGCAATTGCTTAGTTGCAGCAGATGAAAATGTATGTTCTCGTCCAACAAGCCAACAAAGCAATGTCATCAACTCTAGGAAAGAAAGTAGCATACTATCAGCATTTGGGAGCACTGTTTCATATAACACCTTCTGTGGACTGAGTCACTTCCAGTTGGATCTCCATTGACGAGCGCCCAACCCATGTAACGGCTCCTCTATTTGCAAGTCCGTGTCAATATGGATTGGCCTCTTGAGAACCATCCTGTCTACAGAAGCAGTGACTAGTAATAGAGGCCTTGTGGTGCCATTGTCGCTGGAGCAATGCTGGTCCAAAAGAAAGCGGCTAAATAAAACAGGGGTTGTTCTGTTATGCACAATTCTAATGATAAATTCCACACTATATGAACCCTAAATAATCACTAGAGAATATTCTTACCCTTAACCAAAAAAAAAAATAATCACTAGAGAACTTAAGCATTAAGCCTCTGATTGCAGAACATGATAAGTACAAAAATTGATGAGAATTTAGATATGCTCCTATACAGATGATAGAGACAAGGTACTGCTGCAAATCAGTAGCATGTTGTTCAATATTTTCAACTAAGAAATGAACTTCTCTCTGATACCAGATGACCGATTCTAGATTATTCAAACAAGGACGTGACATTCAAACTCCTAATCGCAGAATACTAGAACCAATTACCTGCCCACCGAACACCGCCATCAGTCAGTTTTGTATCAGGAATTCATCCAAGCACCATCATTGACATCATATGCCATTCATCTTCCGCAGAAAAACATCGCAGAGTATAAATGGCACCACATTCAGAAAGAGGAAATCGAGACATCACCATCCGATAGTCGTTCAAAGCTCGTTCATTTACCTTATAGCATATAGTCCCGGCGAGAGCATCGAGATCCTCCACCAGCTTCCCCATCCTGATCTTGTTCCACGGATTCCTGTACTGCTCCCTGAGCACATAATCGCTCGAGAACTTGTAGAAAATGCTCGTCCTGCTCCTTGCCGGGCTCCGCGGGACCAATTCGCTCGCCGGCGGCCGGGCCGCCTTCCCGCTCGCGCCGGCGCCGCCGACCTCCTCGAACATCTTGGATCTCGCTTCCCACAGGGCGTTGGTGACGGGGGAGAAGTACATGCCGGGCCACAGGCTGATCGGCTTCCGAATCGACGATCCGGCGTCGATGGGCGGAGAGCTCTCGGACGGCGGGGGAACGGGGGCTCCGCCGTCCGCCGCGGCGGAGAACCGGGCGGCGTGGGGCCATGATGGGCGGAAAGGAGGGAGCTTGAGGAGACGGTTGGAGAGCGTTCGGTGGAGAGGCGCCATCGGAGTCATGGAAGATGGAAGGTGGACTGGAGGGACGTTGGACTACATGAATTTTTGTAAAAAAAGAAAATATTGTTTAACAAAAGAAAATTTGATCAATTATGTGAATTATAGTAAACAGAAAAATATTAGAAACTTTTATTTTTCTTTTCTCTTAAACAAAACGCGGTGCTTGCGCCAAGTATAAGATATTAAATTAAGAAAGCTATAAACCACTGGGATTCATTCCAGTGGCCATCCTTCTAACATGGAAGGGAGAGATGAGGGGTTCAAATTCCCACATTTTCGGGAGATGTGGTGGGGACGCGTAAGTTTCAGGAATGGGTTTCGACTCCCACGCCCGCAAAGACGGGAAAATGCGAGTGAGTGTAGAGTAGAGAACAAAGTAGGGCCGACAAAAAAAAATTAAGAAAGCTATGTAGAGATGGAATACATATCCTAATAATAATTTTTATAATAACAATCTTCATTGGATCTTGAATACGATGGGGGAAAGCACAAGAAGAAAATAGCAATCGGATTTTTCATGGAGGACACTGCCTATAAGCATAATCCTCTCATGATTGGATAGCAGCACTCCTATTTTTATGAATTTTCCAAACAAATTCAAAAACACGAATAACTCAGATTCAAACGAACAAACTTGGCCAATATCTTCTTCACATTTCAAATATCAAAGCATCATAGCTATCATTTCTTGTCCCTTCGTTTTTAGCAACTTGAGGCCCTTTAATTTTTCTTTATTTTAAAATTCAAAACATTTGGAACTTTCGAATAATCAAAATGTGGGCTCCGTAGGCTTCCCTCCCATGTCTCGAATAGGCAAGCAGAAAATCATAATTCATAAAATTCTTGTCTATAAATGATCATCAATATTACTTATAAAAAATGAATTGACAAAATATATTTTCATTTACTAATGACATATCTAGGGATATATTGTTAAGTGGGGATAACTTCTTCTCAGCAATTAAATGTCATAATATATTTTTTAAATTATTTATTTTTGTCAAAATAAACTCGTTGCAGATTACAAAACTGCCCTCCAGACCCAGACTTTCAGAGGGCTGTGGATAAGGTAATAAACACTTTTTTTTTGGGGGGGTCGAAATACTGAACATATAAATTATAATCCAGTGGGTTTTAACCTCTCTAGTCTCTCCTTCCAATTCTACCCCTTAAAAGCCCACTATTTCACAATTTTGACACTCGGTGCGGATGTATGTCATGCAGAGCTCGGGCTAGGGCTTGTTCTTCTTCTCAATTTCTCTGCAGCGCGCGCTCTGCCTTCGACCCTGCATCGAACCAGGAACTTCCAGTGAAGTGAGTTCGCCTTTAACCTCTTGCTCTTCGAAATTTCTCGCTCCTTTTTGTCTTTCTGTTTAGGGTTTCGTTTCTCTTGGTTCTTTTAGGGGTTTGATGTTGGTTGCCCCTCTGTAAATTCGCTTGAATCGCTGCATTTTTTAGGTCATCTTTCATTCTAAGTTCCTTCGAGTTGCTGTAAAACGAGGGACGAGATGAGCACACAAGAGGGTCGTCTGCGTTTCGATGTTTTGGGGCGTGGGGGGGGTTTATTATAGGTGGAGGTGAACATTGGATTTGCCACAGATTTGTTTGTTCATGAGCCTTCTTTTTGGGCCTAAATTAGCGTGCAATTTTGTTTCTTTTCCATTGATTAAATTACGATCGTGGGTATTCCTGTTTCAGGTAGAGGAAGCAGTGATTGAGGATTAGGAGGATGAGCGGAGGAGGAGAGAAAGGGTCAGCCACCACGAAAACCCCCGCGGATTTCCTGAAATCGATTCGTGGGAGGCCGGTTGTCGTCAAGCTGAACTCTGGAGTCGATTATCGAGGTACTTGTCTCAATATGGTCTCTTTATGAGTTGGGAGAGTTCTCCAACAAAGATTTTCCCTATGTAGCTAGATAATGCCGAGTTTTGGATTATTTCCTTTGTTGTTTGTTATCGGCTGAATTGTATGTGCTATTAACTACTTGTCTCAAACTCTAATGAGTTGGGGATCATCTATGGATTGAGTTCTTGGCGGCTCATATGAGTGAAGCAGCTGCTTACTGACCTCAAACTTCAAACAAAATGTTAAGTCAACCAGAATTATGAACCAAATGAACCTTACCTATCAAACTGAATTAAATGAAGAAGAATATTGCTTTTGTCATAAACTGTCAAAACTCTTTTGTGACCTTACATCATGGGCAGTTAAGTTGGTCTTTCCATGTACATTGTGGTCTCTATCTAAGTCATTAAGCCTATTCTTTTCTTTCATCAGGAGGGAATATCTCTTTGAAATACAATAGCCTTTTCATTTTCTATCAATGTCCGTGGTATTCATTGTTGAGAAGAGATCTGTAGTAAAATTGAGGCTCTGATGTTAAACTCGTCTTACAATGAGTAAATGGGAAGTTTTGCTCATGAAATCAGTTAGCCGATAAAATGATGGTTGCAGAACATCATTTTTCTTGGGAGAAACTGTAAAAGCAAGGCTCATGCATGTACATGCTGCTATTCAATTTCAAAATACAAAAAACCTTTCTTTGATGGCATGAGAATATATATATATCCTGGCTTTTAAATTTCACTGCTTTTTTCTTTTGGGTGTTGAGAAAGAGGGAGGGAAGAACAAGTGCAGAGATAGAGCAGGGCAAAAGCAGGGCCTTTGGTGATAAATTAGCAAACTTATATGGGATTAAGAACTGGTTGCTTGAAAGCCATTTGATCCATTCTAGTGGCCTTATCATGAAAATGAGAGGATAATGCTCTTTATGTGGGCCTTGTGCGGTCATTTTCTGAATTTACGGTTTGTAGTAAATCCTAATAGAGGAAAAGCTGTGTCTGCATAGTATGTGCCAATGACCAAGCCTTTTCCTGTGAACTTCTTGTGATTTGTAAACCTTAGTGCTTTTGGGGTGAGACCTGGATGAGAGGTGAGTTGGATGATACTAAATTAATGGATGTGGAATGTTTCTGACGAGCATGTTCTCCTTCCCATGCTATATGCAGGCTATGCTGATGATTAGCTTAGAATCACAGTCTTGTGCTGTCTGAACTTGTGTGGTATTCTTAGTGTTCTGATGTGTTGAAATTTTATGCAGGTATTCTAGCCTGCCTGGATGGATATATGAACATAGCAATGGAACAGACGGAAGAGTATGTCAATGGACAGCTGAAAAACAAGTATGGCGATGCTTTTATTCGGGGAAATAACGGTAACGATGTATAAAAGATTTCTGACTTTTTAGTTTTGTTGACTTGGGCCTTTCCTAACTGGTATGATTTGTTGCAGTTCTGTACATCAGCACTTCAAAGCGGACTCTAGCAGATGGGGCTTAGGGTTGATTGTCCCATGTAATGTAGCAATGCAGAATTAATGTAGCCATAACTTTTGATGGGTACATTCTTAAATCGCTCTAGAATCGTGGAAAAGTGAACTATTCCAAAATTTAGAGCTGATTTGTGATTCCTACTGATAATTCTGCATCTCATTAAATCGGTTTGTAAATTGCTTGAAAAGGACTTCTTATGCCCTGGCTCTTCCTTCAGTAGCATGTTATCATGTATATGTGGCTGTTTGTGTATTGCCAAATGGCTTTATGTTGTCCTGTTTATGAAGAAGGCGAATTGCATTTAAGCATCAACCTTGAACGCCATCTATCTATATCTGTATAATTGTTTCTATTGCAAAAGCTCGTCGAGATAATTGATATCATGTCTGTTGGCATAGATTATTGCCGCGATCCTCCCGAATGAGTTTGAGGATTGCTAAATGGGCGCAAATGGTCCCTCTTGCAAGACAATGTTTACTCTTGATACGGCCTCTCCCAAACTCTACCGATTGTAACTTGATTTTCTCATTCTAATTATGACATTTGTTTTGACTTTAGGAGCCACCACTAATATATGTTGAGCCGATTAAAGATTTGAGTAAAACTTAGTAAAACGTGGGAGTTTGCTTTATTTTTGTGAGTAAAAAATTCAGGACACAGATTTGATTACGCTAAATATTACCTAATGAACAATTTGGTAGCTTTGCTCATTTAGGGATTTAGTTTTATGGATTCTTTCACGCATTTTTTTCCCTAAGACACGTATATCTAAATAATCATGCAAGGGTGCTCACACAAGAAGATTTAAGCAAGACAACGTCCAAGCAAGATATAATAATATCAAAGCAAGTGCACCACGACCCGAGACGCATCGGGCAGCATTAAACATCGCCTTGTTATTTAGGAACGGGAAAGTATCTATAAGAACTAATGAAGGCTAACCCGAGACTCATCGAGGATGCAAAACAAAGCGAATTGACTACTGAGCATCCCCTACCTAGCGTCTCTAAAGTCTGGACAGCATGCGGTGGATGCTAGGGGTGTCAAAAAATCCCGACTCGAACACGAAACAAGTATAATACATGTTTCAGGTCTTGATACTGTTTGAATGACAAAGATAAAACAAGTACCGAAATGTGTTTTGGGTTGGGTCAGGTTGGAACATTGTTCGACTCGAAACACGTTAACATCCAAACAAGCCAACCAAACACGAGTCAAACACGTCGCGGAAAAGTGAAAACCCCTCCCCTTCGGCTTCTTCTCCGATGATTGCTGCTGCCCTCCGATCGACGCGCCTCCGCCCTCCGTTTGTCTGGGCGTAGGTACAGCTGTTGGGAGTTGGGAGGAACTGGAAGGAGCTCAATCTCTCTCCCGCCTATCTGGATTCGCTCTTGGGGCTGACCTGGAAATCCTCCCGAGCCCTGCGCCCGATCGTCGGTCTCTGATTAGCCATCGTCGTTGTCGAGGTGAGCTGTAGTTGCCAGTGAGATTCGGGTTCGTGCTCGTTGCGAGTGAGATTTGGGTTTGTGCTCATTGCGAGCTCCGGGGGCGCGCATCTCGGGGTCGGGGATGTAGGGGTTTTTGGGGGTTTCGTTTGTGCCGCGGTTGGTCATTGAGATGGAATGTGTGGATTTGTGCTTTTTATGTGTTTGCTGAAGTTCAGAAGAGAAAGAAACGAAGGAAATTGTGGATTTCAGCTTGCGCTGCTGTACACAATTCCCGTTCATTAGAATTTTATTGCGTGTTTCTAAGGATAAACCTGGGTTAGTGTTTCCCAGTAGAAATTTGGTGGGTGGGTGAGTGAGTTGAGACTTTTTTTTTAATGATGTTGTTGTCACGACCAAATTTTCGGGGGAACCACCTAGGTTTGGCTAATGGATTGTTAAGCTTAGACTTAACTCGGATTCTCCCAATACCATATCAATTCGCGACTTAAGTTTAAATTTCTTAACATGCAAATGATTTTCAATCAGGAGTTGCCACTAATCTATTTTCGGTGGGTCGATTAGAAACCCAAGTAAAGTAATGGGAGATTTCCTTTACTTCTACGAACCGGAGATTTGGGTATGGGACTTTGCATTACTCTAGATTTCTCTAACGCCTTTCTTTCTCATTTCTTTTATTTTGAAAAAAATGTTTTTTTTTTTTGCAAGCAAAATTGGATTAATTTTAAATTTATTTCCCTAACATGTAAGGCGATCATGCGAGTGCGTAAACCACCAATTTAACACCCATGTAAAGCAGTAAATAAATTGTAGGACTTACCTCATAGCAACGAAAACACCTGCGTTGTTAGATCAGAATTCACATCATCAACCTTAGATATGATTTCTAATTAATATGTAATTTCTTTTTTGTTTTCACTTTATTTAATGAGAATCATGCAATATGCAAATGCAGTATTAACTAAATGACTTAATTCTAATGACATGCAATTTCTAATTAAATGAACCTAGCAACCATCACTAGATGACGTGCATTTCATGAATCTAATTATATATGACGTGCACATGATTTTTTTTTTATTGTTTTTTAATAAGAACATGCAATCTATCTAGGAGAAATTATTTAAACCTATAATTAATAAACATGCAATCCTAACATACAATGACGTGCAAAGAATGCCCTAATGCTACATGACATATGCATGATATTTTTTTTGTTTGTTTTTTTTTTTTTTTTATAAAATTCGAAATTTAAAATTGCCGTATAATTAAACATGCAATTTAGATTTGAAGAAAAACTAACATCCTAAATGAATGTATTTTTTTTATTTAAGAAATTCGAAATAAATAAATTTCCTAAAATAAATTTCCTATTCTAAACATGCAAGATAACCCTAAAATGAGGAATATTCTAAAACGAACCTAATCTATCTCAGATTTTTTTGATGATTTTTTTGATGAAAACAAAATTGATTCAAGCAACACGGTAGCAGATCGAGCAAAATAAGATTGACATCTAAAAATTGACAAACCATATCTTGCGCATGAGATCGGGTTGGTCAATTTTAAATAAAATTGCGAATCGAATTTCGAGCTTGAGCGATTGCGAGTCATATTTCGAGTGTGAAATCGGACTGTCAATCATATGCACGTTGTGACGGCTATTCGAGATTATGATAACATCATTAGAGAGTTCAATCAAGAATGCAATAATTCGAGCAAGGCAACGGAATATATGAATCTTGACTAAGATAAAATTATTACCTTGTTCAAACACTTGCTTGTCAAAATTGGACAAACTCGACACGATGAAGAGGTGGTGTTGTCTCACGGATGCTCGGCGGGATGCTCACGGTGAAGGGCAAAGAGTTATCACGGTGAAAGCTCAAGGACCACCAAGAATTATTGACGTGCAGTAATATTGATCAACACTCATATGCACTTAAACGGCAGAGAAAGTCAGGTCAACATGCTCTAATCACGAAAACACCGATTTGCACGATTCATATTGGATCCAAGATGAAACACCAACAGTTTGACTCGAAATTGACCCTCGTTATCCCAATCCTATCGACATGAACAAATTATGATATTACACTTCCCAAGCTCATAAGTCAAGTTCACGATTTTTTTTGACACCGATTGGACTCAGTAAATTAATGATGGTTAGATCATCTTCAACCTATAAACAGGTCAAAACCAATCTCAAACTTACCAGTTGAAAGGAGCACACAATCTGATGGAGGTCAGCAATCGCTCATAGATAGCACAGATTCAGCGATGACTTAGATCGACCATGGGCTATCACGGATGAGTTTCAGAACAGCGAGGTGGCAATTTGTGTGGATGCGAGCCTATGGATGACAAGCAAGAGAAGATCGCGTTGGGACTGTCTTGGCTATCTTTTTATGAGTCTTTTATTGCATGCTTTCTTTTCTTCCGTATCTCCTCCTGGATGCGTTACACTAGTGGAGACGTCCCTCCTTGTAACCTGCAGGAAAAGATAAAAACTTTTGGTCTCTCTTTCTGTGCATATCGTGACCGTCTCTCGATCAGGCGGTGCTCGGCGACAGTTGGGGTAACGGCAGGTGGCGGTCAACGATGGATCGGCAGTCGCGGGCGTCAAAGTTGTAGGAGCCGAACTTCACGCTTGAAGACCCCCACTGGAAGAAGACAACCCCACCATTTTTAGTTTTTCCTTCTTCACGTGCTCTTGGTGTGATGTTCCTTGGACAACTACTCAGCCCGCCCGCCGATAGGAGGAGGATGACAGCAGCTTCGGGCAGGTGACGTTGAGGAACTGCAGCAACTCCTTGTCGTCAGGAACTGCGACACGGCACAGCAAGAGAGGAGCGGACAGCGCGTAATGTTGATCTTTGCGGGGACTCGTCAGGAAGCAACAGGCGTCTCGGAAGAAGGCTGCTGGCGTCAATGGACTGGGCTTCGTCTCAAGGGACAACAGGCTTCATCGTCAGGGCTTGGATCAGATTGGACTTCGCTGAGGGGGCTCCAAGAGGAAAGTCCTGCTTGTCGCGTTGTTGATGTCGTGGGAGCTCGTTGGAGGACTGGAAACTGGATGGGCGATAAGGAGCGTCGAGTGGTAGTGTTCCACTACGTGGGAAGAAGCGACCTTGGAACAAGCGTGCGGCAGCAACACAGGCACATCGCCAATCGAGGAGCGAGATGGCGCAGGGGCCAGGGCAACCGTGGCCGAGCTCTCCAATCTCAAGCCTTCTCTCTCTCCACTTTCGTGAATGAACGGGGCTCTCTCCGGATTTGTGGCCGTGTATTCTCAATTGTGTGGCCCCCTCTCCAACCCTACGTATTTTTTACCTATTTATAGGGATTAGGTTTTTAAATTTTCCAAATCCATATCAACGAAGATTTCTTTTCGAAACGCAATATTTTTTTTTTTCCAAACGTAATATTTGCTTTTGAATTGAAATCTCACAAAGATAAATCCGTAAAATCTCCTCCGGGATACGGGTTTGGGCCGATTTGCTTTTTTCTTCATGAAATTTTCCATTTCATCAAATTAAAGTTTTTAACCATCAATTCGAACCCATCCGTTCTGGGCCCAATGCAAATAGAAAATGCACCTAAAACTATATGCTATGCGATTAACTATTTTTTTCAGGGATAAAATTAACCCCTAATTTTTAATACGATAAATGACTAAATGGGTCGCCAAAATTTAGGTGTCAACAATTGTGATATGTTTGGTTGCAAATTGCTGCATCGTTGTCGGATATGGTCTCACGACTTTGATGCCTACCAGCTGCTCGATTAAATTCCTGAACCGTAGTAGCCCGGTGTGGTAGTATTTTGATGATCGTTTGGCTGTCTCTTGTTGGGTGTATGAGTCCCTCATGGTGTGTCATACATGTTTGCCTCAGATTTATACATTACCGGATGTTGCTTGTCTTTAGATTTATTGATTCTCTTTTGTCAGGTGCAAGTCAACAGCGAATTATGTTTCTAAATGGCTGATATTGATCATGGGATTAGTAAATAGATATGTTACTTGGCTTTTCTTGCTCCTCTGCTCCATTTTGCGATGGCAATTAATTTTTCTTGAAGGGAAAAGTATATCTTGCCTCCTAAATTCTGCATTCATTGTTGATGATCAAAAGAGTGCCCTTCAACGTCAAACGTATATGTCATCTTCTGCTAAGAATCTTTTCCATATGAAATTCTAACATCAGTCATTCAGTCTTTAAGTCAGTAGGTAAAAATAAGACCCGTCTCACACTCTTTTTATACCTACAAATCATCAGCAGAAAAAACAACAGAAAGAGCAATCCTTTTGGCAAAAATTTCCCTTCTATCTCCTGGTTCCCCAGGCAGAGCTTCGCATTAATGGTGTGCTAGCCCTTGACTTTGCTTTTATCTTCACATTCCTGCAGTATCCACTTCTGTTTTCCTCTTTCCCTTTAGCTTACACAATCTAAAACCAAACCCTTCATAAATTTCAGTTCAGGTGACAGCGTAAGCTACGCCAGCGGGAACTTCCTCAGCGATGTTTACTCTGATTCTGTCTACAAGCAAACCTAAGCCTGAGAAACAAGTAGAAGCCGAAGAGATTGAGGAGGAACAGCAGCAGCTAATTGAGATGCAATCTAGCAAGCAAAGCTCCGGTGATTATGAGGAGAAATGAGCATTTTGGTGAAAGAAAATCATTTCAGTTTTCACATTTCTGTGTCTCAAAATATTATGGTGGATTGTCCACACTCCATGGTTAGATTGGTCTGAGCAGCATAAATTGCTTTGCTCTTTTTGTGAGTACCTATGCCGTTTATTGGCATCCTCATCTGGGCGTACTGAGTCTCCATCATAT
Organism: Eucalyptus virginea; assembly: GCA_014182375.1. NCBI lineage: Eukaryota > Viridiplantae > Streptophyta > Magnoliopsida > Myrtales > Myrtaceae > Eucalyptus > Eucalyptus virginea. The sequence goes on along the minus strand of CM024516.1, from coordinate 15,441,071 downwards.
CTGACAAGAAGTCTAGATAGATGATGCATTTCTTTTGCTACCATTCTTTTCCCATTCATTCCAGTGATCTAGTGAATACGAAGAATTATAGATTGTTCTGTGTATAGATTGTTCTCCGTGTACTCTTACATTTTACATGTAGGAATCAGATATGGTACAGTGATGGCTTACTTTTAAAAGGAATTAACCAACCCAAAAAAGAAAAAAAAAGAAAAAAGAAAAAAAAAGAAGAAGAGGAAAACAGAGTAACCCGACCCGATTTTCGGGTCAGTTCGGGTTGGGTCACAGTGTGTGACCATTGTGTTTCGGGTCGGGTCGGGTAACAGCAAAACCCGACCCGACCCATTGACACCCTCAGTGGATGCCACTCCATATGTTAAATAACACCAAAATGTTGCTGAAATGCCTTGATGCGTCCACGCAAAGCCAACCCGAGACACCTCGAAGATGCAATACACAAACAAAGACACACCAAACGTCTCCTATTAAGCATGCAAGAATTCTGGTAGCAGGCGTGTCGCGTGTTATTAGGACTTGAAAATGGCTTAATATTATTCAAAAACCACATCGTCACATTCTCGAGCCACGGGAACCCCTGAGGGTTGGCCCGATGCTTGTCGAATGAACCAAAAAAGACTGAACTCTCGCTGTCCACGGTCTGGACAGTGCTGCACAGCCCTCTAATGAAAATCATTATCTCGGCATTGGTCACGAATATACAGAGACTACCAAATTCTATTAATACTATAGCCACGAGTAATTCCCACATTGCGACGAGCAATTTCCGCACAGCGTTCATCACAGATGCCCAATTCAGGTTTGTAGACACAACCGAAATGAGCCATCAACAACCAAATACAGGTAAGAAGCTCTCCCCCTTTGCTCAGCAACTGCACGTGTGCTTCTCCCTTAATTTGAATTGCTGCATATGACAGCATCTCAACCCACACTCCGCTCATCACCTCCCACTTCATTTCCCTGAGCCTTTCCATCTTTTGAGCTAAATTGATACCTGTCATGAGCATGGACTTCACACTTGGTGCATGGCCAAGTGATGAAAAACAAGTAGGCTCAAGCAAGCGCTTGCATAGCCCCTCCACATCCGAGGTCGAATGAATGACTTTTAATAGTAACTCCTTCAACGTCTCCCCTGCTGTGATTTGGGCAATGCCCACCACAGCGGACATCAAATTAGGTTGATTAAGGAGCATATACAACATGTAGTCGGAGAGGATCTTGCTAAATTCCCTCTCATCTTTTTTTTTTTTTTTTCTGTGATTTCTCTATGTTGTACCAAATTTCTATAGCAATATGCCACATTATAATACTATCATTGTAGGTAGCCTCGGTGACATCCTTTAGGAGATTGCCATAATCGATTTCGTTTGCTCTACTCTCGAGAAACAAATTCCTTCTAGCCTCAAATATCTTTCTCACCTCGACCTCATTCGTAGCCTCAAACTTAGCCTCACCCACGTTCTTAGATTTACGTCTCACGTCCTTAAAGATAAAAATCCATAGCTTTTTAATAAAGGGATTAATGGATACATACTTTGTATTCGCAATCATTGCTGTTTTCCCTCTCATGATCCTCAAACCACAGCCTCCGGTGATTGTCTCACCGGCAAGATAGAAATAATAGATGATTTTCCAAGCCACAAGGGATGGAATATTGCAGAGACCAGAACAAGCAATGCCGTGCAAGCCCCGACCATAGTAATACATCGTTCTTGAACTCTCCTTCACGCTCATGGATAAAAGGTTGCAAGCAGAGGTGGATTCTGACCATTTTCGAAATATTAATGGTGTATCTAAGGCCTCGTAAGTAACACCGGCGTTAAGCTCTGCTTCACGTGTGGTGTATTGGGGCTTCCTCAGCTTATTCATGGCATATACCAACTTTGTACCAAAGTGAATATAATTTAGATGATCTGGAGTTGTTCTGCATAATTTTGGCAACTGTCCAATCCGAGAAAATGAGCATGAATAGAGCTATCACATCAAGAGCAATCCCTCCGAAAAGAAGAATATAAGTAATTTTCACATCGAGTTTGGCGAGTTGATGCTTCTTCAAGTAATTGAAGAGGACGAAAGCCACCACAACACCCATGAAGGTTATGAAGTGGAAAATGTAGCTCAACTTGAAATGTAATTCTAATGCTTTTGTGTGGAGCACCTTGTAAATAAACTGGAGTTCAATTGATATCAACGCATCCATTGTGGAAATCTAGGTGAGATATTCACGGCTCATTTTTCGTTCTCTACTAGTGAACATGAGATCTCCAAGAAAGACCTTAAAGATATGAAAGAAGTGGTACGCTAGCTCCACCATAATTCTCTCGGGAATCTCTGTTTCATCTTCCCCACGATACTGACGATCGGCGAGACATCTCTTGAGACCATCGAGTTTGCTAAGGGCCTATTTGTTAAAATGTGTTTCTGTTCCCAGGAACACAAATTTTTGTTTTTTTGTTCCTGGGAACAAAAAAGGAACAGAAACGCGTTTGTTTGCGTTTTTGTTCCGAAATTATTTTTTTGTTCCCAGAAACACATCTGAAACGGAAACAAGAAACAAAAAAGTTGTTTCTTGTTTCAAACAAAATTTAGGAACACTTTTTCTCTCTCTTCCATTTTCTTCTCTCTTTTTTCTTCTTCTTTTCTTCTTCTTTTCTTCTTCTTTTTTCTTTCTTTTTTCTTTGGTTGGTCGCCGGCCTCGGCCATGGTCGGCGACTGGCCGTCGAGGGCCAGCGACCTCGCCGGAGCGTCGCCGGATCCGGGCGTGCTCGAGCTTGCCTAGCCAAGGCGAGGCTGACCTCGCGCGGGTTGGGCGAGCTTGATCTCGCCCAAATCGGTGAGGCCGAGCTCGCCCGGTGGTCGGCGAGGCTTGGCCTCGCCGGACCAACGCCAGTCGGCGTCGCCTAGTGGTGGCCCGGCGTCGGCGACCGGCCAAAAGAAGAAAAAAAAAAAAATGAAAAAAAAAAGAAAAAAAAAGAAAAAAAGGAAAAATAAATAAGAAAATAAGAAAAAATAAGAAAGAAAATAGAAAAAATAAAATAAAATATTAAAAAATTAAAAGAAATAAAAAAATTATACAACTTTACCAAACGTGTTTCTATTCTTTTTATATTTTTGGAACAGTTACTAAACGCGTTTTTTTGTTCAAAATTTATTTCATGAAGTAGAAATACTTTTTTCTATTTCGCTTCCCAAAAATAATTTTTAAACAGAAATGTTACCAAACGTACCTAAACCTCTCGTGATTTACACCAAAAAAGACTCGTCCAGTCGGTCATCCGCATCCAAAAAAACCTCGCTGTGAGAGCACCCATTCCCTGTTTGGGAGGCTTGAGAGATTAAGTGCTAGTGTTCTTTCTGCATTTTTTATGACCCCAACAAGGAAAATCAACATTGTTGGGATCATCAGCGACTTGTCGCTGGGAAATATCTAGGCAAAAACATAAATGGCGGCACCGATTTGGAAGATGAGACTAAGTAGGTGTCGTCGCCAAAGTGAACTATCCTCTAGAGAAAAGGCAGTGATGGTGTCTAGACCACCAAGATGTAACAAGAGAAATGAGGCCCAAAATGCCTGAAGTGCTCCATCTACTTCAGTTGCATGATCGAACAAATTACCTTGGTTATGAGAGATGAGCGTGATTACAAATGTAGCTACCCAATTAGCCATCAAATAGGCCAACCATAAAAGGAAAATGACGGGGTTGTTCACTGTTTTCTTTCTAATGGGTGAAAATAGAACGAGAAAGACCTGAAGCGAGAGGCTTAATAGGACAAAACTTCGGATGTTCCATAGATCATACATGGAGCTAAACGCCATGTTCCTGCTTCGTTTGAATTTTATCGCTCTCAACAATCCATCTAGAGAATTTACATGCATCAAGAAAACAATGCTTTGGAGACTTTATAAGGAAGCGTTGAAGTAGAAACTTCCTAGTAAGTGTGGTGTAGAGTGTAATAATGAAAAAGGGTATATTTGGAACATCTCCTCTCTCTCGCTCTCAATGTAATAATAAGTATTATATTTCTTAAATGTTAAGACAATTGGTTAGAAGGCGGTGACGTTGGGTAGGGTCAATGATCGGGACTCTGGGGCTTGGGAGGATGAAGCAGCAATTGCAGAGCACTGGCCTTGCTCTGCCTCTGATTCAATGAGTGGTGCGAGCGCTGTCGTTTTTGGGGGACTGGTGCACTGTGCTGTTGAGGGATCGCAGGAATCTATCTAGCCTTCTATCATAGTTTTCCTTTTTCCTCCGTCATATTAGATAGTATTACTTTTCTACCATCATCATGAAAACAAGTATAGATGATCCAAGAAGTTCTCTGGAAATTTCTTCGGATTTCGGGCTGCCACTGGCCTGGCGATCACTCAACAAAATTAGCAAGCAGCCCCGGCCCGGGAGGAAAGCAAAGATTTTGAGCAAAGCAAAGCCTTGCAAGCAACCTGGCCCGGCACATAAGACACAAGAGAACGAGTGGAGCTTAAGGCATCCTTTCTCCTATGGGGAATCAATCAAACGAGATCAGTATGTACATATCATTTTGGTTGATTGAAGCTTATCTTTTCAATCGTATGCAGATTATAAAAAAGAAAATTGATATTAGTATATTATTATTGCTTGGGACAACTTAATCTTATTTAAAGACACCCGAATCAGAAATAATTACTATTCAACACTAAACATCTCATATTCTTCCTTAGAAAAGTTTCATCTTAACATTTAAGGATAAATACACTAAAAGTTCTAAAACTTATCATGGAAGTGCAATTGAGTTCTAAAATTATCAAAAGTGTAATCAAGTCCTAAAACTTATTAGAAAAGTGCAATCGAATTTTAAAATTTTCCAAAAGTGGTAGTTTTCAAATTTGTCATGAAAGTGTAATCAAGTTCTAAAATTTTAAAAAATTGCAACCAAATGAAGGACTTAATTTGACAAATATGACAACTTTTAAGATTTGATTGTATTTTTTTGAAAGTTTTAGGACTCAATTGTACTTTTGTAATAAGTTTTAAGACTTAATTATATATATATTTTTAAATTTTATGACTTAATTGCACATATCCCTAACATTCAAAAGCTCGTGCAAGAAGGTTTACCTTGAATAGGTTAATTATGAGTCTATAAATATTGTACTAATACCATGGTTCGATTAAGAGACCAAGCATAAATGTTTTGAAGACAAAGCTTAAAAGTGAGAGGTTTAGTATAACAGAACCTGATATGTTCCATTTGTTCCACATATTCGAAGTGGAGCTGCATACAATGGTTTTTTGCTTAGCTTGAATGTGATCACTCATCTCTAATATAATTTTGGCTACAACAAAATGTAAAAGGAGGAATAGTGGGGAATGCATGTGTCTGTTGAGATGATTCCTTTTACTTCTTGTTAGAATACGGTATTTATGCAAAAATCATAAAAGGTTAAACAATTGCGGACTATCCATTTCGCAAATGAAATGGAGCCCAAAATAGATCCAACTTGAGGTGATTTAACTACTGGATTAAATTAAGTGTTTACTTTGGGTCGTGTGTCCACAAAAGTGGAAGACGGTATCAGGTTATTAATTGTTACACCCATCGATTATGATTTTGCTTCACGTGACAAAAGTTACCCAAAAACTGTGCTTCAGCCAAAGAAATGGCAAAGAAGAAAACCTTCCCGATATAAGCTGTAGCCAAATTGGAGTACTCATTAGTGGGAGGCTTCAAAAGGTATCTCCCACCAAAGCAGGCAGGTATTCCGCCGTAGAAATCTCCCTTATCTTTTATTTACTTATTTATTTAATATTTCTCAATTATGAATTTTTATGACCGGAAGTGGTTCCCTCACTTTCTTTTCTTTTTATTAAGACAACATTAGTTGTCATAGAATGAAAATTTATGGGAATAATATAAAATTTGAAACTTAATATTGCATGTGCTGAACAAGTTTTGTCGATATAGTATATATTATTTCTTATTTTTTTCTCACTTGTTCCCTGTTGGATATTTTAATAATATTTTGAAATATTTACAATAATAGCTTCGATAAAAGTTATGACGGCATTGAAGACTATCATTATTTTTAACGGTCACATAACGGTTTCTTAACGGTCGTATAACAGCTTTTTAAATCGTTTTGTAATGTTTAATTTATTTCTCAAATAAATCCTCAATTATTTTACAACGGCTCTTTTAACGACTATTTTGTTTGAATATAAAATCTTATAAGACAATCTTGAAAATATACATTGAATGAAAGAGAGAATATCCTTCCTTTAAAAAAATCTTTCCTTTCCTTTTCATTGTTGGGTTATACACAAAAGTTGTTATGTATCATTCTAATATTTAGTGCGGAGTATAGAGGAAGGTCTGTTGTATCTTGGGAGGATAGCCGCTGAAGTCTTATGCATCGAGTTTCGTACTCTGACGGGTTAAATTATTCTTAAGGACAATGCTTGCACGCTTTAGACATTTGTTTTTAATTTTCTAATCCTTTGCAATATATTAACAGTTATTATTATTTTATGTATCATATTATTTTTTTTCTAACAATCTTAAGGATAATTCTCTTAGGGATTCCAAGGGCTTGCTTAATGGAGTTCGAGGTAGCCAATTTGATTCTCCTATCGAGGATATAAGAATGTGCTCATCTTGCTTAGAGGATTCTGAAGGTGTTGGTCGTTGAGACCAGTGGGAAGCATCATACATCATCCTCGTATTTGGTCTTGCTGATGGTCTTCCACAGGTAGACTGAGTCGTGCTGTTGCAGTCGACGTTTCATCTTGACCCAAAATTAGTCTTTAAATCGAGAACAAAAGCTTTCTTCCATAGTCCAATCTATTTGAATTAGAAACAGAATAGGGTTGCTCTAATCAACTATGACAAAGAGTACGTTAATCTAATTCTCTCGTTTCTTTGCAAAAACCTGTTGAAAATCATATGAGCGGGACAATTGTCTTGGCACTTCTTGCTTTTGTTGGTTTCTGGTTTTCTGTTGAAACTGTGTTGGATGATTGGAGAATTATTTCGACTTTGCATTTCATGTTGGACTTTCAATTGAAGTCAGAACGAGAGCTTGTTCAGTGTGATTGTGGTAGTGTTGATTTCCACTTGTAAAGCCGATGGCATCAACCAAAAAATAAAAAAATAAAATAAAATTGGTGCTTTCATCAATCTGATGATGGTTTAAGATAGCGTAGCACTTCATTCTATCTCATGTCCTTAGCTTCTAGCTATGATGGCATGTGAATCTCGTCCTTTCTTTGAGAGGAAGACCAGAATTTGAGGGTACACCGCATTGGCCTGAAATGCACGGAGCCGGTTCACGTCAGAATTCTATTGATGGGATACATGCTCGAATGTGGACCTTTTCAGGGAAAGTCACGACACGCCCGATTCTTGAACGTGTGTCCATCACTCACCTGGTCGATTAGTAGCGACGTCCTAGGACGCATCGCCGACCCTTTCGTTTTTATTACGCATACAGAAGCATATAATAAGAATCCCAAGACAATAAAACAATGGGATAGACAAGTAGGACTAAAATCTTGAACCTGAAAACCAACACCTTTATGTACATATATAACAACTCAATCATATATATACATATATAAGTCATCATATAGGAGTGGAGTCTCAATCCTCATCAGGATCTTACTCTGGATCATCCTCGGAGTTTTCCTCCAAGTACTCCTCTTCGGGTTCTTTCTCCTCAGGTTTCTCATCAGGGTCTTGAAATGTTGTCCTCAACCGGGATGAGACTACGTTTTAGCAAGTCCTACTCCCTAAGACCCGATTAGGAAGCCAATATACTTTAAGCTGCCTAAGCACAACACGAGTCAGAGGACTTACTTTGGCCTCAGTTCCTTTTTGCAAGTCAGTTCAATAATGAATACTGACAATCACATCAACCCCTCAATTCAAACAATAGGATCGACTCAGCGATTAATTGACTCAGTCAATTACATGTTATCGAGGCCATCACACGGTCATCCTGACTATTCATTCTCGACTCTGAATCACAGTCCTATAGGCACAACCTAGATTAAGTGGTCATCACGGCCCCACTAGCAACTTTTCTAAATTTGGTGGTTATCACGGTTTCACCTGGCAATTTTATAGGTTTAGTGGCATCACGGCCCCACGTGGCAATATTTAATGTTTAGTGGCATCGCGGCCCCACTTGGCAACTTCTAGATTTAAATGGAATCACGGCCCCACTTGGCAAATTTCTAGACTTAGTGGCATCACGGCCCCACTTGTCAATTTCACATCCAACTCATAACCTCATACGGTTATTTTCCCTTCAAATACCGACATTTCCAAATTTTGGAATAAATCTCCATAATCACCAATTTCACTCAATTTTCATAACCCGGTACTCAATAAATTAAACAGATTGCACCACGATAATCGCATAAAATTTCGGTAGTCGACCATCTGGGTCTAATTTCCGGAAAATAAATAAATAAATAAATAATTTCGAAAATTATTAAATAAATGCAATAAATCCAATTTAGGCTAGTAATGCTTAATTGGAAGCCGAGACGAGCTCGGAAAATTATCGAGACTCCTTCAATAAATACCATGACCTATTTCCTTGGTAAGTACACTATCCATTTGCCTAACATGCATTAATAAGTCTCTAATTTAATTATTCTAATCTAATCTAACCACCTAATTGCACTTAATTAAATTTAATCAACTCCTAAACATAATTAGCATACTAGTAAGGGATTAGTGAGCAAACTCACTTGTGCAAAGCGAAGACCGGAACACCGCAACGGTGGCCAAAACCCAAACTTCGGCGGTGTCGACGGACACTCGGGCCTGGCCTACAAGCCACGCAAGCCCACAGCAAAAGCTGGGATTGGGCCGAACTTGCGGTTGGGCTTGGTTTCGCGGGCTTGGGCTTGAAATTGGGCTTCCAATGGGCTAGACTCCAAAGCTGAAGATGGGCTTGGGCCGAATTTCACGTGGCCTGATCTTCAGCTTCAATTGGACTGAACATGAAAGCCCAATGGAACTACAGAATTCCTGGGCCGAGCTGAGGCCTTCAAAGAAGGCTTGTGGGCTCGCTGATGCGGGCTGAAATCCACTGATCCATGGGCTGAGCTGCTGTAGGGCTTGCCGTCGGATGGGCTGGACTTATTGAAGTTGTCGAGCTGGACCAAAAAGCAGGAGCGGATGCGGGCTTGACTGCTGCAAGTCTTCGTGGGCTTCTAATGGCCCGCTGCCGGGCTGAACTTCACTGCAGCGAATTGAGTCGAGGGAGAGAATTAGCTTCGGTGGCTGGGCTGCTTCGCTGTTTGACCCGAGGATGTGAGGAAGACACTAAGGAAGCAAGACTGGCGGGGGTTTCGTTGCTGGCTGATGGGATGACAGGTGGCGAGTTGGTGGAGCTTCGGTGGAAGTGGATTTGTGGCCTTCTGCTTGTTTTGTCCGAAGAAGTGGAAGACCTGCACGCGTGGGTTGCTATCAGGAGAAGACGTGGATGAAGAGGCAGCTTCTTCAATGGAGCTTCGTTTGTTGAAGACTGACCAAAGGAGCTGGGCTTGGACGCGTGGAGAAGCACGAACGCCAAGTGGGGATTCGGTAGTGGCGTGGGCGGTCTTGGTGTGGCGGCTGCAGCTCCTTCTCCGGTGCTGCTGGTCGGTGTCGCACAAAGGAGAGAGAGAGAGAGGATGGAGGTGGACGGTGGGTGAGAGAGAGTGAGGGAAAGAGTGGATAGAGTTGAGGAGGAATGGAGGAACCCTTTTGCTTGATTTTTCTACAAAATATCTCCAAGACTTAGTCTTGGCCATGTATAATCCCTTGGCTCACAATGGTCCACCATTACACTCTCCATGCTTCTCTTTTGGTCCAATTTTGCTAGGGTATAGGGGAGCTACAAAATTGGCACAATCTCTCTTCAATTGGACACTTGTTTCTCCTCAATTCAACCTCAAATGGCCTCTATAAAATCAATTGATGCCTCATTGGCCATCTTAGCATTTTTCCTCACTCAAGAATCCATCTTGCTTTCCAATTTTGCCATAAAAAATAATTATCGGCTTTTTTTGCACAAAAACGACATGGCGACAACTTTTTCGCAAAAAGTGTTGGGTGTCGAAAAAATCTTTTGAAACGAGTCGACACTCCTAAAATTTATTGTGATATGACAGAAATTTTTTTGAAATCGGACTTGAATTCACAGTTAATTTCACTTGGCATGTTTTTAGCGTGACCTAAGCTACCGGTAACTTTCATAAATTTTTAGTGCAAATGACCCGTGATTGTTTTCTTCGAGCGACAATGAACTCATTTGACTCATTGGTGACTCTTGGTTGTCGTGAAAATCTCGAGGATCTAAATACGGACACATGGTACCAAAACAATAAGAAAATCAGCCCTAATGCCGACTAACGAGAATTTTCCAATGTAGTGGTGTCACCCACGATTAGCCACACATCTCAGTCAAACCGACCTATATTTGATCTTTAATCAATTTACGTTTGTGCCGTAATGATCTCGGCAGATGAACACGGTTGAGCAGCCGATTCCTAGTCGCATTCTTAAGTCTATTTGCTTTAAAATCCTTAATGGCTTCCCCATATAGTCTAGTTATTTCAAGAGTGATCAGCTCTGAGAACAGCTCTATAGACGCGTCAATAAAATGCCCGATTTATTCAGTAGAAAACATGGTTGAAAATCTGGGATGTCACAAGTCAAATAGTGTGATATTGCTAGATAAATTTTCTTGACTGATGGAGCAATTTACTCAGACTATGTATTGGCACATGGCGGTATTTGGTTGTGTTGTGACGGGCAACACAGTGTGCCTAATAATCTTGTTGAGCAAATCTTGTGGTCCTTTAGACTTCATGCGGAAAAGCTTATTGCTATTTTGAATCATCAAGGGCAATAGTTGTCATTGGCTATCACACACCACATCAACAGGTGAGTTCTAGCATGACAAGATCTGAATATCTTCCCGGTGGTTTGTTATCAAGTGTGATGTATCCGCTTTAATTGAGCTGATTTTGATCATTACACCTTATTGTTAAACATGTACCCAATGTGAATTTTAGTTAGTGTTGTCTTGTTGATGTTTAGGAATAGTGACCCATTGCTTACTAGCGTTCGTCCATTTGAGTTTGATACTCTTGACTTTGATCAATGCATATTCTCATGCTGAAATGTACTGGAATTAGAATTATGCACGCTGGTTGTAATTTCTCTTCTCCATTTTGGCCATGATATAGGTGGAATTTGATATACTTTTGGTCATAAATGTTTACATGCCTTTGTGATATGATAGATTTTGAAATCGCATTAATTCTTTGCTGAGTAATTGGGGAATTGTGTTTTTGACATGCTTGAATTTGCTGAATGGAGCTTGGACTTGCTGGTTGCTTTGGTTCATCCGTAGATGAGAGATATTGTATCTTGTTTTATTTTATTCGAGACCTGTAAGGGTATTTTGTGAACATTTCTGTTGTGCTGGTTTGAGATGAATTCATGCTTTAATTATGTATATAAAAACCTCGGTTGAAATGTATGCTGTGTGCTTGATGGAATTCTTGAATAATATCAATATGTGTATATGTTTAAACTGGATCAGGATTCTCTCCGTTGCTCAATTCGTTTGTTTGTTTTAGTCATTTAAGCTTCACTCTGGCTTTGTTTTATTTTTTCTTCATGAATATGTGTGGATCTTAGTCTTGCTAGTGTGTTCTTTGTGGGGCCTTAGATGATTTGCTTTAGTGAGAAAATGCATATATTTATTTCTTTGGAGCAAAATATGAACATGAGAGAAAAAATTCATATAGTTTCTGGAATCGATTGTGAAAATGGTGGTGACTAAATATGGTATGAGCAAATGGCAATATTGCATCACCAGTTAGGTTTGGCTTTCGTGATGTTCTAAGCCATTGATATCAAATTTTTGTAAATCATGCATGTTCATTGATGGTGTTATCTATTGGTTGCTACTTGCTACACGCTAAAAGCCTAACACATGTTGTAAATGAAGAGGTTTTCTCTTACCCCATTCGAGCTCCGAGGAGATGTTTAGGGTTTTTCCCAATAGCATGTGTGTTATTAATTTCTTATTTTCTACTGAGAAAATAATACATGAATTTGGAGATAACGTATGTGATTGGCATTGTTTTGTTTTATTACACAAACATGAACATGCACATTTATATGTTTAATGTGATGTTAATTATATTACTTATTATGACATGGTGAATGCTTTTTTTTTTTTTTTAATGATATGGGCTCTAGCCATTCGTTGTTCTGCTCTTTGTATTGATATTCTCATTGTTAGGGATGCCTCCAAGATTGATTTATAGTTTGACAATTTGATATGAAGACATGGCTAAAGGCTACATGTTCCCTATTATATGGGATGCCTCACAGTGATATAATTAAGGCATTTTACATGGTGGATTTCCCATTGTATTAGAAGTATAAAATAATGTTAATAGAATCTTGGATTCAGATGAGACAAAATCCGCTATAGATTATGTGTTCAACATCAAAGAGATACTATAGTTTAGAAATCAACCAAACAAAATTGTGGGGAAAATAACAATCCCGCTAAACCAAAATTCGACTTGGTTGAAGCATATGATTTGATGACACAATTTTGTGGTCATTTTCCAGGCCAATATTATGGCCAATATGAAAGAATGTGTAGTAGACTAAGGTGCTACTAGGCATGTATGTGCAAATATCCTTCTACACTTTAGTAGGAAGGAGAAGATAAGAAAATATTTATTTTGGTATTTTGAGAACTACTATAGTTCTTGAAGAAACGGAATATTCTTCTCAAACTTATATTAGAAAATGAGGCTAAGTAGTTGAGAAACTCTTAGTAGATATTCCTTTGGGAATAAATTGACACCTTATGTGTCTAAGTATTGTGATTGCCAAGTGGCAATAACCATTGTAATGAAAAATTTTCAATTGTAAAATATACACATTTGATTGAGGGATGATGTGGTAAAGCAGCCGCTTAATAATGGAATTATGTCCATTGATTATATGAAGTTAGAAATGGATTTTGGTCAATCCTTTGACTATTCATCGAGGGGAATGGGACAAACCAACTGAAGAAAATCAACAGTAATAGTAACCCAACCTATGTGATTGGTGATCCCATGAATTATGTTCATATGGGTAATAACAAGTTATTTGTTGATCTAGTGCACTATTAAAAATGATTGTCCATCCTAAGATGAGAATAGTGCAAAATTGCAAGGAAAAAGAGGTTGGGCTAAGCTCTTAATGAAATTCCATAGCCATTATTGGTAGTGTATTAAGCTGCAGAATACACTTGATGGAATCACCTATATAAGTGTGGAGTGGAGCCGCTCCTATGAGAATTTTTGGTGAAAATCTCTAAAGCATTTATGAATAAATACCAAGTATGCGCATGGCGTATTAGCGCAAAACTGCGTTGAACAACAAAGTTTGTGGGAGTGCAATGTGATTGATGAAAATTATAATTCACAAAAGAAATTTTTGGTTCATAGAAGTTTTAAACTTCACCAATAATTTCGTGAATTATATTTCATTTTTTCTAGGGCTGGTTCATAGCCTAACAAGCACCAGTTTCGATGCATTACACTCTAATAACCCAGCATCATTATTAATTTTTTTATTTTCAAAATCTTTTGAAATATGTGGGGGATTGTTGGATATTTCAATAATATTTTGAAATATTTACAATAATAGTTTTGATAAAAGTTATGACCACATTGAAGACCATCATTATTTTTAACGGTCACATAACGGTTTCTTAATGGTCATATAATGGCTTTTTAAATCGTTTTGTAACATTTAATTTATTTCTCAAATAAATCCTCAATTATTTTACAACGGCTCTTTTAACGACTCTATTTTGTCTGAATATAAAATCTTATAAGACAATCTTGAAAATATACATTGAATGAAAGAAAGAATATCCTTTCTTTAAAAATCTTTCATTTCCTTTTCCTTGCTGGGTTATACACAAAAGTTGTTCTGTTTCCTTCTAATATTCAGTGCGGAGTATAGAGGAAGGTCTATTGTATCTTGGGAGGATAGCCGCTGAAGCTTTATGCACATGACGAAATTATCCTTAAGGACAGTGCTACGTCTCAGACATTTGTTTTTAATTTTCTAATCCTTTGCAATATATTAGCAGTTATTATTATTTTATGTATCCTATTATTTTTTTTTTCTAACATTCCCTCTCTATCTTATATAGATTTATTATCTCAGGTAAAGAGTGGAAGCTGCATCCTGGTTTGAATAATTTAAAGTAATCGAGAAAGATTAGGGACTTTTGACCGAATCTTGGAACACAGGACGCACATACATTCTTTTGGCCAGTTGTGCTTTTTCTAGGAAAAAAAAAAAAAAACTAGTTGATTTTCTCTAGACCACCAACCATCGAGATAATTAATTCATAATGAGGACAAATATCGACCCATTGTGGGGAATCTCCGACTCTCTGGGTCCACATCTACACGCAGTATCTTTTAACCTCTTCAATTTTCGGACACCCAATTGAGTTTATATCCTCGCCCAATCAAGAATTTGACCATTCAATTCGAGGAAGGACAATTCGCAAGGAAATTCCTTTTTGTAATTTCACCATAAGTTATTTTTTCTGACTTGGAATTGAGTTTTATACAATTGTGAAACAGAGAAATGTTATTGGTAATTTTTTGCATATTTTTTTGAAATTTACATAATCTTATAATTTTTGATAGGAAAGTAAAGAAAAAAAGCACTTATTATTTTTATTTATGTAAATATGTTACAGGTATATCAAATTGGGGTCTTTGGCGATCCAAAAATTAATTTGTGGTAAATTTATTACAAGTATATTAATTTGGGATTTTTGGTTATCTAAAAATTAGTTTAGAGCAAATTTGTTACAAATATACTAATTTGGAGCTTTTCATGGTATTAGCCCTTATTAATATGATGATAATATTTGAAATGTATATATTTAGATGGCTGGTAAGTTCTCAATGAATACCTACTATTATTAAAATTTCATGTTAAATTATACCTTCGAGATTATTAGGTTGTTTTTTTTGTCCATCGGCAAAGTTGATTTTATGAAGTGTGATTCATTACAATATAATTGATTATGTGGTACAACACAAATCCAATCCCGATACGTCACTCTTTTCCAAAGGACAAAGACCATATTATCAAATCAACCACTGGTCTTATTTTATTATAGTAATCCGGATCCGGAGTTTAACCTCATTGGGTATGGTCCATCCAATTTGTACTTTTGCAGATCAATAAGCCTATTATAATGCACACGTTTGTATGACGCCTAGAGATTGATGTCATACTTAGCCACGTGCGCAAAAAAAACGTACTTCCTTGCACTTGCAATAGACAATCATATTATAGTCATCATCATTATTCTTTTGTTAGATGTTCTCCGGTTTCACACTAGCAATCCCTCATCAGACGATGAAATTGCTAGGTAACTAACTAATGTAGACATGGGTCGTTGTGCCGTGTCAACTTTTCGCTCCATCCAACCACGAGAGGCAAGGAGGGGATTCCATTCTTGACGTGCTTTTCCATTCTGAAACAATCTTCGAGCGAAAAAGAAAAACATAGAAAGGCAATTTCTAGTCACATGATCTCTCTTACAATTGTTTTATGAGCTAAATCATTTCAGTAACAAGTTCTTCTGTCTAATCTGACTAGCATTGATTTATCCAACTAAATTCTTCCTCATCCACTTTAATCGAATTTTAACTCATCAATTTGTAACATCTCTAAATAAATCATACAAAACGAGAGCCAAGACCATACGGATCAGTGCCATAAATATGGATTATTAACATCAAATGGAAAAATAAATCGAGTCTGTTTCTTACATTTTGGTTATCCATTACTATATATCTATATTTTCATTACTATTATTATTGAGCTAAAACCATTCATTGTCGTTGTGGACTCAATATAAGTCACTAAGCCTATTGTTTTCCTTCACCGGGAGGGAAACTAAATCTATTCTTTTAAATATAACAACCGTCTCTTTTCTCTAACGATTTTCATTGCATTCATTTATTAGACTTGTCTTCTCATCTATTAGTTGTAAAATTGAGGCCCTGATATTAAACTTGTCTTCTCATCTATTAACAATGATTAAATGGGAAAGATAACGTAAGAAAAATGTTTCTTCATGAAATTGGTTATTCTTTTCTACATTTGGCAGATTAAATAATGATCGCACAAGATATTCAATTTGATTTTGGAAAAACTATAGCCATCAAATAGCTCAACCACAAAAGAAAAATGATGCAATAGTTTGCTTTTTTTTTTGAAGGGGTGCAAGTTGAATGAGAAAGACTTGAAACAAGAGGTTTAGAATGACAGAGAATGGGATATTCCATTTATTTCATAGATCCAAAATAAAATTAAATGCCATATTTTTCCCTAGTTTGAAATTTTCTCTCTAATATAATTTTGGTTATTCGACTATCCATCAATAGTTTTTCCATGCATCAAGAAAGTAGTGCTTTTTGTGGAATTGGGAACCAGCCTACCTGGGCTTGGAATCGGATTGACTGGTCTAGTTCCCAGGTAGATCAGACCTGGTGGTAATATCATTTTTTTTTTCTTTTTTTTCCCCAATTACCTGCAAGACTACAAGTGTTGCATAGTCCAAACCTCGTTAATTTACTCGAAACCATGGACGAACATCGAGACAGTTTATTCATAATGGGGACAAATGTTAACCAATGCGAGGTGTCTCCGACCCTCCTTACCTACGTCTACAAGCAATATCTTTTTAGCTCGATCGATTTTCAAAATCTAATATATGAATGATAGTTTCTTTTCTGAAAAAGTACGGTAAATAGGACCGCACAAAAAGAGAAGGACATTAATTAAGACCCACATTTCGCTTATAGCCTAAATGATTTCTGATATGAACGGATCACGAATGGAATCGAATCCTTGATCCTCGTTAATGAGAAGTTAAATGATATGACACAAAACATTATTTCAATCACTTTCTTGCAATCATGTCATTTGCTAGTGCTATGCGAGTTTCCGCATTTTGGTTCTTTGCATGCATACTTCCATGCTATCTTTTTGAATATATGGCATACGCAAATATAATATATTGCTTTATTTCAATCAAGGGCCTTTTTTTTCCCCATTCGACAATTAGACCTCCAAGAGGTCAAGTAGTTTCCCCCCACTATCTACTTTAAGAGATTCTATCCATATTTAGTCCATGAAGTACTTTAAAAAAGACCAAGACTTTCAGGAGAATGACCACTACCTCTTTGGTTCTTATGCGTTTTGTCAGATGACGAGGGATTCTCGATAATTGCTTGGCCAACAGGGGACCTTTTGTATGTGTGAACGTGACATGCTAGCATCTCCTCATGATCCAGCATCTGTTTCTATCTCGAACGTAGTGTTTCGGTAAATATGACTTCTTTTTACTTGAACTAATGTGAGGTATGAGGTTGGTTGTAAATCGAATCAGCTCAGGCGTATGCTTCATTTTTTGGTCAATGTTCCATAAGAGATAAAAGAGACGCAACAAACATAAATCCAATGAGGAGGTTGTTGAATGCACTATTGATGAGGTGAGTTTTTAAGCACTATTAATGGAAGATATTTTCCCCTTCAACTCTCTTAACCATTTGAGTAGTGAATTCTATTTTTCAAGATGGTAGGCCTCATGAGAAAAACATGAAAGCCGATCACATCCCCAAATTTTAACATGGGATTTTCAGAGTGAAAATGAACGACTCAATCAATTAGTTGGCTTACAAAACACTTCATCCTTTTGCATTATTGTTATTTGCGGTCTCCTTGTGTTTCTTAGAAGTCGAAAATGTCTAGTTCTCAATTTTACTTTATTCGTCCTTTTCATCTATTACACGATTTACTGTCTGAGTGCTTGGGCAAAAATAGTTATAAAAAAAATGATAGTTTCTCCTTTTGAAAAAGTATGAAAAAGGGGACCGCATAAAATAGAGGGACATCCAATTAAGACCCACCTTTTGTTTACAGCTAGTGATTTCTGATATGATCGGTCACAAATGGAATTGAATCCTTGATTCTCGTTAATGACAAGTTAATGATATGACACAACAACATTATTTCAATTGCTTTCTTGTAGTATCTTCACTTGCTATTGCTAGGCGAGTTCTCGCATTTTGGTCTTTTGCCATGCATACTTCCATGCTATCTTTTTGAACGTATGACGTTCGCAAACATAATGAATGTTTGGATTGTTGATCTCTTACTGAGAGTTGAGTATGTGGGTATTGATTACAATTTAGTTTGGAATACATACAATTAATTTTTTTGGCCCTACAACGCATAACTATATTACATAAAACCATGTGACAGAGAACATATAATGTCTTATAAATGAAAATGCAACTATATTTTACACATCGATTTAATGATCTCAGGATATACTAATTTAGAGCCATCGTTAAGTCTTGATCGTTGGGCAGGATGGACCTTTTTTTTTTTTTTTGTTTCCTTTCGACAATTACTCCATAAAGTTCCTTTAAAAAGGTTTCGATGAAGTCAAGTAGGTCTTCTTTTCCCACCACTATCTACTTTAAGAGATTCTATCCGCAATTAGTCCATAAAGTACATTAACAAAGACCAAGACTTTCAGGAGAATGGCCACTACCTCTTTGGATCTTACTTGTTTTGTCAGATGACGAGGGATTCTTGGTAATTGCTTGGCCAACAGGGGACCTTTCGTATGTGTGAATGTGACGCGCTATCATCTCCTCATGATCCAGCATTTGTTTTTGTCTCGAACGTAGTGTTCCAATAAATATGACTTCTTTTTACTTGAACTAATATGAGATATGAGGTTGGTTGTAAATCAGATCAGCTCGTGCGTATTCTTCATTTTTTGGTCAATGTTCCATAAGAGATAAAAGAGACGCGACAAACATAAATCCAATGAGGAGGTTGTTGAATGCATTATTGATGAGGCAAATTTTTAAGCACTATGAATGGAAGATATTCTCCCCTTCAACTCTCTTGACCATTTAGGTAGTGAATTCTATTTTTCAATATGGTAGGTCTCACGAGAAAAACATGAAAGCTGATCACATCCCCAAATTTCAACATGGGATTTTCAAAGTGAAAATGAACGACTCAATCAATTAGTTGGCTGACAATTTAACAACTTACGCTCTTAGTGAAATCTAATTAAATTGGGCAGTTTAATAGGCATAAACTTTGTCCACCCTGCCCCAACGAGACAAAACACTTCTTTATCAATGCATTGTTATTTGCGGTCTCCTTGTGTTTCTTAGAAGTCGAAAATGTCTAGTTCTCAATTTTCCTTATTTTGTTATTTTCATCTATTATACGATTCACTTCGAGTGCTTGGGCAAAAATAGTTACAAAAAAAATGATAGTTTCTTTTTTTGAAAAAGTATGGCAAAGGAGACCGCATAAAATAGAGGGACATCCAATTAAGACCCACCTTTTGTTTTTAGGCTAAGTGATTTCTAATATGACCGGACCACAAATGGAATCGAATCCTTGATTCTCATTTATGACAAGTTAAATGATATGACACAACAACATTATTTCAATTGCTTTCTTGTGATATCCTCATATGCTATTGCTAGGCGAGTCTTCGCATTTTGGTCCTTTGCCATGCATACTTCCATGCTATCGCTTTGAATCGTATGGCGTTTGCAAACATAATGAATGTTTGGATTGCTGATCTCTTATTGAGAGTTGAGTATGTGGGTATTGATTACAATTTAGTTTGGAATATGTACAATTAATTTTTTGGCCCTACAACGCATAACTATATTACATAAAACCATGTGATAGAGAATATATAATGTCTTATAAATGAAAAATCAACTATATTTTATGCATTGATTTAATGAAGAGTATCTCAGAATATACTAGTTTAGAGCCATCGCTAAGTCTTGATTGAGCCAAGGTTTAAGTATTATTTGTACAGGATGGACATTTTTTTCCCCTTTCGACAATTAGTCCATAAAGTTCCTTTAAAAAGGTTCCCATGAAGTCAAGTAGGTCTTCTTTTCCCCCCACCATCTACTTTAAGAGATTATGTCCACAATTAGTCCATAAAGTACTTTAAAAAAGACCAAGACTTTCAGGAGAATGGCCACTACCTCTTTGGATCTTACACGTTTTGTCAAATGATGAGGGATTCTCGATAATTGCTTGGCCAACAGTGGACCTTTCGTATGTGTGAACGTGACATGCTATCATCTCCTCATGATCCAGCATTTGTTTTTGTCTCGAGCATAGTGTTCCAGTAGATATGACTTCTTTTTACTTGAACTGATGTGAGGTATGAGGTTGGTTGTTAATCGGGCACAGTCAGCTTGTGCGTATTCTTCATTTTTTGGTCAATGTTCCATAAAAGATGAAAGAGACTTGACAAACATAAATCCAATGAGGAGGTTGTTGAATGCACTATTGATGACGGGAAATTTTAGGCACTGTTTTTGGAAGATATTCTTCCCTTGAACTCTCTTAATCATTTGAGCAATGAATTCTATTTTAAGATGATAGGTCTTACGAGAAAAGTATGAAAGGCAATCACATCGTCAAATTTCAACATGGGATTTTCAGAGTGAAAATGAACGACTCAATCAATTAGTTGGCTTACGATTTAACAACTTACGCTCTTAGTGAAATCTAATTAGATTGGGCAGTTTAATAGGCATGAACTTTGTCCACCATGCCCCAACGAGACAAAACACTTCTTTATCATTTTGCATTATTGTTATTCATGGTCTCCTTGTGTTTCTTAGAAGTTGAAAATGTCTAGTTCTCAATTTTCCTTATTTCGTTCTTTTCATCTATTATACGATTCACTTTTAATGCCTGGGCAAAAATAGTTATAAAAAAATGATAGTTTCTTCTTTTGAAAAAGTATGGCGAAGGGGACCGCATAAAATAGAGGAATATCCAATTAAGACCCACCTTTTGTTTATAGGCTAAGTGATTTCTAAAATGACCGGACCACCAATGGAATCGAATCCTTGATTCTCATTAATGACAAGTTAAATGATATGACACAACAACGTTATTTCAATTGCTTTCTTGCAGTATCCTCATTTGCTATTGCTAGGCGAGTCCTCGCATTTTGATCTTTAGCCATGCATACTTCCATGCTATCTTTTTGAACGTATGGCGTTTGCAAACATAATGAATGTTTGGATTGCTGATCTCTTATTGAGAGTTGAGTATGTGGGTATTGATTACAATTTAGTTTGGAATTTGTACAATTAATTTTTTGGCCCTACAACGCATAACTATATTACATAAAACCATGTGATAGAGAATATATAATGTCTTATAAATGAAAAATCAACTATATTTTATGCATTGATTTAATGAAGAGTATCTCAAAATGTACTAGTTTAGAGCAGCGAAGGACCCCTGGAAGTGCCATAACTTGGCAGAAAGGAACACTTAAGTGCCATAACTTACGAAAGATATACTTAAGTGCCAAAATTGGAGTAAAATGGATCGAGTGCCAATCCGGCCAAAATCCGGCCAAAATGCTGACTTGTCAATTTTCTAGTGAAGCAAGTGCGAAACGACGTCGTTTTAATGCTAACGTGGTAAAAAAATAATATAAAAATAAATTAAATTAAATTTAAAACTAAATTTATTTAAAAAATTTAAAAATTAAAATTAAAAAAATTAAACAAAATTAAAAAAATTAAAAAAAATAAAAAAAAAATAGGGGGAGGCGGCTGAGGAGCCTCCCCCTTTTTTAATAAATTTTTAAAATTAAAAATTATTATTTTTAAATTTAATTAATTTTTCTATTTTTTTATGATGTCGATGCAAACGATGCTGTTTTTGCATTATTTAGCCACGTCGGCGTGCAAAACGGTGTCATTTTGCACTCAGGTCACCGGAAATTGCACACGTCAGCATTTTGGCCAAATTTTGATCGGAGTGGCACTTAAATGATCCATTTTTTTTTCGAATGTGGCATTTAAGTGTACATTTCGTAAGTTATGGCACTTAAGTGTCATTTTGTGCTAATTTATGGCACTCCAGGGGTCCTTCTGCCAGTTTAGACCATCGCTAAGTCTTGATCGACCCAAGGTTTATGTATTATTTGGACAGGATGGACCTTTTTTTTTTCCCCTTTTGACAATTAGTCCATAAAGTTCCTTTAAAAAGGTTCCCATGAAGTCAAGTAGGTCTTCTTTTCCCCCCACTATCTACTTTAAGAGATTCTGTCCACAATTAATCCATAAAGTACTTTAAAAAAGACCAAGACTTTCAGGAGAATGGTCACTACCTCTTGGGATTTTACGCGTTTTGTCAGATGATGAGGGATTCTTGATAATTGCTTGGCCAACAGGTGACCTTTTGTATGTGTGAACGTGGCATGCTATCATCTCCTCAAGATCCAACATCTGTTTATGTTTCGAGCGTAGTGTTCTAGTAGATATGACTTCTTTTTACTTGAACTGATGTGAGGTATGATGTAACGACCCGGGCCCCACTGTGTAATATTGTTCGTTTTGGACACTGAGTCCTTACGGCTTTAAAACACGTTATACAGATTAAAGGGACCCAAGCCTTTATAAACTAGCCTAGGACTCTCCCCCTAAGCGATGTGGGACGGGAGACATGGCCATGGCCTCACCCGCGTACTGCCAAGGTGATCTCAGTTCATCCCTCCTTACTTTCCCGGGTCTGGGTCGTCACATTCTCCCCCTTTAAGGCACAGCGCCCTCGTTGTGGCCCCCACACGCGGTTGGGAGTCGGCTTTGCTACCATTTGTAATGACCTGGACCCCACTGTATAATATTGTCCGCTTTGGACATTGAGTCATTACGGCTTTAAAATGCATTATGGCTTGGGAGAGGGCGGGCCAGTGGGCCGCGCCTTTGCCCCTGCATAACGTGTTTTAAAGCTGTGAGGACTCAATGTCCAAAGCGGATAATATTATACAGTGGGGCCTGGGTCGTTACATATGAGGTTGGTTGTAAATCGGGTCAGCTTGTGCATTTTCTTCATTTTTTGGTCAATGTTCCATAAGAAATGAAAGAGACCCGACGAACATAAATTTAATGAGGAGGTTGTTGAATGCACTATTGATGAGGCGAATTTTTAGGCACTGTCAATGGAAGATATTCTCCCCTTGAACTCTCTTAACCATTTGAGCAATGAATTCTATTTTTCAAGATGATAGGTCTTACAAGAAAAATATGAAGGCAATCACATCATCAAATTTCAACAGGGGATTTCAGAGTGAAAATGAACGACTCAATCAATTAGTTGGCTTATAATTCAACAACTCTCTTAGTGAAATTTAATCAAATTGGGCAGTTTAATAGGCATAAACTTTGTCCACTATGCCCCAACGAGACAAAGCACTTCTTCTTTTTGGATTATTGTATTCCTTTTCTTCTCTTTCCCCACCCTCTTGCATTTTGTCATGTGGGGCAAAATTTTATTTTTCTTCTTTTCCTCACCAGATTGTCATGCCTAGAATTTGGTAAAGATTCCAACTTCATAATTATGTAAACTTACATTCAAAGAAGATAATCATGCTAGGTGCATTTTCTCATCCTTTTTAGTATAAAAATATGGACAAATAAGAAGGCTCAAATTATCATAATAAATATATTACTCTCATCTATATCTCCAATGATAAACATCAATCCAAGGTAGATCAACCTAGTTGAAGAACTCAAGAGTTCTGCAAAATATCAGTACATTTAGATCGATAGCAAAGTCATACAACAACCCAACAGATGAGAATTAACAAAATCATCTTCCCAAAAGGGCCGACAAGGGCCGCCAAGCAAAAGGTAACTTAGAAAAAGTGGTTTGTTCATGAAACCAGTTATTAATATTAATATTTGGCAGATTAAATGATGATCGCACAATGTGGCACCCCGAAACACCTAAGGTTGCCATAGGTACCTATCGCTCCACCTAATGAATACTAGTCACATCTCTTAGTAGAAGCACCGTAGTTCATAGGCATTTTTTTTTTTTTTTGAAAATGGTTCTAGCGCAACTTATTAGCGGAAGCATAAACAAGTTTGACCATTCCTCCCTCCAATAACCATAATGCAATGCACACCAACTACACACCATATGAAAAGATGAAGCAGAGCCACTTTTATTTACATATTTTCATGATGGATTTCTCGGGTCGGTACAACCAAAAAGAAAAGCCAAGATTTTTAACTAGACTTGGCCACAGCTCAAAAGAGATCTCGACCCCTATATCGATCACGTGTCATCCTCCATCTACAAGTGTTGGCTATCCTAAAAAAATGTCAACTCTCCACTCCTCACGCGGACCATCACACCCACCCCGGTGCGTCAGACGGTGGCGGCGGCAACATCCCCTGAATCACTTCGTCACGGCGGACGTGGACCGACAAGAACTCCTGGATGACCGGGCCCTCAGCTAGGCCCACATCGTACATCACCAGCACGCGAACTCGTATAAATGTCAGACCAGGGATGGTAACACAATCAATCTCCGAACACTCGACCTCCACGTCAGATGGAAGGCCGCAAAAGGTACTCCGCGTGACCGGAGGGAGAGGCATCTTTCTAATCTGAAATGTTAGTCCCCAAAGGGGTGAGTACAACCATTCAGCAGGTAAAAGATCCATTAAACTACTCAATGCATCGCATGGAACAATCAAGGCATCACAACCAAAGCACATATCATTCATGCATCCAAGCATAACTTACCTTATAGACATGCATATATCGTCATATCATATGTGCATACACCATCATGTGCTCATCATCAAGCATTCATGCATATCCATGCCTCATGTGCATATGTTCCTTGCATTCATACATATCATATCATACAGCCATGCAAACATGTCACCATATCATGCATGATTTAATTTCAACTTTTTATCTTTCAATTGGGTCACCACATTTCTCTTTCCCGGGACTAGTGATTGCATCCCACATTTTATCGCTTGCACCCCACTTGGCATCGCGAGGAACCTCCGGCACACACCGCCGGGCATCCGGCACCCCTACATCCCGGGCATCTCGCATCCAAACTGGCATCACGAGGTATCCCCTCGGCTCACACCTCCGAGGCTTCCGGCACCCCCACATCCCAGGCATCTCGAAACTCCCGAGGACATCCAGTACCCCCACATCCCGGGCATTCGGCACTCCCCTTTCCGGGCATCCCGACACTCCTGGGGCATCGTCGGCTCACCCCTCCGATGGTATTCTGATTTATCATACCTCATAATCACAATTTATGTCCCAATATCAACACGGCACATGATATGATGGCAATCAAGTCAATTTCAGCTTTTTATTATATATCTAATGCCAAATATCATCACATGTGCAGCAAGATTCAATCACTTACAACACTACAATTTATGGGGCTCATGCAAAACAGAATAGTTAATGCATTACAACCTTTGAAATTCGTACGGTCCAGCTTGCACAGTTTTAGAACATATTTCCATTAAATACCCCAATGACCTTTAAAAATTATGAAATTTGAACATGTGATAGTCAATATATAAAGGCAAATATTTTCTGAAGAACACTACACCAAAAGACCTTCATAATTCGGTATAGACCAAGCATCACAGCACTACTATTCTAACAATTCAACTTGCACAGTTTTTGAAACATTTTTGGTTAAATAGGCAAATGAACATAAAAAATTACGAAATTTGAATATGTTACAGAGAAGACATAAAGAGAGATAATTCATGAAGAAGACCTTGCCGAAAGAACTCTATACGAAACGATATAGCCCCATGCATTGAAACTGACTAAGTCCGAACACATCAGATTACACGGTTTTAGAAACATTTCCGATTAAATACCCTAATGACCTTAAAAAATTATGAAATTCGACTATGTGGTAGTCAAGACCCTAAGGTATATTTTTCATGAAGGAATCAAAGTCAGATTATTCCTAGATAATTAAATATAGGCGGTTAAAACTTCTGTTCCTAGTACCAAAATTTCAGATCCAACAACCTCCGAAAAACCACGATTTCACCTACCTATTCTCGTTGGTTTTATCTAAATTTTTGATATGTTAAACCTAAGGATGTCCTTTACATATTTTGTTAAGAAATCGAAGTGAAATTTCAACAAAAGTTAACCTTACAGTCTATGCCTTCATCAAAGGTAGTTACTGAAATTTCCAGATTTAGTCTTTCCATAGAATAAATATTTCACCCACTTATACTTATTTGTTTTGTCCCAAATTTGAGTATGTTATATTTCAGGAAGTATTTAACAACTTTCATTTAGAAGTCACGGCCAAAATCTAACTCAAACATCACATGCAAGCCACTAGAACATCCAAGGTCGAACTGTTTTCTCAAGAACAGTTTACTAGCCTCAACCACCCCTCTTAAAACTTCAACTTTTAACACCCTAAACATCCGAAATTTATCACCATTCATGCACACATACGGGGCACAACATGCAAGAGAAGATCAAGGATCCCACCTGCCTCTAAACCGAGCAAGCAACGAGCACACGGCGACTGGACACGGCGGCGACGGATGACGGACGCATGGCCTCTCCTCCTTCCCTCTTCTCTTCTTCCTTTCTTCCTTTCTTTCTTCTCTTTCTCTCTCTCTCTCGGACGAACCCCCTCTCTCTCTCCCTCTCTCTTGCTTAAACCGGCATCATCTTCCCTTAATTTTTCTTCCCCTCCATCATTAGCCATCATTAGGTCATGCATGGAGGACACTTGGCAAATCTCTTCGGACAAATGGCCTTCTTCATGCAAGATGGGCCTTCATTTTCGGGCCGGCTTGGGCCAGCCATGGGCCGATGGCAGCTCTCCTTCATCGCTTCGTGGGCCGACCGAAAATGGGGTGAGTTAATGGGTTGGTTTGGGTCTTTAAGGGCGCGTTTGTTAACGATTATGTTCCCGGGAGTAGATTCTAATTAGAATTGATTCTTTTTGATTCTGTTCCCGGAAACTGATTCTAAGCATTTTAAGCCGTCTGGTAACTATCCAAAATTTCTGATTCTTGAATAGAATTGCGTTTGGTACCGTGCTCATTAATTACATTCCAAATCAATTTCTTTTAATTTTTAAATAATTTTTTTACTTTTTTCCTTTTTTCATTTTTTTCTTTTCATTTTTCCTTTTCTTTTTCCTTTTTTTTTTGTTTTCTTTTTCTCATCTTCTTCTTCTTCTTGTTGCCGGTCGCCGGATCGGGCGATCGCCAGCTGAGCGAGGGCCGGCGACCTCACCGGAGCGTCGCCGGCCCTCGAGGCCGGCCCTCGTCGGCCGAGCCTCGCCGGTGGTTGGGCGAGGCTCGCCTAGCCCCACGAGGCTTGGCCTCGCCGGATCCGCGAGGCCGAGCCACCTGCCGTGGCCGGGCTGGCCTCGCCGGGGTTGGGCGAGGCCCGCCGGGCCACCGGCGGGCCGGGCAAGCCTCGCCGATGGCTAGGCGAGCCTCGCCTAGCCACCGGTGGGGCTGGGCATCGCGAGGCTTGCCCAGCCCCTGCCCGGCCCGGCGAGGCTCGCCTCGCCCCGGTTTGGGAGGCCGAGCCTCACCGGTGATCGGGCAAGCTTCCGGCGAGCTCGCCGGTGGCTAGGCTTGCCTCTGGCGAGCTCGCCGGACCGGCGGTGGCGGCCGGCGGTGGCTGTGGACGGCGGTGGCGGACGGCGAACGGTGGCGGGCGGTGGTGGACGGCGGTCGCGAGATGGCCGAAGGGAATAAGAAAATTTCTTGATTTTGATTCTCGAATTCGTTCCCCGGAACAAGAATCAACTTTTTTTGGTTCTTGATTCTATTCCCAATCTGTTCCGGGAACAAATTTGTTCTCGGGAACAAAAACTTTACCAAACAAGATTCTAGGCTCAAACTGATTCCCGGAATAAAGAATCAGAATTTGGCCCTGTTTAGATGGTTACCAAACAGGGCCTAATTGTCCAGCCCATCCTCTTCCTATTAATTCACATAATTCTTAATTATATATATACATACACCTAATTGATATTTATTTTTCACCAAAACTTTTTGACCTAATTTAATAAATTCCAATCCAAAATCCACATGGCCAAAAGATAGGATTCTCCTATTAAATAATTACCCACCAAAAACTTGGCCAAAGTCTTAATGCAAGACATGAATTAGAGCACCCCTAAAGATTGGCAAGAAATTCTAAGATGCCACAATTCTCCCCTCCTTAGAGAATTTTGTCCTCGAAAGTAGACAGTCACTCATGCCTTTTGAAACAAGTAGGGGCACTTTTCCTTCATCTGATCTTCACTTTCCCATGTCGCTTCTTCCATATCATGATGTCGCCATAATACCTTAACCAGTGGGATTGTCTTGGTCCTAAGGACTTGCTCCTTTCGATCCAATATTTGCATAGGCTCTTCGATGTACCTCACTTTCTCATCTACTTCAATGGCTTCATGATCGAGTATGTGACCATGATCCAGCTGGTACTTTCTCAGTATCGACACATGAAACACATCATGTAAATTCCCCAATTTAGGAGGCAGCGCCAAACGATAAGCTACATCTCCTATTCTTTCAAGTATCTCAAAAGGTCCAACAAATCTAGGGCTTAATTTACCCTTTATTCCAAATCGAGATATTTCTTTCATTGGAGATACTTTAAGGAATACATGATCTCCTACACTAAATTCCAAAGGCCTTTTACGCCTATCTGCGTAGTCTTTTTGTCTACTCTGAGCTGTTTTAAGTCTTTTCTTGACAATTTGGACAGCTTTAGTGGTAACTTGTACTAGTTCAGATCCTGTCAATTTCTTTTCATCTACTTCATCCCAACAAACAGGAGTCCTACACCTCCTTCCATATAATGCTTCATAAGGAGCCATGTCTATACTTTTCTGAAAACTATTATTATAAGCAAACTCCGCCAAATGCAATCTTTCATCCCAATTCCCTTTAAAGTCAATTACACAAGCCCTTAACATATCCTCTAATGTCTGGATTACTCTTTCTGTTTGACTATCTGTTTGAGGATGAAAAGTAGTACTAAACTAGAGTTTAGTTCCTAAGGCAATTTGAAGGCTCCGCCAAAAGTTTGAAGTAAATCTTGAATCTCGATCTAAGGTAATAGTTTTTGGAACACCATGTAAGCGTATCACTTGACTTACATATATATTCGCATATTTGTCCATTGGGTAGTCTATGTGAACTGCTAGAAAATGAGCCGACTTAGTCAAACGGTCCATTATTACCCAGATAGAGTCATGACCACTTGATGTCCTTGGCAATCCTTACACAAAGTCCATTGTTATATGTTCCCATTTCCATTCTGGTATGTCTAACGGTCTCAAGAGTCCTGTAGGTTTGCGATGTTCCACTTTTACCTGTTGGCACGTCAAACATTGAGAAATGTGCTTAGCCGTATCTACCTTCATACCATTTCACCAAAAGTGCTGACGCAAATTCCTATATATCGTTGTACTACTCGGATGGATACTGTAATTACTCCTATGTGCCTCCGACAGAATTTCCTTATTTAATTCTTCGTTGTTGGGAACACAGAGTCGTCCTTGGCATCTTACCACTCCATCTTCAGAGACTTGAAATTCTGGTCTTTTTTCCCAAAGACACTGCATCTTTCACTTTCATAATTTCCGGGTCAAACTCTTGCAAGATCTTAACTTTCTGAATAATTTCAGGTTCAATCCTTAATGCACTAAGCATACCAGTAAGACAATCCACTTTTAATTTAAACTTTGAGTCAGTTACGGACTTTAACAAGCTCCATTTTGCCATTCTTAAACTAGCCATCTCCATGGCTGACTTACGACTAAGAGCATCCGCTACCTTATTCGCATTCCCTGGATGGTATCGTATCTCACAATCATAATCCTTTAACAACTTCATCCACCTCCTTTGTTTCATGTTCAACTCCTTTTGTGAGAACATATATTTCAAGCTTTTATGGTCTGTATAAATCTCAAACTTTTCCCCATATAAATAATGCCTCCATATCTTCAAAGCGAACACTATAGCTGCTAGTTCTAAATCATGCGTTGGGTAGTTCAATTCATGGGGTTTTAATTGTCTAGACGCATAGGCTATGACTTTGCCATGCTGCATCAAAACACATCCCAATCCTTTGTGAGATGCATCACTATATACCGTAAAACCATCCGATCCTGTCGGCATAGTTAGGATGGGAGCCGAGGTCAATTTCCTTTTAAGCTCTTGGAAACTCCTTTTGCATTCCCCATTCTATTCAAACCTCACATTCTTTCGAGTCAATTTAGTTAAAGGACCCGCCAATCGTGAAAATCCTTCAATAAACCTTCTATAATAACCAGCCAGTCCTAAGAAACTCCGTATTTCAGTAGGTGTTGTCGGTCTTGGCCAATTTATTACCATCTCAACTTTCGCTGGGTCCATTGCAATTCCTCCTCCTGATACTACATGCCCTAAAAATATTATTTGGTCCAGCCAGAATTCACACTTGCTAAATTTGGCATACAGCTCATGCTCTCTCAAAGTTTGCAAAACTATCCTCAAGTGTTGTTCATGCTCTTTAGGCCCTCTCGAATATTTTAGGATGTCATCAATAAAAATAATCACAAACTGGTCTAAATAAGGCTTAAATACCCTATTCATTAGATCCATAAATGCGGCCGGTGCATTGGTTAATCCAAATGGCGTAACAAGGAACTCGTAATGTCCATAACGAGTCCTAAACGCAGTCTCAGGAATGTTTTCTTTCTTAATTCTTAGCTGATGGTATCCCGACCTTAAGTCAATCGTAGAGAAGATTGAACTTCCTTGGAGTTGGTCAAATAAATTATCAATTCTAGGCAAAGGATATTTATTTTTAATGGTCACTTGATTCAGTTGCCTATAGTTAATGCATAATAGCATCGATCCATCTTTCTTTTTCACAAACAAGACTAGTGCACCCCAAGGTGAAGCACTTGGCCTAATGAATCCTTTATCGAGCAACTCCTATAGTTGCACTTTCAATTCCTTCAACTCTACTAAGGCCATTCTATACGGGGCTTTCGATATAGGTCCTGTTCCAGGCATTAATTCAATTTCAAATTCAATTTCTTGTTCCGGTGGTAACCCAGGCAATTTCTCAGGAAATACATCTTAAAATTCATTAACTACCCGAATTTCATCAAGCTTAGGTTCTTCCTTAGTATAATCTTTAACCATGGCCAGGTACCTTTGACATCCTTTGTCAAGTAACGCACGAGCTTCTATTGCTGAAATAAGTGCTATAGATAGGTGGGTTTGATCTCCCAAAAATTCGCAACTAGATTGATCAGGTAAAATGAATTGAATCACTTTTCTATAGCAATCCATTTTGGCCCGATATCTATGAAGCCAATCCATTCCTATGATAATATCAAAATCATACATAGCCATTACGACTAAGTCTATTTCCATATTCCTTCCTCCCATTGTTATCTTACAGCTTCTACACACCAGCGTAGACAATACCACATTCTTAAAGGTGTAGAGACACAAAGAGGCGTCTCAAGAGACTCAGTTTCTATTTTACTCAACTGTCTATACCTTTCAGACACAAATGAATGCGTAGCACCCGTATCAAACAATGTATATGCCTTTTTATCATTTATAAGGATCGTACATGAGATAACATTCTTGGAAGCTTCCGCTTCCTCTTGGGTGATCGCATATACTCTTCCTTGTGCTGGTGGCCTTTGAGGATTCCTTAGTAGGTTTGGTCTAATAGCACTCTGCTGTGTCTGTCGCACCGAACCAACACTCACTTGCGACCTTTCTTGTGGGTAGTTTCTCTTAAGATGACCTGTTTGTCCACAACCATAACATCTCATTCGTCCATTGCAGGGTCTTGGGCCATGTCGCCCATCACACTTTCGACATTCTTCATTTTGATAAGGTGCTCTTCCTAGATTCAAGCCATCACTGCCTCTTCCGAAATTCCTGAAATTGCCCTTCTTCTTAGACTCCCAGGTCTGACTTTGACCTGTATAGGGTCTCTTACCCCGTCTCACATCACTAAAAGACGATTGTCTCTTATTTTCCGACTGTTCCCTTACTAACTCCTGATCCACCAACTGTGCCCTTTCATAGATCTCATTATAATCTCTTATGTTCAAAGGCACCAGTTGTTTCTTGATATCAGTCCTCAACCCTTTTAGAAACCTCTTAGCTTTCTCTGCTTGATTCTCAATTAGTCTAG
The DNA here is from genome assembly GCA_014182375.1 of Eucalyptus virginea. Lineage (NCBI taxonomy): Eukaryota > Viridiplantae > Streptophyta > Magnoliopsida > Myrtales > Myrtaceae > Eucalyptus > Eucalyptus virginea. Next base: position 15,408,866 of record CM024516.1, on the reverse strand, counting down.
GAGTATATCTAGACAGTTCAGAAAATCTTGCCTCATATTGATCCACTGTCAGCTCTTTTTGTTCTAATTGAACGAATTCTGTGATCTTCTTATCCTTAGCACAATAAAAAAAATGCTTCCTATTGAAAGCTCTCACAAACTCTTCCCAGTTAACATTAGTACCTGGTGGGAAGATTGTATCCCTTGAAGCTCTCCACCAAAACTTTGCATTTCCCTCCAGCTGGTACTTTGCCAAAGTTATTTTCTCAGCATCATTGCAGTCCAACAACCGGAAAATTCGTTCCATTCCATCAATCCAATGCTCCGCCTCCTCAGGACTTCCCATTCCACTAAACTTAGGTGGTTTCAACTTCAGAAATTGCTCCACCAGTCCTTGAGTATGGCGTTTTGCTCCGGGTTGTTGCTGCACTTGTCTTTCCATCAGATTTCCTATATTGGCCAATGCCTGCAGGATATCTTCCATCCGGGGTTTAGCCCTTGCTACAGAGGCTTCAGCCCTTGACGGATGATGACTTCCATATCGTACCATGATTTTCCTGCAGTTTCCAAGCATTTGCCTCAGGAAATATCTGTGACTCAATGTCTTCATTAAAAACAACAGCACTAAGGAAAATAAGTAACATAACCATGTTACTGGTACTTAAAAGCAACTCATAATAACTACTAGGGATCTACGAGTGATTACTCATCACCCGTTATTCAAAGTTACCCAACTATTCTAGTTAATATCCTACGGTGTGCATTGTCATTATGTTCCTCAATTTCCAAATGAGGCTCATTATCACTCCAATCCTATCACCATTGCTCTGATACCAAAAAGGGGGCTGTGGCACCCCGAAACACCTAAGGTCGCCATAGGTACTTATCGCTCCACCTAATGAATACTAGTCACATCTCTTAGCAAAAGCACCATAGTTCATAGGCATTTTTTTTATTTTTTTGAAAACGGTCCCAGCGCAACTTATTAGCGGAAGCGTAAACAAGTTTGACCATTCCTCCCTCTGATAACCATAATGCAATGCACACCAACTACACACCATATGAAAAGATGAAGCTGAGCGACTTTTATTTACATATTTTCATGATGGATTTCTCGGGCCGGTACAACCAAAAAGAAAAGCCAAGATTTTTAACTAGACTTGGCCACAGCTCAAAAGAGATCTCGACCCCTATATCGATCGCGTGTCACCCTCCATCTACAAGTTTCGGCTATCCTAAAAAAGTGTCAGCTCTCCACTCCTCACGTGGACCATCACACCCACCCCGGTGCGTCAGGTGGCGGCGGCGGCAGCGGCAACATTCCCCGAATCACTCCGTCACGGCGGACGTGGACCGACAAGAACTCCTGGATGACCGGGCCCTCAGCCAGGCCCACATCGTACATCACCAGCACGCGAACTCGTATAAACGTCAGACTAGGGATGGTAACACAATCAATCTCCGAACACTCGACCTCCATGTCAGATGGAAGGCCATAAAAGGTACCCCGCGTGACCGGAGGGAGAGGCGTCTTTCTAATCTGAAATGTTAGTCCTCAAAGGGGTGAGTACAACCACTCAGCAGGTAAAAGATCCATTAAACTACTCAATGCATCACATGGAACAATCAAGGCATCACAACCAAAGCACATATCATTCATGCATCCAAGCATAACTTACCTTACAGACATGCATATGTCGTCATATCATATGTGCATACACCATCATGTGCTCATCATCAAGCATTCATGCATATCCATGCCTCATGTGCATATGTTCCTTGCATTCATACATATCATATCATACAGCCATGCAAACATGTCACCATATCATGCATGATTTAATTTGAACTTTTTATCTTTCAATTGGGTCACCACATTTCTCTTTCCCGGGACTAGTGATTGCATCCCACATTTTATCGCTTGCACCCCACTTGGCATTGCGAGGAACCTCCGGCACACACCGCCGGGCATTCGGCACCCCTACATCCGGGGCATCTCGCATCCAAATTGGCATCACGAGGTACCCCCTCGGCTCACACCTCCGAGGCTTTCGGCACCCCCACATCCCGGGCATCTCGAACCTCCTGAGGACATCTGGCACCCCCACATCCTGGGCATCCGGCACTCAACTTTCCAGGCATCCCGACACTCCCGGGGCATCGTTGGCTCACCCCTCCGACGGTATTCTGATTTATCATACCTCATATTCACAATTTATGTCTCAATATCAACACGGCACATGATATGATGGCAATCAAGTCAATTTCAGCTTTTTATTATATATCTAATGCCAAATATCATCACATGTGCAGCAAGATTCAATCACTTACAACACTACAATTTATGGGGCTCATGCAAAACAGAATAGTTAATGCATTACAACCTTTGAAATTCGTACGGTCCAGCTTGCACAGTTTTAGAACATATTTCCATTAAATACCCCAATGACCTTTAAAAATAATGAAATTTGAACATGTGATAGTCAATATATAAAGGCAGATATTTTGTCAAGAACACTACACCAAAAGACCTTCATAAAATTCGGTATAGACCAAGCATCACAGCACTACTATTCTAACAATTCAACTTGCACAGTTTTTGAAACATTTTTGGTTAAATAGGCAAATAAACATAAAAAATTACGAAATTTGAATATGTTACAGAGAAGACATAAAGAGAGATACTTCATGAAGAAGACCTTGCCGAAAGAACTCTATACGAAACGATATAGCCCCATGCATTGAAACTGACTAAGTCCTAACACATCAGATTACACGGTTTTAGAAACATTTCCGATTAAATACCCTAATGACCTTAAAAAATTATGAAATTCGACTATGTGGTAGTCAAGATCCTAAGGTAGATTATTCATTAAGGAATCAAAGTCAGATTCGTCTTAGATAATTAAATATAGGCGGTTAAAACTTATGTTCCTAGTACCGAAATTTCCAGATCCAACAACCTCCGAAAAACCACGATTTCACCTACCTATTCTCGTTGGTTTTATCTAAATTTTTGATATGTTAAACCTAAGGATGTCCTTTACATCTTTTGTTAAGAAATTGAAGTGAAATTTCAACAAAAGTTAACCTTACAGTCCATACCTTCATCAAAGGTAGTTACCGAAATTTTCAGATTTAGTCTTTCCAAAGAATAAATATTTCACCCACTTATACTTGTTCCTTTTGTCCCAAATTTGAGTATGTTATATTTTAGGAAGTCGTTAACAACTTTTATTTAGAAGTCACGGCCAAAATCCAACTCAAACATCACCTGCAAGCCACTAGAACATCCAAGGTCGAACTGTTTTCTCAAGAACAGTTTACTAGACTCAACCACCCCTCTTAAAAATTCAACTTTTAACACCCTAAACATCCGAAATTTATCACCATTCAAGCAAACATATGAGGCACAACATGAAAGAGCAGATCAAGGATCCCACTTGCCTCTAAACTGAGCAAGCAGCGAGCACACGACAACTGGACACGGCGGCGATGGACGATGGACGCACAGCCTCTCCTCCTTCCCTCTTCTCTTCTTCCTTTCTTCCTTTCTTTCTTCCCTTTCTCTCCCTCTTAGACGAACCCCCTCTCTCTCTCCCTCTCTCTTGCTTAAACCGGCATCATCTTCCCTTAATTTTTCTTCCCCTCCATCATTAGCCATCATTAGGTCATGCATGGAGGACACTTGGCAAATCTCTTGGGACAAATGGCCTTCTTCATGCAAGATGGGCCTTCATTTTCGGCTGGGCTTGGGCCAGCCATGGGCCGACGGCAGCTCTCCTTCTTGGCTTTGTGGGCCGGCCGAAAATGGGGTGAGGTAATGGGTTGGTTTGGGCCTTTAATTGTCCAGCCCATCCTCATCCTATTAATTCACCTAATCCTTAATTATATATATATATAAACATACATACATACATACACCTAATTGAGATTTATTTTTCACCAAAACTTTGTGAACTAATTTAATAAATTCCAATCCAAAATCCACATGGCCAAAAATAGGATTCTCCTATTAAATAATTACCCACCAAAAGTTTGGCCAAAGTCTTAATGCAATACATGAATTAGAGCACCCCTAAAGATTGGCAAGAAATTCTAAGATGCCACACACAAGATATTCATTTTGCTTTTTTTTTTTTTTTTGGGGGGGGAACTGTAGCCATCAAATAAGTCAACTGCAAGAGGAAAACGATGCAATGATTCACTAGTTTCTTTCTAATTGGAGCAAATAGAACAGAAAGACTAGAAGCAAGAGATTCGGTATGATAAAACCTCAGATGATCCATTTGTTCCATTATTTTAATAATAAAAAATAAAAAAATCCAAAAATTCAAAAATAATGAAAAAAATCAGAAAAAAAGCCTAAAAATGGTTTTTATTCTCCACAACATGGAAAATCCTTGAAAATGCAAAAACCTTAGGGTTTAAACAAGATTAATTATCGAAAGAGCATTAGTTGATTAACTAGTGTAATCAAATTACCGATCCTAATATCTTTGGTTGTGCATGAGTAAAATATTTTTCCTAATATTTTATTTGAGTTTCTAATCAACCCACAACAAATCAATTAATGGCGACTCTTAAATGAAATTGATTTATAGGTTAAAATACTTGGACCATAAGTCATGAATTGGTAAACTTGGGAGAGCTCGTGCTAAGCCTAATACTGAGTGAACCATTAGCCTCCCCATGCCTATGCACATAAGGGCTCTAGGAGGTTGCGACAGTGTATATGCACATTTTGTTGTGATCAGAAGTATGTTGAGAGGAGAGATAAATTTCAAACTAAGCAAAATCATGACATTCAGCTCCATTTCAAATCTAAGAAACAATTAGAATATCCTAGATTTTGTCATACTAAGCCTCTTGCTTCAATTCTTCCTAAAACTTTGGCTCCAAAATAGTTATGCTTAACAATGATATTAGTGTGGTATATGTGGACTCAAATAGAAATGTTAAGATGAACTTTCATAAGGAAGGCATTGAGATGTTTAGTATTTAATAGCAATTTTTTTTATTGGGCGACTTCAAATAAGATAAAGTTGCCCAAATAATGTACTATTTTTAATGTTTTATCAAAATACGATCGAATATTACATGACTTTAAATATTCATCTGCATCCTATATAAAAGTCAAGCTTCAATCAACAAGAAAATGACATGCTAATATCTCCTTTTCACGATGATGGATTCCAGTAATCTGTCAAGGAATCTTACTACCCATGGAGCCTGTCCCATATGAAAATGACAAAAAAAAGAAGAAATTTTTTATTAAAGTGTTGACACCGACACCGCTCACTACAGCAGAGGGACAGCGATGCCAGTGCTTGGACTCAATCAACAAAAAGATGACATGCAAATATCTTCCTTTCATGATGATGGATTCTTGTGGTTCGTCAAGGAATCTTACTACCCACTGAACCTGTTCCATATGAAAAAAAGATAATTTATTTATTTATTTATTAAAGTGTCGGCACTCGCGCCACCCACTGCAGCAGAGTGACAGAGAACTCTGCTTCAATCAATAAGAAAAGGACATGTGAATATCTTCTTCTCATGATAATGGATTCTAATGATCCGTGAAGGAATCTACTACCCATTAAATCCGTCCCATATGAAAAAGAACAAAAAGAAAATCTTATTAAAGTGTCGGCGCTCACTGCGCTCACTGCAGTAGAGGGACAGCAAGGCCAGTGCCCTGCACCTGCCGCTTCATCCTCCCAAGTCCCAAAGTCCCCAGCATCGACCCTCCCCGACATCTCCCTCCCCCAGCTCCTAACCATTTGTCTTAATACTTAAGCAAAATAATTTTCAACGGTACATAGAGAGCAAGAGAGAGGATATGCTTCTTATCACAACTTGTAAGTTTCTGCTTTCAAGCTTAGTTATAAAGTCTGCCTAGCACAGTTTTCTTGTTGTAACCGAAATTATATTAGAGAGGAGAGATCACTTTCAAGCTAAGGAAAAACATGACATATGTGGGATAAATGGAATATCCAAGACTTCATCCTACTGAGTCTCTCTCTTTTAGTCTTTGTAAATCTATTTGCATGTATTAGAAAGTAAACTGTGGACAGCTGTTTAGTTTTCCTTATGTATAGCTTATCTGATGGCTAATTGGGTCACTGCATTTGTGTTCAGGCTCATCTCTCACAATCAAAGCAATGAGAAAAGGACATGCAAATATCTTCTTTCCATGATAATGGATTCTTGTGATCCGCGAAGGAATCTAACTACCCACTGAACCTGTCCCACATGAAAAAGAACAAAAAGAAAATCTTATTAAATTGTCGGCACTCACTTCACTCACTGCAAGAGAGGGACAGCGAGGCCAGTGCTCTGCACCTGCTACTTCATCATCCAAGTCCCAAAGTCCCAAGCATCGACCCTCCCCGACAGCACCCTCCCCCAGCTCCTAACTACTTGTCTTAATATTTAAGTAGAATAATTTTCAACGTTACATTGAGAGCGAGAGAGAGGATATGCGTCTTATCACAACTTGTAAATTTCTGCTTTCAAGCTTCGTTATGAGGTCTGCCTAGCACAGGTTTCTTGTTGTAACCAAGATTATATTAGAGAGGAGAGATAAATTTCAAGCTAAGGAAAAACATGACATTTAGCTCCATTTCGAATATGTGGGATAAATGGAATATCCGAGGCTTTGTCCTACTGAGTGTTTCTCTTCAAGTCTTTCTAACTGTATTTGCACGCATTAGTAAGCAAACTGTGGACAAACATCTCATTTTCTTCTTGTGGTTAGCCTATTTGATGGCTAATTGGGTCGCTGCATTTGCGTTCGGGGTCATCTCTCGCAATCAAGGCAATTGGAGCGTTAGTGCTGCTAAAGTAGAAGAAGCACTTCAAGCATTTTGGGCTTCATTTCTCTTGTTACATTTTGGTGGTACGGACTCCATTGTTTCCTTCTCTTTGGACGAGGGTAAGATTTGGCTTCGGCACCTGTTGAGTTTCATCTTCCAAGGTTATGTCGCCAGCTATATGTTTGTGGGTTTATTTTCTAGAGACACGTTTTTAATGATCCCAACGATACTAGTGTTTTTTGCTGCGTGCGTGAAAAACGGCGAGAGGTTTTTAGTACTTGGTCTCTCGTCCCCCTTGAAGCGCAAGGTATGGGTGCTCTCCCAGCATAGTTCTTTTTTTGAACATCAAAAGTTGGTTGAAGAACTCCATCTTCTAGGGGATATATATTCCGGTGATGAAGAAGCAAAGCTTACTGAGAGCATTGTAGTAAAGCATGGTTACTACTTCTTTCAAATCATTAAGGTCTTCCTCATAAATCTCATCTTCACACGTCAACAACGAGAAATAAGTCGCGAATATTTCTGCAAAGTTTCTGCATTGGATGCATTGAGGATCATATCAGTGGAACTCCAATTCATGTATGAGGTGCTCCATACAAAAGTTTTGGCAATACGTTCCAAGATGAGCTATATTTTTCGCTTCATAGCCTTCATTGCCATTGTGTATTCTTGTGTCCTCTTCAATTGCTCAAACAAGAATCATCTCCCTGGACTCGATGTGAAAATTACTAATGCCCTTCTTTTTGGAGCGATTGCTCTTGACGTGATAGCTCTGGTCATGTCCGTTTTCTCCGATTGGACTATTGGCAGAATCAGGGACTACAAGACAGGATCATCTAATTTAGATTCATTTATTCAAGAGTTGGTATCTGCCATGGATGACCTAAGGAAACCTCGATTCACCACATGTAAAGTAGAGCCCAATTCCAATATTATTTACACGGTCTTAGATACACCATTAATATTTCGAAGGTGGTCAGAATCCATCTCTGCTTGCAACCTTTTATCTGAGAGCTTGAAGGAGAGTCCGAGAAAGATATGTAAGTGCAATCGGCTTTGGGGCATCATCACTTTTTCTAATATCCACAGGTTACCATTCGGTATGTCTAAGATCATCTCTCATTTCCATCAAGTTGGTGAGACAATCACCAGAGCCTGTAGTCCGAGGAACACAAAACGAATGATTGCAAATACGAAGTACATGTCCAAGTCTCCTTTTATTAAGGAGTTATGGATCTTTATCTTTAAGGAATTGAGACATTTATCCGAAAATGTGGATGATTTGACAAAGGTGAAGAAGATATTTGAGGCTAGAGGTGATCTATTTCTCAAGAGTAGGTTAGGGGGGATCGATTGTGGCAATCTTTTAGTGTATGTCACCGAGGCTAACTACGACACTAGTATTATAATTTGGCATCTTGCTACTGAAATGTGGTACAATAGAGAGAAACCATTTATGGGCCCCATAGCTAGAAATGATGAAAGAGAATTCAGCAAGATCCTCTCTGACTACATGTTATATCTTTTACTTAATCAGCCTGATGTGGTGTCTGCTGTGGTAGGCATTGCACAAATCACATTAGCAGAGATGGTGTGCGAGCTAAGGCGCTTAATTACTGACCCGACAATGGGTGTGGAGGGGCTATGTGAGACATTATTTGAGGATTCTTCAGAAGTAAAATATCGAAACATATTTTCAAAATCCGTGTTCAGCAATGGGATCCATTTGGCCAAAGAGTTGGAAAGTTTCGGGGAAATGAAGTGGAAGGTGTTGAGTGGAGTATGGGTTGAGATGTTGTCATATGCTGCAATTCATATCAAGGGAGAGGCACATGTGCAGGTGCTGAGTAAAGGTGGAGAGCTCCTTACCTTTGTTTGGCTGTTGATGGCTCATTTTGGTTGTTTCTACAATCCTGAATGGGGCGTGTATAAGGAACTTAGGTAGATCGATAATCTTCTAAATCACAAGTCTTCACTAGAAAATTCACTATTCAGTAGGACACTATCTATTCTATCAATTCCTGTTTGTGATGGAAGCTATGTTTTGATAGCTTTATAATACTTAATACAAGATTTAGTACTCTACATGCAATTTTATATCTGTGATTTATGTTTATATGTATCCTTGTGCTAATAAAATAATGGATGGCCTGTGAGAATGCGGTGGATATTGCACTAATGAACAGATGAAGATTGCGTGAAGATATCAAAGCGAAGCAAAGAAGCGGTGTAGGGTAGGAAAAAGATAGAAAAAAAAGATCATTCTAGATATGATCAAGGAAATCAAGAGGAAGATGATAGAATAGTGGAAACACAATTCTTCTAATCGATTATGACTTAATTAATTTCAATCATGATCGATTTCTTTCAGTTGTTGCCAAACGCTAGCTTCACTCTTCTTTCTATTCTACGTACCTTGTTGCTATCAATATTTAGATTCATTGATTTTTATTAGACAACGAGCTAATTAATTTATCGTAAGGGTGCACTGTTAAAGCTTCTTCTATTATAGAGTTGCATGATTATATTTTTATGACCCTCAAGAAAGTTGCTCAATTCACCACGGTAGAGAGAAGAGAAAAAAGTTATTTAGCTAAAGTTGAAATTAAGAGAACATTTTTATTGGTCCTTACCTCGTCGCACTTGACTTCACTCATCATCTTTGCGGGGTACGCATACAACAATAACCTGTAGCTTATTTGACATCCCCTAACTATTATCTCTTATTGACTTTAAAGGGTAAATAGAAAGTACCTTTATGTAATTTATATTTATTTGACCACTTATGTAACAAGTATTGAAAAGAAATTAAGATAACAGACTCAAGAACATCAATTTGATTTTAATTAAATTAAGATGAAAAACAAAAATAGCATATCTAATTTGTAAGTAGATCATTTGTAATTTGCATCGAGCTTACATCATTGAATGAATGATTTTCACTTAACATAAATAAGTTTAACTTAAGTTTAAATATTACGAATACAAATAATAATAAAAAAATGTAAATAATGTATCTTAGTATTATTTCTAATTTGAAGTATAGCTTATTCGGTTAAGTGAATGATAAATAACAAAATTAATAATCACTTTCTTAATAGAAAAAAATTGAAGCTATTAAAAAGAGATATATTATTAAATTAAAATGAGAAAAAGATGATATGAAATAATATATTGTTAATAAAAAGTTAGATAAAATTCAAAGTATTGCTTATTCAACTAAAATTTTGCTTATTCAGCACTCTTGGATCTAATTTCCAAAATTGTGCTTGAAGAAGATAAATAGAAACGAGAATCAAATGACTGTATCACAGAGAATCAACATCAAGTCCATGATGTAAAGCATTGATCAAATTTTTTGAGATTATTTTCAAATTGAATAGGGAAAGAGAACCTGGAATTGAGTTGAGCGTCTTTGATAAAAGACAGGACCTTTAATGGTAAAGAAGAAGAGATGGACCTTCAATGACGAAGAAGATGAGCATTGGTGAAGAAGAGCTAAAGAAGAGTGAGCGAATGAAGAGTGGAGTACCTCCAAAAAGTGAAAAGCAAGAGATGGAGAAGAAAAGCGAAAGGTCAGAGAGGACCCGCTAAAAAGGGAAAGTGTTTTGACCTTCTCATAAGGAGGAATTCATTTTCCTAAAATAACACAAAATATTTATGTTGACTGGAAAGTATTTTCCGTTGATCAAATCATTTTCGGAGAACTAAACGGCTAAAAGTCCAGAAAACACTTTATGGGAAAATACTTTCATTGAGAAAAACACACCCTAAGTGAATAAATTGTACCTAATAAAGAAATCTTCTTAGTTTAAATAAACCATAAAGCTAATAATTGGAAATATAATGAAAAAACTATAATTCATTTTGAAAAACTTATGTATAATTTAAAGGGTTAATACTCTGAAAACCCCAAATTGGTACATTTGTGACAAATTTACCCAAAACTATTTTTTTGACAATTAAAAACCTCAAATTGGTAATATCTCGTGACAAATTTATCCCGACCGACCATAAAAAAAACTTAAACCCAGTACATTTATGACAATTTTACCTCAAACTAATTTATTTGACCGCAAAAAACCTAAACCGGTAAATTTGTGACAAATATACCCTCCGTTAAATTGGATTAATACCGCAAAAAAAAATCATAAAAATGGTAAACTGTGACAAATGGAGCGTAAAATCCCAAATTGGTATACCAGTCAATTATTACATGTTATTTAACTTAATAATTTGACAATAAAATTTAACGAAAATTAACAGAGGGTAAATTTGTCACAAGTATACTAGTTTGGGGTAAATTTGTCAAAGGTGTACCAGGTTTAGGGTTTTTCGGGGTAATATCCCTTTAAAAAAAAAAAAAAAAAAAAAAAAACTATAGCGTTCTAGAAATTCAAAACTTATGATAATTACATATAAGTAAATCAAGAAATTTGATAAATGGCAATGTTGTTTCCATTTCTTGCGTCCCGTCAAAGTCGAAACTTTCGGAAATAACTTTTGAGTTTCCGGACTTCAAGGGGATTTTAAAATCAAGAAATTTTCCCTTCACAATATAATTTGATCCTGGATGATATATCAGGTTTAACTAGTATCAATGAGCCTCACATTATGGCATGATGCTCGCCATCAGCAGTCGGCACTCATCCCTCACAAACAAGGCACTTTGTCTGCTCGTTTATCTCAAGTAGATAGAGCACTTGACATATTGAGTCTCATTTCTCTTGTTACATCTTGGTGTTCCAGACACCATAATGAGTCTCATTATGGCATGATGCTTGATCAGTTGTGTCATTCGATGCACTTGAGCTCACCTTAACAACTGGACGTGATTCTTGGCTCGATAAAATCATGTCTCAATCTAATGTTTTCCTAATATACTTCGATTTGACATAAAATTTATTGAAGCTTGGATTATATTTAGAACGTTTGTGATGCTTGATTAGTTGTGCCATTTGATGCATCCCGTCGCAACTCGACCCTCCGTCCTTGATGGGGGGAAAATGTCAGATTTATGGGTAATTGACCATGAGAGTTCCCTCATGGTTTGCATTCCAAAAGACACCATCACCTCATATTTTGGGATGAATAATTGTGAGTTTGCTTATACATGGTCGTGGGCTCTCCGAAACTCATACCTCTCGTGACAATGAAAAATGTTGTGATTCATACCCACGCTGGCAACACACCTCAAAAGAGAAGATTAGGTGTAAATATCGAATTTATGGATATCTTTACCATAATAGCCCTCCCAATAGTACTTGCTCCCGATGGTGGCATCACTTCATCTATTAGGAAGTTTCCACAATGAGTATGCTAAACTATGATGAGTCTCATCGAGACCTATACCCCTCATGATGAGTTTATTAATATATTATCTAGTCCCCACTAGTGTCGTTTGTGGGGGTTGGCTAGAAAACCCAATCGAGGGTCGGGAGTGGTCCCTTGATTTCTACACAACTAGAGATTGTAGATTTGGGGATATGGGTTATACTAATATTTCTGTTAGTGCCCTTTTGGTACCTAACAATTTGTCGTGTTTCCTAAGATGATCATGCATGTCTTTTTACTTTTTCGAGTCAATGAAGCTAAACTAAGTGATCATACATGGATGGTTGATTTCATGCAATTCTATTTCTATAAGAGGGAAAGAAAAGAAGTCAAACAATTGGAAATAGTACGGAAAGTAAACACTCAAGTAAACAAGTTAGGGAAAGTGGTAAATCAAACATGTAACCCTAAAATACAAAGAAGATAAAATTAAAGAAGCCGCAACTTGTCTGGGTGTTTATACAACATGAAACGACTCGAAACATATATTGGGAACAAATGAATATAGAATAGGGTCAGATTGGATATCAACCTTCCATTGTCTTTATGTCTTGAAGGGCCTCCACCTCTAAGGGTCTATTCTAATCCTAATCTAAAATTAGGATTAGGTACATACAATAGGAAAGAAACAAGCAATCACCACAAAAACAATCATGAATATCAAACAATCAATAGCAATCAGGAAATTGAAACAATATGCAAAATTGATCAAGTTGGGCCTTGGGGTCAGCCTTTGCAATTCATGCGACGATCCCTCTAGGACGTCTATCCAAATTCATTTTATGACTTACAACCATTGGTTACCATTTGCGTTCTCGTATGGCAACCAATACTTATAAATCCCTAGGATGAGTTCTAAGTATATCCCAAGGGTATCCCATGAAATCATGCATCGCACCTTTACATTCATCTAAAAAAGCACATGCATAACAGAAAATAAACATGCAGGCAGGTCCTCAAGCCTTGGTTCTCAATCAATCAGACAATTTTAGTGAGCTAGCACTGGATCACTTATTCAATCAACAAGTGCCAAACACAATCACAAGCATTTAAGAAAGATAAATAAGTCAAAGGTTATGAAAGTTCAAATGATACTCAAAAGTCATTTGAAAAAAAAAAAGTGAATTTGTGAGAAAAGATGCTAATGGTATAGCAAAAAGATGCCACAGCTATGAAACATTTTTAATCATCAAGGCCAACTTTGGTGCATCCTGTGCACTCTCATCGAGCTTCACAGACACCCTAAATATGTTCCAAACTTTAGACAACATTAATGCTAAACCAAGGGCATAGTTTGCAAATTTGGAACCTAAAGGACGACATGAAAATTTTAAACATGAGCATCACTCGAACGAAAATCAAGTTCAAATCAATAAGAACAGAAAAATTCAGACAAATTTATGACATCTGAAGAGTCTAAAAATCATGCAAAAGTGTTTTTTATTTTTCTAGAATTTTTGTGCATAAAGTTCAAAGGGTGAAGATCAAAATCTGTGAAGACACGTGAAGTCAATTCAGCATGCAAGTTGACCTGCAAAATTCTAGAAGAAAATCACAGCAGAGAAGTACAACCAAACATCATAGAACATGACAAATGAAATCAACACAATTGAAAGGGTACCCACGGATAATTTGTTCCAAGAAAATTACACAATATAGAAAACATGACAATGAATGATTTTCATTAGAAAGTTTCCTAAAACGAGCTATATAGGAATTTATAAAAATTCAAGAATGCACGCCATCACATCAGAATTGCAACAAAACAGCAGGGGATCCTGACATATAACAATAGTGATTTAACCTAGTACAAAGTCTAAAAAATATAAGATTTTACCACAACGTAGACAAAATAAAGATAAACGAATTTCATTAAGGACTCGACCTCGGAATCCTTAACGAGAAAATCGTAGAAAAATGAAAAGAGGTCAAACTTAATAGGGGTAAAACAGGGGTTCCGAATTTCACTTAGGACATTTCTATCCTAATTTGACAAAAATGGAAAATGGGCCAAACAACGTGCATGCAAAATCAGAGTCATTGAAAAAATTAAAGCGATTCCCAAGACTTCTTAAGAGGGGTCGAGTCCAATTGAGGGGTAATTGATGTTCGAAAAATGATAATCGTGAGGGCATACAAATCAGCCACAAGCAAATCCGAATATAATGCATGGTTAATGGCTTATAAGACCATCTAAACAATGCACAAAAAAAATGTGAAAATTGCACACAACATAAGGTTGAATGTGACAAAGGTTTGATTAATACATTTAACCCTAAATTGGAGTGCAAACAAGTCACACGAATCATTAACATTGAAAGATGACTAATTGCTAAGAACAACATGCTTGGCAAATTTCAGTTGCAATTTGCTAAATTGATGCATGAATTTCATATAGTAAGTGAGTTTCAATCTGACATTTTGAATTTCAGGTTCTGGTTTCGATTAAACAAGTCAAGCTTTACATCAACGCACTTATAGTGCTATTCTCTGAGCTGATCACTTATGAGATAACTAGACTATATGGGGAAGTCATTAAGGGATTTTAACGCAATAGATTTGAGAATTCAACTAGGAATCGACTCATCGACCGTGCTAATCTGCAAGGGTCATTACGGCACTGTCAAAATCAATCAGAGATCAAAGATAGATCGATTCGACTGAGATATGTGATCAGTGTGTGGGTGATTCTACCAGATAGCAAAATTCTCGTCGAACGACACTAGATTGATTGTTCTGTCTTTTATGTACCCAGTGTCTATATTTGAAATCTTGAGATTTTTACAACAACCGAGAGTCACCAATGTGTCGAAGATGTACATTGTGGCTTGAAAATAATCAATTACAGGTCAAATGCATCGAAAATTCCTAAAAGCTATCTTGTAGATTAGGACACATTAAAATTGCACCGGATTGAAAATAATTATAAAATTGAACCTGATTTTAGAAATTGGAAATTTTGTCATGTCACAAGTCATTTTAGAAACGTTGACTCATTTTCACAAGTATGGTTATTTTGAATTGGGAAATTCGTAGGCCCGTTTTTTGTCGCGCTTTTGGGATGCAAGTTGGTCCTATGGGCAAGGTAAAATGTGGATTTAAGTGTGGATACATTGGATAAAATTATTGGGACTTCAATTGAATTGGATTGAAGTGAATTGAAGAGGAATTGAAGGCCCATTTGCACAAAATACGTATGCCATGGGGTACTCAACATTTTGGACTACTTGGGAAGCTTCTTGGGGAAGATTGAGGAGAGAGAATGGCTGAAGATGAAGGCTGAAGTGGTGGGGGTAAGCAAGAGGAGAAGAGGACAAGTGTTGAAAGCTAGAGAAGCCTTTGGGGACCCCCTCTCTTTAGCAGCCTTCTTCTTCCTTGAATCTCTCCTTTCTCCATTGTTGTTAAAGCTTAGAAGCTCCAAAAAAAAAAAAAAAAAACCAGAGAAGCTAGCTCCTTGGCTGTCGTACAATAGCCCAAGCCACCGGACCCTTTTCCTCCTCTCTTTTCTCCTTATTCCAGTTTTTGCTCCAGCTGACCTTTCGTTAAAAACTTGAGTCAAAAGTGGTCTTCCCAAATGAATCAGCCTATGCTCCACCCACCACCGTGACCAGCACATCTAGACTATTCCTAAGAGCTTGGTCTCGCCTCAAACGGAGCTGCCGGCCGTTCCGTTCGGCCGCCGCAAGCCACCGGTCGCCGGTTCGTCAGTCCGCTTGCTAGTCCTCCTGTTTCGCATTATTCTTCATTTTTCTCCCATTCCAGCCATTCCTTTGTCCATCCCAACCTCCAACAAGACCCCTAAGACCCCCGGGAGCCACCAGTTGCCAACCACTCGCTCGCAGAGCTCCGATTGGCCTGTTTTCGCCGTTGAAGTTGTTGGTTTCTTCTCTGCAGTTTAGCCCAGATTAGAAGCAAAAAACCAGCAAGTCATGAGGTCTTCGTAGCCCATTTTCGAGCCCTTCCTAGCCTTGGTTGGTGTCGCCACTTCGAGGTTTATCGCTTGCCTTGGTGTCGCTGTCGCCTTGGACTCATCGGAACGCTAAACCGGTGAGTTTACTCACTAAACCTTGCTTAGGAGGTTAATAACGCTTTAGAGTTGTTTAGATTAGGCTAAGCATGTTTAGATGGTTAGGTTAGCTTATTTAAATGTTAATTAGATTAAGGAATGTGATTAGTTTAGTGGATAATTAATTAGGGCAAAGTAGATGATTATATTAGTGTAATATTGGTTTAGCCTTAATTAAATATTTTATGTTAATTAATTATTTCGAATTTATAAATAATATTTTATTAAATTATATTAATATAATATATATTTATTTAATTTCGGCATATATTTAATTATTTATTATTTTCCGGAATTTTCTCCGGGATTGTAGATCGTTAGAATTTTCGTGCTGACTGCTGTGGTGTGGTTGAATTATGCAATTGATTGTTGGATTGTGAAATTGGGTGGTGATTGTGAAAATATGACTTTTATTATGAAAATCCCGGGTGTCGGGTTTTAACACCGAAAGTGATTTTAATGGCTATATCAAACTGTGGGATTTCAAAAAGGAAGAGTATCACTTTTCAAGGTTCGAATTGACCATATATCCACACACGTCTATTTTCCCATATGTTTTTAATACGAAAAAACTAGGCCAGGATCACCATTTTAATGGAGACATTTGAGTGCAATGCATGGTGTCCTAGGTCGAGATTGATTAATCGAGTGTTGGTTAAAGAGAAACCGTCTTGAGCTTTTAAGCTGGACGATACTAAATCCCTTTTTGGGTTACCCATGCATTAGGGTAACGGGTTGCGGTAAATTCTGGACCTACGCTCCTTCGGGGAAGCCGTTTAATTTAGAGACATTGCCATGCTCCATGGGGGGAGACGATGCTTGGCTACGCCAGTAGACCTCCGAAATTTGGAGTCGGCCATACCCTTAAGGGGTGAAATTAATAATTAGAACGCATGATTGATTGAGTTAGATGCGTCTAATTATGAAAAAAAACTGTGTGGCGTGGTATGAGACGTGTCACAACGATTTGGTCTTATAATCGAGACCCCTGTGGTTGTTTGATATGAAAGTGTTGGCGTTCTAGTTGTTTGAGTTGTATTACTGCATATGATTGAGTGATATGAACTGTGCTAACGTGCAGGAAGGAACTAAGATGAGGTAAGTCTTTTGTGTTGTGTGGCTAGGCCACCCTTGGGTGTATTTCCTTCCTAATAAGGGTTTAGGGGGTGGACTTGCTGAGACATTGTCTCACTGGTTATTGTACAACAATTTTTAGGTCCTTAGAAGGTGGTCGTGAAGGACCGAAGTCCCGGAGTTTGGGGAGGTAGAGTCTGAAGGGTTGGCGTTTGTGTCCGACTAGTATGTTGTAGGACAATTTCTTTTTGAGAACTAACCTTCTTGTAGACTTTTGACCAGACTCTTTTTGGATCTAAACCTGTTGTTTATAAAAGCCGGCTTTTGTGAAATGTACCTTGCTTTCCTATCTCATGCTGTTTGTTGTCAGGAGTATTTGTTTCTCTTTCGCATGTGCATTTAAAAATAAATGGGTCAGCGATGCGTCTTTGGAACATTGCATTTGTATCGATTGTAGAGGGATGTTCGCGCGCTTGAGGTTCAGGGCATGACATTCAAATATGATGTGCCATATATCGATGCAAAGCTTGTAATATGTACTTGAAATGTTTATAAGATGCCAAGACTAATTTGGTTTTTAAGGGGCCCAAACAAAGAGTTTTAAGAGGTTTATGATCAACCTCTAATTCAACATGATTAGCACAGAACGTGGGTAGTTTTCAGTAATCTAATGACGTGCAAAAATCAAAGGAAAAATTCTATATATAGAATGCGACATCATAAGCATTTTTCATGAGGAACCTAAACTTAATTTGGTTTGCGTGAGCCTATACAAAAATGGCAAGACAGAACTATGTGATGAACCACACAAATCACAGCAGCACCAATACATTTTCGCACGTGCGATTAATATGGTAAACGATGTTCAATTTGCATAAATCATACTTTGTTAGAACACTCGTAGTACTTATTACAACTCTTATGAAGGAAGCATATCCAAATGGACTCATTTAAGGCCTTAATTTTAAGAGAACATAGGTCAGACTTAGTGCTGGGCAGACTGACCTACGGATGAATTTTGGTGATTTTACCCAACTAAATCAACTCCAAAAAATCTAAAACAAATATATGATATGAAAAGACAATTTCGTGCAAGTTTCTTGAATAAAGTGTTTCCAAAATCCAAACACAAAAATCGGTAGAAAAATGGCAAAATGGCGATTCGTTCAAAGTCAGAACTACAAACCAAACACAAAATCACAGCAGAATCGACGGACTTCGGAAGCATGATTCAGGGGCCAAACGACATCTGTTTGAGGCATACAGCCTATCAAATTGAAGCTTGATGAGTCTAGATTATATGTCTGCATAGGCTTGAGGCCAGAAAACACAGTCTACCACCTCATTTCAGCCAAACTAGAAGGTCACTCATAAGTACACGATATTGCAGATTAATGCAAATCAAGCTCATTCAAGTTCAAGTTCAAGTTCAAGTTCATCTTCAATCATCATCAACTCATCACAAATCATCATTTAAAATCCTAAACCTCAGATCTAAGCATAATATGTAATCATACACTTGAATCCTAGTCTCGATTGGCTAATCAATCTCACTTCATCAGATTCATGATTAGAGGGGTTAACTTTTGCGATTTTCGTCAAACTCAAGTGCAATCGGGCGAAACTCAAACCGTCGAAACACAATCCAAAGTTTAAGGACACAAATGGACCTCGTGGACTTGTTGGGAGGTCAGATCAACAGTCACGCCGCCAGTTTGGGCGGATGAAGGAATCGGTCTGGTTTAGACCTATTTGGGAGTGCCGATGAAGATCCGACCACCAGAGGAATTCCGGTGGCTTTATGATCAATCCTCAACCATAGCAAGGTCAAGGATCCTTCAAGGTGGCAGTTGAAAGTGATCAAACCGCCGGACAGCGCCGATTGACGAGGAAAACAGCAGCGGAACTATCACTGGTGTGGACACTGATCTTTGAGGCATTGGCGAAGAGCGGTTGGACAGGGAGCTCTGGCGATCAATCGAGACGGCGACGACGTCAAGGAGGTTGGATAAGGACTGAGGGACGACGGGACAGCAGGGCGGTGCTAGTGGAGGCTCTGGTGACCAGCGGGAAGAGCAGTGAGGAAGAGAGGCAGTGAGGCGATTGGGTGAGAAATTAGAGAGAGTTTCTATAATCTTAGATCTGAAAATTCACAAAATGAGCCCCCTTAAGGTTTTAGAGGGAAAAACCTTATATACTCTCGATTAACTGCCAAATCTCGATTGAACTAGCCCCACTTAAAATGAATCCTATGATTGATCGGATGGCTTTAATTTGCAAAAAATAGGAGTTAAAATAGAAATTGAGATTAGGGCCTAATTAGGGCGATTTTGTAAATTTATGAAATCCAGCAGTATTTTTGCAAAATTTTGAAAATGAAAGGACGTGAGGACGACATACATGCGATAATGAGCCAACAGGTAGTCATCGGCGATCAAGAACTGGTTGACAAGGGGCCGAGCCGGTGGTGGTCGATCGGTTCACATTGGTTCGACTTGTTCTCGATCGGTTCTAGCTGAGTAGTCCTTGGGGTTGGAAAATTTGTGCAATTTGGTCCCCTCGATGATCAAATTGAAAAAAAAAAAAAACTTATCCAATTTGAGGAAAACGGTCCAATTCTAATGGGATTAGGCCAATTAAACAATGAAAATGAAATCCATTGGTTTTCTATTAACCTAATTTCTTGATTATCGTGAAAATTGTTGACTTATACCATAGGTACACATAATTGGACATCATGGGCCAAAATGGACAATTTTGCAATTCCTCACTTGAAATCATAAATTAATCGAAATCGAATTCAATTGATATTGCAATTCACCTATTCGACCAGTTGCCCATGCTTAGGATAAACTATTGCATCCAAATTGACTTTGAATTGACATCACGACTCTTAGGCCAAAAATGGATCGAGGTCATATCGAAATTGGACCTTGATTCACCAAATTAGACATTAGTCTCGAATGGATCAACTTGAATTTCCTTAATTGAAGCTCATTATCTTGGTTTTCTTATATCCAAGAAGGTAATAATCCTCAAATTGGAGAATTCTCGTGTGAATTTCTCAAAATGGGCCTTGGATTTGGACTTATCTGGAGGAAATGAATGGAATAAAAGTGTCCGTTGCAAGTCATGAAGAATTGGTTCGGACCCCCTAATCAGGGCTAAAACTGGCAATTTGCATTTCGACACAACCGTTCTTGAAACTGAGTGAATGAGTGGATGAGAAATAGTCCCTACATCAAAGTCGCAAAAGGAACTAGACTATGTTATGACTAGAATGAAAGTAATTTTATTTTTGATTGATTTTGAACTTAAAATCGAAAAATTCAAAAGACAAGGTTGTTAATTGATTTTTGAAAATTTTTTGACATAAAAGTCAAATTGAAACTAAAATGAAGTGTTTTGCAGATTTTTGATTTTTCAATTTTTTTGGTCAAATGTTCCATTTATTTGACTATTCCTAAAAAGTTTATTTTTCTGTCAAAAAATTTCAAAAATTAACTTGGTTAAGTGAAATTAAGACTATTTGACTTTTTTTTTATGCAAAACGCTAACTTTTGACCCGAGGTTGACTTTTGGTTATCGAGGTTGACTTTTTAGTTAAAGGGTTAACCAAAAAGTCAACTAGTCAATCATTTGACATTTTGGATTTTTAATAGAAAAGAATGGGAAATTGCTTAGAAATGACAAGGTAAGAGAAAGAAATGAAAAAGGACATTTTTTGGTTGAGAAACGGGCTCGGTCGTGATCGAAAATCTTAATCTTCGCTTTACCTTTGAAAGACGTGTCGATTAAAAATCAAGTGTCAATAGCTACCCCCTTTGAATGGGAGTTCAAAGAGGTTCTACTCAAAGGCTAAATGATATGTACAATTTTTAGTTGACTCCATTTGGGAAAGAGAAAATGACGAAAGAAAATGACATTTGGTTAGGGATATACTTGGGTACTTACTGTCGTTCATTGGGATATTTGGGCTTATGCATGAATGGGATCTTTCTCTCCATCTCTCTTGCAGAATGGAAAGATGGAAATGAAATGTTATGAAAAAGAAATGGTTTAAGGATGATCACTAACTTAAAAGATAAGATTTAAGGATAACATAGAACCTAAAGACAAAGTTTAAGATTTTTTAGAAACCTAAAGGATGAGGTTTAAGGTTTACT
Source organism: Eucalyptus virginea (assembly GCA_014182375.1). Taxonomy (NCBI): domain Eukaryota; kingdom Viridiplantae; phylum Streptophyta; class Magnoliopsida; order Myrtales; family Myrtaceae; genus Eucalyptus; species Eucalyptus virginea. The sequence continues at coordinate 15,387,426 of CM024516.1, read as the reverse complement.
AGGAACCTAAAAGACGAGGTTTGAGGTTTACTAGGAACCTAAGGGACTAGGTTTAAGGATAACCTAGAACCTAAAGGCGATGTTTAAGGTTTACCAAGAATTTAAGGGACAAGGGATATGGTTTAGGATGACCAGAAACCTAAAGAAAGGGATATGGTTTAGGATGACTAAAAACCAAAGAAAAACGGTATAGTTTAGGATGACAAAAAACCGAAGACAAAGGGTATGGTTTAGGATGACTAAAAACCGATCCCCTGGAGAACATATATTTTAAAAAAGAATTCTGAGGTTGCTCAAAAGCTAATCTTATGGAATCATTCAACACGTCTTGGTATATGATATCAATGGTCAAATTCCTTAGGAAAGGATTTTAACAAAATGACATTTGATTAATCATCTAAGAGTTAGATCAAATATGTTAAACTGGAAATAACCTAATCAAAAAGGTCTATCACACTAGCTCTAAAAAATGCTTTTATCCCCATCCTTTGTTGTGGGAAAGTTGTTCTATTCTCACCGGAGAGGTCTCACATAGCCTATGCCGAAGGTTTTCGGAAACGTTCACAATGAATAAAAATTTATTGATCAAAAGGTCTTTTAAAGGACTGTAATGCAGCCTTGGTCATGGCCTTACACAAAGGATACTTGTTTTGAGGCCAAGAAAAAAATATTCAGTCAATATCTTCATCGGTTTTACAAATCAAGAACCTTGAAAATAATATAGGATAGGATTGCCTCTACTCCTTCTAGCGGTAGCTCCTGTGTGACATTCCAATTGTGACATCCTTGTTCCGACCCGGTTTTTTAGAACTAAATTATTCCGGCAAGTGATCATTGGATAAGAGTGTCTTGAGGATCGATAGGCCATGAGGACATTGGGAAAGGCCATTTAGGGGTGAAAACTTGGTTTTTCATTGGCAATGGCAAATGAGTTTGAAAAAGTGGGAATGGGCCACGGATAATGACCCATTAGGCTCGAGTCCAAGTGGGCAGCCCAAGGGGTGGGTGGCTAGAGGAGGCCCATGGGCCCTTTAAAGCCTATCAAGCCTTTTTGACACAATCTTGCCGTTAAATGCATGAGAAGACATGAATAGTGCATGAATAGTGCGAGATCTCGGCGAAGTGACCGAAATGCCCTCCCATTGGACTAAAGACTTAAGGACAAATATGAAAAGTGGCTATGGAAGGGGTGGCCATGCATGGTGTGGGTGGCAAAGGAGGAGTTTGAACCTACCTAACCTAGTATAATCAAATCCTATTCACTTAAGTGCCTAAATTCTCCCATTTAATGCTAGATTTTGCTTTTATTTCGAGCAAGCTTGATTGACATGAGCCACAGTGAGGTGATGGCCATTAATTTGAGATAAGACTTCACTCTCTCTGTGACATCCTGAAATTCGAGTCCTATGAGGGATGAATGAATGTGAATTTCACCAATGCATTGTTAATTGATCTCACTCCGAATTGATCACTCCTGAGTACTGATCTAGAGAGGAAAAGCTAATAAGGACAGAACTTGTATAACTAAAGAACTTGACCTGGGAAAATGACTTGACCGTGAGACTTATGTGAGGACGATACTGTAGATAGGCAGGTCGATTTCAAGGACGACTAGAAGTCAATTCGCGGACAGAACATAATGGAACGACGGGTGATTCCGTTTATTATTATCGAGCCTGCGAACGACCCTAGGTCAACCCTTAGTAATTGTGTATTTTGAAATAAGAATCTATCCTCTGCAATTTTATGTAGTCAATGATGTCTATGCGTCGAGATATCTTGAATGTGATTTGGCACGAGTCGGTTACTCGTGAATCCTCAAAGCCACCTGTCAGTTTGAGTTGTACCCAAAATGGCATTAGGGAGAAATTGACAAAGCATGAGAACTAAAGATTGGATTTCGAATGTTTGGGAATGTCTAGGACGGACTTTGGATGAAGCTACTTTGTCAGTCGACAGTGCCAGTTAAGTCGAGTTTTTGGAAAAAAGGGATTTTCGGATTGAGGAAGCGAAATGAGGAAGTGGGCCGGGCTAAGCTAGTGTGGGCCTTAGGCCCAAGGTGGGACAGCCACCATGGTGGGCCTAAGGCAAGCAAGTGAACCCATTGAGCCCAATCCACTATTTCTTCTTTCAAGCCCATTATCAAGCCTTAAGCCCATTTGAGTCCAATCAATTCCCGAGCTCATTACTATTTATTTTCAAGCCCATTTCCTAGGCCCGCCCATCAATTTCAGCCCAAGGGCAGATTGGTAATTTGTGCAAGGTGGAAATGACCAAATTGCCCCTAAAAGCTTGTTGATAAGGCAAAAGAAGAGAGAGAAGATGATGTCATACATGGAGACTTGAAGCATGCATTGAATGGCCTTAATGAGGTCTTGATGGCAGCTCTCCCATCACTCTCTCTCCTCCTCTTCAGCCCTAAACCGGTCGACCATCTCTCTCCCTTGTTTTCTCTTCTTTTAGTTTTTGCTCCAGCTGACCTTTCTCCAAAAAATCGAGTTGTTCATTGCATTCCTGTGAGAATTAGCCTTCGTGCCACCCACCATCGCGCTCAAAAGGCCCAAATTGTTCAGGAGAGCCCCATCACTCGTCGAATGGAGCCGCCGGCCGATCCGTATGCCAGCTTGAAGTCATCGGTCGTCGGTCCGTTGGTCCACCTGCTGCCTGCACTGTTTCGCGTTTTCGACCATTTTCCTCCCATTCCAACCCTTCCTTCGCCCATCCCAACCACCACCAAGTCCCCCTTGAACCCCAGGTGCCACCGGTTGCCAGCCATCCGCTTGTCGGAGCTCCAGCAAGCCCGTTTAGCTCCGTTTCTCCTCTGGCAAGTCAGTTTTCCAGAATTTCAGAGGGAAGCAGAGCTTGTGGTTGCTGTTTCAGCCTTGGGACCACCTTGGACCAATATGGATGAGGTCCCGAGCGTAGCCACCGACGTCGCCGCCGCGTCCGTGTCTCCGGCCCACTTAACGGGTGAGTTTAGCTTCTAATCCTTCAATTAGTGCCTAAACTTGCTTAAGATTGGTTTAGTTAGTGTTAATTCTAGTTTAGGAGATTTAATTAATTTGTATTAGCCCTAAGATTGGTGGTTAGATGGATGGATTAGATTAGTTTAGCTTAATTTTACTTTATTTGCTTAATGTGGATTATGTGCTTAATTAAGTATGTTTAGCTTTAATTGATTGATTGTTTGCTTTAATGAATGTTTTTAATGATTTCTGAATTTAATTGATTGTTTATTAAATTCTAGAAAATTACTGTTCATGTGACACTGTTCACAAATTACTGTTCACGTGCACTATTCATCCAGAATGTGAAAAGTGATCTAATTTCATGTGTGTTGATTTTATAAAGTGAATGGATGTGTAAATGCATGGGCATCCGCATGAATTGTGCTTATGGGAATTTATTCCTAAATTTATTTAATTTAAATAATTGTTTGGAAAATAACCGAGCGTTAGTTTACAGCGCCAAAAATATGTTTCGGACTGTGGGAAATTGGTGGGATTTTCAAAAGTGAAAACCTTATATTTTGGCTAAAGCTGGCCGTGTACCCACACACGTGTATTTTATTGAGTATGATAAAAAGTGAAAAATTGTTGGATGATAAGAACGTTGGCTCGATGACTTGGTAGGTTATCTTGGAGAAAGATGTTATATTACGCTGGCTTGATGACTTGGTATGTCATCTCGGAGAAATGTGTTATACTATGTCGGCTCGATAACTAAGTATGTTGCCTCGGAGAAAGACATTATATTATATTACGCTGGCTCGATGACTTGGTATGTCATCTTCGAGAAAGGCGTTATACTATGTTGGCCCGATGATTAAGTATGTCGTCTCAGATAAAGACATTATATTATATTGGCTCGGTGACTCGGTAGGTCATCTTGGAGAAAGACATTATACTTTGCCGGCTCGATGACTCAGTATGTCATCTCAGAGAAAGACATCATATTATACCGGCTCGATGACTTGATGTGTCATTTTGGAGAATGAATAATATATTATGTCGACTCAATGACTCAATATGTCATCTCGGAGAAAGACATTATATCAACTCGGTGACTTGATATGTCATCTTGGAGAATAGATAGTACGGACTGGAATGACTAGAGAATGATCTGATTGACATGTAATTGACTGAGTCGATTGATCGATGGCTCAATCTGAAATGATGCATTGATGTGTGAAATTGTTATATGCATTAATTATATGCATGAGTGAATCACATGTTTATGGCACACACGCATGAATCGATAACATGCAGAGTGTGGCAATGGTCATGTGAGATTGCTTGTGACGCGACTCATATGTGATTGATGAACTGCATCATCTAATGGCCATGTGCATTGTGTGTATTGTGCTGAGTTATAACGTGCAGGAAAGGTTGCATGTGAACTGACTATTGTTTTATTGGTCGTGGACTTGTTTGTGGGGGAGGTTATGAAGAGATACTCGAGTCGAGTTGGTGTACTAATCGGGGCTTAGGGGAGGACTCGTTGAGATTTATATCTCACTGGTTATTGTATAACCATTTTCAAGTCCCTAATGTGAAGGACCAGGAGCTTGAAGCAGAAGGGTCAAGAGCATAGGTGGCTCAGTACTTCTTTTTGAGATAGACCTTTTGTATATGAACCCGAGGTATTTTGAAAGTGTAACGACTCGGGCCCCAATATGTAATATTGTCCGCTTTGGACACTGAGTCCTCACGGTTTTAAAACGCGTTAGGCAGGGGTAGAGGGCCATCTCTCGGGCATTCCCTCTCCCAAGTCATAATATTGTCTGCTTTGGAGGCATGGCCCATCGGCCTATCCTCCCTCACGACTTTGTTTTCAACACAGCGAAAGCGTACATGAAATGCGTTACACAGATTGGAGGGCCCAAGCCTTATAAACTACCCCACGACTCCCCCTCTAAGCGATGTGGGACTAGAGAGGACCCCTTCCTTTTCTTTGCGCACGTTCGGGGATTGAGGCGCAGATGCACCACCAGTTCTTTTCTTTGCGCACGTTCGGGGATTGAGGCGCAGATGCACCACCATCCCTCCTCCTCGTGCACCGTCGCTTGGGCTGTCACACTCTCCACTCTTTAGGAGCATAGCGTCTTCGCTGTGGCCCCATACGTAGTTAGGAGTCGGCTCTGATACCATTTGTAATGACCCGGGCCCCATTATGTAATATTGTCCCCTTTGGACACTGAGTTCTCATGGCTTTAAAACACGTTACGTAGGGGAAGAGGGCCATCTCTCGGGCCTTCCCTCTCCCAAGCCATAATATTGTCCGCTTTGGAGGCACGGCCCACCAGCCCGTCCTCCCTCACGGCTTTGTTTTCAGCATAGCGGAAGCGTATGTGAAACGTGTTACACAGATTAGAGGGACCCAAGCCTTATAAACTACCCAGGACTCTCCCCTAAGCGATGTGGGACTAGAGAGGACCCCTTCCTCTTCTTTACGCACGTCCAGGGACTAAGGCACGGACGCACCGCCATCCCTCCTCCCCTCGCACCGTCGCTTGGGCTGTCATACTTTCCACCCCTTAGGAGCACAATGTCCTCGCTGTGGCCCCACACGTGGTCAGGAGTCGGCTCTGATATCATTTGTAATGACCCGGGCCCCACTGTGTAATATTGTCCGCTTTGGATACTAAGTCTTTACGGCTTTAAAACGTGTTACGCAGGGGAAGAGGGCCCTCTCTCGGGTCTTCCTTCTCCCAAGCCATAGTATTGTCCACTTTGGAGGCAATGCCCACCGGCTCATCCTCCCTCACGGCTTTGTTTTCAGTGCAGCGGAAGTGTATGTGAAACGTGTTACACAGATTAGAGAGACCCAAGCCTTATAAACTACCGTAGGACTACCCCCTAAGCGATGTGGGACTAGAGAGGACCCCTTCCTCTTCTTTGCGCACATTCGGGGACTGAGGCGCAAACGCACCGCCATCCCTCCTTCCTGCGCACCGTCGTTTGGGTTGTCACACTCTTCACCCCTTAGGAGCACAATGTCCTCGCTGTGGCCCTACATGCGGTTGGGAGTAGGCTTTGATACCATGTGTAACGTCCCGGGCCCCACTATGTAATATTGTCCGCTTTAGACACTGAGTCCTCATGGCTTTAAAACGCGTTATGCAGGGCTAGAGGGCCATCCCTCAGGCCTTCACTCTCCTAAGCCAGAATATTGTACGCTTTGGAGGCACGACCCATCGGCCCGTCCTCCCTCACGACTTTGTTTTCAGCGTAGCGGAAGCGTACGTGAAACGCGTTACACAGATTAAAGGGACCCAAGCCTTGTAAACTACCCCAGGACTTCCCCCCTAAGCGATGTGGGACCAGAGAGGACCCCTTCCTTTTCTTTATGCATGTCCGGGGACTGAAGCGCGAACACACTGCCATCCCTCCTCCTCGCGTACTGTCGCTTGGGCTATCTCAGAAAGTGTGTTTTGATTTGGGAAATTGTTGTCTTGCTTTTCTATCATATATATGTTGTTGTCAGGGGATTAGTTAATTCGCTTTCGTATGTGCAATAAAAATGAATGGGTCGGCGGTGCATCTTGGGAACATCGAAATTTCTATTGACCACCGAGGGATGTGTGCGCGCTCGAGGTTCGGGGCGTGACACTCTCTCCTCCCTCTCCCCCTTGATGCCACCGGCCATGTCCTCTCGTCCTCACTCTCACCTTGGTCTCTCTTCAAGATGTCACTTTCTCATTAAATGGAACTCGGAATTTTGAGGGATTTGAAAGGCTTGGAGTGCACAACATTGAATGGACAAGACTTCTCTCTCTCTCTCTCTCTCTCTCTCTCTCTCTCTCTCCTTCCTCACGCCGACCACTCCCTCTCACTCTCACTTTCATTGTCATTTTTATCACTATATCCTCATATAATCAAGAATTATCCACGTACTTTTAGCTTCAAATGAGAGGTCTCTCCATACAAATGTGTTTTTACGCTGAGATATCATTTCTCTGTAAGTTTATGACCCTGAAAAGCTAGACCTGTGATTGGCATGAAAGAGTATCTGAAAACAATTCCGAGTGTCTCAGGTGTATATGATCATTAAAGAGCAGACTAAAGCTAGCATTACTAGAAAAATTACTCAGAAGAATAGATTTGGCATGATTATCTCATGAATATTGCAGAATGCCTATTGGAAATATCAATCAGTTCCTTTTTTTATTCTGGAATTTGTCTTGAACTGTAATGCTGTCTTTTCTGTGGATAGTAGTTGTTAGTCTTAAGATGAGATTGTAGATTTGTCCAAATTGCTTTCAATATGTTGTAGAATGACGGTGTGACATGCTACTATGATCTATTCTTGATTGACTTGTTCATGTTCTTAATTTTTTTAGAAATTCATGCGTTAGGAATCTTGAGGTGCTTCCTTCATGGAATGACATCCTTTATCAATTGTCTACAAAACGGTTTTAGGTATCATGTGGGTTACACATTGATTGCTCCATTTGCCTTAAATACATATGTTAAGTGAATTCAATGGTGCATGTTTTGGAATAAGTGATCTTTAGTTGGTTCATTCATTGTTTTGGGTTGATTGAGGACCAAGGTCATATGGCTTGAATGTTTGTCATGTTATATGCTTTGTGTGATCATTAGATAGATGATTTAGGTATAATACATAATGATGCTAAATCTTGAGATTTCACTTAGAATTTGGTATAAGGACTTCATGACTTTAGTCACCATTTTTGAACACTAATAATGTCCTGTTCTTTGATGTTTTGATATGTTTGTTTGTTTCCTTCCACTGCATATACCTAGTTATAAACTTCTTAGACTAGATTTAGAATATGATCCTGAAGATGGAGAAGGCATGAAGATGGTGGAGGTCGATGTCCATTCCGACCGTTTTCATGTAATACCCATTTTCCCGACATATGTCTCGGGCTCCTTTTATTGTATAAAACCCGACGAGTTGCGGGTTTTCTTTCTTTTCTTTTTAATTGTTTTCTCTTTTATTTTTTTTAGGACTGCCTGATAAATTTATTGCTTTCTCTTAATTGCTTACTTAATGTCTTGTAATTTCAATTTCATTGGTTGTTTTCCTTTCTTTTTTTTAGAAATAGAATAACATGAAAATGATCCATCATGCCTGATCACTTAGTCTAGGAATTGACGATCCTGAAAATATAAAAAGAAATGCATGGACACGTTAGGAAAAACACAACATACTATTTAGGTACCGAAAGGGCGCTAATAGCAATGTTAGCGTAATCCAAGTCCCCGAACCTAGATATCTGGTTGCGTAGAAATCGAGGGAACACTCCCGACTCTCGATTGGGTTTCTAGTCGACCCTCGAAAATGAGGCTAGTGGCGACTCCTGTCTATTTTTAGATTGTCATAAATAAGTAGATCGTATAAATAAATCCGCTGTCACGCGGGGTATGAGCTTGGGAGAGCTCGTGATCCCGTGAGGAAACTCTCGTGATCAAAGTATCCCTAAACCCGACCTTTCCCTTCCTTGGATGCTTTTCGAGGGGCGGCGAGATCGGGTCGCGACACACTTGAACTCTCAAACTAACCTTTCTCTCTCTCTTGGAAGTTGTCGAATCCCCCTAGCCATTCGCATCTTCATTCAAGCTTGTTTCTTCCATATTTTCTCTCATTCTACCTCATCAGTGACAATTTATTAAATCCCCAACACCAAACTGCCGTCTGGGCCGCCAAAACACGGTCCAAGTCGACTGACCAACCTCCTCAAGGGCTGTCCGGTTTTGTGCAGCCTTCACTCATGCACCCTCTCGCTCATTTCTTCTCCGGTTTAGTCCTTTGTGAAGCCTGGAGGCCGTGTCGATGCCAAACCACCACTAGACCACCACCGAACCACCACCAGATCTGCGACTAGCCACCATCTAGCTCCCTCAAGCCTTGTACATGCGCGACTAGCTGTTGTCCAGCTTTGTCGCACCTTCCTTGTCACTTTGCAAAGCTCGGATTGTTAGTGAGTGGCTTTCTAGTTTTTGATTAAGGCTTTCATTGCATTTAGGGAGTAGTTTAGGACTTATTAGTGATTATATGATGATTTGTTGACGTGATAAGCTATGGTTGAACTTAGATAGGATATCGAACATCAAAGCGATAGGTTATTTCGTTTATGGCGACACGTTAACGAGTTATTATGAGTAAAGTGGATATGTGGTTTTATTATGCCGTAATATGATAGTGTGTTATTATGTGGTATGTGGTTTGGTGGTTAGGTATGATATTCGGGTTATGTGGTATGTGGTTTAGTGGTTAAATATGATATCTAGAATATGTGCCATGTGGATTAGTAGTTAAGTGCGATATTTGGATTATGTGTCATGTGGATTAGTGGCTGGATGTGACCTTCGGGCTATGTTTTATATGATATGATGACATATGGTAAATGGCGTTGCATATCGCATGAATATCACATGAGTTAAACGTGAAAGATCCATAGCATAATCTTTTCGTACTGCAATGAAGTGAGCTGACTTGGTCAGTTGGTTAACCACAACCCAAATGGAACTATTACCTCTCTGACTCCTTAGTAGTTCCTTCACGAAATCCATCGTGACATGCTCCCATTTCCATTCTGAGATCTCCAGTGATCACAGCAATCCATCAGGTTTGCAGTGCTATGATTTCACTTACTGGCATGTCAGACACTTTGCCGTGTGTCTTGCGACGTCAACCTTCATACCATTACACCAATAATATTGTCGAAGGTTCCTATACATCTTTGTACCGCCTAGGTGGATGTTGTAGTGACTACGATGGGCGTCCATTAAGATCCATTCTCTAAGCTCTGCATCATCATGTACGCACAATTGTCCTCGGAACCTCAACATCCCATCATCCGTCACTTGGAAATCTAAGTTCCTCTTCTCAAGGCTTCCTTGTACAATCTTTTGGATTTCTAGATCCGTCGATTGCAAGGCTTTAATCCTAGTTTATACTTCGGGTTCAATTCGAAGAGTAGCCATAAGATTGGAAGGATGGCCTACCTCGAATTTGAAGTCTAAATCCCATGCACCTTCAAGACGTATTGACTCTTGAACTATCATTTGTGCAATTGATAACTTCGGATTAGGTGCATCCGCTACCTTGTTGGCCTTCCTAGGATGGTATAGGATGTCGCAGTTATAGTCCTTGAGAAGTTCCATCCAAGGCCTTTGTCTCATATTTAACTCCTTTTGTGAGAATAGGTACTTCAAACTTTGATGGTTGGTATAGATCATGAACTTTTCCCCACAAAGGTAATGTCTCCAAATCTTCAGTGTGACGATAATCGCTGCCAACTCTAGGTCATGCCGGGTAATTCTACTCGTAAGGTCTCAATTGCCTAGACGCATAGGCTACAACTCTTCCATGTTGCATCAAGACGCAATCCAATCCTTTGAATGAAGCATTGCTATAGATCTCATATCCTCTAGGGCTAGACGGTATAGTCTACACTAGGGCAATTGTCAGCTTGTGCTTAAGTTTTTGAAAACTCTTCTCACACTTGTCCATCCATTCAAACTTCACTTCTTTCTTTAACAATCTCGTCAGTGGCGTAGCTATTCCAGAGAATCCTTCCATGAATCGCCGGTAATAGCCAGCCAATCCTAGAAAACTTTGAACTTCGGTCACCGTCGTAGGTCTTGGCCAATTCATGACTCTTTCAATCTTGGCTGTATCCTTTGAAATTCCATCGCTCGATATCACATGACCCAGAAATGCTACTTGGTTAAGCAAGAACTCGCACTTACTAAACTTAGCATATAGTGCGTGTTCTCAAAGGGTTAATAATACCATTCTCAACTACTACTCATGCTTTTCCAGGCTCCTCGAGTACACTAGTATATCATCGATGAAGACTATGACGAACTGGTCCAAATACGCCTTGAACACCCCATTCATTAAGTCCATGAAAATAGTTGGGGCGTTTGTTAACCCAATCGGCATCACTGTAAACTCATAGTGGCCATATCGCATCCAAAACGTGGTCTTCGAGATATCCTTCTTCTCGATCCTCAATTGATGATAGCCCGTCCTCAGGTCTATCTTCGAGAATATCGAAGCTCCTTGAAGTTAGTTGAACATGTCATTTATCCTTGGCAATGGATACTTATTCTTGATCGTCATTTGATTGAGCTATCAGTAATTGATGCACAGTCGCAATGACTCATCCTTCTTCTTTATGAACAACATAAGTGCTCTCCATGCTGATGTGCTAAGGTGAATAAATCCCATATCCAGCAACTCTTAGCTCCTTCAACTCGGATAGTTACATCCGATATGGTGCCTTGGAGATCGGTTCTGTCCTAGGGGCTAATTTGATTACGAACTCAATCTCTTGCTTTGAAGGTAATCTTGGCAACTCTTTTGGAAAGACATCCGCAAACTCTCATACTACAATGATGTCCTCCAACTTTGGCTCCTCCATGGTCAAATCCTCAACTGTTGCCAAATAACCTTGGCAACCTTCCCCAAGCATTGTTCTACCTCAAGCAATAAAATCAAGGGTGTAGACGATCCATCTTTATGCCTTATAAACTTATAACCAAAGTTATCAACTGGATTGAACTATATGGCCTTACTATAACATCCAACCATAGCTCACTGCTTATCGAGCCAGCCCATTCCAATTATAATATCAAAATCACGTATAGCCAAGACAGCTAGATCTATCAATTCCTCCCGCCCATTAATAACTATCTCACACCCTTGGTGGCCAAAAACATATAGCACCTTATCATCCATAAGGGTGGAGATACTAAGGACTGTTTCCAATGGTTTTAATTCTAACCTTACTAACTTAACGAGTTGATCCGCTACAAACAAATGCGTCGCCCCTATATAAAATAAAGCATATGCAACATGCTGGTGCAAGGAGACCGTACCTATAATTACGGTCTCGGAATGCTTGGCTTCCTCTCTAGTCACCGCATACACCTTATTCTGGGCTAGGTGTCGGTTCGAATTGTCTTGCGGTGTGGCTCTTGATCGCTGTGCCGTGAATAGCGATCATGGTTGCGCTCCAGCCGGTTGTCGCGTGCAATTTCTGACATGGTGGCCTTGCTGGCCACATCCAAAGCACGCTCTTGTTTGGGTGTAGCACAGTGTAGATCTATGAAACTTGTCGCAGAATCGGCAACTTTGGCTTGAGTGGTGTGCTAGCTTCCCAATGCTATTCTTCCTGTTGGGAGGGATAGAATGCCTTCCTTCTGTCATCAGCTTCTTCCAAAACCAATGATTATCCCTATTGGCAGCAAACCGTAATCCATATGTGGCTACTCACTCGGCCATATCCCTTTCAATCAGTTGAGCCCTTTCGTAAAGCTCATCATAGTCCTTAAGTTAAAGAGGCACTAACTAGCTACAAATTTCCGGCTTTAGCCCATCTCGAAACCTCCTTACTCGATCCATAGGATCCTCAATCATCTTTGGAGCATACATTGATAGCTCCACAAACTTGGCCTCGTACTGGTCCACAACAGGAAATTCTAGCAAAGTCGCAAGAACTCCGACATCTTATGCTCTCAAGCCCACTCAAAAAGGTATTTTCCGTTGAATGCTTCTACAAACGTGCCCCAAGTTGGGATGGTACCTCTAGGAAAGACTCTTCTCTGAGTGGCCTCCCATCAATCGTTAGCGTTGCCTTGCAGCTGGTAGACCGCTAAGGTCACCTTTTCCTCCTCCGTACAATTTAGTAAGGCGAAGGCCTTCTCTAGCTCCTTAATCCATGAAGCAGCAACCTCAGGGTCACCCTTCCCTATGAACTGGGTTGGCTTCAACTTAAGGAATTGCTCAACCAATCTTTGGTTCTTGTTTCTAGCTAATGGGTCATCATGGTGAGCAGTTGTGGCGGTAGCCTGCTGCTAAGCCTTTTACCCCATCAAGTTCCCTATGGTCTCTAGGGCCTCCAGAATCCCATAAAAATTAGGATCCTTGCGTGCCCTACCTCAGCCATTAGTTGGCCCGGGAGCTGCCCTTCCTCGCTACATCCTTGATTTAGGGCTAAATTCTGTTCATAGCTGATTCCATAATTCCCAACAATATAGTTAGGAATTGAGAATCGCAATCAACAAGACAATCTGCAATCACATTCGTTTCGTAAGTATTCCTTGCTAACTATCCCAAGGCCATAATGCTCTTTATCACTCCAGGTATTAACCATGCTCTGATACCAACAAAGCAGGGATGTCACGGCCCGATCCACATACGGCCACATGACAACGCTCGCTTGACACTACTTTTTTTCCTTTGGGCATTCGATTTGCGACATCCTAGGTGGTGTCGGCGACCCAATTCGCAACAACATTAAAATGCATAAGCAAAAATGTGAACAAATCTCCAAATACCATTCAACAAGGATAGTTAAAACATAATTATACATATATACGAGTCATGAGTCAATATCTCATACACAACAAGTTCAAGATTAAACATCTAGCTTCATCACATTCGACCCACCTAATCGCTCCGCCACGACCTCCTACCAAAAGGGCCCAGGGTACACCTATGCCTCTAACACTATGAAGGTGGTCCAAAAAGTGTTAGCGACCCCACTACTACCTAACCTTCAATGGCCTTTGGCTCCTTGAAAATCAACTTGGAGTTGAGCTCAGGGTCGGACACTCCCCATCAGGAATGGTCCCATCCTTGGCATCCTAGGTGATGCCTCCTGTGACATCCTCAAAATTCGACCCTATTCAAGATATGATAAGGGGTTTACTTCTATCAATGCGCAATTAGTATAAGTAGACTTTGAATTGGTTTGTGAACCATTCAAGAGTCTTAAAACCTATTAGGAAATGCAATTTAGGATTACGATGCACATGATTAGAGAACTTAACCATGAATTGACAATTTGATCATAAGGATCGATGAGAGATAAACTTAAGCCGTTTCAAACCGATCTAGAAATAGTTATTGATCGAATCAATAATAATATATAATCGGATTGCGGGTGATTCCGTACGATTACTATATTAATTACGAACGACCCTAAACCAATTTCAAATGATCATGTAACTTGGGGAGCAAGAACACATTTTGGCCCTCCATTCCAACTTGGGGAGCAAGAATAAATCCTATCCCTCCATCTTACCACAAAAGTCAAAGCCTTCTAGAAGCTAGGTTACTATTCACGCGCACTATTCACGCACATTGGCTAGGTCCAAGATGGCTCAATTTTCTTAAAGGGCTTGGCCTTGGGCTTGATAAACTTAGTTTTGGGCTTATTTAATCCAATTTGGGCTTAAACAAGCTTAATGGGCCTTAAAGGGCAAAACTATAATTTCCGCCTACTTGGGTCCTTGTGGACGAATTATAAAGGGAATGTGGCCCATTAGGCCTTTCCAAATTCGTTGGCCCCTTTGGGCTTCCAATTTCCGGCCCAACTCCACTTTTCCAAAATTCAAGGTTTACCAATAAATAAGGAATTTGATTAAATAATGTCCAATGGTTATCTCTTAATCCTCTATAAAATCAACGGGCAGCCTTTAGGAGTTTTGTGAGTTCGACTCGTGATTGATTTGATATCAATCCATGTTTAAGTCATTTTCAATTCATGGATGATTTTCGGTTGTCATGTAATCATGAGAGGTCAATTGCTTGTTCCAAGGTACGCGATCATTTGGAATTGGTTTAGGGTCATTTGTAATTAATATAATAATCGTATGGAATCACCCGCAATCCGATTATATACTATTATCGAATTGATCTATAATTGTTTCTAGATCGGTTTGAAATGGCTTAAGTTTATCCCTCATTGATCCTTATGATCGAATTGTCAATCCATGGTTAAGTTCTCTGGTCGTGCACATGCACATCGAAATCCTAAATTGCCTTTCCCAATAGGTTTAAGACTCTTGAATGATTTACAAACCAATTCAAAGTCTAATTCTACTAATTGCGCGTTGATAGAAGTAAACCCCTTATCGTATCTTGAATAGGGTCGAATTTTGAGGATGCCACACCTCCCCTAGAGCCTCTGACACCCGATGGACCGTCGAAACCTCATATAGGACCATGGCTCTCGTTGCCCACCCAAAAGTACCAAGCCACAAATCGGTGTGGCACAAGGTTAGGCAGGCCCTAATTGACCTAAATGGTTAGGATGTATCACATATAGTGCATGTCGATCATACCCAGCATAAGGTACTCTGTCACCTCCTGACTGTGCTCAATTAAGAGGCCAAAACGTATCTAGTGAAATGGCTTAGCCATTCCTAAGGCCTGTAAACATGTCAACAACAAATATGAGATAAACTCAATGAGTGAACTTCCTAGACCTCGCGCAGGGAAGTCATTCACATCGGAGGCATCTTAAACATGCGACTATCTATCGATGGCAAAATATGGCAACGCTCCTCTCGCTTTACCCTCATTATTCTCACAATAACTATCTATTATTCAAAGCCATCAATATAGACACAAAAGCAATTCCATAACATATATTCCATGCTCTAAAGCCAAACATATGAATGCACATTATGGTTCAAATCATTGGCTCATGCCATGCAATAATTTGGACCTGAACACATACAAATCTCATGCACTTTCCACACGAATATGTCTAGATTATTATAGCCACTTAGGACTCAAAGCCAACCTGAAGGTTCGCAATCATCTGGCGTGACCGAGCATCACCTCGCCCCATCGAGCGCGGCATCTCGTTGACTTAGGGGCATTCCTATAAAGAGTTTCGTTCTGAAATCTTTCCGCGAACGGCATCCCGTTGACTTGGGGGCATCCAAACTTAATCAGGTATCGTCTCGTGTAAAAGGCCTCAGAATGGGTTCACAGAACAAGTAAAACACATCAAGGTCTGTGGGAGTACCCCAAAGGATGAAGTGATGCCATCCTTATGGGCGAAGCGTACAATCAAGAGGGCTACTATGGTAAGGGTGCCCTTAAATCCAATACCCATACCTGACCTCTTCTCCCGGGGTGTGTTGCTTGTGTGAGTATGAATCGCGACGCTCCCCTGTCACGCGTGGTACGAGTTCAGGAGAGCTCGGATCTCATGGAGGGAACTCACGAAAGGCTTGATTTGAAAGGCGAGATGATGATGTCTTTTGAAATGCGAGCCATGAGGGAACTCTCGTGATCAAGTACTCCTAAATCCAACCTTTCCCCTTCCTCTACTCATGATGGAGGATTGGTGGCGAGATTGGGTCGCGACATCCCCTTTGATAAAACCAAAGAATGACTTTCGGTGAAAGATATTTCATTACAGGAACAATTCTGGCAAACAGAAGGACAGATGATAGGCTTATGGGTAATTCCCTTCATGTGGGCTTCATTCCGTCATTTTCTCAATTGAATTATCTCCATTTACAATTTGTAGTAAATCTTCATAGAAAAAGGGTTGGTGTCTGCGCTGTATATGCCTACGACCAAGCTTAAACCAGTCAACTTCTAGTTATTTTCTAAGTCTCAGTTCTTGTGTCGTGAGACCTGGAGGAGAGGTCAGTCGGACGATACTAAACTAATTGCTCTGCAATGTTCCTGACAAACACGTGCTCCTTCCCATGCCATATGCAGGCTACGCTGATGATTAGTTTAGAAACACAATCTTGTGCTGTTGGAAGACGTGTATTATTCCGATCTGTTCTATTCTGATGGGTGGGAGTTTTATGCATGTATTCTAGCCTGCCTAGATGGAAATATGAACATAGCAGTGTAACAAATGGAAGAGTACGTCAATGGGCAGCTGAAAAGCAAGGAGGGCGACGCTCTTATTCCCGGGAGTAGCGGTAATGATGTATTCAGAATTTCTGATGTTTAAGTCAAATGTTTGCTGAGTTGCACCGTTCATAACTATTATGACTTGTTGTAATTCTGTACATCAGCACTTCAAAGCGCACTCCGGCAGAATGGGCGTCACTGTTGATGGCGCTAGGTAATGGAGGATGGTGGAGTTAATGTAGCCTTAACCTTTTAGGGTAAATTTTTGGTTGCGGGTTCATCCGGCTCTAGAATTGTGGAAATGTGAACATATTCCAAAATATAGAGCTGGCTTGTGATTCTTACTGATACTTCTGCATCTCATGTAATCGGCGCGTGAATTGCTGGACGAAGACTCGTAATGCCCTAGCTCTTCCTAGTTTAGCATGTCGTCATATGTATCTGGCATTTGTATATTCCCATTTCCTTAATGATGTCCTGTTTATGAAGAAGACGAATTGCATTTGAGCATCAACCTTGGATGGCATCTATGTCCGTATAATTTATTCTATTGCAAAATTTCACGGGATGATAGATATCATGTCTGCCAGAATAAACGAAGTCATATTTTGTTTTCGCAACCAAGATGAATTAGATTAGTATATTTAACCAAAATCGAGTGAAGTCACACCACCTGAATATGTTAGTATCCTCGCACAAAAATTGCACCTTCGGTTTGTGAGAAATAGCTATTCCATTTTAAATCTAATTCCTACAAAGTAATCATCTGTAGTCCGGTAAAAAAATATAGGAGGGTTCGCTAATTAATGGGCCTCTTTGCAAGAACACCAGTGGCGTTTTAGTTGTTCTAAATTGGGCAACGAGGATAGGACGCTTTTACACGTTAGTGCCTTTAAATGGGAATGCAAAATCCTAATATTCCTGATTTTGCAGCCCGTCTATGGGAAAATTATTTATCTCTGGTGTTAATTTAGAATCTGCATTTTTCTTTAAGAAGCACAACTGATTGTATTTTTTTAAAAGAATTATTAGTATGAACTGATAATTTACTATCAATAAAGTAGCCACGTGCACGGCTTGCTAGGAAGAATGAGATCCATTAACTCTCGGCATTAGTCACGAAAATACATAGTAAATTCTATTCAAATCAACATCTGTAGAAATGCTGTGAGAATGATAAATAAGACAGTGGGGGTAATAACAGTATAGATACCGGAGAAAGTTGATGCGGATCAAATATAAGAAATGCACTCCTACTGTTCAAATCAACATTTGTAGAAATGCACTCCTACTGTTAAATAGATCTCTTCAAATCAACATCTGTAGAAATGCACTCCTACTGTTCTTATGCTTAAGGCAGTTGATGCGGATCAAATATAAGAATCGGGAAATTCACAACAGATGTCCCATTCAGGTTTGTAGAGACAACCAAAATGAGCCATCAAGAGCCAAACAAAAGAAAGAAGCTCTCCCCCTTGGCCCAGCACCTGCATATGTGCCTCTCCCTTAATATGAATTGCTGCATATGACAACATCTCAACCCACACTCTGCTCGTCACCTCCCACTTCCTTTCGCCGTGGCTTTCCATCAATTTGGCCAAATTGATCCCCTCGCCGAGTGGGGATCTCAAATTAAAAGATTCGAAGGGAGCATCGTACAATCTCTTGCATAGCCCCTCCACATCCTTGGTTGCATCACTAATATGGTGCCGTAGATCGCGCAAAGTCTCCACTGATGTGATTTGAGCAACGCCCGCCACAGCAGACACCAAAAAACATTGATTAAGTAGAAGATACAACATATAGTCAGAGAGGCTTTTACTGAATTCCCTTTCTTCATTTCTTGATGTGGAGCCCATAAATGGTTTCTCCATGTTGTAGCATATTTCAGTTGCAACATGCCACACTATAACACTAGTGTCATAATTAATCTCAGTGACATACTTTAGAAGATTGCCACAATCTATATCCCCCATTCTACTCTCGAGAAATAGATCACCTCTAGCCTCACATATCTTCTTCACCTTTGTCGGATCATTTGCATCCTGGGATTTTTGTCTCACCTCCTTAAAGATAAGGATCCATAGATTCTTCATAAATGGATTCTTGGACACGTACATCATATCCACAATCATTGATATTTCCAATCCTACATTCCTCGAACAACCGGGTCTAGTCTCACCAGCTTGATGGAAAAGAGAGATGATGTTCTTCACTGTACTTGATGGAAAACTGTAGATATTAGGAAAGTTGATGCCTCGAAGCAGACCGCACTTATGCATCTTTTTGGGACTCTCCTTCAAGCTCTCGGAGAAGAGGTTGCGAGCACAAATGACTTCTGACCACCTTCTAAAAGTTAATAGCGTATCTAAGACCGCACAAGTGACATTGGCATTAGGCTCAGTTTCAGATATGGCAAATCGAGGCTTCCTCAAGTCATCCATGATGGATATCAACTTGTGGAAAAATGAATCTAGTTTGGATGATCCCGTGTTGTAGCCCTTGAATTCTGCAAAAGTCCAATCAGAGAAAATGAGCATGAATAGGGATATCACATCAAGAGCAATTCCTCCGAATAAAAGGCAATAAGTAAGTTTTACATCGCCTTGGGGGAGCCGATGTTTCTTCAAGCGATTGAACAAGATGAAAGCCATCACAATGCATGTGAGGGCTACAAAGCGTAAAGTATAGCTCCACTTGGAATGTATTGCCAACGCTTTTGTATGGAGAACCTCGTACATGAATTGGAATTCAACTGATATGATCCTCAATGCATCCAACGCAGAAACTTTGCAGAAATATTCACGGCTCATTTCGCATTGTCGATGTGTGAAGATGAGATCTACGAAGAAGACCTTAACGATTTGAAAGAAGTAGTAAGCATGCTTCACCACAACGCTCTCGGCAAGCTTTGCTTCTTCTTCATTAGAACTTCCATCACTTAGATCATTAAGCTCTTCAATCAACTTGTTTTCTCCACCATCAGAAAAAGTGTGCTGGGAGAGCACCCATTCCTTGAGCCTTGGGAGGTTCGAGAGATAAAGTGCCCTTAACCTCTCCACATTTTTAATGAACGCGGCAAAAAACACTAGTAGTGTTGGGATCATCAAAGACGTGTCCCTAAGGCATATCTTCACAAAGACATAGATGGAGCCACCGAATTGGAAGATGAAACTCACCAAGTATTGTGGCCAAAGCTTACTGTCTTCCAAAGAGAAGGCACCAATTGTGTCTGGACAGCCAAGATGTAATAAGAGAAATGAAGCCCAAAATACCTTAAGTGCTCCCTCTACTTCAGCTGCACCAACACTTAAATTGCTTTGGTTTTGAGAGATGAGCCCGATTGCAAATGCAGCTGTCCAGTTAGCTGTCATATAGCAGTACCACAATAAGGCCATGATGTAGCCGTTCTGCTTTCTAAAGCGTGCACATAGAATGAAATAGAATTGAAGGAAGAGACTCATTATGGTGAGACCCTGAATGTTCCATTTGCGCCATGGATCTAAAAAGGAGCTAAACGTTATGTTTTTGCTTAATTTGAATTCCATGACTCCTCTCATAACTCAAGACAACAGTGGTCTGTAGACTTTCTAAGGAAGCCTCGAAGCAGAAATTTACAAGTGATGTGTGCAGACAAATGGTTGGGAGGTGGGGGTGGGTGATGCTGGGGAGGATCAATTATGGGACTTTGGGACTGGGCAGGATGAAGCAGAAGGCGCAGAGCACTGGCCTCTGCTGCAGAGAGTGGTGTTAGTGCCCGGCACTGTAGTATGATTTTCCTTTTTTTTCTTTTTCTTATGGGACAGGTTCGGTGAGTGGTTAGACTTCTTCACGGATTACAAGAATCTATCATCATGAAAAAAAGATATTTGCAAATAGTTTTTGTCTTGATTAAGATGAAAATCAGCTTTTTTCGCCACGCCATGAGGTTATTAATTGTTAAACCTGGGACAGGAGAAATTTCAGTAATGCCATTCCTGTGGCCATTCCTTCAATACTTTTGGCTCTCATGAGCTACGTGGAATTTGTCAAAGAAAACAAGGCCATAACCTTCCTACATTTGAGCAAGGTCCACGCTATTTTGATTTGGACTTTTCTTTTATCAAATCTTAGGGACATGATCTATTGTGATCTCGATTCACGTGACAAAATGTGTCCCCTTACTTTATTTTCTTTTTAACTCAACAAGATTATGAGAAAATTATCCAAAAAAATCTTAAACTTATTGTATTTTTGCCAATTTAATCCTAAACCCTTCAATTTTGCCAAATGACTCCTAAATCTTTTCATATTTTTCTAGTTGAGTCCATTCATCCAATTTTAGCCGAATTCGCTAGTGTGGACATTAGCTGTCTTACTTAACACAACCGAGACTAGCGTTGACAATTTTTAATAATATATATTTTTTTATTTTTTACTATCCCCTCACTTGGCCTCACCTAGGTGAGGCCAAGCCTCCATGAGGGCTCCCCTTGCCAAGGTCGGATCTGGCGAGGCAACCTCACTGGGCATCACTTTAGCAAAGGCAACACCACCTTGGCCTAGGTTAGGGCCGGCCTTGCCATATTAGGCAAGGTAAGCCCCTGCCTGTGGCAGGCAACAACGGCCATCACCTATGTGAGGCCAACCCTGTAACATCCTGAATTTTTTAGTTCTGCTGTCAATTAAATAAATCGGGCTTTTCATCAACGTGCCTATAGTGTTATTCTCAGAGCTGATCACTCGTGAGATAACTAGACTATCTAAGGAAGTCACTAAAGGATTTTAACGCATTAGACTTGAGAATTCGACCGGGAATCAACTACTCAACCGTGCTCATCTGCATAGGTCATTATGACACAGTTAAAAATTGATAAGGGGTTAAAGATAGGTTGGTTCGACTGAGATGTGTGGCTAAACGTAGGTGATTCCATTAAATTACAAAATTCTCATCGACCGGCACTAGACTAATTTTTGTATCGTTTTGGTACCCCGTGTTCGTATTTGAATTCTCGAGAGTTTCATGACCACCGAGAGTCGCCAATGTGTCGAAAAGGTTCATTGTGGCTTGAAGAAAATCGACCATTGGTCTTTTGCACTAAAAATTTCTGAAAGCTACCCAGTAGCCTAGGTCACGCTAAAATTGCGCCGAATTGAAATTAACCGCGAATTTGAATCCGATTTCAAGAATTGAAAGTTCTGTCATGTCACGAGTTATTTTAGGAACATCGACTCAGTCTCCGAAGATTTTTCTGCAAACCGAGGTTTTGGCAGAAAAAGTTGAGATAGAGCCGTTTTCGATCAGGAAATTCAGAGGACTGTTTTTGATCGCGCAATTGTGATGCAAGTAGGTTCAATTGGTGAGGAAAAATACCAACTTGATCAAAGACTCGATATTGAAACTTTTATAAGCTGAATTGGGTTAATTCAAGAAGGAATTGAATCCAATTGAACCAATTGAGTACAAAATTCGTATGTCCCCCTTGCCCACAACAATTGGACCATTTCAAAGGCTTCTAGAAGAGGATTTGTGGCTACAATGGTAGAGGAAACCAGCTGGGATGGGTGAGGCCAAGTCAAGGGAGCAAAAGAGATAGGAAGAGACCAAGTGGCCCCCTCCAAAGCAAACTTGTCCCCCTCCTTCCTCTCTCCTTCCACCATTGACCCCTGCCCCCTGCCACCCCATTGATGCCTTGAGGACTTCAAAAACTTGTAGAGAAAACCAGCAGCTAGCTCCAAGTCGCCGTGCCACCCGTTCGAAGTCGGAGCCACTGCCGTTCATCGTCGCGCACCCCTGTAGGCCTCGCCACTCGTCCAGCCATTCCGCGGATTCCTGGCCACCGTCTCACATAGCTCACTTGTCTAGCAGGTCGTCCAAGCCCCGTCTAGCACCGTCGATTGCCGTACGCCGCAGTTTCACCATCGTGAGACCCTGCCTAGGCCGCAACAGCCTCGCCGTGCCCGTTTTTAGCCTCAACCGGCCCCCGAGCAGCCCCTCTCGGCCAAAGATAGAACCGGATAGTGTGGGTATTCCAACCACTGTTTGGCCCATTTTTGGTGCCTTCCGGACCCCATTTAGCGGTCCCGCTTTGGAGTTTGTTGATCCTTGCCGCGTCCCCGTCGTTTTGATTTGATCGGATCGTAAATCATGTGAGTTTAACTCACTAATCCTTACTTAGTAGGTTAATGACGTTTAAGGGTTGATTCGTTTAGATTAAGTATGGATTATGTGGATAGTTAGAGTAGATTAACAATTTAATTAGCCGTTATTGCATGTTAGGTGGTTAGTTTAGTGAAATTAGAGCCTAGACAAGCTCTAGTATTTATCTAGAGTGGTTCGGAAATTTTCTGGGCTCATCTCGGATTTTAATTAAGCTTTATGGGCCTAAGTTGCTATTTTTGGCATTTATTAATTATTTTCCATAATTAATTAATTAATTATTTATTTTTCGGAAATTAGACCGGGATAGTCAGTGACTGAAATTCTGTGTTGATTGCAATTGTGTGATCTATTTATTTAATCGAGTTCTAATTTGTGCTAATTGTGTGTGATTTGTGATTTCGGGAATTTATTCCTAAATGTATTTAAATTCAGTAATTAATTGGAAATTCACCAAGCGTCGGTTTATAGCGCCAATAATGGATTTGTGGACTATTAAAATTGATGGGATTTTCAAGCAGCAGAAAATTGTATTTTGACTAAAATCGATCATGTATCCACACACGATTATTTTATTAGGAATGATAAAAATGGTGAAATTCTCAGTTGGTGAGAACAGTGTACTATATTAGCCTGATGGCTTAGATATGTTAGCTTAGCACGAGCAGTACACTTTATTAGCTTAGAGTAAGCATCAGGGGTTACTATATCAGCCTGCGGGCGATATGTCAACTTAGAGTGAGCAGTATATTGGTATACTATATCAGCCCGAGGGCCTCGATATATCAACTTAGCGTGAGCAGTATACCTTAATCTTATCAGCTTAGAGTGAGCTATACTATCTATTATCAGCTTAGAGTGAGTAGTCATGATTATGAATCGGACTTTATAGATAGTATTGATTGAGATGATCGGGGAATGGTCTCGATGACATGGAATCGACTGGGTCGATTGATCGATAATTCGATCTAAAATGATGAATTGATTTGTGAAGTGAGTGATTGGATGGTTATTTGAATTGTATCGACTTGTAGAAAGGAATCGAGGCCAAGGTAAGTCATCTGACTCACGTTTGTGCTTAGGCAGCCCTCATGGCGTATTTTCTTCCTAGTCAGGTCTTAGGGGGTGAACTCGCTGAGACGTCATCTCACCCCGTTGTGGGATAACATTTCAAGTCTCTAGATGGCAACTCCTCTTGAGCAGTTTGGACAACCGAAGAAGATCATAGAACAGAGGTACTATATTCCAATCCATGGGCACCCAGAGGGGTTAGAGTACGAACTAGTGAAGTCTATAATCTGGGTTGATGCGGGTCTACCCAAAAAGATGCCTCATCAATACAGATCATGGTATCGCCAGGATCGTAATTGACTGGGAGAGGGCCTCATGCCGGAATCTGAGATACCTCTATATGTGATGGAGGTTGCTTTTGGAAAGGGCACGACAGACCCTCCAGGTGGTTCGGTGGTGAATCGAGACCCGGACCCGTTGGAACCTGAGTCTCTTGTGTACTTAGTTAAGGGCTCCAACTGGGATTCGAATGAGGATGAAGAGGAGGACGAGGAGCCGTAGTCTTATGAAGCCCCCCCTGTTTTGTAGACGTTATAAATAGATTAGATAGTATTGTATTATATATGACATGACTAGTTGTGTTATGTATATTTAAGTGTGTCGTTGGTTTTAAAAATTGTGGCCTTATTTTTCTATACCATTGAATTGTTATCTAGGGATTATTCATCTGCTTCCGCATGTGTATTAAAATGAATGGGTCAGTGATGCATCCTGGGACGTCACTATTTAATCGACCGCAGAGGGATGGGCATGCGCTCGGAGGATCGGGGCGTGACAAACCCGCCTAGCCATTGCCAGTGGCCTGTGGCCGATCACCGACAAAAGGAATAAGGAAGGAAAAATAAAAAATAATAACAAATCAGAAAATAGAAAATATTAATAAAAATTGGTCACGTCAGCCCTAGCCGTATCATGTAGGACAATTGGTGTCAAAATTGGTCAAATGGACTCAATCGGCAAAATGTTAAAAGATTTAGAACATAATTGGCAAAATCAAAAGGTTTAAAATTAAATTGGCAAAAGTGCAAAAAATTTAGAACTTTTTGAACAATTTTCCTCAAAATTAGCTATCATAAAATTAAAATTTATAATGTGCTCAATAATTTTTCTATTTATAAAGGTCAATATACTCTTCTCTTTCCTCACCCTCTTGCCTTTTGTCTTGAAGGACCAAATAATATTTTTCTTCGTTTTCCCACCAAATTTGTCGGTGCATTAAATCTGGTAAAAGTTCCGAATTTATAATTATGTACGATTACGTTCAAAGGAGCTAATCACACTAGCTGCTTTTTCTCATCCTTTCAAGCATAAAAACTTATCGAACAAGATGGAGAGTCTACGGATCTGGGTCTAGGTAAGAATTCCCCAAATGGACAATCTGTTGTTGGGGATTGTGGCCAATTGAATTCTGCTAATACTAGTTGCACACATGATGCAATTGCAAAAAGAAAGCCCTCGAGGTCGATGGAGTACGGCAATCTGGTCCCAAAAAAAGGGGTTAAAAGTCAATTGTAAGTATTGTATACATACACCTTATCCAGCTAACTCATGTACAGGTCGGATTATAGTATAAAAAAAAGACTCTTAAGTTCCCAGCTGTCCCCTTTTTTTGCCCTTTCCGAATTGGGATGAATCAAACTTGCGGAGAAACATGATATTTTAAAAGCGCCTACGATATTAATATCAACTGTGTGACATGGCAAAATGTCGTGTATGAGTGGTGGTGGTGGCCCATCTCCATCTCCATCCCCTTGGGGTTTTATATTAATGATACACATGTCCAATGGAAAATGTTACAATTTGAGTTGTTTAACATTGATATAGCTAGTATAAGTACCTAGAGGGGGGTGAATAGGTACATAAAAGATTTTTCTTGATAATTGCACAATGCATAATACTAGACAGTTGATAGATTTGAGACAAACAATAATCAAAGTAAGACTGAGAGAAGGGAAGAGAAAATTGAACACGCGGTTTATAGTGGTTCGGCTTATTTCAAGCCTACGTCCACTCTTCTGCACTGACATCCTATTGGCTGGATTCCACTATGAACAAAGAGATGTTACAGCGTTGTTCTCCCTTGATTTCTCGGTGTAGATGATCTACCACACTTGCTCAAGGTATCACTAAGTATAGACACTCTTTATGTATACAATTTTGCTCAAAAATGTATCGACTAATAATCAAGGTGCTTCAGACTGTGGAATTTCTCTATCGATCATGCACTAAAGCAACTAGAACGTCTTCCTTTTATACTCCTTTATGCCATCATACCCGTTGGCACTTACCAAAGGAATTCCTCCAATCTACCCGTTGGACGGAAGCAATCAAGAAGATCATTCGAGCTATTAAAGGAACCTGACAATAGCCCATCAATCATGTTCGCCCATACAACCAGGATCTTGGTTTCCAAGAATAGAACCTTCCAAGAATATTTCGTTGACCATCGGATCTTCAAATGATCTTGATTAAGAATAAAAGAATCCGTTATATTTATCCAGCCAATAGATCTTCTCCAGAGGATAGGACTAAATCCTCAATCAAATACTTCGGCTCTGGATTGCCTTCGTCACTGGATTAGAAAAACTGTCAATGAGAATAGTCTTGAGTCTTGAGTCTTGAGTGCTGAGTCTAGTGATCTGAAAGTCTTCAGACTCTAAACAGAAGGTCTGCAATTATCCAGACTAGACTAATAGAAACGTTTTATCAGCTTCAAAATATTCTGGAAAGATTTCTCCAACAATCTCCCCCTTTTTGATGGTGACAAAACTTTCCTGTAGATTTGAACAACTTTGACCTGCAAAACATTACTCAAGCAATATGGCTATATCATAAAGATTAATAAATCAACCAGACTCTGCATCCACAGAAAATCGTTTAGTCTTTCATGAGTAAGACCATACAACAACTCTTGATATAAATGCAAACGGTCAAGCATCAAAATCCACTCCCAAGTCATGTCAGTCAAATTCAAGTTCACACCCAAGTCATACTCAAAAACAAACATTCAAACACACAAAAGAAATTTAAAGTCAAAGTTTGAAGAGTTCAAATTGCAATTCTCCCCCTTTTTGTCATCATTAAAAAGGTGAGAAAAGAGTCAAGTTTGCTTGGGAATGCGCACAACTGAAATCTCCCATTGATCGTACGATGCCTTCCAGCCTCTTCAAGTCTTCCCCGTAGATGAGCCACCTCTTCTCCTTTGGCATTGGCTTGAATTTGAAGAGCGAGATCTTTCATTTGATCCGCCAGGGTAACAGAAGATGCTTGTCCAGCATTCTTCAGGACTTGAAGTTCACAGTCCAGAGCATAGATTTGACCCTGCATTTTCAGAAGAACATCAAGGATACGATGAAAATCTGTTGTATTGTCCGTCTGTGTGCTCGCATTTGCTCTCTCGGATGGAGTGAAGGCAGACGATGGAACTTCGGTGTAATCGAGCAGATTTGGTGTTGACGTATCATGTCCTTCCTCAGGCATTTGAGAAGCCTGAAAATCTTCTGGATTTGCTGGTGAGCGACTCACACCTTCACTGTTGACAGCATGTGGTGTAGTCCTTTCTTGCTCGCCATCTCCCCCTGTCTCTAGGACCTCAATTGGGGAAGAGTGATGGTCATGCTCTTCAGCGTCTTGATTCCCTTTCTCTCCGGCTTTATCTGTAGACTTTTCTTTCACTGCTTCTCCTTCTTCTTTAGCTTCTTTCTCTTCGTCTTCTTTCTCTTTCTCTTATTGCTCCTCTGCTTCTCTGTTCTTTGCTTGTCCCTCTTCTTCTCTCTGTTCTTTTTCCTCTGCTTCTTTTCTTTTCTTCTGTCGTTCTGTTGATTTAGGTACAGAACGTCTAGTCCTTCTCAATGCAGAGATAGTGAGATCTTCCTCTTCATCTTCATCCTCCAAGATAAGAGTTCTTTTCTTTTTGGATGGAGCACCCATGGGCTCCTTCCCTTTTCTCTTTGATGCAGAAGATATGGATGAGATTTGACTGGAGTTTTCACTTTGAACTTCTCCATTGCCTTATCAAGCTTTTTCAGACGCATTTTTGTCAGCATTTTCAAACCCACCACCATTTTGTCGCATGGTCGAACACAAAGAGTGTGTGGAGGTTTAATGTTCAAGTGTCTGAAGATCTTAGTCACAAGACTTGGGTAAGGCAATTGGCCATTGTCCTTCACCATTGCTCTGTACATATGAAAGAGAATGGTGTGAGGGAGAGAGAACTTCTTCCCTGAATTGATCGCGTACATCAATTTCGCCTCGGAGTTAGACACATCAGTCTTGGATGTAGATTTTGGCCTGATACAGTTGATCATAATTTTGTGAAGCAAGATGTTGATGGCACGCATTCTTGTGTAGGTAATTCTCCCCTCTGTATCCCTATCTTTGACAAGCTCCAGTGTGGCACGAGCAATCGAAACTTTGATCGGTTGATAGCGTCCTCTTTCAACTCCAATTATATCTGCCAGCATGTCTACATCTACCACATAGTCTTGGTCTCGAACACTGAAGGATATTCTATTCGCATCTAGAAAGCTAAGATTCGAATAGAAGTATGCTGTCAATTGCGCATAACCGTCTGTGGTATCGGAGCAAAATTGCTCAAGTTGAAGCAGATTGAACTTCTCCCTTAAGTTCACATTAATGGCATCCAAGAAATCGAAATCAACACTCCTAGGGTTTATCACCCCTCGTTTCAACAGTCTGAAGAACAGATTCTCCTATTCCTTCGATTTAAACAAATCCATCCTTTTTCCCTTTACCTTTGCAGCAACACCCATTCTAGGTTGAAATTCACTGAACATTTTATCATCATCGTTCCCATCAGTCGGATTCAGTCCCGATACACGAGGGTCACTTGGAATGTTCGCAAGTGCTTCCTCAGCCTTTCCTTTGGGAGCAATTCCCAAATCAGGGTCTACGTCCTCGATTATTTCTTCCTCCGGTTGTTGACCCGCACCTTGTGGGGTAGATGGTGAAGAGTGACGTGGTGGAGAGTGAATCGGGCTCTGTTGCTGACTCGGTAAATCTTCCTCTTCGGTGAGATCGAAATGGGTAGGCCCCTCCCTCATTCTCTGTGGTCCCTTGTTCGCGATTCTTGAAGACTTTCTCGAAGAAGACATCCTTCCTTGTCGTTGAAAGATTCCTTTACTCGCTTTCCCAAGAAAAGATGACAACTTTCTCGAAGATGAACACGAAGTAGAGACGGGATTGGGAGGAGAATGCCTTTTAGGGTTTTGAAGTTTAAGCGAGGAAAACGTATATATATAACTTAGTTTAAAAGGAAAAAAAAAAAACAATCGGCACAAAGGAAAATGAACAGACGCCTCTTTTAAAATCGATAACTGCCAAATAGAAGTTGATCTTTTTGCAAAGACAAGATTCCGTTTTTCACGGAAATTATAAATTAACCGAACTAATGATCGTACCTTTTCGAGATTGAATATAACAACTTACAGTCTATAGCCATGAATGTCTGAGTCTGAGGGTTGGAGAGTCTCTAGACTTTAACTTCCTCAAGCTTCAAAATGTTGAGTTTGGAACGGATAATATCGAATTGATTCTTCTCCAACGGCTTTGTGAATATATCCGCTAGTTGATTTTTGAATCAACAAATTGAATCGAGATTTCTCCATTTTGAACATGATCTCTAATGAAATGATGTCGAATCTCTATATGCTTTGCTCTTGAGTGAAGGATTGGATTTTTAGTGAGATTGATTGCGTTGGTGTTGTCACATCTAATCTCTGTGCATGAGTCTTCAATTCCAAAGTCTTGTAGCTGTTGTTTTATCCATAGAATTTGCGAACAGCAACTTCCAAGAGCTACATACTCTGCTTCTGTTGTTGAGAGAGCCAAAGTGCTTTGTTTCCTTGAAAACCAAGACACTGTCCTGCTTCCAAGCAACTGGCAAGTTCCCGAAGTGCTTTTTCTATCAACTCTACAACCGGCCAGATCTGCGTCTGAATATCCCAGAAGATTAAAGTCTCCCTTCTTAGGATACCAAAGACCGATGCTTGAAGATGAAGCAACGTATTTAATAATACGTTTCGCAGCACTGAGGTGAGATTCTCTAGGATCTGATTGAAATGTAGCATAGATGCAAACACTCAACAAAATATCAGGTTTAGAAGCAGTAAGATAAAGAAGTGAACCGATGATACTCTTGTACAGCTTTTGATCAACTTTCTTCCCTTCTTCATCTTTGTCTATCTTCAAAGAACTTGACATCGGTATGTCAGTCTTTTTGCATTTTTCCAGTCCAAACTTTTTGACAAGATTATTAGCATATTTTTCTTGATGAATAAAAGTTCCTTCCTTCAATTGTTTTATTTGGAGTCCAAGAAAGAATGTTAACTCTCCCATCATACTCATTTCAAACTCATCCTGCATAGACTTAGAAAATTTCTTGCACAGACTTTCATTAGAGGATCCAAAAATAATATCATCCATATATATTTGAACAAGTAAAAAGCTTTTGTTTTCCTTTTTGATAAATAAAGTAGTATCTACTTTACCTTTGACAAAACCATTCTGTATTAAGAACTTACTTAGTCTGTCGTACCAAGCTCGAGGTGCTTGCTTTAAACCATACAAGGCCTTTTTCAGTCTGAAGACTGAGTCTGGCTTCTTTGGGTCTTCAAACCCTGGTGGTTGTTCCACATAAACTTCCTCATGGATAAATCCATTTAGGAAGGCACTTTTGACGTCCATTTGGAATAACCTGAAATTTTTATAACAAGCAAACGCAAGTAATAGTCGAATAGCTTCTAACGTTGCTACTGGTGCGTAAGTCTCGTCATAGTCTATTCCTTCTTCTTGCGTATAACCCTTGGCCACGAGTCTTGCTTTGTTTCGTACGACTTTTCATTTCTCATTCATTTTGTTCCTGAACACCCATTTAGCTCTAATAACAGTTTTACCTTTTGGTTTAGATGTCAATTCCCAGACATCATTAATGTTGAACTGTCTGAGCTCTTCTTGCATAGCTTCAATCCAGCTTTCATAAGATAAAGCTTCTTCTATGCTATTTGGTTCAATTTCAGAAATGAGAGCTACAGCACTAGACTCTTCACGCCTTTTGGATCTGGTGCGAATTCCTTCATTAATTTCGTCGATAATGAGATCTTTGGGATGACTGGACTTATGCTTCCGATTCTTGGTTGATTTGTCTGCGGTTGATGATCTCTTTCTTTATTTGAATCTTCACGAACAGCTTGATGTTGGTCTTCCGTAGTGCAGGATGCTTCTTAAGTTGTAAGCTTTGGAGGGTCTGGAGCAGGTTCAGACTCTTCATGATGAGTCTGACTGGATTCATCTTGCGTAGAGTCTTGAAATTTGACATTCATTGACTCCTCCACAGACTGGCTCTTCTTGTTATAGACTCTGTAGGCTTTGCTTGATGTAGAATATCCAAGGAAGATGCCTTCATCTGATTTTTTTTTAAACTTACCAACTCGATCTTTTGCATTTTTCAATATAAAGCATTTGCAATCGAACACATGAAAGTATGAAACAATAGGCTTCTTACCTTTGAATAACTCATAAGGGGTTTTCTCTAGAATAGGTCTTAAGAAGACTCTATTGATGATATAGCACGCTTATTTGTTGAAACGACTTCAGCCCAAAATCGTGAAGAAATCTTACTTTCAATTAAAAGAGTTCTAGCCATTTCTTGAAGAGATCTATTCTTTCTTTCCACAACTCCATTTTGCTGAGGAGTATATGGAGAGGAGAACACATGCTTAAAGCCAGATTCATCACAAAATTTTATAAAATCTTGATTTTCAAATTCACCTTCATGATCTGTTCTTATACTTGAGATAATACATCCTTTTTCATTTTGAACCTTTTTAACAAATTTTTCAAAATACGAGAAGGTTTCGGACTTACTTGCAAGGAAATATACCCAAGTAAAACGGGAGTAATCGTCCACAATTACTAGGCAATATTTCTTATCTCCAATGCTCTGGGTTTTGGTTGGTCTGAAGAGATCCATATGCAGCAACTGTAGTACATGATTAGTAGAGACATGATTTATTGGCTTAAATGAATTTCTTACCTGCTTTCCCATAATACATGGAGTGCATGGATTAGACTTTTGGTATGGTAATTTAGGTAGACCTCGAACAAGCTGCTTTGATGAGATTTTGGCTAATTGCTTCATGTTGACATGACCAAACTTTCTGTGCCATAAGCTTGCTTCGTCTTGAATTGAGATTAAGCATTGCGATTCATCTGGTTTCACATCCAAGAGATAGATGTTTCCATGCCCTCGACCTATGAAAGACTGAGTAGAGTCTTTACTGATTCCAGAACATATTCCTTCTTGAAAGAAGATCTTAAAACCAGTATCACACAATTGACTAATGCTGAGAAGATTGTAATTGAGTCCTTCCACTAGGGAAACATTACTTATTGTGAGATTTCCAATTTTCACAGTTCCAAATCCCACAATACTTCCTTTGCTTTGTTTCCTCCAAATGAAACTTTTCCACAATTTACTTGAACAAGCTTTATGAAGCAATTTGAGTCTCTGTCATGTGTCTTGAGCATCCACTGTCAAGATACCACTTTACCTTTTTCTTGACGGAGACCTGCATTTAAAAGAGAGTCTCAAGCTTTCTTTGGTACCCATATTTTCTTGGGTCCATTGGTGTTAGTAAGATAAACAGTATTAGCCCATGCTTTTTTAACAGGTTTCCAAACCATATGATACTCTTTTTCAAAGTGATCCAGGCTATTGCACTTTGAACACCTGAGGGCACTTCGACCTACAGACTTTACAAAAGCTTTCTTGAAATGATTTTTGTAAGCCTCTCTCGAGGGTCTTTGCTTGATTCTTTCTTTTACTTTAGGAAAATCAATCAAGGGAATAGTTTCTGCTGTCATACCTAGACCAGACTTATTGAAGTAAGGTCTTTGAGCTGAAAGAATTTTTTCAAGTTTCTCGGACCCTATTGAAAATTTCTTTGAAATATTTGATAAGTCAGTTTTTAAAAGAGCATTTTCTTTCAAAAGACTATCTTCATTTTCTTTAAGAGTGGAAACATTCTTGTCTAAACATTTAACTCTTTCTTTTAAAACATTTTCCTGTTATTTTAGAGTAGAGTTTTCCTTTTTAAGTTTAGAAATCCTTTTGAGGGAAGTCTTAAGACTAAAATACAGCTCATTAATATACTTAGAAACTTTGACAGGAATTTTAAAATTACTTACCTTAAATTCACTGTTTGAGTCTGATCCAGAGTTTGAGTCTGAGTTTGATCCAGAGTTTGAGTCTGAGTCTGATTGCGCCATCAGACATAAGTTGGCATATTCATCATCACTTTCTTCACACTCTGTATCACTCCAGGTTTCGGCTTTGAGAGCCTTTCGAGACTTTTCAGCTTTTCCTCTCTTCTTCTTCATAAGAGGATAGTTGGGTCTGATGTGTCCCTTTTTCTTACATTCAAAGCAAACTACATCTTTGTTTGATTCATCATCATCAACAGACTTGGTCTGCTGTCTTTGAAAGCTTTGTTTCTTTGAGTTGAACATTCTTCCTTTTCTATTCAGTTTTCTGAATCTTCTTATCATGAGAGCAAGCTCCTCATCGTCCATATCATCTTCGAATCGTAACATCGGAATCATCATTTGATTTTAATGCAATGGATTTCTTACCTTTTGGATCTTCGTCTTCATTGATTCGTTCCACTTCATAAGACTGAAGAGTTCCAATCAGCTCGTCGACAGATAGTGGCATAATTCTTTGCGTCTCTCTTATTAAAGTCTTTATGTGATTCCAATCCTTGGAGAGTCCATGCAGTAGCTTGTTTACCTTCATGGGATCAGAAATTGTTTGTCCTTGATTCTCAAGACCATTGACAATATCGTAAAACGGCTAAACATGTCGGTTATAGATTCTCCTGGTTTCATTTTGAAGGCTTCATATTGACCGAGGAGAATGTTAATTCTGTTTCCTTCACTCGATCTGTTCCTTCATAGGTGATATGTAATCTGTCCCAAACTTCTTTTCTTTGTAACACAAGAAGATATTCTGTTATATTCAGTTGGTGACAAAGCACAATATAAAGAGTAAATTGCTTTTGCATCGAGTGCTTGTCTCTTGATTATCTCTTCCTGAGTCATTCCGCTGATCTCAACAGTTTCTTTCCTTCTTTCAGAGACTGATGCAGCTGTAGGAGTAATTCCTTTTTTTACAACGTCCCATTCCAGAGGATCTTTTGATCGTAGAAAAGCTTTCATCTTGTTCTTCCAGATGTTGTAATCATTTCCATCAAAGTAGGGTGGTCTGGTATTGCTTTGCCCTTCCACCAGCCCTGGTGCTAGCATACTAGCAATGGATCTTTTACTCTGAAGTAAAACACTTTAAATAAGGTGAGTACACAAGCTCTAATACCAATTGATATAGCTAGTATAAGTACCTAGAGGGGGTGAATAGGTACATAAAAGATTTTTCTTGATAATTGCACAATGCACAATACTAGACAGTTGATAGATTTGAGACAAACAATAATCAAAGTAAGACTGAGAGAAGGGAAGAGAAAATTGAACACGCGGTTTATAGTGGTTCGGCTTATTTCAAGCCTACGTCCACTCTTCTGCACTGACAGCCTATTGGCTGGATTCCACTATGAACAAAGAGATGTTACAGCGTTGTTCTCCCTTGATTTCTCAGTGTAGATGATCTACCACACTTGCTCAAGGTATCACTAAGTATAGACACTCTTTGTGTATACAATTTTGCTCAAAAATGTATCGACTAATAATCAAGGTGCTTCAGACTGTGGAATTTCTCTATCGATCATGCACTAAAGCAATTAGAACGTCTTCCTTTTATACTCCTTTATGCCATCATACCCGTTGGCACTTACCAAAGGAATTCCTCCAATCTACCCGTTGGACGGAATCAATCAAGAAGATCATTCGAGCTATTAAAGGAACCTGACGATAGCCCATCAATCCTGTTTGCCCATACAACCAAGATCTTGGTTTCCAAGAATAGAACCTTCCAAGAATATTTCGTCGACCATCGGATCTTCAAATGATCTTGATTAAGAATAAAAGAATCCGTTATATTTATCCAGCCAAGAGATCTTCTCCAGAGGATAGGACTAAATCCTCAACCAAATATTTCGGCTCTGGATTGCCTTCGTCACTGGATTAGAAAAACTGTCAATGAGAATAGTCTTGAGTCTTGAGTCTTGAGTGCTAAGTCTGGTGATCTGAAAGTCTTCAGACTCTAATCAGAAGGATTGCAATTATCCAGACTAGACTGATAGAAACGTTTTGTCAGCTTCAAAATATTCTGGAAAGATTTCTCCAACAAACATGAATAGAATACAAGAGAATATTGTTAGCCAATGTTGACAACCCTAATAGATATTTGAATTCATTTCAATTGTGCCGTTAAACATGGTGCGGCAATTCATGCTAAATATTATTAGCCACATGCGCAAAAAGCATTCTTCCTCACACCTGCCATAGACAAATCATTTACACCATCATTAAAGCCCATCGACATTATTCTTTTGTTTTATGGTCTCCGGTTTAACACTAACAACTTCCTCATAAGACAGCGAAATTGATAGGTAACCATCTAATGTAGATTTGGCTCTATCCAACCACACATGGCAAGGAGGGGATTTCATTCTTGATGTGCTTTCTTACTCTAAAACCATGATCAATTGGACAAAGAAGATACAGACAGACAGTTTGTAATCACATGGGACCCCTTGCAAAAATGTAAACTTCCTCAACTAAAATCAAATCACTCGAATAATTGTCTGATCTTACTAGCATCATCCAACTAAATTCTTCTTCGTGCACTTAAATCGAATTTCTACCTCCGGCAACAGTGAAATGAGAAATCAGACGCGGAGAGGTGTTTTTTTTTTTTTTTTCCCGGGGGGGTGGTTATTAGGCATTCGTTGTTGATTGGGGGTTTATCTTTATCTTCACTGGGCATTTGCTGTTGATTATTTATTTATTTTTGTAGAGGACGGAAAAGTGAGAAATAATTGGTTTTGGTGGGTATCAACATCGACAGAAAAGAAATTGTCAGATCTGTCTTCTGCTTCCAATATTCCGATGGCCATTCTTCGTCTCACGATATGTTTTTGTGTTCTCTTTTGTTTTTTTTGTTTTTCTTTTTGAGAAGATCCCTTTTAAGTAAATGAATTCCGACTCACCAAATTGGAATATCTTTTAATAAATCATACAAAACGAGAGCCAAAACCATATGGGTTAGTGACACAAGTATGAGAAAATTTATATTTAATTATATAGTAAATCGAACCTGTTCCTTACGTTTAGGTTATCAATTAATATACATCTGTTTTATTATTATTATTATTATTATTATTATTATTATTATTATTATTATTATTATTATTATTATTATTATTATTATTATTATTATTATTATTATTATTATCAATGGTTGAGCCAAAACCATTCATCGTCGGCATAATCATGCGACATCTAGATGTGGGAGATCTTTTAGATGCTTTGTGTGCTTAAAAATATTGATTGTGAGTGATGTAGTGATCATGAACTCATAATATATCCAAAACAACTACAAATATATAAAGAAAAATAGGAAAGAATTATCAAAACACCAAATGACGGAACTCAGAGACCTATGTCATTGTGAGATTTGACAGCAATAACAAAGTGATGACATTCTCCACGGCTTAACCGCATTGCATATTTCTAATCCGCATGATGATGAGTGGCATTCAGACACAAATGCTTATGCATATCATCTATGAACCAGGTAAACTTACAAACTCGGTACCTTATCATGTCTCTGATGACATAAAGACAAATGAGGAAAGGAGTACTTGCAAATTTGCCCTCTGATATCATTTCATTGGTAGAGGTGCATATATATACAACCGAAATAATAGTCTCTTGATTCTTTTAACAAACAAAACCTAAAAACCATAAGAGTTTTTTTTTTTTTTTTTTTTTTTTTTTTTTTTTTTTTTTTTTAACGTGGGCTATATTAATTGAAAATGATATTTACCATTTTATGGGATTGGTTTAACAAAGTAAGATATAAAAATTCTTAATTAATCTAATATGGAGTTGAGTTGTGTAGGCTGAGTAAAGCCTGGCATGTGATGACGGGGTCTATGACTTAAAACTCTATAAATAATACTTAAGTCTCTCTTCTAATCCTCATACACAAATAACCTCACATAAGGAGCGATTATTGAAAGTTGAACAAGAGGGATAATCTCATTAAGCAAGTGGTACAGAGGGCAGTAGAGGAGAAGCATTTAACGATAGGACCATTACTATTCCACATCAAGAATCATGCATTCCAAATCAGGTGCACAAATCCTTTTTACTTGATTTTTTAGATTCTAGCTATGGAGATCATGGGGGCACAATCACACTCTACAATACTACATCGTGTCCCTACCAAAGTTGTTCAATTAACTTCTTTTGAGTTATGGATTGGACATAAACCTAGCTTCAATCATCTTAGAGTTTGGGCGAAGTGAAGTTATATAATCCAACTTAAGTAAGTTGAACTCCAAAATTACTTAGCATTACTTCATGTCTTACCCAGATCATTTGAAGGGACATTGATTTCATAATCATAATAGAGGCTTGTGGAATCACAGACAACAAAGTTTCTAGAATTAGATGTGGCCAAAGAGGGCAGCTATTCACAAATTATTGAGGATAATAGTAGGATGGGGATTACTGTATCTTTTTCTCTACTTATACAAACAATTGTGGAGTCTCATACACCACAGACTGGGCCTGTTGAGGTCTAAGATCCTGTTGTTGAGACATCTCTTGATGAAGTTTCTCAAACCCCTCAGGTGCAAGATGAGGTTGAAGTAGCTCCACTTAGGAGATTCATCACGCAGAGATGATCAGCTATACCACTAGACCATATAATCTATTTGGAAAAACATAACTATGATATCAGCCGTATAGTTGATCTATTGACTTATGCAGATATTGTTTCTTGTCCTCAGTAAGATCTGTGGTTGGATACGATAAAAATGAGATGCAATCTATGAAACATATAGTATTTGTGAACTTGTTGAATTGCCTGAAGGTCACAAGTCCATTGGCTGCAAATGGGTATACACGACTAAAAGGGGCTACAATTGAAATATTGAGAAGTTTAAACCCTGACTAATAGCAAAAGGTTTCACTTAGAGGGAAGGAGTAGACTATGAAGCAATTTTCTCCCCCAATCTCTTCTAAAGATTCTTATAGAGTGATCATGGCATTCATAACTCATTTTGATATAGAATTGCATCGGATGAGTATTCAAATTGCCTTTCAAAATGAAGATCTTAATGAGGAGGTATATGTGGTGCAACACGAAGCTTTGCAATAGATGATTTAGGCAACTTGTGTATAGACTGAAAAAGTCAATTTATAGCCTCAAGCAAGCTTTAAGATAATGGTACTTGAAGTTTCATAGTGCTGTCACTTCATTTGATTTTATTGAGAACAAAATAGATCAATGTATATATTGCAAGGTCAGTGAGAGGATATTTATTTTTCTCGTACTCTATATAGACAATATTTTGTTTGCGAGTAGTGATCTTGGATTACTACATGAGACAAAACAGATGTTGTTAAAGAATTTTGACATAAAAGATTTTGGTGAGGTATCTTTTATAAATGGCATTTAAATTTACATGGATTGTTCTCGCCATTTATTAAGTTTATCTTAGAGGGCATATGTTGATTGTATTTTGGAAAGATTCGGTATGCAACATTGCAAGCTAGGAATTACTCTGATCATTAAGGGTGATAAACCGATTCTACCATAGTATCCTCATTCAGATATTAAGAAAGCCCAAATGAATGATGTACCTTATGCTAGTGCACTTGGAAGTATGCTCAAATTTGCACCAAACAAGATATTACTTTTGCAGTAGGACTTTTAGGCAAATATCAATCAAATCCATGACACGATTATTGAGTTGCTGCTAAGGTTTTAAGGTGTGACGTGATACATCTCTATGTTTGCAAAAGGTGTAGTATCATGAAAAGGCAAGAAATATAAATCTCTATCATCCTCTACTTTGCAAGTGAAGTTTATAGCATGCTTTACTATAGTTACTTAAGCTATTTGGCTCTGAAACCTCATTTAGGAGTTGATTATATATGACTTTATGGATAGGTCCATATAGTTATATTATGACAATAACTCTATAGTGTTGTTTATCAATAATAACTGACATTTCAAGAGGTCTAAGCATATGGCAATCAAGTTTTTTACTATAAAGGAAATAGTTTAGAATGGTGACATTACAATAGAGCATATTCTCATAGATAATATGGTTGCAGATCCACTAACTGAAGGCTTTTGCTCTCGTGTCTTTGAACGATATGCCATTAGCATAGGCTTAGGAGCATCATGGGATGTTGTTGTTTAATGGAGCTATTTTGTTTTTGCTTTGATAAAGATTACATCTATGTTTGTTACATTTAGTAATATTTTGATGTGTATCAACTTTTTTGCATTCAATAAAGTGTTTATGAATGTATTTGTTGTTATGTTGAGTACATATATTTGATGAAAGTCTCAAGGAATTGTGAAAACCTTGAGTAAAGGCTAAGGGCATTGAGTTATTAGCTTTAAGGATATGTCTTGTTACATATAAAGTAAGTTAACTATAAGGATAAGACATATGTAGGTTCATTAGAACCATAGGAATATTTTCTAGTGACATCAGATTTTATGACACTTATAAGGAGAGAGAATGTGGACTTACAAAGGGAATGACCTATAAGATATTAGTCCTTTTGAAGTGTTATCCAATTAGCACACTACCATATTGAATCATTATCAGTAAGATTAAAAACACTCGCGTTCATGGAAGGCTCTATGTGCATACATGCAATTATTATCGTGATTCGGTGGTTGGGACTTTATGGAATTAGATTGACTGTGAAGAATAATCTCTCGATGAACATAAAGGTGAACGCATATGGTACAATTTCCATCAATATATCCTAAGTGTAAGAATGTAAGAGTTTTTTTGGTATGGACTACATAAATTGACATTTATATTTATGTTTTTGGGGGGATTGGTCTAATAAAATAAGATATAAATTTTATTAATTAGTCTAATATGGGGTTGTCTAGTGTTGTCATGCCCTGAACCCTCAAGTACACGAACGTCCCAAGATGCATCGCTAACTTATATTTTTATCTTTCAATTAAATTCAAGCGAAAGCACTTGGTATATCAAACAACACCCAGTCAATCATAACAAAGAGGGATGGTAAAACATCACAACAAATGTTTTCAAAAGCATTACTTTTATTTATCAACTTATTAACCTAGGAAGTTTAATAATTTCAAGTCCATTCCATGAAGGTTGACTTCCTAAATCACCCACATACAAAAAGGGTTGGAAGTGTCGAGGTTGACCTATCTTCTTTACCATGAGGGCTGTCCAAAAAGGTGATTCCCAACCCACACTGGTTCGCTATGGCAGACCATCGATCCTTAGGAAAGGATTGAGGAGATCTCCATTGAACTTAACAAACTAGACCACAAAATGGTGGGGAACTAGATGATCAACTCCCTCCTAAACCCAAAAGGTGATGGTGTGTTTCAAAACGGTCATCTCGATCCCTGACATAGTATACTCAGTCACAACCCACTCAAAAGACATGGGGACCTTGAAACAATCAGGGCACACATCCATAACTATGGGCCTTAAAATATTTAATAATAATGGGGGGAAATAAAATCTCAGCGAGTCAACATCCTAAACCTCAATTAGGACGCAAATTCATCCCGGAGGCAACCTAAGCATGCAACGATATACAATCTTACCTCGCCGTAGCATACCTATGTGTCATGGTCCATGATTCTCCCATACCCATGAACCCTTGGGAGTGAAGCTTGGGGTTATCGAGTTAAGAGCGAGGGCGTAAAGATGAACACAATTGGTCCATGGGAGTGGCGTCAGGACGGTTGGTGCTAGGAGTTCTAGGATGGAAAAATAATATTACTTAGGAGTTCTGAAGGCGGGGCTGGCCTCTCGTGCACAAATCGGTCAGGAGCTGATGCTGCTCTCCTGATGAGGCCATGGTAGGCTGAAACTAGTTTGTTGAGCCTAAAGAGGGCTACTATCTCGCTCGATGAACTAGATGCTCGAGCAAAGTTGGGCGTAGTACGATCTCATATAAAAGAGCTATTCGTCGTATTGTTCACTGGAATAACTATAGAAGGAAGGTTGGCCTAGTGAGTTTCACTCGCCAGGTGCTGCACGAGTTGATCCGCGGCCAAGGAAACTACCAACTTGTGACAAATGGTATCAAGGTTGGCCTAGTGAGTTTCATTGGCTTGACGTTTGAGTCAAGTTACAATCACTTGGCTTGAATTCTACATAAGTAATAGACAATCTTCTCCTCCCATTAGAGTAAAACTCAATTGCAGCAAATATTAACCAAATCCAATAACCAAATCCATGAAATGCTTGAATTTGGCAATAGGCAAAGGCTTCATTAACATATCGGCTATATTGTAATTTGTACCAATTTTCAAGACTTGAATATAGCCATTAGCAAGAATGTCTCGAATAAAATGATATCGCACATAACTATGCTTTGTCCTCTCATGATACATATAATCTTTAATAAGATGTATAGCACTCTGACTATCACAATGGACAATAATCACGCCATGATCCACACTAAGCTCTCCAAATAAGCCTATCAAACATATGGCCTCTTCAACTGCCTCTACAATAGCCATATATTTTGCTTCTATAGTAGACAAAGCAACTGATGTTGCAAAATAGCTTTCCAATTGACTGTATAACCTCCAATACAAAATATGCACCAAGTCCAAGACCTCCTCTTATTAGGGTAACTAGCATAATCATAATCAACATATCCTGTCAGAATGTCACTAGTTTTCCCAAACTCTAAACTAAAATTAGAAGTATCTTTCAAATATTTCAAAATCCACTTCACAACTTGCCAATAAACTTTTCCTGGGCATGATAAGTATCTACTTACCACACTTACAACATGTGAAATATTAGGTCGAGTACAAACCATGGCATGCATAAGGCTACCGAAGTACTAAAGTATGGGAGATGTGACATATATTTTATGTCCTCATTGTTTTTGGACATAAATTAGCTAATAATCTAAAATAAGCAACAAGAGGAGTACTTGCTGGTTTGGCATCTCTCATGCCAAAACGATCTAACACCTTCTCGATGTAACTTTTCTAGGAAAGATAGGCAAGAATCTTTCTGTCTCAACTTCTTATATATAGGCAAGAATCAAATCCAAAGTAAGAAACGCTTTTTTATAGGAAACCTTATCCAACTAGGAAAACCATTCAATTAGGAAACCTACTTGAATTAGGAAACTTTCCTTTTCGGGGCTCAAACTTGAGAAATATCTAACAATCTCCACCTTAGCTCGACACTTGAGTCAAGTTACAATTGCTTGGCTTGAATTCTACATAAGCAACAAACAATATTCTACTCCCATTAGAGTAAAACTTAGTTGTAGCAAATATTAACCAAATCCAATAACCAAATCCAAACAATTCTTGGATTTGGCAATAGGCAAAGGCTTCGTTAACATATCAGCTGGATTGTTTTTTGTACCAATCTTCAAGACTTTAATATAGCCATTAGCAAGAATGTCTCGAATAAAATGATATCGCACATGAATGTGCTTTGTCCTAAAATGAGCAGCAAGAGGAGTACTCACTAGTTTGGCATCTTTCATGTGAAAATGATCTAACACCTTCTCGATGTAGCTTTTTTGGGAAAGATATCATTTTCCCCTTTTTTGATCTCACTGAATTTCCATGCTTAGGATTTTCTTCGTTGCACCTAAATGCTTCATCTCAAATTTAGTGCTCAACTATGCCTTCAAATTCTGTATATCATATTTATCTTTTGTCACAATCAACATATCATCAACATATAATGATACATAAATAAAAGAGCCACTTGGAAGTTTGTGCAACTATACACAACTATCATATTTGCTCCTACAATAGCCAATTTGCACCATAAACGAATCAAACATTTTATACCACTGTCTAGGCAATTACTTCAAGCCATATATAAACTTTTTCAATAGACAAACATGATACTCATTACTTTCAAGTTGAAAACCCTTTGGTTGACTCATATAGATTTTTTCTTCAAGTTCACCATGCAAGAAAGCTATTTTCACATTGAATTGTTCCAATGCTAAATCATGCATAGCAACTAACGCAAGAAAAACCTGAATAGAGCTATGTTTAATGACAGATGGAAATACATCATTAAAATCAACTCCCTCAATCTGACTATAGCCTTTAGCAACTAGATGAGCTTTCTTTAGGAATACCTTCCTTTCTTTTGAAAACCCATTTACAACCCACAATTTTCTTTTCCTTCGGTGGCTTGACAAGCTCCCAAGTTTGATTCTTTCCAAGAGATTCCATCTTTTCGTTCATAGCAACTAACTATTTTGCTTAATCTTTTGAAGAGATGGCTTCTTTGTAGGTTTAGACTCACTATGCTCTATTGACGCTACAACGGAAAGAGCATAAGCAACAAAATCTAAGAACCCATATTTCTATGGAGGCTTCACCCTCCTTCTTAGTCTATCTCTGGCAATAGAATATTGTTTCTCTTCAGGTTCTTTAAAATCAATGTTATCTGTAGATGATTGAATCGGTTGCAAAGAAACTACTTCAACCTCTACTTTCTCTACAACACTTTTCGGATTTTCATCACAAGAAATTGGTGATTCTTTCTTAGGATGAAGCATAGCAAACTCATCAAAAGTAACATCTCTGCTGATAATAATCTTAGATGAATTAGCACACCAAAATCTATAACCTTTTAGACTAGAAGCATAACCAAGAAAGATGCATTTTTTTGCTTTAGGCTCTAATTTGCCTTCATTAGCATGTGCATATGCTAAATATCCAAATATTCGAAGAGAAGAATAATCAGCAGATTTACCCAATTGTACCTCCTCAGGTGTTTTGCACCCAATATATGTGCAAGGAGAACGATTCATCAACCAAGCAGCTATATTCACTACTTCAGTCTAA
The DNA here is from genome assembly GCA_014182375.1 of Eucalyptus virginea. Taxonomy (NCBI): domain Eukaryota; kingdom Viridiplantae; phylum Streptophyta; class Magnoliopsida; order Myrtales; family Myrtaceae; genus Eucalyptus; species Eucalyptus virginea. Next base: position 15,343,492 of record CM024516.1, on the reverse strand, counting down.
AACTTCTTGCCTAAACCTACATTAGACAATAGGCACTTAGTCCTTTATGATAAGGCCTATTCATGCATTTTGCAATACCATTCTACTATGGTGTATTCATTATAGTATGATGCCTCATGATACCTTCAAATTTGCAAAACTCATTAAACTCACCCCCATAAAATTCTAGTCCATTATCTATTCTCAACCACTTAATCTTTTTACAAGTTTGCTTCTTAATTAATGCTTTCCATTGTTTAAATGTAACAAAAACATCACCTTTCTATTTTAGAAAATAAACCCAAACCTTTCTTGAAAAATCATCAATGAAAGTTGTCACGACCCGATCTTTGCCCTCATAACCTTTAGGGGAAAGGGAAGGAGGGGAAGGTCAAATTTAAAGGTACTTAACCACAGGAGTTTCCTCACAGTTCATATCCACAAAGATGTCATCACCTCGCCTTTCGGGATGAACCTCTTATGAGTTCCCTCACTCATGATCGTGAGCTATCTCAAGCACATACCTCGCATGACAGTGAAAGGTATCATGACCCTACCTCGACATCGCGGCATATCTTGATTGACGGTTTTAAGGTTGAAAGGAAACTGGACATAAATGTGAGTTTAAGGGTATTTCGATCATAATGGCCCTCTTGATAGTACGTCTTCGCCCATAAGATGGCATCACTTCATCCTACAAGGCACTGCCATGTCAAGTATGCTAAATTATGATCATGAACCTTTTTCTAAAGGTTCATACCCCTCACGACGAGTTTATTCAAATGCTCTAGTTGTTTCAAACAGTCTAGAAACAAGACGGGAGTCGCCATTAGCCTCGTTTTGAGGGTTAGCTAGAAAACCCAATTAAGGGTCAGGAGTTGTCCTTCGATTTCTAAGCAACCAAATATCTAGGTTCGGGGACTTGGGTTACACTAATATTTCTATTAGCGCCCTTTTGGTACCTAAGAGTATGTCGTGTTAGGTAAGGTGATCATGCATGTCTTTTTTACTTTTTTGAGGTCATTTACTTCTAAACTATGTGACCATGCATGGTTAATCATTTGTGTGCCATTCTATTTCTAAGAAAAGATAAAAGAAAGCACTCAATTGAATTGAAAAATGCGAAACGGTAAGTAAACAACAAAGGGAAGTAACAAATCTATCATGCAATCCTAAGGAAGGTAAAAAGAGAAATGAAATGAAAAGACAGGAAAGAAAAGAACCCACAACTTCTCGGGATTTTATACAAACAAGAGGAACTCGAGACATATGTCGAGGAGGAATGATACAAAAGTATGGTTGGAATGGACATCGACCTTTCGCCATCTTTGTGTCATCTTCATTTTCGAGATCCTAATCTGAACCTAGTCTAAGAACTGTAACTAGGTGCATACAATGGAAAGAAATAGGCATAGATATCAAAACAACCAAAAACATGACATAAGGCCAAGATCAATCAATCAAGAGAAGCAAAGTCTAAAATCAACCAAATTTGGGCCTCGAGGTCAACCTTTGCAGTTCATGTGTAGGTTCCTCTAGACACCTACCGAATTTATTTGATAACTTACAGTCATTTTTGACCAATTGTATTCTTGCATGGCTAGTAATACTTGTAAGTCCCAAACAAGGCATTCAATGTGATCCCCAAGATTTTTCCTCGATATCATGCATTGCTCCTAACATACATCTTGATGTCATATCCACAGGCGTGAATTAAACACACAGAAGGTCTTTTGGACCTTATTTCTCAATTATTCAAATAAAAGTGAACTATCGGCGGGTCACTTATTACCAAGGGCATGTACCAATCACAAACACAAGTGTTTCTAATGAATGGCATGATTATATGCATAAAAGGGGTACATGTGATTATCTTAAAGACGAGTTTGAAATCATCGATGCTAAAAAAAAAAAAAAATCGAAAGTTTTTAGGACAAGGTGATATCTAAGCTATGGAACACATTTCATTACCAAGGCTAGCTCAGAGCTCGCAAAAATGCACTCACAAGTATCGTAGGAATTTTAACTACAGTACAAACCATGATTTTCACAATGTCAAATTGAAGTTCAAAATGATTTGAAGACATTGTGGACTAAGGAATGCCTAAGCTGTGGAATGCATTTTATTACCAAGGCTAGCTCGAGGCTCACATAAACATACTCACAAGCATCATAAGTATTTTAAATATGGTCTAAACTATGATAGTCCCTAAGTCAAATAAAATATTGAAAAAAAGGAGTTTCTAAAGGGTTGCTTTTGGAAACATCACATATACCAAAGCAATTTCAAGATGTGATTTGAAAATCCAATTCATTGAAAGTCATTTGACAATGAAGATCAAAGCATTTAAAACAACTTTCATGAAGACAACATGGCCTAATTTCATGCACAATCTAGCCTAAAAGGTTTAGCTAAACAATCACAACAATAGGTTCATATCAGGAAATTTTAGACCAAGTGCGACAAATCAACAAAATTGGATAGTATTCATTGATGATCTATCTATGATCAAATTTTATAACATGCATAACATGATATAGAACAACTTTCATGAAGAAATTTTTCCTAAACGAGCTAAACATGATTTTATAAAAATCGGACAAGCTACAATGCATCAGGAAACTGCCAAAACAATAGGAGACTCAGTTATTACTACCAAGGTTTAACATACTAAATGAAGTCTAAAAATCACGAAATTTTCACACAACATAGTCAACATGGTAATAAACAAACCTTATTAAGGGACGAAGTCAAGAATCCTTACAAAAAAAATGGTACGAAAATGGCAACGTTCTGTCTAAACAGGGGTAATGTCAAGCCTCAATCCTCCCCGAGCGCGTGCCCATCCCTCGGTGGTCAATTAAATAGCGACGTCTCAGGATGCGTCACCGACCCATTTGTTTTAATGCGCATGCGGAAGCGAATAAATAAATTCCCAGACAATAACAAGATGGGATAGAAAAGTAGGGCCAAAAATTTCGAAAACCAAACCACACCTTTATACATATCACACAAAATCATTTACAATACTAGATGGTATATATATATATATATATACAAGGTTTGCAAAAAGGGGGGACTATAGATCCTCTAGTCAGTCGAATCCTCAATTGAATACTCCAGGGTCCATGGCTCCAATGGACTCAGGTCCACTACTGAACCACTTGGTGGGTCGGCCGTGCCTTTCCCAAAAGCAACCTCTAGCACCGATATAGGGACCTTAGATTTCGGTATGGGACCTTCATTCTGTCCATTTCGCTCATGATAATACCATGATCTATATTGGTGGGATACCTTATGGGGTAGACCTGTATCAACGCAGCCACGGACCTCACGATTTCATAGATCCATCCCCTCGGCTTCCCATGAAGTGGAATATAACACCTCTGCTTGGTAACCTTCTTCGGTTGGCTAAAATGCTCGGGAGGAGCTATCATCTAAGGACTTAAAAATGTTATCCCATAATGGGGTAAGACAACGTCTCAGCAAGTTCACCCCCTAAGCCCCGACTAGGAAGGAAATACGCCCTAAGGGCTGCCAAGCACAAGCACAAGACAGACCTTTGTCCAAGTTCCTTCCTGCAAGTCAGTACAATTCATATAATCCACAAATCACATCAACCAATAAAAATTGTCAAATCAGATCGAACCATCGACCAATTGATCCAGTCGATGCCATGTCATCAAGACCATCTCTCAGTCAACCCATTTAATATTATCTATAAAGTCCGATCACATCAAGGATTGCTCATCCTAAGTTGAAGATAGATAGTATAGCTCACTCTAAGCTGATAAAGTATACTGTTCACTCTAAGCCGATATATCAAGGCCCTCGGGTTGATAGAGTATACTGACCATGCTCACTAGAAGCTACTAAGGTATACTGCTCACACTAAGCTTATATATCAAGGCCCGCAGGCTGATATAGTATACTGGTATACTGCTCACTCTAAGCTGACATATCAAGCTTGTAGGTTGATATAGTATATTATCCTGATCATTCAACAATTTCACTACTTCTATCCTTCCCGATAAAAATAACCGTGTATGGGTACATGGTCGGCCTTAGCCAAAATATAATATTTTTCCTTTAAAAAATCCCACTAATTCCAATAGTCCACAAACACATTTTTGGCGTTGTAAACCGATGCCTGGTATTTTCTAATTAAGTACCGAAATTATTAAATTTTGGGATAAACACCCCACAATTACAATCCACACTTAAATTGCACAAACCAGCACTCAATTAAATAAACCAAGCATACCATTGCAATCAGCATGAAATTCTAGTCACCGGCTATTCTGGTCTAATTTTCGGAAAATAATAATTAATTAAATAACCAAAATTAATTAATAAAAACCAATAAATGCAATTTAGGCCGGAAAAGCCTAATTAAACACCGAAACGGGCTCTGAAAAATTCCAAACTACTCTAGATAAATACTACAACTTATCTAGGCTCTAATTACGCTACTCTATCCACCTAACATGCAATAACGATTAATTAAATTGCTAATCTATTCTAACTAGCCACCTAATATGTTCTTAACTTAAACTAATCAACCATTAAGTATAATTAACTCCTTGAGCAGAGATTAATGAGTAAACTCACTGGATTTGTGAGTCAATGAGTTCACTTCGACGGGGACGCGAAGACGGGCCATAAACTCCAAAGCGGGGGCACCAAGCAGGGCTAGGAAAGGCTCGGAAACAGGCCTTGAAGGTCCAAAACCCTTGCTGGGTCTCGGTTATGGACGGTGGGCCGAGAGAGCTGCTTCGATAGTAGGTTCAGCTGGAAACAGCCCAGGTGAGTGGGCGAGCGGCTGCAGCAGTGGTGATGACGTTCCACGGTGGTGAGGTGGCAACGGAGGAGCTCCGGCTGAGCTCGATGACTACGAGGTAGGCTTAGGAATGGTCTAGACTCATGGCTGAAGTAGGACGATGTGCGGGACGAGTGGCTGGCGTGCGACGCGCGACAGTGACACGATGGAGCTGGCGGAGGTCGGACGAGTGTGCAAAGGGCAAGGGGAGGAGGCTGTGGCTTTCTCTACAAATTTTGAAGCTTCTCTGGTCTAGAAAATGGAGAATTCGACTAAGGGGAAGGAGAAAGGGGACCGACTGCCTTTAGAGGGTCCCTCCAAGCTCATCTTCTATCATTTTGTCCCCTAAAAGAGGTCCCACTTGTTGCTGGCTTCCTCAGCACGCTTGCAGCCCACAAAGCTTTCCTAGGAAGCCATTAAGAGGGTCCAAAAGTTGAGGGGCATTGGGGGCTACGAATTTGGACTTGATTTTCTCCAAATTGGATCAATCCTCTTTCAATTGAAGTCAAATTTCGGTCCTATAAAATCCACCGTGGTGTCCTTGTTCCCTTTGACATTTTTCATTGCCAATAGAACCAACTTGCATCCAAAAAACGCGATAAAAAACGGTCCCTTGAATTTTCCGAACAAAAACGGCCTTATATTGACTTTTCACCAAAAATCTCGGTTTGCAAAAAAATCTTCGGAGGATGAGTCGACGTTCCTAAAATGACTTGTGACATGACAGAACTTTCAATTTCTGAAATCGGATTCAAACTCGCGGTTAATTTCAATCTGGTGCAATTTTAGCGTGACCTAGACTACCGGGTAGCTTTCAGAAATTTTTTTAGTACAAATGACTCGTGGTCGATTTTCTTCGAGCCACAATAAACCTCTTCGACACATTAGCGACTCTCGGTGGTCATGAAAATCTCGAGGTTTCAAATATGGACACAGGGTACCAAAAAGATGAAAAAAATTAGTTTAGTACCGATCGACGAGAATTTTGCAATTTAGTGGAATCATCCACATTTAGCCACACATCTTTGTCGAATCGACCTATCTCTTATCTCTTATCAATTTTTAACTATGCCGTAATGATCTCTGCAGATGAGCACGGTCGAGTAGTCGATTCCTAGTCGAATTCTCAAGTTTATTGCATTAAACTCCCTTAATGACTTCCTTAGATAGTTTAGTTATCTCATGAGTGATCAGCTAAAAGAATAGCATTATAGGCGCATCGATGAAATGCCTGATTTATTTAATTGAAATTAGGACTAAAATTCTAGGATGTCACAACTCTTTCCCTCTTATAAAAATTTCGTCATCGCAATTTAAACCATTACAATACTTTAAACAAAAAGGTGGGGGTACAGTCGTCTCATCGATTCTTCACTTTCCCAAGTTGCTCCTTCAGTGCCGTGGTGTTACCAGACCACTTTGACCAATGGGATGGTCTTGGTGCGTAGAACCTGTTCTTTTCGATCCACCATCTAAACCAAGCTTTCAACATACGACATTCTGTTGTTCATGTCCAATTCTTCAAATTTAAGTACGTGGGTCGGGTCAGGCTCATACTTCCTTAACATCAACATGTGAAAGACGTCATGCACTTGCGCCAATCTCAGCGACAATGCAAGACAATATGCTAGGTTCCCGATTCTCTCTAGAATCTCAAAGGGACCTACGTACCTCGGACTCAGCTTTCCTTTCTTGCCAAGGTACTTAGCACGAAGTACCTCTCATTGGTGACACTTTCAGAAAAACGTGATCACAAACTTGAAATTTCAATGGTCTTCGGTGCTTGTCTGCGTAACTTTTCTAGCAGCTTTAAGCAGTCTTTAATCTACCTCTGATGATTGCAACTGCATTCACTGACTACTGAACCAACTCTGGGCCTGTGATCTTTTTTTCCCCAACTTCATTCCAGCACACTGGCGTTCTGCACGCTTTGCCATACAACGCTTCGAAATGAGACATATGAATGCTCTGCTAGTAGTTGTTATTATAGGCAAACTCAACAAGATGAAGTTGTGCCTTCTAGCTTCCCTTGAACTCCAACACACAAGCTCGTAGCATGTCTTCGAGGGTTTGAATCATCCTCTCAGACTAGCCATTCGTCTGAGAATGGCATGCCGTACTATACTGCATTTTTGTACCTAAAGAAGCATGCAAACTCTTCCAAAAAGCAGTTGCGAATCTCGGGTCTTGGCTGAAGTTGTCATCACCGGCACTCCGTGCAAACGAACAATCTAACGTACATACAACTCCGCTTGTCGATCCAGATCAAGGTCCTTTCATACTGCGATGAAGTGAGCCGACTTTGTAAGTCTGTCGACCACTACCCAAATTGAATCATTACCCCTCTGACTCCTTGGTAAGCCTGTCACAAAATCCATCGTGATGTGGTCCCACTTCCACTCTGGATTCTCGAGAGGTTGCAGAAGTCCTCCTGGCTTACAATGTTGTGCCTTCACTTGCTGACATGTCAGACACTTGGTGACATGCTTGGCAATGTCCACCTTCATACCAAACTACTAATAGTGTTGACGCAGATTTTGATACATCTTCATACTGCCAGGATGAATGCTATAACTACTACGATGAGCTTCTAATAAGATTTCCTCTCTAAGCTCTGAATCGAATCGTCCTCAGAACCTCATTGTTCCATCCTCAGAACCCTCAAAAATCTGAAAATCAGCATTTCTCTTATTGGTGTCCTCTTGTAGAATCTTCTAAACATCTGAGTTTGTCGATTGAAGTAATTTAATCCTGATCTAAACATCCAATTCAATTCTAAAGCTGGCTATAAGATTTGAAAGGTGGCCTACCTCAAACTTGAAAACTGAATCTCAAGCCATTTCGAGTAAATTCCACTCCTTAACCAACATATGTGCGACTAAAGATTTCTGACTCAAAGCATCGGTGACCTTATTCACCTTCCCGCGGTGATATAAGATATCACAATCATAGTCTTTTAGAAGTTCCATCTAGCGACGTTGCCTCATATTCAACTCCTTCTGAGAGAATAGATACTTAAGACTTTGATGGTCAGTGAAGATCTAGAATCTTTCCTCGCACAAATAATGTCACCAAATCTTCAAAGCAAAAATGATTACTGGGAGTTCTAAGTCATGCATCGGGTAATTATGCTCATGAGGTCTCAACTGGTGAGAGGCGTATGCAACAACCCTACCATGTTGCATCAGCACGCAACCCAATCCTTTGAACGACGCATCACTATAGATCTTGCATCCTCCAGGACCAGATAGTATGGTCAGCATAGGTTCGGTAGTCAACTTCTACTTAAGCTCTTCAAAACTACACTCGCACTTGTTTGTCCACACAAATTTTTCTTCCTTCTTCAAGAGTCGAGTCAACAGCGATGCCAAAGCCGAAAATCCTTCCACGAACCTTTGGTAGTAACCTGCCAAACCCAAAAAACTTCTTATCTCTATCATTGTAGTCGGTCTTGGCCAGTTGATCACTGCTTCAATCTTGGTTGGGTCCACGGAGATTCTTTCGCCTGAAATCACGTGACCTAGGAACATAACACGAGTTAACCAAAACTCGCACTTGCTGAACTTAGCATATAATTGATGAATCCTTAGAGTCTGCAGTACCATTCTCATATGACTCTCATGCTCTTCATCACTCCTCGAATACGCTAGAATATCTTCGATAAACATGATCACAAACTGATCCAGGTATTCTTTAAACACTCGGTTCATCAGATCCATAAAAATAACTGGGGCATTCGTCAAACCGAACGGCATTACAGTGAACTTGTAATGGCCGTATCAAGTACGAAACGCTAACATTGGAATGTTCTCCTTCCTAATTCTCAGCTGATGATATCCTATCCTCAAGTTGATTTTTGAAAATATCAATGCTCATTGTAACTGGTCAAACAAGTCATCGATCCTCGTGAGTGGATACTTGTTCTTGATCGTCACCCGATTGAGTTGATGATAGTCGATGCACAAATGCAACAAACCATCTTTCATATTTCCCGCTCTAGGATAGAACTGGTGCTCCCCAAGATGATGCACTGGGACGTATGAATCCCTTATGCAACAATTCCTGCATCTGCACCTTCAGTTCCTTCAACTCAGATAACGACGTCTGGTAAGGAGCCTTAGAGATTAGCTCTGTCCCGGGAGCTAATTCAATCACAAACTCGATCTCTCTTTGGCGGTAGGCCTGGCAATTCCTTCGGAAATACATCTGAAAATTCTTGCACCACTAAGATATCTTCGATCTTCAGCTCCTCAATTGTCGTATCCACGACAGTTACCGGGTAACCTTGATAACCCCCATATAATAAATAGGTTGCCTCAAGCAACGAGATCAAGGTAATCGAGGGTTCTCCTCGACTTCCAACAAACTCGAAACTTTCACCCTTTAACGGGTCAAACTAAATCGCTTTACGATAGTAGTCCATCTTAGCTCGTTGCTTGGTGAGCTAGTCCATGCCAATTATCAAATCAAAGTCATACATGGCTAGGACTAATAAGTCTATCCTCTCCTCTCGTTCACCAATCGCTAACTTGCAACTAGAACAATCCAATGCAGACAACACCTTATCCTTCAACGCTATAGATATGCTAACCACTGACTCCAATAATTCAAGACTTAATCCTATCAACTTAACATATTACTCGGCAATAAAAGAATGAGTTGCTCCAGGGTTGTATAAAGCATATGCAGCATAGTTGTTCAGTGAAATCGTACCTGTAATTACATCAGGCGCACCTTCTGCCTAACCTCTAGTGATGGCATACATTGTCCCTTGAACTGAGGGTCTGATCTGCCCACCCTACGGTGCAAATTATGGCGCTAACCCCCTAATCTGACCCATTGGTGGCGGCGGCGGTAACTGCTATTGTCCCCTTGGTCTTCTGGGACAATCTCTGGCCATATGACCCTGTTGGCCACATTCAAAACAGGCGCCTGTTCTTCAAGGGCACGGGGTCATACCATGTCGTCTTCCACAGAAGTGACATAGGCCATTCTGACTTGGCGCTGTCTTTCCAATTTCACCCTTCCTGTTGGGTAAAACATGGAATCTTTCTCCTGTCATAAGCCTCTTCCCATGTCAGTTCCCATCTCGATTCGAATTAAACCTTGATCTAGACAAGACGGCTTGTTCATTCAAACTTCTTTCTATCAACCGGGCTCGATTGTACACTTCACAATAGTCCTTCAGATCAGCGGCACCAATGGTTGTTTCAGCTAGCCAAAGGCCATTCCTGAACCTTCGAGCTTTGTCTTCTGGATCCTCTATCAACCTTGGAGCATAATGAGAAAGCTCTGCAAACTCGACCTCATACTGGTCAACAGTCATGATCCCTTAGCGGAGGCGTTGAAATTCCTCCATCTTCTGTTCTCGAGCGCTACCCGAAAAGTACTTGTCGTTGAATGCTCTAAGGAAAGCATCCCACATTGGGATTACTCCTCCTGGGAACACTATATCTCTGGTGGCTCTCCACTATGTATTTGTGTTACCCTGTAGTTAATATACTGCCAGGGCAACTCTTTCCTCCTCATTGCACCTCAGAAGTGCAAAAGCCTTTTCCAGGTCTTGAATCCACAGCGAGGTAGTCTCCGAGTCTCCAGTACCAGTGAACCTCAGCGGGTTCAGTTTCAAGAACTGCTCCACTAACTTGTGAATTGGTCTCTCCCTCTCCATAACTATGTTCCCAGCTGGAACTTCAGTAAGTGCAGCAATGGCGGCGGCCTCAACGGTGGCGGCAACGACAGCAATAGTAGTAGCTTCAGTGGTGGCGGCAGTGGCAGTGGCAGTGGCTTGATTCTGGGCCTGTTGCCCCATCAGATCTCTCATCGTTTCAAGTGCCTACATGATCCCTTTAAACCTAGGATCACCAGGGTTTACTACCCCAGCACCAATAGGAGGTGGTGCTACTCCACTGGCGTTAACCTAAGCTAGCGCTCTCTTATGGCCTCCTCGACTACTGACCCTCGTTGGCGTCCTACACCGAGTAACAGGCCCTATAGTATGCTTTCTTGGAGTCCTCTACTCCTGATCACTCATCATGCAAGTTTTCTATAGAAACTTGCCTTCCAATTCCACATAGAATAAGAAGTTGAGCGATCAACACAAACAATTAATTGTACAAAACAACTAACACAGACATGCACAGCATGAAATAAAGGCCATTCCTACTAACTATCCTATAAACCATCGCACCTTATCACTCCAACCATCGACCAATCAATCCAGTCGATGACATGTCATCAAGACTATCTCTCAGTTAACCCATTCAATATTATCTATAAAGTCCGATCACATTAAGGACTGCTCACCCTAAGCTGAAGATAAATAGTATAGCTCACTCTAAACTGATATATCAAGGCCCTCAGGCTGATATAGTATATTGACGATGCTCACCAGAAGTCGCTAAGATATACTGCTCACACTAAGCTAATATATCAAGGCTCGCAGGCTAATATAGTATACCGGTATACTGCTCACTCTAAGCTGACATATCAACGCCTGCAAGTTGATATAGTATACCATCCCGATCATTCGACAATTTCACCACTTCTATCCTTCCCGATAAAAATAATCATGTGTGGATACACGGTCGGCCTTGGCCAAAATACAATATTTTCCCTTTTGAAAATCCCACTAATTTCAATAGTCCACAAACACATTTTTGGCGTTGTAAACTAATGCTCGGTATTTTCTAATTAAATACCGAAATTATTAAATTTTGGGATAAATACCCCAAAATTACAAGTCACACTTAAATTGCACAAACCAGCACTCAATTAAATAAACCAATCATACCATTTGCAAATAGCATGAAATTTCGGTCACCAACTATCCCGGTCTAATTTTTGAAAAATAATAATTAATTAAATAATTACCAAAATTAATTAATAAATACCAATAAATGCAATTTAGGCCGGAAAAGCCTAATTAACCACCGAAATGAGCCTGGAAAATTCTGAACCACTCTAAATACTATTATAGCTTATCTAGGCTCTAATTATGCTACTCTAACCACCTAACATACAATAACGATTAATTAAATTGCTAATATATTCTAACTAGCCACCTAATCCGTACTTAACTTAAACTAATCAACTATTAAGCATAATTAACTCCCTAAGCGGAGATTAGTGAGTAAACTCACTGGATTTGCGAGCCAGTGAGTTCACTTCGACGAAGACGCGAAGACGGGCCATAAACTCGAAAGCGGGGGCACTGAGTGGGGCTGAAAAACGCTCGGAAATGGGCCTTGAAGGTCCAAAACCATTGTTGGGTTTCGATTTTGGACGGTGGGCCAAGAGAGCTACTTCGATGATCAGTTGAGCTAGAAACGGCCCAGGCGAGTGGGCGAGCGGCTGCAAAGGCGATGATGACGTTCGATAGTGGCGGGAGGGCAACAAAGGAGCTCTGGTTAAGCTTCACGGCCACAGGGGAGGCTTGGGAACGGTCTGGACTCACGGCTGAAGTAGGACGACGCGCGGGACGAGCGACTGGCGTGCGGGTTGCTACGGCGACGCAACAGAGCTGGCGGAGGTCAGATGGGCGTGCGACAGGCAAGGGGAGGAGGCTGTGGCTTTCTCTGCAAATTTTGAAGATTCTTTGGTCTGGGAAATGGAGAAGTCGACCAAAGGGAAGGAGAAAGGGGACTGACTGCCTTTGGAGGGTCCCTCCAAGCTCATCTTCTATCCTTTTGTCCCCTAGAAGAGGTCCCACTTGTTGCTGGCTTCCTTAGCACACTTACAGTCCACAAAGCTTCCCTAGGAAGCCATTGAGAGGATCCAAAAGTTGAGGGGCATGGGGGGCTACGAATTTGGACTTGATTTTCTCCAAATTGGATCAATCATCTTCCAATTGAAGCCAAATTTCAATCCTATAAAATCCACCACAGTGTCCTCGTTCCCTTTGACATTTTTCCTCATCAATAGAACCAACTTGCATCCCAAAAACGTGATAAAAAATGGTCCCCGAATATTTCGGACAAAAACGACCCTATATTGACTTTTCATCAAAAATCTCGATTTGCAGAAAAATCTTCGGAGGATGAGTCGACATTTCTAAAATGACTCGTGACATGACAGAACTTTCAATTTTTGAAATCCAAACTTGTGGTTAATTTCAATCTGTCGCGATTTTGGTATGACATAGCCTACTGGGTAGGTTTTTGAAATCTTTTTAATGCAAATGACCCGTGGTTGATTTTCTTTGAGCCATAATGAAGCTCTTCGACACATTAGCGACTCTTAGTGGTTGTGAAAATTTCGAAGTTTCAAAGACGGATATAGGGTACCAAAACGACAGAAAAATCATTATAGTACTAGTCGACGAGCATTTTGCAATTTGGTGGAATCACTCACATTTAGCCACACATCTCTGTTGAACCATCCTATCTCTGATCTCTAATCGATTTTTAACTATGCCGTAATGATCCCTGCAAATGAGCATAGTCGAGTAGTCAATTCCTAGTCGAAATAGACTACTCGACCGTGCTAATCTGTAAGCATCATTACGGCATTATCAACATCGATCAGAGATCAGAGATATGTCGATTCAACTGAAATATGTTATCAAAGTATGGGTGGTTCTACCTGATTGCAAAATTCTCGTCGATCGGCACTAGATCGATTTTTCTGTCGTTTTAGGTACCTTGTGTCCGTATTTGAAACCTGGAGACTTTCACGACAACTGAGAGTTGCCAATGTGTCGAAGATGTACATTGTGACTTGAGATAAATTGATCACGGGTCAATTGCACCAAAAATTTTGGAAAGCTACCCAGTAGGCTAGGTCACGCTAAAATCGTGGTAGATTGAAATTAACCGCGAATTTGAACTCGATTTCATAAATTGAAAGTTCTGTCATGTCACGATTTATTTTAAGAACGTCGACTCATCTTTTGAAGAATTTTCGGCGAGTTCGGGATTTTTACGAAAAATCAATTTAGATGATTTAGAAAAGAACGGAAATTTGGATGGGCCAAATTGAGTGAATTTTTGGCCTTCTTAGTGAGTTATTTGGTGAGAGGAAATTGTGGAAATCATGTGGGCATCTTTCTCGGCAAAATTGAACGTCAAATTGGAGAATTGATGAAGGAATCAAAGCTTTATTTGTAAAATTCTGAGGTCGGTACAAAGGTTGCGACTTGTGGACATCAACTTGGTTATTTGTGGAATTTTATGTGCATAAAGTATTGGGGGATAATAAGGATATACATGAAAACTTGTGGGACCAAGGAATGTTGAATTCAAGATATTTTCTTTTACTTTTTGGCCTTACTTTCTCTCCCTCGTGCATTTCCCCCATCCGACCGTTTTCCCCCATGCCGAAGCTCTTTTTCTCTCTTTGACTTGGACTTTTACTTTCTCTCTCTCGCCAGACTCCCTCATGCTCACGTCTCTCTCTCTCTCTCTCTCTCTCTCTCTCTCTCTCTCTTAATTTTACACGTTACCTTTCCCCTTCAGGCGACAACCCCCTTACTCTCTTATCCTTTCCTCTCTCCCTGCCGACGTCTCTTTCTCTCTCTCCTCCCTCGTTCTTCTTCGATCACCTGCCTTTTTCCTTCCCTCGACCCAACTGTCTTCTGCTTTCTTCATTTCTATTTTCTTCGAAGCTCAGCCCCACTCACGCCGCCTGCTTCTTTTCCACTTTCACGCTGCACGTCCTTCACCACATTCTGTCTCCACCAGCTCACCCCTCTCTAGTCAGCTTCTCTTCTCCAATGAAGCCCCACGTTGACTACTCCACCAAATTTTCATTTCCGCGGGCCACTTCGGTCTTGATGCCTCATCTTCAACCGACCAGCCCCACTCCATTCCCTCGTGTAGCAGCGTCACTCCACCGAAGTCAACACCCCAGCGGGACCCTTGATGTCAACCCGCATCTCCATCGAGCCCACCACAGAATAGCCGCTGTTTAGCCACCTCCAAACCTCATTGTAGCCTGTTGTTCAGCCCAGTCGAGGACCGAAGACAGCACCTAGGGTCGTGAGCCTAGCAAGGTTTTCAAGTCCTCCCGAGCTACTGTTGGTGCCGCCGCTTTGGAGTTTATCGGCCGTTGTCGCGTCACCATCACCGTCAACCAGTTTTCGCGTTAATCTAGTGAATTTACTCACTAGTCCCCGCTTAGGAAGTTAATTATGCTTAAGGGTTGATTAGTTTAAGTGAAGTATGGATTAAGTGGCTAGTTAGAATAGAGTAGCAATTTAATCGTTCAATATTGCATGTTAGGTGGCTAGAGTAGTATAATTAGCAAGTAGATAAGCTATAGTATTTATCTAGTGAGGTTCGGAATTTTTCCGATCCTGTTTCGATATTTAATTAGGCTTCTCGGCCTATGTGTGCATTATTGATATTTATTAATTATTTTCCGTAATTATTTAATTATTTTTTATTTTTCGAAAAGTAGACCGAGATAGCCAGTGACCGGAATTTTCTGTTGATTGCGATGGTGTGATTGGTTTATTTATTTGACTGTTATTTTGTGCAAATTGCGTGTTGATTTGAACTTTGCGTATTTATCCCAAAATTTATTCAATTTCAGTAATTAATTAGAAAATAATGAGCGTCGGTTTACAATGCCCAAAATGTATTTATGGACCATCGGAACTAGTGGGATTTTCAAAAAGGGAAAATATGATATTTTGGCTAAGGCCGACCATATACCCACATACGATTATTTTTATCGGGTATGATAAAAATGGTGAAATTCTCAGTTGGTGAGAACAATATACTATATCATCCTGAGGGCTTTGATATGTCAGCTTAGTGCGAGCAGTATACTTTATTAGCTTAGAGTGAGCATCAGGGGTATACTATATTAGCCTGCGGGCTTGGATATGTTAGTTTAGTGTGAGCAGTATACCGATATACTATATCAGCCTAAAGGCTTCGATATATCAACCTAGTGCGAGCAGTATACCTTATCAGCTTAGTGTGAGCTATATTATTTATAAGCTTAGTGCGAGCTATACTATTTATCTTCAGCTTAGAGTGAGCAATTCTTGATGTGATCGAACGTGATAGATAGTATTAAATGAATTGACTGAGAGACGGTCTTGATGACACGGAATTGACTAGGTCGATTGATCGTTGACTCGATCTAATGTGATGATTTGATTTATTGAAGTGATTCGTTGAAATTATAAATCGTACTAACTTGCAGGAAGGAACCGAGGCAAAGGTAAGTCCTGTAGCTTGTGCTTGTGTTTAGGCAGCCCTTGGGACATGTTTTCTTCCTAGTCGGGACATAGGGAGTGAACTTGCTACGACGTCGTCTCATCCTATTGTGGGATAACATTTTCAGATTCTTAGATGGCGAATCCCCTGGGCATCATGGTCGTCCCATGAGGGTTACCAAGCGGGTTTCTAGTTACCCCGATCCTGGAAGTTTTTGGGTCTATGAGCTGGTTGTAACCACTGTCTAGGTCGAAGAAGTTCCATATCAGGAGATACCTAATCGATTCAGAGCGTGGTTCTGCTACACTCCCAACGGTGTTAGGCTAGGTCCCCTTAGGACTTTCAATATCCCCACTATGGTGATTGATGCTGCTCTCGACGAGGACCCAGCTGACCCTCCTGATGGCGTAGTGGAAAACCCGTCGTCCTGCCCTACTCTTGTGGACACTAAAGAATCGGCGAACGAATCAGACTAGCTAGTCATAGAGCAGCTTGTGTCGAGAATCGATCCTTTTGTAGACCTTGTAAATATTGGCTAGTAATGTATATGAATTAGTTTGATATGTATAAAGGTGTGATTTGGTTTTCCAAAATTGTGGCCCTACTTTTCTATCACATCTTGTTGTTGTCCGGTGATTTATTTATTCACTTCCGCATGTGTATTAAAATAAATGGGTCGGCACGCGTCCTGGGACGTCGCTATTTAATCAACCACCGAGGGATGGGCACACGCTTAGAGGATCGAGGCGTGACATCCCCGTTTAAGTGGTATTAGAGCAAGGTTAGTGTTTGGAGTGATAAGGTGCAATGTGATTTGGGATAGTTACTAGGAAAAGCCACTTTTAATTTGTCAATACATGTGAGTGATAGCTGATTGGTAGCTGGTTTATGGGGTCACTCAAATTCTAATTTGGTATTTGAATTGGAAAGCAAGTTTCTATAAAGAATTTGTGTGATGAGTGACTAGGAGCAGAGGACTTCCAGGAAAAGGGCAGTAGGCTTTGCGACTCGAGGTAGGACGCTGACAAGAGTTGGTACCCAAGGTGGTTGTGGTAGAGTGCAAGCTGAGGCCAACGCAAGTGTAAGAGTACCGCCGCAGGTTGGTACTAGTGTAGCAGCACCGAGCGATCCTAGGTTCGACGGAATCGTTCAGGCGCTAGTCACCCTTGGGAACTTATTGGGTCGGCAAGCTCAGGACCAAGCCGCTGCTGTTGCCACCGTATCTACCGCCACCAGTGTCATAACCATTGATGTTGCTGCACCTGTTGAGGCCCAACCTGGAGTTGTGATCGGGGAGCAAGCTATTGCATCTGAGTCACGATTCAGTTCCAGCAAAGAGGATAACCGACTGGGGAAGGGATCGATGTTAGAAGAAAGGTATCCTATTCCGCCCAATAAGAAGGGCGGGATTGGAAACCAGCGTGGAGCCAAAATGTCGTGTGTCACTTCTGTGAAAGATGGTATGGACCAACCCCGTGCCATTTTGGGACGAGTGCTTGTTTTGAGTGTGACTAGTAGGGTCACTTGGCCAGAAACTGTCCACTCAGGCAAATGGGATCAACCCTACAGGAGACAGAAGACCCACCAGATGTGTGCCACCACTACCGATAGAATAAAACATAGGGGATGTGCTGCAGGACATACAGTGGGGCACTCAGAACAAGCCTCCAATGCAGAGAAGGGTGCATGCTATCACCCAACAGGAGATAGAGGACCCACCAAATGTGCGTCGAGTTTGTAGTAGGAAGCATGGATCAACCTAGTGTCTTGATATTATGGGAGCGTGCCATAGATGTTGCCAACACAGTCATCAGGTGAGGAATTGTCTACGTAGGTTCAAGGGAGCACAAGTACCGCTGCCGCAGATAGCACGTCACTAGGATGGCGAAAGGAACAAGAATGAACTGAACCATGCGCCAATCCAAGGAAGAAGGTTTTTGAAGCGTTTTTCATCAGAGTAGCACAGTGGGATTTCGAGTGAAGGTTGTAGAATTTTTGTTGTTGAGATAAAGTAGTAGAAAAAAGAATCTCTAACTATAGATGTACTCAAATGGTTTGCCTATGTATAACTTTAATGTTATATGAAAGGGCGGTTCGATGAGCTTTTGTTGTAATGAATGGTGATAGTAATACAATACAGTTTGATCCATTAGCATGCAAAAGATTCAAATTATTAAGAGTCGAGGAGGATCCTCGATCCCTTTTTATTTCGTCACTTAAGGCAACCGATTTTTGGATGTGGGTTGCCAAATTTATTGGGCAACTATGGTGGATGCGTTAGTTGAGGAATCGAATATGGAGGACATAGCCGTGGTATAGAAGTTTTTTGAGGTGTTTCCTGAAGAATTGACAGGGCTACTGCCAAAGTGGGAAATAGAATTTGTGATCGAGTTAGCACTCGAGATGGAGTCAATCTCTAAGTCTCCTTACCGGATGTCATTGTCTGAGTTGAAAGAACTAAAGGTACAGATGCAAGAATTGTTAGATGAGGGATTCATACGTCCCAATGCATCACCTTGGGGAGCACCAGTTCTGTTCTAGACCAGGAAATATGAAAGATGGTTCGTTGCGTTCGTGCATCGATTATCGTTAACTCAATCAGGTGATGATCAGGAACAAGCATCCACTGTCAAGGATCGACGACTTGTTTGACCAGCTACAAGGAACATCGATATTTTCAAAGATCAACTTAAGAACAAGGTACCATCAGCTGAGAATTTATGAATTGTGCACTAAGTTCAGCAAGTGCGAGTTTTGGTTGACTCATGTGGCATTTCTAGGTCACGTGATTTCAGGCAAAGAAATCTCCGTGGACCCATCGAAGATAAAAGCAATTATCAGTTGGCCAAGACTGACTACAGTGATAGAAATCAGAAGCTTTCTAGGTTTAGCAAGGTATTACAAAAGGTTTGTGGAAGAGTTTTCAGCTTTAGCCTCACCATTGACTCGACTCTTGAAAAAGGAAGAAAAGTTCATGTGGACAGACAAATGCAAGTGTAGTTTCCAAGAGTTTAAACAGAAGCTGACTTCCGCACCTGTGTTGACATACCATATGGTCCTGGAGGATACGAGATCTACAGCAATGTGTCATTCAGAGGACTGGATTGCGTGTTGATGCAACATGACAGGGTTGTTGCATACGCATCTCGTCAGATGAGATCTCATGAGCTAAATTACCTAACGCATGACTTAGAACTTGCTGCAATCATTTTCGCTTTGAAGATTTGGAGACATTATTTGTGTGGAGAAAGATTCTAGATCTTCATAGACCATCAAAATCTTAAGTACTTATTCTCTCAGAAGGAGTTGAATATGAGACAGCGTCACTGGGTGGAACTTCTAAAGGACTATGATTGTGATGTTCTATATCACCCTAGAAAGGCGAATAAAGTCGCAGACGCCTTGAGTCGGAAGTCTTCAGTCACACAGATGATGATCAAGGAATGGATTTTACTCGAGAGAGTTTGAGATTCGGTTTTCAAGTTTGAGGTAGGCCACCTTTCAAATCTTATGGCCACCCTCAAAATTGAGCCAGAAGTGCAAATTAGAATTAAGACACTTCAACTAACAGATCTTCATATTCATAAGATTTTGCAAGAGAACAACGATAAAAGAAAGGCTGGTTTACAAATTTCTGAGGATGAAACATTGAGGTTCCAAGGATGATTGTGTGTACCTGACGATGTAGAGCTTAAAGAAGAGATCTTGTCAGAAGCTCATCATGGCAGTTACAGCATTCATCCTGGCAGTATAAAAATGTATTAGAATCTGCGTCAACATTATTGGTGATCCGATATGAAGGCGAATATCACCTAGCATGTCGCCAAGTGTCTGAAATACCAGTAAGTGAAGGCATAGTATGGTAAACCGGGAGGACTTCTGCAACCTCATGAGGTTCCAAAGTGGAAATGGGAGCACATCACGATAGACTTTGTGATAGGCTTACCAAGGAGTCAGAGAGGTAATGATTCCATTTGGGTAGTGGTCGACAGACTAACGAAATCGGCTCATTTCGTCACAATTAGAAGGGACTTTGGTTTGGACAGGCATGCAGAGTTGTACATGCATCAGATCGTTCAATTGCCTGGAGTGCTGGTGACGAATATATATCAGACCTAGACTCGAGGTTCCCAATTTCAGCAGAATAGTTAGATGGTTCTTTTTGAAGCATTGCATAGTAAAGTGTACAAAACTTCAGTTATGGAAAGGAAGTTTGATGATGAAAGATCATAGCCTAGAGTTAATACAACAGTCAGTTGCAAATACCAGTGACAGATTAAAGACTGCTCAAAGTCGCCAGAAATTGTTTTGTTAAGCATTGAAGGCTAGAATTCCAAGTTGGTGATTACATCTTTCTAAAGATGCCACCAATGAGAGATACTTCGTGCTCTAGAAAGAAAGGGAAGCTGAGTCCGAGGTACGTAGGTCCCTTTGAGATTCTGTGGAGAATCGGGATCCTAGTGTATCATTATGCATTGCCGCCGAGGCTGGCACAAGTGCATGATATCTTTCACATGTCGATGTTAATGACGTATGAGCCTAACTCGACTCACATGTTAAATCTTGAGGAATTAGATGTGGACAACAAAGTGTCGTATGTGGAAAGCTCGGTTCAGATTGTGGATTGGAGAGATCGAATTCTGCGCACCAAGATGGTCCCCTTGGTCAAAGTGGTCTAGTGATACCATGGGACAGAAGAAGCATCATGGGGAAAGTGAAGACTTGATGAAACGATGATACCCCCACATTTTGTTTAGGGATTGGTAAATGTTTAAATTTCGAGGACGAAATTTTTATAAGAGGGGAAGAATTGTGACATCTTGATTTTTCGGATTCTATTTTCGATTGAATGAGCTGGGCATTTCATCAATGCACATATAGTTCTTTTCTCTGAGTTGGCCCCTCACGAGATAATTAGCCTATCAGATGAAGTCGTTAAGGGATCTTAATGAAATAGACTTGAGAATTCGACCAGAAATCGACTGCTTAACCGTACTGATCTACAAAGGTTATTACGGCATTGTCAAAATCGATAAGAGATCAGAGATAGGTCGATTTGACTAAGTTATGTGATCAAAGTGTGGGTGGTTCTACCTAATTACAAAATTCTCATCGATCGGCACTAGACCGATTTTTTTGTCGTTTTGGATACCCTGTGTCCGTATTTGAAACCTGGAGATTCTCACGATAACCGAGGGTTACCTATGTGTTGAAGATGTACATTGTGACTTGAGATAAATTGATCACAGGTCAATTGCACAAAAAATTTTGGAAAGCTACTTAGTAGGCTAAGTCACACTAAAATCGCGCCAGATTGAAATTAACTGTGAATTTGAACCCGATTTCATAAATTGAAAGTTCTGTTATATCACGATTTATTTTAAGAATGTCGACTCATCTTTCGAGGAATTTTCGGCGAGTTCGGGATTTTTATGGAAAATCAATTCAGACGATTCGGAAAAGAACGAAAATTCGGATGAGCCAAATTGAGTGGATTTTTTGCCTCCTTAGTGAGTTATTTGGTGAGAGGAAATTGTAGAAATCGTGTGGGAATCTTTCTCAGAAAAATTGAACGTCAAATTGGAGAATTGGTGAAGGAATCGAAGCTTTATTTGTAAAATTCGGAGGTCGGTACGATGCCTATGACTTGTGGACTTCAACTTGGTTATTTGTGGAATTTTATGTGCATAGAGTATTAGGGGATAATAAGGATATACATGAAAACTTGTGGGACCAAGGAATGTTGAATTCAAGATATTTTCTTTTGCTTTTTGGCCTTGCTTTCTCTCCCTCGTGCATTTCCCCCATCCGACCATTTTCCCCCTGCCGAAGCCTTTTCTCTCTTTTTGACTTGGACTTTTTCTTTCTCTCTCTCACTAGACTTGTGACATCCTGAAATTTTCAGTTCTACTTTCAATTAAATTAATTGAGCCTTTCATCGACGCGCCTATGGTGTTATTATCAAAGCTAATCACTCTTGAGATAACTAGACTATCTTGGGAAGTCATTAAGAAATTTTAATGTATTAGACTTGAGAATTCGACTAGGAATCGGCTACTCGACCGTGCTCCTCTGCAAAGATAATTACGGCACAGTTAAAAGTCAATTAGAGATCAAAGATAGGTTGGTTCGACTGAGATGTGTGGTTAAATATGGGTGATTCCACCAAATTGAAAAAATTCTCGTTGACCGGCACTAGACAGATTTTTCTATCGTTTTGATACCCTGTGTCCGTATTTGAAATCTCGAGATTTTCACAACAATCGAGAGTCACCAATGTGTCGAAGAGGTTCATTGTGGTTCAAAGAAAATCAACCATGGGTCATTTGCACTAAGAATTTCTGAAAGCTACCCGATAGTTTAGGTCACACTAAAATAGCGCTGAATTGAAATTAACCGCGAATTTGAATCCGATTTCATAAAACCGTTTTTTATCATAAAATTGGGATTCAAGTGGGATCAATTGGCGAGGAAAAATGTCAATTTGATCAATGACTCGATATTGGAATTTTTAGAAGCCAAATGGAATAGATTCAGGAAGAAATTGAAATCCAATTTGGGCCAATTCCATTGCAAATTCGTATACCCCCCATGGACCCAACAATTGGACCACTCCAAGGCTTCTAGAAGAGGAAATGGTGGCTGGAAATCAGTTGTGGAGGATAGCAAGCAAGGTGTGCCAAGGTTTGAGGGGATAGAGAAATGAGGAAGAGACCAAAGGTGGCACCCTTCAAGCCAAATGGTCTCCTCTCCCCCTCCTTCTCCAACTACCATCGACTAGCCCCATCCTAGCAGCTTGAAGACTCCAAAATTTCAAGAGAGCTAAGTTGCAGCCCCCTAGCCGTTGCGCCAATCGTCCGAAGCCCGAAGCCACCGCACGCCGCCGTCGCACGTCCGTGCTTGCCCACGAGCCCCCCGCAAGCTGCAACCTTCCTTGCCATCCCAACTGCATTGTTGAGCCCTGCTCACCGTCCAACCATCTGCCTAATTCGTGTGGAGGTTGCCGGAGCCGCCGTGAAATGCCGCCACAGCCCGCCTAGACCTGCGATCAGCCCCGACACCCGTTTCAGCCTCAATCGGCCCCAAAGTAGCCTTTTTAGCCAGCCACATCACCGAATAGCAGTGGTTTTCATAGCCACTATTTGGCCTATTTTTGTGGCCTTCCGGACCTCGAAAGGTAGTTCTGCTCTGGAGTTTAACGAGCCTCTTGATCTGAGCAGATCATTAAACAAGTGAGTTTAACTCACTAATCCTTACTTAGTAAGTTAATGACATTTAAGGGTTGATTAGTTTAGACTAAGTATGGATTAGGTGGTTAGTTAGATTTGATTAGTGAATTAATTAGCCGATATTGCATGTTAGGCGATTAGTTTAATGCAATTAGAGCATAGACAAGCTCTAGTATTTATCTAGAGTGGTTCAGAAATTTTTTGGGCTGGTCTCGGCTTTTAATTAGGCTTTACGGGCCTAAGTTGCTATTTTTTGCATTTAATAATTATTTTTCGTAATTATTTAATTATTTATTTATTTTCCGAAAATTAGACAGGGATAGCCGATGATCGGAATTTTGTGCCAATTGCAATGGTATGATCTGTTTATTTAATTAAGTTCTAATTTGTGTTGATTTGTATTTTTGGGATTTATCCCAAAATTTATTTAATTTCAATAATTAATTGGAAAATCACCAAGCATCGGTTTACAGCGCCAAAAATGGATTTGTGGATTGTTAAAATTGGTGGGATTTTCAAGTGGCAGAAAATTGTATTTGGGCAAAGACCGACCATGTACCCACGCACGATTATTTTTACCGGGGATGATAAAAACGGTGAAATGGTTAGATGATCGGGGTGGTATACTGTATCAGCCTGCGGGTTCGATACATCAGCTTAGAGTGAGTAGTATACCGGTATATTCTATCAACCTATAGGCTATGATATGTCAGCTTAGCGCGAGCATTATACCTGGCAGCTTCTGGTGAGCATTATTAGTATACTATATCGGCCTACGTACGATATGTCAAGTTGGAGCGAGCAGTATACTATCTATTGGCAGCTTCTAGTGAGTTATACTATCTATTATTATTATTAGCTTAGAGTGAGCAATCCTGGATTATGAATTGTACTTTATAGATAGTATTGATGAGACGATGGGGGAATGGTCTCGATGACATGGAATCGACTGAGTCGATTGATCGATGATTCGATCTAAGGGGATGAATTGATTTGTGAAGTGAGTGATTGGATGGTTATTTGAACTGTATCGACTTGCAAGAAGGAATCGAGGCCAAGATAAGTTCTCTGACTCATGGTTGTCCCTAGGCAACCCTCAGGCATATTTTATTTCTAGTCGGGTCTTAGGGGGTGAATTCGTTGAGACGTTGTCTCACCCCGTTGTGGGATAATATTTCAAGTCCTTAGATGGTAGCTCCTCCCAAGCATTTTGGACAACCGAAGAAGATCACAAAACAGAAGTACTATATTCCGATCCATGGGCACCCTGAGGGGTTAGAGTACGAACTGGTAAAGTCCATAATCTGGGTCAATGCAGGCCTACCCAAAAAGGTGCCCCATCAATATAGATCATGGTACCATAATGATTGTAATGGACTGAGAGAGGGCCCCATACCGGAATTTGAAATACCTCTGTATGTGATGGAGGTTTCTTTTGGAAAGGGCATGATAGACCCTCCAAGTGGTTCGGTGGTGGATCGGGACCCGGACCTGCTGGAACTTGGGTCTCCTGTGTACTCAGCTGAAGACTCCAACTGGGATCCGGATGAGGATGAAGAGGAGGATGAGGAGCCGTAGTCTTATGAAACCCCCCATGTTTTGTAGACCTTATAAATAGATTGAATAGTATTGTATTATATATGACATGACTGGCTGTGTTATGTAAGTGTGTTGTTAGTTTTAAAACTTGTGGCCTTACTTTTCCATCCCATTGAATTGTTGTCTGGGGATTATTCATCTGCTTTCGCATGCGTATTAAAATGAATGGGTCGACGATGCATTCTGGGATATCGCTATTTAATCGATTGCAAAGGGATGGGCACGCGCTCGGAGAATCGGGGCATGACAGATATTGCTTTATGAGACATTTTTAGGAAAGCAGTTGTTTTGAAATAGAGAAAAACATGAGTGTGAAGAAAGGTTATTGTTGTTTTACATTTATCACATGTATTTATCGGTCGACTAATTATATCGACTTATATGGTTTTGGATATAATTATAAATACATATTATTATGAGAATAGTCAAGCATAGCCTTTAAAGGATAGGTATACTTGGACTAATGTGGCAAAAAATGTCTAGGGCACTTTTAGATTTCAATTGTTTATTTCTTTTTAGGCTTGTAGCCATTATGTTATCCCTAACAGGTGCATAATTTGAGCTTTCAAGTGCAAGTGTACTCATTAGTCACATGGCTTTCTTGCCAAGTATGAATTGTTTCTAAAGGAGATGAATGTTGAATGACTTATATAATTGATAGAGCGCTATCAAATCCATTATGTTCAAGTAGGAGATGTTATACTTTATTAGTATGTTTATGATGGGATGCGATTAAGATACATTGATTCATCTTAATATGTTATGATGGAGATACACCCTTTGATATGATGGAGATACACCCTTTGAAAAGGTATGAAGGAAGTCATATAAATAACTTCAGGAGATAACCGTTGGGTTGGTTGGAAGAAAGAACATTCTAAAATAAATTGTTTTCTTTTCTTCTCCTCTCTCCATAAAAAAAAAAAAAAAACAAAAAAAAAAAAAACAAAAACAAAAGGCATTACAATTTTACTTTGAGAAGACAATTGGCATTAACGATGTGGAACGTGAATACTTTCCTCATGGTTGTATTCTGACCATTATGAAGTTATATCATCCGTCGTTTGCTCGTGATTCACCGTACGATCCTAGGTGATTTGTTTATTGCACATCGAAGAGGTAAGTTGTTTCTTCTACCAACTTTCTTCCTACAAAGATAGATTTATCATCTCTAATAAAGACTAGAAGTGCATATCGTTTGAATGATTTGAAGAAATCGATGAAGACTAAAGGCTTTTGACCGAATCTTGGAACACAGGACGCGCATGCATTGTTTTGGCCACTTGTGCTTTTTCTCAAATTTCAAACCTCATTGATTAACTCGAGACCATCAATCATCGAGATAATCAAATTCATAATCAGGACAAATATGAAGCCATGTGGGGAATCTCTGACTCTCCGTGTCCACATCTACACGCGGTATTTTTTAATTTCATCGATTTTTGGACACCAAATTAAGTTTATATCCTTGCCCAGTCAAAAATTTGACCATTTCCTAACAGGAAAGGAGAATTTACAAAGAAATACTTCCTTGTAACTTCACCCTAAGTAATTTTTTTCTAGTAGGAATTGGATTTTATTCAATTGTAAAAGAGCGAAATGCTACCAGTAGACTTACATGTAATTTTTTGCATAATTTTTTAAATTGAAATAATTTTATAAAAATTTGGCTTAAAGTAAAAAAAAAAATACATTACTTTTATTTAAATCCAAACAAATATGCAAGCCTTTAAAATTGAGTTGATAAATGTTCAACAAAGTTGGTATGTTATAGTCATCCTTTTGCGACATGCTCATGACTTCACATGAGGACAGTAAAGTTTCACGTTTGTAGATATTGTGCAGGACCGATATTTTTTACTTTAATGTACCCTGATAAATCATTCATCAACATTGTACGTTAGGACATCGAGATTATAAAATATTGATAGATGTTTATATCACATTGGTAATTGTAGATAAGCATTAGTATATACCACTCAAATAACTTTGGTAACTATCCAAAAGTTTGGCAAATGTCATTAATATGATGATAATCTTTGAAATATGTGTATTTAGATTGCTAGTAAGTTCTCAATCAATAATGACTATAATTAATACGTCATGCTAACTTTTGCCTTTCAAATTTTAAGGTTGTGTTTTTCACCATTTGATTAAATGGAATGTGATTCATTAAAATCTAATGGGGTGGAAGATTTATTTTTTGAATCTAGGACAACTCTTCTGATTATGTGGGACAACACAAATCCAATCCCTATAGGTCTCTTTCTCAAAAGGACAAAGACCATATTATCAAGTCAGTTACCAGTCTCATTTTATTATGGTAATCAAGATCCACGTCTTAACCTCATTGGGTATTGTCCATCCAATTCGTGCTTAACTGCAAATCAGTAAGCAAATTATAATGCGCATGAGTTTATGATGCCTAGAGACTGATGTCATACAGCTGACAAAACAAGAAGGCAAGCATTGTCATTCCGTCTCTCTCTTAAAGGGCAAAGACCATATTATCAAATCAAGGCACGTGCTTTCACATGCTTGGACTGCTTCATCTTGTATCTTCCTAAACAAATGAGAGATTCTCAAGGTTGTCTGAGTGGTGGAGGTGGTGGCCTATCTCCATCTCCTTTGGGTTTTTATATTCGCGATGCTTATGTCCAATGAAAACTCTGACACTTTTGAGTCGTTTAAGAGGAATTAAATATGAGAACGCATGTTCATAGCCAATGTCAACATGTCTAATAAATATTCAAATGCTTTGCAATTGAGTTGTTTAACATGATTCACAATTCATGTTAAATATTCTAAGCCATGTGCTCAAAAAGCGTGCTTCCTCACATTTTCCATACATGAATATAATTTTTTTTTTTTTTAATATGGTATCGGGTTTCACACTAACAACCCCTTTTATGATACTGCGAATTGCTTGCTAGCCAACTAATGCTGATTTGGCTCCATGTGACCACACAAGATAAGGAGGGGATTCCATTCTTGTGGTGCCTTTTCACTCTAAACTATCATCGAGTAAATGAAAATGATAGTTTATAATCACATGTCCCAACAAAAAAAAAAAAATGTAAACATCAACAAAATTTAAATCACTAACACAAACTTTTTTGAGCTAAATCATTTTAGTGACAATTTCTTCTGTTTGATCTGACTAGCAGTAAATTTATCTTTACTAAATTCTTCTTCGTGCAGTTAAATCGAATTTCTAGCTCCAGCAACGTGAAATGAGAATATGGAGAGAGAGAGAGAGAGAGAGAGAGAGATGGTCTCATTTTATTTTTTTCTCTTTATTAAAAATTTGTTGTTGATTATTTATTTGTTTTTGTGGCGGGTGGAGAAGTGAGAAATGGTCAGGTGGTGCATAAACATCTAGGTAAAAAAATTTGTCACGTCTATCTTTCGGTTCCAATATAACCATGGCCATTCTTCTGATCGCGATGTGTTTTTCATTGTTTTTGACTTTTCTGAGATTATCACCTTGAAGTAAATAAATTCCAACTTGTCGAATTGTTATATTTACTATTACATCATATAAAGGGAGAGGGAAAATATTATGGATCAGTGACATAAATATGGGATTATTTAGATCTAATAACATAATAAATCGTGCTGATTTCTTACATTTAGATTATACATTAACATATATCGGCTTTTTCATTAATCATGTTCAAGCAAAAATCATTCATCATTGTTGTAATCATGTGTTATCAGACATGAGAGATCTTTTAAATGCTTTGTCTGCTTAAAGATATATAGATGATGACTATTGAAGTAACGGTGACTTCATTATATATCCATAACAACAACATAAACACAAGGAAAAATGAAACGATCACATTAGAGAGAAGATAAGGGGAAAGAAAATGAAGGTAGTTGACGATGGAGGTGTGCCTGACTTTGGGCTCTTTGGTGTTGAGTTGACAAACCTTGGCATTGTTGATGAAGGTTATTTAAAAAAAAAAAAAAAAAGTAGGTGAAAAAGGAATCTGATGGTGTGGCAGCGATGGCAAGAAGGCAAGGCTCGATCGAATTTGAAATTGCAGGACACATGGTAATGGTGAATTAATGGAGAAGAACCGAGCCACCTTCTGCTGGAAGATCCCTTTTTCGATCGTTTTTTGTTTTTTTCCTCTCTCACGTCTGGATCTTGGACTCCTGGGAGAACTGTTGAGGAAGTCGCGGGGCCCCTGATCTAGGTGATATCGTTGGTGTGCCGCATGAAGGCAAAGGCGCTGTTAACGGTGATTAAGAGCGGCATATTTCTCCGTTGATAGAGCAATTCTCTCATTATTCATGCTATATCCAGATATTTACTAAGCACTGGACACCATATTACAAATTCCATTAGTATCCTATTCAACCTTTATCTTATCCTATCTTTTCCTATCCGACAAAAACAATTCCAAAAGCCAAACTTTGTCTTATAATGCGCGATCATACACATGAGCTGTTGAGCCCCTTTGTTGGGTATGGTCATGGCCCAATGTTGTTCGAGAAAAGGAAGATCTAAAGGCTCTTTGTTGAGCCCTTTCGTTGCAAATGATGAAGGATAAGGCCCATCTTGTACTAGCCCAGAAGGCTCATTTCAGGACTTTGGGTATGCACTCGCAAACACATAGAAATTGGACCGAGGGTCAATGCTTCAGACTTTGGGAACTGGAAGGATGAAGCAGCACGTGCAGAGCACTGGCCTTGCGCTGCCTCTGCTACCGCGAGTGGTGCGAGTGCTGTCTGTTTTTTGGGGACAGGTTCAGTGTCTTGTTAGAATCCCGGAGGTAACGCTGGAATCACTCTAGCATTCTACCGTAGTTTTCCTCTTTCCTCCGTTTATTTGCATATCATTTTTTGTTGACTGAAGCTTGACTTTCAAATCGTATGCAGATAGACAATTAAAATCGTATAAAATTCCATCGTATTTATAAAAATAAAATTAGCAATAGTTATATTGCTTGAATGTGATCGCCCTTCTCTAATATAATTTTGATCACAAGTATGTGTATATATATATATATATATTGATGATTCCTTATTAATTAGAAGATAGTATTTATGCAAAAATTGTAAAAGGCAAAATAATCGTGAACCAACCATTTTGCGAATAAAATAGAGCACAAAAGCAGTGATTTAACCACTAGTGGATTAACCACTTGGGTTTGCCCTAGTAGCCACTTTTCCCATGTGGGAAGAGGGAGGTGGGGATGAAGTGGGGACGATTAGTTTCAGGTGTGAGTTTCAACTCTCACGACGGCCGAAGATATAATAAAAGTTTAATAATGAGTTGAAAGTTAAAGTAGGCTTGGGAAAAAAAATGAGATGCCAGTAGGTTATCAATTGTTAAACCCATCCATTATGATCTTGATGCACGTTACAAAAGTTCACCAAATAGTGTGCTTTAGCCAAAGAAATTGGGGAAAAAGAAAACCTTCCCTATCACGTGGATAATATAAGCCGAAGCAATTTGGAGTTATTATAAGTGGGAGTCTTCAAAAAGGTATCTCCCACCAAAGCAAGTAAGTTTTCCACGGTAGAGATCTCCCTACATCTTATTTATTTTACATCTCTCAATTGAGAATTTCTACGACCTAAAGTGGTTCCTTTCTATTCCTTTTATCTAGGCAACATTAGCTGTCATAAAGTTAAAATTTATAGGAAGAATACAAAATTTGTAAGTGAAGATTGTGAGTGCTGAATAAGTCTTGTCCATACAAGGGGCAAAGCATTCTATTTCTCCTTTTTTTCTCACCTATTTTCCTCTTTAAAGATAGATTTATCATCTCTGGTAAAGACTTTATCGTTTGAAAAATTTGAAGAAACCGACGGAGACCAAGGACTCTTGAACGAATCTTGGAACACAGGACACGCATGCATTGTTTTGGCCACTTGTGCTTTTTCTCAAATTTCAAACCTCATTGATTAACTCGAGACCACCAACCATCGAGATAATCAATTCATAATGAGGACAAATATTAAGCCATGTGGGGAATCTCTGACTCTCCGTGCCCACTTCTACACGCAGTATCTTTTATTTTCATCGATTTTCGGACACCAAATTAAGTTTATATCCTTGCCCAGTCAAAAGTTTGACCATTCCTAATGGGAAAGGAGAATTTGCAAAGAAATACTTCCTTGTAACTTCACCCTAAGTGAATTTTTTCTAGTAGGAATAGGATTTTACTCAATTGTAAAAGAGCGAAATGTTACCAGGAGACTTACATGTAATTTTTTGCATAATTTTTTGAAATTGAAATAATCTTATAAAATTTGGCGTTAAAGTATAGAAAAACAATACATTACTTTTATTTAAATCCAAACAAACATGCAAGCCTTTTAAACTGAGTTCATAAATGTTCAACAAAGTTGTTATGTTATAGTCACCCTTTGCGACATGCTCGTGAGTTCACATGAGGACAGAAAAGTCACATTTGTAGATATTGTGCAAGACCACTACCCTTGATTTTGATTTACTCTGATAAAATATTTATCATCATCGTAAATAATGACTTCAAGATTATAAAAGATTGCTAGGTTTTTGTATCACCTTGGTAATGGCTCATATGCATTACTAGATACTATTCAAAAAACTTTAATAACTACCCAAAAGTTGGGTAGATTTTATTAACATGATGATAATCTTCAAATTGTGTATATTGAGATAGCTGGTAAGTTCTAATACTGACTATTATTAATGTATTTTATTCATTTTTTTAAAATTTAAATAATATTCTAAAGTTTGGCTGAAAAGTACAAAAAACTTTTTACTTTCATTTAAATCCAAATAAGCACACACGCCTTTGAAATTGAGTTGACAAATGTTCAAACAAAGTATGTTACAGTTCATCTTTTCGTGACATGCTCATAAGTTTTTTGTTAGGGCAGTAATTTTCACGTTTGTATGTATTTTGCAGGACAGTTAGCCGGTGATTTTAGTTGATACTAATAAATCATTCATTAGCATTGTACATTAGGACATCGAGATTATAAAAGATTGATAGATATTTATATCACATTGGTAATTGTAGATATGCATCAGTAGATACCACTCAAATAACTTTGGTAACTATCCAAAAGTTTGGCAAATTTCATTAATATGATAACAATCTTTGAAGTGTGTGTACTTAGATCACTAGTAAGTTCTCAATCGATACTGACTATAATTAATACGTCATGCTAACTTTTGCCTTTCAAATTTTTAAGGTTGTGTTTTCACCATTTGATTAAAGGAATGTGATTCATTAAAATCTAATGGGGTGGAAGATTTATTTTTTGAATCTAGGACAACTCTTTTGATTATGTGGGACAACACAAATCCAATCCCTTTAGGTCTCTTTCTCAAAAGGACAAAGACCATATTATCAAGTCAGCTACCGGTCTTATTTTATTATAGCAATCAAGATCTGAGTCTTAACCTCATTGGGTATTGTCCATCCAATTCGTACTTAATTGCAAATCAGTAAGCAAATTATAATGCGCATGAGTTTATGATGCCTAGAGATTGATGTCAGACAGCTGACAAAACAAGAAGGCAAGCATTGCCATTCCGTCTCTTTCTTAAAGGACAAAGACCATATTATCAAATCAAGGCACGTGCTTTCACATGCTTGGACTGATTCATCTTTTATCTTCCTAAACAAATCAGAGATTCTCGAGGTTCTGAGTGGTGGAGGTGGTGGCCTATCTCCATCTCCTTTGGATTTTTATATTCACGATGCTTATGTCCAATGAAAACTCTGACAGTCTGAGTCGTTTAAGAGGAATTAAATAAGAGAACGCATGTTCATAGCCAATGTCAACATGTCTAATAAATATTCAAATGCTTTGCAGTTGAGCTGTTTAACATGATTCGCAATTCATGTTAAATATTCTAAGCCATGTGCTCAAAAAGCGTGCTTCCTCACATTTGCCATACATGAATATGATTTCTTTTTTTCTTGTTTTGGTAATATGGTCTCGGGTTCCACACTAACAACCCTCTTTATAATACTGCGAAATTGCTTGCTAACCAACTAATGCTGATTTGGCTCCATGTGACCGCAAAAGGTGAGGAGGGGGGTCCATTTTTTATGTGCTTTTTCACTCTAAACCATCATCGAGTAGATGAGAATGACAGTTTATAATCACATGTCCCAAAAAAAAAAAAAAATGTAAACATCAACAAAAATTAAATCACTGATACAATTTTTTTTTTTAGCTAAATCATTTTAGTGACAGTTTCTTCTGTTTGATCTGACTAGCAGTAAATTTATCTTAACTACACTCTTCTTCATGCAGTTAAATCGAGTTTCTAACTCCAGCAACAGTAAGATGAGAATATCGAGAGAACGAGAAAGATGGTCTCATTTCATTTTTTTTTCTTTATTAAAAATTGTTATTGATTATTTATTTATTTTTGTGACGGGTGGAGAAGTGAAAAATTGTTGGGTTCGGGGTGCATCAACATCAAAGTAAAGAAGATTGTCACATCTGTCTTTTGCTTCCAATATAACCGTATGGTCATTCTTCTGATTGCAATGTGTTTTTCATTCTTTTTACTTTTTTGAGATTATCCCCTTGGAGTAAATAAATTCCAACTCATTGAATTGTAATATTTACTATTAAATCATATAAAGCGAAAGAAAAACCTTCTGGATGATATAATAAATTGTGCTGGTTTCTTACATTTAGATTATCCATCAACATATATCTGCTTTTCATTAATCATGTTTGGGCAAAAATCATTCATCATCACTGTGATCATGTGTTATCAGAGGTGAGAGATCTTTTAGATGCTTCGTCTGCTTAAAGAAGCATAGATTATGAATATTGTAGTGACGATGACTTCATTACATATCCATAACAACAACATAAACACAAGGAAAAATGAAATGGATCACATTAGAGAGAAGATAAGGGGAAATAAAATGAAGGTATTTGAGGATGGAGGTGTGCGTGACTTTGGGCTCTTTAGTGTTGAGTTGACAAACCTTGGCATTGTTTTTTTTTTTTTTTTTTTGGTAGAAAGGGTAATAAATAAATTGAGGACAGGCAAATGTACAGACAATCCCGGCACCAAAAACTTACACTCAGGAAGAGAAATCAACCTAAGTGGAAAGATGCTGAAATGTAAAAGAAACAACCGTGGCTGAAGACAAAGCCGCACAAACAAAAACAAGCACGGCAAATAGACAGCCGGCAAGACAACCACGATAAAGGCGGAGAAACCACACCAAAGAAAGCAAACAAAAATAAACCACCCCAAGCACGGTAGGAAAGGCTGAGGGAACTAACACCCAACCAGGATAGAGCAGCAACCGTACTATCGCACCCGAGAATCAACCAGCCAGCTGGAGGTCCCCAGAAGAGAAAATAATGGGGTCAAGATCCCAAGAGCGTTGTAGTCTCCTATTCCTAATGGAATTCTCCACACTCCTGAAGGAAAGGGCCTTATTTTTCACAACTTTAAGTAAATGCTTCTTCATGGCCAAAATAGAAACCGGCTCTCCCCTGAAGAGTATGTTGTTCCTGTTCTTCCAAATGATGTGGCAAATCGCACCGAAGGAAAAACGGGTAATACACTTATAATATTCCTTCCCCGAGAATAAAGAGATGGCCTAACTCAGGTTGTCCTCCTAAGATCCGTTGTGCCATGGGAGATTACATCTACTCGCCCAAAAGAAGGCAAGACTCGAAGTAATACGACATTCGAAAAAGAGATGATCAACAGAGTCCGGCATATCATTGCAAAATGGACAAGAAGCAGCCTCAATTCTACCATAAGATAAAAAGGAGAGATTGAGTAGGAAGCCTATGCCTAGTAATGAGCCAAAGGTTGAGTTGATACCGGGGCAGGATGTCATTGTTCCAAATGAAGGAATGCCACCTAACACAGGCTTTCTTCTTCCGGATAGCCTCCCAAGCCGAAGCAACCAAGAATAGGCACGATGACTCCCCTCTCCACCAAAAACAGTCTTGGCACCAAGACAGGGAGGGAAGAGGCGACCCCCAAGCCTCAATCTCCACCCTGAGAGCTTGGCCATCGTCAGAAAAAAGGTCAGTCACCGTAGCCTGCTTGGAGAGCACGCTTCTATAGATAAGAGCATCTGAGAAAAACAAGTTTAAAGGCCCCCAAGGGTGCCAGTTGTCAAACCATGCGACACAGATGATCCATCTCCTATCTTGCATGAAAAGCTCAACCTAACTTCCACTCTAATTTGTAAAATCTTTTTCCAAGGCCAAGAGTAGGAGGTCGGCTGCTTTACAACCCAGAAGTTTTTGTTCTTTAAGAATGTCAAATGGATCCACTTGTACCACAGTGACTCCTTATCTGAAAACAAATTCCAAATGTGCCGCCTTGTTGCACTCCCACAGTCTACGAATACCAAGACCTCCCTCAGCTTTTGAGAGGCACACCTCCTCCTAGGAGACCTTGGCTCCCCCTCTCCCCAACTCAGGGCCTCTCCATAGGAATTGTCTCAGAATACGTTCAATCTAGTCAAGCACTAAGACAGGCAATATAAACACACTGGCCCAATAGGCCTGAATGGCATGAAGTACTGACCTAATCAATTGAAGGCGCCCAGCAAAGGAGAGAAACCCGTAGGCCCAAGATTGCACCCTCGCCGTAATGCGTCTAACAAGGTTAGCGCAATCGGCCTTTCCCAACTTGCTCGTGATAATCGGGACACCTAGGTAGCGAACAGGCAAAACCCCTTCTTGAAAGCCAAGTTCAAGGAGGATTTGATTTTTAAGGGAAGGGAGCCACCTGAAAGGAAAACCTCGCTTTTCCTCGAATTCGATTGCAAGCCACTACAGGAGGAGAAAGTTTGAAGGCCTTCCTTGAGGAGCAAAACTGAAGGCATATGACCTTCACAAAAGAGGAATACATCATCTACAAAAAACAGGTGCGAAAGAAAAGTAGGTTTGCACCTCCAAAAGAACCTAAACCCGATTGCCGTGAGCTTCTATCAAGAATACCAGAAAGCATCTCCATAACCAAGGTGAATAAATAAGGAGACATGGGATCACCTTGCCATAGGTCACGACCACTAGGAAAAAAACCATGAAACTCCCCATTCAACGCAATTAAGAACCGAGGTGTGCGGACACAAGTCATGATGAGCTGCACCAAGTGGTTAGGAAAGTGAAACACAAGAAGTACACACTCAAGGAACCGCCAGTCAACAATATCATAGGCCTTCCTAAAGTCCACTTTAATCGCACACTTAGGAGTATACGGCTGAAGATGAAAACTGGAAAAGAGCTCTTGGGCCAAAAGGATATTATCCCTAATACGCTATTCTTTAACAAACGCACTTTGAGATGGGCTAATAAGATCCTTCAACACTACAGCAATCCTATTCGCCGGCACCTTGGTAATCAGCTTGTAAATAGTGTTGCAACAAGCAATAGGTCTATAGTCATCTATGGAAGATGCATTAGGAACCTTGGGCACCAAGATCAAAATGGTATTGTTGACCTCCTTCAAAAGTCTCCCAAAGGCAAAAAAGTCCCCAACGGCTGTTGTAACCAGTTGCCCTACCATTTCCTAGTTCTCCTTGAAGAATTCCGCTGTGTACCCATTCGGGCCCGGGGCTTTACCTCGAGCTAGAAAGAAGAGGGTATCTCGAATCTCTAGGTCAGAGACAGGCTGGCCAAGAGAGGAGATCTAGTCATCATTTAGCTGAAAGCAAATGATGTCCTAAATCTCGCTGACCACATGAATGTCTGCATCCAACCGAGGTGAGAGGAGGTCTCGATAGTACTCCACAAAGTGTCTGTGGATAAGCCACGAATCATTAATTTGGTTACCCATGGTATCAAACACAGAAATAATCATGTTTCTCAGCTGTCGCTTCTTAACATAATGATGGAAGAACTTCGTATTACAATCTTCCTCTTTAAGCCATCTAATTCTCGCTTTCTGTTTAAAGAATGACTCCTCCTAGGTGCGAAGCTCCAAGAATGTACATCGTTGAGACTTCTGTAAAATTGCAAGCTCATCATTGGTAGGTTATTGAAGTAAACCAAGCTGAGTCTGATTCAAAGCATCCCTCGCCTCCGAAGTCCTGATAGAGATATTCCCAAGAGAATCCCTGTTGAAGTGCTTGAGACGACTTTTCAGGCTTTTTAGCTTGCAAACCAACCTAAACATAGGAACCCCAACAACCAGAGCCTCGCAGACATCCTTAACAATTGTCCCAAAGTCCGGGTGCTTCACCCAGAAACCAAAAAATTTGAAAGGCCTCCTCCTTAAAATCAGGTTCTCCACTTTGACCACCATAGGAGAGTGGTTTGATATCCCAGGGGCAAGAAATGAAGCCTCCGAGAAAGAAAAGGAAAGCATACAAGCAAGGTTAACCAGAACCCTATCGATCTTCCTCGCCTTCCGAGAAGCCCCAGAAGAAGTAAACCACGTGTAACGAAAGCCCACATACCTGAGGTCTTCTAGCTCCGCTTGATCTATACACTAGCTGAAATCATTAAAGCACGACAACCAAAGGTCTGAGCCTCCTAACCTGTCAGAGGGGTCCCTGATAGCATTGAAGTCGCCCATCACTAGCCAAGGAACACTCTAAAAGGTAGAACTCCTACACACGAGGTCCTCCCAAAGAGGTCTTCGAGAAGTGAAAGAGTGCTCGAGCATAAACAACAGTAATGCAACAAAGAGCTCCAGAGAATGTAAGGTTCTCATGGATTGCCTGATCCGAAACCAACACCACAACAAAGGAAACAACAGAGGGATCCCACCCAATCCATATCCTTCCCCGGGGAGAATGATCATAATTAGCCAACCAGCTCCAACTCGGCATTAAATTTCCCGAAATAGAAGAGAAAGCATTGTGAGGAACTTTCGTCTCAACTAACCCAATCAAAGCTAATCGATTGGATAAAATGAGACTCCGAACCTTAGGTTGTCTAAGAGGGGCAATGAGACCTCTTATATTCCAGCAACCTATATACATATTTACAAAGAGAATGGGAGAGGAGGTTACCTCTTTTTGGAAGAGCTACACCAGGTGGAGGGCGGAGCAGCTCGGACCGTCGAGGGGGGGGGGGATTGGGAGCCATTACTAGCAGCTTGTCCTGCATAGCCTTGGGTCTTCTATTCTCAGCAGGAGCCTTTGGAGAAGGACATGGCGCAAGAAGGTCATCATTGGAAGAAAATCCCAGGGTATCCGAGCCTTCATGGTCCTCCACCGAGCTAGACAAACTAGTCGCATCAGCCACCAAAGGCCTGGCAGCGTTGTTCGAAGAGACAGGGGTGTCAACCGTTTACCATTGGGAATTCCTTGGTCCTTTAGAAGCTTTACGGGTACAGGTCAAAGCAGGAGGTAAGCCCTTGTCAACAGCCACCGCCTTAAGCTTCAACGATCGCCCAACCTCACTAAAGCTTACTTGAATGGTCGAGCTTAGGTCTACCGGGGTGGGAGTCTTTTTCTTCTTGCCAACCACCTTCTTCCAAGGCTGTTCCGGAGCAGTAGAGTCTCGCGAAACAGAAGCAAGGGGCTAGGCAAGATCAGTTGAAGCCTGGGCAGCTTGGTTCTGCCCCTTCAATGCTTCCTAAGAAGAGGTAGGGTTTTCCTGACACTTATGGCCAAAGACTTCGCACTTCGGGCAATCAACTGGTCTCCACTCATAATCCACAGTAATAGTCATCTTGACCCCATCCACATTAACATCAACCGAAGAAACCCTTAGCTGATTTGTGTGGATTTCAACACAGACTCTTGCAAAGGAGATCATCCTCATACTCTCCGTGCGTTGGTCCACATAGAGAGGCTTACCAATAGAGCTAGCAATAGCACTAATCACCGGGGCAAACCACAGGTCAAGAGGAAGGTTCTTAAGTCTTATCCAAACCGGGACAGAGACTTGCTTATCCTTCTTCAACTCCATAAGTGGCTTCCACTATTGTAAAATGAGGGGCACCCTAGCCATGGTGATTGGTCCCTCCTTCAATATCCTTCTACGGAACATAGGGTTAGGAACATGAAAAAAGAAAAACCCCCGGTCATTAGCCAGCACATCAACTAGCTTAGCGCCCCAAGTGTTCTTCATAGTTTGTTCAGTGAGCTGAAACGGAAGTCTCTTCCCTACAAAGTAACCCACCAAGTATTCACTCCATTTTGGGTCCACAGCTTGCAACACTTCTCCGGGCAAGTTAACCACCGGCCTTTCCTCCACAAAGGAAGGAGGGATAAATGTGAGGTTATAGCCCTTAGCAGCCAACTGCGCCACATTGGCCCACAACCAAGCCTAAGGAGGCCTGGTAGAGCTAGCAGGCTTAACCGGGGGCCTCTTCACAGGGGCACGTGCATAGCTACGGCCCTTGGACCTACCTTCATGAGTCGTCCTGGGATGTTGGACATGCGCAGCACCGTCTCCATGCAGATCAGGACCTCCCCCAGACTGAGAGGGCTGGACCTAATCTCCAACAGGCCGAGAAGCTTCAACCTGAGGCGAAGGGCTATGCCCCTTCCCACTTGAAGCATCTAAACGGGCCTCAGCTGAGGATGAGGCCATCGATGCAACCAACTCACCAACAGCCCAACACCAACCACTACAGTACAGCCAACAAGAGCGAGTCCATACCAGGGCTAATAAAGGGAGAGGAGAGGTGCTTACAAGTCCCACCAGCCACCACAAGGCCCGACGAAAGCCCCCGACCCAGCACGAGCAGAAGGAAGTAGCACGTGCGAGACCAGAGCAGCAGCGAATCGGGACTGGAGTAGGGCAGCTTCGATCTTCACTTAGGGGCGAAGACGGGAAAAACTGATGATGAAGGTTATTAGGAGAAAAAAAAAGGTAGGTGAAAAGGATTCTGTTGGCGTGGTAGCGATGGCAAGAAGGCAAGGCTCGGTCGAATTTGAATTCGCAGGACACATGGCAATGGTGGATTAATGGAGAAGAAGCGAGCCACCTTCTACTGGAAGATCCCATTTTCGATCGTTTTTTGTTTTTTCCTCTCTCACTCTGCATCTTGGACTCCTTGGAGAGCTGTTGAGGAAGTCGCAGGGCCCCTGATCTAGGTGATATCGTTGGTGTGCGGCGTGAAGGCAAACGCGCTGTTAACGGTGGTTAAGAGCAGCATATTTCTTCGTTGATAGGGCAATTCTCTCATTATTCATGCTATACCCAGATATCCACTAAGTATTGAACACCATAGTACAAATCCCATTAATTTCCTATTCAACATTTATCTTATCCTATATTTTCCTATCCAACAAAAGAATTCCGAAAACCAAACTTAGTCTTATAATGCACGATCATGCACATGAGCTGTTGAGCCCCTTTGTTGGGTATGGTCAGGGCCAAATTTTCTTCGAGAAAAGGAAGATCTAAAAGCTTTTTGTTGAACCCTTTTCGTTGCAAATGATGAAGGATTAGGTCCATCCTGTACAAGTCCAGAAGGCTCATTTTAGGACTTTGGGTATGTACTCGAAAACAAGCAAACATAGAAATTGGCCCGGTACATAATTCTGTGTCACAAAGATAACCCCTTTTTAGATCTTAATCTTAGAGCAATAATCTGAGTGCAGAACCATTTCGGGGGTCCACGTTAATTCTGTTGACCACCTTTCCTAAAGCCCGACTAAAGAGGGAGGAGAATAAAATAGGTCCATAATGGACGCAAAAAGAAAAGAATCACGTCAAGCAAGAGTAAGGACCACAGTAATTTATGTGAGTACTTTGTTTTCTTTAAGATTCACAATGAGAGTCGTCTGTGTTTTGATACTTTGCTTGCTTGCGGCATAAACCCCTGCAGATTTCAGGAAATGTATTGTGGGAGAGCAGTTGTGTCGAACTGAATTCTGGACCAAATGAACCTTACCTATCAAACTGAAGTAAATGAAGAAGAATATTGCTTTTGTCATAAATGGTCAAAGTCATTTGTGGCGCTACACCATGCTGCAAAGAATGGGCAGTAATGTCGGTGTTGCCTTCTACATTGTGGTCTCGATGGAAGTCTCTAACCCTGTTCTTTTTTCTTCATCAGGAGGGAAACTATATCTGTTCGCAATATGACAACCGTCTTTTTTGTAAGGACGTCCATGGTATTCATTGTTAAAATATAATCAATAGTAAAATTGAGGCTCTTATGTTAAACTCGTCTTCTCAACATCAACAATGACAAGATGGGAATGGTAACGAAGGAAGAATGTTTTGTTCTTGAAATAAATTATCATTATAAATATTTGGCAGATTAAATGATGCTTGCACGAGATATTCATATTGTCATCCAGAAAACTGTAAAAGGAAGGATCTTGCACATACAATCTGCTATTCAATTAGAAGAAAACAAACCTTTCTTTGATGGCATGCGGATATTACCAAAAAAAAAAAAAAAAATGGCTTCCTAGCTTCATCGTTTTTTCTTTTGGGTGTTGAGAGAGAGGGAGGGAGAACAAGCGTAGAGAGAGAAGGGGAGAACAAGCGTCTTTGATGATTACTTATGACTCATGAAATTAAGAAGTGGTTGCTTGAAAACCATGTGATCTATTCCGATGGCCTTAATATGAAAATGAGAGAATTATTGCCATTTATATGGACTTTTTGCTGTCGTTTTCACGATTGAACTTTCTGCTTGGCAACTTGTTGTAAATCCTAGTAGAAAAAAAGCCGTTGTCCGTGCTGTGCGTGCCTATGGCCAAGCTGTTTCTTGTCGACTTCCAGTAATTTGGGGAGCCTAAGTGCTTGCGGCTTGATACCTGGAAGGGCGGTAAGTTGGATGACACTAAATTAATTGATCTGCGATGTTCCTGACAAGCTTGTTCTCCTTCCCACGCTATATGCAGGCTAGACCGATGATTAGCTTAGAGCAACAATCTCGTGCTGCCCGAAGTTGTGTGGTGTTCTCATATGTTGTGATGGATTGGAGTTTTCTGAAGGTATTCTAGCCTGCCTGGATGGATGTATGAACCTAGTATTGGAACAGACGGAAGAGTACGTCAATGGGCAGCTGAAAAACCAGTATAACGATGCTTTTAGCCCCATGTCCTAGTGAATGGGCAGGAGCTCTTACTTCTCAACATCATTTTACTTGGCATCTTCTAATCTTTGGTTCATGGCATTACCCAGCAAGACTTTCTCAGAAGCAGTAAATAATTGGACTTCGCAATGCTGATACATGTTCGGTGGATTAGGCATCAGTTAAGTTCCTAACTATACCAATGCCCCTGAGTTCCTGTTTTGCTTGGCAATGTTGTCCACTTTATGCTTTTTGAGTATCAATTTCAGTCCACCACTAATTATCATTCAACCTGCGAGTAAGCATTGCCATTCACTTCAGTCACTGGAAAATTGTATTCAGGATTAAGTCTGACAACTCTCAGCATCCATATGTTCAAGGACATACCACGCCTCTTCTTCATGGATGGGACTTCCGAATCCTCAATCCATCATTCAAGGCCTCAAGACGTATAGTTAATGTAAAGTAGAACTCGTTTGACACCTGTTAGGACGATAGATGAAATAACAACAAATTTATTAGAAGTATCTAAGAAATTGTGATCTGAAACCAAGCCTGACAAAAGATATGGTAACTTCATGAAGGTTCAGTTCACCATTTAGATAGGATTAAAGACAGACTTCAGTGTCCCCCAACTAGATGACCAGTTCATTGTTGTTTCTCCATTTGTATTTCCTTGTGCATGATCCTTATATTAAGGGATGGTATATAGCTTGGGCCCAAAAGAAGGGGGGAGTAAAGAGATATATCCCCTAAACACAGCATCTTTTGACTTCTGATCAGAGTAATGGTAGCAACATTTGCTGAAAGAAAATGTAAAACACATGGGCCACTCGTACCTTGCTTGACCTGAGCTCAGGTTGCATCACGAGGGCCACAACTTCATCATTTATCAGGGGTTCAGCTGGATATTCAAGGTCCATATAAAGGACACAGCATTTGAGGCAGAGAAAATTGCCAACATCCGCCTACATCCCAAAAAATAATATCCTTCATATTATCATCTTCCACTTAACAGATCCATAATGTCACACATATACATCAAACTGCAAGAGTGAAGGCTCAAGTAGGACAATCCATGCTTATAGAAGACTGTAACACCAAACATATCATGAAATCATCGCCACAGATCCACACTCAGCAGCTAAGTCATGCAACGGCAGCTCCTAGACATAGAAATACATCATGCGCTTGATGAGTACTTACAGGTCTTAAGAATTCAACATGGTTAACTTCAACGAACCGGTGTGCCACACCAGCAAAGGCATATGTGGATGAAAAGGCCAATTTAAAAGCCCTTCGCATTAAAATGCTCCAAATACCCTCCCAAGAATATTCCTTTTCAATGGCTGGCATACTAAGGAGTTCTCAAAACAAGCGTCCCTTATCCGAATGCCATCTGTCTGCCAGAGCTGGCATATCACAGAAGACACGACCTTCGGCAAATTAAGCTTGGAGCCTGGACAAGTCCACCACCTTAGTATCTCCGATATGTTCTTCTCTCTTCTTTTTCCTCATTTTATTCCTTCTTTTCTGCCTCTTGCCAATGTAATTTTTCATCTTTGTCACTGGGGAGATGGGTTTGATTGGGGTTGATTTCCCAGTTCTAGAATCACGAGCCACAAA
Organism: Eucalyptus virginea; assembly: GCA_014182375.1. Classification (NCBI taxonomy): domain Eukaryota; kingdom Viridiplantae; phylum Streptophyta; class Magnoliopsida; order Myrtales; family Myrtaceae; genus Eucalyptus; species Eucalyptus virginea. The sequence goes on along the minus strand of CM024516.1, from coordinate 15,300,117 downwards.
TGTGAAATTGGCAGTAAGTGCAACTGAATCTGAGGAATCCTGGATTTCTGCAGGAAATTACCAGTATAAGGCGAACAGCAGAATGGATCAGTAATGAGACTATATCATGAAAAGGATAACTTTATAAAGATCTGACATCTTAGTATCATGCTTGAACATGTCAAAAATCTTGACAAACTGCCGATATTTCTTGGCAATAGGATGTTGATTAGCAAGCTTCTCCATAGTTGGATGGGTTTGATTTATTTATTTTTATTTTTGGTAATAAGAGAATGGTGAATGGCTAGCAATTAGCAAACTTCTCCATAGTTTTTATGAGTAGAGTAAAGAAAACATGCAAGGGTAAATATGGTTTCCAAAGAATGAACACACATTTAAGGCACGGCCACCAAAGCGATACCATCCTTTAGGATCAGGAGTAATGAGACTCCTGCACTTACTTAGTGGCAGAAGATGGACATGTATATTCTCGTCCTATAAGCCAATAAAGCAATCGTCAACTTGAGGGGAGGAGAGTAATTTATATTGATTAGAAATACTGTTTCATATGATACCTTCTATGGACTGAGTTACTTCCAGTTGGATCACCATTGATGAGCGCCCAACCAATGTAACAGCACGCGCTATTTGCAAGTCAGTGTCAATACGGATTGGCCTCTTGAGAACCATTCGACACTGTCTATGGAAGCAGTGACTAATAATTGAGGCCTTGTGCTGCCATTGTCGATAAGAAAATGCTGGTCCAAAAGCAAGAGGCTAAATACAATAGGGATGTTCTGTTATGCACAATTCTAACGATGAATTCCCACACTATATGAACTATGGCTAATGACTAGAGAACTTAGGCATTCCAATCGCAGAACTTGATATGGACAAAGATTGATGACCAATTTAGATATGCACGTATACAAATGATAGAGACAAAGTACTTCTTACACCAAAGCAGCAGCATGTTGTTCAATATATTCTCTAATTACCAGATGACCAATTCCAGATTATTCAAACAAGGACTTGACATTCAAACTACAAATAGCAGAGTACTAGAACTGATTACCCACTGACTAAGCACCAGCATTTTTCAGTTTTATAAAAGGAATTTATCGAAGCACCACTTAACTGTATTACCTAACTCTAGCAGTATCAATGACATCATATGCAAGTCATCTTCTGCAGAGAAAGCCCAAAGGAACTCTCTTTCTTACAATGACATTGTATGCATTGCGCTGATACAAGCAATAGGCAGGGACAAAAACACTCGAAATTCGGTTAAAACCACATTTGAACCATTGAACCATCATTCAAACTGAGAAATTTAAGCTGGAGAAGATCACAGAAAACAAATGGCACCACGTTCAGAACCAGAAACAAAAGCATCACCATTCGATAGCTGTTCAAAGCTCAGTTCATTTACCTTATAGCAGCACATAGTCCCCGTGAGAGCATTGACATCTTCCACCAGCTTCCCCATCCTGATCTCCTTCCAAGGATTCCTACACTGATCTCCGAGCACATAATCACTAGAAAACTCGTAGAAAACGCTCGCCCAGCTCCTAGACGGACTCCTCAGAGCCAATTTGCTCTCCGCCAACGCAGCACTCACGATTGCACCGGTATCGCCGACCTCCTCGAATGTCTGAGAACTCGCTTCCCAACGAGGCGTTGGTGACGGGCAAGAGAAGTACGTACCGGGCCACAAGCTGATGGGCTTCCGAACCAATGATCCGGCGTCGATGGGCGGAGCGGCGCTGGGAGCCACCGGGATCGCGCTCGCCGTCGAAGCGGATGCTCCGTCGTCCGTTGTGGTGGAGGATCAGGCCGTGCGAGTCCCCTGCCTCGAAAGGAGGAGGCTCTGACAGGAGACGGTGGACTACCCAACTAATGTATGGAGGCAGGCTCATAGCCAACGCGCGAGTCGAAGAGGTTCCTCCAGTACGCCCGTCGAACTTCTTAAGGGCGTCCATGTCGTGCCGGACGTCGAGCAGGCCGCCCGAGCGGCTGCGGTAGACGATCTCGTCGAGCGAGCAGGGCTCTGAGGCGGTGAAGTCGCAGCCGAAGGGGAAGTACTTGGAGGAGAAGGCGTGGGCCTGGCGGTGGCGGCGGGCGTCGTCCCTGATGTTATGGATCGTCGCCATCGCCGTCGCCTAGCCGTCGCGGGAGGGGAGTGGCTGGTCGGGGCAGGCCCGGAGGTGGAGGCGCAGGACACGGCGAGGTGCTTTCGGCCGACGGGGAAGTGTCTAGGGTTTGGGGTCAGAGAGGAGGGAGAGTAGTAGTACATCAGCATGGAGGGCGCCGACGCCATTGCTTCCGCGTTGAAAGGAGAAGGAGCGGCGGCGGCGGCGGCGGAGTGGGGGAAGGGGTTTGGCTTGTGGAATTATCTGTATTTTGTTTTTCTCTATATTTTTATAATTTTTGGATTTATCATTTTCAGAAAATTGGATGATGAAACTCGAGGGGATACTCCAGGAATTACCCAGTTTATTCGTATTTTTCAAGCGTCGCTTCTTTCGTATCAAGCAGCAAAGAGACACCTCTTTTATGAGCATACAAAATGAATAAGGGTTGCAAAAAAATGGCGATGTTCCTTAACTTGCATCCTGACTATGAGAAAATTACTATTTTTTGTGTAAATTTACAATCTATACCATCATTATCATTTGGGTTAATATTAAAAAAACTCGAAACTCTGTAAATTTTTCATATGTAACGAATTTCTTTCCAAACTATTTTTTTGATCATGAAAACCCCAAACTTATATAATCATGACAAATTTACTCCGACTAACCATAAAAATCATAAATTAGTATATTTATGAAAAATTTATCCCAAACTAATTTATTCAACCGCAAAAACCCAAAACTGGTAAATTTGTGCTTATATACCCTCCACTAAATTGGATTAATTCTACAAAAAAAATTACAAAAATTGTAAACTATAACAAACGGAGCGTACAATCCCAAATTGATATACCAGTCAACTGTTACGTGTCATTTAACTTAATAATTAGACGATAAAATTTAATGAAAACTAACAAATAGTAAATTTGTCAAAAGTGTACCAGTTTAAGGTAAATTTGTCAAAGGTATACTAGTTTGGGATTTTTTGTGATCAAAAAAATAATTTATGGTAACTTTGTCCCAAATGCATCAGTTTAGGATTTTTCAAGATATTAACCCTCGTCATTTTACCGTAAGAAGCACAACCTATTAAATTTTTTTCTTTTTTTAAAAATAAAATTATAACTACATGTGGCGCCTCTCGACATGGCCCCCGAACCGCTTGGATCGCCACAGTCCACTACACCTACTTACCTTTTTACTTGTCCTAATAACATTTCACTTTGAAACCATTTCAATTACAGCAGCTCCATAAATCTTGGGGGTTCGTACCATCTCAATCGGTCCCAACGCAGATCATATAACGGAAGCATACTTATCATCTCCCTAACCCATACAAAACCAAACAATGCAATGCAATACACACCAACTACAAACTTTCATATATATATGCATCTTATGGTCGGATCATTTTTATTTACATACTAAGATTGATTTTCACAAGTCGGTATGACAAAAGGGCCAAGACTATAACTAAGCTCGGCTAAACTCAAAATGAACCCGACTATACATCAAACATGTACATCTATCCATCAACTAGTGTCGGCCATCCCAAAAAAAGTGGCAACCTCCACCAGTCACACGCTCCTATCACACCTATCCTGGTGCATCGGCCGGTGGTGGCAGCAGCATCCCCATCATCCTCCCATCTTGGCGAACATGGACAGACAAAAACTCTTGTACTACAAGGCCATTAGGCAAGCCCACGTCGTACATGACCAAAACACGGAGGCGGATAAACACCAAACCATGAACACCGAAGCAGGGGTGCTCCGTGCACTCGACCTCGACATCAAACGGTAATCCATAAAATGTACCACGCGTGACAGGTGCTAGAAGCATAGCTCAATCTGAAATGTTGGTCCCCAAATGGGTGAGTACAATCACTCAACAGTAAAGATCCATCAAACTACGCAATGCATCAAGCAAGACAATCAAGATATCACGAGTAAATCACATATCATATATGTTATCAAGCATACATCACCATACAGTTGTGTATATATCACCATGCAGTCATGCATATTTTACCATGTCATTGTGCATATACCACCATGAAATCATATTTGTATTTCCATGAAGTTCATTCCATGCCATATGCACATGCATACTCATGATTCATATCATCCATGCTATCGAGCATACATCACCATGAGATCCATTCATGCCTTCATGATCACATTTTGAATATCAAATAACATTAATTTACTTTCATAAGCAGATCATGCATCATGCCATATGCATATACCCATGCACATGATTCAATTTTAATTCTTATCTTTCACAAGGATCTCATCATTTTTCTTCTAGGGACCAATGTTTACATCCCACAATTTATCGCTCGCACCCAACCTAGCGTTGCGAGGAGCCTCCGGCACAAACCTTTGGGCATCTGGCACAAACCTCTGGGCATCTCGCATCTCAACTAACATCACGAGGAATCCCCTCGGCACAAACCTCAAGGACTTTTGGCACAAACCTCCGAGCATCTCGAAACTTTCGAGGACCTCCGGCACAAACCTCCGGGCATCCGGCACAAACCTCCGACATCCTAAAACTCCCGAGGCATCGTCGGCTCACACCTCCAACGGTCTCGTTATTATCACAATATATGATCTCATATATGTCTCATTTTCATCATGGCATTTGATGCAACAATATCAAAGGTCTAAACCATCTTTTGATGTCACATGATATGCCAAATATCACCATATATGCAGCATATATAACCACTCAAGGGAGCAGTCCATTTATTCTTGAAAATACAGCAAATTTCAGATAAAGCAGAATGCACTTCTTTAATAAAAATGCTGGAAAAATTAGTAAACGATCTCAATAAATTATGAAAATTTAACATGATGTAAACAAGATCCAGAGGAAGATATTTCATGCAGAACACCATGTCAAGAAAGTTTCACATCAATCACATAAATCCATACATCACAGCAAAAAAATTCCAATACCACTTTTACACAGTTTCGGAAATAATTTCGATTAAACCCTTAAATGAACTCCAAAAATTCTGAGATTTTAATATATTATATATGAGATCTAAAGGTAAAAGTCTCAGGAAAAAATTAAAATTTAATTTCTTTTGGATTAAAAGTTATAATTTTTATAACTCTTCTTATCCCTCGGTTCACTCTCCAGATTTATCCTTTTCAAAGAATCGTTTTCCTGGATCAGTACTTGTCTGTTTATCCTCAAACTTTAGTATGTTGCTCATCAAGATGTCTTCTACAACTCTCATCAAGAACACGAGATCAAATTCGGACTGGATACTTGCACGAAATTCACAGAATCACAATAGATCATCATAACAATTTCTAGATCTAGCTTCATCAAAGAAAAATGGTTTCATCAACCTATACTTGTCCGTTTCCTTTCTAATTTTGATATGTTATTCTCCAAGAAGTCCTTTACAACTTTCATCAAGAAGTCAAAGTCAAATTCCAACTAGAACATCGTATGTAACTCACGAAATCACCAAAGGTCGGACTGTTTCTACATGCAACATCTCACTTGGAACACTACCACCATTTATTTGAGTTTCCAGCATTCAACATCATAGCTCAAGCATTTCCAGCATTCAACATCACAACCATAGCAAACAAATGGTAGATCAATAGACTCTACTTGCCTCTAATCCAAGCAAAAACACAGCAAGCACACGGCGGGGCAAGGCGGCTCGACGGCGGGACTCGGCGGCACGCACGGCAGCAAATGGCCTCCCTCTTCCTTTCTCTCTTCCTCTCTTACTCTCTTACTCTCCTTCTATCGCATGGTAGCTCTCTCTCTCTCTCTCTCTCTCTCGATAACCCTCTCTCTCAATCCGCCCCTTCTGTTTCCCTTCCCCCTCAATGATTTGCAATCATTTGATTTTGCATGGCTCTTACACTTGGCTACAAAGGGACAACACTTGGCAAGCTTCTCTTGCCACTTGGGGATTTAGCCACGCAAGTTGATGGGCCTCCCTTTTGAGCCGGGCCTCTCCGTCCATCCCTCTCTTCCCTTGGTCGACGACAGCCCTTCCTCCTTTGGGCTTCTTGGGCCGGTCGAATGGTGGGGCTATGGGCTGGTTTGGTCCTTACATATCCAGCCCACCATCATTCCTAATAATCCACCTTAATTTCCTACTTATATAAATATCTAATTACACTTATTCACTTGGCCATAAAAACTTGCAACATAAATTAATAAAATCCAACCTATAAAACACATAGCCAAGAATGGAATTTTTCCATCAAATAATTATCCATTAAAAGCTTGGTCTTAAACTTATTGCAAATCATGGATCAAATGGCATATAACAAAATTTGATGGTACTTCCATCACCTATCCATGGCTCATAGCACATCTAGAGGTTGTCATGAAATTCTAGGATGCCACACTACAAACCAATGTATTTACTATAAATAAGAGTAGACACAGCCAAAGGCTTACTATGAGGAAAGAAAATCCATCAATTTTCCGCATTAGTCACAAAGATACACAAATTAGTAAATTTTATCCAAACAAGCATTTGTTAAAATGACCTTACCAAAAAAAACATTTGTAAAAATGGCATGAGGGGGTAAATAAGACAATTGATGTGGAGGAAATATCTAAGTAGAGAATTCGTTATTGACCACACTTGTAATGCTGTGACCGTTATCACCTCTGTCATCCCCCTCATTGGTGCGAGACCTCTCTTCCCAATATTCGCAGTACATGCCCCATTCAGGTTTGTAGAAGCAACTGAAACGAGCCATCAACAACCAAACAAAGGTAAGGAGCTCTCCCCCTTTACTCAGCACCTGCACATGTGTCTCCCCCTTAATATTAATTACTGTATATTGCAACAGATAAAGCCAGAGGTCGCTCATCTTCTCCCACTTGTCCTCATCATCTTTCAATCCATGGGCCCAAAGGCGCCCAACGGAGGGCGAGGATTTCAAAGGGTCGACAAGAACGTCACTTGCTGAAGGGGGCATTTCAACTTGCACTCCATTACACAATTTTTCACATAACCCATTCAGATCCTTGGTCACATCATCAATGAGGTGCCATAGCTCATGCAACGTCTTCGCCGATACCACTTGAGCAATGCCCACCATCCCCATAACGGACATTAAATTAGGCTGATTAAGAAAAAGATATAACTTATAATCGGAGAGGATCTTGCTGAATTCTCTTTGATCAACTATGTCTGAGTTAGGTGGGGTTGTAGAGCTCATGGATTGTTTATCTTTATTGTAACATATTTCAGTAGCAATTTGTGATGCTATAATAATGTTGTGTATATTAGCCTTGCTAACATGGTTTGTTATATCGCCGAGATCATGCGATGTTTTACCAGGGGAAGACTGATTACTCTCAACTATCTGTGTCACCAATTCCGACACCTCAAATTTCCATTTCACCTCATTAAAGATAAAGATCCATAACTTCTTCATAAAGAGATTCTTGGACACATGATTCCCATTTGCAATCAATGATCTTTTACCACAACATCTTGCTATTGTCTACCAACTTGAAGGAAACGAGAGATGATCTTGTCAACCATTTGGAATGGAAAATTACAAATACTTTTGAAAACAATGATGCCTGAAAACTTATTGCACTTACGTATCTCCCTCGGACTCTCCTTCAATGCCTCGGAAAATAGGTTGCAAGCAAAGATGCATTCTGACCACCTTCGAAATATTAATGGTGTATCAAAAACCTCATAAGTAATATTGGTGTTAGGTTCTACTTCACATGTGGCATATCGGGGCTTCCTCAGGTAATCTGTGGTGGATACCAACTTGTTGAGAAATGAATCTAGTTTAGATGACCATGTGGTGTTGTACTTGATTTTGGCAACAATCCAATCGGAGAAAACGAGTATGAACAGAGCTATCCCATCAATAATTATACCTCCAAAAAGAAGGATATAAGTAATTTTCACATCGAGTTTGGGGAGTTCATACTTCTTCAAGCTATTCAATAGGCCCAAAGCCAGCACAATGCTAGCGAAGGCTATGATGCGGAAAATGTAGCTCCATTTGTTATGTATTGTCAATGCCTTTATGTGGAGCTCCTAGTAAATAAAATTGAGTTCGACTGATATCACCCTCAACGCATCCACAACAGAAACTTTGTCAAAATAATCCATGCTCATTTTGCGTTGTTTTTTGTGTAGATGAGATTTGCAATGAAGATCTTGAAGATTTGAAAGAATGAGTAAGCATGCTTCACCATGATGCTCTCGGCAAGCTTTGCTCCTCCTTCATCAGAATATCCATATCCATCCCATCCAACATTGAGTTCTTCAAGCAATTGCTAGTTTGCATCTGTTGTTAGCTCATTATCTAAGAGTATTGATTCCCAAAGCTTTGGGAAGCTCGAGAGATAAAGTGCCAGTGTCCTCTTTGCAATTTTTATAAGCCCTACAAGAAACACCAGGATTGTTAGGATCACCAGCGACTTATCGCTAGGAAATATCCGCACAAAGACGTAGATGGTGGCACCGACTTGGAAGATGAGACTGAGCAAGTGCCGCTGCCAAAGTGAATTGTCCTCAAGAGAGAAGGCAATGATGGTGTTCGGACTGCCAAGATGTAGCAAGAAAAATTAGGCCCAAAATGCCTGAATTACTCCATCTACTTCTGCTAGATGGGCAAATGAGTTGCCTCGGCTGTGAGATATGAGCCCGACCGCAAATGCAGCTACCGAGTCAGCCATCAAATAGGCCAACCATAAGGGAAGATGACTTACCTTTATCTGATGCACAAACAACAATTAACCCCGAAACGAACGTTGAATTGCGGATGAATCACGAACAAAAGATACTTCACGTTGGTTTGAATGCAATCATGAGAAAAGCACCCGATTTCCATAGTGTAAATGCCGATTTGTTATTGTAAAGAAGAAATGGAACGCCTTGATGGAAAGAGGAGAGAAAGGAAGAAAACTTTCTGAACATACGTTATGCCAACCGTGCCAACGGTTGTCTTTTGGAGTCTTTTATATGACTCTATCACACCCCTTCAAATGGTGTCTTTCCATCGTAATGTATCAAGGTGAAACGGTGCGTTCCAATCGCATCCCATCATGGACGTAATAATAATAAAATACTACATCTCCCACTCGGATATGATGGACTTGATAGCACTCTTTCAAGAATATAAGGCGTTTAACATTAATCAACTTTACAAAACAATTCATATTGGCATGTAAGCCGTGCGTCCAGTGAGTACACTTGTACTTGGAAGCTCAAATTATCCACCTGTTAAAGATGATATAATGGCTACAACCCCGAAAAGAAATGAACAATCGATGTCTCACAGTGCCCCATATATATTTTGTTACATCATTCCAAGTGTACATAGCCCTTAAAGACTATATTTGATTATTCTCAAAACACCATGTATTTACAATTATATCCGCAACCACATAAGGCGATATAATTAGTCGACCAATAAATATATGTGATAGATGTAAAACAACAATAGTCTTCCTTCACACTCATGTCTCTCTCCATTTCAGAACAACTGCTTTCCTAGACACGTCCCATAAGGTCATATCTATTCATGACTGCCGGTAACATGCTAAAGTAGCAACATTGATCTTTCACTTCGAGAACATAGTTAGAAGTAACATAGAGCACAAAAATAAGATAAATTATAAATTACCTCAAGGGGCTTACACGATGAGTAAATAGGGATAATTTTACTCACCTTCCCTTATCGGTCGTACAATGCACATGTAGTATGAATTACATGCTATAATGGATTTCTCTTTTTATAAGAGCGTATGTCATTTATTAAATATATCAACTATACGGATCTTAGCCTAAACATAGTCACGTGCCTCTCACGTACTCATGTTTAACTCGGGTGCTATATCAGCTCACTTTCTATAGCGCCCAATTACGTACTCGCATCCGGCATCTTATGAGCATACCTGATTGTAGGACTATCATGTTCGGTTTTATTATAAACAAATCACAGACCTCATCTTGACTCCAATCAAGGCGGCATATTTTATGTACCAAACTTGCTCTTTAGCATTTATTTGTACATAACGTCTCATCTCAACGTGCTAACTATAGCATTTGAGGCGATTGCTCGTGTGAGTGAGCCAATCATTACTTGCTGACATACTTTCCAATAATATATGTGTGTAGTGCTAGTCTCATATTGTATTCGTACTTATTGATAAAATATCAAGTCACTAATAAACAAACAAGTACAATACATATGTTCACAAATACATAAACCAATGATCCTCTACAATAACACATATCACATTCTATGCAATCCTAGTGACATCCCGTGGGTTAAGAATATGTCTTTAGAAACAGCCTTCGTAAATGGATCAGCAACCATTCTATTGGTTGAAACGTATTGTATGATCACTTCTTTCTACACTATTATATCTCTTATAAAGTTGTTTTTTTATGTCAATGTGCTTTGTCCTTCCATGATACTTAGGATCGTTCACATAGGCAATGGCTGTTTGATTATCGCAATAAAATATCATCGATCTTGGAACCTCAGTGACAGTGACTAAATTTTCTAAGAAACGTTTTAACCATATTGTTTTTTGCACTGCAAGAGCATGCAATAAATTTTGCCTCAATCGTAGATAAGGCCGTGCATGTCTATTTCTCGCTATTCCAAGAAATCACACCTCCATTGAGCAAGAACGCATATCTAGAATTCGATTTATGCTCATCCAGATCTCCATCCCAATTGGCATCTAAATAGCCTAATAGGCGTAAATCATTCCCTTGGTAATAAAGTCGATAGTCCATGGTGCCCTTCAAGTATCTCAAGATCTTCTTCACTACTTTCCAATGTGCTTGATCAGGATTTGATTGATATCGACTCACCAATCCCACGGCATAACATACGTCGGGTCTAATACACATCATAGCATACATCAAACTTCTGACTACACTAGCGTAAGGAACAATTTCCATCACTTTAATTTCTTCGAGAGTCTTAGGACACATCTCAATACTTAGGCCTTCATCTTGCATGACAGGGGTATCAATGGGATTACAATACTGCATATTGAAATGCTCAAGAATCTTCATTATATAAGACTCTTGTGATAAAGTAAGGAGTTTTCTTGATTAATCTCTTTCGATCTTAACTCCTAATATATAAGCAGCTTCTCCCATGTCCTTCATTTCAAAATTAGAGGACAACCATTCTTTTATGGTGATAATCAAAACTTTGTCATTTCCAAACAATAGAATATCTTTAACATAAAGTGATAAAATCACAAATTTATCTTTAGACCGCTTGACATATATACAGTGATCTTCTTCAATCATCGTGAAACCAAAAGTGGTTATGGCTCAATGAAAACAAAAATACCACTGTCTAAATGACTGCTTAAGGTCATATATTGAGTGATGAAACTTGTAAACTTTATGCTCTTGACCTTTAGCTATGAAACCTATTGGCTACTTCATATAGAGTTCCTCATCTAGTTCTCCATTGAGAAATGCTATCTTTATATCCATTTGATGTAATTCAAGATCCAAATGTGCAACGATGGCCAAGATAAGGCGTATTGAGGCAAATCTTACAACTGGTGAAAATGTTTCCTCATAGTTTATACCCTCTTGTTAAGTATAATATTTTGCCACAAGACGAGTCTTATACTTTTTAATGGATCCATCCGCCCTTTGCTTAATTTTAAAGACTCATTTGTTTTCAATGGCCTTACGATTAGGTGATAAATCAACCAAGTCCCAAACATGATTTGCCCTCATTGACTCTATTTCATCTTCCAAAACTTTTCTCCATTCTTCCTTATTAGAGGATGAGAGAGCCTCTCGAATAGTCTTTAGCTCGGCATCGTCTTTCTGAGCAATCATAAATACTTCACCTTCAATCTCAAAACGACGACGAGGAATACTTTTACAATTACTTTTACGCAATTAAATTTCTCTTGAATTCAGTTCGCCAGATGATGCAACACTCCTACTAGGTCTTGCATGTTGAGGTAAATCTTCATTTCCCTCTACAACATCAGTGGGTGTGTTATTAGGATCTTCCATATCATATAATTGGAAATCCTTATCAATATCACATCTACTAGGCAAATCGTTCTCCAAGAACGTGACATCTCGTTACTCCATTTCAGTCACACTTCCATCAGCTTGTTCACCTATGAACACATACCCTCTGGAGTGTTCAGAATATCTTATAAAGATACATTTCTTCCCTCTAGGACCTAATTTGCCATATTTATGAGAAGAATCATGAACATAAGCTGCACATCCCCATGGACGTAGACTACTCAAGTCTGGTTTCCTACTAGTCCATAATTTATAAGGGGTGGAAGTGAATGATTTTGAGGGCACTCGGTTAAGTACATAAGCAGCAGTCAATAACGTATCTCCCTAATAGGAGATATGTAAATTTGTTTACTCCATCATAAACCTGACCATTTCAATTAGGGTTTTATTCCTTCTCTCAACCACTTCATTTTGTTGTGGAGTACCAGAAATAATCAATTGTTGTACAATTCCCTTTTCATCACAAAAAGCCTTAAATTGCTTAAATAGATAGTCACGTCTGCGATCGGTTCTCAATGCCTTTATTGTTTGGTTCAACTGATTCTCTACCATCGTTATATATCGTCTAAAGCAGTCTAATGTTTCTGACTTATGAGAAATTAGAAAGACATAACCGAAATGCATGAAGTCATCTATAAAAGTGATGAAATATGAGACTCATGCCTCGCCCTCACATTCAAAGGATCACAAATGTCAGAATGTATGAGTTGTAATGGAAATTCGGCTCTGGTCCATTTATCGAATGGTTTTCTAGTTGCTTTTCCCACTAGACAATATTTACATACGGGTAGATTAACATTAGTGAGTGACCCTAAAAGGCATTTTCTAGCTAATCTTTGCATTTTTTGCAACTCAATGTGACTTAATCTAGCATGTCAAGTACTTGCATCAATCTCAACATTATTAGAAGATGCATTTAAATAAAAACAACCATCAACATTAATATTGTATTGATCATAGTCAATATCTAACACCATAAAACCATTCGATACATGATCTGAACCATAATAAACTGTTCTATACAAAATGTCAACACAATCACCATGGAAATTTAATACATAACCTAAGCAAAGAAGAACAATTACGGAGACCAAATTTCGTCAAATATCTGGAGCATAAAGGACATCATATAGGAATAGGTTTCGACCACCACGTAAAATTAATTTACATGTGCCGATACTCTTCACTTCAATTTTTGAGTTATTCCCAACATGTATTCATCTTTTTCCAGTCTGAATCCGACGATACTTCACAAATGCTTCTCGGTCTCTAGCTACGTGGTCTGTTGCTCCTGAATCTCTAGTCCACATTTGATGAGATTCAGCAAGCATTATAGTGCTAGAAACAAAAGTATTACTTAAAGTAATGGAGTTATAGGGTACCTCTTTCGACTCAGTGCATTCATGAACAAAATGGCCCATCTTGCCACAATTGTAGCACTTTATCTTGGCCTTGTCCTTCTTCCCATCGTTTTTCTTGCGTTGGAAGGTCTTAGCCCTCTTAGGTGCCTGATCAGTCTTCTTCCCTTTATTGTTGAATTGAGAATTCCTTTTGCACTTGAAGCCCGAAACTTTGCACGAACTCGATTTAGCAACATAAGCATGGGTAGAGGATCTCGCAATCTCTAGGCGCTCATCCTTTAATTCCAAATGACGCGCTATATCATCAAAAGTGATAATATTTTCATTATGCGTCATGTTGATTTTCATATGCTCCCAATTGTCAAGAAGAAACCTTATAATAGCCTAAACTTACTGTTCATCAGTAAAAGAGTGACCTATTGACTTCAGCTCACGAATCATATTTGATATCTCCCGAAAATGCTGCCTTATCGTTACATTTGAGTGCTTTCGGAATGTGTCAAACTTGATGGTGAGTCTCCTTAGCTTAGTGGCAGATGTATGCTCAAACTTATCTTTCAAGGCAACCCACGTAGCCTGAGCTTTATCATAACTTTCAAACTCACACATGAGATCATCTTACATACAGTTTAGCAACGTGATGCGAGTAATGCTATTTTTCTTTTTTCCAAGTTTGATAAGCTTCTAGATCTCTCCTGTGTTGAGCTAAAGTTCCATGCTCAGGTTCATCCATGGGGTGGTTAAAGGTTTCCAAAACCTCTTGCTCCTCAAGGATATATTGAACCTTTCGGTGCCAAATATCATAATTGTCACCGTTCAGTTTCTCACCCTTATTGAGGTCAGCCATAATGGTCTTGGACGCTGAAATCATAATCAATTACTATAACATATTGACATAATAAACGTAGAATCAATACTAGCACATTTTTTTAGAGTAACACATATTTATTTTGTAATAAAAACAAACTAAATTAATGATAATTCAACAAAAGATACAGAAGCAAAAGTTCACTATGTTCCCAATCAATTTCTATGTACGATTATCTATTATCATTAATTAGTTTAATTTGCGCAAATTTTAAGTTCTAGGTGATAACTCCTTCAAATTCTACCAACCTACAAACTCCCACTTGGAAAAATAATTACATGACCTCATGTAATTTCTACATTTTTCCATTAACACAAAAACATAGCATGATGTAAACCAACGTACAAACAACAATCATGCTTCAACTATAATCAAAACCGCAATTCAACATGTAACGGAAAAATATGGATTTCCTACCATTGTTCGAGTTTTCTTGGAACTAGAAAACTGCAAGTATATTAAACTGTAAACATGCTACCATCGAACCAAGCTCTACTCAGCATATGTGATATCATTTTCATAAAGGCCAGCTACTGTATTTCTTAAAACTTAAGAAAATACAAGCTAAAAAATGAATAAATTATGCCTTTGAAACTTGCGTACATAGGGTTCCGTACACAATTTTACACATTTATAAAATTCAAATATCCAAAATAAATATACCACAGTGTAGAGGACACTCATACGAACCAAACGCCACTGACCACATTCCAATCGGAGCTCCCACGCCCCCACACGCGTCGCCTGAGTGTGCGGCACGTGTGGCGCACGCGCCAGTGAGCCAAATGGCTCCTGGCCGGTCCGACTGATCCAACTAGTGATCGGTCCAACCGATTTTACCGCCGGACCGGTTGACCAGTTCGAGCCGTTGACTGGTCAACGGTTGGGTCAAGTCATGGATCAGCCTCAGGTCGAGTCGCAGGCCTGTTCGCCAGCCAGCAACCGGCCGACCATGTGGCACCCCTCGACACGGCCCCCGATCCGCTTGGGTCGCCACAGTCCACTATACCTACTTACCTTTTCACTTTTTTTAATAACATTCCATTATGATATCATTTCAATTGTAGCGGGTCCATAAATCCTGGGGGGTTCGTACCATCTCAATCGATCCTAGCGCAGATTATATAATGGAAGCATACTTATCACCTCCTTAACCCATACACAACCAAACAATACAATGTAATATACATCAACTACAAACTTTTATACTAAGATGGATTTCACAAGTCGGTATGACAAAAGGGCCAAGATTATAACTAAGCTCGGCTAAACTCAAAAGAACTCGACTATACATCAAACATGTACATCTATCCATAAGCTAGTGTCGGCCATCTCAAAAAGTGGCAACCTCCACCAGTCACATGCTCCTATCACACCCATCTTGGTGCATCGGCCGGTGGCTGCGGCAGTATCCCCATCATCTTCCCATCTCGGCGAACATGGACAGACAAAAACTCTTGTACTACAGGGTCATCAGGCAAGCCCATGTCGTATATTACCAAAACACAGAGGCGGATAAACACCAAACCATTAACATCGAAGTAGGGGTGCTCCGTGCACTTGACCTCGACATCAAAAAATAATCCATAAAACATACCACGTGTGATAGGTACTAGAGGCATAGCTCAATCTAAAATGTTAGTCCCCAAAGGGGTGAGTATAACCACTCAACCATAAAGATCCATCAAACTACACAATGCATTAGGCAAGACAATCAAGATATCATGAGTAAAGCACATATCATCCATGCTATCAAGCATACATCACCATGCAGTCGTGCATATATTACCATGCAGTCATGCATATCTCACCATGCCATCGTGCATATATCACCATGCAGTTATGCATATCTCACTATGTCATCGTGCATATATCACCATAATTCATATCATCAATGCTATCATGTATACATCCCCATGGGATCCATTCAAGCCTTCATGATCACATTCTCAATGTTAAACAACATCAATTTACTTTCATAAGCAGATCATGCATCATGCCATATGCATATACCCATGCACATGATTCAATTTCATTATTTATTTTTCACAAGGATCTCATTATTTTTCTTTAAGGGACCAATGTTTGCATCCCTCAATTTATCGCTCACACCCAACCTGGCGTCGCGAGAAGCCTCCGGCACAAACCTCCGGGCATTCGGCACAAACCTCCGGACATCTTGCATCCCAACTAGCATCACGAGGAATCCCCCCAGCACAAATCTTCGGGCATCCTGAAACTCCCAAGGACCTCCGGCACAAACCTCCAGGCTTCCGGCATAAACTTCCGGGCATCTCAAAACTCCCGAGACATCGTCGGCTCACACCTCCGACGGTCTCATTATTATCACAATACATAATCTCATATATGTCTCATTTTCATCATGATATTTGATGCAACAATATCAAAGATCTAAACCATCTTTTGATGTCACATGGTATGCCAAACATCACCATATATGCAGCATATATAACCACTCAAGACATCATATTTCGTAGGGCAGTCCATTTATTCTTGAAAATACAGCAAATTTCGGATAAAGCAGAATGCACTTCTTTAATAAAAATTTGGGAAAAATTAGTAAATGATCTCAATAAATTCTGAAAATTTAACATGATGTAAAAAAGATCCAGAGGAAGATATTTCATGAAGAACACTATGTCAAGAAAGTTTCACACCAATCACATAAATCCATACATCACAACAAAAGAAATTCCAGTACCACTTTTGCATAGTTTCAGAAATAATTTCGATTAAACCCTTAAATGAACTCCAAAAATTATGAGATTTTAATATGTTATAACTGAGAATTAGAGGTAAAATTCTCATGAAGAAATCGAAATTTAATTCCTTCTGTATTAAAAGCTATAATTTTTATAACTCTTCCTATCTCTCGGTTCACTGTCCAGATTTATCCTTTTCAAAGAAAATCGTTTTCCCCGATCATTACTTGTCCGTTGATCCTAAAATTTTAGTACGTTTCTCCTTAAGATGTTTTCTACAACTCTCATCAAGAACACAAGATCAAATTCGGACTCGATAATTTCACAAAATTCACGGAATCACAACATATCAACATAACAGTTTCCAGATCTAGCTTCATCAAAGAAAATTGGTTTCATCAACCTATACTTGTCTGTTTCCTTTCAAATTTTGATTTGTTGTTCTCCAAGAAGTCCTTTACAACTTTTATCAAGAAGTCAAAGTTATATTCCAACTAGAACATTGCATGTAACTCATGAAATCATCAATGGTTGGACTGTTTTTTTTTTTACAGAAATAGAATACTAGGCTAGAACATAACTCCTATAACTTCGAAATTTCACACTGCATCAACATCCGAAATTCACCATTCATCACACACAAAACACAGCAAGCAAATGATAGATCAATGGACTCTACTTCCCTCTAATCCAAGCAAAACACAGCAAGCACACGGCGGGGCAAGGCAGACTCGACGGCGGCGACTAGGCGGACGATCGGTAGCAATGAGCCTCCTTCTTCCTCCTCTTCTCTCGTACGCTCGCTCTCCCTCTCTCAATTTCACTCTCTCTCTCTCGGTAACCCTCTCTCTCAATCCGCCCCGTCTCTTTCCTTTCCCCCCTCAATGATTTGCAATCATTTGATTTTGTATGGCTAATGCCACTTGGCTCTAGAGGAAAAACACTTGGCAAGCTTCTCTTGCCACTTGTTAATTTTGCCATGCACATGATGGGCCTTCCTTTGGGCCGGGCCTCTCTGTCCATCCCTCTCTTCTCTTGGTCGACGGCAGCCCCTTTCCTTTTAGGCTTCGCGGGCCAGGCCTAAATGGCCGAATGGTGGGGTCTTGCAGGTTGGTCTTGGCCTAAGAATTTTGGCCCACTTCCTCTTTTAATAATCTACTCTAAATCTCACTTATAAAATACCTAATTGAAATTCATAAAACCATAAGACTTGCAACATAAATTAATATATTCCAACTTATAAAACACATAGCCAAGAATGGAATTTTTCCATCAAATAATTATCCATTACAAGCTTCGCCTTAAACTTATTACAAATCATAGATCAAATGGCTACAACATAACTTGATGGTACTTTCATCACCTATCCATGGCTCATAGCACATCTAGAGGTTGTTATGAAATTCTAGGATGCCATAGGCCAACCGCCGGCGGCGGTGACATCATCGATGACGTCATCCGTGACATTAGTACATGCTGTTTCGTCGACGCATGCGTGTCGCTCATGCGTTGATGTCACAGTGACGTCATCACGCGCTAGTTCGCCGACCAGCACGTGCTGCGTGGGCGCTGGCTTTCCCAGTGCTTTAGGTCCACGCACAGCGGCTTCTGGCCACGCGTGTGGGCACGTCCGGCATCTTCTAGCGGCGTTCGACCCACCGTTGGACTCGTCTCGATAAGAACTTTCACCCTGTATATTTAAAAATTGATTTTGGCAGAAAAAATATTTCGAAAAATGGCCAAATCCGTACGGGTGTGTGCGACCCCGAACCCATTCTTCGCTTCGGTTCGATTTTGAGGATTCATATTGTAATTCCAAGTGATAAACATCCAAAACAATGTAGAATTCAATCTTTTGATCTCTATATCATGTGGTAAATGAGTAAATTCGATGAAAACAAGGCAGAAATCACAATCTGGCTTTGATACGAATGTTGGAATTCAAGTCGGCAGAAGATGACTTACCTTTATCCGATGCGCAAACAACAATTAACCCCGGAACGAACGTTGAATTGCGGATGAATTAGAAACAAAAGATACTTCACGTTGGTCCGAATGCAATCACGAGGAAAGCACCCGATTTCCATAGTGTAAATGCCGATTTGTTCTTATAAAGAAGAACTGGAACGCCTTGATGGAAATGGGAGAGAAATGAAGAAAACTTTCTGAATGTACGTTATGCCAACCGTGCCAACAGTTGTCTTCTGGAGTCTTTTATATGACTCAATCACACCTCTTCAAATGGTGTCTTTCCATCATAGCGTATCAAGGTGAAACGGTGCGTTCCAATCGCACTTCATCATGGACATAATACTAATAAAATATTACAGGGTACAAATAGAATGAGAGAGACTTGAAGCGAGAAACTTAGTACGACGAAGCCTTGAATGTTCCATTTGTTCCACAAATCCAAATTGAAGCTAAATGCCATGTTTTTGCGTAGTTTAAATTTTGTCTCTTCTCTCTACATAATTTTGATTACGACAAAATTATCCTCAGAGTTTATATGCACCAAGAAATTAGTGCATTGCAAATTCTACAAGAAAGCCTCGAAGTAGAAATTGACGAGCAAGGCAAATGGTCGAGAGGTGGCTTGGGTGATGCTGGGGAGGATCAATGCTTGGGACTTGGGAGAATGAAGAAACACGTGCAGCGCACTGGCCTTGCTCTGCCTCCCATTCCCGCAAGGATCACAAGAATTTATATATGTGGCCTTGTGCTGTGGTTTTCCTTTTTCCTCCGTTAAATTAGATGATATTATCATTCTATCATCGTCATGAAAACGAGATATTTGCGTATCATTTTTTATTTATTGAAGCTCGAGTTTTAAAACATGGACGCTGATAGACATTTAAAGTCGTGGAAAACTATATCGTATATTAAAAAAGAAAAAAGCCAAAAGGTATATTATGGGGACGGACAACTTAATCCTATTTATGGTCCAGCAAACTAAATATTAAACACCTCAAGTCCTTTCTTAAAAGGTTTATCTTAACATTTAAAACTCGACATGAAAGGGTCTGCCTTAAATAAGTTATAATTATGAGTCCACGTATGCACTCCTAATACAACAATTCTAATTAAGACAGCGAGCCAAAGCACAAATGTTTTAGAGCCAAAGCTTCAAAAAGACCTAATGCAAGAGGCTTAGTATGATGAAGCCTTGAATGTTCTATTTATTCCACATATTTTTGGTTAGTTTGAATATTGTCGCTCCTCTCCAATATAATATTGGTTACAACAATATTAACTGGAAAAGAAATAGGGAATATATATAGACACACTTGTTGAGATTATTCCTTATTTGTTTATTAGCAAATATTTTGTGTCGGGTTGATGTTTTATCTTTATATTGATCCTGTCTCAATTCTACTTACACATCTATATGTAACTATCCAAGTTTTGAATTATGAAATTTCAATAAAAGTTAAATGAAATATTTGGTGATCCAACATTTAACAAAACACTTGATATTAATGATGGGTAAGATACCATTGAAAAAGTTATATGAGTGTGCTTTTATAGGATAAGTAGATCAACCTAGTTGAAGAACAACATTGTTCTGCAAAATATCAAATGAGCATTCAAATTGAGAATTAACAAAATTATGCAATACCCAAATACATAGTAGAAAATATTTAGTGGCTGCTGAGGTGCTGGGTGTTTTTTACTCAGATCCACTTACAAATTGACACGTCTGCTGATGTGGAATTAAAGTAAAACAAAAATAACCCACGGAAGCTTCCCCTCCGTCGTGCTCTCCGTCTTCCTCTATCCTTGCTCGCGGCCGGCTCTGTCATCCCTTGCAGTCGGCTCGTGGTCGGCCCCGTTGACGGCCGAGCCACTCCTCCATCATCATGATGGATCGTAGTGGTTTTCCATCCAAATCTAGACCTACTCGTGCCTCTAGATCTGGTCTCGTCCATGGCGGCGGGAGAGGTGGAGATCTTGAAGGCATGGACAGAGCCTAGATATCAAGGAAGAAAACAAAAAAGAGGAAGCCATCTTCTTGCAGTCGTCCCTTGCAGTTGGCTCGTGATCGGCCTGGCAACGGGCGAGGTTGAGATCTCGAAGGCATGGACACAGCTCAAATATCGAGATCTATCGTCCCTTGCAGTCGGCTTGTGGTCGGCCATTGATGATCGACAAAGACAACGCCTGAACAAGTTCGACCATGGATGAACAATGACGATGACAGCCATGGACAAGCGACGATTTCGGCCATGGACGGTCAAATCTCGAGAACGACGAGACGGAGAAAACGGAGGGAGCCGGCCATGCTCACTTAGATGCAGCGGTGGTCGGCCTGGTCACAGCGCTGGCGACTCCGCTGGTGGTGACGGCGGGGGAGGAGCGGAGACTCCGCTGGTGGTGACGACCGGTGACTCCGCTGGTGTCCGGAAAAGGAAGAAGAGAGAGAGCTGAGAGGTGTGAGTTTTTTAAATTTTTTACTTCCATGTCAGCTGACATGGATTGATGGACGCGTCAATATTAATTCTTTGGTTTATAGAACCATATAAAAGAACACAAAATTGATTGCACAAGCATCAATTTGACCAAAATCAAAGTTCACAGTTAAAATCAAACATCTACTAAGAATTCAAAGACTAAATTTTTGTTTGGTCTCTTCTTTTTATTAATCTAAAAATACAATACTAGTTGATGAAATCGAGTAGTAAATGATGTGATATATCTTTATTGAATCTTTAAACATGACTCACTTGTGCAAGTAGTTAATAAATGTTTATTGCATCATCTCTTCTATAAATCAGTTTATCATTTTCTCTTCACTTTTGTAAGAGGTGCTCATATTGATTTTAGACTGGGTCCTTTTATTATAGGGAAAATACCTAAAATGTATCTTATTGTTGACCCAATGACTAATTACACCCTCTATTTATGTAAATACCATTCACATACATTTAAGCAAAACCATAAATTTTAAAGATCAAATTGCCCCTTCTAGCAAACTCATTTTAACATCTTAGTTTGGGTTGGGGTGGTTTGATTTTTTATTTTATTTTTTATAGTTTTTTTTGGTGAATGCGAGAATTTAGGATTTTGCAAAAAGTATTTTGAAGAAAATAACATTTTTTATATGGGGACACCAAGATAATTGATGTAAATGTGTAAAGTGGCCTCCACAGATAAAACTCAAGTATGTATTTGATATTTTGAAAAGTAGAGATTTATCAATGATAATAGGTAAGACTCAAGGCATATTTTTGGTATCTCACCTTTTTTTTTCTTGGACCCCAAGTAATGTTCCTCTGTATTCTCTCTCTTTTTTATTTTTATTTTTTTTCACGAAGACCCCACAAAATATTTTTAACTTGCACATGATTTTTAAGTCATGTTTTCTTTTCTTCTTTTGAATTTTTTTTTTTTTTTGCCAGAGTTTGTAAGTCAAGTTGGGTCGGCACTTGCATTAACTAAGTGCAAATAAGCTTAGTCAATATCAACCATCGAATTAAGTGGGGTCTCATATCAAGTCCACATAATTCAATAAATGGGATGCATTGATCTCATCATCTATCGTTTGATTTCATCATTGTTTCTCCTAGAGAAAGATACAAAGGTTCAAATTTTGAATTTTGTCTCCGGCACTGATGGACCTAGCAGTCAAAACTTCCCACCACCAAAATGAAAATCAGTAGAACAGTTAGCGGTCACTTTTCTCCTTGAGTGAGCAAGCCTTTATCTGAGGAAATTACTGTGATTGCATTGGGCCCACTCGTTGTCTTCTCCAACACCGCCTTTATTTTCAAAGTTATTTCATCCACGTGTGAATATCACTAATATGACGCCGGTCAACTTACTTGACACGATCAACGCTAACATGGATAATTTTTGTAAATTTTTTATATTTCTTCTCATTTCTTTTCTTTTGTTTTTTTTTTTTTCACCATGGCCGTCGAGAGCCATTAAGGCCTCGCAATGGCCAGTGACCTTCACCAATCATTGGGTGAGGGCTGCCTAGCCTGCGATCGCAATGGCCTCATCAAGTGACCGGCGAGGGTTGCAGGCCATTGTTGAGGCCCGATGACCCTCACTAACCATGTCAGAAAAGGGGGGAAAAACAAAAAAAGTTATATAAAAAATTCAGAACTATTTTTAAAAATTGCATAAATCGTCAACATTAACACCAACCGTACCACGTAGAATGATCGTTGCCCACATCAATGATTTCAGGCCAAAATTGGCCATAAAGACTATCAAATCATTAAAAGCTTTAGGATTAAATTGATCAAATTAAAAAATTTAGGACTAAATTGACATATGTATAATATTTTTATGACTTTTTTTGTGCTTAACTGTTATGTGTTTGCTTTTCTATATGCATTTGTCCACATCACTCATACATATTTGACTCATTTATTAATCATGTCATACTTTTAAAAACCCAACATGACACTTTTATAAATGAGTCATACAACATGATACGTTTAAGAAATAAACCCTTACAAAAATATGTTCAAATTAGTAATAGAGTGCCTAAGTGTATCAAACTAGATCGCACTGATCCAGGTAATATGTTAACTCAATTAACTAATCGTGTCTCGGCCTGTCATGGACAGATTGAAAAGGTCAATTAGCAAAGAACACAATTTTTTATTTGTGTAAAAAATGTTTTTCCTTTTAAACAATTTGAATAAACTTACAATCATGTGTCCTTTTCATGTCATGTTAATGAGGGTCTAATTCTCTAAAAACCCCCAACTTTAGGTACAATTTCAAATTTTCCATTAACTTTTTTTATCTAAAAAAATTCACCAAATTTTACTCTAATCCTAAATCTGTCCACATGTCCAAAAATTGCAAATAGTTTCTTCAAAATTAGGAATATCAAGGCCAATTAGAGATTCATTATCAAAAGTTGTGTCTTCATAAATATTCTCTCCCTTGTACAAAACAACAATAACCTCCTAATATTGATAATATTGAAAAACCAATGACAATTTTTGGATAAATGGTTAACAAGGGTAGATTTGGACTAAAGTGAAAATCAATAATTTTTTAAGACGAAAGAATATTGGGTTAGAATTGAGATTAACCTAATAATGCTTTTCTTTTTATTTATGAAATTAGGCTTGTTAATCAGTGGTGTAAAACATTGGCCATCCGACGAAGCAATGCCACAATTCTTAGCTTGATTCTTTTTCTTTAACTTGGACCCACTTCATATTCTTTTTTCCTTATTCCTTTATTTTTTTTTAACTTAGATTTTTTTTGTTGTTGCTTTTTTCCTTTAACTTAGACACATTTATATTCTTTATTTTCCCCTTTCACACAATGCTCTTGACTTTTATGAGATTATGTGATTCGGGAGTCACCCCTTTTCCCTTAGAAAAATTTTGATAGGAATTTGTGAGTCACGTTGGTGTCTTATAGTTGATGCACAGCTATTGGCTCTTTATTCCAAAATAAACTTATTGAATAATTAAATTAATAGATTATAGGATCGTACCTTAAAATCATTAACCATTTTCCTTGCAAAATGGGGAAACAAGTAGGTGTTTTGAGCTTTGGAAAAGGATAGAAAATTGTATCGGACATTCTAGTATGTTTTCCCAGATTTCATATGTTTAACATTAATAATTATTAAAATGCGAGAGAGCCATAAGAAAATAAACATGCGAAAATATTATCACTTTCTTCCTTAAATCTACATTTAAGATCATGTTAAATGGAGAAAGAAAGGATGAAGTAAATTCTCTGTATCTAAATGCCAAAAAAAAATAAAAAATCTCTGTATCTGTTAAAAGCAGAGATTTCAATATTGCCTTTTCCTTTGTTCTTCTTGTCGTTTTTTTTTTTTTTTTTTGTGTTTTTATGGAATTATTTCTAAAAACCACTACTAGTAGTTAGGGTAATGTGGATGAAAATTCTGTTTAAAGTAATTGAACGGAAAAAAAAAGGTCTATCCAAAGTGAGCAGTACATACATAAATGGTTTGTGTGCAATTTGTTTTTGCAATTCAAGTGAATAACTACACGAATGAAACTTACTTGAAAGATTTTCTCCCTTGGACATTAATTTTATGAGATTAGTGTTCATATCAGCAGATTTCATTAATGTCAATTTATGAAATGATGACATTGAACGTTTAGCTCAAGTGACTAGTCGAACCAATTGTTTTGCAAACCTTGAGTGATTTAACGGGATTGCAACAAAATGCAACATATACATGTTGAGATGACTCTTTATTTGTTTGTCAAAAAAATTTATCTATTCAAAAATCTAGGAAGGTAAAAAAATTATTAACCATCCATTCCTCAAATATAATGGAGCTCAAGATGAATCTAACTTGAGTTGGTTGAATCACTAGTAGGTAAAATTAAATTTTTGCAAATGCATCATGTGTCCCCAAAAGTGGAAGATGCCATTAGGTTATTAATTGTGAAACCCGACCATTATTATGTACTTGGCAAGATAATGACAATGTTCTTTCACTCAATTATGACCTTGATTTAACCAATGACAAAATTCCACAAGAAAGTTTAATTTAGCCAAAGAAATGGAAAAAAGAAAACTTGCCCTTTAATGTGGATGATTGATATGAGCCAAAGCCATAATGGAGTTACTATAAGTAGGACGCTCCAAGAAGGCGTCTCCCACCAAAAGCAAGTGGTGACAAGTTTTTCGCAAATCTCATAATCTCTCTTTATCTTTTCTTTTTTTTTTTTTTTTTGCTATTTCTAGATTATTGATTGCTTTGATCTAAAGTGGTTCCCTTACTTTCTCTCCTTTTTTATTAGACAAGATTAACTATCATAAAATTAAAATTTACAGAAATATAAAATTTATCCGTTAAGATTGCATGAGCTTAATAAGCTTTGTCTATATGATGAGCAAACTATTCTTTTCTTCTCTTTCATCACCCTTTTGTCTTTTGTCCATGTAGGGCAAAATATTGTTCTTCTTTTTTTTTTTTGTTTCCTTACCTTTTTCCCTTTTTATGTGCAAATCTATCATTTAAAAGGATTGAAAATTTCAGGTAAAGATTATTGTTTATTTACAGGTATCCCATGCTTTAAATGACAGAAGAAAAATATCATATACGTTGATGATGCTTCTTGCTTTTGTTAGGTTCATGTTTTATTGTCAAATTGTTCATAGCAGCGATAGGTTACCACAAAGGGATCTCTCTTTATCTTTCTTTTTATTTTTGGATTATTGATTGCCTTGAATTGAAGTAATTCCCTTACTTTCCATCCTTTTTTATTAAACAAGATTAACTGTCATAAAATTAAAATTTATAGAAATATAAAATTTGTCTGTTAAGATTGCATGAACTTGATAAGCTTTGTCCATATAACGGGTAAACTATTCTTTTCTTCTCTTCCATCACCCTTTTGTCTTTTGTCCATGTAGGACAAAATATTCTTCTTCTTCTTCTTCTTCTTCTTTTCTTACATTTTTCCCTCTCTATATGCAAATATATCATTTAACAGGATTGAAAGTTTGGGGTAAAGATTTTGCTCATTTACAGGTAATCCCATGCATTAAATGACGGAAGAAAGTATCATATGCATTGATGATGCTTCTTGCTTTTATCAGGTTCATGTTTTATTGTCAAATCGTTCCTAGTAGCAACAAATTTTCCATAAATTTCAGGGATCTCTCTTTATCTTTCTTTTTATTTCTGGATTATTGATTGCTTCGAATTGAAGCGATTCCCTTACTTTCTCTACTTTTTTATTGGACAAGCTTAACTATCATAAAATTGAAATTTATTGAAATTTAAAATTTGTCCATTAAGATTGCATGAGCTCAATAAGGTTTGTCCATATAACGAGCAAACTATTCTTTTCTTCTCTTTCATCACCCTTTTACATCTTTTCCATGTAGGGCAAAATATTCTTCTTCTTATCCTCACCTTTTTCCCTCTTTATATGCAGATCTATCATTTAAAAGCATTGAAAATTTTGAGTAAAGAATATTGCTTATTTACAAGTATCCAATGCATTAAATGGCAGAAGAAAAGTATTATATGTGTGGATGATGCTTCTTGCTTTGTGCCAAGTTCATATTATATTGTCAAATCGTTCCTAGAGCCTACAAGTTTTCCACAAATCACAGGGATCTCTCTTTATCTTTCTTTCTATTTCTGGATTATTGATTACTTTGACTTGAAGTTGTTCTCTTACTTTCTCTTCTTTTTTATTAGACAATATTAACTATCATATAATTAAAATGTATGGAAATAAAAAAAGAAAAAATTGTTAGGATTACATGAGCTCAATAAGCTTTGTCCAATAACGAGCAAACTATTCTTTTCTTCTCTTTCATCACCCTTTTGCCTTTTGTCCATCTAGGGCAAAATATTATTCTTCTTCTTTTTTTCTCACCTTTTTCCCTCTTTATATGTAGATCTATCATTTAAAAGGATTTTAAATTTCGGGTAAACATTATTGCTTTTTATAGGTATCCAATGCATTAAATGACAAAAGAAAGGCATTAAAAGTGTGAATGATGTTTCTTGCTTTGTACCAAGTTCATATTTTATCGTCAAATCATTCCTAGAGGCACAAGTTTTCCACAAATCTCAAGGATCTCTCTGTCTTCCTTTCTATTTTTGGATTATTGATTGCTTTGATCTAAAGTGGTTCTCTTACTTTCTCTTCTTTTTCATTAGACAAGATTAAATGTCATAAAATTAAAGTTCATAGAAATAGAAAATTTGTCTATTAAAATTGCATGAGCTCAATAAGCTTTGTCCATATAACGAGCAAGCTATTCTTTTCTTCTCTTCCATCACGCTTTTGCCTTTTGTCCATGTAGGGCAAAATATTCTTCTTCTTCTTCTTTTCTCACCTTTTTCCCTCTTTACCTATTTATATGCAGATCTATCATTTAAAAGGATTGAAAATTTCAGGTAAAGATTATTACTTATTTACAGATATCCCATGCATTAAATGTGGCACCCCTTGATGGCCCCCGATCCATTAGGGTCACCACAGATACTTTTCACTTATCCTACTACTTGCCAGTCCTTGAAGCTTTTTAATTAGAGTGAAACCATAGGTCATAGGGATTGATCAAGAAAATTCTTCTTCTCTTTTTCTTTCTCATTCTTTTTTTTTTTTTTTTTGTAATGGTCCCAGCGCAGCTCATCAGCGGAAGCATAAACGAGTCTCACCATCCCTTACTCCAATAACAATAATGCAATGCACACCTACTATTCACCATATAAAACGATAAAGCCGAGTCGCTTTTTATTTATATTTTCACGATGGACATCTTGGGTCAAGATGTACAGCAAAATGCCAAGATTTTTAATTATACTTGGCTATAACTCAAAATAGAACTCGACCCTACATCAAACATGTACACCCCTCCATCAACAAGCATCGGCTATCCCCAAAAAGTGTCAGCTCCCACCAGTCATACGTGCCATCACACCCAACTTGGTGCATCGGGTGGCGGCGGTGGCAGCATCCCTAGCATCACTCCACCCCGACGAACATGAACAGACAAAAACTCCTGGATAACCAGGCCATCAGCAAGACCCACATCATACATCACTAAGACATGGATTCGGACATACACCAGACTAGGCAAACTAACACAGGAATGCTCCGTGCACTCCACCTCGACATCAGATGGCAATCCATAATAGGTACCTCATGCTAGCAAAGGCATCTTTCTAATATGAAATGTTAGTCTCCAAAAGGGGTGATTACAACCACTCAGCAGTAAAGATCCACCAAACTACACAATGCGTCAGACAAAATAATTAAGGTATCATGAATAAAACACATATCATTCATGCATTCAAGCATACCTCACCTTGCAGCCATGCATATATCACCATACGACGTACATATATCACCATGCACTTGTACTTATATCATCAAGCAGCCATGCATATATCATCATGCAACGTGCACATACCACCATGCACTCCAAGCTTGCATTCCCATGAGGTTCATCCCATGCCATAAGCACACATCCATGCGCATGATTCAATTCTCGATCTTTATCTTTCAATTAGATCACATCATTTTTCTTTCCAGGGACCAATGTTTGCATCCCTCAATTTATCGCTCGCATCCAACCTGGCATCGCGAGGAGCCTCTGGCACACACCTCAGGGCATCCAGCACACACACTCCGGGCATCTCGTACCCCAACTAGCATCACGAGGTATCACCCCGGCACACACCTTCAAGCATCTCGAAACTCCCGAGGACATCCAGCACACACACTCCAGGCATCCGGCACACACACTCCAAGCATCCCAACACTCCCAGGGCATCGTTGGCTCACACCTCCGACGGTCTCGTTATTATCTCAATTTATATTCACACATGTATCTCAATTTCAACAAGGCATTTGATGCAACAATATCAAGGGTCTCAACCAGCTTTTAATGTCATATAACATGCCATATGTCACCACATATGCAGCATAATCAACCACTCAAGACATTATATCACATGGAGCAATTTCATTTATTTTAGAAAATACAGCAAAATTTCGGATAAATACAGATTGCACTCCTTTGGTCATAATTCTTGAAGAATTGGTAAACAGCCTTAATAAATTCTACAAATTCAATATGTTATATACAAGATCTAGAGGAAAATATTCTGTGAAGAACACCATATCAAAAGATCATCATACAATTCAGTACAGTCCCCACATCACCATCTTTATAATTTCAGAATATTGCCATACACAATTTCATTTACAAATTCAGTAAAAATTCTAAATCAGCTCCAAAAATTCTGAAACTTTTATATGATATAGAAAAAGTCCAGAAGTAAATATTTCACGAAGAACTCGAAATCTAAATTGTGATAAATTAGAAACTATAGCAACCATAACCATCCATAATCCTCGGCCTCGAATTCCAGATCTAACCGTTTCGGATAAAGATTGTTTCACCAACTTAAATTCATCCATTTTCTCTAAAATTTTAGTATGTTACTCCTTAACATATCATCTTCAACTTTCATTCAGAACACGAGATCAAATTTCAATCGAAGAATTTTATAAAATTCACAGAATCACACTAGGTCAGCATTACGATTTCCAGATCTAACTTCTTCAAAGAAAAATAGTTTCACCGGTCTATACTTGTTCATTTCTTCTGAAAATTTGATAGGTTACTCTCCAAGAAGTTCTCTACAACTTTCATCAATAAGTCGAAATGAAATTCCAACTAAAAAGTTGCATGCAGCTCACGAATTTATCAAAGGTCGGACTGCCTTTCTAGAAAACAGAATGCAAGGCTACCATATTTTTCCCTAGAGCTTCGAATTTCTTCATTTCTACCACAACCAAAGTTTATCATCCCTTACAACACATATCACAGCAAGCAAAGGGTAGGTTTATGGACTCTAGTTTCCTCTAATTCGAGCACAACACAGCAAGCCAAGATGGCGGGACTCGGCGGCTCGACGGCAACGACAAACAGCAGCGAACGGCCTTCCTCTTCCCCCTTCTTCTCTCGCTCGCTCACTCGCTCTCTCCCTTTCTCTCTTCCTCTCTTTCTCTCAGATGGTTACTCTCTCTCTCTTTCTCTTTCTCTCATGCGACGCCCCCCCTTGCTCAATCCGCCCCTTCTTCTTTTCTTCCCCCTCATGATTAGCATGTAATCATTACTTTGCATGCAAGATGACACTTGATAAGTCCCCTAAGCCACTTGTTAATTGCCATGCAAGAGGATGGGCTGGTTAGGCCGGCCTCTCCCCTTCAGTCGACAGTCCATTGGGCTCCTTGGGCCGGTCGAACGGCAGCCCTTTCCTTTGGGCTTCGCGGGCCAGGCCAAAAGGGCCGAATGGTGGGGCTGGCCTTGGGCCTAAAATTCAACCCACACTTCTCTAATTTTTCCCTTTAATTATCACCTAATTACCCATCATATAATTAGCTAATTACACTTATTCACTTGGCCATAAAGCTTGCAACATAAATCCATAAAAATCAAATCCATAAGGTGCATAGCCAAGAACAAAATTCTCATTATCAAATTATCCTATAGCACCAACTTTGATAACCCAAGAACATAAGATATGTTTCCATTAAAGTGTTCGGCCTTAATCTATTACAATTCTTCGGTCTAATGGCCATAACATACTTCAACGACACAACCATTCACTTTTCCATAGGTCGTAATGCCTCTAGAAATTGCCATGAAATTTTGGGATGCCACATTAAATGGCAAAAGAAAAGTATCATATACATGGATGATGCTTCTTGCTTTGTCTTAGGTTCATGTTTTATCGTCAAATTATTCTTATCTCCATTCTATGTGCACATCCATTATAATTACCAGGGTTTCAAACTATCAAACTTCAATAGGTAGCATAGTGAAATGTTTGGTGATGTCATGTCTAACAAGACAGTTGATATTATTGATAAACAAGATACAATCTAATCAAGTTAAATGAGTGTGTTTTTGAAGGATAAGTAGGTTTTCTTCATCTTTATGTTTTTTTCCCTAAAAACATGTAAACCTAAGTTTTCATGCAAGGAGAACTTATATGACAAAAATTAAACAAAGTGATATATCAAAATTGGCACTAAAAATGCAATCAACCTCTATGATTTTTTTTATCCATTTTTTTATTTTTTCTTTTTATTTTTCATTTTTATCCATGATAAACATGATACCATTCTCACTTGTGGCTGATTACTCGGAATCGATTGCCAACCCAGGTATCGTTACTTGCTCATGGGAGAATCCCTCATGCATTATGTGCCTTTTGTTCCTGTCAGCTGGACTCAATCAATCACCTATTTTTTGGTTGTCGAACAACTAGTAGCCTCATGCTATACTGGGCGGCTAAATGCAACCTCTCTTGGAAAAATAGATCTTGGGTGGAGAATTTAGATTGGGCAGCAAAACATTTAGCCGATGAAAGCTTTCACCAATCATTGGCTGGCTTTGCTTTTGGTGTTTTATGCTATCTCATATGGAAAGAGAGGAATAGTATTATCTTTCGTAATCAAATATTCTACCTCTTGGCTTTAAAGATGCACCTCTATAAAGCTATTAAGGACAAGACATTGACCTTCGAGTAGGTTCTAGACAATCCTAGAAATAGAAGACTGCAACAAAGTTGGGGACTTCATCCGTCCATTTTTGAATGATGGTGGCTACCCCTTTCTTGTTGGTGGTGTTTCTCTTTTGTCTATTTTCTCTCCTTTTCGCTTTAGCTGGAACTACGACACCCTCACACTCTACTTGACTTGTCTGTCATTTTGAGTGTTTGTCCTTTGTTGGTGCCGGGCCTCCTTCTCTATATTTATTTTCGGTAAAATCTATACCGTTACCAAAAAAAAAAAACATGATTTAAACTCTAGCTATACTATATGCATGTTAAGATATAATAAACTAGATACAAGGCTAGAAATTTAACTACGATATGATGCAAATATGTGATTATGACATGTAGACGATGTAATCATGTAAAAAGAATGTCCCGAGATAGGTGAATACCCTTAACGATGCTGAATAGAAGCTCTAAGCTCATTGCCAGCCCCTTAGGCGGTAAAGACAGCAAGTTTAGACTATTCACATGCTAGACAGCCCCGAACCAACCTGAAACAAATTGAATGGACACTCAAGAGCCATAAACATGCCATACAAGCCACGGTTCAGCAAGCCCAAGTCTAAACCAAGAACCCCCTATAGCAAACCGAACCCAAAAGATTTCTGAGTCACATGCTAACTTGACAACATCTTAATGGTAATTGGTTCAAACATGCAACTCCGCCAAAATGCAAGGATAGACAACATTCATAGCACATTAGATGAAGCCAAGCATACCTTCAAATCATTCCTAAGAGCCAGTTTGCACGTTACATACATGGGATATACAAACTAAACAAATGGTTTAATCTAAACATATATAACATCCAACACAAGAGGCATCACAACAACCTAATCTAATATTACAAGATAACAACATCAGCATAGACGAGTACTGAGAGGATGAGCCTAGATTATCCATGGAGACACTCGACCAAGCTTCAATACTAGCCTAAACCAAGGCAAACAAGCAATATATCAAAGCAAGCATGAACAAATGGTAAGGATATACTTAAGCATGACCTTTAAATCATGGGAAAATTGTCCAAAAAGTTATAAGCCTATTGCATTTTTACTAATTCAGTCCTAAACATTTTACTTTACCAATTGAATCCTAAACCTTTTCATTTTTTTGTCAATTGAGTTCATTTGGTCAATTTTGGCCAGAAATTACTAATATGGATGTCGACCATGCTACGTGGCATAACTAGCGTTAAAGTTGACAAATTTTAATAATATTTTAATATTTTTTTCATATTTTATTAACATTTTCTTTTTCTTTTCTTTTTCCCTTTTCCTAGCAATGGTTAATCGGCCGAGGCTAGCAGCCTCAAGGAGCATTGAAGCAGACAGTGATGCTTTTGATTCGACCTTTTCATCTTCTATGACTGCAAAACAAAGCAAAATAGTGGGGTCCCAGGTATAGCTATAGTCGGTGGTTTACTATGAGGGACAACAATAAATGACACCATGAAATCTCTTGGCCACAACGGGGTTGCTTTGATGGTGCTTAGGGGTGTGCAACCGGACCGGGTTTACCTGGTTCCCGGTCCGGCCCACCTGAAAATAGGGTCGGGAACCGGTTCCGGTTGAAACCGGTCCGGAACCGGTTCCCAAACCTCGACTCGTTTGAACCGGTCCGGAACCGGTTCCGAGGGATTACCCACCCGGGAACCGGATCGACCGGACCGGTTTGAGAACCGGTTGGAGGACCGGTTTTGGAACCGGTTGAAGGACTGGTTTGTATTTGTAACCCCCCCAAAGACCAAAACACACAAGCCAAACCCTAATTTCTATATTTACCGGCTTCCTCCCAGGCTCCCACGACACCCGTAGACGGCAGTCGCGACCTCCGCCCATCCGGCATTTGCCGATCCTGGTTCCGCTCGCCCACCGTCGCCCCCCGAAATCGCTACCTCCGCCTGTCCGGTGTCCGCCGATCCCGGTTCCCGGCTGCTCGCTAGCCTTGCTCCGAGCTCCCCCCGTAAATCGCGGGCCAACGCCGCCAAGGCCGCTCTCGTCGCACCCCTCGCGCCACACCACCGCCGCCGTTCCGCCGGTCATCCGAAGCTCCGCTCCACCGGCCCCGCCCCCGCGGCCGTTGACCCCTGCCGAGCTCGCACCCAAGTGTCGACGCCTCCTCCGTTCGATCTCGCCATTCCACCTGCTGATGTTGCCTCGCCGACGCCCCTGACCCACAGATCTCGTGTCCGCAAGCCCACCTTGTCGCATCTTCGAGCAACCCATAGTAGCCCTCCGCAGATCTTGTTCTCACCGAGCGCCGTTTCCCGAGCTCCCCTGCTGCTGATCTACCGCCGCCCGAATGACGCCCCCTGCTCTGCTCGCAATGTAGCCTAACCCCCTCGCTGACGCCCGCTGAAGCCGCATTGATCCTTGCCGCCCTCACCAGCCGCGATACCAAAGAGCCCGTCGGGCCGCCGCCGTGCCGATCCCCGTCGCACCCGAGCGCCTCGGCTACGCTACCCTCCCCTGCGAAGCCGCTGCTGCCCCTGCTGCTGGGTCCTACTCCCGAGCGACGCCCCTGCCGCCGATAGCCCAGCTCCGCCGCTGTCCCTGTCCTCACCGCGCAACGACCCTGACGCTACTTCTAGTCCGCTCACCGCCGGGTCAAGTGATGTTTGGTAATTAGAAATTATTAGTTTCATTGATTAGTTATACGGATGAGCGATGGTTGCGTTGCCTTCACGTTTCACCGATTGATTTTGTATTGATTATGAATCTGTTATGATTTGTAAATCATTTACCTTTTGAGTTTCGTCGATAGAAGATGAGAGTTATCGGACGCTTGTGCAGGGGGTGTGTGTGTGAGAGAGACAAGAGAGCACATCCTATCCGTGTTTTAAATCGTCTCGCTCTTTTTAAACGCTTCGTTTTCTTTTTGTCGTAGTTAAGTCACCACATCTAGAAGATGAGAGTTATTGGACCTTCATTGTGGTGTGGCCAGAGAAGAGCAGAACCACATGCTTTTTTTGCCGTGCAAATAGTGATGGATGCCATGAGATTGTGGGAAACATGTGTTGCCAAGGGAGCGATAAACTTGTTTTTGTCATCTAGATGGCAGCCATATTGTAATTCTCACTTCATAATGTTTATGTGATCCTTTTTTTGATCCGTGGATGAACCACATGAATTTTTGTGCTTTGTTTATATATGTGGATGGTTTTGGTTAGATGAAAGGACAAAACAGAAAAATAAACAATACCTTTCTTATGTAGTTGTTCGAACCAAATTAAGTTTTAATCTTTAGCCTTTTCTGAATGGTTGAGTTCAAGGTGAGTGGTTCTCGATATTATTGATTACAGTCCCCGCACTTTTCATTAACAAGGATGTTATTCAGTTCTCTTTGTTTTGTAGGTCAGAATTAATTTCAATGTGGAGTGTCCTTCAATCTGCAATGGTTTTTTCTAGCTGAATATTTGAGGAATGATTTGCTCGGACAAGATCTTGATTCTTTGGCACTTTTATCTGAGTTTAGTTGGTTTTGGAATGAAAACTAATCTATTTTTGTAGAATCCTAATGTTATATAATTTTTCTTTTCAATTTTCAGTCAATGGATCAAGACAAAGACATATCAATGGAAGTTGAGGGACATGATGAAATAGCTACCGAGTACATGCTCTCGTGTAAATGGCTTCAGCATAGACTCCAAGCTCATGAAGTGATGATGCTGAGCACCGAGATTGAAGATGGGATCGCTTAGATGACCGAGAAGTGAAGACATCTGATGAGTAAAGTTTTGGAGTTTTCCTTTGTGTATTTCGTCCTTTACTTCTTCAAGGAAAGTTATATTGTATGCGGAGCAAAACGGAAAGGGAAAATTAAATCGTAGGTCTTTGAAGTCTTTCTCGATCTTGACAAGTTATGAGCGAACTAAAGTCCTTTCTTGAGCCATTTGTTAAACTTGATACAAACTGGCAAAGTTTGTTTATTGCGCTTTACTAGCAAGATGTGAAATGTGCACGTTCGCTAGCAACCGATAATTATATATACTATCTATGCCAGAAAAATTTTGCAAAACAGGTTCTAATATAAACAGGGTTAACCCTGTTCCCGGACCGGAAAAACAGGGTGGGTCGGGAACAGGGTCCAATGCAAACAGGGTAGGGAACAGGGTCCAAAAAAAGAGAACCGGTTATAACATGGTCGGGAACAGGGTCCAGGTCTAGACCCTACCCACCCTGGACCCGATCACCCCTAATGGTGCTCTATGATAAACCCCCAAAATGAAGATTCCCTCCTTCGCCTCAAAATCAATCGTGCTCTCTCGTACCTCCCCCGTTGGTGTATTGATGCTAGGTCCCAATCTCCTTGAGCAAGTTGTTATGGAGAGAGAGATTTCCTCCATAATCGCCATCCTGCTAGCCCTGATCTTGACATTCGAGGATCCTTGAAGTTGCTGGGCTTGACCTAGTCGCCTGTTGCTGGTTGAGGAAGATTGAATGAGGGTTGCCCTCACTTGCCCAAACAAGGGCGGGCCTCACCAACCCAAGCCTAGGCATCCCTCACTCAAGGCTGGCGACCTTTTTTGGCCATAAATGAGATCTAGTGGAGGGAAAAAGGGGCTAGGGAAAAAAAAAAGAGAAAGGGAAAAAAGAAAAAAGAAATGAAAATTAAAATAATATACATTAAAATATTATTAAATATTTTCCATGTCAGTGCTAGTCATTCTTCATAGCGCAGTCATCATCCATGTGATTTCTGGCTAAAATTGGCTAGATAAACTCTATTGGTAAAAAGTGAAGAGATTTAAGATTCAATTGATAAAATTGAAAATTTTAGGATTGAATTGGTAAAAGTATAATAGGTTTGGACTTTTTGGACAATTTTCTCCAAAAATGACTCAATTGGCAAAACTAAAAAATTTAGTAAGTTCAGGATTTTTTGGACAATTTTCCTTTAAAATCACAACCAAGTAAGAATATCCAAGAAAAATTGATTAC
The DNA here is from genome assembly GCA_014182375.1 of Eucalyptus virginea. Taxonomy (NCBI): domain Eukaryota; kingdom Viridiplantae; phylum Streptophyta; class Magnoliopsida; order Myrtales; family Myrtaceae; genus Eucalyptus; species Eucalyptus virginea. The sequence goes on along the minus strand of CM024516.1, from coordinate 15,262,987 downwards.
AACATCGGTCTATGGTGATGGAATGGAATGCACTAAATCGTAAACCAAGACGAAACCTAGACTCCGTAATCCTATATTACGGGTTAGAAATAAACATTAGTGCTATAGAAAAGTATCACTGCTAAGAGGAGAGTTAAAGAGCCAATAGACCAGGTAATGAGCTCGTAGTGTCTGTGATATCCTCAAAATCAACCCTATTTAGAATATGATAAGGGGGTTTACTTCTATCAATGGGCAATTAGTAAAATTAGACTTTAAGTTAGCTCGTGAATCATTCAAGAGTGTTAAACTTATTGGGAAAGACAATTTAGGATTTCAATGTGCACGACTAGAGAAATCAACCATGAATTGACAATTCAACCATAAGGATTGACAGGAGACAATGTGACATTCTGGATTTTTCACTTCTGCTTTCAATTAAATTAATTAGGTATTTCATCGATGCGCTTATAGGACTATTCTGAGAGCTGATCACTCTCGAGATAATTAGACTATCTGAGGAAGCCATTAAGGAATTTTAACGCAATAGATTAGAGAATTCGACCAAGAATCGGTTACATGGCCATACTCGTCTTTAGAGGCCATTACGGCACAGTTAAAGATCGATTAGAGATCAAAGATAGATCAGTTTGACTGAGATGTATAGCTAAATGTGGATGACTCCACTAAATTGGAAAATTCTCGTCGGTCTGTACTAGATTGATTTTTCTATTGTTTTGGTACCCTATATCCATATTTGAATCCTCAAGATTTCCACGACAACCGAGAGTCACCAATGTGTCGAGTGGGTTCATTGTGGCTTGAAGAAAATCGACCACGGGTCATTTGCACTAAAAATTTCTGAAAGTTACCCAATAGCCTAAGTCGCGCTAAAATCGCGGCGGATTGAAGTTAACCACGAATTTGAATCTGATTTCAGAAATTGAAAATTCTTTCATGTCATAAGTCATTTTAAAAACGTTAACTCAATCTCAGAAGATTTTTCTGCAAACCGAGACTTTTTGGGAAAAAGTCATCATAGGGCTCTTTTTGTCCGTAAAATGTCGGGGATCGTTTTTGATCGAGCATTTGGGATGCAAGTGGGATCAATTGGTGTCGCGACCTGAACCTCGAGTGCATGTTCATCTCTCGGTGGTCAATAAAATTTGCGACGTTCCAGGAAGTGTCACCGACCCATTCAGTTTATGGCACATGCGGAAACATAATAACAATCCCCAAACAACACAAAAATGGGATAGAAACATAGGGTAATATTTTCACAAAACACACTTATAATACATTAACGTATATTTATAGAGATGTCTAACACAACATGGGTCTATTTCAAAAAGAAGAGCTTCTAGGCTATCTATGCTATGAGCTCCTTGTCTATGGGACCAGTGTCCCCTACAACCTTATTAGACTTCTTGATAACTATAGGGTGAATTGTCACCCACTGTCTAGATCAGATGGAAGACCCGACGACATCTGGAAGGGACCAAAGAAAAACTTAAACTTCACTTCTTGCGAACCCCTGCACCTTGCTTGACGATCTTCCATCTAGGGACATGAAAATGGTTATACAATAACCAGTGAGACAATATCTCAGCGAGTTCACTCCCTAAACCTCGATTAGGAGAAAAATACACCCATGGGTAACCTAACCCCACGTCCTCGAAACTTACCTCGCATCTATACTCTCCTGCACGTCAGTATAATTCAATTTGCATATATTTATATGGAAATCATATATCATTGGGACATCTCAACATGTATACACACACACACACACACACACACACACACACATGTATATATATGTATGTATATATATATATATATATATATATATATATATATATACATGTATATATCGTCACCATTTCACGAACCCTGATTACTAGACAAAATCATTATGGTACGTCCCATATCGCACCACACAATTCCGTCTTCTAATCAGGCCTCTCAATTTCAATCATTCACGCGTCCCAATTTATTATGACCCATTAGTCACGTCCGACTTAACAGTCAACGGTGTTCCGGCTTAACCGGGCTTTGTCTCACACCATCGAGCACAGCAACGTCTACATCTAGACGGCATTCCTCATAGGAGCATCGGCCTAGCATCCACTGCGACCGGTATCCGTTGACTTGGGGCATTCCTGTAGGAGCATCGTCCGACCCTAAAGGCTTATGATGACATATCATATTATTTATGCATTTATTCAATTTCGGCTCAGGACACCGTGCATTGCATTCAAATGCCTCAATTAAAATAGTGATCCTGACCTATTTTCTTCATATTAGAAATATGTGATAAAATAATTGTGCATGGGGACACGGTCAAATCGAACCAGAAAATTTGTATCATCTCTTTTAAAATCTCACTATTTGATATATTCCTTAAAAACACTTTCATTGTCCAAAACCTGGCACCCGGTATTTTCTAATTAAATACCGAAATCCCGCCATTTTGAATTAAATATTCATAATTAACAATCATCCCTCAATTGCACAATTTAACAGTCAATGGCATAATTTGAACATACTACTGCAATCAGCACAAAATTCCGATCACCGGCTATCCCGGTATAATTTTCAAAAATATTAAATAATTAATTAAATTATAATTAAATCATTTAAATTAATTATTTAATTAATTAACATTTATCAAATTAACTTCCAATATAAATTGATCATAGTCCTACTCAATTATTTAAATACCTAACTAAATCCACCTACTAAACTAACTCCTTAAGCTAACAATTCTAGTTAATAACTAAATTCCTAACTAAATAACCTAACTGAAGTAACTAACTAGTCTAACTACTTAGTCCACTCAACTAATTTAACTAACTAGCATTTACTCTAACTAAAGTAATTACTAAACTCACTTAAGCCTAATCCAACTCCTAATAAGTGTAATTAACCCCTAATCAACACTTAGGAAATTAACTTAGCTAATTTAAAAACTAATGACTTCCGGCGACGGCGGAGCAACGGCAACAAGGCCTCGACCTCCGGGGGTGTTGGAGTGGCTCCAATCGGCTCAGAACAGGATCGTGAGGCCTTCGGTTCACGGCTGAGAGGGGGTCCTCTCGGCTAGGTGGAGCCAAGCAGCAGTCGCACAACAACCATGGGGGCAAGGCAATGGCATAGCAATGCCGGTTTGCCGGCTAGCGGCCTGGTTCAGAGTTGCTGGGGTCCCGACGGTTGGACGGTAGCACAGGCAAGGAGGTGGGGAATTCTGGTGAGGGTGATGAGTCGAGATCAAGGAGGGATGAGCAAAGGGAAACGCCGCAAAGCACCCGTGGGCAACGGTGCTGAGCTTTCGGTGAAGGGATGCAGAGATCTCGCCAGTTTTGGGGGACTGCCGAACTGTTGGTGAGGATGGTTGAGAGGCAATGAGAGGCAAAACAAAAGAGAAATGGAACATGAAGGGTAGCTTGGTTAAGGGTTGTGCTGGTTCATAAACCAATAGCATCAAAATAGGGCTCTCCTCTATTTTTGGCTGCTGAGTTGTTGGCAAAGGAGAAACAAGGGATGCTGAAATAGAGGAGGCGGAATCACTTAAAGAAGAACAAGACAAAGAAATTCACAGTAGGGAAAAGCAGAGGAAAAAGAAAGAAAGAGAAAGGGAGAGGGAGAGAGAGAAAATTGGTCAAGCGGCACAAGGAGAGGGAGGGGTCTCGCACAGATGGGGGAGAGAGAAGAGAAAGAAACCATGGAGGGTCCCCCTCCATATTTCCACAACTTTTGGCTATTTTTCATGGAATATAAGGCCTTTTCACTTTCAAAGGACCTACCATCCCAAAGTGACTTTCTCTTCCCCAAATGAAGCTAAAATGAAAGTGGATTTCCCCATTACATGAAGGCATCCGAATTTTGCAACATTGTCCTTAGATTTTCCCCTTTTTACTTAGCCATTTAACGACCTTAGGTAACGAGGATAAAGCCTCAATTAAATCCTTATAATTCTCATCTCCAATGGTTCCACATTATAGACCAAAAATCCATTTAAATTATGGCATTTTCCATATTCACTTAACCTATTGAAATTTGAATTTCCCACCAAAATTTCAAGTTTGTCAAAAGGTCTTAAGAGGATGCATCAACATTCCTAGAATTAATTGTGACATAGTAGAACTTTCAATTTCTGAAATCGGATTAAATTTCTCACTTAATTTCAATCTGATATGATTTTAGCGTGACCTAAATTATCGGGTAGTTTTTAGAAATTTTTGGTGCAATTGACCTGTGGTCGATTATTTTCAAACACAATATACATCTTCGACTCATTTGCGACTCTCGGTTGTCATAAAAATCTCAAGGTTTCGATTACGGGCACAAGGTACCAAAATGACAAAAACAATCGGTTTAGTGCCGATCGATGATAATTTGGCAATTAGGTAGAATCACCCACGTCTACTTACATACATCAGTCTAATTAACCTATCTCTGACCTCTGATAGATTTTCGATTATGCCGCAACAACCCCCACAGGCTAACATGGTCGAGCAGTCGATTCCTGATCGAATTCTCAAGTCTGTTGCCTTAAAATCCTTTATTGACTTCCCAAAGTAGTCTAGTTATCTTATGAGTGATTAGCTTAGAGAATAGTACTATAGGCACATTGATGAAAGATCCGATTTCGTCAATTGAAAACAGAAGTGGAAAATCAGACTGTCACAATTGGTGAGAAAAAATACCAATTGGATAGTTGAGGCGCCGGTTGAATTTATTGAGGCCAAATTACATTGAATTTGGAAGCTTTTTATGTCCAATTGAGGGGAAAACACATGAAATTCGTAGCACCCCCCATGGCTGTGACTTATGGACCTCTTCAATGCTTCTAGAAGGGTGTTTTTGGTCCAAAAATGGTGGTGCAAGCCAGCTAAGTTATGTAGAGCCCTCCAAGAGGGACAAGGAGATAAAAATGAGGCCATTGGGGCCCCTCAAGACCAACCAGTCCCCTCTCCCCCTTTGAAGCCGTCAAAGCCTTCTTCCTTCTCCATCCAAGCTGTTGTTTGAAGCCCAGCAAGACTAGAGGAGACGCCGAAGCAGCCCTAGCCCGTCGCATGCCACCGCCGGATTAACCGCGACACCCCGCTGCCCGCAAGATCGCATCACGCCTCACTTGCCCACACATGCGTCCCTACGATCTCAGACCACCGTTCCAACTTAGCCGTGTGCCCAGGAGGACCTTCGACCTAGTCGCAACAGTTCCGTCGCCCCTGGAGTTGTCGAATCGTCCGCCCGAGCCGCAGAGGCCTCCTTCGGTTCACCACCAATCTCGCCTCGCTGAATCAGCCTCAGTTCCGTCGTTTCCAGCCCCCAAACAAAAAGCAAGCCAGTGGGTATTCCAGCACTGTTGAGCCCCATTTTGAGGTCATTCCCGACCCCGAAAGTTGGTTTCACTTTGGAGATGATCGTCCCCCGTTGTGTCCCCATCGAGTTGAACCGACCGGATTGCTTAATAAGTGAGTTTAACTTACTAATCCTCACTTAATAGGTTAATGACGTTTAATGGTTGATTAGTTTAGGTTAAGTATGGATTAGGTGGTTAGTTATATTTCATTAGTGAATTTAATTAATTATCGATGCGTGTTAGGTGGATAGTTAGTGCAATTAAGTCCTATACAAACTCTAGTATTTATCTAGAGTGATTCGGAAATTTTCCATATCCATCTTAGCTTTTGATTACGCTTTACGGGCCTAAGTTTGATTTATTGGCATATTTTTTATTTTTTATAATGATTTAATTAATTAATTATTTTTCAAAAATTAGACCGGGATAGCCGGTAATCGGAATTTTATACTGATTGCTGTGGTGTGATTTGTTTATTAATTGAGCCCAAATTTGTGTTGAATTGGTGTGATTGTGATTTTAGGATTTTATTCATAATTTTAATTAATTTTGGTAATTAATGGGAAAATTACAGGGCGTCGGTCTATAGCGCCAAAAATCTATTTTGGGACTGTTGGAAATGGTGGGATGTTTAGAAGTGAAAATATTGTATTTTGGCTAAGATCGATCATGTACCCACACACGGTTATCGGGTATGATAAAAATGATGAACTGATTATATGGTTGGGGTGGTATACTATATTAACCTACGGGCAATATGTCAACTTAGATTGCGAGCAATATACCGGTATACTATATCAATCTACAGGCTCTGATATGTTAGCTTAGATTGCGAGCAATATACCTTATCAGCTTAGTTTGCGAGCTATATTATTATCAGCTTAAAGTGAACATTATTAGTAAAATATATCAGCCTATGGGCAATATGTCAGCTTAGATTGCAAGCAGTATACTATTTATCAGCTTAGTGCAAGTTATACTATCTATTATCAGCTTTGAGGGAGCAGTCCTAATTTGAGTAGACTTATTAGATAGTATTGATTTGGCTGACCAGAGGGAGGTCGTGATGACATGTAGTCGACTAAGTCGATTGATCGATAATTCCATCCAATTGATCATTGTGATTTGTGTATTTATGAGATAGACTGACTTATAGGAAGAGACCGATGCCAAGTTAAGTCCTCCTACCTATGTTTGTGCTTAGGCAGCTCTCAGGGTGCATTTTCTTCCTAGTCGAGTCTTAGGGGGTTGAACTTGCTGAGACGTAGTCTCACCCCATTATGGGACAACATTTCAGGTCCATAGATGGCAACACCTCTAGCTCCTCCCGAGCATTTTGGTATACCGGAGGAAATCATAGAACAAGATTATCACATTCCGATACAGGGGCACCCTGAAGGACTGGAATATGTGATAGTGAAATCCATCATTTGGGTTGATGCAGGTTTACCCAAAAAGGTACCCCATCAATGTAGGGCATGGTATCGCCATTATCATGATGGGCGAAGAGATGCCCCAGTACCGGAATCTGATATACCTCTATATGTGATGGAGGCCACTTTTGGAAAGGGTACTGTAGAGCCTAAGGATGAATCGATGGTGGATGTGAAGGATCCCAATCTTGATGATCTTGAATCTCCGAAGTACTCAACCGTGGGCTCTAGCTAGAGCATGGAAGAAGGAGAGATCATCGAGAAGGATGACCCGGAGTAGTTTGGAAACCCCCACCCCTATCTGTATACTTTGTTTTCTGAACCTGTTTGTGTAGAACCGAACCACTATAGTTTGTATTGTATATATATGCACTAGTTTGCATTGTATATAAGTGTGGTTGTTTTTCAGGTTCGATTTTTATGGCCTTACTTTCTTATCCCATTATTTTATTGTCTGGGGATTATTTATATGTTTTTACACGCGTATTAAAATGAATAAGTCGACGATGCATCCTGGGACGTCACTATTTAATCAATTAGTGAGGGATGGGCGCGCGCTCAAGGATCGGGGCGTGACAGACAATCTTAAGCCATTTCAGACCAATCCAGGAATGGTTATAGATTGATTCAATAATAGTATATAATCGAAGTGCGGGTAATTCCGCACGATTACTATATTAACTATAAACGATCCTAAACAAATTCCAAATGATCGTGTACTTTAGAGTGAGCAATTGACCCCTCATGATTACATAACAATCGAGGATCATCCATGAATTAAAAATACTCAAATGTGGATTGATATCAAATTAACCACAGGTCGAACTCACGAAACTCCTTAAGGACGCTCGTTGGTTTTAATTATGATAAGTCACATTTGATAGATTTCAACCATAAATTCTAAATTCTAGTTCGGTTAAGGATGTCGGACTTTAGAGGATTAAGTAATCACCATTGGACATTACTTCATCAAATTTCTTAATTATCGGTAAATCCTGAATTCTTGGATAAGTGAAATTGGGCCAGAAATTGGAAGCCCAATGGGCTATACACCCGAGTTAGGACCAAATTGGATAAGTCAAGCCCAAACCCAAGCCCTATGAAGATTTAGATGTCAAAATGGGTTTTCTTCTACGGTTGTTGAAACTGTTCAGCGTATGAGATTTTGGGTTGCTTTTGGTGATTTACTACTCTTTATACAAAACGAATTACGTTGGATTCCTTTATGAAAAATGTTATTCAAAATCTTCTCTACAACATATTAAATTTTTATAATTTTTCGAATCTGTTTTATAAGGTAATGACATTTATTTCAAAAATTGCTCGAAACTATTCTTTACATTAGAAGGAGAGGGCCACACGTCCAAACTTGAAGGATAAATTTAGGCAATTGCATGATTGGGATTAACCTTTGCTTCCCAATTTTGGAGTCATCATTGCAAGATCTTGGCATTTAATGCATAAAAGGACGTGCATAATGTATGAATAGTTCGAAATTTTGGTGAAAAGGCTGAAATGCCCTTTATTTGGACTAAGGACAAAAGGACAAATTTGAAAATGAACAAGTGAAGGAACAGCACAAGCTTGTGGGCGACAAAGGAAGTGAATGTTTCCTAGTCTACCTAGCTAGTTTAGTCTAAGCCCTATGCACTCAAATACTCAAATCTCCCCATTAATGCATATATCTTGCTTTTTCAAGAAGACTTCCTAGATTGATTGATATGAGTCCAAGAAAATATGGATTTGATGGGCATTAATAGGCAAGATTTCCTTTTGTCTCTCTCTTTCTCTCTCTTCTTCATTCCCTTTGGTTCCCATAACAATTTTTTCTCTCTCTTCCCTCATTTTCTCACTTTCTCTCTCCCCCCACCCTTTGGATGAATTTCCCTCATGTTCTTCCTCATTTCATACCCATTTTTCTCTCATTTTCTCTCTAGACTTATTGGTAACTGACCACCACAATTACCACCCTTAAACCGCCCTTTGCACCATCGTTCCTATTGCCGAGTCGAAGCTTTGGAGCCGAGGAAGCTGCTGTCCAGCCCCTCACAGCAGCCCTCTCTCTGTCTCTTTGTTGGTGGTTTGGACACCGTCAGCCTAAGGGAGGCCGTTCGACGCCAAGCCGTTGTCGTTCCGTCGCCCGGGACACCATCCGACCCTCCCACGTGTGCTGTGGAGGCGTGACCAGTAGCCCACAACCATTGTCCGGCCTTGTCGCTCCTCCCCTGACGCTTTTTAAAGCTTGGACTTAGGTGTGAGTGGCTTTCTAGCCCTTGATTGAGATTGTTGTCGTATTTTGAAAGTAATTTAGGGTGAGATTAAGGTTAAATGATGATTTATTGATGTGATAAATGGATGTTGGGTGATAGGTGATTATTGGGCTTAGATAGGTTATCGAACTTTTACCAATAGGTTATCGAGTTTCAAAGCAATAAGTTATTGGACATTTGACCATAGGTTACTGAATCGCAGGTGATATGCTATTATAATATGTTACATTGTAATGGTATGCTGTTTCAATGTCCCTTAGTAGGATGTCATACTAGTATGTGAGATATGCGTTTTATGGAGTACCGTTTATATGTTAAGCATGTTATATGGATCATGAGTTATATGTGTTATATATACTATATGGGTTATATGCGTTAAATATCATATATGTGTTATGTGTTAGATGTGTATTATGTGTTGTATGTGTTTGGCATGTCACGTGAGTTATACGTGTTAAGTATGTTATTTAAGTAAGTCTTGGATAGATTATGATGACAAGTATTATATGTGTTCATTAGAAGTAGTTGTTACGCATATGTTATGTTCATTGTTTATAGTCGATGCATGAGAACACCTTGAGCCTCCGAGACGAGATATATGATGGTTCGGATGTGCAAGGAAGCACGTCAAGTCAAGTCTCTCTCTTGGGATTGGCGATAATGAGACATATCATTCCTAAACCAAGTCTAGTACTAGATCGGTGAACATGTCACGGCGGGGCGATCCTTTCTTGGTTTTAGTGCGATATTGAGACATATCATTCCCAAGCCAAGTTTGGTACTACATCATGATCATGTCACGTTGGATTGATCTTTTCTTGGTCTCGGTGCAATATTGAAGCGTATCATTTCCGATTCAGATTGGACTTAGGCCGATGCTCAACGTAATGGGTCAAGCCATGGATTCTCGTTTCATGCTCAGCATATTTTATTGATGTACCTTTGATAGATCATGAGACCCACTCCACTTGGCACGTCATTGAGGCATTCATACTTGGCTAATGAGAAAGATAATAATCAGTGTGAGTGATGATGTGCTAGTGTGATCATATAACGACCCCAATGTGTTTTACGTTGGGTGTGAACTCGTCCTAATGCGTTTTATGCGGGACAATACCCAATTAAGTTTGAATGCCCCCAAATCAACGGGATGCCGTTCGCGGATGGATTTTGGAATGAAGCTCCTTATAGGAATGCCCCCAAGTCATGGGATGCCGTACTCAATGGGGCGAGACCATGCCCGGTTATGCCGGAGGACTGTAAACCTTTGGGTTGGCCTTGAGTCATGAGTAGTCGTAATAATCTGAAAGCATGGTCTCGAGGGTTACGTGGTAGTATAGGATGCCATGCGATTCTCGAGACACCACTGTGTAAAGTGCATGAATGCTGAGTGCATATGCTGAGAATGATGCCATAGTTTGCACATGTGTAGCATGGATATATATGAGTTACATGAGAAAAGTGCATGGATTAAATGTCATTTCAATGACTTATGTGGCACATGCATGTTTGATCAACCCCATTTATGAATTGAGAGGCATGAGAATATCATGCAAGTTGATGTTTGAGTCAGACTGGCACGGATAAGTTTGTGGATTTGTATGCCTTTGATTAGGACTCGAGAGATTTAAGTTGCTGCATGGTGCCTAGAATTATTGTTATTCATGCCTGGATTATTAAATTGTGAACTTCGTATGTTTAATGGAATGGTGCACTCACGTAATAATTGTTTATACTATAATTGGACATGTGATAAAGTGTCGCATGTCGAGTGGCCTAATTCTTTTTAATAGATAATGCAAAGTGAAGGATTTGCTACTGGCCTACCATTGATGGATAACCTGCATGTTTAAGGGGTTTCCGAGGTGAATGGCTTCCCTACGCAAGGTCTAGGGAGTTCACTCACTAAGTTTATCTCACTCCTTGTAAATTAATTATTTTTTAGGTCATAATCATGGCTATCCGAGCTCAAGTCAAAGTACCTTGAGATGGATACCACTTTTGAGGTTGCCTCATAGAATAGAGGTGTTAGGTTAGCCCCAACCTCTTTTTGAACAAGTACGAAGGAATCCACTATGCAGGTGTGTAAATGTGAACTTCCAATATTTAAACCGAGGTGTAGGTGTACAGATATGAAAGTGTGCTTAGATGAGTGTTCTATACTATCTCTATTGTTTGTTGATATTAGGAAGATGTTTATTTTGCTTTCACCTGTGTATAATCAAAAGATAAAATGAATGGGTTGGCGACATGTCCTGGGATGTCGCAAGCAAATGACTTAAGTGAAAAGCGATGGCGTGAATTGTTGCGAGCCTAGAGCGGGTCAGGGTGTGACAGTGCCCATGAGAGCAATGCAAGCTTTCCTCAGCCTCAATCTACGATTATGAGAGTGAGACAAATTCGATCCCTAATTTTTATAAAATGCGTGAGTGGTCCATAAGAGGGGAACCTTATAAATTAAAATATTTGTAATTTCTAACTACAGAAAAAAAAAATACAACAAGAAAAATGAATTCAAAATTATGTGGTGTGACATCTTAGAATTTTAGTCCTGTTTTCAATTTAATAAATCGAGAATTTCATCGACACGCGTATAGTGCTATTCTCAGAGTTGATCACTCACGAGATAATTAGACTATTTGGGGAGGTAATTAAGGAATTTTAATGCAATAGATTTGAGAATTCGACCAAGAATCGGCTACTCGACCGTGTTCATCTACAGAGGTCATTATAGCACAGTTAAAAATCGATCAGAGAGCATAGATAAGCCGGTTAGACTGAGATGTGTGGCTAAATGTGGGTGATCCCACTAAATTACAAAATTCTCATCGACCGGCACTAGACTGATTTTTTCGTCGTTTTGGTATCCCGTATCCGTAATCGAAACCTCGAGATTTTCATGACCACCGAGAGTCACCAATGTGTTGAAGAGGTTCATTGTAGCTCGAAGTAAATCGACCACGGGTCATTTGCACTAAAAATTTTTGAAAGCTACCCGGTAGCTTAGGTCACGCTAAAATCATGCCAAATTGAAATTAACCGTGAATTTGAATCCGATTTCAGAAATTGAAAGTTCTGTCATGTCACAAGTCATTTTAGGAGTGTCAACTTACTCTCCAAAGATTTTTTTGCAAACTGAGATTTTTGGGGAAAAGTTGAAATAGGGCTATTTTTGTCCAGAAAATTCAAGGGACTATTTTTTATCACGTAATTGGGATGCAAGTTGGTTTTAATGGCATGGAAAAATATCAATTTGATCATAGACTTGATAATGGAATTTATAGGAGCTGAATTGATTTGATTCAAATGGGATTTTGGTCCAAATTGAGGATTAGACCTTCAAAATTCGTAACCCCCCATCCCTCAACATTTTTTACCATCTCTATGACATCCCGAAATTCGATCCCATTTCGATAAAGTGAAATAGGCATGTCATCAACGTGCCTATGGTCTTTTTTTCTCGAGCTGATCACTCACGAGTTAACTAACCTATTTGGTGAAGCCGTTAAGGGATGTATCTACAAGAAAATCCCTAAAAGCTACTCAATTGGTTGGATTGGACTAAAATCGCGTCCCGATTTATTCTAACCATGAAATTTAAATTGGTTTTGGGAATCGAATATTCAAGCGTGTCACAATTCATTTTTAGAACTGTCTCATCATCTATCAATTTATCGCCGAGTCCAAAATTTCAAGAAAGAAATTATCGTAGGAAAAATTGAAGACCAAAAGAAAATAGAAAGGGAAAGGGAAGAGAAAAGAAAAAATAAGAATAAGGCTATTATTTTATTTCTTTTTCTCTCTCTTCCTTTCTCTCTTTTTTTTTCTCTCTTTTCTCTCTCCTCTCCCCTCCCCCTTCGTGCGAATCACCCTCCCCACCGACTGCACCCCCGCTGTCTTCAACTTTGCTTTCTTCCCCCTTTGACTAGTCAAATCTCTCTCATCTCTCCTTCTCTCTCTCTCTCTCTCGTCACTCTCTCTCTTCTTCTTTCTTCTTCGTGCAAGCGAACGGAACCAGAAGCAGAAAACAGAGACAGTAGCTTGCCGTCGCTGCTTCGTCGTCGTCCACCGCTCGCCGCCGTCCCGCCGCCCGCGCTCGCGCCTACACGTCCGCCGCTCGCCTCGAGCTCCGCCAGCCACCGCCCCTCGCGCCCAGGCGTCTTCCCTGTGCAATTCCAACCGCTGTCCAGCTCGGCCCGACACCTCCAGCCGCCGCCTAGCTCCATCCGGCCACCGCCCGGCCTCCCCGGCGTCCCCCTCACCCTCCGCCGGCCTCCCCTCACCGCCCTAGCTACCGGACCAGCCTTGGCCAGGCCAAATCCACAACCCACAGAGTGGGTATCCAGCCCGTTCGTGGGCCATTTTGGGCTGTTTCCAGGCCCCGAACCCGAGACCCGCTTTGGGGTTTATTGTTCCTTGTGTCGTCCCCGTCGGATTGGTCCGATTTGCACACGATTCCGTGAGTAATCTCACTAATCCTTGCTTAGTGAGCTAATGACACTTATTGGTTGTATAGTTTTATTTAATTAGGCTTAGGTGGTTAGATTAGCATTTATTAGTCAATTGTGATGCAAATTAGACAAATTCAATGTGTATTTAGCAAATAGACATGGTCTACTATTTATCGAGGGTAGCTCAGATTTTTCCGACCCTTTATTGGGCTTTAATTTAATAATTCAGGCCTAAGTGGAATTTTTGGCATTTAAATATTATTTTGGAATTAAATTATTTATTTATTTATTTTTCAAAAATTCAACCTGGATGGCCAAAGTGACCGAAAATTATGCTGATGACCGTGGTGAAGTATTTTTATTTAATCGAGCTTTAATTTGAGCTAAATTGAATTTTTAATATTAATTATTTAATTTTTGAAATTATTTATTTATTTATTTATTTTTCGGAAATTAAGATTGAGATGGCCGACGACCAAAATCTCATGCTGATTGTTGTGGCGCAGTCTGTTTGTTTAATTGAGCTCTACGTTTCATGGAATTAAATAAATTGTGATATTTTAAGGATTTACCCTAAATTGATTGAAATTGAATGGGATTGAACGATTGCTTGATAGTTGGCCGAGTATGTTTATTCAGCATTTATAATGCTTGATTGAGTTGTAAAGTGGATGGAATAATGAGAGTGAATCGGAAATACTCTGGGATTGAACCGATCAGACATGGTGTATGGGCCTACATGGTTCGGTGATTTGGGATATCATTGGCGCCTTAAAGATTGCACGTATCGGTCTAGTACATACATTATTGTGGACTTACGTGGTTCGGTGATTGGGATATCACTGGCGAAATGTGGCATCCTAGAATTCCTTGCCAGTCATTAGGGGTGCTCAAATTAATGTCTTGTATTAAGGACTATGGCCGAGTTTTAGTGGATAAATCTTGGAAAAGGATGACCTATCTTTGGCCATATGTATTGTGAATTAGAATTTATGGATTTATGATTTCGAGTGTTTAGTTATTTCATTTTTACACTATAGTACTTTGGTTCAATAATGATTTAATTAGTATTAAAAAGGGGTTAAAATTTGATTTAATTAGGCTTGGGTCTTAGGCCCAAGAGTATGGACCTATAATGGGCCAAAATGCCGGCCCATGAAGCCCATGAAGAGGGCTGCCGTCGACCACAAGGGGGAGAGGCCGGCCCATCTCCAAGCCCATAATGCATGGGTTTTGCCAAGTGGCAAAAAGGAGAGTCACACCATTGGCTACTTTGGGTGGCTCCTAATCATTGCAAATGATGGTATTGAGGGGGGAATAAAAGGAAGAGTGGCCAGTTTAGGGGGCTGTCGCCCAAGCCAAGTGAGAGAGAGAGAGAGAGAGAGAGAGAGAGAGAGAGAGAGAGAGAGAGGGTTGCCGATAGAGTGAGGAACCGAGAGAGAAAGGAAGAGGCCGCGCGAAGGAGGAAGGTCCGCTCGTCCGTCGACCGTCCGTCCGTGTGTCCGTCGCTGTCCGTGTGCCGTTGTTTGCTCGGTACAAAGGCAAGTTGGGATCCATATTCTGCTCTTGTATGTTGTATCTTGCATGTATTTTTGAATGGTGATGAATCTCAGACGTTTAGGGTATGAGAACCGAAGCTTGAGTGTGTTGTTTTTGAAATAGCATTCTGTTTCTGAGTATACCGCCTGACCCCGAACGTTGTATAGGCTTGCATGCGTGGTTTGAGTCGGATTTTGGCTTTGACTTCTTCATGAAAGTTGTAGACAACATCTCAAAGTACAACATACTAAAATTTTAGATAAAACGGTTGAGTTTTGAGGGGTGAAACCCTCCCTCTACGAAAACGCTAGATCTGGAACTGTTTTGTTGACCTCTTGGTGGTTTTGTGTATTGCATGTCACTTTTGATTGAAAATTTCACGTCGACTTCTTCACAAAAGTTATATAGAACATCCTGAAAACTAACATACTCAAATTTGAGGTAAAATGAACAAGTGTAGCTTAGTGAAACGATTGTCCCTTCAAAGACGATAGATCTGTAAGTATTGTACTGGACCCCAGCAACTTCGTGGACTATATAGTGACTATCCTTTGAGAATCTCACCTAGATCCCTTAATGAAAGTTGTAGTGGACCTTTTGAGGAAAAACATATCAAAATTCAGAGGAAATGAAGGAAGATAAGTAGGTGAAACCTTGATTTTTCGGAGACAGCTAAACTGGACTGTTCGGTACTAGGAACAGGAACTTCGACCGACCATAGTAAATTATCTAGGACGAATCTGGCCTTGATGTCTTCATGAAAAATTCACCTTAGGGTCTCGTATATCACCTGGTAAAATTTCATAATTTTTTAAGGTCATTCGGGTATTTAAATTGAAATATTTCAAGAACCGCGCAATCTGATGTGTCCGAATTTTGCAAGCTGTAATGTGTGAGCTATATCTTTTTGTGTAAAGTTCTTTTGGGCATGTGTTCTTCATGGAGTTGCTACCTTTGTGTCTTGACTATCACATCTTTAGATTTTATAATTTTTAAAGATCGTATGGATATTTAATTTATATGTTTTCCGAAATTGTGCAAGCTGGAATTTGGTAAATTTCAAAAAGGTCATGATGTATGGATTATTCTATGTTGTATGGACCCCATGGATTGTATTGTCATAAGTGATTGGACCTTGCTGCATATATGATGATGATTGGAAATGCATATAAGAATCAAATGCTGAAAATGATCTTGTTGCCATCATATTATATGCCATGTTGAAATTGAGCTATAATTGTAAATGTGAACTATGATAAATGAGAAGGCCGTCGGAGGTGTGAGCTGACGATGCCCCGGGAGTGTCGGGATGCCTGGCTAGGGAGTGTAAATGCCAGATTCCCGATGGCCTTAAATGGCTGAATGCCGGAGGGTCCTTGGGAGTTTCAAGATGCTCGGAGAGTGGGGGTGCTGGAAGCCCAGAGGTGTGAGCCGGGGGATACCTCGTGATGCCAATTGGGGTACGAGATGCCCGGAGGTGTGTGCCGGATGCCCAGAGGTTTGTGCCGGAGGTTCCTCGTGATGCCAGGTTAGGTGCGAGCGATAAATGTGGGATGCAAATACTGGTCCCGGGAAAGAGAAATGTGGCGGCCCAAAATGAAAGAATAAAATTGGGAAATTGAAATTGAATTATGCATGATATGGTAATATGTATGCATGAATGCATGGATGTATGTGCACATATGGCATGATGGTATATGTGACATGATGATGGTGAGTGCATGGATGTATGTGCACTTATGGCATGATGGTATATGTGACATGATGATGGTGAGTGCATGGATGTATGTGCACCTATGGCATGATAGTACATGTATGATATGATGGTGATGATTACATGAGGATGTATGTACATGCGGTATGATGACATGTGCATGGTTTCAAGGTAAGCTATGCATGGATGCATGAATGACGTGTTATGCTATGATTGTTATGATTGTATTGTGTGATGCATTGAGTGGTTTATTGGGTCATTTACTTGCTGAGTGGCTGTACTCACCCCTTCGGGGACCAACATTTCAGATTAGAAAGATGCCGCTCCCTACTGTCACGCGGGGCGTCTTTTACGGCCTTCCTTCGGACGTGGAGGTCGAGTGTGTGGAGATCGACTGTCCCACCATCCCTGGTCTGACGTTCATTCGGGTTCGTGCATTAGTGATGTATGACGTGGGCCTGGCTGAGGGCCCGGTCATTTAGGAGTTCATATCTGTTCACGTTCGTCGAGACAGAGTGATGCGAGGGATGTTGCCGCCACCACCGCCTAACGCACCGGGAAGGGTGTGACGGCCCGTGAGTGAGGAGTAGGAGCTTCAACTTTTTCGACAATAGCCGACACTAGTGGATGGAGGATTTTGCATGATCGACATAGAGGGTCGAGTTGTCTCTTTTTGGGGTTATGGCCAAGTGTAGCTAAAAGTCTTGGCCTTTCTTTTGTTGTACCGACCCGAGAAAACCCATCATGAAAATATGTAAATAAAAGTGTCTTGGCTTTATCTTTTCTTATGGTGTTTAGTGGTGTGTATTGTATCATGGTTGTTGGTGGGAGAATTGGTAGAACTTGATTATGCTTCCGCAAATAAGATGCGCTAGGATATATATATGCCTAGGAACTAAGGTTCTTCTTCGGTAGCTAGGGTGACCCTAGGCGCTTCAGGGTGCCACACAAAAACGGCGCCTTAAAGAACGCACGTATCGGTCTAGTACTCATATTGTTATAGGCATGTATGGTTCAGTGATTAAGGACATCACTAGCAAAAACGGCGCCTTAAAGAGCGCATGCACTTGTCTATTAAATACATTGTTATAGGCATGTGTGGTTCGGTGACTATAGACCTTACTGGCAAAAATGGCGCCTTAAAGAACCCACACAATTGTCTATTGAGTACATGGTTATAGGCATGCGTGGTTCAGTGACTAAGGATGTCACTAGCGAAAATAGCGCCTTAAAGAACGCACGCAATTGTCTAGTGGACAAGTCACCTTGGCGAACTTAACGTCCGAGAGCATTGACCTAGAATGGTCCGTCTAACATGTAATCAACTAGTTCGATTGATCAATGATTTGATCAGATTGTCGTGATTTGATTGATTGTTCGTTATGATTTGTGAAACGTTTGTATATAACCTTGAATTGCAGGTTAAGATTGAGGCCAAGGTAAGTCCTCTGACTTGTGCTGTGCTTAGGCAACAGAGTAGTGTATTGGTTCTCTAATTGAGTCTTAGTGGGGTAGAACTTGCTGAGACGTAATCTCATCCCGGTTTGGGGAAAACATTTCAGGATCCCGATGAGAAGCTAAGGAGGAGGAATCTGAGAAGGAGAACAATGAAGAGAAACCTGAGGAAAATGATTTTTGGAAGAAGAAGATACTACCGAGAGGGATCTGGAGTACGATTTGGATGAGGACCGAGATCCCATCCTCTTTTGTGAATCATGTCTTGATGTTCATAGAGTTAAAGTAAAAAGTTATGAATAGTTGTAAAATACTATGGTTTGTGTTTTGTGTAAAAGTTTGGTTATAAGTTTCAGTATGAAAAATATGACCGTGCTTTTCTATCCCATTGTTTTATTGTCTGGGGATTTATAACTGCTTCCGCATGTGCTTAAAAAAATGAAAGGGTCGGCGATACATAGTCTTGGAATATCGCATTTTAAAATCGATCAAGTAGAAGGATGTGTGCGTACCTGAGGATTATGGCGTGACAATCTCCAAAGCTTCTAAAGGAAGTCTTGTGGCTAGAAAATGCAAAGGAAACCAGCTGGGCATTGGTGGGATCAACCAAGAGGACAAAGAGATAGAGAAGAGACCAAGTGGCCCCCTCAAACCAAGGTTGTTCCCCCCTCTCTCTTCTTCCTCTTCTGCTCGTCGACCACCCCCATCCCAGCTCCTTGAAGCCTTTGAAAAGCCAAAGAAGTCGACCAAAACTCCTCCTTAGCCGTCGCTAGCTTTATCCAAGCCGTCAGCATTGCCACCGCTCACCATCGTGTTGTCCACGAGTCTCGCGCAAGCTGCGCTCGTTCAGCCGTCCAAGTTGCGTCATTCTCACCCGTTCGTTGTCCAGCAAGTTGCCTAAGCCGCGTGGAGGTCACCGGAGTTCGTTTTGCCGCCAAACAGCCACCGCCTCCACTCGCCTAGCCGTTGCTATCTCCGCCACTCTTATCTCGCCGAACCAGCCACTAGTTCCATCTTTCTCGGCCCAAATCAAAAACCAAAGTCCCTGGGTCCGTAGCCACTATTTGGGCCGCTTTGGTGCCCTTCCGGACGTCGAAAGGCGCATCCGCTTTGGAGTTTATCGATCCTCTCCACGTCCCCATCAAAGTGAGCCCATTGGATCGTTAATCAAGTGAGTTTACTCACTAATCCCTACTTAGGAAGTTAATTATGCTTAAGGGTTGATTATTTTAAGTTAAGCATGGATTATGTGGCTAGTTAGAAGAGATAAGTGATTTAATTAATCGTTATTGCATGTTAGGTGGTTAAAATAGTGTAATTAGAGCCTAGATAAACTCTAGTATTTATCTAACGAGTCTCGAAATTTTTTCGGGCCGGTTTCGGTATTTAATTAGGCTTTTCCGACCTAAGTGTACATTATTGGTATTTATTAATTATTTTCAGTTATTATTTAATTAATTTTTATTTTCCGAAAATTAGACCGGATAGCCGGTGACCGAAATTTCGTGCTGATTGTAATGGTGTGGTTGGATTATTTAATTGACTATTATTTTATGCAAATTGAGTGTGATTTGTAATTTTGGGAATTTATCCCAAAATTTAATAAATTTTGTAATTCATTGGAAAATATTGAGCGTTGGTTTACAGCGCCAAAAATATGTTTTTCTAACTATTGGAATTAGTGGGATTTTCACAAGGGAAAATATTATATTTTGGCTAAAGCTGACCATGTACCCACACATGATTATTTTTATCGGATATGATAAAAATGGTGAAATTCTTAGTTGGTAAGAGCAGTGTACTATATCAGCCTGAGAGCGTTGATATGTCAGCTTAGCGCGAGTAGTACACTTTATCAGCTTAGAGTGAGCATTAGGGGTATACTATATCAGCCTACGAGTTGGATATGTCAGCTTAGCGCAAGCAGTATACTATTATACTATATCAGGGCCTCCATATATCAGCTTAGCACGAGCAGTATACCTTAACCTTATCAGTTTAACGTGAGCTATATTATTTATCATCTTAGTGTGAGTTATACTATCTATCTCCAGCTTAGAGTGAGTAGTTCTTGATGTGATCAAACTTGATAGATAGTATTGAATGGAATGACCATGAGATGGTCTTGTTGGCATGGTTCGATCTATTGTGACAATTTAATCTATTGATGTGATGCGATGAATTTGTGAATTGTACTGACTTGTAGGAAGAAACCAAGGCAAAGGTAAGTCCTTTGGCTTATGCTTGTGCTTAGGTAGCCCTTAGGGCATATTTTATTCCTAGTCGGGTCTTAGGGGGTGAACTTGCTGAGACGTCGTCTCACCCCATTGTGAGATAACATTTTCAGGCCCTTAGATGACAACTTCTCCAAAGCGTTTTGGTTAGCCAAAGAAGGTCACTGAATAGAAGTATTTCATTTTGCTACACAGAGACCCAAGGGGATGGGTTTATGAGCTGGTGAAGTTCGTGGTCTGGGTTGATGAGGCCTTACCCCATAAGGTACCTCATGAATTCATATCATAGTATCATCAAGAGCAGAATGGGCAGAGAGAGGGTCCCATACTGGAGTCTGAGGTCCCTTTGTACATGCTAGAGGTTGCTTTTGGAAAAGGCACGGCAAATCCTCCTAGTGGTTCGGTAGTGGATCTGAGTCAATTAGAATTTGAGTTTTCGGAGTATTCAGTTGAAGGCTCTAGTGAGGAAGAGGATCTGTAGTTCTATGAGCCCCCCTTCTGTTTTGCAGACCTTGTATCTATATATAGGCTTGTATTGTATATATGACATGGTTTATTATGTATATATATAAGCGTGGTTTGATTTTCAATTTGAAAAATTGTGGCCCTATTTTTCTATCACATTGTGTTGTTGTTTGGGGATTATTTATTTGCTTCCGTATGTGCATTAAAAATAAAGGGTCGGCAATGCGTCCTGGGACGTCGCTATTAAATTGACTATAGAGGAATGGGCACACACTCGGAGGATTGGGGCGTGACATATGGAGTTACTTTTTTTTTTTTTTTAAGGGAGGTGAATTCAATCCCTAAATTTTATGAATTGCATTAATAGCGTATGAGAATGGAAACTTAGGTATTAACAAACTATAATATCCTTAGTTTCTAAATGCAACAAGATAAATAGTACAAAATTATGTAAAATCACTGTTTTTTAGGGGTTGAATTGTGTTGTTTCTACAAATTCGGTGCCTAATTTTTGGCAAGTGCAATAAAGATGTACAAGCAAATATTTAGATTTCAATAGGAGGTTATCCTCCATTTCAGGAAAATAAAATCCTCTTAAATCAACTTAAAATTGAGAACATAACTTGGCCAAATTTATGTTTTTCTATGGGTTAGATTCAAAGGAGGTAATACCTCACGCTAGTTGCCTATCCTCATCTCTAAAGTATAAAAAACTTAATGAGTAAAATGGTTCAAATTTATAATTATATATAGGTTACTCTATTTGATATGTCTAATGTGACATCTTGAAAATTCAATTCTGATTTTGATTGGATAAGTCGGTCCTTTTATCGACGCGACCATAGTGCTTTTCTTTGATGTGGCCACTCACGAGATAACTAGCCTATCAAGTGAAGCCATTAAGGGATTTTAAATGCAATAGACTTAAGAATTCGACTACAAATCGACTGCTCGACCGTGTTAGTCTGCAAGAGTTAGTACAGCACAAATAAAAATCGATTAGAGACTAGAAATAGGTCGATTCGACTGAGATGTGTGGCTAAACGTGAGTGATTCCACTAATTTGCAAAATTCTCGTCGATTGACACTAGATTGATTATTCTATCGTTTTGGCGCCATGTATCTGTATTTGAAACCTTGAGATTTTCATGACCACTGAGAGTTGCCAATGTGTCAAAGAGGTATGTGTGACTCGAAGAAAATCGACCATGGGTCAATTGCACCGAAAATTCTTAAAAGTTTCCCGATAGATTAGATCACACTAAAATCGCGTCGGATTGAATTTAACCGTGAATTTGAACCCAATTTTAGAAATTGGAAGTTCTGTCATGTCACGAGTCATTTTAGCAATGTCGACTCATCTATCGAGGAATTTTCAGCGAGTTCGGGATTTTTACAGAAAATCGATTCGGACGATTCGGAAAATGAACGGAAATTCGGATTGACCAAATCAAAGGGATTTTTGGCCTCCTGTGTGAACTACTTGGTGAAAGGAAGTGGTGTGGGCTTTTCTTCAACAAAAGTGGACCTCAATCGGAGAGGTTTGTTTAGAAATCAGATTCTAAGAAAAAGGAAATAGAATTTAGAATTGAGGGACTGTCTTATTTTGATCTTCAATTGGACTTCAATTGTGCAAGTTGGTGAAGAAATTGACCTTAGGGTGACCAATTAATATTGTTGTGTGAAGTTGAGCTAAAAAATATTTTGGTTTTAATTATCTTTTTTTCCTTCCCTTTTATTTTTGCTTGGCCGAAGCCCCTCCACGTTTCTCTCTCTCTCTCTCTCTCTCTCTCTCTCTCTCTCTCTCTTCTTCTATTCTTCTCTCTCTCTCTATGTTCGAAGCCACACATGGAAGGCCCCCCTCGGCCGACCGAAACTTTGCAGCAATCTTCATTCTGCCTTTTTCTTTGTTGACTTTGTGGGCCCTCCCCATTTTTCTCTCTTCCTCTCTCTCTCTCTCTTTTTTATTTTCACCCATTTTCCCCACTGGTCGACAACTCCCCTGACATCCTTATCTCTCCATTTTCTCACCCGTTCCCCCCCCTTCTGTCTTCCATTGGCTTTCATTTTTCCCCTCACTGGACGCAGCTTCTGTTTTCCCTCACCCTCCATCGAAGACGCCAGCAGCAGCACCGCTCCAGCTGCTTCTTCTCTGCAGCTCATCCACGAGCCCACGAATAGCCCGCGTCCCTTCGAGTTTCAGCCATCGAGCTCCCTCTAAAGCCGCAACTCAGTCGAGCCCAACAACTCAGCCCCCTTCGAACCAGAACTAGGCAGCAATTGCGAAGCCTTGCGGGCCATTTTTCAGGCTCGGTCCGTACCCCATTAGTGCTGCCGCTTTGGAGTTTATTGGCCGCCATCGCGTTGCTAACGTCGTGGTCCAATTGGATCGTTAATCAAGTGAGTTTAACTCACTAATCCCTACTTAGTAAGTTAATGATGTTTAAAGGTTGATTAGTTTAGACTAAGTATGGATTAGGTGGTTAGTTAAAATGGATTAGTGAATTAATTAGCCGATATTGCAAGTTAGGTGGTTAGTTTAGTGCAATTAGGACCTAGACAAGCTCTAGCATTTATCTAGAGTGGCTCGGAAATTTTTCTA
Organism: Eucalyptus virginea; assembly: GCA_014182375.1. NCBI lineage: Eukaryota > Viridiplantae > Streptophyta > Magnoliopsida > Myrtales > Myrtaceae > Eucalyptus > Eucalyptus virginea. The sequence goes on along the minus strand of CM024516.1, from coordinate 15,239,477 downwards.
ATTGTCTCAGCTTTTAATTAGGCTTTTCTAGCCTAAGTGTGAATTATTTGCGTTATTAATTATTTTTCGTAATTATTTGATTAATTATTTATTTTTTAGAAATTAGACCGTGATAGTCGGTGACTAGAATTTTATGCCGATTGCAATGGTGTGATCTATTTATGTAATTGAGTTCTAATCTGTACTGATTGTGGGTGATTTGTCATTTTGGGTATTTATCCCAAAATTTATTTAATTTTGGTAATTAAATAGAAAATTACCAAGCATCGATTTACAACGCCAAAAATGTTTTTATTGACTATATTAATGGAGGGAATTTTGAAAGTGCAAATATTATATTTTGGCCGAGGCCGACCATGTACCCACACACGATAATTTTTATCGAGTATGATAAAAATGGTGAAAATGGATGATACTCTATAGTCGTAGTGAGATGACTATTGAAAGTTGAGGTAATGTATGTTGTGCGTGACGATATGGGATTGATTAAGATAACCGCTGATGTATGGTCATGCCCACTGGGCTGTAATCAACCGCCGAAGTATGGCCATGCCTATTGGGCCGTAATCAACCGCCAAAATATGGCCATGCCTAGTAGGCCGTAATTTGCCGCCGAACTTGGAATCGGCTGTGCCCGTTGGGCTGTAATTTACCACTGAACATTTAGTAGGCAGTGCCCAAGTGTGGCTGAAATTAATAGTTGGATTGAGTAATTGAAATGACCATGTTATGGTCTTGGTGATATAGAATCGACTAGGTCGATTGATCGATGACTAGATCCGTTGTGATGGTTTGATTTGTTGCTATAATTCAATGAATTGTATATTGTATGGACTTGCAGGAAGGGACTGAGGCCAAGGTAAGTCGTCTAACTCGTGCTTGTGCTTAGATAGCCTTGAGGGTGTATTTTCTCCCTAATCGGGTCTTAGGGAGTGAACTTGCTAAGACATCGTCTTACCCCATTGTGGGATAACATTTTCAGGTCCTTAGGGTGAAGAATCGGGAGCTTGAGGCGGAAGGGTCAGGAGCATAGATGGCTCAGAAGTCCTTTTTGAAGATAGATTTCCTATACTTAGACCCTAGAGTTGACCTATGTTTGTAAACCGGATTGTGGTTCCCTATAATGTGTTGATTTGAAATTGTTGTCCTACTTTTCTATCCCATCTTGTTGTTGTATGGGGATTAATTATTTGCTTCTACATATGCATTATAAAATGAGTGGGTCGGCGAAGCGTCCTGAGATGTCACAATTTAATTAACCAAGGCGGGATGGGCACGTGCTCGGAGGACCGGGGTGTGGCATCCCCGTTTAAGTGGTATCGGAGCAGGTTGATAGTTAGAGTGATAAGGTGCGATAAGTCTATGGGATAGTTAGTAGAAAAGGCCTTTATTTCATGCTGGTACATGTGATTGATAGTTGTTTGGTAGCTTGTTTGTTGTAGATCACTCAAATTTTAATATGTAATTGGAATTGGAAAACAAGTATCTACAAAGATTCTAAGCATGAGTGATCAGGAGCGGAGGACTCTTAGGAGGCATACCATCAGACCTGTTACTCGGGATAGAACACCGACTAGGGTCGGTGCCCGAGGAGGTCATGGTTGTGGTAGAGCGCTAGCTCAGGCCAGCGTGAGTGAGAAGAGTACCACTGTAGGTCGGTACTAGTGTAGCAGCACCGAGCAATCCTAGGTTCGACAGAATCATTCAGGCGTTAGTAATCCTTGGGAATTTGTTGAGTCAGCAAGCTCAGGACTGAGCCACCGGTATTACCGCTGTAACTACCGCCGCCAATGCCGTGATCGTTGTTGTTGCCGCACCTGCTAAGGTCCAACCTGGAATTGTGATCAGGGAGTAAGCTACCACATCTAGGTCAAGGTTCAGTTCAGGCAAAGATGATAATCAATTGGGGAAGAAACCGATGATCGAAGGAAAGCACCTCATTCGTCCTAACAGAAGGAGTAGAAGGAGTAGAATCGGAAAGTCAGTGTCGAATCAGAATGTCATGTGTCACTTCTGTGGAAGGCGACATAGACCAGCCCTGTGCCATTTTGGAACGGGTGCTTGTTTTGAGTGTGGATAGCAGAGTCACTTGGCCAGAATCTGTCCGCGCAGGTAGATGGAACCACAACAACTGCCACCATTGCCTTCGACGAGACAGAACAGAGAGAATGCACCGCAAGACACACAATGAGATTCTTAGATTAAGCCTCCAGTGCAAGGAAGAGTGCAGGCTGTCACCCGACAAGAGTCAGAGGACTCATTGAATGTGTGTCAAGTTTGTGAAATGAAGTATGGGTCAGCTCAGTGTCCAAGTATATCGAGAGCATGCTTTGAATGTGGCCAACACAACCATCAAGTGAGGAACTGCTTGTGACATCCTGAATTTTTCAATTCTACTTTCAATTAAATTAATCGGGCCTTTCATCGACGCACCTATAGGGCTGTTCTCAGAGCTGATCACTCTCGAGATAATTAGACTATCTAGGAAAGCCATTAAGGAATTTTAATGCAATAGACTTGAAAATTCGACCAGGAATCGACTACTCGACTGTGCTTATCTTTAAAGGTCATTACGGCATAGTTAAAAATCGATTAGAGATTAGAGATAGGTCGATTAAATGAAGATGTGTGGCTAAACGTGGGTGACTCCACTAAATTGGAAAATTCTCGTCGACTGACACTAAACTGATTTTTCTGTCGTTTTGGTACCTTGTGTCTATATTTGAATCCTCGAGATTTTCACGACAAACAAGAGTCGTCAATGTGTCGAATGGGTTCATCGTAACTTGAAGAAAATCGACCACGGGTCATTTGCACTAAAAATTTCTTAAAGCTACCTAGTGGCCTAGGTTACGCTAAAATCGCACCGAATTGAAATTAACCGCGAATTTGAATCCGATTTTAGAAATTGAAAGTTCTTTCATGTCACGAGTCATTTTAGGAATGTCAACTCAGCCTCCGAAAATTTTTCTCGCAAACCGAGACATTTTGGAAAAAAGTCGAGATAGGGTCGTTTTTGTCCAGAAAATTCAAAGGATCATTTTTTATTGTGAAATTGGGATGCAAGTGGGTTATATTTGTGAGGAAAAATACCAATTGGATCGATGAGGTGTTGGTTGAATTTATAGAGGTCGATTGGTGTTGAATCAGGAAGCTTTTGAAGTCCAATTGGAGGGGAACCAAGCCAAATTCGTGTGCCCCCACCACCCACAACTTTTAGACTATTTCAAGCTTCTAGAAAGGGGTATTTTGGCCTTAAAAACTTGTGTGGACACCAGCTAGTGGTGGGGAACAACTGGGAGACCAAAGAGGATAGGAACAAACCAGTTAAGGAGACCAAACCGGTCCTACTAGCTAAACTGGTCCCCTTCTCCCTCTTGCACCATCGACCCCTCCCCTCTCTTCTTGCTATTTGAATGCCCAGCAGCCCAGAAGAAGTCGTGGAGCAACCCTTGCCGTCACAGCCAACATTCGGGTCACCGCCGCACGCCGTTGCGCCTCACGCCCTGCCCACGTGCACCCCCGCTATTCCAAGCTGTCCTCCTACTTCAGCCATGATCTCAAGAAGTCCCCAGAGTTGCTCGAGCTTGCCCCACCATCGCTGAAGCTCCCTCCACCCCCGTGAAGCGTCGTCCAGCCCTGCCTGGACCCGGTTCAGCCCATCTCATTCCATCCCCGCCTCAACCGAGCCTCCACCCAACCGTTTCAACCACCAAACAAAGTAGAAACCAGTGGGTATTCCAGCTACTGTCGGGTCCGTTTTCAAGGTCTTCCCGACCTCAAAAGGCAAGCTCGCTTTGGAGTTTCTTGCTCCTCACCTCACCTTGCCCCTGTCGATTTGATCCTAGCGGATCAATTAACAAGTGAATTTAACTCACTAATTCTCACTTAGTAAGTTAATAATATTTAAGGGTTGATTAGTTTAGACTAAGCTTGGATTAGGTGGATAGTTAGAACGGTTTAGTGAATTAGTTAATTATCGATGTATGTTAGGTGGATAGTTTAGTGCAATTGGGACCTAGACAAGCTCTAGTATTTATCTAGAGTGATTCGGAAATTTTCCGGGTCTGTCTCGGCTTTCAATTAGGCCTTACGAGCTTAAGTTCTATTTATTTGCATTTAATAATTAAATTTAATAATTATTTTATTTATTTATTTATTTTTCGAAAATTAGACCGGGATATTTGGTGACTGGAATTTTATGCTGATCGTAATAGTGTGATCTATTTCTTTAATTGAGTTGTAAATTGTACTAATTGGGTGTGATTTGTGATTGTGGGTAATTATCTCAGAAATTGATAATTTTGATAATTAATTGGAAAATTACCGAGCGTCGGTCTATAGCGCCAAAAATCTATTTTGGGACTATTGAAACTAGTGGGATGTTCAAAAATGGAAATATTTTATTTTAATTAAGGCCGACCGTGTACCCACACACGAGTATTTTTATCGGATATGATAAAAATGATAAATTGAATAGATGATCGGGATGGTATACTATATCAACTTACGGGCTCTGATATGTCAGCTTAGACTGAAAGCAGTATACCAGTATACTATATCAACCTACGGGCTCTGATATGTCAGCTTAGATTACAAGCAATATACCTTATCAGCTTAAAGTGAGCAATATTATTATCAGCTTAGAGTGAGCATTATTAGTATACTATATCAGCCTGCGCACGATATGTCAACTTAGATTGAGAGCAGTACACTAATTATCAGCTTAATGCGAACTATACTATCTATTATCAGCTTAGAGGGAGCAGTCCTGGCATGAGCGGACTTATTAGATAGTATTGATTTGGCCGACCGAGAGAATGTCGTGATGACATGAAATCGACTGAGTCAATTGATCGAGAGTTTGATCTGTTTTGGTGAATTGAAATGATTGGTTGAGTATTGAGATACTGACTTGCAAGAAAAGACTGAGGCCAAGGTAAGTTTTCCGACCTATGATTGTGATTAGGCAGCCCTCAGGACGTATTTTCTTCCTAGTCGGGTTTTGGGGGGTTGAACTTGCTAAGACATTGTCTCATTGGTTATTGTATAACCATTTTCAGGTCCTTAGATAGTGTTGGTGGAGGACCAGAAGCCCCGAAGTCTGAGACGGTGGAGACCAAAGAATCGGCGAAAGTGTTTGACTAATGGGTCATAGGATAGTTCCCTTTTTGTTAAGCCGATATTTTTGTAAACAGCCTGGTATTGTAAATAGACCTATTTGTTTATAAAAGGCTTATTTCGATTGTGATTTATGACCCTACTTTCCTATCCCATTGTGTTATAGTCTGGAGATTATTTATATGCTTTTGCATGTGCATTTAAAATGAATGGGCTGGCAATGCGTTATGGGACGTCGCTATTTAATCGACTAGTGAGGGATGGGTGCACGCTCGAGGATCAAGGTGTGACATTGCCCGCGTAGGTCCAGGAGAGCATAAGCACTGTTGCCGCAAATAGAGCACCACTAAGAGGACGAGAGGAGCATGAATGATCCAACCATGCATCAATCAAGGGAAGAATGTTTTTGAGGTATTTTTATCAGAGTAGCACAGCAAGATTTTGGGTGAAAGTTGTAGAGTTTTAGTTGTTGTAATAAAGTATTAGAAAGGAGAATCATGGGCTATAGTTGTACTTGACTAATTGCTTATGTATGACCTTAATGTTTTGTATAAAAGGATGGCTCAAGGAGCTTTTGTTGTAATGAATTATGGTAGTAGTATATTACCGTCTGATTCGTTAGCAAGTGAAGGTTTCGAATTTATCAGGAGTCAAGGAGGATCCTCGATCCCTTTTTTATTTCATCACTTAAGACAACCAAGTTCTGGATGTAGGTTGCCAAGATTTATTTGGCGATTGTAATGGATGCGACAGTTGAGGAATTGAATATGGAAATCATAGCCATGGTACAAAAGCTTTCTGAGATATTTCCAAAAGAATTGCTAGGCTTGTCGCCAGAGAGATAGAATTTGTGATCGAGTTAACACTCGGAACAGAGCCAATCTCTAAGGCTCCTTACCGGATGTAATTGTCTGAATTGGAAGAACCGATAGTGACAATGCGAGAATTACTGGATAAGGAATCTATACATACTAGTGCATCTCCTTAGGAAGCACCAGTTCTATTCATGAAGAAGAAAGATGGTTCATTGCGTCTGTGTATCAAGTGACGATCAAGAACAAGTGTTCATTGCTAAAGATTGACAAATTGTGAGACTAGTACAAAGAGTGTCGATACTTTCAAAGATCAACTTGAGGATATGTTATCATCAGTTGAGGATCAGAAAGAAGGACGTACCGTAGTCAATGTTTCGTACTCGATATGGCCTTTATGAGAGTACTATAATGCCATTTGATCTGACGAACATTCCAACTGCTCTCATGGATTTGGCAAATTGAGTGTTCAAAGAATATTTAGATGAGTTGTGATCATGTCTTTTAGTGATATTCTGATGTATTTGAGGAGTGCTAAGAAGCACGAGAGAATTCTGAGGATGGTACTTTAGACCTAAGAATACATGGACAATGTGTGAAGATAAGCGAGTGCAAGTTTTGGTTGACTTGTGTTGTGTTCCTAGGCCATGTGATTTCAGGTGAAGGAATCTCCGTGGACCCAACCAAAATTGAAGCAATAATCAACTGGCCAAGACCGACTACAGTGACAGAGATCATAAGTTTTTTTGGATTTGGACAAGTTACTACAGAAGGTTCGTGGAAGGATTTTCAGCATCAGTTTCGCCGTTGACTCGACTCCTGAAGAAAGAAGAAAGGTTCATGTGGATAGACAAGTGCGAGCATAGTTTCCAAGAGCTTAAGCAGAAGCTGACTACCGCATTTGTGTTGACCATTCCATCTAGTCCTGAAGGATACGAGATATATAGTAATACATCGTTCAAAGGATTGGGTTGCGTGCTGATGCAACATGGTAGGGTTGTTACATACACATCCCATCAGCTGAAACCCCATGAGCTGAAATACCTGACACATGACTTAGAACTCATAGCAATCATTTTCTCTTTGAAGATTGGAAGATATTACTTATGTGGAGAGATATTTCAAATCTTCACTAACCATCAAAGTCTCAAGTATTTATTCCCTCGAAGGAGTTGAATATGAAACAAGGCGTTGTGAATTAGAACTTCAAGAACTAGGATTGTGATATTTTGTATCACCCCGGAAAGACGAATAAGGTTGCCAACGCTTTGAGTCGGAAGTCTTCAGTTGCACATATGCTGGTTAAAAAAAAAATGGACCTTACTTGAGAAAGTTCGAAATTCGATTTTCAAATTTGAGATAGGCCACATTTCGAATCTTATGGCCACCCTCAGAATTGAGCTAGATGTTCAAGTTAGAATCAAGATGCTTCAATTGGCAAACCCAGATGTTTAGCAGATCCTACAAAAGGATACCAAAAGAAAAAAAAAAAAAAAAAAAAAAGGTGACTTTCAAATTTTTGTAGACAGAACACTGAAGTTCCGAGGATGACTATGTGTACTTGACGACGTAGCACTCGGGGAAGAGATCTTGTCAAAAGCTCATCATAACAGTTGCAGCATTTATCCAGACAGTACGAAGTTGTGTCAGAACCTATGTCGATATGAATAGGGGATCGATATGAAGATAGATATAGCCAGACAAGTCGCCAAATGCTAGATGTGTTAGCAAGTGAAGGCACAGCATTACAAGTTGGGAGGACTTCTGTATCCCCTTAAGATTCCCGAGTGGAAATGGGAACACGTCACAATGGACCTTGTGATGGGCTTATCGAGGAATCAAAGGGGTAATGATTCCATTTGAGATAGTGGTCAACAGACTGACAAAGTCGACTCACTTCACCGCAGTACGAAGGACCTCGATTTGAATGGGCATGCAGAAGTGTATGTGTGTCAAACAGTTCATCTGCATGGAGTGCCAGTAACAAATCTATATCAGATTTAGACCCGAGGTTCCCAGTTTCAACAAAATAGTCAGATGGTTCCTTTTGAAGTAGTGCAGAGTAGAGTGTACAGAACTTTAGTTGTTGAGATGAGGTCAGAGAATGAAAGATCACAAGCCTAGAGTTAGTTCAGCAATCAGTAGATACTATTGTAATATCAGTGAGAGATTAAAGACCGTTCAAAATCACCAGAAAAGTTGTCTTGTTAAGTGTCAAAGGTCAGAATTCCAAGTTGGTGATTGCATCTTTCTAAAGGTGTCATCAATGAGGGATACTTCATGCTTCGACAATAAGGGAAAGCTGAGACCGAGATACGTAGGTGTCGTGACCTACCCTTGGGGGGAGGGAATAGGTTTAGGGGTATTGCCTAAAGGACAGGCCTAAGGCCCATGATTAGACGCGGGCTCTCCCAAGCCCATATCCCGCGTGACATTGGGATATTTTTAAGAATTTTGCAATAAGGAGTCGCCACTAGTCTATTGGGGTCAACTAGAAACCAAGTGAGACACGGGAGTATGCCACACTTTTTACGCAACCAGAGAATCTAGGGTCGAGGACTTGATTATACTAATTGACCAATTAGTGCCCTTTCGGTACCTAATATTGTTCATTTTAACAAAATGATTTTTGACAGGTAGTTTGACTTGATTTTACACCTATCGACTAACATGTGAGGTGATCATGCAAATGCGCAATCATTAAAGTAACAATCATAGTCATTAAGATCCTAATTGCATTAAAATTAAACACGTGCAATTATACATAGACAAATATGCAATTTAAGCATACGATATAATCAAAAGACGAGCTAATAAAGGTGTAAATATATTAAAAGGCAAAACATGGCAATTCCTACCCAAACCCTACATTTTTTAATTTTTTAATTTTTTTAATTTTTATAAATTTATTTTTTTAAAAAAATAAATTCTTTTATTTTTTATTTTTTTAAAGAAAGTATTTTTTAAAATTTTTTAAATTAATTTTTGATTAAAAAAGGTGAACCGAATCGGGTTCGGTTCAACCCGACCTGGTCAACGCGGATCAGGTCCGGTCTCCGACCGCACTTGGGTTCGGTCCAAATGGGGGGCTAGCCAAACCGACCCGATCAGCCTTGGTCGGGCCTTTCTTTGGTTCGAATTGGGCCCAACCAGCGGGCCCAATCTGTTCCAATCTCTTTTTTTTTCTAAATGAAGCCCACAACTCCCTAAGCCCACAAGTTCTTAAATCCCTAAGCCCACAAGCAAAAACAGCCCAAGCCCAAACTCAACCCAAATCGTTCAAAAACCCTACCCGTTTCGCGACCCGCGCCCGACTCCCGTGACCCAATTCGTGGCTGAAGCCCTAGGGCTACTTGGTGATGCTGACGACAGCGGCGACGGACTTGACAGCGGCGGCGACGCGACAGTGGTAGCAGAGACGCGGCGGCGGTGGCGAGCTGCTGCAGGGCTCGCGGGTTCTGCGCAGCGCGGCAGCAAGGGCGGAGATGCGGCGGTCCTCGCGGTTGCGAGCAAAGCACGGCAGTCATCGCAGTGCGAGGCGGGCAGCACTCGGGCATGGTGGCGAGTTGTTGTGGCATCGATGACAAGATGAGATGCGCGCGGCTTCAAGCATCGAGGCGGGGCACGGCAGTGGCTCGGGCTGCTACTAACGGTGCTAGCGGACGTTTGGCGCTTCGGCAGCAACGGCACGAAGGTGTGGGCGTCGCTCGAGGGGCAGAGAATGACGGCTCGGTGTCAGGGAGAATGGGCAAACTTGCAGGTGGCTTTGGTGGCAAGCTGCTCCCTCGGTTTCTCCAGATCTGGGTTCCGGGGAAGACAGTGGCGGTCTCGGTTGGTCAAGCAGCGTCGAGTTGAGGCGGCAAGGAGGATAGCGGCTCAGATGGCGTTGGCAGCACCGCCGTTGCCCTTTTCCCCTCCGTTTCTTCAGATTTGGGTTCCGGGGAAGACGGTGGTGAACGGCGTTGATTAGGTGGCTTGTCGGCAACGGTGGCGGCGGCACGGCTCCCTCTTCTCGAGCTCTCTCCCTGCAGCTCTCTCTTTGTTCCCCATTTTTTTGGTTTTCTCCCTCTGTGTGCCCCATGCTCTCCTTTCCGGTCTTCGTCTCTTTTCTCCTCTATTTCTCTCCCTCACGTTCCTGTTCGCTCTTCTCCCCTAGGGTTTTCCTCCTGCTTTTTGGTCTCCTCTCTCCTCCCTCTCTACGCTTGGGTTTCGAAGTCTTGACGGCTGAAGGAAAAGAAGAGACAAGCACGAGCCAGGCCAAAAGAGAAATGGGCCGGGCGCACGCGAGAGAGAGGAAAAACGGAGGGCCGAGTTGGGCCCAGCCAAAATTCGACCCGACCCGGCCCCTTTCATGTCCTCTTTTGTGTTTTTCTTTTGTTGCCTTTTTTTCTCTTTTTTCTTTTTTTTTTATTTTCTTTTCGTTTATTTTTTTTTAGTGACTAATTTCTAATTTAGTACACGATTAAGTCCCAAATAAAATGGCGAAATTTAGGTGTCAGCAGTAGGTCCTTTTCAAATTCTAGAAGGAATTGGGATCCTAACGTATCGTCTTGCATTGTCGCCAAGGTTGGCGCAAGTGTATGACGTCTTTCACGTGTCGAGGTTGAGAACATATGAGCCTGACCCGACCCACGTGCTAAATCTTAAAGAATTAGACGTGGACGACAGAGTATCATACGTGAAAAGCCTGGTTAGATTGTGGATAAGAAAGATCAGATTCTGCGTACCAAGAAGGTCCCATTGGTTCAAGTGGTCTGATAACACCACGAGACTAAAGAAGTAACTGGGGAAAGTAAGACTCAAGAAGACGATGACACCCCCACCTTTTTGTTTAAGGATTGGTAAAGGTTTAAATTTTGAGGAAGAAATTTTTATAAGAGGGGAAGAGTGTTGGAGAAATCTTTCCAGAATATTTTGAAGCTGACAAAACATTTTTATCAGTCTAGTCTAGTTAATTGCAAGCCTTATGTTTAGAGTCTGAAGACTTTCAGATCACCAGACTCAACACTCAAGACTCAAGACTCAAGACTATTCTCATTGATAGTTTTTCTAATCCAGTGACGAAGGCAATCCAGAGCCTAAGTATTTGGTTGAGGATTTAGTCCTATCCTCTGGAGAAGATATCTTGGCTGGATAATTATAACGGATTCTTTCATTCGTTATCAAGATCGTTTGAAAATCCGATGGTCAACGAAATATTCTTGGAAGGTTCTATTCTTGGAAACCAAGATCCTGATTGTATGGGCGAACAAGATTGATGGGCTATCGTCAAGTTCCTTTAATAGCTCGAATGATCTTCTTGATTGATTCCGTCCAACGGGTAAATTGGAGGAATTCCTTTGGTAAGTGCCAACGGGTATGACGGCATAAAGGAGTATAAAAGGAAGACGTTCTAGTTATTTTAGTGTATGATCAATAGAGAAATTCCAGAGTCTGAAGCACCTTGATTATTAGTCGATACATTCTAAACAAATATTGTATACACAGAGAGTGTCTATACTTAGTGATACCTTGAGCGAGTGTGGTAGATCATCTACACCGAGAGATCAAGGGAGAACATCACTGTAACATCTCTTTGTTCATAGTGGAATCCAGCCAATAGGATGTCAGTGCATAAGAGTGGACGTAGGCTTGAAATAAGCCGAACCACTATAAACCGCGTGTTCAATTTTCTCTTCCCTTCTCTCAGTTTTTACTTTGAATATTGTTTGTCTCAAATCTATCAACTGTCTAGTATTGTGAAATTATCGAGAAAAATCTTGCATATACCTATTCACCCCCCTCTAGGTACTTATTCTAGCTATATCAATTGGTATCAGAGCTCGTGTTCTCACTTTATTTGAAGTGTTTTACTTCAGAGTAAAAGATCCATGGCTAGTATGCTAGCACCAGGGCTGGTGGAAGGGCAAAGCAATACCAAACCACCCTACTTTGATGGAAAGAATTACAACATCTGGAAGAACAAGATGAAAGCCTTCCTACGATCAAAGGATCCTCTGGAATGGGACGTTGTAGAAAAAGGAATTACTCCTACAGCTGCATCAGTCTCAAAAAGAGGGAAAGAAACTGTTGAGACCAGCGGAATGACTCAGGAAGAGATTATCAAGAGACAAGCACTCAATGCAAAAGCAATTTACTCTTTATATTGTGCTTTGTCACCAACTGAATATAACCGAATATCTTCTTGTGTTACAGCAAAAGAAATTTGGGATAGATTGCATATCACCTATGAAGGAACAGATCGAGTGAAGGAGACCAGAATTAATATTCTCCTCGGTTAATATGAAGCCTTCAAAATGAAACCAGGAGAATCTATAACTGACATGTTTAGCCGTTTTACAGATATTGTCAATGGTCTTGAGAATCAAGGACAAAAAATTTCTGATCCCATGAAGGTGAACAAGCTACTGCGTGGACTCTCCAAGGATTGGAATCACATAAAGACTTCAATAAGAGAGACGCAAAGAATTATGCCACTATCTGTCGACAAGCTAATTAGAACTCTTCAGTCTTATGAAGTGGAACGAATTAATGAAGACGAAGATCCAAAAGGTAAGAAATCCATTGCATTAAAATCAAATGATGATTCTGATGTTACAGATTCTCGAAGATGATATGGACGATGAGGAGATTGCTCATCATGATAAGAAGATTGAAAAACTGAATAGAAGAGGAAGAAGGTTCAACTCAAAGAAACAAAGGTTTCAAAGACAGCAGACCAAGTCTGTTGATGATGAGGAACCAAACAAAGATGTAGTTTGCTTTGGATGTAAGAAAATGGGACACATCAAACCCAACTATCCTCTTCTGAAGAAAAAGAAAGGAAAAGCTGAAAAGTCTCGAAAGGCTCTCAAAGTTGAAACCTGGAGTGATACGAGTGTGAAGAGAGTGATGATGAATATTCCAACTTATGTCTGATGGCGCAATCAGACTCAAACTCTGGATCAGACTCAGACTCAAATTCTGGATCAAACTCAGACAGTGAATTTGAGGTAAGTGATTTTAAAATTCCTGTCAAAGTTTCTAAATATATTGATGAACTATGTTTTAGTCTTAAGACTTCTCTCAAAAGGATTTCCGAACTTAAAAAGGAAAACTCTGTTCTAAGACAACAGGAAAATGTTTTAAAAGAAAGAGTTGAATGCTTAGACAAGAATGTTTCCACTCTTAAAGAAAATGAAGATAGTCTTTTGAAAGAAAATGCTCTTTTAAAAACTGACTTATCAAATATTTCAAAGAAATTTTCAATAGGGTCCGAGAAACTTGACAAAATTCTTTCAGTGCAAAGACCTTACTTCAATAAGTCTAGTCTAGGTATGACAATGCGAAACTATTCCCTTGATTGATTTTCCTAAAGTAAAAGAAAGAATCAAGCAAAGACCTTCGAGAGAGGCTTACAAAAATCATTTCAAGAAGGTTTTTGTAAAATCAGTAGGTCGAAATGCCCTCGGTGTTCAAAGTGTAACAGTCCGGATCACTTTGAAAAAGAGTGTCCTATGGTTTGGAAACCCGTTAAGAAAGTATGGGCTGATACTACTTATTTTACTAACACCAAAGGACCCAAGAAAATTTTGGTACCAAAGAAAGCTTGAGACTCTCTTTTAAATGCAGGTCTCCGTCAAGAAAAGGGTAAAGTGGTATCTTGACAGTGGATGCTCAAGACACATGACAGGGAGACTCAAATTGCTTCATAAAGCTTGTTCAAGTAAATGGTGGAAAAGTTTCATTTGGAGGAAACAGCAAAGGAAGTATTGTGGGATTTGGAACTGTGAAAATTGGAAATCTCACAATAAGTAATGTTTCCTTAGTGGAAGGACTCAATTACAATCTCCTCAGCATTAGCCAATTATGTGATACTGGTTTTAAAATCTTCTTTCAAGAAGGAATATGTTCTGGAACCAATGAAGACTCTACTCAGTCTTTCATGGGCCGAAGGCATGGAAACATCTATCTCTTGGATGTGAAACCTGATGAATCGCAATGCTTAATCTCAATTCAAGACGAAGCAAATTTATGGCACAGAAAGCTTGGTCACATCAATATGAAGCAATTAGCCAAAATCTCTACAAAGCAACTTGTTCGAGGTCTACCCAAATTATCATACCAAAAGACTGATCCATGCACTCCATGTATTCTGGGAAAACAGGTAAGAAATTCATTTAAGCCAATGAATCATGTTTCTACTAATCATGTATTGCAGCTGCTGCATATGGATCTCTTCGGACCAATCAGAACCCAGAGCATTGGAGGTAAGAAATATTGCCTAGTAATTGTGGACGATTACTCCCGATTTACTTGGGTATATTTCCTTGCAAGTAAGTCCGAAACCTTCTCGTATTTTGAGAAATTTGCTAAAAAGGTTCAAAATGAAAAAGGATGTGTTATCTCTAGTATAAGAACATATCATAGAAGTGAATTTGAAAATCAAGATTTTACAAAATTTTGTGATGAATCTGGCTTTAAGCATGTGTTCTCCTCTCCATATACTCCTCAGCAAAATGGAGTTGTGGAAAGAAAGAATAGATCTCTTCAAGAAATGGCTAGAACTCTTTTAATTGAAAGTAAGATTTCTTCACGATTTTGGGTCAAGTTTTTCAACAAATAAGTGCTATATCATCAATAGAGTCTTCTTAAGACCTATTCTAGAGAAAACACCTTATGAGTTATTCAAAGGTAAGAAACCTATTGTTTCATACTTTCATGTGTTCGGTTGCAAATGCTTTATATTGAAAAATGCTAAAGATCGAGTTGGTAAGTTTGAAGAAAGATCAGATGAAGGCATCTTCCTTGGATATTCTACATCAAGCAAAGCCTACAGAGTCTATAACAAGAAGAGCCAGTCTGTGGAGGAGTCAATGAATGGCAAGTTTCAAGACTCTACGCAAGATGAATCTAGTCAGACTCATGAAGAGTCTGAACCTGCTCCAGACCCTCCAAAGCTTTCAACTCAAGAAGCATCTCAGACTCTGGAAGACCAAAGATCAAGTCGTTCGTGAAGATTCAAATAAAGAAAGAGATCATCAACCAGACAAATCAACCAGCAATTGGAAGCATAAGTCCAGTCATCCCAAAGATCTCATTATCGGCGAAATTAATGAAGGAATTCGCACCAGATCCAAAAGGCATGAAGAGTCTAGTGCTGTAGCTCTCATTTCTGAAATTGAACCAAAGAGCATAGAAGAAGCTTTGTCTGATGAAAGCTGGATTGAAGCTATGCAAGAAAAGCTCAGACAGTTCAACATTAATGATGTCTGGGAACTGACATCTAAACCAAAAGGTAAAACTGTCATTGGAGCTAAATGGGTGTTTAGGAACAAGATGAATGAGAAAAGAAAAGTCGTACGAAATAAAGCAAGACTCGTGGCCAAGGGATATACGCAAGAAGAAGGAATAGACTACGATGAGACTTACGCACCAGTAGCAAGGTTAGAAGCTATTCGACTATTACTTGCGTTTGCTTGTTATAAAAATTTCAGGTTATTCCAAATGGACGTCAAAAGTGCCTTCCTAAATGGATTTATCCATGAGGAAGTTTATGTGGAACAACCACTAGGGTTTGAAGACCCAAAAAAGCCAGACTCAGTCTTCAGACTGAAAAATGCCTTGTATGGGTTAAAGCAAGCACCTTGAGCTTGGTACGACAGACTAAGTAAGTTCTTAATACAGAATGGATTTGTCAAAGGTAAAGTAGATACTACTCTATTTATCAAAAAGGAAAACAAAAGCTTTTTACTTGTTCAAATATATGTAGATGATATTATTTTTGGATCCCCTAATGAAAGTTTATGCAAGAAATTTTCTAAGTCTATGCAGGATGAGTTTGAAATGAGTATGATGGGAGAGTTAACATTCTTTCTTGGACTCCGAATAAAACAATTGAAGGAAGGAACTTTTATTCATCAAGAAAAATATGCTAATGATCTTGTCAAAAAGTTTGGACTGGAAAAGTGTAAAAAGACCGACATACCAATGTCAAGTTCTCTGAAGATAGACAAAGATGAAGAAGGGAAGAAAGTTGATCAAAAGTTGTACAAGAGCATCATTGGTTCACTTCTTTATCTTACTACTTCTAGACCTGACATTTTGTTGAGTGTTTGCATATGTGCTAGGTTTCAATCAGATCCTAGAGAATCACATCTCAGTGCTGCGAAACGTATTATTAAATACGTTGCTTCATCTTCAAGCATCGGTCTTTGGTATCATAAGAAGGGAGACTTTAATCTTCTGGGATATTCAGACGCAGATCTGGCCGGTTGCAGAATTGATAGAAAGAGCACTTCGGGAACTTGCTAGTTGCTTAGAAGCAGGACAGTGTCTTGGTTTTCAAGGAAACAAAGCACTGTGGCCCTCTCAACAACAGAAGCAAAGTATGTAGCTCTTGGAAGTTGCTGTTCGCAAATTCTATGGATAAAACAACAGCTACAAGACTTTGGAATTGAAGACTCAAGCACAGAGATTAGATGTGACAACACCAACGCAATCAATCTCACCAAAAATCCAATCCTTCACTCAAGAGCAAAGCATATAGAGATTCGACATCATTTCATCAGAGATCATGTTCAAAATGGAGAAATCTCGATTCAATTTGTTGATTCGAAGAGCCAATTAGCGGATATATTCACAAAGTCTTTGGAGAAAAATCAATTCGATTTTATCCATTCCAGACTCAACATTTTGAAGCTTGAGGAAGTTAAAGTCTAGAGACTATCCAACCCTCAGACTCAGACATTCATGGCTATAGACTGTAAGTTGTTATTATACTCAATCTTGAAAAGGTACGATCATTAGTTCAGTTAATTTATAATTTCCGTAAAAAACGGAATCGTGTCTTTTCAAAAAGATTAACTTATTTTTGGCAGTTATCGATTTCAAAAAAGGCGTCTGTTCATTTTCCTTTGTGCCAATTATTTTTCCTTTTTTAAACTGAGTTATATATATATATATTACGCTTTACTCGCTTAATCTTCAAAACCCTAAAAAGGCATTCTTCTCCCAATCCTGTCTCTACTTCGTGTTCATCTTCGAAAAAGTTGTCAACTTTTCTTGGGAAAGCGAGTGAAGGAATCTTTCAACGACAAAGAAGGATGTCTTCTTCGAGAAAGTCATCAAGAATCGCGAACAGGGGACCATGGAGAATGAGGAAGGGGCCTACACATTTCGATCTCACCGAAGAGGAAGATTTACCGAGTCAGCAATAGAGCCCGATTCGCTCTCCTCCACGTCAATCTTCACCATCTACCCCACAAAGTGTGGGTCATCAACTGGAGGAAGAAATAATCGAGGACGCAAACCCTGTAAGAGTCCAAAAACCCGCTTTTATTTACAAGCTCTATCGTGCGTTGAAAAGCATTGGGTCACCACTGAATGTCGTAGATGAATTTCTTAAAGATAAGAATTATGGGAATGAGTATATTTTTCTGCGGAAAATGGAGGATTTGGGAGTTGCTCCCAAAGGAAAGGCCAAGAGGAAGCACTTGCGAACATTCCAAGTGACCCTCGTGTACCGGGACAAAATCCGACTAACGGGAACGATGATGATAAGATGTTCCTTGAATTCCAACCTAGAATGGGTGTTGCAGCAAAGGTGAAGGGAAATCGGATGGATTTGTTTAAATCAAAGGATCAGGAGAATATGTTTTTCAGACTATTGAAAAGAGGGGTGATAAACCCTAGGAGTGTTGATTTCGACTTCTTGGATGCCATCAATGTGAACTTAAGGAAGAAGTTCAATCTGCTTCAACTTGAGCAATTTTGCTCCGATACCACAGATGGTTATGCACAATTGACAGCATACTTCTATTCAAATCTCAGCTTTTTAGATGCGAATAGAATATCCTTCAGTGTTCGAAACCAAGACTATGTGGTAGATGTGGACATGTTGGCAAATATAATTGGAGTTGAAAGAGGACGCTATCAACCGATAAAAGTTTCGATTGCTCGTACCACTCTGGAGCTTGTCAAAGACAGGGATACAGAGAAAAGAATTACCTACTCAAGGATGTGTGCCATCAATATCGTGCTTCACAAAATTGTGATCAACTGTCTCGGGCCAAAGTCTACATCAAAGACTGACGTGTCTAACTCCGAGGCGAAATTGATGTATGCGATCAATTCAAGGAAGAAGTTCTCTCTCCCTCACACCATTCTCTTTCACATGTTCAGAGCAATGGTGAAGGACAAGGGCCAATTGCCTTACGCAGGTCTTGTGATCAAGATCTTCAGACACTTGAACATTGAGCCTCCACATAATCTTTGTGTTCGATCGTGCGACAAAATGGTGGTGGATTTGAAAATGCTGATAAAAATGCGTCTGAAAGAACTTAGCAAGGCAATGGAGAAGTTCAAGACTCCAGTATCTTCTGCATCAAAAAGAAAAGGGAAGGAGCCCTTGAGTGCTCCACCCAAAAAGAAAAGAACTCTTATCTTGGAGGATGAAGATGAAGAGGAAGATCTCTCTATTCCTGCATTGAAAAGAACCAGACGTTCTATACCAGAATCAACAGAACAAAGAGAAAAAGAGGGACAAGCAAATAATAGAGAAGTAGAGGAGCAACAAGAGAAAGAGAAAGAGGTTGAAGAAGAAGAAGAAGAAGAAGAAGAAGAAGCAGTGAAAGAAAAGTCTGCAGATGAAGCAGGAGAGAAAGGGAATCAAGGCGCTGAAGAGCATGACCATCACTCTTCCCCAATTGAGGTCCTAGAGACAGGGGGAGATGGCGAGCAAGAAAGGACTACACTAGATCCTGTAAACACTGAAGGTGTGAGTCGCTCACCAGCAAATCCAGAAGATTTTCAGGCTTCTCAAATGCATGAAGAAGGACATGATACGACATCACCAAATTTGCTCGATTTCACCGAAGATCCAACGTCTGCTTTCACTCCATCTGAGAGAGCAAATGCAAGCACACAGACGGACAATACAGCAGATTTTCGTCGTATCCTTGATGTTCTTCTGGAAATGCGTGGTCAAATATATGCTCTGGACTGTGAACTTCAAGTCCTGAAGAATGCTGGACAAGCATCTTCTACTACCCTGGCGGATAAAATGAAAGACCTCGCTCTTCAAATTCAAGCCAATGCCAAAGGAGAAGAGGTGGCTCATCTACGGGAAGACTTGAAGAGACTGGAAGGCATCGTACAGTCGATGGGAGATTTCCAGATCGTGCACATTCCCAAGAAGAATTGACTCTTTTCTCACCTTTTTAATGATGACAAAAAGGGGGAGAATTGCAATTTGAACTCTTTAAACTTTAAACTTTGACTTTAAATTTCTTTTGTGAATGTTTGTTATTGAGTATGACTTGGGTGTGAACTTGAATTTGACTGACTTGGATGTGGATTTTGATGCTTGACTATTTGCATTTATATCAAGTATTGCTATATGGTTTTACTCATGAATGACTAACCGATTTTCTGTGGATGCAGAGTCTGGTTGTTGATTTTATTAATCTTTATGAGATAGCCATATTGCTTGAGTAATGTTTTGCAGGTCAAAGTTGTTCAAATCTACAGGAAAGTTTTGTCACCATCAAAAGGGGAGATTGTTGGAGAAATCTTTCCAGAATATTTTGAAGCGACAAAACGTTTTATCGATCTAGTCTAGTTAATTGCAAGTCTTATGTTTAGAGTCCGAAGACTTTCGGATCACCGGACTCAACACTCAAGACTCAAGACTCAAGACTATTCTCATTGACGCTTTTCTAATCCAAGAACGGGCAATCCATAGCCGAAGTATCTGGTTGAGGATTTAGTCTTATCCTCTGGAGAAGATATCTTGGCTGGATAATTATAACGGATTCTTTCATTCGTAATCAAGATCATTTGAAGATCCGATGGTCGACGAAGTATTCTTGGAAGGTTCTATTCTTGGAAACCAAGATCCTGATTGTATGGGCGAACATGATTGATGGGCTATCGTCAGGTTCCTTTAATAGCTCGAATAATCTTCTTGATTGATTCCGTCCAACGGGTAGATTGGAGGAATTCCTTTAGTAAGTGCCAACGGGTATGATGGCATGAAGGAGTATAAAAAGAAGATGTTCTAGTTATTTTAGAATAGGATCGATAGAGAAATTCCAGAGTCTGAAGCACCTTGATTATTAGTCGATACATTCGAACAAATATTATATACACAGAGAGTGTCTATACTTAGTGATACCTTGAGCGAGTGTGGTAGATCATCTACACCGAAAGATCAAGGAAGAACATCACTGTAACATCTCTTTGTTCATAGTGGAATCCAGCCAATAGGCTGTCAGTGCAGAAGAGTGGACGTAGGCTTGAAATAAGCCGAACCACTATAAACCGCGTGTTCAATTTTCTTTCCCTTCTCTCGTTTTACTTTGAATTATTGTTTGTCTCAAATCTAATTAACTGTCTAGTATTGTGAAATTATCGAGAAAAATCTTTTATACCTATTCACCCCCCTCTAGGTACTTATTCTAGCTATATCAAAGAGTTGTGAGATCCTGAAAATTCAATTCTGATTTCGATTGAATAAGTCGGGCCTTTCATCGACGTGACCATAGTACTTTTCTCTGAGCTGGCCACTCACGAGATAACTAGCCTATCAAGTGAAGCCGACCATGCTAGTCTATAAGGGTTATTACGACATAGTTAAAAATCGATCAGAGACCAAAGATAGGTTAATTCGATTGAGATGTGTGGGATGATTCCATTAATTTGCAAAATTCTCATCGATCGGCACTACACTGATTTTTCTATTATTTTGGCGTCCTGTGTCCGTATTTGAAACCTTGCGATTTTCACGACAATCGAGAGTCGTCAATGTGTCGAAAAGGTACGTGTGGCTCGAAGAAAATTAATCATGGGTCAATTGCACCAAAAATTCCTAAAAGCTACCTATTAGGTTAGATCACGCTAAAATTGCATCGGATTGAATTTAACCGTGAATTTGAACCCGATTTCAGAAATTGGAAATCCTTTCATGTCACGAGTCATTTTAGGAACGTCGACTCATCGATTGAGGAATTTTCAGCAAGTTCGAGATTTTTACGGAAAATCGATTCGAACGATTCGGAAAACGAACGGAAATTTGAATTGGCCAAATCGAAGGGATTTTTGACCTCCTGTGTGAACTACTTGGTGAAAGGAAGTGGTGCGGGCTTTTTCTTCAACAAAAGTGGACCTCAATCGGAGAGGTTTGTTTAGAAATCGAATTAGAAAAAAAAAATAGAATTCGGAATTTAGGGAAATTTGTAAATTTGAGGGACTATCTTATTTTGATCTTCAATTGAACTTCAACTATGCAAGTTGGTGAAGAAATTGTACTGGGTGGCCAATTGATATTGTTGTGTGAAGTTGAGCTAAAAAATATTTTGGTTTTAATTATCTTTTTTTCCTTCCCTTCTATTTTTGCTTGGCCGAAGCCCCTCCACGTTTCTCTCTCTCTCTCTCTATTTCTCCCTCTCTCTCTCTCTCTCTCTATGTTCGAAGCCACACATGGAAGGCCCCCCCTCAGCCGACCGAAACTTTGCAGCAATCTTCATTCTGCCTTTTTCTTTGTTGACTTTGTGGGCCCTCCCCATTTTCTCTCTTCCTCTCTCTCTCTCTCTCTCTCTCTCTCTTATTTTCACCCGTTTTCCCCACTGGTCGACAACTCCCCTGACATCCTTATCTCTCCATTTTCTCACCCGTTCCCCCCCTTCTGTCTTCCATTGGCTTTCATTTTTCCCCTCACTGGACGCAACTTCTGTTTTCCCTCACCCTCCATCGAAGACGCCAGCAGCAGCACCGCTGGAGCTGCTTCTTCTCTGCAGCTCGTCCACAAGCCCACGAACAGCCCGCGTCCCTTCGAGTTTCAGCCACCAAGCTCCCTCCGAAGTCGCAACTCAACCGAGCCCAGCAGCTCAGCCCCCTTCGAACCAGAATCGGGCAACAACCGTGAAGCCTTGCGGGCCATTTTTCGGGCCTGGTTCGTGCCCCGTTGGTGCCGCTTCTTTGGAGTTTATCGACCGCTGTCGCATCGCTATCATCATGGTCCAGTCGAATCGTTAATCAAGTGAGTTTAACTCACTAATCCCTATTTAGTAAGTTAATGACGTTTAAGGGTTGATTAGTTTAGACTAAGTATGGATTAGGTGGTTACTTAGAATAGATTAGTGAATTAATTAGCCGATATTGAAGGTTAGGTGGTTCATTTAGGTGCAATTATAGCCTAGACAAGCTCTAATATTTATCTGTGAGTGGTTCGGAAATTTTCCTCCGTCTCGAACTTTTAATTGGTTTTTCCGGCCTAAGTGCGAATTATGTGCATTTATTAATTATTTTTCATATTTATTTATTTATTTATTTTCCGAAAATTAGATCGGGATAAATAGATGGCCAGGAATTTTATGCCGATTGCGAAATGGTGTGATCTGTTTATTTAATTAAGTTCTAATTTGTGCTGATTATGGGTGATTTGTGATTTTGGGTATTTATCCCAAAATTTATTAAATTTCAGTAATTAATTAGAAAATTACCTAGGAGTCGGTTTACAACGCCAAAAATGTTTTTATTGACTATATAAATGGTGGAAATTTTGAAAGTGTAAATATTATATTTTGGCCGAGGCCGACTGTGTACCCACACACGATAATTTTTATCGAGTATGATAAAAATGGTGAAAATTGATTATACTCTATAATCGTAGTGAGATGACTATTGAAAGTTAAGGTAATGTATGTTGTGCGTGATGATATGGGATGGATCAAGATAACTGCTGAAATATAGCCGTGCCCATTGGACCGTAATCAACCGCCGAAATATGGCCGTGCCTAGTAGGCCGTAATTTACCGCCGAACTTGGAACCGGCTGTGCCCATTGGGCCGTAATTTACCGCTGAACATTTAGTAGGCCGTGCCCGAGTGTGGCCAAAATTAATAGTTGGATTGAGTAATTGAAATGATCGTGTGATGATCTTGGTGACATGGAATCGACTAGGTCGATTGATCGATGACTCGATCCGATGTGATGGTTTGATTTGTTGTTGTGATTCGATGAATTGTATATTGTATGGACTTGCAGGAAAGGACTGAGGCCAAGGTAAGTCCTCTGACTCGTGCTTGTGCTTAGGCAGCTCTGAGGGTGCATGTTCTTCCTAATCGGGTCTTAAGGAGTGAACTTACTGAGACGTCGTCTCACCCCGTTGTGGGAGAACATTTTCAAGTCCCTAGGGTGAAGAACTGGGAACTTGAGCCAGAAGGGTCAAGAGCATGGATGGCTCAGAAGTCCTTTTTGAAGATAGACTTCCTGTACTTAAACCCTAAAGTTGACCTCTGTTTGTAAACCGGATTGTGGTTCCTTATAATGTGTTGATTTGAAATTGTTGTCCTGCTTTTCTATCCCATCTTGTTGTTGTCTGGGGATTAATTATTTGCTTCCGCATACGCATTATAAAATGAATGGGTCAGCAACGCGTCCTAGGACGTCGCAAATTAATCGACCAATGAGGGATGGGCATGTGCTCGGAGGATCGGGGCGTGACATCTAATGATTTTACGTTAATCCAATATAGATCAACATAGTTGAAGATTTTGATGGTTATACATAATGTCAAATAAACATTCAAATCAAGAATTGACAAAATCATGTAATATCCAACGAGTGGGCTAAATAGGTATGCGTTGGGTGAAGATATGACAGAGTCATATTTGGATCTTAGTGTTTCTCACTTGAAATAATCTTAGGATTATGCTCACCATTTAAAGATACATATAGCGGTTTCCATACGTTCATCATAGTATATTGAGCTGAGAAATCGGAAATCCATGCTATTTGTCAAAGCCATATTATTTGCTTAAGAATTGACTAGTATAGTTTAGTCAGATTACTCATAAAATATTATTAAGGATTAATCCCTTGTTTACAAAATCATATAAAAACCAAAATCGATTCAACTCACAGAGCACAAATATCAATTTGACCAAAATTAAAATTTAAGTATCATTGAACATTGCTTAAGAGTTCAAGGATTAAATTTGGTGGCGTCTCTTCTTTTATTAATGCTAGATACATTGAAATCGAGTTGTAAAAGAGGTTGCACATATTTATTAAAGTTTGTTGCATTATTTCTGCTATAGATTTGTGTATCCTTTGTGCAATTTTGTAAAGCGACACTTATATTGATCTTAGACCGGGTCCTTTTCTTCAGGGGAAAGTGTCAGAAACATATCTCACTGTCAACCCAATGACTATTTACTACCTCTACCATTCACACACCCTCTAAGCAAAACCATGCCTTGAAAACACCAATTGCCACTCCTTGCAAATTCATTTAAGCATTTTGCTTAGGTGCTGGGTGGTTCGTATTATTTTTAATTGGTTTTAAGTATTTTGCGCAGTCAACATTATATTTGTGCATTGTCCCGGATAACTAATGAGAAGTCCTCAATATATTTTGATAAGTTTCTATTAATTACAAGCACGTATGGAATAACTTTCACTTTTACTTTTACTTTTTTGCTTAATTTAAACCTTATAGTTCATGCAATTTTAACTTTTTTAAATCTAAAACTTTCGAAACTTCCATAATACTCAAATGTTAACTCAAAGACTCACATTTAATGCTTTTCATAATTTTCCGAAATTGTAGTAATCTTTTAAGTTTTGATGGGAGAGTTAAAAAGTACTTTTAAGTTTTATTTAAATCCAAAAAAAGGTGCACATCTTTAAAATTGAGTTGGTAAATGTTCAAGCAAAATTAGTAAATAAGTTATCATCAACTTGTATATGACTTCAAGAGTATAAAAAGACAGTAGATATTTATGTCACATTGATAATTTCACATATGTATTAGTAGATATCATTCAAATAACTTTATTAACTATCCAAAGGTTTGGTAAATTCCATTAATATGATGATAATCTTTCAAATGCATATATTTAGATTCCAGGTAAGTTTGTCATCAATACCGACTATTATTAATACTTGATGATAGTTTATGCCTTTGAATTTTTAGGTTGTGTTTTCCACCATTAAAGTTGATTTAAAGGGTGATTCATTAAAATCCAATGGAGATTATGCACAAATGGAAGAAAATTTCTTGTCTGGCCTAGGACAAGACTTTTGATTATGCAGGTCCGATCCAAATCCAATCCCTCTGATTGCATTGGGTTTACGGAGCGGGTCTAGTCGAGAATTCTGCTAATACTAGTTGCACTCATGATACAATTGCAAAAAATAAAGCCTTGTGGCTAATGGAGTAAAGCAATCTGATCCAAAAAAAAAGCTAAAAATCAAATCTAAGTAATGTATATACATTATTCAGCTAACTCATGTACAGGTCACTGTAAAGACTTATAGTATAAAAAAAGAACTATAAGTTCCCAGCAATTTATTTATTCATTTTGAATTGGGATGAATCAAACTTGTGGGCAAGCATGTTTTTTAAAGATACATAGTTATCACAATAAACCTGAGCACCGAGCTGAAAATGGTCCAATGCATTCTTAGCTGCAATTACTTTGTTGACCAACATTTTCCACCTGGAATCATCTTTCTTGGTTTGATGCCGAATCTTCACTCTAAATCGCCTGGCAAAAGCAAAAGAGACATTATGTAGAGCCACCAAATTCACAATACATATAAGTTCAACGAAGGTGCTGCTCTTCAACTCTACGCACAATAAGGTGACTCACTCGCCGATATGCATCTCGAATAATCACTTAATTATTAATCATTGAAGAATCATTTGGGAAGAAAAACACTCTTGCCTTTAAAAGTTTTGACTCATCGACCACAATTTCTTCAGATCAGTGTTGGGCTCTTTTCCGTGCAAGACACTTGAAATGCGAACTTCCAAGTCAGCAATGCAATTCTCACTTGACTATCTGAAACGAGTTTTGCTCAATATCCAATGCTCTTTAGGACCTAATTAATTAGGTGAATCAACCCATTGGGCCCACGGCCCAGTGATAAGGATAGGGTGGGGACGTTTAATTTTAAGTGTGGAGTTCGACTTCCACCTCTATTAAGAGGCAAAGTAAAAATTTGAGAGAAATGAGTTAAAATTGGACTGTTCAAAAAAAAAAAATGTGAACGTAAAACAACCCATTTAGACATGTTCCTGCATCCATCTGAACTTCTCCTGGTTAAAATTGAGGAGACAAACATAAAAGTTCTTTGGACTTACCTACAGAGAGGAAAATGACGTAGAGTTGTCCTTCTGTCTCCCTCTCTTCTTCCTCCCTCCTTTGCTCTCTGCAATTCTCATCTCCTCTCCGCCGCTCTCCTCCTCGCATTCCGCTTCCCTCGGCCACCGCCGCCTCCCACTCTCACACTCCCCTCTGCTCCCGCCTCTCTCTCTCTCTCTGCCTCCGTCTCCATCTTGTCCATCGGCATTTGGGCTGCTGTTTTCCGCCAGGCGGCCGGTGGGGGAGCCTGTCCGATTGACGGCAACGGTGTAGGCCGCGCAAGGGGAGGGGGGGACTCGTTCTCGAGCTCGCACACCTCTGCTCCGTGCGCTGCGTGTGCAGGCGCTTGCGCGCGGGTGGTGAAACCGTAGCTGGCTGCCTGCCTTTATTTATTTTTATTTTTTTTGTGGTGGTTTTTGTGAAGTGTAGATGAGCCATGTTGATGCCGAAGGAGCCCGAGCTGGTGATGAAGTTGCAGGGAGGTTCGGTGCTGGGGAAGAAGACAATCCTCAAAAGCGACCACTTCCCCATGTGCCAGAACAAGCGCCTCTCCCTGCAGATCGACGGCGCTCCTAACTATCGTCAGGTTTCTAAGGCCCTTTCTCCCTTTCCCTCCCTATTTTTTTTATTTTTATTTTTATTTGCATTTCGCGCATTTGCTCTCGTCGATGCGATAAGCGCCGCTGCGACTGCGCTTCGTGCATGCGTGGATTACCGATCGGTCTTTGTCTCCTAAGTTGATAGCTTTCGTGTAAGCGGCGATCGGATTACTAATCTGTTAGTTTGTGTCGCGGAGAATTAGTTTCCGAGAGTGCAGTTCAAGGAGCTGCCACATGCGCTTGCAGTGAACACATCCTCCAGGAACGCGAACCTTGCAACTGGCAAAATGACGTACTAAGGTCTTAAGTCCTTTACAAGCAGGAATCCACAAGCAGGCCACGATGCTCTAAGGAGTTTGTCGCATGGTCCAATCATCCTGCAACCATCGCTGCATATGTGAAGGAGGGCTTCCTTGGCCCCGTAAAGTTGCAAGTATACCTGTCCCTCTTCCATCTTCCTCAGCTTCTCTTGTTTCCTCTGCAACAACGGTAGTCGTAAGACCACAATGCAAACAATTTTGGACAGTTAATTTAATCATGAAACTAACATATCCCCCAGTATGAGAATGATGCGTAGTTATTTTCGCGAGGGAGGAGTAATGATCGATCTTCCAGGAATCAATCTGGTTGTCATGTTGACAAAAGTGAAATCACCACCTTGCTCAATAGCAACCAGAGGAACTTGATCTGGAGAGTAACGTAACCAAAATGATAAGAATGTAGACATCCAATGATTCTTTGCTATGAAGGACTTAGAAGAGGCTAAGAGCACAATGTTGATGCTACAGTAAAAAGCAGGAGATCAAATAGAGCGGAAGCATCTCTTAATTCTAGGGCATCTAAAGAAGGAAACACAAGCACAAAATTGAGAACAATCCCGAGAAATTTTTTTAAGGAAATTTATGGGAGAGGCTAAATCAACGGGGAAAAGAATGACCAAGAACACATCAGTAGTAAAACCCTCACATGGATCTAGAACCGATGAGACCTACCCTATCTATGTGGGAAGTCTTACTACTAACAGTAGTAGAAGCAGCAGCAGCAGGAGCTAGAGATTTGTGATGGACCATGGTCCATGACTATCAATCTCCCAAACATGACTATCAACCACCCACGTCATGCGGCTACCACAGTCAACCACCATCCATTACCAGACTCTTCCTTTCTCAGCATAACGAAAATGACCAGAACATGAGCAAATGGGATGCAAGGGAGATGGCTCTCAGAGAAACTCATCTCGGATCATTGTCGAATGCTATATTGACTCCATTTCATTTCTTTTATCACTGAGTCACCATCGCAGCGGGCACAGCAACAACGGAGCGACATAAAAACAAAAGGTGCAGATTCGACCATAAGTAACATGGAAATCAAACTGCAATTGTGCTCAGTGATTGATGAAGAATTCCTTTCATGCAGAACATGTCCACATACATTCAAAGTGATCCAGAGTCCGTGACAAATTATATGCTAATTTAGTTCGGCATCCGAGACGTTCCTATATGCAATACTAAAGCAACGTTTCAATTTGACAATACCAAAGCATCAATGATTTAAACCAATTCGTCAAAAAAAAAAAATATCTGTTTTCGCATAACACCGCCATGACATTAATCTCTGCTCTTAATCCTAAATTAAGTCAACCGAGACAAAAGGTTTTGAATTTCACGTTACCGAAGGGGAATCTTGATCATGACCGAAGCTTACAGTAACAAGAAGAAGTCCGGGAAGGTGATCAACTTCGGTGGTGATGCCCGAACCGAGATTGAAGCTTTTCAAGCTTCGCGGCCTGGAAAACAGGGAGAAGCAGAGCAGGAAAGGCGCAGCTCAGGAATGCTGAGAAACGACGGCGACAAAGGCAATGGCGATGAGTACTCAAGCCGTCGGAAGCTCTCGGTTTCGGCAAGGATACGAGGCCGCTTGACAAATTTCGACCGGGGTTTCTTTCTTTGTTTTTCTTTTATTTTCTCCTTTTTTGGGGGGGGGGGAGGGGCTTCTTTTGTTATGGGTTGCATTAAGATATGGAACGAAGGCAACTTGGGTCGAGAGTGAACTCGCATGAACGGACCCATCCGAATTGGCTCCCATTTTTATTTGTTATTTATTATTTATTTATTATCTTGCTATTTATTTATTTATATTTCGATTTTGTACTTTTACTACGGTGAAAATTTGAATTGTTAACTAAAATTCAAGTGCTAGTAATGGGCAATGCTGATTTTGACAAAAACTCTTGGCAACTCTTAAAATAGCTATTGGATCCCACGAGTCTCTAACGACATCGTGGAAGACATCTATATAATAAGGATCAAAGAAGCATAGAAAAGGTTGGAAAAAAAATTGGAAGTATTGCTATTGTACTTCATCTCTCTCCTCTTCAATTAGAAAGTTTCATTATTCTTGTAATCGCTTTGAGAACAAGTGTATATGTAAGAGTCGTTGTGTCTCGATATTGTGTTCTATACACTTATTGATTGAAGTTGTCCTAAAGATTACTAATGGAATCTAGTCCGTCTTAAATGTATCACCTGGAGAGTAAACGTAAACTTGGGGATAAAACTGAATCACTATAGTTGTAGCTTTATATGTTCTATCCATCATTATCATCATTACATGATCACCAACACTACCTTTGCATAGTCTCAGTAGATAACCTCTCATGCACGTAATTGCCCTTAGTTATTTTTCGTGCTGTTTACTTATGTTCCACAAAAAGTTCTTAATAGTCATCATTGAACTAATTAACCCCTTCTAGGTTGTATTATTAGTCCACATAATAGATATTAATAAATCTAGTTGTTGATAGAAATAAGATACTTAGGTCGGAAAGGAGAGTGAAGCTAGGCTTTTGGCAACAACAGAAAGAAATTGGTAATGATTGAAATTGATTGGGTTATAATAAACTAGAAGACTTGTGTTACTATTCTCTTACACTTGATTTTCGTCATCATAGCTATTATGATCATTTCTTTTATCCTTTACGGCCTGGACACCACTTCTTTACTTCGCTTTTATATCCAGACGCCATCTTCATCCATTCAGTAGTACAGTTTCCACTACTACATTCACATACGATATCTATTGTTTTAGTAGCAAAGGGATTACACGTGAACAAAAATCACAGACATAAATTGCACGTGGAACTAAATATTTTATTAATTATTCTAAAGCTATAGAAACATAGCGTTCATCGGGAACTACTACAACTTACGATCGAGAATTAGCAAAAACATGTAATACCCAACTAATTGACTAAATAGCCATACGTTTGGTGAAGATACGATGGAATCATATTTGAATCTTAATGTTTCTCATTTGGAATAATCTTAGAACTGTGCTCACCATTTTAGAGGTGGCCTTATACAACGTTATATAATTTATATAGATGCATATGGCGGTTTGCACGCTCTAAAATCAATCAATCTGTCTATTTTTTTACAGCTTGTCTTTCTCAAAGGACAAAAGACGATATTATCGAGTCTACTACCGGTACTATATTATTACGGTAATCCAGAACTAAAGTCTTAACCTCATTGGGTAATAGCCCAACCAATTTGTATATAATTGCATATGAGTAAGCATATAATATTTGTATGACGCCGAGAGGTTGATACAGCTGACAAAAAAAAAAGGACTAGAACTGCCATTCCTTCTCTTTCTCAAAGGACAATGACCATATTATCGAGTCAATTACATGCTTTCACATGCTTGGACTGCATGATCTTCTATCTTCCTAAACAAATGTGGATACTTAGCCCTTTTCTCTAAACATATAGAGATTCTCAAGGTTTTCAGGTGTTTACACATCTGATCGGCTCATGTGTGTTCGTTATTTTTTGTAGTCTAACTTTCAATAAGAGATAAAAGAGACCTGACAAGCATAAACCAAGTGGGGTTGTTGATTGATTTACTGATGAGGGGAATATGAAAGCTATGCCAATGGAAGATGTTGTCGTCTTCAACTCTTTTCACTCTCTTTAAGAAGTGAATTCTATTTTTCAAGAAGGTCAATCTCATGAGAAAAACAATGAAAATTGAAAAGGCAATTACATCGTCAAATTTCAACATTGGGATTTTCAAAGTGATAATAAACAACCGAATTAATTAGATGGCGCTTTCAATTCAGTAACTTCTGCTCCCAATGAAATCTAAGGCATCTTAATAGGCTTAAACTCTGTCCACTATACCCCAACAAGAAGTAACAACAACAAAGGGGTACACATCGTTGACGTTTCATCCATCACGAGAGCTTGGGCAAAACATTTTAAAAAGGGGTCCTACTTTTCTGTGTTCTTAATGATGGAAATGAAGTTATTAATTGGTGAACCACGTGTGTGTATATTGTATCTATATATATATAGATACGGACTGTGTCAGTAAAGAAATTGAAGCACATTCTACTGTCCATCTTCTTACATTTTGGACGATTTTCCCTTTAGGGATAATTGTCCAAAAGGTCTTTTTTAAGTCTTTTTGTGAGCATGTCTCATCAACTACCATCAAAGAGAACGATTATGAAATCCAAATAAACAGAAGAAATAAATAGAAGATCATATTCTTACAAATATTTAAAAAAAAAAAAAAAAAAAGGAAGAGCTGCTTATGCAAAAGTGTAAATCCGACCAGTTCATATTCACCCATATTGTTGGTTGAAGCTAACGCCCTAAGGCATGTCTCTCCCATTTGACTTGCAGCAAGAGCTTGAGATATGGTTTTAACTCTAGCTAAATAGTTGTTTCTTTCAAGACAGAACCTGATATATGGTAACCAATTAGAACATGGCAAGAACAAGATTCTATGCTATATTAATCCTGACATCTGTAACTGGTTTTAGCCAAGAAATGTTTTCGAGCTTTTTTTTTTTTTTCCCCTTAAAGCTCAATAATTTGACTCATAACCTAAAGAATAGCTAATAGAGTTTTTCCCAGAAACACAACGAGTTGGTGAGTTTTTGCTATTCACTAAGTTTTGATTAGCAAGACAAAATGCACTTGTAACATACTAATTCCCCGAACCACTTTATTCTTGTGGGTTCAGACATAGTCACAATGGTATCAACAACACTAGCTATACAAGTTTGTTCTAAACTCACCTATGGCCCCAGGGCGACAATTTAATTTCGTACTTCTATTTAACTTGTAACACACGACTTTCAATAGGGGCTTCACATAAAACTACGGGGGCCTGCAGTGAAAAGTTCATGAAGTCTATGTTAAGAAGCATCTCCTTATTACAGATGTATATGTTCTCATGAATGCCAATTGCATGTGCTTTGCTAGTTGTTTATGGAACTACATAATATTAACTGTCCCAACAGAATCAGCAAGGTGACCAACTGCACGAATTACTGACAATCTTGAGGCTTTGCTCACCAGAACTCTTTTTAGGTCTTTTCATCGCCTCACGCAAGGTCTCATTGGTATAGAGCCAACATCATAGTTTGAGTTGGATCTGATTATTAAAGTTAACTGAATGTTCAGATTGGACATAGTAGATTATTGGAAACTTATTAGGGAGAAATGAAAATGAAGGCTCGGTGAGCCGGGTTTCAACAAAAAATTCTTGCAAATGCTCGCAAGAATGCTCTGTTCTAACCTTGTCCATTTTCAATCATTCAAGTATAGAAATTTGGTAAGAATAAGCAGTTCAACAGAGAATTGTCTCAAATAAATTGCTAATAAATGCAACTAGATCCGGTACCAATAAACTCCCAAGTTCTGACCCCAGATTATCGACCAGTCTAAATCTGAAATGTTGATGGATTATCTTATGAAGGATGCCAACTTACCAATTGCTTTATAAGCATGTTCTGCCAGCAAATTTCCAAAGAATTCCACTGTAAAGAAGCCTTATCATAAGAGCTCTGTTAATTCTCGATGCAATGGCAAGCGTGTAGTCCCTTGACCTAGCAATAGGACAAAGCAAACAACTCTGTCACAAAGCAAAAAACACTCATATATCAACGCTGAACATAGTACCAGTTTATTACCAGATGTGGAAGTTCACAACTTTCCTATCACCATCCATCAATTTGAACCGGTGACATGTTTAGTCCCATGTCCTTTTGAGACTTTACTTGGCAGGAGCTCTTATTTCTCAACATTGTTTTACTTGGCATCTTCTAATCTTTGGTTTATCTCATCACGCAGTGAGACTTTCTCAGAAGTGGTAAATAATTGGACTTCGCAATGCTGATACATATTTGGTGGGTTAGACATCCCTTAAGTTCCAAACTAGACTGACGTCTTTGAGTTCCTGTTTTGCTTGGCAATGTTGTCCTGCTTTTTGAAAATCAACTTCAGTCGCCCACTAATTATCATTCAACCTGCGAGTAAGCACTACCGTTCACTTCAGTCACTGGAGAAGTGTATCCAGGATGAAGTCTGACAACTCTCAGCATCCACACGTTCAAGGACATGCCAAGCCTCTTCTTCCATGGATGGGACTTCCGAATCCTCAGTCCATCATTCAAGGCCTCAGGACGTATGGTTAATGTAAAGTAGAATTCGACCCTTGTTAGGATGATAGATGAAATAACAACAAATTTATTAGGAGTATCTAAGACATGGTGATATGAAACCAAGTCTGACCAAAGATATGGTAACTTCACAAAGGTTGAGTTCACCATTTAGATAGGATTAAAGACAGACTTCAGTATCCCCCAACTAGGTAACCAGTTCATTCTTGTTTTCTATTCAAATTCTCTTATGCATGATCATTATGTTAAGGGACGGTAGATAGCTTGGGCCCAAAAGAAAGGGGGAGTAAAAGAGAATAATCCCCTAACCACAGCATCCTTTGACTTCTGATCAGAGTAGCAGAATGGTATCAAAATTTGCTAAAGGAAAATGTAACATGCATGAGCCAATGGTACCTCACTTGACCTGAGCTCACGTAAGCATCACATGGGCCACAACTTCGACATCAATTAGGAGTTCAGCTGGATTGTCAAGCTTCGTTTACAGGACACAGCATTTGAGGCAGAGAAAATTGCCAGCATCCGCCTACGTCCCAAAAATAATATCCTTCAGAATATGATCTTCCACTTAACAGATCCATAATTTCACACATATACATCAAATTGCAAGAGTGAGGCTCAAGTACAACAATCCGTGCTTATAGAAGACTGTAACAGCAGACACATCATGTAATCATTGCGACAGATCCACCCCCAGCAGCTAAGTAATGCAACAGCAGCGCCTAGACATAGAAATACATCATGTGCCAGATGAGTACTTACAGGTCTCAAGAAATCAACATGGTCAACTTCAAAGAACCAGGATGCCACATCAGCAAAGGCATATCTGGTTGAAAAGCCCATTTCAAAAGCCCTTCACATTAAAATCCTCCAAATATCCTCCAGTGAATATTCCTTTCCTGTGGCTGGCATACTAATGAGCTCTCGAAACAAGTGTCCCTTATCAGAATGCTATCTGTGTCTGCCAGAGCAGGCATATTACAGAAGACATGACCTTCGGCAAGTAAAGCTAGGGGCCTGGACAAGTCCTCCACCTTAGTATCTCCGTTATGTTCTTCTCTCTTCTCTTTCGTCATTTTACTCCTCTTTTCTGCCTCTTGCCAAAGTAACTTTTCTCTCTTTATCTCTGGCAAGATGGGTTTAATTGGAGCTGATTTCCCAGTTTTAGAATCACGAGCCACAAATGTGAAATTGGCAGTAAGTGCAACTGAATCTGAGGAATGCCGGATATCTGCAGAAAATTACCAGTTTAAGGTAAACAGCATAATGGATCAGTAATGAGACTCTATCACGGAAAGGATAACTTCTTGAAGATTTTACATCTGAGTATTGTGCTTGAACAACATGTCGAAAGCCTTGACAAACTACCAATATTTCTTGGAGAGGATGTTGATTAGCAGGCTTTTCTGTTGTTAGGATGGGTTTCTTTTTTTATTATTTTGTGGTAATAAGAGAATGGTGAATGGCTAGCAAATTCGCAAACTTCTCCATAGTTTTTATGAGTAGAGTAAAGAAAACATGCAAGAGTAAATAAGGTTTGCAAAGAATAAACACACATTTAAGGCACAGCCATCAAAATGACACGATCCTTCAGGATCAGGAGTAATGTGGCTCCTTGCTCCGGCAACTGCTTAGTGACAGCAGATGGAAATGTATATTCTCGTCCCATAAGCCAATAAAGCACTCATCAACTTGAGGGGAGGAAGTAGCGTACTATCATTGATTGGAAGTACTGTTTCATATGATACCTTCCGTGGACTGAGTTACATCCAGTTGGATCGCCATTGATGAGTGCCCAACCCATGTAACAGCTCATGCTATTTGCAATTCAGTGTCCATATGGATTGGCCTCTTGAGAACTGCTCTGTCTACCGAAGCAGTGACTAATAATAGAGGCCTTGTGTTGCCATCGTCAATGGAGCAGTGCTGGTCCAAAAGCAAAAGGCTGAATACAATGGGGATGTTCTGTTACGCACAATTCTAATGATGAATTCCCACACTATTTGAACTATGGCTAATGACTGGAGAACTTTGGCATTCTGGTTGCAGAACTTGATATGGAAAAAGATTAATGAGAATTTAGATATGCACATATACGAATGATAGAGACAAAGTACTTCTTACACGAAAGGAGCAGCATGTTGTTACAATGTATTCCCTAATTACCAGAAGACCAATTCTAGATTATTCAAACGACGACTTGCCATTCAAACTACGAATAGCAGAATACTAGAACTGATTACCCACCGTCTGTCGATGACATCATATACAATTCATCTCCTGCGGAGAAAGTCCATCGGAACTCTCTTTCTTACAATGACGCAGCATGCATTGCGTTGATACAAGCAATAGGCAGGGACAAAAACGCTCGAAATTCTGTTAAAACCACATTTCAACCGCTGAACCATCATTCAAACCGAGAAATTTAAGAGAAACATCGCAGAAAACAAATGGCACCACATTCAGAACCAGAAACAAAAGCGTCACCATCCGATAGTTGTTCAAAGCTCGGTTTAATTTACCTAATAGCAGCATATAGTCCCAGCGAGAGCATCGACATCTTCCAGCAGCTTCCCCACCCTGATCTCATCCCAAGGATTCCCATACTGATCTCCGAGCAACATAATCACTCGAAAACTTGTAGAAAACGCTCGTCCTGCTCCTGGACGGACTCCTCGGAACCAATTCGCTCTCCAGCGAAGCAGCGCTCTCCGTCGCCCCGGCATCGCCGACCTCCTCGAATATCTCGGATCTCGCTTCCCACGAGGCGTTGGTGACGGGCGAGAGAAGTACGTACCGGGCCACCAGCTGATCGGCTTCCGAATCGACGATCCGGCGTCGATGGGCGGAGCGGCGGCGGAGGCCACGGGAAGCGCTCGGCCATCGAAGCGGATGCTCCGTCGTCCGTCGTGGCGGAGGATCGGGGCGATGCGAGTCCCGTGGCGCGAAAGGAGGAAAGCTTTGAGAGGAGACGGTGGTGGACTTCCGATACGATGTACGGAGACCACGATTTGACAAACGAGTAAAAATTATTAATTTAAAAAATATTTTTGATAAATCATATAACTTATATTAAAAAAATCAATAAATTTTATTTCTCATTCTGTTAAACAAACCAGCTTGTACGACATATAACAACACCGTATTAAGAAAGTTATTTGTTGAGAGGAAAAAAGAAAGGTTGAAAAGGGAAATTAAAAAAATGAGAAAGGAAAATAGCAACTAAGGTGAATTCTTTTTAACATTCTAAAAATAAATAAATCAAGCTGTTGAAAATTTATATAATTGGACAATAATCTCTGATTCCTCTCGTCATTATCGCTGTCCATTATTTGATTTTCTTCACATAAAAGATCACCACCATCCATTATTTCAGAAATACAATATGATGGATTGACCACCTAATTTGTCATAAGCCTTTTCTCTGTGTAAATTAGTTGGCAATTTTTGGTTTCTTTTCTACTCGATTGAATTACGTTTTATCGATCTTCCTTGTTTTGACTTAACAAAATAAGCTATACTTCAAATTAGAGATAATACTAAGATAAATATTTTATGTTCTTTAATAATTATTTTTTCGTAAAATATAAACTTAAGTGAAATTTCTTCATTCAGTGGAGTAAGCTCTATGCAAATATATAAATGATCTGCCTAAAAATTAAAAATGACATTATTTTTTTACTTGTCGCCTTACTTTAATTATAAATCAATTTGAGTTTATTATCATAAGTTACGTAAGTGTGATCAAAAAATATAAATTGTATAATTGAGGAGTGTTTTTGAAAATAATATGTTTTACACGTTTAAACACAATGAGAGGTATGTTTACCACGCAACAATAACACAATTGAAGTCAAGGAAATTCATTAAGTAGTAGTGAGGCGTCGGTACGGAGTTGCGTCAGCTGTAGATATAGACTAGGCTAAGGGACAGACTTCATCTCTTCTATTCTCTTCACTTACACCAACCACTTCCGCTGAGTCTAACGAGGCTCAGGTGCGGGGCCTTCCACTGTGGACCGAGACTACGCAAAGGTAGAAATAGAAACTTCGCTTACTTTCTCATAAACCTTGATTTCGCTACGCTCAATAAGAACCCGGAATAGCGGAAATCGGTTCGTGTTCCGCTTCCAAAGTAAGTCGTCTTTGCCCAAGTTTGAACTGCAGACGACTCTCCAGTGGTTCCATTCCTTCTTACTTGACTTCTGGGTCAACCCAACCCGAATGGGAAGAAGAGGGTCAGCCAAACAGCGGGTAGCTCCACTTTGTACATTTTCTGAGGCAGACCAATCAGGCATTTTAGAAAAGGGAAGGGAACTTATCACCGAAGGAGGCAGTAAGAATGAAGGAGGCGGGAAGCTACCGCTGCAAGCTTATCCTTGACTTTTTTTTTAGAGCGTACCGCTATTGAATTTAAATAAAAAAAAAGGTTGTTGGATGAAATAATCGGAGTGACAAATGGTTACGGTTGCGGAAACCGGATAAAGTCGGGAACCGTCGGTTACCTTTTGAATCAAAGTAGCGACGAGCCTAGTACTACGACTACAGGGGGGGAAGCTACCGCTTCGTAGACAGCTTCGCTTCCTCGTCGCTTCTTTCTGGCGACTAGCTTCTCAAGTGGGTGGCTTGGTAAGCAAGCTACCTTCAGAATCAGTAAAATCCCTATCAATAATAGGCCGGAATGGTGGGTTTGGAACCCTACTTCAATGGAAAGGGGGAATCGCCCTTTCACAGCCGCTCCTCTACAACTACCTTTCGCCCAACATGATCACGAACGAAGACAGAGAATTGCGTATATAGGAGGAGGAAACAAACCAACCCACTTGTCCTGATCAGAACGATTGAAGAAA
Source organism: Eucalyptus virginea (assembly GCA_014182375.1). NCBI lineage: Eukaryota > Viridiplantae > Streptophyta > Magnoliopsida > Myrtales > Myrtaceae > Eucalyptus > Eucalyptus virginea. The sequence continues at coordinate 15,201,486 of CM024516.1, read as the reverse complement.
GAGAATGGTGGCCCCTTTCGCCCAGGGGACATCGTCGGAGAACAATGTCGGGGACAGGGTGAGAACCTTCCGTTGGTTACGCCCTTGTTGTGTTGGTTCTTCCATATTTAGATATGGAGATAGATCCAGATAGAGATCTATCTCTTTCTATCTATCTATCGATAGAAAGAGAAATGGATATTGATCTGGTTTCAAGATCTATGAAGAAGAGAGATCCCTAAATATCCATTGGAAAAAAGAGATGAATAGAGTTGATAGGGCGGAGCCAGCGGAAGGAAGGTCGCTAACGCGACCCTGCAATCTTTCTAAAGCAACAAGGGAGAAAGTTTACTTTGAGAAAGAAGGTGCTTACTGCTCGCTCGCTGTCTACTAAACGAGCCTTCACTGCCCGCCCGGCCCCTATCTTTAATCTTAAGTAAAGAGTGAAGTCAAATCAATGAAGTGAACAGCCCAACCTCTTTGTTTGAAGCTTTGCCAGGAAGCTTCTACTTGTTGAAGCTTTGCTTCCCCTAATTCCAAAACACAACAATAGACTTGCAACTAGAGTATAGGAAAAAGCTTCTCTTTGATAGCGGGGGGTTCAGAAAGGATCTGATCGTAGATAGAGACTGAAACCTGTGCGGGGGGAAGGGCGGATGTAGCCAAGTGGATCAAGGCAGTGGATTGTGAATCCACCACGCGCGGGTTCAATCCCCGTCGTTCGCCCATCAATAAATGGACCATTTGTTACGGAGACACAAGACAAACCTAGAAAGCATTTTTTCTGCAAGTCATCTCGAGGCTTTCAAACGCATCCAAGCAATGGGTATCCGATTGAAAGAAACCATAGATTCGCGTCGCCTACTTGCTGAAAGCACAAATGGGATGGCTGATCATGAATTCTATGAAGTTTTTAAGACCTCACTAATCAGCCTTACACTTTTTAGTTCATAATGAATGAAATGAACCCCCGGATGAAGAGAAAATCTCCCCTCCCTTTGACTAAACCATGGGGAGCCCCGAGTAGTTTACCGGACAAATGAAGTTGTCGTGACGATACCTTTCTTAGTTGAAGATGGGAAAAGACTTCTCTTCATCACGAGACTGATCGGATCTGCCGTAGACACCCGAGAGACCTCCACAAGGCAGGCTAAAAGAGTAAGAGGGCAACAAGCAAAGAGTTATGCTTTCATTTCTTTGTTGAGATTGAAATCAAGTTCTTTAAAAAGGGGCTAGGTATAATGCACGCAGGCCAAGTCAAGAAAAGGACGTCCTTACTTTTCTTTCATAGTCGTCAACATGACTAGTAGTTTGAAGCCTTAAGAAAACGGTTTTTTTCGGCACTCGGTTCCTTCGTCTTAAGTCAAGTTCAGTTTACTTTTTCGATTCGGAACTCTTAGTCGAGCTGATGGCGAGATCGATTTTTTGTTCGAGGTTAAAGAGGAAAGAGAGGAACCACCGCCCAATGGTGCTTTTACGAAAGTACGGTCACCGGTGGCTAATACCTTCTCGACACTATCGAACCGTCAATCCACTCTCAATCGCTCTTTTTAGTGGGGAGGAATTGTTTTCGTATCCTGGACTTAAGGAAGGCAAAAAGTGCCCTATCCGCCTTGTTGGGGGGGGGCAGTGCCAGTTCTTTCTTTTCATTTCAAGTCAAGCTCCGTATCCCTATCTCTTTTTAGGTTGGCATAACAAAGAAAGATGGTGCCAAGAAAGAACACATACCCATCACTTTTTGAAAGTTCGGGATCGTCAGGGAGCCCCTATAGACGTAAAGACTTGACTTCACTGAACCGGCACTACTATTTGTCGGCTCCTACCACTCGTCCCTCGTCTGCTCGTCGAGTGCGTCCCTTGCCCTTGCTCGTCTCTAGTCGTTTTTTCTCTAGTAGCCGATCGACTTTCTTCGCCCCTCTCCCGCTTATTGATTAGGGCGAGTCACTCAAGTCCCTTGTCATTCGTCCCTCTTTTACGAAAATCCCGGGGTTTATGCGTTTTTCGGAAACTCAAGTCGCTCGTCAAGCTAAAAACAGAGGAGTTCCCTCACTACGAAAGGTGTCCCGTGGATGGACGAGTTCCTAAACTACGAAAGATATGGAGCGGATGGCGTACTGATAGATCTCCTATTCGTTCTGGATCCAGCTGAAAAAGCCCTTTTTTTATTTTATTAGTAAAGTTGCTCGAGACCGGAGAATTTTAATACAATCTAGAAGATCTGGTCGAATGGTAGAAGAATCTATGGGTTCGTTAGGAATCGATAGTCGTTGTCTGGACATACGAGTCACAGCCGGCCGGGAAGAGGAGAGATCAACGACGAAGCTACTAGTTGGAAAGGAAAGGACAAGACCACCTTTCGTACATTTCTACTGGTCCAGAATTCGAATAGCGAACGAAAGACCAGGAGATTGGATTTAGAAAGCACTTCCAGCAGGGTTGACGGCTGTGTGGCCCTCATTCAGCTGGAAGTAGGAAAAAAATCCCGGCACGACCGATGACTTAGTCTCCTTCTCCGCTTCGACTCAACCACCTACCTAACTTCTTAGAAAAGATCCGATAGATAGCAGCTACCTAAGGCGCTTTTAAGCCCTTCACCAATCACGGGCTTTCATCTAGTAAGTCCTAGTACTATGTTCTCCAAGCTTGACTAATAGAATAGGCAGGCCTTTTAGAGAACAGTAGAATGTTGGGTTAGCTCTGCCTTTAAGTGATAGGGGGCTGAGGGGTGACCGATCCGGTCAGTCAAAAAATAGGTTAAAAAAAAGGTGTGTCTGGTCTGGTGTAGCTAATGTGACTTTCTTGATCTATAGTTCCTCTTCTTTCTCTTCTCTCTCTTGACCAATGCTCCGGCTTCCATAACTCAAAAGATCAGCCGTTGTGACACAGGTGTATCGAGGTAGGCCGTGGATTGAATAGAGAAAGAAGGGCTCGTATTTATACCCAATCTCAGCCGTTGAATGACGTGGATCCCACATTGGGTGTACACTACTCGACGATTTAGATGCATTGGTCTCATCATCAATTTTTAATTTCATGATTGTTTTCCCAAAAGATAGATTCAAAGCTTTGATTGTGGATTTTGTCCGTGGCGCAGTTAGAATTGGCGGTCAAAACTTCCCAGCACCAAGAGGACATCCTATAGAACAGTCGGCAGCCACGTTTTCTCATTGAGCCAGCAAACCTTTATCTCAGGAAAGTGACTCTGGTTGCATTGGGCATGCTCATCGTCTCCTCTATAAGCTCTCGATTCTCAACTTTGTCTCATCTGCATGTGAATTTCTTTTGCATGAATATTTACTTCGGACTCTTCTCGGCTAATATTTCGATATGTGCTTACCTGCACCATTTGTGCATAATCAACTCATTTATCAATAATGTCGTATCTTTGAATGCCAAACAAGACAAACAACATGATACGCTTAAGATATGAACCCTCATAAAAATATGCTTAAACCATTAATATGCCTAAATGTATTTAACCAAATGACATTGACATAGGCTAAATATTAACTCATCTAATTAGTCATATCTACGCGTGTCATAAGCAAATTGAAAAGGTTATTTAGCAAATCACACATTTATTGTTTGTGTATAAAAAAGATTAATCCGTTCAAACTCAAGTTGAATGTCTACAATCACTTGTCCTTTTTACGTCATGTTAATGATTTGTGTCAAAAATTGGCCATCAACAAAGCAATGCTACAATCCTTACTTAAACCGACTCTTTTTTTTTAACTCTTCTACATATTCTTCATGCAATTGAATCGAATTTCTAGCTCTTGCAGCAGTGAAAGAGAATTCAGAAATAGAGAGAGATGATCTCTTTTTATGTTTATTTTTATTTATAAATCTCATCAGCTCATGGGTAATTGTTATTTTTAGTCAATTTTCGCTACGGAATAGAAGAGACCAGACAAGAACCCAGCGAGGGGGTTGTCGATTGTCTTATCGATGAGAGGGAATTTGGAAGTTATAGGAATTTGGAAGTTATGTCAATTGAAGTTATTGTTCTCTACAAGTCTTTTAATCCTCTTTGAGCAGCCAATTCTATTTTTCAAGATGCTCAGTCTCAAGTGAAAAACATAAAAAAATAAAAAGGCGATCCCAACGTCAAAATTCATTATGGAATTTTCAGAGTGAAAATGAACAATTATATTAATTAGTTGGCTTCCATTTTAATAGCTTATGCTTTTAGTGAAATCTGATCCAGCTTAATTGGCTTAAACTCTGTCCATTATGCCCCAACAAGAAGTAACAAAGGCGAAGACATTCACATCCGTTGATGTTTCGTCCCTCGCAAGAGCTTGGGCAAAACATGAATAAAATAGGGCCCCGCTTTTCTGTATTCTTAATGAACGAAACTAGTTTTTAATTGGCGAATTACATTACCTGCTTATAAAAATAAAATGAAAAGAGAATTTAGACCCGAGGAGAATATAATGACAAGTAAATAAATTGAAGCATATTCTACTGGTCATCTTCTTACGTTTGGACAAATTTTCTTGTTGGGGATAATTGTCCAATAAGTATTTAGTCCTTTGTGAGCATGTATCGAAGACATCGATTATGAGATGAAGAAACGGAAGAAATAAATAAATCGAAAGTTCATCACTTTACAAATATAGAAAAGAAGGAAGAGTTGCTTATACAAAAACATGAATCTGATCAGTTCATATCACCCATATTGTTTGTTGACGCAAACGCCCTAAGTCATGTCACTCCCATCTGACTTGTGGCGAAGCCTTGTGATATGGTTTTAACTCTAGCTTGATAGTTATTTCCACCAATACAGAACCTGATATATGGTAACTGGTAAGAACATGACAAGAACAAGATTCTATGCTGTATTAATCTAGACATTCGTAACTGATTTTAGCTAAGAAATATCCTCGAGCTTTATCTTTTTTAACCTATATTATTTGAATCAAAGCCTAAAGAATAGCTGATAGGATTTTTCCTAGAAACACACTACCAATTGGTGAGTTTTCACTAGTCACTTAGTTTAGGTTAGCAAGACAAAATGCCTGTGTAACAGACTAGAAAATATCATTCCCCAAACCATCTTATTCTCATGGGTTCGGATGCAATCACAATGGTATCAATAACACTATCTACACGAGTTTATTCTAAAATTGCCTATGGCCCTAGGGCAACAATTGAATTTTCTACTTCTATTTAACTTGCAGCACATGACTTTCAGTAGAGGGCTTCACATAAAACTATGGGGGCCTGCAACGAATTTATCCTAATGATTCCTTGCCGATGACTATATAGTTGGAACCATGGTGTGTTGAGCACATAGAGCTAATTAAAGCATGAAAAGTTCATGAAGTTTGGGTTAAGCATCTCCTTGTTACAGATGCAGATGTTCTCATGAATGCCAATTGTATATGCTTTGCTGGTTGTTTATGGAACTACATAACATCAACTGTCCCGGGAGAATTAGCAACGTGACCATTGTGCCAAGTACTGACACTCTTGAGGCTTTGCTCCCTAGAACTCTTTTTATTAGAGTTAATTGAATGGGCAGATTGGACATAGTAGATTATTGGAAACTTATTAAGGAGAAATAAAAAAGAAGGCAGGGTGAGCCGGATTTCAACATGGAATTCTTGCAAGAATACTCCGTTCTATCCTTTTCCATTTTCAATCATTCAAGGATAGAAATATGGTAAGCATAAGCAGGTCAACAGAGAATTGTCTCATAAATATTGCTAATAAATGCTACTAGATCCGGTAGCAATGAACTCCCAAGTTCCGACCCCAGATTATTGACCAGTCCAAACCCAAAACGTTGATGGATTATCTTATGAAGGATGCCGACTTGCCAATTGCTTCCAAGCATTTTTTTTTCAAGCAAATTTCTCAAAAGAATTCCACCGTATAGAAGCCTTATCATAAAAATTCTGTCAATTCTCGATGCAATGGCAAGCGTGGAGTCCCTTGACCTAGCATTAGGACAAAGCATAAAACTCTGTCACAAAGCAAAAAACACTCACGTATCAATTCTGAACAGAGTACCAGTTTATTACCAGCAAATGTGGAAGTTCGCAGCTTTCCTGTCACCATTCATCAATGTGAATAAGTGACATGTTTAGTCCCATGTATTTGTGAGACTTTACTTGGCAGGAGCTCTTATTTCTCAACATCATTGTACTTGGCATCTTCTAATCTTTGGTTCATCCCATCGTGCAGTGAGACTTTCGCAGAAGTAGTAAATAATTGGACTTCGCAATGCTGATACATGTTTGGTGGGTTAGTCATCCCTCAAGTTCAAAACTAGACTGATGTCCCCAACTTCCTCCTTTACTTGGCAATGTTGTCCTGCTTTTCGAGTATCAATTTCAGTCCCCCAATAATTGTCATTCAACTTGCGAGTAAGCATTGCGGTTCGCTTCAGGCACTGAAGAAGCGTATTCAGGAGAAGTCTGACAAGTCTCAACATCCATACTTCAAGGACATGTTGTGACATTTTGATTTTTGACATTGTTTCGATTAAATGAAATGGGCTTTTCATCGACGCTCCTATAGTCTTTTTCTTTGAACTGATCATGTCACGCCTCAAACCTCGAGTGTGTGCCCATCCCTCAGTGGTCGATTAAATTGCGACTTCCTAGGACGAGTCATCGACCCTTTTCATTTTATTACACATGCGGAAATGATTAAATAAATCCTCTGACAGTAATCATCTCGAGATAGAAAAGTAGGACAACATATTCACCAATAAAACATGCTTTTATAAATATACTGAGTCATGTACAAAAGTCTACAATCAAAAGACTTCAAAAGACTGACTCTCAAAAGAAGCTATCCTATCTGACCTACACCTCAGATCCCCTCAACTCGACTCCTGATTCTTCACTCTACGGCCCTGAAAAGAATTGAGCCCACAATGGGGTGAGATATAAATCTCAGCGAGTTCACACTCTAAACCCCAATTAGGAGGGTAATATGCCTAAGGCATCCTAACCACATAGCATACCTCATCTCAAATCCTTCCTGCATGTCAGCATAGTTCATATCACAGACATAAACTATATTCATGCTCAACCAATTGGCACGCCAACACTTTCATCTCAACAACACAAGGGGTTCCGATTATAAAACCAAATTATTATGACACATCCCATTCCGTGCCACACCACTTTGTCCCATAATCCGGTATGTCAATTTCACTCAGCATGTGTTCCATTTGTTAATCACAGCTACACATGGGCACAGCCTACTCGAAGTTCGACGGTCTTCTGGTGTAGCCAGGCATCTTTTCGCCCCATTGACCACAACAACGTTACTATGTCGACGACATTCCATAGAGGAGCATTGGTCTAGAATCTACTGCGACCAACATCCATTGGTAGGGCATCCCATATAGGGGCACATCCAGCTCAACAGCTCGGGACTGGTTCTCTTAACTAACACACGACCATTCAATCTTGGCCCAGGACACCATGCATTGCACTCAAATACCTTAATTAAAAAGGTGAATATGGCTTATTTTCTTCTTATTAAAAATACACAGTAAAGATAATCGTGTGTGGGTACACGGTCAGATTGAACCCGAAAAATTGATATCCTCCTTTTTAAAATCCCACTATTTTATATAGTATATAAAACCATTTTCGATGTTAAAACCTGACATCCAGGATTTTCTGAATGAATATCAAAATTTATAAATTTTGGAATAAATAATCAAAATTCCAATAAGCACTCAATTGCACAATTTAACACTCAATTGCATAAACTGAACACACCATTGCAATCAGCATGAAATTCTGGTCACCGGTCATCTTAGTCTAATTTTTGGAAAATATTAAATAATTAAATAATTACTAAAATTAATTAAATAAATACATATTAATTCCATAAATACAAACTTAAGCTAAAAATTGCTAATCTAACCACTTATTGGACTAATTAAATTATACAAACCATGCTAACTACAAGGCTACATAATGAACTAACTAATTACAATTTCTAACCACCTAATTCATTAATCTAACTAACCTAAATTAATTAAACAAGCTAATAACTACCCTAATCTAATCTTAATCTAATCTAAACGCCCCTTAAACATCATTAACATCCTAAAAGTGGTTGAAGCTTGGGCTTACGGCGGCGTCAAAAGAGGGCTGGACCGAGCTGAAAAAGCCCACGAGGTCTGCAGATGGGCTACTCGATTCTGGACTTGGGGCTGGGCCGAATGTGAGGGGAGCCAGCGAAGGAGTAGCAGGCGTTGTGGTTGTGGCCATGGAGAAGACGTTGCTATAGTCAATGCCAGGAGCTTCGATGGAGGAAATTGACTCGTGGGGAGTGGGCCGACGTTGCATGCAGTGGTAGAAGACATTACAGTGGTACAAGAATTCCCAGATGTGTTTCCGAAGGAATTGCTAGGTCTACCGCCGGAGAGAGAGATTGAGTTTGTGATCGAGCTAGCCCCCGGGACAGAGCCAATCTCTAAGGCTCCTTACTAGATGGCTTTATCTAAGTTGAAGGAACTGAAGGTGCAGATGCTGGAGTTGTTGGATAAGGGTTTCATACATCCCAAAGTGTCACCTTGGGGAGTACTAGTTCTATTCGTAAAGAAGAAAGATGGTTCGTTGCGCATGTGCATCGACTGTCGTCAACTCAATCAGGTGACGATCAAGAACAAGTATCCACTCTCGAGGATCGACAACTTGTTTGATCAGTTACATGGAGCGTAGATATTTTCGAAGATCAACTTGAGGACAGGATATCATCAGCTGAGGATCAAGAAAGAAGACATTCCAAAGTTAGCATTTCATAGTCGGTACGGCCATTATGAGTTTACTGTAATACCATTCGGGTTGACGAATGCTCCAGCTGCCTTTATGGATTTGAAGAACAGGGTGTTTAAAGAATATCTGGATCAGTTCGTGATTGTGTTCATCGATGATATTCTGGTGTATTTGAGGAATGAGGAAGAGCATGAGAGTCATCTAAGAGTAGTATTGCAGACTCTGAGAGTTCATCAGTTGTACGCCAAGTTCAGCAAGTGCGAGTTTTGGTTGACTCGTGTTGCGTACCTAAGTCACGTGATTTCAAGCGAAGGAATCTTAGTGGACCCATCCAAGATTGAAGTAGTGATCAACTGACCAAGACCGACTACGGTGACAGAGCTCAGAAGTTTTCTGGGTTTGGCAGGTTATTATAGACGGTTTGTGGAAGGGTTCTCAGCATTAGCGTCGCCGTTGACTAGACTCCTCAAGAAAGAAGAGAAGTTTGTGTGGACAGACAAGTGCGAGTGTAGTTTCCAAGAACTTAAGCAAAAGCTGACTACCGAACATGTGCTGACCATTCCATTTGGTCCTAGAGGATACGAGATCTATAGTGATGCATCGTTTAGAGGACTGTGTTGCGTGCTGATGTAACATGGTAGAGTGGTTGCATACGCCTCCCGTCAGTTAAGGCCTCATGAACATAATTACCTGACGCATGACTTAGAACTCACAGCCATCATTTTCGCTATGAAGATTTGAGAACAATATTTGTGTGGAGAAAGATTCTAGATATTTACTGATCATCAAAGTCTCAAGTACTTATTCTCTTAGAAAATGTTGAATATGAGACAACGCCAATAGATGGAACTTTTTAAGGACTACAACTGTGATATCCTATATCACCCCGGGAAGGCAAATAAGGTCGCCAACACTTTGAGTTGGAAGTCCTCAGTTGCTCACTTACTAATTAAGGAGTGGAACCTAATCGAGAGAGCCTAAGATTTGGTGTTCAAGTTTGAGGTATGCCACCTTTCGAATCTTATGGATACCCTTAGAATTAAGCCAGATGTCTAGATCAGGATCAAGTTACTTCAACCGACAGACCCAAACGTTCAGAAGATTCTACAAGAGGATATTAATAAGAGAAAGGCTGACTTTCAGGTTTCTGATGATGGAACATTGAGGTTCCGAGGACAACTGATTGTACCTGACAATGTGGAGCTTAGAGAGGATATTTTATCAGAAGTTCATCGTAGCAATTACAGCATCCATCCTGGTAGTGCCAAGATGTATCAAAATCTATGTCAACACTATTGGTGGTCTGGTATGAAGGCGGACATCGCCAAGCATGTTGCCAATTATTTGACATGTCAACAGGTCAAAGCTCAACATTGCAAGCAGGGAGGACTTCTACAACCTCTCAAGATCCTAGAGTGAAAGTGAGAGCACATCACGATGGATTTCGTGATCGGATTACTGAGCAGTCAGAGATGTAATGATTCTATATGGGTAGTGATCGACAGACTGACAAAGTTGGATTACTTCATTGCAGTACGAAAGGACCTCAGTTTGGGCAGGCACGCAGATCTGTACATGTATCAAATAGTTCGTCTACATGGAGTGCCGGTTACGATTACTTCAGACTGAGACCCGAGGTTCATAGCTACTTTTTTGGAAAAGCTTGCAAAGTGCTTTAGGTACGAAGCTACAGTACAATACGGCATATTATCCTTAGACAGATGGTTAGTTTAAGAAGACAATTCAGACCCTTAAAGAAGTTGGGAAGAACAACTTCATCTGGTCGAATTTGCTTATAACAACAGTTATCAGTAGAGTATTTAGATGACTCCCTTCGAAGCGTTGTATGGCAGAGCGTGCCGAATGCTAGTTTGTTGGGATGAAGTTGGGGAAAGAAAGATTACAGGCCCAGAGTTGGTTCAGCAGTCAGTGGACGCAGTTGCAATTATTAGAGGCAAACTAAAGACTGCGCATAGTAGACAGAAGAGTTACGTAGATAAGCGCTGGAGGTCTTTGGAATTCCAAGTTGGTGATCATGTTTTTCTAAAGATGTCACCAATGAGGGGAACTTCGTGCTTTGGTAAGAAAGGAAAACTGAGCTTGAGGTACATAGGTCCATTTGAAATTTTTGAGAGAATTGGGACCATAGCGTATCGTCTTGCGTTGCTGTCGAGATTGGTGCAAGTGCACAACATCTTTCACGTGTTGATGTTGAGGAAGTATGAGCCTGACCCGACCCGACCCACGTGCTTAATTTCGAGAAATTGGACGTGGACGACCGTGTGTCGTATGTTGAAAGCTCGATTCAAATCGTGGATCGAAAGGAACAAATTCTACATACTAAGACTATCCCATTGGTCAAAATGGTCTGGCAATACCACGGCACTGAAGGAGCAACTTGGGAGAGCGAATAGTCGATGGAATAGTTGTACCCCCACCTTTTTGTTTAAAGATTGTAATGGTTTGAATTTCGAGGACAAAATTTTTATAAGAGGGGAAGAGTTGTGATATCCTAGATTTTTTATTCTACTTTCAATTAATTTAATCAGGCCTTTCATGAATGCACCTATAGTGTTATTCTCAGAGCTGATCACTCATAAAATAACTAGACTATCTGGGGAAGTCATTAAGTAATTTTAATGCAATATACTTGAGGATTCGACCAAGAATCGACTACTCGACCGTGCTTATCTATAGAGATCATTACGGCACAATTAAAAATCGCTTAGAAATTAGAGATAGATTGGTTCAACTGAAATGTGTAGTTAAACGTGGATGATTCCACCAAATTGAAAAATTCTCGTCGATCAGCACTAGACTAATTTTTCTATCGTTTTGATACTCTGTGTCCGTATTTGAATCCTCGAGATTTTCACGACAACCGAGAGTCGTCAATATGTCGAAGAGGTTCATTGTGGCTCAAAGAAAATCGACCACGGGTCATTTGCACTAAAAATTTCTGAAAGCTACAGTGGCCTAGGTTACGGTAAAAACACACCAGAGTGAAATTAACCGCAAATTTGAATCCGATTTCAGAAATTAAAACTTCTGTCATGTAACAAGTCATTTTAGGAACGTTGACTCAGTCTTTGAAGATTTTTCTGCAAATCAAGACTTTTTGGGAAAAAGTCATCATGGGGTCGTTTTTGTCTGGAAAATGCAGATGACCGTTTTTATCACAAAATTGGGATGCAAGTGGGTTATATTGGTGAGAAAAATACTAATTTGATCAATGACTCGACGGTTGAATTTTTAGAGGCCGGATTGAGTAGATTCAAGAGGAGATTGAAGTTCAATTGAACCAAAATCAATGCAAATTCGTAGCCCCCCTTACGCATGACATTTGGACCTCTTCAAAGCTTCTACAAGAAGGCAAGGCTATTGAAAATTGTTGAGGAAGCTAGCTGGGTTGGTGGAGCCCTCTAAGGGGGATATAGGGATGAGATAAGGCCATTGGTGGCCCCCTCCAAGCAAGAACTAGTCCCCTCCTCTCTCCTTCTCTCCCCTTGCCGTCGACCAACTGCATTTGGAGACAAGAAAGCTTGAAAAGAATTGTAGAGAGAAGCCAGTAGCTAGCCAAAGCCCTCCCCCTCCCGTCGACACCGCTCGCCACCATCGGACCGCCCCTCGCATGCTGCTCGCTTGCTCGCACGCCTCCCGCACATCTCCGTCATCCAGTCATACCACCTCGCTCCCAGTCTCATCTAGCAGTTGCTTCTCGCCTCCCCTAGCCGTCGTGGAAGCCATCAGAGCCTCCTCCGCTGCCGTGAAGCACCACCACCGCCTGTCTGGACCCACGACCAGCCCTGCTACACCTTTCGGCCCCAATCGATTGCTGAGCAACCCTTTCTCGGCCAAGATCAAAACATCAACAAATGGGTCTCCGTAGAACTGTTCAACCCATTTTGGAGGTGTTCCTGACCCTAGTTGACAAGTCCAATTTGGAGTTTCTCGTCCCCCGCCATCTCCCCGTCGTTTCGATCCAAGTAGATCGATTAACAAGTGAGTTTAACTCACTAATCCCTGCTTAGTAGGTTAATGACGCTTAAGAGTTGTTTAGTTTAGACTAAGTATGGATTATGTGGATAGTTAGATTAGATTAGCAATTTAATTAATTGTTGTTGCATGTTAGGTGGTTAAAGTAGTGTAGTTAGAGCCTAGACAAGCTCTAGTATTTAACTAGAGTGGTTCGAAAATTTCCCGGATCCCTCTTGACTTCCAATTAGGCTTTTTGGGCCTAAGTTGCATTTATTGGCATTATTTATTCAATTTTCGTAATTATTTAATTAATTAATTAATTATTTTTCGAAAATTAAACTGGGATAGTCAGTGACCTGAATTTTATGCTAATTGTAGTGGTGTGATATGTTTATTTATTTGGCTGTTATTTTGTGCAAATTAAGTGTGATCGGTGATTGTGGGTAATTATCCAAAAAATTGATAATGTTGGTAATTAATTCAAATTTACTGGGCGTCGGTCTACAACGGCAAAAATCTATTTTGGGACTGCTGAAAATGGTGGGATGTTCGAAAGTGAAAATCTTGTATTTTGGTTAAAGCCGACCGTATACCCACACACAAGTATTTTTATCGAGTATGATAAAAATGTTGAATTGACATCATAGTTGGGGTGGTATACCATATCAGCCTACGGGCAATATGTCAATTTAGATAGAGAGCAGTATACCGATATATTATATCAACCTACGGGCTCTGATATGGTAGCTTAGTAAGTGAGCAGTATACCTTATCAGCTTAGAGTGAGCATTATTAGTATATTATATCAACGTACGGACTCTGATATGTCAGCTTAGTAAGGGAGCAGTACACTGTTTATCAGCTTAGCACAAACTATACTATCTATTATTAACTTAGAGGGAGTAGTCCTGATACGAGCGGACTTATTAGATAGTATTGATTTGGCCGACCGAGAGAAGGTCATGATGACATGTAATAGACTGAGTCGATTGATCAATAGTTCGATCTAACTTGTTGAATTAAAATGGTTGGTTGAGTTTTGAGATATACTGACTTGTAGAAAGAGACTGAGGCTAAGGTAAGTCCTTCGACGTATGCTTGTGCTTAGGCAGCCCTTGGGGCGTATTTTCTTCCTAGTCAGGTTTTAGGGGATAGAACTCGCTGAGACATCATCTCACCCCGTTGTGGGATAACATTTCATGTCCATAGATGGCAGCTCATGAGTTTTTTGGACGACCTAAGAAGGTGATAGAACAAACATCTTACATTCCGTTACATGAGTGCCCTAAGGGCTGGACCTACGAGCTGGTAAGGTCCATAGTCTAATCGATGCAGGTCTCACCCACAAGGTGCCCCATCAATACAGATCGTGGTACCACCAGGCTCAGGATGGCCAGAGAGAGAGTCCCATATGGAAGTCTGAGATACCTCGATATGTTCTGAAGGTCGCTTTTGGAAAAGGTACAGCGGATCCTCCTTAAGGCTCGGTCGTAGACATAGTTGACCCGAATTTGGAAGTACTAGAGTCCCCAGTGTAGTTTGTGGAAGGCTCCAGTTGAAGTGTGGAAGAAGGTGAAATCGAGGATGAGGACCCGTAGTTTCATGAAACCCCCCTGTTTTGTAGACGTTATAAATAGACCAACTTGTATTATATATGACATGGTTTACTCTCTCTCTCTCTCTCTCTCTCTCTCTCTCTCTCTATATATATATATATATATAAGTGTGGTTGTGTTTTCAATTCAGAAAATTTGTGGCCCTACTTTCTATTCCATTGTGTTATTGTTTGGGGATTATTTATCTACTTCCGCATGCGTATTAAAAATGAAAGGGTCAGCGATGCGTCCTGGGACGTCACTATTTAATCGACCAAGCCAGAATGGGCACGCGCTCGGAGGATCGAGGCATGACATCCCCGTTTAATGATATCAGAACGTGGTTAGTGATTGGAGTAATAAGATGCAATGGTCGTTGGGATAGTTAGTAGGGAAGGCCTTTATTTCATAACTAGTGCCTGTCTGTGATAGTTGGTTGGTAAAATTACTTGTTGTGTGGATAGCTCGAATTCTAATTTGGTGTGGAATTGGAAAGTAGGTTTCCTTAAGGACCCTACAAGATGAGAGATCAGGAGCAAAGGACTCCTAGGAAGAGCTCAGGGTAGGACGCCAACGAGGGTTGGTACTTAAGGAGGCCAAGGTAAAGTGCAAGCACAAGCTAGCAATAGTGGTGTAGCACCATCTCTTGTTGATGCTAGGGTTGTAGGCCCTGGTGATCTGGGATCAGTCGGGATCAAGCAAGCTTTGGATGCTATGAGAGAAATGATGGGGCAACAGACCTAGAACCAAGCTGCCGTTACTACTACTGTTGCCGTCGTTGCTAAGGCCGCAGCCACTGCCACACCTACTAAGTAGCTTTTAGGAATTTTTAGTTCAATTGACCTGTGGTCGATTATTTTCGAGCCACAATGTACATCTTCGACCCATTGCGACTCTCGGTTATCATGAAAATTTCGAGGTTTCAAATACGAACACAGGAAATGACAGAAAAATCGGTCTAATGCCGTTCGACAGAAATTTTGCAATTAGGTGGAATCACCCATACAATAATCACATATCTTTATCGGACCGATCTATCTCTGGTTTCTGATCAATTTTGACGGTGCCGTAATAACCCTTGCAGATAAGCACGGTCGAGCAGTTGATTTGTGGTCGAATTCTCAAATCTATTGCATTTAGATTTCTTAACGGCTTCACCAAATAGGCTAGTTATCCTGTAAGTGACCAACTCAGGTAATAGAACTATAGGCACATCGATGAAAAGCCCAATTTATTCAATCGAAGATAGAATCTGAAATTCAGGATGTTATTGATCACTCACTAGATAACTAATCTATCAGGTGAAAGCCGTTAAGGGATTTAAATGCGACCAACTTGAGAATTCGATTCGAAATCGATTGCTCGACCGTGCTAATTTGCAATGATCAATACGGCACCGTTAAAATTGATTAGAGACCGGAGATAGGTCAATTCGATAGAAGCATGTAATTAAAGTGTTGGTGATTCCACCTAATTACAAAATTCGTGTTGAACAACACTAAACCGATTTTTCTATCGATTATGTACCCTATGCCCATATTTGAAATCTCAAGATTTTCATGACAACCAAGAGTCGCCGATGAGTCGAAGATGAACAATGCGGATCGAAAATAATCGACCACAAGTCAAACACCCTAAAAATTCCTAAACGCTACCCGGTATGTTAGGTTACGCTAAAATTGCGTACGGTTGAAATTAACCACGAAATTGAACCCGGTTTCAGAAATCGAAAGTTCTGGCATGTCACAATTTATTTTAGGAATGTCGACTCATCCTTTGAAGAATTTTCGGCGAGCCCGGAATTTTTACGGAAAATCAATTTCGGACAATTCGGAAAAGAAAAGAAATTCGGAAGGGCCTCTTTAATTGTATTTTTAGGCTACCAAATTGAAGTAAATTGTGGGGACTTGGTGTAAATTCGTAAGGGCTGCCTCCATGAGATTTTTGGCCCTCAATTTGACTTAATTTAGAGAAGAATTGAGAGAAAATGAAGAGGAAATTCGTGTGGCTGCTACTTGGACCTTTCTTGATCTTCAATTTGGCTTTTTGTTGAAGTTTTGGGAGTGAAAATGACTTGTGGATGAAGCTTGGACTTATGAGGCATGTTAATCATCACATAGATATTTTTCTCTTGGCCTCTCTTTTACCCCCTTCATGCGACAGCCCCCTTGGACTGAACCCGCTTCTGCCTCTCTTTCATTTCCTTCGAAAAACTCAGCTCCTCCACTTTCATTCTACTGCTCCACCATCACCTGTCCCTCCTCACGTAATCTTCATCCCCTTCCCCTCTGCCACCGACTCAACCGCCCACTTCCATCTCCACCGGTTCTCTCTTTCGTTGCCACACGTCTGCAACACACCCCCACCAGCGACTTCAGTCAACTTCAACAAATCACCCCCCAACGTCAACCCCTCCCTTGTCCATTCCTCTCGACCAGCAGCTTCATCGACGCCCTCATCCCTCCCGAAGCCAACTAGCTTCGTCCGCTTGACCAAGCTGCACCGCAGCCCAGCCCGCTTCAGCAACATCGTCTCGCCGTCCCCGAGTCCGACGGCCAACAACCCTCCATAGAATTAAGGTCCAAATCTCAGCTTTGGCTAAGACGTGTTGGACCATTTTCGGGCCCTTCTGGATCTCTTTGGGTGTCGCCGTAGGCCCAAGTCTTGCTTGCCTCAGCGTCACCGTCGCCGTCGCCGTGAACCTATTTATTTGCTAATCCATTAAGTTTACCTCCTAAACTCTACTTAGGGGGTTAATTATGTTAGAGGAGGATTAGTTTAGACTAAGTTTGGATTAGGAGGAATAGTTAGTGTAATTAGTTATTTAGTTAGTTAATTAGATTAATTAGGTGGTTAGATTAGTTTAGCTAGAGGTTAATTAGATTATGTGATTTAGTTAGCTTAGTAGATTATTTAATTAGTCCAATTTGGTAGTTAGATTAGTGTATGTAGCTTAAGTAGTTATTTAATTATTTTGCATTTATTTAATTATTTTGTAATTTATTTAATTATTTAGTAATTAGCGGAAATTATACCGGGTAGCCGGTTGTTAGAATTTCGTACTGATTGTCGTGGTGCAATTAGTTTGTGCAATTGAGTGTTAATTTGTGCAATTGGATGCTAATTCATGATTTTTAATTTATTATTTTCCAAAAATGTGGAATTTTGGTATTTAATCAAAAAAATACCAAGTGTCAGTTTTTTACGCCGAAAATGTTTTAGTATTATATAAAATTGTGGAATTTTAAAATGGGAAAATAACACACCGTATGGTTCGATTTGATCGTGTGTCCATGCACACCTATTTTACCAGGTGTTTTTAATATGAAGAAAATAAGCCAAGTACATTATTTAAACTGAGGTATTTGAGTGCAAAGTAAGATGTCTTTGGCAGGGATTGGATGTGCGTGTGATCGTTATGAGAACCCGTCACGAGAGTTACGCCGGACGATGCTCCTTCGGGAATACCCCACGTCAACGGATGCCGGTCGCAGTGGAGGCTAGGCTGATGCTCCTTAGGGAATACCGCCTAGATGTAGACGTTGTGCTCGATGGGGCGAGACGACACCTAGCTATGCTGGATGACCGCTGACTATTGAGTCGGCCATGGTCGTTCGGTCGTAACTAAATGGAACACGCTTGGATGATTGATATAACCACACCTGATTATGGGACGAAGTCGTGTAGCACGAAAGGGGACGTGTCATAACAATTTAGCCTTATAATCGGAATCCCTGTGATTGATTAACAGTTGAAATGGATGTGTTCCAATTACTGAATACGTTGACTGTATGCATATGTATATGCAGTATACTAATGTGCAGGAAGGTGCTGAGGTGAGGTAAGTCCTTTGTATGATGTGTGTTAGGGCTGCCTCTAGGTGTATTATCTTCTTAATCGGGATTTAGGGTGTAGACTCGCTGAGACATTATCTCACCCCGTCGTGGTTTACAAATTTTTCAAGTTCTTAGATGGAGGCACATCACGTGCGATACAGGGTCCCGCTGAAGATGGATTTTGAGTTAACCTATTTCCCTATCCCTACCACTTTGACCTGAGAGTTTGTTGAGTCTGTGGTATGGGTCGATGAGGACCTACTTTAGTTAGTACCTCATCGATACATAGCATAGTTCATCAGCTTCCCTCAAGGGGGTTAGGAGGGCCCCCTTTTGGGTTTCTATGGGCCTCTCGTCGGAACCGGGGAATGGGAAGCAACGCATCCCATGGATCCGACACTCCTGATGGTGTCGTGGTGGATCCGGAACCCCTGGAGCCCATGGATGAGGAGTCCGAAGCTTAGAGGGCTCAGTAGTAGTTTCTTTTTGAGTTAGACCCTTGTGTACATAGCCTCAGTTTGTTTATAAAAGTGTTTTGTTTAAATTGATTGTCTTGCTTTTCTATTTCATGCTTGTTTGTTCATGTCTGGAGATTTTTTATTTCACTTCCACCTGTGCAATAAAATGAATGGATCGGCGACGCGCCCTGGGAATGTCACAATTTGATTGACCACTGAGGGATGTGCGCACACTCGAGATTCGGAGCATGACACATGCCACACCTCTTCTTCCATGGATGGGACTGCCGAATCCTCAATCCATCATTCAAGGCCTCAGGATGTATAGTTAATGTATAGTAGAATTCATTTGACACTTGTTAGAATGGTGTCAAAATTTGCTAAAAGAAAATGTAACACGTATGGGCCACTCGTACCTCGCTTGACCTGCATTCAGGTTGCATCACATGGGCCACAACTTCGACATTTATCAGGGGTTCATCTGTATTGTCAAGCTCTGTATACAGGACACAGCATTTGAGGCAGAGAAAGTTGCTAACTTCCGCTTACATCCCAAAAAGAATATCCTTCGTAATATGATCTTCCACTTAACAGATCCATAATTTCACAGATATACATACAACTGCAAGAGTGAAGGCTCAAGTACGACAATCCGTGCTTATAGAAGACTGACACCAGACATATCATTAATCATTGCCATAGATCCACACTTAGCAGTTAAGTAATGCAACAGTAGCACCTAGACATAGACATACATCATGCACTTGATGAGTACTTACAGGTCCCAAGAATTCAACATGGTCGACTTCAAAGAACCAGGGTGCCACCAGCAAAGGCATATGTGTTGAAAAGGCCAATACATAAGCCCTTCATATTAAACTCTCCAAACACCCTCCCATGAATATTCCTTTGCTGTGAATGGCATATTAATGAGTTCTCAAAACAAGCATTCCTTATTAGAATGCAATCTCTGTCTGCCAGAGCTGGCATATCACAGAAGACACGACCTACGGCAAATAAAGCTTGGAGCCTGGACAAGTCCACCTTAGTATTTCTATTACGTTCTTCTCTCTTCTTTTTCCCCATTCTATTCCTTATTTTCTGCCTCTTGCCAAAGTAACTTTTCTCTATTTACACCTGGGGAGATGGGTTTCATTGTCTTAGTTCTAGAATCACAAGCCACAAATGTGAAATTGGCGGTAAGTGTAACTAAATCTAAGGGATCCCGGATTTCTGCAGGAAATTACCAGTATAAGGTAAACAGCAGAATGGATCAGTAATGAGACTATATCATGGAAAGGATAACTTTATGATTATCTGACATCTGAGTATTGTGCCTGAACATGTTGAAAACCTTGATAAACTGCCAATATTTCTTGGCAAGAGGATGTTGATTAGCAAGCTTCTCCCTAGTTTGGATGGGTTTGATTTATTTATTTTTATTTTTGGTAAAAACAGAATGGTGAATGGCTAGCAAATTAGCAAACTTCTCCATAGTTTTTATGAGCAGAGTAAAGACAGCATGCAAGAGTAAATATGGTTTGCAAAGAATATACACACATTTAAGGCACAGCCATCAAAGTGACACCATCCTTCAGGATCAAGAGTAACGTTGCTCCTGCAACTGCTTAGTGGCAGCAGATGGAAATGTATAATCTCGTTCTATAAGCCAATAAAGCAATGTCATCAACTTAAGGGGAGGAAGTAGCATACTATCTTCGATTGGAAGTACTGTTTCACAAGGTACCTTCTGTGGACTGAGTTACTTCCAGTTGGATTGCCATTGATGAGTGCCCAATCCATGTAACAGCTTGCGCTATTTGCAAGTCAGTGTCAATACGGATTGGCCTTTTGAGAACCTTCTATCTACATAAGCAGTGACTAATAATAGAGGCCTTGTGTTGCCATTGTCGATGGAGCAATGTTGGTCCAAAAGCAAGGCTGAATACAATGGGGATGTTCTGTTACGCACTATTCTAATAATGAATTCCCACTCTATATGAACTACGGCTAATGACTGGAGAACTTAGGCATTCTGATTGCAAAACTTGATATGGACAAAGATTGATGAGAATTTAGATATGCACATATACGAATGATAGAAACAAAGTGCTTCTTACAGCAAAGCAGTAGCAAGTTGTTACAATAAATTCTCTAATTACTAGATGACCAATTCTAGATTATTGTTGACACCTAAATTTTTTGTGTTAATTTTTACCAAAAAAAAAAACACACACACACACATGGCATATAGTTTAGAAACATTTTATTTTGTTTTAGGCCGCCGGTGAAGGGAAGATTTTTCACATATTCCATCAGATTTTCACACATTTAGACAATATACACCAAAGGATGTATTTTCAAGCAAAAAGGAAAATTTTAGATGGGATATTTGATAAATACAAAAGGTAATATTGCGCGGGGTGAAACGATATATTCAGTGGTATTTTGCGTGAAGCAAAATTAAAAAGTAAAATATACTACGAAGATCCAATTTTTTGGCTTATAAAAGGGATCGTGTACGGACAAAAAAAAGGAGGCCACACAGATTTATACATATGGCCACATTGGGGGTTTTCTTCATCTTGCTCGGTAAAAAGAAATAGAAGCCGAAAAGAGAAAAATTCTCCATCTTTTTTAGGGTTTTGTGAGAGTCAAAGGACCTTGCTTTTGCTGAAAAAGTGAGAAGGGACAGCAACAGTGAAATAGCAGACAAAAAGTCGAGAGGGAAGGGTGTGTGCAGGAGAGAAAGAAAGAAAAAGAAAAAAAAAAAAGGGGGAGCACTGTTCATCGTCTCCTTCGTGCAGCCTCAGCCACGACGCCATAGCTCGCTTCCTCTGCCGCGAGCCTCCGCTCGTCCCCCACGAAGCCACCGCCAGTGTCGGCCCGCACCTCCTCCGCTGCTCGTGCCGTGACCCCATTGCTGTCATGATCTTCCCGCCCGAGCGCCCTGACGACGGCAGATCTGAGCCGTGAAGCCGTTGAGCCCCGTCTCCGCGGCATCTTCTCTGCCCCACATCCCTGCAGCAGTTCGAGCCCTAGTGGCACCAGTAGCCGCCAGCCCAATCGCCCCGACGCCGGCAGATCCGAGATCCTTTGCAGAAGTCGCGCCCGAGCCTCACTCGCCGATCCGAGATCCGGCGTCCCGCCCCGCCGCGACGCCTTGCTCCCGATTCGTGACCCATCCGCCCGTGAAGCCGCTCCGCTTGCAGATCCGTGCCCCCGCAGCAGCCCCCTCCGCAGACGCTACCGTCGCGCCGACTACCGCACCGCCCCGAAGCCCGCAGCTCGACGCTGTCCCGATCTTGCCTCCTGCTCACGACGCCGTCCGCCAATCTTTGCCGCGCCATTCCGTGCGGATCCCGAAACCCCTGGTGCCGCGCCGCTGTCGCACCGTCCTCAGGAGGCCCTCGCCGGAACCCTAGCCGGCGATCTCCCCTCGCCGGACCGGCCACCAACTTTATTTTTCTTTTTCTTTTTTAGAAAAAAAGGAAAAGATAAAAGAGAAAAGCAAAAGAAAATTTAGGTATTTTCTTTATCTTATTTTTGTTTTATTATTTTTGCTATTTTATTTTATCTTTTTAGTGTAATTATTCCTTTAATAAATTGCCTTGAAATTAGTGATTGTCGGTCCGATTTTGCGCCCGAAATCCGACTCGCAATTACTTAAAAAATTGCCAATCCGATCTCTCTAGAGATCCGATTCGTGATTTATGTGAAATTGCCAACCCGATCTCATGCGCAATATGTTTATCGTTTGATTTGGGTATCAATATGGCGATTTCTTTGTTGTGTTACTTAAATTAGTTTTCTTTTAAAAAATAAAAAAAAATGTAGTTTTAGGGTTTGCATGTTCATAATAGGTATTTTATTTCGAATTTTCAAAAGTAAAAAAAAAAAAAAATCAATTAATTTAGGTTGCTAGTTTTCTTTAAAACTTGGATTGCATGTTTAATTATTTGGCAATTATTAATTTCGAAATTAAAAAAAAGGGAAAAAAAGGAAAAACACAAAAAAAAAAAAAAAAGTCATTATGCATATGTCATGTAAAATTAGGGTATCTTTTGCATGTCATAGCATATTATGGTAAAATTGCATTTAGTTTAATTTTAGATGATGTTTTTCTTAATTTACTATAGGTTTAGGTATTTTATCAAATAGATTGCATTTTAGGATTATCTAGGTTAAGATAATATTTTAGTTTAAATTAGGATTTGGCTCAACCTAATTCCTAATATAAATTAAATAGGATCTTAATCTAATTAGGTAATTTTCACATTTCACCTAAATTCCGAATTTCATGAGAAATACAAAAAATGTCATAGGTTAAATTAGTTTTATTATTTAGGATAAAATGCATTCTTTTAGGAAAAAGAAAAATGCCATATGCACGTCATTAGGGTTAGATTCATTGAGATGCATGTCATTTAGTATTTTTGCTAGGCCCATTTAATTAGAAATTACATGTCATTAGAATTAAGTCATTTAATTAATATTGCATTGCATATTGCATGATTTTCATTAATTAAGCGAAAACAAAATAAAAATTACGTGTTAATTAGAAACCATATCTAGGGTTGTTGATGTGGATTTTAATTTAACACCTGCAGATGCTTTCGTTGCTTTGAGGTAAGGCCCGCATTATTTAATTGCTTTCTTGAGTGTTTAATTGGTGATTTGCGCACTGCATGAGCACCTCACATGTTAGGGAACTGGTTTAAAATCAATTCAAGCTACCTGCAAAACCATTTTTTTAAATAAAAGAAATGGTACCGAAAGGGCGTTAGAGAAATCTAGCGTAATTAAGTCCCCGTACCCAAATCTCTGGTTCGTAGGAGTAAAGTAAAACTCCCGTTACTTTACTTGGGTTTCTAATCGACCCACCAAAAATAGATTAGTGGCGACTCCTGATTGAAATATCATTTACATGTTAAGAACTTGAACCTAAGTCGCGAATTGGTATGGGCTTGGGAGAGCCCGAGTTAAGTCTAGGCTTAACAATCCATTAGCCAAACCCTAGGTGGTTTAAACCCCGAAAATTTGGTCGCGACAATTATTCAAACGAAGACTTGACATTTAAACTATGAACAGCAGAATACTAGAACTGGTTACCCACCGACTAAACACCAACATCTGTCAGTTCTATATCAGGAATTCATCAAAGCACTACTTAACAGTATTACCTAACTCTAGCAGTGTCAATGAGATCATTTGCAATTCATCTTCTGCAGAGAAAGCCCATAGGAACTCTCTTCTTTACAATGCTACAGTATGCATTGCGTTGATACAATCAATAGGCAGGGACAAAAATGCTCAAAATTTGGTTAAAACCACATTTCAACCTGTTGGAGAAAACTTCCATATATATTTTGAAGTTGACAAAACGTTTCCATCAGTCTAGTCTGAAAACTTGCAGACTCTATCGTCATAGTCTGAAGACCTCCAAACTCAATATTTAAAGTCTGCCCTCACTGATAGTTTCCAAACCAACGAAGAAAAGCTTCATCCAATGAAGAAGACTTATCCATATACAAGTATATCTTTAAGGATTTGATTCATACGGTTGAAGAATATCTCATGACTGGAGATAGCATCTCGTGATTAATTATTCTTATTGAAATCAACTCAAATAATTAGATTCGTTGAATGGCAAAGTATACTTGGAAGGTTCTATTTATGGAAACCTAAATCCTGATTGTATAGGCAAGCAGGATTGATGGACTATCATCACATTCCTTAAATAACTCGAGATCTTCCGAATTGATTATGTCCAACGGGTAGATTAGAAGAACTCCTTTGGAAGGTGCCAACGGTTATGATGGCATGGAGGAGTATATAAGGAGGACGCTCAAGTTATTTGAGTGTGTGCGTGAAAAAAAAAAATTCCAAAGTCTGAAACTCTTAGTTCTTTGCTGTCACAATTTGTCGAGCTTAAACTGTACTCAAAAGAGAGATCAAATACTTGTGAGACCTTGAGGAAGTGTAGTAGAATCTCTACACTGTGGAATCAGGGACTTAATACTGTAAAATCTCTTTTGGTTCTTAGTGGAATCCAGCCAGTGGGCTGTTAGTGCGGGAGAGTGGACGTAGGCTTGGTCTAAGCCGAACCACCATAAACTTTGTGTTTCAATTCTCTTTCCCTAATTTCTTTACTTAATCCGTAGTCTTATATATCAGTTTATAATCTTTTATATCTTCAATCTACTGTTTTATTATAAGTCGAATTAAGTTGTTAAGTGTTATAAAAACTTTTTTAACACCTATTCACCCCCTCTAGTTGTTCATACTAGGGTTATCAATTGGTATCAGAGCTTGTGTACTCAATTAATTAAAGTGTTTTTACTTTTGAGTTAAAGATCCATGCCTAGTATGTTGGCTCCAGGTTTGGTTGAAGGCCAAAGAAACACCGGACCACCTTATTTCGATGGAAAGGAATACAACACATGGAAAAATAAGATGAAGGCATTCCTATGATCAAAAGATCCTCTGGAATGGGATGTGCTAGAAAAATGAATTATTCCTAAAGCTACATCAGTTTCAGAAAGGGGAAAAGAAGTTGCAGACGTTGGCAAGATGACTCAAGAAGAAATAATTAAAAGACAAGCTCTTGATGCTAAAACAATTTACTCCTTATATTGTTCATTATCTCCTACTGAGTATAACAGAATATCTTCTTATGATACAGCCAAAGAAGTCTGGGACGGGCTACACATTACCTATGAAGGAATTGATCGAGTGAAAGAAACAAGGATTAATATTCTGCTCGGACAGTATGAAGCCTTCGAGATGAAACCAGGAGAATCTATTATTGACATGTTTAGTCGTTTTACAAAAATTGTAAATGGTCTAGAGTATTATGGACAACCAATTTCAGGACCCATGAAGGTTAACAAGTTGCTGTGTGGACTCTCCAAAGATTGGAATCACGTAAAGACTTTGATAAGGGAAACACAAATGATCATGCCACTTTCTGTAGACAAATTGGTTGGCACACTTCAGTCCTATGAAGTGGAGCAAATCAATGAAGAAGAAGATCCCAAAGGTAATAAGTCAATTGTTTTAAGATCTAACGATGATTCTGATGTTACAGACTCTGAAGATGATATGGATGATGAAGAGTTAGCTCTTATGATAAAGAGGTTCAGGAATTTGAACAAAAATGGAAGAAGATTCAATTAGAAGAAATAAAGCACTCAAAAGTTTCAAAACAAATCAACTGAGGATGATGAATCCAATAAAGATGTGATCTGTTTTGAATGCAAGAAAAAGTGACACATCAGACCCAACTGTCCCATGATGAAGAAAAAGAAAGGAAAAGCTGAGAAATACAGGAATGCTCTTAAGGCAGAAACATGGAGTGATACTGAATGCGAAGAAAGTGATGAAGATTATGCCAATATTTGTCTAATGGCAAAATCAAAATCAAACTCAAACTCCGAAATAGATACAGACTTAGACTCATATTGTGAAATTGAGGTAAGTAATTTAAAAATCTCTACTAAAGTCTCAAAATACATTGATGAACTGTGTCTTAGTCTCAAAACCTCTCTCAAGAGGATTTCCGAACTAAAAAGGGAGAATTCTACACTAAAGCAACAAGAAATTTTATGAAAAGAAAAGTTTGAAAATTTAGATAAAAGTTTTATTACTTTAAAAGAAAATGCAAACTCTCTTTCAAAAGAAAATACATTTTTGAAAAATGACATCTCAAATATTTCAAAAAGGTTTTCAATAGGATCTGAGAAATTGGAAAAGATTCTTTCGGTACAAAGACCTTACTTTAACAAATCAGGCTTGGGAATGACTTCTGAAACTATTCCTCTAATTGATTTTCCAAAAGTGAAAGAAAGAATCAAACAAATGCCTACAAAAACTTTTTACAGAAATCATTTTCATAAAGTCTTTGTAAAACCTGTTGGGCGAAGTGCTCTCAAATGTTCTAAATGTAACAGCTCAGAACACTTTGAGAAAGAGTGCCTTATGGTTTGGAGATTTGTTAAGGAGGAATGGACAAAGACTACTTATTGCACTAACTCCTCTGGACCCAAGAAAATATGGGTACCAAAGACAGCTTGAGTTTCTGTTTTAATTGCAAGTCACTATCAAGAAAAACGTTAAATGGTATTTGGATAGTAGATGTTCAAGGCATATGACTAGAGATTCAAGTTGTTTTATAAAATTTATGCAAGTAAATGGTGGAAAAGTCTCCTTTAGTGGAAAAAACAAATGAAGAATTGTTGGATGTGGAATTGTAAAAATTGGAAGTCTCATAATTAACAATGTTTCCTTAGTGGAAGGACTCAATTAAAATTTGCTTAGCATTAGCCAATTGTGCGACACTGGATTCAAGATCAATTTTCAAGAAGGAATATGTTTGGGAACTAGTAAAGATCTTTCACAATCTTTTACTAGACAAAGACATGGGAACATCTATCTTCTGGATATAAAACCAGAGAAGTCTCATTGTCTAATTTCAATTCAAGATGAAGCAAATCTTTGGCATCGAAAGCTTGACCATATCAATATGAAGCAGATTGCCAAGATCTCTTCTAAGAATCTCATTCAAGGATTGCCCAACTTGAAGTTTCAAAAATCTGACTTATACATACCATGTGTATTGAGAAAACAAGTTAGAAGTTCTTTTAAACCATTAAATCAGGTTTCCACTAATCGTGTTTTGCAGCTTTTGCATATGGATCTCTTTGGGCCAACCAGAACTAGAAGCATAAGCGGAAAGAAATATTGTCGAGTAATCGTTGATAACTATTCACGATTCACTTGGGTTTACTTTCTAGCAAGTAAGTCTGAAGCATTTTCTTACTTTTTAAAGTTTGCTAAGAAAGTTCAGAATGAGAAAGGATATACTATATCAAGCATGCGGATAGACCATGAAGGTGAGTTTGAAAATCAAGACTTTGCAAAATTTTGTGATGAATCAGGTTTTCAGCATTTTTTTCTTCTCCATACACTCCAAAACTTAATGGAGTTGTGAAAAGAAAGAATAGATCTTTTCATGAGATGGCAAGAACTCTTTTAATAGAAAGTAGTATTTCCTCTCATTTTTGGACTGAAGTAGTTTCTACAGCATGTTATATTATTAACAGAGTCTTTTTAAGACTTATTCTGGAGAAAACTCCTTATGAGTTATTCAAAGGAAAGAAGCCAATTGTTTCTTACTTTCATGTATTTGGTTGCAAATGTTTTGTTTTGAAAAATGCAAATGATCGAACAGTAAGTTTGAAGAAAAATCAGACGAAGGAATCTTCCTTGGATATTCAACCACCAGCAAAGCTTACAGAGTATTCAACAAAAAGACTCAGTCTGTCGAAGAATCTACGAATATCAAATTCCAAGACTCTTTGCAGAATCAACTGATTCAGACTCATCTTGAAGAATCTGAACCTGCTCCAAACTCTATAAAGTCTACCTCCCTTAAAGCAGCTCAGACCTCTGAAAATCAACGAAAGGAAGTTGAAGAATCAACTGAAGTAGAAGAACAGCTTCCTGCTAGACCATCAAGCAACTAGAAGCACAAATCTAGTCATCCCAAAAAACTCATCATTGGTGATATTGATGAAGGGATTCGCACCAGATCCAAAAGGCAAGAAAAGTCTAGCGTCATGGCACTTATTTCTGAAATAAAACCCAAAAGCATAGAAGAAGTCTTAACTAATGAAAGCTGGATTGAAGCAATGCAAGAAGAACTCAGACAGTTCAGCATTAACTCCTAAACCAAAAGGTAAATCCATTATTGGAGCTAAATGGGTTTTCAGGAACAAGTTGGACAAAAAAAGAAAAGTGATCAGGAACAAAGCAAGACTCGTGACCAAAGGATATACGCAAGAAGAAGGGATAGATTATGATGAAACTTACGCTCTAATAGCCAGGTTACAAGCAATTAAATTATTACTTGCTTTTGTCTGTTATAAAAATTTTAGGTTATTCCAAATGGACGTCAAGAGTGCATTCCTAAATGGATTTATCTAAGAAGAAGTCTATGTGGAACAACCTCCTGGATTTGAAGATCCAAAGAGACCAGACTCAATATTCAGATTGAAAAAAGTTCTTTATGGTTTAAAACAAGCACCTCAAGCTTGGTACGACAAGTTAAGTAAGTTTTTAATGCAAAATGATTTTGTCAAAGGAAAAGTGGATACTACCTTGTTTATTAAAAGGGAAGGTAAAAACTTTCTACTTATTCAAATTTATGTTGATGATATTATATTTGGATCACCTAACGAAAATTTGTGCAATAAGTTTTCTAAGTCTATGTAGGATGAATTTGAGATGAGCATGATGGGTGAATTATCTTTCTTTCTCGGATTACAAGTAAAACAATTGAAGGAATAAATCTTCATTCACCAAGAAAAATATGCAAAAGAACTTGTTAAAAAGTTTAGATTGGAGAATTGCAAAAAGATTGAAATACCAATGTCTAGTTCTTTGAAGCTGGATAAAGATGAAGGAGAAAAGAAAGTTGACTAGAAACTTTACAGGAGTATTATTGGTTCACTTCTTTATCTTACTGCTTCCAAACTTGACATTTTGTTTAGTGTTTGCATTTGTGCTAGATTTCAATCTAATCTAAAAGAGTCTCATCTAAGCGTCGCAAAACGTATCATCAAATACATTGCAACTACTTTAAATTTAGGCATGTGGTATCCCAAAGAATGAGACTTTACCCTCCTTGGATATTCAGACGCAGATTTAGCAGGTTGCAGAGTTGATAGAAAGAGTACATCTGGTACATGCCAAGTGCTGGGAAACAGGTTAGTATCTTGGTTCTCAAGGAAGCAAAGCATTGTAACTCTTTCAACAGCAGAAGCATAATATGCGGCTCTTGGAAGTTGCTGTTCTCAAATCTTATGAATAAAACAACAACTAAGAGACTTTAGAATCAAAGACTCTTGCACCGAGATCAAATGTGACAACACCAGCGCCATTAACCTCACAAAGAATTCAATTTTTGATTCAAGAGCAAAGCATATAGAGATTCAACATCACTTTATTAGAGATCATGTTCAAAATGGAGAAGTTATGATTCAATTCATTGACTCAAAGAATCAACTGGCAGACATATTTACAAAGTCTTTGGAGAAAAGCCTATTTGAGTCTATTCGCACTAGACTGAACATTATATCTCTTATCCAATAAAGTATGGATGTGCTCAAGACTCGAAGGTAAACTCTGAAGGTATTCAAACTCAAAAGACCAAGAGTTAAGACTGTAAGTTGTTTCTATTCTAATATTTTAAACTTGAAAAGGTACGGTTACTTATTAATTGCTAATTGATTGAAATTATCTTTCCAAGTTTTTCTTTTTCAAAAAGGCAGTTATCAATTTTGAAAAGACAATTATTTTCAAAAAGAGAAGTTATTCGTTTTGAAAATGTATTTTTATTTTCCTTTTACATTGTTTTGTTTATCTCGCTTCACTTGCTTTATATATTGCCGAGATTCGTCTTCTTCATTTTTACACTGAAACCCTAGAATACAGAATTCCTATTTGCTTTCACTTTCACTCTCGATCTGCCCAAAAGTTTTCACCTTTTTTGAGCAAGTTGATGAATTCCTCCCTTGAAGCGACAATGTCTTCAAGAAAGTCTTCAAGGATTTTAAGCAGGGTACCACGACATATGCCTGAGGGTCCTACGCATTTTGACTTGACCGAGGAAGAAGATTCTTCTCCACCACTGCGTCCGAGTCAGCAACAACCTTCTCAGTAGCGTCAATCTTCTCCACTGACTCAACCAAACGATGAAGTTATAGAGGAGGCTGAACTTGTAAGAATGCTAACTCCCAAGGTTGCTTTCAAACTTTACTCTAATTTGAAGAAAGGAGGAACGCCGATGTCTTTAATCGATGAATTTTTAAGAGATAGAGGATACAAGAATGAAACCATGTTCTTGCGGGAGTTGGAAAGGTTAGGAGTTGTAGAGAAAGGAATGGCTAAAAGAACTTTTGCGAATTTCCCGAGTGACCCATTCTATGGCACTACAAATCAACCTCAAGTTCTGGACGATGATGAACGGATGTTTACTCACTTTCAGCCTAGAACAGGTGTTGCTGCAAATGCTGTTAGTGATGGTCCAGGTCTTTTCAGATAGAAGAATCACAAGAAGGTTTATTCGAACCTAATGAAGAGAGGGGTTATGAACCCTAGGACTGTTAACTTTGATTTCCTTGATTCAATAAAGGTCAATCTGCGAGAGAAGTTTGCTCTACTACAATTGGAATGGTTATGTTCTGAATCCACTGATGCTTATCCAGAATTCACCGTGTACTTTTATTCAAACTTATCTTTCTTGGATGCAAACAGTTTTACTTTCATTGTGAAGGACAAGGAATTTTTGGTGGATACAGACACGTTGGCTGACATAATTGGGGTGGAAAGAACAAGTTTCCAACCAATTAGCGTGTTTATTGCTCATGCTACTCTATCATTGGTGAGAGATAAGAATGGTGAAGGCAAGATTTCCTACACAAGGATGAGTGCCTCTAACATCTTGATGCACAAGATTGTGATCAACTGCATTTGTCCCAAGTCAACATCCAAGACTGATGTCTCTCGATCTAAAGTGAAATTGATGTGTGCCATCAATATTGGATTTAAATTCTCTTTGCCTCACACCATCTTGTTCCATATGTATCGAACTGTGGTGAAAGATAAGGGACAACTCCCTTATTCTACTCTTATCACGCGTCTATTTAGACACTTTAAAATTCACATCTCCGCACCATTATGTTTGACAACCATTTCTCCAATGGTGATTGGTTTCAAAATTGTCACAAAGATGCGCTTGAAAGAGCTGAACAAGGTGTTGAAGCATATGAAGGAGAAGTCTCCCATCAAAGCAAAATAAGACTTTGCTGCAACGAAGAGGAAAGGCAAGGAGCCCATGGTTGCTCCAGCAAAGAAGAAAAGTGTGAAAGCTAGTACGAGTACCTAGAGGGGGTGAATAGGTGCGAAAACAAATTTTGCAGAGTAAAGTATATAATTTTGCTTCTAAATCAACTCTGATTAACAAGAGATTATGAAAAGGAAATTAGACTCTAATAATTAAATAGAGTTACCATCAAAGTAAAAGAGATTAGGGAAGAGAATAAGAACACAAGGTTTATAGTGGTTCGGCTTAATCCAAGCCTACGTTCACTCTTCCGCACTAACAGCCCACCGTCTAGATTTCACTAAGAATCAAAAAAGTTGTTACTGTATAGCTCTTCCTTGATTCCACAGTGTAGAGACTCGCTACACTTACTCAAGGTCTCACGAAGTATAAACTCTCTTTTAAGTACAAGTTCACGCTCAACAATTAAATTGACAAAGAACAAGAAGCTTCGACTTTGGAATTTCTCTATCACGCACAAACTCGAATAACTAGAATGTCTTCCTTATATACTCCTTCATGCCATCACACCCGTTGGCACTTACCAAAGGAGTTCTTCCAATCTACCTGTTGGACAGAATCAATTAAGGAGATTTCGAGTTATATGACGATAGCCCACCAATCTTGCTCGCATATACAATCAGAATCCAGGTTTCCATAAGTAGAACCTTCCAAGTATGCTTCGCCAATCAACGGATCCAAAATGCCTAAATCAATCACAAGATGAATAATGGATTCCGAGATGCTATATCCAGCCAAGAGATCTTCTTTAGTTGATAGAATCAAATCCTTAAAAAAAATACTTAATTCTAGATAAGTCTTCTTCGACGGTCTAAAAACTATCAATGAGGATAGACTTTAAATCTTGAGTCTAGTGGTTCAGCGGTCTTCAGACTTTGACTAAAGAGTCTACAAGTCTTCAGACTAGACTGATGGAAACGTTTTGTCAGCTTCAAAACACACAAGAAAGTTTTCTCCAACAAAAAGAACTTTCATCTTGCAAGATGAAGAAGATGAGGATGAAATGACTCTTTCAGCCTTAAGAAACTTAAAGAGTTTTGTCAGCTTTCATGAGACAAGAAAAGAACCAGAAGAAGGAGGAAAAGAGAGAGAAGAGACAGAGAAGGAATATGAAGAACAAATGAGGACAAAGGAAGAAAGAAGAGAAGAGAAAGAAGAAGAGATAGAAGAAGAGAGAGAAGGAGAACAAGATCAAGGTTAAGAAGACTCTTTCGAGCCAACTTTGGCTGTCTCCTTGTCTAGTAATTCTGAGATGGTAGGAATTGGAACTGCTGACGCTCATCACTCTAAAGCTGAAGTTGAACAAAAAGAAACCTTACCTACTCCACTTGAAGGCAACAAAACAGGGGGAGCTGTTGGGCCAAAAAGTATTTCTTCACCTTTATTTGCTAGTGATGTAAGTTGTTCTGCAGCAGATCCAGAGGATATGTATGCCTCGCTTTACCCAGAAGACAGTCATGGTAGACAATCTGCTGAAGCTCCATCCATTTTCAAAATCCTTGGAATTGACTTAGCTAGTCCTAGTTCTACAATAGCTCAAACAGTAGACTTTTTGAGACTACTGGAAATTCTATTGGACGTCAGAAAACAACAATATGCTATGGGATTTGAGATGTAGTATCTCAAGAATGCTTTTAAGGCCACTTCAGTGTCTTTGCATGACCAGTTGAACGCCCTGAAGATTCAAGTTTAGTCTACTGTGCAAGGTGAAGATTTTTAGTCATTGAAGTAGAGTTTTGAAAGACTTGAGAAGACAGTGCATTCT
Organism: Eucalyptus virginea; assembly: GCA_014182375.1. Lineage (NCBI taxonomy): Eukaryota > Viridiplantae > Streptophyta > Magnoliopsida > Myrtales > Myrtaceae > Eucalyptus > Eucalyptus virginea. The sequence goes on along the minus strand of CM024516.1, from coordinate 15,168,212 downwards.
ATGGGAGAATTCGAGCTTGTTCGTCTTCCCAAACAACCATGATTTTGACTCCATTTTTAACCAACTCTTTTTCATTTGTTCTCCACTTTTTGCTGTTGACAAAAAGGGGGAGAGGTTTTATGCAAATTTGATAACTTTTTTATTTTGGACTTTATCTTCTGTTTGGTGTAGTTATGATTTGGACTAGTTTGGACTGATGCCGCTTATGCTTGCAAGTAACTTAAGCTATATTATTAATTATGATAAAGATAGTTGCTTTTACAGGACTAACACGTTTTATGTGGTTGCATAATCGCTACTATCCTTATCCTAATCTCTAATTATCTTTTATAAGAAATCTTGGTTTGCTTAAGTGTTGTTTTGCAGATCAAAGTGTCCAAATCTGTGGGAAAGTTTTATTACCATCAAAAAGGGGGAGATTGTTGGAGAAAACTTCCTTATCTGTTTTGAAGTTGACAAAACGTTTCCATCAGTCTAGTCTGAAGGTTTGCAAACTCTATCATCAAAGTCTGAAGACCTCCACACTCAAGATTTAAAGTCTGCCCTCACTGATAGTTTCCAGACCAACGAAAAAAAGCTTCATCCAATGAAGAAGACTTATCTAGATACAAATATATCTTTAAGGATTTGATTCGTACGGTTGAAGAATATCTCACGGCTAGAGATAGCATCTCGTGATCAATTATTCTTATTGAAATCCACTTGAATAATTAGATTCATTGAATGATGAAGTATACTTGGAAGGTTCTACTTATGGAAACCTAGATCCTGATTGTATGGGCGAGTAGGATTGGTGGGCTATCATCACATTCCTTAAATAACTCGAGATCTTCTGAATTGATTCTGTCCAACGGGTAGATTGGAAGAACTCCTTTGGAAGGTGCCAACGGTTATGATGGCATGGAGGAGTATATAAGGAGGACGCTTAAGTTATTCGAGTATGTGCGTGAAAAAAAAAAAATTTCAAAGTCTGAAACTCTTAGTTCTTTGCTATCACAATTTGTCGAGCTTAAACTGTACTCAAAAGAGAGATCATATACTTGTGAGACATTGAGGAAGTGTAGTAGAATCTCTACACTGTGGAATCAAGGACTTGATACTGTAAAATCTCTTTTGGTTCTTAGTGGAATCCAGTCAGTGGGCTATCAGTGTGGGAGAGTGGACGTAGGCTTGGTCTAAGCCGAACCACTATAAACCTTGTGTTTCAATTCTCTTTCCCTAATCTTTTTACTTAATTCGTAGTCTTATATATCAGTTTATAATCTTTTATATCTTCAATCTACTGTTTTATTATAAGTCGAATTAAGTTGTTAAGTCTTGTAAAAACTTCTTTAACACCTATTCACCCCCCCTCTAGGTGTTCATACTAGCATTATCACAACCATTGAACCATCATTCAAACTGAGAAATTTGAGCTGGAGAAATGTCCCAGGAAACAAATTGCATCACATGCAGAACAGAAACAAAAGTATCACCATCCGATAGCTGTCTAAAGCTCAGTTCATTTACCTTATAGCAGCATACAGTTCCAGCAGGAGCATCGACATCTTCCGCCAGCTTCCCCATACTGATCTCATTCCAAGAATTCCTATACTGATCTCCGAGCAACATAATCGCTAGAAAACTTGTAGAAAGCGCTCGCCCTGCTCCTAGAGGGACTCCTTGGAACCAATTCGCTCTCAGGAGATGCAGCACTCTCGGTCGCACCGGCAATGCCAACCTCCTCAAATATCTAGAATCTTGCTTCCCACGAGGCGTTGGTGAGGGGTGAGAGAAGTACATACCGGGCCACAGGTTGATCGGCTTCCGAATCGACAATCCGGCGTCAATGGGCGGAGCAGTGGCAGAGGCCACTAGAATTGCGTTTGCCCGTCGAAGCGGATGCTCTGTCGTCCCTCTTGGAGGAGGATCGGGGGGATGCGAGTCCCGTGGCACGAAAGGAGGAAGCTTTGGAGAGGAGGAGAAGGTGGCGGGCTACCAATACAATGTACGGAGGCCACAATTTGACAAATGAGTAAAAATAATTAGTTTAAGAAATATTTTTGATAAATCATATAACTTATAATAAAAATAAATCAATAAATTTTATTTCTCAATCATTTAAACAAACCAGCTTGTACAACATATCACAACATCGTATTAAGAAAGTTATTTGTTGAGAGAAAAAAAAAAAAAGATGAAAAGGGCAATTTAAAAAATAGGAAAGGAAAATAGCAATTAAAGTGAACTTTTTTAAAAATTCCAAAAAATAATTAAATCAAACTGTTGAAAATCTGTATATAATTGGACAGGAATCTCCGATCCCTCTTCATCATCATCACTATCCATTCTTTAATTTTCTTCACATAAAAGATCACCATGCATAATTCCGGGAAATAAGTTAAAACAGGGGGTGAGATGAGCACCAGAGGGTCTTCTGCATTTTGGTGTTTAAGGGGTTATGGTTGGAGGTGAGCAAGACATTTGCAATCGAATTTTGTTTGTTCATGAGCCTTTTCTTTGTGTAAATTATTAGTTGGCAATTTTTGGTTTCTTTTCTGCTTGATTCTATTATGATTATCGATCTTCGTGTTTCGGGTAGAGGAAGCACCAGTTGAGGATTAGGAGGATGATTGACGGAGGAGAGAAAGGGTTGGCCGCCACGTAAACTCCAGCGGATTTCCTGAGATCTATTCCGGGGAGACTAGTGGTCATCAAATTGAATTTTGGCATTGATTATCGATGTACATCTCTCAACATGATCTCTCCGTGTGTTAGGAGAATTCTTCAACAACAAATTTGCTCGATCTAGCTCGATTATGCTGAATTTCCTATTTTTCCGTCCTCATATTTATTGATTGTACTGAATTCTATGTGCCTTCAACTACTTGTCTCTAATGTTAATTAGTCAGCAATGATGATCAGTGGGTTGAGTTCTCGGCAGCTCATATGAGTTAGCTACTCCGCAAATTAGATGATGATTGCACAAGATGTTCATTTCGTCTTTTGGAAAACAGTAAAAACTAGGATCTCGCACACAAGTTCTTTTATTCGAGGAAATAGCGGAAATGATGTATTAAAATTTCAATTTTTTAGTTCTACTCGTCAGCACTTCAAAGTGGACTCTAGCAGATGGGGCTTAGCGTTGGGTGGTTGTGCGATGTAATGTAGCATGGTGGTGGAGTTGATGTAGTCACTAGTCGTAACTTGTGATGGGTACATTCCAAACTTTTAGAGCTGATTTGCGATACTGAAAATTCTCTGTCTCATGAAATCGATTCGTGAATTGCTCGATGAGAACTGGCAATGCCCTGGCTCTTCCTAATCTAGCATGTCATCGTATGTATCTGGCTCTCTATTTGTGTATTGCCAATTGGCTTAATGCGGTCCTGTTTATTGAAGAAGGCAAATTGCATTTAAGCATCAATCTCGGATGCCATCCATCTATATATGTGTAGCTGATTTTATTACAAAAGCTCACGAGGATAATTGATATCGTGTCTGATGTCAGAATATATAAAGTCATATTCTGGGCTCGTTATACTGGGTATTGTCAAACGACAAATCATTGTAATTCATCCAAATGCCCCATTCAGGATCATAGAGACAACCGAAATGAGCCATCAACAGCCAAACAAAGGTAAGTAGCTCTCCACCTTTGCTCAGCACCTGCGCATGTGTCTCTCCCTTGACATGAACTGCTGCAAATGACAGCATCTCAACCCACACTCCGCTCATCACCTTCCACTTTCCGTCCCCGAGGCTTTCCATCTCTTTTGCCAACTTGATCCCCTGATAGAGTGTGGATCCCTCATTAAGTTCTTGCTTACGAAGTTCCTCGAGAGAAAGCATATACAAATGGTTGCATACCTTCTCAACCTCCATATCCTTGGTGTGATAGACTTTTCTCATGTCCCTGAGTGTGCATGCTGATCTAACTTGAGCAACGCCTGCCACAGTGGACACCAAATTAGGTTGATTAAGTAGAAGATACATCATGTAGTCCGAGAGGATCTTGCTGCTTTCCCTTCTGTCATTTCTACCCATAGGTTTCTCTTTATTGTACCACATTTCGGTAGCAATATGCCATATTATGATATTAGTGTCGTAATTAGCCTTGGTGACATAATCTATAAGATTTCCATGACCATTCTCCATCAAAAACAAATCACCTTTAGCCTCAAATATTTGCTTCACCTTTGCTTGATCATTTGCACCCTTAGATTTATGTCTTACCTCCATAAAGATAAAGATCCATAACTCGTTAATGAAGGGATTGTTGGACACGTATTTTGTGTTCACAATCCTAGGTATAGTTACTGTATTAGGAGTGAAAGCAGGTGTGAATATGGTAAAATAGAGGATGAGCGGTATTTGAAGACAACAACAGATGAGATTCTTGGCCCAACGGAATGGAATGGCGATGATGCCGCAGCATGGATCGCAAATGAGGCGAATGACGCGAATGATGCCGCGCCATCGATTGCGAAGGATGCCCCAGCATTCATTGTGAATGATGCCTGAGCATTGACTGCGCTTCCGCATCTTTCTCGGACTCTTCTTGGACAACTCGGATAAAAGGTTGCAAGCAGAGATCGATTCTGACCACCTTCGAAATATTAACGGTGTATCTAAAGCCGTAAAAGTAACTTTGGCATTAGGCTGTGCTTCACATGTGGCAAATTGGGGGCTTTTCAGGTCCTTCATGTAAGCTACGAACTTGTTGACAAATGAAACTCCCACAGTGGTCCAATCAGAGAAAATGAGCATCAACATGGTTATCACATCAAGAGCAATCCCTCCATAAATAAGGGAATAAGTAATTTCCACGTCAAGTTTGGGGAGCTGATGCTTCTTCAAGCGATTGAACCAAATGAAAGCCATTACAACATTAGTGAAGGCTATGAAGCGGAAAATGTAGCTCTTTTTGAAACGTATTACCAACATTTTTGTGTGGAGCACCTCATACATGTACTGGAGTTCGATTGATAGCACTCTCAATGCATCCATTGCGGAAACTTTTTCAAAATATATGCGGCTCTCTCTGCGTTCCATTTTTGTGAACATGAGATCTCCGAGAAGAACCGCGAACATTTGAAAGAAGTAGTAAGCATGCTTCACCACAACGCTCTCGGCAAGCGGTACTTCTTCATTAGAAGGCTTTAGCTGTGAGATTGTCGGGTCTCTAACCAAATTGTAAGCCACATAATTAGGATAATAGCGTTGCGAGAACACCCATTCCCTGAGCTTCGGGAGGCTTGAAAAACTAAGTGCCGCCGTCCTCTCCGCATTTTTTATGAGCCCAGCAAGAAACACTAGCATCGTTGGGATTACCAACGACTTGTCTCTAGGAAAGATCTGCATGAAGACATAAATGGTGGAACTGACTTGGAAGATGAGACTAAGTAGATGTCGTCGCCAAAGTGAACTATCCTCCATAGAGAAGGCAGTGATGTTGTCCGGACCGCCAAGATGTAACAAGAGAAATGAAGCCCAAAATGCCATAAGTGCTCCATCTACTTCAGCTGCACGAGTGGATGAATTGCTTTGGCTGTGAGAGATAAGCCCAATTGAGAATGCAACTACCCAGTCAGCCATCAAATAGGCCAACCACAAGAGGACAAGGATGGCACGGTTCGTTGTTTTCCTTCTAAGAGGCGCAAATAGAATCAGAAAGGCCTGAAGCCAGAGGCTCAGCATGAGGAAACATCGGATGTTCCATTTGTTCCATAGAACCGAAATGGAGCGAAATGTCATGCTTCTGCTTAGTTTGAATTTTATCGCTCCTCACTGATAAAATTTCGGTTACAAGAAAACTGTCATCTCAACAATTCATCAAGAGGGTTTTAATGCATCAAGAAAACAGTGCTTTAGAGACCTTATAAGGAAGCCTTGAAGTAGAAATTTACGGTGTAGTGTAGACTGTAGTAACGGAAAAGGGTATATTCGGAAGCTTATTTTCTCTCTTGCCTGCGACTTTGGGACATAGGAGAATGAAGCACCGCGTGCAGATGGACAAGAATCTATATTCATGGCCATGGCCCTGTACTGTAGTTTTACTTTTTCCTCCGTTAGATTAGATAATATCACCATTCTACCACCGCCACCTGAGCAAAGATGGTTACATGTCATTTTTGTTGATTGAACCTTGAATTAAAATCGTATGCAGTGGACGTTTATAGTTGTTTAAAAGCCCATCGTATTTCTTTTCAAAACAATTAAAAGTAGTATATTATTCGGGACAATTTAATCTTCTTATTTAGAGTCACCCTGAATCATACACAGTTACTACTCAATACTAAACGTCTCCAATTCTTCCTAACAAAAGTTCTTCTGAGCAATCGAAAAACCCATCCCGAGAAGGCTTATCTTAAATAGGTGAATTCCAAATCCATATATCAGTAATGCCATGATTCCAATTAATACCCAAGCCGAATCATATCTATCACGGCAGCCAAAGCTTCAGAAAAATCCAAAACGAGAGGCCTTGCGTGATGAAATCTCAAATGTTCAATAAGTTGTTCCACAAATCTGAAATGGAAATAATTGTTAAATCCATCCATTATCATGTAATTCACGAGATAACGGCGATGAACTTCCACTCAACTCAATTATGATCTTAATCCAACCAATGACAAAATTCCATCAAAGCCAAACTGGAGTTAATATAAGGGGCCCCTCCAAAAAGGCATGTCTTTCTCCCACCCACCAAAGCATCTGGCAACAGGTTTTCCACAAAACCTGGCAATTTGGGTCCAACAGAGCCAAAAAGGAAAAGTTCATCTGAACAATTAAAGAACCCTGTCGGGGGAAGAACTGTCTCCAAAAAGGAAAATCCGAGCCCTCGTTTGCCCTAAGCGATGGTACGTAAAGGCAGGTCTTGCGTCCAACCGAAGGCAATTTGTGTCAAGAAGTGACCGTCCGACAAAGCGATGCTGCTACAATCCTCAAGCCTGACTCGTTTTCTTATTTTGCCCTTTTTTCTCAAGGTCCCCACACAATGTTCTTAGCTTGCACGAAATCATGTAGTTTTAAAAGTTAATAATAGAGTTTGGGAGTCACCTTGGCGATCTTTACTTGATGCACAGCCTTCGTCTCTTCATTCAAAATTGATTGATTATATGTCTGTTGGTGAGTTCCTTCACATTTGTCAATTATTCTACCGACAGTAGAAAAATAAACTTATGGAATAGTTAAATTAATAGCTTATTTGATTGAACTCAATAGGGATTACCATTATCCTTGCAAAATTTGAAATCAAGTAGGTGTTTAAAGCTTCGAAAAATGATGGAAACTTGTATAGGACAATCTAGAATAGTTTCATAGAGCTCGGATGTTTAATATTAAATATTCTTAATGCGAGAGACATAAGAGAATGAACATGCAAATAATATTAAGTACTGTCATTTTCTTCCTCAAACCTTTATTTGAGAACATTTTATTTAAAGAAAAGAAAGGATAAAGTACATTCTCTATTTAAGTTTCTAGGAAAATAATTCTAAAATTGACGAGGTAATGAGCTTGCAACATTAATCTTTTGAGATTGGTGTCCATATTAGAAAATTACATTAATGAAATGATGGCGCCGAACATTTAGTTTAGGTGCCTAATTGAACCGATTATTTTGCAAACCTTACGTGACTTAATGGGATTACAGCAAGATGTGTATATTTACATATTGAGATGGTTCCTTACTTGTTTGTCAAAAGACTGTATCTACTCAAAAACCAAATAATAAATCAACCATTCGGTAAAAAAATTGAAGCTCAAAGATAGATCTAACTTGAGTTAGTTTAACCACTAATAGGTAAATTTAAATGTTTACAAAGCATCGCGTGTCCACAAAAGTGGAAGATAATGACTATGTCCTTTCACTCAATCATGACCTTGATTCAACCAAGGACAAGATTCCACCAATTAGTTTAATTTAGCCGAAGAAATAGAAAAAGAAAACTTGCCCTTTCATGTGGATGATTGATATAAGCCAAAGGCAAATTGGAGTTAATATGAGTGGGATGCTCCAAGAAGGCATCTCCCATCAAAAGCAAGTGGCGACAGGTTTTCTACAATCCATGAATCTCTTTATCTTTCTTTCTATCTCTCGATTATTGATTTCTTCCACATAAGTGGTTCCTTACTTTCTTTTCTTTTTAACTAAACAAGTTTAACTGTCATAAAATTAAATTTATGAAAATATAAAATCTGTCCAATAAGCTTTGTCCATGTGAAGGGCAAAATATTCTTTTCTTCTCTTTCATCACCGAAAAATAATATAGGGCAAAATATTATTTTTCTTCTTTTCTCTCACTTTTTTCCCTCTTTATATAAATTTATTATTGAAAAATTGAAAATTTCTGTTTAAGATTATTGCTTATTACTTATCTATTGGCATGTCATGCATTAAATAGCGAAAGAAAAGTATTTCACGCGTAGATGATGTATTAGTTCACAATTTATTGCGAAGCCGTTCCGATCTCCATTCTACCTGCAAATCCTTATTATAGACATGAGTTTCAAAGTACGGAATTTCCATACGTAGTTTCATGAAATGTTTGATGATACTATTGGGTTTCATTAATCATATATAGGTAAATTTATCAAAAGTACGCAGCAAAAACAAATATGATATATTTTATACATGATTCTTCGAAAGCGTTGTTCATTCATTTTAATCAAAAATCTGATTATAAAAAGGGAGTTAAACAAATTACCTCTCAAAGTGCGCTTTATACGAATTGGTTCGGATGTTTAACAGTTTGAGCCCCACAAACGTCGAATCTCTAGTTCAGACACACCAATAATGGACATCGAATGGAAAAGAGAACTTTCGGATAATCACCACTATGATCATGCTAGCAATCTCGTGGAGACAATCCGCCGTATCCTTGATGTTTTAGTCACGGCCCGAACAAGAGAATACTCTTCCTTCTTGCATCTAAAAAAAAAAAAGACACAAGAACACGCACCCGTTTCTCTCTATTTTAGCAACACTTCATTATGTCCCAAAAGCATTTAAAAAAATATATAAACTTAAATTAGCAACGGTTGTTGATAGGGACGATCGCAACCGTTGCTGATCGTCCCCACTCATGCACGAACGATCGTGCATGATGGTCAGCAACTGCTGACCGTTCATGCACGATATCCAAGTTTCATGTATGTGCTTCGTGCACATGCAGGAAGCTTTAAATATATGTATGTATGTATATATATATTATTAGTTATTAAAAGGCATTAATTAATTAATTAATTAATTAAATGAATAATTAATTAATTAATCAATCCCCTTTAAAAATAAAAATAACATAATCTGTATATGTACATTTAGGAATACATTAACATATATTTACATTGGGCATGTATGTACATCATATGCAAATAGGCTCGTGACTATAATACAAATTAAATTAAATCTCATTTAATTTAATTCAAATCGACACAATTCGATTGCAGTAATTGCAAACACATTTAAAACATTATTTCTCTCTTGTTTCACGTTATCGTAATTGTTTATAGCGTGTGACATCTCTAGGTTCATCACTAAGCTAGTAGTAAGACTTGTACTAACACATTAGTACTCCCAAAAGAATTAATTGTCTCGATTAATTTTTTATGTCCTACAAGTCATAATTGACATCTAGCAACATCTCACGGCTACCCAGATAGTGTGAATATTTTAAGAACATAATGAACCTGTTAGCTTTGGCTATAGTGTAATTCAATCCATCTGCCTTAATATGTCTCGATCAAACACTGACCGTGGAATATTTGTCAAGTCACTAATTCGATCATATACACAAATCTAATTGACATGTATTTTATTTGAGACATAAACAATTTATTCTCAATTACAATCCTGGCCGAGAATTTCAATGCAGTATCATAATTAAATCGCATAGGACATCATTATTATACCTTGCATGTAACAAAGAAACAGATTCCATATTGCGCACATGTGCAACTTCATATATGAACAAACTATGACCATCAGGTATAAAGACGAATCAACAACCCGGCATTATGTACACCCGTGAACCATAGTTGTTTGACACACAAGTTAACACTGTGCCTCAGGTCTAAGGATTATTTCCACAAAACCAAAGCATGAACAATTAGACATTGACCACGCTAAAAGCTTCCATGTCGCTAACCATTCCATATGTGTCACGTTCAGTGAACTTGTTTAATACAAAAACTTATGTTCTAACTCAGGCATCATAATACCCAATGATATGTGACTCATCATTCCCTTAAATATCCAATACTTAATGGCGAGGTTAAGAACACACCGGTCTCAACAAGATTATTAATATCCGCTCAATAATCTATCAACCGAGAACGATTTAAAGATTTAGTCTAACTATGAACCCATCACATATATATTCTTACCATCTCAAGAATAGGTCTAGTTGCAATTGATCTTATTGAATCATTCATAAATATAAAATAATTAGACAAATGAATGAATACGTCATTGCCACTAATTAAATAATAATAATGAAAGTACAACTTAAATCCCTAATATGTAGCTATTACATAGTAGCTTTAGGGCATACATCCAACAATCTCCCACTTGCACTAAAGCCAACTTGTCTGGTACCTCAAACCCTTTTTGTCAATATGTCTTTCAAAAGAAGATTGAGGTAAAGCCTTAGTGAAGGGATCTGCCACGTTTTCCGCTAAGGCAATTTTCTATAAGGTGATATCACCTCTCCTAACAATTTCTCTAATGAGATGGAAGCGTCTCTCAATGTGCTTGGATTTCTGGTGAGACCTTGGTTCCTTAACTTGAGCTATCGCCCCATTATTGTCACAAAACAATGTAATCAGTTGCTCAATTGAAGGAACGACTCCAAGTTTAGAAATAAATTTCTTCATCTAAGCGGCTTCCTTTGCTGCTTCAGAAGCGGCTACATACTCTACCTCAATGGTGGAATCGGCAGTTATGCTTTGTTTGGAACTTTTCCAACTAATTGCACCACCATTGAATGTAAAAACAAACCCAAATGTAGACTTATAATTATTACGATCCAATTGAAAATCGGAATCTGTATAAGCTATAACTTTAAATTCTCCTTCTCCATATATCAAGAATAGATCATTAGTCCTTCGCAAGTACTTAAGAATATTCTTGATTACTATCCAGTGCTCTTCTCCTGTATCAGAATGATATCTGCTAGTAATACTTACAGCGTGTGCAATATTAGGTCTAGTACAAAGCATAGCATACATTATGCTTCCAATAGTGGATGCATATGGTATCTTCACCATCCGCTCTCTTTCTTCAGGAGTGCTGGGACACATCTCCTTAGAAAGACGGATCCCTTACCTATAAGGCAATAATCCTCTCTTGGAACATTGCATGTTAAAACGTGTTAACACTTTGTCTATGTACGTAGACTGTGAGAGGCCAATCAATCGTCTTGATCTATCTCTATAGATCTTAATACCTAAAATGTAGGTTGCCTCTCCTAAATCTTTCATGGAGAATTTCTATGACAAGAATAGTTTTATCGATGATATCATTGGTACATCATTTCCAATCAAACGCATATCATTGACATATGAAACTAGAACTGCAATTGCACTCCCAATAATCTTCTTGTATACACAAGGTTCATTCGGATTTTTGATGAAGCCAAATGATTTGACTACCTCATCAAAATGGATATTCCAACTTCTGGAGGCTTGTTGGAGTCCATATATGGATCTCTTAAGCTTACACACCTTCTGTTTTTCACTATTGGATTTAAAACCCCGTGGATGTTCCATATAGATGTCCTCATCGAGAAAACTATTTAGAAAAGCCATTTTGACATCCATCTAAAATATCTCATAATCAAGGTGTGCAGCTATAGCCAACATAATCCAAATGGATTTTAGCATAGCCACAGGTGAGAAAGTTTCGTCATAATCAATTCCTTCTTTCTGACGATATACTTTCGCCACCAGCCGTGCTTTGTAAGTTCCAATTTGACCTTCAGCATTCATCTTCCTCTTGAAGATCCATTTACAGCCAATTGGTATAGTACCATCAGGTAGGTCAATTAAGGTCCAAACTTCATTAGAATACATTGAATCCATTTTGGATTTCATGGCTTCTAGCCATTTACCAAAATCGATGTCCAACATTGCCTCCTCATAGGTTTTAGGATCACTAGGTTGATCACTATCATGCACAATTAATAATGGTTCAATATGATCAACCAAGTATCTATAACGAGTAGGTGGGCAAGACGTTCTCGCACTTCTCCTAAGTGGTTGTGTATCAGAAGCTCCCACTGAATCAAAGATTGGTATCTGAACTCGATTGTTTGGTGCTTCATTATTTTCTTCTAGTAAGACTATTTTTTGTTAGAGAAAACTCTTTTATTATTTTGAAGTTGACAAAACCTTTCCAAAGTCTATACCTGAAGATCTCAAGACTTTATCGTCAAAGTATGATGACCAGCAAACCATTAGACTTTAGTCTCAAAGTCTATCCTCACTGACAGTTCCAAACTGAAGCATGAAGACTTATCCAATTGTAGGATTATTATCCCAATGCAAGAACATCTTCAAAGTCTCGTATGATTATTGGAAGATCTTATAGCTAGATTTCACATCTACTTGATTGATTATTCATATTGGAAACTACTCTGATATGAAGATCTTTGAAAGATGAGCTAAACTTGGAAGGTTCTACTTATGGAAACTCAAGATCCTAATTTGTATGGGCGAACGGGATTGACGGGCTTTCAACACAAATCATCTAACGACTCAAGACCACCTTAATTGTTCTGTCCAATGGGTAGATTGGAAGAATTCCTTTGGAAAGTACCAACGGTCGAGAAGGCATGAAGGAGTATTTAAGGATTGAGTCTTTAGTTGTTCATGAGGTGCTTGAGAGAGAATTCCAAAGTTTGAAGCTTTCTATTCTCTTGCTTTTTCAGTCATCGAGCAAAACATTGTATACGAAGGAGGGAAACTCTTAGTGAGACTGTGTGAGAGTTCAGTAGAAACTCATCACTGTGATAGTCGAGATCACAAGCTATAACATATCTTTTAATACTTAGTGGAATCCAGCCAATAGGCTGTCAGCGAGGAGAGTAGATGTAGTCTTGGTCTAAGCCAAACCACTATAAACCCTGTGTTCATATTTTCTTTTCCCTGAACTTCTTACTGTTATTCACTTATTGTCTATTTGCTTAAAGTTGAAATAAGCATAATGTCTAACATCTTCTAAAATCAATTTACTTTCATTAAGTCCTACAAAAATTTTTATTTACACATATTCACCCCCCTCTAGGTGTATTCACTAGCCCTTTCAATTGGTATCAGAGCTTGTGTGCTTTTTTGTTGAAGTGTTTTACTTCTTAAGCTAAAGATCTATGGTTAGTATTTTGGCTCCAGGACTGGTTGAAGGTCAAAGCAACACCAGACGTCCTTACTTTGATGGGAAAGAATACAACGTATGGAAGAACACGATGAAAGCATTCCTAAGATCAAAATATTCCCTGCAATGGGATGTAGTAGAAAAATGGATTATTCCTAAAGTCACATCAACTTCAGAAAGAGGAAAGGAAGTGGCAAATGCTAGCGAGATGACACAAGCAGACATAACCAAGAGACAAGCTCTTGATACTAAAGCTATCTACTCCTTATATTGTGTTTTATCTCCTACTAAGTATAACAAAATTTCATCTTGTGAAACAGCGAAAGAAGTCTAGGACAAGTTGCATGTTACTTATGAAGAAACTGATCGAGTTAAAGAAATAAAGATCAACATTCTACTCGGACAGTATGAAGCCTTCAAAATGAAGTCAGGAGAATCCATCACTGATATATTCAATCGTTTTATAGAGATTGTAAACAGTCTTGCATATCATGGATAGCCAATCTCAAGGCAGATGAAAGTCAACAAGTTGCTGCGAGGACTCTCCAAAGACTAGAATCACATTAAGACTTCCATTAGAGAAACACAGAGGATCGTGCTTCTATTAGTAGACGAATTAATGGGCACACTTCCATCTTATGAAGTGGAGCAAATCAATGAGGAAGAAGATGCTAAAGGTAAGAAGTCAATTGCTTTAAAGTCTAATAATAATTCTGATGATACAGATTCAGAAAATGACCTGGATGATGAAGAACTAGCACTCATGATTAGGAAGTTCAAAAAGTTAAACAGAAAAGGAAGAAAGTACAACTGGAGGAAGCAGAGTACTCAAAGATTTCAGAATAAATCAACTAAAGACAATGAAACCAACAAAGATATGATTTGCTTTGAATGTAAAAAAAAAAAAAAAAAAAAAAAGGACACATCAGACCCAACTGTTCTCTATTGAAGAAAAAAAGGGAAATACAGAGAAATTAAAAAAGGCTCTAAAAGCAAAGACATGGAGTGATACTGAATGTGAAGAGAATGATGAACAATATGCCAACATTTATTTAATGACAAATTCAGAATCAGACTCAGACTCTGAAACAAATTCAGACTCATACTCGATACAAGGAAATCGAGGTTAGTAATTTTAAAATTCCTACTAAAGTTTCAAAATATATTGATGAACTCTGTCTTAGTCTTAAGATATCTCTTAAAAGAATTTCTGAACTAAAAAAGGAAAATTCCAAACCAAAGCAACAGAAAATTTCTTGGAAAGAAAAATTTGAAAATCTAAACAAAAACTTTGTTGTTTTGAAAGAAAATGCAAATTATCTTTTGAAGGAAAACATCTTTTGAAAGAAGATATTTCAAATATCTCAAATATCTCAAAAAAGTTTTCAAAAGGATCTAAAAGCTAGATAAAATTCTTTCAATACAAAGACCTTATTTCAACAAATCGGGTTTAAGAATGACACCAGAAACTATTCCTTTAATTGATTTTCCAAAAGTAAAAGAAATAATCAAACAAAAACCTACAAAAACCTTTTACAAAAATCATTTTCAAAAAGTTTTTGTAAAACCTGTTGGCTGAAGTGCTCTCAAATATTCAAAGTGTAACAGCTCAGAACATTTCGAGATGGATTGTCCTAAAGTTTAGAAACCTGTTAAAAGAGATTGGGCAAAGACTATTTTTGGTATTAACTCTCCTGGACCCAAGAAAATGTGGGTACCAAAGAAAACTTGAAATCTTCTTATAACTGCAGATCACTATCAAGAAAAATATCAAATGGTATTTGGATAATGACTGTTCAGGACATATGACAAGAGATTCAAATTGCTTTATAAAGCTTACTCAAATAAATGGTGGAAAAGTCTCTTTTGATGGAAATAGCAAGGGAAAAATTGTTTAATGTGGAACTGTCAAGATTGGAAGTCTCACAATCAACAACGTATCCTTGGTGGAAAGCTTGAACTATATCTACTCAGTATAAGTCAATTATGCGACACTGGATTCAAAATCAACTTGCAAGAAGGCATTTCCTTAGGAACTATTAAAGATTTGTCTCAATCTTTTACTGGATGAAGACATGGAAAAATCTATCTACTAGACATAAAATCAGAAAGCTCCCAGTGTCTAATTTCTATTCAAGATGAAGAAAATCTTTGGCATCGAAAGCTCAGTCATGTCAGTATGAAGCAAATAGCCAAAATTTCCTCTAAGAAGCTTGTTCGTGGGCTACCCAATTTGGCTTATCGAAAATCTGAATTATGCACACCTTGCACTTTGGGTAAATAGGTTAGAAGTTCTTTTAAGCCTATAAATCAAATATCTACTAATCGTGTTCTACAACTTTTGCATATGGATCTTTTTGGACCAACTAGAACTCAAAGTATTGGTGGAAAGAAATACTACTTAGTAATCGTGGATGATTACTCTAGCTTTACATGGGTATTCTTCTTGGCAAGTAAGTCTGAAGCATTATCTTATTTTTCAAAATTCGCTAAGAAAATTCAAAATGAGAAAGAATATGCTATTACAAGTATACGAACAGACCATGGAGGTGAGTTTGAAAATCAAGACTTTGCAAATTTTTGTGATGAATTTGGTTTACAGCATGTTTTCTCATCGCCATATTCTCTAGAGCAAAATGGGGTTGTGGAAAGAAAGAATAGATCATTACAAGAAATGGCAAGAACTCTTTTAATTGAAAGCAATATTTCTTCTCGTTTTTAGGTTGAAG
This sequence comes from Eucalyptus virginea, assembly GCA_014182375.1. Lineage (NCBI taxonomy): Eukaryota > Viridiplantae > Streptophyta > Magnoliopsida > Myrtales > Myrtaceae > Eucalyptus > Eucalyptus virginea. The sequence goes on along the minus strand of CM024516.1, from coordinate 15,152,129 downwards.
CAGTTTTCATAGCTTGTTTTATTATTAATAGAGTATTTTTAGGCCCATTTTAGAGAAAACTCCTTATGAAGTGTTTAAAGGAAAATGCCAAATGTTTTTTTTTTTTCATGTGTTTGGTATAAATGTTTTGTTTTGAAAAATACAAATGATCGAACTGGTAAGTTTACTACTCAACATTTTTCTTGGTTAGCAAAGCAAAGCTTATAGAGTATTTAACAAAAAGACCCAGTTGGTAGAAGAATTTATGAATGTCAAGTTTCAACTCTACATAGAATCAAGTGGTAGAGATTCAACTTGAAGAGACTGAACCTGCTCGAGATGTTACAAAGTCTACTTCTCTTGCAGAAGTTCAAACTTCCAAAAAATCAACAACGGAAAGAACCAGAAGTTTCAACTGAAGCAGAGGATAAGCATACTCACAAACCAACCAGCAATTGGAAGCATAAGTCAAGTCATCCCAAAGAACTCATCATTGGCAACATTGATGAAGGAATTCGTACCATATCTAAAAGACAAGAAGAGTCTAGTGCCTTGGCACTAATTTCTAAAGATGAACCCAAAAGCATAAAAGAAGTATTGACTAATGAAAGCTGGATTGAAGTTATGCAAGAAGAACTCAGATAGTTCAGCATCAATGATGTTTTGGAAATAATTCATAAACCAAAAGGTAAATCTATTATTTGAGCTAAATGGGTTTTCAGGAACAAAGTGAATCAGAAAGGAAAAGTGATCAAGAACAAAGCAAGACTCATGGCCAAAGGATATATACAAGAAGAAGGGATAGACTATGACAAGACCTATGCACCAGTAGCGAGGTTAGAAGCAATTAGATTATTTCTTATTTTTGCTTGCTTTAAAAGTTTCAGGTTATTCCAAATTGATGTAAAGAGCGCATTCCTAAATGGATTTATCCGAGAAGAAGTCTATGTGGAACAATCACCTGGTTTTGAAGATCCAAGAAAGCCAAACTCAGTCTACAGACTGAAAAAGGCTTTGTATGGACAGAAGCAAGCATCTCGAGCCTGGTATAAAAGGTTAAGTAATTTCTTAACTCAAAATGGATTTGTTAAAGAAAAAGTAGATACTACCTTGTTCATTAAAAATGAAGGTAAAGACTTTCTACTTGTTCAAATTTATGTTGATGACATTATTTTTGGATCACCTAATGAAAATCTATGCAAGAAGTTTTCTAGATGCATGTAGGATGAATTTGAAATGAGTATGATGGGTGAGCTAAATTTCTTTTTAGGATTACAAGTAAAATAGTCAAAGGAATGAATTTTCATTCATCAAGAGAAGTATGTGAAAGATCTTATCAAGAAGTTTGGATTGGAAAACTGCAAAAAGACAGAGACACCAATGTCAAGTTCTTCAAAGCTGGATAAAGATGAAGAAGGAAAGACTGTGGACCAAAAGCTATATAGGAGCATTATTGGATCACTTCTTTACCTTACTGCATCTAGACCTGACATTTTATTTAGTGTTTGTATCTGTGCTAAATTCCAATCAAATCCCAAAGAATCTCATCTTAGTATAGCAAAGCAAATCATCAAATACGTTGCAACTACTCCAAAGCTAGGATTGTGGTATCTCAAAGAAGGAAACTTTACTCTTCTTGGATATTCAGATGCAAACCTTGCATGATGCAAAGTGGATAGAAAAAGTACTTCTGGTACATGTCAATTGCTTGGCAACAAGCTAGTATCATGGTTTTCAAGAAAACAGAGTATTGTAGCTCTTTCAACAGCTGAAGCGGAATATGTGGCACTTGGGAGTTGTTGTTTACAAATCTTATGGATGAGGCAATAGCTAAGAGACTTTGGAATTGAAGAATCATGCACTGAAATCAAATGCGACAACACCAACGCCATTAATCTCACAAAGAATCCAATTCTTCATTCAAAAGCAAAGCATATAGAAATACGTCATCATTTTATTAGAGATCATATTTAGAATGGAGAAGTTTTGATTCAATTTATTGATTCAAAGAATCAACTGACGGACATATTTACAAAGCCACTGGATAAAAGCTTATTTGAGTCTATTCGTGCAAGATACAACATTCTATCTTTTGCCGGGTAAAGTCTGAAGGTGTTCAGACTCAGAATTTCCAGATGTTACGACCGTAAGTCAATTTCTTCTAATTGTTGTGAAGTTATTTTTAGATAAAATTTTGAAATGGTACGTTATCCCTTTAAATCATTTTTTTTATTTTATTTTTAGAAATTATCCTTAATGACGGTTCTTCATTTTCAAAATGGCAGTTATTATTTTTGAAAAAGGCAAGTTTACTTTTTCCTTATGACATTTCATTTACCTCGTTTCAACTTGCTTTATATACAGTAGAAACTCGTCTTCTCCATTTACACGTTCTTTTTGAAACCTTAGAATACTGTAATCTTATTCTCTCTCACCTTTGCTTGAGTTTCATCCAAAAAGTTCTCACCTTTTCAACGAACGATTTTGAGAAATTCCCCTTGACTTCTACAATGTCTTACCAAAGAAAGCCTTCGAGAATTGCAAGCCGGGGACCACATCATATGCGTGAGAGGCCTACGCATTTCGATTTGACCAAGGAAGAAGATTCTCCTCAACGACAACAATAGCAACAGCCGAGACAACATTCTCAACCGCACCATCAAGCAACACAAGATCCTCCTCTACAGCAAGAACAATAAGAAGTTATTGAAGATGTTGAACCTGTAAGGACTCAAAAACCCTAATTTATCTATAGACTCTATTCCAACTTGAAGAGGGGTGGTTTTGCTATGAATCTGATCGATGAGTTCTTAAAAGCGCACGGCTATAGAAATGAGACCTTTTTCTTAAACACTATGGAAAGATTAGGCATTGCGCCTTAGGGTTTGGCACAATGGTCTTTTGAAAATTTTCCTAGTGATCCAAGAGTCGATCAGGCAGAGGAGAAGGATGACCATGAAAGAATGTTTGTTAATTTTCAGCCCAAGATGGGCATTGTTGCAAAGGTTCGTGGTGAAGGGACGAACTTATTTCGTTCCAAAGAACACAAGAAGACTTACTCGAGTTTGCTGAAAAGAGGAGTTATGAACCCCAAGAGTGTGGATTTTGACTTTCTTGATTCTTTAAAAGTTAATTTGAGGGAGAGCTTGGTTTGCTTCAACTTGAGCACTTTTGCACCGAGACGACAGTTGCATATCCCGAACTTACTACCTACTTTTATTCAAATCTGTCATTTATAGATGCGAATAAATTTAGCTTTTCTATGAGGGACAAAGAGTTCATAGTTGATGTAGACACTTTGGCTGATATAATTGGTGTGAAAAGAGGAAGATTCCAACCAATTGGTGCGTCTTATGCCCATGCTACCTTGTCCATAGTTAATGACAGAATGGTCGAAGGCAAGATTTCTTATTCAAGAATGAATGCCTCCAATATCCTTCTTCACAAGGTGGTGATTAACTGCATCAAGCTAAAGTCTACCTCAAAGACAGATGTTTTGCGCTCTGAAGCGAAACTAATGTATGCGATCAACACTGGTTGTAAGTTCTCTCTGCCTGACACAATTCTGCACATGTATAGAACTATGGTGAAAGACAAGGGACAACTCCCTTACTCTGTGCTTATCTCACAACTCTTCAAGCATTTCAAGATCAAACTCCTTGCTCTTCTTTGTGTTAGAACCATTCCTCCAATGGTTATTGGTCTCAAAATGGTTTCTAAAATGAGGCTGAAGGAACTGAGCAAGGAGCTAGAGCGCTTTAAGGAGAAGTCCCCTGTGAAGGTGAAGTAAGATTGTGTTGCAAAGAAGAGGAAGGGAAAGGAGCCTATGACAGAACCTGTGAAGAAAAGGATATCTCTTATTTTAGAAGACAAAGAAGAAGAAGATGATGATGATCTCACTATCTCAGCTCTTGCCCTGCAGAATCTACAGAGTTATGTAAGCCATATAGAGAACAGAGATTGAGAAGGAACGGAGAGAAGAGAAGAAGAACAAGGAGGAGAAAGAGAAGAACAAGGAGGAAGAAGAAGCGAAGAAGAAAGGAGTCGCAATAACTCTTTTGAACCAACATTGGCTGCATCATTGTCCGATGATTTGGAGAAGACAAGGAGTGGACAAACTGGAGAACAACATCGCTATAGTGCTGAAGCAGAGCATGAAGAAGAACATAACTTTCCACCTGAAGGCACGAAGACAATGGGAGCTGGTGAAAAATGAGGTACTTCTTCACCCATCTTTGCTAGTGATGTTAGTATATCTCCACTAGACCCAGAAGAGGTCTATGCCTCTCAATTCCCTGAAGCCAATTTCAAGGCATACACTCCTAGTCATGGTGATAGAACAACTGATATTCCCCCTCATTTTCAAACTCCTGCAATTGATTCGACTAGACCCAGCACTGCTATAGATCACTCAACAAAATTTCAAAGAGTGATGGAGCTTCTTTTGGAATTAAAGGGACAGCAATATGCTTTCGAGTTTGAAATGAAGCACATGATCACTATCTTCAAGGCGTCTACAGACTCTCTTCAAGAACAGATTCAAGCCTTAAAGTTTCAACTGCAAGAACAAGCAAAGGATGCGAATATTCAACAACTTAAGGAGTCTTTGAAGAAGCTTGAAGATACTGTCAAGTCCATGGGGGATGTCTAGCTCGTTCGTATCCCCAAGCAGCCCTGATTCAAAACAACTCTTTTCAATCATTTTTGTCTCCACTTTTTGCTGATGACAAAAAAGGGGAGAGTTTAAGTGCAAATTTGCATTTTGGTTTTTATTTTGGTTGTTATTGACTTTGAACTTTACTTTCTGTGGACTTTTTTTATTGTGGTTTGCTTTTGACATTTGACTTTGAACTTGCTTTTGCAATATTGATTATGACTAGACTGTTTGATTATTATGGATTAACTTGTGTTTTGTGGTTGGAGAAGTAAAATTTCCAGGTCATAATTAACTTATTTTTATAAGATATTATGTATTGCATAAGTATTGTTTTGCAGGTCAAAAGTTTTCCAAATCTGCAAGAAAGTTTTGTCACCATCAAAAATTGGAAGATTGTTAGAGAAAAATTCTTTATTATTTTAAAGTTGACAAAACCTTTCCAAAGTTTATACCTGAAGATCTCAAGACTTTATCGTCAAAGTCTCAAGACCGAAGGACCATCGGACTTTAGTCTCAAAGTATATCCTTACTAACAGTTCCAGACTGAAGCATGAAGACTTATCCAATTGCAGGATTATTATCCCGATGCAAGATCATCTTCAAAGTCTCGTATGATTATTGGAAGATCTTATAGCTGGATTTCACATCTACTTGATTGATTATTCTTATTGGAAACTACTCTGATATGAAGATCTTTGAAAGACGAGCTAAACTTGGAAGGTTCTACTTATGGAAACTCAAGATCCTAATTTGTATGGGCGAACAGGATTGACGGGCTTTCAACACAAATCATCTAACGACTTGAGATCACCTTAATTGATTCTGTCCAACAGGTAGATTGGAAGAATTCCTTTGGAAAGTGCCAACAGTCAAGAAGGCATGAATGAGTATTTAAGGATTGACTCTTCAGTTGTTCGTGAGGTGCTTAAGAGAGAATTCCAAAGTTTGAAGCTTTCTAGTCTCTTGCTTTTTCATTCATCGAGCAAAACATTGTATACGAAGGAGAGAAACTCTTAGTGAGAATGTGTGAGAGTTCAGTAGAGACTCATCACTGTGATAGTCGAGATCACAAGCTGTAACATCTCTTTTAATACTTAGTGGAATCTAGCCAATAGGCTGTCAGTAAGAAGAGTGGACGTAGGCTTGGTCTAAGTCGAACAACTATAAACCATGTGTTCATATTTTCTTTTCCCTGAACTTCTTACTATTATTCACTTATTGTCTATTTGCTTAAAGTTGAAATAAGCATAATGTCTAACATCTTCTGAAATCAATTTACTTTCATTAAGTCCTGTGAAAATTTTTATCTACACCTATTCACCCCCCTCTAGGTGTATCACTAGCCCTTTCATTTTCTACCTAGCACCACCTTCTTGGACGAACTGATTCTTTAGAAAAGAAGCGTACTTTCTCACCAAAATTCTTTGGTTTGAATGAAAATAGAAATAATATCCAAAAGTTTCCTTTGGATATCCAATGAAGTGACCTTATTTAGATCTTGCCTCCAATTTTTCCATTTTCAGTTTTTTTACGAAAGCTAAACAACCCAAAATCTTAATATGATTAAGAATAGGTTTCCTACTATACCATATCTCATAGGGCGTAGTAGGAACAGATTTGGATGACACTCTATTCAGTATATATACAGTTGTCTGAAGGGCATATCCCCAAAGGGATATTGGCAAATCAGTGTAACTCATAATAGATTGCACCATATACACCATTATGTTCTGGAGTTCCAGGAGGTGTCCATTATGATAAAATGTCATTCTCTTTAAGATAATCCAGGAATTCAGTACTAAGGCATTTACCTCCTCGATCTGATCGAAGAGCCTTAATACATTTTCCTGTTTGTTTCTCAACTTCAACCTTGAATTCCTTGAACTTTTCATAGGATTCAGATATATACTTCATGAGGTATAAATAACAATACCGTGACTGATCATCGGTGAAGGTAATGAAGTAATTATAGCCACCTCTAGCAATTTCATTAATTGGTCCACATACATCTGTATGTATTAATCCTAATACATTAGTAGCTCGCACACTATGTCCCACAAATGGCACTTTGGTCATTTTTCCTAGAAGACATGCCTCACAAGTCAAGTATGACTCAAAATTTGAAGGATCAATGTACCCATCATTACTCAACTTGTTAATTATGTCTTCTCCAATATGACCTAATCAGAGATGCCAAACATACTTTTTATTTGGACCGTTTTTAGGGCGTTTATTAGTAATGGCATTTATATCAATTCTATTTTGCTTATTGACATCGGTAATCGCATTACCGGACATTGTAATGGTATAAAGATTATTGGTTAATAAGCTAGAACCAACACATCTTCTATTATAATAAATAGAGCATACATCATAGCAAAAGAAAATACATAATTCTCTTTACCCAAACGAGGTACGGAGATGATGTTCCTAACGGTATTCTTATAATGCAAACAGTTCTTTAAAACCAATACATGTCCAAGACAAACATAAATGAAAAGTCCCTATAGCTAACGCAGCAACTCTTGCTCCATTGGCAAATGTCAGGACAATCTCATTTCACCCTAGCATCCTGCTTATTTCCAGAATCTGCAAAGAAATACAAATATGTAAACTTGCAATAGAATCTAGAACCCATGAGCTGGATTCAGCACTAACCATAAGATTAGTTTCAATAAGCATAGACACAATACCTTCATAAGGTTGGTCCTTGGGCTTGACCTTCAAGGTCATGAGGTACTTCCTACAGTTCCTCCTCCAGTGCCCCTTGACATCATAGTAATGACATTTCCCCATTATCAATCTTGGGTTTTGGTTGCACAACAAGTTTGACAGGCCTCTTCCAATTCTTTTTCTTTAAAACAGTCTTACCCCTTGAAGAAGAAGCCTTAGCCATAGTTACTACATTTGATCTCGTGTTGTGCATTTCCTTCTCATAAACTACCAGCATGCTACGTAACTCAGCAAGTGTTTTCTCCATCTTATGCATGTGGAAGTTTTGGACAAAACTAGAGAATGAATCGGGTAAAGATTGGAGGATCAAATCCATAGCTAACTCGTTGTCCATAACGAGATTCAGCCTATTCAACGTGCCAGATCATTTTCAAAGCATGATCATTAACTGATGATCCTTCAGCCATCCTCATATGGTACAATGCCTTAGATATCTCATATCTAGAGGTTCGACCATTCTCATCAAAGTATTCCTTTAAGTACAAAATAATTGACCTAGCATCTTCCATAGATTCATACTTCTGTAATTCATTATTCATCGAAGCACACATATATGACCTAACTTTTAAGTCATCGTCACGCCACTTATCATAAGTGACACACTCCTCTTGGGTCCCACCCTCAAGAAATGAGGTTTGCATCTTTTCATCAAGCACATGCCCAATTGTTTATGAATTGAGAACAATTCCCAAATTCCTCATCCAATCAGTGAAATTGGGTCCAGTCAAATAATTCTTGTTAAGTATAGAAGCAAGTGGGTATGTGGTCACCATCTTCAAAGTAATAAGATATATGTTGCAGAAAATAAATTGTTAGCCGTTGTATCTTTCAAAATAACTATTTCATTTTGGCCTTTAAATAAAATAGATCCTCCCACTAAATTTATATTCGAATTCCATTCTCCTTAAGATGGGAAGCGGTAATCTTTGTTGGGTAAAGATTACTAGTGGGGATTGGAGTCCCACTAACCCAAAGCCCACCTCACCTAGCGGTTATTGATGTTCTATGAACTTAGTGAGTGAACCAACTTATTCAACACATCATATGCGAGTCCCAATCATAACTTTGGCCTCTAGACCATGAAAGCCTCACCTAACAGTTATTGGCATTATGATCATAGTTAAGTCTAGTCCATCGTCTCATGTAAATATTAAAAGCACAAACGATTCCTTCACCTGACAGTTATTAGAAATCATTTGGCTCTAACCTCATAGCATCACATGCATAATGGAGTGGTCCAATTTTATGAATGGTAATTAACCCCGATGTATCCATCGCCGGTTAGTTAACCACAATAATATTGGATCAAACCATGACAATGGAAGGGCACGAGTCCAAAACCCATTTCGACTTAATATTAATAATAAGGAGATTTGGGTCGTTATTAACGGTCTCACTTTGCACATTAACCGGTTTAACATGCACGATAACATAAACACGATAAATAAATAGATATCACATAAACATCTATCTTATGTGGTGATCATAGAATTATGATTCAATGGGTCTCGAGCCAAAGAGACCCATTTAGCCATTTTAATGTTTTAATAATAGGAACCCGCTCTTCACTTCTTCTTCAATCTTTGAAGATGGGCCCATAGAGCTCACTAGCTTAATGGCTCCTCCAATGGCTCCTCTTCTCTCACAGCATTTACATCAACAATTGATATACTAAATTATGCTAAAATTACATTTCATAAAAATAAATATAAAAGGAAGGATGCAGCCTCCATTTAATAATTACAACCCCAAAATGAATACATGTAATCATCATACATTCATCCATACAACAATCACAACAATTAGGGATTTTTCCATGATCACCACCCTTCCTTACGAGCCATAAATTCAAAATTTAAAACTCCGGAAGACATAGATAAAATTCTGCATTCAATCAAATTTAAAGTCGAACAACGCAAACCATGTCAAGAAATCAATATCAATGAAACAAATTTCACGAGCGTGATTTCGAACGGAAGTTGCATTGTCAACTGTAAATTCACAATCATGAATCATTCGCAGAATATAAACACAAAGTATAACAAATTATGGATTTTTTATTCAAAATTGATTTAGTTCCAATTTTTTCTAAGTTGATTAAATTTATCACATAAATTAATCAACTTCTATAGGCCACATAAGAACAAAAATAAATTGGTCATTAGAACGCAAAAATATATATGAACTATAAATCAATTAAATGCACGAAAAACACCTAAGGTTGGCTCGGATACCATTGTTGGGTTTCATTAATCATGTATAGGTAAATTTAACAAAAATACGCAGTGGAAACAAAGATGATATATTTTATACATGATTCTCCGAATGCATTGTTCGTGTGTTTTAATCAAAAATCTGATTATAAAAAGGGAGTTAAATGAATTACCTCTCGAAGCACGCTTTATGTGAATTGGTTTGGATGTTCTACAGTTCGAGCTCCACAAACATCGGACTTCTAGTTCGGACACACCAATAATGGACGTCGAACGGAAGAGAGAACTTTTGAATAATCACCACTATGATCGTGCTAGCAATCTTGTGGAGACAATCCATCATATCCTTGATGTTTTAGTCACCGCCCAAACAAGAGAATACTCTTCCTTCTTGCGTCTCAAAAAAACACAAGAACACGCACCCGTATCTCTCTATTTTAACAACACTTCATTATGTCCCAAAAGCATTTAAAAAAATATATAAACTTAAATCAGCAATGGTTGCTGATAGGGACAATCAGCAACCGTTGTTGATCGTCCCTGCTCATGCACGAACGATCGTGCATGATGGTTAGCAATTGCTGACCGTTCATGCACGATTTCATGGATGATGGTCAACGGTTGCTGACCATCCAAGTTTCATGCATGTGCTTCGTGCACATGCAGGAAGCTTTAAATATATAAATTAGTTATTAAAAGGCATTAATTAATTAATTAATCCCTTTTAAAAATAAAAATAACATAATCTTTATATGTACATTTGGGAATACATTAACATATATTTACATTGGACATGTATGTGCATTATATGCAAATAGGCTCACGACTATAATACAAATTAAATTAAATCTCATTTAATTTAATTTCAAATCGACACAATTCGATTGTAGTAATTGTAAACACATTTACAACATTATTTCTCTCTTGTTCCATGTTATCCTAATTGTTTATAGTGTGTGACATCCCTTGGTTCATCACTAAGTTAGTAGTAAGACTTGTACTAACACATTAGTACTCCCAAAAGAATTAATTGTCCTGATTAATCTTTTAGGTCCTATAAGCCATGATTGACATCTAACAATATGTCATGGCTACCCAGATAGTGTGAATATTTTAAGAACATAATGAACCTGTCAGTTTTGGTTATAGTGTAATTCAATCCCTCTGTCTTACTATATCCGGATCAAACAATGACCATGGAATATTTGTCAAGTCACTAATTTGATCATATGCACAAATCTAATTGACATGCATTTTATTTGAGATATAAACAATTTATTCTCAGTTACAACCCCAGCTGAGGATTTCAATGCAGTGTCATAATTAGATCGCATAGGACATCATTATTATACCTTGCATGTAACAAGGAGACAGATTCCATATTGCGCACGCGTGCAACTTTGTATATGAACAAACTATGACCATCAGGTATAAAGACGGATCAATGACCTGGCACTATGTACACCCGTGAACCATAGTTGTTCGACCCACATGTTAACATTGTGCCTCAGATCTAAAGATTATTTACACAAGACCAAAGGATGAACAATTAGACATTGACCACGTTAAAAGCTTCCATGTCACTAACCGTTCCATATGCGTCACGTTCAGTTAACTTGTCTAATACAAACACATGTATTCTAACTCATGCATCATAATACCCAATTATATGTGACTCGTCATTCCCTTAAGTATCCAATACTTAATGCGAAGTTAAGAACACACTGGTCTCAACAGGATTATTAATATCCACTCAATAATCCATCGACCAGGAACGATTTAAAGATTTAGTCTAACTATGAACCCGTCACATATATATTCTTAACGTCTCAAGAATAGGTCTAGTTGCAACTGATCTCATGAAATCATTCATAAATATAAAATAATTGGACAAATGAATGAATATGTCATTGCCATTAATTAAATAATAATAATGAAAGTACAACTGAAATCCCTAATATGTAACCATTACATAGTAGCTTTAGGGCATACATCCAACAAATACCACATCTAACAAGACACTTGATATTATTGATGAACAAGATCCAATTTAAGAAGTCATATGACTGTGCTTGTGAAGGATAAGTAAGTGTTGCGATCCTCTTAAGGTGAAATTTGACAGATTCCCAAGTGGGCATGACCAACCCTTTTCCGTGGTGGCCCTTGCTCTTAGTGTACGCTTCCAATCACGACTTTCTTTCTCAAGTTAATTATGACATTTTGTTTTTATTTAGGAGGCGCCACAAACTTATTATGGGCCAATTAGAGGTTGAGCAAAATGCCGGAATCTGTTTCACTTTTGCAAATCAAAGATTCAAAGACAGGAATTTGATTACACAAGAAATTGTCTAACGCCTAAGATTAGTACATTCTCTCTCTAATGGAGAAAACGTTTCATGTGATCTTTTTCTTCATTTCTATTTCTTCTAAAACGCATAAACCTCAGTTATCATGCGAGGAGAACTCATATGACAAAAATTAAGCAAAGTGATAATCAAACAAATTACAAAAATATGAGGGAGAATTACAAAAAAAGTAATAAACCTATTATAATAGTGCCAATTTAATCATAACATTTTCTTTTAGACCAATTTAGTCATAAATCTTTTGCATTTGTGTCAATTTAATCCATCTAGTTATTTTTGGCCGACTGACACTAGTGTGGACAATTTTCAATAATATTTTATTATTTTTAATGTTTTATTAATTTTTTTATTTTTTCAATTCTTTTTCCCTTTTTTTTCCCCTATCTCTGTCTTTTACTCCTTTCTTCTTCCTCTAGTGGTCGCCGCAAGGCTCGCCTCATCCGGCCACTGGCAGGGTTGAGCCTCGCCAAATCCACTCAACCTCGCCTAGCCATGGTGAGGTCAAGCTTGCTCAGCGACGGCAGGACCTCGCCAATGGCGAGGTTGAGGCCCCGCTCTAGGCCTTGCCATCGCTAGGTGAGCTCGGCCTCAACAATGGCTAACAGGGACAAGCCTCATCGACCTTGCAACCGGCTCAAGGAAGAAGGAAGGAGTAAAAAAAATAGAAGAAAAAAATTAATAAAAAATCGAAAAAAAATAAAATATCATTAAAAATTATCCAAGTCAATGTTGGTCGGACGCCAAAGATCCACATTAGTGTCGGCCACCCAAACAAATTGGTCGGATTGACTAAATTGACACAAATACAAAAGGTTTATGACTGAATTGGCAAAAAAAAAAAATATGTTTAGAACTGAATTAACACAATTGCAATAGATTTAAGACTTTTTTGGTAATTTTTCCACAATATAATTACAAACAATACAGTAAGTAGAACTAGAGCCATATTAGACAAAAATATAATAATGCCTTGCTATTAAGCCCTAGATAGGACTCCCGTAAGCTAATGTATAAATTAAATATGCAATCCACCTACTTTAAGAAATGTAAATTTTCTAAGCTAGGTGATAACATTGCCGCTTTAAACAAAATGAAATTCAACTAGGCATACATTAAACTTAGCCCTAAAAATGCTATTTCTAACTAAATGCCTCTCCGTTTTTTATCCATTTTTTATTTTTTTTTCTTCTTTTTCATTTTTATTCGTGATAAACATGATTAAAAGTTTAGGGTATACTAAATGCATGTTAAGAAATGATAAACTAGATACAAGGCTAGGAATTGAACAAAGATTATAAGAACTTACGTCTTCATTAATATTCTCTCCCTCATATGAAAAAACAACAACCTCCTAATATCGATAATATTGAAGAAACCAATGACAATTTTTGGACAAAGGATTAACCGGAGTAGATTTGGATTAAGGTGAAAGTCGATAATTTTTTTAAGATGAAAGAAAATTCGGGTTAGAATTGAGATTGACCTAATAATGGGTTTTTTTTATGAAATTAGGCTGGTTGATCATTGGTGTAAAAAATTGGCCATCAGACAGCGATGCTACAATTCTTAGCTCGATTCTTTTTCTTTAACTTAGACCCACTTCAAATTCTTTTTCTTTGTTCTTTTTTTCTTTAATTTTGATTTTTTTGCTTTTTTTCCTTTAACTTAGACCCATTTATATTCTTTCTTTTCCCCTTTTCACCCAATGCTCTTAACTTTTACGAGGTTACGTGATTCAGGAGTCGCGCTTTTTTCTTTAGAAAAAATTTTGACAAGAATTTGTGAGTCACGTTGGTGTCTTATAGTTGATGCACAACTCTTGGCTCTTTATTCCAAAATAAAATTATCGAATAATTAAATTAATAGATTATACGATTGTACCTTAAAATCATTAACCATTTTCCTTGCAAAATTTGGAAACAAGTAGGTGTTTTGAGCTTTGGAAAAAGATAAAATTGTATCGGACATTCTAGTATGTTTTCCCAGATTTCGTATGTTTAACATTAATGATTCTTAAAATGTGACAGAGCCATAAGAAAATAAACATGCGAAAATATTAAGCAATGTCATTTTCTTCCTTATGTCTGCATTTGGGATCATGTAAAATGAAGAAAGAAAGGGTGAAGTAAATTCTTTGTGTCTGTTGAAAGCAGAGATTTCAATATTGCCTTTTCCTTTGCTCTTCTTGTCGTGCTTTGTGTTTTTATGGAATTATTTCTATAACCACTATTAGTAGTTAGGGTTACGTGGATGAAAATTCTGTTTAAAGTAATTGAACGGGAAAAAAAAATCTATCCAAAGTGAGTAGCAACGTGCAGAAATGGTTTGCGTGCAATTTGTTTTTGCAATTCAAGTGAATAACTACACGTATGAAACTTGAAATATTTTCTCCTTCGGACATTGATTTTATGAGATTAGTGTTCATATCAGCAGATTTCATTAATGTTAATTAGTGAAATGATGACGTTGAACGTTTAGTTCAAGTGACTAGTTGAACTGATTGTTTTGCAAACGTCGAGTGATTTAATGGGATTGCACAAAATGCGACATATATATGTTGAGATGACTCTTTATTTGTTTGTCAAAAGACTTTATCTTATCAAAAATCTAGGAAGGTAAAAGAATTATTAACCATCCATTCCTCAAATATAATGGAGCTCAAGATAGATCTAACTCAAGTTGGTTGAATCACTAGCGGGTAAAATTAAACATTTACAAATGCGTCATGTGTCCCCAAAAGTGGAAGACGCCATTAGGTTATTAATTGTGAAACCCGACCATTATTAATTATGACCTTAGTTCAACCAGTGACAAAATTCCACAAGAAAGTTTAATTTATCCAAAGAAAAGGAAAAAAAGAAAAATTTCCCTTTAATGTGGATGATTGATATAAGCCAAAGCCGTATTGGAGTTACTATAAGTAAGACGCTCCAAAAAGGCTCCCCCACCAAAAGCAAGTGGCAACAAGATTTTCACAAATCTCAGGAATCTCTATTTATCCTTTTTTTCTAATTTTGATTATTGATTGCTTTTAATTCAAGGTGGTTCCCTTCATTTCTCTTCTTTTTTATTAGACAAGATTAATTATTGTAAAATTAAAATTTGTAGAAATATAAAATTTGTCTTTTAAGATTGTATAAGCTCAATAAGCTTTGTCCATATAATGGGCAAACTATTATTTTCTTCTCTTTCATCACCCTTTTGCCTTTTGTCCATGTAGGGCAAAATATTCTTCTTCTTCGTTTTTTTCATCTCTTTCCCTCTTTATATGTAGATCTATCATTTAAAAGGATTGAAAATTTCGGGTAAAGATTATTGCTTACTTACAAGTATCCAATGCATGGGCAAAAGAAAAGCATTATATGCATGGAGGATGTTTCTTGCTTTGTGCCAAGTTCATATTTTATTGTCAAATCATTCCTAGAGGCAACAAGTTTTCCACAAATCTTAGGGATCTCTCTTTATCTTTCTTTCTATTTCTGGATTATTGATTGCTTTGACTTGAAGTGGTTCTCTTACTTTCTCTTCTTTTTCATTAGACAATATTAACTATCATATAATTAAAATTTATAGAAATATAAAATCTGTCCATTAGGATTGCATGAGCTCAATAAGCTTTGTCCTTATAACGGCAAACTATTCTTTTCTTCTCTTTCATCACTCTTTTGCCTTTTGTCCATGTAGGGCAGAATATTCTTCTTCTTCTTCTTCTTCTTCTTTTTCCTCACCTTTTTCCCCATTTATATGCAGATCAATCATTTAAAAGGATTAAAAATTTTGGGTGAAGATTATTGTTTATTTACAGGTATCCAACGCATTAAATGACAGAAGAAAAGTATTAGACGCGTGAATGATGCTTCTTGCTTTGTGCCAAGATCATATTTTATTGTCAAATTATTCCTAGAGACAACAAGTTTTCCACAAATTTTAGGGATCTCTCTTTCTTTTTCTTTCTATTTTTGGATTATTGATTGCTTTGACATGAAGTGGTTCTCTTACTTTCTCTTCCTTTTTATTAGACAATATTAACTATCATATAATTAAAATTTATAGAAATATAAAAATTTTCCGTTAAGATTGCATGAGCTCAATAAGCTTTGTGCATATAATGGGCAAACTATTCTTTTCTTCTCTTTCATCACCTTTTGTCCATATAGGGCAAAATATCCTTCTTCTTTTCTCATCTTTTTCCATCTTTGTATGCAAATCAATCATTTAAAAGGATTAAAAGTTTTGGGTAAAGATTATTGCTTATTTACAGGTATCCAATGCATTAATGATAGAAGAAAAGTATTAGATGAGTGAATGGTGCTTCTTGCTTTGTGCCGAGTTCATTTTTTATCATCAAATCGTTCTTGGAGACAAGTTTTCCACAAATCTTAGGGATCTCTCTTTGTCTTTCTTTCTATTTGTAGATTATTGATTGCTTTGACATGAAGTGGTTCTCTTTCTTTCTCTTCCTTTTATTAGACAATATTAACTATCATATAATTAAAATTTATAGAAATATAAAATTTGTTCGTTAAGATTGTATGAGCTCAATAAGCTTTGTCCATATAATGGGCAAACTATTCTTTTCTTCTCTTTCATCACCCTTTTGCCTTTTTGTCCATGTAGGGCAAAATATCCTTCTTCTTTTTTCTCACCTTTTTCCATCTTTATATGCAGATCAATCATTTAAAAGGATTAAAAATTTTGAGTAAAGATTATTGCTTATTTATAGGTATCCAATGCATTAATGACGGAAGAAAAGTCTTAGATGCATGAATGATGCTTCTTGCTTTGTGCAAGGTTAATATTTTATCGTCAAATCGTTCCTAGGGGCAACAAGTTTTCCACAAATCTCAGGGATCTCTCTTTATCTTTCTTTCGATTTCTGGATTATCGATTGCTTTAACATGAAGTGGTTCTCTCACTTTCTCTTCTTTTTTATTAGACAATATTAATTATCATATAATTAGAATTCATAGAAATATAAAAGTTGTCTCTTAAGATTGCATGAGCTCAATAAGCTTTGTCCATATAACGGGCAAACTATTATTTTCTTCTCTTTCATCACCCTTTTGCCTTTTGTCCATGTAGGGCAAAATATTTTTCTTCTTTTTTCCTTACCTTTTTTCCATCTCTATATGCAAATCTATGATTTAAAAGGATTGAAAATTTCGAGTAAAGATTATCGCTTATTTATAGATATCCCATATATTAAATGACAAAAGAAAAGTATCATATGCGTTGATCATGCTTTTTCTTTTGACAAGTTCATCATTTATCGTCAAATCGTTCCTAGTGGCAAAAAGTTTTCCACAAATCTCGGGGATCTCTCTTTATCTTTCTTTTTATTTCTAGATTATTGATTGCTTTCAACTGAAGTGATTCCCTTACTTTCTCTTCTTTTTTATTCGACAATATTAACTATCATAGAATTCAAATTGATAGAAATATAAATTTGTCAGTTAAGATTGCATGAGCTCAATAAGTTTTGTCCATATAATTGGCAAACTGTTCTTTTCTCCTCTTTCATCACCCTTTTGCCTTTTGTTCATGTAGGGCAAAATATTCTTCTTCTTCTTCTTTTCCACCTTTTTGCCTCTTCATATGCAGATCTATCATTAAAAAGGATTGAAAATTTCGGGTAAAGATTATTGCTTATTTACAGGTATCCAATGCATTAATTAATAGAAGAAAAGTATTAGATGCGTGAATGATACTTCTTGCTTTGTGCCGGATGCATATTTTATTGTCAAATCATTCCTAAAGGCAACAAGTTTTCTACAAATCTTAGGGATCTCTCTTTATCTTTCTTTCTATTTCTAGATCACCGATTGCTTTGATCTGAAGTGGTTCTCTTGCTTTCTCTTTTTATTATTAGAAAATATTAATTATCATATAATTAAAATTCATAGAAATATAAATTTAGTCCGTTAAGATTGCATGAGTTCAATAGGCTTTGCCCATATAACGGGCAAACTATCATTTTCTTCTCTTTCATCACCCTTTTGCCTTTTGTCCATGTAGGGCAAAATATCATCCTTCTTCTTCTTCTTTTTTCTCACCTTTTTCCATCTTTAAATGCAGATCAATCGTTTAAAAGAATTAAAATTTTTAGGTAAAGATTATTGCTTATTTATAAGTATCCAATGCATTTATGACAGAAGAAAAATCTTAGATGCGTAAATGATGCTTCTTGCTTTTAAAAGGTTCATGTTTTATCGACAAATCATTCCTAGTGACGACAGGTTCTCTACAAATCTCGGGGATCTCTCTTTATCTTTATGTTTATTTCTGGATTATTGATTGCTTTCAACCGAAGCGATTCCCTTACTTTCTCTTCTTTTCTATTAGACAAGATTAACTATCATAAAATTCAAATGTATAGAAATATAAAATTTGTCTATTAAGATTGCATGAGCTCAATAAGATTTGTCCATATAATGGCCAAACTATTCTTTTCTCCTCTTTCATCACCCTTTTTGTCTTTTGTCCACGTAGGGCAAAATATTCTTCTTCTTATTTTTTTCACCTTTTTCCCTTTTTATATGCAGATCTATCATTTAAAAGAATTGATAATTTTGGGTAAAGATTATTGCTTATATACAGTTATCCAATGCACTAAATGACAGAAGAAAAGTATTCGATGCGTGAATGATGCTTCTTGCTTTGTGCCGGGTTCATATTTTATCGTCAAATCGTTCCTAGAGGCAACAAGTTTTCCACAAATCTTAGGAATCTCTCTTTATCTTTCTTTCTATTTCTGGATTATTGATTGCTTTGACATGAAGGGATTCTCTGACTTTCTCTTCTTTTTATTAGACAATATTAACTATCATATAATTAAAATTTTATAGAAATATAAAATTTGTCTGTTAAGATTGCGTGAGCTCAATAAGCTTTGTCCATATAATGGGCAAACTATTCTTTTCTTCTCTTTCATCACCCTTTTGCCTTTTGGCCATGTAGGGCAAAATATCCTTCTTCTTCCTTTTTTTTTCACCTTTTTCCATCTTTATATGTAGATCAATCATTTAAAAGGATTAAAAATTTGGGTAAAGATTATTGCTTATTTATAGGTATCCGATGCATTAATGACAAAAGAAAAGTCTTAGATGTGTGAATGATGCTTCTTGCTTTGTGTAGGGTCCATATTTTATCGTCAAATCATTCCTAGAGAAAACAAGTTTTCCACAAATCTTAGGGATCTCTCTTTATCTTTCTTTCTATTTCTGGATTATTGATTGCTTTGACCTGAAGTGGTTCTCTTACTTTCTCTTATTTTTTATTAGACAATATTAAGTATCATACAATTAAATTTATAGAAATATAAATTTGTCCGTTAAGATTGCGTGAGCTCAATAAACTTTGTCCATATAAAGGGCAAACTATTATTTTCTTCTCTTTCATCACCCTTTTGCCTTTTGTCCATGTTGGGCGAAATATCCCTCTTCTTCTTCTTTTTTCTCACCTTTTTTCCATCTTTATATGCAAATCAATCAATTAAAAGGATTAAAAATTTTGGGTAAAGATTATTGCTTATTTACAGGTATCCAATGCATTAATGACAGAAGAAAAGTCTTAGATGCGTGAATGATGCTTCTTGCTTTGTGTAGGGTCCATATTTTATCGTCAAAGCGTTCCTAGAGGCAACAAGTTTTCCACAAATCTTAGGGACCTCTCTTTATCTTTCTTTCTATTTTTGGATTATTGATTGCTTTGACCTGAGGTGGTTCTCTTACTTTCTCCTTTTTTATTAGACAATATTAACTATCATAAAATGAAAATTTATAGAAATATAAAATTTGTCTGTTAAAATTGCATGAGCTCAATAAACCATATAAAGGGCAAACTATTCTTCTCTTCTCTTTCATCACCCTTTTGTCTTTTGTCCATGTTGGGCAAAATATCCCTCTTCTTCTTCTTTTTTTCTCACATTTTTCCATCTTTATATGCAAATCAATCATTTAAAAGGATTAAAAATTTTGGGTAAAGGTTATTGCTTATTTCTAGGTATCCAATGGATTAATGACAAAAGAAAATATTAGATGCGTGAATGATACTTCTTGCTTTGCGCCGGGTTCATATTTTATCGTGAAATTGTTCCTAGAGGCAACAAGATTTCCACAAGTCTTAGGGATCTCTCTTTATCTTTCTTTCTATTTTTGGATTATTGATTGCTTTGACCAAAAGTATTTCTCTTACTTTCTCTTCTTTTTATTAGACAATATTAACTATCATATAATTAAAATTTATAGAAATATAAATTTGTCTGTTAAGATTGTATGAGCTCAATAAGCTTTGTACATATAACGGGCAAACCATTCTTTTCTTCTCTTTCATCACCCTTTTGCCTTTTGTCCATGTAGGGCAAACTATTCTTCTTCTTCTTTTTTCTTTTTTCCCCTTTCTTTTTCCCTCTTTATATGCAAATCTATCATTTAAAAGGATTGAAAATTTTGGGCGAAGATTATTGCTTATTTCTAGGTATCCTATCCATTAAGACTGCGCTTGGCGATTAGGATAAAACTCAGGATAGGATAAAAGTTATCATATCTTACATTTGGTGCATGCTCAAGATAGGATGAAGTCGGATATGATATAGAGTGGATAAAATTATTTCAATGGGAGAGGTGAGATAAAGGCGTATAGGATTTCTAATATCCATAATATGAAAGTTTTTTTCTCAAATAATAAATTTTTAAATTAACAAATTGAAATTATATTTCAATATAAATAATAATTGAATTCTAATATAAGAAATTCAAAATAACAAAATATAATTTTTTTATTTTAATCTTATTTTTATTTATATATTCGAATTTAATTCTATCTTGTAATATATGTTCATTATATAATTATATATATATATATTACATATTTTAGGCATTTTAATATTTTAGGTATATTAGTACAATTTTCTATTTAATAAAATTTTATTAGAGAATGATGGAAGGGGAAGAAAGAAATAAAAAGAAATTAATTAAAAAAGAGAAGTATGTAAAATTAATTAAGAGTATCACAAGGGATATTTACCATCTCCGTTTGTAAAATTTGTGATTCATATAGGTGTTTACAATCATCAAACAGTTAATAGAATATAGCAAAATCCCCCGAATTTCATATCTTATCTTATTTAGTTCTATCATGGTTAGAATTCCGAATGACTAAATATAGTCTAAATGATAGAAGAAAAGTATCATATGTGTTGATGATGCTTCTTGCTTTTGACAAGTTCAATCGTTAGGTTTTCCACAAATCTCGGGGATCTCTCTTTATCTTTCTTTTTATTTATAGTTTATCAATTGCTTAAGCGATTCCTTTACTTTCTCTTCTTTTTATTAGACAAGATTAACTTTCATAAAATTCAAATTTATAGAAATATAAAATTTGTCTATTACGATTGCATGAGCTGAATAAGCTTTGTCCATATAATGGGCAAACTATTCTTTTCTCTTTCATCACCCTTTTGCCTTTTGTCCATCTAGGGCAAAATATTCTTCTTCTTCTTTTTTTCTCACCTTTTTCTCTCTTAATATGCAAATCTATCATTTAAAAGGATTGAAAATTTTGAGTGAAGATTATTGCTTATTTATAAGTATTCAATGCATTAAATGGCAGAAGAAAAGTATCATATGCAAGGATGATGCTTCTTGCTTTGTGCCGATTCATATTTTATCATCAACTAGAGGCAACGAGTTTTCCACAAATCTTAGAGATCTCTCTTTATCTTTCTTTCTATTTGACCTGAAGTGGTTCTTACTTCCTCTTACTTTTTATTAGACAATATTAACTATTATATAATTAAAATTTATAGAAATATAAATTTATCCGTTAAGATTGCATTAGCTCAATAAGCTTTGTCCATATACTAGGCAAACTATTCTTTTCTTCTCTTACATCACCCTTTTGCCTTTTGTCTATGTAGGGCAAAATAATCTTAGCCTTCTTTTTTCTCACCTTTTTCCATCTTTATATGTAGATCAATCATTTAAAAAGATTAAAAATTTCGGGTAAATATTATTTCTTATTTACATGAATCAAATGCATTAAATAATAGAAGAAAAGTATTAGATGCATGAATGATGCTTTTTGCTTTGTGCTAGGTTCATATTTTATCGTCGAATCATTCCTAGAGGCAAAAAGTTTTACACAAATCTCGGGGATCTCTTTTTATCTTTCTTTCTATTTATAAATCATTGATTGCTTTGACCTGAAGTGGTTCCCTTACTTTCTCCTCTTTCCTATAAGACAAGATTAAATGTCATAAAATTAAAGTTTATAGAAATATAAAATTTGTCCATTAAGATTGCATGAGCTCAATAAGCTTCGTCCATATAATGTGCAAACTATTCTTTTCTTCTCTTTCATCACCCTTTTTCCTTTTGCCCATGCAGTGCAAAATATTCTCCTTCTTCTTCTTTCTCACCTTTTTCCCTCTTTATATGCAGATCTATCATTTAAAAGGATTGAAAATTTCAAGTAATGATTATTACTTATTTACTGATATCACATGTATTAAATGGCAGAAGAAAAGTATCATATACATGGATGATGCTTCTTGCTTTGTATCTAGTTCATGTTTTGTCGTCAAATCTTTCCTATCTCCATTCTATTTGCACATCCATCTATAATTACCTAGGTTTCAAACTATCAAACTTCAATAGGTAGCGTAGTGAAATGTTTGGTAATACCACGTCTAGACACTTGATATTATTGATATATAAGATACTATATAATAAGTCAAATGAGTGTGTTTGCGAATGGAAAGTAAGTTTTCTTCATTTTTATGTTTTTCTTTTTTCTAAAAATATGCTAGCCGAAGTTTTCTTGTGAGGAGAATTCAAATGACAAAAATTAAACAAAGCGATATATCAAATAAATTATGACAATATAATCACAAGCAGTACAGTAAGTAGAACCTGAGTTATATCAGGCAAAAATATAAAAACACTTTGTTTCTAAGCTACGGATAGGACTCCCGTAAACTAAATGTATATACGCAATCAACTTAGCTTAAGAAAAGTAAATTTTCTAAGTTAGGTGATAACGTTGCCGGATAAAACATAATGAAATTCAACTAAGAATAAATCAAACTTAGCATTAAAAACGCCATTTCTTACCAAATGCCTCTCCTATTTTTTTATCCTTTTTTATTTATTTATTTTTCTTTTTCATTTTCATCCATGATAAACATGATTTAAAATCTAGCTATGCTATATGGGTGTTAAGATATAATAAACTAGATACAAGGCTAGAAATTGAACTACGATATCATGCAAATATGTGATTAATACGTGTAGACGACGTAATCATGTAAAAGGAATGTCCCGAGATTGGTCGAAACCCTTAGGGAGGCCGAATGGAAGCTCTAGGCTCGTTGCTAGGCCCTTAGGGGTATAGACAGCAGGTTTGGACCTCTATTCACCCACTTGGTGGCCCCAAACCAACCCGAAACACACCGAATGAACACTCAAGAGCCATGAACATGCTATACAAGCCACAGTTCAGCAAGCCCAAGTCTGAACCAAGAACTTCCTATAGCGAGAACCGAGCCCAAAAGATTTTTGAGAAACATGCTAACTTGACAACAACTTGATTGCAATTGGTTCTAACATGCAACTCCGCTAAAATGCAAGGATAGATAACATTCGTAACACATTAGATGAAGCCAAGCATACCTTCAAATCATTCCTAAGAACCAGTTTGCATGTGACATATGTGGGATATACGAACTAAACAAATGGTTTAATCTAAACATATTTAACATCCAATACAAGAGACATCACGACACCCTAATCTAATATTACAAGAATTACGACATCAGCATAGACGAGGATGAGCCTAGATTATCCATGGAGACACTCGGCCAAGCTTCAATATTGGCCTAAACCAAGGCAAACAAGCAATATATCAAAGCAAGCATGAACAAATGGTAAGGATATACTTAAGCATGACCCTTAAATCACGTGAAAATTGTCCAAAAGGTTATAAATCTATTGCAATTTTGTTAATTCAATCATAAACCTTTTAATTTTACCAATTGAATCCTAAACATTTTCACTTTTTTTAATTAAGTTTATTCAGCCAAATTTGACTAGAAATTGCCGATATGGTTGCCAACCGTGTTACGTAAGACAACTACGCCGATATGACAAATTTTAATGATATTTTAATATTTTTTTCAAATTTTTATTAATTTTTTTTTTTTTTTTTTTTCCTTTTCTTCTCTTTTTTTCCTTTTTTTTTTTGTTTTTTCCCTTTTTTCCAAAGAATGGTTAACTGGC
This sequence comes from Eucalyptus virginea, assembly GCA_014182375.1. NCBI lineage: Eukaryota > Viridiplantae > Streptophyta > Magnoliopsida > Myrtales > Myrtaceae > Eucalyptus > Eucalyptus virginea. The sequence goes on along the minus strand of CM024516.1, from coordinate 15,127,906 downwards.
TGAGGGTATTAGCCTCAAGGAGCGTTGAAGCAGGGCAGTGATGCTTTTGACTCGACCTTTTCGGGTGCGTTTGGTTGGGATTTGTAGTTCTCTTTTAGCCTAAAAACCCATTAAAAAAAAAAAAGGTTGAACCATTTTCCAACGAGTTTTGAGTTTAAAGTTGGCCTTAATGTTGAAGGGCTCCATTAATAAAAAATTTTGGAGTTCCTTTTTTACCCTAAAAAAAGTGTTAGAAATCCAAATTTACCCCTTTCTAAAAGAACAAAACCAAGGTTTCTCCTTGCAGCTCCTCTAGAAACGCTCACGCTCACTCTCCCGAGAGCCCCACAACGACGCCGACTTCAGCATCAGCTTGGATATCGAATCCACCTTCTGATCTGCCAACGACACTTCTCCAGCACCTTCAACGTGTAAGCTCGCTCGCTCGCTCGCTCTCTCTCTCTCTCTCTCTCTCTCTCTCTCTCTCTCCTCATCTGGGTTTGATGATCTCATTTGACTCCCCTGCTCCGCCGGTTTGTATCTCGTCTGCTTTTGCTTTCAGGTTCCTTGTTTTTTTTTTCCATGCTCTCGCTAGTTGGTAATCGAGATCTGTGATTGTATAACCCATGGCGGATTGCAAGAGTGAAATTCGGGGTGTTTTCTTTTTAGCGGTCGAATGCGTGGGAATTTAGAGTTCTCCTTAGAAAGCAAGGGTTTTGTGTTGCTTTGCGGGTTTCGCAAGCTGAGATTCGATCTGGGTTTTCGAGGTTGGACAGATTTTTAGTAGTGAGCGGCAAGGGCTGTGGGTTGTGGGTTGTGGGTCGTGGGTGTTTTTTTTTCGAATTTCAAAGGACATACAATTGGAGTTCTCCCTCAAAGGACAAGTTCACAAAATAGAAATACTGCATTCACTATACTGTTGTTTTGATTCTTCATTTCTATCAAGCATTACCAACAGAAAACTTTTGCATTCATCCTTTATGGTGTAATTTTTATGTGCCTCTGAAACTGCCTAGTTTACAGCTGCTAACTGTAAATTGTTTGGAGTTATGTTCTCTCGTCTGGTTCCTATTGAGTGAACTTTGGCATCTGTGGATTTTTTCTCTTTTAACATTATTTGTCCATAAATTTTTGTACACCATGTTTCCTCTCTCGCTTTACCAGACACCGATGAATACATGCACGTGATCTTATGATGCTTGGCCACATGAGCACTGATTCTGTAAACTTTATTGGAAGAAAGAGTTGCATTATGCTTTTGTAACCATGACTAGACAGTTGAAGAAATGCAATCGTGCATGATTTTTAAGGCTGCTTTGTTTAGCTTGGAAGAGCTGAAATGGTTTGTTTTCTTTTCTTTTCAACCCATTGAGCTCACTGCTCACAAACCTGAAACCAATAAGATAATAATATTTAGACAAAATCCAACAACAATCATTTCTTAAAACTTTGTTGTTGACTATATATCATCATTCTCTTGTAAATACTATTATGGCAAAAATGCCAGTGATTAGCATCTCCATAATGCTTGTGAATTGTTTGAATCCCCATAACATTCTTTACCGTGAATTATCTGTTGGACTACTGAACATGTTATTCTCCATATTAGATTTTGGACTAAGAGCATGCTCCACTTGAAGACTGAATGCATCGATATATTTCATTTTCATGTGTAGTGCAACTAAATGTGTAAAACTTGCGCTTCCCTTCACTCTTTGAGCACCACTTTTGTTGTGGTTGTATGAGTGGAAATCAGCTATGAAAATTTGACTTCTTTATTTATCAGCTCTCGGAGGCTTGAAGTCAGTAGAGTGGAGTTGCTTCTTCAGGTTGGAGCATTTTGTGTGGCAGTTGGTGCGTTGATTGCAGGTACTTTTTCCATATAATAGTGGACAAATTTTTATTTTTATTTTTTGGTAAAGGTAATAGATATATTGACTTTAAACCAAAAGCTATACAGCTGTACACAAAGACACAGCACCAAGAACTTACACTTAAGAAGACAACAAGTCAGATCGAGTGAAAGGGTGCCGAGAAGGAGGAAACAACTTGCGAAAATCATAAACAAAAGCCAAAAACAACGGCAACAAGGCAGCCAAAACAGCAGCCACCAACAAAAGGAAAAGGAGATCTCTTAAACTTGGTGACCCGCACAGCTAAGCAGTAGCAAGAAATCATCCAGCAGCTACAAAAGGGACTGCAACAGACAGAGGCAACCCTCACATACCGGATGCAGCTCCCAACTTCAACAATACCCAGCCACCGAAGAGCAGCACAAGAAGCTAACTAGCCAACCGAGCAGCCCACAACTCCGGCGAAAGCTGCGGCAACACCAAGAACCCGAACTTACAAGGCAATATCGGCAGGATTAAAAATGGACGGGTCCAATCCCCAGCAGTGTTGAATCCTCCTATTTCTATAAGTGTCTGCAACATTTCTAATATGGCACATTTACGTGATCAAATAATTATGAATTTAGGAAGTAATTAAGGATATTTGTAATTTTTAAAGGTAATGAGCTTCTTTCCTCAAAGCATATGTTATCATGTTTTTATTATAATGAAAGTATTCTTGTAATTGAGAAAGAGAGCATGTAAATTTTTTCATTTGATATTTTATAGCAAAAAAAAGGAATTTTAATTTTAATAAAATTGTTTATACAACATCTTTAACATTGTTGTCAAATATAAATTAAAAAAATCGCAAACATTATTTTTTTATTTTAAACAAATAAAAATTAAAATATTTAGATTAATCACCAAAGGGGCTTTGCAAATATGTTTTCAACCAAATAGATTTCTCTCAAAGTTACATTTCAAAAGTAGAATTTACCAAACTAGGTCTTTCAGATTTCCTCCTAAGTTCTTGCGCTAAATTTTGTGCTAGCATTTTCCCAATGAGCTTTCCAAATATTGAACCAAACGCACCCGACCGCAAAACAGAGCAGAACAGAGGGGTCCCAGGTGGCAGGTATAGCTATAGTCGGTGCTTTATTGCGAGGCACAACAATAAACGACACCGTGAAATCTCTTGGCCACGACTGGGTTGCTTTGATTGCACTCTCTGAGAAACCCCCGAAGATTCCCTCCTTCGCCTCAAAACCAATCGTGCTCTCTCATACATCCCCCATTGGTGTATGGATGTCGAGTCCCAATCTCCTTGAGCGAGCCGTTACGGAGAGAGAGATTTCCTCCACAATCGCCGTCCTACTATCCTAAATCTTAACATTCGAGGATCCTTGAAGCTACTGGCCTTGACTCAGTCGCCCGTTGCTAGGCGAGGGTGATTAAGTGAGAGTTGCCCTTGCCCGCCCAAACAAGGGCAGCCCTCACCAGCCCAAGCCCGGGCATCCCTCACTCGAGACCAGCGACCTCCACTGGCCATAGACAAGATCTGGTGGAGGGAAAAAGGGAGCAAAAATTAAAAATTAAAAATTAAAATAATATATATTAAAATATTATTAAATATTGTCCACATCAACGCCGACCTTCCTACATAGCACAGTCGGCATCCACGTTAGTAATTTCTAGCTAAAATTGACCGGATAAACTCTATTGGCAAAAAGTGAAAAAATTTAAGACTCAATTGACGAAATTGAAAAGTTTATAACTGAATTGGCAAAAATGCAATAAGTTTTGGACTCTTTGGACAATTTTCTCCAAAAATTACTCAATTGGAAAAAATAAAAAATTTAATAAGTTTAGGATTTCTTAGACAATTTTCCCCTAAAATCACAGTCAAGTAAGAATATCCAAGAAAAATTGATTACAACATCGATCTACGGTGATGGAATGGAACACACTAATAAACCAAGATGAAACCTAGACTCCACAATCCTCCGGGTTAGAAATAAACATAAAGGCGTGAAGAACAACTAAACAAAATGCTATAGAAAAGTATCACTGCTAAGAGGAGAGTTAAAGAACCGGTAGACCGAGGTAATGAGCTTGCAGTGCCTGTGAGAGCAAGGCAAGCTTACCTCGGCCTCAATCTACGATCACGAGAGTGAGGCAAATTCGATCCCTAATTTTTATAAAATGCGTGAGTGGTCCATAAGAGGGGAATCTTAGGTATCTATAAACTACAATACCTCTAATTTCTAACTGGAGAAAAAAAATACAAGAAGAAAAATGAATTCAAAATTATGTAGTCGCTTTTTTTTTAGGGAGGTGAATTTGGTCCCTAAATTTTATAAGATGCATAAATAGCGTATGGGAATGGAAACGTGGGTATTAACAGACAACAAAATCTCTAGTTTCTAAATGCAACAAGATAAATAGTGCAAAATCATGTAAAATCACTGTTTTTCAGGGGTTGAATTGTGTCGTTGTCTGCAAATTCGATCCCTAATTTTTGGCAACTGCAATAAGGATGTACGAACAAAAATTTAGATTTCAATAGGAGGTTATCTTCCATATCAAGAAAAAAAAATCCTCTTAAATCAACTTAAAATTGAGAACATAGACCAAATTTATGTTTTTCCATGGGTTAGATTCAAAGGAGGTAATACCTCACGCTAGTTGCCTGTCCTCACCTCTTGAATATAAAAAAACTTAACAAGTAAAATGTTTCAAATTTATAATTATATATAGAGTACTCTATTAGATATGTCTAATTATTTTACATTAATCCAATATAGATCAGTATAGTGAAAGATTTTGGTAGTTCTATAAAATGTCAAATAAACATTCAAATCAAGAATTGACAAAATCATGTAATACCCAACAAATTGGCTAAATAGGTATGCATTTGATGAAGATATAATGGAATCATATTTGGATCTTAGTGTTTCTTGATTGAAATCATCTTTGGACTGTGCTCACCATTTTAGAGGTGAAGTCTTATACAATGCTATATAATTAATACAGATGCATACAGTGGTCTGCATTCGTTCATCATAGTATATTGAGCCGAGAAACCAAAAATCCATGCTATTTGTCAAAGCCATATTATTTGCTTAAGAATGGGCTAGCATAGTTTAGTCAAATTAGTCATAAAATATTATAAAGGATTAATTCATTGTCTATAGAACCATAAACGAAATTGATTCAACTCACAGAGGAAAAATATCAATCCAAATTAAAATTTACGATCATTGAACATTTATGAAGAGTTCAAGGACTAAATTTGATAGCATCTCTTCTTTTATTAATGCTAGAAATATATGAAATCAAGTTGTAAAAGAGGTTGTACATCCTTATTGAATATTTGAAAACGATTTGCTCGTTAAAGTAGCTAATTCAAGTTTGCTGCCTCATTTCTGCTGGAGATTTGTGTATCATTTGTTCAATTTTGTAAAGTGATGCTTATATTGATCCTAGACTAGGTCCTTTTCTTCTTGGGAAAGTGTCAAAAACATATCTCACTGTGAACCCAATGATCACTTATTACCCCTATTTATACAAATACCATTAACATACCCTCTAAGCAAAACCATACATTAAAAACACCAATTGCCACTTCCTGCAAATTCATTTAAGCATTTTGCTTAGGTGTTGGGTGGTTTGTATTATTTTTAATTGATTTTTAGTATTTTGGCGCAGTCAACATTATATTTGTGTATTGTCCCGAATAACTGATAAGACGTTCTCAGTATATATTGATAAATTTCTATTAATTACTAGGATGTATGGAATAACTTTTACTTTCTTGCTTAATTTACATCATACGGTTCATGCACTTTTAACTTTTTTTCAAATCCAAGACTTTGGAAACTTTCATAGTGCTCAAATATTAACTCAAAGTCTCACATTTAATTTTTTTCATAATTTTCCGAAATTTTAGTAATCTTTTAAGTATTGATGGGAAGTGAAAAAGTACTTTCGAGTTTTATTTAAACCCAAAAAAACGTGCACACCTTTAAAATTGAGTTGGTAAATGTTCAAGCAAAGTTAGTATATTAAGTTTACCTTTTCGCAACATGCTTACATTATTGATTTAGATTTATACTGGTAAGTTATTCATCAACTCGCTTATGATTTCCAGAGTAAAAAAAAAACAGTAGATATTTATGTCACATAAATAGTTGCACATATGGATTAGTAGATATCATTTAACTTTATTAACTATCCAAAAGTTTGGTAAATTCCATTAATATGATGATAATCTTTGAAATGTGTATATTTAGATTGCTGGTAAGTTCTTCATCAATGCTGACTATTATTAATACCTGATGATAGTTTATGCCTTTCGAATTTTTAGGTTGTGCTTTCCACTATTAAAGTTGATTTAAAGGGTGATTCATTAAAATCCAATTGATATTATGCACAAACGGAAGAAAACTTCTTGTCTGGCCTGGGACAATACTTTTGATTATGCGGGTCCGATCCAGATCCAATCCCTCTTGATCGCAGTGGGTTTATGGACCTGGGTCTAGGCAAGAATTCTGCCAATACCAGTTGCACTCATGATACAATTGCAAAAGATAAAGACTAGTGGTTGATGGAGTAAAGCACTCTGATCCGACCAAAAAAAAAAAGAGAGAAGCTAAAAGTCAAATGTGAGTAATGTATATACATTATCCAGCCAACTAATGTACAGGTCACTGTAAAGACTTATAGTATAAAAAAGAACTATAAGTTCCCAGCAATTTATTTATTCTTTTTGAATTGGGATGAATCAAGCTTGTGGACAAGCATGGTTTTAAAGAAACAAAGATATCACAATAAACCTGAGCACCGAGCTGAGAATGGTCCCAATGTATTCTTAGCTGCAATTACTTTGTTGACCAACATTTTCCACTTGGAGTCATCTTTCTTGCTTTGATGCCGAATCTTCACTCTAAATTGCCTGGCAAAAGCAAACGAGACATAATGTAGAGCACTCAATTTCACTATACAAATCAGTTCAACGATGGTGCTGCTCTTCAACTCTACACACCAATAAGATGACTCGGCCCCAATATGCATCTCGCATCATCACTCAATTTTAAATCATAGAAGAATAATTTGGGAAGGAAAACACTCTTGCCCTCAAAAGTTGACTAATCAACCAGTTTCTTTAAATCAGTGTTGGACTCTTTTTCGTGCAAGACACTTGAAATGCAAACTTATGAGTCAGCAATGCAATTCTCACTGGACCATCTGAGGCGAGTTTTGCTTGATGCTCAATATCCAATGCTTTCTAGGACCTAATTAATTAGGTGAACGAACCCATTGGGCCCGGCTCTACAAAAAGGCAAAGTATGGGTAGGCTGCTGACGTTTAGCGTCAAATGTGGGGTTCAACTTCCACCTCTACAAAGAAGCAAAGTAAAAGTTTGAGAGAGAGAGAGAATGGGACTGACCCAAAAAAAAAAAAAAAAACGTGAACGAAAAACAACCCATACATCATGGGCAGTCACATTTAGACACATCCGGCATCCATCGAAACTTCAGATTAAAATTGAGATGACAAACATAGAAGTTCTTTGACTTACCTACAAAGAGGAACCTTGCAATCATCAGGCTCGGTACACATCCGAGAGTGCAGTTCAAGAAGCTGCCACATGCGCTTGCAGTGAACACATCCTCCAGGAACGCGGACCTTGCAACTGGCAAAATGACGTACTAAGGTCTCAAGTCCTTTACAAGCAGGAGTCCACAGGCAGGCTGTGAAGCTCTAAGGAGTTTGTCGCGTGGTCCAATCGTCCGGCAACCATCTCTGCATATGTGAAGGAGGGCTTCCATGGCCTCGTAAAGTTGCAAATATACCTGTCTCTCTTCCATCTTCCTCAGCCTCTCTTGTTTCCTCTGCAACAACGGTAGTCGTAAGACCACAAAGCAAACAATCCTTGACAGTTTATCATGAAAGTAAGATATCCACCAGTATGAGAATGATGCGTAGTTATATTCATAGGGGAGGAGAAATGACCAATCTTCCAGGAATCAATCTGGTTATCATAATGATAAAGGTAAAATCAAAACCTTGCTCAATAGCAACAAGAGGAGCTTGATACGAAGAATAACGTAACCAAAAAGATAAGAATGTAAAATGTTAAAGAAGATGATCAGATAGAGCTGAAGCATCTCTTAATTCTAGCGCATCTAAAGAAGGAAACGCAAGCATAAAATTGAGAACAACTTCAAGAAAATTTGTCAATGTGGTAAATCAAGGGGGAGGGGATAAAATAGAAGACATCCTTAGTGAAACCCTCACATGGATCTAGAACTGATGAGACCTACCCCATCTATGTGGGAAGTCTTACTACTAGCAACAACAGTTAAAGATCAGTCATGAACCATGGTCCATCGCAATACAATAACACAGTAGCCAAAGATCCGCAAAATCATAACTAGTTCCACTACTAATGTATCTCATGTAATCTGTGGAATAAAAGCATTCACTGCGAGTAGTAGATGTCGCTGTGAATACGATTGTACCATTTCAAGTTCTAATCCTCACTCCGAACTCCAAGTAATTGTAGCAATGACATTCGCATGAGTTGCACATTATGATCCATAAGCAGATAGCATTCAACAACCTACTACCATGCTATGAGTAGATCAGACATGCAAAATGATTCCCATTTTGCTTGGGTTTTCTTTAAACCTATCATGAAAGCCTTCGTTTTCTAAATGACTTTATAGATCACCTCCCTCCATGCAATGATGCCATATACCACAGCTGGGCCCATACCGACTCCTACATTTGAGAAATGGGGCAAACGCTACTCCAAGGAAGGAGGAAATCGACTTACAGAATCTACTTCAACAACCGCCTCTAGGAGCTCCTGTTCAAGTGCAGGATTAGCACTCTTCATTACTTTCCAACCTTCAGTCAAGGATATACTTTTGAAGTCCTTCAGAACCATGCGGATACAAAAGAGGAAAGCCTCGGTGCATCGCAGTACCTAGCTAACTGGAGAACGTCTACAACATTTTCTTTGGTCAGCCAGTGATACTCCAGATAGTGAGTACAAACCCTTTTCAACGATGGAACTGAATAGGAGTGCGACAGAATCAGCAAATGGAGAACATACTTCTTCATTGTTTCTTCTTCATAGCTGCATCCAGATTTATACAATATTAGAGCAAATAATCCAGACAACTGGATGAGGGGGAAAACTGAAATAGAGAGGATAGTCATCATACCAGGATGAGTAAAGAAAGCGAATGAACGCTTGGACAGCTTCATTAGGGACCCCAGGAATCCTCATGTACCTCATACCATTCATAACTGTTGATTGATGCATTATATTACAAAGCACTGGCGATGCAGCGGACTGCAAGGAAGAAAATTAATTTGTAAGACTAAATCTTGACCAGCATTATTTCTCTCTCTTAATTGATGATCACGATGTAATTTGCTCAATGAGCCCCACTAAACTGCCCTCGCAATTAAAGAAACAGATAGATTGATGGACAAATTATGGAAGGCAGCATTTAAAATAAATACAGTAAAATCGTATGCCAGTCCAGATCATCTCTACATCATCATGAATTTTAAAACATCTACAAGCAACTGAAATGAAAACATCAGGTAAAGAAAAGGAAGTGTAATTAACTCACCAGAATATTGGAATGTGCCATAATAAATGAATTTTCTTCCATAAAAATGTAAACATCTGCGCCATATCCATCCATGAAAAGGCTATCCCATGTTTGTTTTGTTTCTTTGGGGACTGAGCTACAATCTGGAAGTCTTGCATGGTTGGATCTTGTAAAGGTTTTAACAGGGGGAGAAGGCGGTTTGGGGATATTATAATTATTGGAGGAGGAAGGAGTTGGAGATTCCAGCGCAGAGGTAATATCGGCTGGATCTGCTTCCTCCAGTTGCATATTGAAATAGCCGCAGAATGTTTCACCTGCAGAGGATGACCAGGGATAATCCACATCTGGTGAAGCCATCAGCTTTGGAACTTTAGGAGAAAATCCTAGTCGGCGCTTTTGCAAGAGGATCTGCAGGGTAAAAAAAGAGTAGCAAGATTATATGTACTTCCTTACCACAGGAAAGAGAATTGCATTGGCTAGTTGGAAGAATTCTGTTATCAAGAAATTGACCCCCTAACATAAATCTTAAAAGAGTATCTTCATTCTTTAGGTTTTATCTCGTGGTTCACTTGTAGCAGTAATAGATTACCGAGCTGTTAGGTTCCAAAGATTTTCCTAAATAAAACTCCAGATTGCGCAGCTGCCTAGATGCCTTTGTTAGGATATCTGGCCCAGAGTAAGCATAAGATGCACGATTATAATTCATCACCAACAGCAGTAAGAAGCTACTGAATTGAATTACAGCTAATCTTAGAGAGTGTGATTCCACATACTTTAGAAAAAAGAAACTAGTGAATCAAACGCATGCAAGAATGTGGATCTGCTAGTTCAATGGATGTAGAAGAACATAAACACAGACAGAACACTGTTGACATTTTGAGCAGCATCATGATCCAGATCAATGTCGGAAGACAAAACTCATTTGCCATGACATAATAGCCATTTGGCACTCACTAACCACCCCCTCATAAGCCGGCAAAATGGCTAAGTGACCAACTAATGTAGGACATTGGTCGTTGTGCCCGTCAATTTTTGCCTACCATATTTGACTCCATTGGACCACACACGGCAAGGAGGGGATTCCATTCTTGATGTGCTTTTTAACTCTCAAACATCATTGAGTAAATAAGAATGACAGAGACAGTTACTAGTCACAAGCAGCCCCCAACGAAAAATGAAAACTTCCTCAACTACTATCGTTGTCTGCGCTAAACCACTCTGACTGACTAGCATTCAATTTAACCACCTAAATTCCTTTTCATGCACTTCAATCCAATTTCTAGCTCCAGCAACAGCAGCAGCTATTGTATCCAGAGAAGCAATCACTGTAGAAGCCAAGGTGCTGCCTACCTTAGAGCAAAGGTGGATGCAAATCTTTCACCCCAAAAAAAAAAAAACAAAATCTGAGATTTGCTTTCTTCAACACTAGTCCACCCGAATCTGATGTTGTGCATAAACAGGAGCTAAAGAACCTGAAACGAAATGCAAAAAAAGTACATGAATAAATAAACCATTAAAAAAACGAAAAATCTAAATTATACTTTTCTACTGCACAGGACCCAATAGAACCCTCTGGAAATCCCAAGAAGCTAAACACAACCCAAAAAACGTTATTCAACATCGACGCCATTCGCCTCGAGAGAATTCCGAAGAAAATGCAACGCGGTCTCAATTTCGAGCTACAGGATTAATGCATCGACGGTCCGAAGAGACGACAAACATTTCCAGGCCACGGAAATCGCAGCAGGAACAGAGGCAAAAAAAACCCACCCGAATTGCTATTCAGACACGACATGCAGAGTAAAAATCTAAATATTTAAAAAAAAAAAAAAAATCAGCAACGAGCTTAACGACGAACGACGACGGGCTCCGGGCTCCGGATCAAGACGTTCCGGAGAGAACCACTAGCGATCGAGACGATCGCCCACGAGCGATCCGGACCGCGGAGAGAACGTCCGGCTCCCGTCGCGCCGACGGCCGCCGTCGAAGGAGGCCGGGGAAGAAACCGGGTTCGCCCGGACCGTACGGACGCGGAGCAGAAGCTGAAACAGTGATGCGAGAGGAAGACCAACCTGGGTTTGACGGCGACGGCGACGGCGACGGCGACGCCGCGAGGAGCGGAGGAGGGAGGGAGTGGGGGTCAGTGGTGGGAGGAGGGGAGAGGTGCTGCTGCTGCTGCTGCCTTTAATGCGGGCGCGAGGGGAGAGGAAGGAAGATGATGATGTCTTTTCCGGTAGAAAGAAAGATCGCTCTTTTGTTTATTGCCGCTGTCGTCCACGCAAGAGAGAGAGAGAGGGTCTCGTTTTTTTTTTTTTTTTGAAATTTAAGAAATTAAGAAGATTTTGTTGGTTGGTTTTTATTTTATTTTTTAAAATTTCAGTTGGTTGATTACTTAATTGTTTTTGTGGCGGACTGGGGGAAGTACGCGTGGTGGGTTCCGGCCTTGCCTCAGCGTCTACGTACAAAAAGAATATTTTGTCCCATATTCTCGTGGCCATCCTTCGTCTCGCCGTATGTTTTCTTCTTCTTCTTCTTTTTTCCTTTTTATTGTTCCCCTTTTTTCTTTTCTTTTTGAGAAAATCCAATTTTGTTAATGAATCCCCAATTTATCGAATTTTTAGTAACTCTCAATAAATCATATAAATCGAGAGCTAGAATCTTGGAAACTAGTGGCATAAATATGGGACGACTCATATTCAATGACAAAATTAATCATTCGGTTCCTTTATTGTTGTATTCATAATCATTCACTGTTGTAATTGTGTGTCATTGAGATGCGAGAGATTTTTTGCAATGCCTTTATCTTGTTAAAGATATTAATTGTGAATTATGTACTGACTATGAACCCATAATGTATCCCAGACAATTGCATATGCACAAGGAGAAAAGGGGATGGATCGCATTGGAAAGAAGGTAAAAAGGAGAAAGAAAATGAAGATAGTTAAAAGAAATTATAAATGTGGTAATAATAAAAAAAAAAATAAAGATAGAATGATGTATATCCAATCCCACATAAGGTATGCCTACTAATGCGAAGGGATAATTATATAAATAGTCCATAATTTTTGTTCAATGTACAATATTATCCTTAAACTTTTAATTTGTTTAATATGATCCCTAAATTTTATTTAAATGTGCAATGTCGAATCATAACTTTTAATTTGTTCGATAAACTTTAGGTGCATGTTCAATTTAATTTCCAAATTATATTAAAATTGTTCAATGTTGTCCATGTGCAAATATTAATGGAGAGACAACATTGAATGTTTTCTTATAATTCATACACTAAATTGAAAATGAAATAAAAGTTCATGGACCACATTAAGCAAATTAAAAAAATTATGGACGGTATTACACATTAAATTAAAATTCATAAATTATTTGTATAATTTTTCTAATATTAAAATGCTCCGAAAATATGGTTTGCCCAAATAAAAGCAGGAACGTGAATCAAGCATGGTTGGACTTATGCATGAAGTGGGGACACTTTTTCTTTCTGGGGATTCTCAATGAGTCTCTCGTGGACTTTTTCCATAAATAAAAATAAAAAATACCAAAGTTGAAAAGTAGAGGAAGAAAATGGTTTTGGCTTCTGAATTCCATGAAATTCCACACTTGACTTTTGTGCGCATCAGAAATCAGGCTGAGCTTGCATTTTTGTCCGGTTGCGTTAAAGCAGGCGGCACCTATCCACCCCTTATTCTCTCTCTTGTTTTTCACTTTTTAGGTGATATTATTATTAGATTGTACTTAAGTGAAATTTATATTGTACGTGGAAAGATATTTCCGTCAAGCAATAACTAACCATTAAAAGAAGCCAGATCTGTAAATGTTGAAGAGTACCCAACCTTACGCCTTGAATTATAGGAGAAAATAATGGAAGGTTATTTAATAAAGCGCTTTTCTCCTCCCCCAACCCAACCCAACCCAACCCACTTGTAATCTAGTTTTATATTTTAAAGGGTTATTCATCACTTATTCAGCTCTGTCAATTTTATTTTTTTTGGGTTCAACAGTTCTTTCAAATTCTAATGAACCAAAATCAATATTCTCTCCGAGTGAATGAGAAAAGATGGCATGGCCCATTCCTTATGACATATAATACACATTTAATTGAGGAGTAAGATTTGCCAACTGATAGATTATTCGAAATAAAGTAAAATCATCTTATACTACTTCAGAGCACGGCAGGGATTGAATTCCCCATGTCGTCACTTGAGACTTGACTCGCATCTCATTGTCCTTCGATTGTTATCTTTTTCACTTTTATTCGATTGCAAAGAATTATGCAAAATTTTAAAAGTGAGATATAAGCGATTTTGGTCCGAAGCATGACCTTAATGAGTAGTGTTGGATACAAAACAAGAAAAACATAGTGTATCAAAGAGGGGGATGAGGCATGCAAGCGTTAGCGCATTAAACAAGAATGCAATTCTGCAGCCCACCGCATTTAGCCCCCATTGGAGGAAACTCCTGGTCCTTGATGAGGAACCCATTCAATTGCAAAGACATATGCAAAAATCTAGGAGTGAGATATAAGTTTGCTTTGACTTTAAAATAACCGAATTCGGGTCGGACCAAATCATCCATGAAATCCAGGACCTAATTCTCATTGGAAATTTCATTTGAAAACGAAACTCAAGTCCCCCAAAAAAAAAAATTGAGCTAGCTTTGCCTTTTCTACTATCTCTTTTTCTTTTTTTGGTCAAATAACATAAATCTATATGCAGGGTTAATGGGCTAATGAATGCACAAGATCTTATTTAGCCAAAGATTATCCTAGGTGATTGTGATTGTCTCTTTATGAAGACAACTACTAACTCCACCTCTTTCTTTATTTTATACATTATATAATTTAATTTATCCAGGATTAAGAAAATGAAAAAAAAAAAAAAAGATGGATTATGAAACAATCATAAGCGCTCCTCATCACGAACTTCGAGAAAGGAACGTTCGCGAACCGGATTGTGCAGCCGGCTGTTTCTTATGTTATCCCCTACACCTTCTCAACCAAACATAGGATATACTCTTTGTAATTGTAAAATATATATAGATTACTTTTTGGTATAAGGTGTTGGTTGTGTGCTTAAATTAGTGGCTCAAGCGCTCAACTTTATTCCAAGGTGAATTAAGGGTGCGACAATATCACAAAAAATTTAAAAATTAGAAAATATTTTTGGAGAAATGTTCTCTTTTTTCGTTTATCAAAATAAATGAATGAAATATATCTTCATCATCCATAAAAAAAAAATAATCAAGTAGAAATTGCTATCAATAATAAAAAAATATTTTTTGCAGACTAATTTTGTTGAACGATATAATTAATTATTCTCTAAAAAATATTTTCTCTTAAAAATAATTTTTAAATCTTATTTCATAAAATGAACGCTCGAAAGGTAAGTAAGGCAGCGTTTGTTTGTATTTCTTTTTTGTTTTTAAACACTTTTTCTGTTTTTTTTGTTCTCAGGAACAAAAGGAACAAACGCGTTTGGACACGTTTCTGTTCCTTTTTTTGTTCTTTTTCTCCTTAACAAAAAAAAGAAACAAGAAACACAAATTTTGTGTTTCTTGTTTCTGAAACACAAATCAGGAACAAAAGAGGAACAAAATTGTGTTCCTTTTTTATTTCTTGGATAGTGCTCGAACAGGCGCCTCTCTCCCCGCGACGAGCTTCTCCTCCCGCGACTGCGACGAGCGTGAGCGACGAGCTTCTCCTCCGGCGACCGCGACGAGCTTCTCCTCCCGCGACTGCGACGAGCGACAAGCTTCTCCTCCTGCGACTGCGACGAGCGTCTCCCGCGACGAGCGTCTCCTCCTGCGAGCGAGAGAATTCCATCGTCTTCTCCCCGGCGCCGACAGCGGCCTCTGTCTCGACAGCCGCTGCTCCTTCACCAGTAAACGTGGTCACCGCTTGCTCCTCCTTCACGATTGTCTTCACTTCGGCGAGAGCTCGAGTGTTAGGGCTCGCTCGAGCCGGCGCTTGCCCGAGATCTGCGAGCCGCTTGCTCGAGCGAGTCTCGCGGTCCGGGCGGCGTTGCTCACCCGGATCTGCGACGGCGGCTCGTCTGCTCGCTCGAGATCTGGGCGGCGAAGCGGAAACAGCGTCGGCGCTGCTCGCTCAGCTCAGCCGAAGCGGCGCGTCGCTGCTTGCTCGAGCTCCGCCGAGCCGCCCGCCGTGTGTCGGAATGGAACCATCGGCGGCTCTTACGCCGTGCCCAATGGTGTGCCGGCACCGGTGATGGGGGGAAAGGGCACGAAACGGGGCAAATATCGGCCTTTGCTGGTGTTCCTCGACACCATGACGAGTTCTTGTTACTGTTGATCTTTGTCCCGCGATCCGTTGTTCTGTGGCAAAAAAAACGATGCCCTATCTAGGCCAATATCTTCCAGTGGGTATTTTCCTAGTCTTTCTCCATTTATTGATCTATTAATGTCAATCAAAGTAGTTAGCAAGAATCATGCAAATGCTCGAATCGAGCGAGCGGAGCGGCGAGCCCTGCTTCCGCCGCTCGAGCCCAACAAATGAGCATAGAAGTTATTGTTGCCAAGCGAGCGTCTCGCTTCTCGCTGCTACACTTTTCATTGTGTGTGGACTGTCAATTGACAACATCGGGCATGACAAAATAGCCTTTTATCACTCTCGAGTTCTATACATTATTGTTTCTTTAATCTCAATCTCTATGACATCATGTAGATCTATGGATTTGTGGCTGAATATATCAAAGTGATGTGAATCAATGTCGAAGTTATTGTTATTTATTTTTCTGCCTTTGTGTTAAAGCTTCTCAATTTGCTTTTTGTCCCGTATTGCTTGGATTTGGTCTAATATTAGTATTTTCTGTGTGTCTCTATGAACCCTTGCGACTCAGCCACATTTTGATCCAATCGGAAGTCGAGGAAGAAAAAGGAAAAAATGGGTGTTAAAAGTGAGAAAGACAAAAGGAAGAAGATGACGCCCGAAGAAGAGAACGTGTAGAGGGGTAGACTAAAGGGGAGGAGAAAAATAAAAGTGAAAGAAAAGAAAAGAACAGAAAAAAAAAAAAAAGGCACGTGAGAAGAACAACGTTGTCGACTTGTTCATTTAGTACATTCTTTGTGAATCTATAAGAACAACGTTGTTCGACTTTTTTGTAGGAATGTTGGGGATTATACATTATGCGAGATCCTTGATATCTTATGGCTATAATGCTTCGATTTTTTCTCTTTAAGTTATGGATTTGCAGAGAATGGAGGGTGCTGTTTCGTTGTTGCCTTATTGCTTGTTGTCTTGAATTTTTCTTTACTTAAGGTACATCCTCAATTGGTTGATTCATTCTCAGGTGAACGCTGATGCTTTGAGAACTTCGGTGGATCCATCCAAAGTTCCGCCTTGCCGGTGCCAATCCACGAAGACATATTCTTTTTCCCTTGCTCTGTCCGGAATTTGCCAGTCCCTGCCACATCAATCGCAATTTCATGACTTTGTGTTTCCGACTTTTGTAATTTTGTTTTTAAGTATTCACTTATCAAATCCAATGTGATGAAGTTGAACAATGAACTATAGAACTTCATTATTGTGATGTTATGTATGAAAGGGTCTACGTAGAGATCTATGAAGTATTCTTCTTTTAGGTAGCTCTTATTGTGGGATTTTTTCTTATGAAATTTTGTTCCAAGTATGCACATGATCATGTTCGAAATGTTTGTCTTCACCAACCATGAACAAAATTAAATTGATGAGCATTTCATTAGAGTGATAATGCAATACCAAGTTTACACTTTATTGAAAAATAAGGCACGTGAGAAAATTTGGAACAAAGTTTATTTATAAAATTTTCTTCAGAGTATGCACTTATAACCATGTTCGAATGTTTGACTTTACTCACCATGAACAAAATTAAATTGATGAGCATTTTATCATAATGAGAATTCAAAGTCAAGTTTACACTTTATTTAAAAAAAAAAAAAAAAACAAATGGGAAAATTTTGGTACGAACTTAAAAAATTTATTCCGACTAAGCAAATATGATCAAGTTTAGAATGTTTGTTTTCACTTAATATGAACAAAATTAAATTGATAAGCATTTCACATTTTATTAAAAAAAAACAATTGAAAAAAATTGGAACAGAAATTTTGTACATAACCAAACGCGTGTTTCATTGCTTTTCTATTCCGAAACGGGAATTTTTTACGATTCTGCAAACGTGTTTTTTCTTTTTCTATTCCTAAACGAAAATTTTATACGATTCTGCAAACGCGTTTTTGTTCGAAAATTGTTAACAAAAAGCACTTTTTTCTATTTCTCGTTTCCTGTAACAATTTTTAAACAGAAACGCAAACAAACGCACCCTAATTCGCCAGTGGCATTGAGTTCATCGTGACGACAATAACGATGGGACCAACGCGGGATATACGTCCAAAGGGGAGATCCATCAAGCACTCAGAGCCTGACACGTGTAGCCCCGGCAGGCAAAGGTCGAGCAAGTGGGGCGGCGAGACCGAGAAGGACAGGTTAAACAATGTTCCAAATTCTATATATAAATGATAATTTCTAATTTTTAAGAAAAAGTATAGAGAACGGGACCCACTTTGGTCCATACCTTTTAGTTGTGATTTACTGATATGAATGGACCACAAAAATGAAATTGAGAATCCTTCGTACTCTTTCATGACAAGTTCATTGACACGACATGATAACATTATTCCCACATGATGTATTATCATACACCGTTGTTCATGTCTGCTACGGTTGTATATCCTTGTGACATTATTGATGCTTAGTATAAAGATAATGTTCGACTTCAAACTCATTTTTAAATCTAGTGGATGCAACCTATCAAAATATACTAATTGTTTCAATTTCAAGATTGCTTGCTCATTTGTTTAATTTGATGAAATTATTCTCTCGTGGTTATTTCTAATTGTTAACACAATATAGTATGAAATTATTCTCTCATGGTTATTTATAATTGTTAACACAATATAGTATAAGTTCCCGCATGCTTTGGTAATTTTCAAAAAATAAAGTGCAGCTGATCGGTTTTCGTGTTAGTGGATTTGTCCAGGCTTTTCATTATTATTATTGTCAGCGTTGTATTCTTTTTCTTTTCTCTTCTTCATTTGGAATGGTGTCGAGCTTTAGTTATTTGTTATAAGTATATGCCTCAAGAGCCTCAAATATGTATAGATGAACAATCCAAAAGGCGAACGCATCTTACGTTTATTTTAACTAGGGCGGTCATGCAAAGTGAGTAGGATTTGCCAACCATAGAGTTTTCGAAACTAGTAAAACCATCAAAATATAGTTCCACACGAATTAAATTCTTGATATCATTACTCGAGACTCAATTCGAATCTTATCATCCTTCGATTGTACGTATTTTTTTGCCTGCTATATTATTGCAATGGTTTATGTGAAATCTAGTGAGAAAAAAAGATGCATTGACTCGAGAATACCCGAGTTTGAGTCTAATCGAATCATCAGTGCAAAATTAGGACCCAACCCAAACCCGAAACGGACTAAAAAAGAAACCTGAGTCCCTAGAAAAATCATACTAGTTTTGCCTTTCATGGGATTTCTTTTTTGTGAAAATCAACATATGGTTTACGTAACTAATGAATGCACAAGAATAGGTAGCTCCTACATAGATTATCCTAGGTGATTGCAATTGTCTCTTAATGAAGACAACTAGGAACTCCACCTTTTTCATTTATTTAATGTACTCTAAAGCTTATCCTTAATGAAAAAAATGAAAATCTGATGGACCACAAAACAAGCGTATGTGTGGTTCAAATCTCTCCTCGTCACGAACTCCGTTCTTCTAACGCATTATGCGGTCGGCAGTTTCTTATGTAATCCCTTAACCTTCTAAACCAACATAGGATAAATTTATTGTAAACATTTAATTGTTTACATATATTTTTTAACTATTCTTTTTGAGGGATGAAGGTGTTGGTTGTGTAAATTAGTGGCTCTCGGCGGAGGGACAGCGCCCAACTTCATTCCGACGTCAATTTTTAAACATAGTTTTATTTTTTGGATTAATGGAAGTGCATCATCGTTTGTACAGCTCGAAGAAAGCAAAGCACACAATAATGGTATCATTCCATGTGGGGAGCCTCCAACTCTCCGTGCCCACATCTACACATACAATATCTCCTAACTCAATCGGTTCTTGCACACCAAATTAAGTTTACATCCTAGCCCCGGTCAAGAGGTTGATCATTCAGTCCGAGAAAGAGAATTTGCAAAGCAATGCTTCCTCATAACTTGACCCCGAGTGATTGCTTTTTAATTATTATTGAGTGTGATTTAATTTTTTGGTGATTGTGCAACAGCAAAATGCATTCCCATGTCAAATATCTCGCAAAACATCGAACATGATTCCCTTTTCTGTATTACTGGAACTTGGAAGGTTATGTGTCAATTAGCAAATAATTCATTTCACATTGGATGTACCGAATATAACTCATAAAAATGAAGTTTATATGAGTATACATATGCCAAAGATTATGAGTTTTTTTTGGGGGGTGTCTCTATATAATATGAATTGGACAGCACCAGTTGTCTGAGTGATTGAAAATGAATTAATGGGCAACCGCAAATAACTGCGCTTAAATTCCATTAATTTGACTTTAGATTAGTAAAAGAAAAAAAACAAAACAAAACGCGAAAAAGATAGGACATAAAGAATTGAGTGGACAGAAACAATAACGATAGGACCAACATGGGAAATGTGTCCAAAAAGAAGATCTTCTAACCAATCAGGACCTGACACTTGTAGTATTGGTGGGCGATGGGACCCACTTTTGTCTACACCCTTGATCGTGATTTACTGATGAAACCATACCCCAAAGTGAAAATGAAGAGAAGCTCGGACCCATCCCGCCGCCCTACCCCTTCGATTCTCCTTAATGACAAGTTCATTGACAATGACACGATAACATAATTCTAAAGTCTTATCGACCCTTTTCCCCACGGTTAATACAATAGCAACGTTTTAGCTCAGACTCGTTTTGAATTGAATTATTTAATCCAATGGAATTATTTCCCCCTAATTATCACTAATCACTTAGGCAATACAATTCCACTTCGGCATTGTTTGGTAATTCTCAAAACACAAAGTGTAGATAGGCCGATTGATGTTCGTATTTAAGTATTAGTTTTATACAAATGGTTTTAAGGAGTGAGGGGTTAACTCAATAATTTAAGTTTATTTTCGAAGAATAATATATATATGTGTGTGTTTATATATATGTCTCAGATCAATTACGTTCCAATTACAGTCACTACTTTGAGTTATATACACCAAACGGATCAGTTGACTCATTTCATATTTACCAGATTCAACTTACTTCCCAAATTTTGCTTTTGGGGTTTCTCGATGAGTCTAGCTTTTTTCAGCAACAAAAACACAAGGGAAAAGGCCATAGGCACTGTCCGGGTGCTATAGGGGCTGTGGGACCCCGAATAGCGCAATCGAAAGGGGCCGGCAGATCCTCTGGTCCTGTTACCAAAAAAAAAAAAAAAAAAAAACAAGGGAAAAGATAAAGGGCGAAGAATGTTAGATGCATTTGGCTTCTTAAATTCCATGCACTTCCACACTGACTTTTGTCTGCACGAAGTCAGGCTAAGTTTGCACTGTCTTCCTGTTAAAGCAAGCGACGTCCGTTCATTTCTTATTCTCTATTTTGTTTTTCTTATTATTTGATATTATTGTTGTTGTTATAGTCGTTGTATTCTTTTTCTTTTTTTTCCTTCTTTGTTTGGGATGGTGACGAGTTTTTGTTATTTGTTATAAGTATATACCTCAAGAGTCTCGGATACAGACGACTAAACAATGCATTTTGTTATAAGGTGGTTGTGCAAGATATGGGTCATGCGATATCAGTAGGATTTGCCAAATATAAAGTTTCCAAAAGGAAAAATGCTTCTAAATAATTAAACTTTTATTTAATGTTTAATTTCATCCCCAAAGTTTCGATTTCTTCACTTTTGTCCCGAAACTATTAACAAATGTTCCATGTAATCCTTCGGTTTGTTCAAACCGTTAAGTGATGACATGGATCATTAATTGATGACGTGGAACTAAGTTGAATTACTAGAATTATGAGTCTATATATATCTTAATAAAGGAAAACAAATTAGGGGTCAGCTGGAGATGAGAGCACCGATCACAAAAACAGAAAGAAGTGGTTCTGTATCTCTTTTTTGGACGGTGGCCACAATTTAACTTGTTTTAAAGGTAATTTCCATGTGAATATTCCACATGTCCTTTTTTATTTTATATTTAGGAGACTTAAAGCCATGTAAGCCAATTCCGTTAACTTTAACTAACGGAATGACGAAATTGGTCAATTTTCAAATAGTCAAGGACCAGATCGGAAATTTATCGATAATTCAGGGATCAAATCGAACAAATTAAAAGTCTAGGGACGAGATTGCACATTAAGTGGAAGTTTAGGAACTATTTGTGACATTTTCCCTTTCCAAAACCAATAAAGTCATCTTATATAATTCTTAGGAGAATGACACGAATTGAATTCAAGATTATAACTCGAGGCTCAACTCACATCTTATCATCCTTCGATCGTGAGTATTTTCCTTTTAGGCATCCTATTTTATTGCAATGTTTTATGGGAAATTTAGGTGAGAAAAAAGGTGCATCAACTCGAGAATAACCGAGTTTGAGTCTAAT
Organism: Eucalyptus virginea; assembly: GCA_014182375.1. NCBI lineage: Eukaryota > Viridiplantae > Streptophyta > Magnoliopsida > Myrtales > Myrtaceae > Eucalyptus > Eucalyptus virginea. The sequence continues at coordinate 15,105,780 of CM024516.1, read as the reverse complement.
CAAATCATCGGTGCAATATTAGGACCTAAACTGAACCCGAAATCAACTTAAAAGAAATCCGAGTCCCAAGAAAAATCGAACCATTTTTGCTTTATTATGGATATTTTTTGGGTGGTCAACTGACGACAATCAACGTATGGTTTACATAGCTTGCGAATGCACAGCTAAGATTATCCTAGGTGACTGCAATTGTCTCTATATGAAGACAACTAGGATCTCCACCTTTTTTCTTTATTCTATACATTCTAATATTTAATTTATCCTGAATCAAAAGAAAATGAAAAGTTGATGGATTTTACAACAAGAAAATGTGTAGTTCAAATCTATCGCCTCATCACGACATTGGGCAGCATAGGATAAATTCATTGGAAAATTTTTTATTTGTTTTTGGGATAATGGTATAGTGGTTTGCATAATTTAAAGAAATCGAAGCGAAAAATAATGGAAACACAAAATGAAATTGAACAGAAGCTTAGCGCCAACCCCACCCCATTCTTGATTCTCCTTAACGGAAAATCCATAGACAGGACACGATACCATTATTCTGACATCTTTTATGTAATTATTTATCGTTGTCCATGTCTATAGTCTTATTTACCGTTCTGATCCGGATGAAATAAGTCAAACTAGTATTCATAATGCATGCCCAATTCAAGTCTGTAGAAACAATCGAAATGAGCCATCAACAACCAAATAACAGCTAGAAGCTCTCCACCTTCGCTCAATACACTTTCCATCTCTTTGGCCAATTTGATCCTCACGATTATCGTTGATCTACAATACCATTGAAGATGCAATTCCACCCCACGATCAAAAAGTACCACGCATGCCTTCTCCACATGCATGGATGCAACATTATTGATGACGTGCTATTGGTCGTATGACTTCTCATTTGATCTTTATTGGGCAATTAACGAACACCACATTAGACTGATTAAATACAAGATATAACATGTAGTCTGAGAGATCTTACTAAATTCCCTTTCGTCATCTCTAAATGAGAGTGTCTATTTGTCATACCACATTTTAGTAGCAAAATGCCAAATTATTATACTGGAGTCATAAGTAGCCTTGGTGACATACACTAAAAGATTTGTGCAATCAATATCCCTCAATTTACTCTTGAGAAACAAAATTTCCTCTAGACTCAAATATTTTTCTCACCTCTGTCAAATCATTCACATTTTGGGATTTACGTCTCACCTCCTTAAAGATAAAGATCCACAACTTTTTAGTAAAGGGATTCTTGGACATGTACTTCATATTCACATGAGTGAACAATGTTTGGTGACTATCTCACCAATTTGATGCCCTTGCACCGATCGCACCTGTACATCTTCCTTGAATTGTCCTTTAGTCTATCGAGCTTGTACATCTTTCTTAGAGTCTCCTTTAATCTCTCAGATAAAAGGTTGCAAGCAAAGATGGATTTCGACCACCTCTCAACTTTTAATAATATCTAAGACCGCGTATGTAACATTGGCGGTTGGCTCTACTTCAAATGTGGCAAATCAAGGCTTCCTCAAGTGATGTTGAGAAATGAATGTAGTCTAAATAATTCTTTGTTGAGCCACTTGCGCCGCTCAATAATAGTAACAATCCAATCGAAGAAAATGAGCATAAAAAAAGCTATCACATCAAGAACAATCCTCTAATAAAAAAAAGGGAATAAGTAATTTCCACATCGAGTTTGGGGAGCCGATGCCTTTTCAAGTGATTGAATGGGATGAAGGCCATCACAATGTTAATGAAGGCTATGAAGTGGATAATATAGCTCCACTTGCAACATATTGCAACACTTTTGTATAAAGCACCCCTTAAATGAAATGGAGTTCGACTATTATCCACCTTAACACATCCATCGCAGGCACTTTGCAGAAATATTCACAGCACATTTCACGTTTTCTACTTGTGAACATGAGGTCTCCAATGAAGGCCAAAGCTATAAGATCAAGGAGGTAAGCATGCTTCACTTCAATGCTCTGGGCAAGCTTTGCCTTCTTTATTAGAATATCCATCCCCTAGAACATCAAATTCTTTAATGATATGTTAAGGGAATTCAATTGGGTTCACCAATTCCTTGAGAAGCATAAGGCTCAAGAAAGTAAGTGTCTATGTCCTCTTCGCATTTTGTATGACCCAGACAAGAAACACTAGTATTGTTGAGATCAACAGCAACTTGTTACTGAAAAATATCCATACAAAGACATGACCGACCAGAATATACTAGTTGTTATCCATCAGTGTATATCCATTTTCTAATTTTCATGTTCAAGCCAAAATGATTTATGAGTGACTGTAATTAATATGGAATTATTTACATTTGATGGTACAACTAATCAAGACGATTTGATGATCTGGCCAATCAAATTATAATACCTCTTAATAAATCATATCAAATGAGAGCCAAAATTTTATGAATCACTAGAATAAATATGGAATTATTTACGTGTCATGATATATCAAATCAAGATTGTTTCTTATGCTTAGGTTCTTTAGTGAGTGTATATTCATTTTTCAATTGTGACCTTCATGCTAAACTGATTTATTGTGGTTGTAACCATGCATCATTTGGATGTGGGATATCTTTTAGATCCTTTTGTTAGGTTAAAGATATTGATTGGGATTTACGTAGTTAGTATGAACTCATAAAATATCCAAAACCTTCACACACACACACACACACACACACACACACACATATATATATAAATGGATAAAGGAAATAGGTCATGTTAGAGAGAATATAAAGGGGAAAGAAAATTGAACAGCATATAAAAAAATAGATAAAGAAATCAAAGTCATGGTCAATTGATGTGGAATATTTTCAACATGATAAATGATAATAGCGATCCGATTATGTATATCCAAGCCCACAAATGTATACCCAATAATGCTAAATTGATGAGGTGCATGTCAGGAGCACAAGGTTGCGTGCTGGTGTACATATGATTGCCCATATAAAAGCAAGATTGGGAGTCGAGTAGGGTTGGAGCTATGCATGAAACTGGGACAATTTTCTTTAGGGGGTTTCTCAATGAGCCTGGCTTTTCTCACCTACCAAAAACGAAGGGGGAAAAAGTAGAGGACGAAAATGCATTGGGATTCTAATTCCATGAAATTCCACACCAACTTTTGTTTGCATCGAAATCAGGCTTAAGTTTCAATGTATGGTTGTGTTAAAGCAGGCGACATCCAACCGCTAAATTCCATGGAATTCCACACTAATTTCGGGATGTTACTGTTATCTTTTTCTTTTGGAATGTGACCATCCAAAAGGTGAAGATTTCAGTGAATGAGACGGCCTCTGTCGGTTGCACCAACCGTGAATTGGGTGGACCGGAAAAGGAGAGTTGAAACCTCATGACAATGCACTGAATTTCATGGCGACAACGATTGACGACAGGACCAACATGCGAAACACGTCCAAAAGGGAAGATCTAGGAACCAATCAGAGGCCGAAACGTGCAACTTCGGTAGGCAAAGCCTAAGGGTAGAGCAAGTGGAGCGGCGAGACGGAGAAGGTAGAGCAACTTCGCAGTGTTATAAAAATGCGAGACATGAGCTAATATTTTCTTTTGACCCGAGAAAATTAATATTTTCTATTTTTCAGAATGAATGGGACCCACTTTTGTCTATAGCTTTAATTGTGATTTACTGATATGACGGGACTACCAGAACAAAATTGAAGACAAGTTTATTATTGATTTGAGGCAACTGACATGATTTCGATATGTTATATTATAATTTACTGTTGTCCATGTCTGTAGCCTTATCTACCCTGTTGACATGATTGATAATCAATAACGAAGCTCAAACTCGTCTCAAATCAAATAGACATGATCAATTTAAATGTACTAATCATTTCAGATTCAGTATAATTCACTAATTTATCCCGACCATTATTAACATTCACACCCCCAAGGTTTTTTTTATTTTTAATCTAAACACATAAAATTCCTGCATGTTTTGGTAATTCTCAGAAAACAAAGTGTAGGTAAGTCCATTGATGTTCAAACAGTAGCTTTGACATATTATTCTTAGGAATGATATGTTACATCAATAATTAACTTTTCTCTAAAGATCAATAAATGGATGGACTGATTGTCCAAAAAGTACTAAATATATTGTAAGTCGGTCAATTTAATCTCAAACTTGTCAATTTTATTAATTTAACCCTATACCTTTTGACAATTTCTCAATATAATCCTTTCAACCAATTTTGTATGAAATCGCTAATGCGACTGATGATTGTCCTATGCAATTCAGCCAATGCTAACATTAACTATTTTTACAAATTTCTAATCTTTTATTCTTTTCTTTTCTACTCTTTCCTCCCACTATTCATCTCCTTTTTAGGGCCAACAATTGGGTGAGAGCTTCACACCCATGGCAAACAAGGGCTTCACGAGCCTCACCGACCCCTTAAGAAGATAAGTAGTGGGAGAGAAAAAAAAAATAAAAACTACACAAAAAAAAAATTTGCCAAAATATTGCAAAAATAGTCAATGTCAGTGTTAGCGGCTATATTAGCAATTTCCACCAAATTAACTGAGAAAACTATATTAAAAAACTATCAAAATGCTTAAGATTAAATCAGTCAAATTTAAAAGTTTTAAGACTTAATTAGTCAACATACGGTAGCAATTATGACTTTTTGGGACATTTTTCCTTCAAAAGGATTATATCAGTTGTCTCATATTTACTTCAACCTATTTCCCAGAAGTTTTCCATTAGTTCAAGAGTTGCTCCTAGAATTAATTCACTCAAGGTCGAGCCATTCAACAACGTGTCATCTTCTCGACGTGACTTGTGAAGGGAGCACGTATTATCAGCTACCATCAAAGAGAGATTATGGGATCCAATGAAACCAATGGAAAGATCATCTTCTCACAAATCAGAATTGAGAAAGAAACGACTCTTCTATTTAACAAAATTTCTTGTTTAGTAATTATTGATGCAAAATATCTCCGATTATTTTCTTTGTTTACATACAAATTTAAGATCAGTATCCCCGTTCACATGACCAAATATACAGCCACCTTCCAATGACTCGAGCTAAGTTTACCTCTACATATACGAAGTAAAGCTCCCATAATGGGCATCATAGCAAAAACAACGCCCAAGGAAGGTTAAATCAACAGGCAGAAAGAATATTACCCTATCCACTAAGATTTAAGCTTGTGTAGAAACTAATCGAAAGATCAGCAGACCGGACATTTATCAGTCAGCCAAGCTGCTCTAAAAGACCCGAGGATCGCAGAGCAGCCAACAGTGAGTTTCGGACATCACCTTGCACCGTCTTCAGCAGCATTAGTATCATCTGTCCGACTGCCCAACCTGACAATGTCTTCCACGAGAATCTTCCCATCTAGGATAAAATAATTATACACACTGTTATCCTCACAATATCAAATAAAAATTTAATCGACTCCTTGAACTTTCATTTCAAAGTGAAAAGACCAAAGTTTGACATTTCAATCGATGCCCCATATATAGGAGGACAGTGTCTGGTCAACCTCTTTTTCTTTAACCCCATCGACCTATCAAAGCCCAATGAATATCGACTAGAATTGCATGCTCTAAGCATACAATAAAAACATATTTCCTTTAGTAAACTCTAGGGAAACCTTTCACAGATCAATTATCAAGATGTCACTAAAACAATTTCAACTGTCTCAAGAGTTGTGCTTTGTTCTTTCTAGATAGTTGAAGAAAGAAACCATGTTGCAAGAGAAATCTAGATCTAGGAGCTTACCTCCATCTTTAGATAGATTGCTGATTAGTTCTTGAATACCCTCCTTGTCCAGAGTATTTTTCAAGTACAAAGCAGCAGCAGCGACTTCCTCAGGTGTCACCTTCCCATCAAGGTCCCTGCACGAGTGGGACCATGAACGTGTCAGTGTATGATATACAGTAGTAATAACATCTAATTTATCAACTTACACTCTTCAAAACATACCCATAGTGACATGTATCGTACAGTTCATATTTACAGTTTTTCAATATAAAGGCACTATTCTGTTTTCATAATTTTAATAAGATAGTGAGATGTACTTAAACAGCTAAAACAAAGAGAGCCTTTGAATTAAACTATTAAATGCAATATTTATGCTGTTCTTTTTTATATGATTGTAAAACAGATTCCAGTCAAGTGACATTACTGGGATTCCCACCCCAATTATTAGGAAAAGACTGGGTTAATGTCATTGTTGTAATTGGTGGTGGTGGTGGTACCAAGCGGATGCGGACTCTAAACAATCTCATGCATGAGTAGGGATGAGCACTTCTAGGTTCCATACAAGTTCTATCTGGAACCTAGAACCTTCCCATTGGAACAGATTCCTCATTTTTTGAAACCTCGAACCTACCTTGCATGCCATAGAACCTGAAACCTACCCTTATCACAGGTTTTAAGGTCGATTCCAAGGTCTATTCGGATTCCACTTATATTGAATTAAAACCTTTAATGACCACCACTTGTCACTACAATTCATTGACCATAAAGACACGTGGAAAATATAAATATTAATAAAGTAAAAGTCTTGGTTATAAAATGGAAACTCAAATTAGTGCTTTTAAATTATACATTCATCATCGAATGATATGAAATATCACAAGATCTGTCAAGACATGAACCAAGAAAAATATTAAAACCTATTCCAAATTCTAGATTACAGATTCCTGGTTCCAGATTCCTCCAACTAAGAACATGGAACCTACCTGTCAAAACAGGCTCTTCATTTTTTGAACTTGTAACCTACTCTACATGCCGTAGAACCTAGAACCTATAGGTTCCCACCAGTCAAAAATTCTCAGGTTCCAGATTCTACCCTGGAATCATGCTCACCCCTATGCATGAGGCACATTGTCCACTATATCTAACATACCTTGTTCCAATCATAGTTAAAAAAAAAAAAGTTTGTGTTGAAGAGCAAGGAGTCCATCCATCACATTCACAAGATTACTCTCTCCAACCTCAAGCACTCTTCTGTTCCTTTTCCTCTATACTAAAGGTACGGATCACATGGGTCGTTTCCCTTAAGTTGCTCAATCAGGTAACCCAAGCCTTCACTCCTCCACAGATGTTATCTCTTTGTACTCTCTTCCTCTCATATCTAATCAAATGTTCATTTTCTTTATATAGAATTTAATAAAACTTTTCAAAACTAGATCTCTTCAGGGATCTTTTTTAGTGCTTGTGTGTTCCTTTGACCATACAAAGACGGTATATGCTATCATTATCATACAATTAGAATGAAATGCCTTAATTTTCAATCTGACTTCAAATTTTGTCAAATTAAAGTATGCACAAATGTCCTACCATTTGTTGTTTTGGCACTTGGTCGGGTCAAATGAGTCCCCATCTTTTCCAATATGAAATTGTGCACCAATTTTTTTTTTCAAACTAGATTTGCCTTTTCTCCTTCTATAATATATGGCCAACTAGAGCACTTGATAACAGTTTAATTTAGAGATGTTGTTAGTCTATAAGATCCAAAAACCCATCTAAGGCACAGAATTCCTATATCTTATAAGAAATGGAGCAATTAGAGCGATGTAAGCATGTTCCAAACCTATCAAGTAGTCGCCAACGGTCACCAATTACAGCATCAACAGTGTCAATTTCCTTCTCTAGATTCTGAAGCATTGCATCAACCTGAAAATGACAATGGTTACAAGAAAATCATGTAAAACGTGACAGTTGTATGACAATTCCACTCAAGTAGCCACTTTTGGGGGTACTAATTTTTACCTTGTCTATTAGTGCAGATGAAACTGCATCCTGTTCAGCGACTTCATCCATCTGATCATTTTCCTCTCGTGCAGCCTTATATACCCTCATAGCATCTTCCTCACCATCTGTCCCCTCTTTGTCCACAATGCTATTATAGAGTCCTATCTGAACATATGAAGAAATGCATGGAACATTGTAATGATAGACCAACAAAATCCTCTACTTAACCATAGAAATATAGCACACAAATCCTCAAGGATCTGCCTGACTAATGCATCAAAATCAAAAGAATTTTTTATTGCTACATCATTAGTACTCAGATAACTATTGTCCACATATCATAAACCACCAAAAGCAACATGGTAGTCTAAAGTAAGGGGGCAGTGCAAAATAGGAGAAATTCCAGAACTGATAAGCATCTCAAGAAAACCTAAAAGAAGGTTGAGAATGTGTACAAAAAGACAAAACTACACTCCTGTCAATGACCAAAGTACAGGCAACTTCGATGCAAAATTAGATGACAAATGATCCATCCCGCAGAATAGATACATAACAGATCATCTTCTGTCAATGCAGTAAACAGACTATAAAAGATGCAGTTTTCCCTAAGGCAAAATAAAGCCATACCTCTTTATTGACGAGCTGCAAGAACTCCTCACGCTCCCTACTCACTGACTGCAAGAGTTAACAGAGGACAGAAAACCAATTGCTGTCATAAACTGAGAGGACTGTCTAAAACAATGGTTTAGAACACAAATCACAGCATTTCAGGCTCTCATCCTTACAGATGCTGAAGCTAAAACAGCCAAAGCCCGACTTATTTTGCAGAGATGCTCATGCTTTTCTAATGTTCTTGTCATAGCTTGTTTCTGTGCTTCCTCTGCTGTTGGCAGAGTCATCTCCTGTAAAGCCACATCTACCCTACTAACTCCAGACTCCTTAGACCTAGCTTGCTCTTCTTCTTCTCTCTCCTCCTCCTCCTGCAGAATAGAAGTCAAACAACTAAATTCATGACAAGCTGCAGTACAATAGAATTCTGCAGCAACTAAACTAGGGGTGCGTTTGTTTCGCGGAAAACTTCATGACAAAGGAAAATGCTTTCCAAGGAATCATTTTTCAGGGATATGTTTTCCCTTTTTCAGGTAAGGGAATTCATTTTCCTAACTTTTAGCATGTATTATTTCTTTGACCCTAAATGGTTTCCAATGACAGATCATTTTCAACAAACCAAGCACGTGAAATTCCAAAATACTAATTTGCGTAAAATTCTTTCACTCAAACAAAAACACCCTAAATGAAATGCATAAGGCAAGGCTTAAGCTCAGGCCCTTAATCACAGAAATAAACTAAGGAGACCTCTTCCATTCCACTACCAAATTTTTTATTAATTACCTCATATTACAAATACACGACAATCGCATGTAGTGAAACATGTATTAAATGATGGTAGTCTAGTATTAGATTTGTGCAAAATACAATGATGGAAATTTGGAAATGAATAATGACAAAAATACTAATTATCAGCAAAGAGGAACCACAGTGAAAAGTTTTGCCAATTTGCTACAAAGGATAGGGAAAAAAAAAAGGAAAAGAGGAAAACCTTTATCAGTTCTTCTTGCATTGCTAGGTACTCCAATTTCCTTCTTCTTTCTGACACAGAATCTTCAGAAGGTAATGATGTAACACCAACAGTATCCACAACTTCATCTGGAAGTGAAGAAAGTGTAGCTCCAACAGCTTCCTCTGGTTTAACCCGATTAGATACAACGAAGGCCCTGCACATGGGATCCCACAAATATAGCTGAACATATCGCATCAAAGATGAAGAGGAAATATAGGATCAATGAAGAAATCTGGTTAAGTTGTGCTATTGTTTTAAGCACCACTCAACCAGTTAAGGGACAGGTTTAAATACAGCAGGAGCAAGCTTTTACCTGGAAAGGATCAAAAGAGAGGATGGCAAAGAGTGATTCAGTGACAAGTCCAACCAATCACGAAGCTGCAGAAAGCACAACCCTTAAACCACAGAAAAAGCCACACTGCTTTTTGACAGAACTTAATCGACATTACAAAAAATATTTTATTTTCTTCTAGCAGTCACAGGAAAGGCACCATCTATGACCCACTCCGATCAGGAAGTCGGGATTCTAAAGCTGTTCCAGGAAGAAGGAAATTCTAGGAGACAAGGAATAGATACCTCCAAAAAGGTAAGAGCATGAAACCAATTTTTCTCCACGCAAAACCCCACAGTTAAAAGGATGAAGTGAGATAACAGAAAGCACTAACAAAACCTCCATCTTGCATAGAGATGTTAATTATACTAAGAGAAGCTAAGTATATAGCAAGTTACCAATTGAGTGCAATTGCCCTAACTTCTGACATATCAGACAATTCAATTGCAGGTCACCAAACTCAACTGACCTTCTATATTTCTGTAATATATGAACTTATAGATGTAGAGGGAGAGACATAAAACCTAATTTCATACAGAATACATACCAATGACCACACAAGATAAAACCTATTTTTCATACAAAATATATACCTATTTTTCATATAGAATATATACCATAGGTAAGAAAGGTAGGCCATCTTCCTCAAGAGAACTATAGATAAAGGGGAGAAAAAGAAAAACCTGTTGGCGCATGTCTTCAACCGACCGTAATCCGAGCATGCCTCTCTCCCTACAATCTTCACGAAGCTCCTCCTCCGAGAGGGACTCCACCCCCTCTGCTTGAATCAATTTATCATCTTCTTTAATGCTGAAGTTATACCACGGAAGAAATGTGAGGTTCGGCCACAAAAAAATAATAATAATAATAATAATAATAATGTTCATTTCTAATTTGTGCAGACACAAGTTCTTGTCACCAGACAAAATAATGGAACATAAGCAATTTGATTTAGGGCCTGTTTGGTAATCATCCAACCAAGTCGATTCTATTCTTTTGTTCCCGAATAGTTTTAAAACATAATCGTGTTTAGTAAAATTTTATAACTTGGAACAAATTTCTATTTTTTTGTTCCCGAAAGTAGATTTGAAACAAAATCAAGAATAAAATAAAATAAAATAAAAAAAAAAGAGTTGATTCTTGTTCCAGAACAAATCTAAGAATCAAGCCCATAATCTCTTCTTCTTCCCTTTTCTTCTTCATCATCTACCGCCACCGCCACCGATCGCCGGCAACCAGTTTAGCGAGCTCGTCGGGCGGGCGAGGTCCTGGTGAGGCTCTAGCGAGGCCGAGCCTCGGTAGGGCTAGGCGAGCCTCGCGATCTGGCTAAGCCGAGCCTCACCGGTGGCGGCAAGCCTCACCCAAGCCCACCAATGACCAGGAGGGCCTCGCCCCGTCCCAGCCGAGGCTCCGCCCGGCCACCGGCAAGGCTCGGCCAACGAGGGCCGACAATGCTCCGGTAAGGTCGCCAGCCCTCGTCTTCGGCACTCGGCCACTTGAAGAAGAAGAATAGGAGAGAGAAAGGAAAAAAAGGAAAAAAATAACAAAATTATTTAAAAATTAAAAGAAAATGACTTGGAGTATAAATTTTGAGCACGGTACCAAACGCAATTTTATTCCAAAATCAGAAATTTTGGACAGTTACCAAACGGCTTAAAATGCTTAGAAATTGTTCCCGGGAACAGAATCAAAAAAGAATTATTTCTGATCAAAATTTATTCCCGGAAACAAAATCATTACCAAATGCGATCTTAGGAGACTCACATGGCACAGCATTTGCAAAGTAAATGAAACTAAAGTAAGATTGATATTGTACTGGTTCAAGAACGTTTAAGTTTATACATGAAGGAACATGCAGTTCCAGATTCCAACTGCTTTGACAAACAAAAATTAATATTCGGGAAAAAGTCCAAAATGAGAAGGATCCTGTCCAAGGTTGATAAAGCAGGATGCGCAGCAACCATTAAACATAGGTCTTTGCTTAATTAAATGTGTCTTCATGGGTCCTAAATAGATATACTCAATCTATGCCACATAGGCTCTGCACTAGTAAAACATTTTGATCAAATCAGTAGCATTTATACTGAAGGAGAAGTGTTCAAAGCAGAATGTTTGCTAGTGAGACTGAAGTTTCTCGGCTAAAATTAAACACAAGTAATAGCCAAATAGTTTAGCTGGCTGATGAAGAGGAGAACTGCCCTGCTTCTTTGCAAGGATACATATTATTCAACCTGAGTATCTTAGCCATTTCTTGTCAAGTTCAAAGAAAAGATAATTATCCATCATGGGGCTTAAATAGATTATTTTAGAAAGCCTAGCTAAACAGATTTTTGACGCTTTAGTTATAGAAGATATTGAGTGACAGAAACTATAGTTTGCCGCATATCATTAATATTCACAACATAGATTAGCTGTACTATTCACTTGCCTATTGCATTTGATCATCACTCAAATAAGGAAAAAGCGATCTCCACTATCCAAGTCTCCATCATCCCCACGACTCAGCCTCAATTAAATTCAATTTGAAAAGAAAATATCTAGCTCCATACCAACACGAAGCAGCTTACTATTAGTACAAAGCTCAAGGAGGAACTAACAGGGGAGAAGTCCCTATTAATTAACTCTGTTCTCATGTTAGCAAGTCTAGTCCCTAAATTGCTGAAGACATCAAGACTAAAGGAACCCATCGACGACAGGTTAGAAAAAGAAATGAGTATGACAATTAGAGTATTTGAAAGATTTAATTGAAGAAAAACATGTAGATATTTTGACCCAAAACCGCACAAGACGCATTTAAAAATATCAGTCAGCTACCTCATTGAGCAACAAAAGCAACAATGAGAAAAATTAACCAGAAGGTGAAGCTAAGCCTCAAGGTCACGTATCCTTTCCATCTATGATGCCCCTCTTGTTTTTTTTTTTTTTTTTTTTTTTTTTATGATAAACTACATATCATCAATAAGGTAATGATGGCTACTGCCCCCACATAAAACAGCTTGGAAAGGGAGGCCACCCATATATAAAATTATGTGTAAAAACTATTTTATAGCATTTCCAACAAAACTAGAATATGAGAATGAACTTCCACTATAGCAAAATGAAAAATGCATAACTGATTATACCTATAACACTCCCAAGAGAATACTCCAAAGGTTTAAAATACCACCATTAAAACATGGAAGAAATATATTTTAGGGACAATATTCCTGACCTCCGAAGACGCTTACGGAGCATGTAGCGTAAATATGCATCTGTTCCAAATGGGCTGATTCCCATATATTTGCACATGTTTACTAGTCTGGGTCTGAAAGAAGTGAGATGAACCAACAGGAAAAATATGTTATCAGAGCTAGTTCAAGCAAAGAGTTCAGAATTAAAGGAGCACGAGATCAACCTTAAGAAGGCCTACCTATTGATATTATCTAGAGTAAGCTCATCATTGAATAACTTGGCAAAAGCCAAAATTTCTTCATTATTCACTTGGGCACCTGTTCTGACCTGAGAATCGATATATAACAGTCAGATATTAAAATCAGAGGCCAATACCATGAACGAAGGCTTGAGAATCTGTTACTCAACCCTACCCGATTGAGAAACTGATCAAGATCTTCTGCGGTTTGTTTTAATTCACCACTTCTTGAGTTTTGCACTTCTTTAGCCATTTCTTTGACTGTGTCTTGCAGAAACTTGGCATATTCAATTCTTGCATTTAACCTCCGTTTTAGTGCTTCCTGCACATGAACGAGTTTCAATGAAACAACGAAATCTATTTCAAAACAACAATATCCAAACTAAAGATGAATATAATTGTGTCGATATCATCATGTCCATAGGCAATCTAATAAAATTCAATAAAGTGTAAGAAACACAGGAAATATATGCAGCTGGCATTCTCTATGTATATGCAAAGAATATTTGACAGAATATTCCTGCAATATAGCAATTTATACGTTATCGACCACATCAATAATCTTAACACAAATTTAGATGAGTAGGGTCACAATAAGCACACTGTAAGGAAGCCTATGATATTTTTAAATAGGAAGACTCCTTTCTAGCAAAGAAAATCAATGGACATGGTAGCAATAGAAGCAAGAGGAACATGCCCATCCTTAGCAATAAAACTAAAACACCTATATAGATATATAGGGATCTTCGAATGTATAGATTAAGAAGATAGGTGGTCAATTCATTTATAAAGCCCAATGGTTGTAAGTATCAAATTATGCATTGAAAGGTTCCACATTATTTTGGTTCCCAAACAGAAGTGAATTTTTGAAATTGGGAAAAGAAGCCAGCCTTAAGAGGTTCTATTTCACCAACAAAAGTTCCAAGCATGTCAAGCCAACTTCTCAAGGAACCTTAATACCAAAGTTTGAACATAGAAATACAGACCATGAAAAGGGTCAAAGCAATATGTAGGACAGACTTGTTTATGTATACCTGCTCTTTCATCTTGTCTTGAAATGTTGAGGGCAACATATTGGGGAACAACGTGAGAAATACTGGCAGCAGAAATTCCATGAATGGAACGATAATGAACACCGCAAAAGGAACTAGCCTAAAAATATCGGCTGTTGTACGGGTTAGCTGCTGCCTCTCCCTTCTTGATAGACTCTTACCATCTGCAAGTTTTAAAAGCAATCTAGAACTAATCCTCACATCTGCCCACAATAATTTCGTCCCCAACCAGTAATGTTGCAATGTTGACACAAATTCTGCTCTCCAATGCAAAAGTTTCTTGGCCCAATCCTCTCTGCCGGAGAAATCACAAATGCAGCAAGCAGATGCGAGTAAGAAATTCTGTCTACAGACCAAACTATTCCAAAAACTAGGAAACAGATGCTAACCTGCTCATGGAAGCCACGGCTCTCAACGCAGGACCAACCCCCAGGAGTGTGGCCCATGCCCTTTGCAGGAGGGACTGGGCTGCTCTTTGTGAATCTTGCAACTTTTTAGCTTTTGCTTTTGCTTTGGCAGAACTAAGATCAGCAACGGCTTCATCACAATCTTCTGCAGATGCTTCCTTTCTCCTTTTAGCAACTAAATCTTCATTGCCTTCATCGTCGCTACCCAGCTCCTGCTGCTTCGCAGCAGCAGTGGAAGCATGGCGAGTGAAGGGAAGCATCCACCTCAGACCCAAGGGATACATGAGCTCTTGTTGTACATTTCCTCTAACATACCCAGCATTTCCACACCTTCCCCGAAGATGTCCAACTCCATGATTGCTGGGCAGATTCTCTTTCGCAATCAAGAGAGCCGTACTATTACTTTTTCTGTCTACATCGGCAGATGCAAGTTCAGCAATGTTGCTGTAACCATGTAGATCTCTGTAGAGAGGAGCATGCTCATGCCCAAGACATTGGAGATATTGAACTGGGCGAACTGAGGAATACAAGTAATTCGAGATGACGCTCTTCCTCCTGACAAGTGCTCTAGATGCCATCCTCACATGAAGGTCTCCTCAAGAAGAGAAGCACATCCAATTTCTTACCAAGCACCCGATATATCTCAAAAGGGTTACTTTTCATAGAACCACGCTGAGAACAACAACCATGGAGGGAATAATCAGAAGGATGGCTTACCAATCCCGGCACGCTATAACCATGAATAATTAGAACCGCGGAAGGAACAGTAAGAAGGAGGGCTATGTCAACAATTCAGTACACCATAAGTACGAAGACATTTAGTCCTACTTAACAGTAACATCTCACACACAGCAAAAACCACAGACAAGAAAGACAGTCACATCCCAGAAAGGGAAATCCCCCGAACCTACTCATGCGAAAACGACGCCCGACGCATTTCTCTAACGCCGAAAATTCCCGCCCCATTGGATTTGCAAACACACCAAACACGTCGAACCAGAGACAAGACGACGACAACGCGCGATGGGAACAGTATCTGCAGGAGGGAGATACACATACATATGAAATCAAAATTCAAGGGTATCATTAAAATCGCTTTTCCAAAAAACGGGTAAAAACGCAAACAAAAAACAAAACAAGAAAGAACACAACTTTGCGATGATCAAGAAAGAAAAATCAAAATTAATCCTCCGCCGCCGCCATCCACCGCCGCCACAAGCGAGCGGATGAAGAAGATGAGCTCATTGAACGGCACGCGATCCAAAATCAAAGAGACGGAACGAAGAACCAACAACAACGACAACCACTCATCGCGACTTCAAATGCAGAACCGACCGCGCCGCCATGCCCCCATCGATTGCTACCGAAACAGACAGACAGAGAGAGATAGAGAGAGATAGAGAGAGAAAAGGCTGAGAAGAAGCGATGAAACGCACTCACCGATTCGGCTGGTCGCCACCGGAAGCGATCGATCACGAGATGAGCAAAATGGAGAGCTCGATTCGAGCGACGAAGCGGGAGAGCTAGGGTCTCTCTGTCGTCGAAGCTTGCGGGATGGGAGAAACGTTTGTGAGAGAGGTTTAAGTGGGGGACTAGGTGGTGGGGCGGGGTTCGGGTGCGGCGGCGATCCACGGGAAAGGGAGGGGCGTCGCCAGCCGTTCGATCCGTCCGATCGCTAGCAGGGAAAGAATAGTCAAAGGCTTGGAAAAAGGGAGCGCGGGCCCCACGGAGACCCGTGGCGGTTTTTTTGACGTTCGACAGTGCGTCACGTGGAGAGTGATTTTTCCCCGTGCTCGTACGCAAGCCCGTCGCCCATCGCTTCGGATATACGAGGACCTCACGCGATTTCGCCACGTGCCGCCACCCCAAAAAAAAAAATTTGCTCCCGTCAGATGGGGACCGCGCGAGTCTCACGAAATTTAACGGCGGAGATTACGACCGGTCAGGACGGTGTATCGCTCTTGCGTTGTGCGACTCTTAGTGATTGTGGGGCCATCTCGTCGTCACAGTGAAAACAAGCAATTGGCAAGGACAATCCTTATGAGTTATGTTAGAGGAGAGTTGCACTAATAGGAAAAAATGTTAGATTTGAATTATAATCGACGCAAGTGAGGTTGTCACCACGACTCTATCAAGATGCAAGTAAGAATAGAGCTACTATTATTAAATGACAAGCACAATTGAACTTATTCTGAACGAATTAGGGCTTCCTAAAATTGAGGAGAGACTCGGGTTTTCAACCTATACAAAGGGATGCCAAATTCCCTATGTTATGGGGCCATCGAGCACATTATTAACTGGTGGGGTATTGTATGTGGGAAAATATTCCTTCAAATCTTTTAAAATTGTCTTATTGACTTTATGGTATGAATTCTCATTTATATATTAAAAATATAGTAACATCATAGCATGAATGCCGACAGATGATATTCTTTGGAACTTCGTTGGATAGCATGATGTATGGTCTGATTTCAATATGTAAACTTTTTTATTTATAGTATGCTTGACACAAACTTTTTTTATTATAAACTTTTTATTTATAGTAACATCTTCTTCTTCTTTTTCCATGTACCTTTAAGGAAATAGACAATGCTTACTCGAAGGTATCTTACACTTTAAAACCTCAATATTACACAATACCCACAAAGCGTGCAAGGAACATGGAATCATCCTCACAACTTTCGGTAAGTTAATGATGGATTGGCGCAAAAAAATATATGAATTTCTGTTTCTTCACAGTCAAGTATCTAAATTTTAATTTATTCAATTAGATACCTCAATTTTTCAAATTTGACTCAATATAGCTTGCCTTAGATAATTTGCCATATCATGTAATTTCACTGACGTGGCTTACTTAGCAAAATTAAGGCACAATTGATAACGTTTCTCACTTTTTTTCTTTGGTCAAAATAAGGTGGCTCAATCGCTTAGCAAAAATTGTGTTATCTCTATTTTCATATCGTGGGTGATGAGGAGAGAGGAGTACTAGGACAATTTTAGTCATCTAATATGTCTCTAGTTATGTGACGTGACATCACCTGTTACCTCGAAAGGCCATGTTGGATGGCATTGTAGATAATTAACGGCTATTTAACAATGATATTGTCCAAGCTGGCATTTTCCATCCGCAATTTAACAGGGACCTTACATTGACCCACATTCGAAAAATTGAGGTACTTTTTGAACAAAAAAAAAAATTACGTACTCAATTGTAAAAGCAATAAAAGTTCATATGCTACACTATTATTGGTCTGCCCTAAATTTTCAAAAGACTAAGTTTTAAGATGACACAATTAGGGCCTGTTTGGTAACCATCCCAACATCTTGCTGGATTCCGATTTTTGTTAGAATCGCCGTTTGGGACGAGAATCGCGTTTGGTAAAATTTTTGTTAGGAGCAGATTGGGAATAGAATCGAACCAAAAAAAAAGTTGATTCTTGTTCCTGGACGAGTTTGAGAATCAAAAATCAAGAATTTTTTTTTCTTCCTTCGGCCATCTCGCGACCGCCATCTACCACCGCCCGCCACCGTCCGCTGCCCGCCACGCCACCGCCGCCGCCGCCGCCGTCCGCCGCCGCCACTGCCGCCGCCGTCCGCCGCCGCCGGCCGCCGTCCGCCGCCGCCGGCCGCCGTCCGCCGCCGCCGGCCGCCGTCCCGCCGCCGCCGGTCCCGGCGAGCTCGCCGGCGGCTCGCCAGACCAGGGCGAGGTCCGGCGAGCTCGCCGGAGGCAAGCCCAGCCACCGGCGAGCTCGCCGGAGGCAAGCCCAGCCACCGGCGAGCTCGCCGGAGGCTTGCCCAGCCACCGGCGAGGCTCGGCCTCCCAGATCGGGCGAGGCCGAGCCTCGCCGGTGGCCAGGCGGGCCTCGCCCGGGGCGAGGCCGAGCCTTGCCGGGACTGGGTAGGGGCTGGGCGAGCCTCGCGACGCCCAGCCCCACCGGTGGCGAGGCCTCGCCGGGGCCGGGCGAGGCCCGCCTGGCCACCGGCGAGGCTCGGCCTCGCCAGATCTGGCGAGGCCGAGCCTTGCCGGGACTGGGTAGGGGCTGGGCGAGCCTCGCGACGCCCAGCCCCACCGGTGGCCAGGCGAGGCTCGCCTGGCCACCGGCGAGGCTCGCCCAGCCCCGCCGGTGGCCTGGCAGGCCTCGCCCAACCCCGACGAGGTCGGCCTGGCCACCGGCGGGGCTCGGCCGAGCCAGATCTGGCTCGGCCGAGCCTCGGCGGGGCTAGGCGAGCCTCGCCCGGCTGCCGGCGAGGCCGACCGAGCCTTGCCGAGGGCCGGCGACGCTCCGGTGAGGTCGCTGGCCCTCGTCTGGCCGGTCGCCGGTCCGGCGACCGGCAAGAAGAAGAAGAAGAAGATGAGAAAAAGAAAAAAAAAAAAAGGAAAAAAAAAGAAAAAAATGGAAAATGAAAAGAAAAAAATGAAAAAATGGAAAAAAAAGAAAAGAAAACAAAGGAAAAAGTAAAAAAATTATTTAAAAATTAAAAGAAATTGATTTGGAATGTAATTAATGAACACGTCTGCACCAAACGCAATTCTATTCCGAATCAAAAATTTTGGACGATTACCAAACGCTTAAAATCTTAGAATCAGTTCCTAAATGTAATCAAAAAGAATCGGTTCGATCGAATCGCCCCTAATGTAATCGTTACCAAACGCGCCTTATTCGTCTATTAATCTAGAGGATTGGAGATAGTCAAAATTGTTTTTTTTATTATGAAACAGAAATGGCAATAAACAATTGATTTTCTCCATAACTGAACTAAAAATATTTCTTATTTTACTTTCGAAAACAGAAAGCATCGTTCGCACTCTGAAATTCTATAGAATTTTAGAGAGAACCAATGTTTGGAGAAACTTTCAAGAATGCTTGTATTGCTTGGATAGAATAAAATGAAAGAAGGCACCCTCTCTCTCTCTCTCTCTCTCTCTCTCTCTATATATATATATATATATACCTCTTTTTATGACTATAGATTTACGGTCCGATCTTATGGTTCAAATGAACAAGATCGCATCCAAAGACGAGCGATTTAGGACCCCAGAATCATGCGCTTGTATCCTCCATACTTCTTGCGAATAATGAGCTGCAAAAACTGTGCACCCAAATGCCTCTTAGCTTTGCCAAGTTGCCCCTTGCACTTCCATATATCTTTCACCAACTCACGGTGAAAAATAATAAAACTCGGTTTCTATCGTGTCATATGACACAAATCCCTCATGCCAAATTCAAATTTATTTAATTTCTTATTGTGTAAACGGATCGAATTGAAAAATGCCAACTGTAGTGGCGATACCCATAATGCATGATATGATTCCTCCTATAAGCAGAATCAATGCTAGTTTTAAAACTTTGGAATTAAACTTTAGATAATCACAAAATTGAAAAAGGAAAAAAAAAAAAAAACTTATGGTTGGTATCTACAGGTTTTGATTTTGTATTATCAAAATAATTGCAGCTTAGGAAGGAGACACCAGAGTTGGGAATTCCAATATGCTTTGGAATTAGATTTGCCTGGTCGTAATAGAATATATAAGTAGTAAAATTAAGTTATCTTGAACTTGTAATTTGTAAATAATATTAGGTATGGCCCCTGTTATCATTATTGTTGTTATTTTCATGGTCGTAATCATCTTTTGTTGAGTACATTATATCTATTTTTTATTATTAAGATAGGAACCATTTGAATACATTTTGATGATACATCATTGAACTTGTTTTTAGTTTACTTAAAAGTTTCTTAATTAAAAGCAACGCAAGTAATATATATCTACTAAAATCATTATGATTACACAACGTTTATCATGTCCAGTTGCTAGATGAATTCGTATATTTTGGTAATTCCATAAACCTATCGATTGCAAAATGAGATACAGATTAATACAAATGGAATTTCGGGACAACTTGTATTTTAAGTGATTTTGAAGATAACCTTGAGGAGTCTTGATTAATTCCATTATAAGGAAGAAAAAAATGCACGTTGTCAAATAGAAGAGATAGTGATTTTTTTTTTTTTTTTTGTGCGTCAATAATTCTTATTTTCGAATTTGCTAGGCCAAATTTTTCCTTTTGGTGACCATTTTGGATTTCTAGGACAGGAGAAGCTACTCATAAGGTCAAAAATGAGAACCGGCGCAAAGATTTAAGGGCAATACGGTCATTTTGTTATCCTCATACAGTGTAAAAAAGAGCTAGGGTTTCGCTCTTTTCTCCAACCCGACAGACCTCCGCCGTCCTGCTTCCTCCGCCGCCGCCGTCGCGATCTCAGGTGCGACGCTGCTACCCTTCGAGCCCTCATCCTTCTGCCAACCGCATGTTGTTGTCGGTTTCTGATGAATTTGATCCTGGTCTTGCTTTTCCGCGGCTGATTTTGAGTAATTTGAGCTTGGATTAGGTTGGCAGATGTGGTTTTATGATCTTGTCGCCGAATGCTTCGTGCACTGTTCTCGTTAGTAATGATTAAGCGCTGCTGCTGCTGTTTTACATCTTTGTTCAGTTCATGGAAATTGCTTGAGCGTTTACTTAATTTGTACAGCTTGAAGTGGTGGATTCAAGCCTTGATTCTTTTGAGGTATTCTGGCGGGTTTAGGAAAAACGAAATCGTGTTCCGCCGTTTGTTGTCGTGCTATAATCGTGTTTGGGGTGGTTTTGTGCGTACCCAGATGATTACGGGGCATCGACCGAAATGACCCGTGACATAGAGCTGCTTAGTTTTCCCTTTTCTTTTTTCCTTTTTGTGAGGTTATCTTGAGAATGCCTGCCCCTGATTATGGTCGTGATGGCTTAGTTATGAGTTGTAATAATTCTAGATCATAACTATGAGTAAATTTATGATTTATAAAGGGGATGTTATTTCCATCCCTTGTATGATTAAATCCACCCAATCTTCACCAAAAAGACACAGATTACCCTCTACATTTAATTGCGATTTAAATCGGTGGTCTCAAATTTATTTACTTTCCTTATTTATCCATTACTCAAGAATTTCATATGTTTAGTTTTGTATATGGCAGATTTTATATATATATATATTAAAGGCACAATGTCTTTATTTATTTATTTATTTATTCTAAGGTATTACTTCCATAAAAATTTGTTTTGTCAAAACTAAAATTTCCAAAAAAAAAAAAAAAAAAAAATCTACTTCTTTTCTACGTTGTCAACTAAATTTATGAATAAATTGTAAAGTCAATGAAATTTAATTAAATCAAATGAAATTTAATTAAATTAAAACATTGCATAAAGTAAGATTTTTTTGAAAATGTAAATGAAATATCATTATTTTGGTTTGACAAAAATTAACGTCATTCATGATTTGTTTACAAAAAATAATATCAAGATACCTTATTGTACGTAATGTTTTTAGTATATTCCTAGACATTCCTCTAACGTATTGCGTGCTCTGTATAAAAATATCTCACCAATTTAGTAAGGAAAAATGTAAATTTCTTGATATAGTAAATAAAGAGACCCAATATATGTTAATCTTACCAAGGAAGTGAGTTTTTGATATAAGAGGGACAAAAAATAATGAGGTCATTATAAAATCAATGATGAAGAATAGACTTTTCAATTTTTTATTATATCACAAAATGTCTCTTTTCCTTACTTTGAGTAAGATAAATTTACACGGAGCATATAAAACATTATAGGAATATCTGAGAATTCGCTTATCTTTTAATTCACTTAAAAATAAAACTCGTGAAATGATTAATTATGATAATTATCCTAAATAAAAAATAGAAAAAAGTAGAAAAATTGGGGAGGAGGACCATTTCCTAAAAATTGCAATTGAAAGATCGATGGCAGTTTTGTTCTTTTAGTGTAAATGGGATGTATTTAATCATTTTTTTGGTCGAATAATTTAGTCATTTATAAGGTAAAAATAGCGTCGCCCTTTATAAATTACAGGCAATAATGTGAAGTGAAAATACAGACGCAAATAATTTTCCAAATTGGGAGACAAATTAGGGTTTTTGGCAACTCCTCCCGAAGGGAAAGAGAGGGGGTTTTGGCTTGAATTCAGACCCCGCACGCCCAAAACCTGAAGCGACTCGCCAAACTCTCGATCGCCACTCTCTCTCCAACGCGAGTACTCTCTCTCTCTCTCTCTCTCATCCACTGTAATTCGTCTTTAGTTGAATGAAAACCTGCTGAATGAGATTTATGCGAACTTTTGAGGCCATTTTGCCTTCGTTTTTGAAGGTCGAGAACTGTCGGATCCATTTTATGAAACAATCTTTCGATGTAGGACTGATATCACGTATACACGGTCCGGGTCTGCTTTACAATCATGGGTAGCTGTTGGTTTTTAAATTCGTTTGCCAGAGAGATTAGTTGGTCATGTATCCATATTAAACTATTGTTGTTTCTGCTAGAGGAAAAGATTAGATCTTTTTTAGCTGAAATTAAGAGTTGATTATGGGCAAGTGTTCTGCGACTTGAGTTTGTCGTGTGAAATCTGGGCAAACCGGACAAACTCCGTGTAAACTGGACTTCTCCTGTTATTTAGGATGCTCTTGGTATAGGAGAAAATAGAAGAAATTACAGTGTCAAATGGTTTTTTCCCCTGGGTGTTTTGAGAAATTACTCAGAAAAGCTCTAGAACCAAGATGCTGTATTTGGTTTGCTTGTTAAAGATGTTGGTATTATAGCACTTGTTGGAATTCTCAATTTGGCATCGATCAAGCTAAAGCAAATCATGCAATGGAGATGACTGGATATTTGTTAGTGTACTTACAGTTTTCTTTTTGTTCTTTCTTTATCATTTTGAACTCCTACTTCAACATGATTGTTCTCCGGGATCATGTTTTGCTTCCCTGTTTCTGTTTAATGTTTCTTTTGTGTTATATAAATTGCCGTGTAGGTCCCCTGTTTGTTTTCTCTTCCCATTTGGCTGAATCAAAATGCTGTCTTCTACTCTGTTGATACAGGCCCAGTGTTGCATTCTTCAATCTTTTTTGACTTGCTGAATGGTAGCTCTTCAATTTAGTGTTGCTTTGCTTCTTGCATCTTATCAAATTAGTTGCTTTGATTTTGTCTGTAAATCTTTCCATGGAGTATTAACCGTGCCTCAGAGATTAACTTGTAGAGTGTATATTAATGCCCTTGTTTTCTGGTTTTTCACTTTTAATTCTTCCAATGGGATTCAACCATTCTCTACATGTACGTCTGTCTTCCAACAATTTGGTCCTCACAGTGGGTATCCACTCTTCATAGACATCGCTTTAGTAAAAGTTAATTTTTTGCAACATACGGACTATATGCTAGGCTATTGAAAGCCAGTACCTCATACTCTCTTTCTAGGTTCTTGTATGTGTGGGTAGCTGCTATTGTTGGTGCCTTTTTCTTTGCATCAATATAGATACACGTTGACTTACTTTGGTTAGCTGCACACCTGAAGTATCCTTCTCCCCCACACTGTTCTTTGCTTTACTTTTTCTTCCTATTTATATCAGTTTATCATTTAAGAGGATTTGAAACTGTGCAAAGAACAGACGTGCAAACATGAAGAAAATGATAGCCCTTGGCTTTGAGGGGTCAGCCAACAAGATTGGCATTGGGGTGGTCACTCTTGATGGCGATATTTTGTCTAATCCACGTCATACCTACATCACTCCTCCTGGACAAGGCTTTCTTCCACGAGAAACCGCTCAGCACCATCTCCAGCATGTACTTCCTTTGGTCAAAGAAGCTCTGAAAACTGCCCAAGTGACTCCTGACGACATTGACTGTCTTTGTTATACAAAGGGTCCGGGCATGGGAGCCCCTCTGCAAGTTTCTCCTATTGTCATTAGGATCCTTTCACAGCTGTGGAAGAAACCAATTGTTGCTGTTAATCATTGTGTGGCACATATTGAAATGGGCAGGATTGTGACTGGTGCTGATGATCCGGTTGTGTTGTATGTAAGTGGTGGGAATACACAGGTTATTGCTTACAGTGAGGGAAGGTATCGAATTTTTGGAGAGACTATTGATATTGCTGTTGGAAACTGCTTGGACAGATTTGCTAGAGTCTTGACACTGTCCAACGATCCTAGCCCTGGATACAACATTGAGCAGGTATGTCACCAGCAGTGCGCATGAAGGTCTCTGGTTTGTGCATTCAACGTTAAGTTGGACTTGTGGCCTTTTGCTGACCTTCAGATATTTCATTGATGTTAGGATTTAGTCAATTGTTGTGTCATGTATTTGGGACTTTGGTTTTCATTATGCATATGAATAACCTCTTAGAAATGCTATAATGGCACTTATAATAGACTTTGGCCTTGCACCTCATGCTAGTATTATACATATGAATTTATGGCCTGGAATGCTGTGTGTCCAATTGTCCAGTACCAACATTTCGCAGAGAGAATACTTTGCTGGAGTGTGGTCTTTAGGAAAGACAACAAGAAACGAGTGTCATTGAGAAGCAGTTAGCACGGCCTTAATGGAGGATAACATGAGAAAAGTTCATTTTAGTCATTTGAACACATGAAAAGATAACAATGTACAAGCTCTAGTGAGAATGTATTGATGTTAAGTTGGGAATGTTGGTAAAAAATTTTGGAAATATCTTACAAAATGTAGATGGAAGCTTCAACAAAGATCTTGAGTATTTGGATCTCATTGAAAACTCATTGAATGGAATATGACAACATTAACTGATTCTTATAGAGGGCTGCAACTGGTAGAGAAAGGGTCTCGTCACTGTGATTATTTGTAAACGTTATATATGTTATTACGGTGGGTATTATATGGTTCGTAATTTTCTATGCATCATTCCCATTATTGAGTTAGGATCCCACTCTGTTTGCCTAATATTGTGGATTCGTTGATTATCTTGTTTTGCCTTCTCTAAAATGGGCGTAGTTTACCGTTGTTTTTCTTGTGTTGTTGCTTTCTTGCTAAACCCTTTCATATCATGAGAATGGAAGTACTTTCTTCCTCCTGTTAACTGATACGCCTCTTATCTCTACTAGCTTGCCAAGAAGGGAGAACAATTCATCGATCTTCCTTATGTTGTTAAAGGGATGGATGTATCTTTCAGTGGAATCTTGAGCTTTATCGAAGCTACTGCTGAAGAAAAGCTTAAAAATAATGAGTGCACCCCTGCAGATTTGTGCTACTCTCTACAGGTACATTGGACTTGCATCCATCTCTAAAAATTAGCAGTTTTTAACTTTTTACTCGCTTAACTGCATCTCTGGAGAGCCACCTTTGTTCCGACAAAATATTTGAGCTGAGATTAAAGTTTTTCTTGATGCTTTATGCTGTAGGAAACACTTTTTGCAATGCTGGTGGAAATCACGGAGCGGGCAATGGCACATTGCGACAAGAAAGATGTTTTGATTGTCGGTGGCGTGGGTTGCAATGAGCGGTTGCAAGAGATGATGAGAGTTATGTGTTCGGAGCGAGGCGGCAAATTGTATGCAACCGACGATAGGTACTGCGTTGACAATGGTGCTATGATTGCATACACCGGACTCCTCGCTTATGCTCATGGGACATCGACTCCATTAGAGGAGTCGACTTTCACCCAAAGGTTCCGTACGGATGAGGTGCACGCGATCTGGAGGGAGAAAGAGGAATTGAAGAAAGCGAATGGTACTGCAGGCTAAGATGAGATGCCTGGATTAGTTTACGCAGCCGTATATAGCAGAAGAGACTGAAAGTATATAGCAGAAGAGACTGAAACTAGGATTCCTATTTAATGCAACAGCCTTTAATTACAGAAAGAAATGCTGTTTATTAATGCAGGATGTTTACTTTAGCTTTTTGCACTTAAGTGATAAACAATTGTTCATTTTGACTGGGAATTACTCCTAATTGTAGTTACTTCTTTTTTTCCCTGAAAACATATCTAAGTACAACGTGCCTCATCGAGCCTGGAGGAGTCAAAAGCAATATATAAGCAGTTGTCAAAAATCTAAAGCTTCGATGAAAAAATAAATAATTTGAAAAATATTTTCTTAAATTGATAAATTGTATTGCTTAAAATATATAATTATTGTCAATAATTTATATATAAATATTTTCATAAGTAATAATA
The DNA here is from genome assembly GCA_014182375.1 of Eucalyptus virginea. Lineage (NCBI taxonomy): Eukaryota > Viridiplantae > Streptophyta > Magnoliopsida > Myrtales > Myrtaceae > Eucalyptus > Eucalyptus virginea. Next base: position 15,079,192 of record CM024516.1, on the reverse strand, counting down.
AATTTCATTTGACATTTTTTAAGAAATACGACTGATCATTTTTCAAAATATTTATTTTTTTGCGAAATAAATGCATTCTAGGAAGTAACACTAGAATCCCACTTTCAAAACCTTCGGCAGCACACCTTGAAGATACTAGCAAACCATGTGAAAAATATCACAACAAAAAAATTAATTTATTATTATATCAACTCATCTCTCTTCGCATGTCATTCCACCTTTCTTTTTCGTTCTTTGTTTTTTCTTTTTTGCCTTTTCTAGTTTTTCGTGTCATCTTCTATATTGCGGCGGTCGTACTCACTGAAAACAAGCTAATCAGCGGCGGCAACCCTTATGGCCCTGTCGGAGGAGAGTGGCACTTTTGAAAAAAATATTCAATTTGAGCTATAATCATCGCTTATTTTGAGTGAAGTCGTGATATCATGGCGCAAGTAAGGATAGAGCTATTATTATTCAATGAAAGGGCACAGTTGAACATATCTTGCAAACGAATTATGACTTTCTAAAAGTGAGGAGAGACTTGGGTTTTTGACTTGTATAAAGAGATGCCAAATCACTTTAGACTAAATTCTCTACCCCACCGGGCCATTGAGCGCATTATTAACCTGTGGGGCATTGTACTTGGAAGAATATTCCTTCAAATCTTTTAAAATTATCTCATTGACTTTCAAATATGAATTCTTATTTATATATTAAAAATATAGTAACATCATACCATGAATACCAACATATGATGCTCTTGGGAATTTAGCACGATGTGTGGTGTGATTTCAATATGTAAACTTTTTTATTTATAATATGTTTGATGCAGATTTTTTTGTTAAATTATGATGATATCATATCTTGCACTTTAAAACCTCAATATTACATAATACCCACGAAGCGTGCAGGCACATGGAATCATTCTCACAACCTTCGGTAAGTAATTATTCAATTAGATACCTCAGTTTTCAAATTTTCTTAAATTGATAAATTGTATTGCTTAAAATAAATAATTAATAAAAAAATATTTTTACTTTAGCTTTTTGCACTTAAGTGATAAGCAATTATTCATTTTGACTGGGAATCACTCCAAATTGTAGTTACTTCTTTTTTTTTTTCCCTCAAAACATATCTAAGTACAAAGTGCCTCGTGGTCATTAATGGCATTGTCGTCGAGCCTGGAAGAGTCAAAAGCAATATATAAGCAGTTGTCAAAAATCTAAAGCTCTGATAAAAAATAAATGATTTTCTTAAATTGATAAATTGTATTGCTTAAAATAAATAATTAATAAAAAAGTGTTTTCATTATTATTAACAATTCATGTCTAAATATTTTCGTAAGTAATAAAAAAAAATCATTTGGCATTTTTTAAGAAATACGAATGATTACTTCTCAAAATATTTATTTTTGTGAAATAAATGCATTCTAGGAAGTAACACTAAAATCCCACGTTCAAAACCTTCGGCAGCCCACCTTGAAGATACTAGCAAACCATGTGAAAAAAATCACAACACAAAAATTAATTTCATTATTATTTCAACTCGTCTCTCTTCGCATGTCATTCCACCTTTCTTTTTCGTTTTTTTTTTCTAGTTTTTCGTGTCATCTTCTTTATTGCGGCGGTCGTACTCGCTAACGCCATAGTCACATCACAACTTCTATCAAAATCGGCATATGAAACGGTCTTCGTCCTATTTGATCCTCTCGTTCATGACAGTGAAAACGGGCTGATCAACGGCGGCAACCCTTATGGGCCCTTCGGAGGAAAGTGGCACTTTTGAAAAAAATATTCAATTTAACCTATAATCGACGCTTATTTTGAGTGAAGTCGTGATATCATGGTGCGAGTAAGGATAGAGCTATTATTATTTAATGAAAGGGCACAGTTGAACATATCTTGCAAACGAATTAGGACTTCCTAAAATTGAGAGACTTGGGTTTTTGACCTATACAAAGAGATGCCAAATCACTTTGGACTGAATTCTCTGCGCCACGGGGCCATTGAGTGCATTATTTATTGTACTTGGAAGAATATTCCTTCAAATCTTTTAAAATTATCTCATTGACTTTCAAGTACGAATTCTCATTTATATATTAAAAATATAGTAACATCATACCATGAATGCCAACATATGATGCTCTTGGGAATTTTGTTCAATAGCACAATGTGTGGTGTGATTTCAATATGTAAACTTTTTTATTTATAATATGTTTGATGCAGATTTTTTTTATTTATTAAATTATGATGATATCATATCTTCTTCTTTTTTCATGTACTTTCAAGGAAAGAGACAATACTTACTCGAAGGTATCTTGGACTTTAAAACCCCAATATAACATAATACCCACAGAACGTGCAGGCACATGGAATCATTCTCACAACTTTCGGTAAGTTAAAGACGCACTGGCACAAAAAATATATGAATTTCTGTTTCTTCACAGTCGGGTATCTAAATTTTAATTTGTCCAATTAGAAACCCCAATTTTTCAAATTTGGCTCAATATGGCCTTCCTTAAATAATTTACCATATCATGTAACTTTGCTGACGTGGCTTACTTAGCAAAATTAAGGCACAATTGATAACGCGTCTCATTTTTTTTCTTTGGTCAAAATAAGGTGGCTCGCTCACTTAGCAAAAATTATGTTATCTCTATTTTCATACCGTACCTGTAACCTCGAAAGGCCACGTTGGATGCCATTGTAGATAATTAACGGCTATTTAACAGCGATATTGTCCAAGCTGGCATTTTCCATCCGCAATTTAACAAAGACCTTACATTGACCCACATTTGAAAAAATGAGGTACTTTATGAACCAAAAAAAAATAAAAATTACGTACTTAATTGTAAAAGCAATAAAAGTCCATATACTTGCGGTCTTATACCACTTCAGTTGATCAAGGATCTGCGTTACTTCTAGTCTGGTGATGGATGTCCTAATGACTTTGGCTTTTTCTAATATACAGTATGGAAACTAAGAACTATCATAAAATAATCCTTTCACATATTACACATACATAACAATGGAGCTGCTTCAGCTCCATATCAAGAACAAAAACTAGACCTTATTACTTTTTCATTCCGAGGTCTCTTACGTAGACATTATTATATATTCAACGTGGTTGCTCCACAACTGAACGCGAAAATGACTTCGAACATCGTCTGCTTCCTTATCCAGTAGTGTAGAGTGCTTCCTCTCATTTCCTACATATAGTACAAAACATATGACTTAACATTGATTGAAGTGTTTTGTGCAATGATGACAGTCATGTCATGTTCCAATGCAACGATGGCCTCATGCCAGCTTGCCTAGTAGTAAATCTATGTATTCTCACAAAGTTTTAGGGTAAGTTTCAGTGAGTGATCCTGCTAAACAAAGGACTCGAGCATGGTCTTGGCTTGTTTGCTTCTATTTTCAAGCTACAATACTTGGCTATCGACCAGTTGCAACGATCACAACTACCTAGTTGCAATCAAATAAGTGGCTATTATCTATTATTATACTCACCACAGGTACATTTATCACTCGTCACACCTTATCTTCTTCATTGCCAGACACATCAATATTGCCGTTGCCCCCTACCCATCATGCCATTTAGACAGATAAAGTCTCACTATCAAAGGAAAAAAAGGAGAAGCGTACCAAGGAAGCTTGAATGTATCCTTCCACCAGCCCTGCCTGGAACAGTTTGCAACTATCTTGTCCAAACGGACGATAATTTCAGAAAAAGTTGGCCTCACGACAGACTCTGGATCCCAGCATTCCTCTATTAACCTACACAGTTCCAACATGCCCATGCAATAGCATGCTTGAGAGTTAGCGACCATCAAGAAATCATCCATGCTCTAGAGAAAAAATACAGTCATGATTATCAGTCATCGCTTATTGATCACCATTCTTAACAACTAAACGCAGTGGTGTCATGGCCACAGCCCTTTCACCAAACCAAGAGTAAGCAAGGTGGAGGAAAGAGAAAGCTGGTAGTTTCGACTCGGTGTAAATAAGTCAGCCTCAATTTGTAATGTACTTACTCTTTCAAATCAGGAGGGTAGTTTTTAGCTTTGATCTTGAAAGGCGGTCGTTTTCCTTCTAAACATATCATTTTGGCTGCCTCTTCTGGAGAACTCGGATAGAAAGGCTGAGCTCCTTCAATCATCTATGCCAATGTGAAAGCACGTGGTTAACATTTCAGTGGCGGTGACCGATATTAATCATCATATAAATCTGAGGCATGTGTCAAGCACCATATGAATGCATAATTAACTCACTAAATCAAACAAATATCATGCTTCGGTACAAGAGCCAAAAATAAATTTGTCTGGCAAAGCAACAGCTTCTGGGAAGAATTATAACTGCGTTTGTGGACATGTTAAACTGCATTGAAGACATTGAACACATGGATGTGTTCAATTTTATCATGGTAAAAGTCCAGCGTATAACATTTACCTCATAAAGAATGAGACCAAAGGAAAATGCATCCACACTTCTATCAAATATTTCATCCTTATAAACCTCAGGTGCCACATATAAACCTGCATAGGACGGATACCATGAGTAAAGCTTGATGAAATCGCATTGGAATCATGAATCCAATCACTTAGAATTGGATGATGCCAATTCTATTGAACGGAAAAACTATAAACTGGATGAGTAGAATGATAATATCATCACGAGAGGACTAAATTTCTGCATTCACAAAAGACTGGCCTGCATTTTGGGGAAAGATGTTGAAAACTGATAATTTCTAGGAGTTTATCCATCTAGGATCCTATAATGGAAAGTTTTGTTGCTTGATTAGTAACAACACCTTTTTTACAATTCAGCACTCACATAGATGTAAAACGATTTAGTGCTCAAGGAGTCCAACCAAAGATATCAGTATTTGGACTAAATTTTTTGACTATACATCCAAAAGTTCATTTACAACCAGAATTAAATTGCCACAAGGACGCTAGTTTTTTAAGCAGAAAATTTAGTAGCGACATCAATTAAAAAGTAACTTTTTTTCCTGTATCATTTAAGCCTGAATTGGTACTTTTCCATTGTCATTATATGTCTGAGCACTCTGATTAAGGAACTAATTAGATAAAATAAAAAATTCTAAACTTACGTGACAATTCAGCTTGAGTCCCAGGCTGTGCAAGTTTTGCTTTATCTGGGGATACTCTTGCAAAACTTATCAAACCAAATCCAGAGATCTTTAACTGACCCCCACTATCCAGCAAGATATTTCTGGCACCTTATCAATATTTCAGATATTAAAGCAAAGCAGATCCGAAAAACAAAATTTATATCCATTTCGCAACAGTATAATAAATTATCTCGAGCATTTAGTTGTCTTACTTAGGCTTTAAGTCACAGTGGATGATGGGATCTGGTTTACATTCATGGAGATAATTCATACCCCTGAGATTATGGGATCAAGAAAGAGAAGTTTATAAATTGTAATCAGATACACTGTACTACAATAAAAGAGAAAATTATAATACAACCAGAATCCTTAAATGCAGATATTATTAGCTTCATGAATGTACCTTGCAATATCAAGAGCAAACCGTAGAGCTTTAGGTGGAGAGAGACGCCCTTTCTTCTGAAGATAGCTTCCAAGATCACCCTGAAACACCAATAACAATATGCATAATAGCCATTAGGCAAGAAAGTGAACAGCCTTAACCAAAATAGCTTTCTTGTACTCTTCAAAAAATTGGAGGGAATTTGTGGAAAACCATAGATTCGGCAACGAAAAGTTTCACTATAATAAGAAAGTTCCAAAAAGAATAGATTTTACTGATACTAATAAAGAGGCTCCAATTTAAAGGCACTGAATTTTAGAGTGTCAAAATATATGAAGAAAATTAAGGATTAAAAGGAATCTATGCCTGGGAACAACCTTTTACTGCATAGGAGGACATCCATTCTATAAGCAACACAATAGCCTCACATTCTCATTGTATAAAAGGGTATTAGTCATAATGGACATTAACCCTTGGAATGATTAGTTTTCCTACTTTAGTCGTGAGCATTAGGTTTGGCCCAAATTTTCAAAACTTCCGTTCTTTTTTTCTGTTCCGGTGTTTTAGATGAGGACCTCTCCAGCAGTACCGCTTTGAGCAGTCTCCTCAGTCAAGATAGCTTAAGCAAGAAACAAATTTTGGTTCTCTCTTTATACTCTTCATCGTGTCCCAGATTTAATAGTATGACATGATTGCTCACCCACTTTAGAACATGGATGCAAGCCGTTCCATTATGAACTTTGGCAGGAAAATTTATTTACTTTCACTGACGACACTCAAGTCCTAACATTTCCTCCCAATTACCTAAGAAGACGATGGAATAAGACACATAATTTACTTACAAAGAAGACACGCACAGCAGCACAAATGCGCCATACATATGAACACAGTGGGGGAGAGAGAGAGAGAGAGAGACAGAGAGACTCACTTTTGGATGGTACTCCAAAACAATCATCATGGGCATGTTTTGAGTGACAGCTCCAACAAACTGAACCACATTCGGATGTCTCACCTTTTCCAGTAACTCTAACTCATGCTTGAAAGCATTGCTGCTCATAAAATAAATAAATAAAGTTCATTGAAGGCATTTCCAGTCACTACGGAACTAAATCACACAAATTCAAGAATTGCAATGTGTCTCTAGGCACAGAGAATGGTGCTGTAAATTGTGAAAGTGAATACAACTCTTGTGAACTATAGGGAATTTAGTAACGCGCAACAGAGCAACAAATAGAGGAGATCCAGCAAAATAAAATCAAGATGTTCTCTATTCTAACACAAAGGATTTCCATGGCTCAGATTAACAATAGTGGCCTTGCTTTTTAAGACAACAAAGTGCATACTGAAGTTAAGAGCACAGATTAGTTTATTAAGTAGTATAAATATATATATGACACACGTACTTCTTAATAGATGAACAATTTCAATAATACTAAAGCTTTATGATTTCAAAGCTAGGTAAAGACATAGTCCTCCTGCTCCTATTTAAGTTGTGCCAATTAACATGCAAGTAAATGATGCACCAACCGGATGCCCAAAAGACTGCAATGAACTGGGGAGAAAATAAACCATCTGCATTACACTTTTAGACTAAATAATCAGATGACCATAAGTGGAAACTAGCTGAAAAGGATGACAATGCGGCAATGTGGTGGAAAAGGCACACATACAGCGATAATGAAGTACTTGCTAGTACATAAGAGGACATCATAATAGTAAACCACATTCCAAATGAAGTGAATAAATGCATGTCATTCGCATTATATGTTATAACCACAATACATTGTGTAATGAACAAAGAAATATTCTGAGAGTGCAGACAATGATATAGGAACTCACATGGTCTCCGCGTCTGAGTAACTGTCCTTATCCAGTATCTTGACAGCAACCTTTGTCCCATTCCATTTAGCTACTTGATATGTTCCCTGTTTAAAAGGAAAAATATATAAGTACTTGAATAACCAAAATTTCTACCAACAAATGTTCACTAAAGAGATGTCAAGCTAGATTAGCCATGTAAAAGGTAATACTCAAGTTTGCTAAGGGCCCACACGATACACGAGGCTCTTTTTCAATAATTTATTGTTGTGAGCACTCAGAATACAGAATACCATCTCGAATTTATGTCCAAGCTGTCCTAACCCAAGATCACTCAAAACATTCTTAATGATTATGCATTTATATTGTTTTCTGAGCAAGATTAGGACATATGGGTAAATGGACCTGAGCCTGCCAAAATAATAGTGGAGGAAAGCAATGTCATGCAATTAATTTAAAAAGCTTCCCAAACATAAGTCACAAAAGCATTATGATTTCTGAAGTTACCTAGGTTACATATCAAGGATAGCTCTAGTATCTGAAGTAAAACAGGAATGCAGAAAATATAATTCTTCACACAGAAAATTCTTATGTCAGAATCTATTTTGTCAGACAGAGAATACATAAAGTACAACTAAGCTGAGCACTAAGGAAAAAATTCTTACGTCAGAATGTATTTTCTCAGACAGAAAATATTAGCGTATAGAATGTATAAAATGAGAGTAACAAGGTCATTGATATGAGACCAGTTGCTAAGGTTAACTTTAGTGTTCCAAAATGCTATATGTACAAAAAGGAAACTTATTTTCCATATTGCACATTGCTGTTCAAAGAATTTATTTCAGTATCTCTCTTTTTAACGTCTTTTGGACAGGAGAAGGTGTTCTGTTGAGTTAAAGGACTTCATATAAGTTTCTTTAACTTGACCATTGTGCTATCAGCCTAGTGGACTGAATCCCTCTTCAAAGCCGGGAGGGGAGGGGTTTGATCCCTCACCTAACCCTTCACTTCCACATCTCGCCCCACAAAATGATTCTTGTCCAACGATGCTGCTTTGAGATAAACCAATGGCTTTTTTCCATTGTGCAAGCAAGATCCCACCTTAGGGAGAAGAGTTTTAATCTTCCCTCAGTATTCAGGTTGGACTTATCCAGGTACAGTGGTATGTACCCCGCTGCACCTCTGCGGGGACTTCACCACAGCAATCAGCAGAAGCAAGGACTGCGTGGGTTCTCCCCATGATCATCAAAACAAAAATTTGAGTTTCTTTGATTCAGGATTATTTATCTACGACGAAATATGGTACAATTTTACATTTCTTCGACAAATAAAACTGATATTTTGAATATAGTCAAATGGGCATTGGTTTTTAAGAAATGGAGCTATTTAAAGGTCACCCATCAACTATGGTGAGGAAGAGAAACGTGCCTTTGAAACACCGTCGCCCTTCCGAACCTGAAGTTCTAAAGGATTGAGCTCATATTCTGGAACTTCCCGAGGGTTGGCAACGGTCATGGGTGTTCTTCTTGTTTTCTGGAAATACAGGACAAAGCCTTACGTTAGCATTTTTTTCTGTGGTATAGACCTCAAGTGATCAGATAGGAAGATAGATTAAATCATACGGGGACTTTGGCTCCACGAGCTTTCAGAATGTTGTATACTTCCGGATTTCCATAGTATTTCGCATCGGCAGCTGCCTGTCGAGACAAAAAAAATCCTCAATTACGACCGAGCTGGAGGCAGATTAGTATAAATCACAACATAGAAGTCTGACTCCATTTAAGGCCATTATGATATGCAGTGTCCTCTTCACAATTCAGCAAGAAAGAGCAACTCCCAGTTAATGCTTCGTGTTGGCATTTATTCTTGTACTTTACTGACAAATCTGTGGGATAAAGACTTCCCAATGCATCAATTTCCTCGGCCGTATATTTTAGCGGAGTACAAATCTTTCCATTCACCTCAAATTTGGTTAGTGAACACGAAACATTGGACCATTGCTCTGGCCTGTCGTTTCCATTTTCAAGCCATAAAACTTACAACGGAGCAATTGGAAGAATAATGGGACCCAATTCTCGCTCGATTGACATGAACAGCCAATACGAAGCAACTAAAACGCTAACAGAGGACAAAATTCATCACCCAGCTTAACCAAATGAAGTCATCCCAAACGCACGTCGATGAGAGGAACAGCAGAGGATGAGAGAAAGTTACCGTGCTGCCCCACCGGTCGCGGGCATCGATGTTGGCCTTCCTACTGAGCAGCAGCTTGACGACCTCGACGTGGCCCTCGCAGGCGGCGATGTGCAGCCCGGTGCGCCCGTCCAGATCGATGCTGTTCACGTCGATCCCTTCGTTCAGCAGGTCCTCCACCCCCTTCACGTCCCCGCGGCACGCCATGAAGAGGAGCTGCATCGTGGAGTCCAGGTTCTCGGGCACCGTGAGCTCGTCGTCCGGGTCGGGGCTCCGCCGGATCGGGTCGAGCGACGACTGCCGCCCGAAGCTGAACCGCAAGTTGTTCCGCCGCGGGTCCAGCGACGACTGCCGCGTGAACTGCCGGCTGAAGCTCCGCCTCACCGACCCCGTCGAGAACTGCCGCGATATCCCCCGCTTCAGCTGCGCAGCCAAATCCATTTTCTTTTTCCCTTTTTTTTTTTTTTTTCACTTTCCTCTCCCACCTCCTTCCTTCACATCAAACTCTACTCCCTCAATTCCAACGATAGCAAAAAAAAAAAAAAAAAAAAATCCCCTCGAATCGATTCAAGGACAACAATGACCGGAGAGAATCGACCTAGCCGGAATGCACGGTTCGGGACCCGCGCGCGGCATACGCGGAACGCGACATGCACTCACATCACGCGCGGGAATCGACAATGGCGCTCGGGCCGCAGCAACCCGAATCGGCGGCGGCGCGGAATCGAGAGCTAGGAGAAGGCTCTCGACATCGAGCGAAGAGGAAGAGGAAGAGGAAGAGGAGGAGGGAGACGTATCAAGCCATTGCCAATTCGCATGCAAAGAATAGAGAGAGAGAGAGAGAGGGGACGAGGATGGTGGTGGGATCGGAGCGAGAAGCGTGGACAGAAGAGAGAGAAAGAAGAGAGAGAAAGGATGGTCTCCACAGAGATGCGCGAGAGAAACGGAGGGGAAGAAGAAGAAGACAGGGAAGCGAGAGCAGCATGGGCGTTGATTTATATAAAAAGGAAAAAGGAGGGGCGAGGAAAAACGCGGCAATTTTTGGTTATGGAAATGAAATGTACGGGCTGGCTTTTCTTCTTCTTTTTTTTTGTTTTTGTTTTGTTTTTGTAGTTTTTCTTTTTATATTTGTCTTTTTGAACGCGTGTTGCGATGCGCCAATGGCCGATGGAGCAATCCGTCTTTGAGAAGATTTTGCCGGGGTTCCTCTTTTTCTAAATATACCGCACCTTTTCGTGACATGATGTGACGTGCCACCACTATTTTAAAAATGCATTTCCGGAGGACGCCGATCCCTAGTGCTGGTAGCACGTGAAAATCCCAAACTAATAAATTCATTACGAATTAGTTTGTGATTTTTTATATTAATTTAATTTAACGATAATTAATGAAAACTAAATTTATCATAAATATACCAATTTGAGATTTTTCGCTTGATTGGCTATATTGAGATGCTCGATTATTACGATTGATTATACGAAAGATTCTCGAATAGTTACTTAGAGTAAGAATGATAACCATTTTATATCTAAGATCAATTTAATGAGAAGTATATTTTTTTATTTCTATTTCTTGTATGAGTTTCTGATAAAAAAATACTCTTTTAATAATAATACAAAATTTCTCCCTCGAGAGCGACTAGCGGCGGTAGCTAGCGGCCAAGGGAGGGGCCCGTGGACTAGTATTGTGAGGGAGTGATGAGAAAAATTTTATTTTTCCTTTTTGTTACAAAAATAGAAATGTTGATAATTTTTATTTCTCATTTTTATTCCAAATCTATTTTTAACTAAAATTTGTTCTAAAAATAGAAAAAAAAAATTGTGTTATCAAAATGAATTTTTGTTCCAAATATTTTTTGGGAACAAAAAAATTAGAAAAATAGACAAAAGGAATGGTTATTATTTGCGTCATTAGTTTTTTAAGGGCCTCAGGGCCTCGTTTGATCACCCTAATCAACCTATCATAAAGAAATAAATCGTATGGTCTTACTTGATTTGCTTTCAAAGCATGATTTTTCTCCCCTTATGAGGAAGGTTTTATAAGGCAACAAATTGATAGGAAGGATGGTCACATGGTACTTCATACAAGGCCTGTGGTCCTCGACATTAATCAATGCTACTCAAAAGTCATACTCGATTTAGTAAAAGCAACACGAGGCGGCGGCACTGTCCTCGACCGGGAGAACTGAGTCAACCTGTGGTTGAGGACAATGCCATAAGACGTGTCAACATAGCTGTAGGCATTTAACCCACCCTCACTCACTCTAGGCATGGGAGAACCTGGTAGTAGTCAGAACCGAAGTCCCGACGTGGTGTTTACCTTTACCACCGTGAAACTCCCAATTCCATGTCTATCTTTTGTCTTCTCGATAGAAAGGGAATAGGAGGAAACATGTGGTCCTCTCACCCTGGCGGTTCTCCTACATGTTTCATTCGTAACTATAGAACCCAAATTTTGATTTAAATCGTCAATTGGCTTATCCAAAATGAATAACTTAATATATATTTCAATGGGGTGATACAATATGTAGTCGTCATTTGAAATTCCATACATAAACACGAATCGCTAATTCCTCAATTATTAGGGGTTAGCGGTTTTAGATTATGTTCAAGTTCCACCTAAAGTCTAAAATTTACCTGTCGAAGTAGGTTCCTTAATTTTTAGAACCTAAAACTTACATTACATACTTATGAATGTGGAATCTACCCAGTCATAGATTAAAAAATCGATTCTATAATCTACTCAAGTTATACCTATATTTTTAATTGAACGAGTGATCACAATTTGTTACAATTTACTGATCACAATTCAAATTATATTAACAAAAAAAATATTTTAGTTATGGATATGGCTAAAGATGAAAGCTCAAATTAATAGTTTCATATTACAAACTACCAAAAAGAAGAAAGACACTAAAACTCATCCTAAGTTTCAAATTTCCAGTTTTATTTAAAACTTATTTATCAAAATAGGTTTCGAATGTTTTAAAACCTAAAATTTACCATGCACGTGCTAAAATTTGGAATCATGATTGTCACTCTTATTGATTATCACCTACTAATTCGAGTTGCCGAAAGGGCCCCAGAGAAATGTACGGGGTCGGCTTGCGTGAGGGTTTCATTTGCTTGCAATTTGGGTCGAGGATGTTGATAATTGGACGTTGACTCCGAAGCTACGCACCATCGTCACGAGTTGTGAAATTCGAGGGGCGCGTCGCTCGAGTATATTCAGGCACGCTGTTAGAAGGATCCGCAGAAAACAAACCACTTTTTCTTTTGTAAAATACATCTACATAATCATATTATTATTATTATTATTTTGATCATTATCTCATCCTACCCGTTTCATAATTTATGCTCTTACAACGGTGCATTAAAATTTACTAGAATACTGAAGAAATTCAGTATAATTGGACAAAATTTATTAACCGTCTATTAAGTTATTCACATCGCATGTGCATGTACTTTTTGTTGTAAAAAAATTACAAATTCGATATAAATACATATTTTGTCATATGAAGACTCGCAAGATAAGTTGCCAATCTTAATAAATCCTTATATCTGGGAGAGAAAAAATGTTAGTTTTTCATATAGTCAAGCATTTTATTTATTTATTTATTTTGTGGAAATTTATTATCAACTTTGAGAAATTTACTCATTTGAGATAAGTTGAAAATTACCTTTTTCCAAAACAAGCTCACTAATCAAATAACAAAGACACCACTCATTAAACGGTAAATACTTATTTTCACGATATGTAATGTTTTCAGCGACAGCAAAAAATTACTTCCTTTCACCGTTTGCAAACTTATCCAATGAAAAGTTATCAACTGCGTGAAAAGAGTTGCTAATCAAAAGTAGATCAAAATTTAGTTCATCAGGATATATGACGATGTGGCGAAAAGTCTTCTTCGTGGAAAAGTAAAGTGTAAAATAAATTAATGAAAATCTCTACTCTAATGGGAGAGGGTGCATTCTCGAATGAATATAACAACCAACCGTAATGATTACGATAAAAGAAAAAACCCACTACTTCCAAACATCTCCCCTTATTTTCACGGCAAAATCGCGAATTCTTATCGACTTAAGTATCGAAAGGCTCAACAAACTCGAAAAAAAATAAAAATAAAAATAAAAATAAAATTGAAAGGCTCTTGATGATCTCCTATTTTCGTTGTGAAATCGCGAACTTTCATTGACTTCGTGAATTTTTATTGACTTAAAGCATCGAAAGGCTTTTGATGAGGAAGTGGAATCCTCTCGAACCAAACGATAATTGTCAAAAAATAGCTCAGCATGCCTTAGAACACATGCACCAAAGACGTAGCCATCGTTGGGTCACGATTCAAGAGGCTAATCATAGGTGGATTTACTCTATAGCTGGAACGTGGGGATTGGCCACGTTGACCTTGACTTTACTTGCTGACAAAACCAAAGTCCATGTACATGACAAAGAAGTTTTGTCCATATTTATTTGGATGTGAATTTTGATATTGTCGAATCTCCCTTGTCCTAATATTTGACGATTGAGAAGAGATGATCGAGAGTTGAGAATAGATATTTGCTTACTTCTTGGCTGGTATTTCATCTATGAGTTCCACACTTCAGGATTTTATAGATATAAATCTTTGGAAGTTGGAGTCTAGTCATTGTCGGCGTTATAACAATTGAGTCCGTAATGTTTTCAAAATTTAATGACCTATTTGAGTGATTTAATTATCGCCAAATGATAAAATAAGATAAATAATGAAACAAAGCCAAACGATACACATGCCTTACAATACCTTAGTTCTCTAATCAATTTGTGACAAAGCCAATTGGAGTTAGGATTTCGATTGAAGTTATTAGTCCCAATTCGTCAATTTGGGGCAAGAACAAAAAAGCCATCAATGTCAGATTGGAATTCTCCATCAAGCTATGTCGTTGGATTTGTCGATAAGAGAAATTGTCCACAGTGTATTCATGTAAATGATTTTTAAAACTTCTTGCAGTTAAATAGTTGGAAAAACATAATTATGACATTTAAATAAACGTCATTCGAAAATTATGATATTTATATCGTCTTTTCCCATACTAATGTGTCGGTCACAAATAATAATCAAGAAGAACCACTTGCGCCAGACTCCTTTAACTTATGGAATGGGCAACAAGAGTGAGGTGGGCTTTCTTTCTCTTTTTTTTTTTTTTGGACAATGGCTTTCTTTCTCTTTTAGTTTCATCTTTTGGATCGTTCAATTTGAGTAAAGTTGAAGTAGTAGCATTCGATATTTAAAAAGAAAAAAGTAATATTCGATATTCGAGCATTCAAGAAAGGGGCATTTGGACAATCAATGTCAGACAAGAGCCACATGACCATGTCCATGTCCATGTCGGTAAAGGCGTAATATCTTTTTTTTTTTACTTTTTTTTCTTTTTCGGGCTATTCAGTATTCACGTGATCTTTGTCGTGTTGACCCCGAAAATCTCCATCTGGAAATTACTGCACACCTTTGTTTCGGGGAAATTAAGAATTCTATTTTTATTGCGTTTTTTAAAATTTATTTACATGGATACCGACGTCAAAATAGTATATTAATGCATCAAGTGATATCAAATGTCGCTTTCGAATATGTTTGTCGCGGATCGGCAAAATCCCAATTGACCGGGTCTTGGAGGCTGAGGAGTCGCATTCAAGCGTGTCCCAGACAAGACCCGGCTGGAATTAAGAGATGTTCGCCAGGCCACACGGTTTGTTGCACTGGAACAGACGCCGATGGCTGTCACCGATCGACATTGTACGATGATGTGGATGTGACGGAGATGATGTACGAAGTGGTGAGCATGGTCCTCAAGATCAGTTTTGAAAAATTAAAGTCGAGAATTAGCCATCAATCTATCTTTAAATCCGACACCACCGAATTTCATGCATTCAATGTAACATTTTCCAAAAAGCTAAAGTAAAGCAAAAAAAGAAGAACTTCCCTATTATTAAAAGAACAGTAAAAAGGTTTGATTCATATTGATCGTGAGTTAGTGGGCGTTGAGTTTGAGATTCAAGGTCGTGAGTGACATATACAGAGAGACGATTTAGAAGAGGTAAGAGAGAGATGAGACGAGACAAGCACTTAGTAGTGAGTGTTGAGCTTCATATTAGGAATTTTTGGTTGATCGGGAGTCGGACTGCCACCCACTGAATCCAATAAATAGGAACCGAGAACTGTCAAATTCTAGTCTAGCTTGGTCTGGTTCTGGATGGTCTAGGGGGTTTCTGGTTCCTTTGCACACTCCTAGATGTACACAAATGCGTAGCTGGGCAAGAGCATGTGATTTTTCGCTTGTTGATGTTGCTTGACATGGAGGAGCGACAAGCGACCATGTCGTGGAGGACGACACAATGGTGAAGAAGAAGGGACGAGGGCGACGACGACCGCTACCCGATGGGGAGGTCGGATGAGCTATGAGGAAAAGATTGGTAGGAGTTCTGGCCGGAGCATTGGCGGTGGGATGCAGAGGTTGGCGGCGAGAAGTGGAGAGTCGTCGGGAGGGACGCGCTTGCGTACTCCGTGTTATAGGCATGGTTAAGGGTTTGCTGGAGAAGAAAATGGCGTTCCTATGGATGAAGAGAATGGTGGCCGGCCGACGTGTTCCGACAGTTAGGGTGGTGCTCGTGACTAATGTTCATTTCATACTTGACGCGATGGATATCTGTTTGGCCTTTCGGTCTTTTTGCACATGCTAAACTTTTGTATCTCTGTTTTTCCTTTGTTATTGTTTTCTCAAATTTGGGAAATGCTTAATTGGTACGGCTATCAAAATATAAGTCATGTTAATTGATTTGGGTTGTATCTGGGTTTGGGCTATCTAAACTCCACCCAAATTTGACCCGATCCACTTATTTGCCACAACTACTCTAGCTAAAGCATTCAAATGAGGGTAGGGCCGTCAAACGGATGGGTGGGATCCAAAGCGATCCATTCCAAATTAATCAATTTACATGCAATGCAAATTTAACAATCCATACCTGATCTAGATTCATTTTTAGTAATTTTTTTCCTCAAATTATTATATTTGAAGAATGGGTAGTTCCATGGATCAACTCGTTAAAATAACGAGGAAGCTTCAGGATTTGGTTATGGACAGGGACGTGCACGTGCAGGCGAAGAAAAAACATTTGAAAGGAAATAATTATTTGTAGAAATTTTAGCTAAGTCAACTAGTGCTAACAGTATAAAGGAAAATCTTTCAACAAGAACCAAGAAAGATAATGAGCGAAACCTTATATTCAAATAAGAGGTGCTATAAACTCTCCAAGCCTCCGAGCCCACTCGAAGATGAAAAAGGGCTTTTGTGGCATCACTTGGCCCATGACAAACTCGGTCCAATCTATAATTAGCATTCCTTTCTTATATGCGAAAGTATTCAGTGGTCACATAATATCACATCATAAAAAGTTGGGGGAAATTATCAAAAACTCATAAACTTATTATAATTTTGCCCATTAAGTCATGAACTTATTTTTTTAAATCAATTTAATCATAAATCTTTTAATTATGTCGCTTAGTTGATTCGGCCAAAATTAGTCAGTTGGCACTAACATGGACTAGCAACAATTTTTTTAATAATATTTATTTTCAAATTATTTTATCAATTTTTTTTTTTTTTTCCTCCCTCCTTCCTTTGGCTCTAGCGATTGGTCATAAGGGAGGGCTAGCTGGTAGCCAAACTAAGGAGGCTGAGCAAGCTTGTCCAACCATAGAGCTAGCCATTGATTAGGTGAGTGGCCGAGCGAGCTCGCCGTTGCTAGGTTTGGCGAGGCAAGCCCCTATCAAATTTGGTGAGGGCTCGCCTTGCTGATGACTAGGTAAGATCATCCTTGCCTAGTGATTGCAAGGTGAGCTCTCACCAGATCTAGCGAGGGTTTGCCTCTCTAGTGGCTGGGTGACGGCGAGAGGTGAGGGTTGGTGGGGCAAGCTTGCCCTCACCCAACGATGGTGAGGCAAGCTCGCCCAATCATCTCAATCTGACAATCAACCAGCCCTCCCCTCTAGCCAATGGCCAAAACCAAAGGAAGGAGGGAGGAGGAGGGAGGAGAAAAAAAGATAAAAAATATAAAAAAATAAATGTGCCGGCAACCACGTTAGTGTTGCTTGGTAGAATAGATTTGAATCGACACAATTATAAAATGTTTAAAATTTAATTGGCCAAAAAAATAAATTTAAAAATGAATTGGCGTAATTACGATAAATAAACTTAAGCCTTTTTAGTAATTTTCCTTGAAAAGATGATGTGGCATGTATATTTTACTAAAAATCAATCCTGACACGACACGTGTTGATTGACAAGGACAAATATGAAAAATTCAAAAATCTACCTCTCTCATTCCATTTTTTTTCCTCCTTCATCCATAGATACAACCGGAGTTGCCACGCCATGTCCAAGCCGACCACCGTGGCGCGTCCATGGCCGAGCGCTCCCTCCATCCTCGCAGCTGCTCGCAATCGCGCCACCCACAAGCACACGAAGCAATACCGCTGCTTTTTCAAAAGCACCAGTACCTATAGAATTGCTTATTTTTTTGATTTAAGAGAAAAAGCATGAAAAGAAAAAGTTTTTTTTTTATTCTAACTTGTGACTTCAATGACAAACTAAGTAGAATATTATGAAAAAGCAAAAGCTCGAAGGCAAGATACGAAGGCATCACAACGGCAAGAGGGCAAAAGCACCACCGCTCAATCCACGGGCCATATCTGGGTCCGTATCCTCTCTGTTGTCCCAGCCGATGATTGCAGCAAAACGAGATGGAGGTAGCCGGACGGCGAGAAGGATTCCTGCGCTAGGTCATAGCGGGCTTCAGATCGAGATCGCTGCCGAGAACCGCCCTGAGAACTCCATGTCCACCATAACTGGGTTTGCGAGGAGGAACAAGTGCGTGGAGTGGTGGCTACGATACCCTCCCCATCGCCCTCATAGATGCACTCAAAGTCGGAGGCAATGGAGAGGAAGAGGCTGTCTGTTTCTCAATCCATTTTGATACATTTATAATTTATTTCTTGGACCTAGAGGTGGCAAAATAGGTCTTAGATTCTATATGACCCGTTTAAATCATAAATTGGTCATATATGGGTCACTTATTTTTTGAAGAAACTAGTTAAATGGGTTGAACAATTAAAGATTTAAAATAGGTGAGTCTTAAGTGGGTCTTAAATGGGTTGGATTTAGAACTATATTCAACCAAAATCTCACAATCTCTCTCTTCCCTCTTTAACTTTTCAAAAATATATTTCTTTATAAAAATCGAAATTATAATTATTTTTAAATTATAATTTTCTTTTTATTTTTTCTTTCTTCTTCCTTCTTTCGGTGGCCGGCATGACGATGCCGACGAGTGGTGAGCTCGAGCCTCGTCGATCCGCGAGCCTCGAGCTCGCCGGCGTCGGGGCGGCCTTGTTGGACATCGACGAGGCCTTCACCTCGCTAGATCTAGTGAGCCTTGAGCTTGCTGGTGTCAGCAAGTCGGGTGAGCTCAAGGCTCGCCTGTGGTCGGTCGCCAGCTGTCGTTGTGGCCAACAGTCGGCCAAAGAAGAGGAAGAATAAAAAGGAAAAGAGAAAAAGAAAGAAAAGAAAAATTATATTCTTAAAAAATAAAAATAATTAAAATTAGATATTTTAAAAATAATTATTTTTAAAATGATAAAAATTGTCTATTAAATTCGTATTGTATAAAACTATTTAGCAATACCATTTTTAATATATATATGAGAAATAAGCTTTCTTAGGTTTAGTTAAATGGGTTGGGTATGGATCGAGTATAGGTTGGGTCGGGTATAGGTCAAAAATTTTGCACTACGATAAATGGGTCATAAACGGGTTAAATGGATTGATTTTGGTCAGACCATTTATGACCCGACCCACCTGTTTTAACAGGTCTACTTGGACCCAATTAAACCTGTTTGTTAAATATCATCCCACCCATTTATGATCCGGCCAATCAAATACGAGTAAATGAACGAGTTTTGGACCCATTTTGCCACCTCTGAATGGGGGCATGGAATGCACAAATATTCTCAGTGCCATCTGCAGCGAAACCGCACCACAGTGCACGTACATAACCAGGTTGGCTCGAGCAGTGAGCAGCTACACCAAAATCACATAATCAACGTTACCGTTGAAAAATTATAAGACGGCAATAGACAACAAACAAGAAACCCTTAATAAGCATATCGATGTTACTACTGGGAACAAAAGTAGCCGCATCCCATCCATTTCCAAAAAAGCAACAGGTGTGAAAGACCCAAAAGATAGCCATTATTCTACTTCCTACGCTTAAGAGGTCCAGTCTTGTACCCGGACTTGCATGGCTTGCCCCATGGTGTCAACGAACCCCTCCCATAGTTCCCGCCACTTTTGCTACGCCCTTCACCTCCTCCGTGAGGATGATCAACTGGATTCATAGCCACACCCCGAACAACCGGCCTTCGGCCCAGCCATCTGCTCTGTCCAGCTTTCCTGAGCTTCCGACTCCCATGGCTAGGGTTTGACACCTGACCAATTGTCGCTCGGCATCGAGTATCGAACAACTTCTCGGCTCCTGAAGGCAGTCTCACCATGACATATCTTGAAGTGGGCTCTTTCAAGATCTTAGCACAGGTTCCAGCAGCGCGAACTAGTTTCCCGCCTTGCCCTGGGTTCACTTCGATGTTGTGGATCATGGTTCCGATACGCATGGCAGCAAGTGGCATACAACTGCCGATTTGGGAATTGACGTCAAGATGAAACATTTGATCCATCATCTTCTCACGGAACGAATGAACATTTGCATCAGCTGCATAAGTCAAGCCATAGCAAGAATAATGAGGAACAGATTATTGAGTCTAGAAAAGCCTAAGAGCATAAACATTTGGAAGCAGAACCTCTTTTTCATGCCTTTCCCATCAACGACATAAAACTCTTTGCAGTTACACTACAGATTCCTCAATGACTATATACATTGTTGAACATTAAGAGCAAATGTTACAGCATTAGATAAGAATAAAACAAGTTACAGGGTATTTTCACATAAACAAAAAGGACCATATAGCATATTAAATATACACAGGACGCTCCAATGGAAAGAATAAGAAACCAGAAGAGACTAAAAACTGAGAGAACCAAGATATGGGGGTGGGCATTTACACCTCCCAAACTCGCCTATACCTATGCGCTAGCCCAGACCCAAGCTTATCCTTTCACTCCCTTGCCAGAAGGCTTAGACTCCAAGAGTTCAACATACCAGACATGTCTGTACCATTGTTTTTGAAGGATTCAAAGGCCCTCAAAATCTAAAGGTGACTAATCATGCAGAATATTCACCATTCAGACCAGAGTATAAGATCGTCTATTGATCTAGAGCACCAAAATAACTATAAGGACTTGCCAAATGCTCCACTCCATAGACAATGATCCTCCAAAGCTAAGATCATGCAAACAAGTCATCACATATGAGAAACACAACTTAGATGAACATAAAAAGCTCAGCAGTCAGCAAGATTCTAGCCCTCACACTGAAAAGGACATCATTACCAGATTTGACTGAACATTTTTCTCCTTATGTGCACGTTTGACCTGACAGTTCGCAGATATGTCTCCTAAGTGACCTTATTGAGGTTTTCTTCTGCAATTAGAAATTTCGAAAGTGAAAACGTGGAATTATTTAGCCACTAATGACCTTTCAAGGAATTGGTATCACTAAACTTCCAAGAGAACCATGAGAGCACACAGTCCAACAAATGAAACTCCACAAACATAGTTCTTCACCGACATCATAAACAACATGATTAACTTCTATTGGACTTTCCTTCAGAAGATGGAGCCACGAGCATCAAACCACCATGCTACTCAACAGCCTAAACCTGAAGCCTCCAAATAAATCCCAACACTCACTCCAAACAATATGTCTCCCATATGCTACAGTTAAACTCTTGACCATTAGCACAAGGTAGCATTAATAAAAATTGAACGCCCTCTCGTTCTTTCCAAATACCCTTGCCCGTGACTATCAATTGCCTGCCACCCTCTCTTCGTGCAACTTATAACCCTTAACCCGGCATAGCAACAAAGAACAACCAACCAACCATAGTGGGAATCGGAGTGGCGAATTCATCTGTTTCCTTTTCCACTAACCCCGGCAACTCGAAAAGGCAAATTCTTTAGCCTGTCTAAAAGTATCCGAAGTACTAACAGTAACATAGCTCTATTTGCCTGGCTTTTAGGCCGAGCTACCACTCACAAGCTTCTTTCGATTGTGAGCCGCATACAAAATTAAACCTTCAGCCACATGATCGCCGAAACTTCCCGACTTCCGATCAACAACTCGAAATCCCGACGAACCCAACTACGTTCACCGCGCATTGGCATCGGCCGAAACGCTTCGAACCAAACTCAAGGGACAAAAACAGGACGCGCCAAACCAGAACACGCACAAACGACACATCAAATCCAATCAGCACTACTTCGAATCGAAGCTAGGGCTCCGAGAATCGAAAAAATTCCCCTCCATTTCCCCTCGCCGACGGCGACTCGTGCCGCCCGCACCCCCAAATCGAACCAAATGGAAAGCCCGAGAGACAAGCACTACCTGAGGAGAAATTGCGAGGGGTAGTCTGGCTACTGATGCGCCCGTTGACGAGCTTGCTGAGGAGGAAGGTCGAGGAAGCTCTTCCCACCCTCCACGCCATCGTCGTCGTCTTCTTCGGATCGACTTCGATGCGGCCGCGGTGCCACGACGGAGGTGCGGAGGCGAGGCTGCGGCTGCGAAGGAGGGACGGCCGGAGCGAGGCGAGGCGGCGAGCGGGCGGAGGCGGCGGCGGCGGCTAGGGTTTTTGAATTTCCATGGTTCTTCTGTTAGTTTTAGGAAAAAGAGTAGCTAAAAAAAAATTAAAAAAATTAAAAAAAGGAATGCTGATGCGTCTTGACGTGATCACTTGTGTGTTTAGATTTATTTTTATTCCAAATGGGACCATCGCTATGGAGATACTGCTAGTTTTAAATAGATTGAAAATCTTTTTTTTTTTTTTTTTTAGTGACCTAGGAACCCCACTAGTGCCCAGGAGATAAACCACCTGGGAGTGACACGCGTCTTTACCCACCACACACGTGTGTCACTGGGTAAGTCGCCAAAGCGCTCAAAGCCTAAATTTCCCGCAACATTTAGCTTTCGAACACTGGCACTCCCCGATGAAGTCTAGTCTTACCTCTGCAATGACCCACCGCGGCGGGTGGTTTTTAAATAGATTGAAATCTCTTTTTTTTTTTAGGTAGATTGAAAATCTCTTCGTAACGAAACTATTCGAAAATGTACCGAAAGTTCTAAATATTGTGTGCGGAACGAAATTAACATTGAAACCTTTCAAATGATTCAATTAAATCCATGACATTTTTTAAAATAGTGCAATCGAGTTCTTTTGATAGAAAATATCTAAAATTGCACGCATATCATTTCAATATTCCTATAAGGTATATTTTATTTTTTTAAAAATAAAATTCGGGATGTAAATGTATTTTTCTTCATCAAAACGTTTAAGACTCAATCAAACCAATCAAAAGATTTGTAATTCGCCCGCACTTTTTGGTAATGGTCAAAACCCTCATGGAACTTATCAAAAGAATTGAAATATAATTGCATTACATATACTAGGGTGTGTTTGTTGTTCAGTGTTTTTAAAGTCCTTTAAATAAATGCAAAAACTTTTAGCCTAAAGAAGTTTGGAAAATACAAATTGCGTTAGTTAAAAAAAGTCAATTGTACAAAGGGTTTTGGCTATATATTTTTTCATTTTATTAAAAAGAAATCAAATTTGCCAATGAGCCAAATTTGGTGATGGCAACCATTACCCATGGTCTTATGACTTTAGACAACCCCCAACAAGGGTCGCTTGAGATTGTGCGATCATTAGGTGAGGATCGTGCAACCTTAAGTAGACATTGCCTGGGAGGGGGGCACATGACCTAGGGTCTTGCAAGCCAAGCAATGCTTACCTAAGTCGTGACCCTAGGCAACAAGGCTTAGGGTAGTGTGATGTGGGATCTCAAGCAGTCATTGCGTGGGTTGCGTAACCTTGTCGACTTCTCATCTCTCTCATCGACCCTTCACCAGTCAATTGATCTTGTTGGTCACCCTTACAAAGAAGATGAACAACAACAACGAGGGCTAAAGTCAAAACAATTGAAGAATTGGTGATGGTAGTTTGAAAGAAAAAAAATATTTAATCCTTGTTTCGGTAGTCTTTTCACTTGAAAATCTCTTGAGGGTGGTTGTGAGATACCTCAAATTTTCCTACAGGGGCTAACAACATACTGAATTCAATGTGTCCTAAAAATGAAGGGTTTGTAATTTAAATTCTCTGCAAAATAGCTATGGCTCATCGGTAGGTCATGCCTACTTCGTGTAGAATCAAATTTATCACAAGGACTAAGGTGGAATCAACACCTGTATCAAAATCCAATAATCTCGCATTTAAGGAAATATACCAACACTAGAAAAGTCCCATGTCCCGCACGAATATGCTAAAAGCGCGAAATTAGTTCGATATAATTATAGTTTGGTATTCCGTCCGGACAGTTTGGTATTAAGCCACGTCAGCATCGACGGACACGGTTTCCTTCGATGAAAATATATAAAAAACAGAAAAAAAAAGAACCGAAAAAAGAGAGATTTTTGACCGACTTCTGCAGCCCGCCGGCGCTTCTTCGAGCAATTCCTTCGTCCCCTCCTCCAATGGCGGCCGTCTCGCTCCGCCCCGCGCCCATCCGCGGCGGCAGCTCTTTCCCGGCCGCCTCGAAGCTCGGCGGCGGCGGCGTCTTCCGGAAGCCCCTCGCCGTGCCGGCCGCCGCGTCGTCTCGCCGCTGGCGCAGGCACCTGGCGGTGGCGGCGTCCGCCGGGAGCGTCGACAAACCAATCGCCGCCGATAACAACGGCTCGTTGCCCGTCTCCAACGCTTCTCCTGTCGCTCGACCCAAGTACGTCTGGCCGGAGGGGCTCATTTTACGTAGTATCTCGTGTGGTGATCGGTGGTTTGCTGACACGAGCTGGGTGGATGGTGCTTTTCGATGTGTGTGGTAGAATATTCGTGCGGAATCTCTTGCTGGGATTCGTTTTTTTTTCTGGGGTGATGTAAGATGAAATGTACGTGCATGGAATGCAGGCTTTTTTGCCTCGTCGAAGGCGATTCGGCGGGTTTCATGAGGCTATATAGAGATTCTGCTATAAGGCTCTGTTTTGCTGAAATAAATATTTCCGTTGGTTCATTTTGATTGTGGGTTTTGTTGTTCTCAGTGGATTATGCTACACTTCCACGAGATGAGCTCGTCTGATTTACGGTTGGCCCCAAAAAGGACTGTCTGATGCACAGTTACTGCATATCCCTTTTTTTTGGTAGAATGAGGGTAATGATGATTTAGATGGAGTTGAAAGGATTTTCGATGTTGGTCGCTTCATGTCTGTGGGAGGCTACTGTTGTTGACTAATTTAGAGTATTGTTTTTAACTACCCATGTTGGGATAATTCCAGGGTCAGGAGGCATACGATTTCCGTGTTTGTTGGTGATGAAAGTGGTATGATAAATCGGATTGCGGGAGTCTTTGCGAGGCGGGGATATAATATCGAGTCCCTCGCTGTTGGTCTGAACAAGGACCGGGCCCTCTTTACCATAGTCGTTTCGGGAACTGAAAGGGTCTTGCAGCAAGTTATGGAGCAGCTTCAGAAGCTTGTGAATGTGTTGAAGGTATATTAATAATTTCCATTGCGGAGACCAATTGATTCTTGTCCAACCACGAATTACTTTTCCTAAATGTGAGGCTCATCTTAATTCTGCTTGACCTGTTTTTCTGGTGTGAGTATTTAAATGAGTGCCTTATGTATCCTATCAAGGGGAGTTTGTGGTCACAGGATATGATTTGTATGATCATCTTTGCCTTTCTCTCAAGCAGAATCATCGTCCATAAATCTTGGAGTGTGGATATGTCCATGCTGCTTCTATTTTTGGTTCATTGCCTTTCATTCTTTATGCATTAGTGTGTGGAATATATGGGGGTTTTCAATTATGCTTCTGCTGAATGCTTCAAAATGACTTCACTCGATATTTCTCGACAAACACCAAAACAACCCTGCTTCTGTCTATTGTTTTCCTCCTCCTAAATCACCATGTGCAGGTTAACTGACAAAATCACCATGTGCAGGTTGAAGATTTATCTAAGGAACCCCAGGTTGAGCGTGAATTAATGCTCATAAAAGTCGGTGCCGAACCTGAACATCGTGCTGAGGTAGTTGATCTTTTGTTGAGTGCCACTACAATATTGTTTACCTTTATCGACAACTCATTCTAAATTTACACTTCCTGCTTGCAATGTTCAGATTATGTATTTGGTGGACATCTTTAGAGCAAAGATTGTGGATATTTCAGAGCACTCCGTAACAATTGAGGTAATTTTATGTGACTTTCTAGCTCATGGTTTTACATGCTTAACTGTATATCCTGAAATTCGATCATTTATGGTTTAATTAAGTCTGGTAATTAGAGGTCTGAAATGACCTTACCCTCAACTCAAAGAACATACCAACAGTGAGAATTATAACGTTGGGCGGTATAAATACATGGCAAACTATAATTCTTCTTCTCAGTTCCTATAAGGTTAATAAACGAGATTGTCTCTTTTTTGTGGGCAATTTTAATCAACACCAACACATCAGAAATCTGCACGATTCCGCGTTAGACCAGGAAAAGGTGCAGCATGATGGCAAGCTATTTTGGTTCTGATAGACAACGGCATTTCTTTCTTTTTATTCAGTTCTGCAGAAAAGATGTGTAAGAACTCTTGTTGCCATCTGATGATGATTATTGTGGTATCAATCTTTATGAATTGATTAACAATTTATGTAATTTCTAAGATGCATTAGGTTCACAATCCATGTTCTTCTGTTTTACAGGGTTAACATGATTTTTACATTTACTATTTAAGTTGGATTGTTTATAGTTATTAGCAATGAGTTCTCCATTTACAGGACTTAAGATGGCCTCGTACTTACAGTGATTTTGTGCAGACTAATGTAATTTGACTATTTACGTTATCAGTATGTTAATGGTGTTGACCTTGACAAGGCTGCTTTCATGGGCTGATGCATGTGACCAGGTAACTGGAGATCCAGGAAAGATGGTGGCAGTGCAAAGAAACTTAAGCAAGTTTGGCATCAGGGAAATTGCAAGAACTGGAAAGGTTGGACACATCAAGATGCCATGTCTAACATCTGTTTTATATTTTGTAAGTCAACAGAGATAGCTTGTATAACATGTGTTTTATATAGCAATTGGATTTTTTTGTTTTTTTAGATTGCTCTTAGAAGGGAAAAAATGGGCGCATCTGCTCCATTCTGGCGATTTTCAGCTGCTTCCTATCCAGATTTGGAAGGAACCCCCGTTGATTCTGTAATTGCGGGTGCTAGAGATAGAACAGTTTCTGGTGAAACTGCTGCATATGTTGGGGTATGTGAATCTCAAAATATTTCTCTCCTCCGCATTGAAAGGCATGTTGTTTCTATATAATGTTCATTTTTCTGTTCTTTGTTTTTTTTTAATGGTTGTGTTTTTGTGCAATCTTTGTGCTTACCTATGATTGTTCTTATAAGATATTCTGGCCAAAGTTTTTTATTCTAAGTCTTCTAGCTATGCTGGAGACCCTATTCTTGTGGATCTTATATGAGAAACTTGTTGTCTGTAGTTTTATAGCATTGGTTTCTTGACTTGGCTCATAAATTGAACGGCAGATGTTGATGTAAATTAACATTCTACTGCCACGTACTTAGACTTGCACAGAGGTGCTTTCAAGCTTTGATGCTAGTTTTGGTATGTTGCGATCGTAGAATACGTTCATCTTTTCTTCTTCTTTTGTCGTTACTGACTTGAACTGTCTTGAATGAGTCAATTTCTTTGTAGTTAGCTCTGATGCATGTTTTGTAGTTTTCTTTAGTAAAGAAAGGGTGGCTGCTTGATTGATGGTTAACCATAGATGGTGTTTTCTGCATATAATTTGTGCTTTTCTTTAGCTCTTAATGTAAGATTTGTCTGGATGTGTTGGCAGTCGATGGAATGCCATACTGTTTGATGATGTTGCTTTTCTGGTTGTGGATATGTATTTTTTTTTTTTTTTTTTTTTGACTTCCCTGAGTATGTTAAATGTTTTCACTGTTGTTTTCTAATGAAGGGAGATGTTTACCCAGTGGAGCCAAGTGACGGTTTCAGTTTCAATCAAGTGCTTGATGCTCACTGGGGTGTTCTCAATGATGAAGATGTAAGAACTCTCTGAGTTTTATTTGCTGCTTATAACCAGAATTTTGTTTTAAAATAAGACGCCTGTTTAAACACGGCTTTTAGTAATGTTGTTGTCTCTTATCCTTGAAATGTAATAAATGTTGATATCATGTTAAGGGAGACATCCTTGTTGGTGGGATTGTCTGAGTGCATTTTGCATAACTGGCCTATATTTGCTGTATCATTATATTAGAATGTTTCTTATTTTAATTGTGATCTGTGTAGTGAAGGTGTGACGTTTGAAACTCCAACTTTCAAGGGTTTTAAATAGTATTAGCAATATTAACTATGTTATTAATACCTATATTTACCATTCAAGGGTGATTTTAGCTGGAGTATTGACTTAGGGAAAGCAATGAGGACCAAGAGTTTGAATCTTTTCCTTTTCTTTTTCTTCTTTGTTGGCAACCATACTGGTGATTAGGTCCATATTGGTCCTTAATACACTGACTGTAACAGTCTGCATGCTACTGCATCCTGTGGAAGTAGGTTTGGCCAATCTAAATTTTTGTCATAGAATGGTATGGTTGAAAGTAAAGTCACAAAGGTTGTCTCCCTTATAACACTTTGTATTATTTGGTTGATGTGGGGGAAAGAAATAATAGGATCCCTTAGAATTCTGGATATTTTCCAGCCTCATAGCTTGTTTTTCAGTGAAAATTATAAGTGGCTGCAAGGACCATGTTCATTGGCAATTTGGCTATTCCCTTTTCTGGAGAAGGAAGACAATGTCCATAGCAATCTGAAAAGCAGGAAAAGGTCTTTTCGGTTCCAGTCGAGATGCAAAATAGGGGGGAAGATTGACACTTGATAAAGCAATTTTCATACATATGATCCAGCCAACGTAATAAAAGATAATCAAAATTTTAAACTGGTAAAACAATTTTGAAAGCTTAACTCTAGCAAAAGCTGAAATTGGGAAGACAATATGTTTGGAAAGTTGCTGAAAATGAAGGTCGGGAAACTTCATGAAATACTCATGGTTTTAAAGGAATTGGGACAGACTCATTAGAAGGTTCAACAAATGGCAGTGTTCATTTTATGTGACATTCTCAGAGTTGGTCATTAAAGTAAAATACTCCAATCTTGTGTGTAATTGAAAATTTATTAGATTTCAGATAACAACTATAATGTCTGTAGATAGTTTTAGTTTTACATCTAGAATATGGCCAAAGTCAAACTTATTCTTTAAATGGGATACCCTAAAAATAAATATAAACAACCAGGGCATTATTAGAATGTCTTGTGACTGAACAATGACAATGCCTCAATTATCTGTTTGATTTTTCTATATCTAGTTTAATTTGTTGTTAAATCTGGCATTAGTATCCAAAGGAGGGCATCGATAGATATTCTATGTAACTTCATTATTTCCTCTATGTGCTAAAAAAAAGTAAGTTTGGTGGGAAAAATGTTGAAAAGATGGAGGAAATGATTCTGATCTATTGTCAAACTTAAGTTATGTTGTACTGCTGAAAAAGCTCATGGCAAGATTTTCCTCTATCACTAATTAAAACAATTTAAGAAGAAGGATCTTAGCTCTCATTTATATTTACTTAAATGTCCCTTGAATATTTGTTTCTTCATTAACTGGCAGAAGCTTTTAAGCTCTATATCCTTAAACTGAATTTTCTATTCTAATTGATTCTGAGAGAGTTAGATCCATATTGCATTGGCACCTCCTTGCAAATGTGAGCAGTCTGCACAGCATTTCCCCTCTGCACTAGTCAGTAACAGCAGCTTAGCAGGCTTGGCCATAGCGCACCATTGCATATAATTGAAGTGTATGAGGCATTTGCTGAAATTGTGGATGTGTTAGGTGGTTGAATATAACCAATCAAGTTATAAAAGATGCAATCTAATTTAGGGAAGAACTTGTGACTTTTGGAGCTCTTTTTGTGAATCAAGCAATGGCAATAGTGTTCAGTTTTATGTAACATTGTCTGATTCAATCTTTCTATGATCCATTTGAATTGTCAACATTGGCCACAAAATTTTGTTGCATGGAACAGTATTATCAATTGGGTAAATCATGACGGGTTTTTTTTTTTGTCCCTTTTTTTTAACCAGATGAGTGGACTTCGGTCACACACTCTATCGATGATTGTTAATGATGCTCCTGGAGTTCTGAATATCATTACAGGTGTCTTTTCAAGAAGGGGATATAACATTCAGGTAATTTTGGGTTTGGTATCTTATGACTAACACTTTCTCATTCTTCTTTAAATCATTTTAAATCTCTTTTTCAACTTGCCCAACATCCTTATCTGTTATCAGAGTTTAGCTGTGGGACATTCAGAAGTGGAAGGACTCTCTCGCATTACAACTGTGGTTCCTGGTACCGATGAATCAATCAGCAAGTTGGTACAGCAACTTTATAAGCTGGTAGATCTCCATGAGGTGAGAATTCAGCCGTTGGGCGACATTTGTCAATTGCCTGGCTGTAGGAGTCAGGGGTTCAACATATTGTTTCTTACCTCAGATGAATAGTGTTCCACTCAGTTCCCCCGCAGTGCTATGCAGTTTTCCTGCTCCATATGACTCACGAGAAATTATGATGTTGGGGGTCATAGAGTTAAATCCGTCTGATTTTATAATTAGTTGTGTTGACTTATCTAATTACTAGTTAGGCTTCCTGACTCTAGGTTAAGGATTTGACTCACATACCATTTGCTGAACGGGAGTTGATGCTGATAAAGATTGCTGTAAATGCTGCTGCTCGGAGAGATGTCCTTGATATTGCCAGCATTTTCAGGGCAAAGGCCGTTGATGTGTCTGACCACACAATTACTCTTGAGGTGAAATTTTTTTGGTATCAATAAAGTGGCACTTTTTTTTTTTTTTTTTTTTTTTTTTTTTCTGTCTGTTAAGAGCTTATCCCCTCCTTTCGCTCAAATATCTGGGTTGACGTGACAAATTTATTTCACAAGTTAGCATACCACCAACTAATTCTTCATAACATTGAAATTGATCAAAGAAGGATGCTTTGAGGATACTTTCCTAAATCTTATGGCTTATGTGAGTAGCTGAAACTGTAGTTTCTTCAGAAAGCACTTGTGTGATCAACTGGGTTCTTGATTGTATATTCCTATGCTTTCTATCGATCTCCTTCTGTAATTGGTACAAAAGTTGTAAATACACTTGAAGGAAATGGTTTGCAGGTCATTATTTCAGAGCCTTGATGTTTTTCATTGAAAACCACAGGTGTAAGTATATATGGACACTTGTCAAGACAGATAATATGAGACAAATATCTATTATTTATGATCTAAGCAACTCAACTGCTCAACCACAGAGTCCTCTTCACATGGTTTTAGACAGCAAGGTCCATAATGGGGTTCAACAAGCACATACACTGAAGTTGATTTACCATCTTCACACTTTGGTTTTTGTGTGAAATGTTTGAAGCAAAATAAACTGAAGCAAAATAAACCAAAGGGAAATAGGGAAGAGAAAATGAAATAATCTGCATGTTTTCCTTGTTAATCTGAAGAATCTGGTCATCTGTTTTGTCTGGCTCATATAACAAAAATTGATCTAATATATGAAAAAATCGAGAAAGAATGTGTTTATTTTATTTAATTTTTTTTATAGTTCTTTTAAGGGATCAGTTTTGTGCACAGCTTTGCATCAGGAAAGGTTGGGACCAGTGAATCTTTTGGGTTTGGGAGTTTTTTGTGGAAGCTATGCATCTTAAGATTAGTCAAAAGAAAAGGACTTATGAGAGCTTGCGAATCTAGATCCTTTGGTTGATGCAAATCTTATCTGCTAAGTACTTTATCAGTCATTGGTGGGTGATAAGCAAAGGCAGTTCACAACTTTTTTTGTGCTCAAATTGCATTTACTTCACCTGCAGCTTTCTGTTCATTCAGCATTATATAAGCATTTACCTGTTGAAGCTGATTATTTGATTGATTTTGGTCCCAGCTTACGGGAGATCTGGATAAGATGGTTGCACTGCAGAGGCTGTTGGAACCATATGGCATTTGTGAGGTTCGTCTTTACACACATTTTTTGTTAGATTTCATATTTTTATTCTCAAGTTGACAATTGCTATATCCCTATATTGAACATCCTAAACACTCTTGGCTAGAACCTTGTCTTCATTAGCCAATTTATTGCTGCTATGAGTCTCCAACGATCAAAGGTCACTTACCTCAGATGACTCCTGAATTTTTCTGTGGACCCTGGGTTTCTAGTGACAGAGGAAGTGCACCTGAATCCATCTCCCTGTGTTTTGACTGTTGATGTACAAAACTCTTCATCGAAATTGGAAACGCCCAATTAGTGCATTTTCCAGTTTTGTTTCCTGGTGTTCCCACCCGTTCCGGAGTTCTGCTCACCAATTTCTTCTCTTGCTTTGGCCACTTCTTTGTGGCGTTTGACTGCTCCATATTGCCCTTCGTGCTAGTTCTTGGCTGTCATGGTAAGGTATAAGTTGTGATAGATAGAAAATTTCTCCACTTTCTAGTGGAAGGAGAAGGGGAATCTAGCTATAAAATGCAAAGGCAAGAACACAGTTCTTGACCCTTCAGAGGAAAGCATGGACTTTAACATGGTCTTGAGACTGTTTGGTTGAAGGAGGGCGATTGAGGTAGAAACCTTTTGCCTGAGATAAATAAAGAGTTAACTTTTTGGCAAGTCTGACAATTAATGGTGGGATTTAGGAGGAGGAGGAGGAGGAGGCATAGTTCCGGAGGGCAATCACTACCTTCTATGAGTAGAGAGACCTGTGTTAGATGGCATAATTAATCTAATAACTTTATCCTGTATTAGATATGGGATTGTGCTTCCCTCAGATTCTTTGATCAAGTAAAATTATGCCGCTTTAAATTTGTTTGCAAACTTATCTTACCAAATTACTGATACTTTCTCCACTGTTGCAGGTGGCACGGACTGGCAGAATAGCATTAGTACGTGAGTCGGGCGTTGATTCTAAGCACCTGCGTGGATATGCTTTTCCAGTGTGAGTTGTGAGGCTTCTCGTGCTAATGGGAAGTGTGATGAGATAAATGTTTATTTGCCAATTGCCAGGGATCCAAGAGTAGTTCCGTTATATCGATGAGGAAGAAGTAACTTACAATGAGCAATGTAGAATTTTTCATGCTATGCTACGTACCAATGTATGGATGGAGTTTTGTATTTTTGGTGAGGGAACAGAAATTTGCATAATGGAAGTGTGAAAGTTCTTGCAAATGGGTTAATTTTTCTTCTTTCATTACTAACTAGATAGACAGGGGGCCTCTTAAGTCCTCACGCAGAACGACAGTGCAAAGACAAACAGAAAACATATCCTTTCTAGAACACAAGCGAAGGAGACTATGCCAATGAAAAAGGTACAACAAGTGACTTATTCGTGAGAAACCAAGACCACCTGATTCACAATGTTGCGACCCAAAAACCACCTGACAAGGGCTGCTGGACCGTTTTCGAGCCTTGGGCAATGTCTTTGACATAGATAATCCTTTCCTCTTTGAGCCGAGGCAAAACCGTCTCCAGGAACTTTGGATAGAAATGATGGTAATCAAGCACATCGAAACCTTCCATTGGAACCATGATAGCTTTAAGCGGAGGCAGGGAGCTTCAGCATGGGACCCCTCATGTAAGTATCGCAGGACAGATAGAAATTCTTCACCAACACTTGGTCGGAGCCATAAGCAATTACTCGCTCGTTCCTCACCGCCTCCCCATCCTCAATCCCCATTCTTTCTTTTCTTTTCTTTTCTCTTCTCTCCACTACCCAAGAAGCTGAAAGTGAGGAGGTGTGGGTGGTTGTGTCTCTGTATGTAGAGATCGTTCGATGTTTCTGACCTGCGAGTGGATGGAACCTTTATAGAGCAAACACAGCCGAATCTTAAATAATAAGTACACAAACATGTGCATTATAGAAGAGACAAGTTACAAAACAACAATCACTAGGAAAATCAAGAAGCTGACAATTCATACGTTAAACAAACAACCAAGTGCAGCAATTCACTCGTGCGTTAGATCAATATGGAAAAGCATGCACTCGTGCTCCGGATGACCGACTCGTCTCAGCCGGCCAAGAAAACTTCATATTAGAAGGTTAAAAGTTGGTTGGCATAACACGTCCACGCTCTGGAATGATTGCATTGATTTGGACTGATCTTTTGCCAGGTCTAATTTCTCACCTAGATTCTGTCATCCCGACAAAGTGGAAGAAAAATGGACGTCTCACCACGTGTGGCATGTGAATGATTTTCTAAATGAGTTACAAAACGAGCTTGAAAAAGATATGGCAATTGGTAGAGGTAAGGGCTAAGTGGGTTTAGACAAAGTACATGAAATTGGCACTCGTTGGTAAAATCCATTCAAACTACAAACTTTGATATTCAAGCCCCATCGGGTTGATTGGTTTTGGCTCTTATG
Organism: Eucalyptus virginea; assembly: GCA_014182375.1. Classification (NCBI taxonomy): domain Eukaryota; kingdom Viridiplantae; phylum Streptophyta; class Magnoliopsida; order Myrtales; family Myrtaceae; genus Eucalyptus; species Eucalyptus virginea. The sequence continues at coordinate 15,044,978 of CM024516.1, read as the reverse complement.
AAATTCGGGTAGTGGAGCTGGCCCAAAATTTACTTTTGAAACATTTTAGGTCAAATTTAGCTCGATTCGGTTCGAATGTATAAATGACGCTTGTGATATGCAATGTCATTGAACTGTAACAATGGTCGATACTTTCTTCTTTAATTAATAGCTAGTACAAGATCAGGAAAGTTAGCTGAATTAAGTTTAAATAGGTTAGTCAAAATAAGGTCATTACTTCAGCTGACATGATCCATTCAATGAAATTTGTCCCACATGCACAGGTGATATCAGTTGTACGAGGATGAATCCGAACGATCCTCAATCCTATCGAGTGGGAGTACACAATCTTGACTCTAATTCAAGGAACATTTACCAAAATAAATTAGAGGAAAATCGGTGAAAATATTTACTCATAATTCATGACTTGTGATGAAGATAATTTACAACGATTCACCTTTTTAAGATTAAAAAAAAAACGATTTTAATTAAGAAAATATTTTTATAAATTGCTCTTTTGTGTGAAACATATCGGATGCAAAATCACGTACATACATCAACTAAAGGGTGAAAAGTGTTGAAATATTTCTCTTTTTTGTTTACTTACTTATAATGGCAGTGACACACTAGGCGGGCAACGGGGAAGTTTGTGTTAATCATGATTCAAAGTTAATCCAAATTGATTTGAAATTCGACCCATTTTGTAAGGAAACCCAGACCATATTAGAAAGGTCCAAATTGGACTCTTGCCAACAGGATCGTCGGTGATGCGAAATGGGGAAATTAATTTCCCACGAGACTTCTTTTCTCATTGAAGATGAAGACCACGTTGATGCCAAAGAAACGTTCATAGCTTTTCCGGTATAAATATTCTGTTGTTAAATTTGGTCTGAAGTCATCTTGAGCGAACGTGACCTTATCTTGGCCAATTATAGGAAAATCATCTCATGTATCTCTTTCCACGAAAAAGACATGGCAGACACAACGCTGAACCACAATAATCTGTTACGTTCTAATTTTAATACTGCAATTTATTTTTCACTCAAATTATTTCGTTTGGTTATGTGAGATTTGGATGGATTACTATTTTGATTGTTCTAAAAGCTTATACTATTAGATGAAGGCATAGTTTTAATAGTTAATTACTCTAATACTTCCCCTCACCCGTAAGCTAGACTTTGACCTAAGCTTAAAGCATGGAAATATATAATTATTGAGGTATATAGAAGTCTGGAAAGATTTAAACTCAGAACTTTTTGTTTTGATATTATATGAGATCGAGGGATAACTACAAACTGTCCAAAAAGCTTTACTATTTTATGAAGACGGTTTAATATTGACTCCAAGGTATTTGTCACAATTTGGCATGTCAAACCAGTTTTATTTAAAAGCTTCTTAGAAAGGCATAGCATAAGATTTTATGTTCTATACAGAGAACATATGTGCACGGAAAAGTACAGTATCTACAACCATCTGTTGTCTGGCAACTGCCACCAGAAAACAACACAACCAGATGATCCCTTATTTCACGAGACACATTTCCAATCAAGCATCCTTTGCATCATTCACGAGAAACCACGACCACTTGTTTCCTGACATTGCTACCGGAGAACAGCCCGACGAGAGCTGCCGGACCATTCTCGAGCCCTTCAGCGATGTCTTCCACGTACACAATCTTTCCCTCTTTGATCTGAGGCAATACCATCTCCAGGAATTTCGGGTAGAGATGATAGTAATTGAACACCAAGAAACCTTCCATTTGAACCTGCTTCAGGATAATGTTCAGCAAGTTGTGCACGCCTTCAGGTTGCCCGAGGTTGTACTGCGAGATCATTCCACATGCTGCTATTCGGCCATGAAGTTTCATGTTCAGCAGCACCGCATCCAGCATTTTTCCACCCACATTTTCGAAGTAGATATCGATCCCCTCAGGGAAGAATCTAAATATTGATGGCGTAAAAAGTCAACTCTAGTCAGCTTCAGAAAACAGGTGCAAATTTCATATCTTGTACAGCAGTCGGCTTATTTGCTTAATCATCAAAATTACAATCATGGCTCACCTTTTCAGCGCTGCATCCAAATCCGGCTCCTCCTTGTAGTTAAAAGCATCATCGAATCTAAACTTGTTCTTCAGCAAATCAACCTTTTTCGGCGAAAATAACAGGAAGGAAGAAATAAGATAAGATTCGCAAGAGACTAACAAGACTGTATTCTTAACTTCTGTGTGAGATGATTACCTTCTCTTTGCTACCGGCGCTGCCAACAACATAGCAACCGAACGACTTTGCAAACTAGCCAGCAAGCTGGCCAACGGCTCCTGATGCCGCCGATATGAAAACAGTCTCTCCTTTCTTAGGAGAGCATATCTCGAAAAACCCCACATAAGCTGTCAGGCCCGCCATGCCTGCAAAGTTGAGGTTTGTAGAAATTAGACGAGCATCAAAATTTTTCGGAAACTAAAGAGTAGGAGCGATATGGCCACGGAAAACTCTCACTAGACAAACATACTCATCCGCAAGAGTGGAAAACATATTGGCTTCACATGGAAAGTCACTAACTACATCGAGAGATTCTCGACTTAGTCATTGCCTAATTCGATCAACTACAACTGCTGTGGAACTTGCAATGAGAACAACTGTTGAGAGTGCGCAACAACGACAAAACTTTCAGGGAAGAAGAGAGTTCATGAACGTTGAAAGAGCGAAAGACTGTCAGAGGATCAAAGAGAGTACCCAAAAGACCGGTGTAATAAGAGAGAGGAACATCGGTGTGCTCGATCTTAAAGCAAGTTTCTGGTGCGGGAAGTAGACTGTACTCCTCCCATCCGGTCATGCCCCAAACCAAATCGCCTTTCTCGAAGTTCGGATGCCCAGATTCCAAAACTCTTGCCACTCCCAATCCCTCAATAGGCTGCGTAGATGTGTCGACACATGCGCAGACAGATTCAGCATACACAAATTTCCAAGCGATTCATTAGAATCACACGCGGTACGATTAAGGATCCAATGGACGCTCTGCTTATTACACTGTCATTATCATTCTCTTTTCATTTCAATCAAGTCATCATGCTAACCCACATGAATGGAAGCGATAACAGCTAGCCGCGTCACTCATTCGACGTGATTTTATCAGCCCTAAATCCTCCAACACATTATTAGGGATAAAAGAATACCCGGAATAGCAAAACTTAGCATGGATGGATATTTAAATACTAAAAATTAGGAAAGTGATAATTAAATACAAAAATCAGAGTAAAATGAATAAATTAAGCACCAACAGTAAGAAAATCCGACTAAAATTCCGACGTGATGAATTTCTGGTAAGACAAGTGCAAAACGATATCGTTTTGTATGTTGACGTGGCTAGATTAATGCAAAAACGACTTGTTTTGCTGAATGACGTGGCTAGATAATTAATATAAATATTAATTACATTAAAATTAAAATAAAAAAGATGGAGATTGCAGGCAGCAATGGCTCAACCCTTGTAGCCGCCTCTCCACTATCATCGGCTCTTCCCGATGATGGCGGGGGGCTAGGGCCTAGTGACCTTAGTTGACTAGTGGCGAGGGCCCCGTGATAGCTTGCGAGCCTTTGTGTAGATCTGGGTGAGGGTTGTAACCCTCCTCTAGATTCGGTGAAGGTCATTGGCGACTCTCGAACGGAACTGGGGGAGGGCTTGCGAGTCCTCACCAGGGGCCGACGACCCTTGCTGACCCCTCTCCCATCATCGTCGGCCCTTTTCGGCGAAGGTGGGGAGGCGGCGGTGAGGGCTTAGCCCTCGCCTTTTGCCTCCTCCTCTCTCTTTTTATTTATTATTATTATAAATAAATATAAATATAAATATAAATATAAAATTTTAATTTAATTAGTATTTATATTAAATTTTTTAACAAAAAGACAAAACGACGTGGTCTTGGTTCTTTGTTATTGACTCAGCTTTTTGATGTGCCATGTATACGAGTTATATTATTAAAAAATTGCCACATAGGATTTCCGATTACATTCTTTGGACTTGGTACTCATGTATCTTATTTAAAAAGAAAAGCAATACGTAAATGTTACTTTCGTAACTTTTGATATTTAAGTATCCTTTTGTACTAAAATCGATACTCGGGTATTCTTTTGTCTGTTATTAGGAATTATTTGTGACACAACGAGAACCTTAGGTACACTTTCGAAGGTGGCCTCGAATCCGCTTCCACCTCAGTGGTTACAAGAACTTAACCATAAACAAGATTAAGATACAAAAAAGAAGCCTCGGAAACTAGTCCAAAAATACTACTATCTAGCCACCTTGAAATCAACAATCCAAGAACAGTAGCAAGCAAGAGCATGCAAAGATAAATGCCTCGGAAACTAATGGGGTGCATGACAACCACCTATTTTTGTTCCAAAGAAAATTTTTCTATTCTAGACTTGTTTCTGGAATAGAAATCCGTTTGATAAACCTATTCCATTTTTATATTTCTGAAATAGATTCTTGTTCCAAAAATAGGTTTGGAATATAAATCAGAAGTAGAAATTTTCTATTTCTTTATTTCTAGAATAGAAATGAGAAATAAAAATTCTTCTCATCGTTTGTCAACCGGTCCTTCATCCGTCGGCGTCAACCACCGTTCGGCGGCGGCCGTTGCCGCAGTCGTTGGTCCACCGCCGTCCGAAAAGAAATTTTTTTGTGTCGTTATCAAACGAATTTATATTTTTAGAGTATAAATTTTGTATCGTTATTAAACGGTTATTTTTGTTTAGAAACTCTTCTAGAAATAGAAATAAAAAAATATATTTCTCTTCCAGAACCTATTTCTGGAACAGAATGGTTATCATTCACCCCCTAAATCTCAGAGCAAGTTCATTAACAGAAAATTTCATCTTCTTGTCGATCTTGTTTCTATTTCCCAAAAAAAAAAAGAAAAGAAAAAAGAAAAGAAAAGAAAAGAACATAAAAAATGAATTGAGCTGGGCTCACCGAACCAGGTTGGAAGGTGCCGAGGTAACTCTCATCGGAGGCGGGCTTCATCATGCGATTCCTCATGTAAGGATCGCAGGACAGGTAGAGATTCTTGACCAACACCCCCTTGGAGCCTTTGGCGATGGCTCTCGTCAGTTCGATGGTCGACTCAGTCACCTCCATGTCCGACTCTTCAGGAAACCCTGAATATCACTTGCTTGTTCCTCACTGCCTCCCCAATCTCACTCGCCATCCTTCCTTTTTCTCTTTTCTTTTCTCTCGACCCACGAAGCTATATGTAGAGATGGACTGATGCTTCTCAACTGGGACTAGGTGGAAACGTTTTATATAGCACGAACAAGGGAATGAGCCCAACTTCTTTCACGACCTGATACTAGGAATCTTAAAGAACAAGATAACTACCAAGGCAGTTGCGCATAGCAGATGAAACAAGTCTCACGACGGGACACGCACAGGACGACAATCACTAGGCAGTTGCGCATAGCCTGACAAAGTCAACCATGCGCAATCGCTCCAGCATTGGATCGCTATGGAAGATTGTTAACTCATGCTTCGAGTTTGTGCTCCGTATAAAATTCAAGGCCTTTGGATAATAATCTTGGAGCATATGGGATATATCCAAGATTCGGCACTAGATATGCGGTGGTCACTTCTTTTATCCAAGTTCGATCGGTTGACCAAGAAATGGAAGTCTTTTTTTCTTTTCTTTTCCTTTCTTTAATATAAAAAGTCGGACAAGAAGGACAAAGTGGGGGCAAGCTTTTGTTTAAGCCGTGCAGTTGACTCCAGGAAGGATTAACATTAACCCGAACAGAGGACTCTTTCTTAGACGCACGAAAGAGTTTTGTTCCTGGCCACCCTGAGGAGCAGGACACACGGAAATTAATTTGTGCTGCGAGTTTTACATTCAAATTGAGCTGTTTATTCATGAAGATCGTGGGGTTGGAATTGAGTTAGGTGTGGGGTTAGCGATTATAACTCTCATTTTTGGATTATTAGTGAATTACTTGATGTCGGCTCTCCCTTGGGAATAGGTAACACTCTGTACCAAACAACATAAATCTCCTATGCTCTTTATCGTTTATTGTTTATTGCCAATTCACATTGAATTAATTGCAACATCTTGTTAGTTTCTGCGTTAATGTTACAACATTGGTGTCAAAGCGTGACGATAGGATTTGTCTGGATTTTGATTTGGGACTTTTACTTGCCTGATTATTATTTGAAAATTCTAGTTTGCATATATGTCCGGAGTGCAATAATAAATTGGGAAGTTTAACGTGTGACACCCCGCAATTTTGATCCTAGAGTAGAGTAATAGGGGTTGAGTAATGGGCTCGGTGGGCCGTGTAAGGGCCATGAGTGTGGGCTCGATGGGCCAATCGTTGGGCCACGAATTGGGCCCGGCATCGTGATGATGGGCCATGAATGGGAGCTTGGCAAGGAATGGGCCGTGCATTGGGCCTGTTGGGGGCCGTGATTGGGTCCGGTGGGTCGTAATTGGGCCTTGTGGATTGGGCGTACGCGCGTGAGGCCTGGCTTGGGCGGAAAAGGCTCTAACTTGACAACATAAAGTTTTAGATTGGTCGTGCACCGATTTCAATTAATAACTTATTAAATCATGCATCATGATCCCGCGTAAACTAGTCTTAATATTTCTTTTTGTGATTTCTCCTAATTTTTGGTCTTGGCCTAATCTCGTGACATCAATGTGCCATTTAGACTAATGAAAACTAATAAGACCCTTGCACTTCTTATAGGGGCCGAAATTGGTAGTGGTAAAGATGGAACAAAATGGAAATGTTAAGGGCTAATGATGAAGATAAGGAAAAATCAAATTAAACTCAAATGCAAAGGTGATACACCACATCCCAAAAACATGCAAATCGAGCCAAAACAGAACCCAAAGAAGAGTAGATTTTAACTAGGAGACACGACCAGCACTTCGTCCAGCAACCAAAGGATTTCTCCTAACTACCCCACCGTTTCTCTTACCTAGAGGCTACTCTACCCTCCTTTCTACGCCTCCTTGCTAGTTCTTCAAGATTAGAACCTCAAAAGCCCAAGACCGAGAGAGAAAATTGAAGAGGAGAGGGAGGTGTTCTGTCGAGCTAGAGGAGAAGAGAGGGAAATAAGAGAGTGGGAGAGCAAGAGAGAGGTTCGAGTGGAGATGTGAGGAAAGAAGAGAGAGAATGGGTTCCTTATGGCATTTGGCAACTTGCTAAATAGTATTTGATTTTGTCTTTTTGTTCTGGTAATATGTTTGAAACAGAAATCGATTTAATAAATTTGGAATAGAATCAAAGAGTTAAAAAAAAAGTTGATTATTTATTTATTTAGGGAATAATTCTAAAATCAAGCCAACCCATTTTTCTCTCTTCTTTTCTTCTTGTTCTTCTTCCTTCTCTCTTATTCTTCCACTGCCATCGCCGTTAGCCACCATTGTCATCGCCGTCCATTGCTGCCAACAACTAGTTGGATGAGGTTCGGCGAGCTTGTGGAGCTCGCCCGCCACCGATGAGCCTTGCCTAGCCGGGCAAGGCTCTCACTTGGCCGGCGAGGCTCGGTCAAGCCATGGCTGGGCAAGGCTTGACCTTGCCCCCGATCTAGGGCCGGGTGCGCCTGCCGCTAACGGGGGCTCGACCTCAGGGCCACCGCGAGGTCGGCCTCATGGGACCACTACACCTTGACCTTGCGGTGGTTTGACGAGGTTGAACCCCATTGGTGGCTAAGCGAGCTTGGCCTCGCCAGATCTAGGCCTTTTGAGTGAGGATTCTCGCTTAGTTGTGGGTGAGGCTTATCGATGAGGTGTGGCCTCATTGGGGGTCGGCAATGCTTCGGCGAGGTCTTTGGCCTTTGTTTGGCCGGTTGTTGATCATCCCAAAGGGCGGCGGCGCGCGACTTGAAGAAGAAGAAGAGAAAGAAAAGAAAAGAATAAAAAAAAATTAAAAGAAAATGATTTGGATTAAAATTTTTGAGAATGGTACCAAATACAATTCTATTAGGAGATGGAAAATTTGAGCAGTTAACAAACATTTTAAAATGCTCAGAAATTGTTCCTAGGAACAAAAAAAAAAAAATCATTCATGATAAGAAATTATTTTTGAAAATAGAATAGTTACCAAATACATCCTTAATGACTTAGTCTTGTTCATGAGTCCTTGTGCAATCAAATGATTGTATTTGCAATCCCCATGATTCGGCGTCCCGCCAGGGGGGGTGTTTGAGAAGACATGAAGGTTGCTTCTTGCATACTCTCTCTTCATGCATAGGACTAATTTGAGGTTAATTTGAGTTTTCCTTACCTTCATCATTAGCCCTTTATTTTCCATTTTATTCCATCTTTACCCCTACAAATTTCAGCCCCTATAGGAAGTGCAAGTGTCCTATTAGTTTCACTAGTCTAAATGGCACATTGATGTCACAAGTTTAAAAGACCAGAAATTAGGAAAAATCATAAGAAGAAATATTAAGACTAGTTTACATGGGATCATGATCATGCATGATTTAATAAGTTCCTAAATTAAATTATGCACGACCAATCCAAAATTTTATGCAGTTGAGTGAGAAAGTCTTTTTCACCCCAAGCCGAGCCTCACGCACACACACCCGGTCCACCGAGCCCAATGCATGGCCCATGCCTTGCCGGGCCCAATTCGTGGCCCATCATCACCACGCCGGGCCCCCTCCCATACATTTATGGTATAGTAGATATGACTTTTGGGATCCACTGGAAGGGCCAATTCGTGGCCCAATGATTGGCCCATTGATCCCACACTTGTGGCCCTTACACAGCCCACCCACCCATTACTCGGCCCCTATTACTCTATTCTAGGATCGAAAATTTTGGGGTGTCACATAATGGGAGTAACAACTTTGGGATATGGAGTATTTAGATATAGGTGCTATTAACAACTGAAGGTTTTGCGGAAGCATTGGAGGGCAAGATAAGTTGTCCAAAACAATGGAAAATGCCAAAAAGGACATGCTACTGAGGAAGCCAAAAAGTATAATCTGTCGGACCTATCAAATGTGGTGTTAATAGAGATGGTCGAGAAGAAAAGATGCCACAACATTGTGAGCAAAACTTCAAACACTCTATTCTATATAACGAAGGGTTGTAATAATTGCTCATACATGTTGAAGGTCATATTTTAGTATAGATACACTGAACGTATATCTACCAAATCCCACCTAGATGAGTTCAATAAACTCATAGTCGATCTAAAAAAGGCCAATAAAATCCAAGAAGATAAGAACAAGCATGATGATGTGAGCTTCTCCACCAGAGTTATTGAGGCACTTTACCGATTCATAGCTACATACTACGATTACCTTGAAAGACATAAAGTTTGCTTTGTTCTCTAAGGAGTAATAGAAAAAATTGCGTGATGATAGTTTATAGCAAGATGTAGCATGGGGACAAATGTTTTGAGGTAGAGGTCAACATTGAGGGCTAGTAGTAGTCGAGGCAAAAGCAAGTCGAACTCACGCCATAGAAAGTCCAAAAAATGCGTGAAGTGCTTTAAGTTTCACGAGGAGGGGCACATTAGAAGAGATAATCTTAAGCTGAGAAATAGAGATGATAGGCAGAATGACACAAGCGGTGCGACAAATGCTATCGAGAAGAGCATCGGTGATGTAGAGGCTATCTTGTGTGTGACTATTGGTTCATTATGACACTAATGGAGTGCTAGACTCCAGTGTTTTGATCACATGGCGCCTCCCAAAAACTGATATTTACCGGACTACAACATGGTGGTAGAATTCTAAAGAGAAATAATGTAGCTAATAAGTTGTGGGGATCGGAAATTTGTTTGGATTTGGATGCATGATGGAGAATTGCAAATCTTTTGATAGACGTGAGGCTTGTATCGGAGGTCAAGAAGAACCTTATTTCTCTAAGGACACTTGATGACATCAGTGTAAGTTCACCCTTGAAAGTGGAGTATTGATCTTTTGAGATACTATGAGAGAGATGAAAGGAAGAAAGTGATTACTCTCCATCACCTATTGCCGACTCTTTGGGGAAGGAGCCGTTTGTGATGAAGTCCCAGAATATGACTAGCTTGTTCATCACTGCCTCCCCATTCTCAACGCCATACCTTTTCTTTTCTTTTCTTTTCTTGACCAAGAAGCTAAGAGTGCGAAGGTGTGGGTGGGTGTTCTCTGTATGCGGAGATTGATATTTCTGAACTATTAGTGGATGGAAACCTTTTATAGAGCACACTTCCTTGAACGAGCTCCACTTTCGCAGACCTGGTAACTGCCTATTACCACTAAGAATCTTAAATAAACAAACTTGTGCATTATAGAAGAGATCACTAGAAAAATCAAGAAGCCGACAATTTATACACTAAACAAACAACCAATAGCGGCAACTCATGCTCTAGATAAAAAAATGGACAAACATGCGCTCGTGCTTTGTATGACTGTTTGGGCCAGCTCGGGAATGATTGCCATTAATTTGGAAGGATCTCGCCCGGTCTCTCGTTGGAGATCCCTTTTGGGGAACACAATAAGGTCGGCGGGTCCTGACCAGGTTCGAGAAAGGGCCTTTGCGTTGAATTTGGGAACAACATCCCTCGTACTGGAAAATCATATTCTTACTAGTTTATTCCTAAATTTTTAATTATGCTAATTGAATTCCAAATTTTTTAATATTTTTCCAATTGAATATATCTGGTCAATTTTGATTGGAAATCAATGATTTGGATGCCGCTAACACTGATATAAATAGTTTTAATATTTTTTTGAATTATTTATTTATTAATTTCTTTCTTTCTTTTCAATTTTTCCCATTCTTTTTCTTCCTCCTCTAGCTATTTGCTAGGCCTTGATGACCACCAAAGGCGAGGGTTGACCTTGCTAGCCTTGGGTGAGCCTCAATCACCCCTAGCGATGGTGAGGTCGAGCCTCGGCAATTGGGCTAACTTCACCAAATGCCAACAAGGTCGACCTCACTGCCCTCACTTGATGCTTGACGACTCGCTAGAGGAGGAAGAGTGGAAGGTAAAATAAAAATAAAAATAGAAAGAGCAAGAAAAGAAAAATAAATAAAATTTGAAAAAAAGTGTCACTAGAATGGTTTATGTCTACATTAGTGATTTCCGATCAAATTTGATTAGATATACTCAATTGATAAAATGTGAATATGTCAAGGATTGAATTGACGCAAGTAAAAGATTTAGAATTGAATTGACAAAAGTACAATATATTAATGACTTTTTGGACAATTTTCTCCCTTGTCTCTATGATTGATTTACAACGTTTGGAGAAATTGTCCAATCAGGTCCTAAATTCATTGTTACGAATGTGAATTTAGTTCTAAAATTTTCAATATTGTTTTTAAACATTTGTTCGAAAATGTAATTTAGTTTTTGACCAATTTTTACTAAGAATTGTTAATATGATGATTTAATCATTACCACCATCTTACACGACACACCTGCTTTGCCATTAATGAAAATTGACAGAATGACTCCATTGGAATTTCATGCAAAAATATATGACTAGTTTGATAATATTAAAAAGTTTAGGAATGAATTTTATTTCGTACATAAATTTAGGAGTGATTGGGTAATTTTCCCTACAATTTTTTTTTTTTTGTTGGTAAAAGCAATAAATTTCCCTACAATCTTTTGTTTGCCGTTATTTTCACTCTTACTTTTTTTCTCACCTAGATTATCTCTTCCCAACATAGAGGAATAAAAATGGATGTCTCACGATATGTGGCATGTTATTGATTTTCTAAATGAATGATAAACGAGTTTGATAAAGATATGGTGATTGGTATTGTTAAGGCCTAAGTGGGTTCAGCAAAAGTTTATGAAATTTGTACCCGTTGGTAAAATCTATTCAAAGTACAAACTTTGATATTCGAGCTTAATTAGGTAGATTAGTTTGGGCTCTTAAGAAATTTGGCCAGTCGAACCAGGCCAAAATCTACTTTTGAAACATATTAGGTTGAGTCTGCGTTGGTTTAACCCTACGAGTAACGCATATGATGCGTAATGTTTTAATAGCTAGTAAAATGATCATGAAAGTTAACTAAATCAAATTTAATAGTTAAGTAGGTTAGTCAAAGTAAGCTCATTAGTTTAGCTGACATATGCACAAGTGGTTTTCTATTGCTGGGAAAATTGTTCAAAAAGTCATAAACCTATTGCACTTTTGTCAATTCAGTTTTAAATGTTTTAATTTTACTAATTGAGTTGTAAATATTTTTATTTTTTGCCAATTAAGTCTATTTGGCCTAAATTTATCGACGTGGATAGATGGTGTTGATGTGGCATTTTAAATAATATGTTAATACTATTTTGAATTTTTGTTGGTTTTTCCTTTTTACTTTTTTTGGGAGTTAGGCTAGCAAGGATAGAAACAAAGAAAAGTGAAATGCTGTGTTAGTGCCAGCCGTTTATGTTAGTAAATTTTGGCCAAAATTGGCTGAATAGATTCGATTGACAAAATATGAAAATTTTTAGGATTCAATTGGTAAAATTAAAAGTTTATGATTAGATGACCAAAATGTAATGGGTTTAGGATTTTTTTAGACAATTTTTCCCATGTTGCATGAGGATGAATTTGAATGACACGCACCCGACTTGAATCCAGTCAAGTGGGTTGACATAATCACATCTCTAATTCAATCAACAACTATCCAAATAAGATAAAGGAAATTCTCATCATTAGGGAAAATATTTAGACATAAATTATCATTAATGATGAAAATATTTTTTAGTTATTCTTTTTCTAACTGCCAAGAACGATTCAAATTAGAAAATATATTTCAAATTGCTCTTGCCGGTGAAACAAATGGAATGTAAATTCACATACATGCATCACCCCCGCAAAGGGTTAGAGTTACTAAAATATCTGGTATTTGTTTGTTCTTTGGTAAGAGATGTGAATCTGAGGACCTTGAACAGCCTCTCAAGTCTGCCAAAAATGCACGGTGATGATGTTGATGTGATGGGCTTGATGGATGGATCTCTAATTCGTATTCAATTATGTCACCAACATTACACTTACAACTTCAACAATCCAATGCAAACACCGCCTATTTGCACGCGCCATAAGCATCATGCACATGCTCCAAGAGACAAGTTAGCTTGGAATTAATCTTGATTGATTTGAAATTTGATTCATGACGTGCAACAAAACCCGAGCCGTGTTAGGAAATTTCAAATTGGATTCTTTGGTAAGAGATGTGAATCTGAGGACTTTGAACAGCCTCTCAGGCCTGCCAAAAATGCATGGTGATGATGGTTGATGTGATGGGCTTGATGGATCTCTAATTTGTATTCAATTATGTCACCGCCATTACACTTGCAACTTCAACCGTCCAATGCAAACACTGCTTATTTGCAGACGTCATAGGCACATCATGCACATGCTCCAAGAGACAAGTTAGCTTGCAATTAATCTCGATTGATTTGAAATTCGATTCATGACATGCAACGAAACCGAGCCATGTTAGGAAATTTCAAATTGGATTCTTTGGTAACAGATGTGAATCTGAGGACTTTGAACAGCCTCTCAAGCCTGCCAAAAATGCATGGTGATGATGGTTGATGTGATGGGATTGATGGATCCCTAATTCGTATTCAATTATGTCACCGCCATTACACTTGCCTTCAACTATCCAATGCAAACACCGCTTATTTGCACGTGCCATAGGCACATCATGTGCATGCTCCAAGAGACAAGTTAGCTTGGAATTAATCTTGATTGATTTGAAATTTGATTCATGACGTGCAACGAAACCTGAGCCGTGTTAGGAAATTTCAAATTGGACTGTTGCCAATGGGGTTGTGGATGATACAGAAGGGAAATCAATTTCTCACAAGAGTTCTTTTCCTGGTTGATGTCGAAAAAATGCTCAGAGTTTTTTTGCATATAATTATTTTTTAGTTGTAGTAAGTGTGCTTAATATGTGCTGTGTGAGAAATACAAAGAATATCAAGAGCTCTCTTCCAAGAGAGTTGAGAGTATGAAAAAAGCCCTGTCTTGTGATTAACTTTTGTGAGTTGGGGTTAAATTTAGAATTGAAAAACATTTATAAATGACTGGTTGAACGTTTGTAACCATGTCTTTGCTGATTGCATTCGAATCATCCCATTGATCTCTCAACGTGAAGTAGGCATGCTATCGTACCACGATAATCCCTTATTTTTAGTTTCATTTCTTTGATTTATTTCTTACTCGAAAAATTTCATTTGCCTAGGTACTTTGCATTCTCCGAACCACGATAATCTCTTATTTTTTGAGTTTCATTTAAAGGTGATGATAGGGTACAAGAAGACACATTTCCATCGACATCTTTTAGAGGCATATCACAAACGTGAAGTAGGCATGCTATCGAACCACGATAATCCCTTATTTTTGAGTTTTATTTAAAGGCGATGATACAGTACAAGAAGACACATTTCCATGACATCTTATAGAGGCATATGAGATTCTATGTCCAATACAGAGAACGATCCTTCCAAAGCAAAGGAGAGCATCTGCACCAAAGTACACTAATCGACTCGTTCGCGAAAAGCCACAAACCACCACGTTTTCCAACATTGATCCTGAAAACAACCCAACCAGATGGTCCTCTGTATCATCCGATTCATCCCCAGAGAAAGAAACAACATCTGTGTCCTCGCACAACGGAACGGCAACACAAAGACAAACAGAAAACAACCCATTTTGAAAACACGAGAAAAGCGGAGACGACGCCGATGGAAAGAACGGAAAGCCGACTCATTCGTGAGAAACCACCACCACTTGTTTGCCGACATTGCGGCGGAGAACAGCCCGATGAGAGCTGTCGGAGCATTCTCGAGACCTTTGGCAGTGTGTTCCACATACACAATCTTCCCCTCTTTGATCTGAGGCAATACAGTCTCCAGGAACTTTGGGTAGAGATGATAGTAATCGGATACCACGAAACCTTCCATCCGAATCCGCTTCGGATAAAATTTGTCAAGTTGTGTATGCCTTCCGGGCTGCTCGAGATTGTACTGTGAGATCATTCCACAAACCGCGATTCGGCCATGAAGTTTCATGCTGAGCAGCACCGCATCGAGCATCTTTCCGCCAACGTTTTCGAAGTAGATATCGATACCCTCGGGAAGCATCTAAACATTTATAATACAAAAAAAAAGTCAAACGGAGGGGCGTCAGAACAGTTACATTTTTATATCCCGTGCGCCAGTCGCTTATTTGCTTAATCATCACTGCTATACTCATAGCTCACCTTTTCAGTGCTGCATCCATATCCAGTTCCTCCTTGTAGTTGAAAGCATCATCAATCCAAACTCGTTCTTCAGCAAATCAACCTTTTCGCAAAATAGCGGCAAAAGCAACTTTTAATACAATGAAATTCGGAAGAGAACAGTAAGACTGTAGTCAGTAAAATGATGGCGATGGTATACATTCAATAGTGCCATCACTCTCTTGAGCATTCTCAAATTTAAGAAAAGACAGCTCTCATCAACCATGACACGATTACCTTCTCTTTGCTACCAGCGCTGCCAACAACATAACAACCGAACAACTTTGCAAACTGGCCAACAAGCTGACCAGCAGCTCCTGATGCCGCTGATATGAAAACAGTCTCTCCTTTCTTAGGAGAGCATACTTCAAAAAACCGGCATAAGCTGTCATGCCAGTCATACCTACAAATTATAAATTTGTAGAAATTAGACAAAGGTGTAGGAGTGTTATGCTATGGCAAAATCTCAAATGGTCCGATTATTGCCTAAAAGGTGAAGCCCGTGAGAAATGTATTCTTCTCAAGGAAAGTTACTATTTCTCTAGAAATAACTGATTTACACGCTTCGCAAAGCGAGAAGACAGCTTTGCAGGGCTCTGTCATTCAGACAATTCAATGAGGCCATAAGGCTCATCGACAATGAAGATCCCTACGAGTAATATCTTAACTATCTGATTCCTCTTATTCATTAAGAAAGATATAGATATTGCAATCGATGATAAAAAGGCATACCAAAAGGCCAGTGTAGTAAGACAGAGGAACATCGGCGTGTTCAATCTTGGAAGCAAAGTCTTTGGTGCAGTAATTAGAGTATACTCCTCCCATCCGGTTAAACCCAAAGCAAGTCGCCTTTCTTGAAGTTTGGATGCCCGGATTCCAAAACTCTAGCTACTCCATATCCAGTGATAGGCTGCATCAATGCGTTGAATACTTCAAATATAAGTGAATAATTTAGCAAACATAAATAGACATTGTACTTCCAAGAAGGAATGATTGGACATGAAGACAATTTCATAGTCAAATGCGTACAACCAGAGACCCTTCCACCTTAACCTTTTTCTGATATTAAAAGTTTGCAACTCGAGTCATATTGAAGTAAGGTAAGTCAAAAATGCAGTTTTCCTTAACCCTTGATATAACTTCCAACAAACTTAGAATGGCATAATTTTAACACAGCGGGAATAAAATTGAAATCCATAGCTATACATCAGAATCTAAGCAATATGCTGAAGGATCCAACCAAACTCTGCTCATCCCAGAGTCATGTTTATTTTATATTTCAATTAATACATCTCATTGTCCTCTTTCACGTGCAAGCTATCAGTCACAATTTGTCATGCTTACACATTACTCGCATCGCTTAACCCCATGATTATGTGGACTGTGTAAACGTAAGGAATGTAAATTCTATGCCAAATAGCACAAGCGACGTTCTTTCGACACCCTAAGCTCTTCAATACATTTGCCAAATATTATACCGACATCACAAACAAATTCTACAATTTCAAAGCCACCACCAATTGGCTCACAAAAGATTTAGCCATATATTAAAAGATAAAAATAAATACACATACAGCACAGAGTCGCTACAATCCTTTGATTCAAATGATCGGACATAATCAGAACTAATACTTGACAAGTCCTCGTATATTAATTTAGCCAAACCTCAGATCATGATCCAACACTCAGGGAAACTAATATAAAATCCGCCATCCATCAGCAGAGACACCGCAAACTTTCTCCAGAAACAACATAATGAATGTCCAGAGCAAAACTTAAAAAAGGACAAAAATATCATACTCAAAAAACCCACATCATCCTGTTGGCAATATGGCCCCGAATTGGGTAGAACGATGAAATCGAGTTGAGTAAAACAACCTGACTTTGAGCGTAATATCACTTTCTTTAAGGATTTATTTGCCCCACAACGCCGCTTACTGATAACGAGCAAAAATCCTCCAGATACAACAAAGTCTCGGATGAGAATCTTGATAAAGAATTCAGTATTTCTCCGCGCTCTCTAAAAAACAATCGGAAAATTGGCTACTGTTTTCCAGAAAGAAGACTCGAAAATGACCACACATTCTTTCCGAAAAATGACAAGTATATATATGAAACGAGTCTTGCAACTCTTCGTGAAAATTGCAACAAACACGTCTTTAGAAAATTGTTCGGATAAACAAATGCGACTCTTCGGAAGAAGTCGAAAACAAACAATTGCAACCCTTCGGGAAAGTTAAAACCGAATAAGTAATTTCCAAAGGTTGCCTTAAAAGACACAAATAAAATTCGGAATAATTATATATATATATATATATATATATTTAAATAGAATTTCGAGTTTTCATTTTATATATTTTATTTCCGAAATTCTCAAAATAAAAGACAACCTTGATTTTACTAAAAGATTAATAACAAAGAAATAAAAAATTAGAATAAATAACAAAGGGATTAGTGTTGGTTAAACACACTGGTCGCAAAAGTGCGAATAATCGTGCACCAAGACGGGGGTATGGTGGGCCCCACCCAATCATTCTTTAAATGCATAAAGAAAAACTCCGAGACTTTTAAATTAGCGCTCCCCTCCCACTACTTGTATGACAAAGAAAACGCTCGTCGTTTGTTTAACAAACAAACCTCCCCACATCCTCGACGAACTTTTTCTCTATCTATGTTCTTTCTTAAAAAAATGAAAAAAAAGAGACAGAACTTGACAACGAAAGGAGTACTTAGGCTTGCTCACCGAACCAGGTCTGAAGGCTTGGGCATAATCCGGGACGCCGGGCTTCGTCATGCGGAACCTCATGTAAGGGTCGCAGGACAAGTAGAGATTTTTCACGAGAGGCCGTTCGAGCCCTCCAGGAGACGCCTTAACTTCATGGTCGACTCACGCACCTCCATGTTCGTATCCTTGGGGAAACCACTCACGTAGTCCTCAATATCACTTTGCTTGTCTCTCACTGCCTCCTCATTCTCGCCGGCCATCGCTCTTCCCTGCTCTTTCGGCAAAACTCTGGACACCCAGAAGAGGGAAGATGAGCAGGCGTGGGGTGGAAGAGGCCATGCGACAGATAAGAAGGCGACCTTTTTGTTGCGCCTTTGTGGGTCAGCCGGCGGGGGATAATAGTTGATGGGGACGGCGACGATGGAGGTGAGTGGAGGATCACGAGAAGCGAGAGCGAGATGGTTTTGAAATCTTAAATTTCGGTTCATTGTATGTCATGGTCTTCAAATTTTTTATTCATTCAATGATGTTCCCACTTTATCTTAATATGTAACGTAATCTCTGAACTTATATCAATATATAATGTGGTCTCGGACTATATAAAATATTGAATGTCATTACCTCCATTAATTCAAGCTCATGAGTTGAAAATAAGTTATGAAGCATTAGATTATGGGGCGCAACAAATATTTTTGGATATAGCATGCCTTTTCATCAGATCACATAAACAAAATCCAACTTATATGTGGGATGCTTGTGATTTTTTCCCTGGGATGGGGATTGAAGTATTAAGTCTTATGTCCCTAATTAAAATTGATGAAGATGGAAAGCTATTGATGCATGATCAATTGAGAGATCTTGGAAGGGAAATTGTTTATCTAGAAAATCCAAGGGAGCCTCAAGAGCGAAGCAGATTGTGGATCCATGAGGAAGCTCAAGATGTGCATGACAATTGCAAGGTATGAGTTTTCTCTACTTTTCTTAGTCAGTGAATGTGGGTCCATCTTCCCTTTCTTGTTTGAAATAAAAGTAAGTATTACTCTTGAGTCCCCATAACTTACTGCTTCTACAAGCGAAAGCGCTTTTTTGATTAATTGTTGTTTTTGCCTGATTCTAGAAATCTATGGTAAAAATGAGCAAAATTTAGATGACTACTACTTCACCGTAACAAAATCAACACAAAAATGAAAAGATAAAATCAAACATCTATAGCAATAAAAAGAATCATAAATAGAATGTTTGATATTATCAATTTTCCTTCCACATATAATAGAAAAACCCTTGCCAAAGAAACACATGATAAGAAAGGTACCTAAAACAAATGTGTACCTTTTGTGATGATATTCTTGTTTTCATTTCGATACGGAGAATTGTAAACAAAGTAAACAAAAAAGGTGGGGGGATTCTACAATTGGGATTCTTTGATTTTGATACTTATATCAATGGCAAGTTTGATTGATGTGTTTGGATAGTTAGAGTTGTATTGGTTACATGCACATGATAGGAGTAAAGGTAGTGTTATTTCACATACAAAGGGCATGAATTTTGATAGATATATTTGAATTAGTGTATGCATGAAGAGAGGCCTTCCATTGTAGTTGCAAATGGACGCAAATTTTGGAAATTCAAAAGACGCAAATTGCGAAGATTATAGTTGGATGAGGAAATAGTTCGAGAACAACCACTTGAGCTTCTCATCTTTACATAGATTAGATAAATAATATGTAACTGCAACCTTTCATTTCACAAAATTGAAATGGAGAAGTGTACACCATAGTAGTAGGATAGCAAATTGAAATTGGTGCATTTTATTTTATATCGGTTGGTCTCATCTCATCATTCAAAACTTATAATCCACAGTGTTTCCAAATTGCAGGGTACTAGAAAGATTGAGGCTCTTCCTCTTACCAAATGGTATTATAGAAGAAGATACACAGCCAAACAATTTAAAGAATTGAATAACTTGAGATTCCTTCAAGTGGATGGTGCGAATTTCACCGGAGATTTCCAAAGCTTACTTCCTGAATTAAGATGGCTTAAGTGGAATAAGTGTCCCTCAAATTTCACTGCAGCCAACTTTCATCCAAAAAAATTAGTTGTACTCGATTTGTCATACAGTGCAATTTCAGATGACTGGAGAGGATGGGTTCCGCTCAAGGTAAGATGTAAAGAAAGCATCGAAGTATTTTTTTTTTTTTTAACTTAACATTGTTTTCCTTGTGCATATAACATTTGAAAATTGATTTTCATAATTGAACCAACCGTTTCTCTTTAATTTCATAGTATTAAAGGAAAACTTGGTGCCCAATGATTACATCTCTCTTTCATTTGGATTTGTCATATGCTCTTTTGATAATATATGTGATAGCCCAAGCGACTGTGCGCGGGGAGGAGGGATGACGGTGCGTCCGCGCCTCGGTCCCTGGATATGCGCAGGGAAGGGGAAGGGCCCCTCTCTAGTCTCACATCGCTTAAGAGGGAGTCCTGGGTTAGTTTATAAAGGCTTTGGTCCTTCTAATCTGTGTAACGCATTTTAAAGCCATGATGACTCAGTGTCCAAAGCGAACAATATTACATAGTGGGGCCAAGGTCGTTACAAATGGTATCAGAGTCGACTCCCGACCGCATGTAGGGCCACAACGAGACCGCATGTGGGGCCGCCGTGAGAACTCAGTGTCCAAAGCGGATAATATTACACAGTGGGACCCAGGTCGTTACAAATGGTATCAAAGCCGACTTCCGACCGCGTGTGAGGCCACGGCGAGGACGTTATGATCATAAGGGGTGGAGAGTGTGACAGCCCAAGCAACGATGCACGAGGAGGAGGGATGGTGGTGCGTCCATGCCTCGGTCCCCGAATGTGCGCAGGGAAGGGGAAGGGTCCCTCTCTAGTCCCACATTGCTTAAGGGGGGGGAGTCCCGGGTTAGTTTATAAAGGCTTTGGTCCCTCTAATCTATGTAATGCATTTTAAAGCCGTGAGGATTCAGTGTCCAAAGTGGACAATATTACACAGTGGGGCCCGAGTCGTTACAATATAAGTTGCTTATGTCTAATAAGCAAATATATCCTTTAAAATGTTATTTAGAAATAAATGCAGTTAGCACTTGTACACCCTAACATTCTTTTGCAATCGATGTGCTTAGAAAACATTATTTATTGACGTGGCCAAACATTAAAGAGGCATTTAAAATTAAGTAGGACAACCACAAAGGAGTAGAGGAAGATGGGGATTTTTTTGAGGAATTCTAAAAAGTGAAATACATAAGGAGTAGTGAAAAATCACAAGTTGTGACGGTCCACTTACACTGACGTACCCTTTCTTTCTTCCAGATGGTGACTGAGCTCAAAGTTCTCAACCTTTACAGATTGTCTATCTTTGAAAAGAACTCCCGACTTGTCCACTTTCAGAAGGTTGGAGATTTTGAGTCTTGCAAATTGTAAGAATTTGGAAGAGCTTCATCCTTCTATTGGAAATTTGGCATCATTGATTGAGCTGAACTTAAAATGGACATCAATTACAAAGTTACCCAAAAGCATTGGGAATCTGCAAAATTTGAGGGTCTTGTATATTTTTGGAACTAGTATAACGGAATTGCCTTATGCCATTGGGATGTTGGCAAAACTCCAAAAGTTGGTAGCTTGGCATTGCAAAAATCTAGAGCGACTACCTAGTAATATATGCAAATTGATTTCACTAGACCTGCTCAATGTTGCTTTGTGCTATGAGCTTCGAGAATTACCAGAACTGCCCACCGGCTTAATAGATCTACGTATCACCTGCCAGGGACAATCTTTGCCCCGTCTTTCCCAACTAACCCGTCTCAAGATACTCTCTCTTGATGATTGCCGTTGGCTTGAAGGTGTCCCAAAGCTTCCCATTGGACTAGCGGAGCTTTATATTGATAGTTGTAGAAAATTGAAAGCCTTGACGAATTTGTCAGACTTGAAACACTTGGGATATTTCCATATATTTAAATGCCCATATTTGGAACGATCGCCCGACGTGTCGAATTTTAGGCGTACGCAAATGAGAGAACTTGGCTTGAAAGAGACCCAGCTCTTTCCGGGGTTCTGTGCATTCAACCGTTAGCAGACCTCAAGAACTATTGGGGGGCAGACCTCAAGGACGGCTGGACATCCATGGAATCTCTCTCCTTCTAAGGGTCCGTTCGTTTCGTGGAAAATGACTTTCGGAAAAATATTTTCCGGATTTTTCGGTGTTTATTTTACGGAAAATGAACTAGTCAAGGAAAATATTTTCCATCATTGAAAAAAACAACATTTATAGTCTTACTTCTTTTTATTAATATATTTTCGTTTTATTTTTATGCTTTCTTTTTCTTTTCTTTTTTAAATCGAGTTTTTAATTTCTTTTAATTTCTTTTATTTTCTTTTCATCTTCTTTTTTTTTCGCGGTGCCGGCGACCAGCCATGGCGGCGTCCGGCAACCGACCGCAAGCCAATGGCCGGCAACCTCGCTGGCCTCACCCCAGGCCGGCAAGGCTCCACCTAGCCCAATCTAGCGAAGCCGAGATCAGGCCTCCGCCAGATCGAGAGAGGCGGAGCTCTCACCGGCCTGGGCGAAGCTCGCGGCTCGCCAAATCCAGCAGTTGGGTGGGGCTTGAGCCTCGCCCAAGCTCACCGCGAGCTCGCCGAATCTAGCGGCGGAGCTCGGGCTCGTGATCCCAAGCAAGCCCGAACTCCGCCACCAGATCCGGCAAGCTTGCGGCTCGCCAGAGCCTAGTGAAGCTCGTGGCAAGCTCGGGCGAGACCGACCAAGCCTCAAGCTCAACGCCGAGCAGCTGGCCATTGCCAGGTAAGAAGGAGGTGTTGGTAGCGGAAGGAGGAGGAAGAAGGAGGAAGAAGGAGGAGGAAGGAGGTGCCGGCGAAGGAAGAAGAAGGAGGATGGAAAAAAAAAAAAAAAGAGAAAAATAATAAATAATAAAAATTTTGATTTTTTAAAAATATAAATAATTAAAAATTTATTTAAAAAAATATAAAAAATTAAATTAAATTTTTGGTCAGTTAAAAATATTTAAATTTAATTTTTGATAATTTTTTTCTAAATAATTAAATGAGCTAACGAACGGTGAAAAATATTAAATTTAACCGAACACCAAAAAATAGAGTAATTTTCCTTTTTCCAGAAACATGATATATTCCATGAAATGAACGGACCAAGTCACTACTAGTTAGTGGCCGTGCTGGTTTCCCAGGCCCGAAGATCGAAGCCACCGTTCCCACCGCCCATCCACCGTAGGCAGGCGGGCAGGTCGGTCGGCGTGGCGGAGATGACGACGGCGACAGCGACGAGGCAATGCCATGGCCGGCAACGGCCTCTCCATCCGCTCCAGGTAAACGCATGCATGCGTTTCTCGAGCTTTCCTACAGTCTCTTAGCGTCGCTCCGACGCGCAAGCTCATCGATTGTTCATTGGAGATTTTAGTTTGCTTAGTAGTAGCTAGCACAGTAGTTTTCTGGGAATTGATGGGATTTTCCACATATTTCCCTCGATTTTCAGGTGTTCTTGGCGATGTTTCTGTTCGTCTGGTGTACTCGCGGACTTTTGTGCCGATTCCTTGAGGTCGCCCTTCCAATTTCGATGCTCGATTCACCTACCTGGTTACTTCTTCTTTCTCTTTTTTCTTGAATTGTGATGCAAGGAAGGTTGGGGCTGATATTCTTGTGGAAGTTTAATGGTGGCGCCTCTGTATGTGTATGCAAAGTGATATGTAATAAAGCAAAGAGATTAGCCTTGGGAGATATGCTTTCTGGCAGGATATCAGCGAGTCTTCAGCGCCGCTTTGGACGAGACAATGGACTCAACAGGTAGAAGTCAGTAGCTGTGGCATGTGGATGAGCTGAGTAGGAAAGTAGTGCACAAAGCTCTGTGGATAAGGTGGATGTTATTGTTTCGGGTACCATCTAGGAAAATACTTTGAACTTGTACTTCTACAAGATGGGCCCGCCCTCCTTTTGGAATTGAAGTTAAACATGTGGGAGTGAAGGATTGAAAATTTGATAATATCCCTGGTCTATGATGACAAAGGGAAAAAGGCGCTTTGTCTAAGTCAAGTAGTTTTATTTTCTTTTATCGCCTTTTCAGAGTCTAGTGAAGTTGGGTGTTGGGGCTTCTCTCTGTTTTCTTATTCTGCTTAGTAGATTTTTTTTTTTTTTGGGTTTGCATTATCTTTTATAGAGATGGAGGGGTATTTCCTCGTTGCCTTACTTATTATACTTATTGCATAACAAAGAAACTGAGGAGAAAAGAAATTGAGACTAGGTGCTGAAAGAGCGATTCGTAATGCTAATTTGGGGATTGATGTTCGTCTACCCAATGACAAACTAATATACAATCAAATAAAGATGAACTATGATTACGAGTGGTACCTCTCCATTGCAATTAGGGTGTGCCATGGAGTTTCTCCATTTCATGAACAACGGCATGTGTTAGGTTTGTCGGTGGTGAAAGTCATTTTAAAAACACAGGAGCCAAGATTATTGTGTTCAGCTGTGTACATAGTTCTTGGGGCATGAACTTTTTTCTTCCCAGCTCAAAGCACTCTTTGCCTTCCTCTTCAAGTGATACAAAGGAGTCAAAATTATTTGATGACACTGATACTGGGATATTCATCTATGTTAAATTGTTTTCCCTGTATTTTATTGCTCCTGAACTTTCTTGTAATAAAAGAAGCATCTTATACACATTGTTAGGAGTGAATGGGGTCGTCGAGGTTAACCTACGTCCAATTATTTACCTTTCCATCTCTGCCTTTGGGTGATATGGTGGAATTTTCGCTCTTTGTTGATGGTATTTCATTGTCATAGTTTGCTGAAAGCTGATAAGTTCCTCCTGGATTAGTCAGAGCATTATAATTAGTGGCTATTAATTATACCTATGCAAGATCTGAAAATTGTTTTAGGATTGCTATCTGTGTAGGATGCAATTAAAAGATGGAACTTGGTCACATCAAAAGTCATTCTCAGTTGGGATCAGGATTAGGATCATTGGAGATGTAGGATGGGATTTCTATTCCCAGTCCCAAATATTCTACTTGGCCTATTTAATTGGCAATTAATCTCGTAGTAAACCAAATTAGGCTCCAGTTCTCATTGTGCATGACCCATTGTACGTCTAAAATAATATCTAAAGGCCAAACCTGCTAACTTGGGCTAACTTTGGGGATTGAACTATAAGAGAATTATAAATGAGAATTAGGTGTTGCCCTCATCTTGAATTAGAATGGATGGAAGATTTGATTGGTAGTTGTGGTGAGGCTGAAGATACTTTCTATACAGACTTGGGAGAATCCATAAGCTTTTTTCCAGAGTAAGAATAACCTTCATGAGAGCTTGGTTGAGGTAAATGGACCGTCTGTTGTGCCTCCACAAACAGCAGTGCGGCCCAATGCCAACACCTTCGTACAGCAACCACCTCTATTAGCTGGGGACGGAATTCTTTTTCATGTTACAGCATATAGCACTTAACATTGTCTATTTCTTTCATCCTCCTCTCTTCTTCTTTTCACTGCCATCATCTGGTTTCACGTTTGTTTTATTCTCTTCTTTACTTTTGCCTTAGATGTTTCTCTAGTTAACTTTCTTTAAGAGGCATGAGAGCTTCTTTAGTGACATGCTTCTACTGTGGTGATATTTGTGGCATCCCAAAATTCAAAGTCTAATTATAAGGTGTGTTAAAGTCTCTAATTAGGTGATAAAATTTCCTATGATTTATGCTTTAGCCATTAGTTTTTTTAAAATTAGATGATTTGTGCATATGTTTGTGAGAATTTAAATTTGATAGATTAATGATAATAATTTATGCTTGGCCATGCACTTTATAAGTTAAATTTCAATAAAAAAAATGTCACAAGACTTTGGCTATGTTGAAAATTAAAATTTAAAAATATTTATAGAAGAAATTCAAAAAAAAAAAAAAAAGGAGGGTAAAAATTCAATTGGGCCTTAAGCCCAAGAGTGGATCTTTAATGGGCCAAGTTGGCCGGCCCATTGAAGCCCACAAGTGAGCTACCGTCGCCCAAGAGGAGGCCCAAGAAGTGGCCGGATGGCCCAAGCCCAAACCCAAAAGCCCAAGCCCATTATGCATGCAATTAGACAAGTGGCACAAAGGAGGAAGCCATGCATTGGCTAATTTGAAGGCAAACAATGATTACTAATGATGAGAATTAGGGGGGAATAAAAGGGAAGAGAGAGAGGAGAGTGGCCAGTTCATTCGGCTGAGAGAGAGAGAGAGAGTGAGAGAGAGAGAGAGAGATTTTGAGAGAGAGGAAGAGTGGTCGAGAGAGAGAGGAGGAGCCGAGGAGGAGGAGCCGCCGTCCGTCTGCCGTGCTCGCCGCCGTGTACCGTCGACTGTCCGGTCTAGAGGCAAGTGGGAGTCCTCTAGCTGCTCTTGCATGTGTGTATGTTACTTGCATGTTGAATTTTTGGGTGTCTAGGTGAGAAAAACCGAAGCATGGATAGTTTATTCTTGAATGGTATGGCTGTTTTGCTCGAACAGTTTGAGTCAGAATATTGTGTGAGCTTGCATGCATGTTTAGAGTCCGATTTTGGCTTCGATCTCTTCGTGAAAGTTGTAGGGGACATATTAAATTACAACATACTCAAATTTGAAGTGAAATGAACAAGTATAGCCTAGTAAATTGACTAGATCTTGAAGACAGTAATTCTGGAGGTGTATTTCGGGACACCCGAGACTTCATGGACTTAAGAGATGACTATACTCTGGTTATTTGACTTGGATCTCTTCATGAAACCTGTAGAGGACATCTTTATGTATAACATATCCAAATTTCAGAGGAAACTAAAGAGAATAGGTAGGTGAAAACTCAGTATTTCGAAGAAGCATGCACTGGACGATGCGGTAATGGATCCAGAAGCTTCGTGAGACTGTAGAAATTAATCTAAAAATAATATAGCTTGGAAGTCTTCATGAAAGTTGTACAAAAATGTCTTGGCTATAACCCAATAAAATTTCGTAATTTTTGGAGGCGGTATGGATATTTTAATCGAATTTCTTCGGAAACCGTGCATTCTGGTTTCATCCGAAAATTATATGATGTTTTGTGAAAATTGTGAAATTGTGTGAAATTCTATATGGCCATGTATTTTACATGTAATTATTATCCTATTGGCCTGTTTATCACTTGCCTTAAATTTTGGGAATTTATAGATATTAAATTTAATATTTTTGAAAATGACAAAAGTTGGAATTTAAATAAATGAAAAAAAGGATTATTTTATTGGCCATAAATTCCATTAAATTTATTTCATAAATAATTATACCATGTTGCATGTATGATGAGGTCTTGGTGTATGCATGACATTAAATTGAGGTGCATGTTTGAATTTCATGCCAAGTATGATTTGTTTGATGTCATGTCATATGCCATGTTAAATTAAGATTGAAATCGGTAAACATGGAATGATGGTAAATGAGGAGGTGGTAGTGGTGGAGGATGATGCCCGGAATGTATAGAGATGCATTGCCGGATGGCCCTGGGAGATTCAGGATGCTCGGGATGGGAGGTGCTGGAAGCCTGATTGTATTGAGATACAAGGCCGGATGTCCTCGGGAGTGTCGAGATGCCCGGAAAGTTGGGGGTGCCAGAAGCCCTGTCGGAGGTCTTTGCTTGAGGGGAATACCTTGTGATGCCAGTTGGGATACGAGATGCCCAGCCAGGGAGTGTAAATGCCGGAAGCTCTGTTGGAGGTCTTTGCCCAAGGGGAATGCCTCGTGATGCTAGTTGGGATGCGAGATGCTCGGAATGTGGGGGGCCGGATGCCCGGTGGCCTGGAATGACTGAATGCCGGAGGTTTTCTCGCATGGGATGCGAGTGTAAAATATGAGATGAAGTTGATGATCCAAGGAAGGGTGATGTGGTGATCAAAATAAAAGTTAAAAATGGAAATTGAATCATGCATGATATATGATATGATACGATGATGATCACCCATGGCATGATGATATGCATGATGATGATGATGATATATGATGTGATATGATGATGATCACCTGTGGCATGATGGTATGCATGATATGATAATGATATATGATATGGCATGATGACATGTGTGGTATGATGATGACATGTGTAGGGTATGATGATGTCATGTATATGATGGTGATGACATGTGTGATATAATAATGTCATGATGACGATGATATGAGTATGACATGATGATACACATGTGCGTGTTATGATTGTGGTGATGATGCATGATAGTATATGCATGGCTTCGAGGTAAGTAATGCCTGCAATGCATGTATGACTTGTATGATGCATTGAGTGGTTATTGGATTCCTTTACCTGCTGAGTGGTTGTACTCACCCCTTTTGGGGACCAACATTTCAGATTAGCAGTATGCCGCTTCCTGCCGTCGCGCGAGGTGCATTTTACGGGTTACCATCCGACATCGAGGTAGAGTGTGAGGAGTTCAGCTGTCCTTCTGTGCCTGGACTCACCTACATACATGTGCGCTGTTTTGTCATGTACGACATAGGCCTGGCTGGGGGCCCGGTCGTCCAGGAGTTTGTCTCCGTCCATGTTCGCCGCGATGGGGTGATGAGAGGGATGCTGCCACCGCCACCGCCTGACGCATCGGATTGGGTGTGAGGCCCGTGCGTGACGAGTAGGAGCTATGTTTTTTTGGGGATAGATAGTCGACACTTATGATGGGGGTTGTGTACGTGTGATGTAGAGGGTCGAGGGTTCTTTTTGGGGTTTACTGGACATGGCTGAGTCCTAGCTTTTCCTTTTGATGTATCGACCCAAAAGAAGTCTCATCTTGAAAATATATGTAAATAAAGTGTCATGGCTTGTCTATAAAATCATGGTGATTAGTGGTGCGTATTTGTATCATGGTTTGGTAGGGGGAGAGATGGTGATGTTTTATTTTGCTTCCGCTAATGAGTCGCAATGGGACCGCTTTAAAAAAAAATGTCTATGAATTACGACGCCTCATGGAAGGAGAAAGGTAATAAGATGTAACATTGGTGCTTGTGGCGACCTACGAAGGGTTCGGGGTGCCACAGCCCCTTTTTGGTATCAGAGTGAATGGTTATAGATGGAGTGATTAGGAGCCTCATTTGGAAATTGAGGAACATGATGACAATGCACACCATAGGATGTAAAACGGAATAATTGAATAACGGGTGATGAGTATTCACTCGTAAATCCCTAGTAGTTTATTTTGAGTTGGCTTTAGGTACCAGTAACATGTATATGTTACTTATGTAGTAGTAGTAATTGCTTTGAATGGAGGCAGTGAGTCTCAGATTATTCTTGAGGCAATGCTTGGAAATTGCAGGAAAATTATGGTGCGAGCTGGAAGTGCTCATCCATCGAGGGTTGAAGCCTTTGCTGCAAGGGCTGAACCCCGAATGGAAGACATCCTGCAGGCATTAGCCAATATTGGAAATCTGATGGAAAGGCAGGCGTAGCAACAGCCCGGAGCAGAACGCCGTACTTAAGGACTAGTGGAGCAGTTTCTGAAACTGAAACCACTTAAGTTCAATCGAACACCGTACTTAAGGACTATGATAAATTTACGCAAAACTATTTTTTTGACAATAAAAAACGTCAAACTAGTACACCTGTGATAAATTTACCCCGACTTATCATAAAAAAACTATAAATTTGTACATTTATGACAAATTTACCCCAAACTAATTTATTCGACCGCAAAAAAATCCAAATTGGTGAATTTGTAACAAATATACATTCCGCTAAATTGGATTAATACCACAAAAAAATCACAAAAATTGTAAACTATTACAAACGGAGCGTAAATCCCAAATTGGTATATCAGTCAATTGTCATGTGTCATTTAACTTAATAATTTAACAGTAAAATTTAACGAAAACTGACAGATGGTAAATTTGTCACAAGTGTACTAGTTTTGGGTAAATTTGTCAAAGGTATATAAGTTTGGGGTAAATTTGTCAAATGTATACAAGTTTTGGGTTTTTGGTGGTCAAAAAAATAGTTTTGGGTAAATTTGTCATACCGGTTTGGAGTTTTTCAGGATATTAATCGTTGATTTTATTTGTCTTCCCGAAATATTTAGCTGTCGATTTTCTTTTGTGGGTCTGATCATAATAACATTTTGGACCCCACATCCATAAAACCAAATAATGTGAGCACAGCATGGAGGTGATGAGGGTTTCGAGGAGGCTCGCTCGAAAACCCACGGGAAGTTTCTTGCATCTTATTGGAGAAAATTCATGGTCACTTCATGACCCTTTCTGGTGCAATTTGCCAAGTGATTTTCGTGAAAAATGTCATGAAATCAAAATTAGCTGGATGTCTAACATTTGAAAAAAAGTAGCACTTGAATAGATGGGTTATCATCCAAAAAAAAAATTCGCATTCATTTCGTCATATAAATAAGCAATGCAAGATAAGAATTTCATTAGTAGGTTTGTGCAACCACATACATTCAATTTAACAATCAATGTTTAGGTAATGACCTATATTTGATTTTTATTTTTAGCAAACATTTCCATTCCATAAATGAAGTGATATTCTATTAGTTCTTGTGAACTATTATCTAGATATAATTGCAATCTCTTTATGTAAAAACCCTCTTTTGAAAATCTTAAAAGTTTATTGGTTGATGTAGGACAAGTTGCAAATAGTGTCTTAGAATGAATTGATCAACAAATGAATAGAGTTTAGCACGGCATTCATCAAAGTGAATAGATAAAGGTTGGTCTGCTACAAGCAAGAGCTACGTACAATCTAGCGTAAATTATGTGGATAGGGATTTTTCATAGCAATGCCACGGGTTTTAATTATAGATACCGGTGAAGAGCAGATGCTGCTGAAGATGCATTTGTCCAAGTCTTTAAGTTAGCTTTGGAACTGTTCTTGTCAATCCTTCACACTACTTTACCCTTCTGTTTTAGCATGCAATAACGTAATCGTGTTGTCCTGCTCGCTTCACCTTCCCATTACACTTCCCCGATGATTCCATTTATTAATGGAAAAGCAAGTCAAGTCAATCAAAGCACCTGTGTGGGGGGCACACACCTTCCGCATAATGCTAATGAAATTATGCGTGCAATAACCCACCTATAGTGATTGCCCTTTGCTTTTAATTTTCTAATTGTTCTATTAATAGAAAAAGCAAGTCAAATTGAAGTCAAGTCATTGCTTTCGGGAAAGAGCGCCTTCGTAGGCTCTACGCCCCTCCCGCGCAATCCCGTGGAAATTATGCGTGCAATAATTGCCCCCATAGAGTGTTGAAACATTGAATATAGACAGTTCATAGCTGGTGGAAACCCCAATTGAGATGGTGGAAAAGTCATGTTAGTGGGCTTTGGTGGCTAGCCCTAATAAGCCACCGAAAAGGCCCAGAAAATACTAAGTTGGAATTGTCAGAGGTTGGGCACATCCCTGACAATTCAGGCTTTACAAGTCTTAGTGACTCAAGAAATGCCCAGTATTATATTTTTAATGGAGACAAAAAATTGGGAGCAAAAGGTGCAGCAATTGCGGAGAAGGTTGAAATTTCAGAATTGCTTCTTAGTGAACCCAGAAAGAATTGCAGGGGGATTGGTTGTGTTTTAAGATGATCAGGTTGGGCTATCAATAGAAACATCCTCACACAACTATATAAGCGCTATTTGTCAAGTAATGGTAACCAGACAGCAAATACAAATCACCTTTATACATGCTTCTAATGTTTTTCAAGAAAGAGTTCAGTTATGGGAGAATATTCATAAAGTAAAAACTACCACCTACCCTGGCTTTGTTTGGGGATTTCAAGGAAGTATTGCATCCATCGGAAAAGGTGGGAAGAAAACAAGCAGAACAGTATCGATTAACAACCTTCAGGGACTTTCTCAGCAAGTGTTCCTTAATGGATTTGGAATCCAAGGGCTGTGCTTTCACCTAGACAAACAACTGAACAGGGGATCAATTCGTTAAAGAGAGACTAGACAGGGGATTATACAATCTAGATTGGCGAATTACTTATCCTAATGTGGAAAGCATAGCTCTACTAGCTATAGGGTCCGATCATAGCCCTATTGTAATTTCTTTACAAGCGCGGACAGCAAAGAAAAAGAGGATTTTCAGGTATGAAGCTTTCTGGGCAGAGGAAGAGGAAAGTTTGCAGCTAGTAAAGAAGATATGGGCTGAAGGGGAATCTCAAAGGCTGGATATCATTCAAAAGTTTCATATGGTGGCTAAACAGTTGGCAAAGTGGAGCAAAAACAGATTCCATAATACTAAATAGCAAATTGATCAACTAAAAAACGAATTACAACAGCTGATGAATGGCAATGATGTAAGTAAAGAAAGTGAGATAGCAAAGAGGATAAATCAGGAAATAAAACAGCTTTGGCAGCAAGAGAAAATGTTTTGGGGGATGCGCTCACGAATTCACTGGTTAAAATGGGGAGACAGAAACACAAAGTTTTTTTATGCAACAACTATTTAGAGAAGAAATAGAAACAGAATTTCCTTACTAATGAATGTAGCTGATGAATGGGTGACAGGAGATCAGCCTTTGAATGAGATGACAATAACTTTCTTCCGAAACCTATACTCGTCAATGGGAGAGCGAAATTTTCAGCCTGTCATACAACAAATACCAACATTAGTAGATGCAAGAATGAACCGGAGTTTGGTAAAAGTTGTAATAATGGAGGAGATCACTGAAGCAATGCGGCAATTAGGAGCTAACAAGGCTCCAGGACCGGATGGAATTAATGGGTTGTTTTACCGAACACATTGGCCAGATCTAAGCCAAGAAATTTTCAGCGAAGTGTAGAATTTTTTTGAAACGGGACACTTAAATCCCGACATAAACAGAACCCAAATAACCCTCATTCTCAAAGTCCTAAACCCAGAAAAGCTTGAACAATTTCGTCCCATCAACCTGTGCAATTTTATATACAAAATCATCTCCAAAGTAATGACAAATTGACTAAAACCTTTACTACCAAGTCTCATCGCTGAAGAACAAAGTGCATTTGTGGGGGGACGATAAATACAAGACAATATTTTGATCGTGCAGGAGGTGCTACATAAGTTGAGAACACGGGAGAGGAAGAGTAAGTTTCAAGCTGTCCTAAAGCTTGATATGCAAAAAAGCATATGATCGTATTGAATGGGACTTCTTACAAGCATGCTTGACTAAGATGAGATTTTGTGATCAGTGGGTCCAATGGGTGATGCAATGTGTGGCCACGATATCTTTCAGCATTAACTTTAATGGTGACCCTCTACCATTTTTCAAGCCCACTAGAGGAATTCGACAAGGTGACCCACTTTCCCCATATCTATTTCTTTTAGTGGCCAACGTCTT
This sequence comes from Eucalyptus virginea, assembly GCA_014182375.1. NCBI lineage: Eukaryota > Viridiplantae > Streptophyta > Magnoliopsida > Myrtales > Myrtaceae > Eucalyptus > Eucalyptus virginea. Next base: position 15,011,702 of record CM024516.1, on the reverse strand, counting down.
ATCCTACCTAATGAAACAAGCAGATGGGGATTGCACTATAAGGGGAATTAAGCTAAACAGTTGCTGCCCTACATTATCACACCTCCTATTTGCGGATTATTCGATATTTTTTCTTCATGGAACTGCCTTGGAATGTCAGAACTTGGCAGCTATTCTACATCAATATTGTTTTGCAATTGGACAAGCCATTAATCTTAACAAATTAGGAATATTTTTCAGCAAAAGATGTCCCATGAATTTGAGAAGAAATATGGCTGAAGAGTTAAGGGTACCATAAATAGTGAAAACAGGGAAGTATTTAAGGATACCCTTGGATTGGGGAGGCTCAAAAAAAGATATATTTGCATGGATTCTTGCAAAAGTGCATATGAAGCTGGAAAGTTAGAAAGATAATTTGTTGTCCAAAACAGGGAAGGAAGTATTGATAAAATCTGTAGTGTAGGCTATTCCACAATATGCAATGTCTATTTTCAAACTCCTTGTGTCAATTTGCAAAGCCATAAAAAAGAAAATTGCAAACTTCTGGTGGCGGAATGGAAATAAAGTTGCGGGAATTCATTGGAAAAAATGGGAAAATTTAAAACTTAGAAAGGAGGAAGGAGGGCTCGGCTTTAAAGACCTCCTGGTTTTCAGCAAGGTTATGTTAGGCAAACAAGCGTGGTGTATATCTCAGCATCCTACTTCCCTTCTAAGTAAAATCATGAAGGGCCTCTACTACCCACAAGGCGATTTTTAGAAAGCTAGTAAAGGATCTAGACCATCTTGGGGATGGCAAAGTATTGTCCTGGGGAGAGACTCGATAGCTCCTCAAGTTATGTGGACTATTGGAAATGACAGACTATCTCGATTAGGGAAGATAAATGGCTAAAAAACGGAATTATTGGTGGGCCAGCAACAAGAAATAAGCTAGAGAAAGTGGGTGCCTTAATAGAACAAAGGGAAAGGACATGGAAAGAGGAACTGTTACGGGAACTATTCGATGAAAAAAGAATCAAGGAAATCCTTGCAACTCCTATAGGATTAATGACTGTAGCAGACAAAATGGTATGGATGAACACAAGATCAGGGGCATATTTGGTGAAAAGTGGATATATCTACAATAGCAATCAAACCACTACCCCCGTAGTCACAACGGCATTTCTTCTCATCAAACACCACCGGAATTTTGGAAATTCCTCTGGAAATCTAACACTATACCTAGAGTTAAACAGTTTCTTTGGAATGCTTGCCAAAATGCAATTCCTACAATGGAAAATTTGTACTGAAGGAGAATTGTACCTGATCCACTATGCCCAATATGTAAAAAAGAAGTGGAAACCATTGAACATGTGCTACTACTCTGTCCTTGGACAGTCAAGTTATGGCGAGAGACTCCCTTGTACATCCAAATTTCAAGACTTGGGTTAACAAGACTAGATGTATGGCTACACTCGAAAAAAGCAAACCCAAGGAGTGAACACAAGTTTAACCTAATTGCTACGACAATGTGGTGCATTTGGAAAGATCGGAACCGGTTTGTTTTCGAGCATCATCCCCTGTCTCCGCATCAGACCCTGTCCAAAGCAATAGCTCTACATGAGAATTACAAGGGCTGCAACAGTAAGCAACTAGCCGGAAAAATCAAAGCGACCTACACGCAGAGATGGAAACCCCCGCCACTAAACGTTTTGAACATCAATATAGACGCTTCCTTTGTCTGGGAGGGAGTCGAAACACCTGATCTGGAGGAGAGGAGAGAGGTGGCTGAGATCAGCACAATACCAATTGAGGAAAGCAATGAAATGAATGAGAACAGGGCTTCTGAAATAGCAACATATCTGATGGAGAACAGAGTTGGAGTCCGAAATGCAACCAGCCCACCTCTCGGTGCTGATAGCGAAGGGGATGACTACAGACGAGGCTTCGGCGTCTCTGCTGGTGGGTATAACCGAGAATCACCAAATCTGACAGAGCATGGCGCCATGGAGACTAGGCCATACCAAACAACCCCCGAGCTGGGGGAAAACAGAGGAGGGACCAAAGGGAGGAGCACCATTGCGGAACAAGGAGCTGAGGCTGAAGTCGAGGAGGATCTCGACACTTACTTGGCAGGGGTTGATAATGAAGGACCAGATCCGGAAAGGGAAAGAGAAATGGCCCAAAACGGAACAATACCAGCTGTAGCAGTGGCCAAGAGTAGAGCTCCCAAAAACACAACAGAACTGGTTGAAAACAGAGATGGGGTCCGAGATACAACCAACCAAAATCTCGGTGTGGAAAGCGAAAGGGATGACTGCAGACGGGTCCTCGGCATCTCTGTTGGTGGGGATGAACGAGAATCACCTGATCTGATAGACCATGGCATCACGGGGACTAGGCCACACCGAGCAACCCCTGTGCTGGGGAAAAACAGAGGAAGGAACGAAGGGAGGAGCGCCATAGCGTGCATATGCCGTGATTTCCGTGGATGCCCGGTGGATGGCTTTTCGAAGAACGTAGTAGCTTCCTCAGTGGAATAGGAGGAAGCCATAGCTCTCTTGGAAACCCTAGTTTTCCTCTCCAAAAGCTCGAACAAAGCTTTCCAAGTACACTCTTGACTGCTTGACGCTCATGCAAGCAATTCAGGAGGAGACAATACCGAACTGGGAAGTGGTAGGGATAGTGGATCGGATCCGAGAGAAAATGAAGTGCTTTTCGGGCCTGTCTTTGGCCCACTGCAGCAGAGACGCGAATAAGCTTGCCGACTAGATCGCAAGAGCCCAACAAGAACACTACCTCCCTCGAAACTGGGTAATCAACCCTCCTATGGCCTTAATCGATTTACTCAGTGCTGATACTTCTGATGTATTTACTCCGAACTTATCTACGTAAATAAATAGAAGATGCATTTTCGACCAAAAAAAAAAAAAAAAAAAAAAAGAGTGTTGCGATGTCATTTCTTTCTTAACTTCATCATATTTTTTTTTTTTTTTATTCTATTCATCATCCGAAAATACTCGGGCGGACATCCATGTTTTGCATCATATCAACACTTGGTTATGGTAATACATCATGATGTCATAAAACAATTTTATTTTACATTATATTCTCATTCTTAATTAGTTGCAATATATGTACCATATATTCTCATATCTTTCACTTTTTTGGGACGATCTAGTAATGGCTTTAAACCTAACAATCTTATTATGCTCAATTGATAGTTGACACCAACAAAATTTTGATTGAACAGTTGATGACACAAATTAAATAGACGGATGACATTGAAACACTTGCATTGGATGGATGACAAGGGACATGGCATGATCGATGTGCGAAAACACGGATTCAAAAAATGGCCCCATCTTCCTCATAGTTTTTAGAGGCCCTAGAATCGATATTTCTTTCTTTCTATTTTCTGAATTTTTGCCCCCACGATTCTAATGGCATGAAAAGAAAAGCAATCAACAGCATGACTTTCGGTGCACAATAGTCTTGTTAATTTTCAGGAGAAAAAAAAAATCTTATTAATTTCAACCATTGAAATTATAATCAATATGAGATTCACATAATTGGCTCTTCTAAATGAATACTCGAAGAGCAATTTTTACTTATATGCAAGAAAATAATTTTTATTTTTGATTTTTGATATACTAATTAGACATAATTAGTATCTTCATACGTGCTCATGCTTTTAGATTGCAACAAAAATCATCGTCATTCATGACTAATTCTTTCCAACTTGTCTTGTTACAGTTCCATCACCACAGAATAGCCTTATGATTTCTTCCTTGGGAATTTCGTACACAGAGAAAATAAATTATTTTCTTTTTTATCCATTAATACTTATTTGGGCCCACTCCGACAGGACACTTTCGTGAGACCGGTCTATTAGGAATCGGTCTAATGGATTTCGAAAGAATTTTTTTTTATTTCTTTTATTTGGAAGCATTCTTGAAAATGAGACGAAATTATTTATATTTCTTTTGAGTATGTTCTCCTTAAATTGTAGTCATTTTTTGATTGATGGTAAACAATTATATAAAGAGAGCATGTAATTACAATTGCAAAATAAATGTTGAACAACCTTATAAGCTATCAAGGAACAAAAAAAGATATATATGAAAATGAGAAGCTCAGGGTATCCTAATACCTACTCTGTACTCCTCAAAACTCACATATTTTTCTATTTTAAACAAAAGAAAAGAAATATCTATGGGGTCCGGAATAATAATGGAATTGAACGTTATTTTCTAACTCTTTTTATTTAACTACTTGCTATTTTAAAAATATCCACTATACAAAGCGACAGCAAGACGATTATGACATGGAGAATGATAGCTCCTAGGAGTAAGCAAAAGCAACTGGGATTTTTGTGTCTTCTGGATGAGTACTAAAAGATCTCTCTTGAAGCTATTTCTCAAATTAGGCTTCTCTATGCCACACCATACTTTTAAGATAGCATAGTCATCACACCTTTATCCCAATCACATCCACATCTCTCCTCAGAATTAATTTTTAACATTTTGCATAACCTTTCTCTTTTTATTAACCTATCACAAATAATTATTCCCAAGTAAGATTTGCACACATTAAACCGAGTTTTAATTTATTGATTTCTTACTCCACAAAGTTAATATATTATTGAGTTTGAATTCAGAATTTGGATGGCAATATTTTGAAGCACAGTTTATGAATGTGGAATCATTAATTTTGAATCAATAAATGGCTAATAAATGTATATTGAAAGTCTGTTTAAATGCATTTATTTCTTTATCGCAAGAATTGCTCTTAAAATATCAATCATACTTAATGCATGACTATAATAAAATTAACAGTCGAAAAACGGAAGAAATGCAGGCCCCACCTCGGGAAAACTAGCCTAACGAGTCACTATCAAGAAACTCCATTTTAGATATATATGGTGTTAATAGAAAAATATTAATGACAATATTTTTTTATTTTTTTGGCTCTGATTACATCCTGGATTTCAATTTTTTTGCCCAATTATTAAAAGCGTCATTGGAGAAAACAAATACACTATACAATATGAAAATTGCATTTATTGTTTTTTCCTATAATATCTTTTGCATTCTTGAAACTTCTATCGCTACATCCCAGCAAAAGTAGAGAGCTCATCTTTTCTGGGAATTTGAATAGGACCATCCTATAAATTGGGATTTAGTCTAGGAAAGGACGTGTAAATAGTAACTTTTGCATCTGATTGGCCATTTGAAAATTTAAGTATAAAGATCGGAAAAATTATAAAATCAAGGCTTGGAGCATGACATGACAATTATTTTCTGGGAGTCTATTATTATCATGAAAAAATAATTTTGGTATACCTATACCTTAGAGCATGACATTAAGAATTTCATGATTTAGGCAAGTATGGTTTCAAGTACGTAATATGTCATAAGTCCATTAGAAAAACCCGTGTCCTCCATCTTTGTTGTGTTTTATTAAATAGATAAAGGCTGTTGTAATTTCTTCTCTTGGTCAATTAAATAAAGCCAGATTTTAATAGTTTGCTGTTGCCTGCTTGCTCCTATCCGAATTTGCCCCTTCGAGAAGGACTCAAATGTAACACTTTTGAGTTTTGCCATTTTGCACAAACCAACCTGAATTAATATTCGATGAAGGCAATTTCCCTGTTCATAATGCCTATCTAAATTTATGCAATATTCCTGCAGGTACGAGGAACGTATTATAATCCGAGTTAGTTAGCATATGCTAAGAATTTAATCAACTCGAGGCCTTATTCGGGTAGACAGTCTTATGGGAAGAAAGCAAGGCCGCCCTATGTTTAGAAGGCGCTAACTAGATTGTAGGATGTCATCTTTTTCTGCTTTTTCGTTGGAACAAGCAGTCAGCGTTTTGAAAAACACCTCACTTCTTGGCAAGTGGATTTAATGGGAACATTCTCTTCATTCTTCCTATGGAAAGAGGGATCCGTTTTCTCCCTCTCGTTTTCTTGACATGAATGACGGTCATGAGGTTTTCCGTTTGCCAGTATAATTGATAGGAACATTTCTTGTTATTAATTGCTCTCCTAGATAGATGATATGCTTCCCTGCGGACCTTACTTAACCCTCTTTCCGTTCACTCTCTTCGTCGATTTCCACATTTAAGCATGTATCGATCCCCTCTTATACGGTTGGATTTGGAAGAGGGACATCTACTTCATGTTAGGAGCTTGCGGGAGATTGCAGGTCATTGAATGCATACCATGATGCTTCAACTGCTGCTAGATGACTTAAACTTGTCGAGGATGAACAAAGACCGTGGAAAGTGATTCAAATTGGCAAGAGTACAATTTCTTTTAGATTCAATCAAGCCCATTCTTAGCTCTATTGGATTTTATTGTCCTTCAAGGCAGGATATGTTACATATGCTACTGTCAAGAGAATGGCTTGTCATGCTAATATCAATTGGCTATTCAACTATCAATAGTCGCATTCACATCTATACAAGCACAGGTTACTGCTGGAACATTCCGCTCTCCCTTCACGTGATGCACGAGTTGTGCTGACCGAACATATGGGACAATCTTTGCCAGCCCAATTCCAACCTGTCCCCTCGTCGGCCAAAAGAAAGAACCTTTTCAACTATTGGGCGTCACAACATGATCGTGCGGCACGTAATGATGGCTTACTTGACTATGCAAACGAGGTTGTGAGATTGTTATTGTCTATAATAAGGCAACTCTAAATTACTTGACTCACTTTGCTCTTGCTTTTTGAGAGGAAACCTTTGAAAACTCTTTAAACGAAGACCGTAATGCTTCCTTCAATTCATGCCTCATAGTCTTAAGCTGCATGCCGTTTTTCAGGTGTATTCTGGATAATTTTAGTGTGATTTTGTGTTCCCAAACATAAGATATTCTTCGATTTAGTATCTAACAAGACACAAAGGCAAAACTTATATTTATGTTTTATTTGGGAAGGAGGGGAATTGGACCAAAATGAAGTAAATTTTTGTAACCTTTACGAGAAGAAGTGGGAGGAAATTCATAATTTTTTTTCTACCCCTTTACTCGATGTATCCAAGCAAAGCAGCTTTTCCTTTATCATGAAGGTGCTTGCTTGCTAAATAGACCACAAGCATAGGGTAAATCATGCGTTGTTGCTACCATAGGAGTCTATATCAATTGAAATTAACTAAACATTAATTTCATTCTTCAAATGCGTGGAACTTTGCTTGACTTCCAATTGATGTACATCGGCCATTATCCACAAGATGCTTCGATGAACAATCAATGTGTCCATTGGTGTGGCCAAATGTATTATGGAGACAGACATATGAAGTTGATCCTTGGAAAGTGGAGGTGTCGAGCAACCTAGCAACTCAGTCATTCCGATCCTCCTCCTCCTCTAGCTTAACTATCTATGTGTTTTAAGAGGAGGAGGATCTGATGGCACGAAGGAGTTTGTAGACCAACTAATGGACTAGTTTAAGAAAGGAAGGGATTCTACCGCACAATTTGCTTGGAGACTGAAAGGAATAATAAGTGTGACATCCCGGATTTTTAGTCCTGTTTTCTACTGAATAAATTGAGCATTTCATTGACGCGCCTATAAGGCTATTCTCAGAGCTGATCACTCTCGAGATAACTTAACTATCCAGGGAAACCATTAAGGAAGTTTAATGCAATAGGCTTGAGAATTCAACCAGGAATCGGCTACTTGATCGTGCTCGTCTTTAGAGACCATTACAGCACAGTTAAAAATCAATTTGAGAAAAGAGATAGGTCGGTTCAATTAAGATGTGTGGCTAATCGTGGGTGACACCATTAAATTGGAAACTTCTCGTTGACCGCAACTAGACTGATTTTTCTATCGTTTTGGTACCCTGTGTTCGTATTTGAATAATTGAGATTTTCACGACAACCGAGAATCGTTAATGTGTCGAGTGGGTTCATTGTGGCTCGAGGAAAATCGACCACGGGTCATTTGCACTAAAAGTTTCTGAAAACTACTCGGTAGTTTAAGTCACGCTAAAAACGCACCGAATTGAAATTAACTGCGAATTTAAGTCCGATTTCAAAAATTGAAGGTTACTGTCGTATCACAATTAATTCTAGAAATGCCGACTCAGTTTCAAAAGATTTTTCTGCAATCCGAAACTTTTTGGGAAAAAGTCAGCATAGGGCTGTTTTGTTTAGAAAAAGACAAAAATCATTTTTTATTGCGAAATTGGGAAGCAAGTGAGATCAATTGGTGAGAAAAAAAAATACCAATTTGATAATTGAGGTGTCAATTTAATTTGTAAGGGCCAAATGAGATTGTATTGAGAGGGAGATCAAGTCCAATTGAAGCCAAAATTTGGAAATTCGTATGCCCCATTCCCCTAAGGTTTTGGACCAATTCAAGGGTAATAGGATGGGTATGGGTGGCTGAATTGCTGCCATAGAAGCCATACTTGGCTAGGGATGGGTCAAGGGAACATTTGATTGGAAAATTTGGCCATGGTGACCTCGCTCTTGCCCTTCTCTCCGTCCAAGGCGATCGTCCACCCCTAGTGTAGCTTTCATTGTGCCTTGCAAAATTCCAGCAGAAGCAAGGAAGCCAGCTAGCCGCCCTGGAACTGCTTGCACATTGCCGAAGTCGTCGTTGGCCGCCGCGACACCGTCGCGCCTCGTTCGCATGTTCCTCCATCTGCACCGCTGCCTTGCCGCACCACTTCCTCTTGCTCACCCTCACGTCATCCCAGCATTCTGTTCGTGCGTCCAAGAGGCTGTCCAGCCACTGTGAGTGGCCGTGGAGGCCCGTTGGAGCCGCCCTTCAACCTGCCAAGCACCCTAACCGTCTCCACCGGTCTTGCTTCGCCATAACCAGCTTATTTACTTTGTTTTGCAGCTCAAAATAGAGGCTGATTTTGTGGGTTTTCCCAACCAGCTTTAGACCCGTTTTGAGGTGGTTCTGGGCCTTGAAACCTAGGCCCACTTTGAGAAGAATCGTCCCCCGCAACATTCCCGTTTGTTTGATCCGACCGGCTCGTTAACAAGTGAGTTTAACTCACTAATCCTCAATTATTAGGTTAATATTACTTAGGGGTTGAATAGATTAAATTAAGCATGTTTATGTGGAAAGATTATATTAGATTAGTTAATTTAATTATCTGCCGATGCATGTTAGGTGGTTAGTTAGTGTACTTAGCAAATAGACATGCTATATTATTTATTGAACAAACTTTGAGAAATTTTCCGGGTCTGTTTCGATGTCCAATTAGGCATTACGGGCCTAAATTGGATTTATTGCATTTATTTAATATTTTATGTAATTATTTAATTAATAATTATTTTCCAGAAATTAGGCTAGGATAGCCGACAACCGGAATTTTATATTGATTATTGTGGCACGGTCAATTTATTTATTTGAGCTCTAATTTGTGTTGAATTGATTTAATTGTGATTTTAGGATTTTGTTCCTAAATTAACTAATTTTGGTAATTAATGGAAAAATTACCGAGCATTAGTTTACAGTGCCAAAAGTATATTATAGGCTGTTGAAACTAGTGAGATGTTCAAAAAGTGAAATTATGATATTTTGGCTAAGACTGACCGTGTACCGACACACGGCTATTTTATCAAGAATGATAAAAATATGGAATTTATGGTATGATTGGGAAGGTATACTATATCAGCCTACGGGTGATATGTCAACTTAGCAAGAGCAGTATACCTAATTAGCTTAGCGAGAGCAATATGATCAGCTTAAAGAGAGCATTATTAGTGTGTTATATCAACTCAAGGGTTTGATATGTTAGCTAAGCGAGAGCAGTAAACTAGTTAACAACTTAGCGTGAGCTATACTAACTATATACCAATTTAGAGCGAGTAGTCCTACTATGGGTGGACTTATAGATTGTATTGAATGGGCTGACCATGAGAAAGTCATAGTGACATGTAATCGACTAGATTGATTAATCAATAATTTGATATGATGTTATGAATTAATGTGATTTGAGGTATCTATAAATGATATTAATGTGCAGGGTGGAACTAAGGCCAAGGTAAGTCCTCTGAAAAGTGTTGTGTTTAGGCAACCCTTAGAGGGTATTGGCTTCCTAATCGGGTCTTAGAGGGTAGAACTTGTTGAGACATAGTCTCACCCCGTTGTGGGACAACATTTTAGGTTCCTAGATGGTAGCACCTCCCCCTCCTCCCATGCATTTTGGTATTCCGGAGGAAGTCACAGAAGTAGGTTATCATATCTCAGTACACCCCCACCCTGAAGAATTGGAGTATGTGATGGTGAATCCACAATCTGGGTTGACGTGGGTGGACCCGAAAGGGTGCCTCATAGGTACCGATCATGGTATCGTCACTATCATGACGGTCGAAGGGAGGGTCCTGTGCCGGAGTCTGATGTACCTTGGTAAATTTTGGAGGTTGCGCTCGAGAAAGGGACAACAGATCTTAGGGGTGGATCAGTGACTGATGCGAAGGATCCCAAGTTGGGTGATGATCCCGACTCTCCAGAGCAGTCGGCAGTAGACTTTAGCTGGAGCATGGAGGAAGGAGAGATCGTTGAGGAGGAGGAGTACCTTAAGGAGAACCCTGAAGACGAACCTAAAGAGGAGTCGGAGGAGGATCCAAATGAGGATCCAAAGTATGACCCTGACAAAGATTGAGACCCCACCTAGTTTTGCAAACCCTGAGTTGTGAACCTATGTGTTATAGATATGATAGTATTGTAATATATACTATGAGGTTTGCTTTGTATAAAAGTGTGGTTGTGGTTTTTCAGGTTCGAAAAATATAGCCCTACTTTTATATCCCATTGTTTTATTATCTGTAGATTATTTTATATATGCTTCTGTATGCGTATTAAAATGAAAGGGTCGGCGATACGTCCTAGAATGTCACTATTTAATCGATCAGTGAGGGATGGGCACATGCCTGAGAATCGGGACGTGACATCCCTCTTTAAGTGGTATCAGAGCAACGGTTGGGGATTAGAGTAATAAGGTGTGATGGACATGGGATAGTGGTAGGAAAGACCTTTAAATTCATGATGTTGCATGTATGTGGTAGTTGATTGGTAGAATTACTTATTTAGATCACTCTGTTTCTAATTCGGTGTTGATTTGGAAGTAGGTGTCAATAGATAAAGATTGAGCCATGAGTGATGTGGAGCCAAGAACTCCTAGTAAGAGGACTAGTAGGGCCATGACTCGGGGTAGAACGCCGACCAGGGTCGGTACCTGAGGAGGCTGAGGCCGAGCGCTAGCACAAGCTAGCGCGAGTAGAGTGGCACCACCACTAGTTAATGCCAGGGTAGTAGCCCCAAGTGATCAGGAAACCATCAGGATTGATCAAGCCTTGGATGCCATGAGAGAATTGATGGGGCAACAGGCCTGGGATCAAGCTGCCGCATTTACTGCCGCTGTTGCAACTGCCACTTAAGCCGCCGTTGCTGAGGCCGTAGTTGTTGCCCCTCCTGCCGCTGCACCTGTTGCCACACATGCTGAAGTCCCGCCAAGAGTTGTGGTCGCCGGAAGACCAATCCAGAAGTTGGTAAAGCAGTTTTTGAAGCTAAGCCCGCCAAAGTTTACGGGTACTGGAGATCCCAAGGCTGCTTCATTGTGGATACAGGGTCTAGAAAAAGCATTTGCACTTCTAATGTGCAACGAAGATGAGAAGGTGGTATTGGTTGTATACCAACTTCAAGGCAATGTGAACATTTGGGGGAGAGCCGCCAAGGATACAATATTTCCGGAAGATGTGATCTCGGTGTGGGATGCCTTCCTCAGAGCTTTTAACGATCAATATTTTTCGGCTACTGCCTGAGAGCAAAAGATTAAGGAGTTCTAGCGCCTTCATCAAGGCTCGATGTCTGTTGACCAGTATGGGGTCAAATTTGCAAAGCTCTCGTAGTATGCTTCGAGACCGATTGAAGATCTAGAAGAGAAAACCTAAAGATTAGAAATGGTCTTCATTATGAACTAAAGCGACCTTTGCTACCATTAGATCTGAAAGAGTATCGAGAAGTCTATTGTCGAGCTCAGATGATAGAGAAAGGTTTGAACGAGCAAGTCACCTCGTCTGGATAGAGGTTTACTTCGCATCATGAAGGAATTCACTAGGAAAGAGGCCCATGCCTCGAGGTAGATTCCAGATTCCACCCAACAGGAAGGGTGGAGTTAGCAAGTCTGAGCCAAGCAAGATTGAGATGTGTCACCTTTATGGAAGACGACATGGTGTGAATCAATGCCCCCGATGGACGAGTGCATGCTTTAATGGCCTACAGGGTCACATGGCCAGAGATTGTCCGAGGCGACCACGAGGACAACTGCAGTTGCCGCCGCCGCCACCTATGGGACAGATTATAGGGTATGCACTTCAGAACACATCGCAAGGAGGTTAGCTAAGACCCCTAGTTCAAGGCACGGTGTATGCCATCACACAAGGTCAGGCAGAGGCTATGCCTGACGTGATCACAGGTATGGTTACACTGAACGACCATCCTGCTTACGCTTTATTCGACTCTGGAGCAACCCATTCCTTTATTACTAAGCAATATGTTAAGATGTTAGGATTAAGTCATATAGTGTTGGAGTCGGCAGTTTGCATATCTACATCATTGAAGGATAAAGTGATAGCTGGTTTGGGTTGTTCTGGTTGCAAGTTAGCGATTGGTGAGCGAGAGGGGAATACAGATTTGTTTGTCCTAGCTATGTATGACTTTGATTTGATAATTGGCATGGACTGGCTCACCAAGCAACGAGCTAAGATGGATTACTATTGCAAAGCGATTCAGTTTGACTCGTTAGAGGGTGAGAGCTTCGAGTTTGTAGGAAATTGAGGAGCACCCTTGATTATCTTAATCTCGTTGCCTAAGGCAACTCGTTTGTTAGATGAGGGTTGCTAAGGTTACTTGGCAACTGTCGTGTATACGAGAGTTGAGGAGCTTAAGATAGAAGACATTGCTGTGATGCAAGAATTTCCAGATGTCTTTCTAAAGAAATTGCCAAGATTGCCGCTAGAGAGAGAAATTGAATTTGTGATTGAGTTAACTCCCGGGACAAAGCCAATCTCTAAGACTCCTTACTGAATGGCATTAACTGAGTTGATAGAATTGAAGGTGCAGATGCAAGAGTTTTTGGATAAGGGATTTATTCATCCCAGTGCATCACCTTGGGGAGCACCAGTTCTGTTTGTAAAGAAGAAAGATGGTTCGTTACGCTTATGCATCGACTATCGGCAACTCAATAGGTAACGATCAAGAATAAGTACTCACTCCCGAGGATTGATGATTTGTTCAATCAGTTACAAGGAGCGTCGATATTTTCAAAGATCGACTTGATGACAGGATATCATCAGCTGAGGATCAGGAAGGAGGACATTCCTAAGTTAGCATTTCATACTCGATATGGTCATTACAAGTTCACAGTGATGCCATTCAGGTTGACAAATGCTCCTGCTGCTTTCATGGATCTAATGAACCAAGTGTTCAAGAAATATCTAGATCAGTTTGTGATTGTGTTTATCGATGATATTTTGGTATATTTGAGAAGTGATGAAGAGCATGAGAGTTATCTGAGATTGGTACTTCAAACCATGAGAGTTCATCAATTGTATGCCAAGTTCAGCAAGTGCGATTTTTGATTAACTCGTGTTGCTTTCTTAGGGCATATGATTTCAGGCGAAGGAATTTCTGTGGACTCAAGCAAGATTGAAGCCGTGATCAATTGGCCAAGACCGACTACAGTGACAGACATCAAAAGTTTTCTGGGTTTGGCAGATTATTATAGACGGTTTGTGGAAGGGTTCTCATCATTAGCATCGCCTTTAATAAGACTCTTGAAGAAAGAAGAGAAATTTGTGTGGACAGACAAGTGCGAGCGTAGTTTCCAAGAGCTTAAGGAAAAGTTGACTACTGCACCCGTGCTAACCATTCCATTTGGTCTTGAAGGATTTGAGATCTATAGTGATGAGTCATTCAGAGGACTGGGTTGTGTGTTGGTGCAACATGGTAGAGTAGTTGCATATGCCTCCATTAGTTGAGGACTCATGAATAGAATTATCCGACGCATGACTTAGAGCTCACGGCAATTATCTTTGCCCTGAAGATTTGGATACATTATATGTGCGGAGAAAAATTCCAAATCTTCACAGATCATCAAAGTCTCAAGTACCTGTTCTCTCAGAAGGAGTTGAACATGAGACAACGCCGATGGATGGAATTGCTAAAGGACTACGACTATGATATTCTATATCAACCGGGAAAGGCGAACAAGGTTGTCGATGCTTTGAGTCGAAAGTCTTCAGTTGCTCATATACTGGTTAAGGAGTGGAACCTAATCAAAAAAGCTCGAGATTCGGTATTCAAGTTTGAGGTAAACCACCTTTCAAGTCTTATGGCCACCCTCAGAATTGAATTGGATGTCCAGATCAGAATCAAGTTACTCCAACCAACAGATCCAAATGTGCAAAAGATTCTATGGGAGGACACTGAGAAAAGAAAGGTTGACTTCCAGATTTATGATGAAGGAATACTGAGGTTCCGAGAACGTTTGGTTGTACTTGACGATGTAGAGCTTAGAGAGAATATTTTATCTAAAGCTCATCGTAGCAGTTGCAGCATTCATTTAGGAAGTACCGAGATGTATCAGAATCTACGTCAACATTATTGGTGGTCAGATATGAAGGCGGACATCGCCAAGCATGTCACTAGGTGTTTGACATGTCAGCAAGTCAAGACTCAGCATTGCAAGCCGGGAGGACTTCTGCGACCTCTTGAGATCCCAAAATGGAAATGAGAGCATATCACGATGGATTTCCTGACCGGATTACTAAGGAGTCAAAGAGGAAATGATTCGATTTGGATAATAGCTGACAGACTGACAAAGTCGGCTCACTTCATCGTAGTTCGAAAGGACCTCAGTTTAGATAGACACGCAGACCTGTACGTACGTCAAGTGGTTCGTATGCATGGAGTACCGACTACGATAACTTTAGATAGAGACCCAAGATTTACTATTGCTTTTTGGATGAGCTTACAGAGTGCCTTAGGTACCAAGCTATAGTACAGTACGACATATCATCCTTAGACGGATGGCCAGTCTGAGAGGACCATTCAGACCATCGAGGACATGTTGAGAGCTTGCGTACTCGATTTCAAAGGAAGTTGGGAAGGTCAGCTACACTTGGTGGAATTCGCCTACAACAACAGTTATCAGCAGAGTATCCAGATAGCTCCTTTTAAAGCGTTGTATGGCAAAGTATGCGGGACACCAGTGTGTTGGGAAGAAGTTGGGGAAAGAAATATCACAGGCCCAGAGTTGGTCTAGTAGTCAGTGGATGTCGTGGCAGTTATTAAAAACATATTAAAGACTACTCAAAGCAGAAAGAAAAGTCACGCAAACAAGTACTGGAGATTATTGGAATTCCAAGTTGGTGATCACGTTTTTTTGAAGGTGTCATCAATGAGGGGAACTTCGTGCTTTGGTAAGAAAGGAAAACTGAATCTGAGGTACGTAGGTCCGTTTAAAATTTTTGAGAGAATTGCGACCTTAGCGTATCGTCTTGCATTGCTACCGAGATTGGCGCAAGTGTACGGCGTCTTTCACGTGTCGATGTTAAGGAAGTACGAGCTTGACCCAACCCACGTGCTTAATTTTGAAGAATTAGACGTGGATTGCCGTGTGTCATATGCTAAAAGCCCGGTTCAAATAATGGATCGAAAAGAGTAAGTTTTGTGTACAAAGACCATTTCATTGGTTAAAGTGGTCTGGCAACACTATGGTACAGAAGGAGCGACATGGGAGATTGAAGAGTCGATGAGACAGTTATACCCCCACCTTTTTACTTAAGTTTTGTAATGGTTTAAATTTCAAGGACGAAATTTTTATAAGAGGGAAAGAGTTGTGACATCATAGATTTTTGGGAGAAGTACACTATCAGTGCCATAAGTTATGTACGGCGCTCACTTTGATACCAAAAGTTTCAGTCAAATGACTTAAGTGCCAAAAATTTTGAAAAACGCTTATTTCAGTGCCAACACCGATTTAGTTGGCCGGAAATCCTACATGGTAGTTTTTTATTAATATTTGAAGCGGACTTGAATCGCCGGAGAGTACAATCAGCATGCAAACAACAAAACGACGCCGTTTAGCTCTTTTCCCCCAAATAAGAAACCCTAAATCCCCAAATTCGAGTAGAATTGGAAATTGAAAACCCCTAAATCCCCAATTTGACCATTTCGAGTGCATACTTCGATTTTCTCCTAAAGTTATCAGCTCGCTCTTACAAATGGAGGGCAAAAGCTTCAACAGCGGCTCACATTCCTATAAAATAAAATAAAAAACGAATTAGATGGTGAGTGTTACTATTATTGTGGGTTACCGAGTCCGAGAAGAAAATCTTGGACTCGGTTGAATCCCAGGAGAAGATTCCATGGGTGTGGCAGATATAGAGAATGCTCGAAGTGCAAATATTTCAAATGGGTTGATAGAAAATTCTCTGATCGAGCGACAAATGTGATCCTAGACTTGAAGGCCGAAATCAATCTCCACCTATGTTAATGGACGAGTTGGAGGATGTCGACTCAATGCAAGCTCAAATAAAGGGTTTAATGTCTCTGATCGACCATTTGAAGAGGGAGGTGTCAAGGCTGAAAATTGAAAGAAACTTTTATCGAGCGTTGATTGTGTTCTTATTCTCTTGGGTAGTTTATTCAAATATAAAGTGAGTAATGAGAAGAAGTTTGTATGTCTACCATAGTCGAAGACATGGAATATGCACTTGTATTGGATTATTTATAAGTAAAATGTGTTTTTTGTTTGCTACAATTTTTGTATGAAACAGAAGGTTTTGTTGTAATTTATGATAGAAATGCAAGGTTGGAGTTGGAATGCATTAATTGTGAGCACTTAAAAGTTTTATTGTTTAGTTGTGTATTGTTAATGTTTTTTTTTTGTTAGTTTTTACTTCAAATATAATGGTCTGCTTGCTACATTTTTTATTTGGTAAAAGTTTGCTGGTTTGCTGCAACTGCAAACCATGGGAAAATGGAAGATTGGAGTTGGAATACATTAGTTCTGAGCACTTAAAAGTTTTATTGTTTAGTTGTGTATTGTCAATGTTTGTTTTGGTTAATTTTTGCTTCAAATAGAATGATTGCTACATTTTTATCGTTGTAATGATTTGCTGGTTTGCTTGTTTACCGCAACCGCAAACCACGTCGAAATTAAAGGATGGTGACAAATTCATGATTGACCATTTCAATGTCAAAAGTTATTAATAATGATTGCTTGAGTGCCAAGTTTTTTTTATAAAATTGATAATTTAAGTGCTAGTCGCAATTACAAAGTAATCACTTCTGTTGCACAAGTTGTAAATAGTGATCACTTGAGTGCCAAGTTTCAAACTTGCACCAGTCATGGTACATCTTGCATCTTGTTGCACCAGGGCATCTTGTTCTTGCATCATTTGGGTTGCTAGTGTATCTTATTGCACCAGCCCATACAAGTGTTGATGCAACAAGATGCACCGGCACCCAAAATTACATCTTGTTCTTGTACAAGTAAAATACAACCGGAACCCCATAAATAACATCCACAACTTTAACCGGCAACACTATATGCACACATCGAAATCTAAAAATAATATCGACCTCATAAGAACATTACACCAACAGCAAAAAAATATACAGCATAACTAATAACTATCTTGCTAGCATTACTAGCCAAAACTAAGTCAAGAGAAAATAACGAAAATAGCTATTATCATTAACATTGATTGATTGTTTACAAAAAAAAAAAATATATGTCTAACTTCACTTCATAATCACTAAAGGTTCAGTACCCTCATAAAAAAACAATGGCAATATGCAAGCAGCAATTACCATTAATGATATAATACCAAGCACTATCCTAAAAAAAAAAAAATAAAAAGAGAAACCATGTCCAGCACCCTCCCATTAGTCAATATGAACAACACACTGATCTCCTTTTCGTCTTGGAGCTTTAAATTGATTCATAATCCGAGCACTTTTTCGAACTGGATGTGCAGGTTTTTTAACTGGGTTTTTTGTTACCTCATTTTCTTTGTTCTTGATAACGGCTATTTTTATTCTAGCACATGTCATATGTTGGTCCATATCATTACTATTGCTCCCAATCGTTGGTTGAGATGGAAATGGTGCTGGGTTCTTTTTGGATGGCTATTTTGTAGCTATAGCCACTATCTTCTTCTTTGGAGCACTCTTCTTTGGTTGCACCATTGATTCTTGAGTAAGCCCATCTTGAGAGAAAAGTACCTCCGAAGTTCTCCCAAGTTATAAGAACATAGCGATATTGTTTACCAAATGAATTGAAGTACGACAAATTAAATGCATGAGACCTACAAATCTTACATTCAAAATAGTCATTCCAATACATTCATCAGTGCAAATCCCATAACCATATTACCTTAATCTTTTTCCAAGAGCCCCTCTTCTTTGCTGTGATGCATCATTTTCAGCAGCAACTAGAGGAGCAACCTCTGCAACTTGTGCAATTGCTCGTCTTCTCACCTGAGAAACACATAACAAATTTAAATTTTAGCACATATAAGACAAACACAGTGATGTACAACTTATATGATATTTTTTTCTCGTTTGCTCAACAGTGGACTCAGTTGTTGTTACTGTCCTGCCCATTCCAATCCTTGTTCCTGCACTTGATTCTACAATAAGGCCTGTTTCTAGCCCTTTAGTAAGCCTTACAACAATGTACTGTATCAGGATTATGACGAACTACAATGACTTGAATAATTAGACATCTACTCATTTTCATGGTGGGAAACAAATGGAGAAAACTTCTCAAATTACAAGTGCATGATAGAGGAAAAGTACAAGAGAAGCCAGTATACTTGGTCAACCATCAAACTCTATCGAATATGAACTAAAAACTTACTGAGGCAAAGAGGATACTTACCTTACAGTAAGGCTTTCTGTTTGCCCTTCAATAGGCATTACAGCAGGGTTTTTTGTCCTCCCTTCAATAGGCTTAAGAAGAAGCTCTTTAGTAGGTCCTGTCCTTGGCAATAAATCAGCTTGTTGTTGATGCTGCTTTTTTAGCTCACAACCTTTCTTATCGTGCCATTCCTTGCGGCAATAGGAGCATTTTTATCTTTGCCCTAGTCCTACTCATCCTTTAACTTGATGCCTCTACTTGCTGCATTCTCCGTCTCCTCTTTGGCCTTTCTATTTGCTTTTTCAATGGCAAAGGTAGAGGGCTTTCATGATTTGTTGACTCCCAAAATTTGCTGCTTCTGATAAACTGCATCATGAAGCAATGTATAAGCTTTTTTTGTACCGATCATCTAGATAATCATCTGGATTTTCTTGCTTCATCTAAATAGCACAAATGGCATGGGCATAGGGAATTTCATTCAGTTGCCAAGCTCGGCATGAACACTTTCTTCTATCTACGTTAATAACATACTTATCTTGATTTTGAATAATCTCATATCTATTGTCTCCATTCCAAACTAGATGGCAGAACCTACTAGCAATAATGTTTGCATCTAATCTCTTCACAATCTTAGGGCTACAGTCTCTAGTCCATTTTGTAGCTTCATTTCTTTACCTGTGTAGTCTAGTCATCACCATAACTCGAATATCATCAAGTATACTGATGATTGGTTTGCACCTAGCCTCTAAAATTCTACCATTAAAAGCTTCACTGAGGTTGTTATCAATGATATCACATTTGAACTCTTAGCTGAAGAAGGCCCGACACCAATGCTTAGTTTCCGTTTGGAAGAGTGCATCAAAACCTTCATTTGTCAACTGCAACAATTCTTGTTTGGTTAATATGAAATCAGCCAAGTTGGTACTTTTTACTATTTGCCAAAACTGCTTCTGCATCCTATCTCCTTTGAAGTTCCTTGACCAGTTTGCATATATGTGCCTCGTGCACATTCTATGCTCAGCATGTGGCATCAACTCAACCAATGCAGGAATAAGTCCCTACAAAAATTCAAACCAATAAATACAAGTCAGGAAAAATATGTAAGTGATTAATATTAAAATGGAGTGAATTAATTGACAATGAAATTACCTTATGTTGGTCGCTCATGAATGCCCATCCTCCCTCATTGATTATCTTAAAGTCAGCTATTAAATTTTTGATGAATTATGACCAAATATCCTTGTTCTCTATCTTCACCACCGTCCAAGCTATTGGAAAGATTTGATTATCTCTCCCCACAGCAAGCAACAACTCCCCCTTGCATAAACTCTCTAGAAAGCATCCATCCAATCCTATAACTTTTCTACAACTAGCCAAGAAGCCTCATTTGCATAGATCAAAACAGACATAAAAGCTATCAAATCTAGGCCCAAGATCAGGAAGTGGCATCTCCATAACCTCTACGTATACCCTACTAGATGGGTTTTAAAACATGCATTCGCTAGCATAATCTCATACCTGCGTATATTCTTCCTTATACCCACCCATCAATACTTTCATCACCGTTATCTTAGCTCTCTTGCATTGATTCCTTAACACATTAACCCCAACTTGCTCTTTCACTAACTGTTGAAATTGATGACTCTTGATCTCAAGCATTGCTTTGATAGTGTTGAAAAAATGCTTCGATAACCACACACTTATTATCATTTTATTGTTAATGATAATTGGATAAGTATGCTCCTCCTTGAAGGACTTAATCTGGAATGACTCATTCTTACTCAGCGCGCCATAGAGCTTCCATGAACAATTGAGTTGTGAGCACTTAACTCTTACAAATGCTTTCGTATTTCTAATGAATTTAACGCTTCTCTGTTCAACAATGGAGTTATTCACAACCGCTTCTTTGAACTATTTGGCATCGTCAAATCTCATACCCACAGACAAAACAGGTTTATCAATAGTAGGATCATAGCAAGGGTACTTACTTTTCTTTTTTTTTTTACGAGCAGATTCTTCATCATCATTGTCAAGCTCATTCTCCGAGTCAGCAACTTCATTGCCGCAGCTTTCTTCATCTTCACTTCTATTACCTTCAGCTTGAGCTCCATCCCTATTTACTAGCTCGGGGCTCTTTGCTAAAACTGCAAGTTTTTTTCTCATAAATTCCATTTGCTTTTGTCTTGATTGTGTGAGTTCATCATCATCTTCGTCACTTGGGAAATTTACTAAAGCCAAATATTCATCTTCCAATTCACTAGATAAAGCAATTTCCCATTCTAATCCAATGAAGTATTCATCGCCCACATCTTCACTTAAATCTTCACCTAAGATTTCATAACATCTCCATGTTTGTTCATCTCTATCAATATGACTTCTCTCCCTCTCATTTTGCTCTTCATCTAACCTAAACTCATTCCCAACCTGATTACTCGCTTGAATAGGATCCCTCACTTTTCCTTTTTCAGTGGTGGTTTGCTCATCCATATCCTCATCCTCACCCTCACCATCACTACAATACTCAACATATACCTTAGCTTCTTCGTCGTGAAGATAATGGCAAATGATATCCTTAATGTCATTATCGTCATTAAAAAATCTTAAGCCACCCTTCAATTCATTCCCAAGAACACAGTAATATAGTTTTTGCACTTTGCATCGTAAAAAAGACACAAAATCCCTTAGAAAATCAATATATGATGGCTTGCGAACATTAACATAGATAGTGCCTTCATTTCCACTAGTATATTCCCAATCCTCATTGCCAATAAGAAACTTTCCACCATAGCAAACAATGATGCCTACCTAATTCGCGTCAATGTCAATGCTGCACCCAATGAAAAAAAAAAAAAAAGAGTCATTACTTGTTGGGACCACATGACAGAATCAGCAACTTCACATGCAGGTCCTTGTCGTTTTGTTGTCAAGAAACAAATGCGACTAATCTCCCCAATTCAGTGCCTTTATAGAAACAAAAAAAATACGTATTGAATAAACAAAGTGAGGTCCCCACCACTCATTTTTCAATTCAATCACATTCAGTCCCCCACTGTTTCCTCCATAGAAGTAGTCCAATTAATTAAACAAATTCGATCTCACCACTGTTTCCTTCACAGTCGAGCCCTATTTTTCCCTTTGCGCCCTATTTTTTTATTCGGTCCCCACAAAAGAAAGCGAACGAACGACGAAACTCTTAATTTTTCTATTCGGTCCCCACCACTTTCCCTTTGAGCTGAGCCCTCAATTTTCCCTCCACGCCTTAACTTGTCCATCGGAACCCTAAATTGACTCACGTAGAGAACGTGATAAACTTGAGTGAGCGAGAGTTGGGGATGCAGCCAGCAAACGAACGTGAACGACAGTGCAACTACAGCGGTGGCCAAACAACGGCGGGTGAGCAAACAATGGTGGGTGAGCGAGCTACGGCCGGCAGCGTTGAGCGAGAATCGTATACAAACACTGTTTTTGGCCGTAGTGAATCCACGTCGTTTTTTACCGTAATGAATCCACTCTCTATTATACAAAATGACGATCGTTTTGTAAGTGATCCACATGGAATGGTAAAATGTCATTTCTTACGAAGAAATGAAAACGGCATCATTTTATGCCATCCACCGTGGACAGTCTTAAGAATTGTCAATTTTTCTTTTTAAATATAAAAGCCACATAATTATTTTGGCCGGAATCTCTCGCCGGTGGCACCAAAGTAATCAAAGTTTCTCTAATTTGGCACTTAAATGATCCTACAAAAACTTTTGGCACCAAAGTGAACACCGTACACAACTTATGGCACTAATAGTGTACTTCTCCTCAGATTTTTAGTTTTGTTTTCTACTGAATAAATCAGGCATTTCATTAATGCGCCTATAGAGCTGTTCTCAGAGATGATCACTCTCAAGATAACTAGACTATCCATGGAAGCCATTAAGGAAGTTTAATGCAATAGACTTGAGAATTTAACCAGGAATCGGTTACTTGACTGTACTCACCTTTATAGGCTATTACGGCACAATTAAAAATCGATTTAAGATTAGAGATAGGTCGATTCGACCGAGATGTGTGGCTAATCATGAATGACACCAATAAATTGGACAATTCTCGTCGACCGATACTAGAATGATTTTTTTATCGTTTTACTACCCTGTGTTCGTATTTGAATCTTTGAGATTTTCATAACAACCGAGAGTTGCCAATGTGTCGAGTGGGTTCATCATGGCTCGAAAAAAATTGACCACGGGTCATTTGCACTAAAATTTTTGAAAACTACATGATAGCCTAGGTCACGCTAAAAACGCGCCGAATTGAAATTAACCGCGAATTTAAGTTCGATTTTAGAAATTAAAGGCTCTGTCATGTCACAATTAATTCTAGGAACATCGACTCAGTCGCAAAAGATTTTTCTGCAACCCGAGACTTTTTGGGAAAAAGTCAGCATAGGGCCATTTTGTTCAGAAAAAGACTGGGATTGTTTTTTATCACGAAATTGGGAAGCAAGTGAGATCAATTGATGTAGAAAAATACCAATTTGATAATTGAGGTGTCAATTTAATTTGTAAGGGCCAAATGGGATTGAATTGAGAGAGAGATCAAGTCAAATTGAAGCCAAAATTTGGAAATTCGTATGCCCCCCTTCCCCTATGGTTTTGGACCAATTCAAGGGTTATAGGATGGGCGTAGGTGACTAAATTGAAGCTATAGAAGCCATACTTGGCTAGGGATGGGTCAAAGGAACATTTGATTGGAAAATTTGGCCATAGTGGCCCCCCTCTTACCCCTCTCTCCCTCCAAAGCTGCCGTCCACCCCTAGTACAACCTTCATTGTGCCTTGCAAAATTCCAATAGAAGCAAGGAAGCCAGCCAGCCACCTCGGAACCGCTCACACGCCGACGGGTCGCCGTTGGCCGCGCAACACCGTCACGCCTCATCTGCATGCTCTGCCGCTGCCTTTCGTCCCAGCCTTCTGTTCATGTGTCCAAGAGGTTGTCTAGCCGCCGTGAGTGGCTGTGGAAGCCCGTCGAACCCGCCATTCAACCCGCTGAGCATCCTAGCCATCTCTACCGGTCTTGCTTCACCATAACCAGCTTGTTTACTCTATTTTGCAACTCGAAACAGAGGCTGATTTTATGGATTTTCCCAGCAAGCTTAAGGCCCGTTTTAAGGTGGTTCTGGGTCTCGAAATCTAGGCTCGCTTTGAGAAGAATCGTCCCCCATGACATTCCAGTCAGTTTGATCTGACTAGCTTGTCAAACAAGTGAGTTTAGCTCACTAATCCTTAATTAGTAGGTTAATGATGCTTAGG
Source organism: Eucalyptus virginea (assembly GCA_014182375.1). Classification (NCBI taxonomy): domain Eukaryota; kingdom Viridiplantae; phylum Streptophyta; class Magnoliopsida; order Myrtales; family Myrtaceae; genus Eucalyptus; species Eucalyptus virginea. The sequence continues at coordinate 14,987,545 of CM024516.1, read as the reverse complement.
GGTTGATTAGATTAAATTAAGCATGTTTAGGTGAATAGATTAGATGAATTTAGTTAATTTAATTATCTGTCGATGCATGTTAGATGGTCAGTTAGTGTACTAAGCAAGTAGAGACGCTATATTATTTATTGAACGGACTTCGAAAATTTTTTGAGTCCGTTTTGGCGTTCAATTAGGCATTACTGGCCTAAATTGGATTTATTGCATTTATTTAATATTTTCCGTAATTATTTAATTATTTATTTATTTTATAGAAATTAGGCTGTGATAACCGACGACCGAACTTTATGCTGATTATTGTGGTGCGGTCCGTTTATTTATTTAAGCTCTAATTTTTGCTGAATTGATTTAATTGTGAGTTTATGATTTTATTCATAAATTAATTAATTGTGGTAATTAATGGGAAAATTATTGGGCATCGGTTTACATGGCCAAAAATATGTTATGGGCTGTTGAAACTGGTGGGATGTTCAAAAAGTGAAATTATGATATTTTGGCTAAGGGCGACCGTGTACCCACACATAGCTATTTTATTAAGAATGATAAAAAAATGGAATTTATGATATGATTGGGAAGGTATACTATATTAGTCTACGGGTGATATGTTAGCTTAGCGATAACAGTATACCAAATCAGCTTAGCGAGAGCAATATGATCAGCTTAGAGAGAACATAATTAGTGTGCCATATCAACTCAAGGGTTTGATATGTCGGCTTAGCGGGAGTAGTACACTATTTAACAGCTTAGCATGAGCTATACTATCTATATATCAGCTTAGAGTGAGCAAAGCCTGCTATGGGTGGACTTATAGATAGTATTGAATGGGTCGACCATGAGAAGGTTATGGTGACATGTAATCAATTAGGTCGATTGATCAATAATTTGATATGATGTTATAAATTAATGTGATTTGAGATATCTGTAAATGATATTAATGTGCAGGGTGGAACTGAGGCCAAGGTAAGTCCTCTAAACTGTGTTGTGCTTAGGCATCCCTTAGGACATATTGGCTCCCTAATTGGATCTTAGGGGGTAGAACTTGCTGAGACGTAGTCTCACCCTGTTGTGGGACAACATTTCAGGTCCCTAGATGGCAACACCTCCCCCTCCTCCCATGCATTTTGGTATTCCGGAAGAAGTCACAAAAGTAGGTTATCATATTTCAGTACACCCCCACCCTAAAGGATTGGAGTATGTGATGGTGAAATCCACTGTTTGGGTCGACGTGGGTAGACCCGAAAGGGTGCCTCATAGGTACTGGTCATGGTATCATCACTATCATGACGGCCGAAGGGAGGGTCCTGTGCTGGAGTCTGATGTACCTCGGTATGTTTTGGAGGCTGCGCTCGGGAAGGGGATAGCAGATCCTAGGGGTGGATCGGTGATTGATGCAAAGGATCACAAGCTAGGTGATGATCCCAACTCTCCAGAGCAATCAGCAGTAGACTCCAACTAGAAAGGAGGATCCAAAGTATGACCCCAATGAAGATTGAGACCCCACTCTATTTTGCAAACCCTGAGTTGTGAACCTATGTGTTATAGATCTGATAGTATACTGTGAGGTTTACTTTATATAAAAGTGTGGTTGTGGTTTTTCAGGTTTGAAAAATATAGCCCTACTTTTTTATCACATTGTTTTATTGTCTGGGATTATTTTATATGCTTCTGCATGCGTATTAAAATGAAAGGGTCGACGATGCATCCTGGGACATCGCTATTTAATCAACTAGTGAGGGATGGGCGCGTGCCTAAAGATCAGGGTGTGACAATAAAGGAGAGGGGTACCGATGGCCATGTGACCGTCAAGTTTCCAACTAGTACATATTGGAAGTGCTGGGCATTGTGGGCCCGAGATTTTTATTTTGACGTGGATTCTCTTTTGCGGTTTTGAGGCGACAGCTTTTGTATTCTCTTGAACGCTAGAGAATCATATTCACATTCAGGTCCCCACATTCATAGGACAGGATGAGGTGAGCACAACACCTTTTGGTGGATGAGGTGATGGGGTTTTCGGGGAAGCTCAATCGAAAGACCTTGGGAAGTTGCTTGCATCTTTATGGGAGCAAATTCACGGTCACTTCATCACCCTTTCTGGTGTGATTTGCCAATTGATTTTCATGGAAAAGGTCATGAAATTGAAATTGAAACCTACTGAATGTGTAACATTTGAAAAAACAGAGCACCTGAATACTAAATGGATCTGCTGCCATCCAAAATAAACCAAACATTCATTTCATCATTTAAATAGGCAATGTGAGAAAATATCTCCTTAGTGGAGTTTACACAATGACATACATGCAATTTAAGAATCGATGTTTAGGCAATGACTCATATTCGATTTTTACTTTTAGCAAGCATTTCCATTCCATAAATGAAGTAGTTTTTTATTTGTTTGGGTAAATAGTTATCTAGATGTAGTTGGGATTTCTTTACGTAAAAATCTTCTTTCAAAATATCAAAGTCCATCCTTATTAATTGATGTGGGACAAGTTGCCAGCAATTTCCTAGAATGGATCGGCCGACAAATGAATAAAGCTTAGCCCAACGCATATCAAAGTGAATAAATAAAGGTCAGTCCATTGTGAGCGAGAGCTATGCACAGTCTAGTAGAAAGTATATTAATACGGATTTTTTCATAGGAGTGGAATGGATTTAAATTACAGAAACAGGTAAAGAGCAGATGCTGAAAATATATTTGTCCAAGTTTTTGAGTTAGCTTTGGAACTGTTCCTCTTAATCCTCCACAACCTCTCCCGAATTTAGTAGGCAGCAGCGTAATCGTGGTGTCTTTGCTCGCTTCACCTTCCCGTTACATTTCCCCAACGAATCCATTTTGCCATTCCTCTATCACGATGGTGCATGCTTGCTAGATAGACCACAAGCATAGGGCAATTTATGCGTCATTGCTAACATAGGGGTCATCATCAATTGGAATTAACTATACTTTCCTTCATCAAATGCATGGAACTACACTTGACTTTCAATTGACACTCATTCAACATGCTCCAGTGAACAAACGATGTGTCTGTTTATGTAACAAAACATGCCATGGAGACAAATATGTGAAGTTGACCCTTGGAACACCTGAGGTGTCGCGCGACCTAACAACTCAGTCGTCCAGTTAGTATCTATCTTCCTCCTCCTCTAGCTTGTGCTGTCTATTTGTTTTAAGAGGAGGAGGATCTGACGGCACGAATGAGATCATACACCAACTAATGGACTAGTTTAAGAAAAAAGAAAAAGGGAATCTGCCACGCACAGAGCTTGCTTTTAGACCGAAAGGAATAATAAAGGGAGAGGGGTGCCGAAGGCCATGAGAGCTTCAAGTTTCCAATTAGTACATATTTAAAGTGCTTGGCTTTTTGGGCCTGGAACTTTCTATCTTGTCGTGGATTCTCTTTTGCAGGTGGACAGCTCTTGTATTCTCTTTTGCGGGTCTGAGTAATGTGAAGCACAGCACTTATTGGTGGATGAGGTGATGAGGGTTTCAAGGAAGCCCAATCGAAACCTGTGGGAAGTTTCTTGCATCTTATGGGAGTAAATTCATGGTCACTTTATGGCTCTTTCTAGTGTGATTTGCCAAGTGAGTTTCGTGGAAAATGCCATGAAATTGAAAATGAAACCAGCTACGCGTGTAACATTTGAAAAAAAAAAAAAAAAACGTAGCACCTGAAAAGGTCTGCTATCAACCAAAATAAATCTAACATTCATTTCATCATTTAAATAGGCAATGCAATAAAATAATTTCACTAGTGGGGTTTACACTATGACATACATGCAATTGAAAGAAAAAAAAAAAGTAGCACCTGAAAAGGTCTGCTATCAACCAGCTACACGTGTAACATTTGAAAAAAAAAAACGTAGCACCGGGAAAGGTCTGTTATCAACCAAAATAAATATAACATTCATTTCATCATTTAAATAGGCAATGCAAGAAAATAATTTCACTAGTGGGGTTTACACTATGACATATATGCAATTTAACAACTCGAATTGTAGGCAATGACCTATATTTGATTTTTTCTTTGAATGAGCATTTCCATTCCATAAATGAAGTGATTCTATTTGTTCATTTAAATAGTTTTCTAGATATAATTGCAATTTCTTTACATGAAAATCTCCTTTTGAAAGTATCAAAAGTCCATCCTTATTGATTGATGTAGAACAAGTTGCGAACAATTTCAAAGAATAATTCAACTGACAAATAAATAAAGTTTAGCATGACATTTATCAAAGTGAATATATAAAGGTCGGCCTGCCATGAGTGAGAGCTACGCGCAATCTAGCATAAATTATGCTCATACAGAATTTTCATGTGAGCGGAACATGTTTCAATTATAGGTACAGGTTAAGAGCAGATGCTGAAAATGCATTGGTCCAAGTCTTACATGTTGATCCTCCACAACCTCTACCGAAATTAACTACAAAATTCTAGAGATTCCCTACTCAATCACACCAATTTCCCAAACTCCTCGCATATCTTGTGCTTCACATTACTTTACCCTCTCATTTTAGCATGCAATAACGTAATTGTGGTGTCCTGCTCGCTTCACCTTCCCATTACATTGGCCCACAGACTCCATTTTTTAATGAAAAGACAAGTCAGGTCAAGCAGACTCCATTTTTTAATGATAAAGCAAGTCAAGTCAAGTCGTGCTGGATTTCAATTTTCAATCAAAGCACCAGCGTAACTGGCACGCACCATCCGTGTCCTGCCGATGATGTGTGCAATAACTCGTCGTTCAAGCGCACACAGTAGAAAAAGCAAGGACTAGGAGCATCTTTGTTGCAAGTTGGTTGTCTTTCCACTTTTATGTTAAAAGAAAAAAAGCAAGTCAAGAAGCACCCGCATAGAGGTTCCTTGCAACTTCCGCATAATACTGTGAATATTAAGCGTGCAATGACTCATCATTCTTTAAGCACTCAGCAATCAGTATTCTTCAAGCACACACAGTCGAGAGTACTGTGTGTTGGTAATCCAACATCGAAGGCTGAGCATTGGGGGAGATCACAGTAGTGGGTGGGTTGTGTTGTTTGAACGCTCCTCAGGTAGTCATCAACTAATTGCGCTTCTCTGTTTCCTGCTTTGATTGCTCCATTTTCTTCCAATAAGTTGTCTAAGAGTTTCTTTTTGTGTTTGAATGTAGCTCCGTGTTTGAGCCTTAAGAGACATTTCTGCTATTCCCAAATCTGGGATTCCATATTTCTCTCCTCTGTTTCTTGCTCCATCAATCTCTTATAATCCTCTCGAGATGAAAAGAAAAGAACGGACTCATTTAGAAGATCCGATCTATGAGGTGTCTTCCTCATTGACCTCTCCACATGTAGGTGATTATGAAGGGGGAACTAAAAGGCCAAAGGGAAATGATTATGAAGTGTTCTTGAGCTTTAGAGGGAAAGACACTCGCAAAGGCTTTACTGATTATCTCTATACTAGTCTCGTTGACACAGGAATTCAAGTTTTTAGAGACGATAATGAGCTTCGTGTTGGTGAGGAGATTGGTAAGGAGCTTCTCTACAACATTGCTCAGTCCATGATCTCGATCCCGATTATCTCTGAGAACTACACTTCCAGCAAATGGTGCCTTTGCGAGTTGGCTCAAATGTTGAAGTGCAACAGAAGTAAAGGGCAAATAGTGTTGCCAATATTTTACAAAGTGTAGCCCTCACATCTTAAAAGGGGTTTGGGAGATGGTATCAGTGCACATAAAGATAACTTGAACGAAATGGTTGTAAAGGAATGGGAAGAAGCACTTAAAGAAGTCAGCTCCTTAAAAGGATGGGAATTAGAGAAAATTGAAAACGGGTACATTATTCTCCACCAAATCATTGTTTAATTTCTCGCAAATAGATCTTTCTTGAAAAATAATAAGTGTGTGTATGTATCCTCTCCTATGCTCTAATTCATCATTATTTGATAGGCATGAAGGAGCATTGGTCAAAATTGTTGTCACAAAAGTTCTGAGCGAGTTAAAAGGAACATTTCAGCTAATTGTTCCCCAACAATTGGTTGGGATTGATTATCATATTGGACATATTATGAGCTTAATAGATGCTAAATTCAATGATATATGGATTATCGGAATTTATGGAATGGGTGGCATCGGTAAAACGACTCTTGCGAAGGCATTATACAACAAGTTCTCCGGTCAGTTTGAGTATCGTAGCTTTGTGGCAGATTGTCGAGAAGCATACCAGCGTGAGGGTATTAAATGCCTACAAAAACAGCTCATATCTAGCCTAGGAAGTCCATGCAATGTGTCTAATGTGGATGAGGGGATCCGTCTCATCGAATCTCGATTTGCACATAAGAAAGCACTCATTTTTCTTGATGATATAGACGATAGTGCTCACTTGAAATATTTGGTCAACCGTGGTTGGTTTAAAGCAGGAAGTATAGTCATCATAACAACTAGAAACAAGGATGTTCTTGGCCAGGCTAATGCAGATCACATGTACCAACTCAACGAGTTGTCTTTGGGTCAATCATTGATTTTATTTAGTAGACATGCATTTCAAAAGGATTCTCTTCCAAGTGATTATGAAAATATCTCTCGTGATTTCATATGTACTACTGGGGGGCTTCCATTAGCTTTGGAAGTTATAGGTTCATTCTTATATAGAAAGAGAGAAAACGTATGGAAAGATACGTTAAAAAAAATTAAAGAAAGTGTCCCATGAGAAAGTGCAAGAGAAGTTGAAAATAAGTTATGAAGCATTAGATTATGAGGAGCAACAAATATTTTTGGATATTGCATGCCTTTTCGTTGGATCACATAAACAAAATCCAACTTACATGTGGGATGCTTGTGATTTTTTCCCCGAGAAGGGGATTGAAGTATTAAGTCTTATGTCCCTAATTAAAATTGACAAAAATGGAAAGCTATTGATGCATGATCAATTGAGAAATCTCGGAAGGCAAATTGTTTACCTAGAAAATCCAAAGGAGCCTCAAGAGCGTAGTAGATTGTGGATCTATGAGGAAGCTCTAGATGTGCTTGACAGTTGCAAGGTATGAGTTTTCTCTATTTATCTTAGTCAGCGAATGTGGGTCCATCTTCCCTTTCTTGTTTGAAATAAAAATAAGTATCAGTCTTGAGTCCCCATAAGTTGCTCCTTCTACAAGCAAAATAGCTTTTTGATTAATTGTTATTTTTGCCTGATTCTAGAAATCTATGGTAAAAATGAGGAAAATTTAGATGACCATTACTTCTTTGTGAAAAAAATCAACACGAAAATGAAAAGATGGCATCAAACATCTGTAGCAATAAAAAGAATCATATATTGAATGTTTGATATTATCAATTTTCCTTCCACGTATAATGAAAAACCCTCGAAGAAACACATGATAAGAAAGGAACATAAAACAAATGCGTACCTTTTGCGATGACATTCTCGTTTTCATTTTAATATGGAGAATTGCAAACAAAGTTAACCAAAAAAGTGAGGGAATTCTACAATCGGGAAACTTTAATTTTGATACTTACATCGATAGCAATTCTGATTGATTTATTTGGACAATTAGAGTTGTATTGGTTCACATATACATGATAGGAGTAAAGATAGTGTTATTTCACATACAAACGGCACAAATTTTGATAGATATATTTGAATTAGTGTATGCATAAAGAGAGGTCTTCCATCATTGTTGCAAATGGACACAAATTTTGGAAATTCAATAGGTGCAAATTGCGAAGTGTACAGTTGGATGAGGAAAAAGTTCAGGAACAACAGCTTGAGTTTCTCATCTTTATATAGATTAGATAAATGATATGCAACCGCAATCTTTCATTTCACAAAATTGAAAGGGAGAAGTGTACACCATAGTAGTACGATAGCAAATTGAAATCGGTGCATTTAATTTTATATTGGTTGGTCTAATCTCATCATTCAAAACTTATAATCCACAATGTTTCCAAATTGCAGGGTACTAGAAAGATTGAGGTCCTTCCTCTTGACAAATGGGGTTATGGAAGAAGATACACAGCTGAACAATTTAAAGAATTGACCAACTTGAGATTCCTTGAAGTGGATGGTGCGAATTTCATTGGAGATTTCCAAAGCTTACTTCCTAAATTAAGATGGCTTCAATGGAAGAATTGTCCCTCGAATTTTGCCGCAACCAACTTTCATCCAAAGAAATTAGTTGTACTCGATCTGTCCCACAGTGCAATTTCGGAGGACTGGGGAGGATGGGTTCCACTCAAGGTAAGATGTAAAGAAGGCATTGACGTATTTTTTACCTTAACATTTTTTTCCTTGTACATATAAATTTTGAAAATTGATTTTCATAATTAAACTAGCCGTTTCTCATTAATTTCCTAGTATTAAAGGAAAACATGGTGCCCAATGATTGCATCTCTACTTCATTTGGATTTGTCATGTCCTTTTTTTGATAATATAAGTTGCTTATGTCTAATAAACAAATATCTCCTTTGAAATGTTATTTGGAAATAAATGCAATGAGCACTTGTACATCCTAACATTCTTTGGCAATCAATACATTTAAAATTAAATAGGACAACCGTGAAGGAGTAAAGGAGCATGGGTAATTTTTTAGGAATTCTAAAAAGTCAAAAACATAAGGAGTAGCAGAAAATCATAGGCTGCAATAGTCTAATGACACTTATGTACCCTTTCTTTCTTCCAGATGGCGATCAAGCTCAAAGTTCTCAATCTCACAAATTGTCAATCTTTGAAAAGAACTCTTGACTTGTCCACTTTCAAAAGGTTGGAGATTTTGAGTCTTGCAAATTGTGAGAATATGGAAGAGCTTCATCCTTCTATTGGAAATTTGGCATCATTGATTAAGCTGAACTTAGAAATGGACATCGGTCACAAAATTACCTAAAAGCATTGGGAATTTGCAAAATCTGAGGATTTTGCGTATTATGAGAACTGACATAACGGAATTACCTTATGCTATTGGGATGTTGGCAAAACTCCAAAAGTTGATGGCTTGGGCATGCAAAAATTTGGAGCGATTATCCAGTAATATATGCAAACTCATTTCGCTAGAGGAGCTCCACTTTTATATGTTTGAAAAGCTTCGGGAATTACCAGAAATGCCCTTTGGCTTAATAGATCTAACTATCACTTGCCAGGGGCAGTCTTTGCCCCATCTTTCCCAGCTAACCCGTCTCAAGAGACTCGCTTTCGTTGATTGCCATCGACTTGAATGTGTCCCAGAGCTTCCCATTGGACTATCGGCACTTCATATTGATCGTTGTGGAAAATTGAAAGCCTTAATGAATTTGTCAAACTTGAAACACTTGCGGTATTTCCGTGTTAGTGGATGCCCATCTCTCGAACGATCACCCGACGTATCGAATTTTAGGCGTACACAGATGAGAGAACTTGGCTTGAGAGAGTACCAGCTCGATCCGACGGGCTTTCTAATTGACGGTTAGCAGGCCTCAAGAGCTACGGGGGGCAGAAGAGAAGGACGGCTCGGTGTCCATGGAATCTCTCTCTCTCTCTCTCTCTCTCTCTCTCTCTCTCTCTCTCTCTCTCTCTCTCTGCTAGTCAGTTGCCCAGTCAGTTGCCCTACTGGTTTCCCAGGCTCAAAAATTGAAGCCACCATTCACACCGCGCATCCACCGCAGGTAGGCGGGCAGGTTGGTCAGCGTGGCGGAGATGACGCACGGGCGACGGGGACGAGGTGACGCCACGGTTACCAACGCCCTCTCCATCCTCACGAGCTCATCGATTGTTCAGATTGGAGATTTTAGTTTGCTCTGTAGTAGCTAGCGTAGTAGTTTCGGCGGTTGGAGCTGGAAGTCGCGCTGGCTGCCAAGGTTCTATCGAGATTTGGTGAGATCCGTCAAGTTGCTCGAGTTGAACAAGGTCACGAGCTTAGGTTTGCTATTTTGAGCCGAGGCTAGCACGTACTGTTTAGTCAAATGCCTGCATTAGCGATGTTGTGAAAGCTCTATATCAGCTAAGAGTGATGTGTAGGGCTCCTCTTTGTTTTTTATTCTGCTTAGTAGATTTGTTTTTGGGGTTTGCACTATCTTTTATAGAGATGGATAGGTATTTCCTCGTCGTCTTGCTTATTATACTTATTGCATAACACAGAAACCGGGGAGAAAAGAAATGGAGATTGGGTGTCAGAGGAGCGATTCATAATACTAATTTAGGGGTTGATGTTTGTCTACCCACCGACAAACTAATATGCAATCAATTAAAAATGAACTATGAGTACGGGTTGTAATTGCAATAAAGGTTTGCTGCTGAGTTTCTCCCTTGCGTGAACACAGCATGTGTTGTGTTTGCTAAAGAAGGGGAGCCAAGGTTATTGTGTTTGGTTGTCTACATGGTTCTTGGGGCTTGAACTTTTGTCTCTGCCTTCCTCTTCAAGTGATACAAAGGAGTCTCAATTATTTGATGACACTTGTCACGCCCCGATCCTTGGGCTCGCACACATCCTTCTACTTTGTCGATTTTACAATGCGATATCCTAGGATTATGTATCGCCGACCCTTTCATTTATATACGCATGCCGAAGTTTAATAAATTCCCTAGACAATCAAATAATGGGATAAAAAAGCGATGCCATATTTTTCATATTGAAATCCACAACCATGCTTTTATACAGAGCATAATTCGAATAGCTTCACAAAACTATTCACAACTTTTTAGTCTCAGTCTATCCACATAAATACAGAGTTCACAAAAGAGGATGAGATCTCAGTCCTCATCTAGATCGTAGTCAAGATCAAACTGATCCTCCTTTGATTCTTCTCCACTCAGCTTGTTTCTTTTAAACTCTTCATCATCTTCTTTAAGCTCATCCTCGGCTCCAAATGCTGGCTCATCCTCACGTGATCTAGGGGCCTAAAATATTATCCCACAATCGGGATGAAACTATGTCTCAGCAAGTTCTACCCCCTAAGACTCGATTAGTAAACTAATACGCCTTAGGGCTACCTAAGTACAATACGAGTTAGAGGGCTTACCTTGGCCTCAGATTCCATTTGCATATTAGCACAATTCAATAGGCACCCAAGAAATCACATCACATATCGATATCTCAATCAATCAATCCCAGTCGATTTCGTATCAATCGGACCATTCATCGTGGTCATTTCTACTAGTCCAACTCAACTCCCAAATATGAATCATGGTTCTTATGATACAACTTAATTATAGGTGGAAATCACAGCCCCACCGAGCAACTTTCTCCAGTTTAGTGGGCTTTTTCTGGTCCCACCCGACTCTTTCAAAATTCAATTTAGGAATGAATCTTAAAATCGCTCATAAATTACTTTAGCACCAAATAAAACTCAAATAAATAAATGGACTACACCACGACAATCATCATGAAATTCTTGTCATCGGCCCTCTCGGTTGAATTTTCGAAAAAATAAATAATTAAATAATTAATTTTCGAAAATTAAATAAATAATTATTAAAATCCAATTTAGGCATAATCTTAGAATTGGACGCCGAAACGAGAAAAATACCGAGACTCGTTCAATAAATAATAGCACCTTTCTATTTGCTAATGACTAAATCTAACCACCTAACATGCATCAGTAAGTCACTAATTTAATTGTTTTAGACTAATCTAACCACCCAAGTGCACTTAACTAAATTTAATCAACCCTTAAGCATAATTAGCAAACTAAGAAAACATTAGTGAGTAAAACTCACTTGATTAAAAGCGGGAACCGAATCACAGCGGCGGCGACGCGACGGCAGCCGAAATCGGGCTTTCAACAACACCGGCGGGCTTGGACCGGACCTCAAACTTAGGCCCAACAAATCTCAGCCCAACTGAGATTTGTTCTTGCGTTGGATCGGGCCCGCTCTTGGGCTTGGGCTTGGCTGCGGTTGGACTTCCTTCACAAGCCGGGCTTGGGCCGAAGATGGGCTGACTTGGCTAGGCTTGAAGACTGAAATTTGGGTTTCAAGTTGTGGGCTAGACTTCAAGTGATTTGCTGGAAAATGGGCCTAAAAAAATGGACTGATATTGCAGAAGATGGGCCCTGCCGAACTCGACCTGTCTTCGCTGGACTGCTGGTTTCGGTGGCCCAAAGAAGTTGCTTTGCACGAGCTGGCCACGAACTGGAGAAGACGCAGGCGAATGAGGAAGCTGCTCGCCGGCATCCTCGGTGGATGTTGCTAGTCAACAAACCGGCGAAGAAGACACGAGGTTGACTAGTATGCTGGCTTCGCTGGCTGAACAGACGAGGAGAGCAGCCTTGCTAGCAGCTGGATTGAACCGAACGGAAGGGAGCGGCTTTGTACGGCTGGCATTAACTGGCTTCACTTCAGTGGGCTTCTGCGAGCGTTGGTTGGGTCAACAAACCAGTGGAGATGCCCCATGGTTGACCGAACTTGGTAGCAAACGGCAGACACTGAAGACGCGTGGAGCTGAGGGTTGGTGGTCGTGTGAGCTTGCGAGGCTGCTGAGTGAAGTCTTCGATCGGTGGGGGTTGGCACACCAAGAGAGAGAGCAGATGGTGTGGGTTTCTCGTCTTCTTCAGCTGTGGTGTTTGTGCGGCCGTGAGCGTCCGAAAGAGGGGGTGGCGTACGTAGATGGAGAAGCCAGCTAAGGGGGGAACAAAAACTCAGCAACCTTAGCCAATTCATTAATTGCTTTGGTCCCACAAGCCTCAATCTCATCCTCTATGTCTCCCCCATCATTTTCAAGCATAATTTCCACCAAAAAATCAATTTAAAGTCCAAAATAATGTTGCCCTCCCTTAGTTCCGAATTTCCCATTTTGAACTTCCAATTTCTTCCACAAATTCCCACATTCGACGTCCAAATTTGATGTAGAAAAGTCTACATAAATTCTATAGGTCCCCTTAGCCCTACAGCTCGGCTTGCAGATCGAAAATCTCCTCAATTCGGCCGATCTGAATTTCCGTTTATTCTCCGCAACGTCCGACACGGTTTTCCGTAAAAATCTCATAATCTCTTAAAAATCTTATGCGGCGAGTCGATCTTTCTAGAATTTATTGTGACATAACAAAATTCCATTTCTGAAATCGGACTTGAATTCGGTTAATTTCCACTGACGAGTTTTTAACGTATTTACCTGCAGGCTATTGGGTAACTTTCATAAATTTTTAAGTGCAAATGACCCATAGTCGATTTTTTTCGAGCAATTATGAACCCACTCAACTCATTGGTGACTCTCAATTGTCATGAAAATCTCAAAGATCCAAATACAGACACAGGGTACCAAAACAATAAGAAAATCATTCTAGTGCCGATCGATGAGAATTTTCCAATTTAGTGGTGTCACCCACGATTAGCCACACATCTCTGTCGACCCAGTCTATCTCTGATTTCAAATCAATTTTTAACTGTGCCGTAATGGCCTCTAAAGACGGACACAATCGAGAAGCCAATTCCTGATCGAGTTCTCAAGTCTATTGCCTTAAAATTTCTTAATGGCTTCCTTAGATAGTCTAGTTATCTCAAGAATGATCAGTTTTGAGAATAGCCCTATAGGCACGTCAATGAAATGCCCGATTTATTCGGTAGAAGACAAGTTGAAAAAATTCAGGATGTTACAACTCTTCCCCTCTTATAAAAATTTCTTCCTCGAAATTTAAACCTTACACATTTTGATCAAAAAGGTAGGGGTACAATTCTCTCATCGACTCCTCAATCTCCCATGTCACTCTTTCTGTACTATGGTGTTGCCAGACCATTTTGACCAAATGGATGGTCTTTGTACGCAGAACTTGTTCTTTGCGATCGTCAATCTGAATCGGATTTTCGAAGTATGACACACGATCATCCACGTCCAATTCCTCGAAATTGAGCACGTGGGTCGGGTCAAGCTCGTACTTCCTTAACATCGACACGTGAAAGACGTCATGTACTTGCTCCAATGTTGGTGGCAATGCAAGACGATACGCTAGATTCCCGATTCTTTCAAGAATCTCAAATGGACCTACGTACCTCGGACTCAGTTTGCCTTTCTTACCAAAGCACGAGGTTCCCCTCATTGGTGATACTTTCAGAAAAACGTAATCACCAACTTGGAATTCCAAAGACCTTCGACGCTTGTCTACATAACTTTTTTGCTTGCTCTGCGCTATCTTTAATCTATCTCTGATTACTGCCACGGCATCTACTGATTGCTAAACCAACTCTAGCCTTGTTATCTTCATTCCCTCAACTTCGTCCCAACACACTGGTGTTCTGCATGCTTTGCCATACAACGCTTCAAATGGAGCCATCTGGATCTTCTGCTGATAACTGTTGTTGTAGGCGAATTCCACCAGATGAAGCTGATCTTCCCAACTTCCTTTGAAGTCTATTACACAATCTCTCAGCATGTCCTCGAAAGTTTGAATTGTCCTTTCAGATTGGCCATCAGTTTAAGGATGATATGTCATATTGTACTGAAGCTTTGTACCTAAAGCACTCTGCAAGCTCTTCCAGAAAGCAGCAGTAAACCTCAGGTCTCTATCGGACGTTATCGTAACTGATACTCCATACATTCGAACCACCTAGCGCACATACAGGTCCGCGTGTCTATCCAAACTCAGGTCCTTTCAAACTGCATTGAAGTGAACCAACTTTGTCAGCCTGTCGACCACTACCCAAATTGAATCATTTCCCCTTTGACTCCTTGGTAGGCCAGTCACGAAATCCATCGTGATATGCTCCCATTTCCATTCTAGGATCACAAGAGGTTGCAGAGGTCCTCGCGACTTACAATGCTAGGCCTTTACTTGTTGACAAGTCAAACACTTGGCGACACGCTTGGCAATGTCCGCCTTCATACCTAACCACCAATAGTGTTGACGTAGATTCTGATACATCTTGGTACTTCTAAGATGAACGTTGTAACTGCTACGATGTGCTTTGGATAAAATTTCTTCTCTAAGTTCTACGTCGTTAGGTACAACCAAACGTCCATGAAACTTCAATGTCCCATCAATAGAAACTTGAAAATCAGCATTTCTTTTATCGGTATCCTCTTGAAGTATCTTCTGTACATCTGGATCTGTCGGTTGGAGCAGCTTGATTCTGACTTTGACATCTGGTTCAATTATGAGGGTGGCCATAAGACTCAAGAGGCGGCCTACCTCAAACTTGAACACCGAATCTCGTGCTCTTTCGATTAGGTTCCACTCCTTAATCAATATGTGAGCAACTGAAGACTTTCGACTCAAAACATCGGCAACCTTATTTGCCTTTCTTGGGTGATATAGAATATCACAATCGTAGTCCTTCAGCAATTCCATCCATCGGTGCTGTCTCATGTTCAACTCCTTCTAAGAAAATAGATACTTGAGACTCTAATGGTCCGTGAAGATTTGGAACTTTTCCGCGCATAGATAATGTGTGGCATCCTAAAAATTTCATAGCGATCTCTAGATGCATTACGACCCATGAATATGTATTGGAAGCGCCATTAAACTATATTATAGTCATTAGACTAATGAATTACAATTAAATAAGGTCGAGCATTTAATGGACAATTGTTTTGTTGGAAATCTATTCTTGGCCGTGTTCCATCAATTAATGTTGCAATATTATATGGTCATGTGAGAAATTGAGATTATGAAATTAAGTGGGGATTAAAGTGGAGAAAAATAGGAGCAAGAGTGGGCTGGACACCTAAGGCCAAACCAACCCAAAGCAGCCCACCCTTTTCCCCCCATTTGGTCGACCAAGGCTGGCCCAAGCCCGGCCCATTGAGGGCCATCACCTTTGCATTGAGATTGACAAGCGGTGTGAGGGATTCTCCATGTGTCTCTAGCATGCAAAAGGCAATGATTACTAGCTAATCATGAGATTAAGGGAGAGAGAGGGGCGAGTGAGCGAGGGAGTGCTCGCGAGAGAGAGAGAATCCGAGAGAAAGAGAGAGTGAGACCGAGAGAGTTCGAGTGGGTGAGCAAGCGAGAGAGGAGGGGAAGAAGGAGACCAGCCCTGCCGTGTCCTAGCTGCCGCCGTTGACGCCGCCTAGTCCGCCGTCGCCAAGCCGCGTCCGAGACCCTGAGTTCTCCGTTTTGCTGTGGTCGCATAGGACTTAAGGCAAGTAGAAGTTCTTTAATCTATGTCTTGCTTGCTGTTTTATCTGCTAAGAGTTGGTGGATGTGAGAAAGGTGAAATTTTAGAGCTGCATGTTAGATTTTGGACATGTAAGATGAAGCCAGATCAAGAAAACTAGGAAAAACAGGGCATGCATTGTGGATTTTGAATTTGAGATGGAACAAGAATTTAAAAAAAATCTGACTGTGGAGGATTTTTGAAAGTGATAAGGCTGTGTTATAGTGTAATACACTTGTATATATTTGATTGTGGATGTTGGAGGTCGAAATTCAAGGAGTAGGAAATACTCTCGTTAGGTTAATGGACTGTTTTGTGAAGGACAGTGTGACCCTCGGTGAATTTTTGATTTTTCTGTAATTTTCTAGCCACAATTTGACTTTGATTCCTTAATGAAAGTTGGAGATTACATCTATAGGTACAACATATAAAAAATTTAGGGTAAATGGAAAATATTTGGTCGACGAAATGATTTTCATACGGAAATGCTAAATCTGGAAATTTTACAGAAACTGTAGCAAGAAATACCGAAGATTTTACTCTTGATATGTGTGGAATTTGACTTGATGTTCTTCATGAAATTTGTTTCCTTAGGTCTCATTGATAATGTGTCAAAATTTCGTATTTTTCTAAGTCCATTTAGTATTTATTTCAAAATTTCTACCAGAACTGTGTATTGTAAAAATCGGGCTATTCTGTTCTTGAATTTTCACCGAAGTGTCCGGAAGTGAAGGTGTTTCGAATGGCTATGTGATATGATGATATTGATTGTGCACATTTGTGCAATATTGAGATGTGATAGAGGGTCCATGAGACGTCTTGTTTTAGCATTTGAAAATATTTTGTGAATTAAAATGCTAAATTGTTACCGTTGAACCATCGGGTCAACAATACCCCGGGAGTCGGGATGCCTAGAGGATCGAGTGAGTCGATGCCTTGTGGATGCCCGGTGGCCTTAAATGGTTGAATGCCGGAGGTTATTCCACGGGAGCTTCGGGATGCCCGGTGGTATGCTAGTCGGTACGTAATTCCGGATGGCCAGGGTAACCATTTCATGGGAGGCCCTCGAGGTTCCTTGCAATGCCAGGTGGGGTACGAGATGCCTGGAGGCGTGATTCGCTCCAGATGCTTGGTGGCCTTAAATGGCTGAATGCTGGAGGCTTTCGTTATGCCTGGAGGGATGCGAATGCCGGAGAGATGCAAACATTGGTCCTCTGGGGATGAAACCTTTTGAAAAATAAAATGAAAGATTCCACTATAAGTGTGTGTGGGTCTGGATATAAGACTGAGTGTATGGCATGGAACAAAACGTGGTGTTTCAGTTTGACCCTATGATTGAGATTTGTCTATCTTGGATATGTTGCACCACACATTAGCACTACATTGTTATTACATTGATAGTTCTCATGATTTTGATACATCCCTATTGTTAAATTTCTTGTTTTGTCTACCATACTTAAATCTGGATATTAATAGTAATGCTTGATATAGCTTGAGGAATCTTTTACTGCTGAGTGGTTATACTCACCCATTTGGGGACTAACATTTCAGATTAAGAGATGCCTCTGTCACCTATCACACGTGGTACTTTCTATGGCTTACCGTCTGACGTTGAGGTTGAGTGCTCGGAGCACCCCTGTGTTGGTGTTTGTGGATTGGTGTTCATCCGTGTTCGAGTTTTAGTTATGTATGACGTGGGTCTACCTGATGGCCCTGTAGTCCAGGAGTTCCTGTCCGTGCATGTTCGTCGCGACGGGATCATGATGGAGATGCTGCCATCGCCACCAGCCGATGCACCGGGCTAGGTGTGATTGCGCGTGTGACTGGTAGAGGATGATACTTTTTGGATAGCCGACACTGGATGATGGATCGATGTACATGACTGATGTGGGGTCGGGTACTTTTAGGTTATAGCCGAGCTTAGTAAAGCCTAGGCCTTTTGTTGTACCGACTCGTGATATCCATCAAAGTTATGTAAATAAAATAGTTTCGGCTCTAACGTATATATATATATATATATATATATATATATATGAAAGGTGTAGTTGGTATGCATTGCATTGTATTATTTGGTTGGAGTATGAGTTAGGGAGATGTCGAATATGCTTCCGTTATATGAATTGCGCTTGGATCAATAAAAATAAATAAAATAAATTATAAACCCCTAGGATATATTGACCCACTATAATTCAATGGTATCAGAGTGACATGTTATTAGGACAAGTGAAAGGTAAGCAAACTGTGGCAACCCTAACGGATCAGGGGTCGTTTCGGGGGTGCCACATAATGTCTCCAAATCTTCAGGGCAAAGATAATCACCACAAGCTCTAAGTCATGTGTCGAATAATTCTGCTCGTGGGGTCTCAACTGACGGGACGCGTATGTAACCACTCTACCATGTTGCATCAACACGCAACCCAATCCTATGAATGACGCATCACTATAGATCTCGAATCCTCCAAGACCAAATGGAATCGTCAATACCGGTGCGGTAGTCAGCTTTTCCTTCAGCTCTTGAAAACTACACTCGCACTTGTCTGTCCATATGAACTTCTCGTTTTTCTTCGTGAGCTTTGTCAGAGGCGAGGCTAACGATGAAAAACCTTCCACAAACCGTCTGTAATAACCTACCAATCCCAGAAAACTTCTTATTTCTGTCACTATTGTCAGTCTCAGCCACTTGATCGCAGCTTCTATCTTGCTTGGGTCAACAGAGATTCCTTCTCTGGAAATCACATGACCTAAGAACGCAACACAAGTCAACCAAAACTCGCATTTGCTAAACTTGGCATACAGCTGGTGAGTTCTTAAGGTCCGGAGCACTAATCTCAGATGATTCTCATGCTCTTCATCACTTCTCGAATAGACTAAGATATCATCAATGAATACGATCACAAATTGATCCGAGTATTCCTTGAACACTCTGTTCATCATATCCATGAATGCACCTGGATCATTCGTCAACCCGAATGGCATCACTGTGAACTCGTAATGACCATACCGAGTACCAAATGCCGACTTAAGAATATCCTCCTTCGTAATCCTCAACTGATGATATCATGTCCTCAAGTCGATCTTTGAGAAAATCGATGCTCCTTGTAATTGATCAAACAAGTCATTAATCCTCAGCAGTGGATACTTATTCTTGATCGTTACTTGATTGAGTTGCAAATAGTTGATGCACAAACGCAACGAACTATCTTCCTTCCTTACAAATAGAACTGGTGCTTCCTAAGGTGATGCACTAGACGAATAAATTCTTCATCTAGTAACTCTTGCATCTGCACCTTCAGTTCCTTCAACTCAGATAATGCCATCCAATAAGGTGCCCTTGAGATTGGTTTTGTCCCTGGAGCTAGTTCGATCACGAACTCGATTGCTTTTTCTGGCGGTAATCCTGGCAATTCTTTTGAAAAGACATCCGGAAATTCTTGTACTACTAAAATGTTTTCCACTTTCAGTTCCTCAACTGTCGTATCCATGACAGTTGCTAGGTACCCTTGACAACCCTCGTCTAACAAACAAGATGTCTCTTGCGACAAGATCAGGACAATCGAGGGTCCTCCTCGACTTCCTACAAAGTCGAAGCTCTCACCCTCTATCGGGTCAAATTGAATCACTTTACGATAAAAATCCATTTTAGCTCTTTGCTTGGTGAGCCAGTCCATGCCAATTATCAAATCAAAGTCATACATGGCTAGAACTAATAGATCTATTTTCCCCACTCGCTCACCAATCACTAACTTGCACCCCGAACAACCCAAAGCAGCAATAATTTTATCTTTCAAGGGTGTAGATATGCACATTGCCGACTCCAATAATGTAGGACTAACTCCTATCAACTTAACATACTGCTCGGCAATAAATGAGTGGGTTGCTCCCGGATCAAACAAAGCATAAGCAGGTTGGTCGTTGAGCGAAACCACACCTGTGATTACGTCAGTCGTAGCTTCTGCCTTACCCTGTGTAATTGCAAACACTGTGCCTTGGACCAAAGGTCTCTGCTGTCCTCCCTGTGGTGCATTCTGAGGGGCATTCCCTCTGATCTGTCTCATCGATGGCGGCAGTGGCAACTGAGGTTGCCCTCTCTGCTTCTTCGGACAGTTCCTTGCAAAGTGGCCCTGTTGACCACATTCGTAACACACACCCATCCTAGTTGGACACGGTGCTGACCCATGTCATCTCCCACAAAAGTGACACGGTCCCATTCTGTCGGCTATCGACCTACCAAATCCACCCTTCTTGCTAAGCGAACCTTGGAATATGTTCCCTGACATCAGCCTTTTCCCTTGCCTAATTGCTTCCCGGTTAACACCAAATCTCGACCCTGACGAGGTAGCTTGTTCATTCAATCCTCGCTCTATCATCTGGGCTCGACGATAAACCTTTCTGTAATCTTTCAAGTCCCATGGTAGCAAAGGTTGTTTCAATTCAGCACGAAGACCACTTTTGAATTTCCGAGCCTTCTCTTCGGGGTCTTCTATCAACTTAGGAGCATATTGAGACAGTTCTGCAAACTTGACCCCATATTGGTCAACTGTCATGCTTCCTTGGCGAAGGCAATGGAACTCCTCTATCTTTTGTTCTCGGGCAGTACCCGAAAAGTACTGATCATTAAAGGCTCTGAGGAAGGTGTCCCACACTTGGACCACACCTTCCGGGAGCACTGTATCATTGGCGGCTCTCCACCATATATTGGCATTACCTTGAAGTTGGTACACAGCTAATAACAAATTTTCCTCATCATTGCACATCACAAATGTAAATGCCTTCTCTAGATCCTATACCCACAGAGACGCGGCCTTAGGGTCTCCGGTACCAATGAATCTCGGCGGATTCATCTTTAAGAACTATTCCACTAACTAATGAATCGGCCTCCCAGCGAATACAACTCCTGGTAGTATTTCAGCAAGGGCGACGACAGGGGCGACTTGAGTAATAGCAGCAGCTGCAGTAGTAGCGGCAGCTGCAGTAGTGGCGGCGGCCTGAGTGGCGGCTTCAACTGTAGCAGCTTGCTGCTCCATTCTCGTACCCATCGCTTCTAGAACATGCAAGATTCCATCCAACCCGGGATCATTAGGGGCTGCTACCCCGACATCTACAACAGGTGGAATCACTCCACTCGCGCTAGCCTGTGCTGGCGCTCGACCATGTCCGCCTCAGGTCCCAATGCGAGTAGAAGCTCTACCCCGAACAACGGCCCTACTGGTCCTCTTAACAGGAGTCCTCGGCTCTTGATTGCCCATAGTGTTGTTTTAAATCTACCAACACCTGCTTCCAATTCAACACCGAATTAGAAACAGAGCGATCCAAACAACAAGCAATTTTAGCACTCAGCTAACACAGACATGCACCAGTTGTGAATTTACAAGCCTTTCTTATTACTATCCCAAGACTCATCGCTCCTTATCACTCCAACCTTAAACTTCACTCTAATACCAAAAAAAAAAAAAAAAAAAAAAAAAAAAAAGGGATATCACGCCCCGATCCTTGGGCACACACACATCCTTCTACTTAGTCGATTTTACAATGCGATATCCTAGGACTATATATCGCCGACCCTTTCATTTATATACGCATGCGGAAGCTTAATAAATTCCCCAGACAATCAAACAATGGGATAGAAAAGCGATGCCATATTTTTCATATTGAAATCCACAACCATACTTTTATAGAGAGCATAATTCGAAGAGCTTCACAAAACTATTCACAACTTTTTAGTCTCAGTCTATCCACATATATACAAGGTTTACAAAAGAGGATGGGATCTCAGTCCTCATCTAGATCGTAGTCAAGATCAAATTGATCCTCCTTCGATTCTTCTCCACTCAGCTTGTTTCTTTTAAACTCTTCATCATCTTCTTTAAGCTCGTCCTCGGCTCCAGATGCCGGCTCATCCTCACATGATCTAAGGGCCTGAAATATTATCCCACAATTTGGATGAGACTATGTCTCAGCAAGTTCTACCCCTTAAGACTTGATTAGTAAACCAATAAGCCTTAGGGCTGCCTACGCACAACACGAGTTAAAGAGCTTACCTTGGTCTCAGATTCCATATGCATATTAGCACAGTTCAATAGGCACCCAAGCAATCACATCACAGATCAATATCTCAATCAATCTACCTAGTCGATTTCATGTCAATCGGATCATTCATCGGTCATTTCTACTAGTCCAACTCAACTCCCAAATATGAATCACGGTTCTTATGATACAACTTAATTATAGGTGGAAATCACAGCCCCACCAAGCAACTTTCTTAAATTTAGTGGCTTTACGGTCCCACCCGACCCTTTCAAAATTCAATTTAGGAATGAATCTTAAAATCGCTCATAAATTACTTTAGCACCAAATAAAACTCAAATAAATAAACAGACTACACCACGACAATCATCATGAAATTCTTGTCATCGCCATCTCGGTTGAATTTCCAAAAAATAAATAATTAAATAATTAATTTCGAAAATTAAATAAATAATTATTAAAATCCAATTTAGGCCCATAATGCCGAATTAGACGCCGAAACGAGCCTAGAAAATTACCGAGACTCGTCCAATAAATAATAGCACATTTCTATTTGCTAATGACTAAATCTAACCACCTAACATGCATCGATAAGTCATTAATTTAATTGTTCTAGACTAATCTAACCACCTAAGTGCACTTAATTAAATTTAATCAACCCTTAAGCATAATTAGCAAACTAAGAAAGCATTAATGAGTAAAACTCACTTGATTAAAAGCGGGAACCGAATCACAGCGGCGGCGATGCGACGGCGGCCCGAAATCGGGCTTTCCACAACACCGGGCGCTTGGAGCAGGGCCTCAAACTTAGGCCCAATAAATCTCAGCCCAACTAAGATTTGTTCTTGCGCTGGACTGGGCCCGCTCTTAGGCTTGGGCTTGGTTGCGGTTGGACTTCCTTCGCAAGCCGGGCTTGGGCCGAAGATGGGCTGACTTGGCTGGGCTTGAAGACTGAAATTTGGGTTTCAAGTTGTGGGCTGGACTTCAAGTGATTTGCTGGAAAATGGGCCTAAAAAAATGGACTGATATTGCAGAAGATGGGCCCTACCGAACTCGGCCTGTCTTCGCTGGACTGCTGGTTTCGATGGCCCAAAGAAGTTGCTTTGCACGAGCTGGCCACGAACTGGAGAAGACGCAGGCGAATGAGGAAGCTGCTCGCCGGCATCCTCGGTGGATGTTGCTGGTCAACAAACCGGCGGAGAAGACACGAGGTTGACTAGTGTGCTGGCTTCGCTGGCTGAACAGACGAGGAGAGCAGCCTTGCTGGCAGCTGGATTGAACCGAACGGAAGGGAGCGGCTTCGTACAGCTGGCATTAACTGGCTTCACTTCAGTGGGCTTCTGCGAGCGTTGGTTGGGTCAACAAACCAGTGGAGATGCCCCATGGTTGACCAAACTTGGCAGCAAACGGCAGAAACTAAAGACGCGTGGAGCTGAGGGTTGGTGTTCGTGTGAGCTTGCGGGGCTGCTGAGTGAAGTCTTCGATCGGTGGGGGTTGGCGCACCAAGAGAGAGAGCAGATGGTGTAGGTTTCTCGTCTTCTTCAGCTGTGGTGTTTGTGCGGCCGTGAGTGTCCGAAAGAGGGGGTGGCGTACGTAGATGGAGAAGCCAGCTAAGGGGGGAACAAAAACTCAGCAACCTTAGCCAATTCATTAATTGCTTTGGTCCCACAAGCCTCAATCTCATCCTCTATGTCTCCCCCATCATTTTCAAGCATAATTTCTACCAAAAATCAATTTAAAGTCCAAAATAATGTTCTTGCCCTCCCTTAGTTCCGAATTTCCCATTTTGAACTTCCAATTTCTTCGACGAATTCCCACATTCGACGTCCAAATTTGATGTAGAAAAGCACATATAAATTCTATAGGTCCCCTTAGCCCTACAGCTCAGCTTGCAGGTCAAAAATCTCCTCAATTCGGCCGATCTGAATTTCCGTTTATTTTCCGCAACGTCCGACACGGTTTTCCATAAAAATCTCGTAATCTCTGAAAAATCTTCTGAGACTGAGTCGATACTCCTAGAATTTATTGTGACATGACGGAAACTTCAATTTCTGAAATCGGACTTGAATTCGCAGTTAATTTCCACTTGACGCGTTTTTAGCACGACCTAGGCTACTGGGTAACTTTCATAAATTTTTAAGTGCAAATGACCCGTGATCGATTTTTTTCAAGCCATTATGAACCCACTCGACTCATTGGCAACTCTCGATTGTCGTGAAAATCTCAAGGATCCAAATACAGACATAGGGTACCAAAACAATAAGAAAATCAGTCTAGTGCCGGTCAACGAGAATTTTCCAATTTAGTGGTGTCACCCACGATTAGCCACACATCTCTATCGACCCAGTCTATCTCTGATTTCAAATCGATTTTTAACTGTGCCGTAATGGCCTCTAAAGACGGACACGGTCGAGAAGCCGATTCCTGATCGAGTTCTCAAATCTATTGCCTTAAAATTTCTTAATGACTTGCCTAGATAGTCTAGTTATCTCAAGAATGATCAATTTTGAGAATAGCATTGTAGGCACGTCAATGAAATGTCTGATTTATTCGGTAGAAGACAGGTTGAAAAATTCAGGATGTGACAACACTGATACTTGGATATTCATAAATTTAAGTTGTTTTACCTGTATTTAGTTGCTCCCAAGCTTTCTTGTAATGAAAGAAATATCTTACACACATTATTAAAGGTGAATGTGGTCATTGAGGTTAACCCTATGTCCAAGTATTCACCTTCTCATCCCTGCTTTTGGGTGAAAAGCTAGTGGAATTTTTGCTCTTGATTGATGGTATTTCATTGTTATAGTATGCTGAACGCTGATGAGTTCCTCTGAATTAGTCAGCGCATAATGATTGGTGGCTATTAATTATACCTATACAAGATCTTTACCTTGAAAATTGTTTTCAGGATTGCTATCTGTATTGGATGCAATTTAAAAGATGGAAGTTGGTCACATTAAAATCATTCCTAGTTTTGATCAGTAATAGGATCATTGGAGATGTAGAATGTGATTCTCACTCCTGATCCCAAATATCTTACTTTGCCTATTTAATTGGGACTCAATCTCATAGTAAGTCAAATGAAGTCCCAATTCTCATTGTGCATGACCCATTGTACGTCTAAAACAATATCTAAAGCCAAACCTGCTAAGTCGGGCTAACTTTGGGAATTGAAATACAAGGACT
The DNA here is from genome assembly GCA_014182375.1 of Eucalyptus virginea. Lineage (NCBI taxonomy): Eukaryota > Viridiplantae > Streptophyta > Magnoliopsida > Myrtales > Myrtaceae > Eucalyptus > Eucalyptus virginea. The sequence continues at coordinate 14,962,309 of CM024516.1, read as the reverse complement.
TAAAATGAGAATGAGGTGTTACCCTCATTTTGAATTAGATTGCATGGGAGATTTAATGGCTGGTTATGACAAGGCTGAAGATACTTTTCATATAGACTTGGGAAAGTCCATAAGCTTTCAACTGGATTAACCGTTTATTGCTGGAGTTGGAAGTGGTCTCTACATTCATGAGAGGGTGGGGTAAATAGGAGGTCTGCTATGCCTCCACAAACAGCAGTGTAGCACAATGCCCTAACCTTTATATGGCAAGATCTCTTCTGGCTAGAGACAAAGTTCGTTTTTTGCATTATAGCATATAGCTCTTCACTTGTCCATTTCTTTCATCCTCATGTCTTCTCCTTTTCACCTCCATCATCTGGTTTGCATTCATTTTGCTCTCTTCTGTACTTTTGCCCTGATGCTTCTCTAGTTAGCTTTCTTGACAGGTACATGAGCTCCCTCAATGGTGTGCTTATGTTGTGGTGCTTGTGCTTTTGATTTCTACATTTGAGCTTCATTCCCCTTTTCTGAAAGATGATAGGTAGGTGAAAAAAAGATCAAGAATCTATCACTTTAGAATTTAATTTTCTATTGAGTCTTTATGATCACTGATCCAAAGTATGGTTCGATTTTAATCATTTGGGAATTGATCTTAACAATCTTTACCTTAAGGGTTAAATTTATATGTATTTATGCTGCAGGGACTGCCTTGAATACGCAAACGGATTAGATCTTGAACTGTTGTTTTGTGTAGCTGTGATGTACCATCTATGTATGACTATCTGAAAAATGAATGTCCTCAACATATCTATATGGGAATTGGCTCTAGCAATCCATCAAGATTCAACATCTTAGTCCCGAGGCTTGTGCTCTACAATGGTGGAATCCTCTAAAATCTAGTATGGTGGAATCCATTGGAATCTAGTATTGTGGAATCCTCTTCAGTTTCTCACCTTGTGTTTCTTGATTCTTTTGCAAGATTGCCCCAGATTTTTACTGATTCTTGTTCTTCTACCTTTGTATGAATCACATTACATCTTTTTCTGGTCTAGTACAGGACACATTTCATGATATGTCCTTTATGGGGATAATGGTGCTTGTGCCGTTTGCAAGATTTCAATTGGCTGGGATTCTCTTGATAGAGATACCTATATTTATATTGCACCTTGCTATTATCCCTTTTGGTTTATTTTTTGACTATATCTTCATGCTAGAATGAAATATTTTCCATGTTGTTAATCATATTAGTTCAACCGTAATAATTGTGCTCTAGACAGAATCAAGTCATTGACTTGATTAGATGGTGACAAACGTGTTGCTGTTTTCTCATCAACAGGCCATGACAGCAATGGTGTAGCAGACTATGTGATATATTTACTAGACACCTGATTTTGAGACCATGATAGAGCTTATTGAGACACTTTACTGTATTGCCCTGTGAAGGTGAATATGTGAATTGAAATTATGTGGCAGATTATGTTTATGAGCAAGTTGTTTTCTTCTTCTTCTTTTTTCGTGGTTTCTATAGGTAGTTTTGTTATGCAGATATATGTCAAAATTGAGAGAGCATGGTTAATTAAGAAGCTTACAATAGTAAAGGAAGAACAGGGTCTTAGAGCATAAGCTGTTAACTTTATGATGGAAACTGCAGTAACTAGGAGCTAACTACTGTTGTCACTGCTCTTGTAATTGATTTTTCCTTGTCCAACATTCCTATGATGGGTTTAAAATGAAAGTAGAAACTTTTGAAGCAAGGGCAAAGACGGAGAAAGTTGCCTTTATCCTTGAACAAGTATAGTTTTTTTGTATTGCTTTAAGCTCTTTATGCACTATTGCTAAGACTGGTTTTCTGATTGATGGATTTTGTAGGTCCTTTTGTGCTTATACTGCAATGATTGCCTCCCATATGTGTACTGATTAGATCTTATACTGTCATTTTGTGCAGTCGTAATATGCCGTCATGTATGACTATCTGAAAAACGAATCTCATTGGCATATCTTTATGGGTATTGGTTATCAGCAATCTCTAGAGATGCTAGAACTCAGGCCTGGTGCTCATGCTGTTTGCATGTTTTTTCAATTGGCTGGGATCCTCGTGATTTTATTTGTATTGCACCTTGCTATAACCCCTTTAATTCCTTTTTTCACTCTATTTCTTTCTAGATGAATAATTTTTCTTGCTTTTAATCAGATAGTTCAACCGAAAGTTGCAATTGTGCTCTAGAAATAATCAAGTAATGAATTAATTTGATGGTGACACTTAACTCTGGTGCTGCTGGGAAGGTGAAAATGTGAAATCAAACTCTATTGCAGCTTATGTTCATGAGCAACCTGTTTTGGTTTTGTGGTTTCTATAGATAGTTTCATTATGCTGCTATATGTCGAAATTGAGAGAGTGCGGTTGATAAAGAAACTTGCAAAAAGCAAAGGAAGAACAAGGTCTCATAGCAGAAGCTGCTGATTTAATACAAGAAATTGCAGGAGCTAGAATTTGAATTCTGGGATCTTTGATCTTGTAACTGGTTTTTCCTTGTCTGACATTATGAGTGGTTTGAATTATTGTGGAAAATGTTGGAGCATTGGCAAATACGGAGAAAATTGCCTTTATCCTCAAACATGTACGGAGATTTTTGTATTGCTTTTAGCCGTTTATGCTCTCTCACCATGATCGGTTTTCTGATGGATGGTTTTGCAGGTTTTTTTGAGCTTAGATCGCCAGGACCATGTCCCTACACAGATCTGAAAAATCAGCCCCCCACCGTTTGATGCAGATCCTTCCAAAGAGAAGCAAAAGCCTAAAGAAGGGGAAAGTATTGTGGAAGAAGCGCCAGCTGATATTCCGTCACTTCTGGAGCTCAAACGGATATAATAACTCATGATATGGTGAACTGGTGCTTTACTTATTCTAATGTTGTATCTACTGTTTTAAACAAAAAAATTTTGCTGATCAAGTGGTACCTGGTATTCAAGTCGTGGTTCAAGCCATGGTTTTATTCTTCTGTCGCATTCTCATTTTCCTTTCTACCTTTATTGCAAACTCTGATGTACTTAATGGATTTGAACACACATCTTACCTGCATTCATGTGGTTAACGATGTAAGTATTACTCACATTACAGTGGTTACCTTGAGATTTGTCGTTGCTAAATGGCGATGCATGAGATTCCTTCAGTGAAGGGGAAACCCAGAGCAGTGGATACCAGTGAAGCTCTTTCATATGAGGCTTTGTCAAGACTTCACTGATTTTTTCAAGCCACAGCTGTTCGTTCTGTGATTTAATTAGTTGCAGGTTCTAAAGAATATCTGCTGGTGCTTAGTTCGGTCACCACATGATCGGTTGCAATCAAGCCTTTGTAATACTTTAGAAGATAAAAATGTCATAAATTCCCCAATTCAGGTACATCTTTGAATTGTTTCTAGTATTTGGCTGTGCATTTTCTTGCGATAGGTCGATAATCTGCCATAGAATTTGTTGGCCGTGCCTTTGTTACTTTAACGCAGGTTGCAACTGAAACAATAGGTCACAATGGAGGTTATCCAATTAACTGCTCTTTCGAGTAATTGCAGAGATAAATTTGAGAATGAGAAAACCATGCTCGAAGGCGCAGTTGTATCAGGACAAGACGTGCACTCATTACAACAGAAGCAAGCTCCTTGTTACTAAATTTTGTTTCTCTTTACAAATTGCTGGTGTTAGTGTTTTTCTAAGATCGGGGATAACATTAGCTTTCAAAAGTAAAAGCGAACAAATGCTATTTTGTATTTCATTTCACATTTGCATTTTGCTTTCAGCAGAGAGGGCCTGTTTCCTTTGGACTTAATATTGATTGTTGGCAGTTCTAAAAACCTCTTTTTAGGAAGCTTATATATCGTCAATAGACTTAGGGCGCGTTTGGTAACAATTACATTCCTGAGGCGATTACGATCGGGCGATCCTTTTTATTACATTCCTAGGGAGCGATTCTAAGCATTTTAAGCCGTTTGGTAACTGTCCAAAATTTCGATTACGGAATAGAATTGCGTTTGGTACCGTGTTCATTAATTCTTCCAAATCAATTTGTTTTAATTTTTAAATAATTTTTTTACTTTTTTCCTTTGTTTTCTTTTCTTTTTTTCATTTTTTCATTTTTTTCTTTTCATTTTTCTTTTCATTTTCCTTTTTTTTCTTTTCTTTTTCTTTTTCTTTTCTTTTTCTCATCTTCTTCTTCTTCTTGCCGGTCGCCGGACCGGCGACCGGCCAAACGAGGGCCGGCGACCTCACGGAGCGTCGCCGACCCTCGGCGAGGCCGCCCCTCGTCGGCCGAGCCTCGCCTCAGCGGCGGCGAGGCTCGGCCGAGCCCCGCCGGTGGCCGGCCGACCTCGTCGGGGTTGGGCGAGCCTCGCCCGGCCACCGGTGGGGCTGGGCGAGCCTCGCTCGCCTAGCCCTGCCCAATCCGGCGAGGCTCGGCCTCGCCGGATCTGGGAGGCCGAGCCTCACCGGTGGCTGGGCAAGCCTTCGGCGAGCTCGCCGGTGGCTGGGCTTGCCTCCGGCGAGCTCGCCGGACCAGCGGCGGCGGACGGCGGCCGACGGTGGACGGCGGTGGCGGATGGCGGACGGTGGCGGGCGGTGGTGGACGGCGGTCGCGAGATGGTCAAAAGGAACAAGAAAATTTATTGATTTTGATTCTCAAATTCGTTCCCTAACAAGAATCAACTCTTTTTTTGTTCTTGATTACTCGTTCCCAACTGTTCGGAACAAAAATTTTACCAAACGCGATTCTAAGCCGAAACGATTAGGGAACAAAGAATCAAAATTTGGCTATGTTTGGATGGTTACCAAACAGGGCCTTAGCTTTTCTCCAGATGATGTTGTGATGTCATTTGAAAAAGACACTATTGTGATGTCATTTCTCTCTGAACTTTCAGTCACTGGAATGTGTTTCAATGTTGACTAGTTGACATTTCTCTCAAATCTTGGCATGTATGTGGGTAATGATATAGTAAGAAGCTTGAAATATTGAGGATAATGTGTTTGTTTGACAACTCTATTAAGATTTGGACTTAAATGGAAGTTCTCTTTTATAGTCGCTTCCCATTTTCATTTTACTATTGGTGCTACCAAGTGGCAACTTTTGATTATTTCTTCGTCTAAGTCGTTTCTAATTTTATCTTTTGGCTAGCGAAATATAGAAACCATCACATTATGCCTATTGATCTCGACATTTGATCGATTCCATCATTCATTTGTCGCCTCAAATCCCCTTTCTTTATAAGAGAAGATGTTGAGGGTTTAAACATTGGGTCTCAGGGCAAAGTGGGGCAAGAATGACTCCTATAGAAACCATCATATAGTATTTTATATTTAAATGATGATTGAAAAAAAAAATTGGTGGGGGGTTTGGTGGGGGCAGAATTAGGAATTCAAAATTTTTGTGCTATTATTTGGTGTCAAATATTTATCTGACTTAACATTGCCTGTGATCAGACAATACATTGATAGCTAAGTATCGTTATTAATATCTAAATTTTGGCGGCCTAGTTAGTTGTTTATTGCATAAAAAAATTAGGGATTAATTTTTAACACCTAAATAAAAATATTAAAATTAAATTGCATAGCATATAGTTTTAAGAATATTTATTACTTGGGTTATTTTTTTTATTGCATTTGCATCGGACCGGCAATGGATGAGGTTGAATTGATAGTTCTAAGCTTTAATTTAGCAAGTTTAGCTAAGCTCATTATTCTTTAGGTGACCGAAATCATGTGTGCCACGTTAATAATTTCATATTATTATTGCCAAGATTTGATAATTAATAATCGGCAATAATTGGGGTACATGTGTGTACATAGAGTGATAGAGTGAAATGGGAAAGGAGGGACTCCTATGAAAAACATTGAATAGTTCTTGAGCTTTAACTCGTTTTCATGGTTCATGTTTGTACAGAACATGTTTGAATGGAACAGCAAAAATATGGTATACTTCTTAGGTTTTCGATTATACTTTTATGGAGATCTCCAAGTCTAGTAAGCATCAGATGTATCGCAGACCCTCGTGGAAGTATGAGAAGCAACTTGAGTGAAAGTCATCATCTCTTCACTCCAAAAGTTAATTACTTCATTTATATTGGTGTGTGGAGCTTTGGATACTTCATTTCTTTTTCATGTTTTGCAAATTAAGTGTACAAAAAGGCTTCTGTTGTATAGGATAGTCCGAAATTTACCTCAACTCAAATAATAGAAAAGAGAATATGTGCAAATATGAATTAAATAAATAGAAACGTCATGTGGGATGTGTTTTCAATTATACACTTGAGTTGATAGGATGCTTGTACCTATGAGTAAAGAAGTGAGTACATGCTCTTAGGAGGCTTTATAAGCTAGGCTGGTTGCTAGAGCAGCAAAAGTAAGCTAATATTATATAGCTATAATATACTAGGTGCCAACGTAATGACTCCTTCTTGTCGTGTTTAATGTAGTTCCTCTCCATTTAATAGCTTTAGTTTTTCAAATCACATCTTCAATGCCAAATAAGCTAATATCGGAATCCTCATCTACTGTGCTGCAAAAAATTATATTTTGGTGAAGAACATGTTGGCCAAGAATGTCAACATGAAATAAAAAGTCTAACAAAAGATGACGTAAAAGGAAAAAAAACAATCACTAATTACCATTTGAATATGGAGAATTGTTGGCTTAGAGTTTATTAACGCAACACCAAAAGAATAAAATTTATGTAAAATGTTAAAAATTATTAATTTAAGGGGAGAGATAAAAGTGACTTGCGTGGAGGATAACGATTTGATAACTTTTAAGCGAGAAGTAGTATGGAGAAATCTAGTTTAAGGAAATTATTTTGAAAAAGATTTATTTTAGAATTAATTTTCTAGCCGAATAAGGAAAAGCCTCCTGTAGACTTTTAATAACAAAATCCTATATAATCCCCCGATTTATACGCCCCTGTCCTTGGCTCATGTACAAGAGCAGCATATAAGAGAATGAAAGCAAGTCAAGTCAAGTCAAGACAATGCTGCTGTCACGCTCCGATCCTCGGGCACACACACATCCTTCTCACTTGGTCAATTTTATAATGCGATATCCCAAAACTATGTATCGCTGACCCTTTCATTTATTAAGCACATGCGGAAGCAGTTAAAATCCCCAGACAATAAAACAATGGGATAGAAAAGCAGGACCATATTTTTCATATTGAAACTTATAACCAAACTTTTATACAAAACACAAACCAAATACTTCCCAACTTTTTACTCTATCTCTATTCATATCAAAATGGAGATCTCAAAAAAAGATAGAATCTCATTCTGTCTGGATCGTACTCAAGGCCCCTCTCGGTATTATCTTCTTCTTCCAAAAATCCTTCCCCTCAGGTTTCACCTCCGAGTTCTCCTTCCCAGACTCCTCCTCCTCAACTCCTCACCGGGGTCTTGAAATGTTTTCCCCAAACTGGGATGAGACTACGTATCAGCGAGTTCTACCCCACTAAAGCCCGATTAGTAAACCATTATATTATAGGCTGCCTAAACACGCACAGGGCAGAGGACTTACCTTGACCTTAGATCCCACCTGCAAGTTAGTACAATTCACAATAAACACCCATTTACTCCAAACAAATCGAACCAGTCGATTACATGTCACATAAATCATTCTCCACTGAGGAGTATCCAAAAGCTAGGCCACATGCATTCTCCAGGACGACCTCCCAAATCTCCGAGCCACGTGCCTCGAACCTTGGGCCCACGTGCATACTCTAAGGCGACCTCGTCGCCAAGGTGGTATATCAAGTCACCGAGTTACATGCCCTTTTAGATGCTATTTCCGAACACTGGACCCACGTGCATTTTCTAAGGCACTAATTCGCCAAGGTGATGCATCAGATCACCGAGCCACCAGTCCTTTTTATGATGCCCGGGCCCACATGCCTTCTCTTAAGTGCTAACTCACCAAAGTGATGCATCAATTCACCGAGCCACATGCCCTTTTAGATGCCATTCCGGAAAGTCGGGCCCACGTGCATTCTCTAAGGTACTAGTTCGCCAAAGTAACGCATCAGATCACCGAGCCACGTGCCCTTTTAGATGCCAAACTCTGTCACCGAGCCACGTGCATTCTCCAAGAGGACATACCGAGTCTCCGAGCCACGTGCATTCTCTTAGGCGACCTCTTCGCCAAAATGACATATTCAATCACTGAATTCACGTGCATTCTCCAGGCGATATTCCAATTCATCGAGCCCATGTGTTTCCTTTCAAGTGATGACAACTACCCAACAATTTCTCAATCAAATAATTAACAATCAAATCAATATGAATAACTCCTAAAAATTCATAATTAAATCAATTCCATACAAATTGCAGCTCAATCAAATAAACGGACTGCACCACAACGATCAGCACGCGATTTCGGTTGTCGGCCATCTCAAACTTAATTTCCAAAATTTAATTAATTAATTAATTAATTTCGAAAATTAATTAATAAATATTAAAAATTCAATTTAGCAAAATAAAAGCCCAATTAAATAAACGAACTTCACCACTGGTGCCACCAGCGTAAAATTTCGGTCTGAGTCCATCCTCGTTGAATTTTCGGAAAATAAATAATTATTTAATTTAATTATGAAAATTAATATTTAAATATAAAAAAATTCCACTTAGGCCCGAAAAGCCTAATTGAAGCCCAATTAGGGTCGGGAAAAATCCCGGGCTACCCTCAATAATAGTAGACCATGTTTACTTACTAAATACACACTCAATTTGTCTAATTCGCGTCACGATTGACTAATAAATACTAATCCATTCTAATCTCACCTAAACCTAATTAATTAAAACTAAACAATCCTTAAGCATAATTAGCTAACTAATAAGGGATTAGTGAGATTACTCACCGGAATCGCGCGCAAATCGGATCAATCCGACGGGGGCGATGCGAGCAACAACAAACTCCAAAGCATGGCTCGGGTTCGGGGCCCGGAAATGGCCCACGAACCGGCTGGATACCCACTCCGTGGGTTGCGATTCAAGGCTTGCCGGAGCTGATCTGGCGGCTAGGGAAGCGAGGGGAGGCTGGCGGAGGGCAAGGGGGACGCCGGGGAGGTCGAGCGATGGCCGGAGGCGGCTGGTCGGGGCAGAACCGAGCTGAGCAGAGGCCGAACGGGGCTAGACGGCGCACGACGAGGACGACAGGCGTGGGCAGGAGGCGGCGGGGTGCACGGCATCGTGCGGGCGGGCGTCGCGGGCATGGGCGGCGGGCGGCGGGCGTCAACGATCCTTGGCGAGCTGCTGTCTCGGCGAGCTGCAACTTCTGCTTCGGTCCGCTGGTTCGCACGAACAGAGAGGAAGAGAAGGGGAGAGTGGCGACGACAGCTGAGGGGGCGAGGGAGAAGCAAAGGCGGGCGGAGCTGCTCCAATCTTCGGTCTTTCGCTTCTGTTCGAAAGTGAGGGAGAGAGAGAGCGTCGAGGGAGAGAGATGAGAGGGAGGAGGAGAGAGTATAAAGCTTGACCGGTCAAAGAAAGAAAAACGAAGAGGGAGACAGCTGGGGCAGTGGGTTGGGGGGTGGGGGAATCGCACGAGAGAAAAGAGGAAAGGAGAGAGAGAGAAAAGAAGAGAGAGGGAGAGAGGAAAAATAAAATAAAAATAATACAATTATTCTTATTTTATTTTATTTTCTCTTTTTCTTTTTAATTTCTTTTTGGTCTTCGATTTTTCCTCCAATAATTTCTTTCTTGAAATTTTGGACTCGCTAATAATCGGCCGACGATGAGGCGGTCAAAAATGAATGTGACACGCCGAATATTCGATTAAGAGACCAATTTAAATTTTATGGTTAGAATCGATTACACGTGCTTTTAGCTCAATCTAACTAATTAGGTAACTTTTAGAGATTTTTAGGGAGAATTGTCCAAAGTCCTAAACTATCATTGCTTTTCTTAATTCAGTCTAAACCTTTTAATTTTGCCATTGGTCCTAAACCTTTTCACTTTTTTGCCAATTAAGTCCATCCGGCCAATTTTGGCCAGAAAATGCCGACGTGGACACCGGCGATGCCACGTAGGACCGCCCGCTAATGTGGATAATTTTTAATAATATTGAAAATTTTTAAAAAAATTTTGAATTTTTTTTTGAATTTTCTGTTTTTTTAATTTTTTTTTTTTTTTGCCCTTTCCGGTGGCCAGCCACCGGGCACGGTGACGGCCGGCCACCGGCCACTGCCAACCGGCTGGCCTCGCCGCGACGGGCGAGGGCCGGCCTCGCCAAATCTCGGCGAGGAGCCCTCGCCGGGCTCGCCCCGCCCGGTGAGCGTCGGCCTCGCCCGGCCTCGCCCGCCACGAGCAAGGCCCCGCCAGAGACGGTGACATCGGGCGAGGCCGCCCGGCCCCAGCGAGGTCGAGCCCCGACGAGGGCTCCCCTCGCCGGATCCGGCGAGGCCGGCCCTTGCCGGGCCGGCGGCCTCGCCCGACGTCGCCGTGGCCGGCCGTCGTCTGTGGCGGTGGCCAGCCACCGGAAAAAGGCCAAAAACAAAAAATGAAAAAAATGAAAATAAAACAGAAAATAAAAAAATTCAAAAAAAATTTAAAAATTTAAAATATTATTAAAAATTGTCCACGCGCCAGCCCAACAAATCCTACGTGGCACCACCGGCGTCCACGTCAGCATTTTCTGACCAAAATTCGCCGGATGGACTTAATTGGCAAAAAGTGAAAAGGTTTAGGACTCAATTGGCAAAATTAAAAGGTTTAGGACTGAATTGGCAAAACTGCATTAGGTTTAGGACTTTTTGGACAATTCTCTCGAGATTTTTATCGCGGATACATCCCTTAACGGCTTCACCCAATAGGTTAGTTAACTCGTGAGTGATCAGCTATAAAAAAAAAAAAAAAATAAGCCACGTAAGCACGTCGACGAAATGTCCATTTCACTTTAATAAAAATAGGGTCGAATTTCAGAATGTTATAAGATCTCTCAAATTTCAGTGAAAGCATGTAGACAGGTTCCAGGCGCCTTCCCAAGAAGATGGTGTGAATCGGTGGAGATCACCGCAGGAGCATGGGAGTGCTGTCGTCGGTTCTCTTTTCTACATTTCCTTATTTATTTAAAAAGCAAGTCAAGTCATGATGATGCTGAGTATTGCGTGTCTCCAAGTCACGATGCTGCTTTGAGCCAAAAAAAAAAAAAAAAGGCATGATTTGTGGAAATTACGCGTACAATAATTGTTGTTTGCGTGGCATGCCTCACAGCGGTTCGATTAGCATGAAAAGTCTTGGGCCGTTAGATGGTAAGAACTGAGCATTATTCAAAGCACGAATATCAGATAATGTTTGTGTGGTGTTAATCCAAGGGAGAATTGTCCAAAAGTCCTAAACCTATTGCAGTTTTGCCAATTCAGTCCTAAACCTTTCAATTTTGCCGATTGAGTCCTACACCTTTGTAAGTTTGCCAATTGACTCCATCCGGCTAATTTTGGCCGGAAAATGCTGACGTGGACGCCGGCAATGCCATGTAGGACTGTAGAACCGCCGGCGCCGACGTGGACAATTTTTAATAATATTTTAATATTTTTAAATATTTTTTATTTTTTTAATACTTTCTATTTTTTCCCTCTTTTTTTTTTTTTTTTTTCCTTTTGGCTTTTCCCTTGCCCTTTTAAATGGCCGCCACCGGCCACCATGCCACGCTAGTTGGCCACCAGCCGAGCGAGGCCGGCCGGCCTTGGCGAGGGCCGGCCTCGCCGCATCTAGGGAGCCCTTGTCGGGGCTCGCCCTCGCCCAGACGAGCGTCGGCCTCACCCCCGGCCGTGTGAGCAACGGCTAGCCACCGGCCACGGGCTGACGCTCGGCCGGCTAGGGGCGACGGCCGGCCTCGCCAAATCTGGTGCAGGTGAGGCCGCTCGCCCGGGCAAGGGCGAGCCCCGACGAGGGCTCCCTCGCTAGATCTAGTGAGGCCGGCCCTTGCCGGGGCCAAGGCTGGCCTCGCCCACCACAGGCGAGGCCCGGCCGAGCGAGGCTAGCCCCGGCCCCGGCGAGGCCGGCCCTCGCCCTTGGCCGGCCGAGTATCGGCCTATGGCTAGTGGCCGCTTGTCGCTCGCCCGGCTAGGGCGAGGCCGGCGCTCGCTTGGGCGAGGACAAGCCTCGCCAAATCGACGAGGCCGGCCCTCGCCGGGGCTAGGGCTGGGGGCTAGGGCTGGCCTCGCTCGGCCGGTGGCCATTGGCCGGCCACCGAGAAAAGGGCAAGGGAAAAGCCAAAAAAAAAGGGAAAAAAAAACAGAAAAAAATCAATTTTTTAAATATTAAAATATTATTAAAAATTGTGCACGTCAGCACCGGCAGTCTTACGTGGCACCGTCGGCGTCCACGTCAGCATTTTCCGGCCAAAATTGGCCAGATGGACTCAATTGGCAAATTGACAAAAGGTTTAGAACGCAATCAGCAAGATTGAAAGGTTTATGATTGAATTGGCAAAACTGCAGTAGGTTTAGGATTTTTTGGACAACTCTCCTGATAATCCAATGTTGAAGGCTGAAAATCAGCGGAGATCCCAGGGTTGTGTCGTTTGAGCAGTCCTCAGGTAGTGAACGACACCTTGCTCTTATCTTTTCCTACTTTGATTGCTGCACTTTCTTCTGATTTAAGCAAGGGGTGTGAGAGTTCTTATATTTTCGTTTGAATTAACTGAGTTATGAAAGACATTTGTGCAATTCGCAGATCTGGACTGTGAAGGCTGGCTTTCTTTCAAGGCTCTGCTTGATCAATCTCTTATTTTAAAACAGAATAAGAATCTTGTTGGTCAATCACTACATGATGTACATCCAATCAAGAAAAAGGAAAATGATATTTCCGTTCTCTTCCTTTCTCTCCAATTCCTTTCTTTTCTTTTCACTTCATTTCCCTCTCAACTTATATTGCCAATCGAATTGTAAAAGAAACTCAGAAGATCCAAAATCCGGGTTGTCTTCCTCAGTGACCGCTCCGCATGGAAGAGATCATGAAGGGGGAGACGAACAGTCCAAAGGGAATGCTTACGAAGTGTTCTTGAGCTTTAAAGGGAAAGACACTCGTAGAGGTTTCACCGATTATCTCTATACTAGCCTTGTTCAAAGACGACAATGAACTCCGTGTTGGTAAGGAGATTGGTCTGGAGCTTCTCTACAGCATCACGCAATCCATGATCTCCATCGCAATTATCTCTCAAAACTACGCTTTTAGCAAATGGTGCCTTCGTGAACTGGTTCAAATGTTAAAGTGTAAGAGGAGTAAAGGGCAAATAGTGTTGCCCATATTTTACAAAGTCGAACCCTCACAAGTGCGACATCCTACAGGGAGATTGAGAGAAACTATCGATGCACATAAAAAGAATATGGAGGAAATGGTTGTGAAGGAATGGGAAGAAGCACTCAAAGAAGTTAGCTCTTTGAAAGGATGGGAATCGGAGAAAATTGATAATGGGTACCTTATTCTCCAACAAAACATGGTTTAATTATTCATAAATAGATCTTTCTTGAAAAAGAATGGACATATTTCAATACAATGTCACGATTAGATCGCATATGACAACAATCTTGTATATCTATATATAATAAGAAGACAGACTCCATATTGCGCATGCATGTGCTTTTCGTATGTGAACAAACTATGACCATCAAGTACAGAGATAGTTCGACGAATTGTCAATATATGCACTTGTAAACCACAACCATCCAACATACAAGTCAGCATCATGCCTCAGTTCTAAGGATCTTACACCTAACCAAAGCATGAACAATCAAATATTGACCCCGTTAAAAGTTTACATGTCACCAATTGTTCTATTATGTCATGTTCAATGAACTTGTCCAAGACAAGCACTTGTGTTCTAACTCGGCTATCTTAATACCCAATGACTTGTAACTTATCATCCACTCGAGTATCCAATACTGAATGGTGAAGTTTGAGAACACATCAGTCTCAATAAGATCATCAATATCCTCTCAATGATCCATCGACCGGGAACTATTTAAAGATTCAGCATAACTATAAACTTGTCACACATATTCTTAACATTTTAAGAATAGGTTCAGTTGTAGCTAATCTTATGGACTTCATTCATATAAATTGGACGATGAATGAAAAAACTTATTTGCCATTAAAAAATCCATAACATATAATTATTACATAGTTGCTTTATGGCATACAGCTAACATAGTCAAGGAGCACTAGCATGTGTAGGTTCAATGCACCTTCCGCATTATGCTATGGAAATTACGCCTGCAATAATTGCCCTTTTCTTTTTCTTTACTAATTGTTTTATTAATATTATGACAAAAAATTGTTTGATTAATACAAAAAGTAAGCCAAGTCGAAGTCATGCTCGCTTTCGAAAAAAACGTGCCTGAGTAGGCTCTACGCCCCTTCCACGCAATGCCGTGGAAATTATGCGTGCAATAATTGTCCTTTTCGTGCAGCATGCATCGCAATCCTAGCGGTTTGATTAGTTGAAGTTTCTTAAACCGTTGGATGGCAAGAAGTCAGCATTGTTCAAGCATGCACGGTAGATTTTTGTGATGTCATTTCTTTCTAAACTTTTCTGTCACTGGAATGTATTTGATATTGCCTAGTTTTGACATTTCTCTCGACTATTGGCATGTATGTGCGTAACACAGTGAGAAGCTAAATATTGAGGAGAATGTGTTTCTCCGATGGCTCTATCAATTTTCAGATTTGCTGGAAGTTCTCTCTACATCTTCTCTTCCCATTTTCAATTTACTATTGGTGCTTCCAAGTGGCAACTTAGGATTATTTCTTTTTATAATTTGTTTTCGCTTATAACTGCTGGCTGCAAAGTAAAGAAACCATCACATATTTCCTATTAAACTCGATCTTTGATTTATTTCATCAATCATTTGTTGCCTAAAATCCTTTTTCCTTACGGAAGAAGATGTGAAGGGTTTGAATATCGCATCATAAATTGAAATAGGAAAAGAGTGACTCCTATGAAAATCATTGAATAATTCTTAAAATTTAATTCATTTCATGGAACCTATTTGAATGGAACAACAAAAATATGGTTCACTCGTTAAGTTTTCAGTTACAATTCATGTAGATCTCCAGGTCTAGTAAGTATCGGAGGATGTACGGCAAACCCTCATGGAAGTATGAGAAGCAACTCAAATGAAAAGTCATCGTTTCTTCTTCACTCCAAAAGCTGATTACTTCATTGATGTCAGTATGCAGAGCTTTGAATACTTCATTTCTTTTCATGTTTTGCGAGTTAAGTGAACAAAAAGGCTCATGTTGAATATAATAGTCCGAAATTTACATCAACACAAATAATATAAAAGAGAATATGCACGAATATGAATTAATTGATGAGGAACGTGATGTGGAATGTGTTTTTCAATTTCACACTTCAAGTCATATAGAGGGATATATTTCTAATTAACTCAAATTTGAGAAAGCCCATTCGTAATCCGACTTACTAGCAGTACGTGACTGTCTATGTTTTGTTTTCAGGATTGTTAGATCACTGCCATGCCTGAAAACACGGACACTATAGATTGATTCATATGTCTCAAAGTCATTAGTTAGAGTTAAAGTGGACTGTAAATTGTATGAGAAGGAATCCAAGAAGTACACTTGCAAGAATGGAGTAGGTGGAGACGATGTCAGGGAGATTCATGAAAAAAAATTGGGTTGAACAGACGCAAATATTTTGGATATTTGTAGCATAAGTTTCATCATATTAATGCATTTCGTTAATCAGTTTATAGGATCTTGAGGAGGAGCTTCAATTGTGTTCACTTACATCCCAAGAACTGTAAATGGACGTAAGTGATCACCGACACATTTTTGGGGTTGCCTTTTGCACATTTTTTAAAATTTCAGAGTCTTTAAAGTTAGGCATTAGGAATTCATAATGTTTGGGTCGATATCAGCTGTCAAATATTTATCTAATTGGACTTTTGATTAATGTTGGCGCTTGGTATAACTCTTGTTTATCGTTGATACGACTTATTATCCATCCAACCTTAATCCTAAATTGGGGCTGTGCATTTCATGCATTATGTACATCTCCAGATAAAGGAATCTGTTTGGACCTTGTCGTAGGACATGTGATGGTGATCAAACAATAGACTCTAAGGGTGCGCATGGAAACACTTCTGTTTCTTTTTTTGTTCTGACGAAAATGCAAACAAAAAGTGTTTCTGTTCCGGGAACAATTTTTGAACAAAAGAACGCGTTTGGTAACGTTTGGTCCGGGAATAAAAAATGAATAGAAACACGTTTGGTAAATTTTATTCTTTTTTTTTGTTTCTTTTTAATTTTTTAAACATTTTTATTTTATTTTTTCCTTTCTTTTTATTTTTTTTTTTTTTCGGTTGGTCCCCGGCCTCCGGCGACCGGTCAACGGGGCCGGCGAGGCTCGCCGGCCCTCGACGAGGCCGAGCCTTGCCGTGGTTGGGCGAGGCTCGGCCTCGCCCACGCCGGCGACGCCGAGCCTCGACGGCCGGTCGCCGGCCATGGCCGAGGCCGGCGACCGGCGAAAGAAAAAGAAGAAAAAAAGAAGAAAAGAAGAAGAGAAGAAGAAGAGAAAGAAGAGAGAAACGCGTTCTTCAAGAAACGTTTCTGCAAGAAACAATAAATTGTTATTTCTTTTTTTGTTCTTATTTCGTTCTAGAAACAAAAAAAAAAAAAAGAACAGAAATGCAACCAAACACGTTTCTGTTCTTTTTTTTGTTCCCGGAACATTTTCCGTACAGAAGTGTACCGGAAACGTTTCCATGCACGCCCTAAGTGTCAAGGTTTTTCTCGTGCTGATCATGGGATACAATGTTCCATCTCATGCTATTGATGTATAAGCCTTTGATCCTAGAATAATGAGGCGTGGTTAGTCACTTGCGTACTAAGCCATTGAGCTTTTTTTCTCTCCTCTTATCAAGGCATGTCTAAGAATGTTTGTACCTAGAGTAAAGAAGTACCTGCTCTTAGGAGATTTTATGAACTAAGCTGGTCTGTAGGGCAGCAAAAGTAAGCTAATACTTTATAGCTTTAATGCACTAGGTGTCGACGTAATCACTTGTTGGTGTCGCATTTAATGTAGTCTCTCTCCATTAATAGTTTCGATTTTTCAAATCACATCTTCTAATGCTAAATAAGCTAAGATTGGATCCTCCTCTATTGTGCTGCGAAAAATTATATTTTGGTGAAGAGCTTATTGGCAGAGAATGTCAACATGAAATAAAAAGTGTGATAAAAGATGACATAAAAGGAGAAAAAGAAATATCACCAAATTTTTATTCGATTATGGAGAATTGTTGGCCAAGAATTTAGGGAAAATTCTAAAAAATGGTACGAAGTGTCTTCATTTTCTCAAATAAGAGCTTGAAGAGGACCTTGTTTTAAATAAGGTCCTAAAATATCATTGTTTTCTCAAATAAGATCTTGAAATTAATCTTATTTCAAATAAAGGCCTAAAGTGGTTATGACTGCTTCAAATAAAGGCCTAAAGTGATTATGTCTATTTCAAATAAGAGTTTGAGTAACTATATTTGTTTCAGATAGGGGCTTAATCTTCTAGCAGTCAATGATATTTTCGTCATTTATCATTTTCCCACTTTTTTTTTCTTTTTTCTTTCTTCTTTCCTTTTTATTTTATTTTATTTTGTTTCTTCTTCTTCTTCCTCTTTGCTGATGGCTAATAAGCCATTGGCAATGCCCACAGAGGGCTGGGTGAGGGTCAGCCTTGCCCAATTCAACGAGGGCCACCCACATTGGCCACAGGCAAGGCAACCCTCACCTTAAGGGAGGCTGCCCTTCATGGCCATCCACGAGATTAGCCCTTATCGGTAGATGAGGCCGACCCTCACTAGATCTAGCAATGTCTCCTCACTTGAGGCTGGCAAGGGCTTGTAGGCCCTCGCTTGCTGCTAACAAGTGCTTGCAAGACCTCGTTGGCCCTTCCCAATAGCCAACGAGGTTGTCGAGCCCTAGTTTGCCCTTCCTAGTAGGCAGGCAAGGGTTGCTAAGCCCTCACCAACCTTTGTTAGCGGCCCTCGGTGATGGTAGAAAAGAAAAAGGAAGAAACGAGTAAGAAACAAAATTTAGATGAAAACACCCTTGATCAATCGAAAAATTTAGTCGGCTCGCAATCGGCAGAGTTAGACCCTTATTTGAAACAATCATAGCCACTTCAAGCCTTTATTTGAAATAATTAAGGTTATATCATACCCTTATTTGAAACAAGGTTTACTTTGACCTCTTATTTAAAAAAATAAGGACATTTCAAGCTTCAAAAATTTAGTAATGCGACATTAAAAGAATAAAATTGGTGTAAAATGTAAAAAAGCTATTAATTTAAGGAGTGATAAAAATGGCTTTGGTGGAGGGTAACGACTTGATAATTTTTAAGTAAAAAGTAATATAGAGAAATCTAGTTTAAGAAAATTATTTCGAAAATGATTTATTTTACAGTTACTTTTGTAGACGAATAAAAAAGGGTACCGTGTCCTGCCGACCTTTAATAACAAAATCCTATATAATCCCCCGATTTACTCGCTCTTGACATTGACTCATGTACATTACCGGCATGCCAGTACTAGATCGCTCAAATTTCAATGAAAGCGTGTGGATAGGTTCGAAGCACCTTCCCAGGAATATAGTAAGATAGAGAAATCTAGTTTAAGAAAATTATTTCGAAAACGATTTATTTTACAGTTACTTTTGTAGACGAATAAAAAAAAGGTGCTGCGTCCTGCCGACCTTTAATAACAAAATCCTATATGATCCCCCGATTTACACGCTCTTGACATTGACTCACGTACATTAACAGCATGCCAATGCTAGATCTCTCAAATTTCAACGAAAGCGTGTGGATAGGTTCGAAGCACCTTCCTAGGAATATAGTAATATAGAGAAATCTAGTTTAAGAAAAGTATTTCGAAAACGATTTATTTTACAATTACTTTTGTAGACGAATAAAAAAGGGTATTGTGTCCTGCCGACCTTTAATAACAAAATCCTATATAATCCCCCGATTTACTCGCTCTTAACATTGACTCATGTACATTACCAGCATGCCAGTGCTAGATCTCTCAAATTTCAATGAAAGCGTGTGGATAGGTTCGAAGCACCTTCTCAAGAATATAGTAATATAGAGAAATCTAATTTAAAAAAATTATGTCGAAAATGATTTATTTTACAATTACTTTTGTAGACGAATAAAAAAGGGTACTGCGTCCTGCCGATCTTTAATAACAAAATCCTATATAATCCCCTGATTTACACGCTCTTGACATTGACTCACATACATTACCAGCATGCCAGTGCTAGATCTCTCAAATTTCAATGAAAGCGTGTGGATAGGTTCGAAGCACCTTCCGAGGAATATAGTAATATAGAGAAATCTAGTTTAAGAAAATTATTTCGAAAACGATTTATTTTACAGTTACTTTTGTAGACGAATAAAAAATGGTACTGCGTCCTGCCGATCTTTAATAACAAAATCCTATATAATCCCCTGATTTACACGCTCTTGACATTGACTCACATACATTACCAGCATGCCAGTGCTAGATCTCTCAAATTTCAATGAAAGCGTGTGGATAGGTTCGAAGCACCTTCTCAAGAATATAGTAATATAGAGAAATCTAGTTTAAGAAAATTATGTCGAAAATGATTTATTTTACAGTTACTTTTGTAGACGAATAAAAAAGGGTACTGCGTCCTGCCGATCTTTAATAACAAAATCCTATATAATCCCCTGATTTACACGCTCTTGACATTGACTCACATACATTACCAGCATGCCAGTGCTAGATCTCTCAAATTTCAATGAAAGCATGTGGATAGGTTCGAAGCACCTTCCGAGGAATATAGTAATATAGAGAAATCTAGTTTAAGAAAATTATTTCGAAAACGATTTATTTTACAATTACTTTTGTAGACGAATAAAAAAGGGTACTATGTCCTGCCGACCTTTAATAACAAAATCCTATATAATCCCCCGAGTTAACGCTCTTGACATTGACTCACGTACATTACCAGCATGCCAGTGCTAGATCTCTCAAATTTCAATGAAAGAGTGTGGATAGGTTCGAAGCACCTTCCCAACAATATAGTAATATAGAGAAATCTAGTTTAAGAAAATTATTTCGAAATGATTTATTTTACAGTTACTTTTGTAGACGAATAAAAAAGGGTACTACCTGCCGACCTTTAATAACAAAATCCTATATAATCCCCTGATTTACACGCTCTTGACATTGACTCACATACATTACCAGCATGCCAGTGCTAGATCTCTCAAATTTCAATGAAAGCGTGTGAATAGGTTCGAAGCACCTTCCCAAGAATATAGTAATATAGAGAAATCTAGTCTAAGAAAATTATTTCGAAAATGATTTATTTTACAGTTACTTTTGTAGACGAATAAAAAAGGGTACTGCGTCCTGCCGACCTTTAATAACAAAATCCTATATGATCCCCCGATTTACACGCTCTTGACATTGACTCACGTACATTACCAGCATGCCAGTGCTAGATCTCTCAAATTTCAATGAAAGCGTGTGGACAGGTTCGAAGCACCTTCCCAGTGCTAGATCACGGCAGGAGCTTGCGAGTGTTGCTCGTCAGTTCTCTTTTCCACTTTTTCTTATTAATATAAAAAGCAAATCAAGTCACGATGCCCCTGAGTATTGCGTGTCTCCAAGTCACGATGCTGCTTCGACCAAAAAAAAAAGGATAAAGAAAAAGTCATGATGCTGCGGAAATTATGCGTGCAATGATTATTCTTTCCGTGGCAAGCCTCACAGCAGTTCAATTAGCATGAAGAGTTTTGGACCGTTGGATGAGAAGAACTTAAACATTGTTCAAGCACCCATATTAAAGAATGTTTTTTTTTTTTTTGATAACTCGGGAATCCCCATACAGCCGGCAGCCGGTGAAGTAAACCCAGAAAGACGCTAGCGGAGGACCCACCACCCCGACATCCTACTTAAGATATCAAATGCCTCTACTGGATTTTGAACCCGTCATCTTTGAGTAGGGATCAATGGAGCTCTTATCCAGCGGAGCCATCACGGCCAGTGATGCATATTAAAGAATGTTGTGTGTTGGTAATCCTACTTTGAAGGCTGAAAATCGGTAGGGATCCCTGGGTTCTGCTGTTTGAGCACTCCTCAGGTAGTCAACCCACTCCTTGCTCTTTTCTGTTTCCTACTTTGATTGCTCCATTTTCTTCTGAGTAAGCAAGAGGTGTGAGAGTTCTTTTATTTTCGTTCGAATTAACTGAGTCATGAAAGACATTTGTGCGATTCGCAGATCTGGACCGTGAAGGCTGGCTTTCTTTTAAGGCTCTGCTTGATCAATCTCTTATTTTAAAACAGAATAAGAATCTCGTTGGTCAATCACTCCATGATGTCCATCCAATCAAGAAAAAGGTAAATGGTCTTTCCGTTCTCTTCCTTTCTCTCCAATTCCTTTCGTTTCTTTTCACGTCATTTCCCTCTCAACTTAAATTGCCAATTGAATTGTAAAAGAGAAGAACCCACTCACTCAGAAGATCCGAATTCCAGGGCGT
Source organism: Eucalyptus virginea (assembly GCA_014182375.1). NCBI lineage: Eukaryota > Viridiplantae > Streptophyta > Magnoliopsida > Myrtales > Myrtaceae > Eucalyptus > Eucalyptus virginea. The sequence continues at coordinate 14,940,790 of CM024516.1, read as the reverse complement.
CTTCCTCATCGAATGCTCCGCATGGAGGAGATCATGAAGGGGGAGACAAACGACCGAAAGGGAATGCCTACGAAGTGTTCTTGAGCTTTAGAGGGATAGACACACGCAAAAATTTCACCGATTATCTCTATACTAGTCTTATCGATGCAGGAATTCACGTGTTCAGAGACGACAATGAGCTCCGTGTTGGTGAGGAGATTGGTCCGGAGCTTCTCCACAGCATTACACAGTCCACGATCTCTATCCCAATTATTTCTGAGAACTACGTTTCCAGCAAATGGTGCCTTCGTGAGCTGGTTCAGATGTTAAAGTGCAAGAGGAGTAAAGGGCAAATAGTGTTGCCCATATTTTACAAAATGGAACCCTCACAAGTGCGACATCCTACAGGGAGATTGAGAGAAGCTATCGAGGCGCATAAAAAGAATACGGAGGAAATGGTTGTGAAGGAATGGGAAGAAGCACTCAAAGAAGTTAGCTCCTTGAAAGGATGGGAATCGGAGAAAATTGATAATGGGTACTTTATTCTCCAACAAAACATTGTTTAATTATTCATAAATAGATCTTTTTTCAAAAAGAATACACATATTGCTATCTTATACTGATATTCATTGTTATTTGATAGGCATGAAGGAAGATTGGTCAAATTTATTGTCACAAAAGTTCTAAGCAAGTTAAAAGGACTCTTTCAGCTAAATATCCCTGAAGAGTTAGTGGGAATTGAGGATCATGTGCAACAGATTATGAGCAACATAGGTGCTGAATTCAATGATACAAAGATTATTGGAATTCATGGAATGGGTGGCATCGGTAAAACTACTCTTGCAAAGCTGTTATACAACAAACTCTCTTGTCATTTTGATTGTTGTAGCTTCCTGGCAAATATTCGAGAAACATCCCAGCGTAAGGGAATTAAATATGTACAAAAGCAACTCATTGATGACATAACAGGAAGTTCACGTGATGTGTCTAATGTCGACAAAGGAGTTAGTGTCATCAAATCTCGATTTAAGGGGAAGAAAGTCCTAGTTCTTTTGGATGATATGGATGATAGGACTCACTTGAATGCTTTGGTCAAGGATGGAAGTTGGTTTGAAATGGGAAGTATAGTCATCATCACAACTAGAAACAAAAACATTCTCGATGAAGGTAGGGCGGGCTACATGTACCAACTCAAAGAGTTGTCTTTTGATCAATCATTGATTTTATTTAGTAGGCATGCATTTCAAAAGGATTATCCTCTGAGTGATTATGAAGATATCTCTCGTGATGTCGTATCTACTACTGGGGGGCTCCCATTAGCTTTGGATGTTATAGGTTCATTCTTATGTAGAAAGGAAGAAAACGTATGGAAAGGTACATTACAAAAATTAAAGAAAGTGCCCTTTAAGGAAGTGCAAGAGAGGTTGAAAATAAGTTATGACGCATTAGATGATGAGGAAAAACAAATATTTTTGGATATAGCATGCTTTTTCATTGGATCACATAAACAAAATCCAACTTATATGTGGGATGCTTGTAATTTTTTCCCCGGGATGGGGATTGAAGTATTAAGACTTAGGTCCCTAATTAAAATTAACGAAGATGGAGAGCTATTGATGCATGATCAATTGAGAGATCTTGGAAGGCAAATTGTTTATCGAGAAAATTCAAAGCCTCAAGAGCATAGCAGATTGTGGATCTGTGAGGAAGACCTAGATGTGCTTCACAATTGCAAGGTATGAATTTTCTCTACTTTTCCTAGTCAGCGAATGTGGGTCCATCTTCCCTTTCTTGTTTGAAATAAAAATAAGTATCTGTCTTGAGTCCCCATAAATTGCCGCTTCTCTAAGCAAAAGAGCTTTTTTGATTAATCATTGTTTTTGCCCAATTCTAGAAATCTATGGTAAAAATGAGCAAAATTTAGATGACTAGTACTTCATTGTAACAAAATCAACACGAAAATGAATATGTAGAATCAAACATCTGTAGCAAGATTCACATATAGAATGTTTGTAATTATCAATTTTCCTTCCACGTATAATGAAAAACCCTCATCGAAGAAACACATGATAATAAAGGAACATAAAACACATGCGTACCTTTTGTGATGACATTCTTGTTTTCATTTTGATATTGACAATTGCAGACAAAGTAAACACCAAAAAAGTGAGGATATTTTACAATTGGGATTCTTTGATTATGATACTTATATTGATGGCAAATTTGATAGATGCATTTGGACGGTTAGAGTTGTATTGGTCCGCATTTACATGATAGGAGTAAAGGAAGTGTTATTTCACATACATAAGGGCATGAATTTTGATAGATATGTTTGAATTAGTGTATGCATGAAGAAAGGCCTTCCATTGTAGTTGCAAATGGACACAAATTTTGGAAATTTAGAAGGTGCAAATTGCGAATTGTATAGTTGGATGAGGAAAAAGTTTGGAAACAACCACTTGAGCTTCTCATCTTTACAAAGATTAGATAAATAAGATGCAACTACAACCTTTCATTTCGCAAAAATCAAAGGGAGAAGCCTACGCCATAGTAGTATGATAGCAAATCAAAATCAATGCATTTTATTTTATATCAATTGGTGTCATCTCATCATTCAAAACTTATGGTCCACAATGTTTCCAAGCTGCAGGGCACCAAAAAGATCGAGGCCCTTTCTCTTGGCGAATGTGGTAAGGGAAGGAGATACACAGCCAAAAAGTTTAAAAAAATGACCAACTTGAGGTTTCTTCAAGTGGATGGTGCTAAGTTCATCGGAGATTTCCAAAGCTTACTTCCTGAATTAAGATGGCTTCAGTGGAAGGAATGTCCCTTGGATTTCACAGCGGCCAACTTTCATCTAAAAAAATTAGTTGTGCTCGATTTGTCAAATAGTACAATTTCAGAGGACTGGGGAGGATGGGCTCCACTCAAGGTAAGATGTAAAGAAGGCATCGAAGTATTTTTTTTAACTTAACATTTTTTTTCCTTGTACATATAACATTTGAAAATTGCTTTTCATAATTAAACTAGCTGTTTCTGTTTAATTTCATAGTATTAAAGGAAAACATGGTGCCCAATGATTGCATTTCTCTTTCATTTGGATTTGTCATGTCCTTATTTGATAATATAAGTTGCTTATGTCTAATAAGCAAATATCTCCTTTGAAATGTTATTCGGAAATAAATGCAATTAGCACTTGAACACCCTAACATTCTTTTGCAATCAATACGCTTAAAAAACATTTATCTGTTGGCATGGCCAAACACTATTAAAAGAGACATTTAAAATTAAATAGGACAACTGCAAAGGAGAAGAGGAGCACGGGTAATTTTTGAGGAATTCTAAAAAGTATAATACGTAAGGAGTAGCCGAAAATCATAGGTTGCAACAGTCCACTTACATTGACATACCCTTTCTTTCTTCCAGCTGGCGACTGAGCTCAAAGTTCTCAACCTCGAGTCGTGTCGCTCTCTAAAAAGAACTCCTGACTTGTCCACTTTCAAAAGGTTGGAGATTTTGAATCTTGCACAGTGTAAAGATCTGGAAGAGCTTCATCCTTCTTTTGGAAATTTGGAATCATTGGTCCAATTGAGCTTATCAGACACATTGATTACAAAATTATCCGAAAGTATTGGGAATCTGCAAAATTTGAGGGATTTGTCTATGGAAGGAACTGGCATAACGAAATTGCCTGATGCCATTGAGACGTTGGAAAAACTCCAAAAGTTGGATGTTACGCGCTGCAAAAATCTGGAGCGACTACCGTGTAATATATGCAAACTGACTTCGCTAGAGGAGCTCAACCTTGAAAGATGTGAAAAGCTTCAGGAATTACCTGAACTGCCCTCCGGCTTAACGAAACTATGGATCACCAGCCAGGGGCAGTCTTTGCCCCATCTTTCCCAGCTAACCCGTCTCGAGATACTCTCTCTTGACGATTGCTATCGGCTTGAATGTGTCCCAGAGCTTCCCATTGGACTATCGCAGCTTCATACTTTTGATTGTGTAAAATTGAAAGCCTTGACGAATTTGTCAGACTTGAAACGCTTGGAATATTTCGCTATTCTTGGAAGCCTATCTCTGGAAGGATCGCCCGACGTGTCGAATTTTAGGCGTACGCAGATGAGAGAACTTGGCCTTGAAGAATTCACCTACTGTCCGGGGAGCCTATATTTCGGCCCGAGATATTAGAATTCTCTCGTGAGCAGACCTGAAGAGCTACGGGGGCAGAAGAGAAGGACGGCTCGACATCCTTGGACTCTCTCTCTCTCTCTCTCTCTCTCTCTCTACTAGTCAGTCGCCCAGCTGGTTTCCCAGGCCCGAAGATCGAAGCCACCGTTCACACCCCGCATCCACCGCAGGCAGGCGGGCAGGTCGGTCGGCGCGCCGAAGATGACGACGGCGACGGCGACGAGGCGATGCCACGGCTGGCAACGCCCTCTCCATCCGCTCCGAGTTAACGCACGCACGCGTCTGTCGAGCTTTCTGCGGTCTCTCGGCGTCGTTCATCGATTGTCCGGATTGGAGATTTTAGTTTGCTCGAGTAGCTAGCGCAGTAGTTTCGAGCGACAATCGAGTAGGCGGTAGGAGCTGGAAGTCGTGCTGGCTGCCATGGTTCTGTCGAGATTTGGTGAGTTGACCAAGGTCGCGAGCTTAGGTTTGCTGTTTTTGAGCTGAGGGTAGGTTCATTGGAGATGTAGAATGGGATTCTTAATCCCAGTCCAAATAGCTGACTTAATCCCAAGATTGGGCCAAATTTTTTACTTTTTCTCATACTCATATGAATCACATTACCTTTTTTTTTTTTTTTTGGGTCTAGTTCAGGCCACGTCTCATGATATGTCCTTTAAGGGGACATTATAGTGCTTGTGCTGTTTACAAGTTTTCAATTGGCTGGGATCCTCTTCATGGAGATTACCTTTATCTGTATTGCATCTTGCCATTGCCCATTTTGGTTCCTTTTGTGACCATATTTCATTCTAGAGTGATGAATTTTTCGCACTGTTAAAAAAATAGTTCAAATCAACGTTTTCAGTTGTGATCTAGATGTACTTGATTCGGCAGTGACATACATGTAGCTGTTTTCTAATCAACAGGCTGTGACAGCAATGGTGCAACAGGCTATACAATACATTGATCTTGAAACCAAGATAGAGGTTAACTAAGATACTTAACTCTGTTACGGATGGGATGGTGAATATGTGAAAGCAAATTCCATTGCAGCTTATATTCAGTCATAATCTGTTTTTGTTCCGTGGTTTCTTGGTTTCTATAGGTAGCTTTGTCATGCAAATATATGTCGAAACTGAAAGAGCACGGTTGATCAAGAAACTTGCAAAAATGTAGGAAGATCATGGTCTTATAGCAGAAGTTACTGATTTGATGCAAGAAATTGGGGTTAACTAGAAGTTGACTTCTGTTGTCACTAATCATGTAATTGATTTTTCCTCGTCCAGCATTCCTTATGGGCTTGAATTGTTGATGGAAACTTTTGGATCAATGGCAAAGACAAAGAAAATTGCCTTTTATATTTTAACAAGGGTTTTTTGTTTAGCCTTTTGTGCACTATTACTATGATTGGTTTTATGATTGATGGATTTTGCAGGTTCGTTTGTGCTTAGATCGCCAGGATTATGTCTGTGCACAGCACATATCCTTTCCAGGAAGATCAGCCCCAGAATGTTTGATGCAATTCCTTCCAAAGAGAAAAAAAAAAAAAAAGAAGCCTAAAGAAGGTGAAAGCATTGTGGAAGAAGCACCAGCTGATATTTCGTCACTTCTGGAGTTGAAATGGATATGCTATGACTTATGATATGGTAAATTGGTGTTCTGCTTTTTCTAGTGATGTGCCCACTATCTTTTAACTAATGTTTTTTGCTGATCAAGTGCCACCTAGTGTTCAGGATGTTGTTCAAACCACGGCACATTCTCTTGTTCCTTTCTACTTTAGTGCAAACTCTAACGTTCTAGATGTAATTGATAGATTTGTACTCGCATCTCAGTTTACCCTGCATTTATGTGGTTAACGATGTAGGTATAGGTATTGCTTGCACAACAATGATTAACTTGAGATATGTCGATGCTACAAGGCAATAGCTGAGATTCCATTAGTGAAAGGAAACCCAAAGTAGTGGACATTGGTGAAGGGAAACCCAAAGCAGTGTACACTGGTAAAGCTCTTTCATTGTTAAGTCTTCACTGTGTGTTTCAAGGATTAGCTGTTGATTCTGTGATTTAATTTAATGCAGATTCCAGGGAAAATCTGCTGGTGCTCAGTTCTATCACCACATGATCCTATGCGTCAAGCCTTCTTAGTGCCTCTTTAGAGGATACAAATCTCTCAGAAAATTCCAATTGAGGTACCATCTATGAATTGTTGTGGGTAATTGGCTGTACATCTTGAAATATCACAATAATGTGCTATAGAATTGGTTGACCATGCCTTTGATATTTGAACGTAGGTTGCTTCTGAAACAATTGAAGTTGGAGGTTATCCAATGGCCTGCTTTTTGGAGTACTTTCGAAGATGAATTTGAGAATGAGAAAAACATGCTGGAAGGTCCACCTGTTGAGAAGGCAGCAGAAGTTCTTAGACAGAGAATCGTTGAACTTGGTACTTGCAGAACTGTCATTTTTCTTCTTTTTGGATCATCATTCAGATGTGACTCAATCTATTTTCTGCAGAATATTATCTTCATTTCAAAGTATTACTCAAGGATTACCTCGAAGAGACTTGCAGAGCTGTTATGCCTCAGCATTCAGGCCTGATTGTGTTGAACATTTTTTTTATATTCTATATCAATGTCAATCTTTATGAATTGTTGCCTAGACCCCTCATTTAACCTAAGCAGCCTACCTGCCTTCAATCCATGATTGGGGCATGCTTACTGGACTTGGATATAAGTTCCGAATTAGTGAAAAAGAGTTTCTGCTGCATTGAAAGCCAAGGGCTTGTCATGAATTTCTGATTGACAAATATGGGTACTCTCGGCTTAGTCAATTTTTGCTAATATATATTTGTTGTGGCTTTAAGTGTCATTGTCTAGCATTGTGAAACCATTTCTTGTCCCACGGAGCCTGATTCTAATGCGCTTTTGAAGGGTGGGAGGAGCTCTGCTATATTGCTGGTATCGACATTCACCACTTCCTGTGTCACAAAAGTATATCTCGCTATTAGAGCTTTCTTAATGTGTTTAGAAATTCTGCATAGATGATTCACTTGAGGAAAAGAGCTCTGTTTTTGGGTTGTGTTACCACTGCTGTATGATTCACTCAAGGAAAAGAGCTCAGTTTTTTTGGGGTTCCGTTGCCACTGTTGTAGAGGGCTTTAATCAATCACATGCCTCAACTAATTAAATCAAGCTTGGTGGATAGACGATATGATGGTATTTATACAAGCTTGGATGATATCCTATCAGCATGACCTGTTAATTCTATATTATCAATTTAGGAAGCTAAGAAGCATCTCTCCTAATTGGTTGTTTCCAACTCCTTGGTGACAAAGATAGACTGGTCAATGGGACTCATTTGGAACAGATGACAAAAGACAGCAATGACATCTTGAACTTGTGGGCAAAAATTTTGGGAAAGCTGCTTGATCTTGTCGAGAAAAGTAGTCACCAAATGTACAAGGAAATTATGGCTCGTATGGTTATTTTGAGAGCTTGAAGATGCTCTTAGTTGAATGGATGATCTCTCTCCCTTGAGCCCCCTACTCCCTCCCCCACCCCCTCCCCAAAAAAAAAAAAGAAGCTGAATGATGCTATTTCACATTGTGGTCTGAAGTGGGACCGAAGATATTCATCATAGAACTCTCGCGTAGCTGGCTTCAATTTGATTGCATATTTTGCATAGGGGACCAGATCTAGGCCTTGTTCCGGACTGAAATGATATACTGAACACACTGCATATGAATGTATTCTGTCTTTTCATGCTTCCTCTTTCCCCTCTCCTTTTAATAGAAGATATGTAGGCTTTCAAGGTCCAAAACTGGTACCAATGAAATAGGTATCGCCACAAGATGGGCACTCATTCGGACTGAAATAAGCGCCTCATTACTAAATTCTGTTTTGCATTATGAATTTTGCCGGGCTTTATGAGGCTAATGAATGCTATTTGTCATTTCCCTTCAAGGGACAACGTTTTTCTTGAAGTCGATACTTCAATAGGGGAGGGGCCTTTGTTCTTTGTAGTTCCAGCTCTTGCATTCTTCATCATGGAAGCTGAAAATATTGGGAAGAGGAAACGATTGGGGCGACCCTTGGTCTATTTCAGCAATAGGCAATCTACATACGTGGGGAGTTTTGTTTGTTCATCGAGAAAAAGCTGTAGGCACATCTTTAGCTTTAGCTGTGGAAGTAGTAATGCCCAATAAATAACGAGTACTTTCCTAACAAAATGAATTTATTTGTCATTTTATTGAAGAATGCCACTATGAGACTAGCTTAGCAATCAACATAAGTTAGACGAAGAATATTAGTGATTTTTAATGTTCTAACTTGTTCCTATTATTCCTGTAGTCAAAGATTTGAAAATTACATCAATTATTATAAAATACACTTAAAAGTCATTCGTGGGGTCAATAAATATTTTGGCCATTATTTAAAGATCTGTTTTTGTCATGTACTTAGAAATCTAATTGAAATTTTAAAAAAGGAAAAAAAAAAAAAAAACACAGCCGCTATAAAGCATTGAAAACATTTTTGTTTGGCAAAAAGAGATCTTCAAAATGTTCAAAATATTTTATTTGACCAAATTTAGCATAAGAGAAGGTTTGTGATATTCATTACGGCAAGGACCAACTAATGATAAAATCAAAATTTTCATTGATCAAAAAGAGCAATTGTCGAAACCGATCAATTCTAGTGAAAAAAATTATTAAACTCTTTTTAAAATGAACGAGCCAATCATATGCTTGATGAAGAAGAACCCATTGATTATAGTTGACAATTTTCCGGCAAATTGGAGTTGTACTAATTTTGAAAACCCTAATTAGTTTTCCTCTTTTTGTTGTTTTCTTAATAGAACCTTGAATCCCATCTTCTCTCTCTTGTGTAATTCTTCAGTTTTCAATTTTTTTTCCAATTTTCTTATCTACCATCCTACTTGTAGTCATTTTAACCATCAGCATTTTGACAACGGCAACTTGGTAAATTTTAAAGGAGAAGAGATAAATTTTGAAAAAAAAAAAGGTAATTGAAAATTTATCATTCTTGTTTTTCGGCTTTAAGCGAATCATTCCTCTATTCTTGTGCTCGTGAAGGAGGACTTTTGTTCTTTCCCCGGTCGTTGGAGCTTTCAGTTAAAGCTCGAGGTTTTCGCGCCATTTCTTGGATTGAAGTGTTGTCATCAACTCATACCCCCATCACCATCTTCTTCAGCGACCGAAGATGGTCGAGCCATGCCCCAATATCCCAAAGCTCCCCAACAATGGGGGTGTCGTGGGATCCGCCAGGGAGCCGCTCTCTCTGCTCAGAGTGAAGAAGCAGCTCTCCCGGAAGGCCGTCTTGCCTTTGCAAGCGTCCCCACCTCTCCGCGGCCCAACGTAGTACCTGGATGAGAACCAACGTAAATCAAGGGTTATTAGATCTCGTATAAGGATCTTGTACATTTTATAAATAAACAACCTTGACCACACCATGTAGGTTAGCTGAGGCCATTGCCACCCTTTCACTATCTTGTATTTCACATTTAGTGACATTTGGTTCAGTCACACTAGTGGAATGTGCTTTTGGAACATGGTGAATCTTGTCCATCTTGCTGGTTTCCAACAACAGATCCTTTGGAGGTGGGCACAATTTAGCAGCGGTTGTCGCTTGATCGACATATTGCTGGGAATAGGAAGATACACCAAGCTTCAACCTTTTATGAGAGGGCTCTTCTGTGTCTAATTGCGGGAAGTCAAGAGAACGTGGGAAGTCTGCAGAGGTCGTGACGCTTGTACCACCTGAATTCCTGTTTAGGTTAAGACTATAACTGTTTTCGGAATGAACCTAAAACCGAATGCTTGTTTTGTTGAGCTAACTTAAGTTTAAGCTCAGATTCCCATAGAGCAATCTGCTGCTGCAAGTCCTGAAGTTCAAGATTTCTTGGGCCTATGACATGATCAGATCCATGCTCCTGGCATTCCAATTTTTGGTTGAGCATACCCAAACTTCTTCCTGCAATTCCTTGCCCAATTGAAGGTGCAGAACCAATCCCATTGTTTGCTTCCTGGTTCTTCGTCTTTGGATGTATAAATGTACAACTAGGAGGCAATCTTTTGGACATCATTTGTTTTAGTCTCGAGTAGGGTATCCCAACTTCTTCGATGTTTTCCATGCCAAAATAGGTGGCTTCTGATTTCCATTTATCCTAACTGTTTTAGCTTTATCTTCAGACCTCCTATCCTGTCTGCCCCCATCAGACCTCCTATCCTGTCTACCAGACTTCTGTCCAACTTGATTCATTCCAAGACTATTCTCATGTTTGGTTTGTATAGATGGTCTGGTTGGAAACTCAATTGAGTTTGCAGGAGGATCAGCAGCATCAACCTTTGCTTGTATGTAATTAATCGTAAATAGAAAAACGTCATGAAAAGAAAAGGAAAAAAAAAAAAAAAAAAAAAGAGATCAACTAAAGGTTCAGACAAAACACCAGTCAGAAGAGCAGAAATGTTAAGCATCTCCAGGAAATGTGCAAGTACACACTTAGTTTGGAAGACACTGATACCAGAGAGCAACCCTGAGATACTCTATTCTAGATAAAACACTGAGTATAAAGAAAATAAGAAGCCTTCTTGATTTTAATTCAATGTAAGTCTATTTAAGCAGACACATCAATTATGCTGCTGATTCAAAGGACCTGTAAGTTTATGGATAGGATGAGTAGAGGTTTTAAGTTGCTGCACCAGGTCCAATGCATTTATCAGCTCATGACAATAGCATCCCCCAAAAAAAAAAAAAAAAAAAAAAAAAAAAAATAGTGCTAAATCACAGTGGTTTCCTCATTTGTGGATTAAAAACGTTGAAGCTGAGACGACAGGGTGTAATGCCTATGTGTTGGGTTTCAGTTGCAACTTTGTTCTCTATAAGTTTGTTTTCATTGGGTATTAGGTTGTGCATTGCATGCAGGCCTTGTAGGAGCATTATCTTGGTGAGAAATTTTGTTGAACAATTGGTGGGTAAATATTTGCTAATTTCTTTGTGCTCAGCCACGCTCTGTTTGTGCTCTGCCTCTCTCTGTTTAATTGTGAAATTTGGATCCCACTTTTCGAGTTGCTAGTTTACTGGGGTGAGCCTTGCGGCAAGAATTAGCTAGTTGATTGCTGGCTTATGTATTAGTCCTAGGTGATTGTATTGGGCAACTAAATAGGGGGATTCTCAGTGTTTTGACATGAACTTATTGGTGTAGTACCATAATTATTGAATATGTGTGACATTGTTGATTTAGCGGATGCACTATCTTGCAAATGATTTTTTTAGGGTCTGACACTTTTACCTGTTGATGTTAACTTTCTGCAGGTAATAAATTATTCAAGATGGAGAGATATGGAAGAATTGCTTAAAAGATGTGCTTCTGGAACTCTTTAATGAATGAAGGTTGGCATTTATATTCATGTGGAAGTTTAATGGTGCTTATGTGTAAACAAAGAATGGGTAATAAGCAAAAAGTTAACTTGAGATATCCTTTCTGGCAGGGTGCTTGTATTTACTTATGAAGTGAAATTAATTAACATCAGTGTGCATTCAGCACCCAAGTAGTACAAAGTGAGTTTCCAGCAGTTAGCATTGTCACTTTCTCTCAAAAGGAAAAAAAAAAGGAGGAGATAGCAAACTCAATAGGTTGTTGAAAGATTACTTGGTAAATTAAAGGAAGCATTTACCTAAGATTCGTTATCAATAATTATCTCCCTGATCCATGAAGTCAATGTAAGATCATGTGATGTTGCATCCTACAAGAACACTGATTGGAAGTTCTCTTAGGAAAATAATGCACAAAGCCATGTGGATAAGCTGGACATTGTGATACTATCTAGTGTGGAGATACTAGCAAAATCTTTGATGTACTTTTTACAAGATGGACCCTCCCTTTGGAGTTGAAGCAAACATGTGTGAGTGAGGATTGAAACATAGAGATCCTTAGTCTGTGATGACATAGAAAAGGCATATTGTTTAAGTTAAGTAGTTTTATTTTGTTTTTTCATCTTTTCAGGGTTTAGTGAAGTCAGTAATTGGTGCTTCACTTTGTTTTTATTCTGTTTAGTAGATTTGTTTTAGGATTTGAGTTCTCTTGTATAGGGATGAATTCTTTTTGTTTTAGATGGATAGGTATTTCCTTGGTGCCTTACTTATTATACCTTTTACACAGCAAAGAAACCAGGGAGAAAAGAAATTGAGATTGGGTGCCGGACGAGTGATTCAAAGTACTAATCAACTAAAGATGTACAATAAGTATGGGCTGTACCTCTCCATTGCAATAAGGGTTTTCTGTAGTTTCTCCCTTGCATGAACGCAGCATGTGTTAGGTGTGCTGGTGGAGAAAGGAATATTAAACAAGCAGGAGGGATTATTGCGTTCAGTCATCTACTGAATTATTGGGGATTGAACTTTTGTCTTCCCAGCTCAAAGCACTATTTGCCTTCCTCGTCAAGTGATTGAGTCATAATTATTTGGTGACACTGATACTTGGATATTCATATCTGTGAAGTTGTTTTTCTTGTATGTGGTTGCTCCCAAACTTTCTTGTACCGAAGGAAGTATCTTACACTCCTTTGTTATAAGCGAATTGGATTGTTGAGATTAACTGATGTCCAGGTATTTGCCTTTCCATCTCTGCTTTGGGTTGATAAGCTGGTGGAAATTTTACTCTTCATTGATTGCATTTCATTGTTGCCGATAAGTTCCTCTGGAATAGTCAGAGCATTATGACCGGTGGCTATTTATTTGTACCAGAATTTTACCTTCACAATTGTTATTAGGATTGCTATCAGTATAGGAAACGATTAAAAAAGATACAAGTTGGTCACATCGACAATCATTCCCAGTTTGGATTAGGAGTAAGATCATTGGAGATGTAGAATGGGATTCCTAATCCCAATCCCAAATATCCTACTTTGCCTATTTAATTAGGACTCAACCTCTTAGTAAATCAAATTAGGCCCCAGTTCTTGTTGTGCGTGAGCCATTTTGCATCTGAAACAATACCTGAAGGCTGAACCTTCTAATTGGGGCTAACTTTGGGGATTGAATTATAAGGGGATCATAAATGAAATTGAGGTGTTGCCATTGTCCTTAATTAGATTGGATGGAAGATTTAATTATTGTTGTGGCAAGGCTGAAGATACTTTCTATACAGACTTGGGAAAGTCCATATGCTTCCACCTGGATTAAGAAAAACCTTTGGTTGCTGGAGTTGAAAGTGAGCTCTACTTTCATGAGAACCTGGGTTGCGGTATATGGGAGGTCTACTGTTCCTCCACAAGCAGCAGTGCGACACAATGCCATCACCTTTGTATGGCAACCATTTCTTCTTGCTGGGAACGGAATTCTTTTTTACATCATAGCATAAAGCTCTATACCTTGTCTATTTCTTTCACCCTCCTCTCTTCTTCTTTTCAATGCCATCATCGAGTTTTGCTTTCATTTTGTTTTCTTCTTTACTTTTGCCATCATAAGCAGTGCAGAGTCCAATGATTATTGATCCAAAGTGTGGTCCAGTTTCAGTCATTTGGGATCGATCTTAACAACCATTACCTTAAGGGTTTTATTTTTATGGACTCGCACTTTAGCAATTGCCTCCCATATGTGTACTGATTAGATCTTATACTGTCATTCTGTGTAGTCATAATATGCCATCATGTATGAATATATGAAAAAAATGTCATTGGCATATCTATTTGGGCATTGGCTCTTGGCAATCTCTAAAGATGCAAGAACTCAGGCCTTGTATTCATGCTGTTTGCAAGTCTTTTCAATTGGCTGGGATCCTCCTGATTTTATTTGTATTGCACCTTGCTATTCTTTTAGTTCCCTTTTCTCACTCTATTTTCTTTCTAGAATGAATAATTTTTCTTGCTGTTAATCAGATAGTTCAACTGAAAGTTTTAATTGTGTTCTAGACATAAGCAAGTAATGAATTAATTAGATGGTGACATTCGCGTTGCTACTCTCTTATAAACAAAGGCTGCAGAATGGAGAAGCGAGGCTATGAAATATATTGACCAGACACCTGATCTTGAGACCAAGTTTGAGCTTATTAAGACCCTTAACTCTGTTGCTGCTGGGAAGGTGAAAATGTGAAATCAAACTCTATTGGGGGTTCATGAGCAATCTGTTCTGGTTTAGGGATTCTATAGCTAATTACATTATGCAGCTATATGTTGAAATTGAGAGAGCATGGTTGATAAAGAAACTTGCAAAAGTAAAGGAAGGACAGGATCTTATTCATCTGTCAAATAATTGCTGGCTTATGTATTAGTCCTAGGTGATTGTATTGGGCAACTAAATAGGGGGATTCTCAGTGTTTTGACATGAACTTATTGGTGTAGTACCATAATTATTGAATATGTGTGACATTGTTGATTTAGCGGATGCACTATCTTGCAAATGATTTTTTTAGGGTCGACACTTTTACCCGTTGATGTTAACTTTCTGCGGGTAATAAATTATTCAAGATGGAGAGATATGGAAGAATTGCTTAAAAGATGTGCTTCGGAACTCTTTAATGAATGAAGGTTGGCATTTATATTCCCGTGGAAGTTTAATGGTGCTTATGTGTAAACAAAGAATGGGTAATAAGCAAAAAGTTAACTTGAGATATCCTTTACGGCAGGGTGCTTGTATTTACTTATGAAGTGAAATTAATTAACATCAGTGTGCATTCAGCGCCCAAGTAGTACAAAGTGAGTTTCCAGCAGTTAGCATTGTCACTTTCTCTCAAAAGGAAAAAAAAAAGGAGGAGATAGCAAACTCAATAGGTTGTTGAAAGATTACTTGGTAAATTAAAGGAAGCATTTACCTAAGATTCGTTATCAATAATTATCTCCCTGATCCATGAAGTCAATGTAAGATCATGTGATGTTGCATCCTACAAGAACACCGATTGGAAGTTCTCTTAGGAAAATAATGCACAAAGCCATGTGGATAAGCTGGACATTGTGATACTATCTAGTGTGGAGATACTAGCAAAATCTTTGATGTACTTTTTACAAGATGGACCCTCCCTTTGGAGTTGAAGCAAACATGTGTGAGTGAGGATTGAAACATAGAGATCCTTAGTCTGTGATGACATAGAAAAGGCATATTGTTTAAGTTAAGTAGTTTTATTTTGTTTTTTCATCTTTTCAGGGTTTAGTGAAGTCAGTAATTGGTGCTTCACTTTGTTTTTATTCTGTTTAGTAGATTTGTTTTAGGTTGTGGTTCAGGCCATGGCTTTATTCATCTGTCACATTCTCTTTTTCCTTTCTATCTTTATCGCAACTCTGATGTTAGAGATGTACTTAGTGGATTTGAACACACATCTTACCTCGAATTCATGTGGTTAACGATGTAAGTATTACTCACATTACAATGGTTACCTTGAGATTTGTTGTTGCTATATGGCGATACATGAGATTCCATCAGCGAAGGGGAAACCCAGAGCAGTGGGTACCAATGAAGCTCTTTCATATGAAGCTTTGTCAAGTCTTCACTGATTGTTTTAAGGTGCAGCTGTTCATTCTGTGATTTAAGTTATTGCAGGTTCTAAGGAAAATCTGCTGATACTTAGTTCAGTCACCGCGTGATGATTATGCAGTCAAGCCTTCTTAATGCTGCTTTAGAAGATAAAAATCTCTCAGAAATTCCCCAATTCAGGTACATCTTGGAATTGTTTCTAGGTATTTAATTGTACATTTCGTTGCAATATCTCAATAATCTGCCATAGAACTTGGTTGGCTGTACCTTTGTTGTTTTAACGCAGGTTGCAGCAGAAACAATTGGTCACAATGGAGGTTATCCAATTAACTACTCTTTGGAGTACTTTCAGAGATGAATTTGAGAATGGGAAGAACATGCTTGAAGGCGCACTTGTTGAGAAGGCAGCAGAAGATCTTAGACAGAGAATAAGCGAACATGTAATTACAGAACTTTGTCGTTTTTTCTTGATTTCTTTGGATCATAATTCATATGAGACTTTCTCTATTTTCTGCAGAATGTTACTCGAGGATTAACTTGAAGAAACTTGCATAGCTGTTATGCCTCAGCATCCAGGTTGATTATGTTGAACATTTATTTATATTCTTTATCAATGTCCTTCTTTGACTGATTGCCTAGACCCCTCATTTAACCCTGTGCAGCCTCTCTGCCCTGATACCTGCAGGGTATGGTTGCTGGACTGGGAGGCAAGTTCCATAAAAGTGGAAAAGAAGTTTTGGTGTATTGAAGACAAGGCTTTTCTTGAGGTTGAGAATGTTGTCCTCGTAGTTTTATTCTGTGAACATTGCACACTATGCTTAGTCAACTTCTCATAAAATTTGTTATAGCTATAAGTGTCGATGTCTGCCATTGTGAAACCATTCTTGTCTGATGGAGCCTGAAATTTTGATGCCACTTTAGAAGTGTGGGAGGAGCTCTACTATGACTCACCATTTCCAAAAGTATATCTTGTGATTAGAGCTTTCTTAATGTGCTCAGAAATTCTATGCAGCTGAATCACTCAACAAAGGAACTCTGTGTTTGGGGTTCTGTTACTGCTGTTGTAGAGAGCTTTAATTATTTACATGCCTTGATCTATTAAATCAACACTATCATCTGCTAGAGAGAGTGCATGATAGTAATTATACAAGCCTGTATGATATTCTATCAGCATGTCCTGTTAGTTCTATGACCATTTTAGGAAGCTGAGAAGCACCTCTCCAAAATGGTTGTTTCAAGTCCCTGATGAGAAAGGTAGACCTGCTGATGGGAGTTGTCTGTTTCCAGATGACAAAGGAGAGCAATGATACTTGAACTTGGGCTATAAATTTGGAAAAGCTCCTCAATCTTGTTGAGGAAATCTGCCACCAACTCCACAAGCAAACTATGGTTCATAAGGCTGCTTTGAGAGCTTGAAGATGTTCATAGTTGAATGAATGATCTCTCTCCCCTTGAGCCTCCCTCTCACTTACCAAAAGAAAGGAGTTGAAGAATGTGGTTTCATGTTGTCTCTGAAATGGGGACTAAAGATGTCATAGAGCTCTCGTGTAGCTGTCTTAAATTTGATTGCATATTTTGCAGGTGGACCAGATTTGGGCCTTGTTTTGGACTGAAATGATACACTGAATACACTTTCTGCGAAGGAATATATTTTGGTCTTTTCATCATTCCTCTTCCCCCCTCCTTATAATTCAAGATTTTTGGGCTCTCAGGGTACAGAACTTGTGCAAATGGAATTGGTATCAGAACAAGATGTGCACTCTTTATAGCAAAAGTGCTATAACTTTTGTCTTCCCAGCTCAAAGCACTCTTCGCCTTCCTCATCAGGGGATATTAAAGGAGTCAAAATCATTTGATGACACTGATAATTGGATAGTCATACATGCTAAGTTGTTTTTCCTGTATATAGTTGCTCCCGAACTTTCTTGTACTAAAGGAATATCTTATGCTCCTTTGTTAGGAGCGAATTGGATAATGGAGATTAAACTATGTCCAGGTATTTGTCTTTTCATCTCTGCTTTTGGGTGATAAGCTGGTGGAAATGTTGCTCTTCATTGATGGTAGTCATTGTTATGCTGTGCTGAATGCTGATAAGTTCCTCCGGATTAGTTAGAGCACTATGACTGGTGGCTATTTATTATACATATACCAGATTTTTACCTTCATTATTGTTATTAAGATTGCTATCTATATACCATGCAATTAAAAAGATGGAATTTGGTCACATCAAAAATCATTCCCAGTTGAGATTAGGAGCAGAATCATTGGACATGTAGAATGGGATTCCTAATCCCAGTCCCAAATCCTACCTTGCCTATTTAGTTAGGAGTAAATCTCATAGTAAACCAAACTGGGTCTCAGTTCTCACTGTGCATGACCCATTGCACATATAAAAAAAAATACCTAAAGGCCAAACCTGCTAATTAGGGCTAACTTTGGTAATTGAACTATAAGGGGATTATAAGTGAGAATGAGGTGTTGCCCTCATCCTGAATTAGATGGGATGGAAGATTTAATTGGCGGTTGTGTAAAGGTTGAATATACTTTCTATACAGACTTGGGAGAATCCATAAGCTGTTTGGTGAGTAAGAATAGCCTTCATGAGAGCTTGGGTTGGGGTAAATGGAAGGTCTGTTGTGCCTCCAGAAACAGCAGTGCAGCCCATTGCCAACACCTTTCTACGGCAACCATCTCCTCTGGCTAGGGACGAAATTCTCTTTTTTATTGCATGGT
The DNA here is from genome assembly GCA_014182375.1 of Eucalyptus virginea. Taxonomy (NCBI): domain Eukaryota; kingdom Viridiplantae; phylum Streptophyta; class Magnoliopsida; order Myrtales; family Myrtaceae; genus Eucalyptus; species Eucalyptus virginea. The sequence continues at coordinate 14,922,425 of CM024516.1, read as the reverse complement.
AGATAACTCTTTACCTTGTCTATTTCTTTCATCCTCCTGTTTTCTTCTTTTCACTGCCATCATCTGGTTTTGTATTTGTTTACTCTCTTCTCTACTTTTGCCCCGGATGCTTCTCTAGTTAACTTTCTTTGAGGTACAAGAGCTTCTTCAGTGATGTGCTTCTGCTGTAGTGATAATCGTGCTTTTGTCTTCTGCTTTTAAACTTCATTCCCTCTTTTCAAAGATAACATACAGGTGTTAGTACAGAAAATAGATTAAGAATCTATCACTTTAGCCCTTAACTTTCTGTAGAGTCTTATGATCATTGATCCAAAGTATGGTCCAATATTAAGCATTTAGGATCAATCTTAACAACCTTTACCTTAAGGGTTAGATATTATATGCAGGGATTGTCTCCTTTATACATACTGATTAGATCATGAACTATCATTTCGTGTAGCTGTGACACACCATCTATGTATAACTATCTAAAAAATGAATGTGCTTGGCACATCAACATGGGAGTTGGCTCTAGGCAATCTGTTGGGATGCAAGATCTCAGTCCTGGTGCTTGTGCTCTAGAATCTAGTATGGTGGAATCCTCTAGAATCTAGTATTGTAGGATCCTCTTCAGTTTCTCACCTTGTGTTTCTGGATTGTCTCCCATGATTGGCCCAAATTTTTACTTCTTGGACTCATTTATGAATCACATTACTTTTTTTTCATGTCTATTTCAGGATACATTTCATGATATGTCCTTTATAGGGATATTATGGTACTTGTGCTGTTTGCAAGTTTTCAATTGGCTGGGATCCTCTTCATAGAGATATCCGTATTTGTATTGCACCTTGCTTATGTCCCTTTTGGTGCCTTTTTTGACCATATTTTCATTCTAGAGTGACAAATTTTCTGTGCTGTTAATCAAATAATTCAAATCAAAGTTTTAATTGTGATCCAGACATTAGCAAGTCATTGACTTGATTGGATAGTGACCTAAATATTGCTGTTTATCCAACAGGCTGTGACAGCAATGGCGCAGCAGGCTATGCAATATGTTGACCAGACACCTGATCATGAGACCAAGATAGAGCTTATTAAGACACTTAACTCTGTCATCGCTGGGAAGGTGATTTTGTGAAATCAAACTCTACTGCAACTTATGTTGATGAGCAATCTGTTTTTGTTTTGTGGTTTCTATAGCTGGTTTTGTTATGCAGATATATGTTGAAATTGAGAGAGGACAGTTGATCAAGAAACTAGCAAAATAAAGGAAGAACAGGATCTTATAGAAGAAGCTGCTGATTTGATGCGATAAATTGCAGTTATTGGAAGTTGACTTCTGTTGTCACTAATTTTGTAATTGGTTTTTCCTTGTCCAACATTCCTATTATGGGCTTAATTTGCAGGTAGAAACTTTTGGAACAATGACAGAGGTGGAGAAAATTGCCTTTATCCTTGAACAAGTATGGGTTTTTTGTATGTCTTTCAGCCATTATGCGCTATTGCTATAATTGGTTTTCTGATCGATGGATTTTGCAGGTTCAATATAGCCAGGATTATGTTCAAGCACAGATCCTTTCCAGGAAGATCAGCCACCAAGTCTCTGAGGCGTATCCTTCTGAAGAGAAGAAAAATCCTAAAGCAGGTGAAAATATTGTGGAAGAATCCGTCACGTCTGGAGTTGAAACGGATATGCTACAAACTCATGTTTCAGTAAGTTGTTTTTTTTCTTTTTCTAATATCGTGTCCACTATCTTTTCACTAAAAAAAATTTGGCTATCAAGTACTACCTCGTATTGAGATTGTTACTCAGACCATGAATTTGCATGGCTTTATTTGTCTGGCACACACTCCTATTGGTTTCTAGCTTTACCACAAACTCTAAATTTAAGATGTACTTAATGGATTTGAGCACCCATCTCAGTTTACCTCGCATTCATGTGGTTAACGATGTAGGTATTACTCACATAACAATGATTTCCTTGAGATTTGTCCATAAGGTGATATATGAGATTCCGTGAGGGAAGAGAAACCCAGAGCAGTGGATACCGGTGAAGCTCTTTCTGATGAGGCTTTGTTTTCACTGAGTTTGTTACTTAAGGCACAGCTGCTCATTCTGTGATTTGATGAAGTGCAGGTTCTAAGGAAAATCTGTTGGTACTTAGTTCTGTCCATGCAGTCAAGCCTTCTTAATGCCACTTTAGAAGAAAGATATCTATCAAAAATTCCCCAAAACAAGTACATCTTTGAATTGTTCTAGATAACTGGTTGTGCATCTTCTTGCAATGTTTAATAATCTGCCATAGAATTTGGTCGACTGTGCCCTTGATATTTTTAACACAGCTTGCGGATGAAACGATTGGTCTCAATGGAGGTTATCCGATGGACTGCTCTTTGGAGTACTCTCACAGATGAATTTGAGAATGGGGAAAAATATGCTCGGAGGTGCACTTAGGCAGCAGAAGATCATAGACAGAACGAGGGTGTAATTACAGAACTCTCTTGGTTTTCTTGTTTTGATTGGACAGGTGTGACTCATTCTATTTTTCTGCAGAATATTTCTATCATTTCGAAGTTGTACTTGAGGGTCACATTGACGAGAGTTGCAGAGATGTTATATGCCTCGACGTCTGGATGTAATTATGTTGACAATTTGTTTATATTCTTTATCATTGTAAAATCTTTAGGAATGAATGCCTGGACCCTCATTTAACCGTGATCAGGCTCTCCGCCTTTGATCCCTGATTGAGGCATGGTCGCTGGACTATGATACAAGGTCCAAAAATGTGGAAAAGAAGTTTTGGTGCCTTGAAAACCGAAGGCTTGTCATGGATTGAGAATGTTGTCTTAGTAGTTTTGTTCCGTAAAATTTCCGACCGATATTTGTGTGCGTAAGCACAGGTGCTTACACTTGGCTTAGTCAACTCCTGCTCATTAATTTGTTGTAGCTATGAGTGTCACAGTCTAGTATTATGAAATCACTTCTGTCACAAAGGTGAGTAGAGAACCTGCGGCAAATAGCAAGAGAGAAAGAAGGAAGAGAGGAGAAATAGAGAGGAGAAGAAGAGAGAAAGAAAGAGAATGTAAAATAAGAAGGGACTCTAGGTTTCTGTATAACATAAGTCCTATACCCATTATGTTTATATTGAACATAAATTATATATGACCATAATGCCCTTATTTGTGTAACAATGAATAAAACCCAAAAAATAAAAATAACTCTCTTAAAGCAACGTAACAATCTTTTGTCCCATGGAGCCTGAAATTCTAATACCCTTTAGAAGGGTGGGAGAAGCATTGCTACACTGCTAAAATAGCTGAGCAAGCTTTTTCTAAGAGTATTAACACTCATTATTTCTTGAGTTACAAAAGTATATCTCACTATTAGAGATTTGTTAAAGTGCTCAAATATCTATGTAGCTAAATTACTCATGGAAAAGAGCTTTCTTTCTTGGGTTCCCCATAATCCAATAGAGAGACCACATTATTGTAATTATCCACACTTGTATTATATTTTATCAGGATGACCTATTAGTTTTGTATTAACATTTTAGGAAGCTGAGAATCATCTCTCCGAAATGGTTGTTTCCAAGTCCCCGGTGGCAAAGACAGACTGGCCAATGGGAATTGCTATTTCCAGATAACAAAGGACAGCAACGACATCTTGAGCTCGTGAGCAACAAATTTGGAGAAGCTCCTCAATCTTGTCAAGAAAAACCACCAAATCCTTAAGGAAACCATGGTTCACAAGGTTGCTTTGAGAGCTTGAAGATGTCTTAGTTGACTGAATTATCTATTTTGCCTTGAGCCTCCCTCTCTCTCGCCGAGAGAGAGAAGCTAAAAAATGTTGTTTCATATTGTGCTCTAAAGTGGGGACTAAATGTATTCATTCTAAAACTCTCGTGCAACCGGCTTAAATTTTGATTGCATATTTTGCAAGTGGACCAAATCGGGGCTTTGTTTCAGATTGAAATGATATATTGAATACACTTTCGGCATTGGAATGTGTGTTGGTCTTTTCATCTTTTCCTCTGTCCCCTCTCCTTTTAATTGAAGATTTGTGGGCTTTTACAATGGAACAAGTTTCAACACATGATACTCGTTAGGACTGAAATGAGCACCTTGTTACCAAATTCAATTTTTTTCCGACATGTATTTTTTTGACATCGGGCATCACACTAGCTCTTTATACCAAAAGCTAATGAAAGCTATTTTTCACTTCATTTCACATTTGAATATCGTCTTCAGTGGAGAGAGCCTATTTTTTTTAGACCTGATCTTAGCTGTTGGAAACTGTAGAGGCTTGTTTGTAGGGAGTTTTGTTTCAATAAGATAACTTGCACTTTTTATCTCCTTAAGGGACGTAGTTTTTCTATAAGTTAATACTTCGATAGAGACAATTTGTCGTGATGTCATTTCTTTATAAACTTTTCTGGAATAGGTTTCAACTTTCAATGTCCATTGTCCAGTACTTTTAACATTACTCTCAACTCTTGGCATATGCGTGGGTAATACACTGAGAAGCTTGAAATATTGGTCAAAAGCTCCAAGTTACGAATGAATGTCATGTGACATATCTCTCTCTCTTTGAGAGGTTGGTTGACTTGATAAATGTGGAAAGTTAAAGACTGACAAATGGTTCCTTTTTTCTTTTTTTTCTTTGGTAAATAATGATTCCTATTTGCTTCCAAGGGATTTAATTCATCGGTGTATGAACTTAGAACACTCACTTACATTACCTGCCATTGTCCTTGCGAATTTCACCTACTCCACAGTAGCATCTTTTGATATCTCATCCGATCAATAGACGATGCCAAATGAAGTTATCTTTAAATAATCCATTTTCAATCTACTGTCTATGTTTTCCAGTGGCAACTTAGGATTACCATGTTTTCTCATTAATCTTGACATTTGATTGATTAAATCAATTAGTTGTTGTCTTAAATCCCCTTCCTTTAACAGAGAAGATGTTAAGCATTTGAACAGAAACGGGAAAAGGGTGACCTCTATGGAAACATCGAGTAGTTTTTGAACTATAATTTATCCTTTTGTAGATATCTTAAATGTAGTAAGTATTAGATGAATGGCAACCCCTTATGGAAGAAAGAGAAGCAACTCAAGTGAAAAGTTCTTAATTCTTCACTCTGAAAGCTAATTACCTAATTAATGCCGGGGTGTAGAGCTTCGGATACTTAATTTGTTTTCACGTTTTTCAAGTCAAGTGTACAAAGGGGCTCATGTTGAATACAATAATCCAAAATTTGCGTCAACGCGGAGTTGACTATGAACGTCATGTTTAATGCACTTTCCAATTTTACACTTGAGTGGATAGAAGAGTCATCTCAAGTAAGAAATTTCTAAACAAGTCAAATTCAAGACGACCATTCATAATCCTGTTTATTAGCAATAAGTAACTCTGTTTTGCCGTTAGGATGTATACATCATTGCCACCCCTGGGAACATTTAGGTTCAACGACGGTGTAAATCGAGTTCTAAGTCTCAAAGTCATTATTAGTTTGAGTTTAAGTGGATTGTAAAATTTATGTGAAGGAATTCGAAAAGTACACTTGTAAGAATGACCAAGGCGGAGAGAATAACAGGGGCTAAATAAATAAATAAAAATGGTTTGAACGGACCAAAATGTTTTAGACATTTGGACCATAAGCTTGATTGACGTCTTTCCTTAATAATTTATTTGGATCTTAAGCAGAAGCTGTAATTGTGTTCATCTACAGCCAGAAACTTATCGATGGACGTAAGCGATCACGGACTCATTTTTTGTGGTTGCTTTTTCCGCGTACTTTCAAATTCCAAGCTTCTCAAGACTACCTTGGAAAAAGGGGGAAAAAAGATAGAGGAAAATTAGTAACTCGAAATGCATGTCAATATTAGGTGTCAAATATTTATTTGATCTAACACTGCGTATGTTTGGAGATTATTACACTGGTAGATAAGTATTACAGAAACTCAAATTGGTGTGACCGCTATTAATAGTGACAATAAAAGCTCAGTTGAAGTGGCATAATACAGTAATATTAGAACCGGGTTAGGATGCTGGGCGTCTGATTATTATTGGTAGGCTGGGCTGTTTCTCAACACCAATTGATACTAATTGAAACAAGATCTTCAACTAATGAAATCAAATAGTGGCATTGGTATAACTCTTTTTTGGTATTTGATTCTATTAACTATTTATCCAACAATAATACAAAATCAAGGTAATGCATTTCAAGCATTCTGCACGTCTCAAATTAAAGGAATTTATTTAAATCTTCTCGATGGACATGTGATTGTGATTGTACAATGTGGACTCCGAGCAACAAGATTTTACCCATGTATTAAAACTTTCAACGACAAATTACTTTGAAATGTGTGTATGATACAACTTAATGACTTTTCTTTTCTTTCTATTTTTGGGATAGCGAACTAAGGGTGTGCAACAAGAACTGTCTGAATCCAAAACCGATCTAACTAAGCCGGTTCTAAGTAATTCCCAACGGCACTAGTTCGGTTTCCAGTTTTGTAAAATTAGAGCTGATGATGGACAGTCTAATTTCCAATTCTATGGTGGGAATTGGACCATCTAGACTGGACCAACTTTTTCATAAAATAAAATTTAAAAAAAAACATATTTTATTCATTTTCTTCACCTCCATGCTACCCAGCGCAGAGGCACGTGCTTCCGCACCTGGACGGTGGACCTCCGCCATCCCGGCCTCCCAAAGCGGACTCGCCCTCACCGTGTTCGTTTTGAGCTTTGAAAATTTGACCATTGTCATCTCCGTTTTCGAACTTCCGACCTGTTTACCGATTGGGTTTGCGTGTCCAGAATCTGTTCTCTCTTTTACCTGTACGAAGCGGTAATGTCTTTGGGCAGTGGAGCTCTGGCACTCAAAGAGACATCTTTTGCCTCAAAGTACGTGTCTCCCACAGAAAGAGACGTTGGCTCTTTGCTTCAGCTTCGCTCTCCCCAGATTGTCCTCCCTCTGTGCCCACATTTACATTGGTGCTTTATACCTTAGTCCATGAAAAATATAATCCGAAAAATAGAATCTCGCGCCATTGATCGAAAAGACGTTCCTGACAGATAGAAACGTAATTAGCTGAAAATGTTCCGGAGTTTTTCACCTGCGGCCGGTGTGTACTTGCTTCGATATCTAAACCCTCTCCGCGCCCCCAAACTCCCGCCAGACATCGAGGACGTCTGGGAAATCGGCCATTTCGACAACGTCCCCATCATCTCCACCCTCCACTTCCCCCTCCCCCGGCGGCCATCCTCTCTAACTTCTTCCTTGAGTTAAACATCCATTAATTCGGTTGGACCTCCCGGAACAGTCAGTCCAATTTTAGAATCAGGTGGTCCGATTCTTAGTTCTAGATATGAAAAATCAATCCTCCTAATCTAGTTCTCGATTTCTAAGTAAAATTGAGCCAGAGTGAGAACCAATTATTCTTATAACGAACATATCGGATTTCATTTTCTAATCATTTGATCTATGTTACAATGTTCAAATTTGTTACTCGTAAGATTTTGATACTACAAAGATTTTGATACTACAATGATGAGGTGCGGTTAGTCAATCACATACTAAGCCATTGAACTTTTTTATATCCTCTAGTCATTTCAAGTTCTAAAGAAGCTTACAATTGTGCTAAAGAGAAAAATACATGTTAGTGGAGAACGTGTTGTTCGAGAATGTCAAACGTGAAATAAAAAGTTCAACCCAAAATGAAATTAAAAGGCAAATGACATCACTGGATTATTATTCCAATGTGGAGAACCCGTAGGCCGAGAGTAAAGAACTCGGGAGACAATTTTGGAAAAGCTGCTTGACCTTGTCGAGAAAAGTAGCCACCAAATTCCAGAGGAAACCATGATTCATAAGGCTGCTTTGAGAGCTCGAAGATGTTTTTAGTTGAATGAATGATCTTTCTACCCTCCCCCCCCCCGCCTCTCTCTCTCTCTCTCTCTCTCTATCTCTCGCCGAACAATGCTATTTCACATCGTGGTCTGAAGTGTGGACCGGAGATATTCATCATTGAGCTATCACATGGCTATCTTAAATCTGATTGCATATTTTGCAAGGGAACTAGATCTGGGCCTTTTTTTGGGCTAGAATGAATTACCGAATACACTTTATGTGTAGGAATATAGTTTGGTCTTTTCATCTTTCCTCTTTTCTCCTTCCCCCTCATTTTAATTAAAGATTTTTGGGCTTTTGGGGGCTGGAGCTTGTACCAATGGAATAGGTATTAGCATAAGATGGGCACTCATTTGGATTGAAATAAGTGCCTTATTACGAAATTCTGTTTCGTATTACAAAATTTTGCTGGTGCTTGTGTTTTTCTAATGCCGGGGGTAATAGTAGCTCTCCAGAGTTTTTACATTTGAAATGAGCACCGTATTCCTAGGAAACTTCATTTCAATAAGATGACTACACTTTTTATCTCTTTAAGGGACGTTATTTTCTCCCAGTTGATTACCGATACAGGATGGATCTCGTTCTTTAGATTATCAGCTCTTTCATTTTCCTCATGGAAATTGAAAAAAATTGGGAAAAGCTGTGGCCATAACATCTCTTGGCTGTGGAAATAGTTATGCCCCCCAAGTAAAAGGCACCATTTTACTTTCTTCACATAATAAATGTACTTGTCATTTTATTGAAGAATGCGATCATCGAACTTAGCATAAGTCAGTCAAAGAAAATTAGGGATTTTCAATGCATTAACTTTTATTGTTATGTGTGCCGGCCATGCGTTGGGAATTACATCAGACATCATAAGGTATGCTTACAAATTATTCTTGAGGTCCTCATTAACATAATCAATTATTTATGAGAAGCAAAAAAAATTTTCCTTAAAAAATTGATTTTCTGTTTAAAACGACTTGAAACATGTTTTATTACCTTTAGCTAGCCTAATTAGTGTTATAGTGTAATTATCAATGCCTTATTTCAAGTGTAGGGAAAATTCGAGGTGACGCAAAAATCAATTTTTCGGCCATTATCTGAGAATCTTCTTTTGCCCTGTACTTGAGAACCAATGAAAATTCTGAGGAAAAAAAAAACGACTGCTATGAAGCATTCAAAAAATCTGATCAGACAAAAATTAATGTAAGAAAAAGTTTGTGATGTTCGTTGTAGTAAGGGGGTGGATTGTATGCTTGATGAAGAAGACGCCATTGGTTTTAGTTGACAAATTTCCATAAATTGCAGTAGTACCAATTTGAAAACCCTAATGCATTTTCCTTTTCTTTATTTTCTTATAGCACCTTAAATCCCATCTTCCCTTTCTTTTATACAATTCTTTCGTTTTCAATTATTTTTCCTGTTTTTGCGTTTCCATCCTACCTATTGTCATTTTAAAGGGGCCAACATCACATGTCGGCGTTTGGACAATCCACGTGGGTAACGCTGTAAATTTTAAAAAGTAGAGATAACTTTCGAAAATAAACAAAGCCGAGGGACTAAAGGTGATATTAGCCTCTCTTCTAATTGAAAACTGATTATTCTTATTTTTTTGGGTTTTGAACGAATCGTTGCTCTTCCTACAAAGGAATCCTCTTTGCTCTTTTCCCCACTTTGCCAGGATCTCAGTTGGAGTTGTTGGGCTGAAATCAATCCAGACAGAAGCGGCCCAAATGGCCCAACCCGATGCTTTCGCGCCATTTCTTGGATAGGAGCCTTGTCTTCAACTCGTACCCCCATCGTCATCTTCTTCAGCGACTGAAAATGGTCGAGCCGTGCCCCCAACATCCCGAAGCTCCACAACACTGGCGTCGTGGATCGAGGGAGCTGCTTTCTCTGCTCAGAGTGAAGAAGCTCTCCCGGAAGGCCCTCTTGCCTTCGCGAGTGGCCCCCTCTTCCCGTGGGGTACGATCTTTGGAAGTAACAGATGTGACCCCAAATTTTACTGTCCTCCTTAGAGCTTCGAGTTCGGTCCTTGTCGAGAAATCGTGATGGCTTCTGAATTTGGGTTTCTTTGTTCATGGATTGAAAACAGCGCGGCCGAGATGAAAGTACCGGCGAGAGGAGAAGTGCTCGTCCCTACTGATCTGAGCATCGCAATACCCAAAGGAACATATGATCAAATGGGTAATGTGCAACTTCTTATCTCAAAACATTCTTTCGATACCCTTGTTTGGGATGATCGACGAGGGCTGAATCGAATCGCTTGTATATTTGTTGCTTCAGTGCCGAGATCAGGTTTGGCGTGGAAGCATTCGATTGACGTCAGTGTGCGCATGATGGATCATGCCCATAGGGGCGATTCTGTTCAACACTCCGACGTTGACTTTGTAGTGAAGGTGGGTGACAGGATCGCGCAGCTGATCATCGAGAAGATCATGACTCCCATGTTGCGGAGGTCGTGGACCTGGACTCGACCCTGAGAGACGAGGGCAGGTTTGGATTGACGGGGGTGCGAGGCCATTGTGCAAGGTTTCGGCAGTCAATTTTGTTCTCTAAAAGTTTATTTTCATTGGGTATTAGGTTGTGCCTGGGATGCTGCACGCAGGTCTGGCAGGAGGATTATCTTGGTGAGAAATTTTATCGAACACTTGGTAAGTAAATATCTGCTAATTGCTATGTGCTCAGCCACACTTTTGAAGTATCTCCTTGTGCTCAGCCTCTCTCCGTTTAATTGTGCAATTTGTACCCCACTTTTTAAGCTGCTAGTTTGCTGGGTTGAGCCTTGCAGCAAGTCATTAGCAATGCAGTGCGACACCAGCACCTTTGTATGGCAACCGTCCCTTCTGGATGGCGACATAAGTGATTTTACCTTGAGTATTTCTATCATCCTTCTGTCTTTCTTCTTTAACTGCCATCATCTGGTTTTTTATTCGTTTTGTTCTCTTACTTTTGCTCCATATGCTTCTCTCGTGAACTTTCTCAAGAGGTATGAGAGCTTCGTGATGTGGTTCTGTTGTGGTGATGCTCGTGCTTTTATTTTCTACTTTTGAGCATCATTCCCTCTTTCCAAGATAAAAAAACAGGTGTCGATACAGAAATAAAGATTAAGAATATATCACTCTAGAGCTTAGTTTTCTGCAGAGTCTTATGATCATCGATCCAAGGTATGGTCCAATATCAATCATATGAGATTGATCTTAACAACCTTTACCATAAGGATTAGATCTCTATGTACTTATTCTGCAGGGACTGCGTGCCATATATGTAGCAGCAACATGCCACCTATGGATAACAATCTGAAAAACAAATGTCCTCGGCATATCTATGTGGGAATTGACTTTAGGCAATCAGTTGAGATGCAAGATCTCAGGCCTGGTGCTCTAGAATCTAGTATGGTGGAATCCTCTAAAATCTGGTATTGTGGAATCCTCTTCTGTTTCTCACCTTGTGTTTCTGGATTTCTTTCCCATGATTGGCCCAGATTTTTAGGTCTTGTCTACTCATGTATAAATCACTTTTTTTTTTTTTTTTCATGTCTAGTTCAAGATACTTTTCTTGATATGTCCTTTATGGGGATATTTTAGTGCTTGTGCTGTTTGCAAGTTTTCAATTGGTTGGGATCCTCTTGATAGAGATACTGTATTAGTATTGTGGAATCCTGTTATGTTTCTCACCTCATGTTTCTGGATTTCTTTCACATGATTGCCCCAGATTTTTAGCTCTTCTTGTCTACTCATGTATAAATCACATTAATTTTTTTTTCATGTCTAGTTCAGGATACTTTTCTTGATATGTCCTTTATGGGGATATTTTAGTGCTTGTGCTGTTTGCAAGTTTTCAATTGGCTGGGATCCTCTTGATAGAGATACTGTATTAGTATTGTGGAATCCTCTTATGTTTCTCACCTCATGTTTCTGGATTTCTTTCACATGATTGCCCCAGATTTTTAGTTCTTCTTGTCTACTCATGTATAAATCACATTATTTCTTTTTCATGTCTAGTTCAGGATACTTCTCTTGATATGTCCTTTATGGGGATATATTAGTACTTGTGCTGTTTGCAAGTTTTCAATTGGCTGGGATCCTGTTGATAGAGATATTGTATTAGTATTGTGGAATCTTCATTTGTTTCTCACCTCATGTTTCTGGATTTCTTTCACATGATTGCCCCAGATTTTTGGTTCTTCTTGTCTACTCATGTATAAATCACTTTATTTATTTTTATTTTTTTTCATGTCTAGTTCAGGATACTTTTCTTGATATGTCCTTTATGGGGATATTTTAGTGCTTGTGCTGTTTGCAAGTTTTCAATTGGTTGGGATCCTCTTGATAGAGATACTGTATTAGTATTGTGGAATCCTCTTATGTTTCTTACTTCATGTTTCTGGATTTCTTTCACATGATTGCCCCAGATTTTTAGTTCTTGTCTACTCATGTATAAATCACATTATTTTTCTTTTACATGTCTAGCTCAGGATACTTTTCTTGATATGTCCTTTATGGGGATAATTTAGTGCTTGTGCTATTTGCAAGATTTCAATAGGCCGGGATCCTCTCAGTAGAGATACTGTATTTGTATTGCACCTTGCTTTTATTCCTTGTGGTTCTTTTTTTTGACTAAATTTTCATTCTATAACGAAAAAAGATGTTGTGCTGTTAATCTAGTAGTTTGACTAAAAGTTTTAATTGTGCTCTCGACATTGATTGGATGTTGACATATGTGTTGCCGTTTTCTTATCAACAGGCTTTGAGAGTAATGGTACAGTAGGCTATGTAATATATTGACTAGACACTCGATCTTGAGACAAAAATAGAGCTTATTAAGACACTTAACTTTGTTGCCGCTGGGAAGGTGAATATGTGAAACCAAACTCTATTGCAGCTTATGTTCATAAGCAATCGGTTTTTATTTCGCGGTTTCTACAGCCAATTTCCTTATGCAAATATACATCGAAATTGAGAGAGCTTGGTTGATCAAGAAACTTACATAAATAAAGGAAGAACAGGGTCTTATAGCAGAAGCTGCTGATTTGATGCAATATATTGCTGTAACTAGAAGTTGACTTCTGTTGTCACTGATCTTGTGATTGGTTTTTCCTTGTCCAACATTCCTACGATGGGTTTGAATTGCAGGTAGAAACTTTTTGAGCAATGGCAAAGATGGAGAAAATTGCCTTTGTCCTTGAACGAGGGGTTTTTTGTATTGCTCTAGCAGGTTATGCACTATTACTAGGATTGGTTTTCTAATTGATGGGTTTTGCAGGTTCATTTGTGCTTAGATTGCCAGGATTATGTCCATACACATATTTTATTAAATGAATAAAGGCTGTTTTAATTTCTTCTCTTCGTCAATTAAATAAAGCCAGATTTTAAAAATTATTGTTGCCTGCTTGCTCCTATTGGAATTTGCCCCTTTGAGAAGGGCTTGTATGTAACGCTTTTGCAATTCCTCTATCACGATGGTGCATGCTTGCTAAATAGACCACAAGCATAGGGCAATTTATGTGTCATTGCTAACATAGGGGTCATCATCAATTGGAGTTAACTATGCTTTCCTTCATCAAATGCATGGAACTACACTTGACTTTCAATTGACACGCATTGGCCATTATCCGCAATATGCTCTGGTGAGCAAACGATATTTCTGTTTATGTAACAAAGCATGCCATGGAGACAAACATGTGAAGTTGACCCTTGGAAGGCGTGAGGTGTTGCATGACCTAACAACTCAGTCGTCCAGATAGTATCTATTTCCCTCCTCCTCTAGCTTGTGCTGCGGTGTCTATTTGTTTTAAGAGGAAGAGGATCTGACGGCATGAATGAGATCATAGACCAACTAATGGACTAGTTTAAGAAAAAAAGGGCATCTGCCACGCCCAGAGCTTGCTTTTAGACCGAAAGGAATAATAAAAGGAGAGTGGTACCGATGGCCATATGAGCGTCAAGTTTCCGATTAGTACATATTTAAAGTGCTTGGCTTTTGGGCTTGAAATTTTCTATCTTGTCGTGGATTCTCTTCTGCAGGTCTGAGTGGACAGCTTTTGTATTCTCTTTTGCAGGTCTGAGTAAGGTGAAGCACACCACTGACTGCCTGACTGGTGGATGAGGTGATGATGATTTCAAGGAAGCTCAATCGAGAAAAACTGTGGGAAGTTTCTTTCATCTTATGGGAGCAAATTCATGGTCACTTTATGGCCCTTTCTAGTGTGATTTGCCAAGTGATTTTTGTGTAAAGTGCCGTGAAATTGAAACTGAAACCAGCTGCGCATGCAACGTTTGAAAAAAAAAACGTAGCACTTGAAAAGATCTGCTGTCAACCAAAATAAACCTAACATTCATTTCATCATTTAAATAGGCAATGCAAGAAAATAATTTCACGAGCAGGTTTACACTATGACATTGATGCAATTTAACAACTCGATGTGTAGGCAATGACCTGTATTTGATTTTTTCTTTTAATGAGCATTTCCGTTTCATAAATGAAGTGATATTCTATTTGTTCATTTAAATAGTTTTCTAGATATAATTGCGATTTCTTTACGTGAAAATCTCCTTTTGAAAGTATCAGATGTCTATCCTTATTGATTGATGTAGGACAAGTTGCGAACAATTTCGTAGAATGGATCGATTGACAAATGAATAAAGTTTAGCATGACATTTATCAAGTGAATAGATAAAGCAATGAGTGAGAGCTACGCACAATCTAGCATAAATTATGCTCATATAAATTTTTCAGAGTGGAACATCTTTCAATTATAGGTTCAGGTTAGCTGAAAATGCATTGGTCCAAGTCTTTACATGTGGATCCTCCACAACCTCTACCGAAATTCACTACAAAATTCTAGAGATTCTCTGCTCAATCACACCAATTTCCCAAACTCCTCGCATATCTTGCGCTTCACATTACTTTACCCTCTCGTTTTAGCATGCAGTAATGTAATTGTGGTGTCCTGCTCGCTTCACCTTCCCATTACATTTGCCCAAAGACTCCATTTTTTTAACGAAAAAGCAAGTTAGGTCAAGCAGACTCCATTTTTAATGAAAAAGCAAGTTGAGTCAAGTCGTGCTGGATTTCAAATTTCAATCAAAGCACCTGCGTAGGTGGCATGCACCTTCCGCATAATGCTGATGAAATTACGTGTGCATTAACTCGTCGTTCAAGCACGCACGGTAGAAAAAGCAAGGACTAGGAGCATCTTTGTTGCAAGTTGGTTTTCTTTTCCACTTTTTTGTTAAAAGGAAAAGCAAGTCAAGAAGCACCCGCATAGAGGTTCCTGGCAACTTCCACATAAAACTGTGAATATTAAGCGTGCAATGACTCAGCATTCTTTAAGCACTCAGCAATCAGTATTCTTCAGGCACGCATGGTAGAGAGTATTGTGCGTTGGTAATCCAACGTCGAAGGCTGGGGATTGGGGGAGATCACAGTAGTGGGTGGGTTGTGTTGTTTGAACACTCCTCAGGTAGTCATCAACTCCTTGCGCTTCTCTGTTTCCTGCTTTGATTGCTCCATTGTCTTCTGATGAGTTGTCTAAGGGTTTCTATTTTGGTTTGAATGTAGCTCCGTGTTTGAACCTTAAGAGACATTTCTACTATTCCCAGATCTGGGATTCCACATTTCTCTCCTCTGTTGCTTGCTCCATCAATCTTTTATAATCCTCTCGAGATTAAAAGAAACGAACGGACTCATTCAGAAGATCCAATCTATGAGGTGTCTTCCTCATTGACCACTCCACATGTAGGTGATTATGAAGGCGGAACTAAAAGGCCGAATGGAAATGGTTATGAAGTGTTCTTGAGTTTTAGAGGGAAAGACACTCGTAAAGGCTTCACTAATTATCTCTATACTAGCATGGTGGACAAAGGAATTCGTGTGTTCAGAGATGATAATGAGCTCCGTGTTGGTGAGGAGATTGGTATGGAGCTTCTCTACAGCATTGCTCAATCCACGATCTCGATCCCCATTATCTCTAAGAACTATGCTTCTAGCAAATGGTGCCTTCGTGAGCTGGCTCAAATGTTGAAGTGCAAGAGAAGTAGATCGCAAATAGTGTTGCCCATATTTTACAAAGTGCAGCCCTCACATCTTAAAAAGGGTTTGGGAGATGCTATCAGTGCTCATAAAGAGAACTTGAACGAAATGGTTGTAAAGGAATGGGAAGAAGCACTTAAAGAAGTAAGTTCCTTAAAAGGATGGGAATCGGAGAAAATTGAAAACGGGTACATTATTCTCCACCAAATCATTGTTTAATTTCTCACAAATAGACTTTCTTGGAAAAGAATGTGTGTGTGTGTGTGTATCCCCTCCTATCCTCTAATTCGTCATTATTTGACAGGCATGAAGGAGCATTGGTCAAAATTGTTGTCACAAAAGTTTTGAGCGAGTTAAAAGGAACATTTCAGCTAATTGTTCCCCAACAGTTGGTTGGAATTGATGATCATATCAAACATATTATGAGCTTGATAGATGCTAAATTCAATGGTACATGGATTATCGGAATTTATGGAATGGGTGGCATTGGTAAAACGACTCTTGCGAAGGCATTGTGCAACAAGTTCTCCTGTCAGTTTGAGTATCCTAGCTTTGTGGCAGATTGTCGAGAAGCATACCGGCGCGAGGGTATTAAATGCCTACAAAAGTAGCTCATACCTAGCCTAGGAAGTCCATGTGATGTGTCTAATGTGGATGAGGGGATCTATCTCATCAAATCTCGATTTGGACATAAGAAAGCACTCATTTTTCTTGATGATATAGATGATAGTGCTCACTTGAAATATTTGGTTGATCGTGGTTGGTTTGAAGCAGGAAGTGTAGTCATCATAACAACTAGAAACAAGGATGTTCTTGGCCAGGCTAGTGCAAATCAAATGTACCAACTCAACGAGTTGTCTTTGGATCAATCATTGATTTTATTTAGTAGACATGCGTTCCAAAAGGATTCTCCTCCAAGTGATTATGAAGATATCTCTCGTGAGGTCGTATCTACTACTGGGGGGCTTCCATTAGCTCTGGAAGTTATAGGTTCATTCTTATGTAGAAAGAGAGAAAATGTATGGAAAGATACGTTAAAAAAATTAAAGATAGTGCCCCATGAGAAAGTGCGAGAGAAGTTGAAAATAAGTTATGAAGCATTAGATTATGGGGAGCAACAAATATTTTTGGATATTGCATGCCTTTTCATTGGATCACGTAAACAAAATCCAACTTATATGTGGGATGCTTGTGATTTTTTCCCTGAGAAGGGGATTGAAGTATTAAGTCTTATGTCCCTAATTAAAATTGACGAAAACGGAAAGTTATTGATGCATGATCAATTGAGAGATCTCGGAAGGGAAATTGTTTACCTAGAAAATCCAAAGGAGCCTCAAGAGCGTAGCAGATTGTGGATCTATGAGGAAGTTCCAGATGTGCTTAACAATTGCAAGGTATGAGTTTTCCCTACTTATCTTAGTCAACGAATGTGGGTCCATCTTCCCTTTCTTGTTTGAAATAAAAATAAGTATCAGTCTTGAGTCCCCATAACTTGCTGCTTCTACAAGCAAAATAGCTTTTTGATTAATTGTTGTTTTTGCCTGATTCTAGAAAACTATGGTAAAAATGAGTAAAATTTAGATAACTACTTCACTGTGAAAAAATCAACACAAAAATTAAAAGATGGCATCAAACATCTGTAGCAATAAAAAGAATCATATATTGAATGTTTGATATTATCAATTTTTCTTCCACGTATAGTGAAAAACTCTCACTGAAAAAACACATGATAAAAAAGGAATGTAAAACACATGCGTACCTTTTGCGATGACATTCTCATTTTCATTTTGATATGGAGAATTGCAAACAAAGTTAACCAAAAAGTGAGGGAATTCTACAATTGAGATTCTTTAATTTTGATACTTATATCGATGGCAAGTTTGATTGATTTATTTGGACGGTTAGAGTTGTATTGGTTCACATATACATGATAGAAGTAAAGGTAGTGTTATTTCACATATAAAGGGATGAATTTTGATAGATATATTTGAATTAGTGTATACATGAAGAGAGGCCTTCCATCGTAGTTGCAAATGGACGCAAATTTTGGAAATTTAGAACGTGTAAATTGCGAAGGGTATAGTTGGATGAGGAAAAAGTTCAGGAACAACCGCTTGAGCTTCTCATCTTTACATAGACTAGATAAGTAATATGCAATCACAATCTTTCATTGCACAAAAATGAAAGGGAGAAGCCTCCGCCATAGTAGTATGATTAGCAAATTGAAATCAATGCATTTTATTTTATATCAGTTGGTCTCATCTCATCATTCAAAACTTATGGTCCACAATGTTTCCAAGTTGTAGGGCAGTAGAAAGATTGAGGCCCTTTCTCTTGGCAAATGTGGTGAGGGAAGAAGATATGTTGCCAAAAAGTTTTAAAAAATGGCCAACATGAGGTTCCTTAAAGCGGATGGTGTGAATTTCACTGGAGATTTCCAAAGCTTACTTCATGAATTAAGATGGTTTCAGTGGAAGGGTTGTCCATCGAATTTTGCTGCGGACAACTTTCATCCAAAGAAATTAGTTGTACTCGATCTGTCAAATAGTGCAATTTCGGAGGACTGGGGAGGATGGGATCCACTTAAAGTAAGACGTAAAGAAGGCATTGAAGTATTTTTTTTTTTTTAACATAACATTTTTTTCCTTGTACATATAACATTTGAAAATTGATTTTCATAATTAAACTGGCTGTTTCTCTTTAATTTCATAGTATTAAAGGAAAACATGGTGCCTAATGATTGCATCTTTCTTTCATTTGGATTTGTCGTTTGCTTTATGATAATATAAGTTGCTTATGTCTAATAAGCAAATATCTCCTCTGAAATGTTATTCGAAAGGAAATGCAGTCAACACTTGTACATCCCTACCATTCTTTTGCAATAAATATGCTTAAAAGACATTTATTTGTTGCGGTGACCAAACACTACTAAAAAAGACATTTAAAATTAAATAGGACAATTGTGAAGGAGTAGAGGAGCGTGGATAATTTTTGAGGAATTCTAAGATGCAAAATACATAAGGAGTAGCAAAAAATCACAGGTTGTGACAGTCCACTTACACTGACATACCCTTTCTTTCTTCTAGATGGCGACTGAGCTCAAAGTTCTCGACCTCATGGATTGTCAATCTTTGAAAAGAACTCCTGACTTGTCCACTTTCAAAAGGTTGGAGATTTTGACTCTTGTAAATTGTGAGAATCTAGAAGAGCTTCATCCTTCTATTGGAGATTTGGCATCATTGATCAAGCTGAACTTAGGACGGATATCGATTAAGAAATTACTCGAAAGCATTGAGAATCTACAAAATCTTAGGATCTTGTACTTAGAGCGTTGCTACTCATTGATAAAGATCCCTGATTCGATTGGAAATCTAGCATCATTGGCTATTTTGGACTTAAGTTGGACATCGATTACAAAATTACCTAAAAGTATTGGGAATTTACAAAATCTGAGGATCTTGCGTATTTCTGGAATAGGCACAACAGAATTGCCTGATACTATTGGGATGTTGGCAAAACTCCAAACATTGGAAGTTGTTAATTGCAACAATCTAGAGCAACTACCTAGTAATATATGCAAATTGATTTCGTTAGAGGAGCTCTTCCTTGGCGGGTGTGAAAAGCTTCAGGAATTGCCAAAACTGCCCTTTGGCTTAACAGATCTAAATCTCAATCATTGTGAAATTTCTCAACTTCATAATTCCATGGGCTCCTTGGTTTCGTTAACTCGATTAGACATATCTAATTCAGCAATTGAAGAATTACCCAGCTCTATAGGTGATCTAGCATTTCTACAACACTTGTCCTTAGGTTGCTGCTTCTCATTGATAGAGATCCCTAACTCAATTGGAAATTTGACATCATTGATTGATTTGGACTTAAGATGTACATCGATTACGAAATTACCCGAAAGTATTGGAAATTTGACATCATTGATTGATTTGGACTTAAGATGTACATCGATTACGAAATTACCCGAAAGTATTGAAAATCTGCAAAATCTAAAGGTGTTGTATATTTATGAAAGTGACATAATGGAATTGTCCGATGCCATTGGGATGTTGGCAAAACTCGAACAGTTGTTAGCTTGGGGATGCAAAAATTTGGAGCGACTACCTAGTAATATATGCAAACTGATTTCGTTAGAGGTGCTCAAATTTGAATCGTGTGAAAAGCTTTGAGAATTACCATAATTGCCCTCCGGCTTAACGGTTCTATGGATCACCTGCCAGGGGCAATCATTCCCCCATCTTTCCCAGCTAACCCGTCTCGAGGAACTCTTTCTTCGTGAGTGCCGTCGGCTTGAATGTGTCCCAGAGCTTCCCATTGGACTATTGGATCTTAGTATTATAAATTGTGGAAAATTGAAAGCCTTGACGAATTTGTCCGAGTTGAAACACTTGCGATGTTTCAGTATATCTGGATGCCCATCTCTCAAAGGATCACCCGACGTGTCGAATTTTAGGCGGACGCAGATGAGAGAACTTGACTTGAAAGAGTACCCGTTCAATACGGCGGGCTTTCTATTCAGGCATTAGCAGACGTCAAGAGCTACGGGGGGCAGAAGAGAAGGAGGGCTCGACGTTCATGGAATCTCTCTCTCTTTCTGTCACTACTAGTCAATCCCCCGCTGGTTTCCTAGGCCCAAAGATCGAAGCCACCGTTCCCACCGCCCATCCACCGCTAGGCAGGCGGGCAGGTCGGTCAGCGCGGCGGAGATGACGACGGCGATGGCGACGAGGTGACGCCATGGCTGGCAACGCCCTCTGCATCCGCTCCAGGTAAACACACCCACGCGTCTTTCCTGTGGTCTCTCAGCTTCATCTACATTTTAGAACCACGTCGCTCTGGCGCGTGAGCTCATCCGATTGTTTGGATTGGAGATTTTAGTTTGCTCAGTAGTAAATGTGTAGGGCGTGATGCAGATGATTGATCAATCGCATTTGAAGTTTAGAGTCGATCCATCTCATGTCGTAAATTTGCAATTGCAGATAGTTGGGATGGCGGTGTTCAATTTCTTAGCGGTGCCCTTCTACATCTTCCTGGGACTGTTGCTTGGGAGCAGGGCTGCTGAAATCACCGTGACGACAAAATTCTCTTTTTTGGTAACTCCCTTAGCGTTTACTTTGTGCCATGATGACATTGATTGCTTTTCTTTCGTCAGTTTTCTTGGAATTGATGGGATTTTCCACATATTTCCCCGATTTTCAGGTGTTCTTTGCGATGTTTCTGTTCATCTGGTGTACTGCGATAGATCCGATGGACTTGATTTGCCTACGTGGGTACTTCTTCTTTCTCTTTTTTCTTGAATGATGATGGAAGGAAGGTTGGGGCTGATATTCCTGTGGAAGTCTGATGGTGGCGCCTCTGTATGTGTATACGAAGAGATATGTAATAAAGCAAAGAGATTAGCCCGGGGAAATATCGTCTTCAGTG
This sequence comes from Eucalyptus virginea, assembly GCA_014182375.1. Taxonomy (NCBI): domain Eukaryota; kingdom Viridiplantae; phylum Streptophyta; class Magnoliopsida; order Myrtales; family Myrtaceae; genus Eucalyptus; species Eucalyptus virginea. Next base: position 14,901,069 of record CM024516.1, on the reverse strand, counting down.
CCTGACCGCTTAGCTTTGGAGGAGACAGCGACTTCAACAGGTAGAAGTCAGTAGCTGTGGCATATGGATGAGTTGAGTAGGAAAGTAGTGCACAAAGCTCTGTCTGTGGATAAGCTGGTCATTGTTGTTTGGGGTACCATCTAGGAAAATATGTGGGAGTGAAGGATTGAAAATTAGATAGCAACCCCGGTCTATGATGACAAAGAGAAAAAGGCATTTTGTCTAAGTCAGGTAGTTTTATCTTGTTTTATCACTTTTTCAGGGTTTAGTGAAGTCGGGAGTCGGGGCTCCTCTTTGTTTTTTATTCTTTTGAGTAGATTTGTTTTTGGGGTTTGCATTATCTTTTATAGGTATTTCCTTGTTGCCTTACTTGTTATACTTATTGCATAACAAAGAAACCGGGGAGAAAAGAAATTGAGATTGAGCGCCGGAGGAGCAATTTGTAATGCTAATTTGGGGATTGATGTTCGTCTACCCACTGACAAACTAATATAAAATCAATTAAAGATGAACTTGATTACAAGTGGTAGCTCTCCATTGCAATTAGGTGTGCTTTGTGGAGTTTCTCCCTTGCATGAACACAAAGATGTGTTTCGTTGGTCGGTACTTGATGACACTGATACTTGGACATCCATACATGTTAAATTGTTATTCCTATATTTAGTTGCTCCCAAGCTTTCTTGTAATATAAGAGATATCTTGCACACATTGCTCGGAATGAATGGGGTCGTTGAGGTTAACCTATGTCCAAATATTGACCTTTTCGTCTCTGCTTTTAAGTGATAAGCTGTTGGAATTTTCGCTCTTCATTGATGGTATTTCATTGTTATGCTATGCTGAATGCTTATCAATTACTCCTGGATTAGTCAGAGCATTATGACTAGTGGCTATAAATTATACCTATACAAGATTTTTACCTTGACAATCTTTGTTAGGATTGCTATCTGTATAAGGTGCAATTAAAACGATGGAAGTTGGTCACATCAAAATCATTCCCAATTGGATGGGGAGTAGGATCATTGGAGATATAGAATGGGATTTCTAATCCGAGTCCCAAATATCCTACTTCACCTATTTAATTAGCACTCAATCTCATAGTAAACCAAATTAGGCTCCAGTTCTCATTTTGTATGACCCATTTTATGTCTGAAACAATATTTAAAGGCCAAAGCTGCTAATTAGGGCTAACTTTGGGGATTGGATTATAAGGGGATTATAAATGAGAATGAGGTGTTGCCCTCATCCTGAATTAGATTGGATGGAAGATTTAATCGGTGGTTGTGGCAACGCTAAATATACGTTTTATATAGACTTGGGAGAATCCATAAGCTTTCCTCTAGAGTAAGAATAACCTTTTATTGCTGGAGTTAAAAGTGGGCTCTACCTTCATGAGAGCTTGGGTTGGCGTAGGTGGAAGGTCTGCTGTGCCTCCACAAATAGCAAGCACAAGACAATGCCAACACCTTTGTATGGCAGCCATTTTTTTTATTTGACTGGGGACAGAATTCTCTTTTACATCATAGCATACAGCTCTTTACCTTTTCTATATTTTTCATCCCCCTGTCCTCTTCTTTTCACTGTCATCATCTGGTTTTGCGTTTGTTTTATTCTTCTGTACTTATTCCCTAGATGCTTCTCTAAGAGGCATGAGAGCTTCTTCAGTGATGTGCTTTTGCTGTGGTGGTACTGGAGCTTTTGTCTTCTACTTTTGAGCTTCATTCCCTCTTTTCAAAGATAACATACAGGTGTTATTACAGTATTAAGATTTGAGAATCCATCACTTTGGATCTTAGTTTTTTGCAGAGTCATATGATCATTGATCCAAAGTCCAATTTAAATCAATTAGGATCAATCTTAATGACCTTTACATTGCGGGTTAGATTGTATACTGCAGGGATTGGCTCCCATATGTGTACTGATTAGATCATGAAGTGTTGTTTTTGTGTAGCTGTGACATGCCACCTATGTATAACTATCTAAAAACCGAATGTGTTTGGTGTATCTACATAGGAATTGGCACTAGGCAATCTGTTGGGATGCAAGATCTTAGGTCTGGTGCTTGTTCTCTAGAAACTAGTATGGTGGAATGCTCTAGAATCTACTGTTGTGGAATCGCCTTCAGTTTCTCACCTTGTGTTTCTGGATTCTCTCCCATGATTGCCCCAAGTTTTTACTTTTTGTTCTCCTACTCATGTAATTGCATTACTTTTTTTTTTCATGTCTTGTTCATGATATATCCTTTATGGGGATCTTGTAGTGCTTGTTCTGGTTGCAAGTTTCAGTTGGTTGGCATCCTCTTCATAGAGATACTTGTATTTGTATTGTACCTTGCTATTGTCCCTTTGCTTCTTTTTTTGGACCATATTTTCATTCTAGAGTGGCAAATTTTCCGACCCTACTTATAGCAGAAGCTACTGATTTTATGCAAGAAATTGGAATAACTAGAAGTTGACTTCAGTTGTCACTGATCTTGTCATTGGTTTTCCTTGTCCAACATTCCTATGATGGGTTTGAAATCCAGATAGAAACTTTTGGAGCAACGGCAAAGACGTGGAAAATTTCCTTTATTTTTGAACAAGTACGAGTTTTTGTATTGCTTTTAGCCGTTTATGCACTATTACTATTATTGGTTTTCTGATTGATGGATTTTGCAGGTTCGTCTGTGCATAGATTGGCAGGATTATGCCTGTGCACACATCCTTTCCAGGGAGATCAGGCCCTGAGTGTTTGATGCAGATCCTTCCAAAGAGAAGAAAAAGCCTAAAGAAGTTGAAAACGTTGTGGAACAAGCGCCAGCTGATATTCTGTCTCTTCTGGAGTTGAAACCGTTATACTATGACTCATGATGCGGTAAATTAGTGTTTCGCTTTTTCTAATGTTGTATCTACTATCTTATAACTAATTTGGTTTTCTCAATCAAGTGGCACCTGGCATTCAGGACCATGAACTTGTATGACTTTATATATCTGGCACATACTCTTCTTCCTTTCTAACTTTATTGCAAACTCTGACTTTTAGATGTACTTGATGGATTTGAACTCGCATCTCAGTATACCTCGCATTTATGTGGTTAACGATGTAGATATAAATGATTACCTTGAGATTTGTCGATACTGTAAGGCGATATATGAGATTCCATCAGTGAAGGGCAATCCACAGCAGTGGATACCGTTGAAGCTCTTTCCTTGTTAAGTCTTTACTGAGTTTTTCAAGGTACAGCTGTTCATTCTGTGATTTAATTAAACAGGTTCTAAGGAAAATCTGCTGGTACTCCTGTGCAGTTAAGCCTTCTTAATGCTACTTTGGAAAATAAACATCTCTCAGGAATTCCCATTCCATCTTTGAATTATTCTAGGTAATTGGTTGTACATCTTGTTATATCTCAATAATGCGCCATAGAATTTGGTCGACCATGCCTTTGTTATTTTAACACAAAGTTGCTTTCTGAAACAATTGGTCATGGTGGAGGTTTTCCAATGGACACCTCTTTAAAGTACTTTCAAAGATGAATTTGAGAATGAGAAAATGTGCTAGGCGGTGCACTTGTTGAGAAGGCAGCAGAAAATCTTAGACAGGGCCCAATCATAGTCAAAAGAAGAATTTTGGCTTCTCCTGGGTGAGACAAGCTACCTTTAGCTAGGAGCCTCTTCAGAGAATCATCGAACATGTAATTACAGAACTTGTCGTTTTTCTTCTTTTAATTGGATCATCACTCAGATGTGACTCACTCTATTTTCTACAGAATATTATCGTTGTTTTGAAGTACTGCTGGAAGATTACCTCAAAGAGACTTGCAGAGCTATTATCCCTCAGTATCCAGGTTTGATTACATGGAACAATTGTTTATGTTCATTATCCATGTCTTTCTTTATGAATGATTGCCTAGACCCCTCATTTAACCCCGAGCAGCCTCTCTCCCTGTGATCCCTGATTGGGGCATGGTTGCTGGACTTGGATACAAGTTCCAAATATGTGTAAAAGAGGTTTTGGTGCGTTGAAAGCCAAAGGCTTGTCATGGATCTGAGAGTGTTGTCTTCATAGTTTTGTTCCATACAATTGGCTTAGTCAACTTCTACTCATAAATTTGTTGTAAAATTTGTGTCATTTTCTCGGCATTGTGAAGCCATTTCTTGTGTCGTGGAGCCTCAAATTCTAATGCACTTTGGAAGGGTGGGAGGAGGTCTGCTATGTTGCTAGAAATAGCTGAGCAAGCTTTTTCTGCTAGTATTAACACTCACCATTTCCTGTGTTACAAAAGTATATCTCGCTAGAGATCTTGATTAATGTGTTCAGAAAATCTTTGAAGCTAAATCACTCTAGGAAAAGAGCTTTGCTTTTGGATTCTCTTACTGCTATTGTTGAGAGCTTTAATTGATCACATGCCTCAATTTAACAAATCAACACTATCATTTGATAGAGAGACCGTATAATAATAATTATTCAAGCTTTTGTGATATTCTATCAGCATGACCTCTTACTTCTATATTACCATTTTAGGAAGCTGAGAAGCATCTCTCCTTAATGGTTGTTTTCAAGTCCCTGGTAGCAAAGATAGAACGGCCAATGGGAATTGTCGGTTTCCAAACGACAAAGGAAAGCAATGAGATTTTGAACTCGGGAGACAATTCTGAAATGGCTGCTTGACCTTGTCAAGAAAAGTTGCCACCAAATCCCAAAGGAAACCATGGTTCATAAGGCTGCCTTGAGAGCTTGAAGATGTTTTCAGTTGAATGAATGATCTCTCCCCTCGAGCCTCCCTCCCTCCCTCCCTTCCTTTCTCCCTCCCTCCGATGAATGCTGTTTTACATTGTGGTCCGAAGTGTGGACGGGAGATATTCATCATTGAACTCCCACGTGGCTGTCTTAAATATGATTGCATATTTTGCAAGATGACCAGATCCAGGCCTTGTGATAACTCTATAAAAATAGAGTTATTTTACCTATTTTAGGCAACAATTAATGCATTATCTATGGGAAAATATTTGGATTTCCTTCTGATTATATAAATTTTCCTTGTTTATGCAGAATAATGAGATATGGAGAAGATAAGGAAAATAATGGCAAATATCAGAATTCAAATAAAAGCAAGCAGTGGAAGATGGATATTAAATCAGGGAATTCTTGATTTTGTTCCCTAATGTTATCTGCAAGTATTGAGAGATAGATATCTTGGATATATCCTATAAAATGGGAAGAGAGAGCAGCTAGGGTTTTTTAGAGAGGAGTTAGATTGTTTTTCATTCTTCTGAGAGTTTTTTCAAGTATTTTGAAGAGAAGACAAAAGTGGTGACAGAATTCTTGTCCTTTGATTCAAGATGCTGGGTTTGATCTATATTTTTATTTTTATTTTTTCTTCTACTATGTTCTAATTTTCTTTTGTTAGAGCTACGATGTAGCCTAACCATGATGATATGAATTTCATGATTTTTATGTTTTACAATTGATTTCATTCATGTGAGTTATATATTATTGTGCGTTAATGCTTTTAAGTGACTGGCCACCACTTGAATGATTTGATGTGCATGTTTGAGACTGAGAGGTGATAATATGCAATTCCTCATTATAATATATAACCATGAATTAAACGTGGATAGAAATATACCGCGTTATTTGTGTAGCTTTTGGTGATATGATGATCCAAAAGACTCATTGTAAACCGGGAATATTCATAGTTTTAAATGCACTCATGTTTATTTTAATTCACATAGAGATATAGTGGATTAATAAGCTGAGTAGGTTTGCTATACCTAGAGATAGGATAGTAAATAAATTAGGAAATTCCGCTATCACATGTTTGATATCGTTCTTGTATTTACAATAATCTGAAATTCATATCTAGTGGTTATGGTGAAATCGGATGCTCTAACATATTTTGATCGATTAACTGCATTTAGTCTACAAATTTCGTTTTTAATTTATTCTTAATTATATCTTGATTTGTTAGATAAATTTTAGAATTAGTCTATTTTAGTATTTAATTGGTTATTAATCATCGATCTCCGTGGGACGATACTTTATCTCATCATTATATTACTTGTTCGATACGTGCACTTGCGTTTAGAATTTCATGAACAAGTTTTTGGCGCCGTTGCCGGGGATCGTTTGTTTAATACTAATTAATATTGATACCAGATAATTCTAAGTTTAATCTAGCTTTCGTTTTGTTTTATTTTTCAGGGTGTACATCGGTTTATGACACGTAGCCAACAAGGAAACTTGTTGAGCTTGATCCAGAAATCGAGCGTACATTCTAAAGGCGACTAAGAGAACAGAAAAATCACGCTAAGATGGCAGATGGTGAGAATGAAAATCCATGTAGACTCTTAAGAGATTATGTTGCGCCAACAGTTCAAGGCACCACATCAAGTATCAGAAGACCTGCAAGCAAACAATTTTGAGATTAAGCCGTCACTCATTCAGATGCTTCAACAATCAATGCAATTCAGTGGGCTACCAAGCGATGATCCAAACGCTCACATCGATGCTTTTCTTGAAATATGTGACACCATTAAATATAATTGAGTTATAGATGATGCTATTAGATTGAGATTATTTCCATTCTCTCTTAGAGACAAAGCTAAGAGTTGGCTTTCTTCTCTTCCTGCAAGATCAATTACTACATGGAATGATATGGCTCAGAAATTTCTTGGTAAGTTCTTTCCACCTGCAAAGTCTGCGAAGATGCGTAATGATATAACTAATTTTATGTAGATGGATAATGAATCATTATATGAAGCATGGGAAAGATTCAAAGAATTTCTTAGGAGATGCCCACATCACGGACTACCCGTATGGATGCAGGTACAAACTTTTTATAATGGCTCTAGTGTAAATCTTCGTTCTATGATTGATGCAGCTGCAGGAGGAACTCTAAATAATAAAACACCAGAAGAAGCCTACAATTTATTAGAAGAGATGGCGTCCAATAATTATCAGTGGCCTACTGAGAGACTACCAATGCGAAAAGTTAGTGGAGTTCATGAAGTGGATGATTTTGCTGCAATTACTGCACAATTTGAAACACTCAATAAAAAGCTAGATAATATGAGTGTTTCAGCCATGAAAATTCATAATTTGACATGTGATTTTTGTGGTGGAGGACATGTTAGCACAGAGTATCAAGTAGGTAATACTTTTAAACCATCTCATGAAAATTCTAACTTTGTTGGGAATTTTAACAGGTCGCAGAATAATCCCTACTCCAACACATACAATCCGGGATGGCGCAATCATCCAAATTTTTCATGGAACAATTAGAATGTGATGAGACCACCGGGGTTCAAACAATCAGAAGAGACAAAGTCAAATTTGGAAGACATAGTCACCAAACTTGCTAACACAACTCATGACTTCGTCAAAAGCACGGATGTGAGATTTCAAAACCAAGAGGCTTCAATCAGAAATCTGGAGATGCAAGGGGGCCAGTTAGCAAGCATGATGTCAAGAAGGCAACAGGGTTCTTTGCCGAGCAACACAGAGAAAAATCCAATTGAAAACATAAAGGCTATTACCCTGAGAAGTGGTAAACAAGTGGGAGAAGAAGAGATTGTCAGAGACAAGGAATAGGTGGTCAATAAACAATCAAAGGAGACAAGTAAGAGTAAACTTTTTCCAGATAATCCCAAGCCATATATGCCACCAATTCCATTCCCTCAGCGACTCCAGCAGCACAAAATAGATAAGCAATTTTCTAAATTTCTTGATGTATTTAAAAAATTGCACATTAACATTCCTTTTGTAGATGCTTTAGCGCAAATGCCTAGTTATGCAAAATTTTTGAAGGAGATTTTGGCAAACAAAATAAAACTGGAGGATTATGAAATTGTGAAGTTAAATGAGGAGTGTTCAGATATCCTACAAAACAAATTGCCTCCGAAATTAAAAGATCCAGGGAGTTTTACTATTCCTTGCACTATTGGGGATACTTACTTTGAAAAAGCATTATGTGATTTAGGTGCAAGTATTAATCGATGCCTTATTCAGTTTTCAAGAAATTAGGATTGGGTGAGGTAAAAGCAACCACAGTGTCACTTCACCGGCTGATCGATCAATTAAATATCCGAGAGGTATTGTGGAAGATGTTTTGATAAAAGTTGACAAATTTATCTTTCCCGCAGATTTCATAATTTCTTGACATGGAGGAAGATTTTGAGGTACCACTTATCTTAGGTCGACCTTTTCTAGCAACATGTAAGAGCTCTTATTGATGTACAACAAGGGAAGTTGATCCTTAGAGTTCAAGATGATCTTGTTTCATTTAATGTTTTTAAAGCAATGAAATATCCATCTGATGATAATTCTTGTTTTAGAGTTGAGACAGTTGACAAGTTGGTGAATAAGGTTTTTCAGGAAAATATTTTTAAAGATCCACTTGAAGCATGTCTGACTCGACCAAGGGATAAAGATATTCAGAATGAGGAGTTAATGGAGTACGCAAATTTCATGGAGACAATTCTACCATATTCAAGGCAAAAGGCAATTAAATTTGAGGAGTTGAGACAACACATTACAAAGCCTAAACCATCAATTGAAGAGCCTCCAATTCTTGAACTCAAACCCTTACCTTCTCATTTGAAATATGCTTATTTAGATGGAATTTCTTCTTTACCGGTAATTATATCTTCTTCTTTGACAGATTTGATGGAGGAGAAATTGTTCGAGTATTAAGAGAGCATAAATGTGCAATTGGATGGAAAATAGCTGATATTAAAGGAATTAGTCATTCAATTTGCATGCACAAAATTTTGATGGAGGAACAATATAAACCCATTATCCAACCTCAGAGGCGTTTAAACTCAAAAATGCAAGAAGTAGTGAAAGCCGAGGTAATTAAGCTACTTGATGTAGGTATTATCTATCCTATCTCTGATAGTCCTTGGGTAAGTTCTGTACAAGTTGTGCCAAAGAAATGTGGTATGACTGTTTAGAAAAACAACAACAATGAATTGATTCCAACTAGAATAATTACTGGATGGCGTGTGTGTATGGATTACAAAAAATTGAATGATGCCACTATAAAAAATCACTTTCCTTTACCATTTATTGATCATATGTTAGAAAGACTTGCAGGGCATGAGTTTTATTGATTTCTTGATGGATATTCGGGGTATAATCAGATTCCTATTGCACTAGAAGATCAAGAGAAAACTACTTTCACTTGTCCTTATGGTACTTTTGCTTTTAGAAGAATGCCCTTTGGTCTTTGTAATGCACCAACTACTTTTCAGAGATGTATGATGGCTATTTTTTCTGATATGATTGAAAAATATATTGAGATTTTCATGGATAATTTTTCCGTTTTTGGCCTATCATTTGATTCTTGTTTAAATAATGTGGCTTTGGTCTTATAAAGATGTGAGGAGAATAACCTTGTTTTGAATTGGGAGAAGTGTCACTTTATGGTGCGGGAAGGAATAGTGCTCGGGTATAAAATTTCTCGAAATGGAATAGAAGTCGATTGAGCCAAAATAGAAGTCATTGCAAAATTACCTTTGCCAACATCTGTGAAACTTGTCAGAGGATTTTTGGGGCATGCAAGATTTTACAGGCGATTTATAAAAGATTTTTCAAAAATTGCTAAACCTCTTTCTAATCTTTTGGAAAAAGATGCTCCTTTTAATTTTTCCGTTGAATGTATGCAGGCTTTTAACACTTTAAAGGAGAAGTTAATATCAACACCAATTATGGCAGCACCAAATTGGGATTTACCTTTGGGCTGATGTGTGATGCTAGCGATTTTGCGGTAGGAGTTGTTTTGGGACAAAGGAAGAATAAAATTTTTCGAACTATATACTATGCCAGTCGAACCTTATCAGGTGCACAATTGAATTATTCAACAACAGAAAAGGAACTTCTGGCGGTAGTATTTGCTTTTGATAAATTTCGTTCTTATTTAATTGGTTCAAAAGTTATAATTATTTTGACCACTCTGCTCTTAAGTATCTGCTTGAAAAGAAAGAATCAAAACCCAAGTTGATCATGTGGATTCTATTGCTGCAAGAATTTGATTTGGAAATCAAAGATAAGAGGGGGACTGAAAATCTAATTGCGATCACTTATCAAGAATTCCAAATTCAAAGGAAGAGGTAAGACCAATTTTGGAAGAGTTCCCGATGATAATTTTTTTTCCATCAAGTCAAAAAATTCCTTGTTATGCTGACTTTGTAAATTATTTGGTAAGTAATGTTCTTCTTCCTGAATTATCATATCAACAAAAGAAAAAATTCTTTTCTGATGTTAAAAATTATTTTTGGGAAGAACCTTTCTTGTTTAAAGTATGTGCGGATCGGGTCATAAGGAGATGTGTTCCAAATGAAGAGAAGTTCTACATCATTGTCATGATGGAAGAAAGATTTTGGTGCCACCAAAACTGCATCTGCAGGTGAATAAAGAATTGGAGAATTTGAATTTCGCAATGAGGCCTATGAAAATTCTAAGTTGTACAAGGAGCATACAAAAAGATGGCATGACAAGCACATATTCAGAAGAGAGTTTAAAATTGGTCAAAAAGTCTTACTTTATAACTCTCGTCTTAAACTTTTTCCAGGAAAGTTGCGGTCTCGATGGTCTGGTCCTTTTATAGTTACACAGGTATTCCCATACGGAATAGTTGAAGTTGCGCATGACACTAAGGGCACATTCAAAGTGAACGGTCAACGTTTGAAGCTCTACTTCGAAGGTGGTTACAACAAGCAGAAGACCACCATTGAACTTCATCCTTCGAAATAGCGACATCTGAGATAGTTTGGCTGAAAACTATAAAGCAAGCGCTTCTTGAGAGGCAACCCAAGCATTTTAATTATGTTTTTATTTATTTTTACGTTTACGTTTTGCAAAAAAAAAAAAAAAAAAAAAGATTAATTTTTCTCTGTTTTATCTAGGTTAATTTTTAGGGAGCACCTTTCAAGAATTTAATCATCAAGATCATCTATGGACTTATCCTACAACCAGGGAAGTTTTCTTCTTCCTATTCTATTTTTCGCATTGAGGACATTGCTTCATTCAAGTTTGGGGGGGAGACAAATTTTTGGATAATTTTTGTCTATCATGATTGCTTTCTTGGTTGTGAATTTTTTTGTGATTCTTAGGAAAATTTAAATTTTATTTAAACTTGCAATTGATGTGTGAGTTAATCTTAATTCTGATTATGTTGATCCACTTACTGAGCACTAAAAGTCCTTAATTTTTTTAATTATGTGTAAATCTAGAGAACATTCATGTGAAGTATGTGATTTTTTTAAATTTCACCCAAATTTTAGAATTTGTTTGATTTTCTCTTGAGGCGAAATCCTAAGCTAAATCTAACTGAGAAAATGATATAGGCAGTTTTTGGATCGATTGAGCCTTTCAAGCCAACCTTATTTATTTATCCTTAGTCACCCCCATTGAGTCTTAATTATTACCCAATTTTTCATTGGCACCTATATATGTTCAGCCTAGCCGTGATCAAATTATATCCTTATCCCATGCCCTATGAACACGTTGATTTTCTTTTGGGATAAAAAAAAAAAAATTATTTGAGCTTGATAGAAATTCGGGAGGAATGATGGAGTAAAAAGAAGAAAAAAAAAAAGTGATTGCAGTGGTTGTTTGGGGTGTATTGTAAAAAAAAAAAAAAATGCTTTTATGGTTCCCTATCTAACTTTCAATTGAGTGAGCCTTTTGGATACTCAATGGGTTGGAAATTTTCATGTTATATTAGGAGGGACTTTGGCAGAAACTCCACCATAAAGCAATTCAAAAAAAAAAAAAAGAAGGAAAAAGAAAAAGAAAAAGAGAAGGATTATATATGGTGGCAAAAAAATTATCTTGAATGAGTGAAATTGGACAGTGACATTGGCTCTAATTAAATCCTAGAAATCAACGTGTTGATGGGTGATTTGAGCTTAAAATTTCCGTTATCTCACCTTTAGCCCAGCCTTACATTACAACCCGAGAAAAGTCCTATTGATTTTTGGTTGGATAATTAGCTTACATTAGTGGAGAGAGGAATGAAAAGCAAACCTATGAGATTTGGTCATAATTATTGATAATTTTTTAGAGGTTGCATGTTAATGTGAATTTATTTGGATTGCATATAATTCGAAAAAGATGAGGACTCTCACACACACACTTGGATCATATAGTGAGAATTGGTCTTAACTTATAAATCGATTTCAATGTTTGGATGAAATTTGTGTTTTTCTTTGAATTGTGAATTTGAGCAATTATGGAAAGATGTCATGAAGAAGGTTGTTAGGTTGAGTATGTGTTATGTCTTACTTTTGCTCGAGGACTAGCAAAATGTTAAGTTTGGGGGTTTGATAACTCTATAAAAATAAAGTTATTTTACCTATTTTAGGCAACAATTAATGCATTATCTATGGGAAAATATTTGGATTTCCTTCTGATTATATAAATTTTCCTGGTTTATGCAAAATAATGAGATATGGAGAAGATAAGGAAAATAATGGCAATTATCAGGAATTCAAATAAAAGCAGCAGTAGAAGATGGATATAAAATCAGGAAATTCTTGATTTTGTTCCCTGATGTTATCTGCAAGCATTGAGAGATAGATCCTGGGACAGTGGACCTCCAAAACGTGCATAGGGGTCTTGAGTGGACTGGACAATGTCATCCTATAAATAGGAAGAGAGAGCAGCTAGGGTTTTTTAGAGAGGAGTTAGATCGTTTTTCATTCTTGTGAGAGTTTTTTCAAGTATTTTGAAGAGAAGACAAAAGTGGTGACAGAATTCTTGTCATTTGATTCAAGATGCTGGGTTTGATCTATATTTTTATTTTTATTTTTTCTTCTACTATGTTCTAATTTTCTTTTGTTAGAGCTACGATGTAGCCTAACCATGATGATATGAATTTCATGATTTTTATGTTTTACAATTGATTTCATTCATATGAGTTATATATTATTGCGTTTACTACTTTTGAGTGACTGGCCACCACTTGAATGATCTGATGTGCATGTTTGAGACTGAGAGGTGATAATATGCAATTGCTCGTTATAATATATAACCATTAATTAAACGTGGATAGAAATATACCGCGTTATTTGTGTAGCTTTCGGTGATATGGTGATCCAAAAGACTCATTGTAAACCGGGAATATTCATAGTTTTTAATGCACTAATGTTTATTTTAATTCACAGAGATATAGTGGATTAATAAGCTGAGTAGGTTTGTTATACCTAGAGATAGGATAGTAAATAGATTAGAAAATTCCGCTATCACATGTTTGATATCGTTCTTGTATTCACAACAATCTGAAATTCATATCTAGTGGTTATGGTGAAATCGGATGCTCTAACATATTTATCCAATCGATTTTCTGCATTTAGTCTACAAATTTCGTTTTTAATTTATTCTTAATTATATTTTGATCTGTTAGATAAATTTTAGAATTAGTCTATTTTAGTATTTAATTGGTTTATTAATCATCGATCTCCGTGGGACGATACTTTATCTCATCATTATATTACTTGTTCGATACGTGCACTTGCGTTTATAATTTCACGAACACCTTGTTTCGGATAATACTAAATACACTCTCAAAATAGGAATGTAGTTTGGTCTTTTCATCTTTCCTCTTTCCCCCTTCATTTCAATTGAAGATTTATGGGCTTTTAGGGTTTGAAACTTGTACCAATGGAATAGGTATTAGCACAAGATGTGCACTCATTTGGACTGAAATATGCACCTTATTACTAAATTCTGTTTCGCATTACAAATTTTGCTGGTGCTTGTGTTTTTCTAACATCGTGAATAACATTAGCTCTCCATAATAAGGGCTTAACGAATGCTACTTTTCCATTTCATTTCACATTTGAGATGAGCACCCTGTTTCTAGGGAACTTCATTTCAATGAGATAAATGCACTTTTTATCTCTTCAAGGGACGTATTTTTCTTCAAGATACTTGATACGGGATGGACCTTATTCTTTAGATTTCCAGCTCCCTTATTTCCTTCATGAAAATTGAAAAAACTGGGAAAAAGCTATGACCACGACATCTTTTGGCTATGAAAATCGTTGTGCCCCATAAGTAAAAAGCACCATTTTACTTTCTTCACAAAGTAAATGTATTTATCATTTTGTTAAAGAATGCGATTATAGAACTTAATTAGCATAAGTCAAAGAAAATTTGTGATTTTCACTATAGTAACTTTTCTGGTTATATGTGTGGTTAATGCATTGGAAATTACATAAATCATCATAAGATACACTTAAAATTTATTCTTGAGGTCCTCATTAACATGATAAATTATTTATGAGAAGTGAAAAGTTTTTTTCTTCAAAATTTGATTTTTAGTTTAAAGCAACCTGAAACATGTTTTACTACCTTTAGTTAACTTAATTAGTGTCGTTGCATAGTTATCAACACTTTATTTCAAGTGTAGGGAAAATTCGAGATAACGCAAAAATCAAATTTTCTGTCATTATTTGAAGATATCCTTTCGTCCCGTACTTGGGAAATAATTAAAATTGTACAGGAAAAAAATTATTATAAAGCATTCAAAACATTTGATTGGACAAAAATTAATGTAAGAAAAAGTCTGTGATGTTCATTACAGTAGGGGTGGTGATTGTATGCTTGATGAAGAAGACTCCATCTATTTTAATCGACAATTTTACACAAATTAGAGCGGTACCAATTTGAAAACCCTAATGCATTTTCCCTTTTTTTGTTTCTTTATAGAACCTCAAACCCCATCTTCCCTTTCTTTAATACAATTCTCTCATTTTCAATTTTTTCGTTTTCCTATTTTTGCTTTTCCGTCCTACCAATAATGGCGTCATGGGATTTGCCAGGGAGCCGCTGTCCCGGGAGGCCGTCTTGCCTCCGCGAGCGACCCCGCTCTCTCCGCGTGCTACGATCTTTGGAGGTCAAAAACGTGATCCCAAATTTTACTTTCCTCCTTAGAGCTTCGGGTTCGGTCCATGTCGAGAAATCGCGATGATTTCTGAACGTGGGTTTCTCCGTTTGCGGATTAAAAACAGCGCGGCTGAGACGAGAAGTACCGGCGAGAGGAAAAGCGCTCGTCCCTACCGATCTGAGCATCGCAGTACCCGAAGGAACATGTGCTCGAGTGGCTAATGTGCAACTTCTCATCTCAAAACATTGTCTCAACACCTTGTTTTCGATAATTGACGAGGGCTGAATCGAATCGCTTGTGCATTTGTTGCTTTTGTTGCGATAGGTGAGCGATTGAATAATAATATAGACAGATAAAGAAAATAAATCGGACACCAGATTTACGCAGTTCAGTTGTAAAGACCTACGTAAACGGGGAGAGCAATAGCGCGATATAAAGAAATTACATACTCAAATCACTCAAACACTCCAATTTAACTCCAAACCCAAGTCATGACACAAAATTACCAATCGTTCAAGTCACACCCCAAAATGAAAAACAACTCCAGCTTATCTTTGGCGGACGTTCGGCTACTTACGTTTGGCTTCGGCGGCTTCGTAGGGGTGCAGCAACTCACCAACGAAAAAATAAAACCCTGCGTAATATTCCCCTTTTATACGTATGCCCACGTCAAACTTTGACCTGGGCCCACCTACGCTTTTACATGCAGAGGACTTCGGTCTTTTGTTTCCGTGGCCGAATAAAAGAGGGAAATCCAGCGTGCTGTGCGTGTGTGCCCATGGTCAAACCTTTGACTTTGGATCCCACCACATTCCTCTTCACGCGAAGAGGACGTCTTCCGAAGCTTCCTCTTTTATAAATCCGTCAAAAGTACAGTGAATCTCAAACTCGAGTCATAAATTAACAGCTTCAGTACCTGATATCGGGTTTGGCATGAAAGTAATCAATCGACGTCGGTGTGGGCATGATCGATGCGGACTATAGAGGCCCGGTTGGGGGTGATCCTGTTCAATTACTCGGACATCGACTTTGAAGTGAAGGTGGGCGACATGATCGCACGGCTGATCCTTAGTCCGTGATGATGGAGATTAAGGCATATTGTTTAAGTTAAGTAGTTTTATTTTGTTTTATCATCTTTTCAGGGATTAGTGAAGTCAGTTATCGGTGCTCCACTTTGTTTTTATTCTGGTTATTAGATTGTTTTAGGATTTGAGTTCTCTTGTATAGGGATGAATTCTTTTTGGTTTAGATGGATAGATATTTCCTTGGTGCCTTACTTATTATACCTTTTACACAACAAAGAAACCGGGGAGAAAAGAAATTGAGATTGGGTGCCAGACGAGTGATTCAAAATACTAATCAACTGAAGATGAACAATAAGTATGGGTTGTACCTGTCCATTGCAATAAGGGTTTGTTGTGGAGTGTCTCCCTTGCATGAACACAGCATGTGTTAGGTTTGTTGGTGGCGAAAGGAATATTAAACAAGCAGGAGCCAAGATTATTGTGTTCGATCGTCTACTGAATTCTTGAGGCATGAATTTTTGTCTTCCAGCTCAGAGCACTCTTTGTCTTGCTCATCAAGCGATTGAGTCAAAATTATTTGATGACACTGATATTTGGATATTCATACCTGTTAAGTTGTTTTTCCTATATATAGTTGCTCCCAAACTTTCTTGTAACAAAGGAAGTATCTTACACTCCTTTGATATAAGGGAATTGGATTGTCAAGATTAACCGATGTCCAGATATTTTTCTTTTTATCTCTGCTTTTGGGTGATAAGCTGGTGGAAATTTGCTCTTCATTGAGTGTATTTCATTGTTATGCTATGCTGAATGCTGATAAGTTCCTCTGAATTAGTCAGAGCATTATGACTGGTGCCTATTTTTTATACCTGTACCAGATTTTTACCTTCATGATTGTTATTAGGATTGCTAACTCTATAGGAGGCAATTAAAAAGATGCAAGTTGGTCACGTCGACAATCATTCCCAGTTTGGATTAGGTGTAAGGTCATTGGAGAGATAGGATGGGATTCCTAATCCCAATCCACATACTTTGCCTATTTAATTAGGACTCAACCTCATAGTAAATCAAATTAGGCCCCATTTCTCGTTGTGCATGACCAATTGTATGTCTGAAACAATATCTAAAGGCTGAACCTGCTTATCGGGCTAACTTTGGGGATTGAAATGTGAGGGCATTATAAAACAAATTGAGGTGTTGCCCTCATCCTGAATCAGATTGGATGGAAGATTTAATTGGTGGTTGTGGCAAGGCTGAAATACTTTCTATGCAGACTTGAGAGAGTCCATATGCTTTCACCTGGATTAAAATTAACCTTTCATTGCTTGAGTTGGATGTGAGCTCTACTTTCATGAGAGCTTTGGTTGGGGCATATGGAAGGTCTGCTGTGCCTCCACAATCAGCAGTGCAACACAATGCCATCGCCTTTGTACTGTAACCATCTCTTCTTGCTATGGATTTTTTCTTTTTTTCAGCTCTTCAACTTGTCTATTTCTTTCACCCTCCTCTCTTCTTCTTTTCAATGCCATCATCTGGCTTTGCTTTCATTTTGTTTTCTTCTTTTCTTTTGCCATCATCAGCAGTGCAGAGTCTTATGATTATCGATCCAAAGTGTGGTCCAATTTCAATCATTTGTGATTAATCTTAACAACAGTTACCTTAAGGGTTTTATTTATATGGACTTACACTGCAGCGATTGCCTCCCATATGTGTACTGATTAGATCTTATACTGTCGTTTTGTGTAGTCATAATATGCCATCATGTATGACTATTTGAAAAACGAATCTCATTGGCACATCTATATGGTTATTGGTTCTCGGCAATTTCTAGAGATGCTAGAACTCAGGCCTGGTGTGCTCATGCTGTTTGCAAGTTTTTTCAATTGGCTGGGATCCTCGTAATCTGATTCGTATTGCACCTTGCTATTACCCCTTTAATTCCTTTTTCTACTCTATTTTCTTTCTAGATGAATAATTTTTCTTGCTGTTAATCAGATAGTTCAACTGAAAGTTGTAATTGTGCTCTAGAAATAATCAAGTAATGAATTAATTTGATGGTGACACTTAACTCTGTTGCTGCTAGGAAGGTGAAATGTGAAATCAAACTCTATTGCAGCTTATGTTCACGAGCAATCTGTTTTGGTTTCATGGTTTCTGTAGCTAGTTTTGTTATGCATCTATATGTCGAAATTGAGAGAGGGCGGTTGATAAAGAAACTTGCAAAAAGCAAAGGAAGAACAAGGTCTTATAACAGAATCTGCTGATTTAATACAAGAAATTGCAGGAGCTAGAAGTTGAATTCTGGGGTCTTTGATCTTGTAATTGGTTTTTCCTTGTCTGACATTATGAGTGGTTTGAATTGCTGAGGAAAATTTTGCAGCATTGGCTAATACGGAGAAGATGGCCTTTATCCTTGAACATGAATGGGATTTTTGTATTGCTTTTAGCCGTTTATGCTCTCTTACTATGATCGGTTTTCTGATGGATGGTTTTGTAGGTTCTTTTGAGCTTAGATTGCCAGGACCATGTCCCTGCACAGATCCAGAAAATCAGCCCCCTGGTGTTTGATGCAGATCCTTCCAAAGAGAAGAAAAAGCCTAAAGAAGGGGAAAGTATTGTGAAAGAAGTGCCAGCTGATATTCTGTCACTTCTGGAGCTGAAACGGATATAATAAGAATCCATGATATGGTGAACTGGTGCTTTACTTATTCTAATGTTGTATCTACTATTTTCGACGAAATTTTTTTGCCAATCAAGCGGTACCTGGTATTCAGGCTGTGGTTCAAGCCATGGTTTTATTCATCTGTTGCATTCTCTTTTTCCTTTCTATCTTTATTGTAAACTCTGATGTTAGAAATGTACTTAATGGATTTGTACACACATCTTTCCTCGCATTCATGTGGTTAACGATATAAGTATTACTCACATTACAATGGTTACCTTGAGATTTGCCGTTGCTATATGGCAATACACGAGATTCCATCAGCAACGGGAAAACCCAGAGCACTGGATACCAGTGAAGCTCTTTCATATGAGGCTTTGTCAAGTCTTCACTGATTTTTTCAAGGCACAGCTGTTCATTCCATGATTTAATTAGTCGCAGGTTCTAAGGAAAATCTGCTGGTGCTTAGTTTGGTCACCACATGATCGGTTGTAGTCAAGCCTTTGTAATAATAAAAATGTCTCAGAAATTCCCCAATTTAGGTACGTCTTTGAATTGTTTCTAGTATTTGGTTGTGCATTTTCTTGCGATAGGTCGACGATCTGCCATAGAATTTGGTTGGCCGTGCCTTTGTTATTTTAACGCAGGTTGCAGCTGAAACGATTGGTCACAATGGAGGTTATCCAATTAACTGCTCTTTGGAGTAATTTCAGAGATAAATTTGGGAATGAGAAAACCATGCTCGAAGGTGCACTTGTTAAGAAGGCAGCAGAAGATCTTAGACAGAGAATAAGCAAACATGTAATTATAGAACTTTGTTGTTTTTTTTCCCTTGCTTTCTTTGGATCATCATGCTGATGCGACTTACTCTATTTTCTGCAGAATGTTATTGTCATTTTGAAGTATTACTTGAGGATTACCTTGAGGAAACTTGCATAGCTGTTATGCCTCAGCATCCAGGTTGATTATGTTGAACATTTATTTATTTCTCTTATCAATGTCAATCTTTATGACTGATTACCTAGACCCCTCATTTAACCCTGGGTAGCCTCTCTGCCCCTGATACCTGCGGGTTATGGTTGCTGGATTTGGATACAAGTTCCAAAAAATTGGAAAAGAGGCTTTGGTGCCTTGAAGGCCAAGGCTTGTCTTGAGTTTCAGAATGTTTTGCTTGTAGTTTTTTCTGTGAATATTTCGGACCGATATACATGCATACTCACTATGCTTAGACAACTTCTCAAAAAATTTGTTGTAGCTATCAATGTCAATGTCTGGCATTGTCAACCATTTCTTGTCCCATGGAGCCTGAAATTCTGATGCACTTTAGAAGTGTGGGAGCTCTGCTATGAGTCACCATTTTCAGTGTTACAAAAGTATATCTCGTGATTAGAGCTTTCTTAATTTGCTCAGACATCTATGTAGCTGAATCACTCAACGAAAGGAACTCTGTTTTTGGGGTTCTGTTACCACTGTTGTAGAGAGCTTTAATCATTCATATGCCTCATTCTATTAAATCATCACTATCATCTGCTAGAGAGACAGCATAGTAGTAATTATAAAAGCCTATATGATATTCTATCAGCATGACCTGTTAGTTCTATGACCATTCTAGGAAGCTGAAAAGCGTCTCTCCAAAATGGTTGTTTCCAAGTCCCTACTGGGTAAGATAGACCTGCTGATGGGGGTTGTCTTTTTCCAGACAACAAAGGAGAGCAATGACATCTTGAACTCATGGGCTACAAATTTGGAAAAGCTCCTTGATCCTGTTGAGGAAAGCTGCCACCAAATCCACAAGCAAACTATGGTTCATATGGCTGCTTTGCGAGATGTTCTTAGTTGAATGAATGGCCTCCCTTCCCTTGAGCCTCCCCCTCTCTTACCAAAAGAGAGAAGCTGAAGAGTGCGGTTTCACATTGTCCTCTGAAGTGGGGACTAAAGATATCATAGAACTCTCGTATAGCTATCTTAAATTTGATAGCATATTTTGCAGGTGGACCAGATCTGGGCCTTGTTTTGGACTGAAATGATACAGAATACACTTTCTGCTTAGGAATATATTTTGGTCTTTTCATCTTTCCTCTTCCCCCTCCTTGTAATTGAAGATTTTTGGACTATCAGGGTCCAGAACTTGTACCAACAGAATTGGTATCAGAACAAGATGTGCACCCATTATAACAAAAGTAAGTGCCTTGTTACCAATTTTGTTTCTCTGTACAAATCATGCTGGTGTTAGTGTTTTTCTAACATCAGAGATAACATTAGCTCCCAAAAGTAAAGGCGAGTGAATGTTATTTTGTATTTCATTTCCCTTTTTTATATTTTTTTCAGCGGAGAGCCTGCTTCCTTTGGACTTAATCTTGACCGTTGGCAGTTCTAAAAACCTCTTTTTAGGGAGCTTATATATTGTTAATGGACTTAGCTTTTCTCTAGGATGATGTTGTGATGTCATTTCAAAAGACACTATTGTGATATCATTTCTCTTTGAAGTTTTAGTCACCGGAATGTGTTTCAATGTCAACTAGTTGACATTTCTCTCAACTCTTGGCATGTATGTGGGTAATAATACAGTAAGAAGCTTGAATATTGAGGATAATGTGTTTGTTTTACAACTCTGTTAAGATTTGGACTTCTGGCTGACGAAATACAGAAACCATCACATTTTGCCTATGAATCTCAACATTTGATTAAATTGATCAATCATTTGTTGTCTCAAATCCCCTTTCTTTACAAGAGAAGATGTTAAGGGTTTAAACATTGGGTCTCAGAGTAAAGTGGGGCAAGAATGACTCGTATAGAAAGCATCATATAATACTCAAACTTTTATTTGATTCATAAGACATATTTAACTAATGAATGAAATATTGTTTTTGTGCAAGCCCCGGGGGGGGGGGGTGTTGTTTGATTGAATTAGGAATTTAAAATGTTTGTGCCGATAATAGGTGTCAAATATTTATTTGCTTTAACATTGCTTGTAATAAGATAGCACATTGATAGATAAGTGTTGCTATTAATATCTAAATTTTGGTGGCCCAATTAGTTGTTTATTCCATTAAAAAAATTAGGGATTAATTTTTAACATCTAAACAAAAATATTAGAATTAGATTGCATAGCATATATTTTAGGAGCATTTATTATTTAGTTTTTTTTATTGCATTTGCATTAGACCGGTGATAGATGAATTTGAATTGATGGTTTTGAACTTTAATTTAGCGAGTTTGGCCAACCTCATTCTTTAGGTGATTGAAATCATGTGTGCCATGTTAGTCATTTCATATTATTGCCAAGATTTGATAATAAATAGCTGGCAATAATCTTTGGGGTTGGATGTGCGTACGGGCATTTGGGAAAATTCGGTCAAGAATGTTTGTACCTATGAGTAAAGAAGTGAGTACATGCTCTTAGGAGGTTTTATAAGCTAGGCTGGTTGCCAAAGCAGCGAAAGTAAGCTAATATTATATAGCTATAATACACTAGGTGTCAACGTAATCACTCCTTGTTGCCGTGTTTAATGCAGTTCCTCTCCATTTTATAGCTTCAGTTTTTCAAATCACATTTTCTAATGCTAAATAAGCTAATATTGAATCCTCCTCTATTGTGCTGTGAAAAATTATATTTTGGTGAAGAACATGTTGGCGAAGAATGTCAACATGAAATAAAGAGTCTGACAAAAGATGACATAAAAGGACCAAAAAAAAAGTATCACTAAATTACCATTTGAATATGGAGCATTGTTGGCCTAGATTTTATTAACACGACACCAAAAGAATAAAATTTATGTAAAATGTGAAAAGCTATTAATTTAAGGGGAGAGATAAAAGTGGCTTGGGTGGAGGATAACGATTTGATAATTTTTAAGCAAAAAGTAGTATGGAGAAATCTAGTTTAAGGAAATTATTTAGAAAGAGATTTATTTTAGAGTTACCTTTCTAGACGAATAAAAAAGAAAAAGCCTCCTGCAGACTTTTTATAACAAAATCCTGTATAATTCCCCGATTTATACGCTCTTGTCTGACTCATGTAAATTAGCAGTGTATAAGATAATGAAAGCAAGTCAAGTCAAGTTCAGCCAGTCCTGGATCTCTCAAATTTCAATGAAAGCGCGTAGATAGGTTCGAAGCACCTTCCCAGTAATATGGCGTGAATCGGTGGAGATCACAGCAGGAGCATGTGAGCGTTGCTCGTCAGTTCTCTTTTCCACTTTTTCTTATTAATATAAAAAGCAAGTCAACTCACGACGCTGCTGAGTACTGCGTGTCTCCAAGTCAATGACGCTACTTCGACCCAGAAAAGAAAGAAAAAGTCATGATGCTACGGAAATTACGCGTGCACTGACTATTCTTTCCGCGGCATGCCTCACAGCCTTTCGATTAGCATGGAGAGTTTTGGACCGTTGGATGGCAAGAACTCGAGCATTGTTCGAGCACGCATATTAAAGAATTTCGTGTGTTGGTAATCCTACTTCAAAGGCTGAAAATCGGTGGAGATGCCAGGGTTGTGTTGTTTGAGTTCTCCTCAGGCAGTCAACCGACTCCTTGCTCTTTTCTGTTTCCTACTTTGATTGCTCCATTTTCTTCTGAGTAAGCAAGAGGTATGAGAGTTCTTTTATTTTCGTTTGAATTAACTGAGTCATGAAAGACATTTGTGCGATTCGCAGATCTGGACCGTGAAGGCTGGCTTTCTTTTAAGGCTCTGCTTGATCAATATCTTATTTTAAAACAGAATAAGAATCTCGTTGGTTAATCACTCCATGATGTCCATCCAATCAAGAAAAAAGTAAATGGTCTTTCCGTTCTTTTCCTTTATCTCCAATTCCTTTCGTTTCTTTTCACGTCATTTCCCTCTCAACTTAAATTGCCAATTGAATTGTAAAAGAGAAGAACCCGCTCACTCAGAAGATCCGAATTCCAGGGCGTCTTCCTCATCGAATGCTCCGCATGGAGGAGATCATGAAGGGGGAGACAAACGGCCCAAAGGGAATGCCTACGAAGTGTTCTTGAACTTTAGAGGGATAGATACACGCAAAAATTTCACCGACTATCTCTATACTAGTCTTACCGATGCAGGAATTCAGGTGTTCAGAGATGACAATGAGCTCCGTGTTGGTGAGAAGATTGGTCCGGAGCTTCTCTGCAGCATTACGCAGTCCACAATCTCTATCCCAATTATTTCCGAGAACTACGTTTCCAGCAAATGGTGCCTTCGTGAGTTGGTTCAAATGTTAGAGTGCAAGAGGAGTAAAGAGCAAATAGTGTTGCCCATATTTTACAAAGTGGAACCCTCACAAGTGCGACATCCTATAGGGAGATTGAGAGAAGCTATCGATGCACATAAAAAGAATATGGAGGAAACGATTGTGAAGGAATGGGAAGAAGCACTCAAAGAAGTTAGCTCCTTGAAAGGATGGGAATCGGAGAAAATTGATAATGGGTACCTTATTCTCCAACAAAACATTGTTTAATTATTCATAAATAGATCCTTTTTCAAAAAGAATACACATATTGCTATCCTCTACTAATATTCATTGTTATTTGACAGGCATGAAGGAGCATTGGTCAAAATTGTTGTCACAAAAGTTCTAAGTGAGTTAAAAGGAACATTTCAGCTAATTGTTCCCCAACAATTGGTTGGGATTGATGACCATATTGAACATATTATGAGCTTGATAGATGCTAAATTCAATGGTACATGGATTATCGGAATTTATGGAATGGGTGGCATCGGTAAAACGACTCTTGCAAAGGTATTATACAACAAGTTCTTTGGTCAGTTTGAGCATCATAGCTTTGTGGCAGATTGTCGAGAAGCATACCAGCGTGACCAGCGTGAGGGTATTAAATGCCTACAAAAGCAGCTCATATCTAGCGTAGGAAGTCCATGTGATGTGTCTAATGTGGATGAGGGGATCCGTCTCATCAAATCTCGATTTGCACATAAGAAAGCACTCATTTTTCTTGATGATATAGATGATAGTGCTCACTTAAAATATTTGGTCGACCGTAATTGGTTTAAAGTAGGAAGTATAATCATCATAACAACTAGAAACAAGGATGTTCTTGACCAAGCTAGTGCAAATCACATGTACCAACTCAACGAGTTGTCTTTTGATCAATCATTGATTTTATTCAGTAGACATGCATTTCAAAAGGATTATCCTCCAAGTGATTATGAAGATATCTCTCGTGATGTCATATCTACTACCGGGGGGCTCCCATTAGCTCTAGAAGTTATAGGTTCATTCTTATGTAGAAAGAGAGAAAACATATGGAAAGATACATTAAAAAAATTAGAAAAAATACCCGATAAGAAAGTGCAAGAGACATTGAAGATAAGTTATGAAGCATTAGATCATGAGGAAAAACAGATATTTTTGGATATTGCTTGCTTTTTCATTGGATCATCAAAAGAGAATCCAACTTACATGTGGGATGCCCGTGGTTTTTTTCCGGAGAGGGGGATTGAAGTGTTGAGTCTTATGTCCCTAATTAAAATTGACGAAAACGGAAGGCTATTGATGCATGATCAATTGAGAGATCTTGGAAGGGAAATTGTTCGTCTGGAAAATCCAAGGGAGTCTCAAGAGCGAAGTAGATTGTGGATCTATGAGGAAGCCAAAGATGTGCTTGACAATTGCATGGTATGAGTTTTCTCTACTTTTGTCGGTGAATGTGGGTCCATCTTCCCTTTCTTGTTTGAAATAAAAATAAGTATTAGTCTTGACATGACTAGTACTTCATTGTAATTGATGATTAATCATTGTTTTTCTTAGTCAAGCAAAAGAGCTTTTTTTTAAGTAATCGTGTTTTTGCCTGATTCTAGAAATCTATGATAAAAATGAGCAAAATTTAGATGACTAGCACTTTACTTAATAAAATCAACACAAAAATGAAAAGATAGCATCAAACATCTGTAGCAATAAAAAGAATCGTATATAGAATGTTTGATATTATCAATTGTCCTTCCACGTATAATGAAAAACCCTCATCAAAGAAAGACATGATAAAAAAGGAACGCAAAACACATGCATACCTTTTGTGATGACATTCTTGTTTTCATTTTGATATGAAGAATTGCAAACAAAGTAAACCAAAAAAATGAGGGAATTCTACAATTGGGTTTCTTTGATTATGATACTTATATTGATGGCAAGTTTGATCGATGTAATTGGATGGTTAGAGTTGTATTGGTTCTTGTATACATGATAGGAGTAAAGGTAGTGTTATTTCACATACAAAGGGTGTGAATTTTGATAGAAATATTTGAATTGGTGTATGCATGAAGAGAGGCCTTCCATTGTAGTTGCAAAGGACGCAAATTTTGGAAATTCAGAATGTGCAAATTGTGAAGGGTATAGTCAGATGAGGAAAAAGTTTGGGAACAATTGCTTGAGCTTCTCATCTTTACATAGATTAGATAAACAATATGCAACTGCAACCTTTCATTTCACGAAATTGAAATGGAGAAGTGTACACCATAGTAGTATGACAACAAATTGAAATTGGTGCATTTTATTTTATATTAGTTGGTCTCATCTCATCATTCAAAACTTATGATCCACAATATTTCCAAATTGCAGGGTACTGGAAAGATTGAGGCCCTTCGTCTCCACAAATGGGATTATAGAAAAAGATGCACAGCTAAACAATTTAAAAGATTGACCAACTTGAGATTCCTTCAAACGGGTGGTGCGAAGTTGACTGGAAATTTCCTAAGCTTCCTTCCTGAATTAAGATGGCTTCAGTGGCAGTATTATCCCTCGAATGTCATCGCAACCAACTTTCATCTGATTTTACCAAAAAAAAAAATCAACTTTCATCTGAAGAAATTAGTTGTACTTGATTTGTCAGACAGTGCAGTGTCAGAGGACTGGGAAGGATGGGTTCCACTCAAGGTAAGACGTCAAGATGGCATTGAAGTTTTTTTTTTCCTTTTCCTTATGAAGTTTTTCTTGTTTGTACATATAACATTTGAAAATTGATTTTCATAATTAAACTGGCCATTTCTCTTTAATTCCATGCTATTGAAGGAAAACATGGTGCCCAGTGATTGCATCTCTCTTTCATTTGGATTTGTCATATGCTTTTTCGATAATATAAGTTGCTTATGTCTAATAAGCAAACATCTCCTTTGAAATGTTATATGGAAATAAATGCAATTAGCACTTGTACACCCTAACATTCTTTCGCAGTCAATATGCTTAAAACACATTTATCCAATGGCATGGCCAAACACCACTAAAAGAGACATTTAAAATTAAGTAGGACAACCGCGAAGGAGTTGAGGAATACATAAGGTGTAGCAAAAAATCATAAGTTGTGAAGGTTCACTGACACTGACGTGCCCTTTCTTTCTTCCAGATGGCGACTGAGCTTAAAGTTCTCACCCTCACGAAGTGTCAATCTTTGAAAAGAACGCCCGACTTGTCCACTTTCAAAAGGTTGGAGATTTTAAATCTTGCATTTTGTAGGAATTTGAAAGAGCTTCATCCTTCTATTGGAGACATCAAGACTCTTGTTTCGTTGGATGTTTGGGGTTGTGGAAGACTCAAGGAGCTACCGAAAGGAATAGGTAGAATGGTAGAATTGAGTTACCTTGACATACAACAAACCGGTATACAACATATTCCTATTTCAAGTGATTGTTTAATGAAGGAGCTCAAGGTTATTAAAGCCTATAAATGTTCAGATTTAGTCCACATACCCAGCTCCATAGGAAATCTAGCATCTCTGCAAAGGTTGGAGTTAGGTCTCTGCCGCTCATTAACAGAGATCCCCGACTCGATTGGAAATCTGACATCATTGATCGAGCTGAACTTAAGACGTACATTGATTACAAAATTACCGAAAAGCATTGGGAATTTGCAAAGTCTGAGGGTCTTGGATATTGGTGAAACTGACATAACGGAATTGCCTGATACTATTGGAATGATGACAAAACTCCAAAAGTTGGAAGCTGAATGTTGCAGAGAGCTGGAGCAAGTACCTAGTAATATATGCAAACTGATTTCGCTAAAGGAGCTCCATCTTAATTTATGTAAGAAGCTTCAAGAATTACCAGAACTGCCCTCCGGCTTAACAAATCTATCGATCACTTGCCAGGGGCAGTCTTTGCCCCATCTTTTCCAACTAACCCTTCTCGAGACGCTCATTCTTAATGGATGCTGTCAGCTTGAATGTGTCCCGGAGCTTCCCATTGGACTATCGCTGCTTCAGATTTATCAATGTGGAAAATTGAAAGCCTTGACGAATTTGTCAGACTTGAAACACTTGCAATATTTCGGAATTTGGGAAAGCCCATCTCTCGAAGGATCGCCCGACGTGTCGAATTTTAGGCGTACGCATATGAGAGAGAGCATGGCTTGAAAGAGGGGCAGCTCTATCCGAGTGGCTTCTTATTCAAGCGTTAGCAGACCTCAAGAGCTACGGGGGGCAGAAGAGAAGGACGGCTCGACGTCCATGGAATCTCTCTCTCTCTCTCTCTCTCTCTCTCTCTACTAGCCAGTTACCCCGCTGGTTTCCTAGGCCCGAAGAGCGAAGCCACCGTTGCCACCGCGCATCCACCGCAGGCAGGCGGGCAGGTCGGTTTGCACGGCAGAGATGACGACGGCGACGAGGCGATGCCACGGCTGACAACGCCCTCTCCATCCGCTCCAGGTAAACACACCCACGCGTCTCTCGAGCTTTCCTGCGGTCTCTTAGCGTCGCTCCGGCGCGCGAGCTCATTGATTGTCCGGATTGGAGATTTTAGTTTGCTCAGTAGTAGTTAGTGCGGTAGTTTCGACAGCAATCGGGTTGGCGGTTGGAGCTGGAAGTCGCGCTGGCTGCCAAGGTTCTGTCGAGATTTGGTGAGATCCGTCGAGTTGCTGGAATTGATCAAGGTCACGAGCTTACATTCGCTGTTTTGAGCTGAGGCTAGTACGTACTGCTTAGTCAAATTCCTGCATTGGCGACGTTGTGAAAGCTCTAAATTGGCTACGATTGGATGATCGATCAATTGCATTTGATTATAAATGAGAATGAGGTGTTGCCCTCATCCTGAATTAGATTGGATGGAAGATTTAATCGGTGGTTGTGGCAAGGCTGAATATACTTTCTATACGTACTTGGGAGAATCCATAAGCTTTTCTCGATGTAAGAATAACCTTTTATTGGTGGAGTTGGAAGTGAAATCTACCTTCATGAGAGCTTGGATTGGGGTAAAGGAAAGGTCTGCTGTGTGTCCATAGACAGCAATGCAGCACAATACCAACAGCTTTGTACTGCAGCCATCTTTTCTGGTTGGGGACCGAATCCTTTTTTACATGGTAGCACATACCTCTTTACCTTTTTCTAATTTTTTCATCCTCCTGTCTTCTTCTTTTCATTGCCATTATCTGGTTTTGCGTTTGTTTCATTCTATTCTTTACTCATGCCCTAGATGCTTCTCTACTTGACTTTCTCTAATAGGCATGAGAGTTTCTTCGATGATGTGCTTCCGCTGTGGTGATGCTCTTGCTTTTATCTTCTACTTTTGAACTTCATTCCCTTTTTTTCAAAGATAACATACAGGTGTTAGTGCGGAAGAAAAGATAGAGAATCCATCACTTTAGACCTTAATTTTCTGTAGTCTTATG
Source organism: Eucalyptus virginea (assembly GCA_014182375.1). Classification (NCBI taxonomy): domain Eukaryota; kingdom Viridiplantae; phylum Streptophyta; class Magnoliopsida; order Myrtales; family Myrtaceae; genus Eucalyptus; species Eucalyptus virginea. Next base: position 14,871,906 of record CM024516.1, on the reverse strand, counting down.
ATCATTGATCCAAAGTCCAATTTCAATCATTTTCGGATCGATCTTAACAACCTTTACCTTAAGGGTTAGATTTTATACTGCAGGGATTGCCTCCCATGTGTGTACAATCGTGTAGCTGTGACATGCCATCTATGTATAACTATCTAAAAAAGGAATGTGCTTGGCTTATCGACATGGGAATGCAAGATCTCAGGCCTGGTGCTTGTGCTCTAGAATCTAATATTGTGGAATCCTCTTGGGTTTCTCACCTTCTGTTTCTGGATTCTCTCCCATGATTGCCCCAAATTTTTATTTTTTGTTCCCCTATTTATTTATGAATCGCATTACTTCTTTTTCATGTCTAGTTCAGGATACATTTCATGACATATCCTTTATGGGGATCTTATACTGTTTTCAAGTTTTCAATTGGTGGGGATCCTCTTTATAGAGATACCTGTATTTGTATTGTACCTTGCTATTGTCCCTTTCGGTTCCTTTTTTGACAATATTATCATTCTAGAGTGACAAATTTTCCATGCTGTTAATCAAATAGCTCAAATCAAAGTTTTAGTGGTGATCTAGACATAATCAAGTCGTTGACTTGATAGAATAGTGACCTATGTGTTGCATCTTTCTCATGACAGTCTGCGACAAAGAATGGTGCAAAGAAGTCGTGCGATGTGTTGACCAAACACTTGATCTTGAGACCAAGATAGAGCTTATTAAGACACTTAACTCTCTTGCTGCTGGAAGATGAATATGTGAAATCAAACTCGGTGCAGCTTATGTTCATCAAATAATCTGCTTTCATTTTGTGATTTCGTAGCTAGTTTCATAATGCGTTATATTTTGAAATTGAGAGAGCATGATTGTTCAAGAAACTTGCAAAAATAAAGGAAGAACAGGTCTTCTAGCGATGCGATTTGATGCAAGAAATGGGGGTAACTAGAAGTTAACTTCTTTCTCACCGATCTTGTAATTGGTTTTCCCTTGTCCTACATTCCTATGACAGTTTGAAATGCAGGTAGGAACTTTTGGAGCAAAGGCAAAGACGGAGAAAATTGCCTTTATTTTTGAACAAGTACGGGTTTTTTGTATTGCTTTTAACCATTCATGCATTATTATTATGATTGGTTTTTCTGATCGATGGATTTTGCAGGTTTGTCTGTGGAAGGGTTATGTCTGTGCACATATCATTTCCAGGAAGATCAACGCCTGAGTGTTTGATGCAAATCCTTCCATAGAAAAGAAAAAGTCTAAAGAAGGTGAAAACATCATGGAACAAGCGTCGGTGATATTCCATCTCTTTTGGAGTTGAAATGGATATGCAATGACTCATGATACAAGAAATTGGTGTTTTGCTTTTCGAATGTTGTGTCCACTATCTTTGACTAATTTGTTTTTGCTGATCATGTGCCACCTGGTATTTAGGTTGTGGTTCACCATGAACTTGTATGGCTTTATATATCGGCACATACTCTTCTTTCTTTTTAGCCAGTATCGCAAACACGACATTCCGGATGTACTTGATGGATTTGAACTCCCATCTCGCTTTACCTCACATTTATGTGGATAACAATGTAGGTATTACTCACATAACAATGATTGCCTTGAGATTTGTCAATAACATAAGGGGATATATGAGATTCCATCAAGTGAAGGGCAACCCGGAGCAAAGGGATATGGGTGAAGCTCTTTCCTTGTTAAGTCTTCACCGAGTTTTTTAAGGAAAAGCTATTCATACCGTAATTTAATTAAATGCAGGTTCTAAGGAAAATCTACTGGTACTTAGTTCTATCACCACATGATCCTATGCAATCAAGCCTTCTTAATGCAACTTTAGAGGATAAACATCTCTCAGAAATTTCCCAATTCAGGTACAATCTTTGAATTGTGCTCAGTAATCGATTGTAGATCTTGCAATATCTCAATAATGTGCCATAGGATTTGGTTGACCATACCTTTGATATTTTAACGTAGGTTGCTGCTGAAACAATTGGTCATGTTGGAGGCTCCAGTGGACTCCTCTTTAAAAGCTCCAGTGGACTCCTCTTTAAAAGAACTTTCAAAATTAAATTATGAGAATGAGAAAACGTGCTAGCAGGTGCACTTGTTAGGAATTAGACAAGGCCCAATCATAGTCAAAAGAAGAATTTTGGCTTCTCCTTGGCAAGACAAGCTACCTTTCTAGGAGCCTCTTCAGAGAATTATTGAACATGTAATTACAGAACTTGTTGTTTTTCTTCTTTTCATTGGATCAGCGCTCAGATGTGACTCAGTTTGTTTTCTGCAGAATATTATCATCGTTTTGAAGTATTGCTCGAGGATTACCTTATAGAGACTTGCAAACCTGTTATGCCTCAGTTTTCAGGTCTGATTATGTGGAACATTTGTTGATGTTCTTTATCAATGTCACTATTTATGAATGATTGCCTAGACCCCTCATTTAACCCTGAGCAGCTTCTCTGCCTGTGATCCCTGATTGGGGCATGGCTGCTGGACTTGGATACAAGTTCCTAATATGTATAAAAGAGGTTTTGGAGTGTTGAAAGCCAAAGATTTGTCATGGATTTGAGAATGTTGTCTTCATCGTTTTGTTTTGTAAACATTCTGACCGACATATATGTGTACTTTTTTTTTTTTTTTGGCTTAGTCAGCTTCTGCTCATAAATTTGTTGTAGCTGTAACCGTCATTCTCTAGCATTGTGAAACCATTTCTTGTCCCATGGAACCTGAATCTTTAGTGCACTTTAGAAGTGGGGAGGAGCTCTGCTATATTGCTGGAAATAGCTAAGCGAGCTTTTTCCGCTGGTATTGACACTCACCATTGCCTGTGTTACAAAAGTATATCTTGCTAGAGATCTTGATTAATGTGTACAGAAAATCTTTGTAGCTGAATCACTTGAAGAAGAGCTTTGTGTTTGGGTTCTCTTACTCTGTTGTTAAGAGCTTTAATCAATCACATTAAATCAACACTATCATTTGATAGACAGACCATATAATGATAATTATACACGCTGGTATGATATTCTATCGTCTTGACCTCTTACTTCTATATTACCATTTTAGGAAGCTGAGAAGCATCTCTCCTTAGTGGTTGTTTCCAAATACCTGGTGGCAATGGCAAAGATAGACCAGCCAATGGGAATTCAGTTCCAAAACAGCACAACAATGAGATTTTGAACTCAGGTGACAAATTTGGAAAAGCCGCTTGACCTTGTTGAGAAAAGTTGCCACCAAATCCCCAAGGAAACCACGGTTCATAAGGCTGCTTGGGGAGCTTGAATTGATTGAATGAATGATCTCTCTCCTCTCGAGGCTTCCTATATCCCTTCCCCCCTCTCTCTCACCGAAGAATGCTGTTTCACATTGTGGTGGGGACTGGAGATATTCATCATAGAACTTTTGCGTGGCTGTCTTAAATTGATTGTACATTTTGCGGGGGACCAGATCCCGGCCTTGTTTCAGACTGAAATGATGTACTAAATACACTTTCTCTATAGAAATGGAGTTTGGTCTTTTCATCTTTCCTCTTTCCTCTTTCCTCTATCCCTCGTCCTTTAATTGAAGATTTGCGGGCTTTCAGGGTCCAGAAAATGTACCAGTGGAACAGGTATCAGCACAAGATGTGCACTCATTTGGATTGATATATGCGCCTTGTTACAGAATTGTGTTTCGCGTTACAAATATTGCTGGTGCTTGTGTTTTTTCTAACATCGGGGATAACTCTCTAGATTAAAGGCTTAATTAAGGCCACTTTTCCATTTCATTTCATATTCAAAATGAGCACCTCTTTCTAAGGGGCTTCATTTCAATAATATATCCGCACTCTTTATCTCCTCAAGCACCATTCTACTTTCTTCACAAAGTAAATGTACAAAAACACGTTTGTCATTCCAATGCTGGGACTTTTTCATTACTCCAATGAAGATTTTATTATGGCGAGTGATGTTCTATTTTGACTTTCCAGTATGCAAATTTTTGTCTGCTGCTGCCTTTTTTTTTTTTTTTTTTTTTTTTGGGTTTCCTTTGATAATCTTGGTCTTCATGATATCAGAACTGCGAAAAGAGCAGAGTTTCAAAATTTCAAAGGAGAACCATAAATGTGTTTCCAAAAAACACATAAACTATATTACAAGTTCGAGCAAGAATATACGTATGTATGTATCATATTGCTGGAATGGTGAGAAGAAGCCTTTTAACGAGTTTATTCACTTTATGACGAGTAGCAACATCTCACAGTCTATCTATAGTCCACCGATATTTAGCAGAAAAATTGACCCTCATGTATAATGCACTAACACAATAAGCTTATGGCAATGCACATGAACAGGACTAGCTGTGTGACGCTGAGAGATGAACCATCACTTCCAAGTGGTGGCGGAGATGTGGTGTTGCCAGTGGTTGTCTAGTAGTGACAGAGATCTTGCTGGACTAGAGGTTGGGCCGGTGGAAGTTTCCTGATGGTGACCGCCAATTTTTTTTCTGTGAGAGCAATGGTCGCCGTTAGGAAAGTGTAGATGCGAGCAATACTCGCCAGCTGCAGCGACGGAAAAGGCCGTCGGTCTGTTGCTTAGGGTGGTGAACGGAGAAGCGGTGTAGCGGTGTTGCAGTTGTCGTTGTCATCCTTTGACACGTACGTGACATTGCAGTTGTCGTTGTTGGAACCTATATTGAACACTGCAAAAATGATGGAAGATCATCCGGCTTTGAAGAGTGACTCTCAAGATTGATTGCAGTTGCAAGTAATCAATGGACGGGTCAGAGCAAAGTCATTAAAAATTACGATAAGCGAAGAGCACCAAAACGAGAAGGGCGTGTTGGCTCACCCAGTCAAAGGACATGGTGGTGTTGGAATGGATCCTTCTTCTTGCAGAACCTCTGATTATTAGCGCTTAGCCATTTTGGCCAGGCTTGTGCCATAATCTCAGGTCAAGGCCGCCCCTTGGATCTCCATTCTTTGTCGAGGGGGTGATTTTCAAGCGCAAACAAAGGTGGGAAGCAAATGTTGCGAACGATACCCATGGATTGTATAGTGAGTCACTAGCTTTGTTGCTTGGACTGAGTATAATACTTTCTTGAGTGGTTGATGATTGAGACTGCAATCGAAATCGTTCATTCCCTTTTAAAATGATGCATTCACAATTGTCTTTTGATGGGAGTGAAATTACTTAAGACTCTAGGATGTTGCCCAAACAGATTGCGGGATGGGGTGGGAATGAACGCGATGCCATAATGCTCATACCAATTATAATTGGATTAAGGAGGACGATTTGATCATGGGCTGCAATCTCGCAAATTCTTTAGTCTCTATACTATACAATTTTTTGATCATTCCAGTGACCGACCAGAATATTTTGACTAATTGTTTTTTATAAAAGTTCTGCATTTTAACTAAATTAGAACATATCGTAGCTCAGATCACTTGTATATAATGTCATATTGCTTAATCTGAATTTCCACTCCAGGCAATAAAATTAATTGCTTTTGTGATGTTCTTGCTAGACCAATATCGCAGCTCAGATCACTTCAATGTGTTAGCTCAACATCTCTACATGAACGGAGGATCCACTAGAAACAACTCTCACGACGAGAAAAGATCAGCGCTACATCACATGGATCCCATAGCTACACTTCGTGAATTCCATGAATAACTCGCACGATGTAAAAAGGGATTGGGGGCATTGCAAGTCTTTCCAAAAAAGAAAAAAGAAAAACAGAGAAGAACTAGGACTCAAAAGGGCATTTTCGGTTGATGTCGTTTAGGAATCAGTTGAGCTTTGTTTGTACCAAGCGTCTACCCCTCAAAAGCTAGAGAACTATGTTACAGTGTGTAATCTTAGCATATATACACTAGAAACACATCTGCCCCGAAATGCAAAATGCATTTGTGATAGAGAAAACCACTAGAAACACCTCTCATGAAGAGAGAAGATTGGTGTTTCATCACACCGATCCTATGTATGCACTTCGCAAATTCCACTGATAATCTCTCACAATTAGCCATGAGAAAATGCGATTTTGGAGGCCAAAGATGACGGGAACAAAACTTTTTGATCAAAGACAGAGTGTCAAATATAGCAGAGCTGTCGTAGTAGGAAAATTTTCTCAAACCAAAGATCAGAAAAGTCATTGATCAAGTATTGTCATTGATCAAGCAGCATCCCATGTACTCCTAAACCTGCCCTTTTGAATCGATGAAACAATGCATCATAACAAGCGAATCTTCTAAGAAACTGTAAAAAGAGGCCAAACCACGCAATGCAATTCTATGATTTGAACAATGAAAGAGAACAGCGAGAATTTCTCAAAAATTTTCAAGTTCAGACTTCATCGAAATGCAATGAGATGTTGTTTAGAATGAACTATGTTTTGAGGAGGGAATGCAGTAATAGCATCCATCAGCCGACCAATATCAATTGGGAAACCGAATGTTGTGTGTCGCAACCTATTTTTTGGGTTTACTATCTAAAACTAGGTTAATGGACTACTAAGTTTTTAAACTTAATCCGGGTTCTCCCAAGCCCATATCAAATCACGATTTAAGTCTAAATTTTTAAATATGCAAATGATTATTATCGAGGAGTCGCCACTAATCGGTTTAGTGTAGGTCAATTAGACATTAAGTAAAATAATGAGAGAATTATTTTACTCTTACGAACCAGAGACTAAGGTATGGGGACTTGATTACACTAGATTGTTTTAATGCCTTTTCGATATCATTTCCTTTTAATTTTCAAAAATGTTTTTTTGCAGGCAGCTGATTTATTTTAACCTGATTACTATCATGCACGTATGGTGACCACATGGATGCTCAACCATTATTAAATATTCAATAAAATAAATTGCATCAAAAGAAATAAACACACAAAGCAAGCAATTTTTTTTGGGTTTTCTTGAAATTAGAATTTTTATAAAACATGCATGAGTTAATTTTACTAATAAACAAATTCTAATTAAATGATCTTATTATACAAACTAATTAACATGCACCTAGTATTTTTGTATTTTTATTAAAATTCGGAATTAATAAAAACCCTAATTAAACTGTCTAAAAAAGAATAATTTTCTAATTTATTTTAGGGATTAATTTAACTTAACCCTATCCTAACTTAGAAAGCTATTTTTTTTTATAGAAAAATGAGATAATTAAAATGTGCAAAACCCTATTTATAAAGAATGTTATTTAGGTCTAACCCTAACCTATTTAAAAAAATTATTTAAAAATGCAATCCTAAAAAAATCACTAAACCTACATGTCTAATTTACTAAATCTATATGCTCATGCAAGATTTTGATTTTTTGATTTTTGATTTTTTAGTGTTTTTTAAGACAAGCAATATTATATCTAAAATAATAAAGACATTCATCAAATAAAGAATTAAAATAATCGAAAAAAATAACTCGTTGTCTCACAATGCTTAAATTAACAATTACTTTAACCCTAAGTATTACGACATAAAAAAGTTCAAAATAATTAAAAATCTGATCCGAAATCTTACGGGTCAAATTAATAATTATAATAATTTAATAATAAAAATACTATTAAAATGCCCAAAAATTAATGTAATTAAAAAAATATTCAATGTTTTACGAATCAAATTAATAATTACAATAATTTGGACAAAATCCCTCATATAATGTTAGAATATGCATAAAATGAAAATCACTTCCTATGCAATAATGTTGAAACTTAAAAAAACTAAAATAGCATAAAATAAATAAAAATACAAATAACAAAAGCCACCTAAAGGGTGACTTGGAAAGAGGAAGCCGCCGGTGGAGGTCGGCGCCGGGGAAGGTGATGGGCGAGCAGGTCGCAGGCGGTGCCGGCGCGGGCTGAGGCGTGGCGGCGGAGCTGCGGACGTCACTGGTGCAGGCGCGAGTGAGGCGGCGGGAGCAGCGATGGCAGCGAACAGTGGCGTCACGGGCTGCTGCAGGGGCGAGGAGGCGCGGCGATCAGCTCGGGCTGCTGGCGGAGGGAGGCGCGGCAGCAGTGGCGATGCTCGAGTGAGCTGCTAGTGGTCGCTCAGGCGAGGGGCACCGAGCGGCGGTGACTGGCAGCAGCGACGGCGGGCGTTTGGGTCGTCGTGTGCTGCCGGTGGAGGCGGAGCAGGGGCGTCGGCGTCGGGGCTTCTGGCGTCCGGCGCTACGGAGACGCGGAGGTCACTGGGCAGAGAGAGATGGAGCGAGCGTCGCAGCGACGGCAAGCGAGGCGGCGACGGTTGCAAAGGCGCGGCGGCCTCCGGCGCGGGGGCTTCGCGAACGAACGGCGACGGCTGGCAGAGGAGACGCCGGTGCGGTGGACGGCGCGGAACCGGTGACTGTGGAGGCGCGGTGGATCGGGCAGCGAGGAAGGGCGAGGAAGATGAACAGTATTTTTTGTTTTTGTTTTTCTCTCCTGACCTGCCTCTCGCGTCACTTCTCTCTCTCTCTGCACTTTTTCTCTTTTTTACTGACTTTTCCTTTCTTTTCTTGCAGGTTGTCAGGAGAGAAAACTCTTCTTGCACGGCAAAAAGGGGTTTCCTCTCTATTTTTTTTTTTTTCTCACTTTCAAGAATTCTCTTGCTCTTTTTTACCAATTTTTTTTTTTTTTTTTGGCGAATTCTTCCCTCCATTCTTTTATAAAGAAAACCTCCACTTACGTTTAGAAAGTTCGAAGCTACGCTTCCTTAATTGTGGGGATTACTGAATTTCAGCCCTGATGAGTATAATTTTTTGATATTTTCCCTTCAATTTATCAATCTGGCCATTATCCTCGCCGATTTTGGATTAAGTTTCCATTTTGACTTTTATTCTCTTGATTTTTTGATTTTTGGTTGGAAATTCGCTCCACATTTACCAAGATTAAATATCTAATTGAAGCAATAATAGCTAGTTAGAATTCTCACATTCCATGCATAATTGATCATCCCCTTATTTTCCATTTTTTTTTCACTTTATTTGTTCTGATGATTTTTTTTTAGAGATTAAAATTAATCCCTAATTTTTATGCAAAAAATCAATGACTAAGTCGCCAAAATTTATGCGTCAACATTGTGTTTACATACAAGATTGTATGGAAAGCTTGCAACTTTTGCTAGCTGTTAGGAACCCAAGACATTAGTCCTTCGATTCGTAGGCTTAATAGGGTTGATACATCTCCGTCCGACCCTTGTTGAGAATGGTTACTATTTTAAAAGGCTTCTTCTTGCTCTTTTGGCATGAAATTTCTTTTTTTCATTTGAATACCAAAAATGACACAGATAGTAGTCTCGTACCATATTAAGAGGAAAATATATCAATTGGCTCAAAATTTACTAATATATTGGATTCAAGCGATTTAAATTTCTAATCCTATTTAATTTCTGATTTTATATTGATCAAGAGCTTTCGTTTCTTGCCTTTACTCTAAATTTCCAACCATCCTTTTGATTTCCGTCCACATGCAAAGTCAAATCAAGTGTAAAATCTGAATGGTTTTTGATGGCTGTGACCCACCACTCGCCTTGGAGGAAAAGAAAAGAAAGGAAATCTCATCTTCATTGCAAAGATGGCCGGCCCAGCCCACGTAATTCTCAGGCTCCATGGGCCGTCTGGCGAAGTTTTAGGCCGGAATCTCTATCGGCTGTTGGATCTTTTCCAAGGACCGGGACGGCCCAATCCAATCCGGATTCGATTCGCTTCTATTTCGGATCCCCGATTTCCCTCCATTTTCATCCATTTTCATTTTTATTCCCCCGCGCTCTTTTATTTATTTATATTATTTATGTTTTGCTCTTTTTATTTATTTATTAATTTAATTTGCTCTCACATCATTGTGTTCAAAGAGGAAGAGGAAAGAGTAGATGGAGAAACAGACGAGTGGAAGTTTTCGGTTGCAACTTTGTTCTCTGTAAGTATGTTTTGATTGGGGATGAGGTTGTGCCTGGGATGCACGCAGGTTTGGTAGGAGCATTTTCTTGGTGAGAATTTTTGTCGAACGATTGGTGGGTAAATATTTGCTAATTGCTATGTGTTCAACCACGCTTTTGAAGTATCTCCTTGTGCTCAGCCTGTCTCTGTTTAATTGTGAAATTTGGATCCCGCTTTTCTCGAGTTGCCAGTTTGCTGGGGTGAGCCTGGCGGCAAGTAATTAGCTAGTTGATTGCTGGCTTACGTGCTAGTCCTAGATGATGGTATTGAGCAACTAAATAAGGGGATTTTCATTGTTTTTACATAAACTTCTTCGTTTAGTGCCATAATTATTGAATTTGTGTGACATTGTTGATTTAGCGGATGCACTATCTTGCAAATGATTTTTTTTTTTCCAGGGTTTGACACAATTACCTATTCACTGTTAACTTTCCATGGGTAATAATTCATTCAAGTTGGCGAGATTTGGAAGAGTTGCTTAAAAGATGTGCCTCTGGAACTCTTTAATGAATGAAGGTTGGGGTTTATATTCCTGTGGAAATTTAATGGTGCTCATGTGCAAACAAAGAGTGGGTAATAAGCACAAAGTTAACCTTGAGATATCCTCTCTGGCAAGGTGCTTGTATTTACTTATGGAAGTGAAATTAATTAATATCGTGAGTATTCAGCACCCAAGTAGTGCAAAGTGAGTTTCCAACAATTAGCATTGTGGCTTTCTCTCAAAAGATAAAAAATGGAGGAGATAGCAAACCCAATAGGTAGAAGTTGTTGAAAGATTACTGGATAACTTAAAGGAAGCATTTAACCAAGATTAATTATCAATAAGTATCTCCCTGATCCAAGAAGTCAATGTAAGATCACATGATGTTGCATCCTATCAAGAGCACTAATTGGAAGTTCTCATTAACGAAGAACGGAAATAACTCTTGCAGCTGAGTAGGAAAATAATGCACAAAGTTATGTGGATAAGCTGGACATTGTGGTACTATCTAGTAGGCAAGGCTGGTAATAGCAAAATATGTTGATGTACTTTTACAGGATGAACCCTGCCTTTGGAGTTGAAGTAAACATGTGTGTGAGAATTGACAAATAGAGATCCTTACTCTGTGATGACAGAGAAAAGGCATATTGTTTAAGTTAAGCAGTTCTATTTTGTTTTATTATCTTTTCAGGGTTTAGTGAAGTCGGTAATCGGTGCTCCACTTTGTTTTTATTCTGGTTAGTAGATTTGTCTTAAGATTTGAGTTCTCTTGTATAGGGATAAATTCTTTTTGTTTTAGATGGATAGTTATTTCCTTGGTGCCTTACTTCTTATACCTTTTACACGACAATGAAACAGGGGAGAAAAGAAGTTGAGATTGGGCGCCAGAGGCGTGAGTCAAAATACTAATCAACTGAAGATGAACGATAAGTATGAGTTGTACCTCTCCATTCCAATAAGAGTTTCTTGTGGATTTTCTCCCTTGCATGAACACAGCATGTATCAGGTTTGCTGGTGGCAAAAGGAATATTAAACAAGTGGGAACCAAGATTATTGTGTTCAGTGGTATACTGATTCTTGGGGCATGAATTTTTGTCTTCCTAGCTCAAAGCACTCTTTGCCTTCCTCGTCAAGTGCTTGAGTCAAAATTATTTGATGACACTGATACTTGGATATTCATACCTGTTGTTTTTCCTGTATATAGTTACTCCCAAACTTTCTTGTAGCAAAGGAAGTATCTTACACTCCTTTGATATGAGCAAATTAGATTGTCGAGATTAACCAATGTCCAGATATTTGCCTTTTTATCTCTGCTTTTGTGTGACAAGCTGGTGGAAATTTTGCTCTTCATTGAGTGTATTTCATTGTTATCCTATGCTGAATGCTGATAAGTTCCTCTGGATTAGTCAGAGCATTATGACTGGTTGCTATTTATTATACCTGTACCAGATTTTTACCTTCATGATTGTTATTAGGATTGCTAACTGTATAGGAGGCAATTAAAAAGATGCAAGTTTCGCATTGACAATCATTCCCAAATTGGATTAGGAGTAAGACCATTGGAGATGTAGGATGGGATTCCTAATCCCAGTCTACCTACTTTGCCTATTTAATTAGGACTCAACCTCATAGTAAATCAAAATAGGCCCCATTTCTTGTCATGCATGACCAATTGTACGTCTGAAACAATATCTAAAGGCTGAACCTGCTTATTGGGGCTAACTTTGGGGATTGAACTATGAGGGGATTATAGATAAAATTGGGGTGTTGCCCTCATCCTGAATTAGATTGGATGGAAGATTTAATAGGTGGTTGTGGCAAGGCTGAAAATACTTTCCATGCAGACTTGGGAGAGTCCATATGCTTCCACCTGTATTAAAATTAACCTTTTATTGCTGGAGTTGGATGTGAGCTCTACTTTCATGAGAGCTTCGGTTGGGGCATATGGGAGGTCCGCTGTGCCTCCACAACCAGCAGTGCAGAACAATGCCATCACCTTTGTGCTGCAACCATCTCTTCTTGCTATGGAATTTTTTTTTTTTTTTTGGGTCAAAGTATATAGCTCTTCACCTTGTCTATGTCTTTCACCCTCCTCTCTTCTTCTTTTCAATGCCATCATCTGGCTTTTTTTTCATTTTGTTTTCTTCTTTTCTTTTGCCATCATCAGCAGTGCAGTCTTATGATTATTGATCCAAAGTGTGGTCCAGTTTCAAACATTTGGGATTGATCTTAACAACAGTTACCTAAAGGGTTTTATTTATATGGACTTATACTGCAGTGATTGGCTCCCATATGTGTACTGATTAGATCTTATACTAATGTTTTGTGTAGTGCTAATATGCCATCATGTACGACTATTTGAAAAACGAATCTCATTGGCATATCTATATGGGTATTGGTTCTGGGCAATCTCTAGAGATGCTAGAACTCAGGCCTGGTGCTCATGCTGTTTGCAAGTTTTTTCAATTGGCTGGGATCCTCATGATTGTATTTGTATTGCACCTTGCTATTACCCCTTTAATTCCTTTTTTTACTCTATTTTCTTCCTAGATGAATAATTTTTCTTGTTGTTAATCAGATAGTTCGACTGAAAGTCATAATTGTGCTTTAGAGATAATCAAGTAATGAATTAATTTGATGGTGATACTTAACTCTATTGCTGCTGGGAAGGTGAAAATGTGAAATCAAACTCTATTGCAGCCCATGTTCATGAGCAATCTGTTTTGGTTTCGTGGTTTCTAGAGCTAGTTTCATTATGTAGCTATATGTCGAAATTGAGAGAGTGCGGTTGATAAAGAAACCGGCAAAAAGCAAAGGCAGAAGGTTTTATAGCAGAAGCTGCTGATTTAATACAAGAAATTGCAGGAGCTAGAAGTTGAATTCTGGTGTCTTTGATCTTGCAATTGGTTTTTCCTTGTCCAACATTATGAGTGATTTGAATTGCTGTGGAAAATTTTGGAGCATTGGCAAATACAGAGAAAATTGCCTTTATCCTTGAGCATGTACGGAATTTTTGTATTGCTTTTAGCTGTTTATACTCTCTTACTATGATCAATTTTCTGATGGATGGTTTTGCAGGTTCTTTTAAGCTTAGATCGCCAGGACTATGTCCATGCACAGATCCAGAAAATCAGCCCCCTGGTGTTTGATGCAGATCCTTCCAAAGAGAAGAAAAAGCCTATAGAAGGGGAAAGTATTGTGGAAGAAGCGCCAGCTGATATTCTGTCACTTCTGGAGCTGAGACGGATATAATAAGAACCCACAATATGGTGAATCAGTGCTTTACTTATTTACTATTTTTAACTAGAATTTTTTTGCCGATCAAGTGCTACCTGGTATTGAGGTTGTGGCTCAAGCCATGGTTTTAGTCATCTGTCGCATTCTCTTTTTCCTTTCTTTCTTATTGCAAACTCTGATGTTAGAAATGTACTTAATGGATTTGAACACACATCTTACCTCGCATTCATGTGGTTAATGATGTAATTATTACTCTCATTACAATGGTTTGCTATATGGCGATAGTGAGATTCCATCAGCGAAGGGGAAACCCAGAGAATACCAGTGAAGCTCTTTCATATGAGGCTTTGTCAAGTCTTCCCTGACTTTTTCAAGGCACGGCTGTTCATTACGTGATTTAATTAGTCGCAGGTTCTAAGGAAAATCTGCTGGTACTTGGTTCGGTCACCACATGATCGGTTGCAGTCAAGCCTTTGTAATACTTTAGAAGCTAAAAATGTCTCAGAAATTCCCCATATCAGGTACATCTTTGAATTGTTTCTAGTATTTGGTTGTACGTTTTCTTGCGATAGGTTGATAATCTGGGATAGAATTTGGTTGGCCGTGCCTTTCTTATTTTAACGCAGTTTGCAGTTGAAACAATTGGTCACAATGGAGGTTATCCAGTTAACTGCTTTTTGGAGTAATTTCAGGGATAAATTTGAGAATGAGAAAACCATGCTCGAAGGTGCACTTGTTGAGGAGGCAGCAGAAGATCTTAGATAGAGAATACGCAAACATGTAATTACAGAACTTGACAACGCCGCCTGCTGTTTTGTCTGTCGTGCTCGACTGTTCTTTCACAGGCTGTCCAGAACAAACCAACGCCCCTGCATCAATCCAAGCGAGTGCAAGACGGCTCCTGTAACGATGAATCTTCATCAACATAAGCGGATTTAATGATGCTTTATGAATAACGCTTTTTATAGGTTCCAGCTTTGGTGACATATCAGCCCAGCAAATCTCTGAGAAGCTTTGCAGCCCCTTAGCCATGTTCACTCAAGTTCTCCGTAGAAGTGTGCTTTCGTGATCTAGGAAGTGAGTGAGTCATAGTGTTGTAAAAGGTACACGTTTTATAGAATATCTACTGAGCTTTACGTAAGAGTAGCATCCTCTACAGACGGTAAAATCTCGAGGATTACTCAGCCTTGTTGTGGGAGGACTAGGTTAAGTGGAAGTTCGATTCAGTACAAATCTGTTTTGCATCTCTTCAATCTCTCTTAACTCCTTTATTGTCATTTGGATACAAGGTACTGCATGCGTGATAGTTTTCCTCCTATAGCAATACATGATCCACGTTCTTCTTGAAAAAAAAAAAAATTAATTTTCTTAAAACAACCAATTCACTCTCTTATACCAAGACACTATTGTACAAGTTTTCCATGAAAAAGTTTCAATTTTCTTAAAATAATCAATTCACCCTCTCTCAATTGTTGCGTTAATCATTTCATTAATCTCTTTATACTCTATTTGTGTTTGTTAATAAGAGCAATGAAAAACCTATCTCACTTACCAAAATGAATCTCTTAAATAATCCTTTCTGGATGACCAATTTAGTTAGTGGGAAATTACTAAAATCACAATATCCTATTCTTCTTGCCTAATTAAAGGGGACTCACATACCATCATTGACATTTAATGGCATTAGAATTTAATAATTATCTCCTCTAACATTATAAAGTACAATGAAAAAAAAATGAGGAAACCTCTTTGAAGCTTCTTGTAGTTGTAGCTACCTATTGAAAAGAACAATGCCTGTAGCTTAAAGAAAAGCTTCAACATTCATAATGTTAGGACGGATTTTGGTTAATATGGAAATGCTTTAATTAAATAATGAATTTGTGTTCCAAAGTATCCAATCTCACATCATCAAAAAGATGGAAATTTGATCGGGCTGAACCTAGCTCTGGAGAATCAATAGGGTAGAGAGCCGGAAAATATAAGCTGACCGCTTATATAAAATAGTCGGGCACAAGGTGCAACTGCTTGATTACTTGAAGGCCCATTAAACACCACATTCCTATTCCCATTCAGAACAGTTTCAAATATGAAAATATCCTTTCTCAACCAACTATGCAAACTCTTAAAAGGATTGAGCTTCCAATTTATGTTGACGTAATTAATATGAGGCCCAAAATATATTTAACCTTTGTGTCACCTTCTATAAAGCTGGACAAACCAGACATTTTTCAAATATTATTCTATCGCATTGGTCAAAATGAACAATTTTTTTTATTAGAGAGATGTGCATATATCTTTGGTTTTCTTTCGTATTCCAATTTCAAACCTGCTCAAGTTGCACAACCCATGGAAGGTCCAGAAGCAGCGTAAGATGCTCTCATTTTATCATCTTTTTTCTTTTTTTTTTTGTGAATAATTTCTACCGAGAAGAAGGTAGAATTAAGGCTCATTTGTAGTCATCAATCCACGGAAATCGTGCATCCATTTCTTGTGGAATTTGCGTTAGTGTTGATTTTAGGGTTAATACCTTGAAAAACTCCAAACTGATACACCTATGATAAATTTACCCCAAATTATTTTTTTGACCATGAAAAATGCCAAATTTGTACACCTGTAACAAATTTACCCCGACTCACCATAAAAAAAACTCTAAACTCGTACATTTATAATAAATTTACCCCAAACTAATTTATTCGATCACAAAAAATCCCAAAATAGTAAATTTGTGACAAATATACCCTCCGCTAAATTGGATTAATACCATAAAAAAAATCACAAAAATTGTAAACTGTAACAAACGGAGCGTAAAATCTCAAATTAGTATATCAGTTAACTGTCACGTGTCATTTAACTTAATAATTTGACAATAAAATTTAACGAAAACTGACATATGGTAAATTTGTCACAAGTGTACTAATTTGGGGTAAATTTGTTGAAAGTATACAAGTTTGGGGTAAATTTGTCAAAGGTATACAAGTTTGGGGTTTTTGGTGATCAAAAAAATAGTTTATGGTAAATTTGTCGTACCAATTTGAGATTTTTTAGTATATTAACTCTTAATTTTATTCGTCTTCCCGAAATATTTAGTTGTCGATTTTCTTTTGTGGGTCTGATCATAATAACATTTTGGACCCCACATCCATAAAACCAAATAATGTGAGCACAGCATGGAGGTGATGAGGGTTTCGAGGAAGCTCGCTCGAAAACCCACGGGAAGTTTCTTGCATCTTATGGGAGAAAATTCATGGTCAGCTCATGACCCTTTCTGGTGCAATTTGCCAAGTGATTTTCGTGAAAAAATGTCATGAAATTGAAATCGAAATTAGCTGGATGTCTAACATTTGAAAAAAAGTAGCACTTGACTAGATCGGTTATCATCCAAAAAAAAAAAAAATCGCTTTCATTTCGTCATATAAATAAGCAATGCAAGATAATAATTTAATTAGTAGGATTTGTGCAATGACATACATTCAATTTAACAATCAATGTTTAGGTAATGACCTATATTCGATTTTTATTTTTAGCAAACATTTCCATTCCATAACTGAAGTGATATTCTATTAGTTCTTGTGAACAATTATCTAGATATAATTGCAATCTCTTTATGTAAAAACCCTAATTTGAAAATCTTAAAAGTTTATTGGTTGATGTAGGACAAGTTGCGACTAGTTTCCTAGAATGAATCAATCAACAAATGAATAGAGTTTAGCATGGCATTCATCAAAGTGAATAGATAAAGGTCGGTCCGCTACAAGCAAGAGCTACGTACAATCTAGCGTAAATTATGTGGATAGGGATTTTTTATAGCAATGCCACGGGTTTTAATTATAAATACCGGTGAAGAGCAGATGCTGCTGAAGATGCATTTGTCCAAGTCTTTAAGTTAGCTTTGGAATTATTCTTGTCAATCCTTCACAACCTTTACTGAAATTCACTACTCTATTCCCTCCCTGTTTAGTCACGCCAATTTTCCCAAACTCCTCACTTGGCTCGTGTGCTTCACACTACTTTACCCTTCTGTTTTAGCATGCAATAACGTAATTGTGCTATCCTGCTCGCTTCACCTTCCCATTACACTTCCCCGATGATTCCGTTTATTAATGGAAAAGCAAGTCAAGTCAATCAAAGCACCTGTGTGGGGGCACACCCCTTCCGCATAATGCTAATGAAATTATGCGTGCAATAACCCACGTACAGTGATTGCCCTTTGCTTTTTATTTTCTAATTGTTCTATTAATAGAAAAAGCAAGTCAAATTGAAGTCAAGTCATTACTTCCGAAAAAGAGCGCCTTCGTAGGCTCTACGCCCCTCCCGCGCAATCCCGTGGAAATTATGCGTGCAATAATTGCCCGCGTAGAGTGTTGCGATGTCATTTCTTTCTTAACTTCATCATCTTTCTTTTTATTCTATTCATCATCCGAAAATACTCAGGCGCACATCCATGTTTTGCATCATATCAACACTTGGTTACGGTAATACATCGTGATGTCATAAAACAATTTTATTTTACATTATATTCTCATTCTTAATTATTATGACGTCGTAATACAATACGTTGCAATATACGTACCATATATTCTCATATCTTTCACTTTTTTGGGACAATCTAGTAGTGGCTTTAAACTTAACAATTTTATTATGCTCAATTGATAGTTGACACTAACAAAATTTTGATTGAACAGTTGATGACACAAATTAAATAGACGGATGACATTGAAACACTTGCATTGGATGGATGACAAGGGATATGGCATGATCGATGTGCGAAAACACGGATTCAAAAAACGGCCCCATCTTCCTCATAGTTTTTAGAGGCCCTAAAATCGATATTTCTTTCTTTCTATTTTCTGAATTTTTGCCCCCACGATTCGGCATGAAAAGAAAAGCAATCAACAGCATGACTTTCGGTGCACAATAGTCTTGTTAATTTTCAGGCAAAAAAAAAAATCTTATTAATTTCAACCATTGAAATTATAATCAATATGAGATTCACATAATTGGCTCATCTAAATGAATACTCGAAGAGCAATTTTTACTTATACACAAGAAAATAATTTTTATACTAATTAGTATTTTCATACGTGCTCATGCCTTTAGATTACAACAAAAATCATCGTCATTCATGGCGCGCATGACAATCATTTTGTTCCGTAAATACTTTTCGGAACAGAAATAGATTTTTCTATTTCTATTTCTATAAGAGTTTCTAAGCAAAAATAACCGTTTGATAACGACACAAAATTTCAACTCTAAAAATAGAATTTCGTTTGATAACGACACAAAATTTTTCCTTTCGGATCGGCGGCGCAGCTGGCGACCGGCGGCAGGCAAAGGCGGCCGGCGACCGGCGGCGGCCGGCGACCGGCGACCATCGGCAGCGGCGGGAGTCGGTGGGCGACCGGCACCGACGGACAGTGGTTGGCGGCAATGAATGAAGGACTGTTGACGAAGATGAGAAAAATTTTTATTTCTCATTTATATTCCAAAAATAGATAAGTAAAAAATTTCTACTTCTAATTTCTATTCCAAACCTATTTCTCGGAATAGAAATCTATTCAAGAAATAGAAAAACGGAATAAGTTTATCAAACGGATTTCTATTTCAGAAATAGGTCTGGAATAGAAAATTTGTTTCTAGAATAGAAATCAGAGGTTGTCATGCACCCCCTAATTCTTTCGAACTTGTCTTTTTACAGTTCCATCACCACATAATAGCCTTATGATTTCTTCCTTGGGAATTTCGTACACAGAGAAAATAAATTATTTTCTTTTTTATCCAGTAATACTTATTTGGGCCTACTTCGACAGGACACTTTCGGGAGACCGGTCTATTAGGAATCGGTCTTGTGGATTTCGAAAGAATTTTTTTTATTTCTTTTATTTGGAAGCATTCTTGAAAATGAGACGAAATTATTTATATTTCTTTTGAGTATGTTCTCCTTAAATTGTAGTCATTTTTTGATTGATGGTAACCAATTGGATAAAGAGAGCATGTAATTACAATTGCAAAATAAATGTTGAACAACCTTATAAACTATCAAGGAACAAAAAAAGATATACTTATATATGAAAATGAGAAGCTCAGGGTATCCTAATACCTACTCTCTATTCCTCGAAACTCACATATTTTTCTATTTTAAACAAAAGAAAAGAAATATTTATGGGGTCCGGAATAATAATGGAATTGAACGTTATTTTCTAACTTTTTTTATGTAACTACTTGCTATTTTAAAAATATCCACCGTACAAAATGACTGCAAGACGATTATGACATGGAGAATGATTAGCTCCTAGGAGTAAGCAAAAGCAACTGGGATTTTTGTGTCTTCTGGATGAGTACTAAAAGATCTCTCTTGAAGCTATTTCTCAAATTAGATTCTCTATGCCACACCATACTTTTAAGATAGCATAGTCATCACACCTTTATCCCAATCACATCCACATCTCTCCTCAGAATTAATTTTTAACATTTTGCATGACCTTTCTTTTTTTATTAACCTACCACAAATAATTATTCTCAAGTAAGAGTTGCACACATTAAACCGAGTTTTAATTTATTGACTTCTTACTCCACAAATTCAATATATTATTGAGTTTGAATTCAGAATTTGGATGGCAATGTTTTGAAGCACAGTTTACGAATGTGGAATCATTAATTTTTAATCAATAAATGGCTAATAAATGTATATTGAAAGTCTGTTTTTTTTTTTTTTTTTGGTCGGGAAGGTAAATACATTGATTTTATCGCAAGAATTGCTCTTAAAATATCAATCATACTTAATGCATGACTATAATAAAATTAACAGTCCAAAAACGGAAGAAATGCAGGCCCCACCTCGAGAAAACTAGCCTAACAAGTCACTATCAAGAAACTCCATTTTAGATATACATATATATGGTGTTAATAGAAAAGTATTAATGACAAATTTTTTTTTTGCTCTGATTACATCCTGGATTTCAATTTTTGCCCAATTATTAAAAGCGTCATTGGAGAAAACAAATACAATATACAATGTGAAAATTGCATTTCATGTTTTTTCCTATAATATCTTTTGCATTCTGGAAACTTCTATCGCTGCATCCCAGCAAAAGTAGAGAGCTCATCTTTTCTGGGAATTTGAATAGGAGCATACTATAAATTGGGATTTAGTCTAGGAAAGGGCGTGTAAATAGTAACTTTTGCATCTGATTGGCCATTTGAAAATTTAAGTAGAAAGATCAGGAAAAATTATAAAATAAAGGCTTGGAGCATGACATGACAATTATTTTCTGGGAGTCTATTATTATCATGAAAAAATAATTTTGGTATACCTATACCTTAGAGCATGACGTGAAGGATTTCATGATTTAGGCAAGTATGGTTTCGAGTACGTAATATGTCATAAGTCCATGACAAAAACCTGCGTTCTCCATTTTGGTTGTGTTTTATTAAATGAATAAAGGCTGTTGTTATTTCTTCTCTTGGTCAATTAAATAAAGCCAGATTTTAATGATTTGCTGTTGCCTGCTTGCTCCTATTCGAATTTGCCCCTTCGAGAAGGACTCAAATGTAACACTTTTGAGTTTTGCCATTTTGCACAAACCAACCTGAATTAATATTCAATGAAGGCAATTTCCCTGTTCATAACGCCAATCTAAATTTATACAATATTCCTGCAGTTACGAGGAACGTATTGTAATCCGAATTAGTTAGCATATGTAAAGAATTTAATCAACTTGAGGCCTTATTTGGGTGGACAGTCTTATGGGAAGAAGGCAAGGCCGCCCTGCATTCAGAAGGCGCTAACTAGATTGTAGGATGTCAACTTTTTCTGATTTTTCGTTGGAACAAGCAGTCAGCGTTTTGAGAAACACTTCACTTCTTGGCAAGTGGATTTAATGGAAACATTCTCTTCATTCTTCCTATGGAAAGAGGGATCCGTTTTCTCCCTCTCGTTTTCTTGACATGAATGACGGTCATGAGGTTTTCCGTTTTGCCAGTATAATTGATAGGAACATTTCTTGTTATTAATTGCTCTCCTAGATAGATGATATGCTTCCCTGCGGACCTTACTTAACCCTCTTTCCGTTCACTCTCTTCGTCGATTTCCACATTTAAGCATGTATTGAAGGCTGACTTCTTACACCCCCTCTTATACGGTTGGATTTGGAAGAGACACATCTACTTATATTAGGAGCTTGCGGGAGATTGCAGGTCATTGAATGCATACCATGATGCTTCAACTGCTGCTAGATGACTTAACTTGTCGAGGATGAAAAAAGACCGTGGAAAGTGGTTCAGGATGGCAAAAGTGCAATTGCTTTTAGATTCAATCAAGCCCATTCTCAGCTGATTAGCCATGATACATGTTCGTTTTGTTCTATTGGATTATATTGTCCTTCAAGGCAGGATATGTTACAAATGCTACTGTCAAGAGAATGGCTTGTCATGCTAATATTAAGTGGCTATTCAACTATCAATAATCGCATTCACATCTATACAAGCACGGGGCACTGCTCAGGGAATGTCCCACTCTCCCTTCACGTGATGCACGAGTTTTGCTGACCGAACATATGTGACAATCTTTGCCAGCCCAATTCCAACCTGTCCACTCGTCGGCCGAAAGAAAGAACCTGTTCAACTATTGGGCATCACAACATGATCGCACGGCTTGTAATGATGTCTTACTTGACCATGCAAAAGTGGTTGTGAGATCGTTATGGTCTATAATAAGGCAACTCTAAATTACTTGACTCACTTTGCTCTTGCTTTTTGAGAGGAAACCTTTGAAAACTCTTTTAACCAAGACCGTTATGCTTCCTTTAATTCACGTCTCATAGTCTTAAGCTGCATGCCGTTTTTCAGGTGTATTCTGGATAATTTTAGTGTTATTTTGTGTTCCCAAGCATAAGAAATTCTTCTATTTAGTATCTAACAAGACACAAGGGCAAAACGTATATTTATGCTTTGTCTGGGAAGGAGGGGAAGAGGAGCAAAATGAAGTGAATTTTGTAACCTTTACGAGAAGAAGTGGGAGGAAATTCATAATTTTTCTCTCTTCCTTTACTCGATGTATCCAAGAAAAGCAGCTTTTCCTTTATCATGAAGGTGCTTGCTTGCTAAATAGACCACAAGCATAGGGTAAATCATGCGTTGTTGCTATCATAGGAGTCATTATCAATTGAAATCAACTAAACATTAATTTCATTCTTCAAATGCGTGGAACTTCACTTGACTTCCAATTGATGCATATCGGCCATTATCCACAAGATGCTCCGATGAACAATTGATGTGTCCATTCATGTGGCAAAATGTATTATGGAGACGGACATATGAAGTTGATCCTTGGAAGGCGGAGGTGTTGCGCAACCTGGCAATTCAGTCATTCGAATCCTCCCCTCCAGCTTGTTCTGTCTATATGTTTTAAGAGGAGGAGGATCTGACGGCACAAAGGAGTTTGTAGACCAACTAATGGACTAGTTTAAGAAAGAAAGGAATTCTACTGCACAGTTTGCTTGGAGACTGAAAGGAATAATAGGGGAGAGGGGTACTGACGGCCATGTGACCGTCAAGTTTCCAATTAGTACATGTTTGAAGTGCTTGGCATCGTGGGCCTGAGATTTTTTATTTTGTCGTGGATTCTCTTTTGCGGTTCTGAGCCGACAGCTTTTGTATTCTCTTGAACGTTGGAGAATGATATTCACATTCAGGTCCCCACATTCATATGACAGGATAAAGTGAGCACAGCACCTTTCGGTGGATGAGGTGATGAGGGTTTCGAGGAAGCTCAATCTAGAGCCCTTGGGAAGTTTCTTGCATCTTTATGGGAGCAAATTCATGATTACTTCATGACCCTTTCTAGTGCGATTTGCCAAGTGTTTTTTGTGGAAAAGGTCATTAAACTGATACCGAAACCAGCTGAATGGGTAACACTTGGAAAAACGTAGCACCAAAATACTGAATAGATCTTCTGTCATCCAAAATAAACTAAACATTCACTTCATCATTTTATAGGCAATGCAAGAAAATAATTTCACTAGCGGAATTTATACAATAACATACATGCAATTTAAGAACCGATGTTTAGGCAATAATCATATTCGATTTTTAATTTTGGCAAGCATTTCCATTTTTAATTTTGGCAAGCATTTCCATTCCATAAATGAAGTGATATTCTATTTGTTCGAGTAAGCAATTATCTAAACCACTGGGGGTTCGCCCCAATGGCTACCCTTTTAACTTGGAAGGGGGAAGTGGGGGGTTCAAATCCTCATCTTCTTAGGGGGATTGGGGTGGAGACGATTTCATTTCAGGAGTGGATTTCGATTCCCATGCCCTACAAGGAGGCATGGCAAAAGTCTGAGAGTGAGTGTTAGAGTAGGATTAGAGTAGGATCAACATAAAAAAAAAAAAAGCAATTATCTAGAAATAGTTGCAATTTTTTCATGTAAAAAACCTCTTTAAAGAATATGAAAAGTCCATCCTTATTGATGTGGGTGAAGTTGTAAATGATTTCCTAGAATGGATTGACCGCAAATGAATAAAGTTTAGCCCGGCATTTATCAAAGTAAATAGATAGAGGTCGGCCTGCTATGAGCAAGAGCTACGCACAATCTAGCATAACTTATGCTGATATGGATTTTTCATAGGAGCAGAGCTAGTTTCAATTACAAGTACGGGTTAAGAGCATATGCTGAAAATACATTTGTCCAAGTCTTTGCATGTTGATCCTTCACAACCTCTGCCGAAATTCACTACAAAATTCCAAAGATTCCCTGCTCAGTCACACCAATTTCCCAAATTCCTTGCGTAGCTTGTGCTTCATATTACTTTACCCTTCTGTTTTAGCATGCAGCGACGTAATCGCGGTGTCCTGCTCGCTTCACCTTCCCATTATATTTCCCCAAAGACTCCATTTATCGATGGAAAAGCAAGTCAAGAAAGTCTTGCTGGATTTCAAAGTTCAATCAAAGCACCTATGTCGGTGGCACGCACCTTCTGCATAATGCTGATTGCTTCGATTGCGCACAGTAGAAAAAGCAAGGACAAAGAGCATCTTTATTGCAAGTGGCTTTTCTTTTCTACTTTTTTGTTAAAAGGAAGGGACAATTATATAAACAGTTTCCGAACTTTAACCCAATATGCAATTTGATCCATAAACTTTTAATCTACTCAATGAGATCCTTGAACTTTAAGTCAATGTGCAATGTGGTTCCTGAGCTTTTAATTTGTTCAATGCAATTTTTGAATTTTTGGTACATATTTAATCTAATCCCTGAACTATATGAAAATGTTCAGTGTAGTTCTTAATCTTGAATAATTATTGAAGGACTACATTGAATATTTTTATACAATTTAGGGATTGGATTGAACTTTAACCCAAAGTTCAGGGACCGCATTGAATAAATTAAAAGTTTATGGATCAAATTGCATATTAAGCCAAAATAGGGACTATTTGTATCAATTTCCCAGGAAGAAAAAGCAAGTAAAGTCAAGAGGCACCTACATAGGTTCCCTGCAACTTCCGCATAATGCTGTTAATATTAAGCGTGCAATGACTACGAATTCTTTAAGCACTTTGCAGTCAGTTTTCTTCAAGCATGCTCAATAAGGACAAACAAAGCTTAACAATATGCAAAGGAAAAAATGCACTTTGGCGGAGAAGCCGGTGGCTGAAAATGTTAGCATGAAGTAAAAAGCTAAACACCAAATGAAATAAAAAGGTAATTGGCATTCACTTAATAATTATTCGACTGCGCAAAGAACCCTATGGCTATAATCCCACAATTCCATCCACTCGGCAAGAGCCAACTTTAATGCCTTGTGACATAATAAAATGGATTTAAAATAACACAACAGCTCAATTAGTTATTGATTGTACAAACAAGATCGTTGTAATTTTCTAATTTGCTCACAAAATCTATAGTATTTACTATCAATTAATTATCAGTTGTCTCGACTATTCTCATATACTATAGATTCTTCCGTCATTATTGATATATTAAATGTCTAGATATGCTTGTAGCTTCATTCCAATCGGGATACAAAGTCTCACCCAAATCCACTCTTTCCTAGAATGTGTTTACTAATCTTCGGCTGACCTTATACTCCGGGCATCAACATTGCTCGGTGGTTTTCTTTTCAATTTCTCATTTACTTGGAAAAGCAAGTCAAGTCAAGGAGCACCTGCATATAGGTAGGTTCAACGCACCTTCCACATAATGACGTAGAAAGTGCGCCTGAAATAATTGCCCTTTGCTTTTTCTTTTCTAATTGTTTTATTAATAGAAAAAGCAAGTCAAGTCAAGGTGCACCTGCATATGTAGGTTCAACGCACCTTCCACCCTGAAATAATTGCCCTTTGCTTTTTCTTTTCTAATTGTTTTATTAATAGAAAAAGCAAGTCAAGTCAAGGTGCACCTGCATATGTAGGTTCAACGCACCTTCCACATAATGACGTAGAATGTGCGCCCGAAATAATTGCCCTTTGCTTTTTCTTTTCTAATTGTTTTATTAATAAAAAAAGCAAGTCAAGTCAAGGTGCACCTACATATGTAGGTTCAACGCACCTTCCACATAATGACGTAGAAAGTGCGCCTGAAATAATTGCCCTTTGCTTTTTTCTTTTCTAATTATTTTATTAATAGAAAAAGCAAGTCAAGTTGAAGTCATGCTCGCTTTAGAAAAAAAGCGCCTACATAGGCTCTATGCCCCTTCTGTGCAATGCCGTGGAAATTATGCATGCAATAATTGCCCTTTCCATGCAGCATATATGAAATATTGAGGATGATGTGTTTCTTCAGCTACTCTTATCAAATTTCAGATTTGCTGGAAGTTCTCTTTACATTGTCTCTTCCCATTTTCAATTTACTATTGATGCTCCAAGTGGCAACTTTTTTGTCTAATTTGTTTTCGCTTTTATCTTCTAACTAGCGAAGCATAGAAATCATCACATATTTCCTACTAATTTCAATATTTGATTGATTTCATCAATCATTTGTTCTTTGAAATCCCTTTTCCTTACAAAGGAAAATGTGAAGGGTTTGATTATCATGTCATAAAGAAAAATGGGAAAAGAGTGACTCATATGGAAAGCATTGAATAGTTCTTGAACCTTAATTTGTTTCGTGGAAAATGTTTAAATGGAACAACAAAAATATGGTTCACTAAGTTTTTTATTACAATTTTATGGAGATCTCCAAGTCTAATAAGTATTAGATGTATCGCAAACACTCATGGAAGTATGAGAAGCAACTTAAGTGAAAAGTCATCATCTATTCTTCACTCCAAAAACTGATTACTTCATTGATGTTAGGGTGTAGGGCTTTGGATACTTCATTTGTTTTCATGTTTGCAAATTAAGTGTACAAAAAGCCTTATGTTGAATATGACAATCCGAAATTACATCAACTCAAATAATATAAAAGAGAATATGCCACAAATAGGAATTAGTTGATTAGGAACCTCACGTGTTCAATTATACACTTGAGTTGATATAATGTTTATACCTATGAGTAAAGAAGTGAGTATATGCTCTTAAGAGGTTTTATGAGCTAAGCTGGTTGTCAGAGCGCCAAAAGTAAGCTAATACTATATAGCTATAAAACAGTAGGTGTCAACGTAATCACCCGTTGGTGTCGTGTTTAATTCAATCCCTCTCCATTTAATAGCTTCAATTTTTCAAATCACATCTTCTAATGCTAAATAAGCTAACATTGAATCCTCCTCTATTGTGCTGTGAAAAATTATATTTTGGTGAAGTCCCCGTGGGCCGAGAATATCAACATGAAATAAAAAGTCTAACAAAAGATGACATAAAAAGGGGGGAAAATATCACTAAATTAGGGAAAAGAACACTAGAAGTGCCTTAACTTGTGTACGTCACTCGATTTAGTGTTACAAATTTTCGTTGGCTCACTTAAGTGTCACTTTTTTTATTAAAAAAAAATCATTTAAGTATTAGCTCCTATTTGAGTCACCAAAAATATAATGTGGCAATATTTTATTAATTTCTCTATCTTATGTGGCTTATTGATGTGCCCAGTTAGCATATAATCTCTAAACAACATTGTATAACAAGTTAAAAAGTGATCACTTCAGTGCCATTCGTTGTAAAAAAAAAATGACCACTTCAATATCAATTGTTATTAAAAAAGTATCACTTCAGTAACAATCTTAATGAAAAAGTGATTACTTCAGTGCCAAAAAACCCCAAACGACGTTGTATAGCAAATTAAAAAGTGATCATTTCAATGCCGGTTATTATAAAAGAATGATTACTTCAATACCAATCGTTGTTAAAAAATGATCACTTTAATGCCAAAAAAGCCAAAGTCACGTCATTTCCCTAGTCGAAATTTTTTGTTGGAGGTATTTAAGTACTCTAGTGAAAAGTTGTGATACTAAAGTGTATGCTGTACGCAAATTAAGACATTTCTAGTGTTATTCTCCCCACTAAATTATTATTTGATTACGGAGACTTGTTAGCTGAATTTACTAACGCAATACCGAAATAATAAAATTGATGTAAAATGTTAAAAACTATTAATTGTGGAGGGTAACGGTTTGATAACTTTTAAGCAAAGTAATATGAAGAAATCTAATTTTAGAAAATTATTTTGAAAAAGATTTATTTTGGAGTTACTTTCCTAGACGAGTAAGAAAAGGTAATGCCTCTTGCAGCTTTTCAGCAACAGAGTCTTGTACATTAGCACGGGGATAGGCTCCAAGCTAGGTAGTATGGACACGGTGACACGGAGACGCGACACGACATAATACGATACGCAACACGTTATTTCTAAAAAGTAGAAAATTTCAACACATTCCGACACGTTAAATATTAAATAAATATTTTTATATATACATGATTAAAATTTATTCAAATTCATAAATAAATAAATAATAAAAAAAGCTTACAATAAATCTATACTAATAACATGTATTAATAAAGTTATTCAACGTACGCAAAGGCTCTCGATCCGTTTCTCTCATTGTCTTTAAAAGAAAGAACGAACTTTTACAGATTTTGCTAAAAAAAAAAAAGTTATTTAATATTTAATATTTCTTTTTAGGGTTAAATGGTCCCATCCATTTATTTCCCCACCCCACCCACCGCCTGCACACGTCTCTTCCCAAAGTCACACTGCACGACTGTTTCTTTTTTCCCCAAGAAGCCGTCGACACATCCTCTCTCTCCTGGCTCTTCTTCCAAAAATTGAAAACCCTAGCAATTGGCGATCGCCTTCCTTCTCCTCCCCCTCGCTCGGTCTCCACCTCTCTCACCGCTGCCTCGCCTCCGTTCCCCCCTTTGCCGTCTTAGCATCGCATCCAGCCCTCCATCACGGCCTTTCCGTTTCAAATCTCGGCGTTGCAGTCGGCGGTCGCAGCCAACCAAGACGATCGAGAAGGCTTCTCAGTGTTGCAGTCGGCGGTCGGAGCCCTCCCTCGTCGTCGCTCGCGGCGTCGCCTCAGTTCCCTCACCCTTGCCTTCACCCTCCATCACTTTCTTCCCTTCGCACCTGCGGATCCGCCCACAAACCTCCGGACACGCTCCCACGCACGTGTCGGAAAGAGTTGACCACGTGTCGGAAACTTCGACACGTGATAACCGCGTGTCCGAGCGTGTCCGACCGTATCCGAGCGTGTCGGATAGACACGGAGGCCCTCTCTGAACGTGTCCGTGCTTCCTTGGCTCCAAGCACAGCAGGAGCATGTGAGTAATGCTCGTCAATTCTCTTTTCTACTTTTTCTTATTAATATAAAAGGCAAGTCAAGTCAAGTCATGATGCTGCGGAAATTACGCGTGCAATGATAGTTCTTTCCGTGGCATGCCCTGCAGCGATTTGATTAGCTTGAAGAGTCTTGGACCATTGGATAGCAAGAACTCAAACATTGTTCAAGCACACATAGAGAATGTTTTGTGTCGGTAATCCAACTTCAAAGGCTGAAAATCGGAGGAGATCCCGAGGCTCTGTTGTTTGAGCATTCCTCGGGTAGTCGACAACGTATTACTCTTTCTCCGTTTCCTGTTCTGATTGCTCCATTTTCTTTTGATGAGTTATGTAAGAGTTTCTATTTTTGTTTGAATGTAGCTTCGAGTTTGACTACCGAGAGACATTTCTGCTATTCCCAGATCTGGGATTTTGTGTATCTCTCCTCTGTTTCCTACTCCATCAGTCTCTTTTAAAATCCTCTTGAGATGAAAAGAAGAGAACCCACTCATTCAAAAGATTCGATCTACGAGGCGTCTTCCTCATCAACCTCTCCACTTTTAGGTGATTATGAAGGAAAAACTAAAAGGCCAAAAGGAAATTACTACGATGTGTTCTTGAGCTTCAATGGGAAAGATACTCGCAAAAGGTTCACTGATCATCTCTATAAAAGGCTTGTCAAGGCGAAAATTTGTGTGTTCAGAGACGACGATAAGCTCCCTGTTGGTGAGGAGATTGGTCTGGAACTTCTTCGCAGCATTAGGCAGTCCAAGATCTCGATTCCGATTATCTCCACGAACTATGCTTTCAGCAAATGGTGCCTTCGGGAGCTTGCTTGGATGTTGAAGTGTAAGAGAAGCGGAGGGCATATAGTGTTGCCCATCTTTTACAACGTGAATCCCTCACATGTGCACCATCTTACAGGAAGATTTAGAAAGGGTATCGGGGCACATAAAGACAGTATAGATGAAAAGGTTTTGAAGGAATGGAAAATAGCGCTCAAAGAATTGAAGGAATGGGAAGAAGCACTCCAAGAAGTTGGTTCTTTGAAAGGATGGGAATCTAAGAAAAATGAAAACGGGTACATTATTCTCAACCAAATCGTTGTTTAATTTCTCACAAATAGATTTTTTTTTTTGAAAAAGGATATAAAATAAATATATATCCCCTCATATGCTGAAATTCATTGTTATTTGATAGGTATGAAGGAGCATTGGTTGAAAAGATAGTCAAATATGTTCTGAATGAGTTGAGAAGAACTTCTCAGATAATTGTTCCCCAACAGTTGGTTGGAATTGATGACCGTATTGATCTAGAGGATTTAAAAAGAACTTTTCAACTAATTGTTCCCCAACAATTGGTTGAAATTGATGATTGTATCGAACATATTATGAGCGTCATAGATGCCAAATTCAATAGTACATGGATTATTGGAATTTATGGGATGGGCGGTATTGGTAAGACGACTCTTGCAAAGGCGTTATACAACAAACTCTTCAGTCAATTTGAGTATCATAGCTTTGTGGCAGATTACCGGGAAACATTGCAGTGCAAGGGTATTGCATGCCTACAAAGGCAACTCTTATCTGGCCTTGGAAGTTCATGTGATGTGTCTAGTGTGGATGAGGGAACCAATCTTATCAAATCTCACTTTGCACATAAGAAAGCCCTCATTTTTCTTGATGATATAGGTGACGATGCTCAATGGAAATATTTGGTCGACCGTGCTTGGTTTGAAGCAGGAAGTATAATCATCATAACAACTAGAGACAAGAGTACTCTTAATAAAATTAGGGCAGACCAAATGTATGAACTCCTTGAGTTGTCTCAGGATAAATCATTGATTCTTTTTAGTAGACATGCATTTCAACAGGATTTCCCTCCGAGTGATTATGAGGCTCTCACTCATGATGTCGTATCTACCACTGGAGGGCTTCCATTAGCTCTTGAAGTTATAGGCTCATTGTTATATGAAAAGAAAATAAAAGTATGGCAAGATATATTAAAGAAATTGAAAAAAGCGCCCAATAAGACAGTGCAAGAGAAGTTGAAAATAAGTTATGACGCATTAGAAGAGGATGAGAAACAAATATTTTTGGATATTGCATGTTTTTTCATTGGGTCAAATAAACAAAATCCCATTTATATGTGGGATGCTTGTGAGTTTTACCCATGGTGGGGGATTGATAGATTGAGTCATATGTCCCTAATTAAAATTAGAGAAAATGGCAACCTATGGATGCATGATCAACTTAGAGATTTTGGAAGGGAAGTTGTTCGTCTAGAAAATCCAGAGCCTCAAGAGTGTAGCAGATTGTGGATTCATGCAGAAGCCCAATATGTGCTTGAGAATAACAAGGTAAGAATTTTCTCTACTTATCTTAGTCAGTGAATGTGAGTCTATCCTCCTTTTCTTGTTCGAAATAAAAATAATCGTCGGTCTTGAGTCCCCAAGACTTGCTGGTTTTACTAGCAAAAGAGCTCCTTTTGTTAATTGTTGTCCTTGCCTGATTCTTAGACATAATGGAGGAGCAATTTCTTGGTTATTGATGATTGATATATATACACTTGGCAATATTATGATGAGGAAACTCTCCTTTTGGTAACTTCAATTCACCAACAAAACCGAAAAAATCATAATATTAGACAAAGTACTTTTAGAGAAAACCTGGCATTTATAAATTCTGGCGGCGATGCTTTTCCCACATATTTGTTTGATGCATATGTTTGATGTTTGGATTCTTCTTTTGGTTTCTTGTGAGGTATTTTCTTCATTTTTTTTTTTCGTTTACAAATCGTTGCCTTCTTATGAGTCGTTTGGTATGATAAATGAGACATCCATTCATTTGTGACGATTTAGCTATCTTGGTTTCTGCATTTTTTTTAAAGTTGGTTTTAGTGTATTCCCCTAGGTATTATTGGTTACAATTTAGTCCCCCATCTATTTTTGTTTTTGCTCACTATAGTCCTCTAACTTTTACTTTTGTATGCAATCGAGTCCTTTGTGGTCAATTGTTAGTTGACACCATCAATTTGTTGATATAGCGTTCGTTTTTATTTATGATATATGAGCAACCATATAACATAACCCTTAAAACACATCATTTTTGTTGTTAGACTTTTCATAATAGCGGATAGTTTCTTTCTATGAATATGCTAATACCTTTTCTTTTTGTAACAATGGATGATTTTAATATTAATCCCCTTCATTTTTTTTTAATATAGGCTATCATTTTATAACAATAATTTGTTTATTATTCAATTCTTAGCGAGCATCTTATTTAGCAAAGATTTAGTTAACATTAATAACATCATCTAATTTTTGTGAAACAAAAACTAATTTGAGGTAAATGTGAAAATTAGTGTGTGACATGGAAATTAGTGTGGGATAAATATGCAACAAGTCTACCGGTTTGGAATTTTTTGTATTATTAACCGAAGTAAATATAATTTTGAATTTTGTGTGATGATAAATTTTCATTATTAGCATGTAGTTAGAAGGTAATCTATTAAAAGCAATTAAAACATATGGGATGATTTGTACAAATATCAAATAAGCATGTGCAAATTTCATGAAAATCCTTGATTAAGAAAAACTAGACATAAACATCGGGATGCAAAACATAATGATATACCAAGACTATTGAAAAATATGGTACCAATACCTTTCAGTGAGCATATTTTCGCACGTAATCAACTCAATAGAACATTGCTTAGAAGTGAAAAAAAAAAATGGTATCTATGAAGTTGTTGACAAAAATACAATAAATATATAAGAAACTTTTAATGCAAAAACAAGTAGGGACTCATATGAAAGAATAAAAGTTTGAAGGAACTAGTGACTCATGATTTGCGCTCAGTGTGCAATTCGTCACCTAAAACGAAAAACGAATTTGAGTTCCTAAATTAATGGGTTACAACAACGGAAAAATGCAGAAGACTTAAGTTCCTTAAGAATATAATTTTATTAATCTTCATGTCCAATCAGTTCATACGGAAGATCTCATTAATCTATGGGAAAATTGATCAAAATTTAGATGACTACCACTTCAAAGTGAAAAAATCAGCGCGACAATAAAAATATAGCATCAAACATCTATAGTGATAAAAAGAAAAGTAAGGATCATGTACAGAACATTTGACGTTGTCAATTTTCCTTCCACATGCAATGAAAACCCTCATCGAATAAACAGCTGATAAGAAAGGAACTTAAAACAAATGCGTCACTTTTTGCAATGACATTCTTGTTTTCATTTTGATATTTAGAATTGCAAACCAGTGTATCCAAACAAGTGGGGGATTCTACAATTGGGATTCTTCAATTTTGACAATCATAACGACGGCCAGTTTGATAGATGTATGTGGATGGTTAAAATTGTATTAGTTCACATATACATGATAGGAGTAAAGGTAAGGTTATTTCATATGTAAAGGGCATGGATTTTGATAGATATATTTGAACTAGGGTATGCATGAAGAGAGGCCTTCCGTTGTAGTTGCAGATGGATGCAAATTTTGGAAATTTAGAAGGTGCAAATTGCGAAAGGGTATAGTTAGATGAGGAAAATGTTTAGAAACAACTGCTTGAGCTTCTCATCCTTACATAGATTAGATAAATAATATGCAACTACAACCTTTCATTTCACAAAAATCAAAGTGAGAAGTCTATGTCATAGTAGTATGACAGCAAATTGAAATCAATGCATTTTATTTTTATATCAATTGGTGTCATCTCATCATTCAAAACTTATGGTTTGCGATGTTTCCAAGCTGCAGGGCACCAAAAAGATCGAGGCCCTTTCTCTTGGCAAATGTAGTGAGGGAAAAAAATACGCAGCTGAACAATTTAAAGAATTGACCAACTTGAGGTTCCTTCAAGTGGATGGTGCAAATTTCACCGGAGATTTCCAAAGCTTACTTCCTGAATTAAGATGGCTTCAGTGGAAGAAGTGTCCCTCGTATTTCACTGCGAACAACTTTCATCCGAAAAAACTTGTTGTACTCAATCTATCATACAGTGCCATTTCGGAGGATTGGGGAGGATGGGATCCACTCAAGGTAAGACATAAATAAGGCATTGAAGTATTTTTTAACATAACATTTTTTTCTTTGTACATTTGAAAATTGATTTTCATAATTAAACTAGCCGTTTCTCTTTAATTTCATACTATTGAAGGAAAACATAGTGCCCGATGAATACATCTCTCTTCCATTTGAATTTGTCATCTAGTTTTTGATAATATAAGTTGCTTATGTCTAATAAGAAAATATCTCATTTGAAATTTTATTTGAAAATAAATGCAGTTTGCACTTTTGCACTCTAACATTCTTTTGCAATTAATATGCTTAAAAAACATTTTATCTATTGACGTGGCCAAACACTACTAAAAGTGACATTTAAAATTAAATAGGACAACAAAGTGAAGGAGTAGAGGAGCACCGGAAATTTTTGAGGAATTCTAAAAGGTCGAAAACATGAGGAGGAGCAAAAATCACAGATTGCGATAGTCTAATTACACTGACGTATCATTTCTTTCTTTCAGAAGGCGACCGAGCTCAAAGTTCTCAATCTCCACGGGTGTCTATCTTTGAAAAGAACTCCTGACTTGTCCACTTTCACAAGGTTGGAGGTTTTGAATCTCGATTATTGTTCGAATTTGAAAGAGCTTCATCCTTCTATCGAAATTCTGGCATCATTGGTTGAGCTAAAACTTTCGGATTCAAAGATTATAAAATTGCCTGATGCCATTGGAACGTTGACAAAACTCCAACAGTTGGAAGTTTCAGGTTGCGATAACCTGGAGCGACTACCTAGTAATATATGCAAACTGATTTCGCTAGAGGAGCTCTCCCTTTTGTATTGTGAAAAGCTTCAAGAATTACCAGAATTGCCCTGCGGCTTAACAGTACTTTATATCACCTGCCAGGGGCAGTCTTTGCCCCATCTTTCCCAGCTAACCCGTCTCAACAGACTCCATCTTAATAGATGTCGTCGGCTTGAATGTGTCCCAGAGCTTCCCATTGGACTATCGGAGCTTGATATTTATCGTTGTGGAAAATTGAAAGCCTTCACGAATTTGTCAGACTTGAAAAACTTGCGATGTGTCACTATATCTAAAAGCTCATCTCTCAAAGGATCGCCCGACGTGTCTATGCAGATGAGAGAACTTGGCTTGAAAGAGACCTGGGACGATTATGGCTACTTAGAATTCCAGCGTTAGCAGACCTCAGAAGCTACGCGGGGCAGAAGAGAAGGACGGCTGGACGTCCATGGAATCTCTCTCTCTCTCTCTCTCTCTCTCTCTCTCTCGCTACTAGTCGGGCCGCCCGCCGGTTTCCCTGTGCTCGAAGATCGGCCACCGCTCGCGCGCCCATCCACCGCAGTGCGGGCGGGTCGGTCGGCGCGGCGGAGATGACGACGGTGACGGCGACGAGGCGACGCCACGGCCGGCAACGCCCTCTCCATCCGCTCCAGTAAACGCACGCACGCGTCTTTCCCGTGGTCTCTCGCCTTCATCTCGCATTTTAGAACCACGTCGCTCCGCACTCGAGCTCATCGATTGTTCGGATTGGAGATTTTAGTTTTCTCGCAGTAAATGTGTAGGGCGTGATGCGGATGATCGATCAATCACATTTGAAGTTTAGAGTCGATCCATCTCATGTCGTAAATTTACAATTGCGTATAGTTGGGATGGCGGTGTTCAGTTTCTACATCTTCCTGGGACTGTTGCTTGGGAGCGGGGCTCCTGAAATCACCATGACGACAATATTCTCTTTTGTGGTAACTCCCTTAGCGTTTACTTTGTGCCATCATGATATTGATTGCTTTTCTTTGGTCAGCTTTAAGGGAATTGATGGGATTTTCCACATATTTCCCGATTTTCAGTGTTCTCGGCGATGTTTCTGTTCATCTCATTGTCTTTGATAGATCCGATGGATAAGACCAGTTATAGAAAGAAGAAGAGAGGCTCCGGCGATGGTGCTCATGGACTTTTGTGCTGATTCCTCAAGCTCGCTCTTCCAATTTCGATGCTTGATTTGCCTGCGTGGGTACTTCTTCTTTCTCTTTTTCATCTTGAATGATGATGGAAGGAAGGTTGGGGCTGATATTCCTGTGGAAGTCTAATGGTGGCGCCTCTCTATGTGTATACAAAGAGATATGTAATAAAGCAAAGAATAGCCTGGGGAGATATTCTTTCTGGCAGGATATCAGTGAGTCTTCAGCACCTGACCACTTAGCTTTGGAGGAGACAGCAAACTCAATAGGTAGAAGTCAGTAGCTATGGCATGTGGATGAGCTGAGTAGGAAAGTAGTGCACAAAGTTCTGTGGATAAGCTGGACCTTTTTGTTTGGGGTACTATCTAGGAAAATACTTTGAACTTGTACTTTTACAAGATGGGCCCGCCCTCCTTTTGGAATTGAAGCTAAACGTGTGGGAGTGAAGGGTTGAAAAATAAAAGAATATCCTTGGTCTATGATGACAGAGAAAAGGTGCTTGGTCTTAGTCAAGTAGTTTTATTTTGTTTTATTGCCTTTTCAAGGTTTAGTGAAGTCGGGAGTTGGGGCTCCTCTTTGTTTTTTATTCTGCTTAGTAGATTTGTTTTTGGGGTTTGCATTGTCTTTTATAGAGATGGATAGATATTTCCTTGTTGCCTTACTTATTATACTTATTGCATAACAAAGAAACAGGGAGAAGAGAAATTGAGATTGAGTGCTGGAGGAGCGATTCATAATGCTAATTTGGGAATTGATGTTCGTCTACCCACTGACAAACTAATATACAATCAATTAAAGATGAATTGTGATTACAAGTGGTACCTCTCCATTGCAATTAGGGTGTGCTGTGGAGTTTCTCCGTAGCATGAACAACAGCATGTTATAGGTTTTTTGGTGGCGAAAGTCATATTAAAAATGCAGGAGCCAAGATTTCTGTGTTCAGCTGTGTACCTAGTTCTTGGGGCATGAACTTTTGTCTTCCCAACTCAAAGCACTCTTTGCTTTCCTCTTCAAGTGATACAAAGGAGTCAAAATTATTTGATGACACTGATACTGGGATATTCATCCATGTTAAATTGTTTTCCCTGTATTTTCTTGCTCCTGAACTTTCTTGTATAAAAGAAGCATCTTGTACACATTGTTAGGAGTGAATGGGGTCATCGAGGTTAACCCATGTCCAAGTATATGCCTTCTCATCTCTGCTTTTGGGTCATATGGTGGAATTTTTGCTCTTTGTTCATGGTATTTCATTGTCATGGTTTGCTGAAAGCTGATAAGTTACTCCTGGATTAGCCAGAGCATTATAATTAGTGGCTATTAATTATACCTATGCAAGATCTAAAAATTGTTTTAGGATTGCTACCTGTGTAGGATGCAATTAAAAGATGGAACTTGGTCACATCAAAAGTCATTCCCAGTTGGAATCAGGAGTAGGATCATTGGAGATGTAGGAGGGGATTTCTAATCCCAGTCCTAAATATTCTACTTGGCCTATTTATTTAGCAATCAATCTCATAGTAAACCAAATTAGGCTCCAGTTCTCATTGTGCATGACCCATTGTACGTCTAAAACAATATCTAAAGGCCAAACCTGCTAATTAGGGCTAACTTTGGGGATTGAACTATAAGGGAATTATAAATGAGAATGAGGTGTTGCCCTCATCTTGAATTAGATTGGATGGAAGATTTGATTGGTAGTTGTGGTGAGGCTGAAGATACTTTCTATACGTACTTGGGAGAATCCATAAGCTTTTGCCGAGTAAGAATAACCTTCATGAGAGGTTGGGTTGAGGTAAATGGACCATCTGCCGTGCCTCCACAAACAGCAAAGCAGCCCAATGCCAACACCTTTGTACAAAGAACCACCTCTACCGGGCTGGGGACGGAATTCTTTTTCATGTTACAAAGATATAGCACTTTACCTTGCCTATTTCTTTCATTTTCCTCTCTTCTTCTTTTCACTGCCATCATCCTCTTTTGCATTTGTTTTATTCTCTTCTTTACTTTTGCCTTAGATGCTTCTCTAGTTAACTTTCTTTAAGAGGTACAAGAGCTTCTTCAGTGATGTGCTTCTGCTGTGGTGATAATATAGTGCTTTTGTCTTCTACTTTTGAGCTTCATTCCCTCTTTTCAAAGATAACATACAGGTGATAGTACAGAAAAAAGATAAAGGATCTATCACTTTAGACCTTAACTTTTTGTAGGGTCTTACAATCATTGATCCAAAGTATGGTCCAATTTCTATTATTTTGGGATCACTCTTAACAACCTTTACCTTAAGGGGTTGGTTTTATACTGCAGGGATTGCCTCCCATATATGTATTGATTAGATCATGAACTGCTGTTTTGTGTAGCTTTGACATGCCATCTATATATAACTATCTAAAAAAAGAATGCGCGTGGCATATTGACATGGGAATTGGCTCTAGGCAATCTGTTGGGACGCGAGATCTCTCGGCTCGGTGCTTGTGCTCTAGAATCTAGTATTGTGGAATCCTCTTCTTTCTCACCTTCTATTTCCTGGATTCTATCCCATGATTGCCCCAAATTTTTACTTTTTGTTCCCCTATTCATTTATGAGTTGCATTACTTCTTTTTCATGTCTAGTTCACAATACATTTCATGACATATCCTTTAGGGGGATCTTATAGTGCTTGTGCTGTTTGCGAGTTTTCAATTGGCTTGTATCCTCTTCATAGAGATACCTGTATTTGTATTGTACCTTGCTATTGTCCCTTTTGGTTCCTTTTTTGACCAAAATCTCATTCTAGAGTGACAAATTTTCCGTGCTGTTAATCAAATAGTTCAAATCAAAGTTTTAATTGTGATCTAGGCATAATCAAGTCATTGACTTGATTGGATAGTGACCTACATTTCACTGTTTTCTTATCCACAGGCTGTGACAGCAATGGTGCAGCAAGCTTTGTAATATGTTGACTAGACACCTGATCATGAGACCAAGATAGAGCTTATTAAGACACTTAACTCTGTTGTTGCTGGGAAGGTGAATATGTGAGAAATCACATCCTCTTGCAGCTTATGTTCATCAGCAATCTACTTTTATTTCGTGATTTCTGTAGCTAGTTTCGTAACTCAAGTATATGTCGAAATTGAGAGAGCACGGTTGATCAAGAAACTTGCAAAAATACAGAAGAACGGGGTTGTGTAGCGTAAGCTACTGATTTGATGCAAGAATTGAGGATAACTAGAAGTTAACTTCGTTGTCACTGATCTTGTATTTGGTCTTCCCTCGTCCAACATTCCTATGATGGGTTTGAAATGTGGGTAGAAACTTTTGGAGCAATGGCAAAGACGGAAAAAATTGCCTTTATTTTTGAACAAGTGCTGGTATTTTGTATTGCTTTTAGCCGTTTATCCATTATGACTGTGGTGGGTTTTCTGATCGATGGATTTTGCAGGTTCGTTTGTGCAAGGAGTATGTCTGTGCACATGTCTTTTCCAGGAAGATCAACCCCCGAGTGTTTGATGCAGATCTTTCCATACAGAAGAAAAAAGCTAAAGAAGGTGAAAACATTGTGGAACAAGCGCCAGCTGATATTCTGTCTCTCTTGGAGTTGAAACGGATATACGATGACTCATGATATAATAAATTGGTGTTTTGCTTTTCTAATGTTGTGTCCACTATCTTTTAACTAATTTGCTGTTGCTGATCAAATGCCACCTAGTATTTAGGTTGTGGTTCAAACCATGAACTTATATGGCTTTATATATCTGGCAAAAACTCTTCTTTCTTTCTAGCTTTATCGCAAATTCTGATGTTCCAGATGTACTTGATAGATTTGAACTCGCATCTTAGTTTTCCTTTCATTCATCTGGTTAACCATGTAGGCATTACTCACGTAACAATGATTACCTTAAAAATTGTCGATACTATAAGGCGATATATGAGATTCTATCAGTAAAGGGCAACCCAGTGCTATGTATATGGGTGAAGCTCTTTCCTTGTTAAGTCTTCACTGAGTTTTTCAGGGCACAACTATTCATTCTGTGATTTAATTAAATGTAGGTTCTAAGGACAATCTGCTATTGGTTCTATCACCACATGATCCTATGCAGTCAAGCCTTCTTAATGCAACTTCAATAAACATCTCTTAGAAATTCCCCAATTCAGGTACCATCTTTGAATTGTTCTAGGTAATTGATTGTAGATCTTGCAATATCTCAATCATGTGCCATAGGATTTGGTTGACCATGCCTTTGATATTTTTAACGCAGGTTGCTGCTGAAACAATTGGTTACGGTGGAGGCTCCAATGAACTCCTCTTTAAAGTACTTTCAAAGATAAATTGGAGAATGAGAAAACATGCTAGGAGGTGCATTTGTTGAGAATTAGACAGGGCCCAATCATAGTCAAAAGAAGAATTTTAGCTTCTCCTTGGCGAGACAAACTACCTTTAGCTAGAAGTCTCTTCAGAGAATCATCGAACATGTAATTACAGAACTTGTTTTTCTTCTTTTCATTGGATCATCACTCGGATGTGACTTACTTTATTTTCTGTAGAACATTATCGTCGTTTTGAAGTATTGCTCAGATGTGACTTACTTTATTTTCTGCAGAATATTATCGTGGTTTTGAAGAATTGCTCGAGGATTACCTTAAAGAGACTTGCAGAGCAGTTATGCCTCAGTATCTAGATCTTATTATGTGGAACATTTGTTGATATTCTTTATCCATGTCACTTTTTATGAATGATTGCCTAGACCCCTCATTTAACCCTGAGTAGCCTCTCTACGTGTGATCCCTGATTGGGGCATGGTTGCTGGACTTGGATACAAGTTCCAAAATATGTGTAAAAGAGATTTTGGTGCGTTGAAAGCAAAGGTTTGTCATGGATTTGAGAATGTTGTCTTCATAGTTTTGTTTTGTGAACATTTCTGGCCGACATTTATGTGTACACATTTTTTTTTTTTGGCTTAGTCAACTTCTGCTCATAAATTTGTTGTAGCTGTAAGTGTTGTCTGGCATTGTGAAACCATTTGTTGTCCCATTGAGCCTGAAATACTAACGCGCTTAGCTTTTTCTGCTAGTATTGATGCTCACCATTTTCTGTGTTACAAAAGTATATCTTGTGAGAGATCTTGATTAATGTGTTCAGAAAATCTTTGTTGCTGAATCACTCAAGAAGAAGAGCTCTGTTTTTGGGTTCTCTTACTGCAGTTTTTAAGAGCTTTAATCAATCACATGCCAAAATTAATTAAATCAACACTATCATCTGACAGAGAGATCATATAATGATAATTATACAAGCTGATAATTATACAAGCTCGTATGATATTCTATCATCATGACCGCTTACTTCTATATTACCATTTTAGGAAGCTGAGAAGCATCTCTTCTTAGTGTTTGTTTCCGAGGACCTGGTGGCGATGGCAAAGATAGACTGGCCAATGAGAATTGTCAGTTTGGAAACGGCAACGGACATCAATGAGATTTTGAACTCAGGCGACAAATTTGGAAAAGCTGCCTGACCTTGCTGAGAAAAGCTGCCACTAGATCCCCAAGGAAACCATGTTTCATAAGGCTGCTTTGAGTGCTCGAAGATGTTTTTGGTTGAATGAATGATCTCTCTCCCCTAAGGCCTCCCTCCCTCTCTCTCTCTCTCACTGAAGAATGCTGTTTCACATTGTGGTGGGGAATGGAGATATTGATAATAGAACTCTCGCGTAGCTGTCTTAAATTTGATTGCATATTTTGCAGGGGGACCAGATCCTGGCCTTGTTTTGGACTGAAATGATATACTGAATGCACTTTCTGTATAGGAATGGAGTTTGGTCTTTTCCTCTTTCCTCTTTCCCCCTCCTTTTAATTGAAAATGTGTGGGCTTTTAGGGTCCAGAACTTGTACCAATGGAACAGGTGTCAGCACAAGATGTCACTCATTTGGATTGAAATAAGCGCCTTGTTACATAATTGTGTTTTGCATTACAAATATTGCTGGTGCTTGCATTTTTTTCTAACATTGGGGATAACCCTTCCATTTCATTTCACATTCGAAATTGGCACATGTTTCCAGGGAGTTTCATTTCAATAATATATATGCACTTTATGTCTCCTCAAGGGACGTTATCTTTCTCCAAGTTGATACCTGATAGGATATGGACCTTGTTCTCTAAAATTCCAGCTCCTTCCTTTTCTTCATGGAAACTGAAAAGATTGGGATAGGCTGTGGCCACGACATCTTTGGGTTGTGCAAATAGTTATGCCCACTAAGTAAAAAGCACCCTTTAATTTTCTCCACAAAGCAAATGTACAAAAACACATAGGCAAAGAAGGGACATCGATACAGCTGGATTTATGGTGCTCTCAATCCCCAAAATTGGCCAGGTTCTTTCAAGCTCCAAGGATATGACTTCCTAGTTTCAAAGTCATTTCAAATTCTCGATTAACTTTTTATGTGTTGAGTTCGATCCTAAGAAGATACACTTCGTTTCTCCAATTACGAGATTTACTCTTCAGCTCATTAGTCATTCCAATGCTGGGATTTTTTTTCACTATTGGAAGAAGATTTTGTTCCAATGAGTGATGTTCTGTTTCAACTTTCCAGTATGCAAGTTTTGGTCTCCTGATGCTTTCTTTGTTTTTTTCTTTGATAATCTTGGTCTTCATGATATTGGAACTGCAAATAGAGCTGAATTCCAAAATTTTAGAGGTAGAGCCATTTAAAGATGCAATTGCATCTTGCCAAAGTCGCCTAAAAAATCAAACCAAACGCGTTTGCATTTGGCCAAGGGACTTTAGAGTCCCAAAGCCCATTCCAAATGCCGAACCAAACGGGGCCTATGAACCACTTCAAGTTTGAGCAATTTTATCTATATGAATCGTACGGGAATTGTAAAATTTCCAACCACACTTTTGATTTCCGTCCACATGCAAAGTCAAATCAAGTGTAAAATCTGAATGGTTTTCGATGGCTGCAACTCAGCAGTCGCCTTGAAGGAAAAGAAAAGAAAGGAAATCTCATCTTCATTGCAAAGAAGGCCAGCCAGGCCCACGTAATATCAGGCTCCATGGGCCGTTTGGCAAATTTTTGGGCTGGAATCTACATCTGCAGTGAGTAATTGGCTGGTCGATTGCCGGCTCACCTGATAGTCCTAGGTGGGTGACATTGGGCCAACTAAATAAGGGGGTTCTTAGCGTGTTTTCGCCTGAACTTGGTGGTTCAGTACCATGAGTATTGAATGTGCATGACATTGTTGAATTAGCGGATGCGCTATATTGTAAATGATTTTCTTTCAAGGTCGGACACCTTTTTTTTTTTTTGGCATTATCTATTGAATTTAACTTCTCATGGGTAATGAATTATTCGAGTTGGCAAGATTTGGAAGAATTGATTAAAAAGATGTGCTTTTGGAACCCTTTTGTGGAAGCTTGGAGTTTATTTCTGTGGAAGAATTGATAAAAAGATGTCTTTTTGAAGTATTACTCAAGGATTACCTTGAAGAGACTTGCAGAGCTGTTATACCTCAGCACACAGGTTGATTATGTTGAACATTTGTTTATATTCTTCATCAATGTCGATCTTTATGAATGATTGCCTAGAGCCCTCATTTAACCCTGAGCAGCCTCTCTGCCTATGATCCCTGTGGGGCATGGTTGCTGGACTTGGATACAAGTCCCAAAAGTGGAAAAGAAGTTTTGGTGCCTTGATAGTTAAAGGCTTGTCATGAGGTTGAGAATGTTGTCTTCATAGTTTCATTTTGTATACATTTCTAACCAATATATATGTGTGGACTTCACTTTGTCAACTTCTGCTCATAAAATTTGTAGCTGTAAGTGTCATTGTCTGGCGTTTTGAAACCATTTCTTGTCCCATGGAGCCGAAAATTCCGATGCCCTTTAGAAGGGTGGGAGGAGTTTTGCTATCACTCACCATTTCCTGTGTTACCAAAGTATATCTTGCGATTAGAGCTTTCTTACTGTGTTCTGAAAATCTATGTAGCTGAATCACT
Source organism: Eucalyptus virginea (assembly GCA_014182375.1). NCBI lineage: Eukaryota > Viridiplantae > Streptophyta > Magnoliopsida > Myrtales > Myrtaceae > Eucalyptus > Eucalyptus virginea. Next base: position 14,827,659 of record CM024516.1, on the reverse strand, counting down.
CAAGGAAAAGAGCTCTGTTTTTGGGTTATGTTACCACTGTTGTAGAGAGCTTTGATTGTTCTATATTACCATTTTAGGAATCTTAAAAGCATCTCTCCAAAATGGTTGTTTCCAAGTTCCTAGTGGCACAGATAGACTGGCCGATGGGAGTTGTTTGTTTCCAAATGACAAAGGACAGCAATATCATCTTGAATTTGTGGGCAACAAATTTAGAAAAGCTCCTCGATCTTGTCAAGAAAAGTTGCCACCAAATCCACAAGGAAACCTTGGTTCATAAGGTTGCTTTGAGAGCTTGATAATGTTCTTAGTTGAATGAATGATCTCTCTCCCCTTGAGCGTCCCTCGATCTCTCACCAAAAGAGAAGTGGAATAATGCTATTTCACATTGTGGCCTGAAGTGGGACTGAAGATGTTTATCATATCTCTCGTGCAGCTGGGTTTAATTTGATAGCTTATTTTGCAGGGGGGCCAAATCTGGGCCTTGTGTGGACTGAAATGATACAAGGAGGAATTTATGTTGGTCTTTTCATCTTTCCTCTTCATCCCTCCTTTTCATTGAAGATTTTTGAGCTCTCAGGATCCAGAACTTGTGCCAATGGAATTAGTATCAGCACAAGATGTGCACTCAATGCAACAGAATGAGCATGTTAAAATCTGTTTGCTGGTGCTTATATTTTTTTAACATTGGGGATTACATTAGCTCTCCATAGAAAAGGCGAATGGATGTTATTTTTTTTATATCATTTCACATTTGAATTTCATCTTCAGCAGAGAGAGCGTGTTTCTTTTGGACCCAATCTTGACCATCGGCGGTTCAAGAAACCTGTTTCTGGGGAGCTTCATTCAATAAGATGACTGCATTTTTTTATCTCTTGAAGAGAGACATAGTTTCTCTCCAAGTTGATGTTTTGATGTCATTTCCATAAGACACCCCGTTGTGATGTCATTTCTCTATATAGTTTCTGTTACTGAAATGTGTTTGATTCCGACTGGTTTTGACATCTCTCTCAACTCTTGGCATGTGTGTGTAATATAGTGAGAAGCTTTGAAATATTGAGGATAATGTGTTTCTTTGACGATCGTAAAATTTCAGATTTGATGGAAGTTATCTTAACATAGTCTCTTCCCATTTTCAATTTACTATAGGTGCTTCTAAGTGGCAACATAGGATTATCTTTGTCTAATTTGTTTTCGCCTTTATCTTTTGACACCATCGCATATTTCCTATTAATCTCAGCATTTGATTGATTTCACTGTTCAATTGTTGTCTGAAATCCCTTTCTTTACCGAAGAAATGTAAAGGTTTTGAATATCGTGTCATAGAGTGAAATGAGAAAATAGTGACTCCTATGGGAACCATCGGGTAGTTCTTTAACTTTATTCATTTTTTTCGATAAAAAAAAAAGCTTTGTTCATTTCATGGAACATGTTTGGATGGAACCAGAAAAAAATATGATCCACTCCTTAAGTTTTTTTAACACTAATATTCATGCAGATCTCTGAGTCCAATAAATATCAGATGAATGGCACTCTCATGAAAGGATGAGAAGCAACTCGAGTGAAAAAACCCCTCGTCTCTACCCTCTCAAAGCTGATTACTTCATTAATATCATTATGTAGAGTTTTCGATACTTCATCTCTTTTCATTTTTTGCAAGTGTACCAAAAAAGCTCGTGTCAAGTACGACAGTCCAAAGTTTACATCAACGCAAATAATATAGAAGAAATAGAGCAATTATTTATAAGTTGCTCATGAACGTTGTGTTGAATGCATTTTCCAATTTTGCGCTTGATTGATAGAAGAATAGTTCCGAGTAGTAAATCTCTAACCAAGTTGAATCCGATCAATTCCATTCATATTCCTATAAATTAGCAAAAAGTAAATTTCTATGTTTTGTTGTTGGGATTTGCACATCATTGCCATGCCAAAGATCATGTGGGTTCAACTGACATTATAGATCAATTTATAGGTCTCAAAATCGTAAGTTGGAGTTAAAGTGGACCGTAAAATGTATTGTAGGAATTTAGAAAGTACACAGCAAGATGGGCACTCATTCGTACTGAAATAAGCGCCTCATCACTAAATTCTGTTTTACATTATGAATTTTGCCGACGCTTTTGAGGCTAATGAATGCTATTTGTCATTTCTCTTTAAGGGAGAACGTTTTTCTTGGAGTCGATACTTCAATAGGGAAGGGGCCTTTGTTCTCTGGAGTTCTAGCTCCTCCATTCTTCGTCACGGAAGCTGAAAAATATTGGGAAGAGGAAATGATTGAGCCGATCCTTCGTCTATTTCATTAATAGGCAATCTACATACGTGGGGAGTTTTGTTTGTTCATAGAGAAAAAGCTGTGGGCACATCTTTAGCTTTAGCTGTAGAAGTAATAATGCCCAATAAATAACTGAGTACTTTCCTAACAAAATGGATTTATTATCATTTTATTGAAGAATGCCACCGTGAGATTTGCTTAGCAATCAGCATAAGTTAGACAAAAAATATTGGTGATTTTCAATACTTTTTCCTGTTATTTGAGTAGTCGATGATTTGAAAATTACATCAAATATTATAAGATATACTTAAAAGTTATTCATGCAGTCAATAAATATTTTGGTCATTATTGGAAGATCTTTTTTCGTCATGTACTTAGAAAACTAATTAAAATTTTTAAAAAGAAAAAAAAATAGCTGCTATAAAGCATTGATAACATTTTTGTTTGGCAAAAGTAGATATTCAAAATTTTCAAAACATTTAGTTTGACCAAATTTAACGTAAGAAAATGTTTATTATATTCATTACGACAAGGACCAACTAATTATAAAATCAAAATTTTCATTAATCAAAAAGATCAATTCTCCGTGTACCTTGTTTTGGATAATCGACGAGGGTTGAATCGAATTGCTTGTACATTTGTTATTCCAGTGCCTAGATTGGGTTTGGCATGGAAGTATTCGATCGGCGTCAGTGCGGGTGGGCCACAGAGGATGTCGACTTTGAAGTGAAGGTGGGCGAAAGGATCGCGATGCTGATCATTGAGAAGATCATGACTCCCGATGTTGCGGAGGTCGAGGACCTGGACTTGACTCTGAGAGGTGAGGGCGGGTTTGGGTCGACCAGGTGTAAGGCCCATGTGATAGGTTTCGGTTGCAACTTTGTTCTCTGTAAGTTTGTTTTCATTGGGGATGAGGTTGTGCCTGGGATGAACGCAGGTCTGTTAGGAGCATTTTCTTGGTGAGAAATTTTGTTGAACGATTGGCGGGTAAATATTTGCTAATTGCTATGTGTTCAGCCATGCTTTTGAAGTATCTCCTTGTGCTCCGCCTGTCTGTTTAATTGTGAAATTTGGATCCTGCTTTTCGAGTTGCCAGTCTGCTGGGGTGAGCCTTGCGGCAAGTAATTAGCTAGTTGATTGCTGGCTACGTATTAGTCCTAGATGATGGTATTGGGCAACTAAGTAAGGGGATTTTCAGTGTTTTTACATAAACTTCTTAGTCTGTGATGACAGAGAAAAGGCATTTTGTTTAAGTTAAGTAGTTTTATTTTGTTTTATCATCTTTTCAGGGTTTAGTGAAGTCGGTGATCGGTGCTTCACTTTGTTTTTATTCTGATTAGTAGATTTGTTTTAAGATTTGAGTTCTCTTGTATATGGATAAATTCTTTTTGTTTTTGATGGATAGTTATTTCCTTGGTGCCTTACTTATTATACCTTTTACACAACAATGAAACCAGGGAGAAAAGAAATTGAGATTGGGTGCCAGAGGAGTGATTCAAAATACTAATCAACCGAAGATGAACAATAAGTATGGGTTGTACCTCTCCATTTGTGGATTTTCTCCCTTGCATGAACACAGCATGTGTCAGGTTTGCTGGTGGCGAAAGGAATATTAAACAAGCGGGAGCCAAGATTATTGTGTTCAGTCGTCTACTGATATCCTGGGGCATGAATTTGTCTTCCTAGCTCAAAGCACTCTTTGCCTTCCTCGTCAAGTGCTTGAGTCAAAATTATTTGATGACACTGATACTTGGATATTCATACCTGTTAAGTTGTTTTTCCTGTATATAGTTGCTCCCAAACTTTCTTGTAACAAAGGAAGTATCTTACACTCCTTTGATATGAGTGAATCAGATTGTCAAGATTAATCGATGTCCAGATGTTTGCCTTTTTATATCTGCTTTTGGGTGATAAGCTGGTGGAAATTTTGCTCTCCATTGGGTGTATTTCATTGTTATGCTATGCTGAATGCTGATAGTTTCGTCCGGATTAGTGAGAGCATTATGACTGATGGCTATTTATTATACCTGTACAAGATTTTTACCTTCCCGATTGTTATTAGGATTGCTAACTGTATAGGAGGCAATTAAAAAAATGCAAGTTGGTCACATCGACAATCATTCCCAGATTGGATCAGGAGTAAGATCATTGGAGATGTAGGATGGGATTCCTAATCCCAGTCCACCTACTTTGCCTATTTAATTAGGACTCAACCTCATAGTAAATCAAATTAGGCCCCATTTCTCATCGTGCATGACCAATTGTACGTCTGAAACAATATCTAAAGGCTGAACCTGCTTATTGGGGCTAACTTTAGGGATTGAACTGTGAGGGGATTATAGATAAAATTGAGGTATTGCCCTCATCCTGAATTAGATTGGATGGAAGATTTAATTGGTGGTTGTGGCAAGGCTGAAAATACTTTCTATGCAGACTTGGGAGAGTCCGTATGCTTCCACCTGGATTAAAATTAACCTTTTATTGTTGGAGTTGGATGTAAGCTCTACTTTCATGAGAGCTTCGGTTGGGGCATATGGGAGGTTCGCTGTGCCTCCACAACCAGCAGTGCAGCACAATGCCATCACCTTTGTACTGCAATCATCTCTTCTTGCTATGGAATTTTTTTTAGGTCATAGCATATAGCTCTTCACCCTTTTCACCCTCCGCTCTTCATATTTTCAATGCCATCATCTGGCTTTGCTTTCATTTTGTTTTCTTCTTTTCTTTTGCCATCATCAATAGTGCAGTCTTATGATTATTGATCGAAAGTGTGGTCCGGTTTCAATCATTTGGGATCGATCTTAACAACAGTTACCTTAAGGGTTTTATTTATATGGACGTATACTATTGCCTCCCATATGTGTACTGATTAGATCTTATACTGTCGTTTTGTGTAGTCGTAATATGCCATCATGTATGACTATTTGAAAAGTGAATCTCATTGGCATATCTATACGGGTATTGGTTCTTGGCAAGCTCTAGAGATGCTAGAACTCAGGCCTGGTACTCATGCTGTTTGCAAGTTTTTTCAATTGGTTGGGATCCTCGTGATTTTATTTGTATTGCACCTTGCTATTACCCCTTTAATTTCTCTTTACTCTATTTTCTTCCTAGATGAATATTTTTTCTTGCTGTTAATTAGATAGTTCAACTGAAAGTTGTAATTGTGCTCCAGAGATAATCAAGTAATGAATTATTTTGATGGTGACACTTAACTCTGTTGCTGCTGGGAAGGTGAAAATGTGAAATCAAACTCTATTGTGGCTCGTGTTCGTGAGCAATCTGTTTTGGTTTCGTGGTTTCTATAGCTAGTTTCATTATGCAGTTATATGTTGAAATTGAGAAGAGTGCGGTTGATAAAGAAACTGGCAAAAAGCAAAGGAAGAAGGTCTTATAGTAGAAGCTGCTGATTTAATAGAAGAAATTGCAGGAGCTAGAAGTTGAATTCTGGGGTCTTTGATCTTGTAATTGGTTTTCCCTTGTCCAATATTACGAGTGGTCTAAATTGCTGTGGAAAATTTTGGAGCATTGGCAAATACGGAGAAAATTGCCTTTATTCTTGAACATGTACGGGATTTTAGTATTGCTTTTAGCCGTTTATGCTCTCTTACTATGATCAGTTTTCTGATGGATGGTTTTGCAGGTTCTTTTAAGCTTAGATCGCCAGGACTATGTCCAGGCACAGATCCAGAAAATCAGCCCCCCGGTGTCTGATCCAGATCCTTCCAAAGAGAAGAAAAAGCCTAAAGAAGGGGAAAGTTTTGTGGAAGAAGCGCTAGCTGATATGCCGTCACTTCTGGAGCTGAAATGGATATAATAAGAACCCACGATATGGTGAATTGGTGCTTTACTTATTCTAATGTTGTGTCTACTATTCTTAACTAGAATTTTTTTGCCGATCAAGCGCTTCCTGGTATTCAGATTGTGGTTCAAGCCATGGTTTTATTCATCTGTCGCATTCTCTTTTTCCTTTCTGTCTTTACTGCAAACTCTGATGTTAGAACTGTACTTAATGGATTTGAACACACATCTTACCTTGCATTCATGTGGTTAACGATGAAATTATTACTCTCATTACAGTGGTTTGCTATATGGCGATATATGAGATTCCATCAGCAAAGGGGAAACCCAGAGTTGTGGATACCAGTGAAGCTCTTTCATATGAGGCTATGTCAAGTCCTCACTGGATTTTTCAAGGCACAGCTATTCATTCCGTGATTTAATTAGTCGCAGGTTCTAAGGAAAATCTGTTGGTATGTAGCTCGGTTACCACATGATCGGTTACAGTCAAGCTTTTGCAATACTTTAGAAGATATAAATATCTCAGAAATTCCCCAAATCAGGTACATCTTTGAATTGCTTCTAGTATTTGATTGTACATTTTCTTGCAATAGATCGATAATCTGCCATGGAATTTGGTTGCCGTACCTTTATTATTTTAATGCAGGTTGCAGCTGAAACAATTGGTCACAATGGAGGTTATCCAATTAACTGCTCTTTGAAGTAATTTCAGAGATAAATTTGAGAATGAGAAAACCATGCTCGAAGGTGCACTTGTTGAGAAGGCAGCAGAAGATCTTAGACAAAGAATATGCAAATATGTAATTACAAAACTTTGTCGTTTTTTTACCCTTGCTTTCTTTAGATCATCATGCTGATGCGACTTGCTCTATTTTCTGCACAATGTTATTGTCGTTTTGAAGTATTACTTGAGGATTACCTTGAGGAAACTTGCATAGCTGTTATGCCTCAGCATCCAGGTTGATTATGTCGAACATTTATATATTTCTCTTATCAATGTCAATCTTTATGACTGATTACCTAGACCCCTCATTTAACCCTGGGCAGCCTCTCTGCCCCTGATACCTGCAGGTTGTGGTTGCTGGATTTTTGGAGACAAGTTCCAAAAAATTGGTTGCTACCAATGTCAATGTTTGGCATTGTGAAACCACTTCTTGTCCCATGAAGCCTGAAATTCTGATGCGCTTTAGAAGTGTGGGAGGAACTCTGCTATGATTCACCATTTCTAGTGTTACAAAAGTATATCTCGTGATTAGAGCTTTCTTAATTTGCTCCGAAATCTATGTAGCTGAATCACTCAACAAAAGGAACTTTGTTTTTGGGGTTTTGTTACCACTGTTGTAGAGAGCTTTAATCATTCATATGCCTCAATCTATTAAATCATCACAATTATCTGCTAGAGAGACAGCATAGTAGTAATTATACAAGCCTGTATGATATTCTATTAGCATGACCTGTTAGTTCTATGACCATTCTAGGAAGTTGAAAAGCATCTCTCCAAAATGGTTGTTTCCAAGTCTCTACTGGGAAAGATAGACCTGCCGATGGGAGTTGTATGTTTCCAGACAACAAAGGAGAGCAATGACATCTTGAACTTGTGCGCTACAAATTTGGAAAAGCTCCTTGATCTTGTTGAGGAAAGCTGCCACCAAATCCACAAGCAAACTATGGTTCATATGGCTGCTTTGCGAGATGTTCTTAGTTGAATGAATGACCTCTCTTCCCTTGAGCCTCCCCCTCTCTTACCAAAAGAGAGAAGCTGAAGAGTGCGGTTTCACGTTGTCCTCTGAAGTGGGGAGTAAAGATATCATAGGACTCTCGTGTAGCTGTCTTAAATTTGATAGCATATTTTGCAGGTGGACCAGATCTGGATTGAAATGACACAGAATACACTTTTTGCTTAGGAATCTATTTTGGTCTTTTCATCTTTCCTCTTCCCCCCTCCTTGTAATTGAAGATTTTTGGACTATCAGGGTCCAGAACTTGTACCAATAGAATTAGTAGCAGAACAAGATGTGCACTCATTACATCAAAAGTAAGCGCCTTGTTACCAAATTCTGTTTCTCTGTACAAATTCTGCTGGTGTTAAGTGTTTTTCTAACATCAGGGATAACATTAGCTCTCAAAAGTAAAGGCGAGTGAATGTTATTTTGTATTTCATTTCACATTTGAATTTTGTTCAGTAGAGAGCCTGCTTCCTCTGGACTTAATCTTGACCGTTGGCAGTTCTAAAAGCCTCTTTTTAGGGAGCTTATATATTGTCGATGGACTTAGCTTTTCTCTAGGATGATGTGATGTCATTTCAAAAAGACACTATTGTGATATCATTTCTTTCTAAACTTTTAGTACCGGAATGTGTTTCAATGTCAACAAGTTGACATTTCTCTCTACTCTTGGCATGTATGTGGGTAATAATACAGTAAAGAAGCTATATTGAGGATAATGTGTTTGTTTTACAACTCTGTTAAGATTTGGACTTCTGGCTGAGGAATAGAAACCATCACATTTTGCCTATAAATCTCGGCATTTGATTAAATTGATCAATCATTTGTTGTCTCAAATCCCCTTTCTTTACAAGAAGATGCTAAGGTTTTAAACATTGGGTCTCAGAGCAAAGTGGGGCAAAAATGAGTCCTATAGAAAGCATCATATAGTACTCGAACTTTTATTTGATTCATGGGACAAATTTAACTGATGAATGAAAAATTGTTTTTGTGTGCGCCTGCGGGGAAGGGGGGGTGTTTGAATGAATTAGGAATTTAAAATGTTTGTGCTGATGATAGGTGTCAAATATTTATTTGATTTAACGTTGACCGTGATTAGATAGCACATTGATAGATAAGCATTGCTATTAATACCTAAATTTTGATGGCCCAATTAGTTGTTTATTGCATAAAAAAAAATTGGGATTAATTTTTAACATCTAAATAAAAATATTAGAAGTAGATTGCATAGCATATGGTTTTAGGAGCATTTATTATTTAGTTGTTTTTTTATTGTATTTGCATCGGATCGGTGATAGATGAATATTAACTTTAATTTAGCGAGTCCAGCCCCATGTTAGTAATTTCATGTTATTGCCAAGATTTGATAGTAAATAGTCGGTCAAGATTATGGAATGTGAGGAAAAGTTGTAGGAGACGTGGAGCCCAATAGAGAGGGAGGCGATTTCTCTGGAGGTCAGCACTGGAACAAGCTCCGGCACTCCTCCAAGCCACGCCTCGTGCCCGACGCAGCACTGCCTGTCTCCTTGCCGCCGCAGTTCATCATCCAGTTTTGATCCAGTCTGATCTGGTGAATTTCCGGCAACAATGAAGCACCACTCGGCGAGTCCTTTGCACGCCACGGCAACCTCCCCGTGGTCTCTTGATTAATTCTTTGCAGGTTTCCGGCAAAATTACAAGCACTTGGCGAGCCCATCGAGCGAACTACCCGCCAGGCCACTACGCTTCCCGCTGTTGTCCCGTTTCTTTAAACCCGACACCACCGCCTGCTGTTTTGTCTGTCATGCTCGATTGTTCTTTCACAGGCTGTCCAGAACAAACCAACGCCCCTGCATCAATCCAGGCGAGTGCAAGACAGCTCCTGTAACGATGAATCTTCATCATCATTAGCGGATTTAATGATGCTTTATGAATAACGCTTTTTATAGGTTCCAACTTATGGTTGGCGTTGGTGACTTATCAGCCCAGCAAATCTCTGAGAAGCTTTGCAGCCCTTTAGCCGTATTCACTCAAGTTCATGAGCGACGACTCCCTGCCATTTGTTGTCCTCCTTTGCTGGCCCTGCTTGTTACAGTTTCGTCCATAGTTGGCGAAGCACTCCTGTCGCAAATGTAAAGTCTAGTGATAGCAATGACGTTGCTGCTGCTGCTGCTGCTGCTGCTGTGGTTTTGCGAACCACCACGTGAACATCACTGTCAGCCCCCCACCGAGCTGAGAAGCCCCCTGAGCACCACCCCACGGTCGTCACACCACGTCGGGGTCACCATCATTGAGCCAAAGCACCATGATCGATCCACTGTGATCCACAACCGCGATTCCCATATCTATTAGTCTGAATTCAAATTTGGAACGTCGATATTTGAATTAGGTAAGGATTTTGCGTGATATCAATTTGAAAATTTTGTTTTCTAATTTGATTGATTTTTGTTATCTTTGTCAGTATTGGCATATCCAAAAAAAATTTCGAGTATCGGTGAAGTAGAATAATTTCTAATTTTCACAGTCCAATTTCATGCTCGAGTAAACTTGCAATCGCATAAAAATCAGTCAATCCGATCTCACGCTTGAGATACAACTCGCGATTGCACGGAAAGCACATGATTTCATTTGTTTTGACCTATTATCTTATTTTTCGTTTAGTTGGTGATGGAGTTTAGGATTAAAATGATAAAGTCAAATATGCATGAATTCACATTAGTATTATGATGCAATTAATTTTTTTTCTCAATAATTTTGAATGAATAGGTCTCTCTCTATATAATATCTTTAAAAATATTCATGTTCAAAAGACCTGGTGAAGTCACAGCAAGACTTGCTGAAAGCAACGCGTGGGGGCTGGAATCGAAAAGTGGCCAAATAAGGTCGACCGTGTTTAATTGTAAGATAAAAATTATGAAAGTTATAAGCCGCTAAAGTTAGATGCCACACACTTCTTATGGATGAAATCTTATAAATTTCTTAGGTAATATTATGCTAATTATTTGGAAATTGCATGCTTGGGTTTCCAAACTAAGTTAATAATTTTATTTTTGAATTAAAAAAAAAAAAGATTTTGACAAAGGGTTGGGCTTACACCAGCTCTCACTTGGTGTAATTAATTTGGTTTGAGTCAGTTTAGGTTGACTCGGGCTAAAAACACTCTTAAGCTATATTTGGTAGTCTAATTTTTTTTATAATCATAATAGGATTTGATATGATAAGATATGAAATCTAAAAAATTTACTATATCCTATTCACTTTTTGGTGATTATAATAATAAAATCATATATATTCACATCATACCATGTACAATATCTGGTATAAATGGCATATTAATATAAATAAATCAAAAATTTTACAAACGAAAATGTTTAAAAATCTTCCAGAACACTCTTGTTTACTCTATTTTATTTGCTTGTTTATTTTATTTTCCTCTCTTTTTATGAATTTTTTTTTATTTTTTTACCCTTCCATCATTCTCTAATAAATTTTATTAAACAGTAAACTGTACTAATATACCTAAAATACTAAAATACCTAAAATATGTAATAAATATAAATAAATATTTATTTTTATATATTAAATTTATATCAAAAATAGAATTAAATTCAACTATACAAATAAAAATAAGATTAAATTTAAAATAACTAAATTATTTTTTTTTATTTTCTTATATTAGAATTCGAATATTAATTATATTGAAATATAATTTTAATTTTGTTAATTTAAGAAATTTGTTATTTGAGAAAAATAACTTTCCTATTATGAATGTTAGAAATCCTATTCACTTTTTATCTTACCTCTCTCAATCTATATCCCCTTTATATCCATCTTTATCTTATCTTGAATAGGTACCAAATGTAGGATAAGATAACTTTTATTATGTCCTGAATTTATCTTGACCGCAAACGCGGCCTTAGTTTATATGCTCTTGTGTCTAGAAGCTGCGTAATTTTGATCATATTTCTTCATGGAAGTGTGTGCTTTTGTAATCTAAGAATTTTTTTTTTTTTGGTTGAAACCGTAATCTAAGAAGTTAGTGAGTCATAATGTTGTAAAACGTACTCGTGCTTTGTAGAATCATCAACTGAGCTTTATGTAAGAGTAGCATTCTCTACAGACGGTAAAATCTCAAGGATTACTCAGCCTTGTCGTGAGAGGAATAGGTTAAGTGGAAGTTCGATTCACTACAAATCCGTTTTGCATCTCTTCAATTTCTCTAACTCCTTTACTATCATTTGGATACAAGGTACTGCATCCGCATGATAGTTTTCCTCCTACAGCAATACACGATACACATTATTCCTGAAAAAAAAATTAATTTTCTTAAAACAACCAATTCACCCTCCTAGACCAGCATATTAATGTACAAGTTTTCCAGGAAAAAGTTTCAATTTTGTTAAAACAATCATCTTACCCCCTCTCAATTGTTGTGTTAATCATTTCATTAATCTCTGTATACCCTATTTGTATTTGTTAACAAAAGCAATGAAAGACCTATCTCACTAACCAAAATGAATCTCTTAGATAATCCTTTCTAGATGACCATCTTAGTAAGTGGGAAATCACTAAAATCACATGATAATATGCTTTTCTTCTCGCCTAATTAAAGGGAACTCACATACCATCATTGACATTTAATGGCATTAGAATTTAATAATTATCCCGTCTAACATTATAAAGGACAATGAAAAAAAATGTGGAGGAAACTTCTTTGAAGCTTCTTGTAGTTGGAGCTACCGATTGAATAGAGCAATGCCTGTGGCTTTAAAGAAAAGCTTCAACCTTCAAAAATGTTAGGAAGGACTTCGGTTAACACGGAAATGTTATAATTAAAGAGAAATGATTAGTTAACAGTTTTTAATCTACGGTGAGAATACAAATCTGTTCTAAATCACAAAAAAACCAAATAACAAATAATTATAAATTGTAGTGGGGTTCATTCCTTCAATAATTTGGGGCTCACAACAAGTAGTTATTCTTACCATAGCCTAAATACTATTATGCTAGCAAAGCTCTTAATTAAATAATGAATTTTTGTTCCAAGGTATCCAATCTCACATCATCCAAAAAAATTGAAATTTGATAGGGCAGAACCTAGCTCTAGAGAATCAATTGGTAGAGAGTGAGAGAGGGGATAATATAAGCCAATAGCTTATATAAATTAGTTGGGTATGAAGGCCGACTGCTTGATTACGTAAAGGCCCATTAAACACTGCTTTCCGAGTTATAGCAGTTTTAGATATGAAAATATCCGACTTCTCAACCAACTACACAAACCTTAAAAGGGATTGAGCTTACAATTTATGTTGACTTAATTAACACGTGGCCCAAAATATATTTAACCTTTGTGTCACCTTTTATATAATTTCACACATTGCTCTAGTCAAAACGAACATTTTTTATTTATTTATTAAGAAGATGTGCAGATATTTGAGCTTACAATTTATGGTTTTCTTTCATAATCCAATTTCAAACCCACTCAATGACCACAACCCATGGAAGATCCACAGCTTTCGTGCTTTCTTGAATGTCGGAGAATCATAATGACATTCAGGTCCGCACATCCATAAAACCGAATAATGTGAACCCAGCATGGAGGTGATGAGGGTTTCGAGGGAGCTCACTCGAAAACCCGCCGGATGTTTCTTGCATCTTATTGGAGCAAATTCATGGTGTCTTGCTCACTTCCCTTCACCTTCCCATTACATTTCCCCAACGATTCCATTTATTTAATGGAAGAGCAAGTCAAGTCTTGCTGGATCTCAAATTTCAATCAAAGAATTTGCGTAGGTGACACGCCGTGGCACCTTCCACATAATGATGACGAAATCACCGGTGAGTAGCTCAGCATTCTTCAAGCACTCAGCATTGTTCAAGAGCACACCGTCAAAAAAGCAAGGACTAGGAGCATCTTTATTGCAAGTTGGTCTTCTTTCTACTTTTCTTTTAGAAGAAAAAGCAAGTGAAGAAGCACTTGCATAGGTTTCCCGCAACTTCCGCATAATGCTGCGAATATTACGCTTGCGTTGACTCAGCATTCTTTAAGCACTCAGCAGTCAATATTCTTCAAGCACGCATGGTAGAGTGTTTTGTGTTGGTAATCCAACGTCTAAGGCTGAGGATCGGAGGAGATCACAGCTTGTGCTGTCTATTTGTTTTAAGAGGAGGAGGATCTGACGGCACGAATGAGATCATACACCAACCAAAGGACCAGTTTAAGAAAAAAAAAAAGGGAATCTGCCACGCACAGAGCTTGCTTTTAGACTGAAAGGAATAATAAAAGGAGGGGAACCGATGGCCACGAGAGCTTCAAGTTTCCAATTAGTACATATTTAAAGTGCTTGGCTTTTTGGGCCTGGAATTTTCTATCTTGTCGTGGATTCTCTTTTGCAGGTCTGAGTGGACACCTCTTGTATTCTCTTTTGCAAGTCTGAGTAATGTGAAGCACAGCACTTATTGGTGGATGAGGTGATGAGGGTTTCAAGGAAGCCCAATCGAAACCGGTGGGAAGTTTCTTGCATCTTATGGGAGCGAATTCATCGTCACTTTATGGCTCTTTCTAGTGTGATTTGCCAAGTGATTTTCGTGGAAAATGCCATGAAATTGAAACTGAAACCAGCTGCGCGTGTAACATTTGAAAAAAAAAACATAGCACCTGAAAAGATCTGCTATCAACCAAAATAAATCTAACATTCATTTCATCATTTAAATAGACAATGCAAGAAAATAATTTCATGAGCGGGGTTCACACTATGACATACATGCAATTTAACAACTCGATGTGTAGGCAATGACTCACATTCAATTTTTTCTTTTAATGAGCATTTCCATTCCATAAATGAAGTGATATTCTATTTGTTCATTTAAATAGTTTTCTAGATATAAATGTGATTTCTTTACGTGAAAATCTCCTTTTGAAAGTATCAAAAGTCCATTCATATTGATTGGTGTAGGACAAGTTGCGAACAATTTCAAAGAATGGATTGACTAAAAAATGAATAAAGTTTAGCATGACATTTATCAAAGTGAATAGATAAAGGTTGGCCCACCATGAGTGAGAGCTACGCACAATCTAGCATAAATTATGTTCATATAGATTTTTCATAGGAGTGGAACATGTTTCAATTATAGGTACAGGTTAAGAGCAGATGCTGAAAATGCCTTGGTCCAAGTCTTTACATCTTGATCCTCCACAACCTCTACCGAAATACACTACAAAATTCTAGAGATTCCCTGCTCAGTCACACCAATTTCCCAAACTCCTCGCATATCTTGTGCTTCACATTACTTTACCCTCTCGTTTTAGCATGCAGTAATGTAATTGTGGTGTCCTGCTCGCTTCACCTTCCCATTACATTTGCCCAAAGACTCCATTTTTTAATGAAAAAGTAAGTCAAGTCAAGTCGTGCTGGATTTCAAATTTCAATCAAAGCACCTGCGTAGGTGGCACGCACCTTCCCCGTAATGCTGATGAAATTACGTGTGCAATAACTCGTCGTTCAAGCGTGCAAAGTAGAAAAAGCAAGGACTGGGAGCATCTTTGTTGCAAGTTGGTTTTCTTTTCCAGTTTTTTGTTAAAAGAAAAAAAGCAAGTCAAGAAGCACCCGCATAGAGGTTCCTCGCAACTTCCGCATGATACTGTGAATATTAAGCGTGCAATGACTCAGCATTCTTTTTTTTTTTTTTTTTTTTTTTTGGTAAAAGATGACTCAGCATTCTTTAAGCACTCAGCAATCGGTATTCTTCAAGCACGCATGGTAGAGAGTATTGTGTGTTGGTAATACAACGTCAAAGGCTGAGGATTGGGGTAGATCACAGTAGTGGGTGGGTTGTGTTGTTTAAACACTCCTCAGGTAGTCATCAACTCCTTGCGCTTCTCTGTTTCCTGCTTTGATTGCTCCATTGTCTTCTGATGAGTTGTCTAAGAGTTTCTATTTTTATGTGAATGTTGCTCCGTGTTTGAGCCTTAAGAGACATTTCTGCTATTCCCAGATCTGAGATTCCACATCTCTTTCCTTTGCTTCTTGCTCCATCAATCTTTTATAATCCTCTCGAGATGAAAAGAAAAGAACGGACTCATTCAGAAGATCCGATCTATGAGGTTTCTTCCTCATCGACCACTCCACATGTTGGTGATTATGAAGACGGAACTAAAAGGCCGAATGGAAATGATTATGAAGTGTTCTTGAGTTTTAGAGGGAAAGACACTCGTAAAGGCTTCACTGATTATCTCTATACTAGCCTTGTTGACACAGGAATTCGTGTGTTCAGAGATGATAATGAGCTCCGTGTTGGTGAGGAGATTGGTACGGAGCTTCTCTATAACATTGCTCAATCCACGATCTCGATCCCCATTATCTCTGAGAACTATGCTTCCAGCAAATGGTGCCTTCGCGAGCTGGCTCAAATGTTGAAGTGCAAGAGAAGTAAAGGGCAAATAGTGTTGCCCATATTTTACAAAGTGCAGCCCTCACATCTTAAAAGGGGGTTGGGAGATGCTATCAGTGCTCATAAAGAGAACTTGAATGAAATGGTTGTAAAGGAATGGGAAGAAGCACTTAAAGAAGTCAGTTCCTTAAAAGGATGGGAATCAGAGAAAATTGAAAACGGGTATGTTATTCTCCACCAAATCATTGTTTAATTTCTCACAAATAGATCTTTCTTAGAAAAGAATATGTGTGTGTAGGTTTCCCCTCCTATGCTCTAATTCATCATTATTTGACAGGCATGAAGGAGCATTGGTTAAAATTGTTGTCACAAAAGTTCTGAGCGAGTTAAAGGGAACATTTCAGTTAATTGTTCCCCAACAGTTGGTTGGGATTGATGATCATATCGAACATATTATGAGCTTGATAGATGCTAAATTCAATGGTACATGGATTATCGGAATTTATGGAATGGGTGGCATCGGTAAAACGACTCTTGCAAAGGCATTATACAACAAAATTTGTGGTCAGTTTGAGTATTGTAGCTTTGTGGCAGATTGTCGAGAAGCATACCAGCGCGAGGGTATAAAATGCCTACAAAAGCAGCTCATATCTAGCCTAGGAAGTCCATGTAATGTGTCTAATGTGGATGAGGGGATCCGTCTCATCAAATCTCGATTTGCACATAAGAAAGCACTTATTTTTCTTGATGATATAGATGATAATGCTCACTTGAAATATTTGGTCGACCGTGGTTGGTTTAAAGTAGGAAGTATAGTCATCATAACAACCAGAAACAAGGATGTTCTTGGCCAGGCTAGTGCAGATCACATGTACCAACTCAACGAGTTGTCTTTTGATCAATCATTGATTTTATTTAGTAGACATGCATTTCAAAAGGATTCTCCTCCAAGTGATTATGAAGATATCTCTCATGATGTCGTATCTACTACTGGGGGGCTCCCATTAGCTCTAGAAGTTATAGGTTCATTCTTATGTAGAAAGAGAGAAAACGTATGGAAAGATACGTTGAAAAAATTAAAGAAAGTGCCCCATGAGAAAGTGCGAGAGAAGTTGAAAATAAGTTACAAAGCATTAGATTATGATGAGCAACAAATATTTTTGGATATTGCATGCCTCTTCATTGGATCATGTAAACAAAATCCAACTTATATGTGGGATGCTTGTGATTTTTTCCCCGAGAAAGGGATTGAAGTATTAAGTCTTATGTCCCTAATTAAAATTGACAAAGACGGAAGGCTATTGATGCATGATCAATTGAGAGATCTCGGAAGGGAAATTGTTTACCTAGAAAACCCAAAGGAGTGTCAAGAGCGTAGCAGATTGTGGATCTATGAGGAAGCTCTAGATGTGCTTGACAGTTGCAAGGTATGAGTTTTCTCTTCTGATCTTAGTCAGCGAATGTGGGTCCATCTTCCCTTTCTTGTTTGAAATAAAAATAAGTATCGGTCTTGAGTCCCCATAAGTTGCTGCTTCTACAAGCAAAACGGCTTTTTGATTAATTGTTGTTTTTGCCTGATTCTAGAAATCTATGGTAAAAGTGAGGAAAATTTAGATGACTATTACTTCATTGTGAACAAATCAATACGAAAATGAAAAGATGGCATCAAACATCTGTAGCAATAAAAAGAATCATATTGAATGTTTGATATTATCAATTTACCTTCCATGTATAATGAAAAACCCTCATCGAAGAAACACATGATAAGAAAGGAACGTAAAACACATGCGTACCTTTTGTGATGACAATCTCGTTTTCATTTTGATATGGAGAATTGCAAACAAAGTGAACCAAAAAAGTGAGGGAATTCTACAATTGGGATTCTTTAATTTTGATACTTATATCGACGGCAAATTTGATTGTTGTATTTGGACGGTTAGAGTTGTATTGGTTCACATATACATGATAGGGGTAAAGGCAGTGTTATTTCACATACAAAGGGCATGAATTTTGATAGATATATTTGAATTAGTGTATGCATGAAGAGAGGCTTGGACCTGAGCGAGTCCTAAAACTGCTCATGGGAAGTAAAGGTAAGAGAACCGCCCTGGGGTGAGAGACCCCGTACTTGCTTCCCCTTGTCTCTCTCTCGTTGGCGGATAAATAACAACGAGAGAATTTGGGGGCTGGCTTGGTGGTGGATTTACACCACGCTTGGGGGAAACCCTAAGTCAGAAAACCAGTTACCAACCACATTTAGTTGTGAGGTGTTGGAGATGGAGTCGAGTGAGTGAAATGCTCACAGGTAACACTAGCGGTCGGTTATATTGACTTTGCCGTTAGGCAACCAGGTTACCTGTGAGCATTTCACTCACTGACTCCATCTCCAAAGCACCTCACAACTTAATGTGGTTAGTAGCGGTTTTTCGACTTAGGGTTTCCCCCAAGCGTGGTGTAAATCCACCACCAAGCTAGCCCCCAAATTCCCCGTTGTTATTTATCCTGCCATCTGAGCAGGTCCAACTGCTCATGGGAAGTAAAGGCGGGAGAACCGCCCTAGGGTGAGAGACCCCGTACTTGCTTCCCCCTGTCTCTCCGTTGGCAGGATAAATAACAACAGGGAATTTGGGGGCTGGCTTGGTGGTGGATTTACACCACGCTTGGGGGAAACCCTAAGTCAGAAAACCAGTTACTAACCATATTAAGTTGTGAGGTGCTGGAGATAGAGGCCTTCCATCGTAGTTGCAAAGGGACGCAAATTTTGGAAATTCAAAGGGTGCAAATTGAGAAGTGTATAGTTGGATGACGAAAAAGTTTGGGAACAACTGCTTGAGCTTCTTATCTTTACATAGATTAGATAAATAATACGCAACCGCAATCTTTCAATCGCAAAATTGAAAGGGAGAAGTGTACACCATAGTGGTACGATAGCAAATTGAAATCAGTGCATTTAATTTTATATTGGTTGGTCTCATCTCCTTATGCAAAACTTATAATCCACAATGTTTCCAAATTGCAGGGTACTAGAAAGATTGAGGCCCTTTCTCTAGGTCATGGAAGAAGATATGCTGCCAAAAATTTTAAAAACATGGCCAACTTGAGATTCCTTGAAGCAAATGGTGTGAATTTCACTGGAGATTTCCAAAGCTTACTTACTCAATTAAGGTGGCTTAAGTGGAATGAGTGTCCCTCAGATTTCACTACAACCAACTTTAATTTGAAGAAATTAGTTGTACTCGATTTGTCAGGTTGTGCAATTTCGGAGGATTGGGGAGGATGGGATCCACTCAAGGTAAGATGTAAAGAAGGCATTGAAGTATTTTTTAACATAACATTTTTTTCCTTATACATATAATTTTAAAATTGATTTTCATAATTAAATTAACTATTTCTCTTTAATTTCATACTATTGAAGGAAAACATAGTGCCCGATGAATGCATCTCTCTTTCATTTGAATTTGTCATATGCTTTTTGATAATAAAAGTTGCTTATGTCTAATAAGCAAATATCTCCTTTGAAATTTTATTTGAAAGTAATTGCAGTAAGTACTTGTACATCCCTAGCATTCTTTTGCAATTAATATGCTTAAAAACATTTATCTATTGACGTGGCCAAACACTACTAAAAGCGACATTTAAAATTAAATAGGACAACTGCGAAGGAGTAGAGGAGCACCGGAAATTTTTGAGGAATTTTAAAAAGTCAAAAACATAAGGAGTAGCGAAAAATCATAGGCTATAATAGTCTAATTATATTGATATATCCTTTCTTTCTTCCAGAAGGCAACCGAGCTCAAAGTTCTCAACCTCACATATTGTCGAGCTTTGGAAAGAACTCCCAACTTGTCCACTTTCAAAAGGTTGGAGATTTTGACTCTTGCAAATTGTGTGAATTTGGAAGAGCTTCATCATTCTATTGGAAATATGGCATCATTGATCAAGTTGGACTTAAGTTGGACATTGATTACGAAATTACCCGAAAGCATTGGGAATTTGCAAAATTTGAAGGTCTTGAATATTTACTTAACTGGCATAACAGAATTGCCTGAATCCATTGGTGCCATGAAGGAGCTCAAGGTTATTGAAGCCAATGTGTGTGAAAAGTTAGCTCACATATCCAGCTCTATAGGCAATCTAACATCTCTGCAAAAGTTGGACTTATGGGAATGTCATTCATTGACAGAGATCCCCGACTCGATTGGAAATCTAAAATCATTGATCGAGCTGAACTTAGAAAGGTCATTGATTACGAAATTACCCGAAAGCATTGGGAATATGCAAAATCTGAGGATGTTGTATATTGCTAGAACTAACATAACGGAATTGCCTAATGCCATTGGAATGTTGACAAAACTCCAAGAGTTGAAAGCTTGGGATTGCAAAAATCTGGAGCGACTACCTAGTAACATATGCAAACTGATTTCGCTAGAAGAGCTCCACCTTGCCGGTTGTGAAAAGCTTCGAGAATTACCTGAACTGCCCTCCGGCTTAACGGAACTATGGATCACCTGCCAGGGGCAGTCTTTGCCCCATCTTTCCCAGCTAACCCGTCTCAAGACACTCGATCTTTTTGGTTGCAATCAGCTTGAGTGTGTCCCCGAGCTTCCCATTGGACTATCGGACATTCGTGTTTTCAGGTGCAGAAAATTGAAAGCCTTGATGAATTTGTCAGACTTGAAACACTTGCGATATTTCCGTATTTTTGAAAGCCCATCTCTCGAAGGATCGCCCGACGTGTCGAATTTTAGGCGTACGCAGATGAGAGAACTTGGCCTGAAAGAGAAGCAGCTCGATCCAGGGTTCTTAGAATTCAAGCGTTAGCAGACGAGAAGGACGGCTTGACGTCCATGGAATCTGTCTGTCTATCTCTCTCTCTCTCTCTCTCTCTCTCTCTCTCTCTCGCTACTGGTCAGTCGCCCTGCTGGTTTCCTAGGCCCGAAGATCGAAGCCATCGTTCCCACCGCCCATCCACCGCAACCAGGCGGGCAGGTCGGTCGGTGCGGCGGAGATGACGACGGCGACGGCAACGGCGACGAGGCGACGCCACGGCTGGCGATGAGGCGACGCCACGGCTGGCAACGCCCTCTCCATCCGCTTCAGGTAAACGCACCCACGCGTCTCTCGAGCTTTCCTGTGGTCTATCAGCGTCGCTCATCGATTGTCCGGATTGGAGATTTTAGTTTGCTCAGTAGTAGCTAGCGCAGTAGTTTCGGCAGCAATCGGGTAGGCGGTTGGAGCTGGAAGTCGCGCTGGCTGCCATGGTTCTGTCGAGATTTGGTGAGTTGACCAAGGTCACGAGCTTAGGTTTTCTGTTTTGAGCTGAGGCTAGGTTCATTGGAGATGTAGAATGGGATTCTTAATCCCAGTCCAAATAGCTGACTTAATCCCAGGGTTGGGCCAAATTTTTTGCTTTTTCTCATACTCATATGAATCACATTACCTTTTTCTTTTTTTTTTTCCTTTTTTTTTGGGGGTCTAGTTCGGGCCACGTCTCATGATATGTCCTTTAAGGGGACATTATAGTGCTTGTGCTGTTTACAAGTTTTCAATTGGCCGGGATCCTCTTCATGGAGATTACCTTTATCTGTATTGCATCTTGCTATTGCCCCTTTTGGTTCCTTTTGTGACCATATTTCATTCTAGAGTGATGAATTTTTCGTGCTGTTAAAAAAATAGTTCAAATCAACGTTTTCAATTGTGATCTAGATGTACTTGATTCGACAGTGACATACATGTAGCTATTTTCTAATCAACAGGCCGTGACAGCAATGGTGCAACAGGCTATACAATACATTGATCAAACAACAGATCTTGAAACCAAGATAGAAGTTAATTAAGATACTTAACTCTGTTACTGATGGGATGGTGAATATGTGAAAGCAAACTCCATTGCAGCTTATATTCAGTCATAATCTGTTTTTGTTCCGTGGTTTCTTGGTTTCTATAGCTAGTTTTGTCATGCAAATATATGTCGAAACTGAAAGAACACGATTGATCAAGAAACTTGCAAAAATGTAGGAAGATCATTGTCTTATAGCAGAAGTTACTGATTTGATGCAAGAAATTGGGGTTAACTAGAAGTTGACTTTTGTTGTCACTATTCATGTAATTAGTTTTTCCTTGTCCAGCATTCCTATTATGGGCTTGAATTGTGGATGGAAACTTTTGGATCAATGGCAAAGACGAAGAAAATTGCCTTTATATTTTAACAAGTAAGGGTTTTTTGTTTAGCCTTTTGTGCACTATTACTATGATTGGTTTTCTGATTGATGGATTTTGCAGGTTCGTCTGTGCTTAGATCGCCAGGATTATGTCTGTGCACAGCACATATCCTTTCCAGGAAGATCAGCCCCAGAATGTTTGATGCAATTCCTTCCAAAGAGAAAAAAAAAAAAAAAAAAAGTCTAAAGAAGGTGAAAGCATTGTGGAAGAAGCACCAGCTGATATTTCGTCACTTCTGGAGTTGAAATGGATATGCTATGACTCATGATATGGTAAATTGGTGTTCTGCTTTTTCTAGTGATGTGCCCACTATCTTTTAACTGATGTTTTTTGCCGATCAAGTGCCACCTAGTGTTCAGGTCGTGGTTCAAACCACGTCACATTCTCTTGTTCCTTTCTAGCTTTAGTGCAAACTCTGACGTTCCAGATGTAATTGATAGATTTGTACTCGCATCTCAGTTTACCCTGCATTATGTGGTTAACAATGTAGGTATAGGTATTGCTTGCACAACAATGATTAACTTGAGATATATCGATGCTACAAGGCAATAGGTGAGATTCCATCAGTGGAAGGAAACCCAGAGCAATGGACATTGGTGAAGGGAAACCCAAAGCAGTGTACACTGGTGAAGCTCTTTCATTGTTAAGTCTTCACTGTGTATTTCAAGGATTAGCTATTGATTCTGTGATTTAATTTAATGCAGATTCCAGGGAAAATCTGCTGGTGCTCAGTTCTATCACCACATGATCCTATTCGTCAAGCCTTCTTAGTGCCTCTTTAGAGGATACAAATCTCTCAGAAAATTCCAATTGAGGTACCATCTATGAATTGTTGTGGGTAATTGGCTGTACATCTTGAAATATCCAGTGGCCTGCTTTTTGGAGTACTTTCAAAGATGAATTTGAGAATGAGAAAAACATGCTGGAAGGTCCACCTGTTGAGAAGGCAGTAGAAGTTCTTAGACAGAGAATCGTTGAACTTGGTACTTGCAGAATTGTCATTTTCCTTCTTTTTGGATCATCATTCAGATGTGACTCAATCTATTTTCTGCAGAATATTATCTTCATTTCAAAGTATTACTCGAGGATTACCTCGAAGAGACTTGCAAAGCTGTTATGCCTCAGCATTCAAGCCTGATTATGTTGAACATTTCTTTTATTTTCTATATCAATGTCAATCTTTATGAATTGTTGCCTAAACGCCTCATTTAACCTGAGCAGCCTACCTGCCTTCAATCCCTGATTGGGGCATGCTTACTGGACTTGGATATAAGTTCCGAATTAGTGAAAAAGAGTTTCTGGTGCATTGAAAGCCGAGGGCTTGTCATGAATTTCTGACTGATAAAATATGGGTACTCTCAGCTTAGTCGATTTCTTCTAATATATTTGTCGGGGCTATAAGTGTCATTGTCTGGCATTGTGAAACCATTTCTTGTCCCACGGAGCCTGAAATTCTAATGCACTTTTGAAGGGTGGAGGAGCTCTGCTATATTGCTAGTATCAACACTCACCACTGCATGTGTTACAAAAGTATATCTCACTACTAGAGCTTTCTTAATGTGTTTAGAAATTCTGCATAGATGATTCACTTGAGAAAAAGAGCTCTGTTTTTTTGGGTTGTGTTACCACTGTTGTATGATTCACTCAAGGAAAAGAGCTCAGTTTTTTGGGGTTCTGTTGCCACTATTGTAGAGGGCTTTAATCAATCACATGCCTCAACTAATTAAATCAAGCTTGGATGATAGACGATATGATGATATTTATACAAGCTTGGATGATATCCTATCAGCATGACCTGTTAATTCTATATTATCAATTTAGGAAGCTGAGAAGCATCTCTCCTAAATGGTTGTTTCCAACTCCTTGGTGGCAAAGATAGACCGGTCAATGGGACTCATCTGGAACAGATGACAAAAGACAGCAATGACATCTTGAACTTGTGGGCAAAATTTTTGGGAAAGCTGCTTGATCTTGTCGAGAAAAGTTGTCACCAAATGTACAAGGAAACTATGGCTCGTATGGCTATTTTGAGAGCTTGAAGATGCTCTTAGTTGAATGGATGATCTCTCTCCCCTTGAGCCCCCTCCTCCCTCCCCCACTCCTAAAAAAAAAAGAGAAGCTGAATGATGCTATTTCACATTGTGGTCTGAAGTGGGACCGAAGATGTTCATCATAGAACTCTCGCGTAGCTGGCTTCAATTTGATTGCATATTTTGCATAGGGGACCAGATCTAGGCCTTGTTCGGGACTGAAATGATATACTGAACACACTGCATATGAATGTATTCTGTCTTTTCATGCTTCCTCTTTCCCCTCTCCTTTTAATAGAAGATATGTAGGCTTTCAAGGTCCAAAACTGGTACCAACGAAATAGGTATCGCCACAAGATCGGCACTCATTCAGACTGAAATAAGCGCCTCATTACTAAATTCTGTTTTGCATTTCGAATTTTGCCGGCGCTTATGAGGCTAATGTTGTCATTTCCCTTCAAGGAACAACGTTTTTCTTGAAGTCAATACTTCAATAGGGGAGGGGCCTTTGTTCTCTGCAGCTCTAGCTCTTGCATTCTTCGTCATGGAAGCTGAAAATATTGGGAAGAGGAAACGATTGGGGCGACCCTTGGTCTATTTCAGCAATAGGCAATATACATACGTGGGGAGTTTTGTTTGTTCATCGAGAAAAAGTTGTAGGCACATCTTTAGCTTTAGTTGTGGAAGTAGTAATGCCTAATTAATAACAAGTACTTTCCTAACAAAATGAACTTATTTATCATTTTATCAAAGAATGCCACTGTGAGACTAGCTTAGCAATCAGCATAAGTCAGACGAATAATATTAGTGATTTTGAATGTTCTAACTTGTTCCTATTATTCCTGTAGTCAAAGATTTGAAAATTACATCAATTATTATAAGATACACTTAAAAGTCATTCGTGCGGTCAATAAATATTTTGGCCATTATTTAAAGATCTGTTTTTGTCGTGTACTTAGAAAACTAATTGAAATTTTAAAAAAGGAAAAAAAAAAAAAACACAGCCGCTATAAAGCATTTAAAACATTTTTGTTTGGCAAAAGAAATCTTCAAAATGTTCAAAACATTTTATTTGACCAATTTTAGCGTAAGAAAAGGTTTGTGATATTCATTACAGCAAGGACCAACTAAAGATCAAATCAAATTTTTCATTGATTAAAAAGAGCAATTGTCGAAACCAATCAATTCTAGTGAAAAAAATTATTAAACTCTTTTTAAAATGAACTAGCCGATCATATGCTTGATGAAGAAGAACCCATCGATTATAGTTGACAATTTTCCGGCAAATTGGAGTTGTACCAATTTTGAAAACCCTAATTGGTTTTCCTCTTTTTGTTATTTTCTTAATAGAACCTTGAATCCCATCTTCTCTCTCTTGTGCAATTCTTCAGTTTTCAATTTTTTCCCAATTTTTTTATCTACCATCCTACGTGTAGTCATTTTAACCATCGGCATTTCGACAATGGCAACGTGGTAAATTTTAAAGAAGAAGAGATAAATTTTGAAAAACAAAATAAAGTAATTGAAAATTTATCATTCTTGTTTTTGGGCTTTAAGCGAATCGTTCCCCAACTCATGAAGGAGGACTCTTGTTCTATCCCCGGTCGTTGGAGCTTTCAGTTAAAGCTCGAGGTTTTCGCGCCATTTCTTGGATTGAAGTGTTGTCATCAAATCATAACCCCATCACCATCTTCTTCAGCGACCGAAGATGCTCGAGCCATGCCCCAATATCCCAAAGCTCCACAACAATGGGGGTGTCGTGGGATCCGCCAGGGAGCCGCTCTCTCTGCTCAGAGTGAAGAAGCAGCTCTCCCGGAAGGCCGTCTTGCCTTCGCAAGCGTCCCCACCTCTCCGCCGCCCAACGTAGTACCTGGATGAGAACCAACGTAAATCAAGGGTTATTAGATCTCGTATGAGGATCTTGTACATTTTATAAATAAACAACCTTGACCACACCATGTAGGTTAGCTGAGGCCATTGCCACCCTTTTCACTATCTTGTATTTCACATCTAGTGTCATTTGGTTCGGTCATACTAGTGGAATGTGCTTTTGGAACATGGTCAATCTTGTCCATCTTGCTGGTTTCCAACAACAGATCCTTTGGAGGTGGGCACAATTTAGCAGCGGTTGTCGCTTGATCGACATATCGCTGGGAATAAGAAGATACACCAAGCTGCAACCTTTTATGAGAGGGCTCTTCTGTGTCTAATTGTGGGAAGTCTACAGAACGTGGGAGGTCTGCAGAGGTCGTGACGCCTTTACCACCTGAATTCCTGTTTAGGTTAAGACTATAACTGTTTTCAGAAGAACCTAAAACCGGATGCTTGTTTTGTTGAGCAAACTTAAGTTTCAGCTCAGATTCCCATAGAGCAATCTGCTGCCGCAAGTCCTGAAGTTCAAGATTTCGTGGGCCTACGACATGATCAGATCCATGCTCCTGGCATTCCAAGTTTTGGTTGAGCATACCCAAACTTCTTCCTGCACTTCCTTGCCCAATTGAAGGTGCAGAACCAATCCCATTGTTTGCTTCCTGGGTCATCGTCTTTGGATGTATAAATGTACAACTAGAAGGCAATCTTTTGGACATCATTTGTTTTAGTCTCGAGTAGGGTATCCCAACTTCTTCGATGTTTTCCGTGCCAAAATAGGTGGCTTCTGATTTCCATTTATCCTAACTGTTTTAGCTTTATCTTCAGACCTCCTATCCTGTCTGCCCCCATCAGAATCACTGCTGCTCTCATCATCAGAGAAGCTTATAACAAGATTGCCGTTAGGCCCCAAGGAACCACCAGTTCCAGATCTACCAGACTTCTGTCCAACTTGATTCATTCCAAGACTATTCTCATGTTTGGTTTGAATAGATGGTCTGGTTGGAAACTCATTTGAGTTTGCAGGAGGATCAGCAGCATCAACCTTTGCTGGTATGTAATTAATGGTAAATAGAAAAACGTCATGAAAGAAAAAAAAAAAAAAAAAAAGATCAAGTAAAGGTTCAGACAAAACACCAGAGTCAGAAGAGCAGAAATGTTAAGCATCTCCAGGAAATGTGCAAGTACACACTTATTTTGGAAGACACTGATACCAGAGAGCAACCCTGAGACACTCTATTCTAGATAAAACAAGGAGTGTAAAGAAAAAAAGAAGCCTTCTTGATTTTAATGCAATGTAAGTTTATTTAAGCAGACACATTCAATTATGCTGCTGATTCAAAGGACCTGTAAGTTTATGGATAGGATGAGTGGAGGTTTTGAGTTGCTGCACCAGGTCCAATGAATTTATCAGCTCATAACAAGAGCATCCGGAACTGAGCAAGTCCTTAAAAGGCTTCGTCCTGAACTGGGTTTCCCGGGACGTAAAACATAGGGATAAGAACCCCCACGGGGCTCTTCGGCCACAACCCTCTTCGGAAGGTTCGGATCCCACCGATCCTCGCGATGCCTTCCCCGGGATCTGCCCGGGCGCGGTACAAGGAAATGAGGGGGTACTTCCCTCCCAAGGGACTAGGAAGTACATGGCTGGCCGCGCTTCCGCGTCTTACGGGAATTAATCCCAGCCACTATATTTTTCCAGGCATGGGAGCTGCCTGTACCCCCTTGTGCACCGGGGTTCCTGCAGAAGCGCGGGGGTGAGGCTCCAACCCGAGCCCAGGGGCCTTGTTATTGGGGTTGTCCCAGCCACTATATTTTTCCAGTTCAGGACTTGATTTTAATGCAATGTAAGTTTATTTAAGCAGACACATTCAATTATGCTGCTGATTCAAAGGACTGTAAGTTTATGGATAGGATGAGCGGAGGTTTTGAGTTGCTGCACCAGGTCCAATGAATTTATCAGCTCATAACAAGAGCATCCCACACCCCCCACCCAAAAAAAAAAAAAAAAAAAAAAAAAAAAAAAAAAAAGCGCTAAATCACAGTGGTTTCTGGTTTGTGGATTAAAAACGTTGAAGCTGAGATGACAGGGTGTAATGCCCATGTGTTGGGTTTCGGTTGCAACTTTGTTCTCTATAAGTTTGTTTTCAATGGGTATTAGGTTGTGCGATGCATGCAGGCCTGGTAGGAGCATTATCTTGTTGAGAAATTTTGTTGAACAATTGGTGGGTAAATATTTGCTAATTTCTTTGTGCTCAGCCACGTTTTTGAAGTATCTCCTTGTGCTCTGCCTCTCTCTCGTTTAATTGTGAAGTATCCCACTTTTCAAGTTGCTAGTTTGCTGGGGTGAGCCTTGCAACAAGTAATTATCTAGTTGATTACGGCTTACGTATCAGTCCTAGGTGATTGTATTGGGCAACTAAATAAGGGGATTCTCAGTGTTTTTACATGAATTTCTTGGTCTAGTACCATAATTATTGAATATGTGTGACATTGTTGATTTAGCGGATGCACTATCTTGCAAATGATTTTTTTAGGATCTGACACTATTACCTGTCAACGTTAACTTTCTGCAGGTAATAAATTATTCAAGTTGGCGAGATTTGGAAGAATTGCTTAAAAGATGTGCTTCTGGAACTCTTTAATGAATGAAGGTTGGCGTTTATATTCCTGTGCAAGTTTAATGGTGCTTATGTGTAAACAAAGAATGGGTAATAAGCAAAAAGTTAACTTGAGATATCCTTTCTGGCAGGGTGCTTGTATTTACTTATGAAGTGAAATTAATTAACATCAGTGAGCATTCAGCGCCCAAGTAGTACAAAGTGAGTTTCCAGCGAGTTAGCATTGTCACTTTCTCTCAAAAGAAAATAAAAGGAGATAGCAAACTCAATAGGTTGTTGAAAGATTACTTGGTAACTTAAAGGAAGCATTTACCTAAGATTAGTTATCAATAATTATCTCCCGATCCATGAAGTCAATGTAAGATCTTGTGATGTTGCATCCTATCAAGAACACTGATTGGAAGTTCTCATAGGAAAATAATGCACAAAGCCATGTGGATAAGCTGGACATTGTGATACTATCTAGTGTGGGGGTACTAGCTAAATCTTTGATGTACTTTTACAAGATGAACCCTCCCTTTGGAGTTGAAGTAAACATGTGTGAGTGAGGATTGA
Organism: Eucalyptus virginea; assembly: GCA_014182375.1. NCBI lineage: Eukaryota > Viridiplantae > Streptophyta > Magnoliopsida > Myrtales > Myrtaceae > Eucalyptus > Eucalyptus virginea. Next base: position 14,798,198 of record CM024516.1, on the reverse strand, counting down.
AATATAGAGATCCTTAGTCTGTGATGACAGAGAAAAGGCATATTGTTTAAGTTTAGTTTTATTTTGTTTTTCATCTTTTCAGGGGTTTAGTGAAGTCGGTAATTGGTGCTCCACTTTGTTTTTATTCTGTTTAGTAGATTTGTTTTAGGATTTGAGTTCTCTTGTATAGGGATGAATTCTTTTTGTTTAGATGGATAGGAATTTCCTTGGTGCCTTACTTATTATACCTTTTAAACAGCAAAGAAACCAGGGGAGAAAAGAAATTGAGATTGGGTGCCGGATGAGTGATTCAAAGTACTAATCAACTAAAGATGAACAATAAGTATGGCCTGTACCTCTCCATTGCAATAAGGGTTTGCTGTAGTTTCTCCCTTGCATGAACGCAGCACGTGTTCGGTTTGCTGGTGGCGAAAGGAATATTAAACAAGCAAGAGGGATTATTGCATTCGGTCGTCTACTGAATAATTGGGGCATGAGCTTTTGTCTTCCCAGCTCAAAGCACTCTTTGCCTTCCTTGTCAAGTGATTAAGTCATAATTATTTGGTGACACTGATACTTGGATATTCATATCCGTGAAGTTGTCTTTCCGTATGTGGTTGCTCCCAAACTTTCTTGTACCAAAGGAAGTATCTTTCACTCCTTTGTTATGAGCGAATTGGATTGTCGAGATTAACTGATGTCCAGGTATTTGCCTTTCCATCTCTGCTTTGGGTTGATAAGCAAGTGGAAATTTTACTCTTCATTGATTGCATTTCATTGTTATGCTATGCTGAATGCCGATAAGTTCCTCTGGAATAGTCAGAGCATTATGACTGGTGGCTATTTATTCATACCAGATTTTTACCTTCGCAATTGTTATTAGGATTGCTATCAGGATAGGAGGCGATTAAAAAAGATACAAGTTGGACACATCGACAATCATTCCCAGTTTGGATTAGGAGTAAGATCATTGGAGATGTAGAATTGGATTCCTAATCCAGTCCCAAATATCCTACTTTGCCTATTTAATTAGGACTCAACCTCTTAATAAATCAAATTAGGCCCCGTTCTTGTCGTGCATGACCCATTTTGCATCCGAAACAATATCCGAAGGCTGAACCTTCTAATTGGGGCTAACTTTGGGGATTGAACTATGAGGGAATCATAAATGAAATTGAGGTGTTGCCCTCGTCCTTAATTAGATTGGATGGAAGATTTAATTAGTGGTTGTGGCAAGGCTGAAGATACTTTCTATACAGACTTGGGAAAGTCCATATGCTTTCACCTGGATTAAGAATAACCTTTTATTGCTGGAGTTGGAAGTGAGCTCTACTTTCGTGAGAGCTTGGGTTGCGGTATATGGGAGGTCTGCTGTTCCTCCACAACCAGCAGTGCAGCACAAAGCCATCACCTATGTATGGCAACCATTTCTTCTTGCTGGGGACGGAATTCTTTTTTACGTCATAGCATGTAGCTCTTTACCTTGTCTATTTCTTTTACCCTCCTCTCTTCTTCTTTTCAATGCCATCATCTGGTTTTGCTTTAATTTTGTTTTCTTCTTTACTTTTGCCATCATCAGCAGTGCAAAGTCCAATGATTATTGATCCAAAGTGTGGTCCAGTTTCAGTCATTTGGGATCGATCTTAACAACCATTACCTTAAGGGTTTTATTTTAATGGATCACACTTTAGCGATTGCCTCCCATATGTCTACTGATTAGATCTTATACTGTCGTTTTGTGTAGACATAATATGCCATCATGTATGAATATATGAAAAACGAATGTCATTGGCATATCTATATGGGCATTGGCTCTTGGCAATCTCTAGAGATGCAAGAACTCAGGCCTTGTACTCATGCTGTTCGCAAGTCTTTTCAATTGGCTGGGATCCTCCTGATTTTATTGTATTGCACCTTGCTATTACCCCTTTTAGTTCCTTTTTCTCACTCTATTTTCTTTCTAGAATAATTTTTCTTGCTGTTAATCAGGTAGTTCAACTGAAAGTTTTAATTGTGTTCTAGACATATTAGATGGTGACATTTGCGTTGCTACTCTCTTATAAACAGGTTGCAGCAATAGAGAAGCGAGCTATGAAATATATTGACTCGACACCCGATCTTGAGACCAAGATTGAGCTTATTAAGACCCTTAACTCGTTGCTCTTTGGGAAGGTGAAAATGTGAAATCAAACTCTATTGGGGGTCCATGAGCAATCTGTTTTGGTTTCAGGGATTCTATAGCTAATTTCATTATGCAGCTATATGTCGAAATTGAGAGAGCACAATTGATAAAGAAACTTACAAAAAGTAAAGCAAGGACAGGATCTTATAGCAGAAGCTGCTGATTTGATACCGAAAATTGCGAATCGGTATTTAGGTTGTGGTTCAAGCCATGGCTTTATTCATCGTCACATTCTGTTTTTCCTTTCTATCTTTATCGCAACTCTGATGTTAGAGATGTACTTAATGGATTTGAACACACATCTTACCTTGAAGGGGAAACCCAGAGCAGTGGGTACCATTGAAGCTCTTTCATTTGAAGCTTTGTCAAGTCTTCACTGATTGTTTTAAGGCACATCTGTTCATTCTGTGATTTAATTTGTTGCAGGTTCTAAGGAAAATCTGCTGGTACTTAGTTCAGTCACCACGTGATGATAATGCAGTCAAGCCTTCTTAATGCCGCTTTAGAAGACAAAAATCTCTCAGAAATCCCCCAATTCAGGTACATCTTTGAATTGTTTCTAGGTATTTAATTGTACATTTTGTTGCAATATCTCAATAATCTGCCATAGAATGTGGTTGGCCGTGCCTTTGTTGTTTTAACGCAGTCAGCGAGAAACAATTGGTCACAATGGAGGTTATCCAATTAACCGCTCTTTGGAGTACTTTCAGAGATGAATTTGAGAATGAGAAAAACATGCTCAAAGCCACACTTTTTGAGAAGGCAGCAGAAGATCGTAGACGGAGAATAAGCGAACATGTAATTACAGAACTTTGTCATTTTTTCTTGATTTTTTTCGATCATCATTCAGATGAGATTTTCTCTATTTTCTGCAGAATATTATTGTCGTTTTGAAGTGTTACTCGAGGATTACCTTGAAGAAACTTGCATAGCTGTTATGCCTCAGCATCCAGGTTGATTATGTTGAACATTTATTTATATTCTTTATCAATGTCATTCTTTGACTGATTGCCTAGACCCCTCATTTAACCCTGAGCAGCCCTCTGCCCCAATACGTGCAGGGTATGGTTGCTGGACTGGGATACAAGTTCCAAAAATGTGGAAAAGAGGTTTTGGTGCATTGAAGACCAAGGCTTCTCTTGAGGTTGAGAATGTTGTCCTCGTAGTTTTATTCTGTGAACATTGCACACTATGCTTAGTCAACTTCTTCTCATAAAATTTGTTATAGCTATAAGTGTCGATGTCTGGCATTGCGAAACCATTCTTGTCCAGTGGAGCCTAAAATTTTGATGCTGCTTTAGAAGTGGGGGAGGAGCTCTGCTATGTCTCATCATTTCCAGCATTACAAAAGTATGTCTTGTGATTAGTGCTTTCTTAGTGTGCTCAGAAATTCTATGCAGCTGAATCACTCAATGAAAGGAACTCTGTGTTTGGGGTTCTGTTACTGTTGTTGTCGAGAGCTTTAATTATTAACATGCCTTGATCTATTAAATCAGCACTATCATCTGCTAGAGGGACTGCATAATAGTAATTATACAAGCCTGTATGATATTCTATCAGCATGACCTGTTAGTTCTATGACCATTTTAGGAAGCTGAGAAGCACCTCTCCAAAATGGTTGTTTCCAAGTCCCTGGTGGGAAAGATAGACCTGCTGATGGGAGTGGTCTGTTTCCAGATGACAAAGGAGAGCAATGATACTTGAACTCGGGCTACAAATTTGGAAAAGCTCCTCAATCTTGTTGAGGAAATCTGCCACCAAAAACTATGGTTCATAAGCCTGCTTTGAGAGCTTGAAGATGTTCATAGTTGAATGAATGATCTCTCTCCCCTTGAGCCTCCCTCTCTCTTACCAAAAGAGAGGAGCTGAAGAATGTGGTTTCATGTTGTCTCTGAAATGGGGACTAAAGATGTCATAGAACTCTCGTGTAGTTGTCTTAAATTTGATTGCATATCTTGCAGGTGGACCAGATCTGGGCCTTGTTTTGGACTGAAATGATACACTGAATACATTTTCTGCGAAGGAATATATTTTGGTCTTTTCATCGTTCCTCTTCCCCCCTCCTTACAATTCAAGATTTTTGGGCTCTCGGGGTACAGAACTTGTTCAAATGGAATTGGTATCAGAACAAGATGCGCACTCTTTACAGCAGAAGTGCTGTAACTTTTGTCTTCCAGCTCAATGCACTCTTCGCCTTCCTCATCAAGGGATATTAAAGGAGTCACAATCATTTGATTACACTGATACTTGGATATTCATACATGCTAAGTTGTTTTTCCTGTATATAGTTGCTCCCGAACTTTCTTGTACTAAAGGAAGTATCTTACACTCCTTTGTTAGGAGCGAATTGGATAATGGAGATTAAACTATGTCCAGGTATTTGTCTTTTCATCTCTGCTTTTGGGTGATAAGCTGGTGGAAATATTGCTCTTCATTCATGGCAGTCATTGTTATGCTATGCTGAATGCTGATAAGTTCCACCGGATTAGTTAGAGCATTATGACTGGTGGTTAATTATGATACATACACCAGATCTTTACCTTCACTATTGTTATTAAGATTGCTATCTATATACCATGCAATTAAAAAGATGGAATTTGGTCACATCAAAAATCATTCCCAGTTGAGATTAGGAGTAGAATCATTGGAGATGTAGAATGGGATTTCTAATCCCAGTCCCAAAATCCTACCTTGCCTATTTAATTAGGAGTCAATCTCATAGTAAACCAAATTGGGTCTCAGTTCTCACTGTGCATGACCCATTGCACTTCTAAAAAAATACCTAAAGGCCAAACCTGCTAATTAGGGCTAACTTTGGTAATTGAACTGCAAGGGGATTATAAGTGAGAATGAGGCGTTGCCCTCATCCTGAATTAGATGGGATGGAAGATTTAATTAGCGCTTGTGGAAAGGTTCAATATACTTTCTATACCGACTTGGGACAATCCACAAGCTGTTTGGTGGAGTAAGAATAGCCTTCATGAGAGCTTGGGTTGGGGCAAATGGAAGGTCTGCTGTGCCTCCACAAACAGCAGTGCAGCCCATTGCCAACACCTTTCTACGGCAACTATCTCTTCTGGCTAGGGACGAAATTCTTTTTTATAGCCCAGTATATAGCTCTTTACCTTGTCTATTTCTTTCATCCTCCTGTTTTCTTCTTTTCACCGCCATCATCTGGTTTCGTGTTTGTTTACTGTCTTCTCTACTTTTGCCCCAGATGCTTCTCTAGTTAACTTTCTTTATGAGGTACAAGAGCTTCTTCAGTGATGTGCTTTTGCTGTAGTGATAATCGTGCTTTTGTCTTCTGCTTTTGAGCTTCATTCCCTCTTTTCAAAGATAACATACAGGTGTTAGTACAGAAAATAGATTAGGAATCTATCACTTTAGCCCTTAACTTTCTGTAGAGTCTTATGATCATTGATCCAAAGTATGGTCCAATATCAAGCATTTAGGATCAATCTTAACAACCTTTACCTTAAGGGTTAGATTTTATATTGCAGGGATTGTCTCCCTTATGTGTACTGATTAGATCATGAACTGTCATTTTGTGTAGCTGTGACATGCCATCTATGTATAACTATCTAAAAAACGAATGTGCTTGGCACATCAACATGGGAGTTGGCTCTAGGCAATCTGTTGGGATGCAAGATCTTTGTCCTGGTGCTTGTGCTCTAGAATCTAGTATGGTGGAATCCTCTAGAATCTAGTATTGTGGGATCCTCTTCAGTTTCTCACCCTGTGTTTCTAGATTGTCTGCCATGATTGGCCCAAATTTTTACTGCTTGTACTCATGTATGAATCACATTACTTTTTTTTCATGTCTATTTCAGGATACATTTCATGATATGTTCTTTATAGGGATATCATGGTACTTGAGCTGTTTGCAAGTTTTCAATTGGCTGGGATCCTCTTCATAAAGATACCCGTATTTGTATTGCACCTTGCTGTTGTCCCTTTTGGTGCCTTTTTTGACCATATTTTCATTCTAGAGTGACAAATTTTCTGTGCTGTTAATCAAATAATTCAAATCAAACTTTTAATTGTGATCCAGACATTATCAAGTCATTGACTTCATTGGATAGTGACCTAAATGTTGCTGGTTTATCAACAGGCTGTGACAGCAATGGCGCAGCAGGCTATGCAATACGTTGACCGGACACCTGATCTTGAGACCAAGATAGAGCTTATTAAGACACTTAAACTCTGTCATCGCTGGGAAGGTGATTTTGTGAAATCAAACTCTACTGCAGCTTTTGTTGATGAGCAATCTGTTTTTGTTTTGTGGTTTCTATAGCTGGTTTTGTTATACAGATATATGTCGAAATTGAGAGAGGACAGTTGATCAAGAAACTAGCAAAAGAAAGGAAGAACGGGGTCTTATAGAAGAAGCTGCTGATTTGATGCGATAAATTGCAGTTATTGGAAGTTGACTTCTATATTAGTCACTAATTTTGTAATTGGTTTTTCATTGTCCAACATTCCTATGATGGGCTTAATTTGCAGGTAGAAACTTTTGGAACAATGGCAGAGGTGGAGAAAATTGCCTTTATCCTTGAACAAGTATGGGTTTTTGTATGTCTTTCAGCCGTTATGCACTATTGCTATAATTGGTTTTCTGATCGATGGATTTTGCAGGTTCATTTGTAATTAGATTGCCAGGATTATGTTCAAGCACAGATCCTTTCCAGGAAGATCAGCCACCAAGTCTCTGAGGCGGATCCTTCTGAAGAGAAGAAAAATCCTAAAGCAAGTGAAAATATTGTGGAAGAACTGCCAATTGATATTCCGTCACGTCTGGAGTTGAAACGGATGTGCTACAAACTCATGTTTCAGTAAGTTGTTTTTTTTCTTTTTCTAATATCGTGTCCACTATCTTTTCACTAAAAAAATTTTGGCTATCAAGTACTACCTCGTATTGAGATTGTTACTCAGACCATGAATTTGCATGGCTTTATTTGTCTGGCACACACTCCTATTGGTTTCTAGCTTTACCACAAACTCTAAATTTAAGATGTACTTAATGGATTTTAGCACCCATCTCAGTTTACCTCGCATTCATGTGGTTAACGATGTAGGTATTACTCACATAACAATGATTTCCTTGAGATTTGTCCATAAGGTGATATATGAGATTCCGTGAGGGAAGAGAAACCCAGAGCAGTGGATACCGGTGAAGCTCTTTCTGATGAGGCTTTGTTTTCACTGAGTTTGTTACTTAAGGCACAGCTGCTCATTCTGTGATTTGATGAAGTGCAGGTTCAAGGAAAATCTGTTGGTACTTAGTTCTGTGGCCACATGATCCCATGCAGTCAAGCCTTCTTAATGCCACTTTAGAAGAAAGATATCTATCAAAAATTCACCCATACAAGTACATCTTTGAATTGTTCTAGATAACTGGTTGCGCATCTTCTTGCAATGCTTAATAATCTGCCATAGAATTTGGTCGACTGTGCCCTTGATATTTTTAACACAGCTTGCGGATGAAACGATTGGTCTCAATGGAGGTTATCCGATGGACTGCTCTTTGGAGTACTTTCAAAGATGAATTTGAGAATAGGGAAATATATGCTCGGAGGTGCACTTAGGCAGCAGAAGATCTTAGACAGATCGAGCATGTGATTACAGAACTCTCTTGGTTTTCTTCTTTTGGTTGGACAGGTGTGACTCATTCTATTTTTCTGCAGAATATTTCTATCATTTCGAAGTTGTACTTGAGGGTCACATTGACGAGAGTTGCAGAGCTGTTACATGCCTCGACGTCTAGATGTAATTATGTTGACAATTTGTTTATATTCTTTATCATTGTAAAATCTTTAGGAATGAATGCCTGGACCCTCATTTAACCGTGATCAGGCTCTCCGTCTGTGATCCCTGATTGAGGCATGGTCACTGGACTTTGATACAAGGTCCAAAAATGTGGAAAAGAAGTTTTGGTGCCTTGAAAACCGAAGGCTTGTCATGGATTGAGAATGTTGTCTTAGTAGTTTTGTTCCGTAAACATTTCCGACCAATATTTGTGTGCGTAAGCACGGGCGCTTACACTTGGCTTAGTCAACTCCTGATCATTAATTTGTTGTAGCTAAGTGCCATTGTCTGGTATTATGAATTCATTTCTATCACAAAGATAAGTAGAGAACTTGTGGCAAACAGCAAGAGAGAAAGAAGGAAGAGAGGAGAAATAGAGAGGAGAAGAAGAGAGAAAGAAAGAGAACGTAAAAACCAAAGAAGGGACTCCAGGTTTCTGTATAACAGAAGTCTTATACCCATTGTGTTTATATTGAACATAAATTATATATGACCATAATGCCCTTATGTGTGTAACAAGGAATGAAACCCAAAAACTAAAAATAACTATCTTAAAGCAACGTAACAACCTTTTGTCCCATGGAGCCTGAAATTCTAATACCCTTTAGAAGGGTGGGAGGAGCACTGCTAAACTGCTAAAATAGCTGAGCAAGCTTTTTCTGTGAGTATTAACACTCATTATTTCTTGAGTTACAAAAGTATATCTCACTATTAGAGCTTTCTTAATGTGTTCAAATATCTATGTAGCTAAATTACTCGTGGAAAAGAGCTTTCTTTCTTGGGTCCGATCATCCGATAGAGAGACTATATTATTGTAATCATACACACTTGTATTATATTTTATCAGGATGACCTATTAGTTTTGTATTAGCATTTTAGGAAGCTGAGAATCAGAAATGGTTGTTTCCAAGTCCCTAGTGGCAAAGATAGACTGGCCAATAGGAATTGCTATTTCCAAACAACAAAGGACAGCAATGACATCTTGAGCTCGTGAGTGACAAATTTGGAGAAGCTCCTCAATCTTGTCAAGAAAAGCCACCAAATCCTTAAAAAAAAACCATGGTTCGCAAAGCTGCTTTGAGAGCTTAAAGATGTCTTAGTTGAATGAATGATCTCTTTTGCCTTTAGCCTCCCTCTCTCTCACCAAGAGAGAGAAGCTAAAAAATGTTGTTTCATATTGTGCTCTAAAGTGCGGACCAAATGTATTCATTCTAGAACTCTCGTGAAACCAGCTTAAATTTTGATTGCATATTTTGCAAGTGGACCAAATTGGGGCCTTGTTTTGGATTGAAATGATATATTGAATACACTTTCGGCATTGGAATGCATGTTGGTCTTTTCATCTTTTCCTCTGTCCCCCTCCTTTTAATTGAAGATTTGTGGGTTAGGGTCCAAAACTTGTACCAATGGAACAAGTTTCAACACATGATACTCGTTAGGACTGAAATGAGCACCTTGTTACCAAATTCAATCTTTTCGCAGATACACGTTTTTTTTTTTTTTTTTTTTTTTTTGACATCGAGCATCACACTAGCTCTCCATAGTAAAGGCTAATGAATGCTATTTTTCACTTCATTTCACATTTAAATATCATCTTCAATGGAGAGAGCCTATTTCTTTTAGACCCAATCTTAGTTGTTGGAAACTGTAGAAGCCTGTTTCTAGGGAGTTTTGTTTCAATAAGATAACTTGCACTTTTTATCTCCTTAAGAGGCATAGTTTTTCTATAAGTTGATACTTTGATAGAGACAATTTGTTGTGATGTTATTTCTTTCTTCATAAACTTTCAAACACTGGAATGGGTTTCAATGTCCATTGTCCAATACTTTTAACATTTCTCTCAACTCTTGGCATATGTGTGGGTAATACACTGAGAAGCTTGAAATATTGGTGAAAAGCTCCAAGTTACGATGGAATGTCATGTGACATATCTCTCTCTCTCTCTTTGAGAGGTTGGTTGACTTGATAAATGTGGAAAGGTAGGACTGACAAATGGTTCCTTTTTTTATTTTCTTTGGTAAATAGTGATTCCTATTTGCTTCCAGGGGATTTAATTCATCGGTGTATGAACTTAAAACACTCACTTACATTACCTGCCATTGTCCTTGCGAATTTCACCTACTCCAGAGCAGCATCTTTTGATATCTCACCCGATCAATAGACGATGCCAAATAAAGTTATCTTTAAATAATCCATTTTCAATCTACTATCTGTGTTTTTCAGTGGCAACTTAGGATTACCACGTTTTCCCATTAATCTTGACATTTGATTGATTACATCAATTAGTTGTTGTCTTAAACCCCCTTCCTTTACCAGAGAAGATGTTAAGCATTTGAACAGAATTTGAACAGAAGCGGGAAAAGGGTGACTTCTATGGAACCATCGAGTAGTTTTTGAACTATAATTTATCCTTCTGTAGATATCTTAAATGTAGTAAGTATTAGATGAATGGCGACCCCTCATGGAAGAATGAGAAGCAACTCAAGTGAAAAGTTCGTAATTCTTCACTCTAAAAGCTGATTACCTAATTAATGCCAGGGTGTAGAGCTTCAGATACGTCATTTGTTTTCATGTTTTTCAAGTCAAGTGTACAAAGGGGCTCATGTTGAATACGACAATCCAAAATTTATGTCAATGCGGAGTTGATTATGAACGTCATGTTTAATGCATTTTCCAATTTTACACTTGAGTGGATAGAAGAGTCATCTCAAATAAGAAATTTCTAAACAAGTCAAATTCGAGAGTGCCATTCATAATCCTGTTTATTAGCAATAAGTAACTCTGTTTTGCCGTTAGGATGTATACATCATTGCCACGCCTGGGAACATTTAGGTTCAACGATGGTGTAGATCGATTTCTAAGTCTCAAAGTCATTATTAGTTTGAGTTTAAGTGGATTGTCAAATTTATGTAAAGGAATTCGAAAAGTACACTTGTAAGAATGACGAAGTTGGAGAGTATAACAGGGGCTAAATAAATAAATAAAAGGGTTAATATCCTAAAAAACTCTAAATTAGTACACATGTAACAAATTTACCCAAAACTATTTTTTTTACCATGAAAAACCCCAAACTGGTATATATGTAACAAATTTATCCCGACTGACCATAAAAAATCCTAAATGTATACATTTATGACAAATTTACCCAAAAACCCAAAATTGATAAATTTGTGAAAAATATACCCTCCGTTAAATTGGATTAATATCACAAAAAAAAATCACAAAAATTGTAAATTATGACAAACGAAGCGTAAAACTGAAATTGGTATACCGGTCAATTATCACGTGTCATTTATATTAATAATTTGACAGTAAAATTTAACGAAAATTAATAGAGGGTAAATTTGTCACAAGTATACCAGTTTAGGGTAAATTTGTCAAAGGTATATTAGTTTTGGATTTTTTGTGGTAAAAAAAAATAGTTTTGGGGTAAATTTGTCACAGGTGTACCAGTTTGGGATTTTTAGGGTATTAACCATAAATAAAATTGGTTTGAATGGACCAATATGTTTTAGACATTTGGACCATAAGCTTGATCGACGTCTTTCCTTAATAATTTATTTGGATCTTAAGCAGAAGCTTTACTTGTGTTCATCTATAGCCAGACACTTTTCAATGGACGCAAGTGATCGTAGACTCAAATTCGATGCTTCTTAAAACTACCTTGGAAAAAAGGAAAAAAAAAAAAAAGATAGAGGAAAATTAGTAACTCGAAATGCATGTCAGTATTAGGTGTCAAATATTTATTTGATCTAACACTGCGTATGTTTGGAGATTATTACACTGGTAGATAAATATTACACAAACTCAAATCGGTGTGACCGGTATTAATAGTGACAATAAAAGCTCAGTTGAAGTGGCATAATACAGTAATATTAGAACTGGGTTAGGATGCTTTGGCGTCGATTATTATTGGTAGGCTGGGCTGTTTCTCAACACCAATTGATACTAATTGAAACAAGATCTTCAACTAATGAAATTAAATAGTGGCATTGGTATAACTCTTTTTTGGTATTTGATCCTATTAACTATTTATCCAACAATAATACAAAATCAAGGTAATGCATTTCAAGCATTCTGCACGTCTCAAATTAAAGGAATTTATTTAAATCTTCTTGATGCACATGTGATTGTGATTGTACAATGTGGACTCCGAGCAACAAGATTTTACCCATGTATTAAAACTTTCAACGTCAAATTACTTTGAAATGTGTGTATGATACAACTTAATGGATTTTCTTTTCTTTCTATTTTCGGGATAGCGAACTAAGGGTGTGCAACAAGAACCGTCCGAATCCAAAACCGATCTGACTAGCCGGTTCTAAGTAATTCCCAACGGCACTAGTTCAGTTTCAGTTTCGTAAAATTGGAGCCGATGATGGACGGTCTAATTTCCAATTGTATGGTGGGAATTGGACCACCTAGACTGGACCAACTTTTTCATTAAAAAAAAAAAAACATATTTTATTCATATTCTTCACCTCCATGGAGTCTCTACCTCTATAGGTAGGGCTATTCTCCTACCCAGCGCAGAGGCACGTGCTTCCGCACCTGGACGGTGGACCTCCGCCATCACGGCCTCCCAAAGCGGACTCTCCCTCACCGTGTTCGTTTTGAGCTTTAAAAATTTGACCATTGTCATCTCCGTTTTCGAACCTCCGACCTGTTTACCGATTGGGTTTGCGTGTCCAGAATCTGCTCTCTTTTACCTGTGCGAAGTGGTAATGTCTTTGGGCAGTGGAGCTCTGGCACTAAAAGAGACATCTTTTGCCTCAAAGTACGTGTCTCCCACCGAAAGAGACGCTGGCCGTTTGCTTCAGCTTCGCGCTCCCCAGATTGTCCTCCCTCTGTGCCCACATTTACATTCGTGCTTTATACCTTAGTCCATGAAAAAAAATATATTCGGAAAAATAGAATCTCGCGCCATGAACGAAAAGACGTTCCTGACTAAGATAGAAACGTAATTAGCTGAAAATGCTCCGGAGTTTTTAAATCACCTGCAGCCGGTGTGCACTTGCTTCGATATCTAAACCCTGTCCCCCAAACTCCCGCCAGACATCGAGGACGTCTGCGAAATCGGTCATTTCGACAACGTCCCCATCATCTCCACCCTCCACTTCCCCCTCGCCCGGTGGTACGCCTCCCACCCGAACCCTCCGTTGGCCTTCCTCTCTAACTTATTCCTTGAGTTGGTCCTCCACTAATTCCGTTGGACCTCTCGAGGACTAGTTGATCCGATTTTAGGATCAGATGATCCGGTTCTCAATTCTAGGAATGAGAAATCAATCCTCCTAAAATAATTTTCAATTTTTAAGTGAAATTGGACTCAACTAAGAACCGATCACCTTTATAGCGAACATATTAGATGTCCTTTTTTAAATGACGATCCATGTTATAATGTTCAATTTTGTTACTCGTAAGGTTTCGATACTACAATAATGAGGTGCGGTTAGTCAATCACATATTAAGCCATTGAACTTTTTTATATACTTTAGTCATTTCAAGTTCTAAAGAAGCTTATGATTGTGTTAAAGAGAAAAATACATGTTAGTGGAAAACCTATTGGCCGAGAATGTCTACATGAAATAAAAATTTCAACCCAAAATGAAATTAAAAGGCAAATGACATCACTGAATTATTATTCCAATGTGGAGAACCTGTAGGCCGAGAGTAAAGAATAAAATTTATGTGAAATGTAAAAATAAAAAATAAATTATTATTAATTTAAGGAGAGAAATAAAAGTATGAGTGGGGAGGCGATGACTAGATGATCTTTATGTATAATGTATTACAGAGAAATCTAGTTTGAGAAATTGGTTTTCGGAGATATTTGTTTTGACAGTTAATTTTCTACGGGAATCTCTTTTGACATTAAAAAAAAAGGTCAAATTGTAGATTGAAAATAACAAAATTCTCTTATTGGAATACTTATTGGAATATTTGAACATTTACTAATACTAAGGTTTCGTTTATTTCACGGAAAATAATTTTTAGGAAAATATTTTTCAGATTTTCTAACATTTATTTCGTGAAAAATGAATTAGTTAAAGAATACGTTTTCCATTATTGGAAAAAAAAACACATTCAAAAGTAGGAAAAAATTTCGATAAGTTTTTATACCTCACTTTCTTTCACCAAACTAATTTTCATTTTATTTTTTATATTTTGAAAAATCGAATTTTTTTTCTTTTCTTTCTTTCATTTTCTTCTTCTTCCTTGGATTTGGCTAGTTGCTGACCATGACGGTTGCTGACAACCGGCCACAAGGGAGCTAGAGCCTTGCCACAGGCCGGTGAGGCTTGCGCTCGCTTGACATCGCGAGCTTGAACCCCACTAGATTTGAGCATCCGAGCGAGGCTCGAGCCTCATTGAAGGTTGTTAGAGCCTCGTTAACATTTGGTGACCTCGAGTGAGGCTCAAGCCTCATTGAAGGTTGTTAGAGCCTTGCTAACATGGTCAATGATCGGCCAATGAAGAAGAAGAAGAAAAAAATAATTAAGCGAATCAATTTTTTAAAAACTATGATAAATACTTATTAAAAGAAAAATAATAAAATAAATGAAAATATATTTTTAAAATAAATTATAAAAATATTTAAAATGGGTGCATGGAGGGAATTTTTTTTTACCAAACAATGAAAAATAATTTCTAATTTATTTTTAGATTTTAGCCGAACGGCAGAAAATATGGTTATTTTCCTGAAAAATGGCTTTCTAGACAATGTTTTCCAAAAATGCTATATTTTTTTATTAAACGAACAGAGCCTGAAGAGGATGTAAGTATTGCTCGTTAGTTTTTTTTTTTTTTTTTAATTTTTTTTTATTAATAGAATGAGCAAGTCAAGTCGAGCTAGATCTCAAACTTCAATCAAAGCCCTTAGTTGTTCTCTCCATAAAAGCGGGTTGTCTCGTCGGGAGCAAAAGTATAGGAGGTCATATTCATGAGGTTGATTTACAGAGTTGTACATGTACATGTATATAATCACAAAGTTTTGCTTGTTTCAACTGGGGCATATATGGTAAGGCATTAACATATATTCTTAGATATAAACCCGAGATTCTGCCCACTCGAAAGGAGCCAACTATAATGCTTTGTGAATCCGTAAAAAGAAAAAAAAGAAGCCAACGTAATAATGTCATTTACATAATAAGATGAATTTAATGTTACACCGTAACTCAATTAGTTATTGATTGTGCAAACAAGATCTTTGTAATCATTTGACTTACCTGAGTAAGGACAAATAAAACCTCCCCTATTTATTATCAATCGATTGTGAGGTATCACAATAATTCGATGTCCATATATAATTGATTCTTTGGTCATGTTAATATATCACATACCCTAATACGCTCGTAGGCTTGTATCTTTATTCAAATTGGGACGTGGCGTTTCACCCAAGCCTAGTCTTTCGTAAAATGTGTGCATCTAATCTTCAATTGACCTTAAGCAGCAACAACAAGATTAACTCTATGAATGAATTTGGTGGTCGTCTTCTGATTTTTCTGATAAAATAAGTTTCTTCCCCACAATTATATGCTAATACACGTACCGTCATCATTGGTCCTTCATAATATCATAAAAATCGGATCGGTCATTAACCCTGTACATCCACCGTGGAAAGACACAGGAGGCACTATCACAATCTAATAAATTATTAAACTAGTCGGTGAAGAATATGCTTTACCAAAAAAAAAAAAAAAAAAAAAACCAGGGGCATCGGTTTTGCTGATTGGTTTTCTTTTCTATTTTTTAATAATTTGAAAAGGCTAGCGGGGTCAAGAAGTCCATCACGCAGTAGACAGGCTCCGCGTAGGACGCAACTTCCTCCGGAATTTACGCCTGCGATAATTGACCTTTGCTTTTTATTTTCTAGTTGTTTTATTAATAGAAAAAGCAAGTCGCGCTCGCTTCCAAACAAAACGCCTGCGTGGGCTCTAAGCACCCTCCGCAGGATGCTGTGGAAACCAACTCTTGCAATAATTGCCCTCTCCGTGCAGCATGAATCGCAACGTTCGATCAGTTGAAGAGTCTTGGACCGTTGAGTAGCAAGAACTCAGCATTATTCAAGCACGCACATTAAGGCTGGGGGCGGGTAACTCAACGTCGAAGGTTGAGAATCGGGGGAGATCGCAGCAGTGGGTGGATTGTTGTTGTTTGAGCACTCTTCGGGTAATCTACGGCTCCTTTATCCTCTCCTCTTCTCACTTTCCTGCTTTGATTGCTATGTTTTCCTCTGACGTGTTCTGAATTGAGTTCTTTTTTTTTTTTTTTTTTTTTTGCAATTTCCAAATCTGGGATTCCATCTCTTTCTTCTTTTGAGACTCTGCTCTATCAATTCCTTTTACTGGCTTTGTATTAGAATCAATCCTCTCGAGATGAAAAGGAAAGAACCCACTCATTCAGGAGATCCATTCTACGAGGCGTCTTCCTCATCCACCTCTCCACATGTAGATGAGTACGAAGGCGGAACCGAAACGCCGAAAGAAAATGAGTGCCAAGTGTTCTTGAGTTTTAGAGGAAAAGATACTGGCAAAGGCTTCACTGATTATCTCTATACTAGCCTTGTTGATGCAGGAGTTCGTGTGTTCAGAGACGACAATGAGCTTTGTGTTGGTACAGAGATTGGTTCGGAGCTTCTCTGCACCATTATGCAGTCTAAGATCTCGATACCTATTATCTCCAAGAACTACGCTTTCAGTAAATGGTGCCTTCGTGAGCTGGCTCAAATATTGAAGTGCAAGAGAAGCAAGGGGCAAATAGTGTTGCCCATATTTTACAAAGTGGAACCTTCGCAGTTGCGACATCTTACAGGGAGATGGCGAGATGCTATCAATGCACATAATGAGAATTCGGATGAAATGGTTGTGAAGGAATGGGAAGAAGCGCTCAAAGAAGTCGGTTCCATGCTAGGATGGGAATCGGAGAAAATTGACAATGGGTATATCATTCTCCACCAAAAAACTGTTTACTTTCTCTAACTAGATCTTACCTGAAAAAGAATATGCATATTGCTATCATATATTGAAACTTATACTGTTATCTGGCAGGCATGAAGGAGCATTGGTTAAAATTGTTGTCAGAAAAGTTATGAGTGAGTTAAAAAGACTTTTTCTCTTAAATGTTCCTGCACAGTTGGTGGGAATTGATGATCGTGTGGAATGGATCATGGGCAACATAGATGGTGAATTCAATAATACTAGTCTTATCGGAATATATGGAATGGGCGGTATCGGTAAAACAATTCTTGCAAAGGTATTATACAACAAACTCTCTGGTAATTTTGAGTACCGTAGCTTCGTGGCAGATATTCGCGAAACATCTCAGAGAAAGGGTATTGAATGCATACAAAAGCAGCTTATTTCTGATATTCTTAGAAGTCAAGATGAAGTGTCTAATGTCGATGAAGGAATTGGTGTCATCAAATCTCAATTTACAAGTAAGAAAATCCTCGTTCTCCTTGATGATGTGGATGATAATACTCACTTGAATGCTTTGATTGGAGATGGTAGATGGTTTAAAGCAGGAAGTATAATCATCATCACAACTAGAGACAAGAGAGTTCTTAATAAGGCTAAGACAATCCATATGTATCAACTCAATGAGTTACCCTTGGATCAATCATTGATGTTATTTAGTAGACATGCATTTGGAAAGGATTCTCCTCCGAGTGATTATGAGTTAATCTCTTGTGATATCGTATCTACTACTTGGGGGCTTCCTTTGGCTCTTGAAGTTATTGGTTCATTCTTGTGTGGAAAGACAAAAGAATTATGGAAATAAACCTTAAATAAATTAAATAACGTGTCCCATAGAAAAGTGCAAGAGAAGTTGCGGATAAGTTATGATGCATTAGATTATGATGAGCAACAAATATTTTTGGATATTGCATGTTTTTTTATTGGATCATCTAGAAAACCTCCAACTTATATGTGGGATCCTGTGGCTTCTTCCCAAGGAAGGGGATTGATATATTGAGCCACATGTCTCTAATTAAAATTGACAAAGATGGCAATCTAATGATGCATGATCAATTAAGAGATTTTGGAAGGGAAATTGTTCGTTTAGAAAATCAAAAGAAGCCTCAAAAGCGTAGCAGATTATGGATTCAAGAAGCTGTAGATGTGCTTGACAGCAACAAGGTAAGAATTTTCTCTACTTGTCTCAGTGAATGTGAGTTCATCTTCTCTTTCTGGTTTGAGATTAAAATTATTGCCGGTCTTGAGTCCACAGAACTTGCCATTCCTACCAGCGAAAGAGCTCTTTCAGTTCATTGCTGTTCTTGCCTGATTGTAGGACATAATTAAGGAGCAATTTCTTGTTTATCAATGATTGATATATATCTTTACTTGATAATATTGTGACGAGGATACTCCTTTGCTAACTTCAACGCAACAACGAATTACAAAAGTAATGTTTGACAGAGCACTTTCACCTGACATCTATAAATTGTCGGGGGCCATGATTTTCCCACTAATTTGTTTAATGCAAATGTTTGATTTTGCATCCTTCTTCTGATTTCTTGTGAGGTCTTCTCATTCTTTTTTCTTTTCTAATATTGACTTCTTATGGGTTGTTTGATATAATAAATGAGACCTCCATTCATTTGTGATGATTGGCTGTCCCGGTTCCTATATTTTTGAAGTTGGGTTAAGTACGAATTTTGTCCCCTAAGTATTACGGTTTGTGTGATTTAGTCTCCTATCCTTTTTCGTCAATTGTTAGTTAATAATTAACACTGTCAAGTCGCTGATGTGGCTTTCATTTTTATTTATGATATAAGTGTAACCGTGTGACAGAACCCTCTATACATAATTGATTTTTGTTCTACAGACTTTTCATGATAGAGGATAATTTTACTCTATGAATACTAATACTTCAAAACGAAGTGTCTCATCTAGGCATATGACTTCCAAGATCTACTCATCAAATTATTAAGAACATACTATTTGTTAAATGACATTGTTTGAAGAGAAATGTCTTTTCATGCGATGATAAGGTAGATAACACTAATTGATGGTGTACTTCTATCTCGAACTTGAGAAAGAAGATAATCCTAAGTAGCATAACAAATGAACAGTATCAAAAGTCAATGGAGTCTAAGTTATCATTAAAAATGTGGAAAGTGATGCATATTTAAATGCACTATTTTGAGTAGAGGTGTTCGTTAATGAGAATATAAATAAGAGCTTTATTTGTCTACGTTATTTAAAACAAACGTACTATTTTGATAAAGAAATGACATTAACAATAAATTATTTTTAAGATCCTATTTTTGGGATTAATAAAAAAAAGAGAGTATGTTCTGGAATAAAGACCACGAAACTAATTGACTTCATTTCAAAAGAATAATTAAAATTTATCAAATATATTCATAATCGCGAAATTGTATAGAAAAATAGTTATTAGATATTTATCTATAGATAGATATATCTGAAAATTCATTCTCAGCTTACGATTTTGGTAATTTTTGTATACAAAGATTTTTAGTGTTGAGATAATAGACTTATTTACAACATCATAATATACATTCACAAGAATATAGATTTGTGAAAAAAAATATATATATATAGATTTGCAATGATATGTTTACCACTATTTTTTATAATCAATTGGGGAACCATGCATTTTCAACACAATATGTAGTAAGAAACCCATCTGGAATCACATAAAGAAAATTAAACAGAGACCATGAAACTTGTTAAGAGTAAGGATTTTGCAAGAAAAAACAGAAAGGGAAAATGAGAAAAAGATTTGAAATTGATGGAGGGGAAACATACTTGTGCTTAAGGAATCTGTGGAACTTGACGGTGGTTCATCTTCTTCATCGGTGAAGTTGCCATGCTTGAGGTCAGGGCCTGGCTACTTTATCCACTGCACGACCCTCGCAACACCGACGTGAGGGCTTACCGACCCTCTCACAGTGGTGGCAATTAGTCACGCCACCATTGTGCAATTTGAGGATTGGCAACCCTTGATGGCGAAGGCGACCGCTCCTTTCTTCAAATACGCCACCTTGCATGTTGCTCTTTCGGTTTTTCGCTTGTTCGCGCTCTTCACATGACCGCGTCTGTGAAATCATCTTCAGAGGAGATATCGATGACGATTTGTGTTCTTGACCTTTCTATTGTTTATGCTTCTAAATTGATTGTTGGTGAGCAGAATGTTTTCACGGGTCTGATTTTGAAGCAGCTAGCTGGTTGTAGGAACCTAAAATTTCTTTTGTTGCAGTGATTTCGGAAGGTTTCGAATGGGTTTTTTTGGCGACTTCGTCTTGGTTATGGAAATTTTTAGCCTTTTCTTTATGCGGCTCCCATTCGTTACCATGACAGTGTCCTGTTGCGTAATTTTTTTTTTTTTTTTAAATGATACGTTAACAATTTTTGTTAGGCAAATTAGATAGAGGTAACAAAGGTACTTGATTGCATGAATCAAACAAGTTATTTTCAAAGTTTTAGTACTCGATTATACTTTCATGATTAATTTTAGGACTTTTAGTGTACTTATTACTTTAACTTTTGTTGTCACGGAAATAAATATGGTTTGAAACTGCGTGATGATTAGTTTTTATTAGTAACGCAACTAAAAGCAATTATAACATATGAATGATTTGTACAAGTATCAAACAAGCATTTGCAAATGTCATGAATATCTTTAACTGAAAAACACTGAATATAAATATTAAATGCAAAATATAATGAAGTAACAAGATTATGGAAAAATACGTTGCCGATGCTTTTCGGCGAGTTGCTCAAAGGAAAATGTAATCAACTAAACAGTACATTGCTTAGAATTGGAAAAAGGGTATTTATGAATTTATTGACAAAAAATTCACGAGAAACTCTTCAAAGAAAAATAAGTAGTGTCTCATCCGAAAGATTAAGAAATTGAAGGAAAATTTGAAACCACCAAACAAATCTGCATTGTGACTCATGATTTTTGCTCTATCCTAAAACAAAAAGCAAATTCGAGTTCCTAAAATATTTGGTTACAAAATGTAAAAGACTTGATTTTTTCGAGTATCCAATTTAATGAATTTTTCCATCCGATCATAAAAAAGATCTCATTAATCTATGGGCAAATTGATGAAAAATTTAGAAGACTGCTATTTCACTGTAACAAAATCCCGTGACAATGAAAAGGTGAACCAAACCTCTGTTGTAATAAGAGGAGTAAAAATCATCTCTATAACCTTTGATATATTATTGGTTTTTCTTCCATTTACGTTGAAAACTCTATTGAAGCAACACAACAAAAAATGACTGCGACACACGTGTGTACTTTCTGGGATGACATTCTTGCAAACAAGATATATTGGAAATAGAAGGGGGATTCTACAATTGGGATTCTTCAATTTTCATACATATTTTGATGGCCAGTTTGATAGATGTGTTGGATTGTAAGTCATGTGGTCTACCATATAAAACGATATGAGTTGGTGTTATGTCGTTTGACATATTAATGGCATGAATGCTGCTAGATATATTTGAAATACTATGTGCACGAAGAAAGGCCTTCTTTTGTAATTTCAGTAAAAAAATAAAGTTTTTGGAAATTCAAGGGACGCAAATTGTGAAGGGCAAATTGGAAGAGGAAAAGTTTGGGAACAAGCTATTGAGCTTCATGTTGTTACATGGATTAGACATATGATATGCAAACACAACTTGTCATTTCACGAAGTTGAATTTAAGAAGCCTACACCATAATAGTATGACGACAAATTGAAATCATTACTTCTTATACACAGTTGGTCTCATCTCCCATTCAAAACTTATGGTTCACAATGTTCCCTAATGACAGGGCACTAATAAGATTGAGGCCTTTCGTCTGGACAAATATGGCTTGGGAAGAAGGTACACAGGTGAACAATTCAAAAAAATGACCAACCTGAGGTTCCTTCAAGTGAGGGGGGCAAATTTTACTGGAGATTTTCAGAACTTGCTTCCTCAATTAAGATGGCTTCAGTGGGAGTATTGTCCCTCTGGTTTTGCAATGGACAACTTTCATCCAAAGAACTTAGTCGTGCTTGAACTATCATGGAGTGAGATTTCAGAGGACTGGGGAGGATGGGGTCTACTCAAGGTAAGACGTAGAAGGCATTGTGAATAATCAAGCATTGTCGAAGGTCCAATTGCACCAAGTTATCCATTCTTTCTTTCAAAAAGGTTTAATATCCTTCCTCAAATTAAGGATTTTCACCTAAGTATAAGGGGAATCTGTAGGCACCTAAGTATACCATAAGCTTCTGCCCTTAATGTCTTAAATTGGTATTATCTTAACAACCAGTCAAGCTTAACTTTAGACATACTGAAATTAAAGTTTACCATATTTAATTAAAATCTATTCAATATATAATTACAATATTTGTGCCAATCTTGATTTTTCTTAATCCAAATGGGTTGTTGCTTCTGAGGGAATTTTTCCCCATTTAAAAGTATGCCTTTTTAGCGATTCTTTTTATCTTTCTATATCGATCTTCTTTAATGAGAAATGAACAGTTACAACTATTTTGGTATTGTTTGGTTACGTTCATACAAAAGCTCTAACTGCTTTTTACACGAAGTATCATATGAATGGTCATAAATAAAATCAACAGTTAAGAAACAAAAGTTAACGCTGCTACTTCAAAGTAAGTGCATTGCTTAATAATATTAAACTTCATTTTGTGAGGGTGAATTATATGTTATTTTGTGAGTGCTAACTGGTTGATATGTATTTTAGCCAAATTGGAAGGTAAAATAACAATATATAGTTAGCACTTGTATATCCCTAACATTCTTTTGGCAATAGATATGCTCAAAAAAGCATATATATGTTCGGGACGTAGCCGAACACTATCACTTGAACAACGTCTAAATAAACGAACCGTGAAGTAGTGCAGCATCATAGCAATGATAGCATGGGGACTGAGCAATAAAACATTTTTTTTTTTCCAAAAAAGTATAAATTGAAGTAGTAGCGGAGCATGGGTATTTTTGAGGAATTTTTAAAGGTCTAAAAAGCACAAGGGGCTGTGGAAAATCGCATGCTGTAGTGGTCTAATCTCACTCAGATATCCTCTCTTTCTTTCAGATGGCAACCTCGCTCAAAGTTCTCAATCTCTCACATTGTCTATCTTTAAGAAGAACTCCTGACTTGTCTGCTTTCAAAAGCTTGGAGATTTTGATTCTTGCATAGTGCTGGAATTTGGAAAAGATTCATCCTTCCGTTGGGGAAATCAATACCCTAGTCTCCTTGAATGTCACAAGATGTAGCAGACTAGAGGAGTTGCCAACGGGAATAGGTAGAATGGAAGAATTGAGGGAACTTATCATAGATGAAACTGCTATACAAGAGATTCCTATTTCGAGAGGTTGTTTGATGAAGCTAGAAACTCTACGAGCCTCATATTGTGAACTTGCTCAACTTCCAGAATCCATGGGATCCCTTGTGGCATTAACTCAGTTGGACCTATCTCATTCGCGAATTAGAAAATTACCTGAATCTATGGGATTCCTTGTGTCGTTAACTATGCTAGACCTATCTTATTTGGGGATTGAAGAATTACCTGAATCCATGGGCTCCCTTAAGTCGTTGAGTCAGTTGAATCTATCTCATTCTTGGATTAAAGAATTACCTGAATCCATAGCCTCACTTGTGTCGTTAACTCAGTTAGACCTATCTCATTCACGAATTGAAGAATTACCTAAATCCATGGGCTCGCTTGTGTCGTTAACTCTGTTGGATCTATCTTATACACAGATGGAAGAATTACCTAAATCCATGGGCTTGCTTAGGTCGTTAACTCAATTGGACCTATCTCATTCGGGGATTGAAAAATTATCCGAATCCATGGGCTCACTTGTGTCGTTAACGCAATTGGGCCTGTCTCATTTGGGGATTGAAGAATTACCTGAATCTATTGGTTTTCTAAAGGAGCTCAAGACTCTCGATGCCTCCAATTGTGAATCATTAGCCTGCATATCAAGCTCCATAGGCAATCTAGCATCTTTGCGATACTTGTTATTACGTGAATGTTGCTCATTGGGAGAGATTCCCAACTTAATAGGTAAGTTGGCATCATTGATTAAGCTGGATTTAAAATCTACATTGATTATGGACTTACCTGAAAGCATTGGTTCTTTGAAGGAGCTCAAGGTTCTTGATGCCTCTTATTGCACATTGTTAGATCGCATACCCAACTCCATAGGCCATCTAGCATTTTTCTCTCTCCTTGACCTAAGGTTTTGTCGAAATCTTGTTGAACTTCCAAACTCCATAGGCTCTTTGGTGTCTCTACAGCAGTTGCTATTACGGGAATGCCGCTTGTTAAGAGAGATCCCAAGCTCGATCGGAAAGTTGGTATCATTGACTAAGCTAGATTTAAAACATACAGCCATTGTGGAATTACCTGAAAGCATCGGTTCTCTGAAGAAGCTTGAGACTCTTGATGCCTCTTATTGTGCATCGTTAGCTTGCATACGCAACTCCATAGGCCATCTAGCATTTTTGTCTCTCCTTGACCTAAGGTTTTGTCGAAATCTTGTTGAACTTCCAGACTCCATAAGCTCTCTCATGTCTCTGCAACGCTTATTATTACGTGAATGCTGCTCATTGAGAAAGATCCCAGACTCGATTAGAAAGATGACATCATTAATTGAGCTAGATGTAAAGCGTACAGCAATTGTGGAATTACCTGAAAGCATTGGAAATCTGCAAAAGTTGAGCATCTCAAAGGATCGTGGAACTCTTACGTAATGAAATTGCTTGATGCCTCTGAAATTACCAAGATTTAGTTGAAATTCACGGTCTTTAGGGAATTTCGCGCTGCAAATTACAAGAATCTAGTTGAATTTTGAGGTCCCGGTTAGCATCTTTGGAAATTTTTATTCTCCCTGGATGCAAGTTCATTGAAAGATTACCAGACCTTACAAGTTCAAAACGTCCTAAGGTCGACGTGCAAACAGGAATCTAGTCAAAACTTTATGCCTTGACAGGTTGGGTTTATCGGTAAGATTGGATATCTTGAGGTGCACATCTATCGAAATTCTACCCGGCCTCTCTAGTGTAAAGAATTCGAGGGCATTTCATGCTGCAAACTGCAAGAGTCCGTGGCCTTGACGGGCTAGAATTACTGGTACTATTGGATCTGGGGCTCCACTACCCTAGGAAGATTACCAGGATCTATCATGCTTGAAAACCCTATGAAGTACATCAATTCAAAGCATAGAGAAATACTAATCCTGCAAAAGTTTGTGTTTGTGTAATCAAATATTCTGAGTCATTAGCAAAATTTTGAAATGTGTTCAAATTCGAAGATTTAAGGAATCTGAGCGTGACAGATTGTTGGGACCTTCCAGACATCCCAGGGCTCGAAGGATAGATACCTATGAAGTACAGAAATTTCATGATGCTCGTCAATTGAGACTATCAGACTTTTCGGGGTGTAAGAACCTGCAATATTTGGTCGAACAAGATTGTGACAAACTAACTGAGCCTTGTGGGCTTGGCGACTTGGAGCTTCTACAAACTTTAGGCATTTCCTGATGCAAGGCGCTAAAAGCAATACCTGAATTGTCTGGAGCTTTCCTCATGCAGAATTATGAGCAGTTGTTACATCAGGGTGTTCATGAGATCGCGTTCTGGTGATAGTTCGATATTAAGACAATCCATGTCCGCTAACAGGGCAATATCTTAGTCTTGATAATGGCAGGAATGAAGCAGGCATTCCCGGCAAATCATCTGTGAGTGATTCTTCTTCGTCCATTACTGGGTGATTCATGTTTCTTAGTTGGAATTGAATTCTTCATCTTGATCATGGTGGGAATATAAGTGGCAGCTCTTGTTGGAGGACTAAATAATCAGAGTGCCTTTTGAGAAAATAATCTGTCATTTGTCATCCACTATGATTCTTCATCTTTGACATGATATTGAGATGATCCATGTCCGCTAACAGGGAAAAATCTTAGTCTTGATAATGGCAGGAATGAAGCAGGCATTCCCAGCAAATCATCTGTGAGTGATTCTTCTTCGTACATTACCGAGTGATTCATTTTTCTTAGTTGGAATTGAATTCTTCATCTTGATCATGGTAGGAATGTAACTGGCAGCTCTTGTTGGAGGACTAGATTATAAGAATGCCTTTTGAGAAAATTGTCTGTCATTTGTCATCCACTATGATTATTCATCTTTGACATGATATTGAGAACCAGACTATTCGATTAATGATTTTTTGTGAGTTCTGTATTTGAAGGTCATCGTGCTTGCTAACATGTCATGTATAACTTGTTCGTTTGATGACAAGTTATATTTTTAATCTTCTGATTGATTTTTCTTAATGCCAGACATAGTGGTTTTTCCACAATGTTGATACGGTGGAAATTACAAGACATTGAAAGAACAAGCAACTATTTAAGAAAATCCCTTTGACCATACTCATCTCAGTTTCTTAAGGTGGACGATTGAAATGCACAAAATAGTAATGACGTGAATTTGCTTGCTTTTCCTGATTGCTGGTGATGGATTTATGAGATGGGCTTAAGGCCCGTCCGCCCAAGTTGGGCCCAAAAAGCCCGGCCCACGGGAATAGGGCCCGTGGATGGGGGTAGGTATAAAAGGGAGGAGAGAGAGAGATGGCACCCTTTGGCGCATAACGTACGTACGTCCTCTCCAACGCTCTCTCTCCCTCCAAAAAGAACAGTAAGCACAAGGCCACTGTTTTCTCCCCTTCAAGGCGTCGTCGGATCGAACAGGATCGAACAAGGCCAGATTCTCTTCCTCTTATCGGCGTCGGTGTCTAATCTGTGGCTAACAAGGTACGCTCGAATCCGTGGTGTGCTTTACGATCGGTGATACGTGAATTTCCGGCTTCGCTTCCGCATTGATTTAGGGGTTCGATTTAATGTCGAATCCGGTTTTCGGGGATCCGTTATTCCCAACATTGGTATCAGAGCCCTAGTTCACGTTTTCCCGATCAATTTGATGTTTTTTGATTGATTTTTCGCGAAAGAACTTCGGCCGTACGGATCAGGGCAAAAATCCCGACACCCGAGTGTTGTTCGGCCATTTTTCTGAGTTTTCGTAAGTCGAAATAAAATTCTGAAGGCACTGGGTGAAAGGCGACGTCGAGACGAGTTCGTCGACATGTCGCACGCCGCCGGGAGACGCCGCACGCGCCCAATGGCGCTGGATCGCCGAGCGCGTGCGGCACACGCGCCGGTCAGCGAACCGACGCGTGCCCGCCGCCGGCGGGCGAACCGGCACGCGCCGGTCCGCGGACCGACGCGTGCGACGCGTCACGCGATGACGTCATCGTGACGTCATCCAACGGTCGGTAACCGCTCGGATGACGTCACCGATGACGTCATCGCCCGACGACAGCATTCGCCCGGGCGGTCACCGGCCCGGCGACCCGACCCGACCGGCGACCCGACCCGACTCACGGACGCAGAGCACGCGCCCGGCACGTGCCGGATGACGTCGCGCGTGACGTCATTCCCGCACGCGCGAGGCACGTGCGGTCGGTCCGCGCGAGCGGTCCGACCGGCCCGTCCGGTCCGACCGGTTCGACCGTCGCGACCGGTCCGACCCGCTCGCCCGTTGACCCGACCCGTTGACCGTTGACCGACCGTTGACCGACCGTTGACCGTTGACCGTTGACTTTGACCGTTGACCCGAAAAAAAAAAAAAAAAAAAGGGAATTTGTTTCTTTTTCATGTATGCCTATGTGGTTTATATGTAATCCATTATTTATTCTGCATTTGTTGCATGAATTTTGGAAAATTATGTATTTTCCCTTATATTAATTATGGATTATAAGTGATCCATTTTTAATTCTGCATTTGTTGCAGGAACTATGATGCGTTATGCACGGATACCTACAATCCCGAGAACGGAGGAGGGAAATGCAAGACTGAAAAGGCTGATGACAGAGTTAGCTGATTATCGGTGGCATAACGGTGATTTATTATCACATGTGGTCAGGGTCAATGAGATGATACAGGAAATCATCTGGAATGGTTATCTTATGCCGGATTTTCAAAAGGTGCCGGCTTTGATGAACACTCTTCCACCTGAATGGCAAGCAGTGTTAGATCGGTTATGGGAGGTCAACGTGGTCCCGGGTTATAGGAGGTTGGTGGAAGCTTTTGTAAGAGAGTACTACAGGATTGAGTTGGCCAAAACTTCAACCCTTAGATTGAGCGCCACATGGCACAGAGTGAATGCACCTTGGTGGCGACATGAATGCTCTCCAAAAGTTTTTCCATGGTTGGCAAATGTGCCTTCAGTTTTCTCAGATGTTTTGACTGATAGATTAGAAGGGACATTCCCTATTTATTTCTTTGATTAATTATGTAATGTTTACTACCTGATTGTTGTTGATGTAGCAACCGATATGTTAGTTGTATCATGTGAAAGCATTGTTATTTTATTGGATGTTAAGATTTTATTTGCTTTCTGCTATTGCTTTAGTTCTTTGTGGGTAGTTAGTCAGGGTAGTAAAAGAAGTTTTAGTAACTTCATAGAATGTATTTGCATAAAACAATTATATTAATAATAATTTTGAGTTAGGATTTTGGAGGATGATTGGAAACGTAGTGACCTTTTGATTCTGAAACCTTACTTGAAATTATTCATTAATATGATGGGTCTCAGTGCAAATAGAGATGCATAAGTGATAGGCATTAATTATTCGTGCATGTATGTCCGATGTGTTCGGACGATGGTTTCAAAGAACTAAGAATGTGATTGCTGATATGAACGGCAACAATTGTAAAATATTGAATATGAAGATTCAATATGTGCTGGAAAATCAAGAAGCACTAGAAGCTCTTGACCATATTATGGAAGATCTTGAGGATGTCGTGCGCCACCTTGAGCTAGCAGAGGACCGCCTAACGGCATTTGACCCGAAAACAGACATTTGCAATGCTGGTTTTAGCTCAGAAAGGGCTTTGTGCTCTAAGCGCAAACGTATTGATTCGTTCAATATGTGGAAATGCAAAGGATCAAGTCCTTATTGCAAGAAATCAAAAGTTAACCAACACAAGAGAGGAAAACGTCCTCAAGTGAAGAAAATGTCAAGGGTAAGGTGTTACAATTGTGACAAAAGGGTCACTATGCTCGCGACTGTCGTGAGCCAAAGAAAGTAAAACACCTCTTGTACATTTGAGAACTTTGCTTATGTGCCAAGTTCTATATTATTGGCTAAATCCAATCCTTTGTGGACTGTAGATTCAGATATGACAGACCATGTAAGGAAGGATAGAGGATCCTTCATGGAATTCCGACGAATACCTACTGGAATTAAGTGGATCTATGTGGGATATAACTCCAGAGATGAAGTTAAAGGGATTGGCACCTGCCAATTGAACATGCGTGGTGGACGCACCTTGTTCCTACATGATGTTCTATATGCTCCGGAGATTCGTCGAAATTTAAGTGTCTGTTTTGATGTTGGTTAAGCTTTGGTTTTAGTATGAACTTCCGTAATAGCGGTGTAGATTTGTATTTGGATACAAACTACTATGGTTGTGGTCACTTTCTAGATGGTTTCATTGTACTATATGTTGACTGTGGTGATGTCAATATGTTATTCCCTAGTTTCACGTCTTCTATTTTATATGATAATGATGTAAATATGGTGGCATGCTAGACTTGGTCATATGGGCCAACAACATATGAAAAGACTAGCCAAAGAGGGCTTGTTGGGCAACATTGAAAAAGTCGATTTGTCCATATGTGAGCATTGCCTAGTAGGGAAAACGACAGGGAAACCATTTGGAAAAGGTAAAAGAGCTAAATTTTCTCTGCATTTAATCCATTTGGACGTCTGTGGTTCAATGAATGTGAGAGGAAGGCATGGAGCTGTTTATTTCATCACTTTTAATAGATGACTATACTCGATTTGGATATGTCTATTTGATTTCTCATAAATCTGAAGCAATAAGTTGTTTCAAAAGGTTTACGACCTTGGTAGAAAATCAATTAGACAAGAAAATAAAAGCATTGAGATCCGATCGAGGTCGAGAATATTTATCTTATGAGTTCAGAAAATTAAGTGATGAAAAAGGAATGGAAAGACAGTTGTCTATTCCATATACTCCTCAACAAAATGGTGTTGCGGAGAGAAGAAACAGAACCCTACTGGAAATGGTTAGGTCCATGATGGCGTATGCTAACTTACCTATCACTTTTTGGAGTGATGCGTTGTTAACTGCTGCCTATATACTTAACCGTGTGCCTTCCAAATCAGTTATTTCAATTTCATATGAGTTATGGACAGTTAGAAAACCGGACTTAAGTTTTCTTAAGCCATGGGGTTGTGCTGCCTATACTCATGAGTCCTCTCACAAGTTTGGGAAATTGGGTCCCGAAGGAAATAAGAGTATTTTAATGAGATACTCCGAACACTCGAAAGGGTATGTGTTCATAGGTGAGCAGGAAAGTGGGAGAATAACTGAATTTGAATCACGAGATGTCACATTCTTAGTGGATGAATTTCCTAAGAAGGGCGAAATAAGGGAAGATTACTTCCTATTTGAAATCTTGGATTAAGATAATGATATTATGGAGTTCATCCAAGTGGGAGTAATATGAGAAATGATGAATTGAATTCAACTCATTCTCAATTGCAAGCACTTGATGAGACAACATCATCATTATCTAATCCTAGTGGGAGCATTATGGGAAATGATGTGCTAAGTGTACAATCTCCCATACGGCGAACAAGTCGCCAGAGTATTCCCCGTCGACGTTTTGACATTGAAGGGGAAACTCTTATGGTTGCTCCACAAGATGAGGATGAGCCAAGAAATATTAATGAGGCTCTAAATTGCCCTAGTAAGGAAAAATAGATTTATGCAATGAAAGAGGAAATTGAGTCAATGAAGTCAAACCATGTTTAGCAACTGGTTGATCTTCCAAAAGGACACAAAGCTATTGGGAACAAATGAGTTCTCAAAATAAAGCAAAAGGCTGATGGCTCGATAGAAAGGCATAAGACTCGCCTTGTGGCGAAGGGGTATAATCAACAGGAAGGAATTGATTATGAAGGATTATTTTCTCCTGTAGTGAGATTTACCTAGATTCGCATTATTCTGGCAATAGTGGTTAGTCTGGATCTTGAGTTACATCAAGTGGATGTAAAGACTGTTTTCCTCAATGGAGAATTAGAGGAAGAAATATATATGGAACAACCTGGTGGTTTCATAGTGAAAGGCTAAGAAGAAAAGGTATGTCGACTTTGGGGGTCGACATATGGCCTTAAGCAGTCGTCAAGACAATGGTATATACGTTTTCATAATGCCATAATGGCATATGATTTTACAATGATTGATAAGGATCATTGTGTATATATCAAAAGATCCAATGATCAGTTTGTGATCATATCATTATATGTTGATGATATACTAATTGTCGGAAGTAATATGGAGTTATGTTAATGCTGTGAAGAATTGGTTATCTTCCAACTTTGATATAAAAGACATGGGTGATGTTGCATACATTCTTGGAGTTAAGATTTCAAGATTGTAAACCCATACACTCCTATTGCAAAAGGTGAAGGATTGAGCCATAGACTGTGTCTAAGGACTCCACAAGAGAAGGAATAGATGAAACATGTTCCTTATGCTAGTGCTGTTGGAAGCTTGATGTACGCTATGATGTGTACAAGACTTGGCATATGCTTTGCAGTTGGAATGGTGAATAGATACCAATCCAATCCAGGTCCAGCACAATGGAAAGCCGTTAAGAGAATACTGAGGTATCTAAAGGGGACTGCTGATTATACGCTGAGTCATTAAGGAAAGGATCTGCGATTCTGAGGTTATATTGATGATGATTGAGGAGGAGATTTAGATGAAAGAAAATCTATCTCTGAGTTTGTTTTCTTACCGAATAATGGCACCATATGTTGGAGCAAAGTAAGAAACAACGGTGTATAGCCTTGTCCACGATGGAAACGAGTCCGTGGCATTATCAGCAGCAGTATATGAGGATGTTTGGCTTAAGAGATTATTGGATCATTTAGGTGTTATTGGAAGTGCTGCAGATTCGTTATTGGTTAACGATGATAGCTAAGCAGCAAAAGCGTACACCAAAGATCCAAAATATCAAGACAAGACTAAACATGTAGATACCAAGTATAACTTTGTTAAAAATATGGTTGCACGAAATGATGTGAACTAAGAGTACATACTACGCATAAGAATGGTAGCAGATCCTATGACAAAGCCAATACCTAGAGATGTGTTTTGTGGCCATATGAAATCTCTAGGATTGCGTAGAGACTGATGTACTGAATATTGTAATTTCCCTAAATATTCACAATTTGATGAATTTGTGTTTTCATCATTAATGCCTATGAATCTTTGTATGATCTTTATGCATCTTAATGCTTAGTGCATTACTTTAATTTGAGAAGTATGTCGGACAGATATAAGATTAGCCCACTCACACGGGTAATCGCCTCGTTTCTTGTGTGATAAATAGAGATGAGACTGTTTTTAAGCTTATTATCTAGGTGATAATCGAGAGCTCAAGCTTAAAACACGTATGTCGCCTTAACTGAGTGTTAAGATGAGGACAAATTCTTACGATGTCCGAAAGTAAAATACCCCACATATTTTACTTTATCTGTCTATGATGCCAGATGTGAGTTCTGATGAATTTTGTAAATGAGTAGATACGTGAACTCAAGTTAGACATTGGGTATGTCTAAACTATCATCTGTACGGTATTGAAAGTGTAGACATACGCTCCATGGGAAAGGAATTAATACCGTAATACGTATTTCATACTACGTATGCATGAGACGACCAATAAGAGTGGCAAAAGTTTGATCTCAACTTTTATGTCGTGTGAGACTCTTGAGGAAGAGAGTTCCTCAATTTCTTAGTCCCCTCATGACTCTTACTTATTCTCAAGATTTCTATTTAGTGTTTGCTATTTTAGGATGTTGCCAATGGTCATGAGTGATTCGATCTAATGGGGCATTTCTAGAAAAGCAAGCTGGACTGAAATTGAGAGTTTGAAGGAAAGAGGAAGATCGATTTTGGAGAATCACATTGTAGTTTTGTATTCACCGGTTAACCAATTATGACTGTCTTTGTGATAATCATAATTGTGAATACAATAAATATATCATTGTTTAAAAGAGATCAAGAGAGATATAAATGTGATCGATCGATCTAGGGTACTGCATACTAAATCTACTCGGAGTGTGATGCCCATTATGAGCTGCTATATATTCCTAACAGATGTATGGCAACGAGCTCTCAAAGTATGCTGGTCGCACGGATTATTCACCGGTATGAATGTTGAAGAGAGGAAAAGAGGATTCTGTTTCAGCCCACCATGTTAAGTGAGAGTCTATGATGGATTTTTCTTTGATGGGGCTGAGTAGGGCCTGTCCGCCCATGTTGGTTTTGGACCACCATGTGCGAGTGGGAGATGATGGATTTATGAGATGGGCTTAAGGCCCGTCCGCCCAAGTTGGGCCCAAAAAAGCCCGGCCCACGGGAATAGGGCCCGTGGATGGGGGTAGGTATAAAAGGGAGGAGAGAGAGAGAGATGGCACCCTTTGGCGCATAACGTACGTACGTTCTCTCCAACGCTCTCTCTCCCTCCAAAAAGAATAGTAAGCACAAGGTCACTGTTTTCTCCCCTTCAAGGCGTCGTCGGATCGAACAGGATCGAATAGGGCCAAATTCTCTTCCTCTTATCGGCGTCGGTGTCTAATCTGTGGCTAACAAGGTACGCTCGAATCCGTGGTGTGCTTTACGATCGGTGATACGTGAATTTCCCGGGCTTCGCTTCCGCATTGATTTAGGGGTTCGATTTAGTGTTGAATTCGGTTTTCGGGGATCCGTTATTCCCAACAGCTGGAAATGGTTTTTTATCGTTTTGCAATATTTCAGCCGTAGTTCTCTCTTTTTTGTCTGTTTCCATGTGACTTCTGGAGGCAAAGTACAAAGACACATAGGCAAGGGAGAGATATCACACCGCTGGATTAGTGGCGCTCTCGATCCCCAGAATTCATCAGAGCTCTTTCAAGCTAATTTCATGGGCTGTGAATTTGATATGCTGCAAGTTTGCTAGAGTGAGTTCATATTATCAGTGTCATTTTGAATTCTTGATCAACTGTTTATGTGTTGAGTTTGATCATAACAAGGTCACACCCTTTATCCTGTCACCACATGATTTACTCTTCCATTCATTAGTCATTTTAATGCTGGGATTTTTTCACTATGCCAACGAGGATTTTGTTATAGGGATCGCTTTTGTCTCCTGCTGCTTTCTAACTTGTTAATGATCTTGGTCATCATGGTATATGAACTGCAAATAGGGGGGGATTTTAGAATTTCAGAGGAGAACTATATATGTATTCCGAAGAAACTTATGAGCTATTACAACTTCATTCACTTTGTGATGAGTAGCAATATCTCACAATCTGTCAATAGTCCACCTATATATCTACTAAAAGTAATGAGCCTCATGTGTTATGAACTGACATAATAAGCTAAGCTTGTGACAACGGGCATAAACAGGACAAACAGTGTGACACCCAAGGATGAAGCATCACTTCCAGGTGGTGGTGGAGGTAGCGATGGTGATCCTGCTGGACTGAAGGTCAGGCTGGTGGAGGTTTCACTGACAGTGGCCACTAATTTTGGCCCTGAGAGCATTGGTCACCATTAGCAAAGGTGTAGACAAAGCAATACCCGCTGGCATTGTTGAGGGAAAAGGTTGCCGGTCATTGGTTAGGGTGATGGCGGATAAACGGTGTTGCAGTTATCATCGTCACCTTTGGACAACGTTTGTGAGGTTGTGTGACCTTGGGTTGAAGCTGAAGGGTGCAAAAATAATGGAAGATCATCAGCATTATAGATTGAAGCTCACGATTGATGTTTTTGGCCACTGAAACTCAAAAGATTGATTGCACATATAAGTAATGGAGAATGGACTTGTCGGAGCGAAGTGCTTGAAAATTATAATTAGTATTTCATTCCTATTCCAAGAAGGCCAAACCGTAGAAGAGTGTTTCAAGTTAATTTCAACTAATGGTCATGACTTGTGGATGATGCTGATTGTCTAGCCAGAAAAAAGTATTGATATCCTACCTAATTTTAACCCCAAATATCAGGGAGAAATATGAAGACTACCTCCAACAATGGGTTGGAGAAAATATGCCATACTTGTTAATTTTCATCTATTTGGAAGGCATGGCAGTGGAGATCAATTTATGTGATATTACGTGAATTTGAAAAAGAAAAAAAGAAGGCGAGGAATAACCGATTTCTCGGAGCAAAGTGCTCACCTAAGACATCGCCGACCCTGAAGGTGTTTTGCCCTAGCCCGGTCGGAGTACTTAGTGGTTCTAGAAGGGATCACACATCTGCAGAATCTCCCATTGTTCCATTGTATGACTTGTTGCCTCTGCACTCAGTAAAAATGTTGCTTAGCACCGACAACTAAAACTACGATTATTTATTAGCCAAAGTAGCATGACTATCACAATGAGTGGAAACAGAAGGCATAGGACTAGGTCATAATTTGATATCCAACAATAAATTTCTAATGCATTCAACTTCTTTTCCAATTGCTGCTAAAGCAATGGATTCATATTCCATCATTGAGTGGGTTTTGCAATTTTGTTTCTTGCTTGTCTTAGATACAGCACATCCACCTAATATGAAAATCTATCTAGAAGTAGAAGGTTTCTCACCCACACTTGTAATCCAATTTGTATCGGTATGTCCTAATATGATTGGATAATTGTTATAGAATAGTCCCAAATTTTTAGTTATCTTATATAACAAAAAATTATCGTAATAGTTTTCTAATGTTCTACACTTAGATTACTAGCATATATACTCAACTTACACATGAAAAAAAGCAACATCAAGTCTTGGACAATGCATTGCATACACTAAAGACCCTATAGCACTCGCATATTTAAGTTGTGCTACTGCTCTACCGATATTATAATTTAACTTAATATAGGACTCCAATAGTCCTCATTTCCTTGAAACAAGACGTTGAAATTAATTTAACATTTTTTCAACATAATCACTTTAGCTTAAAAAATAACTCATACTACATTTTTTGACTTTAATACCCAATATAGTATCAACTTCACCCAAATCTTTCATTTAGAAAATGGAAGTTAAATACTTGTAGTCTCAATGACTAACCATATTGGTTCCAGAAAATATGCATATTATCAACGTATAAACACACTAAAATATCAATCTTTAGTGAATTTAGAATATATACACTTATCAATACTATCGTGTTTGAAACCATTGAACAATATAACTATATCAAATTTTTCATGCCACTACTTAGGTGTTTGCTTAAGCCCATAAAGAGGATAATACCAAAATGTTTGTAGAACACACTAAGAGCTGTCGTCCCGCATTGAAAAGATATGAGCATGCACATGGATGAGATTTGGCACTAATTAACGATTATTATTATTTTTATTAATTTTGAATTTATGATTATAAAATAATTGTTGCATTCTATTGGAAATTGGAGAGACGATTATTCTTTTATTATTAAATTTCGAATTTACTATTTTTGCTTAATGGTTATTTGGCGCTCTTATAAACTTTGGAAGGTTGTGTCTATTTTGTTTGTTTGGAAATGACTTTTTCATCTTTGAAACAGTATATCTGTTCAAATATATTCATTCTTTATTTCTATTCAATACTAATAACTCCCAATTTCATTTTTTTAATTGTTTCCTTTTGAGACATCCTAAGAAATATCAGAATTGTTATGTGGTATTCTTATTGAGACTTTGTTTTGTCTTAAAGGATCTTTGTGTTGTGGGGTAAATAATTCTTTAAAGACAGTATTATCACATTTCATAATTTGATTCCATTTCTTCCCCATCAGAAGCTTTTTTTTTTTGAAACGGTGGTGCTAGAAGGGATAATACATCCTGTAGAATCTCCCGTTGTATGATTCGTTGCCTCTGCACTTAATAAAAATGTTGCTTCGGACCGCGATAAGCTAAAACTATGTATATGCATTAGCCATTTTTAGTTGGGGTTGTGTTCCGGTCTCAATTTAAGATCTCCACGCTTTATTTTCTTGTTAAAGGCCTGGTTTTTGAGCGCAAACGTTGTATATGTACTGTGTAGTGAGGCACTAGCGTTGTTGCTACAACCGAGTATATAATAGTTTCCGGTGGTTGGTGAGTGAGAATTGAGATTGAAAATAAAAGAAAAAAGTCAAAATGATGCATTCACATCTGTCTTTCGATGGAAAGGAAAGTAATTAGTGAATTCAATGAAATTGCCTGAATGGATCGGGGTATGTGGCGGCAATGAATGTGATGTCCTTTGCGCAAACCATATGTAATTTGATGAAAGGGGATGATTTGATCATGGACTGCGATCTCCCAAATTCTCAGTCTCTATTATATTCGGTTGCTAGATCATTCTAGCGACTAAGCAAAATATTTGTCTAGTCGATATTTACTCAATTGGTTCAAACATTTATGACCAAGCGCCCACAAATTTAGATCATGTTATATGAGTCTAGGTCTCGATTTGTGAGTTTTGATGTCATGATAATGTATTTGTTACTTCATACTCTACAATAGTTCTATAGAATAACTAGACTAGAACATATCATAGCTCAATCATTTGAGAAAAAATGTCGAAAAAATCCTAAATCTACTATTAATGATTAATTCAATCATAAACTTTTTAATTCGATCAATTTAATCATATATCTTTCGACATTTTTCATTGAAGCCCTTATGACCAATTTTGGCCAAAAATGGCTATTATGGAAGATTTTGTATTTAAAAAAAAAATCTAAAAGTTTTCTTCTTTTTTTTCTTTTCATTTTCATTTCGCCAATCGTCGACCACAGCTAGCCATAGGTGAGGGTCGCCCTCGCCGGTGACGCACTCATCCTTGGTTTCTTTAGATTCCATGGAGTTGACTCCTTAGCACAATGACCAACCCCTCCCATGATGCCAAGCACATCAAGAAGCTCTACGAGTTCGATGAGCGGATCAACAAGTCCAAGGATAGCATCATGGCCCTCGCTTGTGAGCCTCGACTTTTCCACTCCTTCATGTGCATTTAATAGTAGCAGTTTACTAAACATCTTGTATCATAATGTTGGCATTAAACGTAGTTTAGTTTGGGAGAATTCTTCTCACTTGTGGCATAAACATTTGGGGTTACATATCCATAGAAAGAATGAAAAGATTGGTGAATAATGAAATTCTTCCGTCATTAAAAAAAAAAAAAAAAAAAAAACCATAATTGGTACATTCGTTCCACACTTACCCTTAACTAGTATATTTGTGCCATATTTATTCCAAATTGTGGTAAATCTAGGATGTTTTTCGGGTGTATTTGATACAATGTACCACTTTGAGGTAAATATGATATGTATGCATTAATTTGGGGTTTTTTATAACACAAAAGTTAGTTTGTGATAAATGTTGTACAACTATACTAGTTTAAGTAAAATATGGCACACATGTATCAATTTGGAAATTGTAATGGCACAAATTAGTTTGGAGTAAATGTGACACATATATTTTAGTTTGAGATTTTTGTAGTGTTAATTGTAATTAATATATATATATATATATATATATATATATATATTACCATTTGTTAATTATGGGCTATCGTATTGAATGTTTTCTTATCGATTTTTGTATTGCCAAATGGAGACTACTACCTTATAATAGATATTTCTACATCATTTTCTAATAGAGAGCATTTCATTATGCACATATTTAGTATATATATATATATTTTTTTTTTTTTTTGGTGACCCAGGAACCGCCGTACAGCAGTGCGGTCGGCGTAAACCCGGGCGACCCGCAAGGACCCACCTCCCACGGGCCGCAGGTGAGTCATGCAATAGGGTCGAGAAGTTTCGAACCCCTTCTCTATCGGTTGAGAGGCGAGGCGCGAACCATCTTGTTTACCGCGGGGTAGGTCACATATTTAGTATATTTATATAATTTATTTGTTAAATAGGAGCTATCATGTTCTATAGTTTTTATAATCGTTTTATTAATATCATTTACTTATAAAATGCAAAAAAAATATTTTTGCATGAGTATCCATACAACTTTTCAATCAAAACTATCATCATTTAATGTACATTTCTTTATATTCGTTACGGAAATATATGAACTCATGTAATAAAACCCTCTAATTATACTATTTTTTTCCTTCTTCGATGGATAATTTTTTATATCCTTTTTTTGTATAGCATGTTAAATAATTATTTTGTGATGATGGATATCATTGTTAATGATCTTTTGATACTATTAATCTGTCAAACATAAGTCCAATAGATATTATTTGGTCGATATTATTTTTTGACAAGTATGATTTTAACATAATATATTTATCAGATGTGAGCCTATTGCATATAATAAATGGTAAATCCAAATATCGTTTCCATTGCTTTATATGTGTGTGTGTGTGTGTGTGTGTGTAACTAGATGGCATATGTTTTTGGTGAGAGATCTGTAGATTGAAACAAGATATTAGAAGAAAAAAGTTGAATTACAATAAACGGGACTAATAGAGCCATATTTATTTTACTTAGAATTTTAACACTGAAAAAAATTTAACTTTTGGTCAACGACTTTTACTAATAGGTAATAGCTAGTTTGGTTACAGTAATAGAGAAGGCGGTCATGTATAGCTATTACGCTATGATGTAATAAACTGTAATAGTTATATGCTATTTGGTTTAAGTAGCATAATAGCTATTACACCATTTGGTTTCATGAACGACCTATGTATTAAGAGGAGAATAAAATCAGAATTACCAAAATACCCTAAAGTCGGAATTAGAGAGAGTATTATAATTATTACTTTAACATCGGCATTGATTCTTTAGTTTAATACCCTGTATCAATTATTAGATACAAAACCTCCCATGCCACATATTTATTCACATTGTAATATATTATTTATGATTATGATTAAAGATTAAGCAAGTAACAAGTGATTATATTAAAATAAATATTACACTATAGTAATTATCAATTTGATAATGGGAAAAAAATCTAAACCTATTACAATTGTGTCAATTCAATCCTAAACTTATTTTTGGCTAATTAAGTTCTTAATCTTTTGTATTTATGTCTATTCAGTTTATCGAACTAATTTTAAGCAACTGGCACTAACGTGGACACCGGCTGTTTTGCAAATACTGACGTGAACAATTTTTGGTAAATTTTTCATTTTTTCGAATTTTTTTATTTTTATTATTTTATTTTAAAAAAATTCTTTATTTTTCTTCCTCCTTCCTTCTTCCTATGCTGAGGGCCAAAGGCGAGGGCTGATGAGGTAAGCCTCGCCAGCCAATGGGCGAGGGTCGCCCCTCTAGCAACTAGCGAGGGCAAGCGTCGCCTAACCATAGTGAGGCCAACCTCGCCGTCACTAGTTAAGACCTTGTCGGATCTAGCGAGGCTCGACCTCACCCAACCATGGTGAGGCTCACCCCTGCCGGCCACTTGTGAGATCGACTCTCACCAGCTTTGATGGAGCCTCGCCTAGAGATAGCAGGGCCGGTCGTGCCATGGCTAGGTGAGGCTTGCCATTCCCTCTAGCCAGCTAGCATTGACCGAGAGGAAGGAGGAAGAAGTAGGAAAAAAAAAAAAGGAAAAAAAAAAAAAAAAAAAAATTAAAAAATTAAAAAATTAAAAATTGTATATGTCAACGCCGATCGATTAAAATTAAAATTTGTCAATTGGAATGAATTGGTATAATTGCAAAAGTTTTAGAATTGAATTAGAAAAAAAAATCCATACAATTGCAATAGATATAGGACTTTTTTGATAATTTTCCCCTTTGATAACCATTATGATATTATATATAAATCATCCCGATACTATAATCTAATAAATGAATTTTTATCTAACCCTTCAATAACTAATTTATGATTATGAGTTATATCTAATCATATACTACTCATTACATAAGTAATAATACAATTGACATAATAATTATATCACAATTACCATTAAGTAATATATTTGGTAATTAAGATGACCATCATATCATGAATAATTGATATTAAGTTATGAAAAATCTGGATAACCGGATCTAATTGGGTGCAACTCTACGTCATGCTCATTAGTATATTTATAAATAATATTATCACAATAATTATTTTATGTCTTATCTAGATGGCACAATGACTATATCATCATTGTTTACCATTTAGTTAATAATTAATTTATTAATCAAATAATTTGTGATTAAAGTCAAGGTAAGTGCAATTGCTGTTGTTTTGAGATAAGTACTAACATATGCTTTATTAATAATTACTAATCAAACATTGATAGTGTAAGCGAGAAAAAAAAGGTCATGGCTATCTTGGCAATAGCTATTACAGCTTCGGGAATACTTGCTGTAATAATAGCTATTGCTGCAATCAAAGTTGCTGTAATAATTTAAATATGTTGTAACAATACATTGCAGTAAGAATTATAAATGTTACTAAACCTTGATATATGTTTACAACTAAATGGCATATGGTATGTGGTGAGATTTTTGGATTGAAATGAGACGTCAGAAGAAAAAGGCTGAAATTTTACTATAAACAAGAGCGACAGAGCCAAAAATATTTTAATGTTACTTCTAACCCTCAAAATACTTTTAGCTTCTACTACGTACTCTGATCTCAAGATCTCAATTTGTTAAATATGACTAACTTGCAAAAACGAGAGAGGCAGCCAGCGACTTCCACTTATAGCTAAACTGCCACACTTAACCATATCCAGACTCAACTTCCAGGGAACTTCAAGTACAAATGAGATGCTTTATCGCTGTGATCCATAAGTCTCTAATTCTAACCCATTTATTTGTCTCCTGATCGTTTGAGGAATCAACAGGACACGTGTCAAATGGTGGATTTAATAATTGTGACTAAGCAAAAGTGCCGCGCAACGTCCTCATGCAGCTCATCATCTCACGTTTTTCTCTGATCCATGCGGTCTTTTTTTTTTTCTTATTTTTCCTTTTCTAAAGTTCCTGCACAAAAGGCAGTCTAATCAGATTGAGTTACTCACTTATTCATATTTTAATTAATCCCTCGAAAATTAGGACCTATTACATCACAGTAGAAAATGTGACTCTATGCATAGCACAAGACTTCTATTATTAGAATCTGCAACACTTGAAAAAAGAGAATCTAAACATTCTTTCCATGCAATATCAACAAAAGGACGTTAATATAAAAAAGCAATCGCCAAGAAAAGAAAAGGCAAAAGAAGTTTCATAAAGAAGTACGTATTATTAAGAAATAAAAATAAGTGGAAAGACAAGTGGAAGTAACTAAGAAATATTAATGAATAGTGTAATAATGTGTAGAAGAAACACATTGTGGAAAGTCAATCAAAATTTTAAGAATAAAAATGGGAAAGCTATTTATGGCGGATGGAAATGGAAAAAATTTCAAATTTTACTAGCAAAGATTAGGGTAAAAGCCATAAAAAAAATCCTGAACTATGTCCATTGTGACATATTTGTTCCAAACTTTTTTTGTGATCCAAAAAATCTCAAAATTGTACTTATATGATAGATTTACCCTAAACTTGTACAATGTACCACATTTACCTCAAACTTTTTTAATATGATCCCAAAATCCACGAACTTTTCTTTGTGACACCAAAATTTTGGGGCATATGCATCATGTGAATATAGTTTTGGGGTTTTTGGTGTCACACAAGTATAAATTTGGGATATTTGGTGTCAAGA
Organism: Eucalyptus virginea; assembly: GCA_014182375.1. Lineage (NCBI taxonomy): Eukaryota > Viridiplantae > Streptophyta > Magnoliopsida > Myrtales > Myrtaceae > Eucalyptus > Eucalyptus virginea. The sequence continues at coordinate 14,755,487 of CM024516.1, read as the reverse complement.
AAAAAAATTAGAATAAATATATTACATGGACATAAGTTTTGGGTAAATGTGTTATAGTTGATAAAGTTTGGGATTTTTTTTGTTCTTTTCTCTAAAGATTACACATTCTTTTCTTTTTTGAAGGTATCTGAAAATCATTGAGTTATGAGTGATGACATTGCTCCAAAGATTTTATGATATGTTTCATCTTTAGCAAAAGAAGGAATTTCTGGTGGGAGAATTTTATTGTACCCGTGAATTTGAATAAATTGAACTTTAATTTCGTAGTGTGATGTGTTTAATTGGAGAAGGAAGATGAATATGAAAATCACATAATAAACATACTATTCCAAAACCAAACACCTTCTTATTTACTTAAAAATATGAAGAAATGTGTCTATTCAAACTTAATTTTTCCAGAAAGAAGTGTCTATTAATGTAAACATAAAGAAGTGAATATGTACCAGAAAAAAAAAGTCTGGTCCAAGCATATTACTTCCAAGAGAGAGATATATTTATCAAAATATGAATATACTATTTGTTAAATGTTCATGCAACCATAAAGAAAATGACCCTAATCCGTGGGGTACTTTTATCTCAAATTCGAGAAAGAAGAGTATCATAAGTAGCATAATCGAACAAACTAAAAAATCAATGGAGTCTAACGAGCCCTTTTTTAGGTCAGAGAGTCTAATCAGTTTTTGAAAATGTGAAAAGTGATGCATATTTAAACGCACTTTTTTTATTAAGGTGTTCGTTAATGAGAATATGGATAAAGAAAACAAACGTACTATTTTGACGAAGGAAACAACACTAACGGTATATTACTTTTTTTTTTTTTTTGGTGTCGAAACGGTACATTACTTTTTTTTTTTTTTTTTTTTTTTTTTTTTTTTTTTTGGTCGGTCCTACTCTATTCCTACTCTACACTCACTCGCAGACTTGTGCCTGCCTCTTGCGGGCGTGGGAGTCGCAACCCACTCTCGAAATTTACGCGTCCCTACCCCCACGAGGAGGTGGGGATTTGAACCCCTCACCTCCCCCTTCCATGTTGGAAGGGTGGCCACTGGGGCGAACCCCCAATGGTTAACGGTACATTACTTCAACGATCCTTTATTTAACATTGAAAGAACAATGAATGGTCAAGTCAATAATACAGACCACAAAGCTAAATGACATCGTTTTAGAAGAATAATGAATATTTCCCAAAAAATATCCAAAATCGTGAAACTTTACGAAAGATTAGTTATTACGACATCTATACTTATACACATGCATTTGAAAATAAATTACCAGGTCTTAATTTCTATAAAAGAAGTGTCGACAAGAATTTTGGGTGGTGAAATTATAGATTTATTTACAGCATTACATTATACCTCAATAAGATTATATATCTGCAATGACATCTTATTGAGAATATTTTTACAATTTAATTTGCAAAACATGTATTTATCAACAAAACATATATTGGCAGATCTCACCACATTATTACTAACTCTTTAATGTCAAAGAATTATTAAAACCAAAATTTTTATCTGATATAACTTGAAATTTTTATAACCCGACTTTTTTTTTCTTTTTTTTCTTTTTATGGAGAATCATAGAAGTTTATACTTTAGTGATAGCCAGGATTATGTCCGTGCGCAGATCCTTTCCAGGAAGATCAGCCCTCGAGTCTTTGATGTAGATCCTTCCAAAGAGAAGAAAAAGCCTAAAGAAGGTGAAAATATTGTGGAAGAAGCTCCAGCTGATATTCCGTCGCTTCTGGAATTGAAACGGATATACCACGAACTCATGATACGGTATATTGGTGTTTTGCTTTTAATGTTGGGTTCATCGTTTTTTAACTAAAACATTTCGCCAATCAAGCGCTACCTGCCACTCAGGTTGCAGATCAAACTGTGAACTTGTATGGCTTTATTTATCGGCACATGCTCTTCTTCCTTAATGGATTTGAGTTACACATCTCAGTTTACCTCGCATTCATGTGGTTAACGATGTAGGTATTACTCACATAACAATGATTACCTCGAGATCTGTTGATGCTATAAGGCGATATATGAGATTCCATCAGTGAGGGGAAACCCAGAGCAGTGGATACCGGTGAAGCTTTTTCCAATAAGGATTTGTTAAGACTTCACAGAGTTTTTTGAGGGACAGCTGTTTATACTGTGGTTTTATAAGTGCAGGTTCTGAGGAAAATTTGCTGGTACTTAGTTCTGTCACCACATGATCCAATGCAAGCCTTCTTAATGCCACTTTAGAAGATAAAAATCTCTCAGAAATTCCCCAATTCAGGTACATCTTTGATTTGCTTTAGGTAATTGGTTGTACATCCTCTTTCATTATCTCAATAATGTGCCATAGAATAAGGTTGACGGTGCCTTCAATATTTTAATGCAGGTTGCTGCTGAAGCAACTGGTCATAATGGAGGTTATCCAATGGACTGCTCTTTGGAATACTTTCAAAGATGAATTTGAGAATGGGAAAAACATGCTTGGAGGTGCACTTGTTGAGAAGGCAGCAGATGATCTTCGGCAGAGAATCATCGAACATGTACCTAGAGAACTTTGTCATTTTGGTTCTTTTCATTGTATCATTGAATAGAAGTGACCCACTCTATTTTCTGCAGAATATTATTGTCGTTTCGAAGTATTACTCAAGGATTACCTTGCAGAGACTTGCAGAGCTTCTATGCCTCAGCATCCAGGTCTGATTATGTTGAACATTTGTCTATATTCTTTATTAATGTCAATCTTTATGAATGATTGGCTAGACCCCTTATCTAACTGTAAGCATCCTCTCTGCCTGTGATCCCTGATTGGGGCATGGTTGCCGGATTTGTGTAGTAGTTCGAAAAAAATGAAAAAGAGGTTTTGGAGCCTTGGAAGCCAAAGGTTCGTCATGGAAGTGAGAGCTTTGTCTTTATAGTTTTGTTCCAGAAACATTACTGACTGACATCTGTAAGCTCGGCTTGTCAACCTCTGCTTATAAATTTGGCATGACTATAAGTGTCATTGTCTGGCATCTTGAAGCCATTTTCTGTCCCATGGTTCCTGAAATTCTGATACCCTTTAGATGGGTGGGAGGAGCTCTGATGTGTTTAATAAATTAGCTGAGCTAGCTTTTCAGCCAGTATTAATACTTGCTCTTTCCCGCTTTACACATGAATATCTCGCTGTTACAGCTTTTTTAACGTGAAGAAAAAAATTTATGTAGCGGAGCCCTCAAGGAATACAGATCTGTTTTTAAGGTTCTGTTACTGCTGTCTTAGAGAGCTTTAATCATTGGCAAATACAGAGAAAATTGCCTTTATCCTTGAACAAGTACGGGATTTGTGTATTGCTTTTATCCATTTATGCTCTCTTCCTATGATTGGTTTTCTGATCGATGGTTTTTGCAGGTTCTCTTGAGCTTATATCGCCAGGACTATGTCCATGCCCAGATCCAGGAAATCAGCCCCCTGGTGTTTGATGCAGATCCTTCCAAAGACAAGAAAAAGTCTAAAGAAGGGGAAAGTACCGTGGAAGAAGTGCCAACTTGTATTCTGTCACTTCTGGAGTTTGAAACAGATATAATCAGAACCCATGATATGGTGAATTGGTGCTTTACTTATTCTAATCTGCTATTTTTTAACTAAAATTTTTTTGCAGATCAAGCGCTACCTGGTATTCAGGTTGTGTTTCAAGCCATGGTTTTATTCATCTGTCGCGTTCTCCTTTTCCTTTCTATCTTTATCGCAAACTCTGATGTTAGAGATGTATTAAATGGATTTGAAGACACATCTTACCTTGCATTCATGTGGTTAACGATGTAAGTATTACTCACATTACAATGGTTACCCTAAGATTTGTCATTGCTATATGGCAATATATGAGATCCCATCAGCGAAGGGGAAACCCAGAGCAGTGGATACCAGTGAAGCTCTTTCATATAAGGCTTTGTCAAGTCTTCACTGATTTTTTTAAGTCACAGCCGTTCATTCCGTGATTTAATTAGTCGCAGTTTCTAAGAAAAATCTGCTGGTACTTAGTTCGGTCACCACATGATCGGTTGCAGTCAAGCCTTCTTAATGACACTTTAGAAGATAAAAATGTCTCAGAAATTCCCCAATTCAGGTACATCTTTGAATTGTTTCTGGTATTTGGTTGTACATTTTCTTGCGATAGGTCGATAATCTGCCATAGAGTTTGGTTGGCCGTGCCTTTGTTATTTTAATGCAGGTTGCAGCTGAAACAGTTGGTCACAATGGAGGTTATCCAATTAACTACTCTTTGGAGTACTTTCAGAGATAAATTTGAGAATGAGAAAAACATGCTTGAAGGTGCACTTGTTGAGAAGGCAGCAGAAGATCTTAGACAGAGAATAAGCAAACATGTAATTACAGAACTTTGTCCTTGTTTTTCTCTTGTTTTCTTTGGATCATCATTCAGGTGCGACTTACTCTATTTTCTGTAGAATGTTATTGTCGTTTTGAAGTATTACTCGAGGATTACCTTGAGGAAACTTGCATAGCTGTTATGCCTCAGCATCTAGGTTGATTATGTTGAACATTTAATTGTTTTTCTGATCAATGCCAATCTTTATGACTAATTGCCTTGACCCCTCATTTAACCCTGAGCAGCCTCTCTACCCCAAATACCTATGAGTTATGGTTGCTGGACTTGGATACAAATTCCAAAAATGTGGAAAAGAAGTTTTGTTGCCTTGAAGGCCAATGCTTGTCTTGAGGTTGAGAATGTTGTCCTTGTAGTTTTTTCTGTGAATATTTTAGACCAATATATATGCGTAAACACTATGCTTATTCAACTTCTCATGAAATTTGTCGTAGCTATTAGTGTCAATATCTGATTGTGAAACCATTTCTTGTCTCATGGAGCTTGAAATTCTAATGCATTTTAGAAGTGTGGGAGGAGCTCTGCTATGACTCACCATTTCCAGTGTTACAAAAGTATATCTCGTGATTAGAGCTTTCTTAATGGGCTCAGAAAACCTATGTAGCTGAATTACCCAACGAAAGGAACTCTGCTTTCGGGGTTCTGTTACCATTGTGTTACCACTGTTGTAGAGAGCTTTAATCATTCACATGCCTCGATCTATTAAATCAACACTATCATCTGCTAGACAGACTGCATAATAATAATTATACAAGCCTGTATGATATTCTATCAGCATGACCTGTTAGTTCTATGACCATTTTAGGAAGCTGAGAAGCATCTCTCCAAAATGGTTGTTTCCAAGTCCCTAGTGGGAAAGAAAGACCTACTGATGGGAGTAGTCTGTTTCTAGACAACAAAGGAGAGCAATGATATCTTGAACTCTCGGGCTACAAATTTGGAAAAGCTCGTTGATCTTGTTGAGGAAAGCTGCCACCAAATCCCCAAGCAAGCTATGGTTCATATGGCTGCTTTGAGAGCTTGGAGATGTTCTTAGTTGAATGAATGACCTCTCTCCCCTTGAGCCTCCCTCGCACTTACCAAAAGAGAGAAGCTGAAGAGTACAGTTTCACGTTGTCCTCTGAAGTGGGGACTTAAGATATCATAGAACTCTCGTTTAGCTGTCTTAAATTTGATAGCATATTTTGTAGGTGGACCAGATCTGGGCCTTTTTTGGACTGAAATGGTACACTGCATACACTTTCTGTGTAGGAGTATATTTTGGTCTTTTCATCTTTCCTCTTCCGCCCTCCTTGCAATTGAAGATTTTTGGACTATCAGGGTCCAGAACTTGTACCAATAGAATTGTTATCAGAAGAATATGTGGACTCATTACAACAGAAGTAAGCGCCTTGTTACTAAATTATATTTCTCTTTACAAACGTTGCTGGTGCTAGTGTTTTTCTAACATCGGGGATAACATTAGCTCTCAAAAGTAAAAGCGAATGAACGCTATTTTGTATTTCATTTCACATTTGAATTTTGTTCTCAGCAGAGAGAGCTTGTTTCCTATGGACTTAATCTTGACTGTTGACAGTTCTAAAAACCTCTTTTTAGGGAGCTTATATATCGTCAATGGACTTAGCTTTTCTCCAGGTTGATGTTGTGACATTTCAAAATGACACTGTTGTGATGTCATTTCTCTCTAAACTTTCAGTCATCGGAATGTGTTTCAATGTCGACTAGTTGACATTTCTCTCAACTTCGGCATGTATGGGGGTTATAATACAATAAGAAGCTTGAAATATTGAGGATAATGTGTTTGTCCAACAACTCTGTTAAGATTTGGACTTAATGGAAGTTCTCTTTACATAATCGATTCCCATTTTCATTTTACGATTGGTGCTTCCAAGTGGCAACTTACGATTATTTCTTCGTCTAATTTGTTTCCAATTTTATCTTCTGACTAGTGAAATATAGAAACAATCACATTTTGCCTATTAATCTCAACATTTGATTGATTTCATCAATCAGTTGTCTCAAATCCCCTTTCTTTACGAGAGAAGATGTTGAGGGTTTAAACATTAGGTCTCAGAGCAAAGTGAGGCAAGAATGACTCCTATAGGAACCATCAAATGGTACTCAAAACTTTTATTTGATTCATGGGACATATTTCACTGATGAATGAAGAGAGGGGGAGGGGGCGAGGGGAATTAGGAATTCAAAATGTGTGTCGGTATTAAGTGTCAAATATTTATCTGACATGACATTGCTCGTGATTAGATGGCACATTGATAAATAAGTATCGTTGTTGACACCTAAATTTTGGCAGCCTTATTAATTATATTATTGCATAGAAAAATTAGGGATTAAAACCACCCCATGTGGAGACTGCGTTAGCTCAAGCTCCCTCCCTCTCACGAAAGGGGAGGAGTTCGAATCCCAACGTGGTCACTAGTGTCTTAAGCGTGACGTCATGGTGGTGGGTCTTGCGCTAGCGTCACCCCAGGGTTTGCTCGCCGGCTGTCAACTGTATGGGGTTCCCTAGATTACCAAAAATAAAATAAAATTAGGGATTAATTTTTGAAACTTAAACAAACATACTAGAATTAAAGTGCATGGCAATAGTTTTAGGAGTATTTATTACTTCATTTTTTTAATTGCATTTGCAATGGACCAACATCGGTTGGTTATTAATGGTTTTAAACTTTAATTTAACGAGTTTGGCCAAGCTCATTATCTTCGGGTGACCGAAATGATGTGTGCCACGTTAGTAATTTCATATTATTGCCAAGATGTGATAATTAATACTCGGCGATAATCTTTGGGGTACATGTGCATACATGCATTTTGGAAAGTTCGGTCAAGATTATGGAATGTCAGAGAAGTTGCGGGAGGTGTGGGGGCCAATAGCGAGGGGAGCGATTTCTCTGGAGGTCAGCAGCTAGCTTTGGCACTCGTCCAAGCCACGCCTCGCGCCCGACGCAGCACTGCCCGTCTCCTTGCTGCCGCAGTTCATCATCCAGTTTTGCTCCACTATGATCTGGTGAATTTCCGGCAACGATGAAGCACCCCTCGGCAAGTCCTTTGCACGCCACAGCAGCCCCCGTGATCTTTTGATTAATTCTTTGCAGGTTTCCGGCAAAATTACAAGCACTTGGCGAGCCCTTGGAGCGAACTACCGGCCAGGCCACTACGCTTCCCGCTGTCGTCCCGTTTCTTTAAACCCGACACACCGCCTGCTGTTTTGTCTGTCATGCTCGATTGTTCTTTCACAGGCTTTCCAGAACAAACCAACGCCCCTGCATCAATCCAAGCGAGTACAAGACAGCTCCCGTAACGATGAATCTTCATCATCATTAGCGGATTTAATGATGCTTTATGAATAACGCTTTTTATAGGTTCCAATGTTATGGTTAGCTTTGGTGATATATCAGCCCAGCAAATCCCTGAGAAGCTTTGCAGCCCCTTAGCCGTGTTCACTCAAGTTCATCCGCGACGACTCCCTGCCATTGTTGTCCTCCTTTGCTGGCCGTGCTTGTTATAGTTTCATCCATCGTCGGCGAACCACTCGCCGTCACAAATGTGAAGTCCAGCAAAGCCCCAACACCCGTGAGTAATGACCTTGCTGCTGCCGCCGCGGCTGGTTTTCCGAACCGCCGCGTGAACGTCACTGTCAGCCCCCCACCGAGCTGAGAAGCCACATGAGCACCACCCCACAGCGGTGAGTCACACCACGTGGAGGTCGCCATCATTGAGCCAAAGCACCGTGACCGTTCCACCGTGATCCACCACGGCGATTCTCGTATCCATCGTCCAAATTCAAATTGGGAACGTCGATATTTGAATTAGGTAACGATCTTGCACCATATCAATTTGAATATTTTATAATCTAATTGGATTGATTTTTATTATCTTTGTCGGTATTGTCATATCCAAAAAAATTTGGAGTATCGGTGGAGTAGAATAATTTCCTAATTTCAACAATTTGATTTCATGGTCGAAATACAACTTGCAGAAGGCACATGATTTGATTTGTTTTGACTGATTATCTTATTTTTCGTTTAGTCGAGTTTAGGATTAAAATGATAAAGTCAAATATGCACGAATTTTGTGGCAAAATACGGATGATAGAGATGATCGCGATGGCGAATTACCAGCGCGGTCGGTTCCCGTTTCTCTCGTGCGATTCAACGTGTGAAAGATGAATATCTCTACCTCCATGGTAGCTTCTTCTCCAAGAGGAAACTCTCTCTCGATATGTAGAGCATTTCTACCTCCATGGTAGCTTCTTCTCCAATCATCCCCAACAAAACCTCGTATCTCTTCAAGTTTTCTCACTGGAAAACCACAATTCCAGTTGTGACCAGCGTAGATTCTCTCTCGCACACTCATTTCCTCTTATTTCGCTTCTTACCCACACATCCCAGTAAATGTTTTTCCATTACAGGTCTTACCGATTACACTTTTAAGTATTAGTATCGGATTCTACAAATTCCCCTCTCCAATCCTCATCCGTTCATCCAAGTGTGTTTTTCCTTAGTCTGATGCTTCGATTCTTGGCCATCTTCTCTTTTCGGTGTCTGCATGTCAATCTTCCATGTTCCGAAGGATGCCCTAGATCTTCCTTTTTGAATTAGTTCCTTCTGGGTCCTTGAAAGATGCTGTTCTGACCCTTGTCGAAGGTCTCTTTAGGTTTGTGAAACTGAATTCTCCTCAGTCCTCGGATTTATCTGTTGAGTTGTGCTTGAGTTTCAATGGATGGCCCAGCCAGCGAAGAGGAGGCTCGTTTGGGTGCTTTATGCACTCGCCTGGGTCATCTATGGTCGGAACAGCAAGTGGAACTGTCACCAGGTGAACAATGAAGTTAGTATGTTGGAACTGTCGGGGTTTGGGCAATCCCGACAGTTCAAGCACTAAAGGTCTTAGTGACCCGGGAAAAGCCCGACATTTTGTTTTTAATGGAAACAAAGAACCAGGATACAATGCTACTTAACTTACAATGGAAACTCAGATTCTCGGATGTTTTTCTAGAAAATCCAGTTGGATTGGCGGGAGGTTTAGCACTTTTTGGACTGACCGAGTAACCTTGAATATAGCTCATCACTCTTCAGCAATGCTTGACTTAAAATGCACCGATTTGGAAGTAGGAATCACAATGCGTATCACCTGCATACATGCTCCAGCTAGTTATCATCTTCGGCAACATTTTTGGGCTGAATTAAGACAAATTAGTACACTGCAAAACTTACCTTGGCTATGTGCAGGGGACTTCAATGAAGTTTTGTATCCATGGGAGAAAGTTGGGAAGCGACCAGCTGAGCCTCATCGCATTAATTCTTTCCGCGAAGTCCTTAATGATTGCTCCCTTATGGACCTTGGCAACAAAGGATGTGCCTTCACACGACGAACAATAGAAATGGGGAAGACATTGTGAAGGAAAGGATAGATCGCATGCTCTGTACAAAGGAATGGAGAGTTACCTATCCCCTTGTTGAAGTTTTCGCTCTTCCAGCTCTTGGCTCTGATCATAGCCCTCTCCTTTTGAACACAGTAGCAGCACATCGACCTAAACGGCACCGATCCTTCTATTTTGAAGCCTACTGGTTACAAGATGTAGAGTGTCGATCAACTATTGAAGCTTCTTGGAATACTCATCAGCTTGGAGTAGTGACTTTTCCCCAAAAGCTACGTGCTGTCTCCGACGCTCTCTGTCAGTGGAACCGATCTAAATTCACCAATGCCAGACTTCAGATCAAGACTCTCAAGAATCAGCTTCAAATCGACAAATCAGCCTACAAGCCACTCGATAAGGCGATCTTGAATGACCTGAAAGAGAAAATTCATCGGTTATGGCAGCAGGAGGAAAGTTTCTGGGCAATGAGATCTAGAATTACTTGGCTTCGATGGGGGGATAGAAATACGAAGTTTTTCCATGCAACTACCATTCAACGGCGACAACACAATAGGATTAGTATGTTGTATGATGCTGAACAGAATGGGTACGTGACCCTAATCGATTAAAAGAGATGACTTCTACGTTCTTCAGGAGTTTATATACATCTGCAGGAAATAGGGATTATAGGCCAACACTTAGCCTATGCGACCATATTGTGACAGCAGAGATGAATGCAAGTTTAATCACGAAGTCGAGTCTGAGGAAATCAAAACAGCGGTTTTCCGGTTAGGGGCAACAAAAGCACCCGGCCCGACGGGTTGAATGGTCGATTTTATCAAACTTACTTGGGATATTTTGCATGTAGATATCTATAATGCTGTTCATCAATTCTTTCAAACAGGGGTATTGTTACCTGAATATAACCGGACCTATATCTCTTTGATCCCTAAGATCTCACACCCTGAAAGATTGGATCAATTTCGCCCTATTAGCCTTTGCAACTTCATCTATAAAATTATATCTAAGATTCTCGCTAACTGTCTCAAGCCATGGCTCCCAGAACTGATCGCGCCGGAACAAAGCGCTTTTGTCGGTGGCAGGCAAATTCAAGACAACATCATTGTAGTACAAGAAGTTCTTCATCAAATCGAACTAGAAAAAGAAAGAAGCATTTTCAAGCTGTGCTCAAACTAGATATGCAAAAGGCCTATGATAGGGTGGAATGGGATTTCCTAAGGGACTATCTCCTAAAGATAGGGTTTCATACTCAATGGGTTAAATGGATTTTGCAGTGTGTGACTACAGTTTCTTTCGGTATTAAGTTCAATGGAGAAGCATTACCCTATTTTCAGCCAACCAGAGGACTGAGACAAGGCGACCCTCTATCCCCGTACTTGTTCATCCTAATGGCCAATGCTTTAACCTGTCTTATCAACAATGCAGTGCACATGGGCCATCTATCAGGTATACAATTAAATCGATGGTGTCCCACCCTTTCCCATTTATTCTTTGCAGATGACGCCATTTTTTTCTTCGATGCAACGCTCATTGAATGTCAGAATTTATCTATGGTTCTGAATGAATATTGCTTAGCTACAGGACAAGCTGTGAATAGAAATAAATCAGGCTTATTTTTTAGCCGAGACTGTCCTGTTAGCTTACAAGATAACCTAGCTCGGGAACTTCGAGTACCGGTATTACAGAAAACTGGCAAGTATCTTGGAATTCCTTCTGACTGGGGTAAATCTAAGAGGGAAATGTTTGCGTGGATCTTGGGGCGTGTTCATTCAAAGCTGGAGGGTTGGAAAGAGAAGCTAATTTCTAAAGGGGGAAAGGAAATTCTGATTAAACACGTAGTGCAAGCAATTCCTCAATATGTGATGTCTATATTTAAACTCCCGGTTGCTATATGTAAAAAAATAGAGCAAAGGATAGCAAGGTTCTGTGGCAAACTAATCACAAGTAAAGCTGGCATACATTGGCAGAAATGGGAAGATCTTAAGAGAAGGAAAGATCTTTGGAGGATTGGGCTTTAGAGATCTTATTGCGTTTAATAGGGCTTTACTTGGAAAACAAGCTTGGCGAATGTTTCAGCAACCATCTTCTCTTTACAGCAGAGTTCTAAAAGGCTTATACTTTCATTCTCATGATTTCGGCATGCAACAAAAGGGGCACGACCCTCCCGGGGTTGGCGAGTATGCTGTTGGGTCGGGACTCTATCGGTGATAACATCTTATGGTCTGTTGGTGATGGTACTAGTATTAAAATACGCAAGGACAGATGGCTGCGAAGGGAGTTATTGGAGGGCCTGCCCCTCAAGATGAACTGAACTAGTTGCTGATTTTATAATTCCAGAACAGAATACTTGGAATGGTTCCTTACTTTGCCGAGTTTTGACAAACAAACGGTGGAAGAAATAGTTTCTATTCCTTTAAGAACTCGGTTTACGAAAGACGGGGTAATATGGCAAAGAAAACAGAACGGGAATTTTACGGTGAAAAGCTGCTACAATATTCTCGAGCACAACAAACCAGCAACAATAACAGCCATGCTTCTACTTCCTTTCGGTACCTCGCACTTTATGGAATGCAATATGGAGTATGAATTCAATGCCTAAGTTACGATCCTTTCTTTGGTCGGTTTGCAACAATGCAATGGCAACTAGAGCCAATCTTTTTAATAGGCATATATTGTCGATCCGCTATGTTGTTTATGCAATCAACTCTCCGAGAGACGAGAACATTTGTTCTTGTTCTGTCCGTGGACAAAAGGGGTGTGGAATCACTTAGCAATCAACATCACATATTCATTAACAGGAGTGCAGCGGATAGAACGTTGGTTAATTGCTATAATGGAAAGAGCGGATGCCTTACCGGATCTAGAATTAATTTCCTCTCTCTGTGGCACATCCGGAAAGCTAGGAATACTTTCATCTTTCGCCAGCTGCTACCAAATGCCGAACTTGTGGTGCAAGCGGCCCTCGCATCCGCCCGATCCAACGGATCTTTCAATGATACTCGGAAGAAAAGGGGTTCACCACAGTCGGCAAACAGATCTACGATGGATTCCACCGGATCAAGGAGTAATCAAGATAAATATCGACGCGGCTTACCAACCTCTTGACAGCGAAGCTTCCGTTGCTTGTGTGTGCAGAAATTCTTCAGGCATATTAATCGATGGATTTGCGAAATCTGTCTCTACATCTTCGGCCCTGCAAACGAGGTGATAGCATTGAATCTTACGCTGAAATTCGTGATACGAAAAGGACTGGAGATGGATCGAATAGACTGGAATCGGACCGCTTAACAATGGTGAATGCCATCCGTAATCCGACTCGACGCCATGGGAGCTCCGTTGCCTCTTCAACGAAAATGCAGACCTTCTCCTTCGATGCCCTAATCTTAGGGTTTCCCATTGCAAACGGGAGGCAAACGTAGTAGCGGACCGGGCCGCGAAAGCCCATGGAGCTAACCTGCTATCTACCAACTGGGTTTTTTTCCCACCTTCGTTTATGCGAGATCTTTTGTATCTTGACCGTATGCTTGATGTATTTTCTACACTTAATATATTAGTTACTTTTTCGACCAAAAAAAAAAAAAAAAAAAAAAAAATATGCACGAATTCACATTATTATTCTGATGGAATTAAATTATTATTTTTCTCAATAATTTTGAATGAATAGGTCTCTCTCTATATAATATATTTAAAAATATTCATGTTCAAAAGACCTAGCGAAGTCGCTGGAAAACTGGCCGATAGCAACAGACGCGAGGGGGCCGGAATCAAAAAGTGGCCAAAATAAGGTCAACTGTGTTTAATTTTAAGATGAAAGTTATGAAAGTTATGAGCCGCTAAAGTTAGATGCCACACACTTTTATGAAAAAAATCTTATAAATTTCTTAGGTAATATTATGCTAACTATTTGGTAACTGCGTGCTTGGGTTTGGAAACTAAGTTAATAATTTTATTTTTCTATTAAAAAAGAGATTTTGACAAAGGGCTGGGCTTAAACCAGCTCCCGCCTGGAGTAATTAATTTGGTTTGAGTCAATTTAGGTTGATTCGGGCTAGAAACACTCTTAGGCTACCTGTGATCATGATTTTTAACAAGAATAGGACTAAAGAGGATATGATATGAAATCCAAGTGTTTTGCTATATCCTATCTAATGTATATTGTTTTGTATAAATGACATATTAGTATAAATGAATCAAAAAATTTACAAATGAAAATGTTAAAAATCTCTTGGAACACTCTTGCCTACTCTATTTTTATTTGCTTGTTTATTTTATTTTCCTCTCTTTTTTTTTATTAACTTCTTTTTATATCTTTCTTACCCTTCCATCATTCTCTAATAAAATTTTATTAAAAGTAAACTAAACTAATATACCTAAAATACTAAAATACCTAAAATATGTAATAAATATAAATGTATATTTATATTTATATATTGAATTTATATTATGGAATAGAATTTAATTCGAATATATAAATAAAAATAAGATTAAATTAAAAATAACTAATTTTTTATTTTTATTTTGAATTTCTTATATTAGAATTCAAATATTAATTATATTGAAATATAATTTTAATTTTGTTAATTTAAGAAGTTTGTTATTCGAGAAAAATAAATTTTCTATTATGAATGTTAGGAATCCTATCTATTTTTATCCTACCTCTCTCATGAGATAATTTTATCCGATCTATCTATCCCTTATATTCGACTTTATCATATCTTAAGTAGGCACCAAATACAGGATATGATAAATTTTATCATATCCTAAATTTTATGTTGACTGTCAATGCAGCCTTAATCTATATGCTCTTTTGTCTAGAAGTTGGGTAATTTTGATCATATTTCTTCGTAGAAGTGTGTGCTTTCGTGATCTAGGAAGCTAGTGAGTCATAGTGTTGTAAAAGGTACTTGTGTTTTGTAGAATCATCTACTGAGCTTTATGTAAGAGTAGCATCATCTGCACACGGTAAAATCTCGAGGATAACTCAGCCTTCTCATGAGAGGAGTAGGTTAAGTGGAAGTTCGATTCACTACAAATCTGTTTTGCATCTCTTCAGTCTCTCTTTAACTCCTTTATTATCATTTGGATACAAGGTACTGCATCTGCATGATAGTTTTCCTCCTACAGCAATACAAGATACACGTTCTTCTAAAAAAAACTCTAATTTTCTTCAAACAACCAATTCACCCTCTCTCAATTGTTGCATTAATCATTTCATTAATCTCTTTATACCCTATTTGTGTTTGTTAATAAAAGTAATGAAAAACATATCTCACTAACCGAAATGAATCTCTTAAATAATCCTTCCTGGATGACCATCTTAGTAAGTGGGAAATTACTAAAGTCACATGACAATATCCTTTTCTTCTGGCCTAAATAAAGGGAACTCACATGCCATCATTGACATTTAATGGCATTAGAATTTAATAATTATCTCGTCCAACATTATAAAGGACAATGGAAAAAAAAAATGAGGAGGAAACCTCTTTGAAGCTTCTTGTAGTCGTGGTTACTGATTGGAAAGAACAATGCCTGTAGCTTTAAAGAAAAGCTTCAACATTCAAAAATGTTAGGAAGGATTTTGGTTAACACGGAAACGCTATAATTACAAAGAAATAATTGAGTGATAGTCTTTAATCTATTGTGAGAATAAGAATATCTTTTGGGCTATAAAAAAACTAAATAACAAATAATTATAAATTGTTGTGGGGTTCATTCCTTCACGAATATGGGGCTTTTAACAAGTTATTATTCTTATCGTAACCTAAATACTGTTATGCTAGCAAAACTCTTAATCAAATAATGAATTTTTGTTCTAAAGTATCCAATCTCACGTCATCCAGAAAAATTGAAATTTGATCGGGCAGAACCTAGCTCTAGAGAATCAATTGGGTAGAGAGCGAGAGAGGGGATAATATAAGCCGATTGCTTATATAAAATAGTTGGGCATAAAAGCCGATTGTTTGATTACCTAAAGGCCCATTAAACACCACTTTCCGATTTAGAGCAATTTTAGATATGAAAATATCTGACTTCTCAACCAACTACGCAAGCCTTAAAAATGATTGAGTTTACAATTTATGTTGACGTAATTAACACGTGGCCCAAAATATATATAATTTCTGTGTCACCTTCTATATAGTTTTACAGACCAGGTATTTTTCAAATAATATTCCATCGCTTTAGCCAAAACGAACATTTTTTTATTTATTAAAAAGATGTGTAAATATCTTTGGTTTTCTTTCGTATTTCAATTTCAAACCCACCCGATGAGCACAACCCATGGAAGGTCCACAGCTTTCGTACATTCTTGAACGTCGGAGAATCATAATAACATTCGGGTCCCCACATTCATAAAACCGAATAATGTGAGTACAGCGTGGAGGTGATGAGGGTTTCGAGGAAGCTCACTCGAAAACCCGCCGGAAGTTTCTTGCATCTTATTGGAGCAAATTAATGATGTCTTGCTCGCTTCCCTTCACCTTCCCATTACATTTCCCCGACAATTCCATTTAGTTAATGGAAAAGCAAGTCAAGTGTTGCTGGAACTCAAATTTCAATCAAAGCATTTGCGCCGGAAGTTTCTTGCATCTTATTGGAGCAAATTAATGATGTCTTGCTCGCTTTCCTTCACCTTCCCATTACATTTCCCCGACGATTCCATTTAAGCAAGTCAATTCTGCTGGATCTCAAATTTCAATCAAAGCATGTGCGCCGGAAGTTTCTTGCATCTTATTGGAGCAAATTCATGATGTCTTGCTTGCTTCCCTTCACCTTCCCACTGCATTTCCCCGACGACTCCATTTAGTTAATGGAAAAGCAAGTCGAGTCTTTCTGGATCTCAAATTTCAATGAAAGCATTTGCGTAGGTGGCACGCAGCGGCACCTTCCACATAATGATGACGAAATCACCGGTGAGTCGCTCAGCATTGTTCAAGAGCGCACCGTCAGAAAAGCAAGGACTAGGAGCATCTTGATTGCAAGTTGGTCTTCTTTTCTACTTTTCCTTTCCTTTAAAAGAAAAAAGCAAGTCGAGAAGCACTTGCGTAGGTTCCCCGCAACTTCCGCAAAATGATGCGAATATTACGCATGTGATGACTCAGCATTCTTTAAGCACTCAGCAGTCAATATTCTTCAAGCACGCACAGCAGAGAGTGTTTTGTGTTTTTAATCCAACGTCCAAGGCTGAGGGTCGGAGGAGATCACAGCACTGAGTGGTGGTTTTGTTTGAACACTTCTCAGGTTGATTGATTTTCGTTATATTTGTCAGTCATATCCAAAAAAAATTTGAGTATCAATGAAGTAGGATAATTTCCTTATTTTCATAATCGGAGTTCAAGCTTGACATATAATTCACGATCGCGCAGAAAATCATCAAATCCAATTTTACGCTCGAAATTCGACTCACGATTTCGTGGAAAGCACATAATCTAATTTGTTTTGACCGATTATCTTATTTTCTGTTTAGTTGGCTATGTAGTTTAAGATTAAATTGATAAAGTCAAATATGCACGCAATTTGCATTAATATTCTGATATAATTAAATAAGTTTTTTCTCAATAATTTTGAATGAATATGTCTCTCTCTATATATATTTATATATTTATATATAATAAATTTAAAAATATTCATGTTCAAAAGACCTAGCGAAGTAACTAGAAACTTGCTGAAAGCAACGAACGCGCGGGCGCCGGAATCGAAAAGTGGAGAGAATGAGGTCAACTGTCTTCAATTTTAAGACGAATGTTGCAAAAGTTATGAGCCGTTAAAGTTAGGTGGCACACACTTTTTTTTTGGGTCGGTCGGCACACACTTCTCATGAATGAGATTTATAACTTTCTTAGGTAATATTATGTTAATTATTCGGTAACTGCATGCTTGGGTTTCGAAACTAAGTTAATAATTTTATTTTTGAATAAAAAAAAAAGAAATTTTGACATAGGATCTCAAATTTCTTACACAATATGCCTTGCAAGGAATTAATAGAGTACACACAAGCTTTGCTAAGCTTAAAACTCACTCTAAAATCTCACTCTCTGTCTCTGTCTCTGTCTCTGTCTCTCTCTCTCTATTTCTTCCTGTTCCAAAGCTCTCACTGCTGGAGGCTTTCCCTGAAGCTCACATACGTGTGGCTTCCTTGCTGGCCTGAAGTTCTCTGCCTGCGTGTGGCGTGAGACCATCTCCCTGGCCTTCTCTACTCTGCTTGCGGTGGCTTGAGGCTGTTAAGCCTCTCTTCGAGGCCTTTGGGCCTTCTCCTGCTCCTTCACCTTGAGGCCCTCCTTGTGAGGCACTTTGGCCTGAGCTTAAATGCTTCACGTACTGCCATATTTATAAGCATCTTCCACCGCCTGAACTCTACCGCCTTTGACTTCAACATGCAAGAGCTGAAGTTGAACTTTTCTTCTTGGCTAAGAGTCAACAATTGTGGGCTACTTTTCCTTCGCGTCCAAGTTGCCAGCCGCAAGTTTCTCTTTCCTTCGTGCTTCTTGAGGTCTCCAGTAGCAACTTTATATTATTTTATTGTGTGCCCAAGATGCTTTTAGTTTCTTCAAGATTTTTCTTCTCCGGCGGTTCAGAGAGGTGTGGCGCTGCAGCACACTTCTCTTTGGCGGTTTATTATTATATTAGGTGTATATTAGGTGTTGTGTTCCAACAAAGCCAACGCCGAAGGCTGAGAATTGGTGGAATTCACAGCAGGGGGTGGACCGTGTTGATTTGAGCACTCCCCAGGTGATCTCCTTGCTTTTCTCTATTCCTGCTTTGATTGCACCTTTTTCTTCTGATTAAGGTGTGTGAGATGTCTTTTATTGTTATTTGAATTAATGTCCCTCCAAATTGAGTTCTGAGAGACATCTGTGCAATTCGCAGATCTAAATTGTGGAATCTGGCTTTCTTTTAAGGCTCTGCTCGACCAATCTCTTATTTGGTCAATAACTGCCTTTATTTTCCTCACACGATGTACATCCAAACAAGAAGAAGGATATTGAACTTTCCCTTCTCTTCTCCTCTCTCCAATTCCTTTGTTTTATTTTCCCTGCATTTCCCTCTCAACTTAAATTGCCAAACAAACTGGAAAAGAGAAAAGCTCATTCATGAAGTTCTAAATTCCGGGGTATCTTCCTCATTGATCCCTCCACATGGAGGAGATTATGAAGGTGGAGATGAACAATGGAAAGTGCATGACTACGAAGTGTTCTTGAGTTTTAGAGGAGAAGACACTCGCAAAGGTTTCACTGATCATCTTTATGCTAGTCTTGTCAACACAGGAATTCATGTATTTAGAGATGATAATGAGCTCCATGTTGGTGAGGTGATTGGTTCGGAGCTTCTTAGAAGTATTACAAATTCTAAGATTTCGATCCCAATTATCTCGGAGAATTACGCTTTCAGCAAATGGTGCCTTTGCGAGTTAGCTCAGATGTTGAAGTGCAGGAGAAGTGGAGGGCAAATAGTGTTGCCAGTATTTTACAAAGTGAAACCTTCACACCTACGACATCTTACAGGGAGATTGGGAGATGCTATCAAGGCACATAAGAAGGATTCAGATGATACGGCTGTGAAAGAATGGGAAGAAGCACTCAAAGAAGTCAGCAACTTGAAAGGATGGGAATCAGAGAAAATTGACAATGGGTACACTATTCACCACTAGAACATTTTTTTTAAAATTTTCATGATTAGATCTTACTTGAAAAAGAACATAGATGTTGCCATCATATACTGAAATTCAATGTTATCTGACAGGCACGAAGGAGCTTTGGTGAAAATTGTTGTCAGGAAAGTTATGAACGAATTAAAAACACTTTTCCTCCTAAATGTTCCAGAACAGTTGGTGGGCATTGATGATCATGTGGAACAAATTATGAGCTCGATAGATGGTGAATTCAATGATACAAGGATTATTGGAATTTATGGAATGGGTGGCATCGGTAAGACAACTCTTGCAAAATTGTTATACAACAAACTCTTTGATCATTTTGAGCACCGTAGCTTTGTGGCAAACATTCGAGAAACATCTCAGCGAAAGGGTATTGAATGCATACAAAAGCAGCTCATTTATGACATAATAGGATTTTCAAATGATGTTTCTAATGTTGATGAGGGAATTAGTTTGATCAAATCTCAATTTAGACATAAGAAAGTCCTTGTTCTTCTAGATGATATGGATGCCGATACTCACTTATATGCTTTGGCTGAAAATAGTAGTTGGTTTGAAGCAGGAAGTATAATCATCATAACATCTAGAAATAAGAGTATTCTTGACAAGGCTAGGGCGGCCCCCATGTATCAACTCGATGAGTTGCCTTCGGATAAATCATTGACTTTATTTAGTAGACATGCATTTCGAAAGGATTATCCTCCAAGTGATTATAAGGTTATCTCTTGTGATGTCGTATCAACTACGGGAGGGCTTCCTTTAGCTCTCGAAGTTATAGGTTCATTCTTATGTGGAAAGGGAGAAGAAGTATGGAAAGATACATCAAAGAAATTAAAGAAAGTGCCAGATAAGAAAGTGCAAGAGACATTGAGGATAAATTACGATGCCTTGGATTATGAGGAGCAACAGATATTTTTGGATATTGCATGTTTTTTTACTGGATCACCTAAACAAAGTTTGACCTATATGTGGGAAGCATGTGATTTTTACCCAGAGAAAGGGATTGAAGTATTGCGCCTTATGTCCCTAATTAAAATTGACAAAGACGGCAAGCTAATGATGCATGATCAACTGAGAGATCTTGGAAGGGAAATCGTTCGTCTAGAAAATCAGAAGGAGCCTGGAAAGCGTAGTAGATTATGGAATCATGAGGAAGTTGTAGATGTGCTTGACAACAACAAGGTAAAAGTTTTCTCTACAGTCGGTCAATGTGAGTCCATCTTCTCTTTCTTGTTTGAGATAAAATTATTGTCAGTCCCAAGTTACCAAAACTTGCCACTTCTGCCAGCAGAAGAGCTCTTTCAATTAATTGTTGTTCTTGCCTAATTCTAGGACATCATTGAGGAGTGATTTCTTGGTCCTTGATGATTGACATGATGAACAGAGTCTCCTTTGGTATCTTCAATACCAAAAAAAAAAAAAAAAAAAAACAAACAAACAAACTACATATCTATTTGATGCATATGCTGGATGTTTGGATTCTTCTTCTGCTTTATTGTGAGGACTTTCCTTTCTTTTTCCTTTCACCGAGCATTGACTTATGATTTGCTTGCTATGATAAATAAGACCTCCGTTAATGATTAGCTCTCCTGGTTCCTGTATTTTTCAAGTTGGGTTAAGTATAGATTTAGTTCCCTAAGTGTATCTGGTTGTGCGATTTAGACCTCTAATCGTTTTCTTTCTTGGCTCAATGTAGTTGTTATCTTTCACAATTTGTGCAATCGAATCCTTTCTTGTTGAGTTAACACTGGCAACTTGGCAATGTGACTATCATGTTTATTTATGGTATACATGCAACTGTGTAATATAACCCTCTAAACATATATTATTTTCATTCTATAGACTTTTCATAATAGTGGATTATTTTTCAATTTGCTAGTACATGTTTTCGTTATAATGGATAATTTTAATATGAATCCCCTGATAACATTTATTTAGCACATTTAGGCTATAATGTCATAATAATTATTTGTACATTGTTCAACTCTTAGTGAGCATCTTATTTAGCAAAGATTTAAATGTTCGTATCATCATTTGTTAATTATGAACTGTCATATTATCCAATTTTTTTATCCATCTTCTATTTGTCAAGAATGACATTCTCGTTTTCATTTGCTATTGAGAATTGCAAACAAGGTACACCAAAATCTAAAAAAAAAAAAGAGGGGCATTTTACAATTGGGATTCTTTTATTCAGGTACATGTTTTGATGGCAAGTTTGATAGATGTATTTGGACTATAAGAGTCGTGTTGTTTCGCAAATGGAGGATATGAGTTAGGGGTGTTGTTTCACAAATAAATGGCATGGATTTTGATAGATATATTGAAGTAGTGTGTCCATGATGAAAGGCCTTCTACTGTAATTTTGAGAGGACACAACTTTTGGGTATTTAAAAAGTGCAAATTACAAAGGACATAATTGGACGAGCAAAAGTTCGGGAGCACCCTCCTGAGCTTCACATTTTTACATGGATTGGATAAATAATGCAACCACAACATGTCACTGCACGAAGTTGAAAGTGAAAAGCCCATGCCATAATAGTGTGATAGCAAATTTGAAATCATGTCGTCTTTTCTTATATATAGTTGGTCTCATCCCATCATTCAAAACTTATCGTCTAAAATGTTTCTTAATTGTAGGGCAGTAGTAAGATTGAGGCCCTTCATTTTGGCAAATATGACTGGCAAGAAAGCTACACAGCTGAACAATTTAAAGAACTGACAAACTTGAGGTTCCTTCATGTGAACGGTGCAAATTTCACCGGAGATTTCCAGAACTTACTTCCTCAATTAAGATGGTTTCACTGGGAGGGTTGTCGCTTGGATTTCAATATAGCCAACTTACATCCAAAGAAATTAGTCATGCTCAATCTGTCACGGAGTGGGATTTCGGAGGAATGGGGAGGATGGGATTCCCTAAAGGTAAGATCTATAGAAGGCATATCTCATCTGAATAATCACATGTTGTTGACGGGTCCAATCAAATCAAGTTCTTTTTTCTTTCCTTCAAGAAGGTTTCATATTGTTACTCAGACAATGGATGTTCTTCAATATATTAGAGGAATTTATAGGCACCTAAATATAGCATAAGCTTTTGCCCCTTAATATCTTAACAACCAGTCATGCTTAACTTTTTTAAATTATATTAATTAACATCTATTAAAATTATAATTACAATATTAGCCCCATATGGCTTCTAAGTTAACGTCTCCGCATATAAAGGTATGTCTGTTTAATGTCTGTATCAATCGTCTTTCACGGAGAAACAAAAAATCTGTCACAGTGACTTCTGTTGTACATATATACTAAAATTCTAAATTTATTGTTATCTTAGAGTAATAAATATAACTAATGAATTGCTCTGACTTGTTGCATACAATATTTTAATCCATGATAATTGTTGATAATTGAAGTCACTAACTAACACAATTATAAAATAGTAATGTTATAAGAGTAATAAAATTATCCTTCCACTGGAATCTAAATATTTTTTAATATAACATTTTTTAAAAATCTTGTACATATAACATTTCAAAACTGATTTTCAAAAAAATACTAGCCGTTTCTATTTAGTTTCATTCTGCTGAAGGAAGACGTGGTGCCCGATGAATATGCGTCTCTTTTCCATTTGTATTTGTCATCTGCCTTTTGATAAATAAATAAATAAAAGTTGTTTATGTCTAGTTAAATATATATTTTCTTTGAAATGTTATCCTAAAATAAATGAGGTTAGCAGTTTTACATTCCTGGCATTTTTTTTTATCAATAGATATACTTAAAAAATTTATATGTTTTTTATTTGAAATGTTATCCGAAAATAAATAAGGTTAGCAGTTGTACATTCCTGGCATTTTCTTAATCAATAAATATGCTTAAAAAAATTTATATGTTGGTGCTACCAAAACCGTACTACTATAAACATTTAAAATTAAAAAAAGAAAACTATGCAGTAAAGCATGGGTATTATTGAGGAATTTTAAAAAGTCTTGAAAAAAGTAGTGGAAAATCACACTTCGTAATGGTCCGATCTCACTGAGCTATCCTTTCTCTTTCTTTCAGATGGCAACTAAGCTCAAAGTTCTAAATCTCTCGTATTGTCAATCTTTAAGAAGAACTCCCGAGTTGTCTACTTTCGAAAACTTGGAGAATTTGATTCTTGAACATTGTGAGTATTTGAAAGAGGTTCATCCTTCTATTGGGGACATCAAGACCCTCGTCTCTTTGGATGTCAGGAAATGTTATAGACTGAAGGAGCTACCGGTGGGAGTAGGTAGAATGAAAGAATTGAGGGAGCTTCTCTTAGATCATACTTGGCATATACAAGATATTCCTATTTCAAGGGATTGTTTGATGAAGCTAGAGACTCTAAGTGCCTCATTTTGTAAACGACTTGTTCAACTTCCAGAATCCATGGGTTCCTTTGTATCTTTAACTCAATTGAACCTATCTCATTCAGGGAGCAAAGATTTATCTGAATCCATGGGCTCTCTTGTGTCATTGACTCATTTGGACCTATCTTATTCAAGGATTATTGAATTACCTAAATCCATGGGCTCCCTTGTGTCATTAACTAAGCTGAACTTATGTAAGACACAAATCACAGAATTACCAAAATTCATTGGTTCTTTGAAGAGGCTCCAGACTCTTTACGTCTGTTATTGTTCATTGCTAGCCCGCATACCTAGCTCCATAGGTCAACTAGCATCTCTTCAAGACTTGTCATTACGGGAATGTCGATTGTTGGGAGAAATTCCCAATTCTATCGGAAAGTTGGCTTCATTGACTACAATGGATTTACATTGGACAGCAATTGAAGAATTGCCAGAATCCATTGGTTCTTTGAAGAAGCTCCAGAAGATTGATGCCTCTTACTGTGCATCATTAGCTCGAATACCCAGCGCCATAGGCCATCTAGCATCTCTGAAGTCCTTGTTCTTACAAGGATGCTGCTCATTGAGAGAAATTCCTGATTCAATCGGAAAGTTAGCATCATTGACGGAGCTGCATTTAAAAGGGACAACAATTGAAGAATTACCTGAATCAATTGGTTCTCTAAAGGAGCTCAAGACTCTTAATGTTTCTTGGTGTAAATCGTTAACCCACATACCCAACTCTGTAGGCGACCAAGTATCTTTGACGAACTTGTTATTACAGGGTTGCCACTTATTAAAAGAAATACCAAACTCGATCGGAAAGTTGGCATCATTGACTAAGTTGGACCTATCTGAGACGGGGATTGAAAAATTACCAGAATCCATTGGTTTTCTAAAGGAACTTGAGACTCTTGACGCCTCCAATTGTGTATTGTTAGCCCACATTCCTAGCTCCATAGGCCATCTATCATCTCTGTCTCTCCTTGATTTGAGGAAATGCCATAAGCTCACTCAACTTCCAGAATCCATGGGCTCCCTTATGTCGTTAACTCATTTGTATCTATCTTGGACAGGAATTGAAGAATTACCAAAATCCATTAATTCTTTGAAGAAGCTCAAGATTCTTGATGCCTCTAATTGTGCATCATTAACTTGCATATCCAGCTCCATAGGCCATCCGGCATCTTTATAGTGCTTGTCATTATAGGAATGTCAATCATTGAAAGAAATTCCCATTCTATCAAGAAAGTTGGCATCATCGATTGAGTTGGACCTATATGAGACGGGGATCAAAGAATCACCATTCTCTGAAGGAGCTCAAGACTTTAAATGCCTTTATTTGTACTTTTTAGCTTGTATACTATGTGTCATTTGCTATCGAGCATCTTTGTCTCTCCTTGACTTCAGGAAGTGCCATAAACTAGCTCAACTTCTATAATCCATGGGCTATTTTGTGTCGTTAACGCAGTTGTATCTATTTAGGACATGGATTGAAGAATTACTTGAATCCATTAGTTCTTTGAAGAGGATCAAGACTCTCGTTGCCTCTAACTGTGTATCATTAGTCTGCATACTTAATAGTTCATCTCGCATCTTTGTAGTGCTTGTTATTATCAAGATCACTCATCAAGAGAAATTCATGATTCGATTGGAAAGCTGGCATCATTAACTAAGCTAGACCTTTATGAGAGGAATTGAAGAATTACCATACTATGAAGGTTATGAACGAGCTTAAGACTCTAGATGCCTCTAAATGTGCATCGTTGACCCGCATAGCTAGGTTCATAGGCCATCTAGTATCTCTATATTTCTTTGGCCATAAACTTGCTCAACTTCCAAAATCTATGGCCTCCATTATGTCGTTAACTTAGTTGTACCCATGTTGGATAAGAATTGAAGAAATATCATAATCCATTGGTTCTTTGAAGGAGCTCAAAGCTCTTGATGCCTCTAATTGTCATCTTTAGCTCATATATCCAGCTCCATAGGCCATCTAGCATCTCTATCTCTCTTCAACATAAGAAAATCCATAAATTTGCTTAACTCCCAGACTCCATAGGCTCTCTTATGTCTCTACAGCGCTTGTTATTATAAGGATGCCGTTCGTGGAAATAGATCCCCAAGTTGATCGAAAAGTTGGCTCCTTTGACTCAGCTAGATTTAAAATATATAGTGATTGCAAAATCACCAAAGGGGATCTATAGAATTTCAGGACCTTGGACATTCGTGGAACTCACATAGCATGATTGTCTAGTGCCATCGGAATGTTGGCAAAACTTCAAAATGTCTAAGGATTTGCAAGAATTTAGCTGAAATTCAAGACCTTGATGGATTAGAATCGTTGGATAATTTGGGTATTTCTAGGTGACGTTCATTAGACAATCATTGGATTTGTCAAATTTAAATAATCTAAAAAATTTCTATACTGCAAACTGTAAGAACCAAGTTCAAATTCAAGGCCTTGGTGAATTAGGATCCTAAAATGATTTGAATAAACTTACTGTACTTCTAGATTGCATAAACACCATCGTGTCTCTGCGATGTTTGTTATTATAGAATGCTGCTTGGCTAGAAAGATCCCGACTTGATCGGAAAGTTAGCATCATTGACCGTGGTTTAAATAATTGTTACATGTGACAGCTTGGAAATTTTCTGGGGTTCCCCTCCTCCAGGATGTTAGGGGCCAAGAGAAATTGTTGGGCCATACACCAAGTGGTCACAACTACCGTCTCGTACATTTTGGAGGTTAAAATATGGTCCTGAACGAAGTTTTGTTATTTAGTTAAGCGGAATTTATGCATGAGATGGTTGAAACAGAAATGCGGACAACATAACTTCTGCCTAAATGACATACCCCCCAGTTTTAATCATTTTAAACAAAGCCAAACAATAAGGGTGCGTTTGATAACGTTTCTGTTCTGGGAAACAATTTTTGAACAGAAATAGTTTTTTTTTTTCTGTTCCCGGGAACAATTTCTGAATATAAAAACGCTTGGTAATCTGCAAAAATTTCTATTCCAGGAATAGAAATGTGTTTGGTAAACTTATATAATTTTGTTAATTTTTCAATATTTTTATTATATGTTTCCTTTTTTTCTTCTTTCTTTTTCCCTTTTTTCTTTTTTCTTTTTCTTTTTATCTTTGATTGGTCACCGGCCACGGTAGTGGCCGGCGACTGGCTAGGCAACGTCCGACAAGCTTGCTGGAGGCCAGCTTGGCCCCGGCAAAGCTTAGCCTTGCCGGGGCCCCGCCAAGCGATGCCGTCCTGGAGGTGGCTGGCGAGGCCAAGCCTTGCACAACCACAGCAAGACTTGGGCCGACGAGCCTCGTTGTAGCTCGGCCTCTCTAGGGGCCAACGACGCTCCTGCAAGGTCATTAACCCTTATCTGGCCGGTCGCTGGTGCCGGCCAAAAGGAAGAAGAAGAAGAAAAGAGAAGAAAAAAAGAAGAGAGAGAAAATTTGTTTCTCGGAATTATTCCCAAGAACAAAAAGCAAATTTTTTCTACTTCTTATTTCTGTTCCAAATCTATTTCCGGGAACAAAAAAATAGATTTTTGTTCCGAGAACAAAAATTTTACCAAACGCATTTCTGTTCTTTTTTTGTTCCCCGGAACAAAAGAACAAAAAATTTTGTTCCGGGGAACATAAACACATTTTGCCAAACACAGCCTAAGTCTTTCTCGATGTTTTCTGACCAAGCAAACTTGACCTCGCATATCACGTCATTTAGGGACAGAAACTATGGTAAAATTCGAGTATCTCTAGCTCTCCTCTATCCTGAGGCAGTATTATTTATGAAGATTTATGTAATAAACAAGCTAGAGCTCAATGCAGTATCTCAAATTCAATTGGTAAAGATTAGAATGTGTGGGAATTCGCTAATACCATAATGACTTCTAAAGTTAGGAATCGCATAGGTAAACCTTTTTCAGCAACTTTCTTACAGAGGTGAGCGTACTCTTAAAGCTGCCTTTTATAGGGCAAGCTACTCAACAAATCTCCCTTGCCATATTCGTGAATGATGAGGTTATCGATAAGCATATTGGTTGGCTTTTATTATTCCATAACCAGTTCACCTTAAATGTCGTAACAGACGCATTTTCTTTGGTAAGGTGAAATCTGCAATTGTGTAATACAGATTAAATTTGTATCTCCATGTAAAAATGATTTGTGCAATGTTGCAGCAGGATATGCAACAATTGACCAGACACCTGATCTCGAGACCAAGAGGAAGCCTATTAAAACACTTAACTCTGCCGCTGCTGGGAAGGTGAAAATATGAAATCAAACTCTGTTGCAGCTTATGTTCATGAATAATCTGTTTTTCCTTGTCCAAAAAATATGAATGGGTTGAATTGCAGTTGAAACTTTTGGAGCAGCAGCAAATACGGAGAAAATTGCCTTTATCCTTTAACAAGTACAAGATTTTTGTATTGCTCTTAGCCGTTCATGCACTATTGCTATGATTCTTTTTCTGATCGTTAGATTTTGTAGGTTCTTCTGTGCTTAGATCGCGGGTATTATGTCCGTGCATAGATCCATTCCAGGAAACTCAGCCCTCCAGTGTTTGATGCAGATCCTTCCAAAAAGAAGAAAAAGCCTAAAGAAGGTGAAAATATCGTGGAAGAAGCGCCAGCTGATATTCCGCCACTTCTGGAGTTGAATCGGATATAATATGAACCCATGATATGATGAATTGGTGTTTTGCTTATTCTGATGTTGTGTTTACTATTTTTTAACTAATATATTTTTCGCCAACGAAGCACTTACCGATATTCAAGGAATCAGGTTGTGATTCAAGCCGTGTGTCATGCCCTGACCATCGGACACGTGACAACCCTCAATCTCTTTGGTCATTTAATTGTGACATCTCATGAAGTATTGCTGACCCATTCATTTTATCTTATGATTATACGCATGTGGAAGCAAAAATAAACATCTCCCAATCATTTATAAATAGCTGGGATAGCATAAAACACATATCAAGACACACTTTCATATAATATATACATTATACTTCAACTTAAACATTAGAAAAGTTCACAATTACACATTTACCTTGTGGATCCTTTACGGGGTTTAGTCTAGCACCTCTAATATTATGAGGATGACCTCAAAAAGTGATGCACCCCATGGCCTCCTAATACCCTATTGGCTCCAAATACCATAGCTCAAGGTTGGGGTCCTGAAAACATATAGACAACAATTGTGAGATAAAACTCAATGAGTAAGCTCCATAACCCTCGCGTAGGGAGGTAATTCGCTTTAGAATCACCCTAAATGCGCAACTTATCTATTGATGGTAGATTAATAGCAAAGCCTAAACTTCACCTTAACTATAATATAAAAGGATCTACCTCTTGCATTCCTCTAGTCCTAACATAAGCATTGTCATCCACATACGTCTAAATTCATAGAAAGGATTAATCAAGCATGCACATGCCATATAAGCCATCAAAATGCTATGTAATTCATGCACACATTTCATGCAACTCATATAAATCCATGCCACATGTGTGCAAGCTTTGACATCGCTCTCAAAATATGCATTAGCACTCATGCACTTTGCACAATGTCGTCTCGAGAATTGCATGGCATCCCATACTAACATGTTACTCTTGAAACCAATGCTTTCAGATTATTATGACCACTCTCGGCCACGGCCAACCCAAAGGTCGGCGGTCTTCTGGCATAAATAGGTATCGTCCTACCCCATAAGGCACGGCAACGTCCCGCATATTCATACAGATTAGGACAGCATTTTGTTAGAGGAGCTTCATCTCGAAATCTATCCACGAACAACATCCTGTTGACATGGAAGCATCCAAACTTAATTGGGCATCATCCTGCATAATTATACGCATCAGGACAAAACCATTACCTTACATAATCATACGCATCAGGGTATTTAAGTGATCACACGAGCATACCACCACTCAAATCGATTTCATATCTTCCTCATTAGTCGATGCAGGAGTGTAATGTTCATCCCACATGCAATAGCATTAAACGCACACCACCATGTTATGCTATCGTGTCACATGATTGCACTTCAATCATGCATTCATCCAAGTAATCATACTTCTATCTCATAACACATTGCAACATAATATCACTTAACACTTCAACAATTATTCATTCCACATTATCTTACATATATACTTATCAGCCATGATTGTTGAATGCCCTAGATACTTACCAGTATCCATCTTAAGGATTGTATGAGCAAACGTCATTTTTAAAGTTAACATTCTACAAGCACCAATCCTTTTCGAATTTACAAAATAGTGAAATATTTATCATAACAAAATAGGTTATTGCATATTGTAACATAAAATTTTACTATAACATATCACATATTAACACAACATGCCACGATAGCTTATCGAGAGGGAAATTCGTCCTAAGGGGGGTAGAGAGAGAAAAAGTGAGAGAAATGAGGGAAATAAGGGAAAAATGAGGAAAACTTGGAAGAGAAGTTGCTAACACATTTAGTGCCCTTGACTTAAAGTCCAATCTTAGGGAGTAAGGTTGAATCTCCACCATCCAATGGCGTAAACTTGGAGTGCAAGGATCCATCTTGACCCTCCATAGGCCACATGCTTCAAATAGTGGTAGGCTACGTAGAATAGGCTAGATGATGTCATCTTTTCTCTTTTCTTCTCCCTTGGGCACCCTCATCTTCCTTTATGCAAAAATTTTGTTTTATTAGGCTTAGGCTTCTAGAAGGGGCAAAATGATAATTGCCCTAAGCCATTTTACTATTCATGCGAGTTACTATTTACGCACACTATTCACGCACATGGGCCAAGCCCAAAATGACCTAATTGTCTTAATGGGCTTGTCCCGGGCTTGATTTGTTGTGGGCTTCTCATCTTGGGCCCTTTATTTGCAATTTTCCCAAACTAATCCAAAATGGGCTTTAGAGGGCAAAACTGTAATTTTAATGCATTTGGGCCCTTGTAGCCGAAATTTAAAAGAAATGTGGCCATTGGGCCTCTCCAAATTCGTGGACCCCCTTTAGACTTCCAATTTTCAGCCATATTTTTCCAAAAAATTGGGGTTTATCGATAAATAAAGAATTTGATGAAGTAATATCCAATGGTTGTCATGTAATCATGAGAGGTCAATTGCTCATTTCAAAGTATACAATCATTTAGAATTGGTTTAGGGTCACTTGTAATTAATAAAGTAATCATGCAGAATTACCTACAATCTAATTATATACTATTGTAAAAAAAAATATATATATATATATATACTATTGTCAAACGATCTATAACCATACTTGGATCGGTTTGAAACAACTTAAGATTATCCTTCATCGATCCTTATGATCAAATTGTTAATCTATGGTTGAGTTCTCTAGTCATACTCATAAAAATCCTAAATTGTCTTCCCAATAGATGTAACACTCTTGAATGGTTCACAAACCAAGTTAAAGTCTAATTCTACTAATTACACATTAATAGAAGTAAACTCCTTATTATGTTTTGAATAAGGTTGAATTTTGAGGATGTCACATCATGGCTTTATTCATCTGTCACATTCTCTTTTCCCTTTCTATCATTAATGCAAACTCTAACATTAGAGATGTACTTAATGAATTTGAACACAATCTTACCTCACATTCATGTGGTTAATGATGTAAGAATTACTCATGAATACCTTGCGATTTGTCAATGCTACAAGGTGATATATGAGATTCCATGAGTGAAGGTGAAACCTAGAGCAGTGGATACTAGTGAAGCTTTTTCATATGAGGCAATGTTGGGATTTGTTTCGATAAATAAGAATACGTGCATAGGTAAATTTGAATCAAAGTCTAATTCACGACGGAAGTAAAAATGCCTATACACATATTTCCAAAACATTGTTTGTGCATTTTTATAAAAACACATAGAAGTGATAAAAGGGCTAATCACATTAGCCTTGTACCGTGCTACAAAAAATTGGTTGTGATGTTCTTGAGATTTTGATCATGAACATATGATGTCATCACAACATTGGTTCTAACGTTTTTCAAATTCTGACTACGAACGTTTAATCTTTTGATAACGCTGACTCTAATGTTCTTAGAATTCTGATCATGAACGTCTGATGTCTTATGGTAATATTGGTTCTGACTTTCTTCAGATCCAAACCATGAACGTCCAATTTCCTCATAACGTAGGTTCTAACGTTTTTCAAATCTAGCCCCCACAAATATCGGGCATTTAGTTCAAACGCACCACCAATCACACATTGAACAAAAGAGAGAAATTATAAACAACTTTCTCAACTTCTTGAATCCATGGGCTCCCTTGTTTTGTTAATCTTGTTGACACTTAAATTTTGGCGATTTAGTCATTTATTTATTGCATAAAAATTTGGGATTAATTTTATCCCTGAAAAATATTAATTACATAGCATATAATTTTAGGTGCATTTATTTTTTGTTTGCATTTGCATTTATTTATTGGACTATTCGAATTGGTGGTTCTAAGCTTTAAATTAACACGTTGGACTAAGCCGACGAAGGGAGCAAATTGGCCCAAACCCGTATCCTCGAGGAGATATGACGAATTCATCTTTGCGAGATTTCAATTGTGAGAAAAATCCTATTGCAATTTTGAAATAAATCATTGGAGAATATTCTTTTTATTTTTTTCTTTTTTTTTTTGCAAAGGAAATTAGAAGAGATGTAGAAAATAAAAAGGAATATTGTGTTTGGAAGAAATCTTCGTGGATGTTGATTTGAAGAAAAAGTAAAACCATAATTCTTAGCCTATAAAAGAGTTGTTCGCGTAGGGTTTTGGAGGGTTTTTTTCCTCTCGGTTTACTAGGTCAAAAGTTAAACACAAAGGACCACCCACTGTGGTGGCTTAGCTAGATAAGAGCTAGACTTCCATCGAGGAGGTCTAGTGTTCGAAGCTCCTGCAACGCAAGTTGCATGAAGGCTAGCTTTGAGTCTCTTGGCAACTTACCCGGTGGCATATGTGTGGTGGTTAGCACCCGTTGCCCCGGTGGTTTAACTTCAGTTGCCGGCCGTGCGGGGTTCCCTGGGTCACAAAAAAAAAAAGTTAAACACAAAGGGAACAAAGTTCTTTTCTGGTTTCTTTTGGGGAGGGGTCGAAGTTAGCCGCTCCTTTTGTTGAAAAAACAGGGACAGTAGAGAGGGAGAGAGATAGGTGAGGCAGACGTGAAGAGAGAGAGAGGGGGGGAGAAAGGAAAAAGTAGGAGCTCCTGTTCATCTTCCTCAATGAGCCAATGCCTCCTCTTGTTGCCCGAGTCGCCGGTCGCTACCGCCATGCCACGCTCCGCCAGCCACCATTGCATTACTGCCTGAGCGCCTCCAAGCGCCGACGCCCGCGCCTACAACGCTCCATCCGCGACGCCCCTACTCCGTCTCTACCCCCCAGCCGCGACGCAACCGCGGCTATTCCTCTGTCCGAGCCGCCGGCCATCACGAGCTCGCGATACCAGCAACCCGCGAGGTTGCTGCCATCCTGCCTAGCAGCCAAAGCCCAAGCCCTTGCTCCGCCCTAGCCACGACGCAGCCTTTGTCCCTACGCCTCCCGCGTCCTGCAACCAAGCTCAACCACAACGCTAACAGATCCCGAGTGGCTACCGCACCTCTGCCTCTGCTCTGCCGTGTCTCCACTTGTCCCCGAAGCCCAGTATCGACGATAGCACTAGACCGCCGTCACCAGCGACGATTGCAGCTTTAAATCGCTGCTTTCCCCCTGAGCGGCGCCTTCACAGCAACCCCCCACCCACTGCTAGTTCGCTCGCTGCTGGTCCCCTCATCGGAGATTCGGCAACCTACCACCCTTGGCTGCCACCACCACAACAGCCTCTTCATGGAGCCACGTAGAGCCCATCACGATTCACGAGCCGTCGTTTGTTAAGTTGATTAGGAAGACGGAAAATTCAAATTAGGTGGTTTATTTATTTATTTATTTTTATCTTTCTTTATTTGAAATATTCCTTAATGTATGAGTGAAACTCCCAACATGAAGTAGCCTCTTAAATTAGGGATTGCTAGTTCGATTTTCGTGTTCGAAATCCAACTTGTAGTCGCATGAAAAAATTGCCAATCCGATCTCACGCTTGAGATTCGATTCACAATTTTGTTTAAATTTGACCAACCCGATCTCATGCGCAACATATTATTCATCAATTTATAGATATTAATCTTATCTTGCTCGGTTTGCTGTCATGTCGTTTGAATCTCATAAAAGAAAACCCAAAAAAATGTGAGTCATATTAGGTTCATGGCTTGTTTTAGGGTTATTTTGCATGTTTTGAATAGGAAATTTAGTTATTTCGAATTTAAAAAATAATAATAATAATAAAAACATCAATTTAGGTTGCTATTTTTTTTAAATTTAGATTGCACGTTTATTGACAATTTTAATTTCGAATTTAAAAAAAAAAAAAAACTAGAGCTAAGGCACTCTTTACACGTCATTGCATATTAGGATAGGATTACACGTTTAATTCAATTCTATATAATGTGTATAAGTTTAGATAATTTTTCATAGATAGATTGCATCTTAGGATAGAGATTATCGAGTTGAGATAACATCCTAGTTTAAATTAAGACTTGTAAGTCAGATTTTATCTTAATTTCATTCTCTAGGATAGATTGCATGCTCATTAATAAAACACAAAATATTTCACATCATATAGTTTAGGTCATGTTGCCATGTCATATCGTTTAATGTTAGATTGGTGGCATGCATTGCATAAAGCATGATTCTCATTAAATAAGTAAAAACAAACAAAGTAATTCAATGTTAATTAGAAATCATATCTAGGGTTGTCGATGTAAATTTTGATGTAACACTGCAGATGCTTTCGATGTCATGAGGTAAGTCTTGCAATTTATTCATTGCTTTATCTAGGTGTTAGATTGGTGGTTTGTGCACCCGCATGATAACCTCACTTGTTAGGGATCAATTCAAGTTGCTTGCCAGACATTTTTTTTCCAAAATAAAAGAGAAAGGTACCGAAGAATGTTAGAGAAATTTAATGTAATCAAGTCCCCGAACTCACAATCTCTGATTCGTAGGAGTAAAGTAAATTTCCCATTACTTTACTTGGGTTTCTAATCGACCCACCAAAAATAGATTAGTGACGACTCCTAGTTAAAAAATCATTTGCATGTTACAAACTTGAACCTAAGTTGTGAATTGGTATAGGCTTGGGAGAGCCTGAGTTAAATCTAGGCTTAACAATCCATTAGCCAAACCCTAGGTGGTTCACTCAAAATTTTGGTCGCGACAGCTTGGTAACTCCACTGG
Organism: Eucalyptus virginea; assembly: GCA_014182375.1. Lineage (NCBI taxonomy): Eukaryota > Viridiplantae > Streptophyta > Magnoliopsida > Myrtales > Myrtaceae > Eucalyptus > Eucalyptus virginea. The sequence continues at coordinate 14,720,402 of CM024516.1, read as the reverse complement.
AAAATTGAGTTAAAACTCTTAGCGAACTTAGTCCAATTTTCTCTTTTATTTGAAAAAATATTTTTTTTTGGCAGCGAGGATCCCACGGGCATCCCTAACATTTAAGGTGTTAAATGTTCTTGCAAATGGGTGGTATAAGGGGAGTAGTGATTTCTAACCCTTATCTTGTATGTTGGAGTTATGGATGAATATTTTGAATTCAAACTATTGAAGTGTTGCTTGATATAAAATGTTGTGCATGCCTTGCATTTACACTACACTATTGTACACACAACCTGCCGCCGGATCTAGGCCTCATAGGATTAACTAAGATGGTGTCAAGATGGATACCACTCCGACCGCATGCCTGCGGTACGAGTCGTCCATCTCAATCCCAAAGTTTTCTTTTGGTGTCAAGAGTACCCACCTCGGTCTGCATGCCCGCGACCTGGGTCGGCTCTTTGACTAAGCCGAAGTCATGAGGATTTGACTTAGTCCGCACATCCACAGCTAGTCCAATCATCCTTGTGGCTTCACTTTGCTAAGCCTTATAGAGTAGAAATCGAGCCATTTACCATGCGCATGTCTATGTGTTTGCCCCTCGTTGGTAAAGTAAGTTCTCTAAATTCTCACCTTTGCAATCTACTTACTTTATCATATCATTTTGTCAGTCCATGGCATTAGGATTGTCCTGAGTCTTGGTCAATATACAATGGAAATACCGAACATTCGAATTATTCTCCTTCCAAAGGAAGAGCTTAACACATGGTGGGACAAGTTAGACCAAGTTGGCTGTCAATTTGTAGAGTCGCACATTAGTCGACTACTTCCACTACTGCGTATCAACATCCATGGCAGCCTCATCAAAGCACTTGCCCATTGTTGGTGCTCCGAGACTTCTACTTTTGTCTTTAGCGGTAAGCATGAGCCCACTCCCACCTTAGAAGAATATAGCATTGCCATGGGAAAATCTTTGAAAGCTGAATTAATTAGTCCGCCTATTGGAATAGATCCCATTGTGGCCTTATCTGATTTTTTGAGAATTAAGGAGGATGATATAAGAAATGTCTTAAAGGCTCACCGCAATACATGCCCGTTATCTTTTCTAAAAGAATACTTTGGAAATGGCACTTCATTTCAAATGCAAAGGGTTTTCCTATTAGCCTTCTTTGGGTTTATAATTTTTCCTTACTGCAAGAATGTTATTAACCCTTTGATTGCTCAATTAGTTAAACAAGTGTTGGAAGGGAAAAATTTTGTAAACACTATTTTGACTGAAACTTTTCTTTCTCTCACTCGATTTAAAGGTGGTGGTGATAAGACTTTCCATTTCTCTCCCGAGCTTTTGCAAATTTGGTTTCTTTCTCATATAAAAGGGGGTTTGGTAGTTTAATGACTATACATTATGTTAATAACTCTAATCACTCTATTATGAGATTTGAGAACAAGCAAAAATATGCATCGGATTATCATTATTTTAGGTGGCTAGCTTTCATGAAAAAAACCCAACTTTCAAGGGTTTCCTATGGCATGCTAAGAGGCTCCAAGCTCGTGTGGCAAGACTCTCATGTGGAGGTGTGGGATTCACTAGAGCAATGGAATATTACCTGACTAGAGTGACCCGTCAGTATCAAGTGGTGCAAGAGCTTCCCTCGGCGTTACAAGTAGATCCGCTCCGAATCAGTTTCATCGATGGAGATCGAGACCATGAGAATTCTATTCTCTCAATCAAATCAATGTGGAACATGTGTCGTCCATGAAAGCTCAAATGGCCTGACAAGGAGCTGAAGGGTCAAGAAAGGAAGTACTATGCCTCAACTAAATACATTCAACAAAACAATATCCCAGAGAAGTTGCTTCCAAAGATACTAAAGGTGCCGCTGAAGATCACCAACTGCGCTGAAAATAGACGCCTCAAAAAAGTTGCCGAAAAAGCTCAAGAGGAGAATAAGCGATTGCACCGAGTGGTGTCTCAAGTGTATATTGATCAAGCTAGATGATGTGGCTTGAATCAATCTCGTTGTTTCATTTCTAGATTAATGTTTAGAAAGTTGAGTCATTTACTTTTCTAGTTTATTTGTTTAAGGCATTTTAAGTTTCTATTTTGTTAGGCTGTGTCAAAAACTCCATTAATGAATAAAAGCTTCTAGGTCGTTGCCATGGACCAGCGTGTTTCTTTTGAGATACTTATTTTTGTTCATTTATTCAAATTAGGTGACAACGGATCCTTCACATTCGCCCATTATTACACAATCAAGAGCTAGAATGGCTGACCAAACTGAAATGTGTGATCATATCTCCACTATGGAAGATCAACTTCAACAGTTAGTCGTCTCTATGCAGCTTTTGATAGCTCAAATCCAGTCCCTCCAAGAAAATCCGACTCCTGCACCCGCTCTCCCCAAGATAGTTGTCCCGAAGCCGACAAGCAAGGCTCAAATTATGGGTGATGACAACATGCCTATACCGGAAGATAACCCACCATTGATTACCGCCGAAAAGGCTAAGCTTGACAGCATCCCTAAGACGGAGTAGGATGAACGCTTTGCAAAACTCGAGGAGAAAGTGAAGCAATTACAAGAGTCGCAGAGTTCACTTCCATTCGACTTGTCAGTGTATGAGAAGGTTAAGGTGCCAAAAAAGTTTAAAATGCCGGAGTTCCAGAAATACAACGGTACTTCCTACCTAAAAGCTCATGTGCAGATGTACCACATACGCATGGCCTAATATGTCAAGAATGAGCCCCTCATGATCCAATCATTTCATGCAAGTTTGATCGAGCTTGCATTGAGTTGGTATTTAATGAAAAATGTGAACCTTCTTGACACTTGGAATGAAGTGGCTGACGCATTCCTCAAGCAATATAAGTTTAATATGGATATCGCACCTTCCTGAGAAGATCTTGAGAGGATGGAGAAAAAGAGGAGCGAGTCGTTCAAAGAGTATGCCGTGAGATGGCGAAATTTGGCAACTCAAATCACTCTTGAGCCTAGTAATAAGAAGTTGATGAAGTTGTTCATCAAGACTCTCTCATCTGAGTTTCGTAACCGAATGGCCAGCACGTATGTCAAGAATTTCAATCAACTTATTCCTGTGGGAGAACAAATTGAGATGAGGATAAGGGAATGATAGTTTACTAAGCCATCCAACAAAAGGTTCTCTACCAAGAAGGAGAAAGAGATTGTTGTAGATGTGAATGTGGCTTACAGCCAAGAAAATGTCAATCCCAATCCAGCTATCCAGATGAATGCGATGCAACAACAAACTGCTGGCCGTCAATCGTTTGCCCAAGCAAATAATAAAAGGCAGTTCACTCCTCTCCCTAGATCTCCATCCCAAGTGTTGGCAATCCTCCGAAAGAAAGGTTTGCTTACTAGCGAGCCGAAGCGGCCTAATTGCGAAAATATTCATGGTTATGACTTGACAAAGAAGTGTGACTATCACAGAGACGAATTAAGACATTAAACTAATGATTGTTTTACCCTCAAGCACCAAATCCAAAACCTCCTAGACACGAAAGCCTTTTCGTTTCAAATTGCTCGGCCAAATGTCCAAAAGAATCCACTATCGGAGCATGAGGGTAGGGTGAATGCTATTTTCGAACATGACGACAGTCGAATCAAGAACTCAAAGGTCCATGTTGCGAATGCCTACAATGGACTGGTGAGAGCTGGATATTATCCAAATCATGAGGATATTTCCCTAGCATTAATGAAAGAGAGAGTTGCCAAAATGGTAGATGATGGCATCATCGTGTATGCTGACCATAATTGCATAGTTTCTACTATTTCTCATATCGTTATCGATTGGGAGGAGCAAGCTATGCTCGGTGCCAATAAGGAAGAAATAGATCCTTTACTCAAGGAAATGCCCCCACTAGAAGATGCATCTGACGAGGAGATAATGATTGAGCTGCCTCAGTTGTATGAGTATGTCGACGATAAGGCGATGCCTTGGTCCTATGACCTAGATGTTGACATCATTACAAGGTCTGGTCGGACTTATGCTCAAGCTAGTGCTCAACCTGCAAAGCTTGTCACTGATGAAGAGGCTAAGAAATTTCTGGCTGTGATCAAGGCAAGTGAGTATAACGTGGTCGACCAGTTGCGAAAGATGCTAGCTCAAATCTCCTTGCTCGAACTCTTGCTAACAACCCCCGTGCATCAATATTCATTAATGAAGGTGTTGAGTGAAATTCGTGTACTAGAAACGATCGAGGCAGACAAGCTAGAGGAGTTTTTGGGATCGGTCTTTCTCAAAGACTTGATCGCTTTTTCTTATAAGGAATTCCCTCTTGAAGGTAGGGGGCATAACAAGGCACTCTACATATATGTTAAACACAAGGTTTCCCATGTGTCCCGAGTGCTTATTGATAATGGGTCTGTCTTGAACATATGTCTGTTGGCCACTCTTCGTCGCCTCAAGATAGACCCATCCAAGATACATGTTGCGAAGAATTCTGTGCAAGCTTTTGATTGCACAAAGAAGGATGTGATTGGGGAGATTTATCTTGATGTGCAAATAAGACCGGTCGTTTTCAACATCCCCTTTCAAGTGATGGATATCCCTACCACATTTAATTTTTTGTTAAGTCGTCCCTAGATACATACTGCTGGAGTGGTGTCTTCGAGTCTACATCAAAGTGTGAAGTTCATGATCAAAGGGAAACTAGTCACTATATATGGCGAAGAAGATCACCGAATTCATCAAGAGACAACTATCCCTATGTGGAGCCAAACTTTGAGTTAGAATTGAGTTATCGCTCATTTGAATTGGTGTCCACCATACACGCTTCTCGAGATTTGTCACCACTCATTCCTGAAGTTTTAAATGCTGCCCTTATAGTGGAAATGGTGATGGTTGGGAATGATTTTGTTCCTGGTCATGGTCTTGGAAGACGGGGTCAAGGTATTCGAAACCCCATTGAAGCCTCTCAGAGGTCCCGATCTGCTGAATTATGGTACCATGGAAGAGGTGGAGAAAGTTCTGGAAGACAAAGACAGGGAAGATAGAACTTGCCACTTGAGCTAGGGCGAGGGAGGCAAAACTTACTACCTCAAAACATCCGCGAGACGTTCCCTGGCCCTCCAAGAATGATGCAAGATGAAGCGGAAGTGATGGATACTCTGGGACAACAAAGTGGCAAATTCAACTATTCGATGAAGTATTTGGCCCCTCCCAGCTCTTACATTGACCCTCGCAACATGGTTCCAAATGGATGGGATGGTATGGACGATCCAATGCCTCCAAAGACAGAGAACTCTGATGACGCCCTAGAAGGAATCACAAGTCTGTTCGATGACCTCTTCATAGGAGCCATTGACGAAGGACTTTCAGAAGACATGGGCATTGGCCCGCAAAAGTAACTTATTGCTATTGCACATTCCCCGTGCGGGAATTTTTATCGCTTTCTAGTAATTGTTTTCAATTTATTCTTTTTTGTTTTCTTTTTAAGGATTAGGAATCGCAATTTCCATTCAACAAATGTAATTAATTGATGAACTTCAATGAAATTACAAGTTTTATTTTGAGGGCATGATGAGGTACACCAAACCAGCCCAGTGATGATATCCAACCGATAAAAGAAAAGAAAAATCCAATGAGAATTCTGAGGCATGGGTTTCATCATGTTTTCTCATGTCAAAATGTTTCAAAAATGCTTTTACAAAAGAATTTCAAAAAAATTTCCAAAGAACAAAACAATTTACCATGTTTGTCTTTTTGATTTATCTACTTCCTGTTTCAAGGACGATTATATAGCATGCAAAGGTGGGGAAATGGTCCAATCCAATGTAATAAGTGCTGATAATAATGATCCCAAAGATTCGATCAAAGATTCCATTAAGGTGTAGCACAGCCGAGAACATCATGAAAAAGCTATGGCTCTTACATCTGAGCAGACCGTCACTATTAATTTATGTGACATTGAAAAAGCCAAGGAAGTGAAAATTGGGACAAATCTCCCCAAAGACGAAGCCGAGTGCCTAATTCAATTGTTGAAGAAATATCAAGATGTCTTTGCATGGACCTACGCTGACCTGCTTGATTTAGACCCATCAATCATGAAGCATTGTTTGCCTACTAATCTGAACGCGTCACCAAAGAAGCAGAGGCTACAGAGAACTAAAACCCGAGCTCTCAAAAAAGATAGAAGAAGAAGTGATGATGCTTCTGAAAGTGGAATTCATTGAAGTCTCATAATACCCTGAATGGGTGGCTAACATCGTACCAGTGATGAAGAAGGACAATTGAGTTCAAGTTTGTGTTGATTATTGGGATTTGAATAAAGCTAGCCCGAAGGTTGGTTTCCCGTTATCGCACATAGATGCCTTTGTGGATAGTACTGCCGGATTTGAACTATTCTCGTTTATGGATGATTTTTCTAGGTACAATCAAATAAGGATGAAGGAGGAAGACAAAGAGAAAATTGCATTTATCACCCCATGGGGAACCTTTCATTATAAGGTTATGCCTTTTGGACACAAGAATGTAGGGGCAACTTACCAGCGAGCTATGGTAGCACTATTCCATGATATGATGCATTAGGAGGTTGAAGTCTATGTTGATGATATGATTGCAAAGACTCCACCTAGAAGAAGCCATGTCAAAACCCTAAAGAAGTTGTTTAATCGACTCCATGAATTTAAGTTTCATCTAAATCCCGCTAAATGCGTGTTCAGAGCAACATACGATAAGTTACTCGGATTCATTGTAAGCAGTAAAGGGATTGAGATCGATCCATCTAAAGCTAAGGCCATATGTGAGTTGCAACCTCCGTTGATGATTAAAGAAGTCCAGAACCTTTTGGGGAGATTGAATTACATTGGTCGATTCATTTCCCAACTTTCTGAAACTATCAAGCTGTTCTTCAGGCTCTTAAAGAAGAATGCACAAATCAACTGAAATGATGAGTGTAGAAGCGTTCGACAAGTTGAAGTAGTACTTGATGAATCCACCATTGTTTGTCCCACCATCATCGAGGCATCCTTTGATTCTCTATCTCACCATTCATAGTGAATCATTAGGCACAATGTTGGCTCAAGAGAGTCCCATCGATAAAAAAGAATGAGCCATTTATTACCTAAGTAAAAAGTTCACTGTGTCAGAATTGAAATACTCTAATGCTAAAATGACTTGTGTCGCATTAGTGTGGGTATTGCATAGATTGCGACAGTATACACTACATTACCAAACGTTCCTCGTGACTGAGAACAATCTTATCAAGTACTTACTTGATCGGTTAGCTTTGGTGGGTAAGTTGGCTAAATGGCAAATTTTAATCTCAAAATTTGATGTGCAATTCATGCCACAAAAGTCGATTAAGGGTCGAGTGGTCGCTAATATATTGGCTGAGAATCCAAGAGTCTCATATAACGATGACCGTTCCCTAGATGACCATGTCTTGAATGCAAATGAAGATTCATGGACGATGTTCTTTAATGGAGCTATGAACTTGTCCGGTTCTAGTACCAGGGCAGTTTTGATATCCCCAGATGGACAACATCACCCAGTAGCTGCGAAATTGATAGTCCCATGCACTAACAATGTAGCCGAGTACGAAGCTTGCATCCTTAGGCTTCAAGCCGCAATCAAGATGGGTGTGGCCAAGTTAAAAGTGTTCGGGGATTCCGCACTAATCATACTACAGATCGTAGGGGAATGGAAGACTAAGGATGCCAAATTGCTCCCGTATCACGATACTACAGACCGTAGGGGAATGGAAGACTAAGGATGCCAAATTGCTCCCGTATCACGAGTATCTAGAAGATCTGATCAGGGAATTTGATGAAATTTCATTTGAATACTTACCAAGGTCTCACAATCAATTCGCAGATGCACTCGCGACTTTATCATCTATGTTGCAAGTCATTGACGGATTAGAAGTTAAGCCTTTGAAAATAGAGGTTTTGCCAAAGCTGGCTTATTGTATGATCTTGACTAAAGAACCTGATGGAAAACATGGTATTACGATATCATGAATTATATTTAGAAACAGGAATTCCCCAAAGGAAGCACTCTAGCTGATAGGAAGTACATCACGAAGATGACCTCAAAATTTTTTGTCAGTGGCGAGAATTTGTATAATAGATCTTATGATTCAATTTTATTAAGATGCGTGGATGCAGCCGAAGCCACTCAAATCATGCAAGAAGTTCATGAAGGAGTGTGTGGCCCTTATATGAACGAGCACGTGTTAACTAAGAAGAGTATGAGATTAGGTTACTACTGGCTCACACTAGAAAGTGATTGTATTTAGCATATTCAGAGTTGTCATCATTATCAAATCCATAGTGATAAGATAAATGTTCCTCCAACTAAGCTGCACTAGTTTTCCAAGCCATGGCCCTTCTCAACTTGGGACATTGATGTGATTGGCCCAATAAATCCAAAGGCATCAAATGGGCATCGATTCATTTTAGTGGTGATAGATTATTTCTCCAAATGAATTGAAGCTACATCATTTGCAAGTGTACATCATTTGCAAGTGTTATCGCCCGCAATGTTGCGAAATTCATTAGGCAAGACATAATCGCTCGCTATGGTGTCCGTGATGCAATCATCACTGATAACAAGACAAATTTGAACAACAAACTTGTGGATGAGTTGTTCAGCGAGTTCAAGATCAAGCATATGAATTCGTCCCCTTACTACCCTCAGATGAATGGGGCTGTTGAAGTGGCCAACAATAACATTAAGAATATCCTGACTAAGACAGCCAATAATTATCGAGATTAGCATGATAGATTACCTTTCGCACTAATGGCGTATCGGACATCAATTCATACTTCTACTAGGGCAACCCCTTTTGTTCTGGTGTATGGCATGGAGGCAGTTCTACCCGTGGAAGTGGAAATTCCTTCTCTGAGAGTGAAGTTGTCAGAGGCAGAATGGTCGCAACAAAGACTTGAACAGTTAAACTTGATTGATGAGAAAAGATTGAAGGCTCTTTGCCATGGCCAAACTTATTAGCAAAGAGTGGCCAGATCCTTCTTAGGGGACATTCACATTATCAATTGTATTAATTAAATAAATAATAGCCTCTAACAGTTGCAAGAAATCAACCTTTTGATGACACTTGTGCTTCTTAAACATCCCTCTGTTTTTTTAATAGCTGTCACAAATGTGATGATGTTTCCATCATGGCAAAAGTTCTACAAAATGTAGAGAAAAAATTTATAGGGTGACTCGAATACGGGTAGAACCGGCGGATGTATCCATTAGGGCTTCAATGGAAGGAAGTCATCTAAATTTTGGTCCTTGCGATCTATCTTTGATTGTGATTTCCGTAACATGGTAATGCATTATAATGTAAGCTTACGAGTTCAAGAAGCTTGTCCAGGGTACTTTTCTTACTAGAATAGTTGCTTTTAGTTTGTCAAATGAGAAAGCACTACCTCATTTGTGTTAAAAGAGAATAACGCATATGTTGAATAATGCATCTGTTGAAGTACCTCACATCACATGTCTACCTGGTTTATATGAGCCTTATATTCATGTGGTCTCCTTACACTTACCAGCTTAAACTTTTGGGTTGGACATTTTAACAGCATCGAGGTTGGTTTTTGACGGGCCTGATTAAAAGAAAGAGATCGTAATTCTCTAATCTTTGTCATTGATTTGTTGAGCAGTAACTAAACACACTTGCAGACACTACCATGAGTACATGTTTCCATGTCTAATATATTTCGAAATGGGTAAAATGGTATTTTCAATCTGTCTTTTGCACCAAAAAGAAGAAAGGAATGAGTAAATTCTTGCATTTTGTACATAACTAGAAAATTAGGCATAACATTTCCAAATTGCAATGTACATTAAATCTGTCGAATTGATCATAAATGGTAGTGGCATGGAATGAGTGAATGTGATTCAAGTTTGAATTGGAATTAAAGGATTCTGAACCCACCCTGTATGAGCACCTCATCTCGTGTGATTAAATATGAATGTCAGAGGTTCTGTGTGGATCCTAACTTAATCTTTGGTGAAGATTGCAGCTGTAAGGGAGACGATTGTTGCACAATCAGGATAAGATCTCTCCAATGAGTTATGTGGTCTCTATAGCATCAAATATGAAGGTATCCAAACTTTCTTGTATAATGCGTTTACCTCTCTAAATTGATGATGTGCATGCATTCTATGGAAAACATTTGTATCTTTCCTAGTTCAAACTTCAGACCAATCCTGCTGGTCCTCTTCAAGTAAACTGGAATAGCATACGATGTAGATACTAGATGTTTTCTCTTGGAAGTTTAGGAGTTAGAGGGAATTGGTGTGATGAGATAACATAAAGTCCTATTCAGATTTAACTTTGATTTTTGAGTTACAATGACACTCGACGGAAGTCACAAGATGTGATCAATTTCCTTTGCTAGACAATAAGTATATCTGGTTGTACTTGGATGTTTCTTTTCATGGTTGTACTTGGATGTTTTTCCAGGGCAGTATCAAAACTTTTGACTTTACTTTCCTCTTTTATTCAGGCCAGCCTTAAAATATTGGACTTTAGCATATAGCTTCTACAAATTTTTTGCCCCTTTCTCCATTCACTCCATTACTTTCGTCTACTTATTTACAGCTCTCTCTTTTCCTGCTAAATTTGATTTTTGGCATATGAATCAAGAAAAGTGGCATATGATAACTATTTCAGTAAAAAACATAACTCCAAAAAGCATTGGAATATTTACTTTAATATCAATTTTTTTGTCAGTTGTACCCACGAAAAGATTGGCTTGTGAAGTCATCCTTGCCTTCTAAATTTAATCCCAGCATCATCCGTGCAGTACTTGAGAAGCTTTCTTCAAGAAACTTCCAGTAAGATCATCTCATCCGTTGATATGCGCATATTAGGTATGTCCTTTCCTCTTATGGGCATCTTGGTGAAAGAGGCTATAACAGTCCACAGTTATTTTTGTTTCTGAATATATACCACAGCAACTAGAAAGCATCGTGAATGTTTCAAATACATCGACATAATGGATTTGCTGGTACACCATCAAATTTTCATTATTTATTTACTTCCATATTTATGAAAGTTACTGCATTCAGGAAAAGGATAAAACGCTTATTTTTACTCTGAGTGACATAGGATTGCATTGTCAATCTTTTTTTTTCTTTTTTTTATCTTCCTAAGCTTCCCTCTTAATGAACGCAGTTCGAAAGAGTTAGATTTCATTGTCATGACTATCTGAAATACTTTCATCACGTTCTTTCATGTGACCAACAGAATTTTTTTGGGTGTCAAAGAAATTTAAAGGGGAAACTAACATGGTCGAGCCATATTGTGTAGGTAAACTTACTGACTGGACAATCCAGGTATCAAAAGATGTAGTCCTCATAGACCTTAACTGTTTGTTACTGTATAGTCAACTTCCAAAGAATGCATTTTGGTGTTCGCTTTTGATTCCTTATTATATATCAGGAGGAGTGGGTGCAGCGAGCTTCGAGTGAACATCTTGGTTTGTCAGTGGCTAATCAGTTTATTGCCACTGACTTGTCCCTCAAGAAGACTGACAAGGTGGTCTGATCAATCTTAGGTCCATTTGGCGTGCTTTTTGAACTAATTCACCATCTTGACATTCATAACATTGGATCAGGTCATGTATCCAGTGATTGAACTTTCACACTTCTTGAGATGTTGCCGTTTATCTTACATTGGCTTGATAACAGGGTCTGCTATTGACATGATGACCAGCACCATAACTGTTGGTAGTCAAACCAACTGTTGCTCATAATGCTGAGGAGGATTTAATGCTGTAAAGAATGAAATTCGGGGTAGTCAACCAGAAGGTGGCAAGCAATTGGCATCCTAAGGCATGTTTTGTTCAGCTACTGTACCTTGGAGATTAAAGAAACATGCCATTGACTTCTTGCTTTGCACCACAGAAGGAGGTATCTCACAGGAGAGTGAGAGTGAAACTCTAGATTTCTCATCATTTGTTCCTAGCCATTTTGCTGCCTTGCAGGTATTATAGTTAAAGATGTTGATTGTGTGCCATATTTTGTATATTCTACTTATCATTAAAGTGCAAAATCTTGGGATTGACAACGTCATCATGTACACATCAGATGATGTGCTAAGGAAGAAAGCTTTTGATGTACTAGAAAGGGTTAGTGTTTTTGACTTAAGATCCTCTGCTCTTGCTTCACTAAATAGCTCATCACTCTTGTAGTCCGTTTCTCTCTTGTTTAAGTTGTGCAATTATTTCCCAATCTCCAGATGCTTGCTGATATTGCAATTTCTCAAAGGTTTGACGTCTTAAAAGCCCTGATTACAAATTGCATCTCTTCCTTTATGGTAACTGCATGGGGAAGTACGTGGAATTGCTGGATCTAAGGGTGAGGATGGCTGCAAGGTTCCCACTCTCACTGCCCACAAACCGCACGTTTGTATTACCATCCTCCCTCCAACCATGACAACGACGATGGCCACCACCACCACCATCTCCCGTCGAGCGGTGGCACATGCTCTTGTCATCCGGACCATAGGCTCAGAATCGACTCTACTAAACTCATGCTTTTTCTATTGTGTGAGGAAGAGTTTAGATTTCTCTATTTGGGATGTGTTTTGAGCGTTTATAGGGAAGACATCCAGCCAAAAAATTGAGCTGTTTCCTGTCTTCTTGCATATTTTTTCAAACACGAATTGTGTCTCCATTGTCAATTTTGTCCCTAGACATCAAGCCAAAAAATCAAGTTGTTTCTTATCTTCTCACATATTTTTTCACATAGATTGTGTCTTCATTCAATTGGTTCAATTTAGTCCCTAGATAGCTTAAATCAATAATTCATGCAGCAGTGATTCATTATTTTGAATGAATGAATTTTGTTCTCAATTCGTTTTTCTTGACCAGTTTATCGATCTTGATCAATCTTTTGTTTATGGTTTGACAATGTCCAAATCGATAATTGTTGTTTCCAAGCGCTATGGTGTTGTGCCCTAAATGTTCGTAGAATACAAGATCTAAAAAACAAGCGCTATTGTCTAATTTGAGAACAAGAATTTGCTCTACAGCACCCACAAATTGACCACGGAGGACAATGGAACAATATCGCGTGGCACCATAACTACATCATTCGTCGCATTTTGCACTACGATCTAGGCTATGTCTCATCAATTCACGGCCTTTTGCTAGCATTTTCCCATGCTTCGAGGTTATGCAGCCTCTCGGCAGACGTCCTCAACATGAATCGGATAATGTTTTACGGAGCCGAGGGGGCCAAGCTCTTGATATTTCCAGATGCCTCTGGTACTTAATTGTGGGAAGAGCTAGCATTTCACTGTAGAGCAAGTATGCTTTTATGGAGAATTGGCAACTAGGACATTCATTAATTTGAAAATTCCGATAGTTTATGAGCTTGTCTTGCTATGAAACTCTCAATGGTATGGATCCGTATATGCATTACACCCTAACTCCAGCACCAGCAGTTTTGCTCACTCGGTTAGGAACATTGAGCTAGAGCAAACACCTATTCTTGTGTTCCGTTGTCTAGTAAATACCAAGTAATACCTTTAGTCATTTACACACACCAAACACCAAAACGCTATAAGATACAAATGCCACAGGGCAAGTGTGGCATGGTAGTATAGATTTTGGAGAAATGTTTCAGGAGTACATTATCCAAGATCCTCAATTCTAGCTTATTTAGAATTGTTGTGAACTTCCACATGTTCATACCCTCTTCTATGTGAACTGTAAAGAGGTTGCGATACCTTGAAGCTAAAAATGTCATCTATTCGTACTGTGTTTGGTCCAACTGCTTCATTGTTATCCACTTCAAAATTTGATGAATGCTTACTCCCATAAACTCGTACACTAAGCACCTTCCTTTTGGGCGCTCTAATTCATATGTGCTTGTTGAAGAAAGCTATCAATTCTTGTTTTGCCAGCTTCCTTAATGCTGCGACCTAGTCCAATGCAAACGAAGTGAATTTCGTGAGTTGCTTTGCATGTCCGGCTTTATGAAGATAAATTAGGCAGTTTCAGCTGAGAGGAGGGAAAGGGCATACTGCCAATTGTATACAAGTAACTTTAGTTCCATAAAAAGAGATCAAGCAGAAGATGAATGTAGGCGAAACCAATAATAGATGAAAAATAGTGTCGATTTGCTCAATCACTACTGAGAAGACTAGGATTTGATGTCTGCAATAGAGAGAGAGAGAGAGAGAGAGAGAGAGAGGCAATATCTTGTACCTTAGTTTCTATTCTATCCAAATAGGAAAGTTCTATCAGTTATCTCTTCCCAGTGACGCTCAGATTCTTCCCACAAATTCTTGTCCTTCTCCATCTTTGATTCAATTAGTGTGTTTAAATGGCTCTGTCATAGGCAGAAATTCCGCAGGTTCGATGTAATGGTTTAAAGGTTATTTGACAAGTTGACATGATTTTCATGATGGAACACGGGAGAAACAACTCACCTTGAAATCAACCTCACTCATCTTAAGGAGTTTACTTTCGAAAGACTCAAGAAAGCTCAAGACCCATGTGTCGATGTACCTTGGACCCTGTTAAGATTAACAAAGTGAAGGAGTTAATGGTGATGAGGCAGTCAAAACACGAGAGAACCTTGTGGTATACCTTCACAAAGGCGAGACAGAATAGTGAACTGCAGGCCATGCACACCGAGGTCATATCTCGCACGAAACCCTTAGAATAATTAGCGAGAACACACATCCGGGGAGAAGAAAGGAGAAATTAAATGGTTTTACCAATGTGTGAGCAAACAAACATAACCAAGTTGCTCAACTGCATTCGAGCTGGTGGAAGGCTTCATGCCTTGCAATAAAAGCCAAAAGTTGAAGTTGTATGTTCAAAGTAATGTCATCTTGATGGATCTGCAATTATCCATGGGGATTGTAATCAAATACATACGAGAAAAAGACTAAGTAGACCTACCAAAATGAGTTACTCCATGATTTTTAATGCTTGTAATCGATGAACTTTTTGTCTTTGCTAATGTACAAACATATACTTTCTGAAAGTGAATAAGTGTGTCAGAAATCAACCATCCCAAGGGGGTAAACCATGCACAATTCTAATTGTTGAACCTATCCCCAAGGAGGTAAACCATGCGCAATGTGTCACCAGATATATTTTTGGCCGAAATTACAAGCAAAACATAGCCTCACATAACCAGAGAAACATACTAGCAGATCAAAGGTGACCTAGGCCAATTAAGTTCATTGGAGTCGGGAGTCATCTTGAACATCTATTCAGGCAAAAGATAGGCCAGGAGATTTCATCACAAAGTTATGCGGACAGAAATTTGTTCTTTTCATTAATATTGTTGAGTGAAAGTACCTGAATATAGTGAAGCAATGCAGAATTCCCATCATTTGGGTTTAGGCCTTCAGTTGAGTAGATGTAATTTACACCCTCGTCAAGTGTGATGAGTCTGCTTGTCATGAGCTGGATTGGAGTACAGGCTTGCGAACCGAGAAAGGTCTTCAGGCTGAAGAGTCTCAAGTATTTCTAGATCTTCCTCCCAAGGCCATGAATGGTCATTTAATATTAAAGAGCGATAATATCAGGCATGATATCTTGGCTCATCAAACTTGAAATTCTGATAACTTTTTGTCAACTTCTCCTAGAAGACAATAAAAGATGAGTCTTAATAGTAATTGGTGCAGCCAGCACATAGCTCAAGAAACTTGATGTATAAGATTACTTTATGACGTATTTTATGTCAAAGCATAACAGAACCAATCTGGAAGCTACTGCTCTAGTGGCGGTTCTTTTTAAGAGGTATTGCTTGAATCAGCAAAGTGTGTCTGGACCCTTTGTAATTTCACGACTTAGTCATGTACGAAGAGATTTCCTGATTAGATATTGAATATGACCAGATAAAAACATTACTCTGCAAAGTGATTGGCATTTCTGCCTAATGTCGTGGAAGCTTCTTGAGAAAAGTTGACCAGAGTTCACAATTAATTCATGGATTGTCAAGTTTATGGCACTTTGTGCCAAGATGCACTTTGACAGTATGAATAAGGCAAAGCTAATATCAACGAGTATTTCAATACATTAAACTTGTTAGAATTTTAAAATTTTAAGTTATGTCTCCATCTAATAGCTTGAACTTACATGGTCCTGGTATTATAATAGGTCCTGACAAACCTTCCGTGAGCCCCTCGATCGTAGTCAATTTCCACGCCTCAGTCTTAGGTCAAAGTTTAGCCTATGCATGTGGGATTGTTTAAACATTTAAACAGTAAATACTCCTTCACGTAATAGCTTGAGCTTTTAGATCAATTAGCAAAAGTATCCACAATTTCCACCAATAAAAAACCCACATAACAGGATGCTTCTCCTATTATTCTGCAGTCCTTACGCCCCCCCAAAAAAATTATTTTGCAGTCCTTACAGGAACTAATGCAAATGTTTTGGTAGATCACATAACAAAAAGTCAAAAAATGTAAAAAGTAGTTGCTGCTTTTGGCCTACACTTATCTAGCTTTCCTCAACCAAGCGTATGAAAGATTATTGATACACAGGAACTGATATAAGCTTCTTTCTGCAGCATAAATTTCATGATTACCTTGATCATAGAAAATCTTTCTGGCTTCACTGCAAAATCTGCCATTGCTTTCAGGATGGTATCCAATAATACCCGCAACTTGTGATAATAGCCATCGACTTCCAGCTTAAGAAAATCAGAAAAAGAGTGAACATGTTGTAAATGGAGAACCCCACTTATTGGAGGAATAAGGATGTGAAAAAGGAAATATTTCTGCATCGAATCAATGCCCAATTTGTATATGTATGTAAACACATACACACACAAAAAATGTACATATATGTGTGTGTATTTTTTTCCTATGGCCAGAACTTTCTACATAAAAGAAGCTAATTCTTTCACCCAAGCAGGCAAATCAGATAGTCAGAATAATTCATAACACATTCAAGAAACCTTGGATGGGTAGTGGGCTAGGGCCTTCTGTAGCAAGATAAAGTATCTATATGCTGGCATGGGACAGAAAAAACGAATGACTAACCAATAGCCACAAGCAAAAAATCTATAGGTTGATGTAGGCATTGTATATCATTCCACTCTTACCTCAGTTGATGAATGTGCTAAAACTAACTAGGAATCAGCAGTTATTGATAGAAAATGATACTAGTTTGATGGCAATGATGCATGACAAAATGAGGCCGCAGATAGGAAATTGACACAAGTATAATAGAGAACTGTGCAACTTATTTCTTAACTTATAGGAAATTAGGCACATAATGAACTTGCACTCTAGATACTCAGCTGTCTTTTTTAGTTATTTTCACGAAGATGCTCATCAGTCCCTAATACACTAAAAGAATGGTATGAGATGAAGAAGGGTCAACTCTTGCCAATTACAACAAATTTTTGAAAGTCCAAAATATGGCCCAATAATCGCTTCTCTCATTCTTGACTAAGTGATTCCACAAAAAAAATGCAGGTAAAGGCATCACAAGGCAACCATTAGAGAGTCCAGAGAGCATCTAGTTGTCCTCTTGCACAGGATGAGCTGCAAGTAGTATCCTAAACTTATCATATTTGCAACTCACAGTCCTAAATAGGTATTTTGGATCCATACCTCGTCATAAATCCACTCGCAAACGCCAGACTGGTGTAAGATGTCAATGTATTTAAAGAGCAATCCCATGATATCTTGCATGTGCTATGCTTTTTGGTGCAATACATGATTAGAATTTCAAGCCTCATAATCTGGGCTTTCTTACACGACTGAGTTTCTGCCAAAAGGGAATAAGCAAAGCCCAAAGTTGGTGAGAATGGTTTTTTGCAAATGACCTGAAAGAAAAACAGAGAAATGCCCAGAGGCGGGAATAGCCGAATGTAACAACATACCGTGACCAACATCGGTCATCTCAATAACAGCATTAAAGAAAGGAATATTTGAATCCACAACGCTTTCATAAGCGAGACAAACTAGTGGCCCATCCTGCAAAGTCATTTGCATCAGAACTGATCATAAACCCTTCAGAAAAGAGACTTGATCAAAGTAGCTTAAAACTAGCAGAGAAATATAACTCGTACATTCGAAAGAAGAATAAAAGGAAAAAGGGAAGATACAGGCGCAGAAACGACTTAAGTCGGAACTTCAGCATCGACCATAGCTCCCACATGGTTTCTCGAGGTCATGCAGTTAAATACGCACATATGAAAAAATAAGTCCATGTATTAACAGTTGATAGAATGAGTACGCATAAGTTTCCCTCAATACGGATCAAACAAATCGAAATTTCTCTAGTTCTTTCAATCGAGATATATGCACATAATAAAACTACATCGGTCGAGAGCCGATTAGTGACAGGCGAATCAACAGCCGAGCTACCTGACTCTCAAAATAGGGAATTGCACACCAACCTTGATAGTCATCCACAGTCAGGCTCTGCAATCCAAGTCGAAGAGACGTTAAAAAACAAACAACCCGAGACGGAAAAAATCATTAGCGCAAGCCGACGCACGCAACGAAGCGATGGATTGGAACTACTAAAGACTAAACGCAAATCAGCAATTCCGTCAATTGTGAACGTCACAACAGACGACAAAGCCCGGAAAAGACAAACCTCAAAGCACGACATCTCTAGTCCCAGCCGACCCCAAAATCCCCGAGCCACCGGAGCCTGGGCAAAAACCATACTCAACGACACGGGAGGGAGAAAACCATGAGAAACGAAGGAGAAACCGTATGAACTATGAGAAACAGTGGACCCATTTGGCGATCTGCAGTACTCGCAGAAGCTCCTCGACCGGCCGCACTCCATGCTGCCCTCCACGACCACCGACTCCCCCCTTCCGCCGACGCCGCCGCCGCTCACTTCGTTGCGATGATTGGCCGCCATCTCCGATCAAAGCTCCTTCCCTTCAAGTGTTCATCACCAAATCGTCGGTGTCTCCAATTTCTACGAGCTTCGAATCAGCAGAGTGAAGATGATGACGGACGACCGACCAGGACGGACCAACTTCGAGCAAAGCGGAAAGCAAGTCGTCGACGGAAGATTAGACGAGATGGCAGAGGCGGATGTGTTGAGAACGAAACAGAGGAAGTGCAGCTCGTTCTCTGTCTGCTCTTCCATGAGGAGAGAGAGAGAGACAAAATCCAAAACATTTAAATGAGGAGAGAGAAATTTTAAGCGGGAGTCGGTCCTTTCTTCGCGCCGGTCCAGTAGAGCCGAGCCATCACCCGAGAGTTGTTTGGGAGAGAGTGAAAAGAGAGAGGAGAGAGAAAGAAGCGCAGAAGATGGAGAGAAGAGAAAGCAGACGTGGCGGGCCCCGAGGACAGGTGTCGATGCATGAATGATTCAGAGCACAGATGACGTGGCACTGTTAGTGTACCTAATATATGCTCCCAGTCCAGCCGAGCCGAGCTATCAGCCGAGAGTTATTCGGGAGAGAGTGAAAAGAGAGAGGAGAAAGAAAGAAGCGCAGATGATGGAGAGAAGAGAGAGCAAACGTGGCGGGCTCCGAGGACAGGTGTCAACGCATGAATGGTTCAAAGCACAGATGACGTGGCACTATTAGGGTACCTAATATTTTCTCAAAGCATGGGAGTGCTGCTCGTCAGTTCTCTTTTCTACTTTTTCTTATTTATTTGGGAAAATGTCACAAATAGTCCATATATTTTCACTCAATGTCCAATTTCGTCCCTGAACTTTCGATTGGCTCAATTTGGTCCATGAACTATTGATAAAATGTCCGATTTAGTGCCTGAACTTTCGAATGACTCAATTTGGTCCTTGAATTATTAATAAAATGTCCGATCTAGTCCATGAACTTTCGATCGGCTCAAGTTGGTCCTTGAACTATAATGAAATGTCAAATCTAATCCTTCGTTCTTGTTTTTCTTTTTTTTTTTTCCTTTTTTTCTTTTTTTTTTTTCCTTTTTTTTTCGCTTTCCCTCTGCGGAGCGAGGCGGAGGGCCGGCGTTCGGCGAGGGCCCCTCGCCGGCGTCCCTCGCAAGCGCCGACGAGGGGCTCTCCCTCGCAGATGCCGGCGAGGGACCGTCCTCGCCGGTGTCTCTGCGGGGGCTCTCCCTCGCCGGATCTGCGAGGGAGAGCCCCTGCCCGCTTGCGAGGGCTGCCGACGAGGGCCCTCCCGATATTGGCGAGGGAACCCCTCGCCCTCGCCCGACGCCGGCGAGGGCCCCTCGGCGGCGTCCCTCGCAAGCGGGCGAGGGGCTCTCCCTCGCAGATCCGGCGAGGGAGAGCCCGTGCGGGCACGCCGGCGAGGGGCCCTCACCGGACGCGGGCCCTCCACCGGCTCCGGCAGAGGGAATGCGAAAAAAAAAAAAGAAAAAAAAAAAGTAACGAAGGATTAGATTTGACATTTTATCATAATTCGGGACCAACTTGGCCAATCGAAAGTTCGGGACTGATCGGACATTTTATTAATAGTTCGACCAAATGAGTCATTCGAAAGTTCGGGACTAAATCGGACATTTTATCAATAGTTCGGGGCCAAATGGGCCAATCGAAAGTTCGGGCGAAGTGGACATCGTGAAAATATAAATATATAACTATTTGTGATATTTTTCCTATTTATTTAAAAAGTAAGTCAAGTCATGATGATGCTGAGTATTGCGTGTCTCCAAGTCACGATGCTGCTTTGAGCCAAAAAAAGAAAAAGGCATGATCTGCCAAAATTACGCGTACAATGATTGTTGTTTGCGTGGCATGCCTCACGGCGGTTCGATTAGCATGAAAAGTCTTGGGCCGTTAGATGGTAAGAACTGAGCATTGTTCAAAGCACGAATATCAGATAATGTTTGTGTGGTGGTAATCCAATGTCAAAGGCTGAAAATCAGTGGAGATCCCAGGGCTGTGCTGTTCGAGCGCTCCTCAGGTAGTCAACGCCGCCTTGCTCCTATCTGTTTCCTGCTTTTATCGCTTCATTTTCTTCTGATTAAGCAAGGGGCGTGAGAGTTCTTTATTTTCGTTGAAATTAACTGAGTTCTGAAGGACATTGTGCAATTCGCAGATTTGGACTGTGAAATCTGGCTTTCTTTTGAGGCTCCGCGATCAATCTCCTATTTTCAAGAAGGATAAGGATCTCTATGGTCAATCAGTACGTGATGTACATCCAATCAAGAAAATGGAAATTTGTCTTTCCCTTCTGTTTCTTTCTCTCCAATTCCTTTCTTTTCTTTTCACTTCATTTCCCCCTCAACTTAAATTGCCATTCAAATTGTAAAAGAAAAGAACGCACTCGCTCAAAAGGTACGAATTTCGGGGGATCTTCTTCATCGACCCCAACGCATGGAGTAAGTCATGACGGGGGAGATGGACAGGTGAAAGGGAATGCCTACGAAGTGTTCTTGAGTTTTAGAGGGGAAGACACTCGCAAAGGTTTCACTGATTATCTCTATACTAGCCTTAGAGATGCAGGAATTCACGTGTTTAGAGATAACAATGAGCTTCGTGTTGGTGAAGAGATTGGTCTGGAGCTTCTCTACAGCATTACGCAGTCCACAATCTCGATCCCGATTATCTCCGAGAACTACGTTTTTAGCAAATGGTGCCTTCGTGAGTTGGCTCAGATATTAAAGTGCAAGAAAAGTGGAGGGCAAATTGTGTTGCCCATATTTTATAAAGTAGAACCCTCGCAGGTGCGCCATCTTAAAGGGAGATTTGGAGATGCTATCAATGCACATAAAGAAGATTTGGCTGACATGGTTGTGAAGGAATGGGAAGAAGCGCTTGAAGAAGTCAGCCATTTGAAAGGATGGGAATCGGAGAAAATTGACAACGGGTACATGAATCTCAACTGAATCATTGTTTAATTTCTCACAAATAGATCTTTCTTCAAAATGGGTATATATCCCCTCCTATGCTGAAATTAATTGTAATGTAACAGGCATGAAGGAGCATTGGTCAAAATTGTTGTCACAAAATTCTGAGTGAGTTAAAAGGAACATTTCAGCTAATTGTTCCCCAACAGTTGGTTGGGATTGATAATCGTGTCAAAGATATTATGAGCTCAATAGATGCTAAATTCAATGGTATATGGATTATCGGAATTTATGGAATGGGTGGCATCAGTAAAACGACTCTTGCAAAGATGTTATACAATAAGTTCTCCGATCAGTTTGAGTATCGTAGCTTTGTGGCAGATTGTCGAGAAACATACCAGCGCGAAGGTATTAAATGCCTACAAAAGCAGCTCATATCTAGCCTAGGAAGTCCATGTAATGTGTCTAATCTGGACGAGGGGATCCGTCTCATCAAATCTCGATTTGCACATAAGAATGCACTCATTTTTCTTGATGATATAGATGATAGTGCTCACTTGAAATATTTGGTTGACCATGGTTGGTTTAAAGTAGGAAGTATAGTCATCATAACAACCAGAAACAAGGATGTTCTTGACCAGGCTAGTGCAAATCACATGTACCATCTCAACGAGCTGTCTTTGGATCAATCATTCATTTTATTTAGTAGACATGCGTTTCAAAAGGATTCTCCTCCAAGTGATTATGAAGATATCTCTCGTGATGTCGTATCTACTATTGGAGGGCTCCCATTAGCTCTAGAAGTTATAGGTTCATTCTTATGTAGAAAGAGAATAAACGTATGGAAAGATATGTTGAAAAAATTAAAGAAAGTGCCCCATGAGAAAGTGCAAGAGAAGTTGAAAATAAGTTATGAAACATTAGATTATGATGAGCAACAAATATTTTTGGATGTTGCATGCCTCTTCATTGGATCACGTAAACAAAATCCGACTTATATGTGGGATGCTTGCGATTTTTTCCCCGAGAAGGGGATTGAAGTATTAAGCCTTATGTCCCTACTTAAAATTGACGAAAACGGAAGGCTATTGATGCATGATCAATTGAGAGATCTTAGAAGGGAAATTGTTCGTTTGGAAAATCTAAAGGAGCCTCAAGAGCGTAGCAGATTGTGCATCTATGAGGAAGCCCTAGATGTGCTTTATAACAATGAGGTAAGAGTTTTCTTTACTTGTCTTAGTTGGTGAATGCGGGTGCATCTTCCCTTTCTTGTTTGAAATAAAAATAACTGTCACTCTTTGAGTCCCCAAAACTTGTTGCATCTACTAGCAAAGGAGCTCTTTTGATAAATTGCAGTATTTGCCTGATTCAAGATCATAATTGAGAAGCAATTTCTTGGTTATGGACGATTGATATATATCTTTACATGGTAGTATTGTGATGAGGATACTCTCCTTTTGGTAACTTCAATGCAAAAACAAGACTACAAAAGCAGAATGTTTGACAGGGTACTCTTAGATAAAACTTGACATTTGTAGATTGTTTCGGCCATGCTTTCCCCGATATTTATCTGATGCATTTGTTTTATGTTTGGATTAGTCTTTTTGTCTTTTGGGAGGTATTTTCTTTCTTTTTTTCTTTTACTAAGTATTGACTTCTTATGAGTTCTGGTATCATAAATGAGACCATCCATTTGTGACGATTTAGCTATCTTGGTTCCTATATTTGTTTAAGTTGAGTTAAGTGTATCCCTTAGGTATTATTGGTTGTGCAATTTAGTACCCCATCTATTTTTGTTTTGGCTGAATATAGTCCTCTTTCACTTTTTTGTGCAATCGAGTCATTTGTGGTAAATCACTGGTTGACACCACCAATTTGTTGATGTGGCGTTTGTATTTAATTATGATATATGAGCAACCATGCAATATAACCCTTTAAGCATACATTATTTGTGCTGTATAGACTTTTCATAATAGTGGATAGCTTCTTTTTATATATGGCAAGGTTCGTAGATGCATTTGGATGGTTAGAGTTGTATTGGTTCGCATATACATTATGGGAGTAAAGGAAGTGTTATTTCACATATAAAGGGCATGAATTTTGATAAATGGTATCTGTGAAGTTGTCGACAAAAACAATAAATACACAAGAAACTTTTAATGTAAAAACAAGTAGGGATTCATATGAAAGAATAAAAGTTTGAAGGAAAAGTTGCAACCACCAATGTGCAATTCGTCACCTAAAACAAGAAACAAATTTGAGTTTGTAAAATATTGGGTTACAATAAAAGAAATATGCAGAAGACTCGAGTTCCTTACGGATACAAATTTTATCAATTTTTTTGTCCAATCTGTTCATACAGAAGATCTCATTAATCCATGAAAAAATTGATCAAAATTAGATGACTACCACTTCAAAATAAAAAGCAACACGACAACAAAAAGATAGCATCAAACATCTGTAGTGATAAAAAGGAAAGTAAGGATCATTGTATAGAACATCTGATGTTACCAATTTTCCTTCCACATACAATGAAAACCTGATCGAGGGAACACACGATGAGAAAGGAACATAAAACACACACATGTATCTTTTGCGATGACATTCTTGTTTTCATTTTGATATTGACAATCGCAAACAAAGTAAACCAAAAAAGTGAGGAAATTCTACAATTGGGATTCTTTAATTTTGATACTTATATCGATGGCAAATTTGATAGATGCATTTGGATGGTTAGAGTTGTATCGGTTCGCATATACATGATAGGAGTAAAGGAAGTGTATTTCACATATAAAGGGCATGAATTTCAATAAATATATTTGAATTACTATATGCATGAAGAGAGACCTTCCATTGTATTTGCAAATGGACGCAAATTTGGAAATTCAGAAGTTGCAAAATGCGAATGGTATAGGTGGATGAGGAAAAGTTTGGAGACAACCACTTGAGCTTCTCATCTTTACATATATTAGATAAATAATATGCAACTACAACTTTTCATTTCACAAAAATGAAAGGTGGAAGCCCATGCCATAGTAGTATGACAGCAAATCGAAATCAATGCATTTTATTTTATTTCAATTGGTCTCATCTCATCATTCAAAAGTAATGGTCCACAATTTTTCCAAGTTGCAGGGCACCAGAAAGATTGAGGCCCTTTTTCTTGGCAAATGTGGTAAGGGAAGAAGGTATACAGCCAAACAGTTTAAAAAAATGACCAACCTGAGGTTCCTTCAAGTGGATGGTGCTAATTTCATCGGAGATTTCCAAAGCTTACTTCCTGCATTAAGATGGCTTCAGTGGGAGGGGCTGTCCCTCAGATTTCGTTGCAGTCAACTTTCATCCAAAGAAATTAGTTGTACTCAATCTATCATACAGTGCCATTTCGAAGGACTGGGGAGGATGGGATCCACTCAAGGTAAGACATAAAGAAGGCATGAAAGTACTTTTTAAGATAACATTTTTTCCCTTGTACATTTGAAAATTGATTTTCATAATTAAACTAGCAGTTTCTCTTTAATTTGATACTACTGAAGGAAAACATGGTGCCCGATGAATGTATCTCTCTTCCATTTGAATTTGTCATCTGGTTTTTGATTATTAAAGTTGCTTATGTTTAATCAGAAAATATCTCCTTTGAAATTTAATTCGAAAATAAATGCAGTTAGCACTCGTACACTAATATTCTTCTGCAATTGATGTGCTTAAAAGACATTTATCCATTGACGTGGCCAAACATTACTAAAAGAGGCATTTAAAATTAAATAAGACAACCACGAAGGTATAGAGGAGCAAGGCTAATTATTGAGGAATTCTAAAAAGTCAAAAACATAAGGAGTAGCAGAAAATCATAGGTTGCAACAGTCCAATTACACTGACGTATCCTTTCTTTCTTACAGAAGGTGACCGAGCTCAAAGTTCTCAACCTCAAGAGGTGTAAATTTTTTAAAAAAACTCCCGACTTGTCCACTTTCAAAAGGTTGGAGATTTTGACTCTTGCATTTTGTGAGAATCTGGAAGAGCTTCATCCTTCTATTGGAAATCTGGTATCATTGATCAAGCTGGACTTAAGATGGACATCGATTACAAAATTACCCGAAAGCATTGGGAATTTGCAAAATTTGAGGGTCTTGTATATTGATAAAACTTGCTTAACAGAATTGCCTGAATCCATTGGTGCCATGAAAGAGCTCAAGGCCATTATTGCCTCTGATTGTTTAGATTTAGTCCACATCCCCGACTCTATTGGAAATCTAGCATCATTGGTCAACCTAGACTTACAAAGGACATCGATTACAAAATTACCTGAAAGCATTGGGAATTTGCAAAATCTGAGGATTTTGTATATTTGGAATATTGGCATAACGGAATTGCCTGATGCCATTGGAATGTTGACAAAACTTCAAAGGTTGGAAGCTTGGAATTGCAAAAACTTGGAGAGACTACCTAGTAATATATGCGAATTGATTGCGCTAGAGGTGCTCCTCGTTTCACGTTGTTATAAGCTTCAAGAATTACCTGAACTGCCCTCTGGCTTAAGGGGACTATCTATCACCTGCCAAGGGCAATCTTTGCCCCATCTTTCCCAGCTAACCCGTCTCAACAGACTCTCTCTTGATTTTTGCCATCGGCTTGAATGTGTCCCAGAGCTTCCCATTGGACTCTCGAAGCTTTTTATTTTAGACTGCAGAAAATTGAAAGCCTTGACGAATTTGTCAGACTTGAAACACTTGCGATCTTTCTCTATAAAAGATTGCCCATCTCTGGAAGGATCGCCCGACGTGTCAAATTTTAGGCGTACGCAGATGAGAGAACTTGGCTTGAAAGAGACCCGATTCTCTAATGCCTTAGAATTCCACCGTTAGCAGACGTCAAGAGCTATGAGGGGCAGAAGAGAAGGACGGCTCGACGTACACTTAATCTCTCTCTCTCTCTCTCTCTCTCTCTCTCTCTCTCTCTCTCTCTCTCTCTCTCTCTCTCTCTCTCTCTCTCTCTACTAGTCAGTGGCCCCGCTAGTTTCCTAGGCTTGAAGATCGAAGCCACCGTTCCCACCACCCATCCACCGCAGGCAGGCGGCTAGGTCAGTTAGTGCGGCGGAGATGACGACGGCGATGGCGACGGCGATGAGGAGACACCACGGCTGGCAACGCCTTCTCCATCCGCTCCAGGTAAACGCACGCACGCGTCTTTCTTGTGGTCTCTCAACTTCATCTGCATTTTAGAACCACGTCGCTTCGGCGTGCGAGCTCATCAATTGTTCGGATTGGAGATTTTAGTTTTCTCAATAGTAAATGTGTAGGGCATGATGTAGATGATCGATCAATCGCATTTGAAGTTTAGAGTCGATCCATCTCATGTCGTCAATGTGCAATCGCAAATAGTTGGGATGGCGGTGTTCAGTTTCTTAGCGCAGCGGTGCCCTTCTACATCTTCCTGGGACTGCTACTTGGGAGCGGGGCTCCTAAAATCACCGTGACAACAATATTCTCTTTTGTGGTAACTCCCTTAGCATTTACTTTGTGCCATGATGACATTGATTGCTTTTCTCTCGTCAGTCTTCTGGGAATTGATGGGATTTTCCACATA
Source organism: Eucalyptus virginea (assembly GCA_014182375.1). Lineage (NCBI taxonomy): Eukaryota > Viridiplantae > Streptophyta > Magnoliopsida > Myrtales > Myrtaceae > Eucalyptus > Eucalyptus virginea. The sequence continues at coordinate 14,693,116 of CM024516.1, read as the reverse complement.
TTTCCCCCGATCTTCAGGTGTTCTCGGCGATGTTTCTATTCGTCTAGTGTACTGCGATAGATCCGATGGATAAGACCGGTTATAGAAAGGAGAAGAGAGGCTCCGAAGTGATGGCGCTCGCGGACTTTTGTGTTGATTCCTCGAGCTCGCCCTTCCAATTTCGATGCTTGATTTGCCTACCTAGGTACTTCTTCTTTCTCTTTTTTCTTGAATGATGATGGAAGGAAGGTTGGGGCTAATATTCTTGTGGAAGTCTAATGGTGGCGCCTCAGTATGTGTATACGAGGAGATATGTAATAAAGCAAAGAGATTAGCTTGGGGAGATATCCCTTCTTGCAGCATATCAGCGAGTCTTTAGCACCTGACTACTTAGCTTTGGAGGAGACAGTGAACTCAACAGGTAGAAGTCAGTAGCTGTGGCATATGGATGAGCTGAGTAGGAAAGTAGTGCACAAGGTTCTGTGAATAAGCTGGACATTGTTGTTTAGGGTACTATCTAGGAAAATACTTTGAACTTGTACTTTTACAAGATGGGCCCACCTCCTTTTGGAATTGAAGTTAAACGTGTGGGAGTGAAGGGTTGAAAAATTAGATAATATCCTTGGTCTATGATGACAAAGAGAAAAAGGCGCTTTGTCTTAGTCAAGTAGTTTTATTTTGTTTTATCGCCTTTTCAGGGTTTAGTGAAGTCAGGAGTCGGGGCTCCTCTTTGTTTTTTATTCTTTTTAGTTGATTTGTTTTTGGGGTTTGCATTATCTTTTATAGGTATTTCCTTGTTGCCTTACTTGTTATACTTATTGCATAACAAAGAAACCAGGGAGAAAAGAAATTGAGATTGAGCGATGGAGGAGCAATTCGTAATGCTAATTTGGGGATTGATGTTCGTCTACCCACTGACAAACTAATATAAAATCAATTAAAGATGAACTTTAATTACAAGTGGTACCTCTCCATTGCAATTAGGGTGTGCTGTGGAGTTTCTCCCTTGCATGAACACAGCATGTGTTTCGTTGGCTGGTACTTGATGACACCGATACTTGGACATCCATACATGTTAAATTGTCATTCCTGTATTTAGTTGCTCCCAAGCTTTCTTGTAATATAAGAGATATCTTGCACACATTGTTCGGAATGAATGGGTAATCGAGGTTAATCTATGTCCAAATATTGACCTTTTCGTCTCTGCTTTTAGGTGATAAGTTGCTGGAATTTTCGCTCCTCATTGGTGGTATTTCATTGTTATGCTATGCTGAATGCTGATCAGTTACTCCTGGATTAGTCAGAGCATTATGACTAGTGGCTATTAATTATACCTATATAAGATTTTTACCTTGACAATCATTGTTAGGATTGCTATTTGTATAGGGTGCAATTAAAACGATGGAAGTTGGTCACATCAAAATCATTCCCAATTGGATGGGGAGTAGGATCATCGGAGATATAGAATGGGATTTCTAATCCCAGTCCCAAATATCCTACTTCGCCTATTTAATTAGCACTCAATCTCATAGTAAACCAAATTAGGCTCCATTTCTCATTTTGTATGACCCATTTTATGCCTGAAACAATATCTAAAGGCCAAAGCTGCTAAATAGGGCTAACTTTGGGGATTGGATTATAAGGGGGTTATAAATGAGAATGAGGTGTTGCCCTCATCCTGAATTAGATTGGATGGAAGATTTAATCGGTGGTTGTGGCAAGGCTGAATATGCTTTTTATATAGACTTGGGAGAATCCATAAGCTTTCCTCTAGAGTAAGAATAAGCTTTTATTGCTGGAGTTAAAAGTGGGCTCTACCTTCATGAGAGCTTGGGTTGGCGTAGGTGGAAGGTCTGATGTGCCTCCATAAACATCAGTGCAGCACAATGCCAACACCTTTGTATGGCAGCCATTTTTTCTAACTGGGGACAGAATTCTCTTTTACATCATAGCATACAGGTCTTTACCTTTTCTATATTTTTCATCCTCATGTCCTCTTCTTTTCACTGTCATAATCTGGTTTTGTGTTTATTTTATTCCGCTGTACTTATTCCCCAGATGCTTCTCTAGTTAACTTTCTCTAAGAGGCATGAGAGCTTCGTCAGTGATGTGCTTTTGCTATGGTGGTACTAGTGCTTTGTTCTTCTACTTTTGAGCTTCATTCCCTCTTTTCGAAGATAACATAGAGGTGTTAGTACAAAATTAAGATTTGAGAATCCATCACTTTGGATCTTAGTTTTCTACAAAGTCTTATGATCATTGATTGAAAGTCCAATTTAAATCAATTAGGATCAATCTTAATGACCTTTACCTTGTGGGTTAGAGTGTATACTGCAGGGATTGGCTCCCATATGTGTACTGATTAGATCATGAAGTGTTGTTTTTGTGTAGCTGTTACATGCCATCTATGTATAACTATCTAAAAACCGAATGTGCTTGGTGTATCTACATAGGAATTGGCATTAGGCAATTTGTTGGGATGCAAGATCTCAGGTCTGGTGCTTGTTCTCTAGAAACTAGTATGGTGGAATGCTCTAGAATCTACTGTTGTGGAATCACCTTCAGTTTCTCACCTTGTGTTTCTGGATTCCCTCCCATGATTGTCCCAAGTTTTTACTTTTTGTTCTCCTACTCATGTAATTGCATTACTTTTTTTTTTTCATGTCTTGTTCATGATATATCCTTTATGGGGATCTTATAGTGCTTGTGCTGGTTGCAAGTTTCAGTTGGCTGGCATCCTCTTCATAAAGATACTTGTATTTGTATTGTACCTTGCTATTGTCCCTTTGCTTCTTTTTTTGACCATATTTTCATTCTGGAGTGGCAAATTCTCCATGCTAAAAGACCCTACTTATAGCAGAAGCTACTGAATTTATGCAAGAAATTGGAATAACTAGAAGTTGACTTCAGTTGTCACTGATCTTGTCATTGGTTTTTCCTTGTCCAACATTCCTATGATGGGTTTGAAATCTAGGTAGAAACTTTTGGAGCAACGGCAAAGACGTGGAAAATTTCCTTTATTTTTGAACAAGTACAAGTTTTTGTATTGCTTTTAGCCGTTTATGCACTATTACTATGATTGGTTTTCTAATCAATGGATTTTGTAGGTTCGTCTGTGCATAGATTGGCAAGATTATGCACACATCCTTTCCAGGGAGATCATGCCCTGAGTGTTCGATGCAGATCCTTCCAAAGAGAAGAAAAAGCCTAAAGAAGTTGAAAACATTGTGGAACAAGCGCCAGCTGATATTCCATTTCTTTTGGAGTTGAAACCGTTATACTATGACTCATGCTGTGGTAAATTAGTGTTTTGCTTTTTCAAATATTGTATCTACTATCTTATAACTAATTTGTTTTTCTCAATCAAGTGGCACCTGGCATTCAGGACCATGAACTTGTATGGCTTTATATATCTAGCACATACTCTTCTTCCTTTCTAACTTTATTGCAAACTCTGACTTTTAGATGTACTTGATGGATTTGAACTCGCATCTTAGTATACCTCGCATTTATGTGGTTAACAATGTAGATATAAATGATTACCTTGAGATTTGTCGATACTGTAAGGTGATATATGAGATTCCATCAGTGAAGGGCAATCCACAGCAGTGGATACCGTTGAAGCTCTTTCCTTGTTAAGTCTTTACAAAGTTTTTCAAGGCACAAATTGCTCATTCTCGTGATTTAATTAAACGCAGTTCTAAGGAAAATCTGCTGGTACTCCTGTGCAGTTGAGCCTTCTTAATGCCACTTTGGAAAATAAACATCTCTCAGGAATTCCCATTCCATCTTTGAATTATTCTAGGTAATTGGTTGTACATCTTGTTATATCTCAGTAATGCGCCATAGAATTTGGTTGACCATGCCCTTGTTATTTTAACACAGGTTGCTGCTGAAACAATTGGTCATGGTGGAGGTTTTCCAATGGACACCTTTTTAAAGTATTTTCAAAGATGAATTTGAGAATGAGAAAACGTGCTAGGAGGTGCACTTGTTGAGAAGGCAACAGAAAATCTTAGACAGGGCCCAATCATAGTCAAAAGAAGAATTTTGGCTTCTCCTGGGTGAGACAAGCTGCCGTTAGCAAGGAGCCTCTTCAGAGAATCATCGAACATGTAATTACAGAACTTGCCGTTTTTCTTCTTTTAATTGGATCATCACTCTGATGTGACTCACTCTATATTCTACAGAATATTATCATTATTTTGAAGTACTGCTAGAGGATTACCTCAAAGAGACTTGCAGAGCTGTTATCCCTTAGTATCCAGGTCTAATTACGTGGAACAATTGTTTATGTTCATTATCCATGTCACTCTTTATGAATGATTGCCTAGACCCCTCATTTAACCCCAAGCAGCCTCTCTCCCTGTGATCCCTGATTGGGGTATGGTTGCTGGACTTGGATACAAGTTCCAAATATGTGTAAAAGAGGTTTTGGTGTGTTGAAAGCCAAAGGCTTGTCATGGATCTGAGAGTGTTGTCTTCATAGTTTTGTTCTGTACAATTGGCTTTGTCAACTTCTACTCATAAATTTGTTGTAGCTGTGTCATTTTCCGGCATTGTGAAGCCATTTCTTGTGTCGTGGAGCCTGAAATTCTAATGCACTTTGGAAGGGTGGGAGGAGGTCTGCTATGTTGCTAGAAATAGCTTAGCAAGCTTTTTCTGCTAGTATTAACACTCACCATTTCCTGTGTTACAAAAGTATATATCGCGAGAGATCTTGATTAATGTGTTCAGAAAATCTTTGAAGCTAAATCACTCTAGGAAAAGAGCTTTGCTTTTGGGTTCTCTTACTGCTGTTGTTGAGAGCTTTAATTGATCACATGCCTCAATTTAACAAATCAACACTATCATTTGATAGAGAGACCATATAATGATAATTATTCAAGCTTTTGTGATATTCTATCAGCATGACCTGTTACTTCTATATTACCATTTTAGGAAGCTGAGAAGCATCTCTCCTTAATGATTGTTTCAAGTCCCTGGTAGCAAAGATAGACTGGCCAATGGGAATTGTCAGTTTCCAAACGACAAAGGAAAGCAATGAGATTTTGAACTCAGGGGAGACAATTCTGGAATGGCCGCTTGACCTTGTCAAGAAAAGTTGCCACCAAATCCCAAAGGAAACCATGGTTCATAAGGCTGCCTTGAGAGCTTGAAGATGTTTTCAGTTGAATGAATGATCTCTCCCCTCGAGCCTCCCTCCCTCCCTCCCTTTCTCCCTCCCTCCGATGAGTGCTGTTTCACATTGTGGTCAGAAGTGTGGACAGGAGATATTCATGATTGAACTCCCACGTGGCTGTCTTAAATATGATTGCATATTTTGCAAGATGACCAGATCCAGGCCTTGTTTCAGATATACTAAATACACTCTCAAAATAGGAATGTAGTTTGGTCTTTTCATCTTTCCTCTTTCCCCCTTCATTTTAATTGAAGATTTATGGGCTTTTAGGGTCCGAAACTTGTATCGATGGAATAGGTATTAGCACAAGATGTGCACTCATTTGGACTAAAATAAGCACCTTATTACTAAATTCAGTTTCACATTACAAATGTTGCTGGTGCTTGTGTTTTTCTAACATCGTGAATAACATTAGCTCTCCATAATAAGGGCTTAACGAATACTACTTTTCCATTTCATTTCACATTTGAAATGAGCATCCTGTTTCTAGGGAACTTCATTTTGATAAGATAAATGCACTTTTTATCTCTTCAGGGGACGTATTTTTCTTCAAGATACTTGATATGGGATGGACCTTATTCTTTAGATTTCTAGCTCCCTTATTTTCTTCATGAAAATTGAAAAAACTGGGAAAAAGCTATGACCACAACATCTTTTGGCTATGAAAATCGTTGTGCCCCATAAGTAAAAAGCACCATTTCACTTTCTTCACAAAGTAAATGTATTTATCATTTTGTTAAAGAATGTGATTATAGAACTTACTTAGCATAAGTCAAAGAAAATTTGTGATTTTCACTATAGTAACTTTTCTTGTTATATGTGTGGTTAATGCGTTGGAAATTACATAAATAATCATAAGATACACTTAAAATTTATTCTTGAAGTCCTCATTAACATGATAAATTATTTATGAGAAGTGACAAGTTTTTTTCTTCACAATTTGATTTTCAGTTTAAAGCAATCTGAAACATTTTTTGCTACCTTTAGTTAACTTAATTAGTGTTGTAGGGAAAATTTGAGATAATTCAAAAATCAATTTTTCTGTCATTATTTGAAGATTTCTTTTCATCCCGTACTTGAGAAATAATTAAAATTCTATGGAAAAAAAAATTACTATAAAGCATTCGAAACATTTGATTGGACAAAAATTAATGTAAGAAAAAGTCTGTGATGTTCATTACAGTAAGAGTGGTGATTGTATGCTTGATGAAGAAGACTCCATCGATTTTAATCGACAATTTCCCACAAATTAGAGCGGCACCAATTTGAAAACCCTAATGCATTTTCCCCTTTTTTGTTTCTTTACAGAACCTCATCTTCCCTTCGCCTTATACAATTCTCTCATTTTCATTTTTTTTTTTTCCTAATTTTGCTTTTCCGTCCTACCAATAATGGGCGTCGTGGGATGATATCTGCCAGGGAGCCGCTCTCCCGGGAGGCCGTCTTGCCTTCGCGAGCGACCCCCCTCTCTCCGCGTGCTACGATCTCTGAACGTGAAAAACGTGACCCCAAATTCTACTTTCCTCCTTAGAGCTTCGGGTTCGGTCCATGTCGAGAAATCGCGATGGTTTCTGAATGTGGGTTTCTCCGTTTGCGGATTAAAAACAGCGCGGCTGAGACGAGAAGTACCAGCGAGAGGAAAAGCGCTCGTCCCTACCGATCTGAGCATCGCAGTACCCGAAGGAACATGTGCTCGAGTGGCTAATGTGCAACTTCTCATCTCAATACATTGTCTCAATACCTTGTTTTGGATGATTGACGAGGGCTGAATCGAATCGCTTGTGCATTCGTTGCTTCAGCACCTGATATCGGGTTTGGCGTGGAAGCATTAGATCGACGTCGGTGTGGGCGTGATCGATGCGGACTACAGAGGCCCGGTTGGGGTGATCCTGTTCAATTACTGGGACGTCGACTTTGAAGTGAAGGTGGGTGACAAGATCGCGCAGCTGATTCTTAGTCCGTGATGATGGAGATTAAGGCATATTGTTTAAGTAGTTTATTTTGTTTTATCATCTTTTCAGGGTTTAGTGAAGTCAGTTATCGGTGCTCCAATTTGTTTTTATTCTGGTTAGTAGATTTGTTTTAGGATTTGAGTTCTCTTGTATAGGGATGGATTCTTTTTGGTTTAGATGGATAGGTCTTTCCTTGGTGCCTTACTTGTTATACGTTTTACACAACAAAGAAACCGGGGAGAAACGAAATTGAGATTGGGTGCCAGACGAGTGATTCAAAATACTAATCAACTGAAGATGAACAATAAGTATGGGTTGTACTTGTACCTCTCCATTTGTGGATTTTCTCCCTTGCATGAGCACAGCATGTGTCAGGTTTGCTGGTGGCGAAAGGAATATGAAACAAGCAGGAGCCAAGATTATTGTGTTCAGTCGTCTACTGATTTCTTGGGGCACGGATTTTTGTCTTCCTTGCTCAAAGCACTCTTTGCCTTCCTCGTCAAGTGCTTTAGTCAAAATCATTTGATGACACTGATATTTGTATATTCATACCTGTTAAGTTGTTTTTCCTGTATATAGTTGCTCCCAAACTTTCTTGTAACGAAGGAAGTATCTTACACTCCTTTGATATGAGGGAATCGGATTGTCAAGATTAACCGATGTCCAGATATTTGCCTTTTTATCTCTGCTTTTGGGTGATAAGCTGGGGGAAATTTTGCTCTCCATTGGGTGTATTTCATTGTTATGCTATGCTGAATGCTGATAAGTTCCTCTGGATTAGTCAGAGCATAATGACTGATGGCTATTTATTATGCCTGTACCAGATTTTTACATTCCTGACTGTTATTAGGATTGCTAACTGTATAGGAGGCAATTAAAAATATGCAAGTTGGTCACATCAACAAGCATTCCCAGATTGGATTAGGAGTAAGATCATTGGAGATGTAGGATGGGATTCCTAATCCCAGTCCACCTACTTTGCCTATTTAATTAGGACTCAAACTCATACTAAATCAAATTAGGCCCCATTTCTCATAGTGCATGACCAATTGTATGTCTGAAACAATATCTAAAGGCCAAACCTGCTTATTGGGGCTAACTTTGGGGATTAAACTGTAAGGGGATTATAAATAAAATTGAGGTGTTACCCTCGTCCTGAATTAGATTGGATGGAAGATTTAATTGGTAGTTGTGGGAAGGCTGAAAATACTTTCTATGCAGACTTGGGAGAGTCCATATGCTTTCACCTGGATTAAGAATAACCTTTTATTGCTGGAGTTGGATCTGAGCTCTAATTTCATGAGAAGTTCAGTTGGGGCATATGGGAGGTCCGATGAGCAGTGCAGCACAATGCCATCACCTTTGTACTGCAACCATCTACGGAATTCTTTTTTAGATCACGGCATACAGCTCCTCACCTAGTCTATTTCTTTTACCATCCTCTTGTCTTCTTTTCGATGCCATCATCTGCCTTTGCTTTCATTTTGTTTTCTTCTTTTCTTTTGCCATCATCAGCAGTGCAGAGTCTTATGATTATTGATCCATAGTGTGGTCCAATTTCAATCATTTGGGAACGATCTTAACAACCATTACCTTTAGGGTTTTATTTATATGAACTTATACTGCAGCCATTGCCTCGCATATGTGTACTGATTAGATCATATACTGTCGTTTTGTGTAGTCATAATATGCCATCATGTATGACCATTTGAAAAATGAATCTCATTGGCATATCTATATGTGTATTGGCTCTCGGCTATCCCTAGAGATGCTAGAACTCAGGTCCAGTGCTCATGCCGTTTGCAAGTTTTTTCAATTGGCTGGGATCCTCGTGATTGTATTTGTATTGCACCTTGCTATGACCTCTTTAATTCCTCTTTTTACTCTATTTTCTTTCTAGATGAATAATTTTTCTTGCTGTTAATCAGATAGTTCAACTGAAAATTATAATTGTGCCCTAGAAATAATCAAGTAATGAATTCATTTGATGGTGACACTTAACTTTGTTGCTCTTGGGAAGGTGAAAATGTGCGATCAAACTCTATCGTGGCTTATGTTCATGAGCAATCTGTTTTGGTTTCGTGGTTTCTATAGCTAGTTTCATTATGCAGCGATATGTCGAAATTGAGAGAGTGCGGTTGATAAAGAAACTTGCAAAAGTTAAAGGAAGAACAAGGTCTTATAGCAGAAGCTGCTGATTTAATACAAGAAATTGCAGGAACTAGAAGTTGACTTCTGGGTTCACTGATCTTGTAATTGTTTTTTCTTGTCCAGCATTATGAGTGGTTTGAATTGCTGTGGAAAATTTTGGAGCATTGGCAAGTACGGAGAAAATTGCCTTTATCCCAGAACAAGTAAGGGGTTTTTGTATTGCTTTTAGCCATTTATGCTCTCTTACTATGATCAGTTTTCTGATCAATGGTTTTGCAGGTTCTTTTGAGCTTATATTGCCAGGACTATGTCCATGCACAGATCCAGAAAATCAGCCCCCCAAGTGTTTGATGCAGATCCTTCCAAAGAGAAGAAAAAGCCTAAAGAAGGGGAAAGTATAGTGGAAGAAGCACCAGCTGATATTCGGTCACTTCTGGAGTTGAAACAGATATAATCAGAACCCATAATATGGTGAATTGGTGCTTTACTTATTCTGATGTTGTATCTGCTATTTTTATAACTAAAACTTTTTGGCCAATCAAGCACTACCTGGTATTCAGGTTGTGGTTCAAGCCATGGTTTTATTCATCTGTTGCATTCTCTTTTTCCTTTCTATCTTTATTGCAAACTCTGATGTAAGAGATGAACATAATGGATTTGAACACACATCTTACCTCACATTCATGTGGTTAACGATGTAAGTATTATCCGCATTACATGGGTTACCTTGAGATTTGTCGTTGCTATATGGTGATATATGAGATTCCATCAGTGAAGGGGAAACACAGAGCAGCGGATACCAGAGAAGCTCTTTCATATAAGGCTTTGTCAAGTCTTCACTGATTTTTCAAGGCACAGCTGTTCATTTGGTGATTTAATTAGTCGCAGGTTCTAAGAAAAATCTGCTGGTACTTAGTTTGGTCACCACATGATCGGTTGCAGTCAAGCCTTCTAAATGACACTTCAGAAGATAAAAATGTCTCAGAAATTTCCCAATTCAGGTACATCTTTGAATTGTTTCCTGTATTTGGTTGTACATTATATTGCAATAGGTCGATAATCTGCCATAGAATTTGGTTGGCCGTGCCTTTGTTATTTTAATGCAGGTTGTAGCTGAAACAATTGGTCACAATGGAGGTTATCCAATTAACTGCTCTCTGGAGTACTTTTAGAGATAAATTTGAGGATGAGAAAAACATGCTTGAAGGCGCACTTGTTGAGAAGGCAGCAGAAGATCTTAGACAGAGAATAAGCAAACATGTAATTACAGAACTTTGTCATTTTTTTTTTCTTGTTTTCTTTGGATCATCATTCAGATGCGACTGACTCTATTTTCTGCAGAATGTTATTGTTGTTTTGAAGTATTGGCCGAAGATCACCTTGAGGAAACTTGCACGGCTGTTGTGCCTCAGCATCCAGGTTGATTATGTTGAACATTTATTTAGTTTTCTTATCAATGTCAATCTTTATGACTGATTGCCTAGACCCCTCATTTAACCCTGAGCAGCCTCTCTGCCCTGATACTTGCGGGTTATCGTCGCTGGACTTGGATACAAGTTCCAAAAAAGTGGAAAAGAGGTTTTGGTGCCTTGGAGGCCAAGGCTTGCCTTTGTTATTTTAATATTTTAATGCAGGTTGTAGCTAAAACAATTGGTCACAATACAGGTTATCCAATTAACTGCTCTTTGGGGTACTTTCAGAGATAAAATTTGAGAATGAGAAAAACATGCTCGAAGGTGCACTTGTTGAGAAGGCAGCAGACGGAGAGTAATTGAACATGTAATTATAGAACTTTGTTGTTGTTTTTTTTTTTTTTTTACCTTGTTTTCTTTGGATCATCATTCAGATGCAACTTACTCTATTTTCTGCAGAATGTTATTGTCGTTTTGATGTATTACTCGAGGATTACCTTGAGGAAACTTGCACAGCTTTTATGCCTCAGCATCCAGGTTGATTATGTTGAACATTTATTTATTTTTCTTATCAATGTCAATCTTTATGACTGATTGCCTAGACCACTCATTTAACCCTAGTAGCCTCTCTGCCCCTGATACCTGTGGGTTATGGTTGCTGGACTTGGATACAAGTTCCAAAAAAGTGGAAAAGAGTTTTGGTGCCTTGAAGGCCAAGGCTTGTCTTGAGGTAGAGAATGTTGTCCTTGTAGTTTTTTTCTGTGAATATTTCAGACCAATATATATGCATACACACTATGCTTAGTCAACTTCTCATAAAATTTATCGTAGCTATTAGTGTCAATGTCTGGCATTGTGAAACCATTTCTTGTCCCATGGTGCCTGAAATTCTGGTGTGCTTTAGAAGAGTGCAAGGAGCTCTGCTATGACTCACCATTTCCAGTATTACAAAAGTATATCTCGTGATTAGAGCTTTCTTAATGTGCTCAGAAAATCTATGTAGCTGAATCACTCAACGAAAGGAACTGTGTCTTTGGGGTTCTGTTACCACTGTTGTAGAGAGCTTTAATCATTCACATGCCTTGATCTATTAAATCAACACACAAGCCTGTATGATATTCAATCAACATGACTTGTTAGTTCTATGACCATTTTAGGAAGCTGAGAAGCATCTCTCCAAAATGGTTGTTTCCAAGTCCCTAGTGGGAAAGATAGACCTGCCGATGGGAGTTGTCTGTTTGCAGACAGCAAAGGAGAGCAATGATATCTTGAACTCGTGGCCTACAAATTTGGAAAAGCTCCTTGATCTTGTTGAGGAAAGCTGCCACCGAATCCACAAGCAAACTGTGGTTCATATGGCTGTTTTGAGAGCTTGGAGATGTTCTTAGTTGAATGAATGACCTCTCTCCCCTCGAGCCTCCCTCTCTCTTACCAAAAGAGAAAAGCTGAAGAGTGCGGTTTCACGTTGTCCTCTGAGGTGGGGACTAAAGATATCATAAAACTCTCCTTTAGCTGTCTTAAATTTGATAGCATATTTTGCAGGTGGACCAGATATGGGCCTTGTTTTGGACTGAAATGGTACACTGAATACTCTTTCTGCGTGTGAATATATTTTGGTCTTTTCATCTTTCCTCTTCCCCCCTCATTGTAATTGAAGATTTTTGGATTATCAGGGTCCAGAACTTGTACCAATAGAATTTGTATCAGAACAAGATGTAAACTCATTCCAGCAGAAGTAAGCGCCTTGTTACTAAACTCTGTTTCCCTTTACAAATTTTGCTGGTGCTAGTGTTTTGTAACATCGGGGATACCATTAGCTCTCAAAAGTAAAGGCGAATGAATGCTATTTTGTATTTCATTTCACATTTGAATTTTCTTTTAGCAGGGAGAGCTTGTTTCCTTTGGACTTATTCTTGACTGATGGCAATTCTAAAAACCTCTTTTTAGGGAGCTTATATATTGTCAATAGACTTAGCTTTTCTCCAGGTTGATGTTGTGATGTCATTTCTCTCTAAAGTTTCAGTCACTGGAATGTGTTTCAATGTCCACTAGTTAACATTCTCTCAACTGTTGGCATGTATGTGGGTAATAATACAGTAAGAAGCTGGAAATATTGAGGATAATGTGTTTGTTGGACAATTCTGTTCAGATTTGGGACTTAATGGAAATTCTCTTTACATAGTCGCTTCCCATCTTCATTTTACTATTGATGCTTCCAAGTGGCGACTTACGATTATTTCTTCGTCCAATTTGTTTCCAATTTTTTTGTGGCTGGCGAAATATAGAAACGATCACATTTTGCCTATTAATCTCGACATTTGATTGGTTTCATCAATCAATTGTTGTCTCGAATCTCCTTTCTTTGCAAGAGACAATGTTGAGGGTTTAAACATCAGGTCTCAGAGTAAAGTGGGGCAAGAATGACTTCTATAGAAAATATGAAGTAGCATTCGAACTTTAATTTGTTTCAAGGACAAATTTGTTTCAAGGACAAATTTAACTGATGAATGAAAAATAGGGAGGAAATTAGAAATTCAAAATGTTTGTGGCGAAATTAGGTCTCAAATATTTATTTGGTTCGACACTAGCTATGATTAGACAATATATTATAAGATAAGTATCACACAAACTCAAATCGACATGACACGAGTTAAAATCCACGGAGATGTAAGCAAACCAATATCAAAGCCGACAATATTTTTATCTGGTGACGGCAAGGCTCGGGTGGAGTCCCCTAGAACAACAATATAAGAATTAGGATTAGGATGTTGGGCGCCTGGTCGGTGTTAGCATTGGGTACAACTCTTGTTTATAGTTGATACTACTAATTATCCATCTAATCATTGGGGTTATGCATTTCATGCATTCCGTTCCTCTCCAATTAAAGGAATTCGTTTGGAAATTGTCGTAGGACATGCGATTCTTACCGCACAATTGAGACTTCGAGTTTCCAGGGTTTTTTTTTTTTTTTTTTTTGTGTATTGAAACTTTCGAATCGCTTGATAATGTGATACAATGTTCCATCTTAAGCTATTAACGTATAAGCTTTGGATCACAGAATAATGAGGTGTGGTTAGTCTCTTGTGTACTAAGCCGTTGAGCATTTTTTTGTCTCCTCTTGTCAAGGCAAGAGGAGAGTGTTTGTATCTTTGAGTAAAGAAGCGAGTGCCTTCTCAATAGCAGAAATAAGCAAACTATGAAGATATAATAAAACAGGTGTCAAAATAATCACACGTTAGTCTCATGCAAATTGCAGTCTCTCTCCAATTAACAGCTTCAGTTTCTCAGATCACATCTTCTAATGTCAAACAAGCTAACATTTGGATCCTCTATCGCACGTCGAAAAATACCATATTCTGGTGAAGAACCTGTTGGCCGATAATGTCTAAAAGGAAATGAAAAGTCTGACAATAGATGACATAAAAAGGAAAAAAAAAAAAAGTATCAATGAATAATTATTCGAATTTGGAGAATCGTTGGCCGAGAATTTATAAATGCAGTAGCGAAAATAAAATTCACATAAAATGTTAAAAACCATTGATTTAAGGAGAGAGATAAAAATGACTAGTGTATAGAGTAATGACCGGATGATTTGCGGGCATGACATGGAATGGAGAAATCTAGTTGGAGAAAATCATTTTGAAATAGATTTATTTTAAGAGTTACTTCCCTAGATGAATCACTTTCGATAAATAAATAGTAGTTAGACTGTGCATAGAACAAATTCATGCGTCCCCAGGGCATTAATGAAATCCTCGAGGACAGAGGGAATCTCTTGTTAGTACAAGGAGCATGGGAGCATTTGCTAGTTCGCTTTCTTTTCTAGGACGAAGGGAATCTCTTGTTAGCACGCGGAGCATTTGCTAGGTAGCTTCCTTTTCTAGGACGAAGGGAATCTCTGGTTAGCACGAGGAGCATGGAAGCATTTGCTAGTTAGCTTTCTTTTCCATTCTTTTTCAGTAATAGAAAAGGCCAGCCAAGTCAAGACACTGCCGGATCTCAAATCTCAATGAAAGCACCTTCCGCATGTACTGCTGAGATCACAGCAGGAGCATGGGAGTATTGCTCCTTAGTTTTCTCTTCTATTTTCGTTCATCAATGTAAGAAGGCAAAGTCAAGTCAAGTCGCGCTGGATCTCGAGCTTCGATTAAAAGGACCAGGAACATATGAAAGTTGCACGTGGTTGCATGTAAGTATTTTCTCGCTGGGTTATTACGCGTGCAGTGAGTGTTCTTGGAAAGGCAGCCTTCGCGGCGATTCAAATAGCATGAAGAGTCTTGGACCGTTGTGGGAATATTCCGAGATTTAGAAGAGAGAGGAAAAGAGAATCAGTAATAACTACATCTTTGCTCAATTCGCTTCCCTTTACATTTTATTTGATAATGGTATTTATACCCAAACAATATGCATAGGAAATGAAATAATCTAATCTAACAAGGAAATTGGTTGTCTTAGAAAAAAATGGAAGAATAAATAATATCCTTAATATCTAATAATATCTCTAAAAATATTCTTTAAGAGAAAAATCTCTAATTTTCGTATGCATACTTCATCCTATTGGATTCTCTCTATTTTGTTGTTAGGATTGGTAGATCATTGCCATGCCAGAGAACATGTGGATTCAACAACATTGTAGATTGAATCAAAGGTCTCAAAGTCATTAGTTGGAGTTAAAGTGGACTGTAAAATGCACGTGAACAAATTCGAAAAGTACACTTGTAGGAACAAACCAGGTGGAGACGATGTCAGGGCCATCCATGAAATATTTGGGTTGAAGGGACCAAAATATTTTAGATATTTGTGGCCTAAGTTTTGCGGTACACCATTAGATAAGCATCACACAACTCATGTCGACATGATGCAAGTTAAGCCGTGAAGACTTAAGCGAACCATTATCAAAGCTGGCAATATTTTATCTAGTAACAACAAGACTCGGGTGGAGTTGCCTGGCACAACAATGTAAGAACTAGGATCAGGATGTTGAGCGTTCGATCAGTGTTGCCATTTGGCATAACTCTTGTTTATAATTGATACTACTAATTATCCATATAATCATAACCCTAAATTGGGGCTATGCATTTCATCCTTTTGTACTCCAATTAAAGGTATCTATTTGGACCTTGTCGTAGGACATGTGATTGTGATCGTACGATTTAGATTTCGAGCATTAAGGATTTTTTCCATGTGCTGAAACTTTCAACTCCAGATTGCTTCTAAATTTGTGTATTGTATGACTTATTGAGTTGGCGTTTCTTTTCTCTTTTTTTTTTTTTTTTTTTTGGGTAAAAGATAAGATATATATTGAGGAAGTGCCAAATGTACAAAAATCTCGTCACTGGAACTTTCACTCCAAATGTAGGAACAAAAGGAGTGGAAGGGTGCCGAGATGTAAAAGCCGCAAAACACGACACAACCACTACAACACCAAGACAAAACGAAGCACGACTAGGTCAACCGGCTACCAAACACGGCAAATGCGAGGAAGAGGCCACCGTCAGATCGAACTACCTATGGGTCCCTAGTGAAAATAATCGAGTCTAGGCCCCAACTTCTCTGCAATCTTCTGTTTCTGAAATTATTTTCGATGTTTCGAAGGTAATAGCCTTGTCTCGGACCACTTTGAAGATGTGGTTCTTCATGGCCGAAACCAAGAGAGGCTAGTCTCTAAAGTTGATGTTATTCCTGTTTTTCCAAATGATATAACAAAGCGCGCCAATGGAAAAACAGGTTATGTACTTGTAGAAATCTTTACCCATCAAATAGGTAGCTGCCCATCGGAAGTTCTCCCTCTAAGTTCTGTTACGCCAAGGTAAATTGCATTTGGAAGCCCAAAAGAAAGCAACGCTAGCCGTGACATAGCAATAAAATAAAAATAAAAAAGGCAATTTTTTTATTTTCTTTCTCTTTTTTTTTGGGCAGATAGCGAGCATACTGGGATTCCTTCTCAAAACACGTGATCATAAGATATAATGTTTAATTTTAATACATTTACTTGTAAGCTTTTGATCCTAGAATAATGAGGTGGGGTTAGTCACTTGCGTACTAACCTGTTGAGCTTTTTTCAGCGCCGTTTATCATTTCAGATTCTGAAGAAGCTTACAAGGCAAGAGAAGAATGTTTGTAGTTATGAGTAAAGAAGTGAGTATCTGCTCTTACCTTAGGAGGCTTTATGAGCTAATCTGGCTTTCAGAGTAGAAAAATAAAGCAAAATATATAGCTATAATACCCTAGGTGCCAAAGTAATCACACGTTGGTTTAGCGTTTAATGCAATCTCTCTTCATTTAATAGCTTCAGTCTTTCAAATCACATCTTATAATGCTAAATAAGTTAATGTTTGAATACTCCTCTATTGTGCTGCGAAAAATCATATTTTGGTGAAGGACCCGTTGGCCGAGGATGTCAGCATGAGACAAAAAGTCCGACAAAAGATGACATAAAAAGGATAAAAGTATCACCGAATAATTATTCGATTACTGAATAATTTTTCGATTATGGAGAACTGTTGGCCGAGATTAATGTGGCACCAAAAGAATAAAATCAAAGTAAAATGTTAAAATTATTAATTTAAGGAGAGAGATAAAAGAGTGACTTGGGTGGAGGGTAGTGACTAAATAATCTTTAAGCATGATATAGCATGGAGAAATCAAGTTTGAGAAAACTGTTTTGGAAGAGATTTATTTTGAGAGTTACTTTCCCAGACAAATCTCTTTCAAGAAATAAATGATAATCAGACTGTGGATAGAACAAATATATGCATTCCCCGAACTTTCATTAAAAATAATCCTCGGGGACCAACCGAATCTCTTGTTCGCACAAGGAGCATGGGAGCATTGCCGGTTTGTTTTCTTTTCTATGTTGTTTACTGATAAAAAAGTCCAGCCAAGTCAAGACAGCCCTGGATCTCAAATCTCAATGAAAGCACCTTCCGCATAATGCTGAGCATCGGTGCAGATCAAATCACAGCAGGAGCATGTGAGTATTGCTCGTCAGTTATCTTTTCTATCTTTGCTTATTAACATGCAAAGCAGAGCCGAGTGACGATGCATGTGAGCACGTGCTCACTTGCTCGTTGGGTTCCGCAAGATGCTGCGGAATTTACGCGTGCAGTGTCTCTTTCTCTATTTTCTTTTTTTGCGGCATGCCTCACGGCGGTTTGATTATTATGAAGAATATTGGACCATTGGATGGCAATAACTCGAACATTTTTCAATAGAAATGAGCGCGTTATCAATGAATTCTGTTTCACATTAC
The DNA here is from genome assembly GCA_014182375.1 of Eucalyptus virginea. NCBI lineage: Eukaryota > Viridiplantae > Streptophyta > Magnoliopsida > Myrtales > Myrtaceae > Eucalyptus > Eucalyptus virginea. Next base: position 14,675,188 of record CM024516.1, on the reverse strand, counting down.
AAAATTTACTGTTGCTTGTGTTCTTTTAACATCGGAGATAACATTAGCTCTCCAAAGTAAAGGCTTAATGAATGCTACTTTTCCATTTCATTTCACATTTGAATTTTGTCTTTGGTCGGAAATTGGACCCAATCTTGGTTGTTGGCAGTTCTAAAAACCTATTCCTAGGAAGCTTCATTTAAATAAGACAACTTTACTTTTATCTCCTTATTCTGATGTCGTGATGTCATTTCAATAAGAAACTTTGTTGTGATGTTATTTCTCTTTGAAGTTTCTATTGCGAGAATGTGTTTGGTGTCAACTAGTTATGACATCTCTCAACTCTTGGTAAGTATGAGGATAATCTGTTTCTTCGACAACTCTACTAAGATTTGGACTTGATGGAGGTTCTCTTTACGTAGTCTCTTCCCATTTTCATTTTACTATTGGTGGTTCCAAATGGCAACTTAGAATTATTTCTTTGTCTAATTTGTTTTCTCTTTTATCCTCTAATTGGCAAATTATAGAAATCATCACACATTCCCTATTAATCTCCACATTTGATTGATATCATCAATCGGTTGTTATCTGAAATCTCTTTTCTCTACAAAAGAAATAGGATTTGAATATCTGTCATAGAGTGAAATGGGAAAAGAGTGACTCCTATGGGAACCATTGAGTAGTTCTTGAACTTCAATTCATTTCATGAAACATGTTTGAATGGAACTAAAAAAAAATGATTCGCCCCTTAAGTCTTCTATTACATTTTTATGCAAATCTCAAAGTCTAAAAAGCATTAGCTGAATGGCAGAACCTCAAGGAAGGATGAGAAGCAACTTGAATGAAAAGTTATCTTGTTTTCACTCTGAAAACTCGTTACTTCATTAATATCGGTGTCTGGAGCTTTGGATACTTCTTTTCTTCTTTTTTTTTTAATTATTTTTTGCGATTTAATTGTACAAAAAAGCTCACGTTGAGTACGGCAGTCCAAAGTTGACATAAGTGCAAATAATATAGAAGAGAATTGCACAATTATGTACAGTTGATTAGGAACATCGTGTTGAATGCCTTTTCTAATTTTACATTTGAGTTAATAGAAGGGTCGTCCCGAGTAGTAAATTTCTGACCAAGTCGAATTCGAGAAATTTTATCCATAATCCTATATACTAGCAATAATAAGTTGTTGGGATTCAGACATCACTGCCATACCCAGAGAACATTTGGGTACATCCGACATTGTGAGTGAACCGCTACCAAAGCTGTGCAAGCGTGATAGCAAGGCTTGGGTCGAGTTGCCTAATACAACAAGATTAGAATCGGGACTAGGATGTTGGGTGTCGTATCTGTGTTGGCATGCTATGCTATTTTTCTATTGCCAATTAATACTATCTACAACAAGATCTTCAACTAATCAAATCAAATCGTGGCATTTGGTATATCTCTTGCTTATAGTAGATAGTATCATGATCCTTAGTAGGGGCTATGCATTTCATGCGTTCTGTAATCTTCAATTAAAGTAATAGTTTGGACCTTGTCGTAGGACATGTGATTGTGATCCTACAATTGGGATTTCGAGAGACGAGATTTTACCTATGTATCGAAACTTTTTTTTTTTTATATACCAAGGATCCGGCCTAACTCACCGGCCTAGCTCACCTTTGAGAGCACAGCACCGACTATACCTCGGGGGATATTAGCCCAGCAACCCACCGTCGGGGCTCCCTGCTTAAATCACGGAACTACTTTGAGAGTTGTGACAACTCAGGGAGTCAAACCCTTGACCTGGTGCCAAATCAGGAGGTACACCTCAACCAGCATAGCCATGCGTGGGTTGGTTATGTATCAAAACTTTTAATTCCAAGTTACTTCTGAATTTTTGTATTACATAACTTATTGGATTTTCTTTTCCTTCTCTTTTTTGGAAAGCGAGCATATAGGATTTCCTTTTCAAATCACTTGTTGATCATGAAGTATAACGTTCAATTTTAATCTTCTTACTCGTAAGTTTTTTATCCTAGAAGGATGGGGTGTGGTTAGTCACTCGCATACTAAGCCGTTGAGCTTTTTTTTTTTTTTTTTTTCTATATTATCTAATCATTTCAGGTTCTGAAGAAGCTTAATACTGTGCTAAGAAAAAATGTACTTTGGTAGAGAACCCGTTGACCGAAAATGTTAACACAAAATAAAAAGCTAAACACCAAATGAAATGAAAGGGAAATATGGTAACACTAAATAATTATTTGATGGTGGAGAACTCGTTGGCCAAGTATTTCTAAATGTGACACTAAATATACAAACCCTTAATTCCATCCATTCGGGAGGAGTTGACTATAATGCCTTGTGAATCAATGAAAAGGAAAAAGAAGGGTGAATAGAATCATCTCGTGTACATAATGAGATGGATTTAACGTAACTCATTAACTCAATAAGTTGTTTTGTACAAACAAGATCATCGTAATTTTCTACCTTGGCTAAGCAAGAACAAATAAAACCTCTAGTATTTACGATCAATTGATTGTCAGTTGTCTCGATAATGCAATATCCATATATTGTTTTTTCCTGTCATTGTTGATTATATCACATGTCCGAATATGCCTATAGTCCATTCAAATTGGGATACTCACCCGATTCCAGTCTTTCTTAAGACGGGTGCATCTAATCTTTACAATCGACCTTACTCCGAGCAGCTGTATTGCTCGTTGGTTTCCTTTCCAATTTTTTTTGCACTTGGAAAAGCAAGTCTAGTCAAAGAGCACTAGCATGTGTAGGTTCGACGCACCTTCCGCATAATACTACGGAAATTACGCTAGCAATAATTGCCCTTTACTTTACTTTTCTAATTATTTTATTAATATTATGACAAAAAAGTAGTTTTATTAATATTTAAAGTAAGCCAAGTCGAAGTCGTGCTCGCTTTCGAAAGAACGCGCCTTAGTAGGCTCTGCGCCCCTTCCGCGCAATGCCGTGGAAATCATGCATGTAATAATTGCCCTTTTCGTGCAGCATGCACCGCAATCTTAGCGGTTCGATTAGTTGAAGATTCTTAAACCGTTGGATGGCAAGAACTCAGCATTGTTCAAGCACGCATAGTAGAGTGCTGTAATGTCATTTCTTTCTAAACTTTCTGTCACTGGAATGTATTTTTTTTTGGTAAGGTCACTGGAATGTATTTGATATTGGCTAGTTTTGACATTTCTCTCAACTATTGGCATGAATGTGCGTAACACAGTGAGAAGCTCGAAATATTGAGGAGGATGTGTTTCTTCGATGGCTCTATCAATTTTCAGATTTGCTGGAAGTTCTCTCTATGTCTTCTTTTCCAATTTTCAATTTACTATTGGTGCTTCCAAGTGGCAACTTAGGATTATTTCTTTTTATAATTTGTTTTCGCTTTTAACTTATGGCTGGTGAAGTAAAGAAACCATCACATATTTCCTATAAAACTCGACCTTTTTCATCAATCATTTGTTGCCTAAAATCTTTTTCCTTACGGAAGAAGATGTGAAGGGTTTGAATATTGTATCATAAAGTGAAATGGGAAAAGAGTGACTCCTATGAAAATCATTGAATAATTTTTAAACTTTAATTCGTTTCATGGAACCTATTTGAATGGAACAACAAAAATATGGTTCACTCATTAAGTTTTCAATTACAATTCATGTAGATCTCCAGGTCTAGTAAGTATCGGATGTATAGCAAACCCTCATGGAAGTATGAGAAGCAACTCAAATGAAAAGTCATCGTTTCTTCTTCACTCCAAAAGCTGATTACTTCATTAATGTCAGTATGCAGAGCTTTGAGTACTTCATTTCTTTTCATGTTTTGCAAGTTAAGAGTACAAAAAGGCTCCTGTTGAATACGATAATCTGAAATTTACATCAACGCAAATAATATAAAAGAGAATATGCACGAATATGAATTAAGTGATGAGGTACGTAATGTGGAATGTGTTTTTCAATTTCACACTTCAAGTCATATCGAGGGATATATTTCTAATTAACTCGAATTCGAGAAAGTTCATTTGTAATCCGACTTACTAGCAATACGTGACTGTCTATGTTTTGTTGTTAGGATTGTTAGATCACTGCAATGCCTGAAAACACGTGGATTAAACGACATTGTAGATTGATTCATATGTCTCAAAGTCATTAGTTAGAGTTAAAGTGGACTGTAAGTTGTATGAGAAGGAATCCAAGTAGTGCACTTGTAAGAATGAAGTAGGTGGAGACGATGTCAGGGAGATTCATGAAAAAAATTGGGTTGAACAGATGCAAATATTTTGGATATTTGTAGCATAAATTTTGTCATATTAATGCATTTCGTTAATCGGTTTATAGGATCTTGAGGAGAAGCTTCAATTGCGTTCACTAACATCCCAAGAACTGTAAATGGACGTAAGTGATCACTGACACAGTTTCTAGGGTTGCCTTTTGCACATTTTTTCAAATTTCAGTCTTTAAAGTTAGGCATTAGGAATTCATAATGTTTGGGTCGATATCAGCTGTCAAATATTTATGTAATTGGACATCTGATTAATGTTGGCGCTCGGTATAACTCTTGTTTATCGTTAATACGACTTATTATCCATCCAATCTTAATCCTAAATTGGGGCTGTGCATTTCATGCATTCTGTACATGTCCAGATAAAGGAATCTGTTTGGACCTTGTCGTAGGACATGTGATAGTGATCAAACAATATAGACTTTAAGCGTCAAGGTTTTTCTCGTGCTGATCATGGGATACAATGTTCCATCTCATGCTATTGATGTATAAGTTTTTGATCCTAGAATAATGAGGCGCGGTTAGTCACTTGTGTACTAAGCCGTTGAGGGCGCGTTTGGTAACGATTCTGTTCCCGGGAGCTGATTCTGATCAGAACTGATTATTTTTTATTCTGTTCCCGGGAACTTATTCTAAGCATTTTAAGCCGTTTGGTAACTGTCCAAAGTTTCTGATTCTGGAATAGAATTGCGTTTGGTACCGTGTTCATTAATTCTGTTCCAAATCAATTTCTTTTAATTTTTAAATAATTTTTTTACTTTTTTCCTTTGTTTTCTTTTCTTTTTTTCATTTTTTTCTTTTCATTTTCATTTTTTTTCTTTTCATTTTCTTTTTTTTTCCTTTTTCTTTTCTTTTTCTCATCTTCTTCTTCTTCTTCTTGCCGGTCGCCGGTCCGGCGGACAGCCAAACAAGGGCCGGCGACCTCACTAGAGCGTCGCCGGCCCTCGGTGAGCCGGCCCTCGTCGGCCGAGCCTCGCCGGCGGCCGGGCGAGGCTCGCCTAGCCCCGCCGAGGCTCGGCCGAGCCGGATCTAGCGAGGTCGAGCCTCACTGGCTGGCCGAGCCGACCTCGTCGGGGTTGGGCAAGGCACGCCGAGTCCACCGGCGGGCCGGGCGAGCCTCGCCCGGTGGTCACCGGTGGGGTCGTCACAGGCTCGCCCGGCCCCTACCTAGTCCCGGCGAGGCCCACCTGGCCACCGGCGAGGCTCGGCCTCGCCCGGATCTGGGAGGCCGAGCCTCGCTGGTGGCTGGGTGAGCCTCCGGCGAGCTCACCAAACCGGCGGCCGATGGCGGCGGTGGACGGCGGTGGCGGATGGCGGACGGTGGGGGCGGTGGTGGACGGCGGTCGCAAGATGGCCGAAAGGAAGAAGAAAATTTATTGATTTTGATTCTCAAATTCGTTCCCGGAACAAGAATCAACTTTTTTTTTGTTCTTGATTCTGTTCCCAATCTGTTCCCGGGAACAAATTTGTTCCCGAGAACAAAAATTTTACCAAACACAATTCTAGGCCGAAATTGATTCCGGAACAAAGAATCAGAATTTGGTCCTGTTTGGATGGTTACCAAACAGGGCCTGAGCCTTTTTTCTCTCCTCTTATCAAGGCATGTGTAAGAATGTTTGTACCTATGAATAAAGAAGTACCTGCTCTTAAGAGATTTTATGAACTAAGCTGGTCTGTAGGGCAGCAAAAGTAAGCTAATACTTTATAGCTTTAATACACTAGGTGTCAACGTAATTCCCCAATGGTGTCGTGTTTAATGCAGTCTCTCTCCATTTAATAGCTTCGATTTTTCAAATCACATCTTCTAATGCTAAATAAGCTAAGATTGAACCCTCCTCTATTGTCTTTGCGGGAAATTATATTTTGGTGAAGAGCATATTGGCGGAGAATGTCAACATGAAATAAAAAGTGTGATTAAAGATGACATAAAAGGAGAAAATAAATATCACCAAATTTTTATTCGATTATGGAGAATTGTTGGTCAAGAATTTAGGGAAAATTTTTAAAAAGGGCACGGAGTGCCTTCATTTTCTCAAATAAGAGCCTGAAAATGATTTTGTTTTAAATAAGGTTACTGAAGTATTATTATTATTATTTTTAAATAAGGCCTTGAAATAAATCTTGTTTCAAATAAAGACCTAAAGTGGTTATGTCTGTTTTGAATAGAGGCCTGAAGTGGTTATGTCTATTTCAAATAAGGGCTTGGAGTAGCTATATATGTTTCGAGATAAGGCCTAATCTTCTGGCGATCAATGGTATTTTTGTGATTTATCATTCCCCCCTCCCTTTTTCTATTTCTTTTTCTTGTTCTTCCTCTTTGCATAAGCCATGGGCAATACCCACAAAGGATCCGGGCGAGGGTTGGCCTTGCCCAATTCGACGAGGGCCACCCACATTGGCCACAGAAGAGGCAACCCTTGCCTTGAGGGAGGTTGCCCCTCGTGGCCATTCGCGAGATTGGCCCTCGTCAATAGGTGAGGCCAACCCTCACTAGATCTAGCAAGGGTCACCTCACCCGAGGTTGGCAAGGGCTTGTAGGCCCTGGCTTGCTGCTGGCAAGTGCTTGCGGACCCTCGTTGGCCCTTCCGAGCGGCCAATGAGGTTGTCAAGCCCTAGTTTGCCCTCTTAGTAGTCGGTGAGGGTCGCCAACCCTTGCCAGCCTTTGTTAGCGGCTACTAGTTGATGGCGGAAAAGAAAAAAAAGAGAAATGAGTAAAAAGTAAAATTTGGACAAAAACACTCTTGATCGGTCAAAAAATTTAGTCAGTTGGCAATCGGCAAAGTCAAGCCCTTATTTGAAACAATCATGGCTACTTTAGGCCCTTATTTGAAATAACTAAGGCTACTTCAGACCCTTATTTGAAACAAGATTTACTTTGACCCCTTATTTGAGAAAATAAGAACATTTTGGACTTTCTCAAGAATTTATTAACTCGACATTAAAAGAATAAAATTTATGTAAAATGTTAAAAGCTATTAATTTAATAAAAGTGGCTTGGGTGGAGGATAACGATTTGATAATTTTTAAGCAAAAAGTAGTACGGAGAAATCTAGTTTAAGGAAATTATTTTGAAAAAGATTTATTTTAGAGTTACCTTTCTAGACGAATAAAAAAGAAAAAGCCTCTGCGGGCTTTTTATAACAAAATCCTGTATAATCCCCCGATTCATACGCTCTTGTCTAACTCATGTAAATTAGCAGTGTATAAGAGAATGAAAGCAAGTCAAGTCAAGTTCAGCCAGTCCTGGATCTCTCAAATTTCAATGAAAGCGCGTAGACAGGTTCGAAGCACCTTCCCAGTAACATGGTGTGAATCGGTGGAGGCAGGAGCATGCGAGCGTTGCTCGTCAGTTCTCTTTTCCATTTTTTCTTATTAATATAAAAAGCAAGTCAACTCACGACGCTGCAGAGTATTGCGTGTCTGCAAGTCAATGATGCTACTTCGACCAAAAAAAGAAAGAAAAAGTCATGATTGCGCGGAAATTACGCGTGCAATGATTATTCTTTCCGTGGCATGGCTCACAGCGGTTCGATTAGCATGGAGAGCTTTGGACCGTTGGATGGCAAGAACTCGATTGTTCGAGCACGCATATTAAAGAATTTCGCGTGTTGGTAATCCTACTTCGAAGGCTAAAATCGGTGGAGACACCAGGGTCGTGTTGTTTGAGCACTCCTCAGGTAGTCAATCGACTCCTTGCTCTTTTCTGTTTCCTACTTTGATTGCTCCATTTTCTTCTGAGTAAGCAAGAGGCGTGAGAGTTCTTTTATTTTCGTTTGAAATAACCGAGTTATGAAAGACATTTGTGCAACTCGCAGATCTGGACTGTGAAGGTTGGCTTTCTTTCAAGGCTCTGCTTGATCAATCTCTTAGTTTAAAACAGAATAAGAATCTCGTTGGTAAATCACTACATGATGTACATCCAATCAAGAAAAAGGAAAATGTTCTTTCCGTTCACTTCTTGTCTCTCCAATTCCTTTGTTTTCTCGTCACTTCATTTCCCTTTCAACTTAAATTGCCAATCGAATTGTAAAAGAAAAAAACCCACTCACTCAGAAGATCCAAATTCCGGGGTGTCTTCCTCATTGACCGCTCCGCATGGAAGAGATCATGATGGGGTAGACGAACAGCCAAAAGGGAATGCTTACGAAGTGTTCTTCAGCTTTAGAGGGATAGACACACGCAAAAATATCACCGATTATCTCTATACTAGTCTTATCGATGCAGGAATTCACGTGTTCAGAGACGACAATGAGCTCCATGTTGGTGAGAAGATTGGTCCGGAGCTTCTCTGCAGCATTACACAGTCCACGATCTCTATCCCAATTATTTCCGAGAACTACATTTCCAGCAAATGGTGTCTTCGTGAGCTGGTTAAGATGTTAGAGTGCAAGAGGAGTAAAGGGCAAATAGTGTTGCCCATATTTTACAAAATGGAACCCTCACAAGTGCGACATCCTACAGGGAGATTGAGAGAAGCTATTGAGGCACATAAAAAGAATACGGAGGAAATTGTTGTGAAGGAATGGGAAGAAGCACTCAAAGAAGTCAGCTCCTTGAAAGGATGGGAATCGGAGAAAATTGATAACGGGTACCTTATTCTCCAACAAAATGTTGTTAAACTTTCATAAATAGATCTTTCTTGAAAAAATTAGACATATTGCTATCCTAAATTGATATTCATTGTTATTTGATAGGCATGAAGGAACATTGGTTAAAATTATTGTGGAAAAGGTTATGGGCAAGTTAAAAAGACCTTTTCAGCTAATTGTTAGCGAACAGTTAGTGGGAATCGAGGATCATGTGCAACAAATTATGAGCAAAATAGATGCTGAATTCAATGGTACAAAGATTATTGGAATTTATGGAATGGGCGGCATCGGTAAGACTACTCTTGCAAAGGTGTTATACAACAAACTCTCTAGTCATTTTGACTATTGTAGCTTCTTGGCAAATATCCGAGAAACATCCCAGCATAAGGGTATTGAATGCATACAAAAGCAACTCATTTATGACATAACAAGAAGTTCATGTGATGTGTCTAATGTCGACGAAGGAGTTAGTGTCATCAAATCTCGATTTATGAGAAAGAAAGTCCTAGTTCTTTTGGATGATATAGATGATAGTACTCACTTGAATGCTTTGGTCAAGGATGGAAGTTGGTTTGAAGTGGGAAGTATAGTCATCATCACAACTAGAAACAAAAGCATTCTCAATGAAGATAGGGCAAGCTACACGTACCAACTCAACGAGTTATTTTTATATCAATCATTGATTTTATTTAGTAGACATGCCTTTCGAAAGGATTATCCTCCAAGTGATTATGAGGGTATCTCTCGTGATGTCGTATCTACTACTGGGGGGCTCCCATTAGCTATTGAAGTTATAGGTTCATTCTTATGTAAAAAGAGAGAAGACGTATGGAAAGGTACATTAAAAAAATTAAAGAAAGTGCCCCATGAGAAAGTGCAAGAGAAGTTGAAAATAAGTTATGAAGCATTAGGTTATAGGGAACAACAAATATTTTTGGATATAGCATGCCTTCCCCTTGTAACACAATATGCAACTTATATGTGGGATGATTGTGATTTTTACCCTGGGACAGGGATTGAAGTATTAAGTCTTATGTCCCTAATTAAAATTCACGAATTTGGATCGCTATCGATGCATGATCAATTGAAAAATCTTGGAAGGGAAATTGTTTATCTAGAAAATCCAAGGGAGCCTCAAGAGCGTAGTAGATTATGGATCTATAAGGAAGCCCTAGATGTGCTTGACAATTGCAAGGTATGAGTTTTCTCTACTTTTCTTAGTCAGTGCATGTGGGTCCATCTTCCCTTTCTTGTTTGAAATAAAAATAAGTATCAGTCTTGAGTCCCCATGAATTGCTGCTTCTCTAAGCAAAAGAGCTTTTTTGATTAATCATTGTTTTTGCTTGATTCTAGAAATCTATGGTAAAAATGAGCAAAATTTAGATGACTAGTACTTCATTGTAACAAAATCAACACGAAATATAGCATCAAACATCTGTAGCAATAAAAAGAATCATATATAGAATGTTTGTAATTATCAATTTTCCTTCAACGTCTAATGAAAAACCCTCATCGAAGAAATACATGATAAGAAAGGAACGTAAAACACATGCGTATCTTTTGCAATGACATTCTTGTTTTCATTTTGATATTGACAATTGCAAACAAAGTAAACACCAAAAAAGTGAGGAAATTCTACAATTGGGATTCATACATATATTGATGGCAAATTTGATAGGTGCATTCGGACGGTTAGAGTTGTATTGGTTCACATATACATGATAGGAGTAAAGGAAGTGTTATTTCACATACATAAGGGCGTGATTTTGAAAAATATATTTGAATTACTATATGCATGAAGAGAGGCCTTCCATTGTATTTGCAAATGGACGCAAATTTGGAAATTCAGAAGGTGCAAACTGCGAATGGTATAGGTGGATGAGGAAAAAGTTTTGGAGACAATCGCTTGAGCTTCTCATCTTTACATATATTAGATAAATAATATGCAACTACAACCTTTCATTTCACAAGAATGAAAGATAGAAGCCTACGCGATAGTAGTATGATAGCAAATCGAAATCAATGCATTTTATTTTATTCCAATTGGTCTCATCTCATCATTCAAAACTTATGGTCTACAATGTTCCAAAATGTAGGGCACCGGAAAGATTGAGGCCCTTTCTCTTGGCAAATATGATGAGGGAAGAACATACGCAGCCAAAAAGTTTAAAAATATGACCAAACTAAGATTCCTTCAAGTGGATGGTGCTAATTTCACTGGAGATTTCCAAAGCTTACTTCCTGAGTTAAGATGGCTTTAGTGGAACCGTTGTCCCTCGGATTTCGTTGCGGTCAACTTTCATCCAAAGAAATTGGTTGTACTCGATCTGTCAAATAGTGCAATTTCGGAGCATTGGGAAGGATGGGATCCACTCAAGGTAAGACGTAAAGAAGGCATTGAAGTATTTTTTTTTAATATAACATTTTTTTCCTTGTACATTTGAAAATTGATTTTCATAATTAAACTAGCCGTTTCTCTTTAATTTCATACTATTGAAGGAAAACATAGTGCCCGATGAATACATCTCTCTTCCATTTGAATTTGTCATCTAGTTTTTGATAATATAAGTTGCTTATGTCTAATAAGCAAATATCTCATTTGAAATTTTATTTGAAAATAAATGCAGTTTGCACTTTTGCACTCTAACATTCTTTTGCAATTAATATGCTTAAAAAACATTTATCTATTGACGTGGCCAAACACTACTAAAAGTGACATTTAAAATTAAATAGGACAATAGTGAAGGAGTAGAGGAGCACCGGAAATTTTTGAGGAATTCTAAAAAGTATAATATGTAAGGAGTAGCGGAAAATCATAGGTTGCAACAGTCCACTTACATTAACATACCCTTTCTTTCTTCCAGCTGGTGACTGAGCTCAAAGTTCTCAACCTCGAGTTGTGTCACTCTCTAAAAAGAACTCCTGACTTGTCCACTTTCAAAAGGTTGGAGATTTTGAATCTTGCACAGTGTAGAGATCTGGAAGAGCTTCATCCTTCTTTTGGAAATTTGGAATCATTGGTTCAGTTGAGCTTATCAAACACATTGATTACAAAATTATCCGAAAGTATTGGGAATCTGCAAATTTTGAGGGATTTGTCTATGGAAGGAACTGGCATAACGAAATTGCCTGATGCCATTGAGACGTTGGAAAAACTCCAAAAGTTGGATGTTACGCGCTGCAAAAATCTGGAGCGACTATCGTGTAATATATGCAAACTGACTTCGCTAGAGGAGCTCAACCTTGAAAGATGTGAAAAGCTTCAAGAATTACCAGAATTGCCCTCCGGCTTAAGGGAACTATTTATCACCTGCCAGGGGCAGTCTTTGCCCCATCTTTCCCAGCTAACCCGTCTCGAGACACTCTCTCTTGACGATTGCCATCGGCTTGAATGTGTCCCAGAGCTTCCCATTGGACTATCGGGGCTTCATACTTTTAATTGTGGAAAATTGAAAGCCTTGACGAAACTTGAAACGCTTGGAATATTTCGGTATTATTGAAAACCCATCTCTGGCAGAATCGCCCGACGTGTCGAATTTTAGGCGTACGCAGATGAGAGAACTTGGCCTTGAAGAATTCACCTGGTTTCCGGGGAGCCTATATTTCGGCCGGAGATATTAGAATTCTCTCGTGAGCAGACCTGAAGAGCTACGGGGGCAGAAGAGAAGGACGGCTCGACGTCCTTGGACTCTCTCTCTTTCTCCCTCTCTCTCTACTAGTCAGTCGCCCTGCTGGTTTCCCAGGCCCGAAGATCGAAGCCACCGTTCACACCCCGCATCCACCGCAGGCAGGCGGGCAGGTCGGTCGGCGCGCCGGAGATGACGACGGCGACGGCGACGAGGCGATGCCACGGCTGGCAACGCCCTCTCCATCCGCTCCAGGTTAACGCACGCACGTGTCTCTCGAGCTTTCCTGCGGTCTCTCAGCGTCGTTCATCGATTGTCCGGATTGGAGATTTTAGTTTGCTCAGTAGTAGCTAGCGCAGTAGTTTCGACAGCAATCGGGTAGGCGGTAGGAGCTGGAAGTCGCGCTGGCTGCCATGGTTCTGTCGAGATTTGGTGAGTTGACCAAGGTCGCGAGCTTAGGTTTGCTGTTTTTGAGCTGAGGGTAAGTTCATTGGAGATGTAGAATGGGATTCTTAATCCCAGTCCAAATAGGTGACTTAATCCCAGGATTGGGCCAAATTTTTTACTTTTTCTCTTACTCATTTGAATCACATTACCTTTTCTTTTTTTTTTCTTTTTTTGGGTCTAGTTCAGGCCACGTCTCATGATATGTCCTTTAAGGGGACATTATAGTGCTTGTGCTGTTTACAAGTTTTCAATTGGCTGGGATCCTCTTCATGGAGATTACCTTTATCTGTATTGCATCTTGCCATTGCCCCTTTTGGTTCCTTTTGTGACCATATTTCATTCTAGAGTGATGAATTTTTCGCACTATTAAAAAAATAGTTCAAATCAACGTTTTCAGTTGTGATCTAGATGTACTTGATTCGGCAGTGACATACATGTAGCTGTTTTCTAATCAACAGGCTGTGACAGCAATGGTGCAACAGGCTATACAATACATTGATCTTGAAACCAAGATAGAGGTTAACTAAGATACTTAACTCTGTTACTGATGGGATGGTGAATATGTGAAAGCAAATTCCATTGCAGCTTATATTCAGTCATAATCTGTTTTTGTTACGTGGTTTCTTGGTTTCTATAGGTAGTTTTGTCATGCAAATATATGTCGAAACTGAAAGAGCACGGTTGATCAAGAAACTTGCAAAAATGTAGGAAGATCGTGGTCTTATAGCAGAAGTTACTGATTTGATGCAAGAAATTGGGGTTAACTAGAAGTTGACTTCTGTTGTCACTAATCATGTAATTGATTTTTCCTTGTCCAGCATTCCTTATGGGCTTGAATTGTTGATGGAAACTTTTGGATCAATGGCAAAGACAAAGAAAATTGCCTTTATATTTTAACAAGGGTTTTTTGTTTAGCCTTTTGTGCACTATTACTATGATTGGTTTTCTGATTGATGGATTTTGCAGGTTCGTTTGTGCTTAGATCGCCAGGATTATGTCTGTGCACAGCACATATCCTTTCCAGGAAGATCAGCCCCAGAATGTTTGATGCAATTCCTTCTAAAGAGAAAAAAAAAAAAAGCCTAAAGAAGGTGAAAGCATTGTGGAAGAAGCACCAGCTGATATTTCGTCACTTCTGGAGTTGAAATGGATATGCTATGACTCATGATATGGTAAATTGGTGTTCTGCTTTTTCTAGTGATGTGCCCACTATCTTTTAACTGATGTTTTTTGCTGATCAAGTGCCACCTAGTGTTCAGGATGTTGTTCAAACCACGGCACATTCTCTTGTTCCTTTCTACTTTAGCGCAAACTCTAACGTTCCAGATGTACTTGATAGATTTGTACTCGCATCTTAGTTTACCCTGCATTTATGTTGTTAACAATGTAGGTATAGGTATTGCTCGCACAACAATGATTAACTTGAGATATGTCGATGCTACAAGGCAATAGGTGAGATTCCATTAGTGAAAGGAAACCCAGAGCAGTGGACATTGGTGAAGGGAAACCCAAAGCAGTGTACACTGGTGAAGCTCTTTCATTGTTAAGTCTTCACTGTGTGTTTCAAGGATTAGCTGTTGATTCTGTGATTTAATTTAATGCAGATTCCAGGGAAAATCTGCTGGTGCTCAGTTCTATCACCACATGATCCTATGCGTCAAGCCTTCTTAGTGCCTCTTTAGAGGATACAAATCTCTCAGAAAATTCCAATTGAGGTACCATCTATGAATTGTTGTGGGTAATTGGCTGTACATCTTGAAATATCACAATAATGTGCTATAGAATTGGTTGACCATGCCTTTGATATTTGAACGTAGGTTGCTTCTGAAACAATTGAAGTTGGAGGTTATCCAATGGCCTGCTTTTTGGAGTACTTTCGAAGATGAATTTGAGAATGAGAAAAACATGCTGGAAGGTCCACCAGTTGAGAAGGCAGCAGAAGTTCTTAGACAGAGAATCGTTGAACTTGGTACTTGCAGAAATGTCATTTTTCTTCTTTTCGAATCATCATTCAGATGTGACTCAATCTATTTTCTACAGAATATTATCTTCATTTCAAAGTATTACTCGAGGATTACCTCGAAGAGACTTGCAAAGCTGTTATGCCTCAGCATTCAGGCCTGATTGTGTTGAACATTTTTTTTATATTCTATATCAATGTCAATCTTTATGAATTGTTGCCTAGACCCCTCATTTAACCTGAACAGCCTACCTGCCTTCAATCCCTGATTGGGGCATGCTTACTGGACTTGGATATAAGTTCCGAATTAGTGAAAAAGAGTTTCTGCTGCATTGAAAGCCGAGGGCTTGTCATGAATTTCTGATTGACAAATATGGGTACTCTCAGCTTAGTTGATTTCTTCTAATATATTTGTTGGGGCTATAAGTGTCATTGTCTGGCATCGTGAAACCATTTCTTGTCCCACGGAGCTTGAAATTCTAATGCGCTTTTGAAGGGTGGAGGAGCTCTGCTATATTGCTAGTATCGACACTCACCATTGCATGTGTTACAAAAGTATATCTCGCTACTAGAGCTTTCTTAATGTGTTTAGAAATTCTGCATAGATGATTCACTTGAGGAAAAGAGCTCTGTTTTTGGGTTGTGTTACCACTGCTGTATGATTCACTCAAGGAAAAGAGCTCAGTTTTTTGGGGTTCTGTTACCACTGTTGTAGAGGGCTTTAATCAATCGCATGCCTCAACTTATTAGATCAAGCTTGGTGGATAGACGATATGATGGTATTTATACAAGCTTGGATGATATCCTCTCAGCATGACCTGTTAATTCTATATTATCAATTTAGGAAGCTGAGAAGCATCTCTTCTCCTAATTGGTTGTTTCCAACTCCTTGGTGGCAAAGATAGACCGGTCAATGGGACTCATTTGGAACAGATGACAAAAGACAGCAATGACATCTTGAACTTGTGGGCAAAATTTTGGGAAAGCTGCTTGATCTTGTCAAGAAAAGTTGTCACCAAATGTACAAGGAAATTATGGCTCGTATGGCTATTTTGAGAGCTTGAAGATGCTCTTAGTTGAATGGATGATCTCTCTCCCCTTGAGCCCCCTACCCCTCCCCCCAAAACCAAAAAAAAACGAGAAGCTGAATGATGCTATTTCACATTGTGGTCTGAAGTGGGACCGAAGATGTTCATCATAGAACTCTCGCGTAGCTGGCTTCAATTTGATTGCATATTTTGCATAGGGGACCAGATCTAGGCCTTGTTCCGGACTGAAATGATATACTGAACACACTGCATATGAATGTATTCTGTCTTTTCATGCTTCCTCTTTCCCCTCTCCTTTTAATAGAAGATATGTAGGCTTTCAAGGTCCAAAACTGGTACCAACGAAATAGGTATCGCAACAAGATCGGCACTCATTCAGACTGAAATAAGTACCTCATTACTAAATTCCGTTTTGCATTATGAATTTTGCCGGCGCTTGTGAGGCTAATGAATGCTATTTGTCATTTCCCTTCAAAGGACAACGTTTTTCTTGAAGTCGATACTTCAATAGGGGAGAGGCCTTTGTTCTTTGCAGCTCTTGCATTCTTCATCATGGAAGCTGAAAATATTGGGAAGAGGAAACGATTGGGGCGACCCTTGGTCTATTTCAGCAATAGGCAATCTACATACGTGGGGAGTTTTGTTTGTTCATCGAGAAAAAGCTGTAGGCACATCTTTAGCTTTAGCTGTGGAAGTAGTAATGCCCAATTAATAACAAGTACTTTCCTAACAAAATGAATTTACTTGTCATTTTATTGAAGAATGCCACTATGAGACTTGCTTAGCAATCAGCATAAGTCAGACAAGAATATTAGTGATTTTCAATGTTCTAACTTTTTCTCGTTGTTCGTGCAGTCAAAGATTTGAAAATTACATCAATTATTGTAAGATACACTTAAAAGTCATTTGTGCAATCAATAAATATTTTGGCCATTATTTGAAGATCTCTTTTTGTCATGTACTTAGAAAACTAATTGAAATTTTAAAAAGGAAAAAAAAAACACAGCCACTATAAAGCTTTGAAAACATTTTTGTTTGGCAAAAAGAAATCTTCAAAATGTTCAAAACATTTTATTTGACCAATTTTAGCGTAAAGAAAGGTTTGTGATATTCATTACATCAAGGACTAGCTAATGATCAAATCAAATTTTTCATTGATAAAAAAGAGCAATTGTCGAAACCAATCAATTCTAGTGAAAAAAATTATTAAACTCTTTTTAAAATGAACGAGCCAATCATATGCTTGATGAAGAAGAACCCATTGATTATAGATGACAATTTTCCGGCAAATTGGAGTTGTACTAATTTTGAAAACCCTAATTAGTTTTCCTCTTTTTGTTGTTTTCTTAATAGAACCTTGAATCCCATCTTCTCTCTCTTGTGTAATTCTTCAGTTTTCAATTTTTTTTTCCAATTTTCTTATCTACCATCCTACTTGTAGTCATTTTAACCATCAGCATTTTGACAACGGCAACTTGGTAAATTTTAAAGGAGAACAGATAAATTTTGAAAAAAAAAAAAAGTAATTGAAAATTTATCATTCTTGTTGTTTTTCGGCTTTAAGCGAATCGTTCCTCTATTCTTGTGCTCATGAAGGAGGACTTTTGTTCTTTCCCCGGTCGTTGGAGCTTTCAGTTAAAGCTCGAGGTTTTCGCGCCATTTCTTGGATTGGAGTGTTGTCATCAACTCATACCCCCATCACCATCTTCTTCAGCGACCGAAGATGGTCGAGCCATGCCCCAATATCCCAAAGCTCCACAACAATGGGGGTGTCGTGGGATCCGCGAGGGAGCCGCTCGCTCTGCTCAGAGTGAAGAAGCAGCTCTCCCGGAAGGCCGTCTTGCCTTGACGAGCGCCCCCGCCTCTCCTCGCCGCAACGTAATACCCGGATGAGAACCAACGTAAATCAAGGGTTACTAGATCTCGTATAAGGATCTTGTACATTTAAAAAAAAAAAAAAAAAAAAAAAAAAAAAAAAAAAACCTTGACCACACCATGTAGGTTAGCTGAGGCCATTGCCACCCTTTCACTATCTTGTATTTCACATCTAGTGACATTTGGTTCAGTCATACTAGTGGAATGTGCTTTTGGAACATGGTGAATCTTGTCCATCTTGCTGGTTTCCAACAACAGATCCTTTGGAGGTGGGCACAATTTAGCAGCGGTTGTCGCTTGATCGACATATCGCTGGGAATAAGAAGATACACCAAGCTGCAACCTTTTATGAGAGGGCTCTTCTGTGTCTAATTGTGGGAAGTCTACAGAACGTGGGAGGTCTGCAGAGGTCGTGACGCCTTTACCACCTGAATTCCTGTTTAGGTTAAGACTATAACTGTTTTCGGAAGAACCTAAAACCGGATGCTTGTTAACTTAAGCTTCAGCTCAGATTCCCATAGAGCAATCTGCTGCCGCAAGTCCTGAAGTTCAAGATTTCTTGGGCCTACGACATGATCAGATCCATGCTCCTGGCATTCCAATTTTTGGTTGAGCATACCCAAACTTCTTCCTGCACTTCCTTGCCCAATTGAAGGTGCAGAACCAATCCCATTGTTTGCTTCCTGGTTCTTCGTCTTTGGATTTATAAAAATGTACAACTATAAGGCAATCTTTTGGACATCATTGGTTTTAGTCTCGAGTAGGGTATCCCAACTTCTTCGATGTTTTCCGTGCCAAAAAAGGTGGCTTCTGATTTCCATTTATCCCAACTGTTTTAGCTTTATCTTCAGACCTCCTATCCTGTCTGCCCCCATCAGAATCACTGCTGCTCTCATCATCAGAGAAGCTTATAACAAGATTGCCGTTAGGCCCCAAGGAACCACCAGTTCCAGATCTACCAGACTTCTGTCCAACTTGATTCATTCCAAGACTATTCTCATGTTTGGTTTGTATAGATGGTCTGGTTGGAAACTCAATTGAGTTTGCAGGAGGATCAGCAGCATCAACCTTTGCTGGTATGTAATTAATGGTAAATAAAAAAACGTCATGAAAGGAAAAAAAAAAAAGATCAAGTAAAGGTTCAGACAAAACACCAGAGTCAGAAGAGCAGAAATGTTAAGCATCTCCAGGAAATGTGCAAGTACACACTTATTTGGGAAGACACTGATACCAGAGAGCAACCCTGAGACACTCTATTCTAGATAAAACAAGGAGTGTAAAGAAAAAAAAAGAAGCCTTCTTGATTTTAATGCAATGTAAGTTTATTTAAGCGGACACATTCAATTATGCTGCTGATTCAAAGGATCTGTAAGTTTATGGATAGGATGAGTGGAGGTTTTGAGTTGCTGCACCAGGTCCAATGAATTTATCAGCTCATAACAAGAGCATCCGGAACTGAGCAAGTCCTTAAAAAGCTTCGTCCTGAACTAGGTTTCCCGGGACGTAAAACATAGGGATAAGAACCCCCACGGGGCTCTCCGGCCACAACCCTCTTCGGAAGGTTCGGATCCCACCGATCCTCGCGATGCCTTCCCCGGGATCTGCCTGGGCGTGGTACAAGGAAATGAGGGGGTACTTCCCTCCCAAGGGACTAGGAAGTACGTGGCTGGTCGCGCTTCCGCGTCTTACGGGAATTAATCCCAGCCACTATATTTTTCCAGGCATGGGAGCTGCCTGTACCCCTTGTGCACCGGGGTTCCTGCGGAAGCGCAGGGTGAGGCTCCAACCCGAGCCCAAGGGCCTTGTTATCGGGGTTGTCCCAGCCACTATATTTTTCCAGTTCAGGACTTGATTTTAATGCAATGTAAGTTTATTTAAGCAGACACATTCAATTATGCTGCTGATTCAAAGGACCTGTAAGTTTATGGATAGGATGAGTGGAGGTTTTGAGTTGCTGCACCAGTCCAATGAATTTATCAGCTCATAACAAGAGCATCCCACACCCCCCAAAAAAAAAAAAAAAAAGCGCTAAATCACAGTGGTTTCCTGGTTTGTGGATTAAAAACGTTGAAGCTGAGATGACAGGGTGTAATGCCCATGTGTTGGGTTTCGGTTGCAACTTTGTTCTCTATAAGTTTGTTTTCAATGGGTATTAGGTTGTGCGATGCATGCAGGCCTGGTAGGAGCATTATCTTGTTGAGAAATTTTGTTGAACAATTGGTGGGTAAATATTTGCTAATTTCTTTGTGCTCAGCCACGTTTTTGAAGTATCTCCTTGTGCTCTGCCTCTCTCTGTTTAATTGTGAAGTATCCCACTTTTCAAGTTGCTAGTTTGCTGGGGTGAGCCTTGCAACAAGTAATTATCTAGTTGATTACTGGCTTACGTATCAGTCCTAGGTGATTGTATTGGGCAACTAAATAAGGGGATTCTCAGTGTTTTTACATGAATTTCTTGGTCTAGTACCATAATTATTGAATATGTGTGACATTGTTGATTTAGCGGATGCACTATCTTGCAAATGATTTTTTAGGATCGACACTATTACCTGTCAACGTTAACTTTCTGCAGGTAATAAATTATTCAAGTTGGCGAGATTTGGAAGAATTGCTTAAAAGATGTGCTTCTGGAACTCTTTAATGAATGAAGGTTGGCGTTTATATTCCTGTGCAAGTTTAATGGTGCTTATGTGTAAACAAAGAATGGGTAATAAGCAAAAAGTTAACTTGAGATATCCTTTCTGGCAGGGTGCTTGTATTTACTTATGAAGTGAAATTAATTAACATCAGTGAGCATTCAGCGCCCAAGTAGTACAAAGTGAGTTTCCAGCAGTTAGCATTGTCACTTTCTCTCAAAAGAAAATAAAAGGAGATAGCAAACTCAATAGGTTGTTGAAAGATTACTTGGTAACTTAAAGGAAGCATTTACCTAAGATTAGTTATCAATAATTATCTCCCTGATCCATGAAGTCAATGTAAGATCTTGTGATGTTGCATCCTATCAAGAACACTGATTGGAAGTTCTCATAGGAAAATAATGCACAAAGCAATGTGGATAAGCTGGACATTGTGATACTATCTAGTGTGGAGG
Source organism: Eucalyptus virginea (assembly GCA_014182375.1). Lineage (NCBI taxonomy): Eukaryota > Viridiplantae > Streptophyta > Magnoliopsida > Myrtales > Myrtaceae > Eucalyptus > Eucalyptus virginea. The sequence goes on along the minus strand of CM024516.1, from coordinate 14,654,294 downwards.
TACTAGCAAAATCTTTGATGTACTTTTACAAGATGAACCCTCCCTTTGGAGTTGAAGTAAACATGTGTGAGTGAGGATTGAAATATAGAGATCCTTAGTCTGTGATGACAGAGAAAAGGCATATTGTTTAAGTTTAGTTTTATTTTGTTTTTTCATCTTTTCAGGGTTTAGTGAAGTCAGTAATTGGTGCTCCACTTTGTTTTTATTCTGTTTAGTAGATTTGTTTTAGGATTTGAGTTCTCTTGTATAGGGATGAATTCTTTTTGTTTAGATGGATAGGAATTTCCTTGGTGCCTTACTTATTATACCTTTTAAACAGCAAAGAAACCAGGGAGAAAAGAAATTGAGATTGGGTGCCGGACGAGTGATTCAAAGTACTAATCAACTAAAGATGAACAATAAGTATGGCCTGTACCTCTCCATTGCAATAAGGGTTTGCTGTAGTTTCTCCCTTGCATGAACGCAGCACGTGTTCGGTTTGCTGGTGGCGAAAGGAATATTAAACAAGCAAGAGGGATTATTGCATTCGGTCGTCTACCGAATAATTGGGGCATGAGCTTTTGTCTTCCCAGCTCAAAGCACTCTGTGCCTTCCTTGTCAAGTGATTAAGTCATAATTATTTGGTGACACTGATACTTGGATATTCATATCTGTGAAGTTGTCTTTCCTGTATGTGGTTGCTCCCAAACTTTCTTGTACCAAAGGAAGTATCTTTCACTCCTTTGTTATGAGCGAATTGGATTGTCGAGATTAACTGATGTCCAGGTATTTGCCTTTCCATCTCTGCTTTGGGTTGATAAGCAAGTGGAAATTTTACTCTTCATTGATTGCATTTCATTGTTATGCTATGCTGAATGCCGAGAAGTTCCTCTGGAATAGTCAGAGCATTATGACTGGTGGCTATTTATTCATACCAGATTTTTACCTTCGCAATTGTTATTAGGATTGCTATCAGGATAGGAGGCGATTAAAAAAGATACAAGTTGGACACATCGACAATCATTCCCAGTTTGGATTAGGAGTAAGATCATTGGAGATGTAGAATTGGATTCCTAATCCCAGTCCCAAATATCCTACTTTGCCTATTTAATTAGGACTCAACCTCTTAATAAATCAAATTAGGCCCCAGTTCTTGTCGTGCATGACCCATTTTGCATCTGAAACAATATCTGAAGGCTGAACCTTCTAATTGGGGCTAACTTTGGGGATTGAACTATGAGGGAATCATAAATGAAATTGAGGTGTTGCCCTCGTCCTTAATTAGATTGGATGGAAGATTTAATTAGTGGTTGTGGCAAGGCTGAAGATACTTTCTATACGAGACTTGGGAAAGTCCATATGCTTTCACCGGATTAAGAATAACCTTTTATTGCTGGAGTTGGAAGTGAGCTCTACTTTCGTGAGAGCTTGGGTTGCGGTATATGGGAGGTCTCGCTGTTTCTCCACAACCAAAGAGTGCAGCACAAAGCCATCACCTATGTATGGCAACCATTTCTTCTTCTTTGGGGACGGAATTCTTTTTTACGTCATAGCATGTAGCTCTTTACCTTGTCTATTTCTTTTACCCTCCTCTCTTCTTCTTTTCAATGCCATCATCTGGTTTTGCTTTCATTTTGTTTTCTTCTTTACTTTTGCCATCATCAGCAGTGCAAAGTCCAATGATTATTGATCCAAAGTGTGGTCCAGTTTCAGTCATTTGGGATCGATCTTAACAACCGTTACCTTAAGGGTTTTATTTTTATGGAATCACACTTTAGTGATTGCCTCCCATATGTCTACTGATTAGATCTTATACTGTCGTTTTGTGTAGACATAATATGCCATGATGTATGAATATATGAAAAACGAATGTCATTGGCATATCTATATGGGCATTGGCTCTTGGCAATCTCTAGAAATGCAAGAACTCAGGCCTTGTACTCATGCTGTTTGCAAGTCTTTTCAATTGGCTGGGATCCTCCTGATTTTATTTGTATTGCACCTTGCTATTACCCCTTTTAGTTCCTTTTTCTCACTCTATTTTCTTTCTACAATAATTTTTCTTGCTGTTAATCAGGTAGTTCAACTGAAAGTTTTAATTGTGTTCTAGACATAAGCAAGTAATGAATTAATTAGATGGTGACATTCGCGTTGCTACTCTCTTATAAACAGGTTGCAGCAATGGAGAAGCAGGCTATGAAATATATTGACCTGACACCTGATCTTGAGACCAAGATTGAGCTTATTGAGACCCTTAACTCTGTTGCTGCTGGGAAGGTGAAAATGTGAAATCAAACTCTATTGGGGGTTCATGAGCAATTTGTTTTGGTTTCAGGGATTCTATAGCTAATTTCATTATGCAGCTATATGTCGAAATTGAGAGAGCACAGTTGATAAAGATTCTTACAAAAAGTAAAGCAAGGACAGGATCTTATAGCAGAAGCTGCTGATTTGATACCAGAAATTGCAGTAACTGGTATTTAGGTTGTGGTTCAAGCCATGGCTTTATTCATCTGTCACATTCTCTTTTTCCTTTCTATCTTTATCGCAACTCTGATGTTAGAGATGTACTTAATGGATTTGAACACACATCTTACCTCGAAGGGGAAACCCAGAGCAGTGGGTACCATTGAAGCTCTTTCATATGAAGCTTTGTCAAGTCTTCACTGATTGTTTTAAGGCACAGCTGTTCATTCTGTGATTTAACTTGTTGCAAGTTCTAAGGAAAATCTGCTGGTACTTAGTTCAGTCACCACGTGATGATAATGCAGTCAAGCCTTCTTAATGCCGCTTTAGAAGACAAAAATCTCTCAGAAATCCCCCAATTCAGGTACATCTTTGAATTGTTTCTAGGTATTTAATTGTACATTTTGTTGCAATATCTCAATAATCTGCCATAGAATGTGGTTGGCCGTGCCTTTGTTGTTTTAACGCAGGTTGTAGCATAAACAATTGGTCACAATGGAGGTTATCCAATTAACCGCTCTTTGGAGTACTTTCAGAGATGAATTTGAGAATGAGAAAAACATGCTCAAAGCCACACTTTTTGAGAAGGCAGCAGAAGATCTTAGACGGAGAATAAGGGCGCGTTTGGTAACGATTATGTTCCTGGAACTGATTCGACCGAAATGATTATTTCGATTCTCGCTCCTGAACCGATTCTCGAGTAAAAAAAACGCATTTGGTAACAAATAAAATTTCGATTCGGAATAGAAAAAGAATATAAACCCGTTTGGTAACTATATAAAATTTCTATTCCAATTCTTTTTTAATTACCTTTTAGATTAAAATAAATTTGATATTGAATTTTCATAAAACCATTCACGATTAATTATATTTTTATACTAAGTAATAAAAATATTAACTAATCAATTTTTATTATATAGTAAATAATAAACCATAGTATAAACTATACTAATATCCCTACAATATGTAATAAATAAAAATACTAAATTATAACGTAAAATTAAATATGTATTCTATATACAACAAATATATATTTCATACTAGGAAGAAATAAAAATAAAATATAGAAATAAAACTTTTTTGATTCGGCACTTTTGATTCTTTTTTTTTGATTCTCGGACGGAGAATCATATTTTTCTGATTCTGAATTCTTGTCCAAAACTGATTCTGGGAGTAAATTTGTTCCCAGAATCAGTTTTGGACAAAAAATTTACCAAACGCGATTCTGTTCCCAAACTGATTCTGGGAACAAAAAATCAGAATCAGGCACTGTTTGGATGGTTGCCAAACAGGGCCTAAGCGAACATGTAATTACAGAACTTTGTCATTTTTTCTTGATTTTTTCTAATCATCATTCAAATGAGATTTTCTCTATTTTCTGCAGAATATTATTGTCGTTTTGAAGTGTTACTCGAGGATTACCTTGAAGAAACTTGCATAGCTGTTATGCCTCGGCATCCGGGTTGATTATGTTAAACATTTATTTATATTCTTTATCAATGTCATTCTTTGACCGATTGCCTAGACCCCTCATTTAACCCCGAGCAGCCCTCTCGCCCCAATACGTGCGGGGTATGGTTCTTTGGACTGGGATACAAGTTCCAAAAAAGTGAAAAAGAGGTTTTGGTGCATTGAAGACCAAGGCTTGTCTTGAGGTTGAGAATGTTGTCCTTGTAGTTTTATTCTGTGAACATTGCACACTATGCTTAGTCAACTTCTTCTCATAAAATTTGTTATAGCTATAAGTGTCGATGTCTGGCATTGCGAAACCATTCTTGTCCAGTGGAGCCTAAAATTTTGATGCTGCTTTAGAAGTGGGGGAGGAGCTCTGCTATGTCTCACCATTTCCAGCATTAAAAAAGTATGTCTTGTGATTAGTGCTTTCTTAATGTGCTCAGAAATTCTATGCAGCTAAATCACTCAACGAAAGGAACTCTGTGTTTGGGGTTCTGTTACTGCTGTTGTTGAGAGCTTTAATTATTAACATGCCTTGATCTATTAAATCAGCACTATCATCTGCTAGAGGGACTGCATAATAGTAATTATACAAGCCTGTATGATATTCAATCAGCATGACCTGTTAGTTCTATGACCATTTTAGGAAGCTGAGAAGCACCTCTCTAAAATGGTTGTTTCCAAGTCCCTGGTGGGAAAGATAGACCTGCTGATGGGAGTTGTTTGTTTCCAGATGACAAAGGAGAGCAATGATACTTGAACTCGGGCTACAAATTTGGAAAAGCTCCTCAATCTTGTTGAGGAAATCTGCCACCAAATCCACAAGCAAACTATGGTTCCTAAGGCTGCTTTGAGAGCTTGAAGATGTTCATAGTTGAATGAATGATCTCCCCTTGAGCCCCCCTCTCTCTTACCAAAACAGAGGAGCTGAAGAATGTGGTTTCATGTTGTCTCTGAAATGGGGACTAAAGATGTCATAGAACTCTCGTGTAGTTGTCTTAAATTTGATTGCATATCTCGCAGGTGGACCAGATCTGGGCCTTGTTTTGGACTGAAATGATACACTGAATACACTTTCTGCAAAGGAATATATTTTGGTCTTTTCATCGTTCCTCTTCCCCCCTCCTTACAATTCAAGATTTTTGGGCTCTCAGGGTACAGAACTTGTACAAATGGAATTAGTATCAGAACAAGATGCGCACTCTTTACAGCAGAAGTGCTGTAACTTTTGTCTTCCAGCTCAATGCACTCTTCTCCATCCTCATCAAGGGATATTAAAGGAGTCAAAATCATTTGATTACACTGATACTTGGATACTCATACATGCTAAGTCGTTTTTCCTGTATATAGTTGCTCCCAAACTTTCTTGTACTAAAGGAAGTATCTTACACTCCTTTGTTAGGAGCGAATTGGATAAATGAGATTAAACTATGTCCAGGTATTTGTCTTTTCATCTCTGCTTTTGGGTGATAAGCTGGTGGAAATATTGCTCTTCATTCATGGCAGTCATTGTTATGCTATGTTGAATGCTGATAAGTTCCGCTGGATTAGTTAGAGCATTATGACTAGTGGCTAATTATGATACATATACCAGATCTTTACCTTCACTATTGTTATTAAGATTGCTATCTATATACCATGCAGTTAAAAAGATGGAATTTGGTCACATCAAAAATCATTCCCAGTTGAGATTAGGAGTAGAATCATTGGAGATGTAGAATGGGATTCCTAATCCCAGTCCCAAAATCCTACCTTGCCTATTTAATTAGGAGTCAATCTCATAGTAAACCAAATTGGGTCTTAGTTCTCACTGTGCATGACCCATTGCACATCTAAAAAAATACCTAAAGGCCAAACCTGCTAATTAGGGCTAACTTTGGCAATTGAACTGCGAGGGGATTATAAGTGAGAATGAGGTGTTGCCCTCATCCTGAATTAGATGGGATGGAAGATTTAATTAGCGCTTGTGGAAAGGTTCAATATACTTTCTATACCGACTTGGGACAATCCACAAGCTGTTTGGTGGAGTAAGAATAGCCTTCATGAGAGCTTGGGTTGGGGCAAATGGAAGGTCTGCTGTGCCTCCACAAACAGCAATGCAGCCCATTGCCAACACCTTTCTACGGCAACTATCTCTTCTGGCTAGGGATGAAATTCTTTTTGATTGCCTAGTATATAGCTCTTTACCTTGTCTATTTCTTTCATCCTCCTGTTTTCTTCTTTTCACCGCCATCATCCGGTTTCGTGTTTGTTTACTTGTCTTCTCTACTTTTGCCCCGATGCTTCTCTAGTTAACTTTCTTTATGAGGTACAAGAGCTTCTTCAAGATGTGCTTCGCCGTAGTGATAATCGTGCTTTTGTCTTCTCGCTTTTGAGCTTCATTCCCTCTTTTCAAAGATAACATACAGGTGTTAGTACAGAAAATAGATTAGGAATCTATCACTTTAGCCCTTAACTTTCTGTAGAGTCTTATGATCATTGATCCAAAGTATGGTCCAATATCAAGCATTTAGGATCAATCTTAACAACCTTTACCTTAAGGGTTAGATTTTATATTGCAGGGATTGTCTCCCTCATGTGTACTGATTAGATCATGAACTGTCATTTTGTGTAGCTGTGACATGCTATCTATGTATAACTATCTAAAAAACGAATGTGCTTGGCACATCAACATGGGAGTTGGCTCTAGGCAATCTGTTGGGATGCAAGATCTTTGTCCTGGTGCTTGTGCTCTAGAATCTAGTATGGTGGAATCCTCTAGAATCTAGTATTGTGGGATCCTCTTCAGTTTCTCACCTTGTGTTTCTGGATTGTCTCCCATGATTGGCCCAAATTTTTACTGCTTGTACTCATGTATGACTCACATTACTTTTTTTTCATGTCTATTTCAGGATACATTTCATGATATGTTCTTTATAGGGATATCATGGTACTTGAGCTGTTTGCAAGTTTTCAATTGGCTGGGATCCTCTTCATAAAGATACCCGTATTTGTATTGCACCTTCTTTTGTCCCTTTTGGTACCTTTTTTGACCATATTTTCATTCTAGAGTGACAAATTTTCTGTGCTGTTAATCAAATAATTCAAATCAAACTTTTAATTGTGATCCAGACATTATCAAGTCATTGACTTGATTGGATAGTGACCTAAATGTTGCTGGTTTATCAACAGGTGTGACAGCAATGGCGCAGCGAGCTATGCAATACGTTGACCGTACACCTGATCTTGAGACCAAGATAGAGCTTATTAAGACACTTAAACTCTGTCATCGCTGGGAAGGTGATTTTGTGAAATCAAACTCTACTGCAGCTTTTGTTGATGAGCAATCTGTTTTTGTTTTGTGGTTTCTATAGCTGGTTTTGTTATACAGATATATGTCGAAATTGAGAGAGGACAGTTGATCAAGAAACTAGCAAAATGAAGGAAGAACGGGGTCTTATAGAAGAAGCTGCTGATTTGATGCGATAAATTGCAGTTATTGGAAGTTGACTTCTATATTAGTCACTAATTTTGTAATTGGTTTTTCATTGTCCAACATTCCTATGATGGGCTTAATTTGCAGGTAGAAACTTTTGGAACAATGGCAGAGGTGGAGAAAATTGCATTTATCCTTGAACAAGTATGGGTTTTTTGTATGTCTTTCAGCCGTTATGCACTATTGCTATAATTGGTTTTCTGATCGATGGATTTTGCAGGTTCATTTGTAATTAGATCGCCAGGATTATGTTCAAGCACAGATCCTTTCCAGGAAGATCAGCCACCAAGTCTCTGAGGCGGATCCTTCTGAAGAGAAGAAAAATCCTAAAGCAAGTGAAAATATTGTGGAAGAACCGCCAATTGATATTCCGTCACGTCTGGAGTTGAAACGGATATGCTACAAACTCATGTTTCAGTAAGTTGTTTTTTTCTTTTTCTAATATCGTGTCCACTATCTTTTCACTAAAAAAATTTTGGCTATCAAGTACTACCTCGTATTGAGATTGTTACTCAGACCATGAATTTGCATGGCTTTATTTGTCTGGCACACACTCCTATTGGTTTCTAGCTTTACCACAAACTCTAAATTTAAGATGTACTTAATGGATTTGAGCACCCATCTCAGTTTACCTCACATAACAATGATTTCCTTGAGATTTGTCCATAAGGTGATGTATGAGATTCCGTGAGGGAAGAGAAACCCAGAGCAGTGGATACCAGTGAAGCTCTTTCTGATGAAGTTTTGTTTTCACTGAGTTTGTTACTTAAGGCACAGCTGCTCATTCTGTGATTTGATGAAGTGCATGTTCTAAGGAAAATCTGTTGGTACTTAGTTCTGTGGCCACATGATCCCGTGCAGTCAAGCCTTCTTAATGCCACTTTAGAAGAAAGATATCTATCAAAAATTCCCCCATACAAGTACATCTTTGAATTGTTCTAGATAACTGGTTGTGCATCTTCTTGCAGAATTTGGTCGACTGTGCCCTTGATATTTTTAACATAGCTTGCGGATGAAACGATTGGTCTCAATGGAGGTTATCCGATGGACTGCTCTTTGGAGTACTTTCAAAGATGAATTTGAGAATGGGGAAAAATATGCTCGGAGGTGCACTTACGCAGCAGATAATCATAGACAGAACGAGGGTGTAATTACAGAACTCTCTTGGTTTTCTTCTTTTGATTGGACAGGTGTGACTCATTCTATTTTTCTGCAGAATATTTCTATCATTTCGAAGTTGTACTTGAGGGTCACATTGACGAGAGTTGCAGAGGTGTTATATGCCTCGACGTCTGGATGTAATTATGTTGACAATTTGTTTATATTCTTTATCATTGTAAAATCTTTAGGAATGAATGCCTGGACCCTCATTTAACCGTGATCAGGCTCTCCGCCTTTGATCCCTGATTGAGGCATGGTCGCTGGACTATGATACAAGGTCCAAAAATGTGGAAAAGAAGTTTTGGTGCCTTGAAAACCGAAGGCTTGTCATGGATTGAGAATGTTGTCTTAGTAGTTTTGTTCCGTAAACATTTCCGACCGATATTTGTGTGCGTAAGCACAGGTGCTTACACTTGGCTTAGTCAACTCCTGCTCATTAATTTGTTGTAGCTATGAGTGTCACAGTCTAGTATTATGAAATCACTTCTGTCACAAAGCTAAGTAGAGAACCTGCGGCAAATAGCAAGAGAGAAAGAAGGAAGAGAGGAGAAATAGAGAGGAGAGGTAGAGAGGAGAAGAAGAGAGAAAGAAAGAGAACGTAAAGTAAGAAGGGACTCTAGGTTTCTGTATAACAGAAGTCCTATACACATTATGTTTATATTGAACATAAATTATATATGACCATAATGCCCTTATTTGTGTAACAATGTATAAAACCCAAAAAATAAAAATAACTCTCTTAAAGCAACGTAACAATCTTTTGTCCCATGGAGCCTGAAATTCTAATACCCTTTAGAAGGGTGGGAGAAGCCTTGCTACACTGCTAAAATAGCTGAGCAAGCTTTTTCTAAGAGTATTAACACTCATTATTTCTTGAGTTACAAAAGTATATCTCACTATTAGAGATTTCTTAAAGTGCTCAAATATCTATGTAGCTAAATTACTCATGGAAAAGAGCTTTCTTTCTTGGGTTCCCCATAATCCAATAGAGAGACCACATTATTGTAATTATACACACTTGTATTATATTTTATCAGGATGACCTATTAGTTTTGTCTTAACATTTTAGGAAGCTGAGAATCATCTCTCAGAAATGGTTGTTTCCAAGTCCCCGGTGGCAAAGATAGACTGGCCAATGGGAATTGCTATTTCCAGATAACAAAGGACAGCAACGACATCTTGAGCTCGTGAGTAACAAATTTGGAGAAACTCCTCAATCTTGTCAAGAAGAACCACCAAATACTTAAGGAAACCATGGTTCACAAGGCTGCTTTGAGAGCTTGAAGATGTCTTAGTTGACCGAATTATCTATTTTGCCTTGAGCCTCCCTCTCTCTCGCCGAGAGAGAGAAGCTAAAAAATGTTGTTTCATATTGTGCTCTAAAGTGGGGACTAAATGTATTCATTTTAAAACTCTCGTGCAACTGGCTTAAATTTTGATTGCATATTTTGCAAGTGGACCAAATCGGGGCCTTGTTTCAGATTGAAATGATATATTGAATACACTTTCGGCATTGGAATGTGTGTTGGTCTTTTCATCTTTTCCTCTGTCCCCCCTCCTTTTAATTGAAGATTTGTAGACTTTTACAATGGCACAAGTTTCAACACGTGATACTCGTTAGGACTGAAATGAGCACCTTGTTACCAAATTCAATTTTTTTCCGATACATGTATTTTTTTGACATCGGGCATCACACTAGCTCTTTATAGCAAAGGCTAATGAATGCTATTTTTCACTTCATTTCACATTTGAATATCATCTTCAGTGGAGAGAGCCTATTTTTTTTAGACCTAATCTTAGCTGTTGGAAACTATAGAAGCTTGTTTGTAGCGAGTTTTGTTTCAATAAGATAACTTGCACTTTTTATCTCCTTTTTTTTTTTGGTCGAAAAAGAACTTATATTATATTAGAGATTAATACAAGCTGAAACGTCTGAAGAGAGAATATTAAGGAAACTAGGCGGAGGAAAGAGGAGCTAGTTTGTTGGTGGGCCTTGATCCCAGTGGGCTTTTGCAGCCCAACCAGCTGCTAGGTTAGCCGTTCGCCGAATGTGTCGAAGCGAAAGGTGAGGGCATTGCGGAAGAAGATCGCCAAGAATCGCGAAGAGATGACTCTCCTTCCATGGCGGCTTCTGTTTCGTCCGAACGATCTCCACCAACTGCAAGCAATCAGATTCAATCACAAAATGCTGAAGATGGAGTCCCTTTTGGATGATCCGTTGGAGAGCAGATATAAGGGCATAGATCTCGGCTTGGAATGCCGACTGAGCAGGCACAGATCGGGTAAGCACATCCGTCAAAATTCCTCTGATGTCTCTGTAAATGCAAGCAATGGATCCTTTCTCCGATGCTGGGCGAAAAGCCCCATCAATATTACACTTGATAAAACCCTCCGCTGGTGGATTCCATCCGTGCCCTAGACCGATCTGTGTGTTTTGAATCATTTGTGGCGAGGGTTGGATGACCTTGAAGATGGTACATTGGGAAAGGGCTTCATTGACAACTAGGAGAGAATCCAGCGGAGTCTGACGAAAAACAGCATTATTACGATGTCTCCATATCTCCCACAGAATATTAGCAATCGCTTCGAAATCCGGAGACGCTTGAGGGTTAGAAACACGGTCTACAAGCCAAGCATCAAATCTGCGAACTGAGGTAGGAGATATACTGACTCTGATTTCTTCATGATTCCAGATGTCATGAGTCCAAGGGCAAAAGAAAAACAGATGCTCTATTGTTTCTGGGATAGAATTATGGCAGAGAGTACAATAGGGATGCGGGATGATATGTCACTGGTAAAGATTATGTTTGGTTGCTAATGCATTTTTGCAAGCTAACCATAGAAAAACCTTAAGCTTGGGAACTGTATGCATATTCCAAATTTTCCTCCATAACAGGGGCGGGTTAGTATAAGAGGATGATGGGGTATGAATTATTTGCTGAGATTGTGTAGATAGATAATGATGACAACTCTTCACTGAGTAGGTACCAGAAGGTGTCTCTGTCCAAACAAGTTGATCGTGATGGAGAGATGGATTGATAGGAGTGTTGAGAATGGCTGTACTAACCTGGACATCGAAGAATGAAGTAACACAAGAAGACTTCCATTCAGAATGTTGGGAATCAATGAGATCGGCAACTAGTTCTGGATCTCCGTCCGCAAGTAAGCCTCCTATCTGACCTTGAGGTAACCAATTATCTGTTCTAATGTGAATCTGCGACCCATCCCCGACTAACCAACGTAATTTAGGAGTAATCACGTCTCGACCTTTCAATAAACTCTGCCACCCCCAAGAAGGACGATGTCCTGAAGTAGCAGTTTGGAAGGAGGAATATCTAAAGTATAAACCTTTAAAGAGCCGACTCCAGATAGCTTGAGGTTGCTGAAAAAGCCTCCAAGCTTGCTTTCCAAGCATAGATTTGTTAAAGTTAATTAAATCTCGAAATCTCATCCCCCCTGAAGCTTTTGAAAGCTTTAATTCTGACCAGTTTTTCCAGTGAATGCCTGATTGACTATTGTGCTTGCTCCACCAAAATGCTGAGATCTTCTTTTCTATCAATCTGCAGAGAGACAACGGAAGCTTGAAGATTGACATGGCATACTGCGGTAAGGCCTGTATTACTGATTTCAGTAAGATTTCCTTGCCACTTTTCGATAAAAATTGTTCTCGCCAACCTACTAACTTAGCATTTACTCTTGCCAGGATCCAGGAGAACATTTCCTTCTTGGATCGGCCCCAATCCGAAGGGATGCCCAGGTATTTTCCATACTTACTGAGAATAAGTACCCTGAGTTCTTGTGCTATGTTCTGTTGTAGAGAATTAGGACAGTATTTACTAAAGAACACACCAGATTTGTTCCGATTTATGAGCTGGCCTGTGGCGAAACAATATTGGTTTAGGAGGTTAGCAAGATTATGACATTCAGAAAGTGTGGCTCGGAGGAAAAATACTGAATCATCAGCAAAAAATAGGTGAGATAAGATAGGATAGTCTCTATTGAATTGAACCCCCTTAATATGACCTATATCCACAGCTTGAGTGATAGAGGCAGATAGGGCATTGGCTAGTAAAATGAAGAGGTATGGAGAGAGGGGATCACCTTGGCGCAGCCCTCTAGTTGGCTTAAAGTAAGGGAGTTGTTCACCATTAAATCGAATGCTAAAGGAGACTGTAGTAACACAAGCCATTACCTGAGTAACCCAACTGTCGTGAAAGCCCAAATGTTTCAAATAGGCTTCTAAAAAGTCCCATTCAACCCTATCGTAGGCTTTCTGCATATCTGTTTTTAGCATAAGATTAAAACGTTTCTTGCATGCTCGCACTTTAAATTGATGCATGACTTCTTGCACCACCATAATGTTGTCCTGAATCTGTCGGTTGCTAATAAAAGCTGCTTGCTCTTTGGAGATCAAAGTAGATAACCATGGTTTAAGTCTATTGGCCATAATCTTTGAAATGATCTTGTAAGCGAAGTTACAAAGACTTATGGGATGGTACTGTTCAATACTTTCTAGATGCTGAACTTTAGGGATTAGAGCAATAATCGTTTTGTTTAGTCTTGTAGGCATACTACCTGTATCGAAAAAGTCTTGAACTGTTTGAATAACGGATGATTTTATAACATTCCAGTGATGCCGATAGAAGAGTCCAGGAAGGCCATCAGGACCAAGAGACTTCGAAGCTCCCAATTGACAAGTTGCTTGGTAAATCTCCTCTTCTGTTACCCGACTCATCAAGTGGTTATTCATTTCAGGTGTTACCACTGGCGGACATTGCTCTAAGAAAGGTCAAAAATCCCGATAGCCCACAGATCTATATAGCTGAGAGAAGAATCCCTGAGTAAGTTCTTTTAGCTGTTCTGGTTCTCTAATCCACTGGTGGTTAGTGTCTACAAGCATAGTAATTCGATTGCGTTGTCGTCGTTGCATAGTATAGGCATGAAAAAACTTTGAATTATGATCTCCCCATTTCAACCAATGAATACGAGAACGCATAGCCAAGAATTGTTCCTCTTGAGTCCATAGTTTATGAATTTCACATCTGATAGCATTAGCGTGCTCTTTGTCCCCTCTCTGATAGGATGGTCGATTGATAATTGTCTGCAGTTGACATTGCAAGTGAGAGATGCGTTGATGACAATTGCTGAACCTGGTTCTGCTCCAGCTGGTTAATCGGATAGCAACTGCCTGTAACTTGGAAAAGCAATGAGGTGCTACTGTTGTCCCATGCCTTTGTAACTATGTCGTGACACTCATTATCTTGATTCCATAAAGCTTCGTAGTGAAACATCTTTGCACGTCTGACAGATGGGGGACGAGCTTGCAGCAACAAAGGACAGTGATCCGAGCCAACAGGAGGTAGAGCATATACTTCTGCAGAAGGGTAAGACGTCAGCCAGAACAAAACACCCGATCAATCTTCTCCTTTACCATATCATCCCCTTCACGGTTATTGGACCAGGTAAATTCGCAGCCTTTACTTTGTAGTTCTAGAAGGGCACAATCATTAATTACATTCCGAAAAGAGGTCATTCGCGAAGTGGATGCAGGTCTCTTGCCCCACTTTTTATCTCCTTAAGAGACGTAGTTTTCTATAAGTTGATACTTTGATAGAGACAATTTGTCGTGATGTCATTTCTTTATAAACTTTCAATCACTGGAATAGGTTTTAATGTTCATTGTCCAATACTTTTAACATTACTCTCAACTCTTGGCATATGCGTGGGTAATACACTGAGAAGCTTGAAATATTGGTGAAAAGCTCCAAGTTACGAATGAATACCATGTGACGTATCTCTGTCTCTTTGAGAGGTTGGTTGACTTGATAAATGTGGAAAGTTAAAGACTGACAAATGGTTCCTTTTTTTTTTCTTTGGTAAATAATGATTCCTATTTGCTTCCAAGGGATTTAATTCATTGGTGTATGAACTTAGAACAATCACTTACATTATCTACCATTGTCCTTGCGAATTTCACCTACTCCAAAGTAGCATCTTTTGATATCTCACCCGATCAATAGACGATGCCAAATGAAGTTATATTTAAATAATCCATTTTCAATCTACTGTCTATGTTTTCCAGTGGCAACTTAGGATTACCACGTTTTCCCATTAATCTTGACATTTGATTGATTACATCAATAAGTTGTTGTCCTAAACCCCCTTCCTTTACCAGAGAAGATGTTAAGCATTTTAACAGAAGCGGGAAAAGGGTGACTTCTATGGAACCATCGAGTAGTTTTGAACTATAATTTATCCTTTTGTAGATATCTTAAATGTAGTAAGTATTAGATGAATGGCAACCCCTTATGGAAGAACGAGAAGCAAATCAAGTGAAAAGTTCTTAATTCTTCACTCTGAAAGCTAATTACCTAATTAATGCCGGGTTGTAGAGCTTTGGATGCTTCATTTGTTTTCACGTTTTTCAAGTCAAGTGTACAAAGGGGCTCATGTTGAATACGACAATCCAAAATTTGCATCAACGCGGAGTTGTTTATGAACGTCATGTTTAATGCATTTTCCAATTTTACACTTGAGTGGATAGAAGAGTCATCTCAAGTAAGAAATTTCTAAACAAGTCAAATTCAAGACGACCATTCATAATCCTGTTTATTAGCAATAAGTAACTCTGTTTTGCCGTTAGGATGTATAAATCATTGCCACCCCTGGGAACATTTAGGTTCAACAACGGTGTAGATCGAGTTCTAAGTCTCAAAGTCATTATTAGTTTGAGTTTAAGTGGATTGTAAAATTTATGTGAAGGAATTCGAAAAGTACACTTGTAAGAATGACCAAGGCGGAGAGAATAACAGGGGCTAAATAAATAAATAAAAATGGTTTGAACGGACCAAAATGTTTTAGACATTTGGACCATAAGCTTGATTGACGTCTTTCCTTAATAATTTATTTGGATCTTAAGCAGAAGCTGTAATTGTGTTCATCTACAGCCAGAAACTTATCGATGGACGTAAGCGATCACGGACTCATTTTTTGTGGTTGCTTTTTCCGCGTACTTTCAAATTCCAAGCTTCTCAAGACTACCTTGGAAAAAAAGGGACAAAAAAGATAGAGGAAAATTAGTAACTCGAAATGCATGTCAATATTAGGTGTCAAATATTTATTTGATCTAACACTGCGTATGTTTGGAGATTATTACACTGGTAGATAAGTATTACACAAACTCAAATCGGTGTGACCGCTATTAATAGTGACAATAAAAGCTCGCTTGAAGTGGCATAATACAAGGTAATATTAGAACTGGGTTAGGATGTCTGGGCGTCTGATTATTATTGGTAGGTCTGTTTCTCAACACCAATTGATACTAATTGAAACAAGATCTTCAACTAATGAACTCAAATAGTGGCATTGGTATAACTCTTTTTTGGTATTTGATTCTATTAACTATTTATCCAACAATAATACAAAATCAAGGTAATGCATTTCAAGCATTCTGCACGTCTCAAATTAAAGGAATTTATTCAAATCTTCTCGATGGACATGTGATGGTGATTGTACAATGTGGACTCCGAGCAACAAGATTTTACCCATGTATTAAAACTTTCAACGCCAAATTACTTTGAAATGTGTGTATGATACAACTTAATGGATTTTCTTTTCTTTCTATTTTTGGGATAGTGAATTAAGGGTGTGCAACAAGAATCGTCCGAATCCAAAACCAATCTGACTAGCCGATTCTGAGTAATTTCCAATGGCACTAGTTCGGTTTCTAGTTTCGTAAAATTGGAGCCGATGATGGACGGTCTAATTTCCAATTCTATGGTGGGAATTGGACCACCTAGACTGGACCAACTTTTTCATATAAAAAAAAAAAAAAAACATATTTTATTCATATTCTTCACCTCCATGGAGTCTCTACCTCCATAGGTAGGGCTATTCTCCTACCCAGCGCAGAGGCACGTGCTTCCGCACCTGGACGGTGGACCTCCGCCATCCCGGCCTCCCAAAGCGGACTCGCCCTCACCGTGTTCGTTTTGAGCTTTGAAAATTAGACCATTGTCATCTCCGTTTTCGAACTTCCGACCTGTTTACCGATTGGGTTTGCGTGTCCATGATCTGTTCTCTCTTTTACCCGTACGAAGCGGTAATGTCTTCGGGCAGTGGAGCTCTGGCACTTAAAATAGACATCTTTTGCCTCAAAGTACGTGTCTCCCACAGAAAGAGACGTTGGCTCTTTGCTTCAGATTCGCTCTCCCCAGATTGTCCTCCCTCTGTGCCCACATTTACATCGGTGCTTTATACCTTACTCCATGAAAAATATAATCGGAAAAATAGAATCTCGCGCTATTGATCGAAAAGACGTTCCTGACAAAGATAGAAACGTAATTAGCTGAAAATGTTCCGGAGTTTTTAAATCACCGGCGGCCGGTGTGTACTTGCTTCGATATCTAAACCCTCTCCGCGCCCCCAAACTCCCGCCAGACATCGAGGACGTCTGCGAAATCGGCCATTTCGACAACGTCCCCATCATCTCCACCCTCCACTTCCCCCTCGCCCGGTGGTACGCCTCCCACCCGAACCCTCCGTTGGCCTTCCTCTCTAACTTATTCCTTGAGTTGATCATCCACTAATTCCGTTGGACCTCTCGAGGACTAGTTGATCCGATTTTAGGATCAGATGATCCGGTTCTCAATTCTATAAATGAGAAATCAATCCTCCTAAACTAATTTTCAATTTTTAAGTGAAATTAGACTCAACTGAGAACCGATCACCTTTATAGGGAACATATTAGATTTCCTTTTTTAAATGACGATCCGTGTTATAATGTTCAATTTTGTTACTCGTAAGGTTTCGGTACTACAATAATGAGGTGCGGTTAGTCAATCACATATTAAGCCATTGAACTTTTTTATATACTCTAGTCATTTCAAGTTCTAAAGAAGCTTATGATTGTGTTAAAGAGAAAAATACATGTTAGTGGAGAACCTGTTGGCCGAGAATGTCAACATGAAATAAAAATTTCAACCCAAAATGAAATTAAAGGGCAAATGACATCACTGAATTATTATTCCAATGTGGAGAACCTGTAGGCCGAGAGTAAAGAATAAAATTTATGTGAAATGTAAAAAAAAATATTATTATTAATTTAAGGAGAGAAATAAAAGTATGAGTGGGGAGGCGATGACTAGATGATCTTTATGTATAATGTATTACAGAGAAATCTAGTTTGAGAAATTGGTTTTCGGAGATATTTGTTTTAACAGTTAATTTTCTACGGGAATCTCTTTTGACATAAAAATAAAAATAAAAAGGTCAAATTGTAGATTGAAAATAACGAAATTCTCTTATTGGAATACTTATTGGAATATTTGAACATTTACTAATACTAAGGTTTGTTTATTTCACGGAAAATAATTTTTAGAAAAATATTTTTCAGATTTTCTGATATTTATTTTGTGAAAAATGAATTAGTTAAAGAATACGTTTTCCATTATTGGAAAAACACATTCAAAAGTAGGAAAAAATTTCCATAAGTTTTTATACCTCACTTTCTTTCACCAAATTAATTTTCATTTTATTTTTTTATATTTTTAAAAATCGAATTTTTTTTTTTTTTTCTTTCATTTTCTTCTTCTTCCTTGGATTTGGCTAGGCGCCGACCACGACGGTTGCTGGGCAACTGGCCACAAGGAGCTAGAGCCTTGCCACAGGTCGATGAGGCTTGCGCTCGCTTGATATCGTGAACTTGAACCCCACTAGATCTGAGCATCCGAGGGAGGCTCGAGCCTCATTGAAGGTTGTTAGAGCCTCGCTAACATGGTCAATGATCGGCCAATGAAGAAGAAGAAGAAAAAAATAATTAAGTGAATCAATTTTTTAAAAACTATGATAAATACTTATTAAAAGAAAAATAATAAAATAAATGAAAATAGATTTTAAAATAAATTATAAAAATATTTAAAATGGGCGCATTGAGGGAAAGTTTTTTTTTTTTTTACCAAACAACAAAAAATAATTTCTAATTTATTTTCAGATTTTAGCCGAACGGCAAAAATATGGTTATTTTCCTGAAAAATGGCTTTTTAGCCAATGTTTTTCCAAAAATGCTATACTTTTTATTAAACGAACGGAGCCTTAAGAGGATGTAAGTATTGCTCATTAGTTTTTTTTTTTTTTTTAATTTTTTTCTTATTAATAGAATGAGCAAGTCAAGTCGAGCTAGATCTCAAACTTCAATCAAAGCCCTTAGTTGTTCTCTTCATAAAAGCAGGTTGTCTCGTCGGGAGCAAAAGTATAGGAGGTCATATTCATGAGGTTGATTTACAGAGTTGTACGTGTACATGCTTGAAGCTTTACAGAGTTGTACATGTACATGTATATAATCACAAAGTTTTGCTTGTTTCAATTGGGGCATTGCTTGTTTCAATTGGGGCATATATGATATGGCATTAACATGTATTCTTAGATATAAACCCAAGATTCTGCCCACTCGAGAGGAGCCAACTATAATGCTTTGTGAATCCGTAAAAAGAAAAAAAAAGAAGCCAACGTAATAATGTCATTTACATAATAAGATGAATTTAATATTACGCCGTAACTCAATTAGTTATTGATTGTGCAAACAAGATCTTTGTAATCATTTGACGTACCTGAGTAAGGACAAATAAAACCTCCCCTATTTACTATCAATGGATTGTGAGGTATCACAATAATTCGATGCCCATATATAATAGATTTTATGGTCATTGTTAATATATCACATACCCTAATATGCTCGTAGGCTTGTATCTTTATTCAAATTGGGACGTGGCGTTTCACCCAAGCCTAGTCTTTCGTAAAATGTGTGCATCTAATCTTCAATTGACCTTAAGCAGCAACAACAAGATTAACTTTATGAATGAATTTGGTGGTCGTCTGCTGATTTTTCTGATAAAATAAGTTTCTTCCTCACAATTATGTGCTAATACACGTACCGTCATCATTGGTCCTTCATAATATCATAAAAATCGGATCGGTCATTAACCCTGTACATTCATCGTGGAAAGACACAGGAGGCATTATCACAATCTAATAAATTATTAAACTAGTCGGTGAAGAATATGCTTTACCAACCAGGGGCATCGGTTTTGTTTAAAAAAAAAAAAAAAAAAAACCGGGGGCATCAGTATTGCTGATTGGTTTTCTTTTCTATTTTTTAATAATTTGAAAAGGCTAGTGGGGTCAAGAAGTCCATCACGCAATAGGCAGGCTCCACGTAGTACGCAACTTCCTGCGGAATTTACGCCTGCGATAATTGACCTTTGCTTTTTATTTTCTAATTGTTTTATTAATAGAAAAAGCAAGTCGTGCTCGCTTCCAAACAAAACGCCTGCGTGGGCTCTAAGCACCCTCCGCAGGATGCTGTGGAAATTAACTCTTGCAATAATTGCCCTCTCCGTGCAGCATGAATCGTAACGTTCGATCAGTTGAAGAGTCTTGGACCGTGGAGTAGCAAGAACTCAGCATCATTCAAGCACGCACGTTAAGGTTGGGGGCGGGTAACTCAACGTCGAAGGTTGAGAATCGGGGGAGATCGCAGCAGTGGGTGGATTGTTGTTGTTCGAGCACTCTTCAGGTAATCTACGGCTCCTTTAGCCTCTCCTCTTCTCACTTTCCTGCTTTGATTGCTCTGTTTTCCTCTGACGTGTTCTGAATTGAGTTTTATTTATTTATTATTGCAATTTCCAGATCTGGGATTCCATCTCCTTCTTCTTTGGAGACTCTGCTCTATCAATTCCTTTTACTGGCTTTGCATTAGAATATGAAAAGGAAAGAACCCACTCATTCAGAAGATCCAATCGACGAGGCGTCTTCCTCATCCACCTCTCCACATGTAGATGAGTACGAAGGCGGAACCGAAACGCCGAAAGAAAATGAGTGCCAAGTGTTCTTGAGCTTTAGAGGAAAAGATACTGGCAAAGGCTTCACTGATTATCTCTATACTAGCCTTGTTGATGCAGGAGTTCGTGTGTTCAGAGACGACAATGAGCTTCGTGTTGGTACAGAAATTGGTTCGGAGCTTCTCTGCACCATTATGCAGTCTAAGATCTCGATCCCTATTATCTCCAAGAACTACGCATCCAGTAAATGGTGCCTTCGTGAGCTGGCTCAAATGTTGAAGTGCAAGAGAAGCAAGGGGCAAATAGTGTTGCCCATATTTTACAAAGTGGAACCCTTGCAGTTGCGACATCTTACAGAGAGATGGCGAGATGCTATCAATGCACATAATGAGAATTCGGATGAAATGGTTGTGAAGGAATGGGAAGAAGCGCTCAAAGAAGTCGGTTCCATGCTAGGATGTGAATCAGAGAAAATTGACAATGGGTATATCATTCTCCACCAAAAAACTGTTTACTTTCTCTAACTAGATCTTACCTGAAAAAGAATATAGATATTGCTATCATATATTTAAACTTATACTGTTATCTGGCAGGCATGAAGGAGCATTGGTTAAAATTGTTGTCAGAAAAGTTATGAGTGAGTTAAAAGGACTTTTTCTCTTAATTGTTCCTGCACAGTTGGTGGGTATTGATGATCGTGTGGAATGGATCATGGGCAACATAGATGGTGAATTCATTAATACTAGTCTTATTGGAATTTATGGAATGGGCGGTATCGGTAAAACAATTCTTGCAAAGGTATTATACAACAAACTCTCTGGTCATTTTGAGTACCATAGCTTCGTGGCAGATATTCGCGAAACATCTCGGAGAAAGGGTATTGAATGCATACAAAAGCAGCTTATTTCTGATATTCTTAGAAGTCAAGATGAAGTGTCTAATGTCGACGAAGGAATTGGTGTCATCAAATCTCAATTTACAAGTAAGAAAATCCTCGTTCTCCTTGATGATGTGGATGATAATACTCACTTGAATGCTTTGATTGGAGACGGTAGATGGTTTAAAGCAGGAAGTATAATCATCATCACAACTAGAGACAAGAGAGTTCTTAATGAGGCTAAGACAATCCATATGTATCAACTCAACGAGTTACCCTTGGATCAATCATTGATGTTATTTAGTAGACATGCATTTGGAAAGGATTCTCCTCCGAGTGATTATGAGTTAATCTCTTGTGATATCGTATCTACTACTGGGGGGCTTCCCTTGGCTCTTGAAGTTATTGGTTCATTCTTGTGTGGAAAGACAAAAGAAGTATGGATGGAAACCTTAAATAAATTAAGAAACGTGCCCCATAGAAAAGTGCAAGAGAAGTTGCGGATAAGTTATGATGCATTAGATTATGAAGAGCAACAAATATTTTTGGATATTGCATGTTTTTTTATTGGATCATCTAAAAAACCTCCAACTTATATGTGGGATTCCTGTGGCTTCTTCCCAAGGAAGGGGATAGATATATTGAGCCATATGTCTCTAATTAAAATTGACAAAGATGGCAATCTAATGATGCATGATCAATTAAGAGATTTTGGAAGGGAAATTGTTCGTTTAGAAAATCAAAAGAAGCCTCAAAAGCGTAGCAGATTATGGATTCAAGAAGCCATAGATGTGCTTGACAGCAACAAGCTAAGAATTTTCTGTACTTGTCTTAGTGAATGTGAATTCATCTTCTCTTTCTGGTTTGAGATTAAAATTATTGCCGGTCTTGAGTCCACAGAACTTGCCATTCCTACCAGCGAAAGAGCTCTTTCAGTTCATTGCTGTTCTTGCCTGATTGTAGGACATAATTGAGGAGCAATTTCTTGTTTATCGATGATTGATATATATCTTTACTTGATAATATCGTGACGAGATTACTCCTTTGCTAACTTCAACGCAACAACGAATTACAAAAAATAATGTTTGACAGAGCACTTTCACCTGACATCTATAAATTGTTGGGGCCATGATTTTCCCACTAATTTGTTTGATGCAAATGTTTGATTTTGCATCCTTCTTCTGATTTCTTGTGAGGTCTTCTCATTCTTTTTTCTTTTCTAATATTGACTTCTTATGGGTTGTTTGATATGGTAAATGAGACCTCCATTCATTTGTGATGATTGGCTGTCCTGGTTCCTATATTTTTGAAGTTGGGTTAAGTACGAATTTTGTCCCCTAAGTATTACGGTTTGTGTGATTTGGTCTCCTATCCTTTTTCGTCAATTGTTAGTTAATGATTAACACTGTCAAGTCGCTGATGTGGCTTTCGTATTTATTTATGATATAAGTGTAACCGTGTAACAGAACCCTCTATACATGATTGATTTTTGTTCTACAGACTTTTCATGATAGAGGATAATTTTACTCTATGAATGCTAATACTTCAAAACGAAGTGTCTGATCCAGGCATTTGACTTCTTATGAGTTCTGGTATCATAAATGAGACCATCCATTTGTGACGATTTAGCTATCTTGGTTCCTGTGTTTGTTTAAGTTGGGCTAAGTGTATCCCTTAGGTATTATTGGTTGTGCAATTTAGTCCCCCATCTATTTATGTTTTTGCTGAATATAGTCCTCTTTCACTTTTTTGTGCAATCGAGTCATTTGTGGTCAATCACTGGTTGACACCACCAATTTGTTGATGTGGCGTCTGTATTTAGTTATGATACATGAGCAACCATGCAATATAACCCTTTAAACATACATTATTTGTGTTGTATAGACTTTTCATAATAGTTGATAGCTTCTTTTTATATATGGCAGGGTTGGTAGATGCATTTGAACGGTTAGAGTTGTATTGGTTCGCATATACATGATGGGATTAAAGGAAGTGTTATTTCACATATAAAGGGCATTAATTTTGATAAATATATTTTAGTATATCCATGGAGAGAGGCCTTCTGTTGTAGTTGCAGATGGATGCAAATTTTGGAAATTTAGAAGGTGCAAATTGTGAAGGGCATAGTTGGAAGAGGAAAAAGTTTGTGAACAACCGCTTGAGCTTTGCATCCTTACATAGATTAGATAAATAATATGCAACTACAACCTTTCATTTCACAAAAATCAAAGTGAGAAGCCTACGCCATAGTAGTATGACAGCAAATTGAAATCAATGCATTTTATTTTATATCAATTGGTGTCATCTCATCATTCAAAACTTATGGTCCACAATGTTTCCAAGCTGCAGGGCACCAAAAAGATCGAGGCCCTTTCTCTTGGCAAATGTAGTGAGGGAAAAAGATACGCAGCTGAACAATTTAAAGAATTGACCAACTTGAGGTTCCTTCAAGTGGATGGTGCTAATTTCACTGGAGATTTCCAAAGCTTACTTCCTGAGTTAAGATGGCTTCAGTGGAACCGCTGTCCCTCGGATTTCGTTGCGGTCAACTTTCATCCAAAGAAATTAGTTGTACTCGATCTGTCAAATAGTGCAATTTCGGAGCATTGGGAAGGATGGGATCCGCTCAAGGTAAGACTTAAAGAAGGCATTGAAGTATTTTTTAACATGACATTTTTTTCTTTGTACATTTGAAAATTGATTTTCACAATTAAATTAGCCGTTTCTCTTTAATTTGATACTACTGAACGAAAACATGGTGCCCAGTGATTACATCTCTCTTCCATTTGGACTTGTCATATGCTTTTTTGATATTATAAGTTGCTTATGTCTAATCGGAAAATATCTCTTTTGAAATTTTATTCGAAAATAAATGTAGTTAGCACTTGTACACTCTAATATTCTTTTGCAATCGATGTGCTTAGAAAACATTTATCTATTGATGTGG
Source organism: Eucalyptus virginea (assembly GCA_014182375.1). Taxonomy (NCBI): domain Eukaryota; kingdom Viridiplantae; phylum Streptophyta; class Magnoliopsida; order Myrtales; family Myrtaceae; genus Eucalyptus; species Eucalyptus virginea. Next base: position 14,630,097 of record CM024516.1, on the reverse strand, counting down.
CCAAACATTACTTAAAGAGGCATTTAAAATTAAATAAGACAACCGCGAAGGAGTAGAGGAGCACGGGTAACTTTTGAGGAATTCTAAAAGGTCGAAAACATAAGGAGTAGCAACAAATCACAGGTTGCGATAGTCCACTTACACTGACGTACCATTTCTTTCTTCCAGATGGCGACTGAGCTCAAAGTTCTCAACCTCAAGAAGTGTAAATTTTTGAAAAGAACTCCCAACTTGTCCACTTTCAAAAGGTTGGAGATTTTGACTCTTTTTGATTGTGAGAATCTAGAAGAGCTTCATCCTTCTATTGGAAAATTGGCATCATTGATCGAGCTGGACTTAACAGATTGTATATCGATTATGAAATTACCCGAAAGCATTTGGAATCTACGAAATCTGAGGGTCTTGGATATTAGTGGCACTTACATAACAGAATTGCCTGATGCCATTGGGATGTTGGCAAAACTCCAAAAGTTACGTGCTTGGGTTTGCAAACTGGAGGGAGTATCTAGTAATATATGCAAACTGACTTCGCTAGAGGAGCTCTACGTTGGTTATTGTGAGAAGCTTCAAGAATTACCAGAACTGCCCTCCGGCTTAACCTATCTGCCCTCCAGCTTAACCTATCTGGTGATCGCCTGGCAGGGGCAGTCTTTGCCCCATCTTTCCCAGCTAACCCGTCTCAAGTATCTATGTCTTTCCCATTGTCATCGGCTTGAATGTGTCCCAGAGCTTCCCATTGGACTCTCAGAGCTTCGTATTGCAAGGTGCGGAAAATTGAAAGCCTTTACGAATTTGTCGGACTTGAAACACTTGCGAGAATTCAGTATTTTTGAAAGCCCATCTCTCGAAGGATCGCCCGACGTGTCGAATTTTAGGCGTACGCAGATGAGTGAACTTGGCTTTAAAGAGTCCCGGGATTCTCTTCGCTTACGATTCAGGCGTTAGCAGACCTCAAGAGCTACGAGGGGCAGAAGAGAAGGAGGGCTGGACGTCCATGGAATCTCTCTCTCTCTCTCTCTCTCTCTCTCTCTCTCTCTCTCTCTCTCTCTACTAGTCAGTCGCCATTCGCACCGCCCATCCACCGCAGGTAGGCGGGCAGGTCGATCGGCGCGGCGGAGATGATGACAGCGACGGCGACGAGGCGGCGCCACGGCTGGCAATGCCCTCTCCATCCGCTCCAGGTAAACGCACGCACGTGTCTCTCCAGCTTTCCTGCAGTCTCTCAGCGTCGCTCCGACGTGCGAGCTCATCGATTGTCCGGATTGCAGATTTTAGTTTGCTCAGTAGTAGGTAGCGCGGTAGTTTCGGCAGCAATCGGGTAGGCGGTTGGAGCTGGAAGTCGCGCCGGCTGCCAAGGTTCTGTCGAGATTTGGTGAGATTCGTCGAGTTGCTGGAATTGATGAAGGTCACGAGCTTAGGTTCGCTGTTTTGAGCTAAGGCTAGCACGTACTGCTTAGTCAAATTCCTGCATTGGCGACGTTGTGAAAGCTCTGAATCAGCTACGATTGGATGATCGATCAATTGCATTTGATTATAAATGAGAATGAGGTGTTGCCCTCATCCTGAATGAGATTGGATGGAAGATTTAATCGGTGGTTGTGGCAAGACTGAATATACTTTCTATACAGACTTGGGAGAATCCATAGGAATAACCTTTTATTAGTGGAGTTGGAAGTGAGATCTACCTTCATGAGAGCTTGGATTGGGGTAAAGGAAAGGTCTGCTGTGTGTCCATAGATAGCAATGCAGCACAATACCAACACCTTTGTGCTGCAGCCATCTTTTCTGGTTGGGGACAGAATTCTTTTTTACATGGTAGCACATACCTCTTTACCTTTTTCTAATTTTTTTCATCCTCCTGTCTTCTTCTTTTCATTGCCATTATCTGGTTTTGCGTTTGTTTTATTCTCTTCTTTACTCATGCCCCAGATGCTTCTCTAGTTGACTTTCTCTAATAGGCATGAGAGTTTCTTGAGTGATATGCTTCTGCTGTGGTGATGCTATTGCTTTTATCTTCTACTTTTGAACTTCATTCCTTTTTTTCAAAGATAACATACAGGTGTTAGTGCTAAAGAAAAGATAAAGAATCTAACACTTTAGACCTTAATTTTCTGTAGTCTTATGATCATCGATCCAAAGTCCAATTTCAATCATTTTGGGATCAATCTTAACAACCTTTACCTTAAGGGTTAAATTTTATACTGCAGGGATTGCCTCCCATGTTTGTACTGATTAGATCTTATACTATTGTTTTGTGTAGTTGTAATATGCCATCATGTACGACTATTTGAAAAACGAATCTCATTGGCATATCTATATGGGTATTGGTTCTGGGCAATCTCTAGAGATGCTAGAACTCAGGCCTGGTGCTCATGCTGTTTGCAAGTTTTTTCAATTGGCTGGGATCCTCATGATTGTTTTTGTATTGCACCTTGCTATTACCCCTTTAATTCCTTTTTTTACTCTATTTTCTTCCTAGATGAATAATTTTTCTTGTTGTTAATCAGATAGTTCGACTGAAAGTCATAATTGTGCTTTAGAGATAATCCAGTAATGAATTAATTTGATGGTGACACTTAACTCTGTTGCTGCTGGGAAGGTGAAAATGTGAAATCAAACTCTATTGCAGCTCATGTTCATGAGCAATCTGTTTTGGTTTCGTGGTTTCTAGAGCTAGTTTCATTATGTAGCTATATGTCAAAATTGAGAGAGTGCGGTTGATAAAGAAACAGGCAAAAAGCAAAGGCATAAGGTTTTATAGCAGAAGCTGCTGATTTAAGACAAGAAATTGCAGGAGCTAGAAGTTGAATTCTGGTGTCTTTGATCTTGCAATTGGTTTTTCCTTGTCCAACATTATGAGTGATTTGAATTGCTGTGGAAAATTTTGGAGCATTGGCAAATACAGAGAAAATTGCCTTTATCCTTGAACATGTATGGGATTTTTGTATTGCTTTTAGCCATTTATGCTCTCTTACTATGATCGATTTTTTGATGGATGGTTTTGCAGGTTCTGTTAAGCTTAGATCGCCAGGACTATGTCCATGCACAGATCCAGAAAATCAGCCCCCTGGTGTTTGATGCAGATCCTTCCAAAGAGAAGAAAAAGCCTAAAGAAGGGGAAAGTATTGTGGAAGAAGCGCCAGCTGATATTCTATCACTTCTGGAGCTGAGACGGATATAATAAGAACCCACAATATGGTGAATTGGTGCTTTACTTATTTACTATTTTTAACTAGAATTTTTTTGCTGATCAAGCGCTACCTGGTATTGAGGTTGTGGTTCAAGCCATGGTTTTATCCATCTGTCGCATTCTCTTTTTCCTTTCTTTCTTTATTGCAAACTCTGATGTTAGAAATGTACTTAATGGATTTGAACACACATCTTACCTCGCATTCATGTGGTCAATGATGTAATTATTACTCTCATTACAATGGTTTGCTATATGGCGATAGTGAGATTCCATCAGCGAAGGGGAAACCCGGAGAATACCAGTGAAGCTTTTTCATATGAGGCTTTGTCAAGTCTTCCCTGACTTTTTCAAGGCACGGCTGTTCATTACGTGATTTAATTAGTCGCAGGTTCTAAGGAAAATCTGCTGGTACTTAGTTCGATCACCACATGATCGGTTGCAGTCAAGCCTTTGTAATACTTTAGAAGCTAAAGATGTCTCAGAAATTCCCCATATCAGGTACATCTTTGAATTGTTTCTAGTATTTGGTTCTACGTTTTCTTGCGATAGGTTGATAAGCTGCGATAGAATTTGGTTGGCCGTGCCTTTGTTATTTTAACGCAGTTTGCAGTTGAAACAATTGGTCACAATGGAGGTTATCCAATTAACTGCTCTTTGGAGTAATTTCAGAGATAAATTTGAGAATGAGAAAACCATGCTCGAAGGTGCACTTGTTGAGAAGGCAGCAGAAGATCTTAGATAGAGAATACACAAACATGTAATTACAGAACTTTGTCATTTTTTTCCTTGCTTTCTTTGTATCATCATGCTGATGCGACTTACTCTATTTTCTGCAGAATATTATTGTTGTTTTGAAGTATTACTTGAGGATTACCTTGAGGAAACTTGCATAGCTGTGCCTCAGCATCCAGGTTGATTATGTTGAACATTTATTTATTTCTCTTATCAATGTCAATCTTTATGACTGATTGCCTAGACCCCTCATTTAACCCTGGGCAGTCTCTCTGCCCCTGATACCTGTAGGTTATGGTTTCTGGACTTGGATACAAGTTCCAAAAAAGTGGAAAAGAGGTTTTGGTGCCTTGAAGGCCAAGGCTTGTCTTGAGGTTGAGAATGTTGTGCTTCTAGTTTTTTTCTATGAATATTTCAGACCAATATATATGCATACACACTATGCTTAGTCAACTTCTCATAAAATTTGTCGTAGCTATCAGTGTCAATGTCTGGCATTGTGAAACCATTTCTTGTCCCATGGAGCCTGAAATTCTGATGTGCTTTAGAAGTGTGGGAGGAGTTCTGTTATGACTCACCATTTCCAGTGTTACAAAAGTATATCTTGTGATTAGAGCTTTCTTAATTTGCTCAGAAATCTATGTAGCTGAATCACTCAACGAAAGGAACTCTGTTTTTGGGGTTCTGTTACCACTGTTGTAGAGAGCTTTAATCATTCATATGCCTCAATCTATTAAATCAACACTATCATCTGCTAGAGAGACAGCATAATAGTAATTATACAAGCCTGTATGATATTCTATTAGCATGACCGGTTAGTTCTATGACCATTTTGGGAAGCTGAAAAGCATCTCTCCAAAATGCATGTTTCCAAAGCCCTAGTAGGAAAGATAGACCTGCCGATGGGAGTTGTCTGTTTCCAGACAACAAAGGAGCACAATGATACCTTGAACTCGTGGGCCACAGATTTGGAAAAGCTCCTTGATCTTATTGAGGAAAGCTACCACCAAATCCACAAGCAAACTATGGTTCATATGGCTGCTTTGAGAGCTTGGAGATGTTCTTAGTTGAATGAATGAGCTCTCTTCCCTTGAGCCTCCCTCTTTCTTACCAAAAGAGAGAAGCTGAAGAGTGTGGTTTCACGTTGTCCTCTGAAGTGGGGACTAAAGATATCATAGAACTATCGTGTAGCTGTCTTAAATTTGATAGCATATTTTGCAGGTGGACCAGATCTGGGCCTTGTTTTGGACTGAAATGATACAGAATACACTTTCTGCATAGGAATATATTTTGGTCTTTTCATCTTTCCTCTTCCCCCTCCTCGTAATTGAAGATTTTTGGACTCTCAGGGTCCAGAACTTGTAACAATTGAATTGGTATCAGAACAAGATGTGCACTCGTTACAACAAAAGCGCGCGCCTTGTTACTAAATTCTGCTTCTCTTTACAAATTTTGCTGGTGTTACTGTTTTTCTAACATCAGGGATAACATTAGCTCTCAAAAGTATAGGTGAATAAATGTTATTTTGTATTTCATTTCACATTTGAATTTTGTTTTCAGCAGAGAGCCTGTTTCCTTTGGACTTAATCTTGACCGTTGGCTGTTCTAGAAACCTCCGTTTAGGGAGCTTATATATTGTCAATAGACTTGGCTTTTCTCCATAATGATGTTGTGATGTCATTTCAAAAAGACACTATTGTGATATCATTTCTCTTTGAACTTTTCAGTCACCGGAATGTGTTTCGATGTCAACTAGTTGACATTTCTCTCAACTCTTGGCATGTATGTGAGTAATAATACAGTAAGAAGCTTGAAATATTGAGGATAATGTGTTTGTTTTACAACTCTGTTAAGATTTGGACTTAATGGAAGTTCTCTTTACATATTTGATTCCCATTTTCATTTTACTATTGATGCTTCCAAGTGGCAACTTACGACGATTTCTTCGTCTAATTTGTTTCCGATTTTATCTTATGGCTGGCAAAATATAGAAACCATCACATTTTGCTTATTAATCTTGACATTTGATTGATTTCATCAATCGGTCGTTGTCTCAAATCCCCTTTCTTTACAAGAGAAGATGCTGAGGGTTTAAACATTGGGTCTCATAGCAAAGTGGGGCAAGGATGACTCCTATAGAAACCATCATATGGTACCCGAACTTTTATTTGATTCATGGGACATATTTAATTGATGAATGAAAGATTATTATTTTTTTGTTTGGGGGGGAGGTGGAAGGAATTAGGAATTCAAATTGTTTGTGCTGGTAGTAGGTGTCAAATATTTATTTGATTTAACATTGCTCATGATTAGATAGTAAATTGATAGATAAGCATCACTATTAATACCAAAATTTTGGTGGCCCAATTAGTTGTTTATTGCATGAAAAAATTAGGGGTTAATTTTTAATACCTAAGCGAAAATATTAGAATTAAATTGCATAACATATAGCTTTAGGAGCATTTATTATTTGGTTTATTTTTTTATTGTATTTGCATTGGACCAGTGATGGATGGATTCAAATTGATGGTTCTGAGCTTTAATTTAGCGAGTTTGTCCAAGCACATTATTCTTTGAGTGACCGAAATCATGTGTGCCACGTTAGTACTTTCATATTATTGCCAATATTTGATCATTGATACTCAGCAATAATCCCTGGGGTAGATGTGCGTACGTGCATTTTGGAAAATTCGGTCAAGATTATGGAATGTGAGAAGAGAAGTTGTGGGAGGTGTGGAGCCCAATAGAGAGGGAGGCGATTTCTCCGGAGGTCAGCAGCAAGCTCTGGCACTCGTCCAAGCCACGCCTCGTGCCCGACGCGGCACTGCCCGTCTCCTTGCCGCTGCAGTTCATCATCTAATTTTGCCCTAGTCTGATCTGGGGAATTTCCGACAACGATGAAGCACCCCTCAGCGAGTCCTTTGCATGCCACAGCAGCCCCCGTGGTCTCTTGATTAATTCTTTGCAGGTTCCCGGCGAAATGACAAGCACTTGTCTAGCCCTTCGAGCGAACTACTGGCCAGGCCACCACGCTTCTGCTGTTGTCCCGTTTCTTTAAACCTGACACCGCCGCCTGCTGTTTTGTCTGTCATGCTCGACTGTTCTTTCACAGGCTGTCCAGAAAAAACCAACGCCCCTGCATCAATCCAAGCGAGTGCAAGACGGCTCCTGTAACGATGAATCTTCATCAACATTAGCGGATTTATTGATGCTTTATGAATAACGCTTTTTATAGGTTCCAGCTTTGGTGACGTATCAACCCAGCAAATCTCTGAGAAGCTTTGCAGCCCCTTAGCCGTGTTCACTCAAGTTCTCCGTAGAAGTGTGCTTTCGTGATCTAGGAAGTGAGTGAGTCATAGTGTTGTAAAAGGTACACGTTTTATAGAATCATCTACTGAGCTTTATGTAAGAGTAGCATCCTCTACAGACGGTAAAATCTCGAGGATTACTCAACCTTGTTGTGGGAGGACTAGGTTAAGTGGAAGTTCGATTCACTACAAATCTGTTTTGCATCTCTTCAATCTCTCTTAACTCCTTTATTGTCATTTGGATACAAGGTACTGCATCTGCGTGATAGTTTTCCTCCTATAGCAATACATGATCCACGTTCTTCTTGAAAAATAAAAATTAATTTTCTTAAAACAACCAATTCGCTCTCTTATACCAAGACACTATTGTACAAGTTTTACATGAAAAAGTTTCAATTTTCTTAAAATAATCAATTCACCCTCTCTCAACTGTTGCGTTAATCATATCATTAATCTCTTTATACTCTATTTGTGTTTGTTAATAAGAGCAATGAAAAACCTATCTCACTTACCAAAATGAATCTCTTAAATAACCCTTTCTGGATGACCATTTTAGTTAGTGGGAAATTACTAAACTCACAATATCCTATTCTTCTTGCCTAATTAAAGGGGACTCACATACCATCATTGACATTTAATGGCATTAGAATTTAATAATTATCTCCTCTAACATTATAAAGTACAATGAAAAAAAAAATTGAGGAAACCTCTTTGAAGCTTCTTGTAGTTGTAGCTACCGATTGAAAAGAACAATGCCTGTAGCTTAAAGAAAAGCTTCAACCTTCATAATGTTAGGACGGATTTTGGTTAACATGGAAATGCTTTAATTAAATAATGAATTTGTGTTCCAAAGTATCCAATCTCACATCATCAAAAAGATGGAAATTTGATCGGGCTGAACCTAGCTCTGGAGAATCAATAGGGTAGAGAATCGGAAAATATAAGCTGACCGCTTATATAAAATAGTCGGGCACAAGGTGCAAGCTGCTTGATTACTTGAAAAATGTCATGAAATTGAAATTGAAATTAGCTAGATGTCTAACATTTGAAAAAAAGTAGCACTTGAATAGATCGGTTATCATCCAAAAAAAAAAAAAAAAATCACATTCATTTCATCATATAAATAAGCAATGCAAGATAATAATTTCATCAGTAGGATTTGTGCAACCACATACATTCAATTTAACAATCAATATTTAGGTAATGACCTATATTCGATTTTTATTTTTAGCAAACATTTCCATTCCATAAATGAAGTGATATTCTATTAGTTCTTGTGAACAATTATCTAGATATAATTGCAATCTCTTTATGTAAAAACCCTCTTTTGAAAATCTTAAAAGTTTATTGGTTGATGTAGGACAAGTTGCAAATAGTTTCTTAGAATGAATCGATAAACAAATGAATAGAGTTTAGCACGGCATTCATCAAAGTGAATAAATAAAGGTCGGTCCGCTACAAGCAAGAGCTATAGACAATCTAGCGTAAATTATGTGGACAGGGATTTTTCATAGCAATGCCACGGGTTTTAATTATAGATACCGGTGAAGAGCAGATGCTGCTGAAGATGCATTTGTCCAAGTCTTTAAGTTAGCTTTGGAACTGTTCTTGTCAATCCTTCACAACCTTTACCGAAATTCACTACTCCATTCCCTTCCCTGTTTAGTCACGCCAATTTTCCCAAACTCCTCACTTGGCTCGTGCTTCACACTACTTTACCCTTCTGTTTTAGCATGCAATAACGTAATCGTGCTGTCCTGCTCGCTTCACCTTTCCATTACACTTCCCTGATGATTCCATTTATTAATGGAAAAGCAGGTCAAGTCAATCAAAGCACCTGTGTAGGGGGCACACACCTTCCGCATAATGCTAATGAAATTGTGCGTGCAATAACCCACCTACAGTGATTGCCCTTTGCGTTTTATTTTCTAATTGTTCTATTAATAGAAAAAGCAAGTCAAATTGAAGTCAAGTCATTGCTTTCGAAAAAGAGCGCCTTCGTAGGCTCTACGCCCCTCCCGCGCAATCCCGTGGAAATTATGCGTGCAATAATTGCCCGCATAGAGTGTTGCGATGTCATTTCTCTCTTAACTTCATCATCCTTTTTTTATTTTTTAATTCTATTCATCATCCGAAAATACTTGGGCGCACATCCATGTTTTGCATCATATCAACACTTGGTTACGGTAATACATCGTGATGTCATAAAACAATTTTATTTTACATTATATTCTCATTCTTAATTATTATGACATGTCGTAATACAGTACGTTGCAATATACGTACCATATATTCTCATATCTTTCACTTTTTTGCGACGATCTAGTATTGGCTTTAAACCTAACAATTTTATTATGCTCAATTGATAGTTGACACCAACAAAATTTTGATTGAACAGTTGATGACACAAATTAAATAGACGGATGACATTGAAACACTTGCATTGGATGGATGACAAGGGATATGGCATGATCGATGTGCGAAAACACAGATTCAAAAAATGGCCCCATCTTCCTCATAGTTTTTAGAGGCCCTGGAATCGATATTTCTTTCTTTCTATTTTCTGAATTTTTGCCCACACGATTCTGATGGCAAGAAAAGAAAAGCAATCAACAGCATGACTTTCGATGCACAATAGTCTTGTTAATTTTCAGACAAAAAAAAAATCTTATTAATTTCAACCATTGAAATTATAATCAATATGAGATTCACATAATTGGCTCTTCTAAATAAATACTTGAAGAGCAATTTTTACTTATATGCAAGAAAATAATTTTTATTTTTTATTTTTGATATACTAATTAGACATAATTAGTATTTTCATACGTGCTCATGCCTTTAGATTACAACAAAAATCATCGTCATTCATGGCTAATTCTTTCCAACTTGTCTTGTTACAGTTCCATCACCACAGAATAGCCTTATGATTTCTTCCTTGGGAATTTCGTACACAGAGAAAATAAATTATTTTATTTTTTATCCAGTAATACTTATTTGGGCCTGTTGGGAATATCGGATCCCTGAAAACGCGGATTCGACACTGAATCGAACCCCTAAATCAATGCGGAAGCGGAGCTCGGGAAATTCACGTATCACCGATCGTAAAGCACACCACGGATTCGAGCGTACCTTGTTAGCCACAGATTAGACACCAGCGCTGAAGATCGAGGAAGAAATTTTGATCCGATGATGTCAATTTGCCTTGAAGGGAGTAGAGCGTCGCCTTAAGCGTTTTGAGAGAAAGAGAGCGCGGGAAAAGGAACGTACGTACGTTCATTATGCCAACAGGTGCCATCTCTCTCTCTCTCTCCTCCCTTTTATACCTTCCCCCATCCACGGGCCCTATTCCCGTGGGCCGGGCTTTTGGGCCCAACTTGGGCGGACGGGCCTTAAGCCCATCTCATAAATCCATCATCTCCCACTCGCACATGGTGGTCCAAAACCAATATGGGCGGACAGGCCCTACTCATCCCCATCAGAGAAAAATCCATCATAGACTCTCACTTAACATGGTGGGCCGAACAAAATCCTCTTTTCCTCTCTTCAACATTCATACCGGTGAATAATCCGTGCGACCAAAGATACTTTGAGAGCTCGTTGCTATACATCTGTTAGGAATATATAGCAGCTCATAATGGGCATCACATCCTGAGTAGATTTAGTATGCAGTACCCTAGATCGATCAATCACATTTATATCTCTCTTGATCTCTTTTAAACAATGATATATTTATTGTATTCACAATTATGATTATTCCAAAGACAATCATAATTGGTTAACCGGTGAATACAAAACTACAATGTGATTCTCCAAAATCGATCTTCCTCTTCCTTCAAACTCTCAATTTCAATTCAGCTTGCTTTTCTAGAAATGCCCCATTAGATCGAATCAAACTCATGACCATTGGCAACATCCTAAGATAGCAAACACTAAATAGAAATCTTGAGAATAAGTAAGAGTCATGAGGGGACTCAAAAATTGAGGAACTCTTTTCCTCAAGAGTCTCACACGACATAAAAGTTGAGATCAAACTTTTGCCACTCTTATTGGTCGTCTCATGCATACGTAGTATGAAATACGTATTACGGTATTAACTCCTTTCCCATGGAGCGTATGTCTACACTTTTCAATACCGTACAGATGATAGTTCAGACGTACCCAATGTCTAACTTGAGTTCACCTATCTACTCATTCACAAAATTCATCAGAACTCACATCGGCATCTTAGACGGATAAAGTAAAATATGTGGGGTATTTTACTTTCGGACATCGTAAGAATTATGTCCTCATCTTAACACTCAGTTAAGGCGACATACGTGTTTTAAGCTTGAGCTCTCGATTATCACCTAGATAATAAGCTTAAAAACAGTCTCATCTCTATTTATCACACGGTAAACAGAGGCGATTACCCGTGTGAGTGGGCTAATCTTATATCTGTCCGACATACTTCTCAACTTAAAATAATGCACTGAGCATTAAGATGCATAAAGATCAAACAAAGATTCGTAGGCATTAATGATGAAAACACAAATTCATCAAATTGTGAACACTTAGGGAAATTACAATATTTAGTACATCAGTCTCTACGCAATCCTAGAGATTTCATATGGCCACAAAACACATCTCTAGGTATTGGTTTTGTCATAGGATCTGCTACCATTCTATGCGTAGTATGTACTCTAAGTTCACATCTTTTCGTGCAACCATATACTTTACAAAGTTATACTTGGTATCTATATGCTTGGTCTTGTCATGATATTTTGGATTTTTGGTGTACACTTTTGCTGCTCGGCTATCACAGTTAACCAACAATGCAGCACTTCCAATAACACCTAAATGATCCAAAAAATCTCTTAAGCCAAACACCTTCTTATACTGCTGCTGATAATACCACGAACTCAGTTTCCATCGTGGACAAGGCTATACACGTTTGTTTCTTACAGCTCCAACATATGGTGCCATCATTCGGTAAGAAAACAAATCCAGAGGTAGATTTCCTTTCATTTAAATCTCCTCCTCAATCAGTATCAGAATAGCCTTTGAGTTGCAGATCCCTTTCATTAATAACTCAGCGTATAATTAGCAGTCCCCTTTAGATACCACAGTATTCTTTTAACGGCCTTCCAATGTGCTTGACTTGGATTGGATTAGTATCTACTCACCATTCAAACTGCAAAACATATGTCAGGTCTTGTATACATCATAGCGTACATAAAGCTTCCAACAGCACTAGCATAAGGAACATGTTACATTTGTTCCTCCTCTTGTGGAGTCCTTGGACACAGTCTATAGCTCAATCCTTCACTTTTTGTAATAGGAGTGTCTATGGGTTTACAATCTTGAAATTTTAATTCCAAGAATGTATGCAACATCACCCATGTCTTTTATACCAAGTTGGAAGATAACAAATTCTTCACAGCATTAACATAACTCCATATTACTTCCGACAATTAGTATATCATCAACATATAATGATATGATCACAAATTGATCTTTGGATCTTTTGATATATATACAATAATTCTCATTAATCATTGTAAAGTCATATGCCATTATGGCATTATGAAAAACGTATATACCATTGTCTTGACGACTGCTTAAGGCCATATATCGACCCCCAAAGTCGACATATATTTTCTTCTTGGCCTTTCACTATGAAACGAGCAGGTTGTTTCATATATATTTCTTCCTCCAATTCTCCATTGAGGAAAGCAGTATTTACATCCATCTGATGTAACTCAAGATCCATACTAACCACTATTGCCAGAATAATGCGAATCGAGGTAAATCTCACTACAAGAAAAAATGTTTCTTCATAATCAATTCATTCCTGTTGATTATACCCCTTCGCCACAAGACGAGCCTTATGCCTTTCTATCGAGCCATCAGCCTTTCGCTTTATTTTGAGAACCCACTTGTTCCCAATAGCTTTGTGTCCTTTTGGAAGATCAACCAGTTCTTAAACTTGGTTTGATTTCATTGACTCAATTTCCTCTTCCATTGCATTAATCCATTTTTCCTTACTAGGGTAATCTAGAGCCTCATTAATATTTCTTGGCTCATCCTCATCTTGCGGAGCAATCATAAAAGTTTCACTTTCAATGTCAAAATGTCGATGGGGAATACTTTGGCAACTTGTTCGCCGTATGGGAGATTGTACACTTAGCACATCATTCCCCATTATGCTCCCACTTGGATTAGATAATGACGACGTCGTCTCATCATGTGGTTGCAATTGAGAATGAGTTGAATTCAATTCATCACTTCTCATATTACTCCCACTTGGACGAAATCCACTAACATCATTATCCTGATCCAAGGTCTCAAATAGGGAACAATCTTCCCTTATTTCGCCCTTTTTAGGAAATTCATCCTCTAAGAATGTGACATCTTGTGATTCAAATTCAGTTATACTCCCACTTTCCTGCTCACCTATGGACACATACCCTTTTGAGTGTTCCGAGTACCTTATGAAAATACTCTTTTTTTCTTTGGGACCCAATTTCCCAAACTTGTGAGAGGACTCATGTGTATAGGTAGCACAATCCCATGCCTTAAGAAAACTTAAGTCCGGTTTTCTACTTGTCCATAACTTATATGGAGTGGAAGCAAATGATTTGAAAGACACCCGGTTAAGTATATAGGCAGTAGTTAACAACGCATCACTCCAAAAAAGTGATAGGTAAGTTAGCATGTGCCATTATGGACCTAACCATTTCCAGTAGAGTTCTGTTTCTTCTCTCCGCAACATCATTTTGTCGATGAGTATATGGAATAGACAACTGTCTTTCTATTCATTTTTCATCACATAATTTTCTGAACTCATCAGATAAATATTCTCGACCTCGATCGGATCTAAATACTTTTATTTTCTTGTCTAATTGATTTTCTACCAAGTTCATAAACATTTTGAAACAACTTATGCTTCAGATTTATGAGAAATCAAATAGACATATCCGAATCGAGTAGAATCATCTATAAAAGTGATGAAATAAATAGCTCCCTGCCTTCCTCTCACATTCATTGAACCACAGACATCAGGATAGATTAAATGCAGAGGAAATTCAGCTCTTTTACCTTTTCAAAATGGTTTCCTTGTCATTTTCCCTATCAGGCAATGCTCACATATGGGCAAATCGACTTTTCGATGTTACCCAACAAGCCCTCTTTGGCTAGTCTATTCATATGTTGTTGGCCAATATGACCAAGCCTAGCATGCCACATAATCACATCATTATCATATGAAGTAGAAGATGTGAAACAAGGAAATAACAAATATTGACATCGCTACAGTCAACATATAGTACAATAAAACCATTCAGAAAGTGACCACAACAATAGTAGTTTGTATCCAAATACAAATCTACACCTCTATTATGGAAGTTCACATTAAAACCAAGCTTAACCAACATCAAAACAGACACTTAAATCTCGACGAATCTCTGTAGCATATAGAAAATCATGTAGGAACAAAAATGCGTCCACCACGCATGTTTGATTGGCAGGTGCCAATCCCTTTAACTTCAACTTTGAAGTTATTTTCCACATAGATCCATATAGTTCCAGTTGGTACTCGTCAAAATTCCACGAAGGATCCTCTATCCTTCCTTACATGGTCTGTCGCCCTTGAATTTACAGTCCACAAGGGATTGGATTCAACCAATCATACAGAACTTGACACATAAGCAAAGTTCTCAAATGTACAAAAGGTGTTTACCTTCTTTGGCTCACGACAGTCGCGAGCATAGTGACCCTTTTATCACAATTGTAACACCTCACTCTTGACATTTTCTTCACTTGAGAACGTCTTCCTCTCTTATGTTGGTTAACTCTTGATTTCTTGCAATAAGGACTTGATCCTTTGCATTCCCACATATTGAACAAATCAATATGCTTGCGCTTAGAGCTCAAAGCTCTTTCTGAGCTAGAACCAGCATTGCAAATGTCCATTTTTGGCTCAAATGCCGTTAGGTGGTCCTCTACTAGCTCAAGGTGGTGCACAGCATCCTCAAGATCTTCCATAATATGGTCAATAGCTTCTAGTGCTTCTTGCTTCTCCAGCACATATTGAATCTTCATATTCAATATTTCACAATTGTTGCCGTTCATATCAGCAATTACGTTCTTAGTTGCTGAAAGCATCGATCTGAACACATCAGACATATATGCACGAACAATTAATGCCTATCATTTATGCATCTACTTTTGCACAGACCCATCATATCAATAAACAATTTTAAGTAAGGTTTTAGAATCAAAATGTCACTATGTTTCCAATCATCCTCCAAAAATCCTCACTCAAAATTATTATTAATATAATTATCATATGCAAAATCAATTCTATGAAGCTACAAAAGCTTCTAAAACTACCCATAGCTAATTACCCACATCAACCAGCAATAACAGAAAGCATATAATAATTGACATCCAATTAAAATAACAATGCTTTCAAATAATACAATTATACATTACACTAAGCAATATATACATAAAAATATCAACATGGAAATAGATATTTACACTCATAAAACATTTCATAATTAATCTAAGAAATAATTAGGGAATGTCCCTTCTAATCTATCAGTCAAAACATCTGAGAAAACTGAAGGCACATTTGCCAACCATGGAAAAACTTTTGGAGAGCTTTTATGTCGCCACCAAGGCGCATTTACTCGCGCCATGTGGCGCTCAATCTAAGGGTTGAAGTTTTGGCCAACTCAATCCTATAGTACTCTCTTACAAAAGCTTCCACTAGCTCCCTATAACCCGGGACCACATTGACCTCCCATAGCCGATCTAACACTGCTTGCCATTCAGGTGGAAGAGTGTTCATTATAGTCGGCACCTTCTCAAAATCCGGCATAAGATAACCATTCCAGATGATTTCTTGTATTATCTGATTGACTCTGACCACATGTGATACTAAATTACTATCATGCCACCGATAATCAACTAACTCTGTCATCAGTCTCTTAAGTCTTGCATTTCCTTTGTCCGTTCTCGGGATTGCAGGTATCCTTGTATAACACATCATAGTTCCTGCAACAAATGCAGAACTAAAAAATGGATCACTTATAATCCATAATAAATATAAGGGAAAATACATAATTTTCCAAAATTCATGCAACAAATGCAGAATTAAAAATGGATTACTTATAACCCACATAGGCATGACTGAAAAAGAAACAAATTCTTTTTTTTTTTTCCTGGTCAACGGTCAAAGTCAACGGTCAACGCTCGGTCAACGGTCAGTCAACGGTCAACAGTCGTCGGTCACGGTCAACGGGTCAACGGGTCGGGTCAAAGGGCGTGCGGGTCGTCGGACCGGTCGGACCGGTCGCGACGGTCGAACCGGTCGGACCGATCGAGCGGACCGACCGCACGTGCCTCGCGCGTGCGGGGGATGACGTCACACAGACGTCATCCGGCACGTGCCAGGCGCGTGCCTCGGTCTCCGCGGTTCAGTCGGGTCGATCGCCGGTCGGGTCGCCGGCTGGTGACCGCCCGGCGAATCGTCGTCGGTGATGACGTCATCGGTGACGCGCGCACGTGCCGGTTCGCCGACCGGCGCGTGCCGGTTTGTCACCGGTGCGTGTAGCGCACGTGCTGGCGAAGCCAGCGCTTCCAGGCGCGTCGCGCCCACGCGCAGCGCCTTGCGGCAGCGCGTGTGGGCGCGTGCGGCGTCGCCCGGCGGCGTTCGACCATTCCCCGGACTCGTCTCGACGTCGCCTTTCTTCCTACGCCATCAGAATTCGATTTCGACTTACGCAAACGCAGAAAAAAGGACGTACAGTGCTCGGGTGTCGGGATTTCACGCCCCGATCCGTACGGCCGAGAATTTTTTTTGCGAAAAATCAATGAAAAAACGTCAAACAGGTCGGGAAAACGTGAACAAGGGCTCTGATACCAATGTTGGGAATAAAGGATCCCCGAAAACGCGGATTCGACACTGAATCAAACCCTTAAATCAATGCGGAAGAGAAGCCCGGGAAATTCACGTATCACCGATCGTAAAGCACACCACGGATTCGAGCATACCTTGTTAGCCACAGATTAGACACCAACGCTGAAGATCGAGGACGAAATTCTGATCCGATGATGTCAATTTGCCTTGAAGGGAGTAGAGCGTCGCCTTAAGCGTTTTGAGAGAAAGAGAGCGCGGGAAAAGGAACGTACGTACGTTCATTATGCCAACAGGTGCCATCTCTCTCTCTCTCCTCCCTTTTATACCTTCCCCATCCACGGGCCCTATTCCCGTGAGCCGGGCTTTTTGGGCCTAACTTGGGCGGACGGGCCGTAAGCCCATCTCATAAATCCATCAGGGGCCACTCCGACGGACACTTTCATGAGACCGGTCTATTAGGAATCGGTCTTGTGGATTTCGAAAGAATTTTTTTTATTTCTTTTATTTGTAAACATTCTTGAAAATGAGACGAAATTATTTATATTTCTTTTGAGTATGTTCTCCTTAAATTGCAGTCATTTTTTGATTGATGGTAAACAATTGGATAAAGAGAGCATGTAATTACAATTGCAAAATAAATGTTGAACAACCTTATAAACTATCAAGGAACAAAAAAAGATATACTTATATATGAAAATGAGAAGCTCAAGGTATCCTAATACCTACTCTCTATTCCTCGAAACTCACATATTTTTCTATTTTAAACAAAAGAAAAGAAATATCCATGGGGTACGGAATAATAATGGAATTGAACGTTATTTTCTAACTCTTTTTATGTAACTACTTGCTATTTTAAAAATATCCAGCGTTCAAAACGATTGCAAGACGATTATGACTTGGAGAATGATAGCTCCTAGGAGTAAGCAAAAGCAACTGGGATTTTTGTGTCTTCTGGATGAGTACTAAAAGATCTCTCTTGAAGCTATTTCCCAAATTAGACTTCTCTATGCCACACCATACTTTTAAGATAGCATAGTCATCACACCTTTATCCCAATCACATCCACATCTCTCCTCAGAATTGATTTTTAACATTTTGCATAACCTTTCTTTTTTTATTAACCTATCACAAATAATTATTCCCAAGTAAGATTTGCACACATTAAACCGAGTTTTAATTTATTGACTTCTTACTCCACAAAGTTAATATATTATTGAGTTTGAATTCAGAATTTGGATGGCAATATTTTGAAACACAGCTTATGAATGTGGAATCATTAATTTTGAATCAATAAATGGCTAATAAATGTATATTGAAAGTCTGTTTAAATACATTTATTTCTTTTTCGCAAGAATTGCTCTTAAAATATCAATCATACTTAATGCATGACTATAATAAAATTAACAGTCGAAAAACGGAAGAAATGCAGGCCCCACCTCGAGAAAACTAGCCTAACAAGTCACTATCAAGAAACTCCATTTTAGATATATGTGGTGTTAATAGAAAAATATTAATGACAAATTTTTTTTTTTTGCTCTGATTACATCCTGGATTTCATTTTTTTTGCCCAATTATTAAAAGCGTCATTGGGGAAAACAAATACACTATACAATGTGAAAATTGCATTTCATGTTTTTTCCTATAATATCTTTTGCATTCTTGAAACTTCTATCGCTACATCCCAGCAAAAGTAGAGAGCTCATCTTTTCTGGGAATTTGAATAGGAGCATCCTATAAATTGGGATTTAGTCTAGGAAAGGACGTGTAAATAGTAACTTTTGCATCTGATTGGCCATTTGAAAATTTAAGTATAAAGATCGGGAAAAATTATAAAATCAAGGCTTGGAGCATGACATGACAATTATTTTCTGGGAGTCTATTGTTATCATGAAAAAATAATTTTGGTATACCTATACCTTAGAGCATGACATAAACGATTTCATAATTTAGGCAAGTATGGTTTCAAGTACGTAATATGTCATAAGTCCATGACAAAAACCCGTGTCCTCCATTTTTGTTGTGTTTTATTAAATAGATAAAGGCTGTTGTAATTTCTTCTCTTGGTCAATTAAATAAAGCCAGATTTTAATAGTTTGCTGTTGCCTGCTTGCTCCTATTCAAATTTGCCCCTTCGAGAAGGACTCAAATGTAACACTTTTGAGTTTTGCCATTTTGCACAAACCAACCTGAATTAATATTCGATGAAGGCAATTTCCCTGTTCATAACGCCTATCTAAATGTATGCAATATTCCTGCAGGTACGAGGAACGTATTATAATCCGAGTTAGTTAGCATATGCTAAGAATTTGATCTACTCGAGGCCTTATTCGGGTAGACAGTCTTATGGGAAGAAAGCAAGGCCGCCCTATGTTCAGAAGGCGCTAACTAGATTGTAGGATGTCATCTTTTTCTGCTTTTTCGTTGGAACAAGCAGTCTGCGTTTTGAGAAACACTTCACTTCTTGGCAAGTGGATTTAATGGGAACATTCTCTTCATTCTTCCTATGGAAATAGGGATCCGTTTTCTCCCTCTCGTTTTCTTGACATGAATGACGGTCATGAGGTTTTCCGTTTTGCCAGTATAATTGATAGGAACATATCTTGTTATTAATTGCTCTCCTAGATAGATGATATGCTTCCTGCGGACCTTACTTAACCCTCTTTCCGTTCACTCTCTTCGTCGATTTCCACATTTAAGCATGTATCGAAGGCTGACTTCTTACATCCCCTCTTATACGGTTGGATTTGGAAGAGGCACATCTACTTATGTTAGGAGTTTGCGGGAGATTGCAGGTCATTGAATGCATACCATGATGCTTCAACTGCTGCTAGATGACTTAACTTGTCGAGGATGAAAAAGACCGTGGAAAGTGGTTCAGGATGGCAAAAGTGCAATTGCTTTTAGATTCAATCAAGCCCATTCTCAGCTGATTAGCCATGATACATGTTTGTTTTGTTCTATTGGATTATATTGTCCTTCAAGGCAGGATATGTTACATATGCTACTGTCAAGAGAATGGCTTGTCATGCTAATATTAAGTGGCTATTCAACTATCGATAGTCCAAATCACATCTATACAAGCACGGGGTACTGCTCAGGGAATGTCCCACTCTCCCTTCACGTGATGCACGAGTTTTGCTGACCGAACATATGTGACAATCTTTGCCAGCCCAATCCCAACCTGTCCACTCGTCGGCCGAAAGAAAGAACCTGTTCAACTATTGGGCATCACAACATGGTCGCACTGCTTGTAATGATGTCTTACTTGACTATGCAAAAGTGGTTGTGAGATCGTTATTGTCTATAATAAGGCAACTCAGAATTACTTGACTCACTTTGCGCTTGCTTTTCGAGAGGAAACCTTTGAAAGCTCTTTAAACCAAGACCGTTATGCTCCCTTCAATTCATGCCTCGTATCTAGCAAGACCCAAGGGCAAAACGTATATTTATGCTTTATTTGGGAAGGAAGGGAAGAGGAGCAAAATGAAGTAAATTTTTGTAACCTTTACGAGAAGAAGGGGGAGGAAATTCATAACTTTTCTCTACTCTTTTACTCGATGTATCCAAGCAAAGCAGCTTTTCCTTTATCATGAAGGTGCTTGCTTGCTAAATAGACCACAAGCATAGGGTAAATCAAGCGTTGTTGCTACTGTAGGAGTCATTATCAATTGAAATCAACTAAACATTAATTTCATTCTTCAAATGCGTGGAACTTCACTTGACTTCCAATTGATGCATATCGGCCATTATCCACAAGATGCTCCCATGAACAATTGATGTGTCCACTCATGTGGCAAAACGTATTATGGAGACGAACATATGAAGTTGATCCTTGGAAGGCGGAGGTGTTGCGCAACCTGGCAATTCAGTCATTCGAATCCTCCCCTCCAGCTTGTTCTGTCTATATGTTTTAAGAGGAGGAGGATCTGACGGCACGAAGGAGTTTGTAGACCAACTAATGGACTAGTTTAAGAAAGAAAGGGATTCTACCGCACAGTTTGCTTGGAGACTGAAAGGAATAATAGGGGAGAGGGGTACTGACAGCCATGTGACCGTCAAGTTTCCAATTAGAACATGTTTGAAGTGCTTGGCATCGTGGGCCTGAGATTTTTTATTTTGTCGTGGATTC
This sequence comes from Eucalyptus virginea, assembly GCA_014182375.1. Lineage (NCBI taxonomy): Eukaryota > Viridiplantae > Streptophyta > Magnoliopsida > Myrtales > Myrtaceae > Eucalyptus > Eucalyptus virginea. The sequence goes on along the minus strand of CM024516.1, from coordinate 14,608,834 downwards.
TCTTTTGCGGTTCTGAGCCGACAGCTTTTGTATTATCTTGAACGTCGGAGAATCATATTCACATTCAGGTCCCCACATTCATATGACAGGATAAAGTGAGCACAGCACCTTGTTGGAGAAATCTTGCCAGAATATTTTGAAGCTGACAAAATGTTTCTATCAGTCTAGTCTGGACCATTACAGACTTTTGGTTTAGAGTCTGAAGACAGTCGGACATCAAGACTCAAAACTCAAGGCTCAAGACTCAAGACTCAAGACTTAAAGATATTCTCATTGACAGTTTCCTAATCCAGTGTCGAAAGGCTATCCAGAACCTAGGTGTTTGGTTAAGGAGTTAGTCCTATTCTCTGGAGAAGATATCTTGGCTGGGTTAAGCTAACGGATTCTTTCTATTCAAGATCCGTTGATTGACGAAGTAATCTTGGAAAGTTCTATTCTTGGAAACCAAGATCCTGGTTGTATGGGCGAACAGGATTGATTGGGCTATCGTCAAGTTCCTTTAATAGCTCGAAAGATCTCCTTAATTGATTCCGTCCAACGGGTAGATTGGAGGAATTCCTTTGGTAAGTGCCAACGGGTATGATGGCATGAAGGAGTATAAAAGGAAGTCGTTCAAGTTATTTTAGTGCATGCTCGATAGACGAATTCTAGAGTCTGAAGTTCCTTGATATTCAGTCGATTCATTCTGAGCAAAACTGTATACACAAAAGAGTGTTTATACTTAGTGATATCTTGAGTAAGTGAGGTAGATCATCTACACCACTGAATCAAGGAAGAACAACACTGTAACACTTCTTTGTTTATAGTGAAATCCAGCCAATAGGCTGTCAGTGCAGAAGAGTGGACGTAGGCTTAAACAAAAGCCGAACCACTATAAACATTGTGTTCAATTCTCTTTTCCCTTATCTCAGTCTTTCGATTATTGTTTATATCCATCAATTGTCTAGTGTTGCGTAATTTAAGTGAAAAATCGTTTTATACCTATTCACCCCCCCTCTAGGTACTCGTTCTAGCTATATCACACTTTTCGGTGGATGAGGTGATGAGGGTTTCGAGGAAGCTCAATCTAGAGCCCTTGGGAAGTTTCTTGCATCTTTATGGGAGCAAATTCATGATTACTTCATGACCCTTTCTAGTGTGATTTGCCAAGTGTTTTTTGTGGAAAGGGTCATTAAACTGATACCGAAACCAGCTGAATGGGTAACACTTGGAAAAACGTAGCACCTAAATACTGAATAGATCTTCTGTCATCCAAAATAAACTAAACATTCATTTCATCATTTTATAGGCAATGCAAGAAAATAATTTCACTAGCGGAATTTACACAATAACATACATGCAATTTAAGAACCGATGTTTAGGCAATGACCATATTCGATTTTTAATTTTGGCAAGCATTTCCATTCCATAAATGAAGTGATATTCTATTTGTTCGAGTAAGCAGTTATCTAGAAATAGTTGCAATTTTTTCGTGTAAAAATCCTCTTTAAAGAATATGAAAAGTCCATCCTTATTGATGTGGGTGAAGTTGTGAATGATTTCCTAGAATGGATTGACCAACAAATGAATAAAGTTTAGCCCGACATTTATCAAAGTTAATAGATAGAGGTTGGCCTGCTATGAGCAAGAGCTATGCACAATCTAGCATAAATTATGCTGATATGGATTTTTCATAGGAGCAGAACTGGTTTCAATTACAAGTACAAGTTAAGAGCATATGCTGAAAATACATTTTTCCAAGTCTTTGCATGTTGATCATTCACAACCTCTGCCGAAATTCACTACAAAATTCCAAAGATCCCTGCTCAGTCACACCAATTTCCCAAATTCCTCGCGTAGCTTGTGCTTCATATTACTTTACCCTTCTGTTTTAGCATGCAGCGACGTAATCGTGGTGTCCTGCTCGCTTCACCTTCCCATTATATTTCCCCAAAGACTCCATTTATCGATGGAAAAGCAAGTCAAGTCAAGTCTTGCTGGATTTCAAAGTTCAATCAAAGCACCTATGTCGGTGGCACGCACCTTCTGCATAATGCTGATGAAATTATGCGGGCAATAACCCATCGTTCGATTGCGCACAGTAGAAAAAGCAAGGACAAAGAGCATCTTTATTGCAAGTGGCTTTTCTTTTCTACTTTTTTGTTAAAAGAAAGGGACAATTATATAAACAGTTTCTAAACTTTAACCCAATGTGCAATTTGATCCTTAAACTTTTAATCTACTCAATGAGATCCTTGAACTTTAACTCAATGTGCAATGTGGTTCCTGAACTTTTAATTTGTTCAATGCAATTCTTGAATTTTTGGTACATGTTCAATCTAATCCCTGAACCATATGAAAATGTTCAATGTAGTTCTTAATCTTGAATAATTATTGAAGGACTCCATTGAATATTTTTATACAATTTAGGGACTGGATTGAACTTTAACCCAAAGTTCAGGGACTGCATTGAATAAATTAAAAGTTTATGGATCAAATTGCATATTAGGCCAAAGTTCAAGGACTATTTGTATCAATTTCCCAGGAAGAAAAAACAAGTAAAGTCAAGAGGCACCTGCATAGGAACCTATGCAACTTCCGCATAATGCTGTTAATCTTAAGCGTGCAATGACTCCGAATTCTTTAAGCACTTCGCAGTCAGTTTTCTTCAAGCATGCTCAATAAGGACAAACAAAGCTTAACACTATGCAAAGGAAAAATGCACTTTGGCGGAGAAGCCAGTGGCTGAAAATGTTAGCATGAAGTAAAAAGCTAAACACCAGATGAAATAAAAAGGTAACTGGCATTCACTAAATAATTATTCGACAGTGCAAAGAACCCTTTGGCTATAATCCCACAATTCCATCCACTCGGCAAGAGTCAACTTTAATGCCTTGTGAGTCCATGAAAAGGAAAAAGAAGGGTCGATAGAATCACCTCATGTACATAATAAAATGGATTTAAAATAACACAACAGCTCAATTAGTTATTGATTGTACAAACAAGATCATTGTAATTTTCTAATTTGCCCACAAAATCCCTAGTATTTATTATCAATTAATTATCAGTTGTCTCGACTATTCTCATATACTATAGATTCTTATGTCATTATTGATATATTAAATGTCTAGATATGCTTGTAGCAGCTTCATTCAAATCGGGATACAGAGTCTCACCCAACTCCACTCTTTCCTAGAATGTGTGCACTAATCTTCGGCTGACCTTATACTCCGGGCATCAACATTGCTCGGTGGTTTTCTTTTCAATTTCTCATTTACTTGGAAAAGCAAGTCAAGTCATGGTGCACCTGCATAGGTAGGTTCAACGCGCCTTCCACATAATGACGTAGGAAGTGCGCCTGAAATAATTGCCCTTTGCTTTTTCTTTTCTAATTGTTTTATTAATAGAAAAAGCAAGTCAAGTTGAAGTCATGCTCGCTTTAGAAAAAAAGCGCCTGCACAGGCTCTATGCCCCTTCTGTGCAATGCCGTGGAAATTATGCATGCAATAATTGCCCTTTCCATGCAGCATATATGAAATATTGAGGATGATGTGTTTCTTCAGCTACTCTTATCAAATTTCAGATTTGCTGGAAGTTCTCTTTACATTGTCTCTTCCCATTTTCAATTTACTACTGATGCTCCAAGTGGCAACTTTTTTGTCTAATTTGTTTTCGCTTTTATCTTCTAACTAGCGAAGCATAGAAATCAGCACATATTTCCTACTAATTTCAATATTTGATTGATTTCATCAATCATTTGTTCTTTGAAATCCCTTTTCCTTACAGAGGAAAATGTGAAGGGTTTGATTAACATGTCATAAAGAAAAATGGGAAAAGAGTGACTCATATGAAAAGCATTGAATAGTTCTTGAACCTTAATTTGTTTCATGGAAAATGTTTGAATGGAACAACAAAAATATGGTTCACTCCTTAAGTTTTTTATTACAATTTTATGGAGATCTCCAAGTCTAATAAGTATTAGATGTATCGCAAACACTCATGGAAGTATGAGAAGCAACTTAAGTGAAAAGTCGTCATCTATTCTTCACTCCAAAAGCTGATTACTTCATTGATCTCAGGGTGTAGGGCTTTGGATACTTCATTTCTTTTCATGTTTTGCAAATTAAGCGTACAAAAAGCCTTACGTTGAATATGACAATCCAAAATTACATCGACTCAAATAATATAAAAGAGAATATGCACAAATGGGAATTAGTTGATTAGGAACCTCACGTGTTCAATTATACACTTGATATAATGTTTATACCTATGAGTAAAGAAGTGAGTATATGCTCTTAAGAGATTTTATGAGCTAAGCTGGTTGTCAGAGCGCCAAAAGTAAGCTAATACTATATAGCTATAAAACAGTAGGTGTCAACGTAATCATCGTTGGTGTCGTGTTTAATTCAATCCCTCTCCATTTAATAGCTTCAATTTTTTAAATCACATCTTCTAATGCTAAATAAGCTAACATTGAATCCTCCTCTATTGTGCTGTGAAAAATTATATTTTGGTGAAGTCCCCGTGGGCTGAAAATATCAACATGAAATAAAAAGTCTAACAAAAGATGACATGAAAAGGGGAAAAGAATCACTAAATTAGGGAAAAGAACACTAGAAGTGCCTTAACTTGTGTATGGCACTCAATTTAGTGTCACAACTTTTCGTTGGCTCACTTAAGTGTCACTTTTTTTATAAAAAAAAAAAATCATTTAAGTATTAGCTCCAATCTAAGTCACCAAAAATATAATGTGGCAATATTTTATTAATTTCTCAATCCTACATGGCTTATTGATATGCCCAGTTAGCGTATAATCTCTAAACAACGTCGTATAACAAGTTAAAAAGTGATCACTTCAGTGCCATTCGTTGTAAAAAAAAATGATCACTTCAATATCAATTATTATTAAAAAAGTATCACTTCAGTAACAATCTTAATGAAAAAGTGATCACTTCAGTGCCAAAAAACCCCAAACGACGTCGTATAGCAAATTAAAAAGTGATCATTTCAATGCCGGTTATTATAAAAAAAAAAAATGATTACTTCGGTACCAATCGTTGTTAAAAAATGATCACTTTAATGCCAAAAAAGCCAAAGTCACGTAATTTCCCTAGTCAAAATTTTTCGCTGGAGGTATTTAAGTAATCTAGTGAAAAGTTGTGACACTAAAGTGTACGCTATATACAAATTAAGGCATTTCTGGTGTCATTCTCCCCACTAAATACGGAGAATTGTTAGCTGAATTTACTAACGCAATACCGAAATAATAAAATTGATGTAAAATGTTAAAAACTATTAATTGTGGAGGGTAACGGTTTGATAATTTTTAAGCAAAGTAGTATGAAGAAATCTAATTTTATGTCCTTTTTTTTTCTTACCTTACCAAAAAAAAAAAATCTAATTTTAGAAAATTATTTTGAAAAAGATTTATTTTGGAGTTACTTTCCTAGACGAGTGAGAAAAGGTAATGCCTCCTGCAGCTTTTCAGCAACAAAGTCCTGTACATTAGCACGGGGATAGGCTCCAAGCACAGCAGGAGCATGTGAGTAATGCTCGTCAGTTCTCTTTTCTACTTTTTCCTATTAATATAAAAGGCAAGTCAAGTCAAGTCATGATGCTGCGGAAATTACGCGTGCAATGAGAGTTCTTTCCGTGGCATGCCCTGCAGCGATTCGATTAGCTTGAAGAGTCTTGGACCATTGGATAGCAAGAACTCAAACATTGTTCAAGCACACATGGAGAATGTTTTGTGTCGGTAATCCAACTTCAAAGGCTGAAAATCGGAGGAGATCCCGAGGCTCTGTTGTTTGAGCATTCGTCGGGTAGTCGACAACGTCTTACTCTTTCTCCGTTTCCTGTTCTGATTGCTCCATTTTCTTTTGATGAGTCATGTAAGAGTTTCTATGTTTGTTTGAATGTAGCTTCGAGTTTGACTACCGAGAGACATTTCTGCTATTCCCAGATCTGGGATTTTGTGTATCTCTCCTCTGTTTCCTACTCCATCAGTCTCTTTTAAAATCCTCTTGAGATGAAAAGGAGAGAACCCACTCATTCAAAAGATTCGATCTACGAGGCGTCTTCCTCATCAACCTCTCCACTTTTAGGTGATTACGAAGGAAAAACTAAAAGGCCGAAAGGAAATGACTACGATGTGTTCTTGAGCTTTAGTGGGAAAGACACTCGCAAAGGTTTCACTGATCATCTCTATACTAGGCTTGTTGAGGCGAAAATTTGTGTGTTCAGAGACAATGATAAGCTCCCTGTTGGTGAGGAGATTGGTTCGGAACTTCTTCGCAGCATTAGGCAGTCCAGGATCTTGATTCCGATTATCTCCAAGAACTACGCTTTCAGCAAATGGTGCCTTCGGGAGCTAGCTCAGATGTTGAAGTGTAAGAGAAGCAGAGGGCAAATAGTGTTGCCCATCTTTTACAAAGTGAATCCCTCGCATGTGTGCCATCTTACAGGAAGATTCGGAGATGCTATCGAGGCACATAAAGAGAATATAGACGAAAGGTTTTGAAGGAATGGAAAAAAGCGCTCAAAGAATTGAAGGAATGGGAAGAAGCACTCCAAGAAGTTGGTTCTTTGAAAGGATGGGAATCTAAGAAAAATGAAAGCGGGTACATTATTCTCAACCAAATTGTTGTTTAATTTCTCACAAATAGATTTTTTTTTTGAAAAAGGATATATAAATAAATAAATATCCCTTCATATGCTGAAATTCATCGTTATTTGACAGGTATGAAGGAGCATTGGTCAAAATTATTGTCAAATATGTTCTGAATGAGTAAAGAAGAACTTCTCAAATAACTGGTCCCCAACGGTTGGTTGGAATTGATGAACGTATCGATCTAAAGGATTTAAAAAGAACTTTTCAGCTAATTGTTCCCCAACAGTTGGTTGGAATTGATGACTGTATTGAACATATTATGAGCTTCATAGATGCCAAATTCAATGGTACCTGGATTATTGGAATTTATGGAATGGGCGGTATCGGTAAGACGACTGTTGCAGAGGCATTATACAACGAACTCTTCAATCAATTTAAGTATCATAGCTTTGTGGCAGATTACTGGGAAACATTGCAATGCAAGGGTATTGCATGCCTACAAAAGCAACTCATATCTGGCCTTGGAAGTTCATGTGCTGTGTCTAGTGTGGACGAGGGAGTCAATCTTATCAAATCTCAATTTGCACGTAAGAAAGCCCTCATTTTTCTTGATGATATAGGTGACGATGCTCAGTTGAAATATCTGGTCGACCGTGCTTGGTTTGAAGCAAGAAGTATAATCTGATATAGCTAGAACGAGTACCTAGAGGGGGGTGAATAGGTATAAAACGATTTTTTCACTTAAATCACACAATACTAGACAATTGATAGATATAAACAACAATCGAAAGACTGAGAGAAGGGAAAAGAGAATTGAACACAATGTTTATAGTGGTTCGGCTTTTGTTTAAGCTTACGTCCACTCTTCTGCACTGACAGCCTATTGGCTAGATTCCACTATGAACAAAGAAGTGTTACAGCGTTGTTCTTCCTTGTTTCAGTGGTGTAGATGATCTACCACACTTGCTCAAGATATCACTAAGTGTATACACTCTTTTGTGTATACAATTTTGCTCAGAATGAATCGACTGAATATCAAGGAACTTCGGACTGAATTCGTCTATCGAGCATGCACTAAAATAACTTGAACGACTTCCTTTTATACTCCTTCATGCCATCATACCCATTGGCACTTATCAAAGGAATTCCTCCAATCTACCCGTTGGACGGAATCAATTAAGGAGATCTTTCGAGCTATTAAAGGAACTTGACGATAGCCCAATCAATCCTGTTCGCCCATACAACCAGGATCTTGGTTTTCAAGAATAGAACTTTCCAAGATTATTTCGTCAATCATCGGATCTTGAATAGAAAGAATCCGTTAGCTTAACCCAGCCAAGATATCTTCTCCAGAGAATAGGATTAACTCCTTAACCAAACACATAGGTTCTGGATAGCCTTTCGTCACTGGATTAGAAAACTGTCAATGAGAATATCTTTAAGTCTTGAGTCTTGAGTCTTGAGCCTTGAGTCTTGATGTCCGACTGTCTTTAGACTCTAAACTGAAAGTCTGTAATGGTCTAGACTAGACTGATAGAAACATTTTGTCAGCTTCAAAATATTCTGGCAAGATTTCTCCAACATAATCATCATACCAACTAGAGACAAGAGTACACTTGTCACGCCCCGAACCCCGAGTCGCGCACACATCCCACTATGGTTGATTAGTTATGCGACGTTCCTAGGCACTCGTCCCCGACCCATTCATTTTAAATGCACATGCGGAAGCGTATTATAAAATCCCTGACAAATAAATACGGGATAGAAAAGCATGAACCAACTTGATCACAACCAAACATACTTTCATATATATACATACACACCAGAGTATATATACATCATAAGTCAGCCAACAAAAAGATCGGTCCACCAAAAGAACGGTCCTAAGACTTCTAGTCAGACTCGTTCGTCGATCCCACTTCTGACTCCTCAACCTCCGGGGGAATCGCCATATACAGACTTGAAAATATTTGGCCCACAACGGGGTGAGACAATGGCTCAACAAGTCCACCCCTAAACCCCCATTAGAAAGGAAATACACCCCAGAATGGCCTAGCCACACCATCACAACAATGAGACTTACCTTAGTCTTAATTCCTTCCTGCAGGTTAGCACAGTTCATATCACTCAATCACATGCAGTAATAAGAACTTAAACAACCGGAACGCAATCACTTTCATATAATAACAACCACAGGAGTCCTGATTATAAGACTGAATTGTTATGACACGTCCTATACTATGCCACACAATTTCGTCCCATAATCCGGCGCGTCAATCATCACTCAGCATGCGTTCCAATTGTTATTCACTGTTACTCAAGGGCATAGCCTACTCGCCATCGGCTATCTATTGACATTAATGCCAGGCATCGCCTCCCCCCTTGGAGCACGGCTTCGTCACTACGTCGATGGCGTTCCCAAAGGAGCATAGATCCAGAATCAATTGCGACCCCAGCCCGTTGAAAAAGGGGCATCCCATATAGGGTAACATTAAGCTCAACAGCTCAGGACGGTTTCCACTTAACCAACACACGATCATTCATTATCGGCCCAGGATACTTTGCATTTCACTCAAATGTCTCGATTAAAAATAATAATCCTGGCCTCTTTCTTCGTATTAAAAACATCCAAGAAAGTAGTCGTGTGTGGGTCCACGTCATTTCAAACAAGAAAAGCTAATACCTTTCTTTTTCAAACCCCACTGTTTGATATAATTGTTAAAATCCATTTTTTGGTGTCAAAACCCGACACCTGGGATTTTCTTAATAAAATCCATACTTTTCACAATCAATACTCAATTTGCAATATCCATTAATCAATTGTATAATCTGAATACATCACAGCAATCGGCACATAAAACTATCGATCAGCTATCTCGAAATTATTTTCGGAAAATAATAAATAATTAATTATTCGAAAATTAAATAAATAATAATATTTTATTAAATAAATATAAAATAATTTTTATTATATAATTATATAAACTTGAAATAATTAAATAATCTAAAATAATTAATTAAGGTCTAAACTTGATTACACTAATCTAAACATCCTATTAGTTCTAATTAATTAACCACTGAACTAATTCAACTACTTAATCTAATTAACTACCACTAAATTAATCTAACCACCTAAACCTTACTTTAACCTAATCTAAACATTCCTTAAGTATGATTAACCTCTTAAGCGAGGTTTAGAGGATTAACTCAACGGAATTGCACACCGGTGAGTCCACGGCGACGGCAACGGTGAGGTGAGCGACAAACCTCCTAGAGGCGACACCAACGGAGGCCGGGAAAGGCTCGAAAACGGGCCATGAAGACCTCACGGCTTGCTGGTTTTCTGCTTCTGATCTGGGCTGAATTGTAGAGAAGAAATTAGCAACTTCAACGGTGAAAACGGGCCGATCGGAGCTCCGGCGAGCGGGTGGTTGGCAACCGGCAGCTCCCGGGGGTCTTGGGGGTCTTCTAGGTGGATGGGACGGCCAAAGGAATGGTCGGAATGGAAGAAAAATGAAGAAAATGCAAAATAGTTCACTTGGCAGGGCTCATTTGGTCCGTCCGACGGCGATAACTTCATGTCGGCGTACCGGATGGACGGTTGCTCCGTTCGGGACGAGGTTGGGCTTGTTGGAACGGTATGGGTGTCCTCTTTACGTAGATGTTGCTTGTTCACCGATTCATCCGGGAAGTCGACTTTTTACTCGATATTTGGTGAAAGGTCGATTGGAACAGAAACTGGAATGAGGGAAAATAGAGGGGGAAATGGAGTCCGATGGGCATGCGACGGCCAAGGGGGATGAGCTGCGGTTTTCATCTGGTTTTCTCAAGGTCTCATGGCTCCTCTACAATGGAGAAAGACACAAAATGGGGGAGAAGAAGGCTGCTGAAGAGGGGGGTCTCTTTGGGCTCTTGAGAGCTCAACACTTGCCATTCTCTCATTGGCTTTGCTCCCACCATGACATTACATGACCTCAGCCACTCGTTCTCCTCCAATCTTCCTCTACAAGCTTGGCAATAGGTGCAAAATGTCCCTAGGCCCTTGGCATACGAATTTTGAGTATTTGTACACCAAATTCATTCAATTTCATTTAATTCTCTTCCAATTGAGCCAAATTGGAGTCCATTAAAATCATCAAATGTAACCACACTTGAATCCACATTTTTCCTTGACCATAGAACCATCTTAGATCTCAAAAGTGTGACCAAAAGCGGGCCTTTCCATTTTCTCGAACCAAATTAACCATACTTTGATTTTTCGCCAAAAAACTCGGTTTGCAGAAAAATCGTCTGAAGATGAGTCAACGTTCCAAAAATGATTTGTGACACTGCAGGATTTCCAATTTCTGAATTCTGTTTCAATTTCACGATTAATTTTATTTTGGTGCGTTTCTAGCACGTCCTAATTTACTGAGTAGCTTTTAGGAATTTTCATGCATTTGACCTGTGGTTGATTAATTTCAAGCCACAATGTACATCTTCGACACATTGGCGACTCTCGATTGTCGTGAAAATCTCAAGGTTTTAAATGCAGACATAGGGTACCAAAACGACCGAAGAATCGGTCTAGTGCCGATCAACAAGAATTGTGCAATTAGGTAGAATCACCCACTCTCAATCGCATACCTTTACTGAGTTGACCTATCTCCGATCTCTAATCAATTTTTAACTATGCCGTAATGACCCTTGCAGATTAGCTCGGTTGAGCAGCCGTTTTCTGGTCAAATTCTCAAGTCTAATGCGTTAGAATCCCTTAACAACTTCACATAATAGACTAGTTATCTTGTTAGTGGCCAACTCAGAGAAAGGAGCTATAAGCGTGTAGATGAAATGCCTGACTCATTCTATTGAAAATAGAATTAGAAAATCAGGATGTCACAACGCTTGATAAAATTAGGGCAAACCAAATGTACGAACTCCTCGAGCTGTCTCAGGATAAATCATTGATTCTTTTTAGTAGACATTCATTTCAATAGGATTTCCCTCTAAGTGATTATAAGGCTCTCACTCATGATGTTGTATCTACTACTGGAGGGCTTCCATTAGCTCTTGAAGTTATAGGCTCATTGTTATATGGAAAGCAAATAGAAGTATGGCAAGATATATTAAAGAAATTGAAAAAAGCGCCCAATACGAGAGTGCAAGAGAAGTTGAAAATAAGTTATGATGCATTAGAAGAGGATGAGAAACAAATATTTTTGGATATTGCATGTTTTTTCATTGGGTCAAATAAACAAAATCCCATTTATATGTGGGATGCTTGTGAGTTTTACCCATGGTATGTGATTTATAGATTGAGTCATATGTCCCTAATTAAAATTAGAGAAAATGGCAACCTATGGATGCATGATCAACTTAGAGATTTTGGAAGGGAAGTTGTTCGTCTAGAAAATCCAAAGCCTCAAGAGTGTAGCAGATTATGGATTCATGCAGAAGCCCAATATGTAACACCCCGAACCCTTCGCAGGTCGTTAACAGTACCGATGTTACATCTTTCACCATCTCTATCTCTTGGCTCAATTAAGCCTTGCCAGATTACGGGCATTTTTTTTTTTTTAAAGCGGTCCCATGCGCGACTCATAGCGGAAGCAAAATTCACATCGTCATCTATCTCCCTTCTAACCCATGATACAAATACACACCACTAAATCATCATGATTTAAAAAGATAAGCCATACCACTTTTATTTACATATTAACGTGATGGGTTTTTCACGGGTCGATACAACAAAAAGGAGACCAAGATTTTCAGCCACACTCGGCCTCATCCCAAAAAGATACTACGACCCCTAAGAAAATCACATGACATCCCCCATCTAACAGTGGCGGCTACTCCCCAAAAAGAGACACCAGCTCTCTACCCTTCACGCAACCATCACACCCATCCAGGTGTATCGGGTGGTGGTGGCGGCAACATCCCCCTAATCACTCCGTCTCGGCGGACATGAACAGACAAGAACTCCTGGATGACTGGGCCCCCAGCTAGGCCCACGTCGTACATGACCAGCACACGCACTCGCACATATGTCAGTCCAGGGATAGTGACGCAGTCGATCTCCGTACAATCTACTTCTACATCTGACGGTATACCATAGAAGGTGCCTCGCGTGACGGTAGGAAGCGGCATAGTGCTAATCTGAAATGTTATCCCCAAAATGGGTGAGTACAACCACTCAGCAGCTAGGGAAATCCAATAACAACTCAATGCACCATGCATACCATCATACAATGCAGGCATTACTTACCTTTTTGATGTCAAGCGTATTCATGCATCATCATAGCATATATATATCATCGTCATGGCATCTCATATATCGTTATCATCACATCATCATTAACCATGCATCACCATGCATATCATATCATATCATCATTAGCCATGCATCACCATGCATATCACATCATATCATCATTAGCCATGCATCACCATGCATATCACATCATAGATCAATTTCCACTTTTACTTATCAATTGATCCCACATTATCTTTTCTCAAATCATCAAATTCACCATCATCATCATCCTCCCTTCGGGCAGAAACCTCCGATAGGGATCCCATGCATATCAGATCCCAGCCATCTCGTGGCCACCGGGCTTCCGCCCCCACATTCCGGCATCTCGCATCTCAACTAGCATCACGAGGCATTCCCTTCCGGCAGAAACCTCCGATGTGGCTTCCGGCCTTTACCCTTCTAGCCAGGGGATCTCGCACCCCAATCCCGGCATCGCGAGTCACTCCCTTCGGGCGAAACCTCCGACAGGGCTTCCGCCCCCACATTCCGGCATCCCGAAACTCCCGGGAATCTCTGGAATTATGCCTTTTGGCCACCAGACATCATCCTCCGCCACAACCTCTTACTCACATACCACTTTCCACTTTTTATCATCCTTTTCATCTTATTATTTTATGGCATATGATTTACATACATGCATCACAATTCATGATCATTCATACAAAGAATGCCATATAACAATGCATCACTATTCATGTACATTCATACACCCATGTCATATAACAATGCATCATAACTTAATAGAACTCATGGCCAATAAAATAATCCACTTTTATTTTATTATTATTTTATTATTATTTTATTATTTTATTATTATATTTATTTATTTTCATAAATAAATATTATATTTAATATTTATGATTTTCCAAAAATCATAATATTCAATCAATCATTAAACAAACAATTAGAATCACAATTTCACATAAAATTCATGGCTAATTTGCATTTCACATAATTTCCCAAATTTCCACAAAATACACACAACATTCGGATCATGGCCAGATTGCACAGTTTTCGAATTAATTCAATTAAAATACTCATATGACCTCCGAAAATTCCCAAATTTTACAGGGTGATAGACAACACATTTTCGTGCATTTTTTATGAAAAACTCTAAGCCAAATTATTTTTAGATTAATTTATACAACTCCATGAAGCTTCTGGAACCTCCACCGTTTCGTCCAGAGTACATATCACCGGAAAACTTAGGTTTGACCCATCAAATCTCTTTCGTTTCTTCTGAAATTTGAGTATGTTATGTATCAATGTGTCCTTTACAAGTTTCATGAAGAGATCTAGGTTAAATAACCAAAGTATGATCCTCTTTTAAGTCCTTGAAGTCTCGGGTGTCTCGGTTCACTTCAACAGAACCAACCGTCTCAAAGATCTAGCCGATTCACTAGGCTATACTCATTTGTTTCTCTTCAAATTTGAGTATGTTGTAGTTTAGTATGCTACCTACAACTTCCATGAAGGCAACAAAGTGAGATCTCCAACAGAAATCAACATGCAACCAAGAAATCATCAAGAGGTCAGTGAAGATTTCGCAAATCTAAAACCTCCGTATAACAAAGCATTTGACCCCTCATATCACCTTCGTTTTCCATGAAATTCGAGTATGTCATACTAAAAGATATTAGCTTCAACTTTCACGAAGACACCGAAGCCAAAATCACACTCCAAATACACATGCAAGTTCGAATAAGAAACTGTCTACCACAAACCGAACGGAAGCAGCCACATAACATGAACACATTCAACCCTTGCTTTGGTATTTCGCCCAAATCACCCCTAAAACCTAACATGCAACCAACAAAAACAGCATGCAAGAGAAGTTAAGGACCCCCCGCTTGCCTCCAAGATGAACGAACAGCAAGCACACGGCGGCGTAGGACGGTCGGACGAGGTGGACGTACGGCGGACGGGCGGCGACACTCTCGGTTCCACCTCCTCTCTCTCGGCTCCTCTCCCTATCTCTCGAACACCCTCTCTCACTCTCTCCTTTCTCGGCCAAATGATCTAGAAAACCGGCCACTTCTCTCTCCTCATCCCTTTTATATCCCCTAAAGCCCATCATTAGTAATCATTGCCTCACCTCTCCAATGGCCAATGCATGCTCTTGCCATTTGCCACTTGTCATTTCTATTTTTGAAATTTGATTTGGGTTAATGGGCTTGGGCTTAGGCCCAACCGGCCACTCCTCCTTGGGCTGGTCGAACTCCCCTCTTGGGCCCAATGGGCCGACTAGCTTGGCCCACCAAGCTTTAGGCTAATGGGCCCAAGGCCCATTTCGAAAATTAGCCCTTTTTCCCCCTTTTTTTTTTTTTTGAAATTCCTTCTATAATATTTTTGAATTCCAATTTCCATCTTGGCCAAAGTCTTGGGATATTTTTAATTATTGAAATTTAAATCATATGGCCAAGCATTTAAATTTAAATTTCCACAACACAAGCAAAATTCATCAAATTAAAAGACAAATGGCTAAAGCATAAGCCATAAAATTCTATCACCTAATTAAAGACATTTAACACACCTTAAGGCTTGGCTTTGAATTTCCGGGATGCCACACAATATGTGCTTGAGAATAACAAGGTAAGAATTTTCTCTACTTATCTTAGTCAGTGAATGTGAGTCTATCCTCCTTTTCTTGTTTGAAATAAAAATAATGGTCGGTCTTGAGTCCCCAAGACTTGCTGGTTTTACTAGCAAAAGAGCTCTTTTTGTTAATTGTTGTCCTTGCCTGATTCTTAAACATGATGGAGGAGCAATTGCTTGGTCATTGATGATTGATATTTATACACTTGGTAATATTATGATGAGGAAACTCTCCTTTTGGTAACTTCAATGCACCAACAAAACCAAAAAAATCATAATATTAGACAAAGTACTTTTAGAGAAAACCTGGCATTTATAAATTCTGGCGGTGATGCTTTTCCCACATATTTGTTTGATGCATATGTTTGATGTTTAGATTCTTCTTTTGGTTTCTTGTGAGGTCTTTTCTTTATTTTTTTTTTCTTTTACGAATTATTGCCTTCTTATGAGTCGTTTGGTATGATAAATGAGACATCCATTCATTTGTGACGATTTAGCTATCTTGGTTTCTGCATTTTTTTAAAGTTGGTTTTAGTGTATTCCCCTAGGTATTATTGGTTAAAATTTAGTCCCCCATCTATATTTGTTTTTGCTCACTATAGTCCTCTAACTTTTACTTTTGTATGCAATCGAGTCCTTTGTGGTCAATCGTTAGTTGACACCATCAATTTGTTGATATAGCATTCGTATTTATTTATGACATATGAGCAACCATGTAACATAACCCTTAAAACAAATTATTTTTGCTGTTAGACTTTTCATAATAACGGATAGTTTCTTTCTATGAATATGCTAATACCTTTTCTTTTTGTAACAATGGATGATTTTTATATTAATCCCCTTCATTATTTATTTGTTTAATATAGGCTATCATTTTATAACAAGAATTTGTTTATTATTCAATTCTTAGTGAGCATCTTTTTAGCAAAGATTTAGTTAACATTAATAACATCATCTTATTTTTGTGAAACAAAATCTAATTTGAGGTAAATGTGACATGAAAATTAGTGTGGGACAAATATGCAACGAGTCTACCGGTTTGGAATTTTTGGTATTATTAACCGAAGTAAATATAATTTTGAATTTTGTGATGATAAATTTTCATTATTAGCATGAAAGTTAGAAGGTAATATACTAAAAGCAATTATAACATATGGGATGATTTGTACAAGAATCAAATAAGCATGTGCAAATGTCATGAAAATCCTTAATTAAGTAAAACTAGACATAAACATCGGGATGCAAAACATAATGATATACCAAGACTGTTGAAAAATATGGAACCAATACCTTTCAGTGAGCATATTTTCGCACGTAATCAACTCAATAAAACATTGCTTAGAAGTGAAAAAAAAATGGTATCTATGAAGTTGTTGACAAAATACAATAAATATACAAGAAACTTTTAATGTAAAAACAAGTAGGGACTAATATGAAAGAATGAAAGTTTGAAGGAAAAGTTGAAACCACCAAAAAAATCCGTACTATTGACTCATGATTTGCGCTCAATGTGCAATTCATCACCTAAAACAAAAAAAACGAATTTGAGTTCCTAAAATAATAGGTTACAACAAAGGAAAAATGCAGAAGACTTAAGTTCCTTAAGAATATAATTTTATTAATCGTCATGTCTAATTAATTCATACGGAAGCTCTCATTAATCTATGGGAAAATTTATCAAAATTTAGATGAGTACTACTTCAAAGTGAAAAAATCAGCGCGACAATAAAAATATAGCATCAAACATCTATAGTGATAAAAAGAAAAGTAAGGATCATATACAGAACGTTTGACGTTATCAATTTTCCTTCCTCATACATGAAAAACCCTCATTGAATAAACAAATGATAAGAAAGGAACTTAAAACACGTGTCACCTTTTGCAATGACATTCTCGTTTTCATTTTGATATTTAGAATTGCAAACAAAGTATATCCAAACAAGTGGGGGGATTCTACAATTGGGATTCTTCAATTTTGATAATCATACTAATGGCAAATTTGATTGATGTATTTGGACAGTTAGAGTTGTATTGGTTCACGTACACATGATAGGAGAAAAGCTAGTGTTATTTCAAATATAAAGGGCATTGAATTTTGATAAATATATTTGAACTAGGGTACGCATGAAGAGAGGCCTTCCATTGTAGTTGCAAATGGACACAAATTTTGAAAATTCAGAAGGTGCAAATTGTAGAGGGTATAGTTGGATGAGGAAAAAGTTTGGGAACAACTACTTGAGCTTCTTGTCTTGACATAGTTTAGATAAATAATATGTAACTACAACTGTCACGCCCCGATCCTCGGACACGCACACATCCTTCTACCTGGTCGATTTTATAATGCGATATCCCAGGACTATGTATCGCCGACCCTTTCTTTTATTAAGCACATGCGAAAGTAGTTATAAATCCCCAGACAGTAAATCGATGGGATAGAAAAGCAATGCCATATTTTTCATATTGAAATTCACAACCATACTTTTATACAGAGCATAACTCAAAGAACTTCACAAAACTATTCACGACTTTCTAATTTCACTCTATTCACATCAAAACAGGATTCCCAAAAGAGGATGGGACCTCAGTCCTCATCCAGTCGTACTCAGGATCCCTTTCTAGATCATCTTCTTCTTCAAAAATCTTTCTCCTCCTCAGGTTTCACTTCAGTGTTCTCCTTCTCCGATTCTTCCTCCTCGGGCTCACCTACGGCCTGAAATGTTGTCCCACAACCGGGATGAGATTACGTCTTAGCAAGTTCTACCCCACTAAGACCCAATTAATAAACCAATATGCTACGAGCTGCCTAAACACGCACAGGTCAAAAGACGTACCTTGGCATCAGTCCCAACCTGCAATTCAAGGTTATATACAGATGTTTCATATATCTCAATGAACAATCAGTTAAATCACGGTTCAATCGACTTAGTCGATTACATGTCAGTCGGACCATTTCTAGGTCATTCCCACTTGTACCATACAACCTCCAATAGTACACTCAGTCACAGAGCCATCTTAATGCTCTCGGGTGTCAACTTCGCCAAGGTGACATATCCACTAGACAATTTCGTGCATTCTTTAAAGCGTCGTTTTCGCCAGTGATATCCCAAATCACTGAACCACACATGCCTACAACGATGTGTTTAATAGACAATTGCATGCGTTCTTTAAGGCGCTGTTTTCGCCAATGATGTCCTAATCACCGAACCACACATGCCTATGACGATGTGTTTAATAGACAATTGCATGCGTTCTTTAAGGCGTCGTTTTCTCCAGTTATGTCTTTAATCACCGAACCACACATGCCTACAATAATATGAGTACTAGACCGATACGTGCATTCTTTAAGGTGCCGTTTTCGCCAGTGACGTCCTTAGTCACCGAACCACGTAGGCCCATAACACCATACCTGATCGGTTATAGCCCAGAGTATTTCCAATTCACTCTCGTGATTCTATCCACTTTACAACTCATCAAAGCATTATAAATGCTAAATATACATACTCAGCCATCTACCAATCAATCAATCCATTTCACTCAATTTCCATCAATTTAAGATAAATTGATAAAATATCACAATTAATTTAATTCCATGCAACGTAGAGCTCAAATAAATAAACGGACTACACCACGACAATCAGCACAAAATTCAGGTCACCAGCCATCCCGGTTGAATTTCCGGAAAAATAAATAAATAAATAATTAATTTCGAAAATTAATAATTAATTACTAAAAATCCAATTTAGGCCCGAATTGCCTAATTGAAGCCCGCTAAGGGTCGAGAAATATCCCGAGATGCTTTCAATAAATAGTAGACTACATCTACTTGCTTATTGAACAATCAAAATGTCTAATATGCATCACAATTATCTAATAATCACTAATCTATTCTAATTTAACCAACCCCTAAGCATAATTAGCAAACTAAGCAGGGATTAGTAAGATTACTCACCGGAATTTATCACAAAACGTATCAATCCGACAGGGACGACACGAGGAATGATTCTTCCCAAAGCAAGTCTCGGGTTCGGGGCCCGGAAATGCTCCAAAAGCGGGCCGAAGGGAGCTGGAAACCCACTGACCAGCAGCCGTTCTTGGCTGGCCGGGGTTGGTCCGGTGGCTGAGAGGGCGACGCGAGACCAGTGGAGGGCGAGGGAAGCTCCTGCGGGTCCGAACGGTGGCCGGACGGCGATCTGTGGTGGTTAAACATGGCTGGTCAGATCTGGATAGTAGCGAATGGAGGTTGGACGGCGACTGGACTGGCGTGAGGGGAGGAACGGTAGCTCAGTGGAGGTGGTGGATGGCGGAACGGCGGGCGGCGGCTCCTTCAAGCGACGCTAGTTGCTACTGCTTGCTCCGGCGTCTTCCTAGATCTGTTGGGACGTTGAGCAGCAGGTGGAGAGGGAAAAAGATGGCAACAATGGTGGTTGAAGTGAGTGAGGGAGAGGCAGAGGTGAACGGCGAGTGGCGGAGCACACGGGCGACGTGCGGGTGGCGAAGTGCGGGCGGCGATGGTGAGCTGCTCCTGTCTTTGTGCGGCTTCTGCTTCTGTCTTCTGTTTTCCGTTCGAATAGTGAGGGAGAGAGAGTGTGTCGAGGGAGAGAGAAGGAGAGATGAGAGAGAGAACAAGATAAGAGTGTTTGACTAGTCAAAAAGAAAAAGGAGAGAGAGAGAGAGAGGCAAAGTGGGAACCGGCAAGGAGGGAGTCGGTGGAGGAATTCGCACGAGGGGGAAAAGAGGGAAGGAGAGAGAGAGAGAGAAAGGGCGAAAGATCACGTGGGGGTGAAAGAGGATAGAGAAAAGGAAGAGAGAGAGAAAGAGAAAGAAATAATAAAATAATAAAATAATAAGATAATTATATTATTCTTAAACTATTATTATTTTCCCTTTCTCTTTCACTTTTTAATTTCTTCCGGTCTTCGATTTTTCCTCCAATAATTTTTTTTCCGAAATTTCAAACTCGTCGATAAATTGACGAACGATGAGACAAGGTTCTAAAAATGAATTGTGACACGCTCGAATAATCGATTTCCGAAACCAAATTAAATTTCATGGTTAGAATCGATCAAACGCGATTTTAGCCCAATCCAACTAATTAGGTAGCTTTTAGAGATTTTACCGCGGATACATCCCTTAACGGCTTCACCCAATAGGTTAGTTAACTCGTGAGTGATCAGCTCAGAGAAAAAGGACCATAAGCACGTCGACGAAATGCCCATTTCACTTTATCAAAACGGGGTCGAATTTCAGGATGTCACAACTCTTCCCCTCTTATAAAAATTTCGTCCTCGAAATTTAAACCATTACACACTTTGCTTAAAAGGTGGGGGTACAACTGTCTCATCGATTCTTCAGTCTCCCAAGTCGCTCCTTCAATACCGTGGTGTTGCCAGACCACTTTGACCAACGTAATGGTCTTGGTACATAGAACTTGCTCTTTGCGATTGACAATCTGAACCAGGATTTCGACGTATGACACACGGTCATCCACGTCCAATTCCTCAAAATTGAGCACATGGGTCGGGTCAGGCTCTTACTTCCTTAACATTGACATGTGAAAGACGTCATGTACTTGCGCCAATCTTGGCGGCAACGTAAGACGATACGCTAAGTTTCCGATTCTTTCAAAAATCTCAAACGGACCTATGTACCTCGGACTCAACTTGCCTTTCTTACCAAAGCGCAAAGTTCCCCTCATTGGTGACACTTTTAGAAAAACGTGATCACTAACTTGGAATTCCAAAGACCTTCGACGCTTATCTACATAACTTTTCTACCTGCTCTACACTGTCTTTAATCTGCCTCTGATCACTGCCACGGCATCTACTGACCGCTGAACTAACTCTGGGCCTGTGATTTTTCTTTCCCCAACTTCATCCCAACACACTGGAGTTCTGCATGCTTTGCCATAAAATGCTTCAAATGGAGCCATTTGAATACTGTTGTTGTAGGCGAATTCCACCGGATGAAGCTGATGTTCCCAACTTCCTTTGAAGTCTATTACACAAGCTCTCAGCATGTCCTCGAGGGTTTGAATCGTCCTCTCGGACTGGCCATCCGTATGAGGATGATATGCTGTACTGTACTGAAGCTTTGTACCAAAAGCACTCTACAAGCTCTTCCAAAAAGCAGCCGTAAACCTTGGGTCTCTATCTGAAGTTATCGTAACTGGCACTCCATGCATTCGAACCACCTGACGCACATATAAGTCTGCGTGCCTATCAAGACTGAGGTCCTTTTGAACTGCGATGAAGTGAGCCGACTTTGTCAGCCTGTCGACTACTACCCAAATCGAATCATTCCCTCTCTGACTCCTTGGTAGTCCAGTCACGAAGTCCATCGTGATATGCTCCTATTTCCACTCTGGGATCGCAAGAGGTTGTAGAAGTCCTCCCGGCTTGCAATGCTGGGCTTTTACTTGCTGACAAGTCAAACACTTGGCGACATGCTTGGCAATGTCCGCCTTCATACCTGACCACCAATAGTGTTAACACAGATTTTGATACATCTTAGTGCTTCCAGGATGAATGCTATAACTGCTATGATGTGCTTCAGATAAAATTTCTTCTATAAGCTCTACATCATCATGTACAACCAAACGTCCATGAAGCCTCAGTACCCCATCATCAGAAACTTGAAAATCAACCTTTCTTTTATCGGTATCCTCTTGAAGAATTTTCTGTATGTCTGGATCTGTCGGCTGGAGTTGCTTGATTCTGACCTGGACATTCGGTTCAATTCTGAGGGCGGCCATAAGACTCGAGAGGTGGCCTACCTCAAATTTGAACACCGAATCTCGCACTCTTTCGATTAAATTCCACTCCTTAATCAATATATGTGCCACTGAAGACTTTCGACTCAAAGCATCAGCGACCTTATTTGCCTTTCCTAGGTGATATAAAATATCACAGTCGTAATTCTTCAACAATTCCATCCATTGGCGCTGTCTCATGTTCAACTCCTTCTGAGAGAACAAATACTTGAGACTCTAATGGTCCGCGAAGATCTGAAACTTTTCCCTGCACAAGTAGTGCCTCCAAATCTTCAACGTAAATATGATGGCTGCGAGTTCTAAGTCATGTGTCGGATAGTTCAATTCATGAGGTCTCAACTGACGGGAAGCATATGCAACAACTCTGCCATGTTGCATCAGCACGCAACCCTATCTTCTGAATGATGCATCACTATAGATCTCAAATCCTCCAGGACCAGATGGAATCGTCAGCACAGGTGTGGTAGTCAGCTTTTCCTTCAGCTCTTGAAAACTACGCTCGCACTTATCTGACCATACAAATTTCTCTTCTTTCTTCAGGAGCTTTGTCAGAGGCGACGCTAACGATGAGAACTCTTCTACAAACCGTCCATAATAACCTGCTAACCCCAGAAAACTTCTGATCTCTGTCACTGTCGTGGGTCCCAGTCACTTGATCACAGCTTCTATCTTGCTCGGGCCAATGGAGATTCCTTCCCGAAAATCACATGACCTAAGAACGCAACACGAGTCAACCAAAACTCACATTTGCTAAACTTAGAATACAGTTAATGAGTTCTTAAGGTCTGGAGTACTACTCTCAGATGATTCTCATGCTCTTCATCACTTCTCGAATAGACCAAGATGTCATCAATGAACACAATCACAAACTGATCCAGATATTCCTTGAACACTCTGTTAATCAAATCCATAAAGGCAGCTGGAGCATTCGTCAACCCGAACGGCATCACTGTAAACTCGTAATGACCATATCGGGTATGAAATGCCGACTTAGGAATATCCTCCTTCCTAATCCTCAACTGATGATATCCTGTCCTCAAGTCGATCTTCGAGAATATTGACACCCCTCGCAGTTGATCAAACAAGTCATCTATCCTCGACAATGGATACTTGTTCTTGATCGTTACCTGATTGAGTTTCCGATAGTCGATGCACAAACGCAACTAACCATCTTTCTTCTTAACAAATAGAACTGGTGCTCCCCAAGGTGATGCACTAGGATGAATAAATCCCTTATCCAGTAATTTTTGCATCTGCAAACTCAGATAATGCCATTCGGTAAGGTGCCTTTGAGATTGGTTCTGTCCTTGGTGCTAGCTCAATTACAAATTCAATCTCTCTTTCTGGCGGTAACCCTGGCAATTCTTTTGGAAAGACATTTGGAAACTCCTGTACCACTGCAATATCTTCCATTTTTAGCTCCTCAACTGTCGTATCTACAACAGTTGCTAAGTACCCTCGGCAACCCTCGTCTAACAAACGAGCTGCTTCTGGCGACGAGATTAAGGAAATCAAGGGTCCTCCTCGATTCTTGACAAACTCGAAGCTCTTACCCCCTAACGGGTCAAACTGAATCGCCTTGCGATAGCAGTCCATTGTAGCTCGTTGATTGGTGAGCCAGTCCATGCCAATTATCAAATCAAAATCATACATGGCTAGGACTAACAAGTCAATTTTCCCCACTCGCTCACCAATCTCTAACTTGCACCCCGAACATCCCAAAGCAGCATTAACTTTATCTTTCAAAGGTGTAGATATGCAAATTGCCGACTCCAACAATATAGGACTCAACCCTAGCATCCTAACATATTGCTCGGCAATGAAGGAATGGGTTGCTCCCGAATCAAACAAAGCATAAGCAGGTTGGTCGTTGAGTGAGATCGTACCTGTAATCACGTCAGGCGCAACTTCTGCCTGACCTTGTGTAATGCGTACACGGTGCCCTGAACTGAAGGTCTCTGCTGTCCTCCTTACAGTGCATTCTGAGGGGCATACCCACTTATCTGTCTCATTGGTGGCAGCGTCGGCAACTGAGGTTGTCCTCTATGCTTCCTCGGACAATTTCTGACCATATGGCCCTGCTGGCCACATTCAAAACACGCACCCATCCTAGCTGGGCACGGTGCTATCCTGTGTCTTCTCCCACAAAAGCGACATGCACCAACACTACTGGGTACCGCCCTATTAAATCCACTTTTTAATTTCTTCTGGTCTTTGATTTTTCCTCTGATAATTTCTTTTCTGAAATTTCGAACTCGTCGATAAATTGACGAACGATGAGACAAGGTCCTAAAAATGAATTGTGACACGCTCGAATATTCGATTCCCAAAACCAAATTAAATTTTATGGTTAGAATCGATCAAACGCGATTTTAGCCGAATCCAACTAATTAGGTAGCTTTTAGGGATTTTACCACGGATACATCCCTTAACGGCTTCACCCAATAGGTTAGTTAACTCGTGAGTGATCAGCTTAGAGAAAAATGACCATAAGCACGTCGACGAAATGCCCATTTCACTTTATCGAAACGGGGTCGAATTTCAGGATGTCACAACAACCCTTTCATTTCATAAAATTGATAGGGAGAAGCCTATATGCCAAGGTAGTTTGTTGGCAAATTGAAATCGGTGCATTTTATTTTATATCAATTGGTCTCATCTAATCATTCAAAACTTATGATCCACAATGTTTCCAAATTGTAGGGCACCAGAATGATCAAGGCCCTTTCTCTTGGCAAATGTGGTATGGGAAGAAGATAACCGGCCGAACAATTTAAAGAATTGACCAACTTGAGGTTCCTTCAAGTGGATGGTGCGAATTTCACCGGAGATTTCCAAAACTTACTTCCTAAATTAAGATGGCTTTAATGGGAGGAGTGTCCCTCGGATTTCACTGCAAACAGCTTTCATCCGAAAAAACTAGTTGTACTCAATCTATCATACAGTGCCATTTCAGAGGACTGGGGAGGATGGGATCCACTCAAGGTAAGACATAAAGAAGGCATTAAAGTATTTTTTTAACATAACTTATTTTTTCCCTGTAAATTTGAAAATTGATTGTCCTAATTAAACTAGCTGTTTCTCTTTAATTTGATACTACTGAAGGAAAACATGGTGCCCGATGAATGTATCTCTCTTCCATTTGAATTTGTCATCAGGTTTTTGATAATTAAAGTTGCTTATGTTTAATCAGAAAATATCTCCTTTGAAATTTTATTTGAAAATAAATGCAGTTAGCACTCGTACACTCTGATATTATTTTGCAATCGATGTGCTTAAAAAGCATTTATCTATTGACGTGGCCAAACATTACTAAAAGAGGCATTTGAAATTAAATAAGACAATCGCGAAGGAGTAGAGGAGCACAGGTAATTTTTGAGGAATTCTAAAAAATCGAAAACATAAGGAGTAGCAAAAAATCATAGGTTGCGACGGTCCAATTACACTGACATATCCTTTCTTTCTTCTAGATGGCGATCAAGCTCAAAGTTATCAACCTCAAGGGATGTCAAATTTTGAAAAGAACTCCCGACTTGTCCACTTTCAAAAGGTTGGAGATTTTACATCTTGCATATTGTAATAATCTGGAAGAGCTTCATCCTTCTATTAGGGACATCAAGACTCTTGTTTCATTAGATGTCCATGGTTGTAGAAAGCTCGAGGAGCTACCGAAAGGTATAGGTAGAATGATAGAATTAAGGGACCTTAACATAGAAGGCACAGGTATACATGATATTCCTATTTCGAGTGATTGTTTAATGAAGGAGCTCAAGGTTGTTATTGCCAATGATTGTTTAGATTTAGTCCACATCCCCAGCTCCATAGGCAATCTAGCATCTCTGCAAAAATTGGAGTTAGGTGGCTGCCGCTCATTAACAGAGATCCCCGACTCTATTGGAAATCTGGCATCATTGGTCAAGCTAGACTTAACAGACTCATTGATTACGAAATTACCCAAAAGCATTGGGAATCTGCAAAATCTGAGGATCTTGTGTATTATGGAAACTGGCATAACGGAATTGCCTGATGCCATTAGAATGTTGACAAAACTCCAAAAGTTGGATGCTTGAAATTGCAAAAACCTAGAGTGACTACCTAGTCATATATGCGAACTGATTGCGCTAGAGGTGCTCCACGTTTCAAGTTGTAAAAAGCTTCAAGAATTACCTGAACTGCCCTCCAGCTTAACGGAACTATGGATCACCTACCTGGTAATATATGCGAATTGTGTATTATGTTTGCTGGAGGAAGGAATATTAAAAAAAGCGCGAGCCAAGATTATTGTGTTTGGTCACCTACCTGGTTCTTCGGTTTTGAACTTTTGTCTTTGCCTTCCTCTTCAAGTGATATAAAGGAGTCAAAATTATTTGATGACATTGATACTTAGATATTCATACATTTAAATTGTTTTACCTGTATTTAGTTGCTCCCAAACTTTCTTGTAATGAAAGAAATGTCTTACACACATTATTAGAGGTGAATGTGGTCATCGAGGTTAACCTATGTCCGAGTATTTGCCTTCTCATCTCTGCTTTAAGGTGAAAAGCTAGTGGAATTTTCGCTCTTCATTGATGGTATTTCATTGTTATGGTATGCTGAATGCTGATAAGTTCCTCTAGATTAGTTAGAGCATGATGATTGGTGGCTATTAATTATACCCATGCGAGATCTTTACCTTGAAAGTTGGTTTTAGGATTGCTATCTATCTAGGATGCAATTTAAAAGATGGAAGTTGGTCACATCAAAATCATTCCCAGTTTTGATCAGGAATAGGATCATTGGAGATGTAGAATGGGATTCTCACTCCTAGTCCCAAATATCCTACTTTGCCTATTTAATTGGGACTCAATCTCATCGTAAGTCAAATGAAGCCCCAGTTCTCATTGTGCATGACCCATTGTACGTCTAAAACAATATCTAAAGGCCAAACCTACTAAGCCTGCTAAGTCAGGCTAACTTTGGGGATGGAAATACAAGGGGACTTAAAATGAGAATGAGGTGTTGCCCTCATCCCGAATTAGATTGCATGGAAGATTTAATGGCAACTTATGACGAGGCTGAAGATACTTTCCATACAGACTTGGTAGAGTCCATAAGCTTTCAACTGGATTAACTGTGGCATCCCGGAAATTCAAAGCCAAGCCTTAAGGTGTGTCAAATGTCTTTAATTAGGTGATAGAATTTTATGGCCTATGCTTTAGCCAATTTGTCTTTTAATTTGATGAATTGTGCTTGTGATTGTGGAAATTTAAATTTAATTTATGAATGCTTGGCCATATGATTTGAATTTCAATAATTAAAAATATTCCAAGACTTTGGCCAAGATGGAAATTGGAATTTAAAAATATTATAGAAGAAATTTCAAAAAAAAAAAGGGAGAAAAGGGCTAATTTTCGGAATGGGCCTTGAGCCCATTAGCCTCAAGCTTGGTGGGCCAAGCTAGTCGGCCCATTGGGCCCAAGAGGTGGCTGTCGACCAGCCAAGGGAATGGCCGGTTGGGCCTAGCCCAAGCCCATTAACCCAAATTCAAATTTAAAAACAAGAATTACAAGTGGCATAAAGGAATGGCATGCATTGGTGGGATTGTAGGCAATCTCATGATTGCTAATCATGAGAATATGGGGATATAAAAGAGAGAGAGGGAAGAGAGAGAGTGGCCGTTTTCTTCATTTTGGCCGAGAGAGTGTGCGAGAGAGAGCTTGAGCGGAGGAGAGGCCGAGAGAGAGGAGGTGGAGCCGAGAGTTGCCGCCGCCGTGTCTCGCCGTCGCCGCCTTGTCCGACCGTCCTACGCCGCCGTGTGTTGCTGTGTGTTCTTCTTTAAGGCAAGTGGGGGGTCCTTTACTTCTCTTGCATGTTGTTTTTGGTGTTTGCATGTTAAGTTTTAGGGGGATTTAGGCGAAATACCAAGCAAGGATTGCATATGTTCATGTATTGTGGCTGTTTCCGTTCGGTTTGTGGTAGACAGTTTCTTGTTCGAGCTTGCATGTGGGTTTGGAGTGTGATTTTGACTTCGGTGTCTTCATGAAAGTTGAAGCTAACATCTTGAGGTATGACATACTCAAATTTCATGGAAAACGAAGGTGATATGAGGGGTCAAATTCCTTGTTATACGGAGGTTCTAGATCTGCGAATTTCCTACTGACCTCTTGATGATTTCTTGGTTGCATGTTGGTTTATGATGGAAATCTCACTTTGTTGTCTTCATGAAAGTTGTAGGTAACATCCTAAACTACAACATACTCAAATTTGAGGAGAAAAAAATGAGTGTAGCCTAGTAAATCGTCTAGATCTTTGAGACGGATGGTTCTGTTGAAGTGAACCGAGACACCCGAGACTTCAAAGACTTAAAAGAGGATCATACTTTGGTTATTTAACTTAGATCTCTTCATGAAACTTGTAGAGGAGACATTGATGCATAACATACTCGAATTTCAGAAGAAACGAAAGAGATTTAATGGGTCAAATCTAAGTTTTTCGGTGATGTGTGTTCTGGACGAAACGGTGGGGGTTCCAGAAGTTTCATGGAGTTGTATAAATTAATCTATAAAGAATTTGGCTTAGTGTTCTTCATGAAAAAGGTACGAAAATATGTTGGCTATCACCCTGTAAAATTTTAGAATTTTCGGAGGTCATATGAATATTTTAATTGAATTAATCCGAAAACTGTGCAATCTGGCCAATATCCGAATATTAAGTGCATTTGGTGGAAATTTGGGAAACTATGTGAAATGCGAATTTGGCCATGAAATTGTGTGAAATTGTGATTCTAATTAGTTGTTTAATGATTGTTTGATTTTCATGATTTTTAGAAAATCATGAATATTAAAGATAATATTTATTTATGGAAATAAATAAATATAATATTAAAATAATAATATAATAAAATAATAATAAAATAATAATAAAATAATAATAAAATAATAATAAAATAAAAGTGGATTATTTTATCGGCCATGAGTTCTATTGAATTATGATGCATTGTTACATGACATTGATGCAGGTATGATAGTGAATTATGATGCATTGTTATATGCCATTGATGTATGCATGATCGTGAACTATGATGCACTGTTATATGACATTGATGCATGAATGATCATGAATTGTGACGCATGTGTGTGAACCATATGCCATGAAATAATGAGATGAAAAGAATGATAAAATGTGGAAGTGGTATGTGAGTAAGAGGATGTGGCGGAGGTTGATGTCTGGTGGCCGAGTGGCGTAATTCCGAGATTCCACAGGAGTTTCAGGATGCCCGGAATGTGGGGGGCCGGAAGTCCCTGTCGGAGGTTTCTGCCCGAAGGGAGTGTGACTCGCGATGCCAGGATTAGGGTGCGAGATCCCCGGTTAGAAGGGTAAAGACCGGAAGTCCCTGTCGGAGGTTTCTGCCCGAAGGGAGGTTCCTCGTGATGCTAGTTGAGGTGCGAGATGCCCGGAATGTGGGGGGCCGGAAGCCCAGTGGCCATGAGATGGCTGGGATACTGGGATCCCTGTCGGAGGTTTCTGCCCGAAGGGAGGATGATGATGGTGGAAATGATGAATTGAGAAAAGATAGTGTGGGATCAATTGATAAATAAAAGTGATTAATGATGACGTGATATGCATGGTGATGCATGGCCAATAATGATATGATGTGATATGCATGGTGATGCATGATTAATGATGATGTGATATGCATGGTGATGCATGATTAATGATGATGTGATATGCATGGTGATGCATGATTAATGATGATGTGATATGCATGGTGATGCATGGCCAATAATGATATGATGTGATATGCATGGTGATGCATGATTAATGATGATGTGATATGCATGGTGATGCATGGCCAATGATGATATGATGTGATATGCATGGTGATGTATGATTAATGATGATGTGATATGCATGGTGATGCATGGCCAATAATGATATGATGTGATATGCATGGTGATGCATGATTAATGATGATGTGATATGCATGGTGATGCATGGCTAATGATGATATAATATGATATGCATGGTGATGCATGGTTATGATGATGTGATAATGATATATGAGATGCCATGATAATGATACGTATGCCATGATGATGCCTGAATACGCTTGACATCAAAAGGGTAAGAAATGCCTGCATTGTATGATGGTATGCATGGTACCGAGTTGTTATTGGATTTCCCTATCTGCCGAGTGGTTGTACTCACCCCTTTTGGGGATAACATTTCAGATTAGCACTATGCCGCTGCCCTTTCTTGTTTCGCGTGGCGTGTTTTACGGTATTCCGTCGACGTCGAGGTGGAGATGACTCGAGATAGATCGTCCTTCGGTACCGGATTGACTTTTATCCGAGTACGATGTTTAGTCATGTATGATATCGGCCTGGCTGGGGGCCCGGTCATACAAGATTTTTTGTCCGTGCACATACGACGGGATGGAGTGATGCGGGGGATGCTGCCGCCGCCACCACCTGACGCACCGGGATGGGTGTGAGAGCGCGCGCGAGGAGTAGGAGCTAGACCGCTTTTTGGTGTAGATAGTTGACGCTCGTGATGGGAGGGTTTTTGTGCTCATATGTTGTTAGAGGTCGGAGTTCCTTTTTGAGATTTTAGGAAGGACATGGCGAGTCCTTACCTTTTACGTTTCTTTTGTACCGGCCAGGGAAAAACCCCATCTCGCTATATGTATGCATGTAAGCAAAGCGTCAACACTGTTTATAAAATCGTGGTGTTTAGTTGGTGTGTATTTGTATCATGGGATTGGTAAGGAGATAGATGGTGATATTTATTTGCTTCCGCTATGAGTCGCGCATGGGACCGCTTTAAAAAAAAAAAAATGCCTGTATTCTGGCAAGGCTTAATTTAGCCAAGAGATAGAGATGATGAAAGATGTAACATCGGCACTGTTAACGACCTGCGAAGGGTTCGGGGTGTTACATTAACCTTTTATTGCTGGAGTTGGAAGTGGTCTCTACATTCATGAGAGGGTGGCGTTACTAGGAGGTCTGTTGTGCCTCCACAAACAGCAGTGGAGCACAATGCCCTAACCTTTGTACGGCCGAATCTCTTCTGGCTGGGTATAGAGTTCGTTTTTTGCATTATAGCATATAGCTCTTCACCTTGTCTATTTCTTTCATCCTCCTGTCTTCTTCTTTTCACTGCCATCGTCTGGTTTTGCTTTCATTTTGCTCTCTTCTGTACTTTTGCCCCAATGCTTCTCTAGCTAGCTTTCTCGAGAGGTATAGGAGCTTCCTCAGTGGTGTGCTTCAGTTGTGGTGGTTCTTGTGCTTTTGATTTCTACATTTGAGCTTCATTTCCCTTTTTTAAAAGATAACATGTAGGTATTAGTACAGAAAAAAATATTAACAATCTATTTCTTTAGAACTTAATTTTATGTAGAGTCTTATGATCATTGATCCAAAGTATGTTCCGATTTCAATCATGTGGGATTGATCTTAACAACCTTTAACTTGAGGGTTAAATTTATATGTATTTATACTACAGGGACTGCCTCACAACGCAAACTGATTAAATCTTAAACCTTTGTTTTGGTGTAGCTGTGATGTGACATCTATGTATGACTATCTGAAAAATGAATGTCCTCAGCATATCTATATGGGAATTGGCTCTAGGCAATCCATCAAGATTCAAGATCTTAGTCTCGGGGCTTGTGCTTTACTATGATGGAATCCTCTAGAATCTAGTATGGTGGAATCCACTGGAGTCTAGGATTGTGGAATCCTCTTCTGTTTCTCACCTTGTGTTTCTTGATTCTTTCGCAAGATTGCCCCAGATTTTTACTGATTCTTGTTCTTCTACCTTTGTATGAATCACATACATCTTTTTCGGGTCTAGTATAGGACATGTTTCATGATATGTCCTTTATGGGGATAATGGTGCTTGTGCCGTCTACAAGTTTTCAATTGGCTGGGATTCTCTTGATACAGATACTTGTATTCATATTGCACCTTCCTATTATCCCTTTTGGTTTCTTTTTTGACTATATCTTCATGCTAGAATGAAATATTTTCCGTGCTGTTAATCAAATCAGTTCAACTCTAATAATCGTGCTTTAGGCAGAATCAAGTCATTGACTTGATTAGAGGGTGACAAACGTGTCGCTTTTTTCTCATCAACAAGCTGTGACAGCAATGGTGTAGCAGACTATGCAATATATTGACCAGACACCTGATTTTGAGACAATGATAGAGCTTATTGAGACACTTTACTCTATTGCCCTGTGATGGTCAATATGTGAAACGAAATCCTATTGCAGATTATGTTTATGAGCAATTTTTTTTTCCTTCCCTGTGGTTTCTATAGCTAGTTTCGTTATGTAGATATATGTCGAAATTGAGAGAGCACCGTTGATTAAGAAGCTTGCAAAAGTAAAGGAAGAACAGGTTCTTATAGCAGAAGCTATTGACTTTATGCCGGAAATTGCAGTAATTAGAAGCTGACTACTGTTGTCACTGATCTTATAATTGATTTTTCCTTGTCCAACATTCCTATGATGGGTTTAAATTGCAGGTAGAAACTTTTGAAGCAATGGCAGAGACAGAGAAAGTTGCCTTTATCCTTGAACAAGTACAGGTTTTTTATATTGCTTTAAGCTGTTTATGCACTATTGCTAAGATTGGTTTTCTAATTGATGGATTTTGCAGGTTCTTTGTGCTTAGATCACAGGGATTATGTCCATGCACAGGTCCTTTCTAGGAAGATCAGCCCTTGAGTGTTTGATGTAGATCCTTCCAAGGAGAAGAAAAAGCCTAAAGAAGGTGAAAATATTGTGGAAGGAGCGCCAGCTGATATAGAGTTGAATTGGATATACTGAGAACTCACGGTACGATAAATTAGTGTTTTGCTTTTTCTAATGTTGTGCCACTATCTTTAACTAAATTGTTTTCACAGATCAAGCGCTACCTGGTATTCAAGTTGGGGTTCAAACCATGAACTTGTATGGCTTTATTTAGTTGGCACATACTCTTCTTCCTTTCTAGCTTTATATCAAACTCTGACGATCAAGATGTGCTTAATGGATCTAAACATACATCTCAGTTTACCTAGTGTTCATGTTAATGATGTAGGTATTACTCACATAACAACAATTACCTCAAGATATGTTGATGCTATAAAGCCACATAGTGAAGGGAAACCCAGAGCAGTTGATACTAATGAAGCTCTATTGTTGTTGAGTCTTCATTTAGTGTTTTAAGGCATGGCTATAGGTTCTAAGGAAAATCTGTTGGAAGAAAACTTCCTTATTTATTTTGAAGTTGACAAAACATTTCCATCAGTCTATTCTGAAGACTCATAGACTCTATCATAAAAGTCTGAAGACCTCCAGACTCAAGATTCAAAAAATCTACCCTCACTGATAGTTTCTAGACCAACGAAGAGAAGACTTATCCAGATGCAAGAATATTCTTAAGGATTTGATTCGTACAGTTTAAGAAGATCTCACAGTTGGAGATAGCACTTCATGATCTATTATTCTCATTGCAATCAATTTAGATAATTAGATCTGGTGATTGACGAAGAATACTTAGAAGGTTCTACTTATGGAAATCTAGATCCTGATTGTATGGGCGAGCAGGATTGGTGGGCTATCATCACATTCCTTTAATAAACTCGAGATCTCCCTAATTGATTCTGTCCAACAATATGTTTGAAAGAACTCCTTTGGAAGATGCCAACGGATATGAAGGCATGGAGGAGTATATAAGGAAGACGCTCAAGTTATTCGATAGAATGAGTGATAGAAGAATTCTAAAGTGTGAAGTTCCTAAGTTCTTTGTTATTTTTATTCATTGAGCTCTTACTATATTCAAAAGAGAGATAAATACCTGTGAGACCTTGAGGAAGTGTAGTAGAGTCTTTACACTGTGGAATCAAGGACATGAGATTGTAATATCTCTTTTGGTTCTTAGTGAAATCCAGCCGGTGGGCTATCAGTGCGGGAGAGTGGATGTAGGCTTGATCTAAGCCGAACCACTATAAACTCTGTGTTTCAATTCTCTTTCCCTAAACTCTTTGCTTTAACTAATAGTCTTATATATCTGTTCTCTATCCTCTATATCTTCAGTCTATTATTATCAAAATAGAAATTGAATTGTGAAGTTTTTATAAAAACCTCCTTAACACCTATTCACCCCCCTCTAGGTGTTGTTACTAGCCCTATCAATTAGTATCAGAGCTCGTGTACTCATTTAATTGAAGTGTTTTTACTTCTGAGTTAAAGATCTATGGCTAGTATGTTGGCTCTAGGTTTGGTTGAAGGTCAAAGCAACACAAAACCACCTTACTTCGATGGAAAGGATTACAACATATGGAAAAACAAGATGAAAGTTTTCCTAAGATCGAAAGATCCTCTGGAATGGGATGTGGTAGACAAAGGAATCATTCCTAAAGCTGCATCAGTTTCAGAAAGAGGAAAAGAAGCTGCAGTTGCTAGCGAGATGACTCAAGAAGAAATAACCAATAGACAAGCTTTTGATGCTAAAGCAATTTATTCCTTATATTGTGCTTTATCTCTTACTGAGTATAACAGAATATCTTCTTATGAAACAGCTAAAGAAGTCTGGGATAGGCTACACATTACTTATGAAGGAACTGATCGAGTGAAGGAGACGGGGATTAATATTCTACTCGGACATTATGAAACCTTCAAGATGAAATCAAGAGAACCTATCACTGATATGTTTAGTCATTTTACTGAGATAGTAAATGGTCTAGAATATCAGGGACAGCCAATTTCAGAACCAATGAAGGTCAACAAATTGTTGCATGGACTCTCCAAAGATTGGAATCACATAAAGACTTCAATAAGGGAAACACAAAGGATCATGCCGCTTTATGTGGACGGACTAGTTGTCATACTTCAATCTTATGAAGTGGAGAAAATCAATGAGGAGAAAGATCCTAAAGTTAAGAAGTCAATTGCTTTGAAATCTAACGATGATTATGATATTATAGATTTTGAAGATGATATGGATGATGAAGAGTTAGCCCTTATGATAAAGAGGTTCAGGAAATTGAATAATAAGGGAAGAAGGTTCAATTGGAAGAAACAGAGCACTCAAAAGTTTCAAAACATATCTACTGAGGATGATGAAACCAACCAACAAAGATGTGATCTTTTTTGAATGCAAGAAAAATGGACACATTAGACCCAACTGTCCTTTATTGAAGAAAAAGAAGGGAAAAACTGAGAAATACAGGAAGGCTCTCAAAGCAGAGATATGGAGTGATACTGAATGCGAAGAAAGTGATGAAGATTATGCCAACATTTGTTTGATGGCAAAATCAGAATCGGACTCAGACTCTAAGATAGATATAAACTCAAATTCAGATAGTGAAATCGAGGTAAGCAATCTAAAGATTCCTATTAAAGTCTCGAAATACATTGATAAACTTTGTCTTAGTCTCAAAACCTCTCTTAAGAGAATTTCCGAGCTAAAAAGGAAGAATTCTACACTAAAGCAATAGGAAAATTATTGGAAAGAAAAGTTTGATAATTTAGATAAAAGCTTTGTTGTTTTAAAAGAAAATGCAGACTCTCTTTCAAAAGAAAATAACTCTCTTTCAAAAGAAAATAATCTTTTAAAAATTGACATTTCAAGTATTTCAAAAAGATTTTCAATAGGATCTGAAAATTGGAAAAGATTCTTTCAGTACAAAGACCTTACTTCAACAAGTCAGGCTTGGGAATGACTTCAGAAATTGTTCCTCTAATCGATTTCCAAAAGTAAATGAATGAATTAAACAAAGACCAACAAAGAATTTTTACAAGAATCATTTTCAAAAAGTTTTTATAAAACTTGTTGGCGAAGTGCTCTCAAATATTCAAATTGCAACAGCTCAGAATATTTTGAGAAAGAATGTCCTATGGTTTGGAGACATGTTAAGAAGGAATGGACAAAGACTGTATAAGAAAATATGGGTACCAAAGAAAGCTTAAGTTTCTTTTCTAATTGCAGGTCACCATCAAGAAAAAGATTGAATGGTATTTGGATAGTGGTTGTTCAAGACATATGACTGGAGATTCAAGTTGTTTTATAAATCTTGTTCAAAAAAGAATGGTGGAAAAGTCTCTTTTGGTGGAAATAGCAAAGGAAGAATTGTTGGATGTGGAACTATAAAGATTGGAAGTCTCACAATCACTAATGTCTCCTTGGTGGAAGGTTTAAATTATAATCTACTCAGCATTAGTCAACTGTGTGACACTGGATTCAAAATCAATTTTCAAGAAGGAGTATGTTCGGGAACTAGTAAAGATTTTTCTCAATCTTTTACTGGACGAAGACATGGGAACATCTATCTTCTGGATATAAAACCAGAAAGTTTGCAATGTCTTATTTCAATTCAAGATGAAGCAAATCTTTTGCATCGAAAGCTTGGCCATGTCAACATTAAGCAAATTGCCAAGATCTTTTCCAAAAATCTTGTTCGTGGATTACCCAACCTGAAGTATCAAAATTCTGACTTATGCACACCATGTGTATTGGGAAAACAGGTTCTTTTAAATCGGTAAATCAAGTTTCTACTAATCGTGTTTTGCAGCTTCTGCATATGGATCTCTTTGGACCAACCAGAACTCAAAGCATTGGTGGAAAAAGATATTGCCTAGTAATTGTGGATGATTACTCATGATTTACTTGGGTCTACTTTCTGGTAAGTAAGTCTGAAACCTTCTCTCACTTTTCAAAGTTTGCCAAGAAAGTTCAGAATGAGAAAATATATGATATTTCAAGCATACAGACAGACCATGGAGGTGAGTTCAAAAATCAAGACTTTACAAAATTTTGTGATGATTCAGGTTTTCAGCATGTTTTCTCTTCTCCATATACTTTAGAGTATAATGGAGTTGTGGAAAGAAAGAATAGATCTCTGCAAGAGATGGCAAGAACTCTTTTAGTAGAAAGTAATAGTTCTTCTCGTTTTTGGGCTGAAGCCGTTTCTACAGCCTGCTATATTATTAACAGGGTATTCTTAAGGCCTATTTTAGAGAAAACTCCCTATGAGTTACTAAAAGGAAAAAAGTCAATTGTTTCTTACTTTCATGTGTTTGGCTGCAAATATTTTGTTTTGAAAAATGCAAATGATTGATCTGGTAAGTTTGAAAAAAAATCTGACGAAGGAATCTTCCTTGGCTACTCAACCTTAAGTAAAGCTTATAGAGTATTCAACAAGAAGACTTAGACCGTGGAAGAATCTATGAATGTCAAATTTCAAGACACTCTGCAAAGTGAACTGATTCAGACTCAACCTGAAGAATCTGAATCTTCTTTACATCTTACAAAGTCTACTTCCCCTAAAGTGAGTCAGACTTCTGAAGATCATCAACAAACAGTAGTTGAAGAATCAACTGAAGACCAGCATGTTGTTAGACCAACCAGCAACTAGAAGCACAAGTCTAGTCATCCCAAAGAACTTATCATTGGTGATGTTCATGAAGGAATTCGCACCAGATCCAAAAAGCAAGAAGAATCTAGCGCCGTGGCACTTATTTCTGAAATAGAACCCAGAAGTATAGAAGAAACTTTATCTGATGAAAGCTGGATTGAAGCAATGCAAGAAAAACTCAGACAGTTCAGCATCAACGATGTTTGCGAATTAACTCCTAAACCAAAAGGTAAATCCATTATTGGAGCTAAATGGGTTTTCAGGAACAAGATGAATGAAAAAGGAAAAGTGGTAAGGAACAAAGCAAGACTCGTGGCCAAGGATATACGCAAGAAGAAGGGATAGACTATGATGAAACCTATGCACCGGTAGCCAGGTTAGAAGCAATTAGATTATTACTTGCTTTTACTTGCTATAAAAATTTCAGGTTATTCCAAATGGACGTCAAGAGTGCATTCTTAAATGGATTTATCCAAGAAAAAGTCTATGTGGAACAACCTCCTGGATTTGAAGATCTAAAGAAACCAGACTCAGTATTCAGGCTGAAAAAGGCTTTATATGGATTAAAGCAAACACCTCGAGCATGGTATGATAGGTTAAGTAAGTTTCTTATTCAAAATAGTTTTAACAAATGGAAAGTGGATACTACCTTGTTTATTAAAAGGGAAGGTAAAAACTTTATACTTGTTCAAATCTATGTTGATGATATTTTATTTGGATCACCTAACGAAAGCCTATGCAAGAAGTTTTCTAAGACTATGCAGAACGAATTTGAGATGAGCATGATGGGTGAACTCTCCTTCTTTCTCGGATTACAAGTAAAACAATTGAAGGGAGGAATCTTTATTCACTAAGAAAAATATGCAAAATAACTCATCAAAAAGTTCGGTTTGGAGAATTGCAAAAAGACTGAAATGCCAATATCAAGTTCTTCGAAGCTGGACAAAGATGAAGGAGGGAAGAAAGTTGACTAGAAACTCTACAGGAGTATTATTGGTTCACTTTTTTTATCTTACTGCTTCTAGACCTGACATTTTGTTTAGTGTTTGCATTTGTGCTAGATTTCAATCCGATCTCAAAGAATCTCATCTAAGTGCTGCGAAACTCATCATCAAATATGTTGCAACTACCTCAAAGTTAGGTCTGTGGTATCCCAAAGAAGGAGACTTTACACTCCTTGGATATTCAGATGCAGATCTAACATGTTGCAGAGTTGATAGAAAGAGCACATCAGGTATTTGTCAATTGCTGGGAAACAGGACAGTATCTTGGTTCTCAAGGAAGCAAAGCATTGTAGCTCTTTCAATAGCAAAAGCAGAATATGTGGCCCCTGGAAGTTGTTGTTCCCAAATCTTATGGATAAAACAACAACTGAGAGACTTTGGAATTGCAGATTCATGCACCGAGATTAAATGCGACAACACTAGTGCAATCAATCTCACAAAGAATCCAATTCTTCATTCTAGAGCTAAGCATATAGAGATTCGACATCACTTTATTAGAGATCATGTTCAAAATGGAGAAGTTATGATCCAGTTCATTGATTCAAAGAATCAACTAGCGGATATATTTACAAAGCCACTGGAGAAAAGCCTATTCGAGTCTATACGCACCAGACTGAACATCACATCCTTTAACTAATAAAGTCTGAAGATGCTCAGACTCAGAGGTAAAGTCTGAAGGTGCTCAAACTCAGAAGGTCAAGAGATACGACTGTAAGTTATTTTTTGATTCTAGTAATTTAAATTTCTTGGAAAGGTACGTTTTCTTATCGCTAATTGATTGGATTTATTTTTCCAAGTTTCACTCTTGAATTAATGACTCTTATCCATTTTTAAAAAAAATAGTTATTCAAAAAAGCAGTTATTCATTTTCGAAAAAGAGAAGTTATTATTTTCAAAAAGGCATTTCTATTTTTCCTTTTTGCGATGCTTTGTTTACCTAGCTTCACTCGCTTTATATACTGTAGAAATTCATCTTCTTCTTTTTTCACTCTCAAACCCTAACTTAATCCCACTTGCTCTCACTTTCTCTGTTGTTTAATCCAAAAAGTTTTCATCTTTTCGAGCAAAGTTGTGAAATTCTCTCTTAAATCGACAATGTCTTCGAGAAAGTCTTCAAGAATCCCAAGCAGGGGACCACACCACTTGCCTGAGGGTCCTACCCATTTCGACTTGACCGAGGAAGAAGATTTTTCACCGCAAAAGCATCCAAGTCAGCGACAACATTCTCAGCAGTGCCAAACTCCTCCACTGACTCTTCTTAAAGAAGAAATTGTGGAAGATGTTGAACCAGTAAGGACTCTTACTCCTAAAGTCGCTTTTCAAGCTTTACTCTTACTTGAAAAAGGGTGGTACTGCTATGTCATTAATTGATGAATTTTTAAGTGAGAGAGGATACAGAAATGAAACCATGTTCTTGCGTGACATGGAAAAGATGGGAATTGCTTAAAAAGGGTCGGCTGAAAAGGCCTTTGCTAACTTTCCTAGTGACCCGCGGTTTGGTACAACGAATCAACCTGAAGGGTAGGATGACGATGAGAGATTTTTTACACATTTTTCAGCCTAAATCAGGTGTGGCTGCAAATGTTGCAGGAGACAGTTCGAGTCTTTTTAGATCGAAGAATCACAAAAGGGTCTATCTGGACTTAATGAAGAGAGGGGTCATGAACCCTAGAAGTGTTGATTTCGATTTCCTTGATTTGGTGAAAGTTAATCTGCGCGAGAAGTTTGCTCTGTTGCAATTAGAGCATTTTTGTTATGAATCAATTGCTGCCTATCCAGAACTAACAGCCTATTTCTATTCGAATCTATCTTTTGTGGATGCAAACGGTTTTTCTTTTACTGTGAAAGATAAGGAGTTCGTGGTGAACATGGATACCTTGGCTGATCTAATTGGGGTGGAAAGAGGGTGTTTCCAATCAATTTGTGTCTGTTGCTCATGCTACTCTGTCCTTGGTGAAATACAGGATTCCTGAAGGCAAGATATCCTACTCTAGGATGAATGCCACCAATATCCTACTGCACAAGATCGTGATCAACTGCATCAGACCAAAATTGACATCAAAGACTGATGCGTCTCGGTCTGAAGCAAAATTGATGCATGCCATCAACATCGGCTACAAGTTCTCTCTGCCTCACACCATTTTGTTTCACATGTACAGGATTCTTGTGAAAGATAAGGGACAACTCCCTTATTATGCTCTTATTACGTGCCTTTTTAGGCATTTTCACATTCACATTCTTGCTCCTCTGTGTCTAACCAGCAATAATTCGATGGTGATTGGATTCAAAATGATCACCAAGATGCGACTAAAAGAGCTTAACAAAGTGTTCAAGCGGATGAAGGAGAAGTCTCCATCAAAGGCAAAATCAGTTCTTACAGGGGCTAAGAGGAAAGGTAAGGAGCCCATGGGTGCTTCAGCAAAGAAGAGAGAACTCTCATCTTTGAGGATGAAGAAGATGAGGATGAAATGATTCTCTCTGCCTTGAGGAACTTGAAAAGCTTTGTCAGTTTTCGTGAGACAAGAGAAGAAACTGAGAAAAGAGATGCAGACAGAAGAGAAGAAGAAGAAGCAGAAGAAAAAACAGAAGCAGAAGAGGAAAAGGAAAGAAGAGA
Organism: Eucalyptus virginea; assembly: GCA_014182375.1. Lineage (NCBI taxonomy): Eukaryota > Viridiplantae > Streptophyta > Magnoliopsida > Myrtales > Myrtaceae > Eucalyptus > Eucalyptus virginea. Next base: position 14,567,584 of record CM024516.1, on the reverse strand, counting down.
AGAAGCGGAAGACAAAGAAGAAGCGGAAGAGGAAGAGGAAAAAGGAGTAGAAGCAGAAGAAGAAGAAGGAAGAGAAGAAGAAAAAGGAGAAGAGGAAGGAAGAGAGGAAGAAGTGGCTCGGGAAGAATCTTTTGAGCCTACTTTGGCTGTATCCCTGTCGAGCAATTCTGGAAAGACAAAGAGTGGAATTGCTGGTGAACAAGCTCAAGAAAAGGATCACACCCCTATTGATGCAGAGTAAGAAGAAGAATCTATCTCTCCTCCCAAAGGCACTCATTTAGGGGGAGATGCGGTTAGACAAGGTGGATCTACATCTGGACTTGAAGCTGGACCTAGCTCTGCCACAACACATTCAGCAGATTTTTCGCGACTGCTAGAAATTCTACTGGATGTCAGGAAAGAGCAGTATGCTGTGAGCTATGAATTGCAAGTTTTCAAGAATGCCTTCATGTCCACCTCAGTGTCTCTTCACGATTAGTTAAATGCCCTGAAGACGCAAGTGCAAGATTCTATGAAGGAGGCTATCGAAAAACTTGTGAAGACAATGCATTCAATGGAAGAATTCCAGCTTGTTCGCTTCCCAAACAGCCTTGACTTTCTTCATTCTTAAAACAACTCTTTTTATTTTGTTCTCCACTTTTTGCTGTTGACAAAAAGGGGGAGAAGGTTTGATTTGCAGCAGATTTGATATTTGTTTGTTTTTGTTTTGACTTTGAATTTCTGGTTTGTTTGGTTGTGGATTGCTTTTGATTTGATCTTTTGATGCCTGCAGTTACTTAGGCTTTGTTAATGATTATGGAAGAATAGTTGTTTTGCAGGACTAACATGTTATTTGTGGTTGCAGAATTGATGCTACTCATATCCTAATCCTTTATGAGATATCTTGTTTTGCTTAAGTCTTGTTTTGCAGGTCAAAAGTGTTCAAATCTACAGGAAAATTTTGTCACCATCAAAAAGGGGGAGATTGTTGGAAGAAAACTTCTTTATTTATTTTGAAGTTGACAAAACGTTTCCATCAATCTAGTTTGAAGACTCATAGACTCTATTATCAAATTCTGAAAACCTCCAGACTCAAGATTCAAAGTCTACCTTCACTGATAGTTTCCAGACCAACAAAAAAAAGACTTATCCAGATGCAAGAATATTCTTAAGGATTTGATTCGTACGGTTGAAGAAGATCTCATAGCTGGAGATAGCACTTCACGATCTATTATTCTCATTGCAATCAATTTGGATAATTAGATCTGGTGATTGACGAAGTATACTTGGAAGGTTCTACTTATGGAAACCTAGATCCTGATTGTACGGGCGAGCAGGATTGGTGGGCTATCATCACATTCCTTAAATAAACTCGAGATCTCCCTAATTGATTCTGTTCAACGGTATGTTTGGAAGAACTCCTTTGGAAGATGCCAACGGATATGAAGGCATGGAGGAGTATATAAGGAAGATGCTCAAGTTATTCGATGGAGTGAGTGATAGAAGAATTCTAAAGTGTGAAGCTCCTAAGTTCTTTGTTATTTTTATTCACTGAGCTCTTATTGTATTCAAAAGAGAGATAAATACTTGTGAGACCTTGAGGAAATGTAGTAGAGTCTCTACATTGTGGAATCAAGGACGTGAAACTGTAATATCTCTTTTGGTTCTTAGTGAAATCCAGCCGGTGGGCTGTCAATGCAGGAGAATGGAGGCTTGGTCTAAGCCAAACCACTATAAACTCTGTGTTTCAATTCTCTTTCCCTAAACTCTTTGCTTTAACTAATAGTCTTATATATATGTTCTCTGTTCTCTATATCTTTAGTCTATTATTATCCAAAGAGAAATTGAAGTGCGAAGTTTTTATAAAAGCCTCCTTAACACCTATTCAACCCCTCTAGGTGTTGTTACTAGCCCTATCAAAATCTACTAGTACTTGGTTCTATCACCACATGATCCTATGTAGTCAAGCCTTCTTAATGCCGCTTTAAGGATCAAAATCTCTCATATATTACCCAATTCAGGTACCATTTTTGAATTGTTATGGGTAATTGGTTGTACATCTTGCAACATCTCAATAACATGCCATAGAATTTGGTTGACCATGCCTTTGTTACTTTAACGCAGGTTGCTTCTGAAACAATTGGTGGACTGCTCTTTGGAGTACTTTTAAAGATGAATTTGAGAATGAGAAAAACATGCTCGGAGGTGCACTTGTTGAGAAGGTAGCAGAAGATCTTAGACAGAGAATCATTAAATGTGTAATTACAGAACTTTGTCATTTGTGACTCACTCTATTTTCTGCAGAATATTATTGTTGTTTCAAAGTATTACCCGGGGATTATTTTAAAGCGACTTCCAGAGCTGTGATGCCTTAGTATTTAGATCTGATTATGGGGAACATTAGTTTATGTTTTTTTATCAATGTCATCTTTATGAATGATTTTCAAGACCCCACATTTCACCCTGAGCAGCCTCTCTGCCTGTAATCCCTGATTGGGACATGGTTGCCGAACTTGGATACAAATTCTAAAATAGTGGAAGAGAGGTTTAGGTGCCTTGAAAGCCAAAGGCTTGTCATGGAATTGAAAATGTTGTCTTTGTAGTTTCGTTCCGGAAACATTTCTGATCGACATATATGTGTGCACTTGGCTTAGTCAACTTCTGGTCATAAAATTTTTAGCTGTGTGATTGTCTCGTATTGTGAAACCATTTCTTGTCCCATGGAGCCGATGCCCTTTGGAGGGGTGGGAGGAGCCGTGCTATATTGCTAAAATAGTTAAGCAAGTTTTTTTTTTGCTAGTATTAGCACTCACCATTTCAGGCATATAAAAGTATGTCCCACTGTTGAAGCTTTCTTAATGTGTTTAGAAAACTTACGTAGCTGAATCACCCAGAGAGAAGAGCTCTCTTCTCGGGTTTCTATTACTGCTGTTGTAGAGCGTTTTAATCGTTCACATGCCTCAATTGATAAAATCAATGCTATCATCTAATAGAAAGATTGTATAATGATAATTATCCAAGCTCGTATTATATTCTATTGCATGACCTATTAGTTTTATATTACCATTTTAGGAAGTTGAGAAGCATCTCTCCTTAATGGCTGTTTCCAGGTCCTAGTGGCAAAAGATAAGCTAGCCGATGTGAGTTCTCTATCTCCAAATGAGAAAGGAGAGAAATGACATCTTAAACTCGATGGTGACAAATTTGGAAAAGCGCCTTGATCTTGTTGAGAAACGTTGCCAACAAGTCCACAAGGAAACCAAGATTCATAAGGCTGCTTTGAGAGCTTGAAGATGCCCTAGTTGAATGAATGATCTCTCTCCCCTTGAGCATCCTCTCGTCGAGGAAGAGAAGTTGAAGAATGATGTTTCCCATTATGCTCTGAAGTGGAGACTGAAGATATTCCTTATAGAACTCTCGTGCAGCTGGCTTAAATTTGACTGCATATTCTGTAGAGGGACCAGATATAAACCTTGCATTGGAGTGTGTTTTGATCTTTTGATCTTTCCTCTTTCCTCCTCTTTTAATTGAAGATTTGTGGGCTTTCAAGGTTAGGAACTTGTACCGGTGGAATAGGTATTTGCACAAAATGCACACTCATTCGGACTGAAGTGAGTGCCTTGTTAGTAAACTTTGTTTCGCATTACAAATTCTGACGGTGCTTGTGTTTTCCTAACACCAGGGATAACATTACCTCTTCAAAAGTAATGAAATAAAAGAATAGCATTCATTACCCTTTTCCCATTTGAAATGAGCACTCGGTTTCTAGGGAGCTTCATTTCAATAAGATAAATGCACTTTTTATCTCCTCAAGGGACATTACTTTTCTCCAACTTGATACATTGATAATTATAAGATCACTTTAAAATTATTCTTGAGGTCTTCGTTAAAGAGGCTGATCATTTATGAGAAGTAAATAGTTTTTTTCTTTAGAGAATTTAATTTTCAATTTAAAGTGTTTAGAAATACAAGCTTTACTACTTTTAGTTAATGTTGCAATGCCATTGTCAATGACTTAATTCAAATGTAGGAAAATTCCAGGTAACGCAAAAATCAATTTTTTGCCATTATTTGAAGGCCTTTTTTTTACCACATACTTGAAAACCAATTAATATTCTGAAAAAAAAAAAAAAAAAAAGCTGTTATAAAATATTCAAAACATTTAAGTTGACAAAAATTAGTGTTAGAAAAAGTTTCTGATGTTCATTACTTTAAAGCCCAGCTGATGAAAAAATCGAATTCTTCATTGATCATGAAGAGCAATTATTGAAACTGATCAATTCTTGTGAAAAAAAATCCACCAAACTCTTTTTTTTTTTTTTTTTAAAGCGTCCCCTCCGCAGGCCACGGCCTTTCGAGGTGGAAAACGTGACCCCAGTGGAGAAACCGCAGCGGTTTTTGAATGTGGAGCGGTTTCCTCGCTTGTGAATTAAAAACATTGCAACACACACAAAGTGCTGGCTAGAGGAAAAGTGCTCGTCCCTACCGATCTGAGCATTGCAATACCCGAAGATAAATATGCTTGGATACGTGATGTGCACTTTCTTTAACTCAAATACATTCTCTCGGTACCTTGCTCCGGATAATCGACAGGGGTTGAATTGGATTGCTTGTGCATTTGTTATGTGGTCCAACTCTTTGTATGTAAATATCTGCTAATTGCTATGTGCTCAGCCTCTCTTTGTTTAATTGTGCAATTTGTATCCCATTTTTCGAGTTGTTTGTTTGCTGGGTTGAGCCTTGCGGCAAGTAATTAGCAATGCGGCACGATGCCAGCACCTTTGTACCGCAACCGTCCCTTCTAGCTGGGGACAGAAGCGATTTTACCATTGAGTATTTCTATCATCCTTCTGTCTTTCTTCTAGTTACTGCCATCATCGGGTTTTGCATTCGTTTTGGTCTCTTCTTCACTTTTGCCCCAGATGCTTATGCAGTTAACTTTCTCAAGAGGCATGAGAGCTGATTCACCGATGTGCGTCTATTGTTTTTGATTTCTACTTCTGAGCTTCGTTCCCTCTTTTTAAAGATAATATACAGGTGTAAGAGCAGAAAAAAAAGATGAAGAATCTATCACTTTAGACTTTAATTTTCTGCAGTCTCATGATCAATAATCCAATGTGTGGTCCAGTTTCAATCATTTGGGATTGATCTTAACAACCTTTACCTTGAGGGTTATGGTTATATGGACTTATATTGCAGAGATTGCCTCCCATATGTGTACTGATTAGATCTTGAACTGTTGTTTTGTGTAGTTGTAACATGCCATCTATGTATGACTACATGTAGCTATTTTCTTATCAACAGGCTGTGACAGCAATGGTGCAGCAGGCTATGCAATACGTTGATCAGACACCTGATCTTGAGATCAAGATAGAGGTTAATCATGATACTTAACTCTGTCGCCAACAGGAAAGTGAATGAAATCAAACTCCATTGCAGCTTATATTTGTCAGCAATCTGTTTTGGTTTCATGGTTTCTATAGCTAGCTTTGTCATGTAGATATATGTCAAAATTGAGAGCGCACGGTGGATCAAGAAACTTGCAAAAATAAAGGAAGATCAAGGTCTTGTAGAATAAGCTACTGATTTGATGCAAGAAATTGGGGTAACTAGAAGTTGACTTCTGTTGTCACTAATCTTGTAAATGCTTTTCCTTGTCCAACATTATATGATGGGTTTGACATGCAGGTAGAAACTTTTGGAGCACTAGCAAGTCTGGAAAATGTTGCCTTTATTTTTTTAACAAGTAGGATTTTTTGTATTGCTTTTAGCCATTTACGCACTATTACTGTGATATTTTTTTCTGATAGATGGGTTTTGCACGTTTGTTTGTGCTTAGATAGCAAAGATTATGTCTGTGACAAAGCCTTTCGAGGAAGATCAGCCACCAAGTGTTTGATGCAGATACTTCCAAAGAGAAGAAAAAGCCTAAAGAAGGTGAAAACATTGTGGAATAAGCTCTAGCTGATATTCTGTCACTTCTGGAGTTAAAATGGAAATGCTATGACTCATGATATGGCAAATTGGCGTTTTGCTTTTTTGGTGTATATCCACTATCTTTTAACTAATTTGTTTTTGCCCATCAAGCACCACCTGGTGTTCAGGTTGTGGTTAAAACCACGAACATGTATGGCTTTATATATCTGGCACATACTCTTCTTCCTGGGCATATTCCCTTGTTCCTTTCTAGCTTTAGTGCAAACTCTGACATTCTAGATGTACTTGATAGATTTGAACTCGCATCTTAGTTTACCTTGCATTTGTGTGGTTAATGATGTAGGTATAGGTCACACAACAATGATTACCTTCAGATATGTCGAATATATAAGGCGATGGATGAGATTCCATCAGTGAAGGGTGAAAGGGCTAGTAATAACACCTAGAGGGGGGGGTGAATAGGTGTTAAAAGTAATTTTCGCAAGACTTAGTGAATCAAATCGTTTTTAGAAGATAGTAGATTGAAGATGTAAACAACTACTAGCATTTATATAAAGCTACGAATTAAGGCAAGAAGTTTAGGGAAAGAGAATAGAAACACAAGGTTTATAGTGGTTCGGTTTAGATCAAGCCAAAGTCCACTCTCCCGCACTGATAGCCCACCGGCTGAATTTCACTATTAATCAAAAGAGTTTTTACAATCTCATGTCTTCGACTTCACAGTGTAGAAACTCTACTACACTCTTTCAAAGTCTCACGAAAGTTCATTCTCTTTTTTGAGTACAATATGAGCTCAAAGATTGAAATAGCAAAAAACTAAAAGCTTCAGACTTTGGAATTTTTCTTTCACACACATACTCAAACAACTTAAGAGTCTTCCTTATATACTCCTCCATGCCTCCATAATTGTTGGCACTTTCCAAAGGAGTTCCTCTAATCTACCCGTTGAACATAATCAATCAAGGAGGCCTTGAGTCATTTAAGGAATGTGATGATAACCCACCAATCCTACTCACCCATACAATCGAGATTTTGGTTTCAATAAGTAGAACCTTCCAAGTATACTTCGCCTTTCAAGAGATCTGATTATCTGAATTGATTCCAATAAGAATAATTGATCACAATGTGCTATCTCCAGCCGTGATATCTTCCATAAGCCGTATGAACTGAATCTTTGAAGATAAACTCACATCCGAATAAGTCTTCTCTCGTCGGTCTGGAATCTATCAATGAGGTCAAACTTTGAGCTTAAAGTCTAATGGTCTTCAGACTTTGACAGAAAAGTCTTGAGATCTTCATGGTCTTCAGACTTTGACATTTGAGTCTGCAACCCTTCAGACCAGACTTTTTGGAAATGTTTTATCAGCTTTAAAACAACAAGGAGTTTTCTCTAACAATCTCCCCATTTTTTATGGTGACAAAACTTTCCCGCATATTTGCAAAATTTTAACTTGCAACACTTAAACAAATCGTGATGTCTTATAAAAATAAATTAATTAGGATCTGGATAGTATTGATTCTGCAACCATAGAAAACACATTAGTCCTGCATAATAAATAACTATCCATCCATAATTAAAATCACAGATATAGTTGTTGCAAGTCAAAATTCAAACCAAATCAAATAAAGTCACCAGTCAGTCCAAAATCATCAAAATCAAGCAAAAAACAAAAAATCATTAAAAGATCAAATCAAATCTGCACTTTCTCCACTTTTTTGGCAATAGCAAAAAATGGAGAAACTTAAAAAGTTTGGATAAAATCATGGTTGTTTGGGGATGCGAACGATTTGGGATCCCCAAAAGATTTGACGATCTCCTCCAGCTTCCTTAGGTCCTCTCTCAATTGCTAAATATCTTCACCCTTTGTAGTAGCTTAAACTTGAAGCTTAAGGGCTTGTACCTGGTCGTGCAAAGAAACTGAAGTGGCTAATGAGCTGACTACATGGTATGAAATTCACACTCCAATCCATAAATCTGAGCTTTGATCTCCACAAGAAGCTCAAGCAATCTCCTAAAGTCTGCTGTATTATCGGTTTGAGTACTCGCTTCAGCATGTGTAGTTTGAGAAGTGTTAACAGATGATGTAACCTCAGCATGAACATCCATGCTTGGAGATGAAGCCTCATTACCATCTTCAGGAAATTGTGAGGCAAACACATCCTCTGGATTAGTAGGAGAACGACTAACATCATCACTAGTGAAAGCAAGTGAAGAAGTACCTCTTTTATCAGCAACTCCCCCTGTTGTGCCTTCAGGTGGAGAAAAGTACTCTTCTTCTTGATCTTACTCTTCTGCAGCATCAATGTGATGCTGTCCTTCTTCTGCATGAGAATCATCATGACCATCTTTTTCTTCTTGTTCTCTTCCTCTTTCTTCTTCCTCTATTCTTACTTCCTCTTCCTATGTCCTCATCATATCTCTCAGCTCTGTCTCTTTTCTTCCTCTGTTCTCTCGATCCTCTCTGTAAATTCTTTAAGGCAAAAGTGGAGAGAGTGATGCCATCCTCATCTTCTTCATCCTGCAAGATGAGTGTTCTCCTCTTCTTAATTGGTTTAGTCATGGGAGCTTTGCCTTTCCTTTTTCCTACTATAGAGTCTTGTCTAGCCTTGTCGGGGGACTTCACCTTAATGCTCTCCAAAACCTTATTCATTTCCTTCAAACGCATCTTGGAATCCATTTTCAGTCCCATTACCATTGAATCAATGGTTCGAACACACAGAATCTTGGGAGGCTGAATGTTGAAATGTTTGAATAAACTAGTAATAAGAGCAGAATAAGGGAGTTGTCCCTTGTCCTTCACCACTATCCTATACATGTGCATAAGAATGGTATGAGGCAGAGAGAACTTGAATCCGATGTTGATCGCATACATCAACTTTGCTTAAGAGTTTGAGACATTAGTCTTTGATGTGGATTTGGGTTTGAGACAATTAATCACAATCTTGTGAAGCAAGATATTTGAATGCATTCATTCTGGAGTAAGAAATCCTACCTTCAGCAATTCTATCCCAAACAAGCTCCAAAGTAGCGTGAGTAGTAGACACACTGATTGGTTGGAAACTTCCTCTTTCCACCCCAATCACATCAGCCAGAGTGTCCACATCGACCACAAAATCCTTGTCTCTAACACTAAAGGAAAATCTATTCGCATCTTAAAAAGGATAGATTTGAATAGAAGTAAGCTATAAGTTCTAGATGAGCAACAATCATGTCTTAGAGAAAAACGTTCAAGTTGAAGGAGTGCAAACTTCTCCCTCAGTTTCACTTTCAACGAATCAAGAAAATCAAAATCGACACTTCTAGGGTTCATCACCCCTCGCTTCAACAGTTTAGAATAAGTTCTCTTATGGTCCTTAGAACGAAAAAGATCCATCCTTTCACCACGAACATTTGCAGCTATGCCCATCCTAGGCTGAAAATTTAAGAACATCCTTTCATCTTCATCTTTCCTTTCAAGCTGATTAAATGATCCAAACCATGGATCACTTGGAAAGTTGGCAAATGTCATTGCTGCACAACCTTTAGGCGCAATGCCTAACCTTTCCATGGTATTCAAGAAGAAAGTTTCATTCTTGATTTCAGAAACTCATCGATTAAAGTCATTGCAGAACCTCCCATCTTTAAGTTTGAGTAGAGTCTAAACAAAATTCGGGTTTTTGTGATCTTACAGGTTCAACATCTTCGATGATTTCTTCCTCTACTTGTTGCTATGGAGGAACTTGAGTCCTAGGCTGTGAAGAGTGACGTGGTTGAGAAGTTTGTTGTTGACTTTGCTACTGCTGTTGTGGAGTGTCTTCTTCCTTAGTCAGATCAAAGTACGTATGACCTTCACGCATATGCTGTGGTCCCCTGCTTGCGATTCTAGAAGACTTTCTTTGGGAAGACATTGTCACTTTCTTTGAGGGATTTCTCAAACTTGATTGTGAAAAAGGTGAATTCTTTTTGGAATAAACTAGAGAGAAAATGAGAGAAAGTGGAGTTCTGTATTCTAGGGTTTGAGTGAAGACGAAGAAGAAGAAAGGCTACAGTATATAAAGCAAACGAAACGAGGGTATACGGATCGTCATTAAGGAAAAAGTAAAAACTACCTTTTTTGAAAATGAAAAACTTGCCTTTTTGAAAATGAAAAACTACCGTTTTGAAAATGAAAAACTGCCATAAATTCAAAAAGATAATTGCTAAAAATAAGTAAATCAATTTAAAAAGTAAACATACATTTTCAAATTTTCACCCAGAAATTAAATTACTAACACATAAATAACTTACAATCGCAACTTTTGGTTGTTCTGAGTCTGATCATCTTTATACTTTAACCGATAGATATAATGTTCAGTCTGGTACAAATAAACTCAAATAGACTTTTCTCTAATGGCTTTGTAAATATGTCTACTAACTGATTCTTCGAGTCAATGAACTGTATCATAACTTCTCCATTTTGTACATGATCTCTAATGAAATGATGTCGAATTTCTATGTGCTTTGCTCTTGAATAAAGAATTGGATTCTTTGTGAGATTGATTGCACTGGTGTTGTCGCATTTGATCTCGGTGCATGAGTCTTCGATTCCAAAGTCTCTCAGTTGTTGCTTTATCCATAAGATTTGAGAACAACAGCTTCCAAGAGCCACATACTTCGCTTTTGCTGTTGAAAGAGCTACGGTACTCTGTTTCCTTGAGAACCAAGATACTGTCCTGTTGCCCAGCAATTGACATGTACCAAAAGTACTTTTTCAATCAACCTTGCAACCTGCTAAATCCGCGTCTAAATATCCAAGAAGAGTAAAGTCTCCTTCTTTGGAATACCACAAACCTAGCTTTGGAGTGTTGCAACATATTTGATGATGCACTTTGCGGCACTTAAATGAAATTCTTTGGGATTTGATTGGAACCTCGCACAAATATAAACACTAAACAAAATGTTAGGTCTAAATGCAGTAAGATAAAGAAGTGAACCAATAATACTCCTGTATAGCTTCTAGTCTACACTTTTTCCTCCTTCATCTTTATCTAGCTTCAAGAACTTGACATTGGTGTTTCTGTCTTTTTGCAGATTTCCAATCCAAACTTCTTGATGAGATCTTTCACATACTTCTCTTGATGAATGAATATGCCATCCTTTGATTGTTTAACTTGTAATCCCAAAAAGAAAGTTAACTCACCCATCATGCTCATCTCGAATTCATCCTGCATACATCTAGAAAACTTCTTGTATAGATTTTCATTAGGTGATCCAAAAATGATATCATCAACATAAATTTGAACAAGTAGAAAATCTTTACCTTACTTTTTAATGAACAGAGTAGTGTCTACCTTACCTTTAACAAAACCATTTTGAATTAGGAATTTACTTAACATTTCATACTAGACTCGAGGTGCTTGCTTCAATCCATATAGGCCTTTTTAAGTCTGTAGACTGAATTTGGCTTTCTTGGATCTTCAAAATCAGGTGGTTGTTCCACATAGACTTCTTCTTGATAAATCCATTTAGGAATGCACTTTTTACATCCATTTGGAATAACCTGAAATTTTTATAGCAAGCAAAAGCAAGTAATAATCTAATTGCTTCTAACCTTGCTATTGGTGCATATGTCTCATCTAGTCTATCCCTTCTTCTTGTGTATATCCTTTGGCCACGAGTCTTGCTTTGTTTCTAATCACTTTTCCTTTCTCGTCCACTTTGTTCCTGAAAACCCATTTAGTTCCAATAATGGACTTACCTTTGGGTTTAGGAATTAATTCCCAAACATCATTGATGTTGAACTTGTCTGAGCTCTTCTTGCATAGCTTCAATCCAACTTTCATCAGCCAAGGCTTCTTCTATATTTTTAGGTTCAATTTCAGAAATAAGTGCCAAAGCACTAGACTCTTCTCGCCGTTTGGATCTGATACGAATTCCTTCATCAATGTTGCCAATGATGAGTTCTTCGGGATGACTTGACTTATGCTTCTAGTTACTGGTAGGTTTGAAAGTTTGTTGATCTTCTGCTTCAGTTGACCCTTTTGGTTCTTCCTGTTGTGGGACTTCAAAAGTCTAAACCACTTCGGGGGAAGTAGACTTTATGATGTCTAGAATAGGTTCAGACTCTTCAAGTTGAGTCTGGTCCACTTGAGTTTGCATAAAGTCTTGAAATTTGACGTTCATAGATTCTTCCATAGATTGAGTCTTCTTATTGAATATTTTGTAGGCTTTGCTTGAAGTTGAGTAGCCAAGGAAAATTCCTTCATCTGATTTTTCTTCAAACTTACCAGTTCGATCATTTGCATTTTTCAAAACAAAACACTTACAACCAAACACATGAAAATAAGAAACATTTGGCTTTTTCCCTTTAAATACTTCATAAGGAGTTTTCTCTAGAATAGGCCTCAAGAATACTCTATTAATGATATAGCAAGCTGAAGAAATTGCTTTAGCCCAAAAACGAGAGGAAATGTTACTCTCAATTAAGAGGGTTCTTTCCATCTCCTGCAAAGATCTATTCTTTCTTTCCACAACCCATTTTGTTCTGGAGTGTATGGAGAAGAGAAAACATGCTGTAAACCAAATTCATCACAAAAATTTGTAAAGTCTTGATTTTCAAACTCACCTCCATGGTCTATACGAATGATTGAAATAACATAACCTTTTTCTTTCTGAACTTTCTTGGCAAATTTTGAAAAATAGAAGGAAATGCTTCAGACTTACTTGCTAGGAATAATACCCAAGTGAAGCGAGAGTAATCATCTACGATTACTAGATAGTATCTCTTTCCACCAATGCTTTGAGTTTTGGTTGGTCCAAAGAGATCCATATGCAGAAACTGCAAAACACGATTAGTAGAAACTTGATTTATAGGTTTAAAAGAGCTTCTAACCTGTTTTCCCAAAACACATGGTGTGCATAATTCAGACTTTTGATAAGTCAAGTTAGGAAGACCACAAACAAGCTTCTTGGAGGAGATCTTGGCAATCTGCTTCATGTTAACATGGCCAAGCTTTCTATGCCAAAGATTTGCTTCATCTTGAATGGATATTAGACATTGAGCTTTCTCTGGTTTTATATCCAAAAGATAAATATTTCCATGTCTTCATCCAGTAAATGATTGAGATAAATCTTTACTAGTTCCCGAGCAAACTGCCTTCTTGAAAATTGATTTTGAATCCAATATTGCACATTTGACTTATGCTGAGTAAATTGTAATTCAAACCTTCCACCAAGGAGACATTATTGATTGTGAGACTTCCAATCTTCACAGTTCCACAGCCAACAATCATTCCTTTGCTATTTCCACCAAAAGAAACTTTTCCTCCATTTATATGAACAAGCTTTATAAAACAATTTGAATCTCCTGTCATGTGTCTTGAACAACCACTATCCAAATACCATTTGATCTTTTTCTTGATAGTGACTTGCAATCATAAAAAGAACTCAAGTTTTCTTTGGTACCCACATTTTCTTGGGTCCAGGGGAGTTAGTACCGAAAATAGTTTTAGCCCAATCTCTCTTAATAGGTCTCCAAACCTTGGGACATTCCTTCTCGTGTTTCGAGCTTTTACACTTTGAACATTTGAGAGCATTTCGACCAATAGGTTTTACAAAAACTTTTTTGAAAATGATTATTGTAAAATGCTTTTGTAGGTCTTTATTTGATTCTTTCCTTTACTTTGGGAAAATCAATTAAAGGAATAGTTTCGAGTGTCATACCCAAACCAGATTTGTTAAAATAAGATCTTTGTACTGAAAGAATCATTTCCAACTTCTCATAACCATTTGAAAACCTTTTTGTGATATTTGAAATGTCTTCTTTCAAAAATGCATTTTCCTCATAAAGAAAATTTGCATTTTCTTTCAAATCAACAAAACTTTTATCTAAATTTTCAAATTTTTCCTTTCAAGAAATTTCTTGTTGCTTCAATTTAGAATTCTCCATTTTCAGCTCAAAAATTCTTTTAAGATATGTTTTGAGACTAAGACATAGTTCATCTATATATTTCGAGACTTTAATAGGAATTTTTAAATTGCTAACCTTGACTTCCTCATTTGAATCTCTGTCTAAATCTGTTTCAAAGTCTGATTCTAAATTTGCCACTAAACATATGTTGGCATATTCATCTTCACTTTATTCGCATTCAGTATCGCTCCATGTCTCTACTTTGAGAGCCTTTTTGAATTTCTCTGTATTTCCCTTCTTTTTCTTCAACAGATGGCAGTTGGGTCTGATATGCCCATTTTTCTTGCATTACAAGCAAATAACTTCTTTGTTTGTCTCATTGTCTTCATTTGATTTCTTTTGAAATTTTTGAGTGCCTTGCTTCTTCCCGTTAAACCTTCTTCCTTTCCTGTTTAACTTCCTGAACTTCCTTATCATGAGTACAAGTTCTTCATCGTCCAAGTCATCTTCCAAATCTGTATCATCAGAATCATCGTTAGATTTTAAGGCAATCGACTTCTTACCTTTGGGATCTTCTTCTTCATTGATTTGCTCCACTTCATATGATTGAAGTGTACCAACCAATTCGTCTACTGACAGAGGCATGATCCTCTGTGTTTCTCTTATTGAGGTGTTGATGTGATTCCAATCTTTGGAGAGTCCTCGCAGCAATTTATTGACTTTCATCTACCCTAAGATTGGCTATCCATGATATACTAGACCATTTACAATCTCTATGAAATGATTAAACATGTCAGTGATGGATTCTCCTGGCTTCATCTTGAAGGCTTCATATTGTCCGAGTAGTATGTTGATTTTTGTTTCTTTAACTCGATTAGTTCCTTCATAAGTAACATGCAACCTATCCCAGACTTCTTTTGATATTTCACAAGATGAAATTATGTTATACTCAATAGGAGATAAAGCACAATATAAGGAGTAGATGGCTTTAGCATCAAGAGCTTGTCTCTTGGTTATGTCTACTTGTGTCATTTTGCCAGCATCCGAAACTTCCTTTCCTCTTTCTGAGGTTGATGTAGCTTTGGGAATGATTCCTTTTTCTACCACATCCCATTCCAGGGGATCTTTCGATCTCATAAATGCCTTCATCTTGTTTTTCTACACATTGTATTCCTTTCCATTAAAGTAAGGAAGTCTGGTGTTGCTCTGGCCTTCAATCAAACCTTGAGCCAAAATACTAGCCATAGATTATCAACTCAAAAGTAAAAACACTTCAATAAAATGAGCACACAAGTTTTGATACCAATTGAAAGGTCTAGTAAAAACACCTAGAGGGGGTGAATAGGTGTTAAAAGAAATTTTCACAAGACTTAATAAATCAAATCGTCTTTAGAGGATAATAGACTGAAGATGTAAACAACTATAAGCATTTATATAAAGCTACGAATTAAAGTAAGGAGTTCAGGGAAAGAGAATAGAAACACAAGGTTTATAGTGGTTCGGCTTAGATTAAGCCTACGTCCACTCTCCCGCACTGACAGCCCACATAGGTTGGATTTCACTATGAATCAAAAGAGATTTTACAGTCTCACGTCCTCGACTTCACAGTGTAGAAACTCTACTACACTCTTTCAAAGTCTCACAAATGTTTGTTCTCTCTTTTGAGTACAAGTTAAGCTCAACGATTGAAATAGCAAAGAACTAAGAGCTTCAGACTTTGGAATTTTTCTTTCACGCACACACTCAAACAACTTGAGAGTCATCCTTATATACTCCTCCATGCCTCTATAACCGTTGGCACTTTCCAAAGGAGTTCCTCCAATCTACCCGTTGGACAAAATCAATCAAAGAGATCTCGAGTCATTTAAGGAATGTGATGATAGCCCATCAATCACGTTCGCTCATACAATCAGGATCTTGGTTTCCATAAGTAG
This sequence comes from Eucalyptus virginea, assembly GCA_014182375.1. NCBI lineage: Eukaryota > Viridiplantae > Streptophyta > Magnoliopsida > Myrtales > Myrtaceae > Eucalyptus > Eucalyptus virginea. Next base: position 14,551,866 of record CM024516.1, on the reverse strand, counting down.
AACCTTCCAAGTATACTTCGCCTTTCAAAGAATCTGATTATCCGAATTGATTCCAATAAGAATAATTGATCATAAGATGCTATTATCAGCCGTAAGATCTTCTGCAAATTATACAAACCAAATCCTTGAAAATAAACTTTGAGATTAAAGTCATCTTGATAAGTCTTTTCTTCGTCTTCGTCTTTGACATTTGAGTCCGAATCTTCAAACTCGGTGAGGTTTTCTCTAACAAAGGACTTTGAGCTTAAAGTCTAATTGTCTTCAAACTTTGACTATTCATTTTGATGAGTCTTGAGTTCTTTCACCACATGATCCTATAACCATGCTTCTTAATGCCACTTTAAAGGAACCCTTTCAAACTAAACATTTTGGAAATGTTTTGTATTTGAACTGGCTTCAAAACTGCATCCACCGCACTAGCCGCGAGCAAGTCGATCGGCGCGGCGACGGCGACGGCGACAGTGACGGCAACGAGGTGACGCCACAGCTGGCAACGCCCTCTCCATCCACTCCAGGTAAACACATGCATGCATCTCTCGAGCTATCCTGTGGTCTCTCAACTGCAGCTGCATCTTAGAACCCCAGTCGGACCGCATCACTCCGGCGCACGAGCTCATCAATTGTTCGGATTGGAGATTTTAGTTTGCTCGTAGTAGGTAGCGCGATAGTTTCAGCAGCAATCGGGTAGGCGGTAGCAGCTGGAAGTCACGCTGGCTGCCAAAGTTCTGTCGAGATTTGGTGAGTTGACCAAGGTCATGAACTTAGGTTTGCTGTTTTTGAGCTGAGGCTAGCACGTACTATTTAGTCAAATTCCTGCATTAGTGACGTTGTGAAAGCTCTAAATCGGCCACGAGTAGATGTGTGGGGCGTGATGTAGATGATCGATCAATCGCATTTGAAGTTTAGAGTCGATCGATCTCATGACATAAATTTGCAATTGCAGATAGTTGGGATGGCGATGTTCAGTTTCCTAGCAGTGGCCTTCTACTTCTTCCCAGGATTGTTGCTTGGGAGCAGAGCCGCTGAAATCACTCTGATGACAATATTCTCTTTTGTGGTATTTCCCTTAGCGTTTACTTTGTGCCATGATGGCATTGATTGCTTTTCCTTTGTCAGTTTTATGGGAATTGAATTATAAGGGGATTGGATTATAAGGGGATTATAAATGAGAATGAGGTGTTGCCCTCATTCTGAATTAGATTGGATGGAAGATTTAATCGGTGGTTGTGGCAAGGTAGGATATACTTTCTATACAAACTTGGGGGAATCCATAATAACCTTTTATTGGTGGAGTTAAAAGTGGGCTCTACCTTCATGAGAGCTTGGGTAGGGTAGATGGAAGGTCTGCTATGCCTCCACAAACAGCAGTGCAGCATAGTGCAGCACAATGCCAACACCTTTGTATGGTAGTCATCTTTTCTGACTGGGGACAGAATTCTCTTTTACATCATAGCATACAGCTCTTTACCTTTTCTATATTTTTATCCTCCTATCCTCTTCTTTTCACTGCCATCATCTGGTTTTGCGTTTGTTTTATTCTCATGTACTTTTGCCACAGATGCTTCTCTAGTTAGCTTTCTCTAAGAGGCATGAGAGCTTCTTCAGTGATGTGCTTTTGCTGTGGTGGTACTGGTGCTTTTGTCTTCTACTTTTGAGCTTCATTCCCTCTTTTTAAAGATAACATACACGTGTTAGTACATAATTAAGAATTTGAGAATCTATCACTTTGCATCTTAATTTTCTGTAGAGTCTTATGATCATTAATCCAAAGTCCAATTTCAATCAATTAGGATCAATTTTAACAACCTTTACCTTACGGGTTAGATTTTATATTGCAGGGATTAGCTCCCATATGTGTACTTATTAGATCATGAAAGGTCGTTTTTGTGTAGTTGTGACATGCCACCTATGTATAACTATCTAAAAATTGAATGTGCTTGGTGTATCTACATGGGAATTGGCTCTAGGCAATCTGTTTGGATGGAAGATCTCAGGCCTAGTGCTTGTTCTCTAGAAACTAGTATGGTTGAATGCTCTAGAATCTACTATGTGGAATCATCTTCAGTTTCTCACCTTATGTTTCTGGATTCTCTCCCATGATTGCCCCAAGTTTTTACTTTTTGTTCTCCTACTCATGTAATCACATTACTTTTTTTTTTTCATGTCTTGTTCATGATATATCCTTTATGGGGATCTTATGGTGCTTGTGATGTTTGCAAGTTTTCAATTGGCTAGGATCCTCTTTATAGAGATACCTATATTTGTATTGTACCTTGCTATTGTCCCTTTTGCTTCTTGTTTTTACCATTATTTCATTCTAGACTGACAAATTTTCCGTGTTGTAAGACCCTACTTATAGTAGAAGCTACTGACTTGATGCAAAAAATTGGAATAACAAGAAGTTGACCTTAGTTGTCACTGATCTTGTACTTGGTTTTTCCTTGTCTAACATTCCTATGATGGGTTTGAAATGCAGGTAGAAACTTTTGGAGCAGTGGCAAAGACCTGGAAAATTTCCTTTATTTTTGAACAAGTACGAGTTTTTGTATTGCTTTTAGCCATTTATGCACTATTACTATGATTGGTTTCTTGATTGATGGATTTTGCAGGTTTGTCTATGCATAGATTGCCAGGATTATGTCTGTGCACACATCCTTTCCAGGAAGATCAGGCCCCAAGTGATCAATGCAGATCCTTCCAAAGAGAACAAAAAACCTAAAGAAAGCGCCCGCTGATATTCCGTCTCTTCTGGAGTTGAAACCATTATATTATGACTCGTGACACGGTAAACTTGTGTTTCACTTTTTCTAATGTTGTATCTATTATCTTTTAACTATTTTTTTTTTTTTGTCGATCAAGTGCCACCTGGTATTCAAGACCATGAACTTGTATGGCTTTATATATCTGGCACATACTCTTCTTCCTTTCTAACTTTATCACAAACTCTGATGTTTCGGATGTACTTGATGGATTTGAACTTGCATCTCAGTATACCTCGCATTTATGTGGTTAACGATATTGGTATAAATGATTACCTTGAGATTTGTCGATACTGTAAGGCGATATATGAGATTCCATTAATGAAGGGCAACCCAGAGCAGTGGATATCGGTGAAGCTCTTTCCTTGTCAAGTCTTTACTGAGTTTTTCAAGGCACAGCTGTTCATTCTGTGATTAAATGAAATGCAGGTTCTAAGGAAAATCTGATGATACTTAGTTCTATCACCACATGATCCTGTGTAATTAAGCCTTCTTAATGCCACTTTAGAAAATAAACTTCTCTCAGAAATTCCCATTCCATCTTTGAATTGTTCTAGGTAATTGGTTGTACATCTTGTAATATCTCAATAATGTGCCATAGAATTTGGTCGACCATGTCTTTGTTATTTTAACACAGGTTGCTACTGAAACAATTGGTCATGGTGGAGGTTATCTAATGGACACTACTTTAGAGTACTTTCAAAGATGAATTTGAGAATGAGAAAACGTGCTAGGAGGTGCACTTGTTGAGAAGGCAGCAGAAAATCTTAGACAGGGCCCAATCATAGTCAAAAGAAGAATTTCTGCTTCTCCTAGGTGAGACAAGCTACCTTTGGCCAGGGGCCTCATTAAAGAATCATTGAACATGTAATTACGGAACTTGTTGTTTTTCTTCTTTTAACTGGATCATCACTCAGATGTGACTCACTCTATTTTGTGCAAAATATTATTGTCATTTTGAAGTATTGCTGGAGGATTACCTTAAAGAGACTTGTAGAGCTATTATGCCTCAGTATCCAGGTCTGATTAAGTGGAACAATTGTTTATGTTCATTGTCCATGTCACTCTTTATGAATGATTACCTAGACCCCTCATTTAACCCCGAGCAACCTCTCTCCCATGATCCCTAATTAGGGCATGGCTGCTGGTCTTGGATACAAGTTTCAAATGTGTAAAAGAGGTTTTGGTGTGTTGAAAGCCAAAGGCTTGTCATGGATTTGAGAGTGTTGTCTTCATAATTTTGTTCTGTACACTTGGCTTAGTCAACTTCTGCTCATAAATTTGTTGTAGCTGTGTCATTTTCCGGCATTATGAAGCCATTTCTTGTGCCATGGAGCCTGAAATTCTAATGCACTTTATAAGGGTGGGAGGAACTCTGTTATATTGCTAGAAATAGCTAAGCTAGCTTTTTCTGCTAGTATTAACACTCACCATACCATTTCTTGCGTTACAAAAGTATATCTCGCTAGAGATCTTGATTAATGTGTTCAGAAAATCTTTGAAGCTGAATCACTCTAGGAAAATAGCTTTGTTTTTGGGTTCTTTTGCTGCTGTTGTTGAGAGCTTTAATCGATCACATGCCTCAATTTATTAAATCAACGCTATCATCTGATAGAGAGACCATATAATGATAATTAGCTTTTATGATATTCTATCAGCATGACCTCTTACTTCTATATTACCATTTTAGGAAGCTAAGAAGCATCTCTCCTTAATGGTTGTTTCCAAGTCCCTAATGGCAAAGATAGACTGGCCAATGGGAATTTTCAATTTCCAAATGACAGAGGACAGCAATGAGATTTTAAACTCATAGGAGACAATTTTGGAAAAGCTACTTGACCTTGTCAAGAAAAGTTGCCACCAAATCCCAAAGGAAACCGTAGTTCATAAGGCTGCCTCAAGAGCTTGAAGATGTTTTCATTTGAATGAATGATCTCCCCTTGAGCCTCCCTCCCTCCCTTCCTCACTCCCTCCCTCTCTCCCCCACCCCCCTCTCTCCCCGATGAATGATGTTTCACATTGTGGTCCAAAGTGTGGATGGGAGATATTCATCATTGAACTCTCACATGGCTGTCTTAAACTTGATTGCATATTTTGCAAGATGACCAGATCTTGGCCTTGTTTCGGATATACTTAATACACTTTCAAAATAGGAATGTAGTTTGGTCTTTTCAACTTTCCTCTTTCCCCCATCATTTTAATTGAAGATTTATGGGCTTTTAGGGTCCAAAACTCGTATCAATGGAATAGGTATTAGCACAAGATGTGCACTCATTTGGACTGAATAAGTGCCTCATTACTAAATTCTACTTCGCATTACAAATGTTGCTAGTGCTTGTGTTTTTCTAACATCGTGAATAACATTAGCTCTCCCTAGTAAAGGCTTAACGAATGCTACTTTTCCATTTCATTTCACATTTGAAATGAGCACCCTATTTCTAGAGAACTTCATTTCGGTAAGATAACTACACATTTTATCTCTTTAAGAGACGTTTTTTTCTTTAAGTTGATACCTAATACAGGATGGACCTTGTTCTTTAGATTTCCAGCTCCCTTATTTTCTTCAGGGAAACTGAAAAAACTGGGAAAAGCTATGGCCATGATATCTTTTGGCTATGAAAATAGTTGTACCCCATAAGTAAAAAGCACCATTTTACTTTCTTCACAAAGTAAACGTATTTATCAACGCAGAATCTGTTCCTTCCGATCCACAATCTACATCGAGCTTTCAACGTATGACACTCGGTCATCCATGTCTAATTCCTCAAAATTAAGCACGTGGGTCGAGTCAGGCTCATACTTCTTCAACATCGACACGTGAAAGACGTCGTGCACCTGCGCCAACCTTGGCGGCAACGCAAGACGATACGCTAAGGTCCAAATTCTCTCAAGAATTTCAAACGGACCTACGTACCTCAGACTCAATTTTCCTTCCTTGCCAAAGCGCGAAGTTCCCCTCATTGGCAACACCTTCAGAAAAACGTGATCACCAACTTGGAATTCCAATGACCTCAAGCGCTTATCTGCATAACTCTTCTGTCTGCTCTGAGCGGTCTTTAATCTGCTTCTGATCACTGCAACTGCATCCACTGACTGCTGAACCAACTCTGGGCCTATAATCTTTCTTTCCCCCAACTTCATCTCAACATACTGGCGTTCTGCACGCTCTGCCATACAACGCTTCGAAAGGTGCCGTCTGAATACTCTGCTGATAACTGTTGTTGTAGGCAAACTCGACTAGATGAAGCTATTCTTCCCAATTTCCTTTAAAATCCAATACGCAAGCTCACAGCATGTCCTCGAAGGTTTGAATTGTCCTCTCAGACTAGCCATCCTTCTGTGGATGATATGTCGTACTGTACTGTAGCTTCGTACCTGAAGCACTCTGCAAGCTCTTCCAAAAAGCGGCTGTAAACCTCGGGTCTCGGTCTGAAGTAATCGTCACTAGCACTCCATGCAATCAAACTATTTGACACACTTACAACTCTGTGTGCCTATCCAAACTGAGGTCCTTTTGCACTACAATGAAGTGAGCCGACTTCGTCAATCTGTCGACCACTACCCAAATCAAATCATTACCTCTCTAACTCCTCGGTAATTCGGTTATGAAGTCCATCATGATATGCTCCCATTTCCACTCCGGAATCTCGAAAGGTTGCAGAAGTCCTCCCGGCTTGCAATGTTGAGCTTTGACTTGCTGACACGTCAGACACTGGGCAACGTGCTTGGTAATATCGGCCTTCATACCAGACCACCAGTAGTGTCGACGTAGATTCTGATACATCTTGGTACTACCAGGATGAATGCTGTAACTGCTAAGATAAGCTTCTGATGAAATATCCTTTCTAAGCTCTACATCGTCAGGTATAACCAATCATCCTCGGAACCTCTGCGTTTCGTCCTCAGAAATTTGAAAGTCACCCTTTCTTTTATCCATATCCTCTTGTAGAATCTTCTGGACATCCGAGTCTGTCGATTGGAGTGACTTATTCCTAACTTGAACATCCGATTCAATTCTGAGGGTGGCCATAAGATGCGAAATGTGGCCTACCTCAAATTTGAACACCGAATCTCACGCTCTATCGATCAAATTCCACTCCTTAACCAACATATGAGCAACTGTAGACTTCTGACTCAAGGCGTCGGCAACCTTATTTGCCTTCCCCGGGTGATATAGGATATCACAGTCATAGTCCTTTAGAAGCTCCATCCATCGACGCTATCTCATATTCAACTCCTTCTGAGAGAATAAGTACTTGAAGCTCTGATGGTCCATGAAGATCTGGAATCTTTCTCCGCACAAGTAATGTCTCCAAATCTTCATTGTAAAAATGATGGCTGCGAGTTCCAAGTCATGCGTCGGGTAATTCTGCTCATGGGGCCTCAACTGACGGGAGGCGTATACAACAACCCTGCCATATTGCATCAGCACACAACCTAGTTCTTTGAACGACACATCACTATAGATCTCGTATCCTCTAGAACCAGATGAAATGGTCAGCACAGGTGTGGTAGTCAACTCCTACTTAAGCTCTTGGAAACTATGCTCACACTTGTCTGTCCATACGAACTTCTCTTCTTTCTTCAAGAGTTTAGTCAACGGCGATGCTAAAGCTGAAAACCCTTCCACAAACCATCTGTAATAACCTGCCAAACCTAGAAAACTTATGATCTCTGTCACTGTAGCCGGTCTCGGCCAATTGATCACTGCTTCAATCTTACTCGAGTCCACGGAGATTCCTTTGCCTGAAATCACGTGACCTAGGAAAGTAACACGAGTCAACCAAAACTCGCACTTGTTGAACTTAGCGTACAACTGATGAACCTTAAGGTATGAAGTACCAATCTCAGATGACTCTCATGCTCCTCAGCACTCCTTGAATACACCAGAATATCATCGATGAACACTATCACAAATCGATCCAGATATTCTTTAAACACCCTGTTCATTAGATCCATGAAAGCAGCCGGAGCATTCGTCAACCTGAATGGCATTACAGTAAACTCATAATGACCATATCGAGTACGAAATGCTAACTTCGGTATATCTTCTTTTCTGATCCTCAGTTGATGATACCATGTCCTCAGGTCGATCTTCGAGAATATCGACGCTCCTTGAAGCTAATCAAACAAGTCATCGATCCTCGAGAGTGGGTACTTGCTCTTGATTGTCACCTGATTGAGTTGACGATAGTCGATGCATAGGCGCAATGACCATATTTCTTTTTAACGAACAAAACTAATGCTCCCCAAGGTGATGCACTAGGACGGATGAATCATTTATCCAACAACTCCTGCATTTGCACCTTTAGTTCTTTCAACTTAAATAACGCCATCAGGTAAGGAGCCTTAGAGATTGGATATATCCTAGGTGCTAGCTCAATTACGAACTCAATCTCCCTTTCTGGCGGCAGACCTGGTAATTCTTTTGGGAATACATCTAGAAATTCTTACACTACTGAAATATCTTCAACTTTCAGCTCCTCAACTGTCATATCCACAACAGACGCCAGGTAACTTAGACAACCCTCATCTAACAAATGGGTTGCTTCAAACGACGAGATCAAGGTAATCAAGGGTCTTTCTCGACTTCCAACAAACTCGGAACTTCCACCCTCTAACGAGTCAAACTAAATCGCTTTACCATACCAGTCCATCTTAGCTCTTTGCTTGGTGAGCTAGTCCATGCCAATTATCAAATCAAAGTCATACATGGTTAGGACTAACAGATCTATTTTCCCCTCTCCCTCACCAATTACTAATTTGCAACCAGAACAACCTAAAGCAGATAACACCTTATCCTTTAACGGTGTAGATATGGTAACCACTGACTCCAGTAACTCAGGACTTAATCCTATCAGCTTAACAAATCGCTCAACAATAAAAGAATGAGTCGTTTCAGGATCGAACAAAGCATAAGTAGCATGGTTGTTTAGCGAAATTGTACTTGTAATCAAGTCAGGCGCATCCTTTGCCTGACCTTAGGTGATGGCATAAACTATTCCCTGAGCTAGGGGTCTGAGCTAACCACCCTACGGTGCGTTTTGAGGTGCATACCCTCTGATCTGTCCCAACGGTGGCGGCGGTGGTAACTGTGGTTGTCCTCTTGGCCTTCTAGGACAATCTCTGATCATGTGAGCCTGCTGGCCACATCCAAAACAAATGCCCGGTCTTCAGGGGCACGGGGCCGAACCATGTTGTCTTCCACAGAAGCAACACATACCATTCTGACTTGGCCTAGACTTTCCAACTCCACCCTTCCTATTAGGCGGAACATGGAATCTACCTTCAGTCATGGGCTTCTTCCCGTGATGGATCCCTTCTCGGTGAGAGCTAAACCTTGATCCAGACGAGGCAGCTTGCTCATTCAAACTTCTCTCTAACATCTGGGCTCAACGGTAAACTTCTCGACAGTCTGTCAGATCCAACGGTATCAGTGGTTGTTTTAGCTCATAATGAAGGCCATTCCTAAACCTTCAAGTTTTTTCTTCCAGATCCTCAATCAACCTCGGAGCATACTGGGAAAGCTCTGCGAATTTAACCCCATACTGGTCAATAGACATCGATCCTTGACGGAGGCGCTGAAATTCTTCCATTTTTTGTTCTTAGGCACTACCCGAAAAATACTGATCATTGAAGGCTCTGAGGAAGGCGTCCCACACCGGGATCACACCTTCAGGAAATACTTTCTCTTTGGCGGCTCTCTACCAGATATTTGCATTTCCTTGTAGTTGATACACTGCTAGAACCACTTTCTCCTCTTCATTGCACATTAGAAGTGCAAAGGCTTTCTCGAGATCTTGGATCCAGAGCGACGCAGCTTCTAGATCTCCTTCACCAATGAACCTCGACGGGTTTAGCTTCAAGAACTACTCCACCAACTTATGTACCGGCCTTTCCCTCTGCACTACCACATTCTCAGGCTGAGCTTCAGCGAGTGCAGCAACGAGTGCGGCCTCGGTGGTGGCAGCAACGGCAGTAGTAGCAGCGGTTGCAGCAACGACGGCTTGATTCTAGGCCTACTGCCTTATCAGATCCCTCATAGCTTCGAGCGCCTGCATAATCCCTTCCATTCTAGGATCACCAGGGGTTGCTACCCCAGCACCAACGGGAGGTGGTGCTACTCCACTAGTGCTAACTTGAGTTGGCACTTTACCATGACCTCCTCGGGTACCGATCCTCGTTGGTGTCCTACCCCGAGCTGTAGGCCTGATGGTATTCAGCCTAAGAGTCCTCTGCTCCTAATCGCTCATAGCTCAGTTCTACTAAACCTGTCTTCCAAATCTAAACTGGATTAGAAGCTGAGCAATCCACACAAACAAGCAATTCTACCAAATAGCTATCATAAACATGCAACAACATGAATTAAAGGTCTTTCCTACTAACTATCCCAAATCCCAACGCACTTTATCACTCCAAACCCTAACCTTAGGCTTTGATACCATTAAACGGGGATGTCACGTACTGATCCTCCGAGCACATGCCCATCCCTCCTTAGTCAATTAGTAGCGACGTCCTAGCACACATTGCCGACCCATTCAATTTAATACGCATGCGGAAGCAGATAAATAATCCTCAGAAAATAACACAATGGGATAGGAAAGTAGGGCCATAAATTTCTCAAACTGGAAACCACACGACAAACTTATATATACATAACATACCAGTCATGTCATATATATTACATAGTCAATCCAAGAAAACAAATCTAAAAGCAGGGGTGGGGTTTCACAGCACTACGGCTACTCATCCTCCTCATCCTCAATTTCTCCTTCTTCCACACTCCAACTGGAGCCTACAGTGGAATACACCGAAGATTCTGGCCCTTCAAGCTTCGGGTCCTTTGGGTCTGTAACCGAACCTCATGGAGGATCAGCAATACCCTTACCAAAAGCAACCTCCATCACATACAGAGGTACTTCACATTTTGGCACAGGGCCCTCTCTCTGCCCATTATGATATAGGCAATACCATGCCTTGTATTGATGGGACGCCTTTTTGGGTAGACCCGCATCAACCCAACTATGGTTTTCACCAGTTTGTATTGCAGTCCCTCAGGATGCCCATGGATCAGAATGTAGTTCATCTATTCTGTGATCTTCCTTGGTTGTCCAAAATGCTCTGGAGGAAATGCCATCTAAGGACCTGAAATGTTATCCCACAATGGGATGAGACGACGTCTCAGCGAGTTCTACCCCTAAGACCTGATTAGGAAGAAAATACACCCTGAGGGCTGCCTAAGTACAACATAGGTTGGAGGACTTACCTTGGTCTCAATCTTTTCTTGCAAGTCAATTTAATTCATAGATACTGACAAACCATACTATCCAATCAAATCGGATCGAATCATTAATCAATCGACTCAGTCGATTACATGTCATCATGACCATTCAATACTATCTATAATGTTCTATCACATTAGGAACGCTTGCCCAAAGCTGAAAATATAGATAGTATAGCTCGCCCAAAACTGATAATTTATTTCGCTTGCCCAAAGCTGATAAGTCATATAGCTCACCCAAAGCTGATAATATAGTATGCCACTCACCCAAAGATGATTTATCGAGGCCCGTAGGCAGATATAGTATACTAATAACGCTCACCAAAAGATGACCCCATGGTATACCGCTCGCCCAAAGCTGACATATTAGAGCTCGTAGGTTGATATAATGTACCATACTGACTATCTAATCAATTCATCATTTTTATCATACCCAACAAAAATCGCTATGTGTGGGTACACAGTCAGCCTTAGCCAAAATACAATATTTTCACTTTAGAACATCCCACCAGTTTCAACAGCCCATAAACATATTTTTGGCACTTTAAACCGACACCCGGTGTTTTTCTAATTAAAAACTAAAATTAATTAATTTTGGGACAAAATATCCCCAACCACAAATCACCTTCAATTTTCACAAACCAACAATTAAATAAACGGAATGCACCACCGCAATCGGCACAAAATTCTGGTCATCGACTATCCCAATCTAATTTTCGGAAAATAATTAATTAATTAATTACGGAAAATAATAAATAAATGCCAATAAATAGAAATTAAGCCCGAAAAGCCTAATTAGAAGCCGAGATGGATCCGGAAAACTTCCGAATCACTCTAGATAAATATTAGAGCTTGTCTAGGCTCTAACTACACTAAGCTAACCAGCTAACATGCAACAACAATTAATTAAATTGCTAATCTAAGCTAACTATCCACCTAATCCACACTTAACATAAACCAACAACCCTTAAGCATAATAACTTACTAAGCAGGGATTAGTGAGTTAAACTCACTTGTTTGGCGATCCACTCGGATCAAATTGACGGGAACGCTGCAGGGGATGAGAAACTCCAAAGGGGGATCGGCTTTCGGGGTCGGGAAGCGAGCCAAAACAGGCATAAATAGTGGTGGAATACCCACTTCTTCAGCTGCTGATCGGGGCTGATCTGTGGCTGATGTGGGGCTGGTTGAGCGAGACAAGGCCGGCGAAGGTTGCGGTGGTTCAAGCGGGGTTGCACGGCGGTCGAAAGTGGCTGGACGGCGGCGGTAAGGACTCCAACGGTGACCCACGACGTTCTGAGTAACTGCTAGACATGCGAGCTAGCAGGGACGACGGCCACGAACGGCGGAGGCTCGCGCTGCAGCGATGTGGCTCCATAGCACGACGGCAAACGGTGGAGGCTCCTGGCTTCAGCATGCGGCTGCGATGGAGGCTAAGCTACTGTCTTCAGCTTGCTAGGGTGTCGAACAGCAAGAGGGGATGGAGAAAGAAGCAGTCGACGGTTTGAGGGGGGAAAAGGGAAGGAGGAGGGGACTACTTGGCCCTTTTTTCTCCCAACTTGTCCCCTTAAGGGCTCCACCAACCCAGCTAGTGTCCACAGCCATTTCCTCAACCTTTGGCTTCCTCTAGAAGCCTTGAAATGGTCTAATAGTCATGGGTGGTGGGGGCATACGAATTTGTACAAGTTTTCCTCAAATTGGACACCAAATGCTTCATAAATCAATTCAATTCGGCCTCTGAAAATTCAACCAACGAGCTCACGATCAAATTGGCATTTTTCCTCGCCAATTAAACCATCTCGCATCTCAATTTTTGCAATCAGAAACGGTTCTTAACATTTTCTGAACAAAAACGGCCATATGACTACTTTTTCCCAAAAAGTCTCGGTTTGCAGAAAAATCTTCGAAGATTGAGTCGACGTTCATAAAATGACTTGTGACATGACAGAACTTTCAATTTCTAAAATCAGATTCAAATTTGTGGTTAATTTCACTCTAGCGCGTTTTTAGCGTGACCTAGGCTACCGGGTAGCTTTTAGAAATTTTTAGTGTAAATGACCCGTGGTCGATTTTCTTCGAGCCATAATGAACCTCTTTGACACATTGGTGACTCTCGATTGTCGTGAAAATCTCGAGGATTCAATTACGGACACAGGGTACCAAAATGATAAAAAAATCAGTCTAGTGTTGATCAACAAGAATTTTGCAATTTAGTATAATCACCCATGTTTAGCCACACATCTCAGTCGAACTGACCTATCTCTGATCTCTAAGCAATTTTTAACTGTGCCGTAATGATCTCTGCAGATGAGCATGGTCGAGTAGTCAAGTCTTGGTCGAATTCTCAAGTCTATTGCATTAAAATCCCTTAATGACTTCCCCAGATAGTCTAGTTATCTCAGGAGTGATCAACTCTGAAAATAACGCTATAGGCGCGTCGATGAAATGCCCGATTAATTTAATTGAAAACAGAACTATAAAATCTAGGATGTCACAGAACCGGTGAAACCGATGATGGATGGTCCGATTTTCGATTCCACGGTGGCAATCGGACCACTTGGACTGAACCAATTTTTTCATAATAATATAAAAAATGTATTTTTTTTCCTTCATCTCCAGGGAGCATTCACCTCTACACGTAGGGCTATTCTCCTACCCAAAGCAAAGCCACATGCTTCCGTACCTGGACCACGCCTACCATCTCTCCCTCCGCGGACTCGCCCTCGCTGTGTTCGTTTTGAGCTTTGAAAATTTGACCATTGTCATCTTCGTTTTTGAACTTCCGACTTGTTTAGAGATCGCGTTGCATGTCCAAAATTTATTTTCTCTTTTACTGGGACGAAGCGATCATGTCCTTGGGCTGGAGAATGTGGAGTTCCGACACCTGGAGAGGCATCTTTTGCCTTAAATTACATGTCTCCCGCAGAAAGAGCGTTGGCTCTTTCCTTCAGCTTCGCTCTTCGCAGATTGTCCTCTCTCTATGCCTACATTTACAGTGGTGCTTCAAACCTCAATCCACTTCACTCGAGGGTATATTAGTCCATAAAAAATATATTCGGAAAATTAGAATCTCGCGCCATTGATCTATAAGACACTCCCGACAAAAATAGAAACGTAATCGATTGAAAATGTTCGCGAGTTTTTAAATCCCCTGCGGCCTGTGTGCACTTTGGTTCAAGATCTCAAGGTGCATTTTGAAAATGCTTTTCCAAAGCCCCTTGGGCATCTGAAGTCTTTTAAGGCCCCGTTTGGTTCTCATTTGGGAATGGGCTTCGGGACTCTAAAGTCCCTTGGCCAAATGCAAACGCGTTTGGTTCGATTTTTTGGGCAACTTTGGCAAGATGCAATTGCATCTCCAAATGGCTCTAAGGGCCTTTAGCCTAACGTAGCTCTAGAGGTACTTTGGGAAATTGCATCTTCAAAATGCAAGTCATCGGTATTGTTCATCTTCTCTAAAACCACCACACGGAAGCCGATCGGAGGCTGATGACCGCCGGCCAAGGGGTTACGCGCGTCGGCGACCACCTCTTGAGGGTCTCCTGACCTCGGCGACTATCGCCAGACCTTAGGCAACCATTGCCGGACCTCAGGCGTGTGGCACCCCCGAGAAATGGCCCCTGATCTGTTAAGGTCGCCACAGTTTGCTTACTTTTCACTTGACCTGGCAATATAACACCCTAATACCATAGAATTATAATGGGTCCATAAGTCCTGGGGGTTTATATCATTTAATTCGGTCCCAGCGCAGTTCATGTAGCGGAAGCATATTCAAAACCTACCTACCCCATATTCAAATAAAATAATGCAATGCACACCAACTACACATTTTTATATAAGTTAGAGCCGAACACTATTATTTACATAACTTGATGAACATCATGAGTCGGTACATCAAAAGGCCAAGGCTTTTCTAAACTCGGCTATAACCAAAAGTGCCAACTCTACAGCAGTCATGTACATTGGTCCATCATCTAGTGTCGGCGGTCCAAAAACTTCATCTTCCCTCCATCGCACTCAATCACACCCAACCCAATCCGTCAGCCGGCGGCGGCGGCAGCATCCCCAGCATAATCCCGTCGCGGCGAACATGCATAGACAAAAACTCCTGGATGACAGGGCCGGTGGGTGATCCAACGTCGTACAAAACCAGAACCCACACACAAACAAAAACTAACCCCCGTATCTCGGGGTGATGATGCTCCGAACACTCGCACTCAACATCAGTCGATATGCCATAGAAAGTACCAGGGGTGACTAGTGATAGAGACATATCTCCTAGTCTGAAATGTTAGTCCCCAAAATGGGTGAATATAATCACTCAGCAGTAAAAGATCCATTAAACTACACAATGCAACAAGCAAGACAACCAAGATATCATGTGAAATGCACATATCATCCATGCAATCATGCATATATCTCCATAAGATCCATTCAATGCCTTAATGACCACATTTTCAATGCCAAATAGTACCAACTCAAATTCATAGACAATTTATGTACCATACCACATGCATACACATGTGCATGTTTCATTTCCCATTTTGATTTTCAAAAGGATCTCATTTTCCCCAAGGATCAGTATTTGCATCCCTCATGGCTCTTGCACCCAACCTAGCATCGCGAGACCTCCGGCACACACCTTCGGGCATCTGGCACACACCTCCGGGTATCTCGCACCCCAACTGGCATCACGAGGCCTCTGGCACACACCTCTGGGCATCCGGCACAAACCTCCGGGCATCTCGAAACTCATGAGGACATCCGGCACACACCTCCGGGCATCCCAACACTCCCGGGGCATCGTCGACTCAGCCGTCCAACGGTATCATCAACATCACAATATATACATATGTGGCTCACTTTGAAAATAACATTTGATGCAATACCATTATAGGTTTCCATGAATTTTCAAAGTCTCATCAATCTCATTTTTTTCTTGATGTCATATGATATGCTAAACGTCACCGCATCCATTGTATAAATGACGAGCCAAGGCATCATAACTCATAGAGCAATTCATTTGTTCTTGAAAATAAAACAATTTTCGAATAAAACAGAATGCACTCTTTTAATTGAAATTCTGGAAAAAAATTTAGTAAACAATCTTAATAAATTCTAAAAATTTAACATGTTATAAATGAGATCTAGAGAAAAAGGTTTTATGAAGAACACCAAGTCAAGAAAACTTCGATGAATCGTAATGGTCCATGCATCACAGCCATAAAACTTCAAACATCACTATTGCACAGTTTTAATAACAAATTCGGTATAACCCCTAAATAAACTCAGAAATTCTGAAATTTTGATATGTTATAGATAAAACCTAGAGGTAAAAGTCTCATGAAGAACTCGAAGTCGGATTCATTATAGATCAAGATCTATAATCAATATAACTCTCCCTAACCCTCGGTAACAGTTTCCAGATTTAATATCTTCAAAGAAAAATCGTTTCACTGACCAATACTAGTCCGTTTGTTCTCAAATTTTAGTATGTTACTCCTCAAGATGTCATCTATATCTTTCATCAAGGACACAAAGTCAAATTTCAACTACATAATTGCATAAAATTCACGGAATCGCCAAAGGTCAAGCTGTTTTTCCATGAAACAGTTTGTTAGCTTGAAAAACTACTCCTATACTTTCGAAATTCCAACATCCACCATCAAGATTCAAACATCTCCAAGATCTACCACATTCCACTAGACTACCACAGCACAGCATAATGTAGATCAATGGACTTCACTTGCCTTAAACACAGCAAGCAAAATGGCGACTTGAGGACTTTGGGCGCGTCTCAATTGACGGGAAAGCTAGGCGGCGTCGACGGTAGCAGCAGGCGCACGCACGGTGGGGCTGGTCTCCTTCTCCCCCTCGCCGATGCACCCTCACAACTCTCTCTTTCTCTCGGACTCCCTTCCTCTCTCTCGATTGCTTCCTCGTGCATTCCGCCCCTTTCTTTTCGTTTTAATTTCTTAATTAGCTAGTAATCATGAGGTTTTGCATGGGAAGGACAAGTGGAAGATGGTTATGGACAAGTGTAAAATGGCATGCTTCTTCCTCCCTTCTTTTGGTCGACGGCTTTAGGGCCTCCATGGGCCACTTGAGCCCAAAAGTTTTGGGGCCAAAAGAAAGTCCAAATAAAAAGGCCCATAAACTTTATAATATAAGCCCATGATCTTTGCACCATTATGAAGCATTTCATTATTTTTCTTAAAGAAATAAATTTTGCATTCTCATAATCCAATTGCTTCATATACAACTGCATAACCAAAGTTCTTGCATGGAAAAAGAAAATTCGATCAAGCGGCAAGATTTCATTTCATTACTTGTCGAATCACACAATGAAGAGACGTACATGATTCTCAAGTTCGACCCAACTCCTCAAAATTTGATCCTTAAATTTCAGCATGCATGTTCCTCACGCATAACCGAATTCCATCCCTTCGTAACTAGAAAAATATTATTCAATCATAGTCCAAAGTTTTTATCTTGTTGCACGGTTGATTAGTCCATTGCTAGACATATCATATCAATCCAATAAACAAATACGAATTAAAGGCCATAAACGATATCAATGCCACAGTCTGGCAATACTCCCATCGATTGATCACGACTGTCACCTATCCGAGGATCGTCTAAATTTTTGGATGCCACAAGGCGATGCCTGGGTTGCGTGACCCAGGCGACTGATGGCCTAAATAGCACAACCCAGGCGACTGATGGCCTAAATCACGCAACCCAGGCAGCCGCCTAAGGTCGCGCGATCTCAAGTGCCTTAGGCAGCCGTCGCCTAGGGTTGGGTGACCTCAGGCAATCGCCGCCTAAGGTCATGCGACTAGATCTGGCCATCTGCCTGCCAGATCCGGCGATCCGACAGCTAGATCCAGCGGTCCGGTGGCCGAGACTTCAAAAAAAAAAAAAAAATACAAATATTTTTTTTTTTTTTTAATTTAATAAAAGTCATTTACAAATGCAAATTTTGCCAAACGGTATTTTGGCCAAAGTTGTTTCTCAATACACTTTAGAATTACAATTCACCAAACACTATTTGCATTTCGGAAAACCCCATTCACCCAAAGGTATTTGCATTTTTGCAAATACATTCCCTAAAAGCCGAACTAAACGAGCCCTAAGTCAAGCCTTCTAAAGGGTGAAAGCCCAAAGCAGGTGGGGAGGTGCATTGAGCTTTTGCCTTATGGGTATACTAAGGTATTATTCATCTTCTTATTCTCCGTTGAACAGAACTAACATAGCTATGAGTGGTCACCAACGAAGGGCAAACAATTGCTGCCGAAGGGCAGGTGATTGGGCAACCCCCGACGACGGTCGCGACGACCTAGA
Source organism: Eucalyptus virginea (assembly GCA_014182375.1). Classification (NCBI taxonomy): domain Eukaryota; kingdom Viridiplantae; phylum Streptophyta; class Magnoliopsida; order Myrtales; family Myrtaceae; genus Eucalyptus; species Eucalyptus virginea. The sequence continues at coordinate 14,533,485 of CM024516.1, read as the reverse complement.
TCTATCATGTGACCTCCATGAAGGGCCATTTGAGGTTGCGCGACCATAAGCAGGCCTCGTGGAGGTCGCTCGACTTCCAACAACCCAAATCTAGGTCGCCGGTCACACGACTCTCCTCTAGTGACCCAAATCTAGGTCACTGGTCGCATGACCCTCCACCAGCAACCCAAATTTGGGTTGTGGCGAGGTCGCACGACCTCCGGTGACCTAGCATGACCTCTCTGCAACCTAGATCTAGGTTGCCTAAGGTCGCGCGACCCACCTTTGGTGACCCAGTGACCTAGATCTAAGTTGCGCAAGGTCAAAAGGAGGTTGTGGCCATCTAGTTGCACCCTCGCCGGGGTCGCTCGAAATCGGGTGACCTTGCTGGTGGTCTCTCGGGGCCGCTTAAAATCTTGCAATCTCATAGGTCGGCCGTGGCAATAAATTTTTTATCACCGGTCAACTTTTTTATTTTTCCTTTAACAATTTTTTTCTTTTTTTAATCATATAAGTACTTTGAAAATATAATCTCTTCAAATGCTATTTTCCTTAAAGGTATTTCATAATGGACTTTCAGATTACAATTTTACTAACACAATTTGCATTTTTAGAAAATCAATTTAACTTAAAATCCTTCACAATTTTCCAAAAGCTTTCCTGAAAAGTCCAACCAGACACACCCTAAATCCTCTCCTCCCCAACCACCCCTCCGTCTACACCCTTATCCTCCTCACCCACCTCTGACTCCCATCGGACATTGAAAGTGTATGTGAAATCGTTCAATTTACCGGCATCCCCATCATCTCCGCCCTCCAACCACCCCCACTCTTCACCTCTGACCCCAACCTTCTATTGGAAGTTTGTTTGTAAAACAAGCGAAGTGTGTATTTCCTTGTCCCACATAAGAAAAGAGGGAGGAAGTGGGCCAATTAATAAGTGTGGGGTTTCTTTTGTGTACCTAAAGGAATGATTGGGTGTGGGCTAGACCCCACCATACCTACGTGCGGGTGCCCGAATAATTGTGCGATTTTGGCGCACTTAGCAGTCTGCACACCCGTGGTTTAATTAGCATTAACCCTTTTGTTATTTATTTTTTTATGGTTATCATATTATTAATCAATTCAAAGGTTGTTTTTGTTTTTGAGAATTTTCAGAAATTATTTTTAAAAAATTCGAAATTGTATTTATTTAAAAAATATTTAATTATTCCAAATTTTTGTTTGTGTCTTTTCAAGACAACCTTTGAAAAGATATTCATTCAATTTGCAACTTTTCTCGAAGTATTACATATGTTCGTTTTTCAACTTCTTCCGAATAGACACCTTTATTCATCTAGGCAATTTTCGAAAGGACACGTTTGTTCATTTTTGCAATTTTTCACAAAGAGTTACCTATGTTTTAAGACTATTATATATATATATACACATGTCACTTTTCAGAAGAACGTGTGTGTGATCATTTTTATCTTTTCGAACATTCTTTCTGAAAAATTACAGACATCCTTTCAATTTTCCTAGAGAGACCTTGGAAAAATACTAGAATTGCTATTTAGTATTCTCATTTTTGAGACTTTGTTGTATCCTTGAAGATATTTGCCGGTGACGATTAGCAATGTTGCGGGGCAAATAAATCCTTAAAGAAAGTGATATCACGCCTCAAAATCCGACTTAATTACTCTAAAGATCCGACTTCATTGTTCTATCCAATTCAAAGCCATATTTTCCCAACATTTTTAATGATTTATTTTGTTCAACAATGGAGTTGGAGACAATCAATGTCATGAATCCAGATATGGTCAAACTGGACCGGTTCGATGGGAACAACTTTGCTCGCTGGAGGGACAAGATGATGTTCTTCCTCACCGCTATGAAAAATTCCTACATATTGTACCTTAACTTGGCACCTATAGAAGATCCTAAGCCTACTACCGAGGGAGGACAGCCAAGTGCGAAAGCTATTGAGAGGGTTAATAAAGAGAAGAAGAAACGTGCGGAGGACGAATTACTTTGTTGATGACACATTATGAATACATTGTCGGATCGTTTGTACGACTTATTTACCGAAATGAAGTCAACTAGAGAAATTTGGAATGCATTGGAATTCAAATACAAAGCAGAGGAGCAAGGTACCAACAAATATCTAATCGCAAAGTATTTTGATTTCAAGTTCATTGATACTAAACCCTTGTTGGAACAAGTCCATGAATTGCAAGTGCTTGTGAATAAAATTCGTGCCCTCAGGATTGATATCCCAGAAGCTTTTCAAGTTGGAGCAATTATTACGAAATTGCCTCCAAGTTGGCAAGACTATGGAAAAAGGCTGATGCATAAGTCAAAGGACTTTACTTTGGAGCAAATATAGAAACATCATCGCATTGAGGAAGAGTCATGTTTACATGATAATTATATTTTGTACAATTCCAAGGTGAATGTTGTGGATAAAAGATGGAAAATCGGCCAGAACTTCAAAATAAAAAAGCGGGTATAAATTTAAGAGAACACAAAAGAAGAAAAAGGGTTGTTGTTTTGTTTGTGGCAAACAGGAACACTATGCAAAGGATTGCATTCACCGCAAGAGCATTTCAAAGGACAAGAACATTCTAACGATGAAGGCCAATGCAAATTTGGTTGAAGAAAATTATGTAGCCATGATTTCAACCATGTTTTTTAATATGAAAATTTATGAAATTAATGATGCGATGGCTATGATCTTTGAAATCAATTCTACCACTGTCCAATCCGGTTGGTGGCTAGATTCTGGAGCAACAGTCCATGTGTGCAAGGACAAGTACATATTCAAGCAATTTGAAGAGATTGTTGACTCAAGTGTTCAAAGGTCCTGATGGTGAATAATGCTCTTGCAAAAGTTGCTAGAAAAGGCACGGTGGAGATAGACTTCACTTTTGGAAAGAAGATTACTCTTCTTAATGTGTTATTTATACCCAAAATTAGGAAGAACCTAGTTTCTATTGATTTACTTTGTAAGAGGGGGTTTCGGGTTTTCTTTGAATCCGACAAGGTTATCCTGTCGAAGAATGGGCTATTTGTAGGAAAGGGTTATGCCAATGTGGCATGTATCAACTAAGTATCAATAATAATATTGCTAGTTCTGCTTATATTGTTGAGTCTTCATTTTTACGGCATAGTAGGTTGGCAAATATAAATATTCGTTATTTGAAAAATATGAGAAAATTAGACTTGATAAATTTCAATGGCAAATTTGATAAATGTGAAATATGTGTTAAGTCCAAACTTACTAAGAAACCATTTTCTAGTGTTAAAAAAAAATTCGAATTTATTGGATTTGATTCATAGTGATATATGTGAATTCAATGGTATGCTAACACGTGGAGGTAAAAGGTATTTTATTACCTTTGTGGATGATTGCAATAGGTTTTTATATGTTTATCTCATGAGATCGAATGATGAAGCATTTACCATGTTTAAGAAATATAATGCTGAAATAGAAAATCAATTAGAAAAGAAAATCAAAGTTCTACGATCAGATAGAGGTGAAGAATATTTCTAAATGAATTCTCTTTATTTTGTGAAGAAGTATTATTCATCAAGTTTCGGCACCATATACTACACAACAAAATGGTTTGGCTGAAAGGAAAAATCGATCTCTTAGAGAAATGGTTAATTGTATGCTTTCAAATTCAAAGCTACCAATTAATCATTGAGAAGAAGTATTACTTACTGCATGCTATATTCATAACAGAATACCTTCCAAGAAAAATAACATAATTGCTTATGAAATATGGAAACGTAGAAAACCAAATTTGTCATACCTTATAGTGTGGGGATGTTTGGCATACTACCGAGTACCAGATCCTAAGAGAACAAAGCTCGGTCCTAGAACTATCAAAAGTGTTTTTGTTGGGTTTGTTGAAAACAGTAAAACTTATAGGCTTCTTGATTTAGAGTTCAATGTCATTGTAGAATCGAGAGACGTTAAATTCTTTGAGAATAAATGTTTTACAAGTTCTAAAATTGTTGAAAATAATGCAAAATCTATGGAAACTCAAAGGGATTCTTAAGAGAAAGAAACGAATGATTCTAAAAATATGATTGAATCAAGGAGAAATACTAGAGCTAGGAAACTAAAAGACTTAGGTCCTGATTTTATTACTCATGCTTTTCTTGTTGAAGGAGATGGAGATAATAACGCGCTAAATAAATACCCTTTAATATTAAATTTAGAAGATGATCCTAAAAGCTTTGATGATGCTATGTCTTCTAGAGATGCTTCTTTTTGGAAAGAAGCTGTGAATGATGAAATTGATTCAATTATGTCCAATAATAGTTGGGTCTTAGTAGATTTACCGAAATGATCAAAATCTATTGGGTACAAATGGGTTTTTAGAAGAAAATATCATTCTGATGGTTCTATTCAAGCTTTTAAAGCTAGGCTTGTAGTCAAGGGATATAGACAAAATGAATGAATAGATTATCTTGATACGTATGCTCCTATTGCACGTATAACTTCTATTCGAGTTCTTTTTGCTCTAACTTCCATTTATGATATTTGTATTCATCAAATGGATGTCAAGATTGTTTTCTTGAATGGAGACTTAAATGAGGAGATTTACATGGAACAATCAGAGGGTTTCATTCTTCCTGGAAATGAAAGAAAAGTATGTGAGTTGATTAAGTCTCTTTATGGGCTTAAGCAAGCTCCATAGTGACATGAAAATTTTAATTCGGTTATATTGTCAGATGGTTTCATCAACAGTAGTGCCAATAAGTATATATACTCTAAATTCACTAAAGACTATGGAGTCTTAGTATGCTTGTAAGTTGATGATATGCTTATCTTTGGAACGAATATGACTGGAATTATTGAGACTAAAAAGTATTTAACTTCTATGTTTAAAATGAAGGATTTGGGTGAAGTGGATACTATCTTAAGTATTAAAGTTAAAAAACATAGTGGTGGTTATTCTTTAAGCCAATGTAGTTATGTTGAAAAGTTATTAAATAAATTTCAACATCTTGGTTTCAAGGAAAAAAGCACTCCATTTGATTCCAATATTAAATTGAATTATAATACTGGTAGAGTGGTGGCACAACTAGAATATGCAAGTGCTATAGGGTCTTTAATGTATGTGATGCATTGTACTAAACCCGATATTGTTTATTCTATATGCAAGTTGAGTATATATACTAGTAATCCAAGTACAGAACATTGGAGAGTAATTACCAAAATTTTTAGTTATCCTAAGAGAACTAAAAATATATAATTGTTCTATAATTATTATCCGCCTGTATTAGAAGGATATATTGATGCTAGTTGGATTACAAGCATGGGAGATGATCGTTCCACTTCTAGTTAGATTTTCACATTAGCTGGATGTGCTGTATCTTGGGGCAAGTAAGAAACAGACATGTGTAACTCATTCAACAATGGAATCTAAATTTATTGCTTTAGCGGTAACTGGGAAAGAGGCCAAATAGATTAGGAATTTGTTGTTGGATATCAAATTATGGCCTAGTCCTATGTCTCCTAGTTCTATCCATTGTGATAGTGAGGCTACTTTGACAAGAGCCAATAGTAACACTTATAATGGTAACTCTAGACATATCAGTCTAACACATGAATATGTGAGACAATTGATTAAAGATGGTATATAACAATTGTCTACGTGAGGTCAAGTAATAATCTTGCCGATCTTTTGACGAAGACTTCACCAAGACACATGGTAATAATAACCTCAAAAGAAATGGGGCTGAAACCCTTTAATTGAAATCACCAATAATGGTAACTCGACCTTTTTCTAAAACATCACTAGTTATAAGGTTTAATGGGTAAGAACAAGTTATTGAATGTGATTGTCTGATACTGACGTAACCGCAATATGAGAAGTCATTATCATCTGTTACATTTTATAGGTTGAATTGAATTCTTAATGAAGTATAGTACAAACTTGTAATGTGTTAATAGTAACAGAAACACATGGTAGATACTTCACTTATATGAGCTTAGAAGTGGTGCCGCTTCTTACAAAAATTAGGTTGCTTTCTAGAGAGCTCATGAAATGGAATCAAGCACAAGGCCATAATAGTGCGTAGTAATATAGAACTTCTCACTGAAGCAAGATATTAGTGTATGTGTGGTATGTCTGGTTTTATTATATAAAAATACAAAGTTTAAAGCCAATCTACTTGTCACTTTAATAGAGCTTTGTTATACTTGCACTAAGTAAAGGTTTAACTCAAAAGAAACATTTATGTATGTATATTAATCTTACTGAAATGTTGCTGTACGAGTTTTTAAAATTTTTAAATTTTCAAATCTTTGTTTTACAAACAAAATGGAGGATTGTTGGAAGTTTGTTTGTAAAACAAACTAAGTGTATGTTTATCTGTCCCACATAAGAAAAGAGGGAGGAAGTGGGCCAATTAATAAGTGTGGGGTTTCTTTTGTGTATCTAAAGGAATAATTAGGTGTGGGCTAGACCCTATCATATCCGCATGCAGATGTGCAAATAACTGCGCGATTTTAGCGCGATTATTTGGCGCACTTAGCACTTTGCACGCTTATGCACCCGCGGTTTAATTAGCACTAACCCTTTATTATTTATTTTTTTACGGTTATCTTATTAATTTTAATCAATTCAAAGGTTGTTTTTGTTTTTGAGAATTTTCGGAAATTATTTAAAAAAACGAAATTTTATTTATTTAAAAACTATTTAATTATTCTTAATATTTGTTTGTGTCTTTTCAAGACAACCTTTGGAAAAGATATTCATTCAGTTTGCAACTTTTCCCGAAGGATTGCATTTGTTCATTTTTTCCACTTCTTCCGAATAGACACCTTTGTTCATCTGGGCAATTTTCAAAATGACAGGTTTGTTCATTTTTGTAATTTTTCACGAAGAGTTGTCTATGTTTTAAGACTATTTTATATATATACATGTCAGTTTTCGAAAGAACGTGTGTGTGATCATTTTTATCTTTTTGAGTATTCTTTTTGAAAAAACTACAGCCATTCTTTCAATTGTTTTCTAGAGAGACCTTGGAGAAATTCTAGAATTGCTATATAGTATTCTCATTTTTGAGACTTTGTTGTATCATTGAGGGTATTTGCCGGTGACCATTAGTAACATTGTTGTGACAGTCTGATTTTCGTGTCTGTTTTCGATTAAATGTAATGGGATTTTCATCGACGTGCCTATAGCTTTTTTCTCTGAGTTGACCACTCACGGGATAACTAGTCTATCAGGTTAAACCGTTAAGGAATCTAAACGCGACTAACTTGAAAATTCGACTAGAAATCGACTGCTCGACCGTGCTAATCTACAAGGGTCAACATGGCATTGTCAAAATCGATCAGAGACCGGAGATAGGTTGTTTCAACAGAGGCATGTGATTAGAGTGTAGATGATTCCACCTGTTTGCAAAATTCTTGCCAAACGGCATTAAACCGATTTTTCTGTCATTTATGTACCATGTACCCATATTTGAAATCTCGAGATTTTCACGACAACCGAGAGTCGTCAATGAGTCGAAGATATACAATGTGGCTCGAAAATAATCGCCACAGATCAAATGCGCTAAAAATTCCTAAAAGCTACCCAATAGGTTAGGTCACACTAAAATCGCGCTTGGTTGAAATTAACCATAAAATTAAACCCGATTTTAGAAATTGAAAATTCTGTCATGTCACGAATTATTTTAGAAACGTCAACTTATCCTCCGAAGAATTTTTGGCAAGCTCGGATTTTTGGCGAAAAATCAAGAGTCGGCGAATTTTGTTCAAGAATCCAAATAGATTAAATTGAGTGTTCTTTTGGCCTTCAAGTGGGATCAATTGGTGAGAAAAATCATGGATTTAATGTGAACATCTTAGCTGGTATTTTTGGGCTCTAATTAGATTTAATTGAAAAGGAATTGGATTGGAATTGAGGAGGAAATGTTGCAAATTCGTAGCTAGGGGGGCAGCAACATTTCAGCACCATTTGAAGCTTCTTGGAGAAGATTGGTGAGGGAAAGTTGGTTGTGGATGAGGTTGAAGGTGGTGGGGGCAGCCACTTGAGTATTTGGATATTTAGAGAAGACTTTACGGCCATTTGTTCCCCCTCAAGCCAGTAGACCTTCATCTTCTTCTTCCTTGTTGTTCTTTCTCCATTGTTGCTATTTGAGAGCTCAAGAACCAGTAGAGAAGACCAGCCAAGCTAGTAGTAGCCGCTGGAGTTGCCATTCGCCCGTCTGAGCAGTCGCTGCCGCTCGAGTGTCGTCGTGCATCCCCCGCACCCACGAGCCGTCCACATGTCTAGGCCGTCGTTCAACTTCCCAGTCCATGCCTTGGTCTCCGTTGCAGTCGTGCCAGCCACCTTTGCCATCCGTTCCAGCCATTCGAAGCCCCGTCGTCTCGCCTAGCCCGTTTCCAACCAAAGTCGCTCCTTTGACTGCCTCTTTCTAGCCCTCGAAAGAAGCGAAATCTCAGCCCACAGCTGAGACTTCGTGGCCTGTTTTAGGCCCCTTCCAGACCTCCGTTGGCATCATCATAGACCCGAGTGTCGCTCGCCATCGCGCCGCCGTCGCCATGAACTCACCGGCTCGTTAATCCAGTGAGTTTATTTGTTAAACCTTGCTTAGGAGATTAATTATGCTTAGTATCACGCCCCAAACCCCGAGCGCATGCACATCTCTTGGCGGTCGACTTAAAAATTTTGCGACGTCCCAGGACGCGTTGCTGACCCTTTTTATTTAATGCACATGAAGCAAATTATACATACCCCGGACAACTATCAAATATAGAGATAATAGAAAGACATGTAATCATTTTTCACAGATCACACTTTATATACATACCTGGTTAAACCTACCGGTTTAAAAATATAAGTTAGTCTCAAAAGAAACCCCTAGGTAACCTAACTCCACTAGCAACAGGGCCCGCCGCAAGATCTCGCATCTCACGCCCACCAAATCCGCACTCAGCAGATCTCCACGCTACGGCCCTAAAAAAGGTTAGCCCACGACGGGGTGAGAATAAATCTCAGCGAGTTAAACCATAAGCCCCGACTAGGGCGCAAATTCACCTAAAGGCAGCCTAGGCACACATAATATAAGACTTACATCGCCTCAGCACTTTCATGCACATTAGTATAGTTCATATAATAGATGCATATAGTAAATACACAAATCAATTGGAACGTCTCACTCATATTTCAATCAATCACAAGGGTCCCGATGAAAAGGCCAAATCATTATGACACGTCACATTCCGTGCCACACAATTTCATCCCATAATTAGGCACGAATAACTCATATCGGTGGTTCAATCCACACCCAATATTCACTCTCAATATCCAAACTCCAAATTCAAACTCAATACTCAATATCAAACTCAAATTCAAACTCAACATCTCAATTCAATATTCTGGCTCCATATTCCAACTCGACACTCAATACTCAAGGTTCTAGAGGTGCCCCCTCCCACGAAGTTCCACTATCATGTGGCACTTAATTCCTGACCACGATAAACAATAGCTCAAGGTACTAAAGATGGCTCCCACGAAGTCAAGCTATCGTGTAGCACTTAGTTCTCAACTATCATAAGAAATAGCTCAAGGTACTAGAGGTGGCTCCCATGAAGTCAAACTGTCGTGTAGTACTTAGTTCTCGACTATAATAAGTAATAGCTCAAGATACTAGAGATGGCTCCCACGAAGTCAAGCTGTCGTGTAGCACTTAGTTCTCGACTATAATAAGTAATAGCTCAAGGTACTAAAGGTGGCTCCTACAAAGTCAAGATGTCGTGTAGCACTTAGTTCTCGACTATAATAAGCAACGGTACAAGATTCTAGAGGTGGCTCATACGAAGTTTTGCTATTGTGCACACTTAGTCCTTTACCTGCTCACAACCATTCGGTTTTCTCAACATATCTCATCCTCTTTCAATAGCCATCCTTTACCATGACCATAAACCATCACCATAGCACAACCATTCACATTTCATCACGCATAAGTTCCAAGCATATCACAAATCAACCACACCACGATGATCAGCACGAAATTCTAGCAGCCGACTATCCCGGTATAATTTCTGCTAATTAATAAATAATTAAATAAATTGCATTTAAATAAATAAATTGCGATTAATTAAACTGAACTACTTAATTAACCTAACCATGCAGGCACCTGATCAATCAGGTCAACCTTAGCCTCATTCATATAGCCAAAACACCAAAACCTCATTTTAAAAATAAACTTGGCACCCATTTTTTTTTTTTTTTGTTCAAACTTTCCGAAATAAATTCGTATGGGGTCTCATATTTGAAATTAACCCGCCAAACTTTGCACGCACCTCATACAAAACCTCCTCGTTTTATTGACCACATAAAACTTGGCGTCCAAACCCGACACCATATTTCTTTTCTAATTCAATTTCCAAATACCTCTTTATGGAACTAAACTTTAGTAACCCCTTTTTTTGCTCAAGCCTTTAGAAATAAATTTGTAGGTGCTCACGTACTCAAAATTAATCCGTCAAACTTTGCATACATCTAATTAAAAACCTTATTGTTTTATTGGGCAAATAAGTTTTGGTGTCCGAACTCAACACCTTATTTATTTTCTATTTAATAGTCCAAAAGGTCATGTTTTGCAATAACAATAAACAACCAACAAAGAGCAATCCACCTCATGACCTCACACATAAGTTCTCATCATGCCACAAGTCCACCACATCACTAAATACACCTTATTTAGTAAGCACAACATCAAGAACAACCACAAAACAATAACCGATCCTAATCGGCAGAAACCGGGCCACTTGCACGTCTCCAAGTTTAAATCCAGAAACCCAATCAATGAGCTCAAAAAAATCTCAAATTTGAATATGTTATAAAAGACACCTAAACGAACATTTTCCATGAGACACCAAAACCTAGATCATTCTAGATTAAGAGCAGTAATTCGCTCAAACTGTTATAAAAACTGTGTCCGTTTCCAGAAAGTCTGTCTTCTCAAAACGAGTTGGGTTTAAGGTCCAAATTATGTCCGTTTGATCTGAATTTGAGTATGTTAAACTAAAAGATGTGACAAACAACTTTTGTGAAGAAATTCTTTTGAAATTCGAACACTAAGAGTTGATAAAAATCCCTTGAATCCCAAAAAGTTACAGATTCCATCACAGTCCGATATTCTATTTGCAAATGACGAAGCTAAAATATTATGCTTTTAAATATCTAAAAATCTTGAGTAAAATATATGTTATAGCTGAAGATGTCTAGGACATTTTTCAAGAAGGAATTAATCTCAAATTCGCAACCCGTTTTGATCTACAAAAATGGAAAATGGCGAGGGTCCAGTGAACTGATCCGGTAGAAAATCACCATATTGGGCTAATCCCTCCTCATTAGTGCTAATCTCACCAATTAGATCAACACTAATCCATCTTAAGGCTAATCTAACCATTTTAGATTAACACTAATCCATCTTAAAACTAATCTCACTTAGTACTAATCTAATTAAGCTAATTAACGCTAATGTAACCCTCAAAGCGTAATTAACAATCTAATCAAGGATTATGGAGTTAACTTACCAGATTAGCGAGCAAACGGGTTCACGGCGACAGTGGCGCGACGGTGGTGAATTCCTATGCTTACAATGGCTCCAAAAGAGGTCCGGAAAGGGCTGAAATCAGCCCACAAGCTCATGACCTAAGCTGGAGGTTCTGCGGCTGTTGGGTTCTGTTTTGTGGAGAGCTGAATGCTGGCTGTCCGATGGGCTGAGGTTGCTGGATGGTGCTGCTTGTGGCGGAGCTGGTGGCGTGAATCGCGGTGGTTGGACGAGGGGCTGACTGGGTGCTGAAAGTGGAGGGCTATTCGATGGCTATGGAGATGGCGAAGTGGTGATGCGGCAGAAACAAGAATAAAGAAAGAACAAACCAAAGGAAGAAACGTGGAGGTGGAGTTAACGTGGGTGGCTGCTCATGAGTGAAGCGGTGAAAAGGAGAAGGGCTGGTGGGCATGAGGGTGTGGGAAATGATGGCAGGTGAAAATGGCGTGGGGATGAAGAGAAGTGGATGTGCGGCAGAGAATGAAGGGAAATGTGTGAGGGAAATGGGGGTTGAATGTGCGGCCAAAAAGGGAGAAGAAGATGGGGTTGAGGAGAAAAGAAGAATGGGCAGAGAGAAGGGGGGCAATGTACGCACAAGGGGGAGGAGAGAGGGATTAGGAGGGAGAGAGAGGTCAATTAGTCAAGCTAACAACCAATCCAATGCCTTGTGAAATATCTCCCTCATGGTTCAAATCCCCACCTTCTCAGGGGGGATGGGGTGGGGACGCATAAGTTTCAGGAATGGGTTTCGACTCCCACGCCCTGCAAGAGGTAGGGCAAAAGTCTGAGAGTGAGTGTAGAATAGGAATAGAGTATGACCGACCAAAAAAAAAAAATATATATATATATATATATATATATATATATATATATCTCCCTCATCAATGCAAATGCCTCAAAAGTCTTGTGCCAATTTGTCAAGGCTTCCTCCAATCACCATTTAAACTCCATTTCTCACAATTTAATCCATTTTGGGAGCCAAATAAAGCCTTTACTCTGCCCATCCGAATTTCATTACTTTTTTCTTGCTGAAAACCGATTTTTCCGCAAAATTCCGGACTCGACGAAATTTCTCTGAAAGATGAGACGAAATCCTAAAAATAAATCATGACATGCTTGAACATCCGAATCCTGAAACCGAATTCAATTTCATGGTTAAAATTGACCGAACGTGATTTTAGTGCGACCTAATCTACCAGGTAGCTTTTGGGGATTTTATCGCGTTTGATCCGTGGTCGATAATTTTCGATTCATATTTGTGCATCTTTGACTCGTCGGCGACTCTCGGTTGTCGTAAAAATCGTAAGGTTTCAATTACGAGTACCGAGTATAAAATCGATAAAAATCGAGTTAGTGCCGTTCGATGCGAATTTCGCAATCACACAAAATCACCCGCAATTTAATTACGTGATTTTGTCAAATCGACCTATATCCGATCATAGTTCGATTATAACGGTATCGTATTGACTCTTGCCGATTATTATGGTTGAGCAGTGGATTTCCGATCAAATTCTCAAGTTTGTCGCGTTTATATCCCTTAATGGCTTCACCTAATAAATTAGTTAACTCGTGAGGGGCCCTACTCAGAGTAAGACGACCATTGGCACATCGATAAAATGCCCATTTCATATATTCGAGACGGGATCGAATTTCATGATGTCATACTTAGTGGGTAATTAGATTAGGCTAAGCTTAGTTTAGGTGGTTAGTTTAGTTTAATTAGTGATTTAGTTGGTTAATTAGGATTGTTAGGTTGTTAGACCAAATTAGTTAAGGGTTAATTAGATTGTATTATTTAATTAGTATGGTGCATTACTTTTCTAGACCCGTTTAGGTGGTTAAATTAAGGTTTAAAGCTTAATTATGCATTTATCGGATTAAATGATATTTATTTAATTACTTTTGTAATTTATTTAATTATTTAATATTTTCCGGAAATTATACCAGGATAGCCCGTAACCGGAATTTCGTGCTAATTGCCATGGTGTGATTAGTTTATGCAATTGAATGACAATTTGTACAACTGAGTGGTGATTGTGATTTTTGAGTTATTATTTCAAAATTCTAGATTTTTGGTATTTAATTAGAAGATACCGGGTGTCGGTTTTTTACGCCAAAAAAAAATGTTTTTAGGTACTATATAAAATAGCGGGATTTTTAAAATGGATGATATCAATTTTTATGGTTCGATTTGACCGTGTACCCACACATGATTATTTTACCGGGTGTTTTTAATAAGAAGAAAATATGCCAAGTTCGTTATCTTAATTGAGGCATTTGAGTACAAAGCACAATATCCTTGACGGGATTGAATGGTCGTGTGATGGTTATGAGAACCCGTCCCCATTGTGCGTCGGGTAGACAATGCCCCTATATGGGATGCCCCTATCAAAGAATGCCGGATCGCGGTAGCGGCCGGACCGAAGCTCATTCGGGAATGCCGTCCCCCGATGTGCGTTGGGTGGACGTTGCCATGCTCAAGGGATGAGACGAAGTGTGGCTACGCCAGAAGATTGATGTGTGTCGGGTAGATCGTGCCTGTGCGGGCAATGATCAATTGGATGTGGCATCCCAAAAATTCAAGACAAGCTCTAAGGTGTATTAAAGCCCATAATTAGGTAATAAAATTACATATGGTTTATGCTTTAGCCATTAGTCTCCTGTTAAGACTAAGTAATATGTGCTTGTGTTCATGAAATTTTGAAATTAGTATTATAGGATAAATTAATGAGAATGATTTATCCTTGGCCATGTGAAATTTAAAACTTAAAACCTATAAAAGAAAGAATAAAAGATAAAACTTGACTTTTATTTAGGTTTGGGCCTTAGGCCCAAGAGTGGACTTTTGATGGGCCAAGATAGTCGGCCCATTGAAGCCCACGAATGGGCTGTCGTCAGCCACAAGGGAGGCTGGCCCAAACACCTCCAAGCCCAAGCCCATCTTGCATGTGTCATGCCAAGTGGCAAGAGGAGGGCTTCATGCATTGGCTATCAAGGGTGGCTACTAATCATTACTAATGATTGTGGCTTAAGGGAAATAAAAGGGGGAGAGAGAGAGTGGCCAGTTGAATTCGGCCAAGCCAAAGAGAGAGAGGGAGTTGCGAGAGAGAGGAACCGAGAGGGAGGAGGAAAAGGAGCCGTCCGCCCGCACGCCGTCCGTCCGTCCGTCCGTCGCCGGTATTGCCGTCCGTTTGCTGTCATCCGCTTGATCTTAGAGGCAAGTTAGGATCAATTTCTACTCTTGCATGTGTGTCTTGCATGTGTGGTTGAATTATTGGGTGTTTAGAGGTAAACAACCGAAGCTAATGTGGTTTGTTCTTGAAAATGCTTGCTGATTTCGTGTAAACCGCATGACCCAGAAATTTGTGGAGGCTTGCATGCATGTTTCGAGTTGGATTTTGACTTCGATTCCTTCATGAAAGTTGTAGAAAATATCCCAAAGTATAACATACTAAAATTTGAGACAAAATGGCTGAGATTTAAGGGGTGAAACTCTTCTTCTACGAAGACACTACATCTGGAATTGCTTTGTCGACCTTTTGGTGGTTTTGTGGGTTGCATGTTGCTTTTTACCGAGAATCTCACTTTGACTTCTTCATGAAACTTGTATAGAACATCCTAAAGACTAACATACTCAAATTTTAAGTAAAATGACCAAGTGTAGCCTAGTGAATCGACTTACTCTTGAAGACGGTAAATCTGGAAACGCGGTACTGGAAACCCGAGACTTCCTAGACCTATATGGTGACTATTCTTTGGAAACTTCACTTAGATCCCTTGATGAAAGTTGTAGGGGACCTCTTGAAGCAAAACATATCCAAATTTCATAGGAAACGGAGAAGAATAAGTGGGTGAAAACTCGATATTTCGGAGATAGCTATACTGAACGTTTCGGTGCTAGAAGCAGGAGCTTCGGACGCCTATAGAAAATTATCTAGAATGAATCTGGCCTATATGTCTTCATGAAAAATCTACTTTAGTGTCTTAACTATAACCTGGTAAAATTTCATAATTTTTGGAAGTCATTTGGGTATTTTAATCGAATTATTTCAAAAACTGCGCAATCTGTTTCTATCCGAAATTACATGCTGTATTTGTGTGAATTATATCTTCTTGTGTGAAACTCTTTTGGACATGTGTTTTTCATGAAATTGCTATCTTATTGTCTTGTCTATCATATGTCCTGATTTCATGATTTTAGAAAATCATATGGTTATTTGATTTAAATGTTTTCTAAAATGGTACAAGCTGGATTTTTATAAACTTCAAAAAGGCATGGTATATGGACTATCCTAAATTGTATGGACTCCATGAATTGTATTATTATGGATGATTTTGTCTTGCTGCATGTATGATGATGATTGGAAATGCATGTATGAATCAAATGATGAAAATGATCTTGATTGCCATCACATCACATGCCATGTTAAAATAGAACTATAATTGAAGATGTGAATTGAGATAAGTGAGAATGCCGTCGGAGGTGTGAGCCGACGATGCCCTGGGAGTGTCGGGATGCCTGACTAGAAGGGTACGACCGGTTACCCGGTGGCCTTGAATGGCCGGATGTTGGAGGGTCCTCGGGAGTATCGAGATGCCCAGAGAGTGGGGGAGCCGGAAGCTCAGCAGGTATTGTGCCGAGGGATGCCTCGCGATGCCAGTTGGGGTGCGAGATGCCTGGCTAGAAGGGTACAGCCGGTTGCCCGGTGGCCTTAAATGACTGAATGCCGGAGGGTCCTCGTGATGCCAGTTGGGGTACGAGATGCCCGGAGAGTGGGGGAGCTGGATGCCTGATTATATCTTGGATACATGTGGGATGCAAACATTGGTCCCGGGAAAGAGAAATGTGGCGGTCCAAAATGAAAGGATGAAATTGAGAAATTGAAATTGAATTATGCATGATGATATATGCATGGTATGATATGATGATGAGTGCATGGATGCATGGTATGATATGATGATGAGTGCATGGACGCATGGTAATGATTATGGTACATATGATATGATGATGAGTGCATGGATGCATGGTAATGATGATGGTACATGTGATATGATGATGATGAGTGCATGGATGCATGGTAATGATGATGGTACATATGATATGATGATGATGGTACATGTGACATGATGATGGTAAGTGTATGTCATGATGGTGATGACTATATGATGATGTATGTACATGAGGTATGATGACGTGTGCATGGTACCAAGGTAAGTTCATGGATGCCTTAATGACATGTGATGCTATGATTGTGATGATTGTGTGGCATGATGCATTGAGTGGTTTATTGGTCCTTTACCTACTGAGTGGTTGTACTCACCCCTTCGAGGACCAACATTTCAGATTAGCAGGATGCCGCTCCCTGCTGTCACGAGGGGCGTCTTTTACGGCCTTCCTTCGGATGTAGAGGTCGAGTGTGTGGAGATCGACTGTCCCACCATTCCTGGTCTGACATTTATTCGAGTTCGCACCTTAGTGATGTATGACGTGGGCCTGGCAAGGGGCCCTGTCATTCAGGAGTTCATATCCATCCATGTTCGTCGAGACGGAGTGATATGTGGGATGTTGTCGCCGCCACCGCCTGATGCACCGGGATGGGTGTGAGGGCCCGTGCGTGAGAAGTAGGAGCTGCAACTTTTTGGGATGATAGCCGACACTAGTTGATGGGGGATCTTACACGATAGACATAGTGGGTTGAGCGTTTCTTTTTAGGGTTATGGTTGAGTGTGGTTACATGTCCTGGCCTTTCTTTTGATGTACCGACCCAAGGAAACCCATCATGGAAATATGTAAATAAAAGTGTCATGGCTTTATCTTTTCTCATGATGTTTAGTGGTGTGCAATTGTATCATGGTTGATGGAGGGAGAGATGGCAATGTTATATTTTGCTTCTGCTAAATGAGTCGCGCTGGGACCGTTTTCAAAAAAAAAAAAATGTCTATGATTTACGACGCTTCTTCTAAGAGATGTAATTAGGTGTAGCATTAGGTGCTTGTGGCGACCTAAGGGGGTTCGGGGTGCCACATTGGAACGTATGAATAATTGAGATAAACACGCTTGATTATGAGACAAAAACGTGTCATAATGATTTAGCATTATAATTGGGACTCCTGTGATTGATTGAGTTTGAAGTGAAGCGTTTCCAATTGATGAGTGCATTTATTGCATATGTATATAGTTTATGAACTGTACTAACGTGTAGGAAGGAACTGAGGTAAGGTAAGGCTTCTGTGATGTGTGGTTAGACTGTCTCTAAGTGTATTACTTTCCTAATCGGGGTTTAGGGCATGAACTCACTGAGATTTATTCTCACCCCATCATGGGCTCAATCTTTTCAGGTTTCTAGTGTGAAAAACCCGGAGCTTGAGGCGGAAGGGTCAGGAACATAGGTGGCTCAGTAGTTCTTTTTGGAAATAGACTTTCTGTGTATAAACCGTAGGTTGACTTGGCTGTAGACGAAGTATGTTTTGTATATTTGGTTGTCCTGTTTTTCTATCTCATGTTGATTGCTATCAGGGATTATTAGTTCGCTTCCGCTTGTGCATAAATTGATTGGGTTGGCAACGCATTCTAAGAACGTCGCAAATTGAGTCGACCACTGAGGGATGTGCGTGCGCTTGAGGTTCGAGGCGTGACAATTGTGCACTAAGAAAAAAATACATTTAGTGGAGAACCTATTGGCTGAGAATGTCAACATGAAATAAAAATTTCGACGCAAAATGAAATTAAAAGGCAAATGACATCACTGAATAATTATTTGATTATAGAGAACCCATAGGCCAACTATAATGTCTCGTGAGTTTGTGAAAATGGGTAAAAAAACAGTCAACAAAATCATGTTATTTACATAATGAGATTAGTGATTGATTGTGCAAACAAGATCGTCATAATCTTTTAATTTGCCCAAGACAAACAAAATCTTCCCATTTTACTATTAATTGATTGTCAGCTGACTTTTTTGACGGAAACGACAACTAATTTATAGAAATATTACCACCAGCATCCATTACATCCGAAATAAGAAGATCTAATAATAAAGGAGGGGGAAAAGCGAGCCAAGAGGAAGATAAGGTACCGCCCAATTGGGCCTTTGCAGCCCAATCGGCGACTGCGTTGGCCGAACGAGGGACAAACCCTAACTTCAGTCGAGAGAAACAGCAGAGGAGAGCAGCCACTTCGTCAAACAAGGGCCGAAGCGCCCATGGAGTCTTCCGAGGTTCTTCAACAGCGTTGATCATGGCAAGGCAATCAGATTCCAAAATCAAGGGAGCGTTGGTTTTGCCGAGTCAACAGAGATGGTGCAGCGCGGACAAGAGGGCAGAAATTTCAACCTGCAATGCTGAAGCAGCAGCAACGCGAGAGGTATACCCATCAACCATTTTACCCAAATGATTTCTGCAAAAGATAGCGATTGCGCCTCTGGAGTCAGCAACCTGAAAAGCCCCATCGATATTGACTTTGAGTACACCTGGATCAGGGGGTCGCCACAAGGTAGAAGGAGTAGAAAAGTTGATTCCTGGGGTTGACGCAGTTGAGGAGGAAAGATGGTTTATCCGAGCAGATCGCGACTGAGTTAAGGCAGATTCTACCACAAAGAATGGATCAGGCTTCTGACTAGTGAAGATGAACCTGTTTCGCGCCTTCCATATTTGCCAGAGAAGGGCGGCAACAATTTCCATGCTAGGTAACAGCGTTTTATCTCGAAATCTAGCTTCAAGCCTCTCTGTCATGTTTTGTGCTGCTGTTTGAGAATGATTGATAGCAATCTTAGGGTGTGACCAAACTGCGTAATCCGGGGCATAGAAGAAGTAGGTGCTCGATTGATTCGGGAGCTCGCGAGAACATAATGTGCATATTGGTTCGGAGCTGATGTGTCATTAAAAAGATTTGTCTTGGTTGGGAGAGCATTGTGATAAATGGACCAAAGGAAGAAACGAAGTTTAGGGACGGCTTTTAAGAGTCCATAATCTTTTCCAAATAGGCTCGAGATGGCTGAATGGAAGAGGATAAACTGTGATATGCACTTTTAACGTAATGCGACCACGAGCGGTAGCTGTCCAGATTAGCCTATCTTCATTGCAAGTAGAGCTTAGGGGAATATTAAGAACTTCTCTGGAAACCGGTTCATCAAAAAACTGATTAATAAGAGGACCATTCCACTGATTCAAACTCAGCAACATTAAATCTGCCACCAGTCGTGGCTCATTGCGATTAGCAGGTCCACCAATGATGCCCATAGGAAGCCATCGATCTTCTCGAATACTAATATTTGTGCCATCCCCCACAGACCATTGTAATTTTGGTAAAATGGAATCCCTCCCTAATAATAAACTCTGCCATCCCCAGGAAGGGCGGTTATCTTTTCCTGCACTCCTAAAGTCTTGTGAATGGAAATAGAGACCTTTGAAAATTTTGCTCCATAAGGATAAAGGAGATTTAATTAGTCTCCAGGCTTGCTTACCAAGCATCGCTTTGTTAAAAGCAATTAGGTCTCGGAATCCTAGACCCCCCTGCGCCTTTCTGATCTTTAGGGACTCCCAGTTTCTCCAATGAATGCCTTTCTTTGTCTTTGTCGGTTGCCACCGAAATCGCGCAATCTTTTGTTCAATGGAATGACATAGAGAGATAGGAATCTTAAAAATGGACATAGCATATTGAGGAATAGATTGGATGACACTCTTGATAAGGACTTCTTTCCCAACTTTAGAAATCAGTTTTTCCTTCCATCCATCTAACTTGGAATTAACTCTTCCCAAGATCCATGAAAACATATCTCTCTTAGATCGACCCCAATCTGACGGAATGCCTAGGTATTTTCCGGTCTTATGAATCACAATCCTGAAATGTAGTGATAGATTGTTCTGAAGTTTGGAGGGACAGGATCTACTAAAAAAGATACCTAATTTATTTCTATTCACTTCTTGACCAGTAGCTAAACAATATTGGTTCAAAATGTTAGCTAGATTTTGACATTCCATAGCTGTCCCATCTAGGAAAAAGATAGCATCATCGGCGAAAAGTAAATGGGATAGAGTAGGACACCACCTATTCAATTTAATCCCCTTGAGATTACCCATGTCTATAGCTTGAGATATTAAGGTAGACAACAGATTCGCCATTAATATAAACAGGTAAGGGGAAAGTGGGTCACCTTGACGAAGACCTCATGTAGGGTTGAAATAATTGAGTTGATCGCCATTGAACTTGATAGATATAGAGACTGTTGTAATACACTGCATCACCCACTTCACCCAAACTGGATGGAAACCTAATTTGAGAAAGTAATCATTCAAGAAGTCCCATTCCACCCGGTCGTAAGCCTTTTTCATGTCCATTTTCAAAATTGCCTGAAAATGTTTCTTTCTCACCCGGGTCTTTGGTTGGTGTAGCACCTCCTGAACAATCAAGATATTGTCCTGGATTTGGCGTCCACTCACGAATGCGCTTTGTTTAGTAGAGATCAATTCAGACAGGATGGGCTTGAGTCTATTGGCCAAGACTTTGGAGATAATTTTGTAAGCATAGTTACATAAACTGATAGGGTGGAACTGGTCTAGGCTTTCCGGGTTGGGGACTTTGGGAATCAGAGAGATAGAGGTCCTGTTTCAATCAGCCGGCATAACTCCTGTTTTAAAGAAATCCTGAACAGAGAGAATGAGGTCATCCATAAGTATATCCCAGTAAGTTTGGTAGAAGATACCATTTAATCCGTCAGGGCCTGGTGCTTTGGTTTTACCCAACTGAAAGGTAGCATTTTTTTGACCTCTGTTTGGTGTTATCTCTCGCAACTAAGCTGTCATTCATTGCGGGAGTAACGATCGCTGAAATTTGGTTCAAAATCGGACCATAGTCTCGGTGGTCTGCTGAGCTATAGAGGTTGGAATAGAAAGCCCTAGTCATTTCCTTGAGGACCTGCTCATCTCTTACCCATTGTTGGTTGATATCGAGTAACATGCTGATCCTGTTTCTTTGTCGACGCTGCACTGTAGTTGCATGAAAAAACCGTGTATTTTTGTCTCCAGACTTGAGCCATTGAATTCTAGACCGCATGGCCCAATACTGCTCCTCTTGCTGCCATGCCTCTTGTAGTTGTTGCTTTAACCTGTTGGCTAAATTTCTGTCATATGAACTGCTAGGTTGATTAGTCAAAGTCTGCAATTGATGTTGCAAGTCTGCAATTTGTGATTTGGCATTGGAAAACGTATTGTGACTCCATTTTTTGAGGGCTAAGCTGACCCGGCGTAATTTATATGGCAGATCACGGCTAGCATTCCCAGCGGATGCCCAAGACGAGACAATGGTCAGAACCCACTGCAGGTAAAGCGAAAACCTCAGCTTGTGGGAAAATTAATCTCCAGTTCAGATCACACACCACTCTGTCTAACCTTTCCTTAACCAGTTCATTACCATGACGGTTGTTCATCCAGGTAAACGCACAACCTTTACTTTCAAGATCCATAAGTGCACAGTCATGTAATAATTCTCTGAATGAGTGTATGCGTTGAGAGTCAACAGCTCGTTTCCCGACTTTTTCCCATTAATTAATAATCTCATTGAAATCTCCAGCACAAAACCAAGGAAGAGAGTTGATGGACGCGATTTGGCGAAGTGCATGCCAAAACACTTTCCGAGATTGGAACAACGCTGGTGCATGTAAACAAGTAAGTCTCATCGTAATACCTTTAGTAGAATCTGTACATATAGTATCCAAAAAGTGCTGATAAGAGTTTTCTATATAGAGGAAAATATGAGCTTGCCAGAACATAGCTAGACCTCTAGCAAGTCCTATAGGGTTAATGAAGTGAGACTGTGGGAAATTCAGACGACGCTGAAGACGAAGAAGACAGCCTCAGAATTCTTCGTCTCCATCAAAAAAACCAGATCAGGCTTCTCTTTGACCACAAGGGCCTTAAGGGCTTGAACCGTCGAGGAGAGCCGAGTCCTTGACAGTTCAACCGAGTAGCTTCATTTTACGTCGGTGGCTTTTGAGGAAAGCCACCTCAACCCACTTACCGGATCATCATCGAAGCAAACCTTAGGGGTTTCCAGCAGTAAGGTTTCATCAAGATCTTCAAGTAGAGGAAAGCGCGAGTCATGGGAAACTTGTCTTTTACATTTCTTTGATATCCCTGCTTTAATGGATAATCGAGTATACTTTTGTTTCTTTTTAGAGGTATCCCCAGCATTCAGAGTCTGAAAACCTTGTTGGTGGACAGGCAATGGAGGGGGTGCTACCATTAAGGAAGACATCGATGCAGTGCTTGGTGGAAGGATTGGAGGAAATAGGACAGCCTTATGAGTTGGAAGTAATGTGCGAGATGGTGCGATTCTCGGTATCCCGGTTACGTATACTTGGTAACACTTCAAAGAATCGCTTTCATCTTTTGTGCCGCAGGGTATAATAGCACCTTTCATGGGAGATGCGGCTTGTTGAACTTGAGGATGGAGGTGCTGCTTAGGTTGGGGGTGTGCAGAGGAGTAAGCATATAACTTATCCGGATGTGATTGAGTTTTCTCTGAGATAACTGCTATAGGGGGTAACGCTGGAAATTTGTTGGTCAATGCAGGAGGAGTTTCAGGAATCACTTCTTCAGTGTCTTCAGACTCAATATTCAGCCCATAGAAGGTAAGCCAATAAGGACTGTGCTGCTTGACCTCTGCTCTTAACCACTGTCCGAATGCCATTTTCTCTTTACCAGACATTTTCGCTTCATTAAAAGGAATTTCTTGACAATAAGAAGCATAGTGTCCGAGTCGGCCGCAGGAATAGCAGAAATGAGCGAGTCGCTCATAACGGAAGTCTAGCCAGAAAGTCTTACCAGCTATTCGAAGTAACCTGTCATGTTTTCAAAGGGTTAGCTAGATCAAGTTCTATTCGGACACGTGCGGCTCGAATAGTTGTGCCGTCCTTTTTATCAATTTGTACACGAATCACTCGCCCACACTTTTAACCGCTTTTACTGAGCATGTGGTCGGAACACCACACAAGGGGAAGTCCAAAAACTTGTACCCAGAATGCACATGTAGTAAAATCATAGCAGTGTAAAGGTGTATTTGGTTTCCAAGGCTTAAGAATTACCAGATGACCAGCAAAGTTCCATGGACCACTGTCGAGCACTCTCTGTTTTTCACTTGCTAATTTAAAGGTAGCAATAAAAAGGCCAGCTTCACGTTGAGTGATTTCTACATTGTCTACCCTCCAAACTCGGCTAAGAGTACTTTGAAGAGCTTGAGGATTGATAGTAGGGTTAGAGAGAATTGTAACTACTAACACATTCCTACATTCATGTAGCTGTTCCGTTGGAGGAGGTTCATCCCAGACGTCGATTTCATCATATTCGGACCACGACGGCCCATCCTGCCGCCGAGGGCCGCAGACGCGATTCTTCACTCAGATGATGGGAATCCATAACGTAATTGCGAAGGGAAGCTGAATAGTTAGGTTAGAAGGGGCTTGGACATGATGCAGTGGTTGCACAAAAACTGTAGACAGAGAGAGAGGAGGTAAGGGTTGGGCCTGGGAATATAAGATGAGGAGCGAATTGAGATTGCATGGACGATCGCTGGTGTAAAGGATGCTGAATTGGGGATTCAAAGAACTGGAATCGGAGCTGCAAGGGATGAAGAAGAATGTGAAGACAGAAGCGAGGAGAAGAGATGTGGAGAGGAAACTGATGCTAAGTTCAATCCATCGGTGATTGATGAAAAGCAAGAGGGTTAAGGATTAACAATAAAGGTTTTGGGGAGAACTACCATTAAAGGTAGAGAAAAGCTCTGCATGCCGAGAGAGAAGAAGCAACATTCGTTGCCGAGCGAATGCAATATTCATATACATCACATGTCTCACTATGCTTGTAGGCTCGTATCTCCATTCAGATCAGGACACAAAGTTTCATCCAGGTCTAGTCTTACGTAAAATATGTGCATCTAACCTCCAATTGACCTTAAGCAACAGTAACAAGATTAACTCTATGCATGGATTCGGGGGTCCATTTTTCCAATAAAATTACTTCCACGTACCATCAGCATTCGGCGCTATCATGCGCAAGAAGCGGCCCGTCAAGATTGTATAAAAATCTGATCGGTCGTTGATCCCGTACATCCATCGTGGAAAGACAGTAGCCATTATCACAATCTAATTATTGTTAAACTAGTCGGTAGAGAATATGCTTTATCAACTAGGAGCATATGCTTTCGACAAAAAAAAAATAAAATAAAATAAACTAGGAGCATATTCTTTAGTGGAGAATATGCTTGGAGCATCGGTATTGCTGATTTTTTTATTTTTTAATTATTTGAAAAGGCAAGTCGCGTCAAAGAAGCCCATCACGCACCGGGTAGGTTCCACGCACCTTCCCGGAATTTACGCCTGCAATAATTGCCTTTTGCTTTTTATTTTACAATTGTTTTATTAATAAAAAAAGCAAGTCGTTCTCGCTTCCAAACAAAACGCCTGCGTGGGGCTTTACCTCTCGCACGATGCTGTGGAAATCAACTCTTGCAATAATTGCCCTCTCCGCGCAACATGAATCGCTGCGGTTCGGTCATTTGAAGTGTTGGACCGTTGGATGTCAAGAACTCACCTTTGTTCAAACACGCACGTTAGAGGGTTGTGTTGGTAGTTCAACGTCGAAAGCTGAGAATCAGTGGAGATCACAGCAGTGGGTGGTTTGTTGTTGTTTGAGCACTTCTCAGGTAATCCTCGACTCCTTTCTCCTCTCTTCTCCTCTCTTTTCTGCTTTGATTGCTCCATTTTTCTTCCGATGAGTTCTGAATCTGACTTCCGATATACATCTTTGCAATTTCCAGATCTGGGATTCCATATCTCTCTTCTTTTGAGGATCTCCTCCATCAATCTCTTTTTACTGATTTTGTATTAGAACCAATCCTCTCGAGATGGAAAGGAAAGAACCCACTCATTCAGAAGATCCGATGCACGGGGCGTCATCCTCATCGACCTCTCCACATTTAGATAATTATGAAGTGTTCTTGAGCTTTAGAGAGGAAGATACTGGCAAAGGCTTCACTGATTATCTTTATACTAGTCTTGTCGATGCAGGAATTCACGTGTTCAGATATGATGATGAGCTCCGTGTTGGTGATGAGGAGATTGGTCCGGAGCTTCTTTGCGTTATTATGCAGTCTAAGATCTCGATCCCGATTATCTCTGAGAACTACGCTTCCAGTAAATGGTGCCTTCGCGAGTTGACTCAAATGTTGAAGTATAAGAAAAGCAGAGGGCAAATAGTGTTGCCTATATTTTACAAAGTGGAAGCCTTGCAGTTGCAACATCTTACAGGGGGATGGCGAGATGCTATCAAAGCACATGTGAATGAAATGGTTGTGAATGAATGGGAAGAAGCGCTTAAAGAAGTTGGTTCCATGGGAGGATGGGAATCGGAGAAAATTAATAATGGGTACATTATTCACCATTAAAGCATTGTTTGGTTTCTCATTACTAGATCTTACCTAAAACAGAATATAAATATTGCCTCATATATTGAAATTTATCATTATCTGCAGGCGTGAAGGTGCATTGGTGAAAATTGTGGTCGGGGATGTTGTGAGCCATTTAAAAAGAAATTTCCAGCTAAATGCTCCCAAACAGTTGGTGGGAATCGATGATCATGTGGTACAGATTATAAGCAAGATAGATGGTAAATTCAATGATACAAGGATCATCGGGATTTATGGAATGGGCGGTATCGGTAAGACAACTCTTGCGAAAGTATTATACAACATACTCCATAGTCATTTTGAGCATTGTAGCTTTGTGGCAGATATTCGTGAAACATCTCGGTGCAAGGGTATTGAATGGATACAAGATCAGCTCATTTTTAACATAATTGGAACATCGTCTCGTGTGGTAAATATTGATGAAGGAATTTGTGTCCTCAAATCTCGATGTACAAGTAAGAAAGTCCTCATACTTCTCGATGACGTAGAGGATAGTACTCAATTGAATGCTTTAGTTGGAGACAATAATTGGTTTAAAGCAGGAAGTATAATCATCATCACAACTCGTAACAAGGGAATTCTTGATGAGGCAAGGGTAAGCCACATGTGTCAACTCAATGAGTTGCCTTTGGATCAATCATTGAAGTTATTTAGTAGACATGCATTTCAAAAGGATTTTCCTTTGAGTGAATATAAGGTTATATCTCGTGACATCATATCTACTACTGGGGGCCTTCCCTTAGCCCTTGTAGTCCTAGGTTCATTTTTACATGGAAAGAGGAAAGAAGTGTGGGAAGCCGTGTCAAAGAAATTACAGATAATGCCCGATAAGAGAGTGCTAGAGTGTCTGAAGATAAGTTATGATGCATTAGAATTTCTGGACCAACAGATGTTTTTGGATATTGCATGTTTTTTTGTTGGATCATCTCATCAAAGTCCAACTTATATGTGGGATGCTTGTGGCTTTTTCCCATGGAGAGGGATTGAGATCTTGAGTCATATGTCTCTAATTAAGATTGACAAAGACGGCAATCTAATGATGCATAATCAATTAAGAGAACTTGGAAGGGAAATTATTCGTCTTGAAAATCCAAAGAAGCCTGGAAAGCGTAGCAGATTATGGACTCAGGAGGAAGCCGTAGGTGTGCTTGACGACAACAAGGTAAGAATTTTCTGAACTTTGCTTAGTCAGTGAATGTGAGTTCATCTTCTCTTTCTTGTTTGATATTAAATTATTATCAATCCTCAATCCCCAAAACTTGCCATCTCTACCAGCAAAAGAGCTCTTCTGATTCATTGTTGTTCTTGCCTGATCGTAGCACATTATGGAGGATCAATTTCTTAGTTATTGATGATTGATATATATTTTTACCTCATATTATTCAGATGAGGACGCTCTCCTTAGGTAATTTCTATGCAACAATAAAACTACAAAAATATAATGTATGATAGAGCACTTTAAGAAAAAACCTATCTAATAATTGTCCGGGGCATGCTTTTCCCCCCTATTTGTTTGATGCACGTGTTTGGTTTTGCATTCTTCTAATTTCTTGCGAGGCCTTTTCATTATGGGTTGTTTGCTAGGGGTGTGTAACCAAACCGATTTTACCCGGGAACCAGATCGGACTTCTTGAAAAACAGGTCTGGGAACCAATTCTGACAAGTTTGAGAGTAGGTTCGAAATTTTTGGAATTGATTCTAACTAGTCTGGGATCACTTCCAAGTGAATACCCACTTGAAAACCAAATTGGACTACTCTATTTTTATACGCTAAAAAGTCAAACCCTAATTTTTTTTCCTAAATTCTAACCTTGGCATTCCTTCGTCTTTCATCCTTACTCGGAACTCCTCATTAGTCTTTCTTCTTTCTCCAAATTTTTATGGATGATTGGGGATTGAAGTTTTGTAATTCATGTTCTATGTTATGTGTTTGAACTTTTTATCGTTTATAATTGTATGCGACTACTTATTCATCTTATGGATATTTTTGGCAAATAAGGATTTCTGTTGTTTATCTTTTACTTTGAATCGTTGCCTTACTCGTAGCCTTATATAATTTTGCTGAGCCAAAAAAGGAGCAAAAAAATATATAGGTTCTCAGGTAGACCTTAGAATTGGAGTAGAAAAATAGGCTCGGTTCTAGAACTGATTCCAGGCAAACATGGTAGGTTTTAGGGTCCAAAAATTGGAAACCGTTTATATATGATATCTTGGAACTGATCACCCCCATTGTTTGCTATGATAAATGAGATCTCCATTCATTTGTGATAATTAGCTATCATGGTTCCTGTATTTTCCAGGTTGCGTTAAGTGCAGATTTTGTCCCCTAAGTATTATTGTTTGTGCAATTTGGTCTCCTATCTGTCATAGTTTGTGCAATTGAGTAGTTTATTATCAACCCTTAATCAACACTATTAAGTTGCTAATGTGGCTTTCATATTTATTTATGATATATGTGTGATTGTGTAATATAACCCTTTATACATAAATGATTTTCATTTTATAGACTTTTCATAATAGAGGAAAATTTTACTCTACGAATGCTAATACTTCCAAAGAGAAGCGTCCGATCCAAGCATGTCACTTCCAAGAGAGGTATCTACTCATCAAAGTATTAAGAAGGCACTATTTGCTAAATGACATTGTTCAAAGAGAAATGTCTTTTCGTGCAATAATAAAGTAGTTCACGCTAGTTGATGGGATACCACTATCTCGAATTTGAAAAAGAAGAATATCGTAAGTAGCATCACTATTAAACTGTATTAGAAGTGAATGGAGTCTGACTTATTATTAAAAATGTGGAAAGTAATGCATATTTAAAACTTATTATGAAAGTGAGATTAAGTTCCGAATCCTTTAAAAAGTTCAATCGAGTTATAATTTTTTTTTTTAATTCATGCAATCAAATATCTCCGTATTTTCTTTTTTAGCGACGTCGAGGCCCATTGGTACTATGGCGCCTTAAGAGTACCGCGTCAGAAGTACCTCAAGAAATTAATAAAAAAAAAAAAAAGATAAGAAGAGAAGAAAGAAAAGAAGGGACAAGATTAATTGCTGGGTTCTTCAATGGGGGCGGCGTGTTCGGGTGGAGAGTTTTGAAGGGACACTGCTGGCTCCGCCGCCCCGCTTGTGCCGACGATGGCTGTCGACCTTCATTAGGGACTCAGCGAGGGCCGGCAGCCCTCGCCTGGCTAGATCTAGGTGAGGGCTACCAAGCCCTTGCGCAATGGTGGATGAGGGCTATGCGGTGGTGGGCGAGGGCTTACGTGGTGGTTTCTGCGACTTCTTTCCCTCATAGGTGGCGGCGCCATAGCTTGTTATGCAGTGGTTGCCTTCCTCACGAGGTTCTGTCTTGAGCTCCCGTTTCTTGAAGTCGTGTTAGTTGGGCCTGTGATACTTGCGAAAGATGACAAAAGCGAACTCTCAAACTTGAGCAAGAAAATTAATCTGAAGGACGATCCAAAGGCTCCGCACAAATGGCAGGAAGCAGGGACCATGAATCTCGTCAAAGTAAGAATTTTCCAACAAATTACAAAAAGAAAATTAAACACAGGCCATAAAACTTGTTAAATAAAAACACAAAAGAAAAATGATGGGAAGATTTGAAATTGGAGGGAAAACATACTTGTGGCTAAGCGATGGTGGTTCATCTTCTTCATTGGTGAAGTTGCCATGCTTGATGTTGGGGTCGAGGTACTTTGTCCACTGCACGGCCCTTTCAACCAAGATGTGAGGGCTGACCGACCCTTGCACGGTGGTGGCGATTAGTCACGTCACCATTGTGCACGCGAGGATCGACAACACTTGACGACGAAGGGGATCGCCCCGAGATCCAACGCCCCACCCGGCATGCAGCTCTTTCATTTTATCCTTTGCTCTCTCTCTTCGCATGACGACCTTTGCGAGGTCGTCTTCAGAGGAGATATCAAGGACGATTCGCGCTCTTGACCTTTCTATTATTTCTGCTTTTTGATTGATAGTTGATGAGCTGATTTGTCTTCTCAGTATAATTTTGAAGCTTCTAGTTGGTTGCAGAAACCTAATTTCTTCTGTTGCAGAGATTCCCAAAGGTTTCGCATGGTCTCTTTGCGACTTTGTCTTGATTATGGGAATTAATATTTTATTCTTTCAGCATTTTTTATGATGTGGCTCCCATTTGTTGGACACCTCAAAAAATATTGGGAAAGACATGTCAGCATTTTTCATTAGTAACTAAGAAAGGTACTAGATTGTACTCGATTGTGTGAATTAGATAAGTTTTAGAATTTGAGTGGACTTTTTCGAATTTTTAGTATTGATTTGCATTTTCACGATAAATTTTAAGACTTGTGATGTGCTTATTCCATTAATTTTTGTTGTCGCATAAATAAATGTGGTTTGAAACTTTGCGTGATGATTAATTTTCATTAGTAACGTGAAAGTTAAAAGGTGTGCTACTGAAAGCAATTTTAACATATGGATGATTCGTACAAGCATCAAACAAGCATTTGCAGACGTCATGAGTATCTTTAACTAAATATAATGGAGTAACAAGATTATTCAAAAATTTGTTGCCGTTTCCAGCAAGCATATTTTTGCTCGAATGAAAGTGTAACGAAATGAGCAGTACATTGCTTAGAATTGGAAAAACATTATTTATGAATCTAGTGACAAAAACACAAAAAATGCACAAGAAACTTTTGAAAGAAAAATTAGTCTCATCCGTAAGAATAAAAATTTGAAGGAAAAATTCAAACCACCAAACAAGTCCGTATCGCGACTCATGATTTGTGCTCAATGTGCAATTCATCACTTAAAAAATAAATAAATTTGATTTCATATAATATTTGGTTAGAATGAAAGAAAAATGTAAAAGACTTAAAAGAGTTAGTTAAGTATCCAATCTGATCAATCTTCTTGTCCAATGCGTCTGTAAACAAGATCTCGCTAATCAATGGGCAAATTGATAAAAAAAAATGTAGATGACTGCTATTCCACTATAACAAAATAAACATGACAATGAAAAGATAGATCAAATGCATGTAGTAATGAAAAGAGGAGTAATAATCATTTATCTAAACTTTGGTATATGATCATTACTGGAATTTGCCTCAATGGCCACTTTTCCTATATGAGAAGGGAAATGAGAGGAGAAAGGTGCGGGGTTCGAATTCCCATATTCTCCCTAGGCAAAAAAGAGTTGGGGTGGGGACAATTAGTTTCAGGTGTGAGTTTCGATTTCCATGCCCTGCAAAGAGACATAACAAAAGTTTGAAAGTGAGGTGAGTATTAAAGTAGGACAGATAAAAATAAAACTTTGGTAAATGATTGGTTTTTCTTCCATGTACAATGAAGGCTCTCAATGAAGCAACCTGCGACAAGAAATGAATGCAAACGCGTGCATATTTTTTGGGATGACACTTGTTATTATCTTGCTATTAAGAATTGCAAACAAGGTACATTGGAGATAGAAGGGGGATTCTACCAATTGGAATTCTTTAATTTTGATACATGTTTTGATGGCAAGTTTGATAGATGTATTTGGATTGTAAGTCATGTGGTTTCACATATAAAGGATATGAATTAGGGTTATGTTATTTCACATATGAAGGGCATGAATGTTGATTGATTTATCTGAAATACTATCTGCATGAAGAAAGGCCTTCTTTTGTAATTAATAAAAAAGTGTTTTTGGAAATTCAAAAAGTGCAAATTGTGAAGGGCAAATTGATGAAGGAAAAGTTCGGGAACAATTTCTTGAGCTTTATGTTTTTACATAGATTACATGTATGCAACCACAACCTATCATTTCACGAAGTTGTATGTGAGAAGGCTACACCATAATTATATGACAACAAATTGAAATCAGTGCATCTTTTCTTATATATGGTTGGTCTTGTCTCATTATTCAAAACTTCTGGTTCACGTTCCCTAATGACAGGGCACTGGTAGCATTGAGGCCCTTCGTCTTGACAAAGCTGGCCAGGGGAAAAGGTACACAGATGAACAATTTAAAAAACTGACCAACTTAAGGTTCCTTCAAGTGAGGGGTGCAAATCTTGTTGGAGATTTTGAGAACTTGCTTCCTCGTTTAATATGGCTTCAGTGGGAGGATTGTCCCTCAAGTTTTGCAATGGCCAACCTTCGTCCAAAAAAATTAGTCGTGCTCGAACTGTCGGGGAATGATATTTCAGAGGACTGGGAAGGATGGGGTGTACTCAAGGTAGGATGTAGAGAAGGCATTGTGAATAATCACGTGTTGTCGAAGGTTCAATTGCACCAAGTTCTTCATTTTTTTTCCTTTAGGAAAGGTTTAATATCCTTCCATAGACTAAGAATTTTTTGCCTAAATATAAGAAGAATATGTAGGTTTTTAAATATACCATAAGCTTCTGCCCTTAATAACTTGAATTGGTAATATCTTAACAACCAGTTATGCTTAACACTAGACATAATGATATAAGAATTTACTATTTAATTAAAATCTATTAAAATTATAATTACACTATTTGTGCATATCTTAATTTTTTTGACCTAAATGGTTTATTACTTCTAAGTGAATTTCTCCCTATTTAAAAGTACGCCTTTTTAGCGATTCTTGTTCTCTTTCTTTATCAATCTTCTTTCATGAGAAATGAAAAGTCAGAACTATTAAGGCATTGTTTGGTTACGTTCACACAAAAGCTCTGATTGCTTTTTACATGAAATATTTGAATGGTCAGAGATAGAATCAATTATTTTAGAAACAAAAGTTTATACTGCTACTTCAAAATGGGTGCATTGCTTTATAATAGGTTTATGAGGACGAATTATATGTTACTTTGTGAGTCTAACTGGTTGATATTTATTTTAAGCAAATTGGAAGGTATGCCTAATGCAATAATAAAATATAGTTAGCACTTGTGTATCCCTAACATTCTATTTGCAATTGATATTTCTCGAAAAGCGTTTATATGTTGGGGGACGTGGCCAAACACTACTACTTAAAAAATCATCTAGATAAAACAAACATGAAGTAGTGGAGCACCTTAGCATTGATAGCATGGGAACCGAGCTATGAAACATTGACATACTAAAAAGAACAAGGAGTGGTGGAAAATCACATGTTGCAATGGTCCAATCTAATTGAGGTATACTCTCTTTCCTTCAGATGGCAACCAAACTCAAAGTTCTCAACCTCTCGCATTGTCGATCTTTGATAAGAACTCCGGACTTGTCTGCTTTCAAAAGCTTGGAGATGTTGATTCTTGCAAATTGTTGGAATCTAAAAGAACTTCATCCTTCTATCGAGGACATCAAGACTGTAGTCTCCTTGAATGTTATGAGATGCAGCAGACTGGAGAAGCTACCGGCAGGAATAGGTAGAATGGAAGAATTGAGGGAGCTTATCTTAGATGAAGCTGCTATACAAGAGATTCCTATTTCAAGAGGTTGTTTGAGCAAGTTGGAAACTCTACGTGCCTCATATTGTGAATTTGCTCAACTTCCAAAATTCATAGGATCCCTTGTGTTCTTAACTCGATTGGATCTATCTCATTCATGGATTAAAGAATTACCAGAATCCATAAGCTTGCTTGTGTCGTTAACTGAGCTTGACTTATCTCATTCACAGATTGAGGACTTACCTGAATCGATGGGCTTGCTTGTGTCGTTAACTAAGTTGAACCTATCTCATTCATGGATTGAAGACTTACCTGAATCCATGGGCTTGCTTGTGTCGTTAACTCAGCTGGACT
The DNA here is from genome assembly GCA_014182375.1 of Eucalyptus virginea. Classification (NCBI taxonomy): domain Eukaryota; kingdom Viridiplantae; phylum Streptophyta; class Magnoliopsida; order Myrtales; family Myrtaceae; genus Eucalyptus; species Eucalyptus virginea. The sequence continues at coordinate 14,499,763 of CM024516.1, read as the reverse complement.
TGTCTCATTCACGGATTGAAGAATTACCAGATGCCATGTCCTCGCTTATGTTGTTAACTCAGCTACACCTATCTAATTCAAGGATTGAAGAATTACCTAAATTCATAGGCTCCTTTGTGTCGTTAACACAATTGGATCTATCTCATTTAGGGATTGAAGAATTACCTGAATCCATTCATTTTCTGAAGGAGCTCAAGACTCTCGATGCCTCCAATTGTGAAGCATTAGCCCACATACCCAACTCCATAGGCCATCTAGCATTTTTGCAATGCTTATTATTACGGGAATGCTACTCCTTGAGAGAGATCCCCGACTCGATTGGAAAATTGGCATCATTGATTAAGCTGGATTTAAAATCTACAATGATTGCAGAATTCCCTGAAACCATTGGTGGTTTGAAGAAGCTTGACATTCTTGATTCCTCTCATTGCACATTGTTGGCCCACATACCAGACTCCATGGGCCATCTAGCATCTTTGTCACTCCTTGACCTAAGATTTTGTCGAAATCTTGCTAAACTTCCAAACTCCATAGGCTCCCTAGTATCTTTGCAACGATTGTTGTTACGAGAATGCCGCTTGTTGAGAGAGATCCCAGTCTCGATTGGAGAGTTGGCATCATTGATTGAGTTGGATTTAAAACATACAGCAATTGCGGAATTACCTGAGAGCATTGGTTCTCTAAAGGAGCTTGAGACTCTTAATGCCTCTTATTGTGCATTGTTAGTCAACATACCTAGCTCCATTGGCAATCTAGCATCTTTGTCTCTCCTTGACTTAAGATTTTGTCCAAAACTTGCTCAACTTCCGAACTCTATAGGCTCTCTCATATCTTTACAGCGCTTATTATTACGGGAGTGCCGCTCATTGAGAGAGATCCCTCACTCGATCGGGAAATTGACATCGTTGATTGAGCTGGATTTAAAACGTACAGCGGTTGTGGAATTACCTAAAAGTATTGGGAATCTACAAAAGTTGAGGATCTCGAACAATCGTGGAACTCACTTAAAAGAGTTGCCTGGTGTCATCAGAATGTTGCAAATTGCCAAAATATAGTTGAAATTCATGATTTTTGCAGGTTGGTTTTATTGGCAAGAATGGATATCTTTGGGTGCACATCTATCGAAAGATTACCAGACCTTTCCAAATTAAAGAATTTGAGGGAATTTTGTGCTGCAAACTGCAAGAATCTAATTGAAGTTCGAGGTTCCGGTTAAAATCTTTGGAAAGGTTTAATATCTCTGGATGCATGTCCCTTGAAAGACTACCAGACCTTACAAATTCAAAACGTCTGAAAGGATTCCACGCCGCAAATTGCTGGACCCTAGTTAAAAATTTACGCCTTGACAGGTTGGTTTTATTGGTAAGATTGGTTTTCTCGTGGTGTACATCTTTATACTACCAGGCCTTTCTAGTTTAAAGAATTCGACGGCATTTCATGCTGCAAACTGTAGGAGTATGTGGCCTTGACTGGCTGGAATTATTGGTAATATCGATGTCCGGGGCTGCACTTCCCTAGGAAGATTACCCGATACTATCTTGCTCGAAAACCCTGATGCGGTTGTACATCAACCACTCTGCGAAGCTGCATGACATACAAAGCGTAGAGAAATTCTAATCCTGCAGAAGTTTATGTATGCAAAGATGCAAGCCGTTAGCAAAATTTCCAGATGTGTTGTGTTGGGTTTTGTGGAAGCGTGTGTGCAAGTGTGTATTTGTGTATGCGAAGCACGGCAAGGGAGCAGAGAAATGGAGCAAGGGATAAATGGAAGCACAAAGGACATATTATTCAAGGACTTGTCTGGTACAAAAGGTCAGTTGGTCTTCTTAGATTCTCCTAGTTTCATGGGTTGCTTTGAATGACGTCTTGCCTATTTATAGGAGAGTTTCACCGACTCAAACATTACAACAATTGACTTTTCGACAGCCACAGCAGAACTACAGCCGGACAACTAAGAATCTAGACCATTCCTTTGTTGCCGACTTTAGATAGCTGGAAGACAACTCATTTCTTATTTACGGAGCATACTTGCTTTCCACATCCACTGTTGCTGACTTACTTGAAGTGCCGACTGAGACAATTCTAAATTTGACCAAAATATTCTCCAAAAGTGGGTCACTTTTGGTTAGCAAAATTTGAAGATTTAAGCAATTTGATAGTGACAGATTGTTGGGAACTGTCGGACGTCCCAGGGCTCAAAGGATCGAGATACCTAGAAAGTACGGTTTCACGATGCTTATCAACTGAGACTTTATTAGATTTGCAGGGTGTAAGAACTTGCAACATTTGGTCGCATAAGACTGCGACAAACTAACTGAGCCTCGTGGGCTTGGCGACTTGGAGCTTCTACATGCATTAGACATTTCCATATGCAACTCACTAAGGCAATACCTGAATTGTCTGGAGCTGTCCTCATGCAGAATTACGAGCAGTTGTTACATCAGGGTGTTCATGAGATCACATTCTTGGGATAGTTCGACATGTAAGACAATTCATGTCCCCTAACAAGGCAAAATCCTTGTCTTGATAATGGCAGGAATGAAGCTGGCAGTCCCGGTGAATCATCCGTGAGTGATTCTTCTTTGTCCATTACGGAGTGATTGCTGTTTCTTAGTTGGAACAAAATCTGTCTTGATCATGGTCTGGCAGCCCTTGTTGGAGGACTAGATTATAAGAGTGCCTTTTGAGAGAATAATTTGTCATTTGTCATCCACTATGATTCCATCCTCGACGTGATTTCGAGAACCAGACTTCTAGATTAATGATTTTTTGCGAGTTCTGTATATGAATGTCGCTGTGCTTGCTTTCTGGTCATCTGTAACGTGTTTGTTCTATGGCAAGTTGAACTTTTCTGTTTCATTCGTATAATGCCAGGCATTTCTGTTCACCTGCGATGTTGATATGGTAGAAATTACAAGACTTTGAAAGAAAAAGCAACTATTTAAGAAAATCCCTTTGCCCATGGTCATCTCAGTTTCTTAAGGTGGACAATTGAAATGCTCAAAAATAAAAATGACGTGAGTTTGCTTGCTTTTCCTGATTCCTTGTATTGATTTTTTTATTGATTTCCAATATTTCAACTGTAATTCTCTCTTTTGTCTGTTCCAATAGGACTGCTCCAAGTAATTTAATGATTAACATGTGGATAATTAAAGGAAGCTTATGGAAGCAAAGTGCAAAAACACATGGGCAATGGAGAGAGATCCCCCTGCTGGATTTATGGCGCTCTCAATCCCCAGAATTCGTCAGAGTTCTTTCAACTTAGTTTCATAGGGTGAGAATTTGATATGCTGCAAGTCTACAAGAGTGAGTTCATAGTTTCAGTGTCATTTTGAATTCTAATGAACCGATTATATTTTGACTTTGATCCTAACAAGATTCACACTGTTTATCCTCTCGCCACTTGATTTACTCATGCTCCTTAGTCATACCAATGCTGGAATTTTTTCGCTGTGCCAATGAGGATTTTGTTCCAGTGATCCTCTGTCTGGACTTTCCAGCAGACATGTTTTTGTCTCCTGCTGCTTATAATCTTGGTCATCATGACGTAGGAACTGCAAATAGAGCTGAATTTCAGAATTTTGGAGCAAAACCAGATATATTCCAAAGAAACTTATGAGCTATTACAGTTTTATTCACTTTATGATGAGTATCAACGTCTCACAATCTATCAATAGTCCTCCTATATCTACTAGAAATGATGATCCTTCTGTATAAGAACTAACATAATAAGCTTGTGGCAATGGACATGAGCAGGACTAGCTGTGTAACACCGAGATATGAAGCATCACTTCCAGGTGGTGCTGGAGATGTGGTTGTGCCGGTCGTTGGGGTCGGTAGTGATGGCAATCCCATTGGACTGAATGTCAAGCAGGTGGAAGTTTCACTGACAGTGACCGCTAATTTTTGGCCATGAGAGCAATGGTCACCATTAGAAAAGGTGTAGACAAAGTAATACTCGCTGGTGTTGTTGAGGGAAAAGGTGGCTGGTCCATTGGTTACGGTGATGGCCGGAGAAGCGGTGTTGCAGTTGTTGTCACCCTTTGACATGTTTGCGATGTGTGACCTTGGGTTGAAGTTGAACACTGCAAAAACAATGGTAGATCATCGGCTTTAAAGAGTGAAGCTCAAGATTGATTTTTTTTGCTACTGAAACTCAAAAGATTGATTGCACATTCAAGTAATAGAGAACGGACTGGTCGAAGCAAAGTGCTTAAAAATGATAGTAAGCAAGTGTCTAAATCCTATTCCGAGCCAAACTGTCGAAGAGTGTTTCAAGTTAATTTCAACTTATGGTCATGGCTCTTGAGTACGATGTTAATGGTCTGGCCAGAAAAAGTGTTGATTCCTAAGCTAATTTCTCCACCAAATATCAGGGAAAAATATAGAATTGACTTATTAGACGATCCAAACACGCTGTAAGTCCTTTATTATTATTATTATTTTTATCTCATGTTGATTTGTCAAAAAAAAAAAAAAAAAAATCTAAAATTTCTCTTACACGTTGGAGGATACAACATGTAGATGACAACCTTTCCTGGTACTTCATATAAAATAAAAAAAGTGAAAGGAAGGAAAAAAATTAAAACAAACTTGTATATAATTTTGATGTCGAAAAAGAAAACGATGTGGAATTGCCGTGTCAGACCATTAACGGTAGAGTTTTATGCAAAGTTAACGGGGCAGATTTGGGCAAAGAGTGAAATTTGGTTATTTTTTATAAGAAAAAAGGGTTCGTGACAAAATTGAGACTACATGTTGGTGGTTTTTTGGGAATTGGGCTCAGAAGGAATACACTACTTTGGCAGGAATGAATGGGGTTGTTTAGGTTAAACCTATGTCCAGATTCTTGCCTGTTATGACTGCTTCTGGGTGATAAGCTGTTGGAAATTTCGCTCTTCATTGATGGTCTGTCGTTATTCTATGTTGAATGTTGATAAGTTCCTCGGATTAGTCAGTGCATTATGACTAGTGGCTATTAATTGCATGAACGAGTTTTTTACCTCAAAGATTGTTTTTAGGAAGATGGAAGGTGGTTATATCGAAAATCATTCCCAGTTAGAAACAAGAGTAGGATCATTGGAGATGTAGAATGGGATTCCTAATGCTGGTCGCAAGTGTCATCCCTTGCCTATTGAATTAGGATTGAACCTCATACTACTCAAATTTGGCCCAAGTTCTCATCGTGCAAGACCCATTGTATCTAAAAAACCATGTCTAAAGGCCAATCCTGCTAATTAGGGTATGGAAAACCTTTGGAATTGAACTTTAAGGGATTAAAAATGAGAATGATGGGTTGCCCTCATCCTGATTTAGATTGACTAGCCTAATGGCAGATATAATTGCTGGTTGTGGCAATGCTGAAGATTCTTTCTATTCCCCTGGACTTAGAATAACCTTAAATTGGTGGAGTTGGAGGTGGGTTCCTCTTTCATGAGAGCTTGGGTTGGGTTAAATGGGAGGTCTGCCATGACTCCGGAAACAGCAGTGCCGCTCAATGCCATCAACTTTGTACCACAACCATCTCTTCTGGCTGGGGACAGAATAATTCTTGTAATAGCATATAGCTCTTTAGCTTGTCTATTTCTTTCATCTTCTGTCTTCTTCTTTTCATTGCCTTCCTCTGGTTTTGCTTTCGTTTTGTTTCCTTCTTTGCTTTTGCCCCAGATGCTTCTCTAGTCAATGTTCTCGAGAGGCACAAGGGCCTTTTCGGTGACGTGCTTCTGTTGCAGGGATGCTTGTGCCTTTGTTTTCTACTTATGAGCTTCATTCCCTCTTTTTTAAGATAACATACGGGTGTTATCACTTTAGACCTTAATTTTCTATACAGTCTTATGGTCATTGATCCAAAGTATGGTCCAGTTTCAATCAATTGGAAACAATCTTAACAGTCTTGACCTTCAGGGTTATATTTATATGGACTTACACCGCAGTGATTGCCTCCCGTAAGTGTACCAATTAGATCTTGAACTGTTGTTTTGAGTAGCTGTAACATGCCATCTATGTATGACTAAAACAAATGTCGTTGGCTTATCTATATGGGTATTGGCTATTGGCAACTCTAGAGGGGCAAGAACTCTAGAGGGGCAAGAACTCGGGCCTGGTGCTGGTGCTGCTTGCAAGTTTTCAATTGGCTGGGATCCTCTTGATGGAGATACCAGTACTTGTATTGCATCAGGCTTTTACCCCTTCCGATTCCTTCTTTGACTATTTTTTTTTCCTAGAATGAAAGATTTTCCTTGCTGTTAACCAAATAGTTCTACTCAAAGTTTTAATCGTGCTCTAGACATAATCAAGTCATTGACTTGATCGGATGGTTACATACGCATTGTTATTTCTTTTATGCTCTGATGGCAATTGTGCATTAGGTTACGCAATATATTGATCAAATACCTTATCTTGAGACCAAGATAAAGCTTATTAAGACACTTAACTCTGTCGCTGCGGGGAAGGTGAATATGTGAAATCAAACTTTGCAGCTTATGTTAATGAGCAATATGTTTTGGTTTCGTGGTTTATATAGCTAGTTCATTATGCAGATATATGGCTAAATTGAGAGCACTCATACATTTTGAAGTTTATAAGCATTGTAGTTTATAAATAAGTAGTTTCCACCACATATAGGTCATCCATGCATTTTATAAAAATTAAGAATTAATAGGGGTGTCAATGGGTGAGGTCGGGTGGGGTTTTGACGTTACCAGACCCAACCCGAATCATAAGAGGTGCGCTCTGACCTGGCCCAGTCATAAGAGGTGCGCTCTGACCTGACCCAAGCTAGGCCAGGTCAGGTCTTTTGGGTTTTTCGGGTTTTTGGGTTTTTTTTATTATTATTTTTGAGGCTCTCACTCAACTTGATTGTGGATTGCATTGCATAACCACGTATTGATGAATTTTTAACTCTTCTCCTCCGATTCTCATCCTCCACCTCTTTCTACAAAAAGATATATGTAGGTTATCGCGGTAAGTAAAACACATCCAAATTACATGGGATACTATTATGTATTCATCTCCTCTCTGAGCACAAAATTAGCAACTCATATCTAAAATGCTGTGGTGCCCTTTACAGAACATCCACCACAAAATGCGAAGCAACAGGTGCTTCAAAGTTCATTGTCTGGCTATTGTTGTCATTGATCATTTCAATCCAGCCATCTGATAAGATTTCAATTCAGCTTGACTGTTGGGAATAAAAATGCAAAGGTATCGGAGAAATGAAGGAAATTGAACTAACAGACACGGACATCGAAGAATGAAGAAGTGCCTCTTTACCCACTTCAGTAAAATAAAATTACTCATTAATGATTTAAGAAAGATATTCTCCTCACAATTTTGCCATTTGCATGTCTTACCATTAGAAGGTCCTTGTTACAAGAGTTTTGAACATTCACACAAACATATACAACATCTTCAAAGTGATTTCTCGTAACCTGCAAGTTTCAACCTTTATTAGCAATCAGTGCTAAGCTCATCGATATGAAGTATATCAAGCGTAATTAAGGAAGATGACAGTCTGAACAACTATACCTCCAGTCCACCTCTCAATTGAAAAAAGAAAACGAAAAGTGTAAATCTTGCATGCACATTCTTGCACTTGGAGATACTTTTCTATGTTTTTTGCCAAGCCAAGTCACCATGACTTCGTTGCACGCTTTTTGAAAAGACGATCCATCCTTTCCTTATGTCTCTTATCCTTCCAGGAACATCAGTGAGACAAAAAAAAACCAAAGGTGACCTAAACCACTTCTTGCAAGCTAGTAAGGATATAAACGAACAATCGAACGGCAGGGATCTTTTACAACAGTACCAAATATTGATATGGCAATTGTTTTAGGTGTGTCTTCTGCTTTTAGATTTTGGATACTCCCTCAACTTTTATATTTGAAATTGGAATTCATATGATGTTAAACACTCCAATTATTACAAACACATAATATCGGCATGGTTACAAGAGTCCTCGGTTGGCCTCAAAAGTCTCCCAGGAACAAGTTTAGGGACCTCATCATCATTAGGGACCTCATCATCATCATCCTCCTTTGTAAATTTAATATTTGATAGCATTATTGTCGGAAAAATTTCGAAAATAAGCAATTGACTTAAGACTAATTTTCTCCAAGATTTAGGAGTCACAAAAAATGCAGCCTTCTAAGAAATAGTTGAATCATATGCTCCACTTAAGTAATGAACGTGTCAGAAAAATTTCCCAGTAAAGACAAATGACTTATCAGAAGTAACAATAACAATCTCCAACTCCATCACTCATCTAGAGAAACAAATATTGTGTTTGGCTCTATGATTGTCGTTGGCAACTTTGCAATAAATTCACTATGAAAATGAGAATCATTGAAATATAGAAGTGTATTAATATTCTACAACCATATTTTTTTACCTGACTCAAAGATTTCAAGTTCTTCTAAAATGGTGCTAATCGTAACCAATCTCGAGCACATATAAGAGCCCCACCATGGTTGGGATCAAGAAGCTGCGAAACACATCAAGCACATGACCACATTTGCTAAATGTGGCCTCTATGCTACAGTTAAGACAGGTACGGCTAAAATATCTTGAGCAATAGAAGAGTTACTTTCCACCAGCTTAAGAAACCAGCATTATAACCATCACATCCTTCCTCCAAATTCTTATTCAATTCAATTTTTTTTTTTTCCAAATAGAAGCATAGAACCCTCGGATTACCAAAAGGATCGCCAAAAAGCAAACTCGATCGTGTTAATCGGACGACAAAACAAACACGCCTAAGATCTAATAAACTCCGCAATCAATCCCACGATCCCAGCCATCGGCCACCCAGAACGCAACATACCCTCGAGACCCTTCATGACGAATCGACGACGCGTTCAATTAACCCCTAACAATCAGGAGGACTTGATCGGATCTGAAGACAAAGATCAAGCATTTAGCCAGAGAGAGAGATTTACAAAAAAATAGAGGATCCAGATCAAGAGAGGGTGAAGATAGAGTCGGATTCGATGACCCTTTTCGCAGTGCCTTCTCTACGTGAGGAAGACGATGACGATGAGCAGTGGAAAAGCTTAAGCCTCCCTTCCTTCCTTCACCGGTTCCCTTTGAATTTGGGGGAGGCTCTGGTTCGCTGAAAAGAGGAGGGGAGGTTCGAGCTTTCTCTCTCCTCCGCCTCACGCCACTGTGGAACCTTGAGCTTCTTTTCCTCTTCTTGGCGACGGTGACAGTGATACCCGCTCCAAACCCAGTAAAAAGTTTGGTCCGACCTCAAAATACCCTAAATTTAGGGTCGAGCCGGGGCGGGTCGGGCCAGCGCAGGCCTTTTTGACACCCCTAGGAATTAGATTCATTGACAACGAGTAACTCGACTCCAAATGAAAAATGTATCTTTTGAACTCGGATTCTTATTTTTGCATGGCCTCTCATAATTTAATTTTAAAATTCGTCCAAATTAATGGCTACCCTATAATCATAAATTTTCATCACATTTTTTCACATGATTAATCTTGCATATTTACCCTTCATAAATCGGTGTTGTCGTGACCTACCCAAATGATGCACCACACTTAGGGGGACTAAGGGGGTGCATGATAAAAATTATTTCTGTTCCAGACCAATTTCTGGAATAGAAACTTGTTTGATAACACTTATCAAATTTTTTATTTCGGAATAGATTTCTATTCCGAAATAGAAATGAGGAGAAATCGAAATAGAAATTTTCTATTTCGATTTCTTCAAAATCAATTTCGATTTCTCCCAACCCTAATTTCACTCTTCTCTCCCTCGTATGCCTCTTCTTTGCCTCCTCCTCCGCCTCTTCTCTGCCTCCTCCTCCTCCTCCGCCTCCGCCTCTGCTCCGCCTCTCTCCACCTCTGCTCCGCCTCCGCCTCCGCCTCTCCTCCGCCTCTACTCCGCCTCTCCTCCGCTTCCGCCTCTCTCCGCCTCGCTCCGCCTCTCCTCCGCCTCGTGCTCGCCTCTGCTCCTCCTCTCCTCCGCCTCGGCTCCGCCTCTCCTCTGACTCCGGCTCCGCCTCCGCCTTTGCTCCGCCTCTGCTCCGCCTCTCCTCCGCCTCCGGCTCCGGCTCCGCCTCTGCTCCGCCTCTCTCCGCCTCTGCTCCGCCTCTCCTCCGCCTCTCCTCCGCCTCTGTTCCGCCTCTGTTCCACCTCTACTCCGCCTCTCCTCCGCCTCTTCTCTTGCTCATCCACATATGCTCACGAATCCACCCCTCGCCGTGACCCACTGTCCCCGCTTGTTGTCCGAGCACCCCTCGGCAACAGATCTCCTCCGCCTCTGCTCCGCCTCCGCCTCCGCCTCTCCTCCACCTTCGCCTCTCGCCTCCGCCTCTCCTCCGCCTCTGCCTTTGCTCCGCCTCTTCCTCCTCCTCCACCTCTCGCTCCGCCTCTTCTCGCCTCTCCTTTTGCTCATCAAACGAATTTCTATTTCAAATAGAAATTTTATTCAGTTATCAAACAGGTTTTTTTCCTTAGAAACTCATCCAGAAATAGAAATTGAAAAATTCATTTCTGTTCCAGAAACTATTTCTGGAACAGAAATGTTGTCATGCACCCCCTAATATATTATTAAACTTAGACATAACTCAAGCTCTCCCAGTCCTATACCAGTTCGTGATTTAGGGTTTAAGTTCTTAATAATTTTAAATTAGGAGTCACCATTAATCTAATTTTTAGTAGGTTGATTAATAACCCAAGTAAAGTAGTGAGAAAATTACTTTTATCACGACCTTACCTCAAAGCGAGTAGAACTACCTAGAGGTTTGATTAATAGATTATTAAGCCTATGACTCTCATAAGCCCATATAGGGTTTAAGTTCTTAACATGTAAATTGGGAGTTGCCACTAACTTATTTTTTTGATGGGTTGATTAATAGTAACGAGATAATTACTTCACTCTTATGAATAAGAGATCGTAGGAAGGGTGACTTAATTATACTAGATTTCTTTAATGCCATTTTAGTATCTTTTCTATTTCACTTCAACACAAAAAATAATAATTTGCAGACAACTCGCATTAATTAAAATTTACTTCTAGCATAAGTAATCATGCGAGTGTGCAATCATTATGTAACACTCAATAACCAAATTGTTAAATAAATTGTGAAGAATAGGGAGGCAATACTTACCTTAGAGCAATAAATGCATCTACAATGTTCGTCAGAAAATCACATCAATAATCTAAATATGATTTCTAATTAACATGTAATTTCACTCAAATATTTTTTTATTTTCATTTATTTAATGAAAATCATACTTCTACTAATCTAATATTACATGCAACATGACATAGCAATATGACATGACCTAAACTATATGACATGTGTCACGGCCCGAAAGAGCAAGGCTTGGCTTGGGTGATCCAAAGTTGCCAAGTTGCCGCGCGGTCACGATCCCAATCAATCGGCCCGTGACACATGCATGTAATTTTTTTTTTGTGTGTTTTTTCATGAAAATTAGAAATTAGAAAATAACTAAAATAAACATGCAATCAATCCTCAAAAAATAATCTACTTTCATTGCATCTAATCCTTTTTGGATTTTTTTTAAGAAATATAATCAATTCAAATCAAACAAAGATAAAAGGAAATCAAATCACATCAAATATGGCCTCAGATGACTCCAGATATTATTGATGTTCATCTAATTTTGAAAATAAATTGATAAATTGTATCTCGGGTGTGAGATTAGAATGGCTAATTTTTCGTGTAACTGCGAATTGTATCTCGGGCATGAGATCGGATTGATAATTTTTGTGCAATCGCAAATTGTATTACGGGTGGGAGATCGGATTGACGATCATGCCACATTGTGAAATTAAGAAAACAATCCCTAATTTGAAATTTTATTTAAGATTTTATGGATATCAATTATATATTCAGCTTAACCAAAAAAAAAATTATATATTCAGAAATTCAATCAACATTAGAATGTTCCAAACGGAAATATGAAAATTAAATTAGATAAGATTTTTATCTAATTTGAATATTTGCTTCCAAATTTGGGACAGACATCCGATTACGGGAATTTCTAATGGTGGGGGAATCTCGAATGGTGGAAGCAGGCGAAGGGAACTCACAGTGCGGTAGTGGTGCGTGGAGGTTCACGGTGGTGCGATCACTGTGCTTTGGCTCGATGATGGCGACCTCGACCTGGTGTGACTCACGTCTGCGGGGTGGCGCTCGCGGGGCTTCCCAGTTCGGTTGGGGGCTGACGGTGACAGCTCTCGGGGGACCTGCAATAATAAAAATCGAAACAAAAGCAAAAACAGGCTCGCTAGCGGTCTCGGGGACGTCAGGAAGGGCTGAGTTGACTCCAACGCTTGGACTCCTCGTGCACCCAGAGAGATTAAGGGAACTTCCGTTGAACTGTGGGCTTTCTCCCTTGATGTCCCTTTTTGTCTTGACCTTGTACCAAGGTGTGTGCGTGCGTGCTTGAGTGCTTACCGGATTTGTCCAGATGCTCCGCTTCAGTTTCACTTTGACCAAAGGATTAACGTGCGTATGATTCAATTTTCTTAAGAGACTTCCGGCCTCCAAAACCCATTGAGCATGTTTTCCCGAGGGACTTTCGGCTGAATGCCTACTGGCTCAATACTAAAGCCCAATGCTGGTTAAAGGAATGCAAAAAATTCAGGAATCGATTGGACCGCCCGGGACCGCACCAGACCGGACTGAAACTGGCTATTCCCAGGGGAACCAGTTAGGTTTTCGGTTCCTAGTTCTAGGTGGAGAACTACCCATCCACCCATCTGGACCAGATCGGTAATACATAAATATAATTATTTTTAATTTTTAAGAAAAATTTCTGATCGAAAAAATTTAAGAAAAATGAAAACTCTAAAATCCTTAATTTGAAGCTCAATACCCATTAACGGAGTGCTCGTCTTGTCTCACTCTCGCCTTATAAGAGTCGTCTCTCTATCTCTCACTCAGAGCCTTGATTCTCAGGTTTAACACCCATTGACTTTCAGCGTTAACTCTCAACTTTTAATATGAGTCTATTCTTTTTATTAATATTGCAATGAAGAATAGAGAAATTTTTTGTTTTTTGTTTTACTTTGGCTTATCGGAAAATGTTGCGCTAAATGCGTGAAGCTTGATAGGACCGGTTCCTAGACCCATTTGAGAATCGGACCAGATTGGCAGTCTAGTTCTTGGGTTGATCCTTTGAACAAACGGGTAGTTCCCAGTTCCAATTTTTCAGAATCCATCTTTAGTGGGCGGTTTTTGATTCCAGGGTGAGAATCGCCCACTTGGACCATGCTCACCCGTAATGCTGGTAGGGACTAGCATTAGGCTTTTAACATTTGTCCAAATGCTGAAACCATTTTTCTTTTTCCAAAACTATCTTTAATAATTTTTCAATTTTTCGATTTTGCCCCTCATTATTGTTCATTTTCTTTGAGCTAGGGCAATCGGCAAGGGTCGATGAGGCTAGATTGAGCCGTCGAAGGGCCAGCGAGGTCGCATGATGGCCGCTTGGGTCAGACAACCTCAAGTATCCAACCTAGTTGTCCGTTGCCTAAGTTGTGCAACCCTAGGCAACAAGGCTTGAGGTCTTGCGACCTAGGTGGTCATCACTTGGGGTCGCGTGACCCCAGTTGACCGCCTGAGTCGCGACGCCTAGGGTTGCGAAATGGGTTTGCATGACCTTGGGCAATGGCTTGGCTCATTGATGGCTCAACATATCATCAGAGAGTTTGATTTCTTTAATAATAATAATAAAAAAAATTAGGCCTCAAAGCCCTTTGCAAAAAACATATTTGCCAAACAATCAAAGTACTAAGGATTTTTTACCAAACGTAGTATGCATTTCAAGCCTTTAGGTCAAAAGCATTTGTATTTCCTAATGCTCATTTACAAAGCCAAACTAAACCCAAAAATTTGCTCCCTTGAGTCACCATTCAATTGCCAAACTTTGACTTGCTCAACCCCATGATCATATTCATCACTTGGCCCCGTGTTATATATTGATGCCCAAAACTCGGGTCCTCAATTGAAGGAGCAGCGGCAAATCAACAGTGGGGCAACGCCAAGGAGGAGCAGCGGCACATCAGGAATGATGGTGGCGTTCTGGGATGCAACGGCTAGATGTCGCTGGAAAACCTGTGAACAGAGACTGAAAAAAACTAATTGATATTCGGTGTTGTGAGTGACTATGAGCGCTGGTTCACCGGCGCAGGTGTTTGGACTCGAGGTGGCTAGTCACGGTGAAAACCAGGAGATCGTGATTGTTGTGGCTCGCTGGACTAGCATGGCGATGCCGTGGGCCAGCGGTGGTTCACGGTGGGATGCTCACGGACCCAGTGGTGAACACGGTGAATAATAGCTATAGACATGGCTGGTGGGGACTAAGATTTCGGCACGATGAAACAAAGAGGCTCGATGATAACGTGCAAGCACGGATAGAACTTATTGATTGCAGCACCAATGACAACAACACATTAATCTTCCCCACAGAGCTGTTCGGAATATGTTGACTGACCCGCAGAAAAGATTCAGCTCGAGAACAAATATGCAAGTGTCACGGCCCGAAAGAAGGCCAATCCAAGAGATTCTCGAGGGACGACCGTGACTCATCCGTGGAGGACTTCTTGTGCTCGCTCGGATTCCCATCAAGTCTTCTTCCTAAAGTTTTCAAGGGCGGGCGACACCGTCATTATGCCTGATTCTAGAAGTCTTATCTTTATTTATGTTAGTAGCTAGTAGTTGTCATTATGTCAGTAGTTGAGGTGGTGCGATCTCGTCCACCGGATGAATTCTAGATCAATGGATGTAATCAGAGGGCCTCGAGTATAAGAAGGGGTGCCCTCCCCCTCATTTGTATCCATCCAACATTTTAGTAATACAAAGCTCCTTTCTTTCCAGAGCTTCTCTCTCTAGAAGCTTTCTCTCTACGATTCGGGTGTGCAAGCGAGTGTGCGAGTTGATCGAGCAAGGCTTGGCTTAGGTGATCCAAAATAGCCTGAGTCGCCGTACGGTCACAATTCCAATTGATCGGCTCGTGACAAGTGGTATCAAAGCAAAGGAGGGATCTATTTCCAGAGATTGAGGAGCGCTAACTGTTTGAGAGAATGTCGAGCCAAGAAGCTGCTATGGATGGAGAGACCGTGCAAGTCAAGGAGACCCGCGGTCGATAGAAGAAAAGAGATGCCTCGATGGATGCCGTAGCTGCGTTCGATGAGAAGATCGGGAAGGTTCGGAGTGCCATGCTCGAGCTCATGGAAGGTCTTGACGATGTGAGAGATCGGATCATGGAGGTTGAGACCTCGCTCCGTGAAGACTTCATGACCTGCCTCAACGAAGCTACAGCCCCATTGCACGACAAGGACGAAGCCCTTGAAGCATCGATCGATGGGTTGAAGGAGCGCGTCCAAGTGATCGAGGAAGTAAGCCCATGTAGGGACGAGGTCGAAACCTTGAAGGTGGAGATCCAAGAGCTCAAGACCGAGCTCGCCCTATTCAAGTTGAGCATTGCCAATGGAGTGATGCCAACACAAGCGGTGCCCAAGCTCGAGGTGCCAAAACCCAAAGAGTTTAAAGGCGACTGATCCGCCAAAGAAGTGGATAACTTCGTCTGGAGCATGGAGCAATACTTTGGCACCGTCAACATTCAAGACGAGTCGATCAAGGTACGAACCACTTCGATGTTCCTTTCTGATACCGCGATGCTTTGGTGGTGAAATAGGTGTGATGAGACGAAGCGTGGCGCCGATCTCATGGACACATGGGATGACTTCGTGAGAGAGTTCCGAGACTACTACTTCCCTGAGTTCGCTCAACAAGAAGATTGTAGCAAGCTCCATTGCCTCGAACAAAGAGGTGCGATCCGAGAGTACGTGAAGGAGTTCATGGAACTCAAACTCCAAATCCGCAACCTAAGTGAGGAGGAGGCTCTCAGAACGTTCATGGATGGATTGAAGCTGTGGGCACTACTCGAGTTCAAGCAACGGGATGTGACGAGTCTCGCCAGAGCTCTTAGTGTGGTCGAGTCGCTCGTCGACCTCACCAAAACTGAACCAAGGAGTAGAGCAAGAGAGTGGAGGTCGGATCGATCCAAGGATGAAGGAAGGAATACTCCTCGAGGCGCGCATGATCAAGGCGGCTGAGTCAAGACATGGGGCGAAGGCACTTCAAAGCCGTCCTTCCAAAGGGGTCGACCACAAACGGACTGCCCGACAAGTTAGTTCAATCAACCCCCGTCTTCTCCTTGCTTTATTTGCAAAGGTCCACACTGGATCCAAAAGTGCCCGAAGAAGGGCCGAATCAACGCCCTCCTCACCATCGAAGAAGAGGAGGAAGAGCCCAAAGAAGAAAAGCAGCAGATCCGACTTGGAGCTATGAAGGTTGTCAACACTGTCCAAGCTCGATCGCCATCCAAAGAAGAAGAGGCTACCTCGAACTCTGACATGTTCTTTGTGGAGGTTGAACTGTGTAGCCGAACGCTTTACGCTTTGGTCGACACAGGTGCGTCGAACATGTTCATGTCGACCGAGGTGGCAAAAGCCTTGGGACTTCGCGTGGAGTCGACCGGGAATTCATTCAAAGCCATCAACTCGGAGGGGCTCAGAGGCATAGGTTCGACTCCCGACGTGAACGTCCAAATCGGCGGATGGAAGGGCAAGATGGCATTTGAGGTAATCCCTCTCGATGATTATGATCTCATTCTTGGTATGCAATTCTTCCATAGTTCGAGATCCATGATCGACATGAGGACCAAGTGTATCATGATCCTCGATCCAACATGCCCTACCATGATCCCCATGATGAAAGGGGTTGTCGACACCAAGACCATTGCGACGATCCGGCGCCTCGACAAGAGCTTGAAGGCCGTGAAGCACATGAATAAACTGGTCGAGGAGAAGCTGAAGGAAGAGTTGGATCCTACTCCAACTCACGCCATGTCGATTCAAGCACTCTTCCCCGAGGTTGAGTACTCGTCACGTGCTACGCCTAAGCCGAAGATGGAGTCGCGTGCCAAACCCGAGTTGAAGATAGAAGGGTGTGGTCCTTCGTTCGTGAGCATCCGCACCAAGCAAAACCAAAAGAAGAGAGCCTGTGCTCTTGCGAGGAAGGCTGCCCGTCGAGCTGTGAGCGACGAAGGCATCGCTCGATTGAGTGGGGGAGAATGTCACGGCCCGAAAGAAGGCCAATCCAAGAGGTTCCCGAGGGACGACCGTGACTCATCCGTGGAGGACCTCTTGTGCTCGCTCGGATTCCCATCAAGTCTTCTTCCTAAAGTTTCCAAGGGCGGGCGACACCGTCATTACGCTTGATTCTAGAAGTCTCTATCTAGAAGCTTTCTCTCTACGATCCGGGTGTGCGAGCGAGTGTGCGAGTTGATCGAGCAAGGCTTGGCTTAGGTGATCCAAAATAGCCTGAGTCGCCGCACGGTCATGATTCCAATCGATCGGCCCGTGACACAAGCACGACTGTCGACTGGAGGTGCCGCGAGGATGCTTGAACACTCTCGGGAATTGCAGGAGCTCGTGTAGAATCGCTGGGCGCTCATTAGTGGGACCGGCGGATCACAGCACAACGGTGCATGGCTCGCGGTCTGGGTGATGCTTGGCTTGGTGGGTTCTCGCGGTGGTATGCGGCTCGGGTAAACTAGCCGGTCGTCGTGCGATGCAAGGGACAACAACTTCGTCAAGGCTTCGGCGTTGACAACTCGCCGGAAAATCTGGGAATAACCTGTGAAAACAGAGAGGACAGAAACGCAGGTCGTGGGACCAAGTGGAAGCAGCAGCGTCGGGCTCGATCGGGCTGAGGAGACGCCCCTGAGTTTTATCTCTCTCTCTCTACCTCTCACTTTTGGACTCTTTCTATTTTTGTCTTTTTCTCTTTTGTGGTGAAAGGATGTTCTCTCTTCTGCAGATCTCAGGAATCCGTAAGAAGAAAAGAAATTCTCGCTCTCCCTCGCTTTTGCGGCCAGGTAATTCAATTGCATGGCCTCTCCTTCACGCTGGACCCATTGTTGCCGTAAACATGCTCATAGAATGGTCAGTCTTCTTGCTCCTTCATGATGACTGAACATTTGGCGCCCAAGAAAGATCTCCATATATTTTCTAACCCTAGGCATCCGCACGCTTCGGTCGCATTGCGGTTTTGGCAAAATCTTACCCTCTCGCGGGCTTAATCCAATTAAGCTCAAAACTTCCCTCATTTGAGTCCATGCATTTAAGTCCATCCACCGCCTATCCCATCAAATGCAATTAATTGAAATATACATATAATAACTATATGCAATTTAATTTGTTTTGTCAGGGGTTGGAGTCGACTCCTAATTTTCTATACGATGAATTACTAAATAGGACGAAAAAATTTAAGTTTCAACAACTTTATTTTTATGAACCAGAGATTGTAGGTATAGGGACTTGATTATGCTACATTTTTCTAACGCCATTTCGTTGCCTCTTCTCTTTTATTCAAAAAAAAAATGTTTAAGAAGTAATTTGCATTGATTTTAATTTATTTCTAACATGTGAGATGATTACACGAATACGTAACCATTATTTAACACTCAATAAAGCAAAACAGTGAATTGATTGCAAGCATGGGGAGGAAATACTTAACTCAAAGCATCTGTAATGTTAGCTACAAAATCATATAAGCATTCTAAATATGATTTCTAATTAACATACAATTTCACTCAAATTTTTTTAGGTTTTATCTTGTTTAATGAAAATCATGTTTTATGTAATGCATTTAACATGATGTCTGACACAACTTATTTAGATGTCCTAACTTTTAACAACAATTAAATATATTGTGCTGGCTTGGTAGGCAAATTTTTAACTAAATGTCCTAATCATTATGGAATTATTCTAATATGATGATGTACAAAGTGTGTCTATTCTAATGTAATGCACAATTTTGAAATAAATGACCTAATATGCAATTTCTAATGATGAGCAAAATTAATATGCGACTATTCTAGCAGACACAATTTCATGAACCTAACATATAATTGCTAAATGCAATGCAAGCGATGATCTGGCGGTGACGATGACATGGCATGTGACATCCAGTTTTCCACTTATCTAATTAGTGATATAAGCGTCGGCAATTAGATAGATCAATTGTTATCTTTACAAGGTGTGAATTTTAGAATTTCCAGGATAACGGAACTTGGCTTGTATATTAGTAAAGAATTTTTCAGGATTTAATAGACGCGTTATAGACTTAGTTGTCAATCTGCAATGATCATTTTGCGTGAAAATTGAGCGTGACTCGGACTTGAACCCCAAGATGACCGTCTCTCTCTCTCTTCCTTCCGCCGCCAAGTGGCACCACCACCCCCACGGCCATGCAAGCTTCTTCTTTCAAGAAGCAAATCGCTGCTTCTTCTTCCCAAGGCAATGATTGCCTTCTCTTCTCTCTCCTCTCCCACTCTTTCCCTTCCCCGATCGAGCAGCCCCCTCCTCTCCTCATTTTTCTTCTTCTTTTCTTATTTCTCCACTCCTCTCTCTCTCTCTCTCTCTCTCTCTCTCATTCGTCCCCCCTCTCTCCCGAAGCTCTCTCTCTCCCCCTCTCGCCGATTCTCTCTCCGTTTTTCCTCTTGCCGACAACCTTTTGCCACCATTTTCGACGCTCGCACTTGAAGATCAAGCTACAAGGAGCTACGTCGAGCTTCGTCAAGCCCTTTTTGTGACGCATCATGCGATTCCCCCGGCACGTCACTGCTACTGTGGAACTACTAGCGTTGTTATCTTTCTCATTTCACTTTTTTTAAGCATGCAGAAGTGTGAGAGACTAAAGTAATCCTAAGGTACATGCGGACTTCTGTAAATAGGGCAACTTATTTATTTATTTATTTATATATTAATCATATGACTAGTTGGGTACACTGGGGAATTTCAAAAGGTCAGTATTACTGACTCCATTATGCTGCAAGTCGGTCATCCCATCCCAACATAGTTGTACATGTGGTCACTTGACCTTGACCCTTAACTTTGTCCAAAAATCTTCCAAGCTTGAGAAATCTAGCTTCCCTCCTACCTCCCTTCTATGCAGCTGGGTTGCCTTTATCACTTGGCTCATCGGCGAACAATGGGATGGGATCCACCGTGCACCAGTTGACATGAGCGTACATTTTGATGAACTCAGGAGTGACAAGCCCTGTCGGAGGCCCTATATCAACAACCATTCGTCCTCTTCCTACGTCAAATCAATTGGTACTCCATAACAGACTATAAGGGAGGTAGGAGGGATCGACATTCTATTGATAACAAAAGATAAAGTCAACAACTAGTGAGTTTAAACCCAGCAAACATAAGGTCCCACCGGTCTATACCACATAAATCGATCACTGTATTGACAAGAAAAGTCTCAATATAAGTTTTAGTAAATCAATTTCACATCAACTTATCTGAGAACCATTTCAAAATGCATGACAGATTAATAAAAGCAATAACTCTTCCTAACAAATAATCACTAGTTCAATTTAGAAATGCTAAAGTTATATTCAATATAAATTTATGTTGCCATCTTCATCCGGGAAACCTATTACCCTCGGAACAGGTCGCACTTATTCAGCATCATGAGGACATCTGGGGGATCCATGTTATACCCCAACAGGCAGATGGAGGAACCTAGTTACTCCTCCAAGTATTTATGGGACCCACGTTACGCCCCTCAGGCATTTGGAGGAACCTAATTACCCCTCTAGGCATCCCTAGGGCATCGTCGTTACAAGGATTGACGACATTCTCAGTCATACATCCACGTTATGATGCAGCAATTCCATAATTCAATTTAAAAAAAAAAAACATGTTAATGTTACTGCTATCCAGGGACTCAAGTGTGAATCTAATGAATTATTAGTCATTTTTATCCCCCTAGAATAATATAAACTCATCCATGTTGTTGTTAGATGAACTATTAGAAGAATCCCATATCCTAGGCCCTAACTAGCCTTATAAGACATTCCACATGCCTTTAGAAATGGCAGTTGTTTTCTAGGTAAACAGATTTAAAGAATGATAAAACTTTAATAAAGGGTAGACAAGATCTAGAGGGACATTTTTCATGGAGGATTTGAAGTCCTCTTCAGCCATACAATTCTAGATAATTTTTTGTAAACCGGGCCCGAAACAGTAAAAATTTCCAGAACAAATTAGAGAAGAAAATACATATTTCGCAGACTAAATGAGATTGGAAAATCATGGAAATTTAATATATAGTGGTCCAGGATGTACTCTACAACTTTCATGAAGGACATGTGTTAGAATTTTTGACTGAAAAATCTGTAGAAAATGGAAAGCAGGAAAAGGTTGGTTCAGCGACCTTGAAAATAGAACTCAAACCCTCTAGATTTTCAAATATATTTTTATCATACGAAGTCCACAAATTCTGAAATTAAAGTATGTCATAGAGCTGTCAATAAGAGATGATTTTTTTTTGAAGAATGCCTCACGAAATTTGCATCACATGAGTTAGTACAAAAATTAGCAAAATTCGAGGTCAGTCTAGAATATGAATTTGTCTTCAACCCAGTCACTACTTTCAGTCAAAGTTTTAGCCATTCCAGTCCTTGCACATGCTAAATATCGATCATCCACGTCTTGTGACCCAACCACAAGCTCGACTACTTTGAACTTGACAATCTAGCTAGGTAACGTACTTGAAACTTCGGATTAAACAAAGATTTAATCAACGTTTATGAATTTCTATGAAATTATTCTCGTCAAACAACATTCGATCGACATAGGATAAAACGAAGGATATCTACTCCCCTCGGATCCTCGTGGACAGTGGTTGCAACTTGGTGGGATGAAGGTGAGGTCAACGGTGGCGATGGTTGAGCTGAGATGCGCCCGGCAGCCGACTCGGACAGCTAAGTTCCCTCTGTCTTCGGCGACTGAGGGTCGTGGGTTGAGGGGGTTGGGAGTGGACGAATTTGAGAAAGGCAGAGGCGGACGGAGGTAAGGAAGGACGCGAGAGTTCTAGGCAGTGAAGGCCAAAAGGCGGGTAGTGTGTCTCTTTCTCTCTCTCCTCTCTGTTCGCTTCTTTTACCGCCAACATTTTCTTCTCCCGGGCGGTAATTTGTTGACTCATTAGTCCCACCTGCTGTGTTGTCGCCAGCTTGAAGAAATGGATGGAATGGGCACATGTTGGTGTTATCTGTGGCTGACTTGGCAAGAGAGAATTGCATTTCAGCTAGGGGAGGGACGTGGCAGTACTCGGGGAGGTAGGTGACACTGATTTGGCGGGGTCATGGTGCGACAACAGGGCAGTAGTGCTGAGTTGGCAAAACTAGACGGTGATGGTGGTAAGGACGTGTTATTGAGGTGGCATCGATTGTGAAACTGTGGCATCCCAAAATTTCATGACAACCCCTGGATATACCATGAACCATGAGTAGGTAATGGAAGTGCCGTTTGATTTTGTATTAGCCATTGGGTTGACGAATTTCAATTAATTTGAGGCCGAGCATTGTAAAGGATGATTGCTTGGATGGAGATGTATCCTCAAGTGACCCAAGGATTTATTAAAGTGTAAATTGATATAGAAATCTTATTCTTGGTGGTGCACTTTATAAGTAGAATTTTATTGATTTAAATTATAAAGTTTTGTGGGCTTATAAGTTGAAATTAGAAGTTTATTTAAATAAGGGTTAAATGGAATAGGAATAGGAGAGGGTGGGCTGATTTTAGTCCCAAAAGCCCGTCCAACCAGCCCACGCCAGCCCCTTGGTCGACTGGCCCATGAAGGCCCAAGACCGGCCCAAACCTTGAAGCCCATAAGCCTTGCATATGAGCTGCCAAGTGGCATGGGGGTTGCGCAAGGTGTGGCTGCCCCCATTGGCCATCTTGGGCGGCCACATGTAGCTGCAATGATTAAATTGAGGGGGAAATAAAAGGAAGAATGGCTGGTTTAGGGGGCTGTTGTCCAAGCCGAGAGAGAGAGAGAGAGAGAGAGAGAGAGCTGCCGAGAGAGTGAGGAACCGAGAGGGAAGGGAAGAGGTCGAGCGAAGGAGGAAGCCCGCTCGCCCGTCGCCGTGCGTCCGTCGTCCGTCGTGTGCTCGTGCTTGCTCGGTTTGGAGGCAAGTTGGGATCCATATTCTGCTCTTGCATGTTGTATCTTGCATGTGTGTTTGAATGGTGATGAATCTCGGACGTTTAGGGTGTGAGAAACCGAAGCTTTGAGTGTGTTGTTTTTGAAATAGCATTCTGTTTTCGAGTATACCGCTTGACCCAGAATGTTGTAGAGGCTTGCATGTGGGGTTTGAGTCGGATTTTGGTTTCGACTTCTTCCCGAAAGTTGTAGAAAACATCTCAAAGTACAACATACTAAAATTTGAGATAAAATAGTTGAGTTTTGAGGGGTATAACCCTCCCTGTACAAAAACGCTAGATCTGAAACTGTTTTGTTGACCTCTTGGTGGTTTTGTGTGTTGGATGTCACTTTTTACTGAGAATTTCAATTCGACTTCTTCACGAAAGTTGTAGAGAATATCCTGAAGACTAACATACTCAAATTTTAGGTAAAACGAACAAGTTTATCCTAGTGAAACGATTTTTTTTTTTGAAGACGACAGATCTGGAAGTATCATACTGGACTCCAGCGACTTCGTGGACTATAAAGTGACTATCATTTGAGAATCTCACCTAGATCCCTCAATCAAAGTTGTAGTGGACCCCTTGAGGAAAAACATATCAAACATTCAGAGGAAATGAAGGAAGATAAGTAGGTGAAACCTTGATTTTTCGGAGACAGCTAAACCTGGACTGTTTGGTACTAGGGACAGGGGCTTCGACCGTCCATAGTTAATTATCTAGAACGAATCTGGCCTTGATGTCTTCATGAAAAATCTACCTTAGGGTCTTGACTATCCCCTGGTAAAATTTCATAATTTTGAAGGTCATTCGGGTATTTAAATTGAAATATTTCAAGAACCGCGCAATCTGATGTGTCCGAATTTTGCAAGCTGTAATGTGTGAGCTATATCTTTTTGTGTGAAGTTCTTTTGGGCATGTGTTCTTCATGGAGTTGCTACCTTTGTGTCTTGACTATCACATGTTCAGATTTTATAATTTTTGAAGACCCTATGGATATTTAATTTATATGTTTTCCGAAATTGTGCAAGCTGGAATTTGGTAAATTTCAAAAAAAGTCATGATGTATGGATCATTCTAAGTTGTATGGACCCCATGGATTGTGTTGTCATAAGTGATTGGATCTTACTGCATATATGATGATGATTGGTAATGCATATGAGAATCAAATGCTGAAAATGATCTTGTTGCCATCATATTATATGCCATGTTGAAATTGAGCTGTAATTGTGAACGTGAACTATGATAAATGAGAAGGCCATCGGAGGTGTGAGCCGACGATGCCTCGGGAGTGTCGGGATGCCCGGCCAGGGAGTGTAAATGTCGGATGCCCGGTTGTGTCATGATACATGCCCGGAGGTTTGTGCTGGATGCCCGGTTGTATCATGATGCATGCCCGGAGGGTCCTCGGGAGTTTCGAGATGCCAAGTGCTATACGGTACGTAATTCCAGGGGGAGTGCCTGGTGGTATGTCGGTACGTAATGCCGGAAGCCCTGAAGGTGTGTGCCAGGGGGATTCCTCCTGATGCTAGTTGGGATGCGAGATGCCCGGAGTGTGTGTGCCGGATGCCCGGTTGTATTTTGAATACATGCCCGAAGGTTCCTCGCGATGCCAGGTTGGGTGCGAGCGATAAATTGTGGGATGCAAACATCGGTCCCTGGAAAGAAAAACTGATGAGATCCTTGTGAAAGATAAGAACTGAAAATGAATCATGTGCATGGGTGTATGCATATGGCATGATGCATGATTGGCTTATGAAAGTAAATTGATGCTAATTGATATTGAAAATGCGATCATGAAGGCATGAATGGATCTCATGGTGATGTATGCTTGATAGCATGGATGATATGAATCATGGTTGTATGTGCACCTATGGCATGGCTGTATGACATGATGATGATGAGTGCATGGTTGTATGTGCACCTATGGCATGATGGTATATGTGTGACATGATGATGATGAGTGCATGATTGTATGTGCACCTATGGCATGATGGTATATGACATGATGATGATGAGTGCATGGTTGTATGTGCACCTATGGCATGGTATGTGTATGACATGATGGTGATGAGTGCATGATGATATATGCACATATGGTATGATAACATATGCATGACTGTAAGGTAAGATATGCTTGAATGCATGAATGATATGTGCTTTGTTATGATGCCTTGATTGTTCTGTGTGACGCAATGAGTAGTTTGGTGGATTTTTACTGCTGAGTGGTTGTACTCAACCCTTTTGGGGAATAATATTTTAGAATAGATAAGATACCTCTGTTGCCACTGCCACCAGTAGATGGATCAAGTGGTTGGATATGACCACGAGGAGGAGGATAGCAAAGGAAGGAACTGTTGGACGCCGACACTGATCGATGGACCTTAAGTATACGATTGTTGGAAGAGATGTCAGTCATCTTTGAAGTATAGCCAAGTATAGAAAACTATGGCATTTTGATGTACCGATGAATAATGTCCATCTGGTTCAAGTAAATAAAAGTGTTCGGCTTTTACCTATAAATGTTTAGTAGGTGTGTATCGTTTTCTGAATATAGAGAAGGGAGTTGATGGATGTGCTTCCGCTATATGAATTGCGCAAAGGGACCGATAAAAAAAAAAAAAATGTAAACCCCCAGGTTGTATGGACGCGCTGCAATTGAAATGGTATCAGAGTAACATGTTATTAAGGAAAGCGAAAGGTAAGCGAACTGTGGCGACCCTAACGGATCAGGGGCCGTCGAGGGGTGCCACAGAAACAATGGCATTGGGACTTAGGCGACTCGGCAATGATGGGAACGAACAAGGTTGCTGAAAATGCTAGTATTACCACCTAGGGGGTAAATAGGTGTAAAAATAAATTAAGCAAATAAATGCAATATAAGTTATTTTGTAAGCAAAGTCTGACTAAAAGTGACACCAGACTTTTGAAGTAAGTTTAGACTCAATTAATATGGTTTAGAAATTCGCGGAATTCAGAAAAAGATTGCGACAAACAAATTAAAAGAGTTAAGGGAAGAGAAAATTGAACAAGAGATTTATAGTGGTTCGGCTTAAATTAAGCCTATGTCCACTCTCCTATGCTGATAGCCTTCTAGCTGAAATTCACTAAGGTATTAACAGAGAAATACAATGGTTTAAGTACGAACACTCAGTGGAGAATTTCTTTTTCTCTCACTAAGTCACTCTTCTTGTGTTTTTCTCTCTTGAATACAATTTGTAAGCACTGTTGATGAAGAACAAGTGGCTGGAAAGACCTCAAATTTTGGAATTTTAATTTTCACACACTACCCCAAATGGACTGAATGACCTCCTTAAATACTCCTCTACACATTTCTAATAGTTGGCATTCTCTAGAGGAATTTCTTCCAATCGATCCATTGGACAGAATCGATTAAGGAAATCTTGTAGCCGTTTGAAGATTAAGATAAAATCCGATGATTCTGGTCGCCCATACAATCAGAATCTAGGTTTCCATAAGTAGATGCTTCTCGTTAAAGAACTTGTGTTCAAGATTGATTTCATCAATTCGTGATTGATTCCATCAATATATTTATAAAAGGTAAGCGGGATTCTTCGCTAGAAAGCCGGATATTAAGGATAAATCTCGTACGTACTGAATACTTGTTGAAAGATCAATAATCCTGAGTTTGATTATATCTTCGTTCTGGACTTGATTTCAATCTAGATCTCGTTAGAGTGGGAAAGACTTCTGAAGAAAAAGAGACTTAAACAATATTCCATGATATATCATAGAAGTCCAGTATTCTTCGACGGCGCCCTCGCGGTCGCTGGGCAAGGCTCGCCTTCACTAGTGGTCGGCAGGGGCGAGCCTCACCAGTGGCCGGCGAGGCTCGCCTTCGCTAGTGGCCGGCGGGGGTGAGCCTAGCTAGTGGCCGGCGAGGCTGACCTCGCCCCCTCACCTTTGGCAAAAGGTGAGGAAAAAAAAAGAAGAAAAAATTCAAAAAAATAATTAAAAAATTCGAAAAATAATTAAAAAATTGCCACATCAGCATTCGCAGGCTAGTTGTCCCCAGTCGGCATTCAGGTCAGCACCGACCGGCCAATTTTGGCTGGATGGACTGAATTAGCACAATTTTAAAAAGTTTAGGACTAAATTGGCCAAAAAGAAAAGTTTAGGATTGAATTGGCACAATTGTAATGGGTTTATGACTTTTTTTGGTAATTCTCCCCTTTAGAATAAGAATAAGAATAGGAAAGTTTTGTCAACTTCAAAACTTGATAGGAGTTTTCTCAACAATTTCCCCCTTTTTTATGGTGACAAAACTTTCTTGCAGATTTAATTATTATATGAAAATTATATTCTGCAAAACAACACTTTAGTAGCACATGATATTTGATAGAGAAAATAGATAGTAAACATAATACACACATAGTCTGCATCCACAAAACACATCAATTAACAGTCTGCAAAATACACCAAAAAAAATTAAACACAATTACAAGTCAAAGATAAGATTCAATCTGCATAGTCTCTCCCCTTTTTTGTCATCAGCAAAAAGAGAAAACCAGTGAAGCATAAAAAGAGGTTGGGTTGAAAAAGGATGAGGGTTGTTTGGGAACACGAACAAGTCGGAAATCCTCCAAGGTCTGCACAGTCTCTTCAAGATTAGTCAGGCACTGATGATAAACAGTCTCAACTTTTGCCAAATTCTGCGAAGCCTGCTGATTCAAAGTCTGGAATTGATCATCAAGAGATTTTACCTTGCCTGTAAAAAACTCTAAGGTAGTACCAAGAGCAGCATGCAACTTCTGAATTTCAAACTCCATTGCATATTGCTATGCCTTAATCTCCAAGAGGAGTTCTACTATCTGAGGATAGTTTGATTCTGGTTTTGTTTGGGCACTAGCTTTAATGAATTGTACTGGTGGAGTATCCAAAAGTGAAGGAACATCGACTTGAATGTGTGAAGTTCTTTGCTCCCCCTGAACATTAGCTTCTTTGTGTAGACCCTCAAGTGAGACTTCAAAGAAATGAGATGCAAAAATGTATTTAGCATTTGCAAGAGATCAACTGATGCCATCACTAGCAGTTGGTTCGGTAAGAGGAGTTTTCTCACCTACACCCCCTATCTTAATAGCTTCAATCTGAGAAGTAACTTATCCTTCTTGAACCCCTTCTTTTCCAGCATGGGTTTATCTTTCAGTTCCTATCTCCTCAACATCTTGGGCATCAATTTCCCTTGTATCTTCTCCTTTCTTGTCAATCTCCTCATGTTCTTTGTTCACATTGGCATCCCCTTTTGAGTCATCATCCTCATTCTCTTTCACTTCAGTTTCTTCACCATCACTCTCTTCTTCTGGTTCTTTCTCACTTTCATCCTCTTCTTCTTAGTCAAAATTAGCAAAACCTTGAAGATCACGCAAGGCAATAGTAGAGATGGTCTCATCATCATCTTCCTCTTCTTCATCTTGGAGAAGAATAGGACGAATCCTCTTTGGTGTTTTTGAGACCATACTTTTCCCTTTGCGTTTCTTCTCGGCAGTAGATTCT
The DNA here is from genome assembly GCA_014182375.1 of Eucalyptus virginea. Classification (NCBI taxonomy): domain Eukaryota; kingdom Viridiplantae; phylum Streptophyta; class Magnoliopsida; order Myrtales; family Myrtaceae; genus Eucalyptus; species Eucalyptus virginea. The sequence goes on along the minus strand of CM024516.1, from coordinate 14,471,197 downwards.
GGCTTGATTTTGCTAATAGATTCTTTCTTCAGAAGAGTCAGAGCTCTAGAGAGATCCTTCAATCGCATCTTTGAAATCATTTTCAATCCAATTTGCATGGAAGCAATGGTTCTGGAGCGAAGCTGAGATGGCGGTTGAATATGAAAGTGTCTGAAGAGTCTGGTTACCAATGCAGTGTATGGTAGTTGTCCTTTCCCTTTCTTAGGATTCTATACATGTGTAGTATGATTGTGTGAGGGAGTGAAAAGGCAACACCATTATAGATGCCCCACATCATCTTTGCTTGGAATCTGGAAACATCAGTCTTTAAAATAGTCTTGAGTTTGATGCGGTTGATGACTATCTTGTGCAGCAAGTTATTGGAAGCAGACATCCGAGAATAAGTAATAGTCCCCCTAGCAATCTTGTCCCTTACTAGAAACTTAGTGACCTACTTGTTAGACACATTAATGAGCAGGTGTCACGCCCCGAACCCTGGGCGCGCACACACCCCTCGGCGATCGACTAAAATTTGCGACGTTCCCAGGACACATCGCCGACCCAATCGATTATGCACATGTGGAAGCGAATTAACTAATCCCCTGACAACAACAGACATGGGATAGAAAAGCAGGACAACCAATTCACAAAAGCCACACTTTATGAACACAACGAGTTTACACACAAAGGCCAACTCTAAGATCTATGGACAGGAGGTCTATCTCAAAAAGAAACCTCTAGGTCACTCATGCTCTTGACCCTTCCACCTCAAGCTCCGAGTTCTTCACACTAGGGACCTGAAAATGGTAACCCACGACGGAGTGAGATATAAATCCCAGCGAGTTCACTCTCTAAACCCCGATTTGGAAGATAATACACCTAGAGGCAACCTACACACATAACCAATGAGACTCACCTCGCCTCAGTTCCCTCCTACACATCAGTACGGTTCATAAAACATATGCATATAATCAATGCACTCATCAATTGAAACATCTCATTATTAAACCAATCAAACACATAAGTCCCGATTATAAGGCCAAATCATTATGACATGTCCCATTCCGTGCCACATAATTTCGTCCCATAATCAGGCTCGGGTAACTCATATCGGTGGTTCAATCCACATCCGATATTCACTCTTAAAAATCAAACTCAACATCCCAACTCAAAATTCTAACTCCACCTTCCAACTCAATACTCAAATTCAAACCCAAACTCCAACTTAGTATTAGACTCAAGCTTCTAGAGATGCCCCCTCCCACGAAGTTCCGATATTGTGTGGCACTTAGTCCCTGACCATAATAAGCAATAGTTCAAGTTACTAGAGGTGGCTCCCACGTAGTCACGCTATCGTGTAGCACTTAGTTCTCGACTATCATAAGCAATAGCTTAAGTCCACTGAATTGGACTAATCCATTATTAAAGGTACTAATCTCACTAATTAGATTAACATTAATCAATCCTAAGGCTAATCTAACCATTCTAGATTAGCACTAATCCATCTAAGGCTAATCTAATAAACCTTTAAGTATAATTAACCTCCTAAGCAAGGTTTAGTGAGTAAACTCGCTGGTTTAGCGGGCCGATGATTCCACGGCGATGGCGACACGGAGGCGAGCGACAAACAAGCTTGCGGTGACACTAACAGAGGTCCGGACGGGCTCGGAAAATAGCTCGCAAGTTGCAGCTCTTGCTGAAACTTTGGCTTTTGTTCTTGGGATGCAAGGACTGGTCGAAGGGGTTGCTTGCACGGGAAAGGGGCATGGCGGGACGGCGGTGGTAGCGGCGGACCAGGCGGTGGCTCCGGCTGGTTGGACGGCGACGTATGGTGGCTGTACAATGGTGGAGAGCTCGTGGGGACGCGCGGCTTGCATGGGACGAGCGAACGACGACGGGCGACCGGTGGGCTCGGACGGTAGTGACGGCGCACAGATGGGCGGCAAGGGGCTTCGGCAGTTGTTGCTGGCTCTTGGCTGGCTTCCTCTAGTTTTTGAGCTCTCAAAGCACACAAGAATGGAGAAAGTGAAGCCAAGGAAGAAGAAGAAGCCAGCTGCTGAAGGGGGGACTCCAAATGGCCTCCAAGTCTTCAATACATATCCATTTTACTCATCACACATGCCCCACTAGCCAAGGCTGTCATCCTTAGCCAATTTGCAGCACCCAAGCTTCCTTAGCAAGCCATCTAAGTGGTCCAAAAGTGGCTGCCCCTTGGTCCTATGAATTTTGGACATATGCTCTTCAATTCATTAAATTTCAACTCCAATTAAGCTCAATTTGGCCCCCATAAAATCAGCCAAGGTGCCCACATCACAATCAACATTTTTCCTTGCCAATTAGTCTAACCTGAATTCCAAAAGTGCAATAAAAAATAACCCTCTAATTTTCTCGGTCCAAAATAACCTTTGATTTTTCACCAAAATCTCGGGTTTGCAGAAAAATCTTCGGAGGATGAGTTGACATTCCTAAAATAAATCGTGACATGACAAAACTTTCAATTTTTGAAATCGGGTTTAAATTCGCGGTTAATTTTAACTGAGCGCGATTTTAGTGTGACATAACCTATCGGGAAACTTTTAGGAATTTTTGGTGCAATTGACCCGTGGTCGATTATTTTTGAGTCACATTGTGCATCTTCGACTCATTGGTGACTCTCAGTTGTCGTAAAAATCCCGAGGTTTCAAATACGGGGTTAGGGTACAGAAATGACAGAAGAATCAGTTTAGTGCCGTTTGATGAGAATTTTGCAATTAGGTGGAATCACCCACACTTTGATCACATACCTTAGTGGAATCGACCTATCTCTGATCTCTTATTGATTTTGACAGTGCCGTATTGACCCTTGCAGATTAGCACGGTCGAGCAGTCGATTTCTGGTCGAATTCTCAAGTCTATTGCGTTAAAATCTCTTAACGGCTTTACTAGATAGACTAGTTATCTCGTGAATGATCAGTTCAGAGAAAAAGGCTATAGGCGCGTCGATGAAAAGCCCAACTCATTCAATTGAAAACATAATCAGAAATTCGAGATGTCACAACTCTTTCCCTCTTATAAAAATTTCTTCCTCGAAATTTAAACCATTACAAATCTTTAAACAAAAAAGGTGGGGGTATTGTTGTCTCATTGAGTCTTCACTCTCCGAGGTTGCTCCTTCTGTTCCGTGGTGTTGCTAGACCACTTTGACTAACGGGATGGTCTTGGTGCGCAGAATCTGTTGCTTCCGATCCACAATCTGAACTGGTCTCTCCACATATGACACTCTGTCGTCCACATCCAATTCTTCCAAATTCAGCACGTGGGTCGGATCAGGCTCATACTTTTTCAACATCGACACGTGGAAGACATCATGCACTTGCGCCAGTCTTGGCGGTAATGCAAGATGATGCGCTAGAGTCCCTATCCTTTTTAGAATCTCAAAGGGACCTACGTACCTCAGACTTAGCTTCCCTTTCTTGCTGAAGCGTGAAGTACCCCTCAATGGTGACACCTTTAGAAAGACATGCTCACCAACTTGAAATTCCAAAGATCTTCGATGCTTATCTATGTAACTTTTCTGGTGGCTCTGAGCGGTCTTTAATCTATCCCTGATAACTGCAACTGCATCCATGGACTGCTGGACTAACTCTGGGCCAGTGATATTCCGTTCTCTGACCTCATCCCAACAAATTGGCATTCTGCACGCTTTGCCATACAATGATTCAAAAGGCGCCATCTGAACACTCTGCTGGTAGTTGTTGTAGGCAAACTCGACGAGATAAAGCCGTTCCTCCTAGCTTCCTTTGAAATCTAGCTCACACGCTCTCAACATGTCCTCGAGAGTTTGAATCGTCCTTTCAGACTGGCCATCTGTTTGCGGATGGTAAGCCGTACTAAATTGCAGCTTCGTTCCCAAGGCGATCTGCAAGCTTTTCCAAAAGGCAGCCGTAAATCTCGGGTCTCTATCAGATGTAATTGTTACCGACACTCCATGCAGACGAACAATCTGAGGCACATACAATTCTACATATCTGTCCAAAGTAAGGTCCTTTTGTACGGCGATAAAGTGAGCTAACTTCGTCAGTCTGTCGACCACTACCCAAATGGAATTATTACCCCTCTGACTTCTTGTAAGCCCATCACAAAATCCATTGTGATGTGTTCCCTCTTCCATTCGAGAATCTCGAAAGGTTGCAGAAGTCCTCCCAGCTTACAATGCTGTGCCTTCACTTGCTAACACATCAGGCACTTGGCGACATGCTTGGCGATGTCTACCTTCATACTGGTCCACCGATCGTGTTGACGCAGATTTTGACAGATCTTCGTACTGTCTGGATGAATACTGTAACTACTACTGTGAGCTTTTGACAAAATCTCTTCCTTAAGCTCCGCATCGTTAGGTACACACAGTCATTCACGAAACTTTAGTGTTCCGTCTTTAGAAATCTGAAAATCAGCATTTCTCTTTTCGATATCCTCTTGTAGGATCTTCTAAATCTCTGGGTTTGTTAACTGAAGTGTCTTAATTCTGATCTACACTTCCAATTCAATTCTGAGGGTGGCCATAAGATTTGAAGGGTGGTTTACCTCAAATTTGAAAACTGAATCTCGAGGTCTCTCGAGTAAGACCCACTCTTTAATCACCATCTACGCAATCGAAGACTTTCGACTCAATGCATCTGCGACCTTATTAACCTTTTCGGGATGACACAGGATGTTGCAATCATGATTCTTGAGAAATTCTATCCAACGACTGTCTCATGTTCAACTCCTTCTGAGAGAAGAAGTACTTGAAACTCTGATGGTCTGAAAAGATTTGAAACCCCTCTCCACACAAGTACTGTCTATAAATCTTCAAAGCAAAGATAATCGCCGCAAGTTCTAAGTCATGCGTCGGGTAATTCAACTCATGAGGTCTCAACTGACGGGACGCGCATGCAACAACTCTGCCATGCTGCATTAACACGCAACCTAGTCCTCTAAACGACGCATTACTGTAGATCTCGTATCCTCCAGGATCGGATGGAATTGTCAGCACCGGTGTGGTAGTTAGCTCCTGCTTAAGCTCTTGAAAACTACGCTTACACCTATCCGCCCATACACACTTCTCTTCCTTCTTCAGCAATCGTGTCATTAGTGTGGCTATTGCTAAAAATCCTCCCACGAACCGTCTGTAGTAACCTGCTAATCCCAAAAAGCTTCTGATCTCTATCACTATCGTCGATCTTGACCAGTTGATCACGGCTTCAATCTTGGTCGGGTCCACGGAGATTCCTTCACTTAAAATCACATGACCTAGGAATGCCACACGAGTCAACCAAAACTCGTACTTACTAAACTTAGCGTACAATGCATGATCTCGCAAAGTCTGAAGTACTGTCTTCAATTGTCTTTCATGTTCCTCAACTGTTGTATCCACGATAGTTGCCAAATAACCTTGGCAACCCTCTTCTAACAAACGGGTTGCCTAAAGTGACGAGATTAAAGGAATTGAGGGTCCTCCTCGACTTTCTATAAATTCGAACTTTCATCCGTCAACGGGTCAAACAATATTATATTACGGCAACAATTCATTACAACAAAAAGCTCCTCGAGCCAAACCTTTTCATATATGATATCAAAGTTATACATATGCAAAATCGTCAAGTACAACTCTAGTCAGCGATTCTCCTTTCTATGACTTCATTACAACAACTGAGGTTCTATAAGCTTAACCAAAATTCCGTTGCGCCACTCTGATAAAATTGTTTTGGAAACATTGCTCTTCCTATCTAGTGCACAACTCAATTCATCCCTGTCCCCTTCGCCATCCTAGTGGCGTCCTATCTGCGGTAATGGTGCCTGTGCTCCCCTGGACCTATGTAGATAGTCCTTCACTAGTGGTCGTGCTAGTTACATTCGTAGCACGCTCCCGTTATACCAGGAAACTGGGTTGATCCATGTGTTGGAGAAATCGCTCTAGAAGATTTTGAAGCTGACAAAACGTTTTCATCAGTCTAGTCTGGATATTTGCGTCTGAAGACTTTCTGATCACCAGACTCAGTACTCCAGACTCAGTACTCCAGACTCAGAATTCAAGACTCAAGACTTAAAGACTCAAAATTATTCTCATTGATCTCTATCGATCCAAAGTGTCGAAGGAAATCCAAATCTGAAGATTATGGTTAAGGATTTTATCTTGATCTCTGGAGAAGATTCTTTTGCTGGATAAGTATAACGGATTCTTTAATTCGTATCTAGATCAAATTGAAGATCCGATGATCGACGAAGTATTCTTGGAAGGTTCTATTCATGGAAACCAAGATCCTGATTGTATGGGCGAACGAGATTGATGGGCTATCATCGATTCCTTTTTAGCTCGAATGATCTTCTTGATTGATTCCGTCCAACGGGCGATTGGAGGAATTCCTTTGGTAAGTGCCAACGGGTATGATGGCATAAAGGAGTATAAAAGAAGACGTTCTAGTTGTTTTAGAAGTGTGATCGATAGAGAAATTCCGTAGTCTCGAAACGCCTTGATTATTAGTCGATACGATCGAGCAAAATTGTATACAGAGAGTGTCTATACTTGGTGATACCTTGAGTGAGTGTGGTAGTTCATCTACACCCAAAATCAAGGAAGATCAACGCCGTAACATCTCTTTGTTCATAGTGGAATCCAGCCGATTGGCCGTCGGTGCGAAAGAGTGGACGTAGGCTTGAATCAAGCCGAACCACTATAAACCGCGTGTCCAATTCTCTCTTTCATTCACCGAGTCTTACGATTGATTTTTTATTTGTTGCAATTACTTAACTGTCTAAGTATTGTGCGTCTATCAAAGAAAAATCGATTATATACCTATTCACCCCCCTCTAGGTACTAGCACTAGCTATATCAATTGGTATCAGAGCTCGTGTTCTTACTTTATTTGAAGTGTTTTACTTCAGAGTAAAAGATCCATGGCTAGTATGCTTTGGCACCGGGGCTAATGGAAGAGCAAAGCAATACCGAGACCTCCCTACTTTGATGGAAAGGATTACAACATCTGGAAGAACAAGATGAAAGCCTTTCGCGATCAAAGGATCCTCGGAATGGGACGTTGTGGAAAAGGGATCACTCCTACCGCTGCACCGCTTTACGAAAGAGGAAAAGAAACAATTGAGACCAGTGGAATGACTCAAGAAGAACTGAATAAGAGACAAGCACTCGATGCAAAAGCAATTTACTCTTTATATTGTGCTTTGTCACCAACTGAATATAACAGAATATCTTCTTGTGTTACAAAAAAGAAGTATGGGACGATTACACATCACCTATGAAGGAACAGGTCAGTGAAGGAGACCAGAATCAACATTCTCCTTGGTCAATATGAATCCTTCAAAATGAAACCAGAGAACCTATAACGACATGTTTAGTCGTTTCTACGATATTGTCAATGGTCTTGAGAACCAAGGACAAAAGATCTCTGATCCCATGAAAGTGAACAAGCTACTGCGTGGACTCTCAAAGGATTGGAATCATATCAAGACTTCAATAAGAGAGACGCAAAGAATTATGCCACTATCTGTCGATGAGTTGATTGGAACTCTTTAGTCTTATGAAGTGGAACGAATCAATGAAGACGAAGATTCAAGAGGTAAGAAATCCATTGCATTAAAATCAAATGATGATTCTGATGATGCAGATTCTGAAGATGATTTGGACGACGAGGAGCTTGCTCTTATGATAAGAAGGTTCAGAAAACTGAATAGAAAAGGAAGAAGATTCAACTCCAAGAAACAAAATTTTCAAAGACAGCAATCCAAGTCTGTTGATGATGAGGAACCGAACAAAGATGTAGTTTGTTTCGAAAGTAAGAAAAAGGACACATAAGACCCAACTGTCCTCTTAAGAAGAAGAAAGGAAAAGCTGAAAAGTTTCGAAAAGCACTCAAAGCCGAAACTTGGAGTGATACGAGTGTGAAGAAAGTGAGGATGAATTTGCCAATCAGTGTTCGATGGCACAATCGGACTCGGACTCGGATCTGGATCGACTCGAAAGTGAATTTGAGGTAAGTGATTTTAAAATTCCTGTCAAAGTCTCTAAATATATTGATGAACTTTGTTTTAATCTTAAGACTTCTCTCAAAAAGAGTTTCCGAACTAAAAAGGGAAAACTTAGCTTTAAAACAAAAAGAAAACATTTTAGAAGAAAGAATCAAAAGTTTAGATTTGAATGTTTCGACTCTTAAAGAAAAAGAAGATAATCTTTTAAAAGAAAATACTTTTCTAAAAAAACTGACTTATCAAATATTTCAAGGAAATTTTCTATAGGATCTGAAAAACTTGAAAAAGTTCTTTCGGTTCAAAGACCTTACTTCAATAAGTCTGGTCTAGGTATGACAGCCGAAACAATTCCCTTGATTGATTTTCCTAAAGTAAAAGAAAGAATTAAGAAGAGACCATCGAAAGAGGCTTACAAAAATCATTTCAAGAAAGTTTTTGTAAAATCTGTAGGTCGAAATGCTCTAAGATGTTCAAAGTGTAACAGTCAGGATCACTTTGAAAAGGATTGTCCTATGATTTGGAAGCCTGTCAAGAAAGCATGGCCTTATAATGATTATTCTACTAACACCAAAGGACCCAAGAAAATTTGGGTACCAAAGAAAGTTTGAGACTCTTTTTTAAAATGCAGGTCTCCGTCAAGAAAAAGGTAAAATGGTATCTTGACAGCGGATGTTCAAGACACATGACGGGAGACTCAAATTGCTTCATAAAGCTTATTCAAGTGAATGGAGGAAAAGTTTCATTTGGAGGAAGCAGCAAAGGAAATATTGTGGGATTTGGAACTGTCAAAATTGGAAATCTCACAATAAACAATGTTTCTCTAGTAGAAGGACTCAATTATAATCTTCTCAGCATCAGTCAACTATGTGATACTGGATTCAAGATTTTCTTCCAAGAAGGAACATGTTCTGGAATTAGCAAAGATTCTACTCAGTCTTTCAAAGGTCGAAGACATGGAAATATCTACCTCCTAGACGTAAAACCAAATGATTCGCATTGCTTAATCTCAATTCAAGACGAAGCAAGCTTATGGCATAGAAAGCTCGGTCATGTCAACATGAAGCAATTGGCCAAAATCTCATCAGAACAGCTTGTTCGAGGTCTACCAAAATTATCATATCAAAAGACCAATCTATGCACTCCATGCATTCTGGGAAAACAGGTAAGAAATTCATTCAAACCAATAAATCATGTTTCTACTAATCATGTACTACAGCTGCTGCATATGGATCTATTCGGACCAACCAGAACCCAGAGTATTGGAGGTAAGAAATATTGCCTAGTAATAGTAGATGATTATTCCCGTTTTACTTGGGTATATTTTCTAGCAAATAAGTCAGAAACATTTTCGTATTTTGAAAAATTTGCTAAAAAGATTCAAAATGAAATTGGATGTGTTATATCAAGTATAAGAACAGATCATGGAAGTGAATTTGAAAATCAAAATTTTACAAAATTTTGTGATAATTCTGGATTTAAACATGTATTCTCTTCTCCATATACTCCTCAGCAAAATGGAGTTGTGGAAAGGAAGAATCGATCTCTTCAAGAAATGGCTAGAACTCTGTTAATTGAAAGTAAAATTTCTTCTCGATTTTGGGCTGAAGCTGTTTTAACAGCATGCTATATAATCAATAGAGTCTTTCTAAGACCTATTCTGGAGAAAACCCCTTATGAATTACTCAAAGGAAAGAAGCCTATTGTTTCATACTTTCATGTTTTCGGATGCAAATGTTTTATATTGAAAAATGCAAAAGATCAAGTTGGTAAGTTCGAAGAAAGATCGGATGAAGGCATCTTCCTTGGATATTCTACATCAAGCAAAGCCTACGAGTCTATAATAAAAAGAGCCGATCTGTGGAGGAGTCAATGAATGTCAAATTCCAAGACTCTACGCAAGATGAATCCGATCGGACTCGGCATGAAGAGTCCGAACACGCTCCCGACTCTCAAAAGATTACAACCCAAGAAACTTCTCGGACTCGGAAGATCGGCATCAAGCTACTCATGAAGACTCGAGATAAAGAAAGAGATCTTCAACCAGTCAAATCAACCAAGAATTGGAAGCATAAATCCAGTCATCCTAAAGATCTCATTATCGGAGAAATTAATGAAGGAATTCGCACCGAGATCCAAAAGGCGTGAAGAGTCTAGTGCCGTAGCTCTTATTTCTGAAATTGAACCAAAAAGCATAGAAGAAGCTCTATCGATGAAAGCTGGATTGAAGCCATGCAAGAAGAGCTCAGACAATTCAACATTAATGACGTCTGGGAGCTGACATCCAAACCAAAAGGTAAAACTGTTATCGGAACCAAATGGGTATTCAGAAACAAGATGAATGAAAATGGAAAAGTCGTACGAAACAAAGCAAGACTCGTGGCAAAAGGATATACGCAAGAAGAATGAATAGACTATGATGAGACTTACGCTCCTGTGGCAAGGTTAGAAGCTATTCGTCTATTACTTGCGTTTGCTTGTTATAAAAATTTCAGGTTATTCCAAATGGACGTCAAAAGCGCTTTTCTAAATGGATTTATCCATGAGGAAGTATACGTGGAACAACCTCCAGGGTTTGAAGACATAAAGAAGCCGGACTCGCCTTGGACGAAAAAGGCTCTGTATGGTTTAAAGCGGGCACCTCGAGCTTGGTACGACAGGCTAAGTAAGTTCTTCTTAAAGAATGGTTTTGCCAAAGGTAAAGTTGATACTACTTTATTTATTAAAAAGGAAAACAAAAGCTTTTTACTTGTTCAAATATATGTTGATGACATCATATTTGGATCCCCTAATGAAAGTCTCAGTGCAAGAAATTTTCAAAGTCTATGACGGATGAATTTGAAATGAGCATGATGGGAGAATTAACATTCTTTCTTGGTCTTCAAGTAAAGCAATTGAAGGAAGGAACTTTCATTTGTCAAGAAAAATATGCTAAAGATCTTGTCAAAAGATTTGGATTAGAAAATTGCAAAAAGACTGATATACCAATGTCAAGTTCGTTGAAAATAGACAAAGATGAAGAAGGGAAGAAAGTTGATCAAAAGCATGTACGAAGCATCATCGGTTCACTTCTTTATCTTACTGCCTCTAGACTTGACATTTTGTTGAGTGTTTGCATCTGTGCTAGGTTTCAATCAGATCCTAGAGAATCTCATCTCAAGTCTGCTAAACGTGTTATTAAATACGTTGCCTCGTCTTCAAGCATCGGTCTATGGTATCCTAAGGAGGGAGACTTCAATCTTCTGGGATATTCAGACGCCGACTTTGGCCGGTTGCGAGTCGATAGAAAAAGTACTTTAGGAACCTGCCGGTTGCTTGGAAGCGGGGACGGTGTCTTGGTTTTCAAGGAAACGAGCAACCGTAGCTCTCTCTACAACGAAGCGAGTATGTAGCTCTTGGAAGTTGCTGTTCGCAAATTCTATGGATAAAACAACGATTACAAGACTTTGGGATTGAAGACTCATGCACGAAATCGAGATGTGACAACACCGCGCAATCAATCTCACCAAAAATCCAATCCTTCATTCAAGAGCAAAGCATATAGAGATTCGACATCATTTTATTAGAGATCATATTCAAAATGGAGAAATCTCTATTCAATTTGTTGATTCGAAAAGTCAACTAGCGGATATATTCACAAAGCCATTGGAGAAAAATCAATTCGATTTCATCCGTACCAGACTCAACATTTTGAAGCTTGAAGAAGTTAAAGTCTGAAGAATCTACATCAATCAGACTCTATCCTTCAGACTCTGAATTCTCAGACTCAGACCTTCATTGTATAGACTGTAAGTTATTTCTTAATCTCGAAAAGGTACGATTATTCATTCAGTTATATTTGATTGATACAATCTTTAATTTTCGTAAACATGCCTTTTCAAAAAGGGATAATCTCTTTTAAAATGGCAGTTATTATTTTTTTAAGAAAGACGACTGTTCACTTTCCTTCGTATCGATTGATTTTTTCTTTTCAAAACTGAGTTATATATATACAGTTTTCTCCTTTTACTCGATTCTCAAAACCCTAAAAGACATTCTCCTCTCAACCCTGTTTTCTACTTCGTATTCATACTCGAGAAAGTTGTCGTTTTTCCTTGGGAAAGCAAGTGAAGGAATCTTCCATTGACAAGAAAAGATGTCTTCTTCGAGAAAGTCATCAAGGATCGCAAGCAGGGGTCCACAGAGAATGAAGGAGGGACCGACGCACTTCGATCTCACCGAGGAAGATGATTTGTCAAGACAGCAACAAAGTCCTGTTCCTTCTCCACCTCATCACTCTCCTTCTACCCCACAAGGTGCGGGTCATCATCAGGAGGAAGTCATTCTAGAGGACGTTGAACCTGTGAGAGCACAAAGACCCTCATTTATTTACATGCTCTATCGTGCGTTAAAAGCTTCTGGTTCTCCTCTGAATTATATAGATGCCTTCCTTAGAGAAAAGAATTATGGAAATGAGTACAGATTTTTGAAGCGAATGGAGGAGTTGGGAATTGCTCCCAAAGGTAAGGCTGAAGAGTCACTTGCGAACATTCCAAGTGACCCTCGTGTTTCTGGACCGATTCCCAATGAGGGGAACGAAGACGATAAAATGTTTAGTGATTTCCAACCGAGAATGGGCATTGCTGCAAAGGTGAAGGGAAAGAAGATGGAGTTGTTTAGATCGAATGAACAGGAGAAGCTGTTCTTCAGTCTGTTGAAACGAGGGGTGATAAACCCCAGGAGTGTTGATTTTGATTTCCTGGATGCAATTAATGTGAACTTAAGGGAAAAGTTCGAACTGCTTCAACTTGAGCAGTTTTGCACCGATACTACTGATGGTTATGCACACCTGACTGTATATTTCTATTCAAATCTAAGTTTTCTTGATGCAAATAGAATATCATTCAGTGTTCGAGATCAGGATTATGTGATTGATGTGGACATGCTGGCGGACATAATCGGTGTTGAACGAGGACGTTATCAACCAATCAAAGTCTCGATTGCTCGTGCTACTCTGGATCTTGTCAAAAACAGAGATACAGAGGCGAAGATTACCTACTCGAAGATGAGTGCTATCAATATTGTGCTGCACAAAATTGTGATTAATTGCATCAGGCCAAAGTCTACATCAAAGACTGATGTATCCAATTCGGAAGCCAAATTGATGTATGCAATCAACTCAGGGAAGAAGTTCTCTCTGCCTCATACTATTCTCTTCCATATGTACAGAGCAATGTCGAAGAACAAGGGACAATTGCCTTATCCAAATCTTGTGACTAAGATCTTCAGACATATGAATATTGAACTGCCACACACTCTCTGTGTTCGACCGTGCGACAAAATGGTGGTAGGTTTAAATATGTTGACGAAGATGCGTCTGAAAGAACTTAGCAAGGAAATGGCAAAGTTCAAGGTAAAAACTCCGCTCTCTTCTGCATCAAAGAGAAAAGGGAAGGAGCCCATTGATGCTCCATCCAAAAAGAGAAGAGCTCTTATCTTGGAGGATGAAGAAGAAGATGAAGATCTTTCTATTCCTGCACTGATAAGGACTAGACGTTCTGTACCTCGATCAACGGAACTTCAGTCGAAGCAAAGAGAAGAAGAAGAGCAGCAAGCAAAGGAGAAAGAAGATGAAGGAAAAGAAGAGCAGAGAGAGGAAGCAAAAGAAGCTGAAGAAGAAGGAGAAGAAGAGCAAGAAAAGTCTGCTGATGAATCTGAAGAAAAGGAAACGGAAGAGCATGATCATCACTCCACCCATCTTGATGTCTTAGAGACAGGGGGAGTTGGCGAGCAAGACTTTAATGTCTTAGAGTCAGGGGGAGTTGGAGAGCAAGAAAAATCCTCACCTCATGCTGCTCCAGAAGAATTTCAGGCTTCTCAATTGCCTGAAGAAGATCATGATACATCATCAAATCTGCAAGGTTTTACAGAAGCACCATCGTCTGCATTCACTCCATCTGAGAAAGTAAATGTTAGTACGCAGACAGATAATTCAGCAGATTTTCATCGTATTCTTGATATTCTTCTGGAAATGCGGGGCCAAATTTATGCTCTGGACTATGAAATTCAAGCTATCAAGAATGCTGGACAAGCATCTTCAGTTACCCTGGAAGACAGAATGAAAGACCTCGCTCTGCAGATTCAAGCCAATGCCAAAGGAGAGGAGGTAGCTCAATTAAGGGAAGACTTGAAGAGGCTCGAAGGCATAGTTCAGTCCATGGGAGACTTCCAGATCGTGCGCATTCCCAAGCAGACATGACTCTTTTCTCACCTTTTTATTGATGACAAAAAGGGGGAGAAGAAATTTGAACCAAACTTTTTCAAACCTTGATTTTAAATTTGTGTTTGTGGTTGTGAGTTTTTTTTTTAACTTGAATATGGACTGAATTTAGCTGTGGCTGAATTTAGCTGTGGATTGTGATGCTTGACTATTGACATTTATATCAAGTGGTGTTATATGGTATTACTCATGAGTCTAACCAATTTTCTGTGGATGCAGAGTCTGGTTGTTTTATTAATCTATATGAGATAGCCATATTGCTTGAGAAATGTTTTTGCAGGTCAAGGTTGTTCAAATCTACAGGAAAAGTTTTGTCATCATCAAAAAGGGGGAGATTGTTGGAGAAATCGCTCTAGAAGATTTTGAAGCTGACAAAACGTTTTCATCAGTCTAGTCTGGATATTTGCGTCTGAAGACTTTCTGATCACCAGACTCAGTACTCCAGACTCAGTACTCTAGACTCAGAATTCAAGACTCAAGACTTAAAGACTCAAAATTATTCTCATTGACAGTCTATCTGATCCAGTGTCGAAGGAAATCCAAATCTGAAGATTATGGTTAAGGATTTTATCTTGATCTCTGGAGAAGATTCTTTTGCTGGATAAGTATAACGGATTCTTTAATTCGTATCTAGATCAAATTGAAGATCCGATGATCGACGAAGTATTCTTGGAAGGTTCTATTCATGGAAACCAAGATCCTGATTGTATGGGCGAACAGGATTGATGGGCTATCATCAGATTCCTTTTTTAGCTCGAATGATCTTCTTGATTGATTCCGTCCAACGGGCAGATTGGAGGAATTCCTTTGGTAAGTGCCAACGGGTATGATGGCATAAAGGAGTATAAAAAGAAGACGTTCTAGTTGTTTTAGAAGTGTGATCGATAGAGAAATTCCAGAGTCTGAAACGCCTTGATTATTAGTCGATACAGTCTGAGCAAAATTGTATACAGAGAGTGTCTATACTTGGTGATACCTTGAGTGAGTGTGGTAGTTCATCTACACCCAGAAATCAAGGAAGATCAACGCTGTAACATCTCTTTGTTCATAGTGGAATCCAGCTGATTGGCTGTCAGTGCAGAAGAGTGGACGTAGGCTTGAATCAAGCCGAACCACTATAAACCGCGTGTCCAATTCTCTCTTTCATTCACTGAGTCTTACGATTGATTTTTTATTTGTTGCAATTACTTAACTGTCTAAGTATTGTGCGTCTATCAAAGAAAAATCGATTATATACCTATTCACCCCCCCTCTAGGTACTAGCACTAGCTATATCACCATGCTTCCTCCTACAAACTCGACACCCATCTGGTGAAACTTCTGCCTCT
Source organism: Eucalyptus virginea (assembly GCA_014182375.1). Lineage (NCBI taxonomy): Eukaryota > Viridiplantae > Streptophyta > Magnoliopsida > Myrtales > Myrtaceae > Eucalyptus > Eucalyptus virginea. The sequence goes on along the minus strand of CM024516.1, from coordinate 14,455,633 downwards.
TGTTGGGTGACAGCATGCACCCTTACTTGCACCGGGGGCCTGTTCCAAATACCCCATTGTGTGTCCTGCGGCGCACTCTCTCTGTTTTGTTCCATCGGTGGCAGTGGCAGCTGCGATCGTATGGGTTTGTGTGGACAATCCTTGATCAGGTGGCCCTACTGGCCACACCCGTAACAAGCCCTTATCTTTTTAAAACACGGGGCAGACCCATGCCTTTTCCTATGGTACAACACACACCGATTGGGTTAGCTGCTAGCTTCCCGATTCTACTCCTTTGGGTGGGACGACTAGGGTACTTTCCTTTTGTCATTGGCTTTTTTCTAGACTGATTGTTGTCCCTACTATGCACGAACCATAACTCAGATGTAGCGGCTCGTTCCCAGATCACATCTCCAGATTGGACCTCAGCAGGTGTGGTAGCAACGGTGGCTACAGCATTGGCGGCGGCAATGGCAACATCAGCTTGATCCTAAGCTTGCTAGCCCAAATGTCTCTAGTGCCTAAACGATCCTATCGAACCTAGGATCGCTTGGTGCTGTTACACTCTCAGTACCAGCCTGTGGCGGTACTCTAACACTTGTGCTGGCCTAAGCCGATGCTCTTCCTTGAGTACTGACCCTTGTGGCACCCCGAAGCGCCTAAGGTCACCACATATTACCAAAGAAGAACCTTAGTTCCTAGGGAATTATATATATATATATATATATATATTTATATATATAAATATATATATTTATATATATAATGGTTCCAGCGCATCTTATTTGCGGAAGCATAATCAAGTCTTACCAATTCTCCCTCCAACGATCATGATACAATGCACACCACCCTAAACACCATAAGAAAAGATAAAGCCAAGACACTTTTATTTACATATTTTCATGATGGATTTTCTCGAGTCGGTACAACAAAAGGAAGGCCAAGACTCTACACTCGGCCATAACCCCAAAAAGAGACAACTCGACCCACTATGTCGATCATGCAAAATCCTCCATCCATTAGTGTCGGCTACTGTCCAAAAAGTTGCAGCTCCTACTCCTCACGCACGGGTCGTCACACCAATCCCAGTGCATCAGGCGGTGGCGGCGGTAACATCCCCCGCATCACTCCGTCTCGACGAACGTGAACAGATATGAACTCCTGAATGACCGGGCCCTTAGCTAGGCCCACATCATACATCACTAATGCACGAACCCGAATGAACGTCAGACCAGGGATGGTGGGACAGTCGATCTCCACACACTCGACCTCCACGTCCGAAGGAAGGTCGTAAAAGATGCCCCGCGTGACAGCAGGGAGCGGCATCTTTCTAATCTGAAATGTTGGTCCCCGAAGGGGTGAGTACAACCACTTAACAGGTAAAAGATCCAATAAACCACTCAATGCATCACACAATACAATCATAACAATCATAGCATAACACATGTCATTCATGCATCCATGCATAACTTACCTTGAAGCCATGCACATGTCATCATACCCCATACATCCTCATGTAATCATTACCATCATGTCATACATTTACCATCTTACCATAGATGTACACACATCCATGCACTCACCATCATCATGTCATACATGTACCATCATGCCATAAGTGCACATACATCCATGCACTCACCATCATCATGTCATACATGTACCATCATGCCATAGGTGCACATACATCCATGCACTCACCATCATCATGTCACATATACTATCATGCCATAGGTGCACATACATTCATGCATTCATGCATACATGTTACCATACCATGCGTAATTCAATTTCAATTTCCCAATTTTATTCTTTCATTTTGGGCCGCCACATTTCTCTTTCCCAGGACCAATATTTGCATCCCACATTTATCGCTCGCACCCAACCTGGCATCGCGAGGAACCTCTGGTACACACCTCCGTGCATCCGGCATACACACTCTGGGCATCTCGTACCCCAACTGGCATCACGAGGTATCCCCCGGCTCACACCTCCGGGCTTCCGGCACCCCCACATCTCGGGAATCTCGAAACTCCCGAGGACCCTCCGGAATTATGCCACTAGGCCACCGGGCATCCGGCATTTACACTCCCTGGCCGGGCATCCCGACACTCCCAGGGCATCATCGGCTCACACCTCCGGCGGCCTTCTCATTTATCATAGTTCACATTTACAATTATAGCTCAATTTCAACATGGCATGTAATATGATGGCAACAAGATCATTTTCAGCATTTGATTCTTATATGCATTTCCAATCATCATCATATATGCAATAAGATCCAATCACTTATGACAACACAATCCATGGGGTCCATGCAACTTAGAATGATCCATACATCATGACTTTTTGAAATTTACCAAATTCCAGCTTGCACAATTTCGGAAAACATATAAATTAAGTATCCATATGGTCTTCAAAAATTATAAAATCTCAACATGTGATAGTCAAGACACAAAGGTAGCAACTCCATGAAGAACACATGCCCAAAAGAACTTCACACAAAAAGATATAGCTCACACATTACAGCTTGCAAAAATTCGGACACATCAGATTGCGCGGTTCTTGAAATATTTCAATTTAAATACCCGAATGACCTTAAAAAATTATGAACTTTTACCAGGTGATAGTAGAGACCCTAAGGTAGGTTTTTCATGAAGATATCAAGGCCAGATTCGTCCTAGATAATTAACTATGGATGGTCGAAGCCCCTGTTCCTAGGACCGAACAGTCCAGATTTAACTGTCTCCGAAAAATCAAGGTTTCACCAACTTATCTTCCTTCATTTTCTCTGAATTTTTGATATTTTTTACCTCAAGAGGTCAAATACAACTTTCATTAAGGGATCTAGGTGAGATTCTCAAAGGATAGTCACTTTATAGTCCACGAAGTCGCTGGAGTCCAGTACAATACTTCCAGATCTGCCGTCTTCAAAGAAAAATCGTTTCACTAGGCTACACTTGTTTGTTTTACCCCAAATTTGAGTATGTTAGTCTTAAAGATGTTCTCTATAACTTTTGTGAAGAAGTCGAAAGTCTTAAAGATGTTCTCTATAACTTTCGTGAAGAAGTCGAAGTGAAATCCTCAGTAAAAAGTGACATGCAACACACAAAACCACCAAGAGGTCAACAAAACAGTTTCAGATCTAGCGTTTTCGTAGAGGAAGGGTTTTACCCCTCAAAACCCAACCATTTTATCTCAAATTTTAGTATGTTGTACTTTGAGATGTTGTCTACAACTTTGATGAAGAAGTCCAAACCAAAATCCGACTCAAACCCCACATGCAAGCCTCTACAACATTCTGGGTCAGTCGGTATACTTGAAAACAGAATGCTATTTAAAAAACAACACACTCAAAGCTTCGGTTTCTCACACCCTAAACGTTTGAGATTCATCACTATTCAAACACACATGCAAGATACAACATGCAAGAGCAGAATATGGATCCCAACTTGCCTCCAAACCGAGCAAGCACAAGCAACACGGCGGATGACGGACGCACGGAGGGCGACGGACGAGCGGGCTTCTTCCTTCGCGCGACCTCTCCTCCTCTCTATTGGTTTCTCTCAGTAATCTCTCTCTCTCCCTTATGGTCGACAGCCCCCTCTAAACCGGTCACTCCTTCCTTTTATTCCCCCCTCAATACAATCATTAGCCATCATTAGGAGCCACCCAAAATGGCCAATAGGTGAAGCCTCCTTTTTGCCACTTGGCAAATCCCATGCATGATGGGCTTGGAGGTTGGGCCGGCTCCTCCCCCTTGTGGTCGACGGCAGCCTTCTTCATGGGCTTCATGGGCCAAGCCAATTTGGCCCACTTTAGGTCCAATACCCTTGGGCCTAAAGTTCAATCCTAATAAATCCCAATTTCACTTTTAATAATCCATTTTTGATTCTCTCTTTTATAGATTTCAAATTCTCAATTTCATATGGCCATAAATCTTGTAACATTTTAAACTATAGGGATCAAATCTATGAGGTGCATAGCCAAGAACAATTTTTTTTTCTTATCAACTCATCCTATAATATTAATTTTAATAACTCATGAACACAAGATACATAACACTTGGTCTTAAAAGAAGACCAATGGCTAAAGCATAAACCAAAGGTAATTTCATTACCTAATCATAGACTTTAATACATCTAGAGGTTGCCTTGAATTTTGGGATGCCACAACCCTAGTCGGCGTCCTACCCCGAGACACGGATGCAACAGTCCTATGCTCCGAACCGCTCATTCTGCAGACTCTTTATATAACCTGCTTTCCAATTCCAACAGAATTAGAAAACTGAGCGGCCCACACAAAACAATCTACCAACCACCTAATCAATCACATGCATCAGCATAAGGAAAAGGCATTTCCTACTAAATATCCCAAGACCAATCGCACCTTATCACTCCAAACATTGACTAGCTCTGATACCACTTTGGGCAGGAATGTCACGCCCCAAACCCCGGGCGTGCACACACCCCTCGGCAGTCGACTAAAATTTGCGACGTTCCTAAGATGCATCGTTGACCCAATCGATTATGCACATGTGGAAGCGAATTAACTAATCCCCTGACAACAACAGACATGTGATAGAAAAGTAGGACAACCAATTCACAAAAGCCACACTTTATAAACACAACGAGTTTAAACATAGAGGCCAACTCTAAGATCTATGTACAAGAATTCTATCTCAAAAAGAAACCTCTAGGCTACCCATGCTCCTGACCCTTCTGCCTTTAGATCCGGGTTCTTCACACTAGGGATCTAAAAATGGTAACCCACGACGGGGTGAGATATAAATCCCAGCGAGTTCACGCCCTAAACCCCGATTAGGAAAATAATACACCTAGAGGCAGCCTACACACACAACCAATGAGACTCACCTCGCCTCAGTTCCCTCTTGCACATCAGTATAGTTCGTAAAACATATGCATATAATCAATGCACTCATCAATTGAAACATTTCACTATTAAACCAATCAAACACATGAGCCCCAATTATAAGGCCAAATCGTTATGTCTCATTTTGTGCCACACAATTTCATCCCATAATCTGTGGCACCCTTCGACGGCCCCCGAACAGATAGGGTCGCCACAGTTCCCTTACCTTTCACTTTCCCTAATAACACGTCATTCTGATACCATTTCAATTGCAGCGGGTCCATACAACTTGGGGGTTTACATCTTTTGGATTGGTCCCTTGTGCAATTCATATAATGGAAGCATATCCAACAACTCCCTTCCCTATATTTAGAAAACGATGCACACCTACTAAACATTTATAGGTAAAAGCCAAACACTTTTATTTACTTAAACCAGATGGACATCATTCATCGGTACATCAAAATGCCGTAGTCTTCTATACTCGGCTATACTTCAAAAGATGACCGACATCTTCTCCAACAATCGTATACTTAAAATCCATCGATTAGTGTCGGCGTCTAAAAGTTCCTTCCTTTGCTATCCTCCTCCTCGCAATCATATCCAACCACTCGATCCATCTACCAGTGGCAGTGGCAGCAGATGTATCTTATCTAATCTAAAATGTTAGTCCCCAAAAGGGGTGAGTACAACCACTCAGTAGTAAATATCCACTAAACTACACAATGCGTCAAGCAGAACAATCAAGAATAAAACACATATCTTTCATGCATTCAAGCATACCTCACCTTACAGCCATGCATATATCACCATACAACATGCATAAACCACCATGCACTTGTACTCATATCATCAAGCAGCCATGCATACATCATTATGCAACGTGCATATCCCACCATGCACTCATCATTAAATAGCCATGCATATATCACCATGCCATATGTACACATCCATGCGCATGATTCATATCATCCATGCTATCATGTATACATCCCCATGAGATCCATTCAAGCCTTCGTGATCGCATTCTCAATGTCAAATGGCATCAATTTACTTTCATAAGCAGATCATGCATCATGCCATATGCATACACCCATGCAGATGATTCAATTTCAATATTTATCTTTCACAAGGATCTCATCATTTTTCTTTTAGGGACCAATGTTTGCATCCCACAATTTATCGCTTGCACCCAACCTGGCATTGTGAGGAACCTCTGGCACACACCTCCGGGCATCCAGCACCCACACATTCTGGGCATCTCGCATCCCAACTAGCATCACGAGGTATCCCCCCGGCACACACCTCCGGGGCTTCCGGGATTACGTATCGACATACCACCAGGCATTCCCCCTGGAATTACGTACCGTATACCACCGGGCATCTCGAAACTCCCGAGGACCCTCCGGAATTACGCCACTAGGCCACCGGGCATCCGGCCCCCCCACATTCCGGGCATCCCGACACTCTCGGGGCATCGTCGGCTCACACCTCCGACGGTATCCTCATTTATCATAATTCATATTCACATTTATGTCTCAATATCAACATGGCATATGATGTGATGGCAACAAGGTCAATTTCAGGTTTTGATTTTTATATGAAATGCCAAATATCATTACATGTGCAGGAAGATTCAATCACTTAAAAACAATATAATTCATGGGGCAAACTCATGGATTTATTGCTATTATTTTAGAAACGGAATGCGTTCTTTTAATTTACACTTCTTAAAGTTTAGTGATTGGCCCTAAAAATTTCTAAGAATTTAATACATCATAGACAAGCTCTAGAAGCATTTATCTCATGAAAAGCACAACACCACCAGAATTTCATACAAACAGAATGGTCCATGCATTACAGCTTTTGAAATTCGCACAATCCAGTTTGCACAGTTTTAAAAAACATTTTAATTAAATACCCAAATGACCTTCAAAACTTATGAAATTCGAACAAGTGATAGTCAAGACATAAAGGCAGATATTTCATGAATAACACTACACCAAAAGATCCCCATATAGTTCAATACAGACCACGCATCACAGCACTACTAATTCTGTCCGTTCCACTTGCACAGTTTTAGAAACATTTTCGATTAAATACCCCAATGACATTAAAAACTTATGAAATTTGACTACGTGATAGACAAGACCATAAGGTAAATACTTCATGAAGACATCGAAGTCAGATTCATCCTAGGTAGTTAAATATAGGCGGTTAAAACTTCTGTTCCTAGTACCGAAATTTCCAGATCTAACCATCTCCGAAAGACCACGATTTCACCTACCTATTCTTGCTTTTTTTCTCTAAATTTTTGATATGTTCTACCTCAAGAAGTGCACTAGAACTTTCATTAAGAGATCAAGGTGATATTTTCACAAGAAGGTTACTTTACAGACCACGAAACCACTGAAGGTCAGCACAACGAATTCCAGATCTAGTCTCTCCAAAGAAAAATCATTTCACTAAACATTTATTGTTTTTTTTGCCTCAAATTTTAGTATGATATTCTTCAAGGTGTTCTCTACAACTTTCATGAAGAAATCAAAACAAGATTCTGACTAAAAAGTCACATGCAACACACAAACTCAAGGACGGTCGGGCTGGTCTTTCCAGAAACAGCATGCATGACCAACGAATTTCTCCCCATAGCTTCGACCTTTCATCACATCTACCACAACCAATATGCACCATCTTCTACACACACATCATGGCAAGAAAAGGGTAGGTTTTAGGACTCTACTTGCCTCGAATTTAAGCACAAAACAGCGACAAACGGCGGGCAAAGCGGCGAAGGAACGGCGGCAAACGAGTGGCGGTGAACGGACACGGCGAGAGGCGGCCCTTCCTTCCTTTCCCTTGCTGCCCGCATGACTCTCTCTCTCTCTCTTTGGTTTGGTTTCCTCTCAAACTCTCTCTCAGTCTCTCCTGCCTTCGTACGAAACCCCCTCCCCCATTTCTTTGTTTTTTGATAAATCAATAAGTTTAAAATGGACAGATGGCAAAAGAGAAAGGACAGGTGGGATTATGGTGGAAGACAAGTGTTTGCTTTGCATGCTCCTCATTTTGCATGGGGGACATTTGTTCCCAAGAAGGAGACAAGTGTCTCCCTTGCCGAAGACACTTGGAGGAGGCCATTCGGCTCCTCCCCCCCCCCCTTCCATGCGTCGACTACCCCATGGGCTCCATGGGCCGGGCCTCTTGGCCCACTTTAGGCCCAACACACTTTGACCTAAGGTCCAAACTTAAATGGCCCATATTTTTTTTTTGATAATCCATCTTAATCCCACTTATACAAGGTACCAAATTACAAATTTAAATGGTCATAATACTTTGCAACATAGTTTAATAAAATCCAACTTATAAAATTCATGGCCAAAAACATAATTTCCTCATCAAATAAAATCCTTGGTCTCATATGGACATAGGACGCGTTTCCAACAAAATAATTATCCATTTATATAAATACCATATCATTCTTATTCACTTGGCCATAAATCTTGAAATCATAAATCAATAAACTCCTACTTATAAAACACATGGCCATGAGTTATTTTTGGGATGCCACATAATCAAGCATGAGTAACTCATATCGGTGGTTCAATCCACACCCGATATTCACTCTCAAAAATCAAACTCAACATCCCAACTCAAAATTCCGACTCCACCTTCCAACTCAATACTCAAATTCAAACCCAAACTCCAACTCAGTATCAGACTCAAGATTCTAGAGGTGCCCCCTCCCACGAAGTTCCGATATCGTGTGGCACTTAGCTCCTAACCACAATAAGCAATAGCTCAAGTTACTAGAGGTGGCTCCCATGCAGTCACGCTATCGTGTAGCACTTAGTTCCCGACTATCATAAGCAATAGCTTAAGTTACTAAAGGTGGCTCCCACACAGTCTCGCTGTCGTGTAGTACTTAGTTCTCGACTATCATAAGCAATGGTACAGGGTTCTAGAGGTGGCTCATACGAAGTTTTGTTATCGTGCCCACTTAGCCCTTTACCTGCTGACAACCAATCGGTTTTCTCAACCCAACACATCCTCTTTCAATAGTTGCCACATAAAACAATAACAATAAAACCACAATCATGGCACAACCTTTCGCACCTCATCATGCATCACTTCTAAGCATATCACAAAGGAACCACATCACCAAATAGGCATGGTTAAGCAAGCATAGCATCAAGAACAATCACCAAAACTACTTCCGGTCCTAACCGGCAGAAATGGTCCACTCACGCGTCTCCGAGTTTAAGTCCATAAATCTAATCAAATGAGTTTGGAAAATTCCCAAGTTTGAATATGTTGTAAAGGACACATAAATTTTTTTTTTTGATGAAGACACCTTAACCCAGATCTTTCTATATTAAGCCTAGTAAATCGCTCAATCTAGTACAAAAACTATGTCCGTTTCCAGAAAGTCTGTTTTCCAAAATCTGTTTGGTTCGAGATGTAAAACTTGTCCATTTGATATGAAATTTGAGTATGTTAAACTAAAAGATGTGACAAACAACTTTCATGCAGAAACCATTTCGAAATACGAACCCTAAGAGTTGATAAAAATCCCCAGAATCCCAAAAGGTCCCAAATTCCAGCACAGTCTGAGATTCTGTTTGCAAATGACGGAGCTGAAATCTCATACATTTAAATCTCTAAAAATATTGACTAAATATATGTTGTAGATAAAGATGTCCAAAAAATTTCTCAAGAGGAAATTAACTTCAAAATCTTAACACATTTTGATCCACAAAAATGGAAAACGGCGAGGGTCCAGAGATCAGAATTGAAGAAAGTCCACTGAATTGGACTAATCCATCCTCAATGGTACTAATCTCACTAATTAGATTAACACTAATCTATTCTAAGGCTAATCTAACCATTTTAGATTAGCACTAGTTCATATTAAGGCTAATCTAATCAACCCTTAAGCATAATTAACCTCCTAAGCAAGGTTTAGTGAGTAAACTCACTAATTTAGCGGGTTGGTGAGTCAATGGTGTGACATTTGGATTTCGCTGGACCTCGGGAAAATAACAGCCGTCACGGATCGACAAAATTGTTATCAGATTGTGTCATTGGCACCAATTTTGGACACTATCGCATCATCGTCATCATCGGCACCACATTCATCCAACGTTTCATCATCACCCGCCGTTCCGAAACATCGACTTTCGGAAAATTCTGTCCAGGCACGGCCATGCACATGTCCAATGTTAATCCCGAGCGGCATCGCAAATCAACGGAGTTGAAGACCTCGATTCTGTACCACCCCGCCACCACCGTTCCACTCCTTAGGCGGCCTCATCAACGGCCACGTTTTTTTTATTCCCTTGGCCGGTCAACCATGAAGAACTCTTTGACCCATGCAGCCTTGTCGAGCGCCCCTTGCTCATGCAACAACGAAGACTTGAAGACTGTTGATTTGATGGCCATATTCACGTCCATTTGGCCGGTCAAACGATAGAAAGGATGGCTGGCCCATGCAACAAATAAAGACACGCTTGTGCATGGGGAAGGGAAATTGATGGCCAGAGTTTTCGGTGGAAGACACGTCTCTCTTTTGCTAGTCAACGAAAGAAAGGAAAAGTTGACCGAGAAGAACCGCACGGCAGCCACGTTTTCTGCTCACTCAGCAAGCCGAAGAAGCCCATGAAGACACGCATCGATGGTCACCAATTGAAGGAATTGTTGACCGAAGGAGGCAGCCGCGGTTTGCTTCAATCGGCCACGTCTTGCATGCAAGGTGGCGAGCGGTCAACTAAAAGGGGAAATTTTTTGACCGAGGATAAGCCACGCTGATTCGGGCAGCTGAAGACACGCCCTGCATGAAGAAGTCACGCTGGCTCGGCAAAGAGAGAGAGATCCCCATGCAAGGGGCCACGTTCCTCTCCACTCGTCCCTTTTTCTTGCTGCCATCGAATTCTCTTTGTTGACTAGGGAGTCAACAAACTAGCTTTCGAAGTGGAACAGAATAGGAAGCGGACGAGCAAGCCGAGAGAGAGAAACCGAGAGAGAGGGAAAGCGCGAGAGTGAGAGAGGAAGAAAGGGATCGTTCCCTTCGCCCGTGCATGCCACTGCTGCCCCCGTCGCACCGATCCAACTGTTTCGACCGAGCCCGCAGCTGCTGCACCACTGTGCCACCCCCTCGCCGTTGACGTCGCAGGACTTAAGGCAAGTTGATATCCACTAACCTATATCGTGTAGACTATGTCGTTGCTTGATAAATACATTCTGCAACTTAACATTATTGTAGGATCTTCTATGGTTCGATTTTAGGCTGACCGTCTTCATGAAAGTTGGGTTATATACTTAGAACTACACCATAGTTTGGGAATATTGCCGCCGTCGGACCCTCAGGTCGACGATGCCCCGGGAGTCGGGTTTTCTGGAGGGTCGTGATGGCAATGCCTCTGGATGCCTGGGGACCGGTGAGCCCCAGAGGTTCCCTGGGAGTGTTGGGATGCCCGAATGTATGACGATACACATTCCGGAGGGTAGAGGCAACCATTGACATGGTGAGCCCCGGCGATTCCTCGCGATGCTAGGTGAGGTACGAGATGCCTAGAGGTGTGACACAATACGCTCTGGATGCCCGATGACTGAAATATGGAATCGGAGGCTTTTGTGACGCCGGGTTGGGTATGAATGCCTGGAGGGACTCAAACACTGGTCCTTTGGGAGTAGGTGATAGCGACTTGAAAAATCTATTGAGTTCTAAGGCTTCACGGTTCTTCTGTGTTATACCGTTTTGTTGGAAAATCTTATCGGTTTAGTGCATGCCTACTTCTTCAGTTATGTGTATTGTTCAAATTGCATAAATTGGGTAACGGTAGCTTTACGTAATATAGTTTAGTAAAATTTTAACTGTTGAGTAGTCATACTCACCCCTTGTGGGGCTAACATATTTCAGAGTAGGAAAGAATGCCGCTGCTGCCCCCATCCCCCGGTACCTTCTATGGGGTTCCTATTAATCTGAGGTGGGAGCAAACATAACATCTGGATCTAGACATGCTAGGCCTGTCTTTTATTCAGATACAAGGGACCTTGACTTTTGATGCCGACCTTCCTTTGGGCCCGGTAGTCCAGAATTTTGTTGTCCTATACATCAAGAGGGACGAACACATGATGGGACCACTACCGCCACTGCCGAAGGAGGATGACAAAGGATCCAGTGGGATCGAGTAAGGAGGGGGGCAAACGAGAGGCTGCAGGAAAATTTTGGACACCAGCACAACATACGGATGACGTTGTAGATGGCTACCCAAATTGTTGGTTTTTTGTTTTAGTATACATATGGCCAACATAGAAATAGTTGGCTTTTTTTTGTTTTTTCTATGTACCGACAAGCGACATCTGTTACATGTATATGTAAATAAAAGGTGCCTGGTTAGTGTGTATATTTAGTGTGCATCATTTGGGAGTTTAAGGAGAGGAGTCGAAGAATTCACTTCCACCATATTAATGCGCAGGGACCGACGGAAATTTTTAATAGACCCCTAAATTTGCGAATTCGAAGAAATCCGTTAGTATCATAGTAAAGGATGTCTAGAACAAAGAAATGTTGTGGCGACCCCAGTAGATCGGGGGTTGACAAGGGAAGGGGGTGCCACAACGAGTGGTATCAGAGCTTGGCTGGAGTGATAAGATGTATTAGTAGAGAAAAAGAGGATATAATGATGCACACGACAAGGCACTTTTTAGGAGTAGTTGACTAACTATGAACAACGGGTGATTGAGTTCACTCGTAAAATATTGGTAATGATTGTGAGTTACCTGTGCATGCAAGTAACATTTTATGTTACTTATGTGACTCCAATAATACTTATATGTTATTTACTTGATTAGTGATGTTGAGTCACTAATTATTCTTGAGGCAAATGCTTGTTAAACTGCAAGAAACCATGGTATGAACTGGGAGTTCGCACACATCAAGGGCTGAAGCCTCTGCTTCAAGGGCAGAACTCAGAATGGAGGATATCCTGTAGGCATTAGCTAATGTAGGAAACTTGATGGAAAGACAAGCCCAACAGCGACAGCAACAACCCGGAACAGAACACCATACTCAAGGACTGGTGGAACAATTCCTGAAATTGAAACCACCAAAGTTTACTGGAATGGGAAGCTCTTTCTTCTATATCGAGGATCATCGAAATAAGCAAGAATACTACTTCTACGTAAAATTCCATTTGTCGGTAGTTCAATCGAGAACCCTGAATGGGGCTTTAGTTCTTTCTTTCGTTCTTGAATCGATTGTAGTGGAATAAGAAATCGATTTCTTCGCCTTTTTGCCAATAAATCAGAATTCTCATGGAAAGTGGTAGGATATTTGAGATTACAATGAACAATAGATATGATTTGATTAAATTATGAATAATCAGGAATCCTATCTTCTTTTATTTTAGTAGAAAAATCAGAACTACATAATTCGTATCTCATTTGATCATTATTCACGGAGAGACTCAAAATATATCTTCGTTCTCTTTCTGTCGAACGAAGATTCATTTGGTCTTGATCCTTGTAGAGTGAAAAAGAGACTCTACTGGATTTGCACGAACCCCCTGATAATATCCATAACTGGCTTGTTTTTGGTAAAAGATGGACATTACTATATGTAAATTCAGGTGCATGGTACACATCGGTGCTCCAGTGCATTTCTCCCTCCGATTTAGAATAAATACGTTTTCAAACCCTCTCTTTCAAATTGAAAGTGTATGTTCCCGCGTGAATTTCAGCAATCACTTGTTTTGATTCTACATATTGATTATTTTGAACCAAAAGAAAACTTTTTGGTGGAATAGTCACGTTATGTAGAATATCTTCACTTCAATAGTTACATACAAGTCTATAGAACATAGAAAGGCAGGATGCCCATGACGCGTACGTGTGGGATGAACCAAATCGTCATTGAATTTGATTTTTCCATTAGAGGGGGCTCGTACATGTTCGGTAGTACCACCCGTGAATACTCCGCCGGTATAAAAAGTTCTTAATGTTAGTTGAGTCCCTAGTTCTCCAATAGATTGGCCTGCAATAATACCTACAGCTTCTCCCAATTCGACCAGGTCGCCATGAGTAGGACTCCTACCATAACATAATCGACAGATCCAAGATGTACTTTTGGAAGGTGGATAGCCATTCCACCCATTTCGTCGAGATAAACAAGACGTATTCGATCATAACTCGTTCCTGCCAAGAAAAAAAGAGCAGCGCCGATAAATCCATGAGAGATTATTTGTAAAATGGCTCCATTGAGTCCCGTATCAGTTATCGAGCCAATTCCAATAATTATGAAACCCATATGAGATACAGAGGAATAGGCTATTCTTTTTTTTAAATTACGTTGACCAGGAGATGTTAAAGCTGCATAGATTATTTGGATTGCGCCTACTATAATCAACCAGGGAGAAAATATAGAATGAGCATGAGGTAATAATTCCATATTGATTCGAACCAACCCATATGCTCCCATTTTTAATAAAATTCCGGCTAGAAGCATACAAGTACTATAATGTGCCTCTCCATGGGTGTCTGGTAACCATGTATGTAAGGGTATAATCGGTAATTTAACAGAAAAAGCAATAAGAAATCCAATATAGAGTATTATTTCCAGTGCCACCGGATACGATTGATTAGCTAATGTTTCCAAATTTAATGTTGGTTCGTTGGAACCATATAAACCAATACCCAGAACCCCTATTAATAGAAAAATGGAACCTCCCGCAGTGTACAAAATAAATTTTTACAAAGAACTTTAGCATTATAGGTATTTTTGAAATTTCATACGAATTGAAGGGTGATATAAAATCAGTCTATTTCCAGTATCATATCCATAGTTTGCGCATTCATCCTAGTTAGAAGCTCAAGCTCCGTATCAAGGTCACAATCAATATCGTCACTATCCTCAACATCGATATCATCAATAAGAAAGCCTTTAGGCTTATTATCCAAGAACTTGTTCAGAAATACTGTAATGAAAGGAACACAGGAGTTTGTCGCTAGGTATTTGACCAAATAGGATCGTCCAGTTCCTATAGAACCTATCACTAGAATACCCCTAGAAGGGGATAAGGCTAAGCGGAGCGAAAAGGGTTTTCCATGAGATGTGAAATGAAAACTATTAGTCCCACACGAGGTTTGTGAATAAGTGATTGTTTGATAATGAGCAAGGAATATCCGTCTTTTTGCTAAACAGAATGTATTGAACTCATAATTCAGTAGATACTTTTTATGAATGTCAACTAAGTGTCGTAAGTAAATTGCTCCCAGTTGTTCAATCATTTGATAACCAGAGTTATTCTTTGATAAACGATCACTATGAGTCAAACTCAATAGAATTGATCAATCCTTTTTTCTGTCGTTAAGGTGGAAAACTGAACCAAGAATTCTCTTTCTTTATCATCAATTGAATCACTGTTCGCGACCCAGGATTCTATTTTATCATCAATCCAATCACCGTTCACATTTTTCTTTTTCTTATCAATGAATAGATCTCTTTACTTGTATGACTTAGATGTCTCGTCTTTTTTGAAAAAGTGATTCGATGGATGGGATTTGGTATGATACTTATGAGATCGATGAGATTGATATTTCAATATTTCTTCTTAGAACGTATTGATTTGAACCCATAAGCGGGACCGCCACCCCATAGCATGTTGCCGCCAGATGCAGAACCCCGTATTTCTTCTAGAGAATCTCCTAATTTTTCCAAAGCAACTAGAAAAAGATTCTTTAACCAGAAAGAATTCAGTTCAGATGTTGGGTACCTATCCAGAAGTTTTCGCAACTCCATCATGTATGATGGAATCATCCAAGATTTGACCTTTTCAAACTCTGTCTATAACTCACTATAGGCTCGGGAAACAAAGAGAAGATGTGTACGAACGATATATGTAGCAACAAGAAGAAGGAAAAGGATTGAATAGAGGAACTCCCGAACATTTGGAGATCTCAGATGGGTTGATATCAATGGTGACTCATTATTTCAATGAATCATTTCTTCGGACAGAAGAAACACCTACTCGAAATCTCACTTATCAGATTCCATTGTGGAAGAAAGCCGAAGTAACCAATTAGGCTCATTTTCGTTAATTCATCATTCAGTTTGATGACCCAAAGGTCTGGAGAAAGCTACAATCAATAGGATTTTCCTAATCCTCCCTTCCCGAAAGGAAGAATGTGAAATTCTTTTTCCTTTCTGTAGGGACCAGGAGATTGGATCTAGCCGTAAGAAGAATGGTTGGATGATAAATAACTCACTTCTTGGTCTTCGACCCCCTCGAGTCCACTACGAACGCCCCGATCGGTGCAATGGGATATGTCTATTTATCTATCTCTTGACTTGAAATGGGAGCGAGGTTTGAAAAAGGATCTTAGAGTGTCTAGGGTTGGGCCGGGAGGGTTTGTCTCTTAACGCCTTCTTTTTTCTTCTCATCGGAGTTATTTCACAAAGACTTGCCATGGTAAGGAAGAAGGGGGGAACGAGCACACTTGGAGAGCGCAGTACAATGGAGAGTTGTATGCTGCGTTCGAGAAGGATGAATCGCTCCCGAAAAGGAATCTATTGATTCTCTCCCAATTGGTTGGACCGTAGGTGCGATGATTTACTTCACGGGCGAGGTCTCTGGTTCAAGTCTAGGATGGCCCAGCTGTGCCAAGGAAAAGAAAAGAATAGAAGAAGCATCTGACTCCTTCATGCATGGTCCACTTGGCTCGGGGGGATATAGCTCAGTTGGTAGAGCTCCGTTCTTGCAATTGGTTCGTTGCGATTACGGGTTGGATGTCTAATTGTCCAGGCAATAATGATAGTATTTTGAACCTGAACTGGTGGCTCGCTTTTTCTAAGTAATGGGGAAGAGGACCGAAACATGCCATTGAAAGACTCTACTGAGACAAAGATGGGCTGTCAAGAACGTAGAGGAGGTAGGATGGACAGTTGGTCAGATCTAGTATGGATCGTGCATGGACGGTAGTTGAAGCCGGCGGCTCTCTTAGGGTTCCCTCATCTGGGATCCTTGGGGAGGAGGATCAAGTTGGCCCTTGCGAATTTTCGTATTACTTATATTTCTTTTTATTTTATTTATTTCATTCAAAAATTCTTATTTTTTTCTTATTTTCAGTTTTAATTAATATTTAAATTGAATAATGAATCCATAAGATATTCATTCTATTTTATAGAATTCAAGATAGATTTATTTATAGAATGGTGATTCGAACGAATGATTTAGGAATATAAATGACGAATTCCAAAATTTTATGGAATTTTGAAAGACAAAAAGATCTTTCGGGTCTAGTCAGACCATTCCATTATATTGACAATTTCAAAAAACTGTTCATACTATACCATGAGCATAATATAGTATGATGGCGGTCGGGCAAGTATGCCCCCATCGTCTAGTGGTTCAGGACATCTCTCTTTCAAGGAGGCAGCGGGGATTCGACTTCCCCTGGGGGTAGGGTACTACGAAAGGAAGTTGATCGTAGATTATCAATAAGTGATATCTGGATATAGCGTCATCATTTGCTGGAATCGAACTATCTCCAAGATCCGGGTCACAATTTGTATCGATTAAACAAATTGTTGGAATTCCCAAAGTGATACATTCTTGAAGAGCTGTATATTCTTCTTGTTGATCAACAATAATTACAATATCAGGTAACCCCGTCATATATTTAATCCCGCCCAGATATGTTTATAAGTGAGATAATTGTCTCTTCAACATAGCTTGTGACATCCTGAAATTCAAGCCCTCTAAAGGATGAGTGAAGGTGAACTTCGTCAATGCATTGTTGGTTGATCTCACTCGGAATTGATCACTCCTAACATACTCACCTTGAGGGGAAAGGCTAATGAGAACATAACTCGTACAACTAAAAGACTCGACCTAAAAAATGACTTGACCGTGAGACTTGCGTAAGGACGATCCTGTAGATAGGTAGGCCGATTCTAAGGACGACTAGAAGTCGATTCGCAGACAGAACATAATGGAACGACGGGTGATTCTGTTTACTGTTATCGAATCCACGAATGACCCTATGTCGATCCTCAGTAATCGTGTACTTTGAAATAAGAATCTATCCTCCATAATTTCATGCCGTCAAGGACGTCCATGCGTTGAGCTGTCTTGAATGTGGTTTGACATGAGTCGGTTACGCATGAATCCTCACAGCCACCCGTCAGTCTGAGTTGTAACCGAAATGGCATTTGGCGAAATTGACATGGCAAGAGAACTTAGGATTGGACTTCGAATTATCGGGAATGTTCGGGACGGACTTTGGATGAAGCTACATCAAACAGTCGACAGAGCTAGTTAAGCCGAGCAGTTGGAAAAGGGATTTTCGGACCGAGGAAGCGAGCCCGTGAGGACGTGGGCCGGGCCAAGTCAGTGTGAGCCCTAGGCCCAAAGTGGGACAGCCACCATAGTGGGTCTAAGCCAAGCAAATGAGCCCATTGGGCCAAATCAAGTATTCATCTTTCAAAGCCCATGGTCCAACTTTGAGCCCAATCAAGCCCAATCAATTTCCAAGCCCACTCCTATTCATGGCCAAGCCCAATCCTTAGGCCCATCCACCAATTTCAGCCCAAGGTCAGATTTGTAATTTGTGCAAGGTGAAATGACCAAATTACCCCTAGTTGTAGAGAGAAAAGGCTAGAGAAGAGAGAGAAGATGATGTCATGCATGGGGACTTGAAGCAAGCATGTGAGGGGCTTAATGAGGTGTGACACCAGTTCTCACATCTCTCTCTCTCCCCCATGTGGCCTCCCAACAGTCATAGCTTCTCTCTCCTCCATTTTCTTCTCCTCCAGTTTCCGTTCCAGCTGACCCTTTGGTGAAGAATCGAGTCAAAAGTGGTCTTCCCGGATGAATCAGCCAACGATCCACCCATCACCATGACGAGGAGAGACGGACCACTCCAACGAGCCTAGTTTCACACCAAACGAAGACACTGGACGTCCTGTACAACCGTCGCAAGAAGCCGGTCGCCGGTTCGTCGGTTAGCCTGCAGCCTGTACTGTTTCGCGTTTTTCTCCAATTTTCTCCCATTCCGGTCCTTCCTTTGCCCCTCCCAACCTCCAGCAAGACCCCAAGACCCCCTGGTGCCGCCGGTTACCGCCCATCCCCCTTCGCCGGAGCTCCGGCCAAGCTGTTCAACTTGTTTTCTTCTCCAGCAGGGCTGTTTTTCAGAAGTTTCAGTGGGAGTTCGAGTTGTGGTTTTTGTGCTGAGCTTGGGACCACATTGGATCGTTGTTGTAGAGGTCCCGGTGCGTAGCCATCGTTGTCGCCGCCGCGTCGATGCCTCCAGCCCGCTTAACGGGTGAGTTTAGCTCATAATCCTTCGATTAGTGCCTAAACTTGCTTAGGGTTGGTTTAGTTAGATTTAATTCTAGTTTAGGAGATTTAATTAAGTTGTATTAGCCCAAAGATGAGTGGTTAGATGGTTGGATTAGATTAGTTTAACATAATCTTGCTTTATTTGCTTAATGTGGTTTATGTGGTTAATTAAGTATGCTTGGCTTTAATTAATTGATGGTTGCTTTAATTAATGCTTTTAATGATTTCTGAATTTAATTTATTGTTTATTAAATTCTGGAAATTTTCTGTTCACTCGACACCATTCACACATCACTGTTCATGAGTACTGTTCACCGAGTACTGTTCACGTGCATTGTTCATCCAGAATGTGAAAAGTTGTCTAAATTCATGTGCTTTAATCCTATGAAGTGAATGGATGTGTAAATGCATGGGCATCCGCATGAATTGAGTGATGATTTGCGCAATTGCGTGGTGACTGGAAAATTATGGATTTTATTCAGAAAATCCCAAGTGTCGGGTTTTGACACCGAAAATGGAGTTTGAATATTATATCAAATAGTGGGGTTTGAAAGAGAGTGGCATTGGTCTTTCTGATTTGAATTTGACGGGTATCCACACTCGTGGCTAATTTCTTGGATGATTTTAATATGAAGAAAAGAGGTCGGGATCACTATTTTCATGAACGACATTGAGTGAAATGCAAGGTGACCAGGGCCAGTTTGAATTGACGTGTGATTGATTAAGAGAACCCGTCCCCGATTGATGTCGGATGGACGTTACCCTATATGGGATACCCACTGAGTGGGACTCGGGTCGCAGTAGATTCTAGACCTACGCTCCTTCGGGAAAGCCGTCTATTGAAAGACATGGCCATGCTCCATGGGGGGAGACGAAGCCTGGCTGAGTCAGAAGACACCGAAGTGATAAGTAGGTGGTGCCTTGACGGGCTTCATTAAGAAGACACCGAAGTGATAAGTAGGTGGTGCCTTGACGGGCTTAATTAAGAAGACACCGAAGTGACAAGTAGGTGGTGCCTTGACGGGCTTAACTAAGAAGACACCGAACTGACAAGTAGGTAGTGCCCTTGAAGGGCTTAATTAAAAATTGGAACGCATGATTGATTGAGATCGTTGCGCCTTATTATGGGGTTGTGTGGCATGGTATGGGACGTGTTATAACGGTTTTACCTTATAATTAGGACGCGCGTGATGAATTGATGCCCAATGAGTGGCGCACTGATGTGCGAGAACGCATGAGAATCATGGCATCGTTGGTTCTAGTCATGCATGAGTTAAGCACATTATTTATGGCACGCACGCAAGAATCGAGAACGTGCAGAGTGTGGCAATGACCAGGTGAGGTCATTTGTGATGCGACTCATATGTGATTGATGAAATGTATCATCTAATGGCCATGTGCATTGCCTGTATCGTGCTGAATTATAACGTGCAGGGTATGGCATACCAGGTAAGGTTGTATGCGAATCGACTGTTGGTTGTTGCATGTGGTGGGGTAGTTTTGGATAGATATCCCGAGTTGAGTTGGTGTACTAACCAGGGCTTAGGGGTGGAACTCGCTGAGATTTATATCTCACTGGTTATTGAATAACCATTTTCAAGTCCCTAGTGTGAAGAACTCGGAGCTTGAAGCAGAAGTGTAACACCCCGAACCCTTCGCAGGTCGCTAACAGTGCCGATGTTACATCTTTCACCATCTCTATCTCTTATCTCAATTAAGCCTTGCCAGATTACAGGCATTTTTTTTTTTTTTAAAGCGGTCCCATGCGCAACTCATAGCGGAAGCAAAATTCACATCGTCATCTATCTCCCTTCTAACCCATGATACAAATACACACCACTAAATCATCATGATTTAAAAAGATAAGCCATACCACTTTTATTTACATATTAACGTGATGGGTTTTTTCCACGGGTCGATACAACAAAAGGAGACCAAGATTTTCAGCCACACTCGGCCTCATCCCAAAAAGATACTACGACCCCTAAGAAAATCACATGACATCCCCCATCTAACAGTGGCGGCTACTCCCCAAAAAGAGACACCAGCTCTCTACCCTTCACGCAACCATCACACCCATCCAGTGTATCGGGTGGTGGTGGCGGCAACATCCCCCTAATCACTCCGTCTCGGCGGACATGAACAGACAAGAACTCTTGGATGACCGGGCCCCCCCGCCCAGGCCCACGTCGTACATGACCAGCACACGCACTCGCACATATGTCAGTCCAGGGATAGTGACGCAGTCGATCTCCGTACAATCTACTTCTACATCTGACGGTATACCATAGAAGGTGCCTCGCGTGACGGTAGGAAGCGGCATAGTGCTAATCTGAAATGTTATCCCCAAAAGGGGTGAGTACAACCACTCAGCAGCTAGGGAAATCCAATAACAACTCAATGCACCATGCATACCATCATACAATGCATGCATTACTTACCTTTTTGATGTCAAGCGTATTCATGCATCATCATAGCATATATATATCATCGTCATGGCATCTCATATATCGTTATCATCACATCATCATTAACCATGCATCACCATGCATATCATATCATATCATCATTAGCCATGCATCACCATGCATATCACATCATATCATCATTAGCCATGCATCACCATGCATATCACATCATAGATCAATTTCCACTTTTACTTATCAATTGATCCCACATTATCTTTTCTCAAATCATCAAATTCACCATCATCATCATCCTCCCTTCGGGCAGAAACCTCCGACAGGGGATCCCAGTATCCCAGCCATCTCATGGCCACTGGGCTTCCGACCCCCCACATTCCGGGCATCTCGCATCTCAACTAGCATCACAAGGCATTCCCTTCGGGCAGAAACCTCCGACAGGGCTTCCGGCCTTTACCCTTCTAGCCAGGGATCTCGCACCCCAATCCTGGCATCGCGAGTCACTCCCTTCGGGCAGAAACCTCCGATAGGGCTTCCGGCCCCCCACATTCCGGGCATCCTGAAACTCCCGGGAATCTCTGGAATTATGCCACTCGGCCACCAGACATCATCCTCCGCCACAACCTCTTACTCACATACCACTTTCCACTTTTTATCATCCTTTTCATCTTATTATTTCATGGCATATGATTTACATACATGCATCACAATTCATGATCATTCATACAGCAATGCCATATAACAATGCATCACTATTCATGTACATTCATACACCCATGTCATATAACAATGCATCATAACTTAATAGAACTCATGGCCAATAAAAGAATCTACATTTATTTTATTATTATTTTATTATTATTTTATTATTTTATTATTATATTTATTTATTTTCATAAATAAATATTATATTTAATACTTATGATTTTCCAAAATCATAATATTCAATCAATCATTAAACAAACAATTAGAATCACAATTTCACATAAAATTCATGGCTAATTTGCATTTCACATAATTTCCCAAATTTCCACAAAATACACACAACATTCGGATCATGGCCAGATTGCACAGTTTTCGAATTAATTCAACTAAAATACCCATATGACCTCCGAAAATTCCCAAATTTTACAGGGTGATAGAAAACACATTTTCGTGCATTTTTCATGAAGAACTATAAGCCAAATACTTTTTAGATTAATTTATAAAACTCCATGAAGCTTCTGGAACCTCCACCGTTTCGTCCAGAGTACATATCACCGAAAAACTTAGGTTTGACCCATCAAATCTCTTTCATTTCTTCTTAAATTTGAGTATGTTATGTATCAATGTGTCCTTTACAAGTTTTATGAAGAGATCTAGGTTAAATAACCAAAGTATGATCCTCTTTTAAGTCCTTGAAGTCTCGGGTGTCTCGGTTCACTTCAACAGAACCAACCGTCTCAAAGATCTAGCCGATTCACTAGGCTATACTCATTTTTTTCTCTTAAAATTTGAGTATGTTGTAGTTTAGGATGCTACCTACAACTTCCATGAAGGCAAAAACGTGAGATCTCCAACAGAAATCAACATGCAACCAAGAAATCATCAAGAGGTCAGTGAAGATTTCGCAAATCTAAAACCTCCGTATAACAAAGCATTTGACCCCTCATATCACCTTCGTTTTCCATGAAATTCGAGTATGTCATACTACAAGATATTAGCTTCAACTTTCACGAAGACACCGAAGCCAAAATCACACTCCAAATACGCATGCAAGTTCGAATAAGAAACTGTCTACCACAAACCGAACGGAAACAGCCACATAACATGAACACATTCAACCCTTGCTTTGGTATTTCGCCCAAATCACCCCTAAAACCTAACATGCAACCAACAAAAACAGCATGCAAGAGAAGTTAAGGACCCCCCACTTGCCTCCAAGATGAACGAACAGCAAGCACACGGCGGCGTAGGACGGTCGGACGAGGCGGACGTACGGCGGACGGGCGGCGACACTCTCGGTTCCACCTCCTCTCTCTCGGCTCCTCTCCCTATCTCTCGAACACCCTCTCTCACTCTCTCCCTTTCTCGGCCAAATGATCTAGAAAACCGGCCACTTCTCTCTCCTCATCCCTTTTATATCCCCTAAAGCCCATCATTAGTAATCATTGCCTCACCTCTCCAATGGCCAATGCATGCTCTTGCCATTTGCCACTTGTCATTTCTATTTTTGAAATTTGATTTGGGTTAATGGGCTTGGGGTTAGGCCCAACCGGCCACTCTTCCTTGGGCTGGTCGAACTCCCCTCTTGGGCCCAATGGGCCGACTAGCTTGGCCCACCAAGCTTTAGGCTAATGGGCCCAAGGCCCATTCGAATTTTTGATCCCTTTTTTTTTTCATTTTTTTTTTGAAATTTCTTCTATAATATTTTTGAATTCCAATTTCCATCTTGGCCAAAGTCTTGGAATATTTTTAATTATTGAAATTTAAATCATATGGCCAAGCATTTAAATTTAAATTTCCACAACACAAGCAAAATTCATCAAATTAATAGACAAATTGGCTAAAGCATAAGCCATAAAATTCTATCACCTAATTAAAGACATTTAACACACCTTAAGGCTTGGCTTTGAATTTCCGGGATGCCACAATTCTCCCCCTCCTTAGAGAATTTCGTCCTCGAAATTCAAGCACTACTCGCGCCTTCTTGAAATAAATAAGGGTACTTTTCCCTCATCTGATCCTCACTTTCCCATGTGGCTTCCTCCACATCATGATGTCGCCATAACACTTTGACTAATGGAATCTTTTTAGTCCTAAGAATTTGCTCCTTTCGATCCAATATCTGCACAGGCTCTTCAATGTACCTAACTTTCTCATCCATTTTGATGGCTTCATGATTGAGTATGTGACCAGGATTCGGCTGGTACTTCCTCAACATCGATACATGAAACACATCGTGCAGGTTTTCTAATCTAGGAGGTAATGCTAAACGATAAGCCCTATCTCCTATCTTCTCAAGAATTTTAAAAGGTCCAACAAACCTGGGGCTTAACTTACCCTTTATCCCGAATCGAGATATTCCTTTCATTGGGGATACTTTAAGGAATACGTGGTCTCCTACACTAAACTCCAAAGGCCTTCTACGCTTATCTGCGTAGCCCTTCTGTCTACTCTGAGCTGCTCTAAGTCTTTCTCTAATAACATCAACAGCCTCAGTGGTAACTTGTACCAGTTCAGGTCCTGTCAACTTCCTCTCACCTACTTCACTCCAACAGACAGGAGTCCTACATCTCCTTCCATACAACGCTTCATAAGGTGCCATACCTATACTCTTCTGAAAGCTATTATTATAGGCAAACTCTACCAAATGCAATCTCTCGTCCCAATTTCCTTTGAAATCAATCACACAAGCTCTCAACATATCCTCCAAAAGATCTGAATCACTCTTTCTGATTGGCCATCAGTCTGAGGATGAAAAGCTGTACTAAACTGAAGCTTAGATCCTAACGCAACTTGGAGACTTCTCCAAAAATTCGATGTAAACCTTGGGTCTCGATCTGAAGTAATAGTCACTGGAATACCATGTAAGCGTACCACTTGACTTACATACATGTCCGCATACTTATCCATTGGGTAGTCCATGCGAATCGCTAAGAAATGCGCCGACTTAGTCAAACGATCCACTACAACCCAAATTGAATCATGATTCCTTGATGTCCTTGGCAATCCTTGCACAAAATCCATCGTTACATGTTCCCATTTCCATTCAGGAATGTCCAATGGTCTCAAAAGTCCTGCGGGTTTTCGATGTTCCGCTTTTACTTGCTGGCACGTCAAACATTGAGATACGTGTCTAGCCGTATCTGCTTTCATACCACTCCACCAAAATTGCTGACGTAAATTTCTGTACATATTTGTACTACCTGGGTGGATACTATAATTACTCTTATGTGCTTCCGACAAAATTTCCTTCCTCAACTCCTCATTGTCGGGAACGCAAAGTCGTCCTTGACATTTCACTATCCCATCATCAGAGATATGAAATTCTGATCTTTTCCCTAAAGATACAGCATCTTTCATTTTCAAAATCTCTGGGTCAGATTTTTGCAAAACTTTAATTTTCTGGATAATCTCTGGCTCAATCCTTAATGCACTAAGCACGCCAGTAAGACAATCCAATTCCAATTTAAATTCAGAATTTGCTACAGATTCTAACAATTCCCATTCTGCCATTCTCAAACTAGCTATTTCCATCGCTGACTTTCGACTAAGAGCATCTGCTACTCTATTCGCTTATCCTGGATGATATTTTATCTCACAATCATAATCCTTCAATAACTCCATCCACCTCCTTTGTCTCATGTTCAACTCTTTTTGTGAGAACAGATACTTCAAACTCTTATGATCCATATAGATCTCAAACTTTTCCCCATACAAATAGTGTCTCCATATCTTCAAAGCAAACACTATAGCTGCTAGCTCTAAATCATGCGTCGGATAATTCAGCTCATGGGGTTTCAATTGTCTGGATGCATAGGCTACAACCTTGCCATGCTGCATCAACACACATCCTAGTCCTTTGTGAGATGCATCACTATACACCGTAAAACCATTAGGTCCAGTAGGTATAGTCAGAATTGGAGCTGAAGTCAATTTCCTTTTGAGCTCCTGAAAACTTCTTTCACATTCTCCACTCCATTCAAATTTCACATTCTTTCGAGTCAATTTAGTTAAAGGTCCTGCCAGTTGCGAGAATCCTTCAATGAACCTTCTGTAATAACCAGCCAATCCTAAGAAACTTCGTATTTCAGTAGGTGTCGTTGGTCTCGGCCAATTCACTACCATTTCAACTTTTGCTGGATCTACTGCAATTCCTTTTCCTGACACCACATGTCCTAAAAATACTATCAAGTCCAACCAAAATTCACACTTACTAAACTTAGCATACAACTTATGCTCTCGCAGGGTCTGCAAAACTATTCTCAAATGCTGCTCATGCTCTTTAGGCCCTTTCGAATACACCAGAATATCATCAATAAAGACAATCACAAACTGGTCTAAATAAGGCTGAAATATTCTATTCATTAAATCCATAAATGCAGCCGGGGCGTTAGTCAATCCAAATGGCATAACAAGGAACTCATAGTGTCCATAACGAGTTCTAAATGCAGTCTTAGGAATGTCCTTCTTTTTAATTCTTAACTGATGGTATCCCGATCTCAAATCAATCTTAGAAAAGACCGAACTTCCCTGAAGTTGATCAAACAAGTCATCAATTCTAGGCAAATGATACTTATTCTTAATAGTCACTTGATTCAACTGCCTATAGTCAATATACAAGCGCATTGACCCATCCTTCTTTTTCACAAACAAGACCGGTGCACCCCAAGGTGAAGCACTTGGTCTAATAAATCCTTTATCAAGTAATTCCTGCTGTTGCACTTTCAACTCCTTTAATTCAACTAAAGCCATCCTATATGGAGCTTTTGATATCGGTCCCGTTCCAAGCATTAATTCAATTTGAAATTCAATCTCCCGCTCTGGCAGCAATCCAGGCAATTCCTCAGGAAATACATCTTGAAATTCATTAACCACATGAACTTCCTCAAGATTAGACTCCTCTCTAGCACAATCTCTAACTATGGCTAGGTACCCTTGACATCCTTGGTCAAGTAACTTACAAGCTTCTACTGCCGAGATAAGCGCTACTGGAAAATGGGTTTGACCTCCTAAAAATTCACAACTAGACTGATCAGGTAAAACAAATTGAATCACTTTTCTATAACAATCCATTCTAGCCCGATACTTACGAAGCCAGTCCATTCCTATAATAACATCAAAATCATACATAGCCATTACAACCAAGTCTATTTCCATATCCTTTCCTCCCATTGAGATCTTACAATTTTCACACACCAGCGTAGACAATACCATATCCTTTAAAGGCGTGGAAACACAAAGAGGCATCTTAAGAGGCATAACTTCTATCTTTTTCAAACGTCTATATCTTTCAGACACAAACGAATGCGTTGCACCCGTGTCAAACAATGCATATGCCTTTTCGCCATTAATAAGAATCGTACCTGAGATAACATTCTTGGAAGCTTCCGCTTCCTCCTGGGTGATCGCATACACCCTTCCTTGTGCAGGCGGTCTTTAAGGATTTCCTTGCGGATTCGACCTAACAGCACTCTGATATCCTTGTCGCACTGAGCCAACACTCACCTGCGACCTCTCTCGCGGGCAATTCCTCCTAAGATGTCCCACTTGTCCACAGCCAAAACATTTCTGTTGTCCAGGCTGATAGGGTGCTTTCCCTATGTTCAGATCACTCCTTGCTCCTCCAAAATTTCCAAAATTTCCCTTCTTCTTCACATTCTAGGTCTGACCTTGACCAGAATAAGGTCTCTTTCCTTTTCTCACATCACTAAAGTTCACCGGTTTCTTAAATTCCGACCTTTCCCTCAACAACTCCTGCTCCACTAACTGCGCCCTTTCATAAATCTCATTATAATCTCTTATGCTCAAAGGCACCAGTTGCTTTCTAATGTCAGTCCTCAGCCCTTTCAGGAATCTCTTAGCCTTCTCCTCCTGATCCTCAATCAATCTAGGAGCATATCTAGACAATTCAGAAAATCTAGCCTTATACTGATCTACAGTCAACCCCTTTTGTTCTAGCTGAACAAACTCAGTAATCTTCCTATCCTTAGCACGGTCGAGAAAATGCTTCCTATTAAAGGCCCTAACAAACTCCTCCCAATTAACATCAGTACACTGGTGGAAAGATTATATCCTTCGAAGCTCTCCACCAAAACTTCGCATTTCCCTCCAATTGGTACTCTGCTAAAACTATTTTCTCAGCATTAGTGCAGTCCAACAGCCGGAAAATTCGTTCCATTCCATCAATCCATTGCTTTGCCTCCTCAGGACTTCCCATTCCATTGAACTTAAGTGGCTTCAGCTTCAAGAACTGCTCCACTAGTCCCTGAGTACGGCGTTCGTTTCGGCTGTTCTTTGCGCCCGCCTCTCCATCGATTTCCAATATTGGCTAATGCCTCAGGATATCTTCCATTCGGGGATCAACCCTTGCAGCAGAGGCTTCAGCCCTCGATGGATGAGCACTTCCAGCTCGCACCATGACTCTCCTGCAATTTCCAAGCATTGCCTCAGGAATAATCTGAGACTCACTGCCTCCACTCAAAGCAGTTACTACTATCATATAAGTAACATACACATGTTACTGGAAATTCAAGACAACTACTGGGGATCTACGAGTGAATACTCATCACCCGTTATTCAATTATTTCATTTACATCCTATGGTGTGCATTGTCATCATGTTCCTCAATTCCAAATGAGGCTCCTTATCACTCCACCTATAACCATTCGCTCTGATACCAAAAAAAGGGGCGACTGTAACACCCCGAACCCTTCGCAGGTCGTTAATAGTGCCGATGTTACATCTTTCACCATCTCTATCTCTTGGCTCAATTAAGCCTTGCTAGATTACAGGCATTTTTTTTTTTAAAGCGGTCCCATGCGCGACTCATAGCGGAAGCAAAATTCACATCGTCATCTATCTCCCTTCTAACCCATGATACAAATACACACCACTAAATCATCATGATTTAAAAAGATAAGCCATACCACTTTTATTTACATATTAACATGATGGGTTTTTTCCACGGGTCTATACAACAAAAGGAGACCAAGATTTTCAGCCACACTCGGCCTCATCCCAAAAAGATACTACGACCCCTAAGAAAATCACATGACATCCCCCATGTAACAGTGGCGGCTACTCCCCAAAAAGAGACACCAGCTCTCTACCCTTCACGCAACCATCACACCCATCCAGTGTGTATCGGGTGGTGGTGGCGGCAACATCCCCTAATCACTCCGTCTCGGCATACATGAACAGAGACAAGAACTCCCGGATGACTGGGCCCCCGCCCAGCCCACGTCGTACATGACCAGCACACGCACTC
Organism: Eucalyptus virginea; assembly: GCA_014182375.1. NCBI lineage: Eukaryota > Viridiplantae > Streptophyta > Magnoliopsida > Myrtales > Myrtaceae > Eucalyptus > Eucalyptus virginea. Next base: position 14,426,051 of record CM024516.1, on the reverse strand, counting down.
GCACATATGTCAGTCCAGGGATAGTGACGCAGTCGATCTCCGTACAATCTACTTCTACATCTGACGGTATACCATAGAAGGTGCCTCGCGTGAAGGTAGGAAGCAGCATAGTGCTAATCTGAAATGTTATCCCCAAAAGGGGTGAGTACAACCACTCAGCAGCTAGGGAAATCCAATAACAACTCAATGCACCATGCATACCATCATACAATGCAGGCATTACTTACCTTTTTGATGTCAAGCGTATTCATGCATCATCATAGCATATATATATCATCGTCATGGCATCTCATATATCATTATCATCACATCATCATTAACCATGCATCACCATGCACATCACATCATATCATCATTAGCCATGCATCACCATGCATATCACATCATATCATCATTAGCCATGCATCACCATGCATATCACATCATATCATCATTAGCCATGCATCACCATGCATATCACATCATAGATCAATTTCCACTTTTACTTATCAATTGATCCCACATTATCTTTTCTCAAATCATCAAATTCACCATCATCATCATCCTCCCTTCGGGCAGAAACCTCCGACAGGGATCCCAGTATCCCAGCCATCTCATGGCCACTGGGCTTCCGGCCCCCCACATTCCGGGCATCTCGCATCTCAACTAGCATCACGAGGCATTCCCTTCGGGCGTAAAACCTCCGACGGGGCTTCCGGCCTTTACCCTTCTAGGTAGGGATCTCGCACCCCAATCCTGGCATCGCGAGTCACTCCCTTCGGGCAGAAACCTCCGACAGGGCTTCCGGCCCCCCACATTCCGGGCATCCTGAAACTCCCAGGGAATCTCTGGAATTATGCCTTTTGGCCACCAGACATCATCCTCCGCCACAACCTCTTACTCACATACCACTTTCCACTTTTTATCATCCTTTTCATCTTATTATTTCTTGGCATATGATTTACATACATGCATCACAATTCATGATCATTCATACAAGAATGCCATATAACAATGCATCACTATTCATGTACATTCATACACCCATGTCATATAACAATGCATCATAACTTAATAGAACTCATGGCCAATAAAATAATCCACTTTTATTTTATTATTATTTTATTATTTTATTATTATTTTATTATTTTATTATTATATTTATTTATTTTCATAAATAAATATTATATTTAATACTTATGATTTTCCAAAAATCATAATATTCAATCAATCATTAAACAAACAATTAGAATCACAATTTCACATAAAATTCATGGCTAATTTGCATTTCACATAATTTCCCAAATTTCCACAAAATACACACAACATTCGGATCATGGCCAGATTGCACAGTTTTCGAATTAATTCAATTAAAATACTCATATGACCTCCGAAAATTCCCAAATTTTACAGGGTGATAGACAACACATTTTCGTGCATTTTTTATGCAGAAACCTAAGCCAAATTATTTTTAGATTAATTTATACAACTCCATGAAGCTTCTGGAACCTCCACCGTTTCGTCCAGAGTACATATCACCGAAAAACTTAGGTTTGACCCATCAAATCTCTTTCGTTTCTTCTGAAATTTGAGTATGTTATGTATCAATGTGTCCTTTACAAGTTTCATGAAGAGATCTAGGTTAAATAACCAAAGTATGATCCTCTTTTAAGTCCTTGAAGTCTCGGGTGTCTCGGTTCACTTCAACAGAACCAACCGTCTCAAAGATCTAGCCGATTCACTAGGCTATACTCATTTGTTTCTCTTAAAATTTGAGTATGTTGTAGTTTAGGATGCTACCTAGAACTTCCATGAAGGCAACAAAGTGAGATATCCAACAGAAATCAACATGCAACCAAGAAATCATCAAGAGGTCAGTGAAGATTTCGCAAATCTAAAACCTCCGTATAACACAGCATTTGACCCCTCATATCACCTTCGTTTTCCATGAAATTCGAGTATGTCATACTACAAGATATTAGCTTCAACTTTCACGAAGACACCGAAGCCAAAATCACACTCCAAATACGCATGCAAGTTCGAATAAGAAACTGTCTACCACAAACCGAACGGAAACAGCCACATAACATGAACACATTCAACCCTTGCTTTGGTATTTCGCCCAAATCACCCCTAAAACCGAACATGCAACCAACAAAAACAGCATGCAAGAGAAGTTAAGGACCCCCCACTTGCCTCCAAGATGAACGAACAGCAAGCACACGGCGGCGTAGGACGGTCGGACGAGGCGGACGTACGGCGGATGGGCGGCGACACTCTCGGTTCCACCTCCTCTCTCTCGGCTCCTCTCCCTATCTCTCGAACACCCTCTCTCACTCTCTCCCTTTCTCGGCCAAATGATCTAGAAAACCGGCCACTTCTCTCTCCTCATCCCTTTTATATCCCCTAAAGCCCATCATTAGTAATCATTGCCTCACCTCTCCAATGGCCAATGCATGCTCTTGCCATTTGCCACTTGTCATTTCTATTTTTGAAATTTGATTTGGGTTAATGGGCTTGGGGTTAGGCCCAACCGGCCACTCTTCCTTGGGCTGGTCGAACTCCCTCTTGGGCCCAATGGGCCGACTAGCTTGGCCCACCAAGCTTTAGGCTAATGGGCCCAAGGCCCATTCGAATTTTTGATCCCTTTTTTTTCATTTTTTTTTTTTGAAATTTCTTCTATAATATTTTTGAATTCCAATTTCCATCTTGGCCAAAGTCTTGGAATATTTTTAATTATTGAAATTTAAATCATATGGCCAAGCATTTAAATTTAAATTTCCACAACACAAGCAAAATTCATCAAATTAAAAGACAAATTGGCTAAAGCATAAGCCATAAAATTCTATCACCTAATTAAAGACATTTAACACACCTTAAGGCTTGGCTTTGAATTTCCGGGATGCCACAAGAAGGGTCAGGAGCATAGGTGGCTCAGTAGATCTTTATGAGATAGACCTTTCGTATAAGCTTGTGGTATTCATGAATGTGTATTTTGATTTGGAAATTGTTTGTCTTGCTTTTCTATCCTATGTTTGTTGAGGTCAGGGGATTAGTAATTCGCTTCTGCATGTGCAATAAAATTGAAAGGGGTCGGCGATGAGTCATGGGACGTCGCTTTCTATCGACCATCGAGGGTTGTGCGTGTCGCTCGAGGTTCCGGGCGTGACATCCCCATTTAGTGGTATCAGAGCGAGATAGGAATTTGGAGTGATAAGGTGCGATGGGTTTTGGGATAGTGAGTAGGAAAGGCTTTTTCCTTATGCAGACACCTGTGATTGGCTAGCTGATTTGTAGTTTGTTTGGTGTAGGGTCACTTAGTTTTCCTAATTCGGTGAGGAATTGGAAAGCGGGTTCTGTGGAGATCCTGTAGAATGAGTGATCCAGATTAGAAGACTCCTAGAAGGAGGTCTGTTGCGTCTGTCACTCAGGATAGGACGCCGACTAGGGTCGGTACTCGAGGTGGCCGTGGTAGAGCGTAGGCGTAGGCCAGCGTGAGTGAGAGAGTACCGCCTTAGGCTGGTACTGGTGTAGTAGCACCTGACGATCCTAGATTAGATAGCATCGTGTAGGCGCTTTAGTCTTTGGGAATTCTGTTGGGACAGCAAGTTCGGAATCAAGCTACCGTTGCCGCTGCTACAGCGACACCTGCTGGAGTCCAACCTGGGATTGTGATCAGGGGGAGACCGATGCACAAGATGATAGAGTAGTTCCTGAGACTTAGGCCACCGAGGTTCGGTGGTGTAGGCAATCCTGAGACTATGATCCTTTGGATAAGAGATATTGAGAAGATCTTCACAGTGTTGAGGTGTTCAAAGGAAGATCGAGTACTTCCAGTGACTTATTAGCTTCAAGGTAATGCTAGTATGAGGTGGGAAGCCACTCAAGGAAGAGTGTCCCTTGAAGGCACAGCTTAGACATGGGGTGCCTTTTGTGAGGCTTTCAAGGGGAAGTACTTTTTAGATAGTGCGAGTGAGTCCAAGATGACAAAGTTCCAACAGCTTCGTCAGAATCAGATGTCTGTGGATCAGTAAGAGGCGAAGTTCGCCGAGTTGGCCAAGTATGCACCGAGGTTGGTAGAGTACCCTATGGATAAGGCAAGACAATTTAGTAATGGCTTGAAGTCGGAGTTGAAAGACCAGCTGGTACTCTTGAATTTAAAGAGCTTTGATGAGATGTACGAGAGGGCACAGATGATAGAAAAGAACATGATTGAGAGGGCGACCACATCTAGCTTGCAGTTTGCGCCTAACTGAGTTAATCGTCAATTTGGAAAAGGACCGATGATGGGAAGAATGAATCCCATCCCATCCAATAGAAAGAATTACATAGGGAAGTCGACACCCAATGCCGTGGGAGTCTGTCGGGTGTGTGGAAGGAGACATGGGAATCTCCCCTGTCCTTCGATGACAGGAGCCTACTACGGATGTAACTAGTACGGCAATGGGTGAAGGATTGTCTGCGCAGGTAGATGGGACCATAGCAGCTACTACCGCCGTCACCGATGGGATAGAATAAAGGGAATGCATCGCAGACAGAACGTCACTAGGATGGCAAAAAGGGGACAAGACTGAACCGAGCTATGCACTGAAAGGAAGGATAGTGTTTCTGGGATGATTTGATCAGTGGCAAGAAATATGGTCAAGTTGGTAGAACTTCGGTTTGTGAATGAGGTTGTGGAAGGAAGAATCACTGGTTAGGATTGTACTTGACTATTTTGCCTAAAGTATAACTTCGAGTTTGTAAATGGAAAAAGATTGGCTCAAATAGCATCTTGCTATAATGAATTGTTGTTATGCAGAAATTCAGTCTGACCAGTTTGCTTGAGAAAGTTTTGAGCTTGTCGAAAATCGAGAAGGATCCTCGTTTATTTTAATGTCGTCATTTAAGACAACTCGGTGACTAGATGTGGGTTGCCGAGGTTATTTGGCCACTGTAGTGGGTATGATAGTTAAGGAACCAAAAGTGGAGAGCATCGACATGGTACGAAAGTTTTCTGATGTGTTTCCTGAGGAATCATTCGGTTTGCTCCTAGAAAGGAAGATCAAGTCATGATGGTGTTTATTGACAACATTTGGGTATACTCTAGAAGTCTAGAGGAATATGAAAGACGTTTAAGGGCAGTGCTTCAGACCTTGCAAGAACATGGATGGGATTTCCGTGAACCCAACAGAGATTGAAGTCGTGATCAATTAGCCAAGATCTATGACAGTGACAGAGCTCAGAAGTTTCTTGAGATTGATAGGATTTTGCAGATAGGTTTGTGAGGAGAATTTCAGCAATAACTTTACCTTTGACTAGATTGCCGAAGAAGGCAGAGAAGTTCGTAGGGACAGATAGGTGCAAGCATAGTTTCTAAGAGCTTAAGCAGAAGCTGACTACCGCACCAGTGCTGACGATTTCAGCTGGTTCTAAAAGACTTTTATAGTCTTTAGAGTTTCCCGAGTGGAAGTGGAACACATCGCGATAGGCCTTGTGATGGGACTACCGAGAAGTCAGTCGACGCTATCAAGGTCATCTGAGAAAGTATGAACTGGACGCGACTCGTGCGTAGAACTTTGAAAGAACTGATGGTGTAGATGCAGGAATTGTTGGATAAATGATTTATACATCCTAGTGCATCACCTTGGAGAGCACCAGTTCGCCTTGCATTGATTGCCGACAACTCAACCGGGTGACAATCAAGACCAAGTATTAGTTGCCAAGAATTGACGATCTGTTTGATTGGTTACAGAGAGCTTCGATGTTCTCGCAGGTCGACTTGAATATGGGTCATCATCAGCTGAGATTAAGAAAGAACTGAACAAGAGACAATGTCGTTGAATGGAACTTTTCAAGGACTGTGATTGAGATCTCCTATATCACCCCGGGAAGGCTAGTAAAGTTACAGATGCGTTGAATCGAAAGACATCGATTGCGCAGATGGTGATTTAGGAGTGGATTTTTACTTGGGGAAGCTGGAGATTCGGTTTCAAATCTGAGGTAGGCCGCCTTTGTCTTATGGCCATCCTCAGGATTGAACCAAAAATACAGCTAAAATTTGAGACGTTGTAGTTGACTGATCCTGATATCCATAAAATTTTATAGGAAGATACATAAAGTAGAATGGCTGATTTGCAAGCTACCATGGACGGAACCCTAAAGTCTTGTGGGTGATTGTTTGTAACTGTCGATGTGGAACTTAAGGATGAGATCTTGTCAGAATCACACTGTAACAGTTATCAGCAGACTGCCCAGAGGGTACCGTGTGAAGCATTGAACGGCAGAGAGTATAGAACTCTAATTTGTTGAGATGAAGTCAGAGTACAGAAGGGTACAGACCCAGAGTTAGTTCAGCAATCAGTGAATTCAGTTGCATTCATTAGGGACAGATTAAAGACCGCTCAAAGCCGCTAGAAAAGCTGTGCAGATAAGCATCGAAGACCTTTGGAATTTTAAGTAGGGAAATATATTTTCCTTGGATGTCGCCTATGATAGGGACATCGCATTTTGTTAAGAAAGGGAAGTTGAAACAGTACCTACAGCAGAACCTTTCAAATTTGGGTTCAAATGAGAATTTTGGCTTTAAATGGTTAAAGAAAGCAATTCGGGACACCGCCGACGCCGTTAGCCGAGTGGTACCTGGGGAAGAAGCCGTAGATCCAAAGTCGGAGGTTCGAATCCTCGACGCGGCAGTTAGCCGCTTAGTAGAAAAAAAATAAAAAGAAAAAGAACCAAATTTTTGCAACTTTTATTTTTGCAAAAGTGGGCAAGTGCTTAGCCTTTCGAAGCCAAAAAAAAGAAAAAAAGAATTGAACTAGATTGGAAGTGATTTGGTAGTACTAAGAGTGTTGGACAGCAATATGAGGTGGAACGAAAGACTTGGGAAAGCGAAGAATCGTTGAGACAACAGTATCCCCACCATTTTGAAGAAGAATTGAATGGTTTAAACTTCGAGGACGAAATTTTTATAAGAGGGGAAGAGTCGTGACATCTTGAAATTCGAGCCCTTTAAAGGATGAGTGAAGATGAACTTTGTCAATGCATTGTTGGTTGATTTCACTTGGAATTGATCACTCCTAAGATATTGACCTTGAGGGGAAAGGCTAATGAGGACAGAACTCGTACGACTAAAGGACTCGACCTGGGAAAATGACTTGACCGTGAGACTTGTGTGAGGATGATCCTGTAGATAGGCAGGCCGATTCTAAGGACGACTAGAAGTCGATTCGCGGACAGAACATAATGGAACGACGGGGGATTCCGTTTACTGTTATCGTTTCCACGAACGACCCTATGTTGATCCTCAGTAATCGTGTACTTTGAAATAAGAATCTATCTTCCGTAATTTCATGCCATCAAGGACGTCCATGCGTCGAGATGTCTTGAACGTGGTTTGACACGAGTCGGTTACGCGTGAATCCTCACAGCCACCCGTTAGTCTGAGTTGTAACCGAAATGATATTTGTCGAAATTGACATGGCAAGAGAACTTAGATTGGACTTCGAATTATCGGGAATGTCCGCGACGGACTTTGGATGAAGATACATCAAACAATCGACAGAGCCAGTTAAGCCGAGCAGTTGGAAAAGGGATTTTCGGACCGAAAAAATGAGCCAATGAGGATGTGAGCCAGGCCAAGCTAGTGTGGGCCCTAGGGCCAAAGTGGGACAGCCACTATAGTGGGCCTAAGCCAAGCAAATGAGCCCATTGGGCCAAATCAACTATTCATCTTTCAAAGCCCATGGTCCAACTTTGAGCCAAATCAAGCCTAATCAATTTCCAAGCCCACTCCTATTCATGGCCAAGCCCAATCCTTAGGCCCATCCACCAATTTCAGCCTAAGGTCAGATTTGTAATTTGTGCAAGGTGAAATGACCAAATTAGCCCTAGTTGTTGGGAGAAAAGGCTAGAGAAGAGAGAGAAGATGATGTCATGCATGGGGACATGAAGCAAGCATGTGAGGGGCTTAATGAGGTGTGACACCAGCCCTCACATCTCTCGCTCTCCCCCATTCGGCCTCCCAATTGTCGCAGCTTCTCTCTCCATTTTCTTCTCCTCCAGTTTCCGCTCCAGCTGACCCTTCGGTGAAGAATCGAGTCAAAAGTGGTCTTCCCGGATGAATTAGCCAATGATCCACCCATCACCATGACGAGGAGAGATAGAACGTTCCAATAAGGTTGGTTTCATGCCGAACGGAGCCGCCGGATGTCCTGTACAGCCGTTGCAAGAAGCTGGTCGCCAGTCCGTCGGTCAGCCTGTAGCCTGCATTGTTTCACGTTTTTCTCCATTTTTCTCCCATTTCGGTCCTTCCTTTGCCCATCCTAACCTCCAGAAAGACCCCAAGACCCCCTGGTGCCATCGGTTGCCCGCCATCCCCCTTCGCCGGAGCTCCGGCCAAGCCGTTCAACTTGTTTTCTTCTCCGGCAGGGCTGTTTTTCAGAAGTTTCAATGGGAGTTTGAGCTGTGGTTGTTGTGCTGAGCTTGGGACCGCCTTGGATCGTCATTGTAGAGGTCCCGGTGCGTAGCCACCGTTGTCGCCGCCGCGTCGGTGCCTTCGGCCCGCTTAACGGGTGAGTTTAGCTCCTAATCCTTCGATTAGTGCCTAAACTTGCTTAGGGTTGATTTAGTTAGATTTAATTCTAGTTTAGGTGATTTAATTAAGTTGTATTAGCCCAAAGATGGGTGGTTAGATGGATGGATTAGATTAGTTTAGCTTAATCTTGCTTTATTTGCTTAATGTGGTTTATGTGGTTAACTAAGTATGCTTGGCTTTAATTAATTGATGGTTGCTTTAATTAATGCTTTTAATGATTTCTGAATTTAATTTATTGTTTATTAAATTCTGGAAATTTACTGTTCACTCGACACCATTCACACATCACTGTTCACCGAGTACTGTTCACGTGCACTATTCATCCAGAATGTGAAAAGTTGTCTAAATTCATGTGCTTTAATCCTATGAAGTGAATGGATGTGTAAATGCATGGGCATCCGCATGAATTGAGTGATGATTTGTGCAATTGCGTGGTGATTGGAAAATTATGGATTTTATTCAGAAAATCCCAAGTGTCAGGTTTAGACACCAAAAATGGAATTTGAATATTATATCAAATAGTGGGGTTTGAAAGTGAGTGGCGTTGGTCTTTCTGATTTGAATTTGACGGGTATCCACACGCGTGGCTAATTTCTTGGATGATTTTAATATGAAGAAAAGAGGCCGGGATCACTATTTTAATGAATGACATTGAGTGAAATGCAAGGTGTCCCAGGCCCAATTTGAAATGACGTGTGATTGATTAAGAGAACCCGTCCTCGATTGATGTCGGATGGACGTTACCCTATATGGGATACCCACTGAGTGGGACTCGGGTCGCAGTAGATTCTAGACCTACGCTCCTTCGGGAAATCCGTCTATTGAAAGACGTGGCCATGCTCCATGGGGGGAGACGAAGCCTGGCTGAGTCAGAAGACACCGAAGTGATAAGTAGGTGGTGCCTTGACGGGCTTAATTAAGAAGACACCGAAGTGATAAGTAGGTGGTGCCTTGATGGGCTTAATTAAGAAGACACCGAAGTGACAAGTAGGTGGTGCCTTGACGGGCTTAATTAAGAAGACACCGAACTGACAAGTAGGTAGTGCCCTTGAAGGGCTTAATTAACAATTGGAACGCATGATTGATTGAGATCGTTGCGCCTTATTATGGGGTAAAATTGTGTCGCATGGTATAGGACTTATCATAACAGTTTTACCTTATAATCGGGACACGCGTGATGAATTGATGCCTGATGAGTGGCGCACTGATGTGCGAGAACGCATGAGAATCATGGCATCGTTGGTTCCAGTCATGCATGAGTTGAGCACATTATTTATGGCACGCACGCATGAATCGATAACGTGCAGAGTGTGGCAATGGCCAGGTGAGATCGTTTGTGATGCGACTCGTATGTGATTGATGAAATGTATCATCTAATGGCCATGTGCATTGCGTGTATGGTGCTGAATTATAACGTGCAGGGTATGGCATACCAGGTAAGGTTGTGTGCGAATCGAGTTGAGTTGATGTATTAATCGGGGCTTGGGGTGGAATTCGCTGAGATTTATATCTCATTGGTTATTGAATAACCATTTTCAAGTCCCTAGTGTGAAGAATTCGGAGCTTGAAGCAGAAGGGTCAGGTGCATAGATGGCTCAGTAGATCTTTATGAGATAAACCTTTCATATAAGCTTGCGGTATTTATGAATGTGTATTTTGATTTGGAAATTGTTGTCGTACTTTTCTATCCTATGTTTGTTGAGGTCAGGGGATTAGTAATTCGCTTCCGCATGTGCAATGAAATTGAAAGGGGTTGGCGACGAGTCCTGGGACGTCGCTTTCTATCGACCACCGAGGGATGTGCGCGTTGCTCGAGGTTCGGGGCGTGACATAGCTGCGTCTCTTTTCGGAAGACGATTGAGTCTCCCCACCTTTTGTTCTGTTCTCAAGTCCCTAAACTTATGAAGTCTCGTTTCTGTAGTGGAGCAATTCGTTAACATACCACCGAGCCACTTTTTATTAACATAATGACATCGAGCCCTTATTGCAGCCCGTGCTACTGAATCAATTGCTTTATTCTTGGTACCAACAATTAAAAATTGTTTTCCCCTACTTGCTGCATCAAAAACTAAATCACAAGCTTCTGATAAAAAACGAGTAGTTTTAGTAAGATTTGTAATATGAATACCTTTACGCTTGGCAAAAATATAAGGTGCCATCCTAGGATTCCATTTCCTAGTACCATGACCAAAATGAACTCCCGCTTCCATCATCTCTTCCAAATTGATATTCCAATACCTTCTTGTCATTTCTCCCCCTACTTCGGCTTTTTTTTTTCAAAAAAAAAAAAAAAGCAACGAGGTTGCCCTGAACTAAATAATTGTTCCAATGGAACCTTTTCTTCTACCGAAGATTGGCCATGTGGATGTCGATACACAATCCAAACCCCTACCCTCTATTCATTATTATCTTTTTTTTGATTACCACAAAAAATGACCATAAATAAAGAGTTTTTTAAAATTTTAATTTAAGAAAAGGCAATTCTAATTGGTCAATAAAAATGGATTTCAATGCTATTTCTTTTTTCGTTTTCCTTAGCTTAGCCAACCTATCATGAAAAGTAAAAAAGGGTAAAGTAACCTTGTACTGATTGTTCTCTAAATGTAAGTTTTCTTCTTCTGCATGTAGAAAAGGAATAAATAAATCAATTAAATTCCGGGAGGCTTCATGAAGTGCTTCTTTAGGAGTTAAACTTCCGTTTGTCCATATTTCGAGAAAAAGTATCTCTTGTTTTTCATTTCCATTCCCATAAGAATGAATACTATGATTCGCATTTCGAACAGGCATGAATACAGCATCTATAGGATAACTTCCATCTTGAAAGTTTTTTGGTGTTTTTATATGATATCCGCGATTCCTCTCGATTTGTAATCCAATACACAAATTAATGGGTTCCGTTAGATTAGCTATATACTGTGTGTTATCAACGATTTCCACAGAAGTTGGTAAGATGATGTCTTGAGCAGTTACACATCCAGGACCCTTGACACAAATAGACGCGTTGCGAGTTCCATATAGATTACTTCTCAATACAATTTCTTTCAAATTCATTAAAATTTCATGTACTGATTCTTGAATTATGATCAAAAGAGGAAAAAGAATCGAATAATCATTCTATGATGAAAATAGAATAAACGCCCATTTTGTGTTGTGTGCATACCAGATATACACTATCCAATCAAAGAAAAAAAGATCCATGGGATGATTTGTGAATTTTTAATCAATCTCCGAGGTAAGGGGTTGGTAGATCTAAAACATGAAAGGAATTTTTGAATTCAATTCTTATGGAAATGGAATCCTAGTCTAAATAGAATCATGATCGAAAAGTATCCATTAATCATAGTCGAAAAAATAAAATAGATAGACCGATTAGTTGATTCCTTACAATTCATCGATTGAATTCCTTTAAAAATATCATATTTTCACAAAAAAGATTATTTTTATCTACCAGAAGGTTTATGATGAAAAGTTTTTTTTTTTTTTTTTTTTTTTTTTTTTCGTTTTCTAATTGATTGTCCACAACTATCTAAGAATCGAGTATGAATGACTCGCTATTCATTCGGTTGCTGGGACATAATCATTATGTAGGCGAGATGGCCGAGTGGTTCAAGGCGTAGCATTGGAACTGCTATGTAGGCTTTTGTTTACCGAGGGTTCGAATCCCTCTCTTTCCTTACCTTAAACTATTTTACCGTACATCCTATACATGTATCATAAATCTTTACTGAATGTGACATCGGATCTATAAGTTTTTGAATGTCATCAATTTTCGATCTAGTAAACTTGTAAATGGATCATATATTTAGACACTAGATGAATCAATGGATTTTACCATAATTTTTCTAATCAATCTAATTCCGGATCGAGTCATGAGATTGGCCCAAGATACTTTTATTTTTTACGTTTTTCTCAAACCTACGTATTATACATGCTAATTTGAATTGATGAATATTCTAATTTCTATAATTAATAATATATAATTAATTAATACTACTTATTTATTCATTTATTCAACAAATTCGATTGATTGATATGAGTTGATTTTCTATTAAAATAAATTGACGAAACAATAGCTAACCCAATAGTTGCTTCGGCGGTTGCAATAGCTATAACAAAAATGGAGAAAATATCTCCTTTTAATTGTCAACTATTAGAAAAATCTGAAAATGTTACAAAATTTATATTAACCACATTGAGGATAAGTTCAAGACACATAAGGGCCCTAACCATATTTCGACTCGTGATCAATCCATAGATACCAATAGAAAATAAATAGGCACTCAAAAAAAGTACATGTTCGAGTATCATTGACTAGCTCCTTATTAATTTGAATTCATTTCAATATGAACAAGAATTCAACGTATTCAATTGACTATAATATAACAAGTACAAAACAAAGGAATAGATTGATATTTGGTAATGGATCAAAATAAAGAATTTATATTTTATACATGAATAGTTTTCGAATATTTTTGAAGATAAATGGATTTGATAACAGAAAACAAAGTTGAATTTTAATTGCTAGTAATAGTTATAAAGATTTATCATTGATGAGCAACAGCAATTGCACCTATCAAAGCAACTAAAAGAATTATGGAAATGAGTTCAAATGGAAGGAAAAAATCTGTTGATAAATGAATTCCAATTTGTTGACTATTACCTATCAAATCTTGCTCGATAATCTGGTTTGACTTTGTCGTCCAGATAATCCTGTACCAAGACGTATCTAAAATAGTAGTCATTAGTGAAACCAAAATACTTGTACAAACCAATGAAGTAATCCCATCTCCAACAGTCCAAAGATTCAAATCTTTGTAATTGGCCTGAGGAAGTGGAACAATGGATTGATGGAATCGAACATATTTTCCGATTGTTAAACTGCAATGATGCTAAAAAGACAAATTTTGGCATAGTACCAATTGGAAGGGAATGCTAAGTTTTGGTGGAGAGCTTCAAGAGACACGATCTTTCCACTCGGTATTGTTGTGAGCTAGGACGAATTTGTTAGGGCTTTTAATAGGAAACATTTTTCTGATTGTGCCCGGGATAAGAAAATTAATGAGTTTGTTCAACTGGAACAAAAGGAGCTGACAATAGATCAGTATGAAGCGAAATTTTCTGAACTGTCAAGGTATGCTCCTAGATTGATTGAGGATCGAGAGGAGAAAGCTAAGAGGTTCCTAAAGGGACTAAGAACTGATATCAGGAAACAACTTGTGCCTCTGAATATTAGAGATTACAATGAGATTTATGAAAGGGCATAGCTGGTAGAGTAGGAACTAATAAGGGAGCGGATGGAAGGAGGCAGTTGACCTTTAATGATGTCCGACGAGATAAGAGACCCTACCCAAACCGAGATTCGCTTTGGGAGTCTAGGAAAAAGCGTAATTTTGGGAATTTTGGAAAGGCCAAGAATGGCCAGACTTCAGGAAAAGTGCCCTACCAAAATAACTCTTGCCAAAGGTGTGGTAGACCACATGGACCAGGGCCCTGTAATGATCAATTGAAATGTTTTGGTTGTGGGCAGAGAGGTCACTTTAGGAGAGATTGTCCACAGGAAAGGCCTCAACCAAATGTCAACTTGGTGCGACAAGTGTAGCCACGTGCAGCTGGACCACCTCCACCAAGGAACCCATAGAGGCCACCAGCACAAGGAAGGGTGTATGCAATCACCCAAGAGGAAGCGGAAGCTTCCAAAAACATCATCTCAGGTACGATTTCTATTAATGGCAAGAAAGCATATACATTATTTGATACAGGTGCTACATATTCGTTTGTGTCTGAAAGGTATAGACAATTGAGTAAGATAGAAACTACATCTCTTGAGATACCCCTTTGTATTTCTACGTCGCTGAAGAATATGGTGTTATCTACACTGGTATGTGAAAAATGTAAAATAATTATAGGGGGACAAGAGATGGAAATAGACCTGGTTGTAATGGTTATGTATGACTTTGATGTCATCAAAGGAATGGATTAGCTTCATGAGCAACGGGCTAAGATGGACTGTTATAGAAAGGTGATTCAATTTAATTCACATGATCGACCTAGTTTTGAATTTTACGGAGGTCAGACGAACCCCTCCATAGCTCTTATTTTGGTAATGGACTATATGAGGGAAGAGGCTAAACTCGGTTAAATTTGAGTGGTCAGGGAATTTTAGGATGTGTTCCTTGAAGAACTGCCTGGGTTACCGCTGGAACGAGAAATCGAGTTCAAGATCGAATTAATGCCTGGAACAAAATCGATATCGAAAGCCCCGTATAGGATGGCCTTGATGGAACTAAAGGAATTGAAAGTGCAACTACAAGAGTTGCTTAATAAAGGATTTATTAGGCCAAGTGCGTCGACTTAGGGTGCACTAGTCCTATTTGTGAAAAAGAAGGACGGGTCGATGCGTTTGTGCATTGATTACAGGCAATTGAATTAGGCAACCATTAAGAATAAGTATCCTTTACCCAAAATTGACGACCTATTTGATCAGCTGCAAGGAAGTTTAGTCTTTTCTAAAATCGACTTAAGGTCGGGATATCATCAACTAAGGATCAAGAGAGAAGACATTCCAAACACCGCATTTAGGACTCGTTGTGGATACTATGAGTTCCTAGTAATGCCATTTGGACTGACGAATGCCCCAGCTGCATTCATGGATCTGATGAATAGGATATTTAAGCCATATTTGGATCAATTTGTGATTGTGTTCATTGATGATATTCTGATATACTCAAAAGGACCGGAAGAGCATGAGCAACACTTGAGAATAATGCAGCAAACCCTTAGAGACAATAAATTATATACCAAATTCAGTAAGTGTGAATTTTAGCTAGACCGAATAATATTCTTAGGACACGTGGTGTCAGGAGAAGGAATCTTGGTAGACCCAGCAAAAGTCGAGATGGTAGTGAATTGGCCAAGACCCACAAGACCGACTGAAATACGAAGTTTCTTAGGACTAGCAGGTTATTATAGAAGATTTATTGAAGGATTCTCACGACTTGCAGGTCCATTGACAAAATTGACTCGGAAAAACGTAAAATTTGAATGGAATGGAGAATGTGAAAGGAGTTTCCAGGAACTCAAAAGGAGGTTGACCATGGCTCCAATTCTAACTATTCCGTCTGGATCTGGTGGATTCACGGTATATAGTGATGCTTCCCATGAAGGATTAGGATGTGTTCTGATGCAGCAAGGCAAGGTCATAGCCTATGTATCGAGACAGTTGAAACCCTACAAATTGAACTACCCAACTCATGATTTGGAATTGGCAGCCATAATTTTTGCATTGAAAATATGGAGGCATTATCTATATGGAGAGAAATTTGAAATCTATACAGATCATAAGAGTTTAAAATATTTATTTTCACAAAAGGAATTGAACATGAGACAGAGAAGATGGATGGAGCTATTAAAGGATTATGATTATGAAATACGGTACCATCCAGGAAAGGCAAATAAAGTGGCTGATGCTTTTAGTCGTAAGTCGGCTATAGACATGGCCAGTGTAAGAATAACATAATGGAACTTGTTGGAGACAATGGCAGATCCAGAATTTAAATTTGAAATAGACCATCTCACCGGTATGCTTACCGCATTAAGGATTGAACCATAAATTATCCAGAAAATTAGAACTTTGCAAGAATCCAACCCGGAAATTGTGAAATTACGAAACGAAGTGTCTTTAGGAAAAAGACTAGAATTCCAAGTCTCTGAGGATGGAATAGTGAGATGCCAGGGACGACTATGTGTCCCCAACAAGGAAGAATTAAAGAGAGAAATTATGTCGGAAACACATAGAAGTAACTATAGTATTCACCCTAGAAGTACAAAGATGTATTGGAATTTATGCTAATAGTATTGGTGGAATGGCATGAAAACAGATATAGCTAAATACGTCTCTCAGTGTTTAACATGCCAACAAGTGAAAGCGGAACACTGCAAACCCGTAGGACTATTGAGAACCTTGGATATACCAAAGTGGAAATGGGATCGGGTGACAATGGACTTCGTGCAGGGATTACCGAGGACGTCAAGTGGTCACGACTCTATTTGTGTGATAGTGATCGCTTGACTAAGTCTACCCATTTCCTAGCAGTCCGCATGGATTATCTGATGGATAAATATGTTGAAATATATGTAAGCTGAATAGTATGCTTACATGGTGTTCCTATAACCATTATGTCCGATCGAGATTCGAGATTCACTTCAAACCTTTGGCGAAGTCTTCAAACCACCTTAGGGACCAAGCTTCAGTTCAGTACTGCTTTTCACCCGCAAATCGACGGACAGACAAAAAGAGTGATCCAGATACTAGAAGACATGTTAAGAGCCTGCGTGATTGAATTTAAAGGAACTGGGATGAGAAATTGCACCTAGTGGAATTCGCATATAACAATAGTTTTCAGAAAAGTATAGGCATGGCTCCTTATGAAGCATTGTATGGAAGGAGATGTAGGACTCCTATCTGCTGGAATGAGGTAGGTGAAAGAAAACTGACAGGACCCGAATTGATACAAATGACTACGGAAGCTGTCGAGATCATCGGCAAAAGACTTAAAACAGCTAGAGTCGGCAGAAGAGCTATGCAGATAAGCGTAGAAGACCCTTGGAATTTAACGTGGGAGACCATGTATTTCTCAAGGTATCCCCGATGAAAAGAGTATCACGATTTGGGATGAAGGGTAAGTTGAGCCCCAGATTTGTCAGACCCTTTGAAATCCTTGAAAGAAAAGGGGATGTAGCCTACTGACTAGCATTACCTCCTAAGCTGGCAAATTTACATGATGTCTTTCATGTGTCAATGTTGAGGAAGTATCAGCCCAATCCTGGACATATACTTGATCATGAAGTCATCAAAGTGGATGAACAAGTGAAGTACATGGAAGAGCTAATACAAGTACTAGGTCAAAAGGAGCAAGTTCTCCAAACCAAGAGAATTCCACTAGTGAAAATTTTATGGCGACACCACCATGTGGAGGAAGTCACATGGGAAAGTGAAAAAGAAATGAAGCAAAAGTATCCTCACATATTCAACGACACTTAAGAGATGTACAATTTCGAGGACGAAATTCTCTAAGGAGGGGAGAATTGTGACATCCGGATTTCGCTAGACCTCGGGAAAATAATGGCCATCACAGATCGACAAAATTGTTATTAGATTGTGTCATTGGCACCATGTGGCACCCCTCGACGTCCCCCGATCCGTTAGGGTCGCCACTGTTTGCTTCTCTTTCACTCGACCTAATAATGTAATACTCTGATACCAGGGAATTTCATTATAATTCATGAATCCTGGGGGTTTACATCTTTTAGATAAGTCCCTGCGCAATTTATATGGCGGAAGCACATCCATCAACTCCTTTCCCTATATTTAGAAAACGATGCACACCAACTAAGACATTTATAGGTAAAAGACGAACACTTTATTTACTTAAACCAGATGGACATCATTCATCGGTACATCAAAATGCCGTAGTCTTCTATACTCGGCTATACTTCAAAAGATGACCGACATCTTCTCCAACAATCGTATACTTAAAGTCCATCGATCGGTGTCGGCGTCCAAAAGTTCCTTCCTTTGCTCTCCTCCTCCTCGCAGTCATATCCAACCACTCAATCTATCTACCGATGGTAAGGGCAGCAGAGGTATCTTATCTAGTCTGAAATGTTAGTCCCCAAACGGGGTGAGTACAACCACTCAACAGTAAGGATCCACCAAACTACACAATGTGTCAAACAGAACAATCAAGGTATCATGAATAAAACACATATCATTCATGCATTCGAGCATACATCACCATTCAGTCGTGCGTATATCGCCATACAGTCATGCATATCTCACCATGCCATCATGCATATACCACCATGCACTTGTACATATATCATCAGGCAGCCATGCATATCTCACCATGCAACATGCATATACCACCATGCACTTGATGCTTGCATTTCCATGAGGTTCATCCCATGCCATATGCACATACATACGCATGATTCATATCATCCATGCTATCATGTATACATCCCCATGAGATCCATTCAAGCCTTCATGATCGCATTCTCAACGTCAAATAGCATCAATTTACTTTCATAAGCAGATCATGCATCGTGCCATATGCATACACCCATGCACATGATTCAATTTCAATATTTATCTTCACAAGGATCTCATCATTTTTCTTCTAGGGACCAATGTTTGCATCGCACAATTTATCGCTCGCATCCAACCTGGCATTGCGAGGAACCTCCGGCACACACCTCTGGGCATCCGGCACACACCTCCAGGCATCTCGCATCCCACCTGGCATCAGGAGGAATCTCCGGGGCTCACCATGAAAATGGTTACCCCTACCCTCCGGGCATGCATCATAATACAACCCCTCACCCTCCGGGCATGTATCATAATACAACCGAGCATCCCGACACTCCCGGGGAAAACCTCTGGGCATGTATTCATAATACAACCAGAAATCCAAAGGGCATCGACTCATTCGAACCTCTGGGCATCCCGACTCCCGGGGCATCATCGGCTCACACCTCCAACGGTATCATCATTATCACAATTTATATTCACATATATGTCTCATTTTTAACATGGCATTTGATGCAACAATATCAATGGTTTAAACCAGCTTTTTGATGTCATGTAACATGCCATATGTCACTACATATGCAGCATAATCAACCACTCAAAGTATTACATCACATGGATAAATTCCTTTATTTTTCAAAACACATCAATTTTTCGGATAAATCAGAATGCATTCCTCTAGTTAAAACTCTAGAAAAATTAGTAAACGGTATTAATAAATTCTGAAAACTTGACACGTTATAGATGAGACCTAAAGGCAGATATCTCATGAATAACACCATACCAAAATAATCTCACACAAAACAGTATGGTCCATGCATCACAGTTTCCAAAACTTCAATATTTCAGCTTGCACAGTTTCGGAAGTAGTTTAAATTAAATACCCAAATGAACTCCACAAATTCTGAAATTTTGGTATGTTATAGAAAGGTCCTAAAGGTAAATATCTCATGAAGAAATAAAAACCCAAATCATTCTAGATTAATATATATAGACGATTAATTCCCCCCGTTCTTGGTGTCGTCTTTTCCCAGATTATCATCTTTCAAAAGAAATTCATTTCACCGACCTACATATGTTCGTTTCTTCTAAATTTTCGGTATGTTATTCCTCAGAATATTACCTACAACTTTCATTAAGGACACACGATCAAAATTTAACTGTATGATTTTATAAAAATCACGAAATCATACTAGGTTGAGGTAGCGTTTTTCCCAGATCCAGTTTCTTCAAAGAACAACGATTTCACCGACCCATTTTTGTTCATTTCCTATAAATTTTTAATATGTTCTACCTCAAGTAGCATACTACAACTTTCATTAAGAGGTCAAAGTGAGATTTTTACAAGAAGGCTACTTTACAGACCACGAAATCACTAAAGGTCAGCACAACAAATTCCAGATCTAATTTCTTCAAAGAAAATCATTTCACTAACCATTACTTGTTCGTTTTGCCTCAAATTTTAGTATGTTGTTTCTCAAGACGTTCTCTACAACTTTCATGAAGAAATAGAAACAATATTCCAACTAAAAAGTCGCATGCAGCACACAAACTCATGGATGGTCGGACTGATTTTTCCAAAAACAGCATGCTAGGCCAACGAATTTCTCCCCATAACTTCGACCTTTCATCACATCTACCACAACCAAAATTCACCATCTTCTACACACACATCACAGCAATACAAAGGGTACGTTTTAGGACTCTACTTGCCTCTAATCCAAAGAAAACACTGCAAGACAACGGCGGGCCGAGGCGGCGAACGAACGGTGGCGGTGAACTCCTCCTTCTTCCTCTTCTTCTCTCGCACGCTCGCTCTCCCTCTCTCGGACGGTAACTCTCTCTCTCTTCTCCCCCCTTCCCCTTTTCCTTTTGGTTTCAATAAAACCCTTGCATGCTTCCATTTTTGCATGGAGGGACACTTGTCTACAAATTTTTGCATGGAGGGACACTTGTCCCTAAGAAGGAGACAAGTGTCTTCTTGTTGAAGACACTTGGAGGAGGCCCATCCGGCTCCTCTCTCCCCCCTTTGGTCGACAGCCCATGAGGCTTCTTGGGCCGAGCATCTTGGCCCACTTTGGGCCCAGCACTCTTGGGCCAAAAATCCAACTTTTTAAATGGCCCAAAAAAATAATACTAAATAAGCCCATAGTTGCTCTTAACAATTTACTTTAATCCCCACTTAATTTCATAATCTCAAATACTCACATGGCCATAAAATTTTGTAATATAAATCAATAAAAATCCAACTTATAAAGTACATGGCCAAGAATACAAATTTTCCTATCAATTTATCCTTTAATACAAATCCTTAATCACTCATGGACATAGGATATATTTCCAACCAAATAATTGTCCATTCAATGTTCGGCCTTGTTCTATTGTAATTCATTGGTCTAAACGCCATAACATAATCCAATGGCACTTCCATCACCTTTCCATAGGTCGTAATGCATCTAGAGGTCGCTATGAAATTTTAGGATGGCACACACCAATTTTGGACACTATCGCATCGTTGTCATCGTGGGCACCACATTCGACCATTGTATCATAATCACCTGCACCCATGCAGCAATGTGCCATAATATTCTCCATTTGGCAAACGATAGAAAGGGGCTGGCCCACACTTAAGTGTTCATAACTTCAAAACGGTACACTTAAGTGCCACTTTTTTTTTTTTTTTTCTAGTGGGACACTTAAGTGCCACCTCCGGCGACCCTTGCCGGAAATCCTATGTGGCAATATTTTATTATTTTTTTTGCCTACGTGGCTCGCCGGAGAGCCGAGTCGGCTCTAACTCACCGAAACGACATCGTCTCGCATAATAAAAGCCCCAAATCTTCCAAAAACGACGTCGTCTCCCCAAATGCCCCAAATCTAAAACCCTAAATCGGCCAAAATCCCTATTGAAGTGCTCGAATTGAAGTCTCGAACCCTAATTTTCATTTGCCCAAAATTCCTTTGTCGAATCTTAGAAATGGAGAGCAGGACTCGCAGCAACGCCTCAATTTCCTCTCACGGAAGCGAAGGAGAAGGCCAGCGTTTCTGTTTTTGTGGGTTACCGAGTGCAAGAAGAATATCGTGGACTCAAATCAATCTTGGGAGAAGATTTTATGGATGCACCCGATATAAAGAAGCGTCGAAGTGCAAATACTTCAAATGGATCGATGAGAAGTTCTCTGACCGAGCAATATAGGCGATATTGGATCTATTTCATAAAAGACAGCAATCTCCATCTATGTTTGTGGACGACTTGGACGATGTTGACTCAATGCAAGCTCAAGTGTCTTCAGTTAAACTTTTCAAGAATGAAGTCTCAATGCACGCTCAAGCATCTTCAACTAAACCTTTCAAAAATGAAGTTTCAATGATGAAAATTGAACGAAAGTGTTACCAAGCGTGTATTATGGTGTTGTTTTGTTGTCTATTGTACTTTATGATAAAATGTAAAGTACTTGAAAATGAGAAAAAGTTTCTCCGACTGCCATAGTTAAAAATGGTGTTGTTCTGGATTAAACGTAGGGTTTTTTCTTTTTGAAAGATGCGAAGAAGTTTGTGTTGTGGAACAAGATCATTGTGGCTTTGTTGTTGTTTGTGTTGTCGTATGGACTTGCCATAAGTTTACCATCATCTTCTCTGTTTTGATGCAGAATCATCTTCTCTATTTTGATGCAGACCAACATATACACAAGACAAACATGAGTGATTACCCGAGTGCCATAAGTTGTATTTAGTAATCACGTAAGTGCTAGTCGCGATGAAAAAAGGATCACTTAAGTGTCAAGTTATTGTTAAAGTGATCGGTTAAGTGTCACTTGTAGTTAAAAGTGAACAGTTAAGTGCCAAGTTTTTTTAGAATAGGATCAGTTAAGTGCCAATTTTTTTGTGGGTTTTCTGTAAAAATTGCGCCAACCACCAGCACCGGCGACACCACCAACCATCACCACTAGCCACACTACACACTAGGCGCTCCAGCCACCACCATGCTGGTGGTGTTGCTGCACAAGATACTAGTGCAAGCCGAGCCTTGCACTAGTTTGCACCAACACATGGTGTAAGATGTGCAACCGCACACTTGTACCAGTGTAGGTGCAGGCGCTTAAGCCTATAACCCCACCACAAACCAATAATCACCAGGCATCACCACCAGCCACACCAGCACCCCATCCACCACATTAGCACCCCAACAACAAACTCACTACCACCAAACATCACCATCCACCATCACCGATACACCAAAGCACTCCGGCTATCACCATAGAACACCAACAAAGCGAAGAACAAGTAAAAGCAGAATCCATGATAAACAACAACATAAATTGACAAGCAGCGCAAGATCATTTCATTGATATTTCATCAAGTCTCGAAAACATCAATGTCATTTCATTGATATTTCATCAAGTCTGAGTTTGACAACATCAATGAATGACAAACTAAAGAAAAAAAAAGATAACCATCCATAGACTTTCTATATGCATGACAACATCAACGTTTACATAACTGTTTTAACTCCTAAGCTCCACAAATCCTATCACATCTCATCTCATCAATCAATATGCACGACACCCCCTGTTCGTGCTCCTTTCGATGGGCCTTTCACTTGATTCATAATTCTTTGCACTCTTTCTAACTGGACGTGCAACTTCTTCTTCAACCTTCTCGGTATCCACCGACTCGTCCTAGATGGAGCCTAACAAATGTCCTAGGCCGAATTGAATCAAAAGGAGCCGGAGCCGGAGCCGGAGCTAGTTCTTTCTCTTATTTTTTGTTGGCACAATGTTGATGTTTTCTTTTTTGTTGGTGCAGCCGTTGATTCTTGAGTTGGGCCCGAGATAAGAACTTCGAACTTCTCCCGGGCTACAAAAAAATAAATTGTTAGCAAAAATCTACAGCATAAATTAAATTAAATGCAGCCAATAAAACTTACATTGAGAATGACTGTTCCAAAGACGCTCATCTCGTATAAAGGCCATAGCCATATTGTCTTAACCTCTTCCCAAGTGCCCCTCTTGTTTGAATAGGGGCGTCACTTTCAGGAACTTGTGATTTGTTGCCCCTTTTTCCTGCTTTCTTGGGCCCTTTAACTACAGCCGGGGCTTCTTCGACCAATTGTGTTGGGCGTCTTCTAGATGGCCTTTGTGTACCTGCCCCTTCACCTGGCCTTGTTCTAGTTGTCCTTCTGTGTAGCCCTTCAACTTCAGTGACACCTCCTTCTGTTGGGCCTTCTGGTGGTACTGGTGGTGGTACTTGTGGTGCCCCTTGCAATGATTCTTCTAGTGGCTCCTGTGATGATCCTTGAGGTGGCTGCTGTGATGGCCCTTCAGTTGGCAGTTGAGTTCCAACTTGCTTTCTTCGAACCTGAGAAAGAGGCCAAAAGATACCATAAATATAATATCGAGACATATAATAATAAAAACTGAATACAAATTGGTTGAATTTACCACTGGGTATTTCTTTCGCTGCTGAAGAACAGTCGACTGCACTGGCCGTGATGCTGCTTGGGCTAATCCTTCAGCTGGCCCTGATGCTACTTGGGTCAGTCCTTCAGCTGGTCGTGATGCTGCTTGGGCCAATCCTTCACCTGGCTGTGTTCTACCTTGCCTTCTTCGAACAGGCTATTCAGTTTCATGACTTACTGAGGTTCTTCTTGTGACCTAACAAACACATTATATACAAGGCCAAATAAGATATTATGTACATTTTTATGATAAACGACAAGAAAGCAACATAAACATAAAATAAATTTCATGACTTACCGGGGTTCTACTTGTTGACTGAAGAACAGTTGACTCACTTGGCCCTGCTGTGTGCATTTCTCCAGCTATCTCTTCACTAGGCCTTTCACCTTGCCTCAACGGTTGTTGTTGCTTCCTCAATTGACAACCTTTAATATTGTGGCCTGTTAGGCGACAATAAGAGCACGTGATCTTTGCACCCTGCCTGCTCATTCTTTGCTGACCCGAGACCTCTCCCTCCGCCATTCTTCGTCTTCGTTTTGTCCTTCCAATTTTCTTCTTCAGTGGCAAAGGTTGAGGTGCTTCATGATCCGTGGGCTCCCAAAACTTGCTACTTCTAATTGGCTGCATCATGAACTGATAGGAAGCAAGATATTTTGATTTATGGTACCAATCATCGATGTAATCATCTGTATTGTCGCCCTTCAACTGGATGGCACATATGGCATGTGCACATGGAATTCCACTTACTTGCCATGCTCTACATGAACACTTCCTACTTCCTAGATTGACAACATACTTATCTCGCACCCTTCATTATCTCATATCCGTCATCTCCATTCCAAATGGGATGACAATGCCTACTTGCAGCCAAGTTCTCATCCAATTTCTTCACAATCCTAGGACCATATTGTCTTGTCCACTTTGCAGCCTCATCTCTTTGTTTCTGCAGCCGAGTCATAACCGCAACTCGTATATCTTCAAGCATTGAGATGACTGGTTTGCATCTGGCATCTATTATCTTCGAATTAAATACTTCACAAATGTTGTTGTCGACGTTATCGCACTTGAACTCCTCACGAAGAATGCCCCGCACCAATGCTTCGGTTCTAGTTGAAATAGGGTAGCACAACCTTCCTTTGTCAACTGAAGTAGTCCTTCTTTGGCTATTCTAAAGTCAGCCATGTTTGCACTCTTTGCTAATTGCCAAAATTGCAATTGCAGCTTATCCCCTTTATAGTTCTTTGCCCAATTTCCGTATATGTGCCGCGCACACATTCGATGTTCAGCATGGGGCAACAACTCGGCTACTGCCGGAACCAATCCCTACAATAATTCAAAGTAAGAAATACTAGAGCAAATTACATGTTCATATTACAAAGCAAAGCAAACTATTGACTAAATTTTTCAAAAAGCAAGCATTACCTTTTGTTGGTCGCTCATGAATGCCCACCCTTCCCCGTTTGTTATCTCCAAGTCAGCCATCAGATTTTTCAAGAACCAGGACCAATTGTCCTTGTTCTCAATCTTTACAATAGCCCAAGCTAGTGGGAACATTTGGTTATTCGCATCTCTTCCAATCGCTGCCAACAATTCTCCCTTGCACAAGCCCTTCAAGAAACAGCCGTCCAATCCTATAATCCGTCTACAACCAGCTAAAAATCCTCGTCTGCATGCATCAAAGCACACATAGAACTTATCGAACTTGGTCCCATGATCAGGAAGCGGTCTCTCAATCACCTCTACATACACTCTACTTGTAGGGTTTTGCAGCCTACACTCCCAAGCATACTCCCACACCTGCCCATATTCCTTAGCATACTGACCAATAAGTATCTTTATCACCTTTTGCTTTGCTCTTTTGCACTGATTCCTAGATACATTGATGCCTACACGCTCCTTCACCAGCATCCTAAAGTTAGCAAGTTTCAAGTTGGGCATCACCTTGATCAGATCGAAGAAGTGCTTGGACAACCATGCACTTGTTACCCTTTTGTTTTGAAAATTAATGGAACAAGTGTGTTCCTCTTGGTAGGCTCTAATCTGAAAAGACCCACTCTTCTTAACAAACGCACCGTAAATCTTCCATGGACAGTTTTGCTGCGAACACCTAGCTCTTACAAATTTCTTGGTATTTCTAATGAAATCAATATTTCTTTGTGCAGCAATGGAGTTCTTCAGTATAGCTTCCCTAAATTGTATCGCATCATGGAATTTCATACCTACTGACAAAGTAGGAGAGGCAACAGATGGATCATAGGAAGGAAACTTACTTTTCCTTCTACGCACAGCTCGTTGATCTTCTTCAACTTCGTCCTGGGAAGTTGCGGTGTCGATGCTTTCTTCATAATCTTGTCTCCGTGGACTGGCCAGCAACACCAACATCTGCAGGGCCTTCGTCTCTGTTTGGATGAGCAGCTACATGCAAAGTTGCAAATCTATCTGACAAAAAGTCCCTTTGTTTTTTCCTTGACTGTGTAAGCTCCTCATCGTCGGCGTCACTTAAGATTAATAAATTTTCAGCTTCAGCAGCCAACCCTTCATCGTCATCGTCATCATCACCGTCACTGGATTCAGCTACTTCCCAATCTAATTCAGTGATGGTGACATCACCCATGTCACAATCGCTCTGGTGAACAGCATCTGCGCCCCTCTCCTCCCCATCCTGTCCATCATGACCTACTTCACCCCTAACCTCGCACTTTGAATACCATCTCCTCCTTCTCCTACTTGGGTGTTATCTCTGTCATCATCTTCGTCCTCACTATCACTATTGTTTTCAACAAACACTTTCGCCTCTTCGCCATGAAGATAATGATATAAGACATCCCTAAAACCATTATCATCTTCCAAAACTCTCAAACCATCTCTCAAGCCTTTCCCAGGAACACAGTACAGTAACTTTTGTACTCTACAAGGCAAAAATGTCACTATATCCCTAACAAATCCAATATAAGATGCCTTCTTTATATCTACAAAGATAGTACCCTCATTCCCCCCCTCATACTCCCACTCATCCTCCCCAATCACAAAATCTCCACCGTAGTAAACGATGACAGCAACATAGTCTTTATGCGCCATTTCTGCAACAAAAGAGGGCAAATATACAATTAAATTTTGAGACCACATTCACAAAGAACAGACAATTGCAAGTGGAGGTCCCTACACTCTTTACTAAAGAAAAGAAAAGAAGAAGAGAGAGGGAAGATGCGGTCAAACGACAGCTGCAACTTGAAAACAAGAGGCCTTAGGACAAGGACAAATAAAAATAAAGATGGGACCTGACAACTGTTTTGATTATGCCGTCGCATTCCTTTAAAATATGGAGAGATTCCTTAGCATGGGTCCTCAACAATGCAATTTATTAAAAAAATATCCAGAAGTCCCCATCCCCACAACCTTCGATTCGAACATGTCCAAAGTCCAATACTCTGAACCCTAACAATCACCAATCATCGCACATTTCACATCCGACCACTACAAATTACTTTCGCACATCACAATTCAACACCCTGAATGAATCACACATCACAGTGGATGAGGCGATGTCGAGCCCTACACCGAGCCCTAATTTTCCCCCCGCCGAGCCCTACACCGAGCCTATATTTCAATGCCGCTCCTAAACCGTCAATTCAAACCCCCTAATAGGATTGTAGCACTACATCTCAGCCATAAATCTCACATCAAGCCTGACCTTTCCCAACTGACCCCCAAATTTGAAGTTCGAGCCCTAATAAACGAGTCGGAGCCCTAATTTCACCACAAGGGAGAGGAAGAAGAGAAAGAACCTGAGCAAATCGACGACGGCGAGCGATGACGGCGAGCAACGACGGCGAGCGATGGTGGTGAGCGACGAAGGTGAGCGACAACGGCGAGCGATCACCTGCGAATGGCGAGCTGTGAACGGTGATGGATGGAGAGGACGTCAGACCTAGTGTGAACTGACGAAAGGTTAAAATCCAAATAAACCAAACGACGTCGTTTAACACTAACGAAAAACGACGTCGTTTAGTTTGGCCAAATGCACAGTGGATGGGGCGACGTCGTTTTCCTCCTCCACGTGTGCTTTTTAAAAAAAAAAAAAATTGCCACATCGGTTAAGCATGTCGCCGGAAAATGCCACGTCTGCATTTTGGCCGGTTTTTGGCCGGATTGGCACTTAAGTGTTCCATTTTACTCCGATGATGGCACTTAAGTGTACCATTTTAAAGTTATGGCACTTAAGTGTCCCTCCGTGCCAAGTTATGGCACTCCTCTCTTTTGTGTCCTTGATCCTCGAAAATTTGACCGAGGAAAAGCCATGCCGATTCGGGCAGCTGAAGACACGCCCTGCATGAAGAAGTCACGCTAGCTTGGCAAAGAGAGAGAGAGAGAGATCCCCATGCAAGGGGCCACGTTCCTCTCCACTCGTCCCCTTTCCCTGCCGCCACCGAATTCTCTTTGTTGACTAGGGAGTCAACAAACTAGCTTTCGAAGTGGAACATAATAAGAAGCGGACGAGCAAGCCGAGAGAGAAACCGAGAGAGAGAAAGAGAGAGAGAGAGAACCGCGACTGAGAGAGAGGGAAAGCGCGAGAGTGAGAGAGGAAGAAAGGGATCGTTCCCTTCGCCCGTTGTGACATCCCAAATTTCACCGACCTTCATTAGTGTAATCAGAATCATTAGGAACTTAGATTAACTTAGATTGGGCCAGAAAGTGAACCCGATGGACTATAAGGAATGTGTGGGCTCGAGAAGTAAGCGGGCCACACGAATTTTAGAATTGGGCTTGATAAGTCGAATGGAAGAGCTGGGCTTGGGCTTAGCTTAGAGCAGGCCAAGATTTAGAATTGTTAGACCGATAAATTTAGTTTAGTGGGCCGGATTGTTATAGATTGAGCCTGTTAGGCTAGAGACGGATATTTGGACCCTAGTGATTTTATTTTCAAATTTAGTTTATAGATTATAGTTATGATAATTGGATTAGTGATTGTATTGCTAATATCAATTTCTAAGCTTAACATTTCTTGTGATGAATTCTCTATAGACTAACACTAAATAGTTAATATGTCATATAATTTCATAACTTTATATGATTGAAATCTAAGGGAATCGAAAGGGAATTAAGTGAAAAACATTAGATACAAGTAAACTGACTAACAACATGGATTATAGATTAATCGATTTTGAGTGACAAATGGCGAAAGTGTCGTGCATGGAAGCCACGACACCCCCTCCTCTCTTTGCATCACCCACGGATTTCCTATTCCCACTAAACCAAAACAAGTAAAGGAGACATCATCATTAGATTTGCTAATGATTAGCCTAGCCTAGGGACAAGACCATAGCCCCATTCCCTCTTAAGTCTCGTAACCCCTCTCTCTCTCCAAAAACCGAAACGCATCTTCTTCTTCTTCTTGTTTTCTCTCTTGGACGAGCAGCGACAAGTGAGAGAGAGAGAGTTCTTGTGAGAGGGTGAACGGCGAGAGGAGAAGAGGAGAGAAGGATCGCCCTCTGCCGTGAGCGTGCTGCTGCCGTCGACGCCGCTCATCTTCGTCGCCGTTGAGTCACGCACAAGGTCCCGAGTGTCCTATTCGGCTTGTTGATTGAGCTTAGGAGTGAGGCAAGTAGAAGTTCATTAATCTATGTTATGCATGCTGTGATTATCTGGTGAAGTACAAGTAGAACGGTGAAAGGTCCGAATTTGATATTGCATGTGGCATTTGAGGCTTGCATGTCCCGAAATCTAAGTGTGATTAAGCTGTGATTGTCGAGTAAGGTCAGGAAGTGGTTGCTGAGTGAAGAGATGTGGTGTGTGTTGCGGAGAGTGAGCTTAAGGATGAATACATGCTTTGAGCCGAGCTGTGGAAGGTTTCTTTGTTAAAGAAAAACCTATTGAAAGTACTCTTAGATGCTGTGGAAGAGACTTGAAGTGTTGTAAAGGGGATTGGCAGAGAAACAAATGGTTGGACTGAGCTAGAAATGGAGAAAACCGTATATGAAGATTCTAATTGAGAGAAATATAGATAGAAAGTCTTTTTATTTGTGTCGCTTTGATTTATAATGATGAAAATAAGGAAATGAACCATTTTACTTAAGATAACATCCATTAGATTGAATGTGACATCTAGCTATAGCCATATGAATGTAAAAATATGAAGGTAGAAGTGTACCTATTGAAAACAGTAAGCTGTTTTGTAGAGAACAGCTTGACCTTCGGTGACTCCATTAATTTTCTGTAGTTATCTAGCCAGAATTGGACTTAGAACCCTTAATAAAAGTTGTAGGACACATCTCTAGAAGTAACATATCAAAATTTGAGAATAAATGGACAAGGTTTGGTCAGTAAAACGATTTTCCTTGTAAATGTTAAATTTGAAAGCTATTACAGAATGTCAGTAAAGAGTATAGCGATTAATTCTCTTGATATACAATGAATCTGACTTAGAGTTCTTCATGAAACATTTTCCTTTAGGTCTTGTTTATAACATATCCAAATTTCATAATTTTTCTGAGTTCATTTAGGGGTTATTCCGAAATTGTTTCTAAAACTGTGCATTGTGAGGTTTGAGCTGTTTTGTTCCGAATTTGCTCAATTTGTCCCAAAGGTAAATGCATCTTGAGTGGTTATGTGGCATGATGATATTGGCATCCAGCATATCATGCAATATTGAGATGTGATGAGATTCAAGAGACATTTTGTCATTGCATTGAAAAGTGTTTTTGGAAATTAAGATGCTAATTGTTGCCGTTGGACCCTCGGGTCAACGATGCCCCGGGAGTCGGGATGCCCAGAGGTTCAAATGAGTCGATGCCCTTTGGATGCCTGGTTGTATTATGAATACATGCCCAAAGGTTTTTCCCCAGGAGTGTCGAGATGTCCGGTGGTATATCGGTACGTAATTCTAGGGGATGCTTGGTGGTATGTCGGTATGTAATTCTGGAAGGCATGGGTAACCATTTTCATGGCGAGT
The DNA here is from genome assembly GCA_014182375.1 of Eucalyptus virginea. Taxonomy (NCBI): domain Eukaryota; kingdom Viridiplantae; phylum Streptophyta; class Magnoliopsida; order Myrtales; family Myrtaceae; genus Eucalyptus; species Eucalyptus virginea. The sequence goes on along the minus strand of CM024516.1, from coordinate 14,395,002 downwards.
CCTGGCGATTCCTCGTGATGCCAGGTGGGATGCGAGATGCCCGAAGGTGTGTGTTGGATGCCCGGAGGTGTGTGTCGGAGGCTTCCACGATGCTAGGGTTGGGTGCAGAATCCCAGAAGGATGCAAACGTTGGTCGTCTGGGGAGATAAAACCATTTGAATGATTAAAACTGGTGATTATATTAAGTGTGAGTGTGGTCTGGTTATGGGACTAAATTGTATGGCATGGAATGGGACGTGTCATAATAGTTTGGCCCTATGATCGGGACTTGTGTGACTGGACATGATGCATCTTATTGGTTGGAAATGCACTGGTCATTGCACTTAAAGTTTTATGGTTCTGATGCATACTCATTCCATGATGAACTGCTTTGTCTATCTTGCATGAATCTGGATATTGATGGTATTGCATGATATAGCTTAATGAATCTTTTACTGCTGAGTGGTTGTACTCACCCTGTTTGGGGACTAACATTTCAGACTAGACAAAATACCTTTGCTGCCATCGCCACCAGCAGATGGACCGAGTGGTTGGATATGACCGCGAGGAGGAGGACAGCAGAGGAAGGAACTTTTGGACGCCAACACTGATCGATGGACTTTAAGTATACAACTGTTGGAAAAGATGTCGGTCATCTTTTGAAGTATAGCCGAGTATAGAAGACTACGACATTTTGGTGTACCGACTAAAGATGTCCATCTAGTTTTATGTAAATAAAAGTGTTCGGCTTATTACCTATAAATGTGTTTAGTTGGTGTGCATCGTTTTAATTTGTGAAATGGGAGTTGATGGATATGCTTCCGCTATATAAATTGCGCATGGACTGATCTAAATGATATAAACCCCTAGGACTTATGGATCTATTATAATTCTACAGCATCTGAGTGATATATTATCAGGACAACTGAAAGGAAATCAAACTGTGGTGACCCTAACGGATCGGGGGCCGTTCGGGGGTGCCACACCCGTGCATGCCACTGCTGCCCTCGTCATGCTGATCCAGCCATTTCGACCGAGCCCGCGACTGCCGCACCACCGCGCCACCCCTTTGCTATCGACGTCGCAGGACTTAAGGCAAGTCGATATGCACTAAACTATATTGCGTAGACTATGTCGTTGCTTGATAAATACATTCCGCAACTTAACATTATTGTAGGATCTTCCATGGTTCAATTTTAGGCTAACCGTCTTCATGAAAGTTGGGTTATATACTTAGAACTACACCATAGTTTGGGAATATTGCGGCCGTCGTACCTTCGGGTCGACGATGCCCCAGGAGTGGGGTAGCCTGGAGGGTTGTGATGGCAATGCCTCTGGATGCCTGGGGACCGGTGAGCCCCAGAGTTCCCTCGGGAGTGTCGAGATGCTCGGATGTATGACGATACACGTTCCGGAGGGTAAGGGCAACCATTGACATGGCGAGCCCTAGAGATTCCTCGCGATGCTAGGTGAGGTGCGAGATGCCTCGAGGTGTGACACAATATGCTTTGGATGCCCGGTGACTGAAATATGGAACCGGAGGCTTTCGTGATGCCAGGTTAGGTACGAATGCCTGGGAGGACGCAAACATTGGTCCTCTGGGAGTAGGTGATAGCGACTTGAAAAATCTATTGAGTTCTAAGGCTTCATGGTTCTGCTATGTTATACCCTTTCGTTGGAAAATCTTTATCGGTTTAGTGCATGCCTACTTCTTCAATTATGTGTATTGTTCAAATTGCATAAACTAGGTAACGGTAGCTTTACGTAATATAGTTTAGTGGAATTTTAACTGCTGAGTAATCATACTCACCCCTGTGGGGCTAACATATTTCAGAGTAGGAAAGAATGCCATTGCTGCCCCATCCCCAGGTACCTTCCACGGAGTTCCCATTGATCTGAGGTGGGAGCAAACAGAACATCTGGATCCAGACATGCTAGGCCTGACTTTTATTCAGATACAAGGGACCCTGACTTTTGATGCCGGCCTTCCTTCAGGCCTGGTAGTCCAGAATTTTATCGTCCTTTGCGTCAAGAGGGACGGACACACGATGGGACCACTCCCGCCACCGTCGGAGGAGGATGACAGAGGATCTAGTGGGATCGAGTAAGGAGGGGGGGGGAGGACGAGAGGTTGCAGGAAATTTTTGGACACCAGCACCGCAAATGGATGACGCTGTAGATGGCTAACCAAATAGTCAGTTTTTTTTAGTATACATATGGCCAATATAGAAATAATTGGCTTTTTTTTTTGGATGTACCGACAAGCGACATATGTTACATGTTTATGTAAATAAAAGGTGCTTGGTTAGTGTGTATATTTAGTGTGCATCATTTGGGGGTTTAAGGAGAGGAGTCGATGAATTCGCTTTCACCATATTAATGCGCAGGGACTGATGAAAATTTTTAATAGACCCCCAAATTCACGGATTCGCAGAAATCCATTAGTATCATAGTAAAGGATGTCCAGAACAAAGAAATGTTGTGGCGACCCCAATAGATGGGGGGTTGACATGGGAAGGGGGCACCACACATGGTGATGGCAACGCGGAGGAGAGCGACAAACAAGCCTGCGGCAACACCAATGGAGATCCAAACGGCCCTAGAAAATAGCTCGCAAGTCTTAGCTCTTGCTGACACTTTGGTTTCTGTTCTTAGGTTGCAGGGACTGCTTGCACAAGAAAGGGGCACGGCGAGACCGCGGTGGCAGCAGTGGACCGAGCAGTGGCTCCGACTGGTTAGATGGCGACATACGATGACTGGATGATGGTAGAGGGCTCGCGGGGATGTGCGGTTGGTGCGGGACGAGCAGAACAGCGACGGGTGACCAGCAGGCTCGGACAGCGCTTGGAAGGCAGCGACGACACACGGACGGGTGGTAAGGGGCTCCGGCGGCTGCTGCTATCTCTTGGCTAGCTTCCTCTGTTTTTTTAGCTCTCAAGGCACATAAGAATTGAGAAAGTGAAGCCAAGGAAGAAGAAGAAGCTGTTGGAGAAAACTCCTTTGATGTTTTGAAGTTGACGAAACTTATCAAAAGTCTATTCTAAAGAATTCCATACTTCTATGTCAAAGTTTGAAGACTCCCAGACTTTGTGTCAAAGTCTGCTCACTTTGAAAAATTTCAGACTAAACACAAGTGAAGAATGAAGACTTACCAGATAAGGGATTATCTATCTTTCTTCAAGGGTTCGGTTCGTAGAGGTTATATATGGCCTTCTGGATGGAAATCACACCTACGGGATTGATTATCTTTATTAAAGTCAATTTAGATACATCAAATCTTTTTGGAAGGCAAGTAAATTTGGAAAGAATCTACTTATGGAAACCAAGATCCTGATTGTATGGGCGAACAAGATTGACGGCTTTTCATCACAATCTTCAAACGGCTTGAGATCTCGTTGATTGATTCTGTCCAATGGGTTGATTGGAAGAATTCATTTGGAAAGTGCCAACGGTCGAGAAGGCATGAAGGAGTATTTAAGGAGGACTCTCCAGTTGTTCGATAGAGTGCATGAAAAAGAAATTCCAAAGTCTGAAGCTTCCCATTCTCTTGTTACTTCTTACACTAAGCTCAAAGTTGTACTCAAAAGAGAGAGACTTATAGTGTGACTTTGTGAGAAAACAGTAGAGACTCTTCACTATGAAGTCGAGATCGCAAGATTGTAAATTCTCTTTTGATTCATAGTGGAAACTAGTTAGAAGACTGTCAGCGTGGGAGAGTGGATGTAGGCTTAATCCAAGTCGAATCACTATAAATTCTGTGTTCTTATTCTCTTCTCTGAACTCATTTATTTTGTTTGTAATTCTATTTAACTGCTAAAGTCCGAACCTACTCAAAATCTGTTATTCTTCAGACTCAATTTCAAAAGTAAAATATTTTCACTGTTCTTTGCAAAAATTGTTTTCACACCTATTTACCCCAATCTAGGTGTTCATACTAGCACTTACAATTGGTATCAGAGCCCGTGTGCTTAATTTTTGAATTGTTTTACTTCTAAGCTAAAGATCCTCTATGGCTAGTATTTTGGCTCCAGGTTTGGTTGAAGGTCAGAGTAACACCAGACCTCCTTACTTTGATGGAAATGAGTACAATGTTTGGAAGAACAAGATGAAGGCATTTCTCAGATCCAGAGATCCTTTGGAGTGGGATGTCGTAGAAAAAATGGATCAACCCTAAAGCAACATCGGATTCAGACTGAGGAAAAGAAGTCATTGATGTTGATGAAGCAACATGAGCTGAATTTACCAAGAGACAAGCTCTTCATGTGAAAGCAATCTACTCCTTATACTGTGCCTTATCTCTTACTGAGTATAATTGGATTTCTTCTTGTGAAACAACAAAAGAAGTTTGGGACATATTACATGTTAGCTACGAAGGAATTGACCGTGTGAAGGAAACCAAAATAAACATTCTGCTTAGACAGTATGAAGCTTTCAGAATGAAGCCTGGAGAATCTATTACTGATATGTTTAGTTGCTTTACAGAGATTGTAAATGGCCTGGCTTTTTAAGGTCAACCAATCTCAGGACCAATGAAAGTCAACAAGCTACTACGTGAGCTTTCGAAAGACTGGAATCATGTGAAGACTTCAATTAGAGAAACCCAGAGGATCATGCCTCTATCAGTTGACGAACTGATAGGCAAGCTTCAGTCATATGAAGTGGAACAAATAAATGATGAAGAAGATCCTAAAGGTAAGAAGTCAATTGCTTTAAAGTCGAACATTGATTTTGATGATACAAATTCAAATGATGATATGGACGACGAAGAGCTGGCGCTCATGATCAAGAAATTCGGAAAGCTAAATAGAAAGGGAAGAAGATTCAACTGGAAGAAGCAGAGCACGCAAAATTTCCAGAAGAGACCAGTTGAGGACAATGAAACCAGCAAATATGTGATATCCTTCGAATGTAAGAAAAATGAGCATATAAGACCTAACTGTCCTCTGTTGAAGAAAAGAAAGGAAAAACTGAGAAGTACAAAAAGACACTCAAAGCTGAAACTTGGAGTGACATCGAGTTTGAGGAAAGCAAAGAAAAATATGCCAACATATGTCTAATGGCTCATTCTGAATTAGACTCAGAATCAGAAACAGACTTTGATTTAGATTTAGACAAAGGAATTGAGGTCACAATTTCGGATCAGCTGTCCTTTCTTTTGACCCACCACACTGATGCGCATGGGGGCTCCATGATTGCATTTATGCTACAACTAAAAGTGATCATCTATCCAAAAGCCTGTATTCATTTTCTTGGGGGAGGTATGAGGCCTTCTCTTTATTTGGAAATACAACAATATCTATTAATCGGAAACTAAGGTACACCTGCTTTTTATTACGTTTTTTCTTTTTCTTTTTTTCTAAAGGGCGAGAAAGCCTTGTTAATTAGGCGATGAGAGAGTAGTGGAAATGAATCGATGGATTCAGGCTAACGATCAGGACCACAGCCCCTCCCCCGTGTTTTCCCATGAACAACGATGTCGGTTCTCACCTACAAATCAGAAAAGGGAGAGGAAGACAATAACTCCAGAAACGAGAAGGAAGGGCTAGTGGAGCTTGCTGCTTCTCATGATGAAGGTGATTTGTGAAAATGACTCGATAACATGTGAATTTCGGTAGGGTATTTGGATAGTGGCTATTTGAGGCGTATGATAGGAGACTCAAGCTGTTTTATAAAGCTTGTTAGACTGAATGGAGGAAAAGTATCTTTTGGAGGAAATAGCAAAGAAAAGATTGGTAGCCTGACTATCAACAACGTTTCCTTGGTGGAAGGATTGAACTACAATTTGCTAAGCATAAGTCAGCTTTGCGATACTGGTTTCAGAATAAACTTCAAAGAAGGCACTTGTTCTGGAACGAGTCAAAACTTCTCTCAATCCTTCACTAGGCGAAGGCATGGAAACATATACCTTCTGGATGTAAACCCAGAAAGTTCTCAGTGTCTTATTTCTATTCAAGATGAAGCAAGTTTCTGACATCGAAAGCTTGGTCATGTTAACATGAAGCAGATTGCCAAGATTTCTTCTAAGAAGCTTGTTCGAGGACTTCCTAATCTGGATTACCAGAAAAATGAGTTGTGCACTCCCTGTGTTATGGGAAAACAGGTTAGAAGCTCTTTTAAACCTGTGAACCAAGTTTCTACAAGTCGAGTTCTACAGCTTCTTCATATGGACCTTTTTGGTCCAACCAGAACTCAAAGTATTGGTGGAAAGAAATATTGTTTAGTAATCGTGGATGATTACTCTCACTTTACTTGGGTCTACTTTTTGGCAAGAAAGTCTGAAATCTTCTCCTATTTCTCAAAATTTGCCAAGAAGGTTTAGAATGAAAAGGGTTATGCTATTTCGAGCGTATGAATTGACCATGGAAGTGAGTTTGAAAATCAAAACTTTGCGAAGTTCTATGATGAATTTGGTTTTCAGCATGTTTTCTCTTCTCCATACACTTTAGAACAAAATGGGATTGTGGAAAGGAAGAACAGATCATTACAAGAGATGGCTAGAACTCTCTTAATAGAGAGCAAAATATCCTCTCGATTTTGGGCAGAAGCAGTGTCCACTGCTTGCTATATTATCAATAGAGTATTCTTGAAGCCTATTCTAGAGAAAACTCCTTATGAAGTATATATAAAAAAAAAAGAAGCCGAATGTTTCCTACTTTCATGTCTTTGGTTATACATGTTTTATTCTGAAGAATGCGAATGATCGATCTGGAAAGTTCGAGGAGAAATCAGATGAAAGAATCTTCCTTGGCTATTCAACTTCAAGCAAAGCTTACAAAGTCTTTAACAAAAAGACTCAATCCGTGGAAGCATCTATGAACGTTAAGTTTCAGGATTATGTGTAGAATCTACCAGGTCAGACTCAACTCGAAGAGCCTGAACCCATTCTAGATTTTACAAAGTCTATTTCCCCCGAAGAGTTTCAGACTTCTACAAAACAGCAACAAGCAGAACGAGAAGATTCAACTGAAGCAGGGGATCAACAAACTCTTAGACCAAACAACAACTGGAAGCACAAGTCAAGTCATCCCAAAGAACTCATCATTGGCAACATTGATGAAGGAATCTGCACCAGATCCAGAGGAAGAGAAAAGTCCAGTGCTCTAGCACTTGTTTCTGAGATAGAACTAAAAGGTGTAGCCGAAGCCTTGTTTGGTGAAAGCTGGATAGAAGCTATGCAAGAAGAACTCGGACAATTCAACATCAATGATGTATGGGAGCTAATTTCAAAACCCAAAGGCAAATCTATTATTAGAACGAAATGGGTTTTTTGGAACAAGATGAATGAGAACGGAAAAGTGGTCAGAAACAAAGTAAGACTCGTGGCAAAAGGATATACACAGGAAGAAGGGATAGACTATGATGAGACCTATGCACCAGTAGTGAGGTTAGAAGCAATTAGATTATTACTTACTTTTGCTTGTTTAAAAAATTTTAGGTTATTCCAGATGGATGTCAAAAGTACATTTCTGAATGGATTCATACAAGAAGAAGTCTATGTGGAACAACCGCCAGGATTTGAAGATCCAAGAAAGCCAGACTCGCCCTACGGAGACGAAAAAGGCATTGTATGGACTGAAGCAAGCACCTCGAGCTTGGTATGAAAGGTTAAGTAAGTTTCTAACTCAAAACGGTTTTGAAAAGGGAAAGATTGATATAATTTATAAAGAAAGAAGGAAAATATTTTCTACTTGGTACAAATTTATGTAGATGATATTATTTTTAGATCCCCTAACGAAAATCTCTGCAAGAAATTCTCTAGATCTATGCAAGATGGGTTCGAGATGAGCATGATGGATGAGTTAACTTTCTTTTCTGGGATTGCAAGTCAGACAATCAAAAAAAGGTATATTCATTCACCAAGAGAAATATGCAAGATATCTCATCAAGAAATTTGGGTTGGAAAATTGCAAGAAGACAAAGATACCAATGTCAAGTTCTTCGAAACTGGACAAGGATGAAGAAGGGAAGAAAATTGATCAGAAGCTATACAGAAGCATAATCGGTTCACTTATTTGCCTAATTGCTTCTAGACCTGACATTTTATTCAGTGTTTGCATCTGTGCAAGATTTCAGTCTGAACCAAGAGAATCTCATCTAAGTGCTGTAAAACACATCATTAAATATGTTGCGACCTGTCCAAAGTTGGGTTTGTGGTATCCAAAAGAAGGAGACTTTACTCTTCTTGGATATTCAGACACTGATACAGGAGGTTGTAAAGTCGATAGAAAGAGCACATCTAGCACTTGTCAACTATTGGGAAATATGTTGGTAACTTGGTTCTCAAGAAAGCAAAGTACTGTAGCATTATCAACTACAGAAGCAGAGTATGTTGCTCTTGGGAGTTGTTACTCTCAAATCCTATGGATAAGACAACAACTAAGAAACTTTGGAATTGAAGAATTGTGTACCGAGATCAGATGTGACAACACCAGTGCTTTTAATCTCACCAATAACCCAATTCTTCATTCAAGGCTGAAGCATATAGAGATTCGACATCACTTTATAAGAGATCATGTCCAAAATGGGGAGATTATGATTCAGTTCATTGATTCGAAGAATCAGCTGGCAAACATTTTCACAAAGCCTCTGGAGAAAAACTTATTTGAGTCTATTCGAAGCAAGCTAAATATTATTTCTCCTCTGGAGTAAAGTCTGAAGTTGGTCAGACTCAAAATGTCCAGAAGCTACTTCAGTAAGAGAATGTCTCTTCAATCTAGGTATTTTAATTTTAGTATGTAATTTTCGAAGAGGTTTGTTCATATTCGAACCATTACTTGCCTATTTTATTTTTAAAAGTTATATTTTTCTTACTAAAATTCGAATTTTGAATTTTTGGCAATTTTTTATTTTTATTTTCAACTTATTTCGAAAAGGCAATTTTCTTTTTCCTTATGATGGTTCGAATACATCTTTTCTTTGTGACCTTTCATTTTCTTTATATACCCTCTTGTACTTCTTTCGAGCACTTCATTTCAAACCCTAAAATACAAACTCTCTACTCTCTCGTTTTTACTCTCAAGTTTGTTCTGCAAGTTTCCATCTTTTTCACTCGAACTTGTCTGTGAAATCCTCCAAGCTTGCAAATATGTCTTGCCAAAGGAAATCCTCTTGGATTGCTAATCAAGGTCTGAGAAGCATGCCAGAAGGGTAGACACATTTCGATCTCGCTGAGGAAGACTCTCCACGCAACTCTCCACAACATTCTCCATAGAACTCTCTGTAGCACTTTCCACATAATTTTCCGCGCCAACCATTGAAAGAGGAAGTTGAGGAAGATGCAGAACCTCTAAGAGCCTCGAGACCCCAAGTTCTCTATAAGCATTACACTTATTTGAAGCAGGGTGGTACTCCTATGACTTTTATCAATGATTTTCTAAGAGAAAAAAGGTATAGAAACGAGACTTTGTTCTTAAGAACAATGGAACAGTTGGGTATAGCGCCGAAATGATCAGCAGACAAAGCCTTTCTTTATTTTCCTTTAGACCCTAGGTTCGGTTCTAATCATCTTGAGAACAAGGATGATGATGAGAGGTTTTATTCGAATTGTCAACCCAGAATGGGTGTAGCTGCTAATGAACCAGGTGATAGAACGAAACTATTTCGTTCTAAAGAGCACAAAAAGGTTTACACCAAAATGCTGGAGAGAGAGGGTGATGAATCCTCGATTTGTCGATTTTGATTTCTTAGACTCGATCAAGGTTAACTTGAGGGAGAAGTTAACCTTCCTTCAACTCGAGAATTTATGTTATGAGACGGTTGTTGCATATCCAAAGTGGATGGCATTTTTCTATTCGAATCTATCTTTTCTTCACCAGATCCGAATCCAGTTTACTCTGAGTAATAAAGACTATGTGGTGGATGTTGACACATTGGCAGATATTATTGGGGTAGAAAGGAGTGGTTTTCAACCAATCACTGTCTCATTTGGTCAAGCAATGAGATTTCTTCTCAAGGACAGATTACTAGAAGGAGGCATCACATATTCTAGACTGCCAGTCTCAAATGTTCTGTTGCACAAACTTGTCATTAATTGTATCAGACCAAAGGCTGCATCAAAAACATATGTTTCCAGATTCGAAGCAAGACTCATGTTTGCTATCTGCAATGGGATAAGATTTTCACTCCCTCATACTATCATGATGCACATGTACAGGATAGTTATGAAGGACAAAGGACAGTTACCTTATTCTGCGTTGGTTATAAAGTTGTTTAGACATTTTCAGATCGAGTTTCCCGCCTCACTTTGCTCTCGAACTATTGCTCCTATGGTAATAGGACTGAAGATGATTTCGAAGATGAGGTTGAAAGATCTTAACAAGGCTATTGAGCGCTTGAAGAAGGAGTCCTAGAGCAAAACCAAGGAAGACTCTACTTGAAGAAAGAGGAAAGGCAAGGAAGTTGTGCATGAACCTGTAAAGAAAAAGCGATCTCTTATCCTGCAGGACGAAGAGGATGAAGATGATCTTACAATTTCTGCCATTGCCTTAAAGAATCTTCGAGGTTGTGTTGGTTTTGAGAAACCAATGGAAAGAGAAGAAAGAGATAGAGAAGAAACAGATCCAGAAGAAGAAGAAACAGAGAAGGAAGAAGCAGCAAGAGAAGAAGCAAGAGATGAAGAAGAAAAAGTTCATGAGGATGACTCTTACAAGGCGACAATTACCATATCTTTATTTGAGGATTCAGAAGCAACTAGGAGTGGACCAGCAGGAGTACGTACAGAGAAAGAACATCACTCTTGTTCTGAAAATGAGAAGACACAAGAAGAATGAATCCTTTCTCCACCCGTAGGCACAGAAACAGGGGGAGCTATTGAGAAAACAAGGACTTCTTCTCATCTTTTTACGAGTGATGGTATAAGTCGATCTCCTGCACACCTAGAAGATGTCTATGCTTCTCAATTTCCTGAAGCTGACATTGAAGAATCTACTCCGAGTCATGGGGCTAGACAAGTTGATGTTCCCTCGTCTTTGAACTCTCCATGAATTCAATTCGCCGAAGCTAGTGCACAGACTGAACCGAATGCTAACTATCCAAGGATGATTGAGCTTTTTTTGGAAGTTAAAGCTCAGCAATACACCATGGAGATTGAGATTCAGAAACTTCACATTGCGTTGAGATCCTCTTCTGATTTTCACATTGGAAAGGTACAGTCCTTAGATACTCAAGTACAGACTTTGAATCAACAACTATCTCAGACTGTGGCCAAGAATGATAAGACAATTCAAATTTTCAAGACTGGCCAGAAGGTTGAGGAGGCAGTGCAGTCCATGGGGGATTTCCAACTAGTTCGAGTTCCTCGACAACCTTGATTCCATTTATCTCTTTTCTATTTTGACTTTTTCCACTTTTTCTTGTTGACAAAAAGAGAGAGAATGTGCAGATTTAAACTTTTGAACTTAACTTTTTGCAAATTTGATTTGAGTTTGTTTGATGTTTTGAATACTTATACTCTGCAGCAACTTTTGTGGTGATGTTTATGGATGTGGATGTTTAAATCTTGATGTGTGTCTAATTTCTTCAAGATTAACATGTTTTCTGTGGTTGCAAAATCAATGCTATCAAGATCCTTAACTAACTGTTTTATATAAGATATCATGTACTGCTAAGAGTTGTTTTGTAGGTTATAAATCTTTAAATCTGTTAGGGAAGTTTTGTCACTATCAAAAAGGGGGAGATTGTTGGAGAAAACTCTTTTTATGTTTTGAAGTTGACAAAACTTATCCAAAGTCTATTCTGAAGAATTCCAGACTTCTATGTCAAAGTCTGAAGACTCCCAGACTTTGTGTCAAAGTTTGCTCGCTTTGACAAATTCCAAACTGAGCACAAGTGAAGAATGAAGACTTATACAGATAAGGAATTATCTATCTTTCTTCAAGGGTTCGGTTCATAGAGGTTATATATGGCCTTCTGGATGGAAATCACACCTACGAGATTGATTATCTTTATTAAAATCAATTTAGATACATCAAATCTTTTTGGAAGGCAAGTAAATTTGGAAATAATCTACTTATGAAAACCAAGATCCTGATTGTATGGGCGGGATTGACGGGCTTTTATCACAATTTTCAAACGGCTCGAGATCTCCTTGATTGATTCTGTCCAACGGGTTGATTGGAAAAATTCATTTAGAAAGTGCCAACGGTCGAGAAGGCATGAAGGAGTATTTAAGGAGGACTCTCCAATTGTTTGATAGAGTGCGTGAAAGAGAAATTCCAAAGTATGAAGCTTCCCATTCTCTTGTTACTTCTTACACTAAGCTCAAAGTTGTACTCAAAAGAGAGAGACTTATATTGTGACTTCATGAGAAAGCAGTACAGACTCTTCACTGTTAAGTCCAGATCGCAAGATTGTAAATTCTCTTTTGATTCATAGTGGAAACTAGCTAGAAGGCTGTCAGCGTGGGAGAGTGGATGTAGGCTTGATCTAACCCGAACCACTATAAATTCTATGTTATTATTCTCTTCTCTGAACTCCTTTATTTTGTTCATAGTTTTATTTAACTGCTAAAGTCTAAACTTGCTCAAAATTCGTCGCTCTTCAGACTCAGCTTCAAAAGCAAAATATTTTCACTATTCTTTGCAAAAAATTGTTTTCACACCTATTTACCCCTATCTAGATGTTCATACTAGCACTTACAGAAGCCAGCTGCTGAAGGGGGGACCCCAAATGGCCTCCAAGTCTTCAACACATATCCATTTCACTCATCACACATGCCCCACCAGCCAAGGTTGTCATCCTCAGCCAATTTGCAGCACCCAAGCTTCCTTAGCAAGCCATCCAAGTGGTTCAAAAGTGGCTGCCCCTTGGTCCCACGAATTTTGGACATATGCTCTTCAATTCATTCAATTTCAACTCCAATTGAGCTCCATTTGGCCCCCATAAAATCAGCCAAGGTGCCCACACCACAATCCACATTTTTCCTTGCTAATTAGTCCAACTTGAATGTTGAAAGTGTGACAAAAAACGGCCCTCTAATTTTTCCAGTTCAAAATAACCTTACTTTGAATTTTCTCCAAAATCTCCGGTTTGCAAAAAAATCTCCGAAGGATGAGTCGATGTTCCTAAAATGAATCGTGACCTAACAAAACTTTCAATTTCTGAAATCGGGTTTAAATTCGCGGTTAATTTCAACTGGGCGCGATTTTAGCATGACCTAACCTACCGGGTAGCTTTTAGGAATTTTTGGTGCAATTGACCTGTGGTCGATTATTTTTTAGCCACACTGTGCATCTTCAACTCATTGGCGACTCTCGATTATCATGAAAATCTCAAGATTTCAAATACGGGCACAGGGTACAGAAATGACAGAAGAATCAGTTTAGTGCCGTTCAATGAGAATTTTGCAATTAGGTGGAATCACCTACACTTTAATCACATACCTTAGTTGAACCGACCTATCTCCAATCTCTGATCGATTTTGGCAGTGCCGTATTGACCCTTGCAGATTAACATGGTCGAGCAATCGATTTCTGGTTGAATTCTCAAGTCTATTACGTTAAAATCCCTTAATGGCTTCACTAGATAGACTAGTTATCTCGTGAGTGATCAGCTCAGAGAAAAAGGCTATAGGTGCATCTATGAAAAGCTCAACTCATTCAATTGAAAACAGAATCAGAAATTCAGGATGTCACAGTAGGAATCCACTCATTTCTACCCCTAGAATGTCAGCCAACAGATTAACATCAACATCAAATACTCTATCACACACAGTAAATTGTATATGAGTGGGATCCAAGATAGACAGGTTGGTATAAAAGTACGTTGTCAATTCGGGGTAAGCCTCTAATGTCTCCATACATAACTTCTATGTTTGAAGTTTGACAAACTTTTCTCTCAAGTTCACATTGATGGAACCTAGAAAGTCAAAATCCACAGTGCAAGGGTTGATGACCCCTCTGTACAGCATTTGAGAGAAAACTTTTGTGTGATCCTTTGAACTAAACAACTTCATCTGTTCTCCAACGATTTCAGCGGCAACACCCATTTTCTGTTGAAAATACTTGACAACCCTCATCATCATCTTCCTTTTTATTCTCGGTTTGACCCTCAATCCCAAAGCGAGGATCAGCAGGAAAGGTCGAGAATTTATTTTCAGTAGTTCTAGTCTCTACCAGCCTTAACTTCTCCATGGCTCTAAAAAACAGGGTTTCATTTCGGTAACCATTTTCTTTCAGAAAAGAACTTATGAAATCTATAGAACTTCCCCCCAATTTCAAAAATTTATAATGCTTAAGAAGTACCTTAGGCCTTCTTACCGAAATAGGAGTTGCTTCTTGAGTAACTTCCTCTTCTACTGAGCGGCGAGGAGAACTTCGAGGCGAATTGTCCTCGGTGAGATCAAAATGCGTCGGACCTTCAGGAACAAACCAAGGCCTATGACTAGCAATACGAGAGGATTTCCTTTGATAGGACATCGAAGCAAACTTAGAAGACTTCGACAACATGTTTGTGTGAGAATGGGTGAGAAATTTTGCAGAGGATTTGAGAGAAGATTAAGAGAAGTGAGGGTTTGAGAGAAAGACTAAGGTTTGAAGAAAGTCTGGTTATCGAGAAAAAAAGATTGAAGGATTTAAAGAAAATGAAGTACGACAACCAAACCATCATAAAAAGAAACTTCCCTTTTTTTAAAAATTCAAAAAATATAACTGTCAATGATTTTCGAAATAAATTCCGAAAAATTAGCGGAGATATTACAATTTCCAAAAATATAAAAGGCAAGTAATAATTCGAGAATAAACATACTTGTTCAATAAGGAAACAAACTTATGTGCCAAAGTTTAAAATAAAACTACCTGAGTCTAGAAGGCTTTCAGAAGGATGTATTTTCCATATGTTGAATCGGTGAGTTTGCTCATCCATAGACTTTAGTCAGATGCAATGGTGATATTTAGCTTTTCACAGATGGACTTGAATAAGCCTTTCTCCAATGGCTTGGTGAAGATATATGCTAGTTGGTTCTTCGAATTAATGAATTGAACATTGATTTCGCTATTTTGCACGTGGTCTCTTATGAAGTAATGGCGAATTTCGATATGTTTTGCCCTTGAATGAAGAATAGGATTTTTGGTAAGATTGATCACACTTGTGTTGTCACATCTGACTTCTGTGTAGGGTTCTTCTATTCCAAAATCTCTTAGTTATTGCATGATCCACAGAATCTGTAAACAACAACTTCCAAGAGCAATATATTTTGCTTCTACTATTGAGAGTGCCACGGTGTTCTGTTTCCTTGAGAATCAAGACACTAATATTTGTCCTAATAGTTAACATGTTCCTGAAGTACTTTTCTTGTCAACTTTATAACCAGCTAGATCAATATCAGAATAACCAAGTAAAGTAAAGTCTCATCATTTTGGATACCATAGACCTAACTTCGGATAAGTCGCGATATATTTGATAATATGTTTGACAGCACTAAGATGAGACTCTCTTGGGTCAGCTTGGAATCTAGCACACATGCACACACTGAATAGAATATTAGGTCGAGAGGCAGTGAGATAAAGAAGAGAACCAATCATACTTCTCTATATCTTTTGGTCAACTTTCTTTCCACCTACATCCTTGTCAAGTTTTGAAGAACTTAACATGAGAGTCTCAGTCTTCTTGCAGTTTTCCATCCCAAACTTCTTGATAACATCTCTGGCATATTTCTCTTAATAGATGAATGTTCCTTTCTTTGATTATCTGACTTGCAGACCCATAAAGAAAGTTAATTCACCCATCATGGTCATTTCGAATTCTTCGTGCATAGACTTTGAGAATTTCTTGCATAGGTTTTCGTTAGAAGATCCAAAGATTATATCATCTACATAAATTTGAATAAGTAGAAAATCTTTTTCTTCCTTTTTGATAAACAAGGTTGTATCAACCATTCCTTTCTTAAAACCATTGCTTAACAAGAACTTACTTAGTCTCTCATACCAAGCTCAAGGTGCTTGTTTCAGACCATACAACGCTTTCTTCAATCTATAGACAAAGTTTGGTTTTCTAGGACATTCAAATCGTAGTGGTTGTTCCATATAGACTTCTTCTTGTATAAATCCATTTAGGAAAGCACTTTTGACATCCATCTGGAATAACCTGAAATTATGAAAACATGCATATGCAAGCAGTAATCTAATGGCTTCTAACCTGGCTATAGGTGCTTAAGTCTCATGATAGTCTATTTCTTCCTCTTGTGTGTATCCCTTTGCCACAAGCCTTGCTCTGTTCTTGGTTACTTTGCCCTATTCATCCATCTTGTTTCTGAACACCCACTTCGTTCAAATCATAGGTTTCCCTTTCGGTTTTGGGACTAGCTCTCAGACATTATTGATACCGAACTGTCTAAGTTCTTCTTGCATTGCTTCTATCCACCTTTCATTAGATAGTGCTTCTTCTACTCCTTTTGGTTCTATTTCTGAAATAAGTGTTATTGCACCAAAATCTTCTTTTGTTTTGGATTTGGTGTGGATTCCTTCTTCTATATTGCCAATGATGAGTTCTTTAGGATGACTTGATTTGTGCTTCCAGTTGCTATTAGGTTTGTTGTTTCCTATAGGGATTTGCTGATCATCAGTTTTCTTCGATTCTTCTGACGTTTGTTTTGCTTGACTTCGATCACTGGAAGATTGCAGTCTCTTAAGGGAATCAGACTTTATTAAGTCTGAAACTAGTTCAGACTCTTCAAGTTGAGTCTGATCTTGTTGGTTTTGAATACTTTCCTAAAATATGACATTCATGGATTCTTCGACATTTTACGTATTCTTGTTGAAGACCCTGTAAGCTTTGCTTGAAGTAAAGTAACCAAGAAATATTCCTTCATCCGATCTTTCTTCAAATTTTTCAAGTCGATCATTTTCATTCTTCAAAACAAAACACTTACAACCAAACATATGAAAATAAAAGATATTTGGCTTCTTCCCTTTGTATACTTCATAAGGGGGTCTTCTCTAGGATGGGCCTTAAAAATATCCCGTTAATTACATAATAGCCAGTAGAAACTATTTTTGCCCAAAAATGAGAAGAGATTTTACTTTCTATCAGTAGAGTTCTAGCCATTTCCTGTAACGATCTATTTTTCCTTTCTACAACTCCATTTTGTACTAGAGTATATGGAGAGGAGAAAATATACTGAAGACCACTCTCGTCATAGAAATTTGCAAAGTCTTGGTTTTCAAATTCTCCCCCATGATCAGTCCTTATGCTTGTAATAACATAACATTTCTCGTTCTCAACTTTCTTAGCAAATTTTGAAAAGTAAGAAACGGTTTCAGACTTATTTGCCAAGAAGAAAACCCAATCGTGAATAATCATCCACAACTACCAACCACCAATGCTATGTGTTCTTGTTGGTCTAAAAAGATCCATATGAAGAAGCTACAAGACACGATTGGTAGAAACTTGATTTACAGGTTTAAAGGAGCTTCTGACCTGTTTATCCAAGATACATGGAATACATAATTCAGACATCTGGTATACCATTTTGGGAAGACCTTGGACCAGCTTCTTAGAAGAAAGTTTAGCAGTATGATTCATATTCACATGTCTAAGCTTGTGATGTCAGAGAAATGCTTCATCTTGAATTGAAATAAGATATTGTGAGCTCTCTGGACTTATGTTTAGAAGATAAACATTGCCATGTCTTCACCCAGTAAAGGATTGAGATAAATCTCGACTAACTCAAGAATAGACATCTTCTTAAAAACTGATTCTAAATCTGGTATCACATAGCTAGCTTATGCTCAGAAGATTGTAATTCAAACCTTTTACCAGTGAAACATTATTGACAATTAAACTTTTAATCCTCACTGTTCCATGTCCAATAATTTTTCGTTTGTTGTTCCCACCAAAAGAGACATTTCCTCATATTTTCTTTTCTAGCTTTACAAAACTGGTTGAATCTCTGGTCATATGCCTAGAACAACCACTTGCTTTTCCTTTTAACAATGACATGCGGTCAAAAAGAAACCTCAAACTTTCTTTAGTACCCAAATTTTCTTGGGTCCAGGCGAGTTAGTATTAAAGATAACCTTTGCCCAATCCTTCTTATCAAGTCTCCAAACTTTAGGACATTCATTTTCATAATGTTCTAAGCTGTTACACTTAGAACATTTAAAAGCATTCCGACCAACAGATTTTACAATAACTTTTTGGAAATGATTTTTGTAAGAAGATTTTGGGAGTCTTTGTCTAAGTCTCTCCTTTACTTTAGGAAAATCAATCGAAGGAGTAATTTCATAGTTCAAACCCAAACCAGATTTGTTAAAATAGGGTATTTGAGCTGAAAGAATTTTTTCTAAAGTTTGTGATCCTTTGGAAATCTTTGTAGAAATATCTAAAATCTTATATTTTCAAACTTTCATTTTCTTTTGAAAGAGAATCAGCATTTTCTTTCACACCATCAAAATCATTTTTCAGACTCTCAAACTTTTTTCTCAAAGAATTATCTTGTTGCCTAAGCTTTGAATTTTCCTTCTTTAGTTCAGCAATCCTTTTAAGAGAGGATTTGAGGTTGAGGCAAAGTTCATCTATATACTTAGAAACTTTAATAGGAATTTTCAAATGATTTATGTGGCACCCCCGAACGGTCCCCGATCCGTTGGGGTCGCCACAGATACCTCTCGCCTGTGCTTTCTCTTAACTTGAAGGTCCATTACTTTGATACCATAGAAATTTAACAAATCCATGAATACTGGGGGTTCATATTCTTTCTATAGGTCCCTGCGCAATTTATATAGCGGAAGAATAATCGACTACTCCCCATCATAAGATATAAAGCTATTCACACCAACTAAAGACTTTTATAAGTTAAAGCCGAACACTTTTATTTACATAACTTGATGGACATCACGGGTCGGTTCATCAAAATGCCAAGATCTTTCTAAACTCGGCTATTTTCAAAAGATGACCGACATCTTTTCCAACAGTCATATACTTAAAGTCCATCGATCAGTGTCGGCGTGCAAAAGTTCCTTCCTTTGCTGTCCTCCTCCTCGCGGTCATATCCTACCACTTGGTCCATCTGCTGGTGGCGGTGGCAGCAGAGGTATCTTGTCTAGTCTGAAATGTTAGTCCCCCAAAGGGGTGAGTACAACCACTCAACGGTAAAAGATTCACTAAACTATATCGTGCGTAACCATCATAATCAAATTTCATGCAAGATAGACAAAACATATAACCAAAGGAATGAGTATGCATCGAATCCATAAAACTTTTGAAAAGCAATGGCAATGCAGTTTCAAAAACCAAGATGCACCATTTTCAATCACACGAGTCCCGATTATAGAACCAAATTGTTATGACACATCCCATTCCATATCACACAATTTAATCCTATAACCAGACCACACACACACTTAGTAGTACCAGACCACATGTCCCATTCCATGTCCCGGAGGACCAATGTTTGCGTCCTTTTGGGCATTTGCACCCAATCCTGCCATCGCAAAGTCCTCCGGAATTACGCCACCGGGCCACCAGGCATCTAGAACGTGTTACGTCACACCTCTAGGCATCTCGCATCCCACATGGCATCACGAGGAATCGCCGAGGCTCGCCATAAAAATGGTTACCCCTGCCTTCCGGAATTACGTACCGACATACCACCAGGCATCCCGACACTCTCGGGGAAACCTCCGGGGCTCGCCATGAAAATGGTTACCCCGACCCTCTGGAATTACGTACCGACATACCACCGGGCCTCCCCCGGAATTACGTACCGATATACCACTGGGCATCCCGACACTCCCGGGGCATCGTTGACCCGAGGGTCCAACGGCAGCAGTATCATCTCATATTATTTCAATAAAAACACTTTCAATGCAATGACAAGATGTCCCATGAATCTTCATCAAATCTCAATATTGCATGATATGCTGAATGCCAATAGCATCATGTCAAATAACAACTCAAGATGCATTCACTTTTGGGACAAATTGAGCAAATTCGGAACAAAACAGCACAAACATCATAATGCACAGTTTTAGTAACAATTTCGGAATAACCCCTAAATGAACTCAGAAAATTCTGAAATTTTGATATGTTATAAACAAGACCTAAAGAAAAAAGTTTCATGCAGAACACTAAGTCAGATTCATTTTATATCAAGATCAGTAATTCTTATATTCTTCACTAACATTCTGTAATAGCTTCCAGATTTAACATTTACAGAGAAAATCGTTTTACTGACCAAACCTTGTCCATTTATTCTTAAATTTTGATATGTTATTCCTAAGGATGTGTCCTACAACTTTCATTAAGGGTTTGAAGTCCAATTCTAACTAGATAATTACAGAAAATTCACGGAATCATCAAAGGTCATGCTGTTTTCTACGAAACAGTTTACTAATTCTACGAGAACTACTTCTACTCATTCAAAATCCAGCAGCCAACATCCACAACCCAAACATCTCCAAGTCTATTGCACTCCATCAGACCATAACAGCATTGCATTATATAGGATAGTTAACTTTTACTTGCCTCAAGTCTTAGGCGTCGACGGCAAGCAAAAATAGAAAGCTTGGGGTCTTGGATATGGCTCGGCGACGGCGAACACGAGTGGTGTTGGCAGCGCACGAACGGAGGGGCAGTGCTTTCCCTCTTCCTTCGCTGTTCTCTCACACGCGCGCCCTCTATTCTCTCTCTCTCTCTCTCTCTCTCTCTCTCTCTCGCTCGCTCATATTTCTGCTCGGTTAGTCTCTCTCTATGTTACGAAGCTGTCCCGTTTTCTTTCTTTTAGTTAGTCAACTAATTGGGTCAATAATTCTACAATTCGGTGGCAGCAGGAAACGGTGACACCACATGTAGCCGTGTCTTCATGTGGGGAGCCTTCTTTCCATTTGTGCCACTTGCTGGAACTCATGCACCAACGTGGCCGCACTTCCCTCCAAGAAGTCCCCTTTGCTTGCCACGAAAGAAGAAAACGTGGCCTTTGGTCAACATCTCCTTCTGTAGTTGACTAGCTTCGACGAGGGAGGGGAAACATGGCCGCATGACCGTGCATGGCTGAATTTACATTTTACTTGCATGGCCGCATGGTTGCACGGTCCATTTCCTCTCAAAATTGACCCTTAATTTCAGCACGTGTAAGTGCTGACAAATAATTACTTATATGGCTGCACGGGGTCACAACAATGTACATGGAAGGTTCGGTGTGGCACCCCGAAGCGCCTAAGGTCACCACATATTACCAAAGAAGAACCTTAGTTCGTAGGGCAATTTTTTATTTTTTATTTTATATATATATAACGGTCCCAGCGCATCTTATTTGCGGAAGCATAATCAAGTCTTACCAATTCTCCCTCCAACGATCATGATACAATGCACACCACTAAACACCATAAGAAAAGATAAAGCCAAGACACTTTTATTTACATATTTTCATGATGGATTTTCTCGGGTCGGTACAACAAAAGAAAGGCCAAGACTCTACACTCGGCCATAACCCCAAAAAGAGACAACTCGACCCACTATGTCGATCATGCAAAATCCTCCATCCATTAGTGTCGGCTACTGTCCAAACAGTTGCAGCTCCTACTCCTTCACGCACGGGCCGTCACACCCATCCCGGTGCGTCAGGCGGTGGCGGCAGCAACATCTCCCGCATCACTCCATCTCGACGAACGTGAATAGATATGAACTCCTGAATGACCGGGCCCTTTAGCCAGGCCCACGTCATACATCACTAATGCACGAACCCGAATGAACGTCAGACCAAGGATGGTGGGACAGTCGATCTCCACACTCGACCTCCACGTCTGAAGGAAGGCCGTTCAAGACGCCCCGCATGATAGTAGGGAGCGGCATCTTTCTAATCTGAAATGTTGGTCCCTTAAGGGGTGAGTACAGCCACTCAACAGGTAAAAGATCCAATAAACCACTCAATGCATCACACAATACAATCATAACAATCATAGCATAACACATGTCATTCATGCATCCATGCATAACTGACCTTGAAGCCATGCGCATGTCATCATACCCCATGCACATACATCCTCATGTAATCATTACCATCATGTCATACATTTACCATCTTGCCATAGGTGTACATACATCCATGCACTCACCATCATCATGTCATACATGTACCATCATGCCATAAGTGCACATACATCCATGCACTCACCATCATCATGTCATACATGTACCATCATGTCATAGGTGCACAGATATCCATGCACTCACCATCATCATGTCACATATACCAGCATGCCATAGGTGCACATACATTCATGCATTCATGCGTACATGTTACCATACCATGTGTAATTCAATTTCAATTTCCCAATTTTATTCTTTCATTTTGGGCCGCCACATTTCTCTTTCCCGGGACCAGTATTTGCATCCCACATTTATCGCTCGCACCCAACCTAGCATCACAAGGAACCTCCAGCACACACCTCCGGGCATCAGGCACACACACTCCGGGCATCTCGTACCCCAACTGGCATCACGAGGTATCCCCGGGCTCACACCTCCGGGCTTCCGGTACCCCCACATCCCGGGCATCTCGAAACTCCCGAGGACCCTCCGGAATTACGCCACTAGGCCACCGGGCATCCGGCATTTACACTCCCTGGCCGGGCATCCCGACACTCCCAGGGCATCGTCGGCTCACACCTCTGACGGCCTTCTCATTTATCATAGTTCACATTTACAATTATAGCTCAATTTCAACATGGCATATAATATGATGGCAACAAGATCATTTTCAGCATTTGATTCTTATATGCAATTCCAATCATCATCATATATGCAGTAAGATCCAATCACTTATGACAACACAATCCATGGGGTCCATGCAACTTAGAATGATCCATACATCATGACTTTTTGAAATTTACCAAATTCCAGCTTGCACAATTTCGGAAAACATATAAATTAAGTATCCATATGGTCTTCAAAAATTATAAAATCTGAACATGTTATAGTCAAGACACAAAGGTAGTAACTCCATGAAGAACACATGCCCAAAAGAACTTCACACAAAAAGATATAGCTCACACATTACAGCTTGCAAAAATTCGGACACATCAGATTGCACGGTTCTTGAAATATTTCAATTTAAATTCCCGAATGACCTTAAAAAATTATGAAATTTTACCAGGTGATATTCGAGACCCTAAGGTAGGTTTTTTATCAAGATATCAAGGCCATATTCTTCCTCGATAATTAACTATGGACGGTCGAAGCCCCTGTTCCTAGGACCGAACAGTCCAGATTTAACTGTCTCCGAAAAATCAAGGTTTCACCAACTTATCTTCCTTCATTTTCTCTAAAGTTTTGATATTTTTTGCCTCAAGAGGTTCACTACAACTTTCATTAAGGGATCTAGGTGAGATTCTCAAAGGATAGTCACTTTATAATCCACAAAATCGCTGGAGTCCAGTACAATGCTTCCAGATCTGCCTTCTTCAAAGAAAAATCGTTTCACTAGGCTACACTTGTTTGTTTTACCTCAAATTTGAGTATGTTAGTCGTCAAGATGTTCTGTATAACTTTCCTGAAGAATTCAAAGTGAAATTCTCAGTAAAAAGTGACATGCAACGCACAAAACCACCAAGAGGTCAACAAAACAGTTTCAGATCTAGCGTTTTCGTAGAGGAAGGGTTTTACCTCTCACAACTCAACCATTTTATCTAAAATTTTAGTATGTTGTACTTTGAGATATTGTCTACAATTTTTGTGAAGAAGTCAAAACCAAAATCCGACTCAAACCCCACATGCAAGCCTCTACAACATTCTGGGTCAGGCGGTATACTCGAAAACAGAATGCTTTTTCAAAAACAACACACTCATAGCTTCGGTTTCTCACACCCTAAACGTCTGAGATTCATCACTATCCAAACACACATGGAAGATACAACATGCAAGAGCAGAATATGGATCCCAACTTGCCTCCAAACTGAGCAAGCACAAGCAACACGGTGGACGACGGACGCACGGACGGCTACGGGCGACGGACAAGCGGGCTTCCTCCTTCGTGCGACCTCTCCTCCTCTCTCTTGGTTTCTCTCGGTAATCTCTCTCTCTCCCTTATGGTCGACAGCCCCCTCTAAACCGGTCACTCCTTCCTTTTATTCCCCCCTCAATACAATCATTAGCCATCATTAGGAGCCACCCAAAATGGCCAATAGGTGAAGCCTCCTTTTTGCCACTTGGCAAATCCCATGCATGATGGGCTTAGAGGTTGGGCCGGCTCCTCCCCCTTGTGGTCGACGGCAGCCTTCTTCATGGGCTTCATGGGCCAAGCCAATTTGGCCCACTTTAGGTCCAACACCCTTGGGCCTAAAGTTCAATCCTAATAAATCCCAATTTCACTTTTAATAATCCATTTTTAATTTTCTCTTTTATAGATTTCAAATTCTCAATTTCATATGGCCATAAATCTTGTAACATTTAAACTATAGGGATCAAATCTATGAGGTGCATAGCCAAGAACAATTTTTTTTTCTTATCAACTCATCCTATAATATTAATTTCAATAACTCATGAACACAAGATACATAACACTTGGTCTTAAAAGAAAACCAATGGCTAAAGCATAAACCAAAGGTAATTTCATTACCTAATCATAGATTTTAATACATCTAGAGGTTGCCTTGAATTTTGGGATGCCACATTCGGTTCGTAGGGTACACATGAGGGTAGGAGAGGGTCTCAACCGTGGCATTTTGTAAAAGAAAATTTCAACGAAACTGTGGCATCTGGGAATTTCAACCTGAAATATTGATTTTGAGGGAAACGATATTTATCTTTGAATGGCCATAGGGACAATTACATCATCGGCCACAATATTTTATCTCTTGGACCAAACCCCTTATGAAAATGTTAATTGACTATGAGAATGTTAATTGATTTTTATAAATAAAAAAATCAAAATCAAATGCCCTAAAGTGGTGTAGAAATTATGGGCTTATTATTGATATTTTTCTATGGGCTATTTAAATTGGACATAGGATAATTTGATAAAGAAGACTTTGTTCTTGGCTATGCACTTTATAGATTTGATTTTATGGATTAATGTCACAAAGTCTTTTGATCATTTTATTATGCAATTAAGTATTTATTTAAATGAGGATTAAAATGTATTATTAAAAAAAAATAAACTTGGGCCATTTAAGTTTGGACTTTAGGCCCAAGTGAGATGGGCCTAAAGTGGGCCAAGAGGCCCGGCCCATAGAGCCCATTGGGCTGTCGGCGCATGGAGGGGGAAGGAGGAGCCGCATGGCTTCCTCCAAGTGTCTTCGGCAAGGGAGACACTTGTCTCCTCCTTGGGGACAAGTGTCCCTCATGCAAACTAAGAATGCATGCATATATATATACAACCAAAAGAGAGAGAGAGAGAGTGGCTGGTGGAGAATTTGGCCAAAGGGAGAGAGAGGAGGATGCGAGAGAGAGGGAGTGGCGAGAGAGAAGGGGAAGCCGAGAGAAGGAGTCCACCCGTCGCCGCCCGCACGCCATCCGTCCGTCGCCGGTGTGCCTCGTTTGCTTGGTCTTAGAGGCAAGTTGGGATCGATTTCCACTCTTGCATGTGTGTCTTGCATGTGTGATTTGTTGGTGGTAGATTTCGGATGTTAGGGTAGGCAAAACCGACGCTAAAATGTGACTTGTTCTTGAGAATGCTGGCTGATTTCGTGTGAACCGCCTGACCCAGAATCTTGTGAAGGCTTGCATACATGTTTCGAGTTGGATTTTGACTTTGATTCCTTGATGAAAGTTGTAACCAACATATTAAACTACAACATACTAAAATTTGGGACAAAATGGTGGAGATTTAAGGGGTCAAACCCTCATCCTACGAAGACACTAGATCTGGAACTGTTTTGCTGACCTTTCGGTAGATTTGTGGTTGCATGTCGATTTTTACTAAGAATCTCTCTTTGACTTCTTCATGAAACTCATAGAGAACACCCTAAGATTAACATGCTCAAATTTGAAGTAAAATGAGCAAGTGTAGCCTAGTGAATCGACTTACTCTTGAAGACGGTAAATCTGGAGACACGGTACTGGACACCCGAGACTTCTTAGACCCATATGGTGACTATTCTTTGGAAATTTCACTTAGATCCCTTAATGAAAGTTGTATAGGACCTATTGAGGCAAAATATATCCAAATTCCAGAGGAAACGAAAAATAATAAGTGGGTGAAAACTCGATATTTCGGAGATAGCTATACTGGACGTTTCAGTGCTAGAATCAGAAGCTTCGGATGACTATAGAAAATTATCTAGAACGAATCTGGCCTAGAAGTCTTCATGAAAAATATACTTTGGTGTCTTAACTATAAACTGGTAAAATTTCATAATTTTCGGAGGTCATTCGGGTATTTTAATCGAATTATTTTAAAAACTGCACATTCTGTTTCTATCCGAAATTGCATGCTATGTTTGTGTGAATTATATCTTCTTGTGTGGAACTCTATTGGGCATGTGCTTTTCATGAAATTGTTATCTTATTGACTTGTCTATCACATGCCTTGATTTCATGATTTTTGAGAAGCATATGGATATTTAATTTAAATGTTTTTCTAAAATGGTACATGCTGGAATTTTGTAAACTTCGAAAAGGCATGAAATATGGACTATTTTAAATTGCATGGACTTCATGAATTGTATTGTTATGAGTGATTGTGTCTTGCTGCATGCATAATGATGATTTGTGATGCATGTATGAATTCAAAGGATGAAAATGATCTTGATTGCCATCACTTCACATGCCATGTTAAAATTGAACTATAATTGAAGATGTGAATTGAGATAATGAGAAGGCCGTCGGAGGTGTGAGCCGACGATGCCCCGGGAGTGTCAGGATGCCCGGTGGTATACGGTACGTAATTCCAAGGGAGGCCTGGTGGTATGTTGGTACGTAATTCCAGAGGGTAGGAGAAACCATTTTCATGGCTAGCCCCGAAGATTTCCTCGGGAGTTTCGAGATGCCCTGTGGTATACGGAACGTAATTCCAGAGGAGGGGGGGAATCCTGGTGGTATGTCGGTACGTAATTCTGAAAGCCCCGGAGGTTTGTGCCCGGAGGGATGCCTCGCGATGCTAGTTGGGATGCGAGATGCCCAGTCAGGGAGTGTAAATGCCGGAAGCCCTGGAGGTTTGTGCCTAGGGGGATGCCTCGTGATGCTAATTGGGATGCGAGATGCCCGGAATGTGGGGGGCCGGATGCCCGGTTGTATCTTGGATACATGCCCGGAGGTTACTCGCGATGTCTGGTTGGGCGCAAGTGATGAATGTGGGATGCAAACATTGGTCCCGGAAAGAGAAATGTTGCGGTCCAAAATGAAATTGAAATTGAATTATGCATGATGCTATATGCATGAACGCATGGCAATGATGATGGTACATGTGATATGATGATGATGTTACATGCATGGATGCATGGCAATGATGATGGTGCATGTGATATGATGATGATGTTACATGCATGGATGCATGGCAATGATGATGGTACATGTGATATGATGATGATGTTACATGCATGAACGCATGGCAATGATGATGGTACATGTGACATGATGATGCTAAGTGTATGATATGATGGTGATGTCTATATGATGATGATGGTACATGAGGTATGATGACATGTGCATGATGCCATGGTATGTTGTGCATGGATGCTTGTATGACATGTGATGCTATGATTGTGATGATTGCATGGCATGATGTGTTGAGTAGTTTATTGGTCCTTTACATGTTGAGTGGTTGTACTCACCCCTTTTGGGGAATAACATTTCAGACTAGATAAGATACCTCTGCTACCATTGCTACCAGTAGATGAATCAAGTGGTTGGATATGATTGCAAGGAGGAGGATAGCAAAGGGAGAAACTTTTGGACGCCGACACTGATCGATGGACTTTA
Source organism: Eucalyptus virginea (assembly GCA_014182375.1). Lineage (NCBI taxonomy): Eukaryota > Viridiplantae > Streptophyta > Magnoliopsida > Myrtales > Myrtaceae > Eucalyptus > Eucalyptus virginea. The sequence goes on along the minus strand of CM024516.1, from coordinate 14,367,171 downwards.
AGTATTCGACTGTTGGAGAAGATGTCGGTCATCCTTTGAAGTGTAGCCAAGTATAGAAGACTACAGCATTTTGATGTACCGACTAAAGATGTCCATCTACTTTATGTAATTAAACATGTTCGGCTTTAACTTATATAAGATGTTTAGTAGGTGTGCATCATTTTCTGAATATAGGGAAGGGAGATGTTGGATGTGCTTCCGTATATAAATTGCGCAAGGGACCGATCTAAAAGATGTAAACCCCCAGGTTGTATGGACCCGCTGCAATTGAAATGGTATCAGAATGACATGTTATTAGGAAAAGTGAATGGTAAGCGAACTGTGGCAACCCTAATCGGATCGGGGGCCGTTGAGCGGTGCCACAGAAATGATATGTCATGCGATGATCAAATTGTCTTGGCGCGACCAAGGCGCAACTATGAAGGTATATTCTAGGATCATTGCGTAACGTGACATCGGGGTCGAATGTGATGCCGGCGATAACGAATTCCAATAACAATTTCGTCAGTCCGAAACGTATCGTTATATTTTTCCAAGGTCGGCAAAATGCAAATGAGGTCAGTCTCACTTGAACATATAAAATATTTTCTGGTAAGACTATAATTTAGTTGACGATTGGGTCATTTTTAAATGTGACCCATCGGTCCGATGGTGATAACAAAACGATGTCCATTGTGGCGTCTATAACACCGTCCGACGATGCTTCCGTCACTTAGTCACGGACCGTCGCATATTCGAGGGTTGTCAAAATTTCTGGATGCCACAATTCTCCCCTCCTTAAAGAATTTTGCCCTCGAAATTGGACATCTCTTACGTCTCATTGAAAAGTGATGGTACCTTTGCCTCATTTCCTTTTCACTTTCCTACGTAGTCTCTTTCATATCGTGATGTCGCCATAATATCGTAATCGGTGGGATTTTCTTTGTCCGAAGAACTTGCTCCTTTCTATCTAGTACTCGGACGGGCTCTTCTATGTACCTCACTTCCTCATCCACTTTGATGGCTTCATGATCGAGTATGTGACCAAGGTCTGGCTAATACTTCCTCAACCATGCCTATACTTTTTTGAAACTATGGTTATAAGCCAATTCCACCAAGTTTAACTTTTCATCCCAACTTCCTTTAAAATCAACGACGCAAGCTCTCAACATGTCCTCTAGTGTCTGGATTACTCTCTCCGTTTGTCCATCCGTCTGTGGATGAAAAGCGGTACTAAACTAGAGCTTTAGTCCCTAAGGCGGTTTGAAGACTTCGTCAAAGGTTTTGAAGTAAATCTCGAATCTCGATCAGATGTGATAGTTACAGGAACACCATGTAAGCGTACTACCTGGCTTACATATATCTCAACATATTTATCTATTGGATAGTCTACGTGGATTGCTAGGAAATGGACAGACCTAGTCAAGTGATCTACTACCACCCGGATAGAGTCATGACCACTTGATGTCTTTGGTAACTCTTGCATAAAATCCATTGTCACATGATCCCATTTCCACTTTGGTATATCCAACGGTCTCAATCGAACACAGCATTTAGCCAAATTATTCCTATACCTTTGTCACCACCAATTCAAGCCTAGAACCATCAAAATCGACACCACCAATAATTCATCTGGTACAGTCCAACAGAGACATTCACTATGCCTTCACTGCAACATGAATTCAAGCCTAAAATATAGCACCATTCATTCGGTTCAAATATCGATAGTCCACCAAGACTTATTCAATTCAAAGATCGACAGTCCACCAAGATAATGACTTGTCTAGTTTCCATCGAGTATACCTCATGTCTCACCCTGAAAGATCATCACCTGGACTAATTACTCATCAAACCCACAACTTGAACTTTTCACCATTTCACCTTGGAAAGAGTATAACCACAATTGATCATATCCACAAATTCCACAGAACCTTTTCAAACTAAGATCATCACCAAAATTTAAAAGTTGACCACCATCGATTAAACATATTATTCCGACATATAAACCACAAATAATTTCATGTCTCATATGACCACTCAAACTCATGACTTCCAAGATCAATATATACATACTAAATGTTTCCATTTAATGCATCAAGACTTCCAATGAGATCCTCTAATAGGAAGTCACTACTTAGCTCAAATGATCATAACTTAATCCTCCAATTCATAACTCGCTCTTCATAATTCACTTCTTAAGCTTTATTTGTAGCACTATGCTTAGATGTTGTGCATGTTTTTCGGGTCATTTAGAATATATCAGGATATCATCAATGAAGACAATCACAAAATGATCCAAATAGGGCTTAAACATCATTTTCATCAGATCCATGAATGCGGCCGAGGCATTCGTTAATCCAAATGGCATAACTAGGAACTGATAGTGTCCATAACAAGTTCTAAACCGTCTTAGGAATGTCTTTTTTCTTGATCCTTAACTGATGGTATCCTGACCTCAAGTCAATTTTAGAAAAGACCGAACTTCCTTGCAGTTGGTCGAATAGGTCATCAATTCTAGGTAATGGGTACTTATTCTTAACAGTCACATGATTCAATTGCCTGTAGTCAATGCACAAACGCATTGACCTGTCCTTCTTTTTCACAAACAAGAGTTCTACAAGCTTAACCATGCTTCCACTGCGCCACTCAGATAAAATTATCCCAGAAACACTGCCCTCCCAGTTCAGTTCATAGTTCGATTCATTCCTGCCCCCTTTTGCCATCCTAGAAGCCTGCCAGGAGCCGCTCCTTGCTTAGGCGCTTTGGCCTCAGCGTGCACTCCCCGCCCTCATCGGACCGGGTCGTTACAGGTACACCAGCTTTCGCCTGGTTCAAACCTGAACTACACATCTACTGGAGGGTCTCATTTTGATAGGGACTAACTTATAGAGATATAATCCGTTTTGGCCTATCCCATACTAAGCCTCACGGTTTTATTCTTTGACGCATGGGTAAGCACTATTCCAGGAGGTCATCCATCCTAGTCCATTGCTCACGGAGCCAGTCCATTCCTATGATAACATCAAAGTCATGCATAGCCATCACAACTAGGTCTATCTCCATATCCCGTCCCCCTATAGTTATTTCACATTTTTCACATACCAATGTAGACAATACCATATTCTTTAATGGCGTAGAAACACACAGAGGCATCTCAAGAGATGTAGTTTCTATCTTACTCAACTGTCTATATCTTTCAGATACAAATGAATGTGTAGCACCCGTATCAAACAACGCATATGCCTTTTTACCATTTATAGAAATCGTACCTGAGATAACATTTTTGGAAGCTTTCGATTCCTCTTGGGTGACCACATACACCCTTCCTTGTGCCGGTGGTCTTTGTGGATTCCTTGGTGGATGGGGTCCAGCTGCACATTGCTACATTTGTCGCACCGAGTTGACATTCGGTTGCGATCCCTCTTGTGGACAATTTCTCTTAAAGTGCCCTATTTGCCCACATCCAGTACATCTCAGCTGGCAATTACAAGGTACTGGCCCATGTTGTCCACCACACCTCTGGCAAAAATTACCCTGGTAAGGTAGTCTCCCAAAAATCGGGCCACTCCTGGCCTTTCCAAAATTCTGAAAGTTACTCTTTTTCTTAGATTCCCAGGGCTGACCTCCATTAGGATAAGGTCTTTTACCTCGTCGGACAGCACTAAAGGTCGATTGCTTCTTATATTCTAATTGTTCTCTTATTAATTCCTGCTTTACTAACTGTGCCCTTTCATAAATCTCGGTATAATCTCTTATGTTCAGAGGCACCAGTTGTTTCCTAATATCAGTCCTTAGCCCCTTCAGGAACCTCTTAGCCTTTTCCTCTCGCTCCTCAATCAATTAGGAGCATACCTAGACAATTCAGAAAATTTTGCTTCATACTGATCTACCGTTAGCTCCTTTTGTTCTAACTGAACAAATTCTGCTATCTTATTATCTCTAGCACAATCAGGGAAATGATTTCTATTGAAAGCCCTGACAAACTCATCCCAGTTTATATCAATACCTGGTGGAAAGATCGTATCTCTTGAAGCTCTCCACCAAAATTTTGCATTTCCCTCCAGTTGGTACTCTGCCAAGGTTATCTTTTCAGCATCACTACAGTTCAACACCCAGAAGATCTGTTCCATCCCATCAATCCAATGTTCCGTCTCCTCAGGACTTCCCATTCCACTAAACTTAGGTGGTTTCAACTTCAGGAATTGTTCCACCAGTCCTTGAGTACGGCGTTTTGTTCCGGGTTGTTGCTGTTGTTGCTGAGCTTGTCTTTCCATCAAATTTCCTATGTTGGCCAATGCCTGCAGGATATCTTCCATTCGAGGTTCAGCCCTTGAAGCAATGGCTTCAGCCCTCGATGGATGAGAACTCCCAATTCGTAACATGATTTCCCTGCAGTTTTCCAAGCATTTGCCTCAGGAATAATTAGTGACTCGATGACACTGGTCAAGTAATAAATAAAAGGGGTTACTAAAGTCACATAAGTAACATAAAATGTTACTGACACATAAAGGCAACTCACAATAGTTACCAGAGATCTATGAGTGAAGGTCTATAGCCCGTTGTTCATAGTTAGTTAATTACCCTTGGTTAGTATCCTATGGTGTGCATCTTTATATCCTCATTTCCAATTGAGGTACCTTATCACTCCACATAAACCATAGCTCTGATACCACCCGATGTGGCACCCCCGAATGGCCCCCGATCCATTGGGGTTGCCACATATACCTATCGCCTGTGTTTTCTCTTAACTTGAAGGTCCATTACTTTGATACCATAGAAATTTAACAAATCCACGAATCCTGGGGGTTCATATTCTTTCTATAGGTCCCAGTGCATTTTATATAGAGGAAGCATAATCAACTACTCCTCATCATAAGATATAAGGCTATGCACACCAACTAAAGACTTTTATAAGTTAAAGCCGAACACTTTTATTTACATAACTTGATGGACATCACGGGTCGGTACATCAAAATGCCAAGATCTTTCTAAACTCGGCTATTTTCAAAAGATGACTGACATCTTTTCCAACAGTTGTATACTTAAAGTCCATCGATTAGTGTCGGCATCCAAAAGTTCCTTCCTCTGCTGTCCTCCTCCTCATGGTCATATCTTACCACTTGGTCCATCTACTGGTGGCGGTGGCAGCAAAGGTATCTTGTTTAGTTTGAAATGTTAGTCCCCAAAAGGGGCGAGTACAACCACTCAGCAATAAAAGATTCACTAAACTATATCGTGCGTAACCATCATAATCAAATTTCATGCAAGATAGACAAAACATATATCCAAAGGAATGAGTATGCATCGAATCCATAAAACTTTTGAAAAGCAACGATGCAGTTTCAAAAACCAAGATACACCATTTTCAGTCACACGAGTCCCGATTATAGAAGCAAACTGTTATGACACGTCACATTCCATGTCACACAATTTAATCCTATAACCAGACCACACACACACTTAGTAGTGCCATCAGTTTTAATATTCAAAAGGTTTCACCCCCCCAGAGGACCAATGTTTGCGTCCTTCTGGGCATTCACACCCAATCCTGGCGTCGCAAAGTCCTCCGGAATTATGCCACCGGGCCACCGGGCATCCAGAGCGTGTTACGTCATACCTCTAGGCATCTCGCATCCCACTTGGCATCATGAGGAATTGCCAGGGCTCGCCATAAAAATGGTTACCCCTACCTTCCGGAATTACGTACCGACATACCATTGGGCATCTCGACACCCTCGGGGAAACCTCCGGGGCTCGCCATGAAAATGGTTACCTCGACCCTCCGGAATCACGTACCGACATACCACCGGGCCTCCCCCAGAATTATGTACCGATATACCACCGGGCATCCTGACACTCCCGGGGCATCGTTGACCCGATGGTCCAACGGCAGCAGTATCATCTCATATTATTTCAATAAAAACACTTTCAATGCAATGACAAGATGTCCCATGAATCTTCATCAAATCTCAATATTGCATGATATGCTGAATGCCAATATCATCATGTCAAATAACAACTCAAGATGCATTCACTTTTGGGACAAATTGAGCAAATTCGGAACAAAACAGCTCAAACATCATAATTCACAGTTTTAATTACAATTTCTGAATAACCCCTAAATGAACTCAGAAAATTCTGAAATTTTGATATGTTATAAACAAGACCTAAAGGAAAAAGTTTCATGCAGAACACTAAGTCAGATTCATTGTATATCCAGAGCAGTAATTGCTATATTCTTCACTAACATTCTGTAATAGCTTCCAGATTTAACATTTACAGAGAAAATCGTTTTACTGACCAAACCTTGTCCATTTATTCTCAACATTTGATATGTTATTCCTAAGGATGTTTCCCACAGCTTTCATTAAGGGTTCAAAGTCCAATTATAACTAGATCATTACAGAAAATTCACGGAATCATCAAAGGTCATGCTGTTTTCTACGAAACAGTTTACTAATTCTACGAGAACTACTTCTACTCATTCAAAATCCTGCAGCCAACATCCACAACCCAAACATCTCCAAGTCTATTGCACTCCATCAGACCATAACAGCATTGCATTATATAGTTTGGTGAACTTTTAATTGCCTCAAGTCTTCGGTGTTGACGGCAAGCAAAAACAGAAATCTTGGGGTCTTGGATATGGCTCGGCGACGGCGAACACGAGCGGTGTCCGCAGCGTACGATCAGAGGGGCAGTCCTTTCCCTCTTCCTTGGCTGGTCTCTCACGCGCACGCCCTCTATTCTCTCTCTCTCTCTCGCTCATATTTCTGCTCAGTTAGTCTCTCTCTCTGTTACGAAGCTGTCCCGTTTTCTTTCTTTTAGTTAGTCAACTAATTGGGTCAATAATTCTACAATTCGGCGGCAGCAGGAAACGGTGACACCACATGTAGCCGTGTCTTCATGTGGGGAGCCTTCTTTCCATTTGTGCCACTCGTTGGAACTCATGCACCAACGTGGCCGCACTTCCCTCCAAGAAGTCCCCTTTGCTTGCCACGAAAGAAGAAAACGTGGCCTTTGGTCAACATCTCCTTCCGTAGTTGACCAGCTTCGACGAGGGAGAAAAACATGGCCGCCTGACCGTGCATGGCTGAATTTACATTTTACTTGCATGGCCGCATGGTTGTACGGTCCATTTCCTCTCAAAATTGACCCTTAATTTCAGCACGTGTAAGTGCTGAAAAATAATAACTTATATGGCTGCTCGGGGTCACAACAATGTACATGGAAGGTTCGGTTTGTAGGGTACACATGAGGGTAGGAGAGGGTCTCAACCGTGGCATTATGTAAAAGAAAATTTCGACGAAACGATATGTCATGCGATGATCAAATTGTCTTGGCGCGACAAAGGCGCAACTATGAAGGTATATTCTAGGATCATCGCGTAATGTGACATCGGGGTCGAATGTGATGCCGACGATAACGAATTCCAATAACAATTTCATCAGTCCGTGACGTACTGTTATATTTTTCCAAGGTCGGCAAAATGTGGATGAGGTCGGTCTCACTTGAACATACAAAAGATTTTCCGGTAAGACTATAATTGACTCGACGATCAGGCCATTTTTAAATGTGACCCATTAGTCCGATGTTGATAACAAAATGATGTCCATTGTGGCGTCGCTAACACCGTCCAACGATGCTTCCGTCACTTCGTCACGGACCGTCGCATATTCGAGGGTTGTCAAAATTTTCGGATGCCACAATTTACCTCGATTTCCTTGTCAGATTCTGAATCTGTGTCCGAGCCTGAGTCTAACTTTGAGTTTGACTCTGAGTCTAATTTTGAATAAGCCATCAGACAGATATTTGCAAATTCCTCTTCGTTTTCATCACATTCTGTGTTACTCCAGGTTTATGCTTTAAGAGCTTTCTTGTATTTCTCATACTTTCCTTTCTTCTTTTTCAACAAGGGACAGTTAGGCTTGTTGTATCCCTTCTTCTTGCACTCGAAGCATATTACATCCTTGCTTGTTTCAACATCTTTCATCAATCTCTTTTGGAAATTTTGCTTGCTTTGCTTTTTCTATTTCAATCTTCTTTCTTTCCTATTCAGTTTTCTGAATTTCTTTATCATAAGGGCAAGCTCCTCGTCATCCCTGTCATTGCCTAAATCTATATAATCAGAATCAGCACTAGACTTCAGTGCAATTGACTTCTTACCTTTTAGATCCTCTTCATCATTGATCTATTCCACTTCATACAATTGAAGAGTGCATATCAGCTCGTCAACAAAAAGAGGCATGATCCTTTGTGTCTCCCTAATTGAAGTCTTCACATGGTTCCAGTCCTTTGAAAGTCCTCGCATTAGTTTGTTGACCTTTATTGGAGTAGAAATTGGTTAACCTTGATATGCCAATCCATTTTACAATTTCCATAAAGCGATTGAACATATCTCCAATAGACTCTCTAGGCTTCATTCTCCTGGGCTCATATTGACCAAGTAAGATGTTTTTTTTTTTTGTCTCCTTTACACGATCTGTTCCTTCATAGGTGATGTGAAGCCTATCCCAGACTCTTTAGCCGTTTCACATGAAAAAATTCTACTATATTCAGCAGGAGACAAGGTACATGATACATAATAAATAGCTTTAGCATCAAGAGCCTGTCTCTTGGTAATTTCTGCTTGATTGGAATACTCAACATCTTTATCAATCACTTCTTTTCCCAATATGTCAAAGATGTACATTGTGACTCGAAAACCAAAAGTCACGACAACCTGTCTCTTATTATTTGAAACATTGAGATTTTCACGACAACCAAGAGTCACCAATATGTCGAAGATGTATATTGTGGCTCGAAAATAATTAACCACGGGTCAATTGCACAGAAAATTCCTAAAAGCTACCCGGTAGGTTAGGTTACGCTAAAATCGCATCAGATTGAAATTAACCGCAAATTTGAACCCGATTTCATAAATTGAAAGTTTTGTTATGTCACGACTTATTTTAGGAACGTCGACTCATCCTCCGAAGATTTTTCTGCAAACCGAGATTTTTGGCGAAAATTCAAGATAGGGCCTTTTTGTTCGGAAAATTCAGAGGACCATTTTTGATCGCGTTTCTAGGATGCAAGTTGGTTCTATTGACAAGGAAAAATGTCAATTGGGTCGAGGACACCTTGGTTGAAATTATGGGGGCCGAATTTAATCAATTCAAGAAGAAATTGAAATATATTTGGGGGAAAATGTTACAAGTTCGTAGGTCCCATGGTCCACCACTTTTGGACCACATCAATGGCTTCCTAAAGGAGCTTGTGAGCTGCTATTTGACTGAGGATAGAGCAGACAAGGTGGGGGGCTATCTAATGATCAATTAGAGGATATTTTGGGCAAAAGGGACCCTCCATAAGGCAACTGTCTTCTTCTTCCTCTTGCAGTCCGCTTTTCCATTTTAGAGGAAGCTTTGAGCTTGGAGAGACTAGAGAAAACCTAGCAGGTCCCCCCTAGTTGTCACAAGCCGTCGCCGTCCGCTCGGAGCCGCCACGTCGCCGTCGCGTGTCGTCTGGCCGTCCGCCTTCAGACTGCCGTCCCGCGTGACCAACTCGTCCCCCGAGCCCCCTCAGGCCTAGTCGAAGCCCCTTGGTTGCCGTCTAGGTCATCGAAGCAGCCACTGTCACCCCTACTTGCTACTGCAACCGTTCGCCAGCTCACCTTGGCCGTTCCAGCCCAGCCGGCCTCTGTTCCAACCCTCACGGCCCAAGATCAGAATCGAGAAGCCTCAGCCTAGCCATAACTGTTGGGCCCATTTTCAGGCCTGTCCCAACCCCGTTTGGTGTCGCCGCTTTGGAGTTCGTTGCCTGTCTCCACATTGTCATCGCCGTGGACTCATCGGATTTCAAAACCGGTGAGTTTACTCACTAAACTCTGCTTAGGGAGTTAATGACGCTTAAGGGTTGATTAGTTTAGGCTAAGTATGGTTTAGGTGGTTAGTTAGAATGGATTAGTGATTAAATTACTCGTTATTGCATATTAGGTTGTTAGATTAGCTTAATTAGCAATTAGATAGGTTGTATTATTTATCTAGATAGGGTCGGAATTTTTCCGAGCTTGTTTCGATATTTAATTGGGCTTTTTTGGCCTAAGTTTGCATTTATGGTATTTAAATGTATTTATTTAATTATTTATTATGTTTTGGAAATTATATCGGGATAGCCGGTGATCGGAGTTTCGTGCTAATTGCAATGGTATGATTGGTTTATTTAATTGAGTGTTGATTTGTGCAAATTGAGTGAGATATATAATTTTGGGTATTTATCCTAAAATTGATTATTTTTAGTATTTAATTAGAAAATACCGGGCGTCGGTTTACAATGCCAAAAATGTGTTTATGGACTACTATAATTAGTGGGATTTTCTAAAAGAAAGATATTGTATCTTGGCTAAGGCCGACCGTGTACCTACACACGATTATTTTTATCGGGTATGATAAAAATGGTGAATTGTCAATTGGTGAGGACTGTATACTATATTAGCCTGTGGGCCTCGATATATCAGCTTTGGTGAGCAGTATACTCTAGTAGCTTCGGTGAGCAATTATAGATATCTATAAGCTTTGGCGAGTATCTATTATATCAGCTTCGGTGAGCATTAATATATATCTATTATCATCTTTGGTGAGCTATACCATCTATTCTCAGCTTAGGTGAGAAATGCTTGCATCGATCAAATTTTTTGAATGGTATTGATGGTATGGAATCGACTGGATCGATGGATCGATGTTTTGATTTGAATGGAAGTGATTGATTGAATAAATGAATCATACTGACTTGCAAAAGGGATCTAAGGCAAAGGTAAGTCCTTTATCTTATGTGTGCATAGGTAGCCTTTAGGTGTATTTCCTTCCTAGTCAGAGTTTAGGGGGTGGACTTGTTGAGACGTCGTCTCACCCCGTCGTGGGCTAATATTTTCAGGTCCTTAGATGGCGAATCCTCCAGAACGTCATGGTCGTCCCATGAGGGTCACTGAGCGAGTTTATACCTATCCCGATCCCGGAAGCTTTTCGGTCTATGAACTGTTAGTGACCACCGTCTGGGTCGAAGAGCATCCACGTTATGTGTTCTCTCATCGATTCAGAGCTTGGTTTTGCTACGGACCCAATGGTTTTAGGGTAGGTCCTCTCAGGTGTTTCGAAATCCCCACTGGGATAATCAATGCCTCTCTAGGGGAAAGTGCGGTTGACCCTCCAGATGGTGTGGTGGAAGACCCGACGCACCTAGCGCCTGTGGAGACTGAAGAGTTGGTGCATGAGTTCGACTAGCTGGCCATAGGACAACTTTGTTTTGAAGACCGATCTTTTGTAGATTTGTCAATATAGACTAGTGTTGTAAATGACATAGTCTATTGTGTTTCAAAATTTGTGGCCCTGCTTTTCTATCACATCTTTGTGTTGTCTAAGGATTCATTTATTTGCTTCCATATGTGCATTAAAATGAATGGTTAGTGACGCGTCCTGGGACGTCGCAATTTAATCGACCACCGAGGGATAGGCACGCGCTCAAGGATCGGGGTATGACATCCCCACCCGGAGTAGTATCAAAGTTGGTCGATAGTTGGAGTGATAACGTGCAATAAGTCTCCGAGATAGTTAGTAGGATTAGCCTTTATTTCATGCTGATGCATGTGAGTGATAGCTGTTTGATAGTTTGTTTGTGAGGTCACTCAAATTCTAATTTGGTATTGGAATTGGGAAAATAGGTTTCTATAAAGATCCTGTAGTATGAGTGACCAGGAGCAAAGGACTCCTAGAAGGCGTACCTTAGGACCTGTGACTCGAGGTAAGACGTCAACGAGGTTTGGTACCCGAGGTGGTCGAGGTAGACCGCAGGCTCAGGCCAGCGCAAGTGTGAGAGTACCGCCACAGGCCGATACTAGTGTAGCAGCACTGAGCTATCCTAGGTTCGACGGGATCGTTCAGGTGCTAGTGAACCTTGGGAATTTGTTAGGTCAGCAAGCGCAGGATCGAGCCGTCGCCGTTGCCGCTGTCATTACCACCGCAAGTGCCGTAATCGCTGTTGTTGCCGCACCTGCTGAGTTCCAACCTGGAGTTGTGATCAGGGAGCAAGTTACCGCATCTGAGTCAAGATTCGGTTCTAATAGAGATGACAACCGACTGGGGAAAAGGCGGATGTCAAAAGAAGGGTATCCTATTTCACCCAATCGGAAGAGTAAGATTGGAGAGTCAATGCCCAAGTTGAAAGACATGTGTCATGTTTGTAGGAAAAGACATGGAGCTGCCTTGTGCTGTAAAAGGGAAAGGACTTGTTACAAGTGTCGCCAGTACGACCACCTGATCAAAGATTGTCCGCAAAGGTAGATGGGACCACAGCTGCTACTGCCACAGCCGTCGATAGAATAGGATAGAGGGAATGCACTTCAGGACATTCAGTGGGGTACTTGGAACAGGCCTCCAGTACAAGGAAAGGTACATGCTGTCATCCGACAAGAGGCAAAGGACTCACCTGATAGGTGCCGAGTTTGTGGAAGGAAGCATGGACCAACCCCGTGTCCTGGTATGAATAGAACGTGCTTTGAATGTGGCCAGCACGGCCATTAGGCGAGGACTGTCCGCGTAGGTCCAAGAGAGCATAAGCATCGCTACCACAGTTAGGGTGCCACTAGGAGGGCAAAAAGAACAGGAATGAGCTGAACCATGCCTTGATCAGAGACATAACGTTTTTGAGGTGATTTTATCAGAGTAGCAGGGCAGGATTTTGAGTGATGGTTATATAATTTCAGTTGTTGTAATAAAGTAGTAGGAAGAAGAATCATTGACTATAGTTGTATTTGACTAATTTGCTGATGTATAACTTTGATGTTATATATGAAAAGGTTTGGCTTGAGGAGCTTTTTGTTGTAATAAATTGTGGCCGTAATATAATACAGTTTGATCCGTTAACATGCAAAAGTTTTGAATTATCGAGAGTTGATGAGGATCCTCGATCCCTTTTTGTTTCGTCACTTAAGGCAACCGATTTTTGGATGTGGGTTGCCAAATTTACTTGGCGACAGTAGTGGATGTGTTAGTTGAGGGACCAAATATGGAGGTCATAGCCGTGGTAAAGAAGTTTTCTGAGATGTTTCCAAAGTAATTGTCAGGCCTACCGCCAGAGAGAGAGAGATAGAGTTCGTGATCGAATTAGCGCCCGGACAGAGCCAATCTATAAGGCTCCTTACCAGATGGCGTTGTCTGAGTTGAAAGAACTGAAGGTGAAGATACGAGAATTGTTGGATAAGGAATTCATACGTCTTAGTGCATTGCTTTAAGGAGCACCGATTCCGTTTGTGAAAAAGAAAGATGGTTCGTTGCGCTTGTGAATCGACTATCTTCGACTCAATCAAGTGATGATCAAGAATAGGTATCTACTCTTGAGGATCAACGACTTGTTTGACCAGCTACAAGGAACATCGATACTTTCGAAGATCGACTTGAGGACAGGGTATTATCAGTTGAGGATCAGAAATGGGGATATACCGAAGTTAATGTCTCGTACTCGATACAGTTATTGTGAGTTCATTGTAATGCCGTTTAGTTTGATGAACACCCCAGCTACTCTTATGGATCTGATGAACCGAGTGTTTAAAGAATGTCTAGATCAGTTTGTGATCGTGTTCATCGACAATATCCTGGTGTATTCGAGAAGTGCTGAGGAGCACGAGTCATTTGAGGATGGTACATCAGACCCTGAGGATTCATGGATTGCACGCTAAGTTTAGCAAGTGCGAGTTTTGGTTGACTCGTGTTGTGTTCCTAGGTTACGTGATTTCAAGCGAAGGAATCTCTGTGGACCTGTCCAAGATTGAAGCAGTGATCAATTGGCCAAGATCGACTATAGTGATAGAGATAAGAAGCTTTTTGGTTTGGTAGGTTACTATAGAAGGTTTGTGGAAGGGTTTTCAGCTTTAGCGTCGTTGTTGACTCGACTACTGAAGAAGGAAGAGAAGTTCGTGTGGACAGACAAGTGCGAGCGTAGTTTCCAAGAGCTTAAGCAAAAGCGAACTACCGCACCTATGCTGATCATTCCATTTGGTTTGGAGGATACGAGATCTACAGTGATGCGTCGTTTAGAGGACTGGGCTGTGTGTTGATGCAATAGGGTAGAGTTTTTGCATACGCCTCCTGTCAGTTGAGACCTCACGAGCTGAATTACCTGACGCATGACTTAGAACTCACAGCAATCATTTTCACTCTGAAGATTTGGAGACATTATTTGTATGGAGAAAGATTCTAGATCTTCACTAACCATCAAAATTTCGAGTATCTATTCTCTTAGAAGGAGTTGAATATGAAACAGCGTTGATAGATGGAACATCTAAAGGACTACGATTGTGATATCTCGTATCACCCTGGAAAGGCAAACAAAGTCGTAGACGCTTTGAGTCAAAAGTTTTCAGTTGCACAGTTGATGGTTAAAGAATGGGTTTTACCCGAGAGAACTCGAGATTCGGTTTTCAAATTTGAGGTAGGCCACCTTTCAAATCTTATGGCCATCCTCAGAATTGAGCCGAAAGTGTAGATTGGAATCAAGACACTTCAGTTGACAGACCTAGAGATTTAGAAAATCCTGCAAGAGGATACCAATGGAGAAAGGTTGATTTTTAGATTTCTGAGGATAGAATACTAAGGTTCTGAGGACGATTGTGTGTACTTGACGATGCAGAGCTTAAAGAGGAAATCTTATTAGAAGCTCATCGTAGCAATTATAGCATTCATCCTGGCAGTACGAAGATGTATCTGAATCTACGTCAACACTACTGGTGGTCTAGTATGAAGGCAGACATCGCCAAACATGTCGCCAAGTGTCTGACGTGTCAGCAAGTGAAAGCACAGCATTGTAAGCCAGGAGGACTTCTGTAACCTCTCGAGATTCTCGAGTGGAAGTGAGAGAACATCATGATGGATATTGTGACAAGCATACCGATGAGTCAAAGGGGTAATGATTCCATTAGGGTAGTGGTTGACAGACTGATGAAGTCAACTCACTTTATCGTTGTACGTAAGGATCTAGATTTGGATAGGCATGCAAAGTAGTATGTGCATTAGATTACTCGACTGCATGGAGTGCCGATGACGATTACATCAGATAGAGACCTAAGGTTCACCATTACCAATAGAGTTTCAGATGACACATTTCAAAGCATTGTATGGCAGAACGTGCAGAACTTCAGTTTGTTAGGATGAAGTCAGAGAATGAGAGATTACTGGCCCAGAGTTGGTTCAGCAATCAATGGATGCAGTTGCAGTCATCAGGGACAAATTAAAGACCGCTCAGAGCCGCCAGAAAAGCTACTCAAAGAAGTGTCGGAGACCATTGGAATTCCAAGTTAGTGATCAATTCTTTTTGAAGGTGTCACCAATGAGGAGTACGTTGTGCTTCGTCAGGAAGGACAAGTTGAGTTCAAGGTACGTAGGTCTCTTTGAGATGCTGGAAAGGATCGGGATCCTAGCGTATCGTCGTGCATTGCCATTGAGCTTGGTGCAAGTGCATGATGTCTTTCACGTGTCGATGTTGAGGACGTATGAGCCTGACCCGACCCACGTGCTAAATCTTGAAGAATTAGACATGGACGATAGAGTGTTGTATGTGGAAAACCGGGTTTGGATTGTGGATCGGAAAGAGCAGATTCTACATACCAAGACAATCCCATTGGTTAAAGTGGTCTGGCAACGCCACGGTGCTAAAGGAGCAACTTGGGAAAGTGAAGACTCGATGAAACGATGATACCCCACCTTTTTGTTTAGAGATTTATAAAGGTTTAAATTTCGAGGACGAAATTTTTATAAGAGGAGAAGAGTCGTGACATTTAATTTTTGGGTTTTGTTTTTGATTGAATAAGTTGGGCTTTTCATCGACACGCCTATAGTTCTTTTCTCTAAGTTGGCCACTCACGAGATAACTAGCCTACCAGGCAAAACCTTTAAGGGATTTTAATGCAATAGACTTGAGAATTCGATCGGGAATAAACTGCTCGATCGTGCTAATCTACAAGGGTGATTACGACATTGCCAAAATCGATCAGAGATCAGAGATAGGTTGATTCGATTGAGATATATGATCAAAGTGTGGGTGATTCCACTTGATTTCAAAATTCTCGTCAATCGGCACTAAACTGATTTTTCTGTAGTTTTGGGTACTCTGTGCCCATATTTGAAATCTTGAGATTTTCACGACAACCGAGAGTCATCAATATGTCGAAGATGTACATTGTGGCTTGAAAATAATCAACCATGGGTCAATTGCATGGAAAATTCCTAAAAGCTACCCGGTAAGTTGGTCACGCTCAAATCGCGTCAGATTGAAATTAACCGCGAATTTGAACCCGGTTTCAAAAATTGAAAATTCTGCCATGTCACAACTTATTTTAGGAACGTTGACTCATCCTCCGAAGATTTTTCTGCAAACCATGATTTTTGGCGAAAATTCAAGATAAGGCCATTTTGGTCTGGAAAATTTAGAGGATTATTTTTTATCGCATTTCTGGGATGCAAGTTGGTTCTATTGACAAGGAAAAATGTCAATTGGGTCGATGACACCTTGGTTAAATTTATGGGGGCCGAATTGAATCAATTCAAGAAGAAACTGAGATAGATTTAGGGGGAAATGTTACAAATTCGTAGGTCCCATGGTCCACCACTTTGGGACCACATCAATGGCTTCCTAAAGGAGCTTGTGGGCTGCTATTTGGCTGAGGATAGAGCAAACAAGGTGGGGGGCCATCTAATGATCAATTAGAGGATATTTTAGGCCAAAGGGACCCTCCACAAGGCAGCTGTCTTCTTCTTCCTACTGCAGTTTGCTTTCTCCATTTTAGAGGGAGCTTTGAGCTTGGAGAGTCTAGAGAAAATTGAGCAGGTCCCCCCTAGCCGTCGAAAGCCATTGCCATCCGCTCGGAGACACCGCATCACCGTCATGCCCCCGTCACATGCCGTCTGGCTGTCCACCTTCAGATTGCTGTCCCGCGGGACCAACTCGTCCCCTGAGCCTCCTTAGGCCTAGTCGAAGCCCCTTGGCAGCCGCCTAGGTCACTGGAGCAACCACCGTCGTCCTTGCTCGCCATTGCAGCCGTCCGCTAGCTCACCTTGGCCATTCCAGCCCAGCCATCCTTCGCTCTAGCCCTCACAGCCTAAGATCAGAATCGAGAAGCCTCAACCTAGTCTTGACTATTGGGCCCGTTTTCAAGCCCGTCCTAGCCTAGTTTGGTGCCACCGCTTTGGAGTTTCTTGCCCATCTCCGCTTTGCCGTCGCCGTGGACTCATCGAATTTCAAAACTAGTGAGTTTACTCATTAAACACTGCTTAGGGAGTTAATGATGCTTAAGGGTTGATTAGTTTAGGCAAAGTATGGTTTAGGTGGTTAGTTAGAATGGATTAGTGATTTAATTACTCGTTATTGCATGTTAGGTGGTTAGATCAGCTTAATTAGCAACTAGATAGGTTCTATTATTTATCTAGATAGGCTCGGAATTTTCCGGGCCCATTTCGGTATTTAATTAGGCTTTTTCGGCCTAAGTTTGCATTTATGATATTTAAATGTATTTATTTAGTTATTTTTTGTATTTATTTTATTATTTGTTATTTTCCGGAAATCATACTTGGGATAGCCGGTGATCAAAATTTTGTGCTGATTGCAATGGTATGATTGGTTTATTTAATTAAGTCTTGATTTGTGCAAATTGAGTAAGATTTATAATTTTGGGTATTTATTCCAAAATTGAGTATTTTCGGTATTTAATTAGAAAGTACCAAGTGTCGGTTTACAATGCCAAAAATGTATTTATGGACTACTATAATTAGTGGGATTTTCTAAAAGAAAGATATTGTATCTTAGCTAAGGCCAACCGTGTACCCACATATGATTATTTTTATTAGGTATGATAAAAATGGTGAATTGTCAATTGGTGAGTATAATATACAATATCAACCTGTGGGTCTTGATATGTCAGCTTTGGTGAGCAGTATACTTTAGCAGCTTCGGTGAGCAATTATAAATATCTATCAACTTGGTGAGCTATACTAACTAGCAGATTTGGTGAGCAATTATAGATATCTATCAACTTCGGCAAGCATCTATTATGTCAACCTCGGTGAACATTATAGATATATAGTAGCTTCGGTGAGCATTATTATATATTTATTATCAACTTTGGTGAGCTATACCATCTATTCTCAGCTTGGGTGAGCAATGCTTGTATCGATCAAATTTTATGAATGGTATTTGATGGTATGGAATCAACTAGATCGATGGATCGATGTTTTGATTTGGATGGAAGTGATTGATTGAATATATGAATCGTATTGACTTGCAGGAGGGATTTGAAGCAAATGTAAGTCCTCTATCTTATGTGTGCATAGGTAGCCTTTAGGCATATTTCCTTCTTAGTCGGAGTTTAGGGAGTGGACTTGTTGAGGCGTTGTCTCACCCCATCGTGGGCTAATATTTTCAGGTCCTTAGATGGCAGATCCTCCAGAACGTCATGGTCGTCCCATGAGGGTCACTGAGCAAGTTTATACCTATCGCGATCCCGGAAGTTTTTGGGTCTATGAACTGGTAGTGACCACTGTCTGAGTCGAAGAGCGTCCACGTTATGTGTTCCCTCATCGATTCAAAGCTTGGTTCCGCTACAAACCCAATGGTTTCAGGGTAGGTCCTCTCAAGTGTTTCGAAATCCCCGCTAGGATAATCAATGCCTCTCTAGGGGAAAGTGCAGTTGACCCTCCATGTGGTGTGGTGGAAGACTTGATGCACCCAGCGCTTGTGGAGATTGAAGAGTCGGCGAATGAGTTCGTCTAGCTGGCCATAGGACAGCTTTGTTTTGAAGACTGATCTTTTGTAGATTTGTAAATATAGACTAGTGTTGTAAATGACCTAGTCTATCGTGTATAAAGGCGTGTTGTGGTTTTCAAAATTTGTGGCCTTGCTTTTCTATCCCATCTTTGTGTTGTCTGGCGATTCATTTATTCGCTTCCATATGTGCATTAAAATGAATGGGTCGGCGACGCGTCCTAGGACATCGCAATTTAATCGACCACCGAGGGATGGGCATGCGCTTGAGGATAGGGGCGTGACATGCGAATTTTCTCCTGACAACCTCATTTTAGCATTTAGGGGTCCTATAAGTCCTTCCATATAGTGCCTCGAATGGGGGCCATACCATTGTTTTGTTAGAAGCTATTATTATATGCAAACTCTACTTGATGCAGTTTCTCTTCCTAATTACCCTTAAAGTCAATCACGTAAGCCCTCAACATATCTTCTAGCACTTGGATTGCTCTTTCTGTTTGTCCATCCGTTTATGGATAGAAGGCCGTGCTAAATTGAAGCTTGGTCCCCAGTGCAATTTGGAGACTCTATCGTAAATTAGAGATAAATCTTGAATCTTGATCTAAAAGGATGGTCACAGGGACACCATGTAGGCGTACTATGTGCCTCACTATATCTCTGCATATTTGTCCATCAGATAATCCATACGTATCGCTAAGAAATGGGTTGAACTATTCAGATGATCTATTATTACCCAAATGGAATTGTAGCCAATTGATGTCCCCTGCAATCCTTGCACGAAGTCCATTGTTATGTGCTCCTATTTCCATTTAGAAATATTCATCGATCTTAGCATTCCTGCAAGCTTCTAATGTTTTCTCTTCACTTGTTGACAGGTCAAGCAATGAGAAACGTGCTTAGCAATGTCCATCTTCATACCATTTCACCAGTATGGTTGACGTAGGTTTTGGTACATTTTCGTATTTCCAGGGTGGATACTATAGTTACTTCTATGCGCTTCCGATAAAATTTCCTTCCTTATTTCCTTATCGTTAGGCACACATAGTAGTCCGTAGTATCTCACGATTCCATCCTCAAAGACTTGGAATTCTAGTCTCTTTCCTGACAATATCTCTTCTCGAAATTTTATGACTCCTAAGTTTGATTGTTGTAGTATTCTAATATTCTGGATAATTTCTGGTTCAATTCTCAGTGCAGCTAGTACACTGGTGAGATGGTCTATTTCCAACTTAAACTCCGAATTGGCTATTATCTCTAATAAGTCCCATTCTCTTGTCCATAAACTCGCCATACCTATTACCGACATATGACTGAGAGCATCCACCACCTTGTTTGCCTTCCCTGGATGATGTAGTATCTCACGATCGTAATCTTTCAATAGTTCCTTCCACCTTATTTGTCTCATGTTTAATTCCCTTTAGGAGTATAGGTACTTCAAATTTTTATGATCTGTATAAATTTCAAATTTCTCCTCATACAAGTAATGTCTCTATATTTTCAGTGTGAAAATTATTGCTATCAACTCTAGGTTGTGAGTTGGGTTGTTCAATTCATAAGGTTATAATTATCTAGAAGCATAGATAAGACCCTCCTATGTTGCATCAGGACACTTACTAACCCCTTATGGGAGGCATCACTATATACTAGGAATCCATCAAATCCCAAAGGAATAGCCAGTATTAGGGCTGTGGTAAAGCTTTTCTTGAGTTCTTGGAACCTCCATTCATACTCATCAGTCCATTCAAACTTTCCATTCTTCCTAGTTAATTGGGTTAACAGGCTTGCAAGTCGTGAGAACCTTTTTATAAACCTCTTATAATACCTTGCAAGTCCTAAGAAGCTTTGTATCTCCGTCGGTGTCATTAGTCTTGGCCAATTTACTACTATCTCAACCTTTGCTAGGTCCACTGAGATTGTTTCTTTTGATACCATATGACCCTGAAATACTACTCGATCTAGTCAGAATTCACATTTACTAAATTTTGCATATAATTTATGTTCTTCAAGAGTATGTAGTACTATCCTTAGGTGTCGTTAATAAAGACTATCACAAATTGATCTAGGTATGGTTTGAATACCCTATTCATTAGGTCCATGAATACAGCTAGTGCATTTGTCAAGTCAAATGGCATAACTAGGAACTCACGGTGTCCATAATGAGTCCTAAAAGTAGTTTTTAGAATATCTTTCTTTTTAATTATTAGCTGATGATATCCTAACCTTAGGTCTATCTTAGAAAATACTGAACTTCCCACTAAACTGGTCAAATAGGTTGTCAATTCTAGGCAACGGATACATGTTCTTGATTGTGGCATGGTTCAATTGCCTATAGTCAAAATAAAGACACATGGATCCATCTTTCTTTACAAACAAGGCCGGTGCACCCCATGGGGATGTGCTTGGCTTAATGAATCCCCTATCAAGTAATTCTTGCAATTACACTTTTAACTATTTTAGTTCTACTAAAGCCATTCTTTACGAGGCTTTTGGTATTGGTTCAGTTCCAGGCATTAATTCGATTACAAACTCAATCTCTCGTTCCAGTGGTAGTCCTTGTTATTCTTTGGTAAACATATTTGGAAATTCTTAGACCACTCGAATTTCATTGAGTTTGGCTTCTTCCTTAGTGTGGTCCTTTACTACTACTAGATACCCTTAACACCCTTCATTAAGAAGTACAAGTGCCTCTACTACTAAAATAGGGGTCACTGAAGGGTTTATCTCACCTCCATAGAACTCAAAACTAGACTCATCTAGTAGGTTGAACTGAATCATTTTTTATAACAATCCACCTTGGCTCGTTGTTTATGTAACACCCCGAACCCTTCGCAGGTCGTTACCAGTGCCGATGTTACATTTAATTACCGTTTCTATCTCGTACTTAAAACACGTGTCATTAATCACAGGAATTTTTTTTTTTTAAGCGGTCCCATGCGCAACTCATAGCGGAAGCAAATTTCACATCGCCATCTATCCCCCTACCGATCCATGATACAAATACACACCAGCTAAACATCATGATTTTATAAACAATTTCGACGCTTGGCTTTCATACATATATAAAGCAAGATGGGGTTTTCTTTTGGGTCGGTACAAAAACAAGAAAGGTTAGGACTCTGCCATGTCCTACCTAAAATCTCAAAAAGAAACCTCGACCCCTAACATCATGCGTGTACAACACCCTCCCATCGAAGCGTCGACTATCTACATCAGAAAGATACCCAGCTCCTACTCATCAGGCGCAGGTCTCACACCCAACCCGGTGCATCAGGTGGTGGCGGCGGTGGCATCCCTCGCATCGCTCCATCCCGTCGAACGTGCACAGAAATGAACTCTTGTATGACAGGGCCCCCAGCCAGGCCGATATCATACATCACCAGATATCGCACTCGGATAAACGTCAGTCCGGGAACAGAGGGACAATCTATCTCCGTACACTCTACCTCTACATCAGACGGCAGACCATAGTATTACCCCACGCGAGATGGTAGGTAGCGGCATACTTGCTAATCTGAAATGTTATCCCCAAAAGGGGTGAGTACAACCACTCAGCAGATAGGGAAATCCAATAACAACTCAGTGCACCATGCATATCATCATACGATGCAGGCATTGCTTACCTTTTTGATGTCATGCGTATTCATGCATCATCATAGCATACATATCATCATCATGGCATCTCATATATCATTATCATCAGCATGCATTTCATCATGCATAACATACCATGGATGATCATCATATCACATCACATCTCATCATCATCGTGCATCATCATGCATATATCATAGGTGATCATCATATCACATCACATTTCATCATCATCATGCATCATCATGCATACATCATAGGTGATCATCATATCACATCACATTTCATCATCATCATGCATCATCATGCATATATCATAGGTGATCATCATATCACATCACATCATCATCATCATGCATCATCATGCATATCATATCATTTAATTTTCATCTTTTTCTTTAATTTTGATCACCACATCACCCATCCTCAATCATCAATTTCATCATCATCCCTTCGAGCAAAGACCTCCGACAGGGTTCCCAGCATTCCAGCCATCTCATGGCCACCGGGCTTCCGGCCCCTCACATTCCGGGCATCTCGCATCTCAACTAGCATCACAAGGCATTCCCTTCGGGCAGAAACCTCCGACAGGGCTTCCGGCCTTTACCCTTCTAGCCAGGCATCCCGCACCCAAATCCTGGTGTCGCGAGGCATCTCCGGGCATGTATCCGAGATACAACCGGACATCCGGCCCCCCACATTCCGGGCATCCTGAAACTCCCAGGGAACCTCTGGAATTATGCCACTTGGCCACCAGACATCATCCTCCGCCACAACCTCTTACTCACATACCATTTTCCACATTCACCATTCCTTTTAAACCTTATTATCACATGGCATATGATTCACACACATGCATCACAATTCATGATCATACATACACCAATGTCATATAACAATGCATCATAAATTCAATGGAATACATGGCCAATAAAATAATCCATTTTTATTTTATTATTATTTTATTATTATATTATTATATTATTATATTATTATTATATTTTCATAAATAATTATTTCATTTAATATTTATGATTTTCCCAAAATCATAATATTCAAACAATCATTAAACAATTAGAATCACAATTTCATGCAAAATTCATGGCCAATTTGAATTTCATATCATTTCCCAATTTTCCACAAAATAGCACATAACATTCGGAAAATGGCCAGATTGCACAGTTTACAAATAAATTCGATTAAAAAACTCATATGGCCTCCAAAAATTACGAAATTTTACAGGGTGATATCCAACACATTTCCGTGCATCTTTCATCAAGAACTCTAAGCCAAATTCTTCATAGATTAATTTATACAACTCCACGAAGCTTCTGGAACCTCTACCGTTTCGTCCAGAATGTACATCTCCGAAAAATTAAGGTTTCACCCATCTATTCTCTTTCGTTTCCTCTGAAATTTGAGTATGTTATGTATAAAGGTGTCCTTTACAAGTTTCATGAAGAGATCTATGTTAAATAACCAAAGTATGATCGTCTTTTAAGTCCTTGAAGTTTCGGGTGTCTCGGTACACTTCAACAGAATCAATTCGTCTCAAAGATCTAGCCGATTCACTAGGCTATACTCGTTTATTTCTCTTCAAATTTGAGTATGTTATATTTTAAGATGTTACCTACAACTTTCATGAAGACAACAAAGTGAGATCTCCAACAGAAATCAACATGCAACTAAGAAATCAACAAGAGGTCAGTAGGAAATTCGCAGATCTGAAGTCTCCGTATAGTAGAACTTTTGACCCCTCAAATCTTCATCGTTTTCTACGAAATTTCAGTATGTCATACTAAAAGATGTTAGCTTCAACTTTCATGAAGACACCGAAGCCAAAATCGCACTCCAAATACACATGCAAGCTCGAACAAGATACTGACTTCCACAAACCCGAACGAAAACAGTCACATGGCTTGAACACATCCAACCCTTACCTCGGTTTTTCGCCCAAATCACACCTAGAACCGAACATGCAACCAACAAAACAAACATGCAAGAGAAGTTAAGGACTCCACTTGCCTCCAAGATGAACAAACGGCGAGCACACGGCGGCGTACGGTGGTCGGACTAGGCGGACGAACGGTGGTTTCCCTCCTTCTCTCTCTCGGCCGCTCCTCCTTTCCCTCTCGGTCTCTCCCTTTCTCGAACACTCTCTCTCTCTCTCTCACCTTTCTCGGCCAAAAATGCAAGAACCGGCCACTCTCTCTCTCCTCATCCCTCTTATACTCCTTTAATCCCATCATTTGTAATGATTACAAGCCTCAAAACCAACCAATGCATGCTCTCCTTTGTGCCACATGTCATTTTTATTTTTGAATCAATTGGGCTTGGGCTTAGGCCCATCCGGCCACTCCCTTGGGCTGGTCGAGCTCCCCTCTTGGGCCACTAATGGGCCGACTAGCTTGGCCCACCAAGTTCTAGGCTAATGGGCCCAAGGCCCATTTCGAATTTAACCTCCTTTTTCATTTTTTTTTTTTTGAAATTCCTTCCATAATATTTTTGAATTCAATTTTTCACCTTGGCCAAAGTCTCGGAATATTTTTAATTATTGAAATTTAAATCATATGGCCAAGCATTAATCTATTAAATTTAAATTCCCACAATCACAAGCATAATTCATCAAATTAAAAGACAAATTGGCTAAAGCATAAGCCATAAAATTCTATCACCTAATTAAAGACATTTAACACACCTTAAGGCTTGGCTTTGAATTTCTGGGATGCCACAGTTTACATAGCCAATCAATTCCTATGATGGCATCAAAGTCATACATGACCATCACTACTAGGTCTATTTCTTGATTTTGTCTACCTATTGATATTTTACATTTCTTGTACACTAATGTAGATAACACCACATCTTTCAATAGCATAGAAATACTAAAAAGCACATCAAGTGGTTTGGTCTCTATCTCATCTAATCATCTATATCTTTTAGACAAAAAAGAATGAGTGGCATTCATGTCAAATAATGCATAAGTCTTCTTGTCTTTTAAAGAAATCATACTTGAGATAACAATTATGGAAGCCTTTACTTCCTCTTATGTGACTATGTACACTCGTCCTTGAGCTAGCAACCGCTCCGGTTTTCCTTGCTAAGATGCTTCGCCTGGACGCTATTGTGCGGGTTGTGAAGGAACAGCAGTCTCTTGGGTCCTCTTCTGGGGGCAGTTCCTCCTAATGTGGTCCTATTGTCCGCATCCAAAACATCTCCTTGAGTCGTAATAGGGTATTGGTCCTTGCCGTGCACCACACTTCTAGCATGGTTCATTTTGGGATAGTACCTGATTCATGACTTGGCCTTTCCCAACTCCTCTGAAATTTATGAAATTTTGCTTCTTATGAGAAAGGTCAATCAATTTTTAGGATAAGGGGGCCTTTTGTCCTACCGAACATAGTTTGGCACCATCTGTCATCTGAATCTGATCTTTCTTTCACTTTTTGCCTATTTCCTTATCAATTCCTTTCTACGAGCTAGGATCACTCATTAATTTCCTTATAATCCTTGATGTTTGGAGGTACCAATTGTTTTTTGATGTTTGTTCTTAGGCACTTCAAAAATCTTTTGGCTTTCTCCTCTTGATCCTCTACTAGTCTAGGAGCATACTTTGAGAGTTTAACGATTTTCGCTTCATATTGGTCTACAGTTAGCACCTTCTGTTATATTCTTTGTATCACTACAGTTCAGTAGCCAGAAGATTTTCTCCATTCCATCAATCCATTGCTCGATCTCTTCTAGGCTTCCCATATCAATAAATGAGGGTGGCTTCAATTTTAGAAATTGCTCCACCAGCCATTGGGTATTATGTTCTGTTCCAGGTTGCTGTTGGGCTTGTTGCTCCATTAGATTCCCTATATTGGCAAGTGCCCATAGGATATCTTCCATTTGAGGTTCTGCCCTTGAGGTAGTGGCTTATGCCCGTGATGGAGAAGAGCACCTTAATCTTACCATGTTTCTCTATAAATTACTGAGCATTACCCACATCAATGACCAATGGCCCGCTGTCACTCATCATATAACCGTCAGCAGGATCACATTGGTAACATATGAATGTCACTGAAATACACAAGTAACTTAGAGTCGTTACCCGCGCTTTACGAGTAATAGTCCGTCACTCATTGTTTAAACAATCCAAACACATGCATTTAGCATCTTATCACGAGCATTCATCCTAATTCCTTCAACTGCTAATGCATCTTATCACTCTAGTCAAACCTATGCTTTGATACCACTTGAGCTGTGACGCTCCTAGCATGTCATAGCTACTATGGAACTACTAGCTTCATTATCTTTCTCATTTTACTTTTTCTTAAGCATGCACAAGCATAAGGGACTAAAGTAATCCCGGGGTACACGTGTGTTGAGCCTAACAATACAACTTAGAGAGGAGCGAATAGGTTGTTTTCAAACTTTGATGATATTTTATGGAAATTAGCTAATTGGTAAGTAAAGACCACCTCGACTTGATGTTTAAGCAAACACTCACTAATTGTATGCCAATGTATATAAGAAGATGAAAAATAGTGGGACATAGAAAGTTATAATGTTTCGGCTTTATCCTCAAACCTATGTCCACTCTTCAGACTAATAACCTCAAGATGGGGTGGATTCCACTAACAATTTGCTTGAGAAGTTACAATGGGTTAGCATTAATTCTTCATGTAATAAATCGCACTATCTAGAATCAGTTGCTACTCTTACACTTATACACTTAATCCATAGCACAATTGTTAAAACAGCACGACAAACAAAACAGTGAAATAGAAAGCTTTCAGTAATGAACAACAATACGTAATTTACTTAATCTTTTATGTGTCGCTCTCTCTTTTGGTTCCTTAAAGCCTTCTCTTTTGTACTCTTTCTCAATCTATTCGTTGAGGTTGGTTTATAGAAGTAGGCGACAGTTGAAGAGATTTCCATTGAGCTGCTATATAGGAAGATACTACCCATATAGCTTCTTTCTTGGGACTTCTATAGACTAACGAAAAATAACAGCTGCTGTTATCTTCTCACTGTAGTCTCTGACTGACTTGTCAAACACTCTAGCTGCTCTGCTGCATGCTTATTTTGATTCTGTTACTATGCAAATCCAAATCTTTTAATGGCTCTTTAGTTGACCTAATGGACATCAACTGATAAACTTGGTTATTACATCGCCATCAATCTAATTTTTACTGCCTCGACATAAATATCATTAATACATGATCTTTTTGGTTGATTGGTGCTATATGTAATAACATAACATTTGCAAACTTCTTTCCAATGGATCCCATCATGGATGTTGTGTAGTCCTTTAATGTAAACATCTGCAAACAACATAGTAAGTAATATATTAAAGATAGTTTTGGTATCATCAAAATTACTTGAAGATGTTTTCCCTAATAATCTCCCCCTTTTTATGATGATAAAACTATCCCACAGATGTGAACAAATAGTAAAGCTTGTTTGAAATAATTTGCATAATTTGAAATAGGATCTCTTTAGGATGTTTTAGCTATAACGTTTTGGAGATTAAACTCAGATGATCTTTAATAAAATAATATATGATTACACAAAAGATCTTTTGCCTATAGTGTGGCATAATCTAATTTGGGGATTATAGTATAACAGTCAATTGCTCCCCTAGCTCGATGATGCACTCTATGCTCCCACTGTCTTGGTGAGCAGTTTAATTTCAACATCAGTCGGTTCCAAGCAAAACATTATGAGAAAAATGCTTAGTAAATTATTAGTATCAGATGTTGTGGACATATCCAAACTTTTCAAAGGAATATCCAACATCTTTAGTAGCAAATATTAAGTGTAACCTTTCAGATCAAATTTTCACATCAAGTAACTATCCCCCTTTTGTCATCAATCAAAGAAAGTGTGAAATATTTGCATGAATCGAAAGATCAGCTTCATTGATGGTAGGAGATATTGTGATGCAAAAAGTCAAACCTAAGCAACAATTAGATAAAATAGCAAGAGCAAAACAAGAGTAGATTAAAATTTGAAAATTTTTAGGAGCGAGGACATTTGCACTATTGAGAGGAAGTGGGGTTTTTGAGTTTGGTAGTCTCTGGTTCAAGGTGGACAGAGTTGTAGCAATATAGGCTAAGAATGGTGTGCTCAATCTTCACTATGTATCGAGTCAAAGAAAGTAGGCTGTTCTTGATCTCCTTAACATCTACTTGTAGTTGGTCGAGACTAACAGGAGAGGCAGGTACATCCATGGTTAATGAAGATGATCTTTTTGGATGAGGTGGACGAGGGGCCTTGGTTGGTGTTCGAGCCTTAACATGTTTGTGCTTTTCTAGTTTAGAGAGCTCAACAAGTTTTTCTTTGAGTTTTGCTACTGTTCTATCATGGTCACCATGACCAATGGGGATGATCTCTCTTCTATGATTGATCCATCCTTCTGGCGTCACGCTGAGCATCATCTTGTCTAGCGTTTTCTTCCCAATCTCCACATTTGGCATGATAAGAGGTGAAACTTCACAGTAGTCGATCTTGCGGTACTTGAAGATACATGCCGCCAAAGCATTGTAGGGTAGCCTTCCTATCTTTCTTTTAGCCATACGGTACATTGTTGTACTTTAGCTGGTACGTCCATGATGGGGTGCGATTGGAACGCACCGTTTCGTCTTGATGCATTACGATGGAAAGACACTAATGGAGCAGTACGAAGGGAGACATATAAAAGCCTCCCGAACACAACCGTTAAGAAGGTTGGCAGATCATTCGCACCAAAATTTCTCTCCCTTTCCATCAAAGGAAAAGGTATTCCATTTATTCTTTACGAGAACAGTTTGCATTTACGCCGTGGAAATCGGGTGCTTTCCTCGTGATCGCATCCAAATCAACGTGAGGTAATATTGTTTGTAATTCGTCCGCAATTCAATGTTTGTTCTGGGGTTAATTGCTGTCTGCACATCGAAATCGGGTAAGTCGTCTTCCGCCGACTTGAATTCCAACATTGTTATCAGAGCCCGGTCGTGATTTCTGCCTTGTTTTTCATTGAATTTTTCTTTTTTACCTTTTGATATTGAAATCAAGAGTATGAAATCTACACTGTTTGGATGTCTAATGGTCGGAATTGCCATCTTAAAACTTGAAATCGAAGTGAAGCGAAGAACGGGTTCGGGGTCGCGTACACTTGTACAGTTTTGGCCATTTTTCGAAATAATTTTTTGGCCAAAGCTAATTTTTGAATATACCGAGTGAAAGAGCTCATCGAGACGAGTTCGGCGATGGGTTGAGCGGTGCCGGAAGACGCTGGACGCGCCCACACACGCGGCTAGAAGCCGCTGTACATGGGCGCCACGCGCCTCAAGCGCTAGCAAAGCCAGCGCGTGCGCCACACGCGTCGGTTAGCAAACCAGCAGGTGTGCGTCACGCGTCAGTTGCAAACTGGCGCATGATGACGTCACTGTGACGTCACCCAACGGTCGGCAACCGTTGATCGGTCAACTCGACCCGACCCGAGATCCGACCCAACCCGACCCTTGACTTATCAAAGGTCGGACCGGTCAACTGGTCTGGCGGTCAAACCAGTCGGACCGGTCTCCGATCGAACCAGTTGGACCGGTCGAACCGGTCGAATTGGCCAGGAGCAGTTTGGCTTGCTGGCGCGTGCACCACACATGCCGTGCACTCAAGCGGCGTGTGGGGGCACGTGCAAACTCCGATTAGAGCGTGGTCAGAGGCGTTGGGTTCGTATGGATGTGCTCTACACTGTGGTATAATTATTTTTTAATTTTGAATTTTATAAATGTATGAAAATGCGTAGGAAACCTTATGTACGCGTATTTTTTGGGGTTTAATGCATAGTTTATTCATTTGTAGCTTGTATTTTCTTGTGGTTTAGGAAATACAGTAGCTAGCTTGTGTGCAAATGATGTCATATATGCTGTGTCAAGCTTGGTTCAATGATATCATGTATATAGTTTAATATACTTGCAATTTTCTAGATGCT
Source organism: Eucalyptus virginea (assembly GCA_014182375.1). Classification (NCBI taxonomy): domain Eukaryota; kingdom Viridiplantae; phylum Streptophyta; class Magnoliopsida; order Myrtales; family Myrtaceae; genus Eucalyptus; species Eucalyptus virginea. The sequence continues at coordinate 14,336,855 of CM024516.1, read as the reverse complement.
AGAAAATTCGAACAATGGTAGGAAATCCATTACAAGTTGAATTGCGATTTTGATTATAGTTGAAGCATGATTGTTGTTTATACGTTGGTTATTATCATACTATGTTTTTGCATTAAGAAAAAATGTAGAAATTACATAAGGTCGTGTAATTATTTTTCCTAGTGAGAGTTCATAGATTGGTAGAATTTGAAAGAGTTATCACCTAGAACTTAAAATTTGCGCAAATTAAACTAATTAATGATAATAGAACAATTGTAAATAGAAGTTGATTGGGAACATAGTGAACTTTTGCTTTTGTGTCTTTTGTTGAATTATCATTAATTTAGTTTGTCTTTGCTGCAAATTAAATATGTGTGTTACTCTGTAAAGTGTGTTAGTATTGATTCTGTGTTTATTATGTCAATGTGATATAGCAATTGATTATGGCATTGGCATCTAAGACCATTGTGGCTGACCTCAATAAGGGTGAGAAGCTGAACGGTGACAATTAGAATATTTGGCACCGAAAGGTTTAGTATATGCTCGAGGAGCAAGAGGTTTTGGAAACACTCAACCATACCATGGATGAACCTGAGCATGGAACTTTAGCTCAACATAGGAGAGATCTGGAAGCTTATCAAGCTTGGAAAACGAAAAATAGCATTGCTCGCATCACGTTGCTGAGCTGTATGCAAGATGATCTCATATGTGAGTTTGAAAGTTATGATAAAGCTCAAGCTATGTGGGTTGCCTTGAAAGATAAGTTTGGGGGTACATCTGTCACTAAGCTGAGGAGACTCACCATCAAGTTTGACACATTCCGAAAGTGCCCAAATGTAACGATGACATCTTCTGGAGATGTCAAACATGATCCGTGAGCTAAAGTCGGCAGGTCACTCCCTTACTGATGAATAGCAAGTTCAGGCTGTTATAAGGTCTCTTCCTGACAATTGGGAGCATATGAAGATTAATATGACGCATAATGAGAACATTGTCACTTTTGATGATATTGCGCATCATTTGGAATTAGAGGATGAGCGCCTAGAGGCTGCAAGATCCTCTACCCATGCTTATGTTGCTGAATCGAGTTCGCGCAAGGCTTCGGGCTTCAAGGACAAGAGGAACCTTCAATTCAACAACAAAGGGAAGAAGACTAATCAGGCACCAAAAAGGGCTAAGACCTTCCAACGCAAGAAGCGTGGTGGGAAGAAGGACAAGGCCAAGATGGAGTGCTACAATTGTGGCAAGATGGGTCACTTTGCTCGTGAATGCGTTGAGCCGAAAAAGGTACTCTATTACTCCATTACTTTGAGTAATGCTTTTGTTTCTAGTACTGTAATGCTTGCTAAATCTCATCCAATGTGGACTGTAGACTCAGGAGCAACAGACCACGTAGCTAGAGATTGAAAAGCATTTGTGGAGTATCGTCGGATACCTCTTGGAAGAAGATGGATATATGTTGGGAATAACTCAAGAGTTGAAGTGAAGGGTATCGGTACATGTAAATTAATCTTACATGGTGGTCGAAACTTGTTCTTACATGGTGGTCGAAACTTGTACCTGCATGATGTTCTTTATGCTCCAAATATTCGACGAAACTTGGTCTTTGTAGTTGTTCTTCTTAGCTTAGGTTATGTATTGAATTTCCATGGTGATTGTGTTAACATTTTGTATGGAACGGTTTATTATAGTTCAGGTCATGTATCGAATGGTTTTATGGTGTTAGACATTGACTATGATCAGTACAGTGTTAATGTCGATGTTGTTTTTCTTTAATTGCATCTTCTAGTAATGTTGAGATTGATACAAGTACTTGGCATGCTAGATTAGGTCACATTGGATTGCAAAGAATGCAAAGATTAGCTAGAGAAGGCCTTTTAGGGTCACTCACTAATGTTAGTCTATTCGTATGTGAACATTATCTAGTGGGAAAAGCAACTAGAAAACCATTCGGTAAAGGGACTAGAGCCGAATTTCCATTGCAACTCATACATTCTGACATTTGAGGTCCTTTGAATGTGAGGGCGAGGCGAGGGGCCTCATATTTCATCACTTTCATAGATGACTTTACACGTTTCGGTTATGTTTTTCTGATCTCCCATAAGTCAGAAGTATTAGACTGCTTTAGACGATATATGTGGCATCCCAAAAATTCAAGTAATCCTCTAGAGAAATTAAAGCCTATAATTAGGTAATGAAATTACCTATGATCTATGTGTTAGCCATTAGTTTTCTTAAGGCTAGGTGTTATTGTGCTTGTGTTTATGAATTTTGAATTTAGGACTATAGGATAAATTAATAATCTATGCTTGGCCATGCACTTTATAAATTAAATTTCAATAAATAAAATGTCATAAGACTTTGGCCATGTGGAAAATTTAAAGTTTAAAATATTTATAAAAGAAATTCAAAAAAAAAAAAAAAAAAGGAAAAGGTCAATTTTTAGGTTGGGCCTTAGGCCCATTGGCCTAAGCCTTTAATGGGCCAAGATGGCAGGCCCAATAGGGCCCAAGAGGAGGCCCAAGCCCGGCCCATTGTCGCATGGAGGGGTAGCCGCATGGCTACCAAGTGTCTTCGGCAAGAGAGACACTTGTCTCCTTCTTAAGGACAAGTGTCCCCCATGCAAGAGAAGGAAGGATGCAAGTATAAAAGCATCCAAAAAGAGAGAGAGAGAGAGAGGGAGAGAGAGAGAGTGGCTTGTTCGGCCAAGTGAGGGAGAGAGAGAGGAGGCCGAGAGAGGAGGAGGAGGAACCGTCGTCGCCGTGGCCGTCCGCTCGTGAGGTCTAGAGGCAAGTTGGGAATCCACTTTCTACTCTTGCACCACTGTTTTCGCATGAACTGGTTGGAGTCAGAAACTTGTTTGAGCTTGCATGTGTGTTTAGAGTCCGAATTTGGCTTTGGTTTCTTCATGAAAGTTGTAGCTAACATCTTGTACTACAACATACTAAAATTTCATGGAAAATGATGGAGATATAACGGGGTCAAACCCTCATCCTACGGAGATGCTAGATCTGGAATATTTTCGTATGAACTGTTGGAGTCAGAATGTTGTGAGGGCTTGCATGCATGTTTAGAGTTCGATTTTGGCTTTGATATCTTGATGAAAGTTGTATCTAACATCTTTAACTACAACATACTAAAATTTCGTGAAAAATGATGGAGATTTGCGGGGTCAAACTCTCATCTTACGGAGGTGTCAGATCTGGAATGTTTTCGCATGAATCCGCTCGAGTCAGAATGTTGTGAGAACTTGTATGTGTGTTTGGAGTGCGATTTTGGCTTCGGTGTCTTCATGAAAGTTGAAGCTAACATCTTTTAGTATGACATACTGAAATTTCGTAGAAAACGATGAAGATTTGATGGGTCAAAAGTTCTATTTCACGGAGACTTCAGATCTGCGAATTTCTTACTGACCTCTTGTTGATTTCGTGGTTGCATGTTGATTTCTGTTGGAGATCTCACTTTGTTGTCTTCATGAAAGTTGTAGGTAACATCTCAAACTATAACATAATCAAATTTGAGGAGAAAAAAATGAGTATAGCCTAGTTAATCGGCTAGATCTTTGAGACGAGTGATTCTGTTGGAGTGTACCGAGACACCCGAGACTTCAAGGACTTAAAAGAGGATCATACTTTGGTTATTTAACCTAGATATCTTCATAAAACTTGTAAAGGACACATTGATACATAACATACTCGAATTTCAGAGGAAACGAAAGAGATTAGATGGGTCAAACCTGAGTTTTTCGGTGATATGTACTCTGGACAAAACGGTAGAGGTTCCAGAAGCTTCGTGGAGTTTTATAAATTAATCTATAGAGAATTTGGCTTAGAGTTCTTCATGAAAAATGCACGAAAATGTGTTGGCTATCATCCTGTAAAATTTGGGAATTTTCGGAGGTCATATGAGTATTTTAATTGAATAAATTCGAAAACTGTGCAATCTGGCCATGATCCGAATGTTGTGTATTTTGTGGAAATTTGGGAAATTATGTGAAATACGAATTGGCCATGAATTTGCTGTGAAATTGTGATTCTAACTGTTTGTTTAATGATTGCTTGGATATTATGATTTTGGAAAATCATAAATATTAAATATAATATTTATTTATGAAAATAAATAAATATAATAATATAACAATATAATAATAAAATAAAAGTGGATTATTTTATTGGCCATGAGTTCTATTGAGTCATGATGCATTGTGATATGACATGGGTGTATGTATGCACATGAATAGTGTTGCATTGTTATATGACATTGGTGTATGTATGATCATGAATTGTGATGCATGTGTGAATCATATGCCATGTGATAATAAGATTAAAAGGATGGTGAATGTGGAAAATAATATGTGAGTAAGAGGCTGTGGTGGGTGATGATATCTGGTGGCCTAGTGGCATAATTCCAGAGGTTCCCCGAGAGTGTCGGGATGCTCGGTGGTATACGATACGTAATTCCAGGGGAGGCCTGGTGGTATGTCGGTACATAATTCCGGAAGCCCATCGGAGGTCTTTGCCCGAAGGGAATGCCTCGCGATGCCGGGATTTGGGTGCGAGATGCCCGGCTAGAAGGGTAAAGGCCAAGTCCGGTTGTATCTTGGATACATGCCCGGAGGTTCCTCGTGATGCTAGTTGGGATGCGAGATGCCCGGAATGTGGGGGCCGGATGCCCGGTTGTATCTTGGATACATGCCCGGAGGTTTTTCTCGCATGGGATGCGAGTGTAAAATATGAGATGAAATTGATGAATCGAGGAAGGGTGATGTGGTGATCAAATTTAAAGATAAAGATGAAAATTAACTCATGGTATGGTATGCATGATGATATGCATGATGATGGTGATGATATGTGATGTGATATGATGATCACCCATGGCATAATATGCATGATGATATGCGTGATGATGATGATGATACATGATGTGATATGATGATCACCCATGGCATGATATGCATGATGATATGCATGATGATGACGATGATGATGATATGCATGATGATGCATGGTAATGATAATGACGATATGGCATGATGATGATGATGATGATGATGATATGCATGATGATGCATGGTAATGATAATGATGATATGGCATGACGATGATGATATGCATGATGATGCATGGTATACGATGATATATGATATGATCTGATAATGATGATATGGTATGATGATGATATGCCATGATTATGATGATATGTATGATATGATGATGCATGATTGAAATATGCATGATGTCAAGGTAAGTAATGCCTGCGATGTATGATGATTTGTATGATGCATTGAGTTGTTATTGGATTCCTTTACTCCGCCGTGGTTGTACTCACCCCTTTTGGGGACCAACATTTCAGATTAGTAGATGGATTGAGCGGTTGGATATGACCGCGAGGAGAAGGATAGCAAAGGAGGGAACTTTTGGATGCCGACACGGGTCGATGGACTTTAAGCATACGATTGTGGGAGGAGATGTCGGTCATCTTTTGAAGTATAGCCGAGTATAGAAAACTACGGCATTTTGATGTACCGACTAAAGATGTCCATCTGCTCTATGTAAATAAACGTGTTCGGTTTTAACTTATATAAAATGTTTAGTAGGTGTGCATCGATTTATGAATGTAGGGAAGGGAATTGTTGGATATGCTTCCGTTATGTAAATTGCGCAAGGGACCGTTAAAAAAAAAAAAATGTAAACCCCCAAGTCGTATGGACCCGCTGCAATAGAAATGGTATCAGAGTGACATGTTATTAGGAAAAAGTGAATGGTAAGCGAACTGTGGCGACCCTAATCGGATTGGGGGCAGTCGAGGGGTGTCACAATATATAGCGATGGTAGAGAATCAGTTGAACAAAACAATAAAGGCATCGAGAACCGATCATGGACGTGAGTATCTATCGGAGTAATTCAAGGCTCTTTGTGATGAAAAGAGAATTGTACGACAATTGACTATTCTTGGTACTCCACAACAAAATGGGGTAGCTGAGAGAATGAATAGAACCCTATTGGAAATGGTTAGGTCTATGATGGCACAAACAAATTTACCTATCTCTTATTGGGGAGATATGTTATTGATTGCTGCCTTTATACTTAACAGAGTGCCCTCAAAATCTGTCACTTCAACCCATTATGAATTATGGACTGGTAGGAAACCAGACTTGAGTAGTCTACGTCCATGGGGATGTGCAGCTTATGTTCATGATTCTTCCCATAAATATGGCAAATTAGGTCCTAGATGGAAGAAATGTATCTTTATAAGATATTCTGAACACTCCAAAGGGTACGTGTTCATAGGTGAACAAGCTAATGGAAGTGTGACCGAAATAGAGTCACGAGATGTCACGTTCTTGGAGAACGATTTTCCTAGTAGAGGTGAGATTGATAATGACTTCCAATTATATGAGATGGAAGATCCTGATAACACACCCACTGATATTGTAGAGGGAAATGAAAATTTACCTCAACATGCAAGACCTAGTGGGAGTATTGCATCGCCTAACGAATTGAATTCAAGAGAAATTCAATTGCGTAAAAGTAATAGTGAAAGTATTCCTCGTCGTCGTTTTAAGATTGAAGGGGAAGCATTTATGATTGCTCAGAATGACAATGCTGAGCCTAAGACTGTTCAAGAGACTCTCTCATCCTCTGATAAAGAAGAATGGAGAAAAGATTTGGAAGATGAGATGGAGTCAATGAGGACAAACTATGTCTAGGACTTGGTTGATCTACCACCCAATCGTAAGGCCATTGGAAACAAATGGGTCTTCAAGATTAAGCGAAGGGTAGATGGATCTATTGAAAAGTATAAGGCTCGCCTTGTGGCGAAAGGTTATACTCAACAAGAGGGTATAGACTATGAGGAAACATTTTCACCAGTTGTAAGGTTTGCCTCAATACGCCTTATTCTAGCCATCGTTGCACATTTGGACCTTGAATTACATCAAATGGATGTAAAGACATCATTTCTCAATGGAGACCTAGATGAGGAAATCTATATGAAACAACCAATAGGTTTCGTAGCTAAAGGTCAAGAGCATAAAGTTTGCAAACTTCATCGCTTAATATATGGCCTTAAGCAATCATCTAGACAGTGGTATCTTTGTTTTCATCTAGCCATAACCATTTTTGGTTTCACGATAATCGATGAAGATGACTGTGTATATGTCAAGCGGTCCGAAGATAAATTTGTGATTTTATCACTTTATGTGGACAATATTCTATTGGTTGGAAATGACAAGGTTTTGGTTATCACCATAAAAGAATGGTTGTCCTGTAATTTTGAAATGAAGGACATGGGAGAAGCTGCTTATATATTATGAGTTAAGATCGAAAGAGATCGATTAAGGAAACTCCTTACTTTATCACAAGAATCTTATATTATGAAGATTCTTGAGGGTTTCAATATGCAGCATTGTAATCCCATTGATACCCCTGTCATGCAAGGTGAAGACCTAAGTACTAAGATGTGTCCTAAGACTCCAGAAGAAATTAAAATGATGGAAACTATTCCTTACGCTAGTGCGGTCGGAAGTTTGATGTATGCTATGATGTGTACTCGACCCGACATATGCTATGCCATGGGATTGGTGAGCCGATATCAATCAAATCTCGGTCAAGCATACTGGAAAGCAATGAAGAGGATCCTGAGATACTTGAAGGGCACCATGGACTATTGACTTTGTTACCAAGGAAGTAATTTACGCCTATCAGGCTATTTAGATGCTGATTGGGGTGGAGACCTGGATGAGCGTAAATCAACTTCTGGATATGCGTTCTTGCTTAATGGAGGTGCAATTTCTTGGAATAGCAAGAGACAGACATGTACGGCCTTGTCTACGATGGAGGCAGAATTTATTGCATGTTCTACCGCAGTGCAAGAAGCAGTATGGCTAAAACGTTTCTTGAAAAATTTAGCCACTGTCATTGAAGTTCCAAGGCCGGTGACAGTTTATTGCGATAGTCAAGCAGCCATTGCCTATGTGAAAGATCCCAAGTATTATGAAAGGACAAAACACATTGATATAAAGAATAACTTCATCAGAGATATTATAGCGTAGAAAGAAGTGATCCTGCAATACATTTTAACCAATAGAATGGTTGTTGATCCATTTACGAAAGCTATTCCTAGAGACATATTCTTGACCCATAGGATGTCACTAGGATTGCGTAGAATGTGATATCTGTTATTGTAGAGGATCATTGGTTTATGTATTTGTGGACAGATGTATTGTACTTGTTTATTTATTAGTGATTTGATGTTTTATCAATAAGTACAAATCCACTATGAGACTAGCACAAACACACATGTATTATTGAAAAGTAAGTCTGCAGGCAATGATTGGCTCACTCACACGAGCAATCGCCTCAAGTGCTTTAGATAGCACGTTGAGATGAGACGTTATGTACAAATAAATGCTGAAGAGCAAGTCTGGTACATAAAATATGTCGCTTTGATAGGAGTCAAGATGAGGTATGTGATTTGTTTATAATAAGACCGAACATGATAGTCCCACAATCATGTATTCCTGTAAGATGATTGATGCGAGTATTTAATTGGGCGCTATAGAAAGCGAGCTGATATAGCACTCGGGCTAAACACGAGTACGTGAGGAACACGTGACTATGTTTAGGCTAAGATCCGTATAGTTGATATATTTGATAAACGACATACGCTCTTATAGAAAGAGAAATCCACTATAGCATGTAATTCATACTACATGTGCATTATACGACCGACAAGGGAAGGTGGGTAAAATTATCCCTATTTACTCATCGTGTGAGCCCTTGAAGTAATTTATAATTTACCTCAATTTTGTGTCCTATGTTACTTCTGACTATGTTCTCGAAGTGAAAGATCAATGTTGCTACTTTAGCATGTTACGGGCGGTCATGAATAGAACATGTCTAGGAAAGCAGTTATTCTAAAATTGAGAGAGACATGAGTGCGAAGGAAGACTATTGTTGTTTTACATCCATCACATGTATTTACTGGTCGACCAATTATATCGCCCTTTGTAGTTGCGGATATAATTGTAAATACATGGTGTTTTTAAGAATAGTCAAGTATAGCCTTTAAGGGATAGGTATACTTGGACTGATGTAACAAAGTATGTCTAGGGCACTGTGAGACATCGATTGTTTATTTCTTTTCGCGGTTGTAGCCATTATGTCATCCCTAACAAGTGCATAATTAGAGCTCCCAAGTGCAGGTGTACTCATTGGTCGCATGGCTTATTTGCCAGTATGAATTGTTTTGTAAAGTTGATGAATGTTGAATGCCTTATATTCTTGATAGAGCGCTATCAAGCCCATCATGTCCGAGTTGGAGATGTTGTACTTTAGCCGGTACGTCCATGATGGGGTACGATTGGAACGCACTGTTTCGTCTTGATGCATTATGATGGAAAGACACTAATGGAGGGGTACGAAGGGAGACGTATAAAAGCCTCCCGAACACAACCATTGGAAAGGTTGGCAGATCCTTCACACCAAAATTTCTCTCCCTTTCCATCAAAGAAAAAGGCATTCCATTTCTTCTTTACGAGAACAGTTTGCATTTACGCCGTGGAAATAGAGTGCTTTTCTCGTGATTGGATCCAAATTAACGTGAGGTAATATTGTTCATGATTCGTCCGCAATTCAACGTTCGTTCCGGGGTTAATTGCTGTCTGCGCATCGGAATCGGGTATGTCGTCTTCCGCCGACTTGAATTCCAACAGTACATATGGATAAAGATTATGTAAGGGAAGGAAAATTCTTCGAACTTGTTCAAGATGGCCCAAATTAGTCTCACCTCATATCGAGAGATGTCGTTCGTAGAAGATGTTTTCGAACTAAGGTAGTGAGTGAGGATCTTTTGGATAATATTCATTTTGAGAGGGAAAAGAATCAATGGGACAATTTCTCTAGAATTGTGAGCAAAGTTGGGCGTTTCTGAAACAAAGCCGTAGGTCTCATCAGGTTCTACTGGAATGTGCTTGAAAACATTGTACTCTATTTGGATGATTTCAGCTAGTTCATCTAGAGACACGACATGATTTTGTCCATGAAAAGTAAAGACAAAAGAGTCTTGGTTTGGAAAATGCAGGTTTGAGTAAAACATTACCACAAGTCCAGGATGAACTTCCTCTTTCATGGAGCATAAATATTTGAGTCGGAGGGCTTCAAAAAGTTTAGATAGAAAAATCCCATGATTTTCCTAGAAAACAAAATCAACATAATGGTGAGGAATAAAATCTCTATCGTATAAGTGATGTTTCGCATGTTCATGTTCTAGTGAAAGAAAGAAATCGGATTTGAAATTAGGATCTTTTTTTAAACCAAGAGTAGGTTCAAAATTTTGAAATACCCGGTCATCGTCATCTTCATGACGCTTGTCTCCCTAGGCTTCTCCTGTTTCTTTGGTGGATTTGCTTCTTTCAGACTGTAAGGTAACTAGCTTAGGGATGATTTCTACCTTTTCAACGATTTGCTTTTGTTTGTCTTTAGGAGCGGCAGATTTTGAGGTACCTTCCTCTTTGGTTGAGGATTTTTGAGGTTAGGATTGAGATGGCTAAGATGGCTGTAAAGACTAAGCAGCCGAATGCGATAGTTCAGCAGCTGGGTTTTCTTGAGCAGTTAGTGCTTGCTCAAGTTGTAGGGTTTACGATCTTGTGGCTTCGAACTTGAGGAGTTTCTTTTACTCCAATCCATGGGTCTCCATGAGAGAGCCCTTCAATATATCTCCTGGGAGTGTTTGGGTAGGAGCTAAAGGTGATGGAGTGATCGTAGCCAGTGGTATCATAAGTGGTACAACACCTGTGTCCTTCTCTATAGGCAATCACGATTAAGGGGATTTTCCAATAGGGGTTTCTTTTTCTGCTGCTGCAGGCAGTGGGGTATTGGTAGTGGTTGATCCACTCGCTTGGGCCATACTTTGACTTTGACTGGCTTCCAGCGATTCTTCCTGTTGGGTGACCTCCTCTTTAGAGGTGTGGACGATCGGCCTGTGGTTCGTGAAGATTTCCTTACTACTTTAGAAGAGGGATGAGCTTTGGGTGCTATGGGTTTGAGTGAAAGAGTGTTTATGTGTAGAAGGAACGAGAGGTTTGAGCAGATAATATGAAATAAGTATAAGAGGGTAGGTATGAGCAGCGAGTGAAAAAGTGAATACTAACCCTCTATAAATAGAAGCAGTGTATTACATGAAGAGAGAGAGAAAGTTAGCTATTCTTTCTTTAACGACAAAATTCATATCTGTAGTTATTTCGCATTCAAATTTTAACAATTAAATGTGCAGTAAAATCTTGTTTATAAATTCTATTACAACAGCCGTATTAGCTTTAGATAGGGTATATATGGTCAGAACGGTAACAAGCACTGTATTTGTAATGGTAACTTTTTTGAATTAATACAGTAGTTACATATCTATTGTTTCTGTCGTATTTGATGTTATTTGATATAATTGACATATTACCTAAATGTTGTCATTTCAATGCGTTGCATATTCCTAGTTCACCACTTATATATTCGAAAGCTGGCTTGTCTAACGGTTTGGTGAAAGTATCTGCTAGCTGCTATTTTGATCCTATAAACTGTATATAGATATTACCATTGTTAACATGATCTTTAACAAAGTGATGTTTTACCTCCATATGTTTGGCTCTTGAATGTAGAATTGTATTCCTAGTTAGATTTATAGCACTCTTGTTATCACGCATAATGGGAATACATTCTTCATCTTTTCCAAAATCGCTTAATTGTTGTTTCATCCAAATAAGTTGAACACAATAGCTTCCGAGGGCAATATATTTAGCCTCAATTTAGCATATTCCTAAGTAGTTGACAAGTACCTAATGTACTTAAACTGTCTACTTTACAACTTGAAAAGTTGGCATCCTAGTATTCAAGCAGTATAAAATCTATATTTTTAGGATACAAGATCCCTAACTTTTGTGTGGATCCAATGTATCTAATGATTCATTTAATAGCTGATAAATGCGATTCTTTGGGATCTGATTCAAACTGAGCACATAAACAAGTGCTATTAGGGTCGACAAACTTACCTTTCTCATTTCCATCTTGAATTCGCTCTTCATCATTTTTGCAAAATCCTTACACAACGTCATCAATAGCTCTAATAATTATATCATCAACATATATTTGAATGATTTTTTCTAAACAAATCTTTATCTTTCCTCTTGATAAAGAGGGTAATGTCTACTTTACCTTTTTTTCTAGTTTATGATCTGTCAAGAACTTATTTAATCTTTCATATCAAGCTCTTGGTGCTTGCTTTAGTTCATAGAGTGTCTTCTTGAGTCGATAAACATCACCATATCTATCTGTTTCTTCAAAACCTAGTGGTTGCTTAACGTACACCATTTTTTTATATAACCAGTCAAAAATGCACTTTTGACATCCATTTGATATAGTATGAAATCATGAAAGCAGGCTAAGCTAATAATAAATTTATAGTTTCTAATCTAGCAATAGGGGCATAAGTTTGATCAAAATCAATACGTTCCTCCCGTAGGTACCCATTAGCAACTAATTTTGCCTTGTTACATACAACATTACTTGTTTTTGTTTCTGAATACGCATTTGGTTCTTATTACAATTTGATCTTTGGGTTTAGCAACTAATTCCTAAGCATTGTTGACTTTGAATTGATGTAGTTCTTCTTGCATGTCTTCAATCCAACTTTCATCCTTGAGAGCCTCTTTGATTTATTGGGCTCAGATTGAGATATAAGAGCTAAAGAATTGATCGTACCTTTGAGAGATGATCTCGTTTTGATTCCTTCATCCACTTTCCCCATTATTTGTTCCTTAGGATGCTCGGTTGGATTTCCAATCTTTGGAAGATTGACCTTGATTTGAAAGATTGGCTGGAGGTTGTGGTTGCTGCTATTTTTGTACTCCCTTGTGATCATCCATGAATTTCACATTAATGGATTCTTCCACATCTTTGAATCTTTGTTAAAGACTTGATAGGCCTTACTTATACTTGAGTAACCAAGAAAGATGCCTTCACTAGCTCATGCATCAAACTTCCCAATGTTGTCGTTTGTATTCTTTAAAATAATTTGCATCCGAATATATGGAAGCAGTGCAGAGTATGTTTTCTTCCTTTGTATATATCATACGGAGTTTTTTCTACCATAGATTTGAGTAATACTCTATTGAGAGTATTACATGCGGTAGCAACAGCTTCAGCCTAGAAATAAGTAGATCATTACTTTCGATCAATATTGTCCTTGCCATTTCTTGAAGGGATCGATTGTTTCTCTCTGCTACCCCATTTTGTAGGCATCACGCCTCGAACCTCGAGCGTGCGCACATCTCTCGGTGGTCAATAAAATTTGCTACGTCCAAGGATGCGTCGCCAACCCATTCATTTAAATACACATGCGGAAGCGAATAAACAGATCCCCAGACAACACTCAATTGGGATAGAAAAGCAAGATACAAATTTTCACAAAACACTTTTCATAAACAAGCTAAGTTTATATACAACACTAGTCTATAAACAAAGTTCTACTCCAAAAAGAAGAGCCACCCAGCTAACTAGGCACAGGACTCCTCGGCTGAGACCTCTGAGACCTCCGGGGGATCTGGGTCTTCCACGACACCGTCAGGGGGATTAGCTACTCCCTCACCTGCCGCAGCGTTGACCACAATGGTAGGGATGTCGGAACCCTGTAGGGGACCTTCCCTGATCCCATTGATCCCATGGTGAAACCACGCCCGAAATCGATGAGGTACCAACTGAGGTCGGCCTTCATCGACCAAGATAGTGGTCAATATGGGCTCATAGAGCCAGGGACTCTCGGGGACAGGGACGTCAGTACTCCGCTCCATATAACCCCTCAGCTACCCAAAACGTACTGGAGGAACCGCCATCTACGGAAAAGAATTGAGCTCACGACGGGGTGAGACAATGTCTCAGTAAGTCCACCCTCTAAACCTCGACTAGGAAGGAAATACGCCTCGATGTAATCTAACCACACATCACAGAAGACTTACCTCGTTTCAGTTCCTTCCTGCATGTCAGTACAGTTCATATGACATATAATTGCATTAAAAGCACTCATCAATTAGGACGTCTCAACTTATAACCCAAACAATTACAAGTGTCTTGATTATAAGGCCAAATTATTATGACACGTCTCATTTCGTGCCACACAATTTTGTCCCATAATAAGGCGCGTCAATTTCAATCAATCAGCGTCCCAATAGATTATGATCCAACGGCCACGGCCGACTCAATAGTCAGCGGTCTTCCGGCGTAACCGGGCGTCATCTCACACCATCGAGTATGGCAACGTCTACATCTAGACGACATTCCATATAGGAGCATCGGCCCAGCCTCCATTGCAACCGGCATCCGTTGACTTGGGACATTCCCAAAGGAGCATTGTCCGGCCCCAAAGGCTTGTGACGGGTTCTCATATCATTCATGCACCCATCCAATCCCGGCCAAGACATCGTGCTTTGCACTCAAATGTCTCAATTAAAATAATGTACTTGGTCCATTTTCTTCGTATTAAAAACATAGGTAAAATAATCGTGTGTGAGTACACGGTTAATTTGAACTAGAAAAATTAATGTCCGTCCTTTTAAATCCTACTGTTTGATATAGCCTTTAAAAACATTTTCAGTGTCAAAACCCGACACCCGATATTTTCTAATTAAATACCAAAATTTCATAATTTTAATATAAATACTCAAAAATCACAATCATCACTCAATTTGCACAAATTAACCATCAATTGCGTAAATTAAGCACACCACTGCAATCAGCACGAAATTCCGGTCACTAGCTATCCCGGGATAATTTTCGGAAAATATTAAATAATTAAATAATTAGCAAAAATATTTAAATAAATGCAATTTAATCCAATAATGCAAACCTAGGCCGGAAACGCTAACTTAACCACCTAAACGGACCTAGAAAATTAATGCACCTATCCACATAAATAGTACGATCTATTTAGCCCTTAATCAATCCATTCTAACCACCTAACTATCGTAATTAAGTAATTAAATCACTAATCAAAACTAACTAACCACATAAGCTATACTTAGCCTAATCTAATTACCTACTAAATGTCATAAACTCCCTAAGCATAGTTGAGCAAGTAAACTCACCGGATTAACGAACCGGTGAGTCCACAGCGACAACAACGCGGAGGCGGGCGGAACACGAGCCTGTGGGGACACCAAGCGAGGTCCGGACAGGCTTGGAAAAGCCCATGAAGCTCACAGTTAGGCTATGAGGTTTGGTTCTGTCCAAGGCTAAACCGAAGGGAACCGAGGCTGGAATGGTGAGGAGACGGTGGCAAATGGCAGCGGCGGACCAGGCGGACAAGCGGCGAGAGTTTAGTGGCTTGGGGGCAGCGAACGGCAGCTGGAATGGCTTCGACGGCTGGATGATGGTGCACGGGACGCGCGGGCGAGCGAGACCCCGAACGGAGGATGGCGTGGGCTCAGGTGCTCGAGGCGTGTGGGCTGGCGCGCGACAGGTGGACGAGCGGCGGTTGTACGGTGTGCGGCTGCTTGGCTCAGCTTCCTCTAGTTCTTAGCTAGTCTTTGTGCTCTCAAAACACCACAACAATTGAGAAATGGGCTGTAAGGAAGAGGAAGAAGGGGCTGCTGCTAGAGAGGGGGACCACAAGCCTTCAATGCCTTCAAAAATATCTCAATTACTCATCGCAATGCCCCCACCATGTCCAGTCCTCATCCTCATCCACTTTCCTCTCTCAAGCTTCCCAAACAAGCTTCCCAAATGGTCCAAAAGGTTGCTCCCTCATTGGCCTACGAATTTGCAACATTTCCCCTCCAAAGTCACTCCAATTTCAACTCAATTCAATCCAATTGATGTCCAAAAATTCTAGCCAAGGTATTCACATTAAATCCACCATTTTCCTAACCAAAGGATCCAACTTGAACGCCAAAAGTTCACGCAAAAACGGTCCTCTAATTTTCCCTGTCCAATTTCACCAAACTTTGAATTTTCACCAAAAACTCGGGTTTGTCGAAAAATCTTCGGAGGATGAGTCGACGATCGTAAAATGAATCATGACATAACAAAACTTTCAATTTCTTAAATCGGGTTCAAATTCGCAATTAATTTTAACCAGGCGCGATTTTAGTGTGACCTAACCTACCAGGTAGCTTTTAGGAATGTTTAGTGCAATTGACCCGTGGTTGATTATTTTCGAGTCACATTGTGCATCTTCAACTCATTAGTGACTCTCGGTCGTCGTGAAAATCTCAAGATTTCAAATACAAGCATAGGGTACAGAAATAACAGAAAAATCAATTTAGTGTCGTTCGACGAGAATTTTGTAATTAGGTGGAATCACCCATATTTTAATCACGTATCTCAGTCAAATCGACCTATCTCCAATCTCTGATCGATTTTGACGGTCCATATTGACCCTTGTAGATTAGCACAGTCAAGTAGTGAATTTCTGGTTGAATTCTCAAGTCTATTGTGTTAAAATCATTAACGGCTTCACTTGATAGATCAGTTATCTCGTGAGTGATCAGCTCAGAGAAAGAGACTATAGGCGCATCGATGAAAAGCCCAACTTATTCAATCGAAAACAGAATTATAAAATCAGGATGTCACAACTCTTCCTCTCTTATAAAACTTTAGTTATCAAAATTTAAACCATTACAATTCTTCAAATAGAAAGGTCGGGGGTATTATCGTCTCATTGAGTCTTAACTTTCCCAGGTTGCTCCTTTTGTCCCCTGGTGTTGCCAAACCACTTTAACTAATGGGATTGTCTTGGTGCGCATAATTTGTTTCTTTTAATCCACAATCTAGACATGTGGCACCCCCGAACGGCCCCCGATCCGTTGGGGTCGCCACAGATACCTCTCGCCTGTACTTTCTCTTAACTTGAAGGTCCATTACTTCGATACCATAGAAATTTAACAAATCCACGAATCTTGTGGGTTCATATTCTTTCTATAGGTCCCTGCGCAATTTATATAGCGGAAGCATAATCGACTACTCCCCATCATAAGATATAAAGCTATGCACACCAACTAAAGACTTTTATAAGTTAAGTGGAACACTTTTATTTACATAACTTGATGGACATCACGGGTCGGTACATCAAAATGCCAAGATCTTTCTAAACTCGGCTATTTTCAAAAGATGACCGACATCTTTTCCAACAGTGGTATACTTAAAGTCCATCGATCAGTGTCAGCATCCAAAAGTTCCTTCCTCTGCTGTCCTCCTCCTCGCGGTCATATCCTACCACTCGGTCCATTTGCTGGTGGCGTGGCAGCAGAGTCTAGTCTGAAATGTTAGTCCCCAAAAGGGGTGAGTACAACCACTCAGCAATAAAAGATTCACTAAACTATATCGTGCGTAACCATCATAATCAAATTTCATGCAAGATAGACAAAACATATATCCAAAGGAATGAGTATGCATCGAATCCATAAAACTTTTGAAAAGCAATGGCAATGCAATTTCAAAAACCAAGATGCGCCATTTTCAGTCACACGAGTCCCGATTATAGAACCAAACTATTATGACACGTACCATTCCATGTCACACAAATTAATCCTATAACCAGACCACACACACACTTAGTAGTGCCATCATTTTTAATATTCAAAAGGTTTCACCCCCCCAGAGGACCAATGTTTGCGTCCTTCTGGGCATTCGCACCCAATCCTGGCTACGCGAAGTCCTCCGGAATTACGCCACCGGGCCACCGGGCATCCAGTGCGTGTTACGTCACACCTCTAGGCATCTCGCATTCCACCTGGTATCACGAGGAATCACTGGGGCTCGCCATGAAAATGGTTACCCTTGCCTTCCGGAATTACATACCAACATACCACCGGGCATCCCGACACTCCCAGGGAAACCTCCGGGGCTTGCCATGAAAATGGTTACCCCGACCCTCCGCAATTACGTACCGACATACCACCGGGCCTCCCCCGGAATTACGTACCAATATACCACCGGACATCCCGAAACTTCTAGGGCATTGTTGACCTAAGGGTCCAACGGCAGCGGTATCATCTCATATTATTTCAATAAAAACACTTTCATTGCAATGACAAGATGTCCCATGAATCTTCATCAAATCACAATATTGCATGATATGCTGAATGCCAATATCATCATGTCAAATAACAACTCAAGATGCATTCACTTTTGGGACAAATTGAGCAAATTCGGAACAAAACAGCTCAAACATCATAATGCACAGTTTTAGTAAAAATTTCGGCATAACCCCTAAATGAACTCAGAAAATTCTGAAATTTTGATATGTTATAATAAAGACCTAAAGGAAAATGTTTCATTCATAACACTAAGTCATATTCATTTTATATCAAGAGCAGTAATTGCTATATTCTTCACTAACATTCTGTAATAGCTTCCACATTTAATATTTACAGAGAAAATCGTTTTACTGACCAAAACTTATCCATTTATTCTCAAATTTTGATATGTTATTCCTAAGGATTTTTTCTACAACTTTCATTAAGGGTTCGAAGTCCAATTCTAACTAGATAATTACAGAAAATTCACGGAATCATCAAAGGTCAGGCTGTTTTCTACGAAACAGTTTACTAATTCTACGAGAACTACTTCTACTCATTCAAAATCCAGCAGCCAACATCCACAACCCAAACATCTCCAAGTCTATTGCACTCCATCAGACCATAACAGCATTGCATTATATAGGTTAGTGAACTTTTACTTGCCTCAAGTCTTAGGCGTCGACGGCAAGCAAAAACAGAAAGCTCGGGGTCTCGGATATGGCTCGGCGACGGTGAACACAAGCGGTGTCGGCAGTGCACGAACAGAGGGGCAGTCCTTTCCCTCTTCCTTCTCTGTTCTCTCTCGCGCGCGCCCTCTATTCTCTCTCTCTCTCTCTCTCTCGCTCGTATTTCTGCTCGGTTAGTCTCTCTCTGTGTTACGAAGCTGTCCCGTTTTCTTTCTTTTAGTTAGTCAACTAATTTGGTCAATAATTCTACAATTCGGTGGCAGCAGGAAATGCTGACACCACATGTAGCCGTGTCTTCATGTGGGGAGCCTTCTTTCCATTTGTTCCACTTGCTGGAACTCATGCACCAACGTGGCCGCACTTCCCGCCAAGAAGTCCCCTTTGCTTGCCACGAAAGAAGAAAACGTGGCCTTTGGTCAACATCTCCTTCCGTAGTTGACCAGCTTCGACGAGGGAGGGAAACATGGCCGCATGACCGTGCATGGCTGAATTTACATTTTACTTGCATGGCCGCACGGTTGCACGGTCCATTTCCTCTCAAAATTGACCCTTAATTTCAGCACGTGTAAGTGCTGAAAAATAATTACTTATATGGCTGCACGGGGTCACAACAATGTACATGAAATGTTCGGTTCATGGGGTACACATGAGGGTAGGAGAGGGTCTCAACCGTGGCATTATGTAAAAGAAAATTTCGACGAAACGATATGTCATGCGATGATCAAATTGTCTTGGCGCGACAAAAGCGCAACTATGAAGGTATATTCTAGGATCATCACGTAACGTGACATCAGGGTTGAATGTGATGCCGACGATAACGAATTCCAATAACAATTTCATCAGTCCGCGACGTATCGTTATATTTTTCCAAGGTCGGCAAAATGCGGATGAGATCGGTCTCACTTGAACATATAAAAGATTTTCTGGTAAGACTATAATTTACTCGACGATCGAGCCATTTTTAAATGTGACCCATCGGTCCGATGGTGATAACAAAACAATGTCCATTGTGGCGTCGATAACACCGTCCGACGATGCTTGCGTCACTTAGTCACGGACTGTCGCATTTTCAAGGGTTGTCAAAATTTCAAGATGCCACAATTTTCCTCTCCTTAAAGAATTTCGTCCTCGAAATTGGACATCTCTTACGTCGCATTGAAAAGTGAGGGCACCATTGCCTCATTTCCTTTTCACTTTCCTACGTAGTCTCTTTCATATCGTGATGTCGCCATAATATCTTAACCAGTGGGATTTTCTTTGTCCGAAGAACTTGCTCCTTTCTATCTAGTACTCGGATTGGCTCTTCTATGTACCTCACTTCCTCATCCACTTTGATGGCTTCATGATCGAGTATGTGACCAGGGTTTGGCTAATACTTCCTCAGCCATGCCTATACTTTTCTGAAAACTATGGTTATAAGCCAATTCCACCAAGTTTAAGTTTTCATCCCAACTTCCTTTAAAATCAACAACGCAAGCTCTCAACATGTCCTCTAGTGTCTGGATTACTCTCTCCGTTTGTCCATCCATCTGTGGATGAAAAACGGTACTAAACTAGAGCTTTAGTCCCTAAGGCAATTTGAAGACTTCGCCAAAGGTTTTGAAATAAATCTCGAATCTCGATCAGACGTGATAGTTACAAGAACACCATTTAAGTGTACTACCTGGCTTACATATGTCTCAGCATATTTATCTATTGGATAGTCTACGTGGACTGCTAGGAAATGGGTAGACCTAGTCAAGTGATCTACTACCACCCAGATAGAGTCATGACCACTTGATGTCTTTGGTAACTCTTGCACAAAATCCATCGTCACATGATCCCATTTCCACTCTGGTATATCCAACGGTCTCAATTGAACACACCATTTAGCCGAATTATTCCTATACCTTTGTCACCACCAATTCAAGCCCAGAACCATCAAAATCGACACCACCAATAACTCATCTGGTACAATCCAACAGAGACATTCACTACGCCTTCATTGCAACATGAATTCAAGCCTAAAATATAGCACCATTCATTCGGTTTAAATATCGATAGTCCACCAAGACTTATTCAATTCAAAGATCAACAATCCACCAGGACAAGAACTTGTCTAGTTTCCATCGAGTATACCTCATGTCTCACCCTGAAAGATCATCACTTGGACTAATTACTCATCAAATCCACAACTTGAACTTTCGGCATTTCACCTTGGAAAGAGTATAACCACAATTGATCATATCCATTAATTCCATAGAACCTTTTAAAACTGAGATCATCACCAAAATTTAAAAGTTGACCACCATCGATTAAACATATTATTCCGACATATAAACCACAAATAATTTCATGTCTCATATGACCACTCAAACTCATGACTTCCAAGATCAATCTATACATACTAAATGTTTCCATGTAATGCATCAAGACTTCCAATGAGATCCTTTAATAGGAAGTCACTACTTAGCTCAAATGATCATAACTTAATCCTCAAATTCATAACTCGCTCTTCATAATTCACTTCTTAAGCTTTATTTGCAGCACTATGCTTAGATGTTGTGCATGTTTTTCGGGTCCTTTAGAATATATCAAGATATCATCAATGAAGACAATCACAAATTGATCCAAATAAGGCTTAAACATCCTTTTCATCAGATCCATGAATGCGGCCGAGGCATTCGTTAATCCAAATGGCATAACTAGGAACTCGTAGTGTCCATAATGAGTTCTAAATGCCGTCTTAGGAATGTCTTTTTTTTTCTTTTTATCCTTAACTGATGGTATCCTGACCTCAAGTCAATTTTAGAAAAGACCGAACTTCCTTGCAGTTGGTCCAATAGGTCATCAATTCTAGGTAATAGGTACTTATTCTTAACAGTCACATGATTCAATTGCTTGTAGTCAATGCACAAACACATCGACCTGTCCTTCTTTTTCACAAACAAGAGTTCCACAAGCTTAACCATGCTTCCACTGCACCACTCTGATAAAATTATCCCAGAAACACTGCCCTCCCAGTTGAGTTCATAGTTCGGTTCATTCCTGCCCCCTTTTGCCATCCTAGAAGCCTGCCAGGAGCCGCTCCTTGCTCAGGCGCTCTGGCCTCGGCGTCCACTCCCTGCCCTCATCGGTCTGGGTCGTTATAGGTACACCAGCTTTCACCTGGTTCGAACCCGAATTACACATTTACTAGAGGGTCTCGTTTTGATAAGGACTAACTTATAGAGATATAATCCGTTTTGGCCTATCCCATACTAAGCCTCACGGTTTTATTCTTTGGCGCATGGGTAAGCACTATTCCAGGAGGTCATCCATCCTAGTCCATTGCTCACGAAGCCAGTCCATTCCTATGATAACATCAAAGTCATACATAGCCATCACAACTAGGTCTATCTCCATATCCCGTCGCCCTATAGTTATTTTACATTTTTCACATACCAATGTAGACAATACTGTGGCATCCCGGAAATTCAAAGCCAAGCCTTAAGGTGTGTTAAATGTCTTTAATTAGGTGATAGAATTTTATGGCTTATGCTTTAGCCAATTTGTCTTTTAATTTGATGAATTTTGCTTGTGTTGTGGAAATTTAAATTTAAATGCTTGGCCATATGATTTAAATTTCAATAATTAAAAATATTCAAAGACTTTGGCCAAGATGGAAATTGGAATTCAAAAATATTATAGAAGAAATTTCAAAAAAAGAAAAAAAGAAAAAAAAGGGATCGAAAATTCGACTGGGCCTTGGGCCCATTAGCCTAAAGCTTGGTGAGCCAAGCTAGTCGGCCCACTAGGGCCCAATAGGTGGCTGTCGACCAGCCCAAAGTGAGTGGCCGGTTGGGCCTAAGCCCAAGCCCAATTAATTCAAAAACAAAAATTACAAGTGGCCAAAGGAAGAGCATGCATTGGTTGGTCATTAGGTGGATCAATCATTGCAAATGATGGGATTAAGGGATATAAAAAGAGAGAGAGAAGAGGAGTGGCCGGTTCCTCTAGCTCCATTCGGCCGAGAGAAGTGAGAGGGAGAGAGAGATTTCGAGAGAAAGGGAGAGGAGAGACCGAGAGAGAGGAGGTGGAGCCGAGAGTTGCCGCCGCCCGTCGCCGTACGTCCGCCTAGTCCGACCGCCGTACGCCGCCGTTCATCGCTGTTTGTTCATCTTGGAGGCAAGTGGAGTCCTTAACTTCTCTTGCATGTCTGTTTTGTTGATTGCATGTTCGGTTTTAGGTGTGATTTGGGCGAAAAACCGAGGTAAGGGTTGGATGTGTTCAAGCTATGTGACTGTTTTCGTTCGGTTTGTGGTAGTCAGTATCTTAGTCGAGCTTGCATGTGTATTTGGAGTGCGATTTTGGCTTCGGTGTCTTCATGAAAGTTGAATCTAACATCTTTTAGTATGACATACTCGAATTTCATGGAATACGATGGTGATATGAGGGGTCAAAAGCTCTGTTATACGTAGACCTCAGATCTGCGAAATCTTCACTGACCTTTTGTTGATTTCTTGGTTGCATGTTGATTTCTGTTGGAGATCTCACCTTGTTGTCTTCATGAAAGTTGTAGGTAACATCCTAAAATACAACATACTCAAATTTGAAGAGAAACAAATGAGTATAGCCTAGTGAATCGGCTAGATCTTTGAGACGGTTGGTTCTGTTGAAGTATACCGAGACACCCGAGACTTCAAGGACTTAAAAGAGGATCATACTTTGGTTATTTAACCTAGATCTCTTCATGAAACTTGTAAAGGACACATTGATACATAACATACTCGAATTTCAGAGGAAACGAAAGGGATTAGATGGGTCAAACCTAAGTTTTCGGTGATATGTACTCTGGACGAAACGGTAGAGGTTCCAGAAGCTTCGTGGAGTTGTATAAATTAATCTATGAAGAATTTTGCTTAGAGTTCTGCATGAAAAATGTACGAAAATGTGTTGGCTATCACCCTGTAAATTTTCGCAATTTTTGGAGGCCATATGAGTATCTTAATCGAATTAATTTGAAAACTGTGCAATCTGGCCATTATCCGAATGTTATGTGCTATTTTGTGGAAATTTGGGAAATTATGTGAAATGCAAATTGGCCACGAATTTTGTGTGAAATTGTGATTCTAATTGTTTGTTTAATGATTGTTTGAATATTATGATTTTTGGAAAATCATAAATATTAAATATAATATTTATTTATGAAAATAAATAAATAAATAATATAATAATATAATAATTAAATAATAATTAAATAAAAGTGGATTATTATATTGGCCATGAATTCCATTGAAATTATGATGCATTGTTATATGACATTGGTGTATGTATGATCATGAATTGTGATGCATGTGTGTGAATCATATGCCATGTAATAATAAGATTAAAAGGATGGTGAATGTGGAAGTGGTATGCGAGTAAGAGGTTGTGGCGGAGGATGATGTCTGGTTGCCTAGTGGCATAATTCCAGAGGTTCCCCGGGAGTTTCAGGATGCCCGGAATGTGGGGGCCGGAAGCCCTGTCGGGAGGTTTCGCCCGAAGGGAGTGACTCGCGATGCCAGGATTGGGGTGCGAGATCCTCGGCTAGAAGGGTAAAGGCTGGAAGCCCTGTCGAAGGTTTCTGCCCGAAGGGAATGCCTCGTGATGCTAGTTGAGATGCAAGATGCCCGGAATGTGGGGGGCCGGAAGCCCAGTGGCCATGAGATGGCTGGAATGCTGGGATCCCTGTCGGAGGTTTCTGCCCGAAGGGATGATGATGATGGTGAATTTGATGATTTGAGAAAAGATAATGTGGAGATCAATTGATAAGTAAAAGTGGAAATTGATCTATGATGTGATATGCATGGTGATGCATGGCTAATGATGATATGATGTGATATGCATGGTGATGCATGGCTAATGATATGATGATGTGATATGCATGGTGATGCATGGTTAATGATGATGTGATATGCATGGTGATGCATGGCTAATGATGATATGACGTGATATGCATGGTGATGCATGGCTAATGATGATATGATGTGATATGCACGGTGATGCACGGCTAATGATGATGTGATATGCATGGTGATGCATGGCTAATGATGATACGATGTGATATGCACGGTGATGCATGGCTAATGATGATGTGATATGCACGGTGATGCATGGCTAATGATGATGTGATATGCATGGTGATGCATGGCTAAGGATGATGTGATATGCATGGTGATGCATGGCTAATGATGATGTGATATGCATGGTGATGCATGGTTAATGATGATGTGATGATAATGATATATGAGATGCCATGATGATGATATATATGCTATGATGATGCATGAATACGCTTGACATCAAAAAGGTAAGCAATGCCTTGCATTGTATGATGGTATGCATGGTGCACTTTGAGTTGTTATTGGATTTCCTATCTCGCCGAGTGGTTGTACTCACCCCTTTTGGGGATAACATTTCAGATTAGCACTATGCCGCTACCTGCTGTTTCGTGTGGGGTATTTTACGGTCTACCGTCTGATGTTGAGGTGGAGTGTACGGAGATAGATTGTCCCTCTGTGCCCGGATTGACGTTTATCCGAGTGCGGTGCTTAGTTATGTATGATATCGGCCTGGCTGGGGGCCCTGTCATACAAGAGTTTTTGTCTGTGCACGTTTGACGGGATGGAGCGATGCGAGGGATGCTGCCGCCGCCACCACCACCTGACGCACCGGGTTGGGTGTGAGACTTGCGCGCGAGGAGTAGGAGCTAGATCACTTTTTGATGTAGATAGTTGACGCTGGTGATGGGAGGGTTTTCTGTTCATGTGATGTTAGGGGTCGGAGTTCCTTTTGAGATTTTAGGTAGGACATGGCAGAGTCCTAACCTTTCTGGTTTTTGTACCGACCCGAAGGAAACCCCATCTCGCTATATGTATGTATGTAAGCAAAGCGTCAACGTTATTTATAAAATCGTGCTGTTAGTTGGTGTGTATTTGTATCATGGGTTAGAAGGGAGATAGATGACGATGTGAATTTTGCTTCCGCCATGAGTTGCGCATGGGACCGCTTTAAAAAAAAAAATAAAGAGAAATGCCTGTAAACCGGCAAGGCTTAATTTAGCAAAGAGATAGAGATGGTAAAAGATGTAACATCGGCACTGTTAACGACCTGCGAAGGGTTCGGGGTGTTACAAATACCATATTCTTTAATGGCGTAGAAACACAAAGAGGCATCTCAAGAGATGTAATTTCTATCTTACTCAACTGTCTATATCTTTCAGATACAAATGAATGTGTAGCACCCGTATCAAATAACGCATATGCCTTTTTACCATTTATAGAAATCGTACCTGAGATAACATTTTTGGAAGCTTCCGCTTCCTTTTGGGTGACCGCATACACCCTTCCTTGTGCCGGTGGTCTCTGTGGATTCCTTGGTGGATGGGGTCCAACTGCACGTTGCTGCATTTGTTGCACCGAGTTGACATTCGGCTGCGATCCCTCTTGTGGAAAATTTCTCTTAAAGTGCCATATTTGCCCACATCCATTACATCTCAACTGGCTATTACAATGTCCTGGCCCATGTTGTTCGCCACACCTCTGGCAAAAATTACCCTGGTAAGGTAATCTCCCAAAAATCGGGCCACTCCTGGCCTTTCCAAAATTCCCAAAATTACTCTTTTTCTTAGATTCCCAGGGCTGACCTCGATCAGGATAAGGTCTTTTACCTCGTTGGACATCACTAAAGGTCGATTGCCTCTTAGATTCTAATTGTTCTCTTATTAATTCATACTCTACTAACTGTGCCCTTTCATAAATCTTATTATAATCTCTTATGTTCAGAGGCACTAGTTATTTCCTGATATCAGTCCTTAGCCCCTTCAGGAACCTCTTAGCCTTTTCCTCTCGCTCCTCAATCAATCTAGGAGCATACCTAGACAATTCAGAAAATTTTGCTTCATATTGATCTACCGTTAGCTCCTTTTGTTCTAACTGAACAAATTCTGCTATCTTATTATCTCTAGCACAATCAGAGAAATGCTTTCTATTGAAAGCCCTGACAAACTCATCCCAGTTTGTATCAGTACCTGGTGGAAAGATCGTATCTCTTGAAGCTCTCCACCAAAATTTTGCATTTCCCTCCAGTTGGTACTCTGCCAAGGTTATCTTTTCAGCATCACGACAGTTCAACAACCGGAAGATCTGTTCCATCCCGCCAATCCAATGTTCCGCTTCCTCAGGACTTCCAATTCCACTAAACTTAGGTGGTTTCAACTTCAGGAATTGTTCCACCAGTCCTTCAGTACGGCGTTCTGTTCCGGGTTGTTGCTGTTGTTGCTGAGCTTGTCTTTCCATCAAATTTCCTATGTTGGCCAATGCCTGCAGGATATCTTCCGTTCGGGGTTCAGCCCTTGAAGCAGAGGCTTCAGCCCTCGATGGATGAGAACTCCCAATTCGTACCATGATTTCCCTCCAGTTTTCCAAGCATTCGCCTCAGGATTAATTAGTGACTCGACGACACTAGTCAAGTAATAAAATAAAAGAGGTTACTAAAGTCACATAAGTAACATAAAATGTTACTGACACGCAAAGGCAACTCATAATAGTTACCAGAGATCTACGAGTGAAGGTCTATCACCCGTTGTTCATAGTTAGTTAATTACCCTTTGTTAGTATCCTATGGTGTGCATCTTTATATCCTCATTTGCAATTGAGGCACCTTATCACTCCACAAAAAACCATAGCTTTGATACCACCCGATGTGGCACCCCCGAACGGCCCATGATCCGTTGGGGTCGCCAGAGATACCTCTCGCCTGAGCTTTCTCTTAACTTGAAGGTCCATTACTTTTTTTTTTTTTTTTTTGGTAAGTAAGTAGTAATATAAATATAAAAGGGGGGCCAAAAAAACAAAGAACCGGCTTCAAAGACTCGCACTCAAAAGAATAGTCTCAAAAGAGTGAAAGGAAGCCGGGCAAAGGCCAAGCGGCCAAAAGACAACAAAAGAAAAACAACACACACTAAGACCATGAACCGGCTACACATCAAACTGTGAAGATAGCAGGGTCCAATTCCCAGGAGCGTTGTAATCTTCTGTTTCTTGGGGAATCCTCCACATTTTTGAAGGTGCATGCTTTGTCTTTGACCACCTTCATGAGATGTATCTTCATAGCAGAAGTAGAAATCTGCGCACCCCTGAAGAGAATGTCATTTATGTTCTTCCACACAATGTGGCATAAAGCACCAAAAGAAAAGCGGGCGATGCAATTATGGAAGTCCTTGCCGGATAGCAAGGCCGAGACCCAGATAATTGTTTCCTCCCACGGATTGTTCCTCCAAGGAATACCACACCTAGCCACCCAAAAGGAGGCAACTCCCGAAGTAACCCGACAGCCAAAAAAGAGGTGATTGACCGAGTCAGGCACATCATTACAAAAGGGGCAGTAGGCAGCTTCGATCCTACCGTAGGACATGAGGAGGGCCTGAGTAGGTAGTCTCCGTTTGGTGATGAGCCACAAATTGAGCTGGTACCGAGGCAGAATGGCCTTGTTCCAAATGAAGCCATGCCAAGTGACTTGATCTTTTTTCCGTCTAATAAGCTCCCAGGCTGAGGCAACCAAAAACCTACCGGACGAATCCTCCCTCCAACAAAACCGATCCAAGGCATTAGTCAAGGCAGGAAGCGGCAAACCCCAGCTTTCAATCACTGACCTAATCGCCAGACCATCCTTAACGAAGAGATCAACAACCCTTGCCTGCCTAGATAGGCCGGAGTTATAGATGAGTGAATCTGAAAAGAAGAGGTTCAGTGGACCCATAGGGTGCCAATTATCAAACCAGAGTGACGTGGTGATTCCATTGCCCATCCTCCAGTGGAAGCGGAACCGGAATTCTATCCTTAGTTGTAGGAGCTTCTTCCAGGCCCAAGAACATACAGTCGGCTTCTTCACCACCCAAAAATTCCCTCTTTTTAAGAAGGTTAAGTGGATCCATTTGCACCAGAGTGACTCCTTATCTTAAAATAGAATCCATATATGTTTGAGCATAGCCACCTTGTTGCAGTCTCGCAATCTCCTAATACCAAGACCCCCCTCCACTTTAGGCAGGCATACATCCTCCCAGGATACTTTGGCACCTCCTCTGCCCAATTGAGGTCCTTTCCAAAGAAATTGTCTAAGGATCCGCTCAATCTTTTCCAGCACAGCTGCAGGTAAAATAAAGACACTCGCCCAGTAGGCTTGTATGGCATGAAGGACTGATCTAATCAGTTGAAGACACCCAGCAACGGAAAGGAACCGATGAGTCCAAGACTCAACCCTAGCAGTGATACGCCTGACAAGAGTAGCACAATCCACCTGTCTCATCCTCTACGTGATGATTGGAACTCCCAAATAACGAACTGGGAGGGATCCCACTCGGAAGCCAAGTTCCATCAATATTTGTTAATGTAGAGTGGAAGGACCACCATATAAGAACACCTCGCTCTTCCCCTGGTTTGGAGTAAGGCCACTCAGAATCGCTGAATTCCTTCTTTGAGAAGCTTAATAGAAGGCAAATGACCTTCGCAAAACAGAAAAACATCGTCAGCAAAGAAAAGGTGCGAAAGACTAGTAGGCCTACACCTCCAGTAGAATCTAAAGTCCGGCTGATTCGAGCATCTCCCAAGAATCCCAGAGAAGACCTCCATCACCAGCGTGAATAAATAGGGAGACAAAGGATCTCCTTGGTGCAAGCCCCTCCCACTGGGAAAGAATCCATGCAGCTCTCCATTCAACGCGATGGAGAACCGAGGAGTCCTCACACAAGTCATAATGAGGTGAACCAGCCGATCAGGGAATCGAAAAGCAAGAAGGACACTCTCAAGGAAATGCCAATCAACAGTGCCATATGCCTTCCTGAAGTCGACTTTTATAGCACACTTGGGTGTATAAGGCTCTACATGAAAACCAGCAAACAGCTCCTGTGCCAAAAGGATGTTATCCCCGATGCGACGTCCTTTAACAAAGGCGCTTTGAGAAGGGCTCACAAGGTCTTGAAGAACACCTGCAACCCTATTTGCAAGCACCTTAGTAATGATCTTATAAACCGTATTGCAGCAAGCGATAGGTTTGTAATCATCAACAGTAGTTGCATTAAGCACCTTCGGAACCATCACCAGAATGGTATTATTAATTTCCTTCAGGATTCTCCCTGAAATGAAGAAATCTTGCACAGCATCCGTGACCAGCTAACCCACTGTATCCCAATTCTTCTTGAAGAACTCCACCGTGAAGCCGTCCGGACCGGGCGCCTTTCCTCGAGCCAGGGAGAAGAGGGTGTCTCGAACCTCCAGGTCAGAAATCGGGCGATCAAGGATAGAGGTCTGGTCATCATTTAGTGTAGAGTGGATAACCTCCCTAATATCCGGAACCGCCGGGGAGTCCTGCGCCTCCCGAGGCAAAAAAAGACCTTGAAAATAGTCAACGAAGTGCTGCTGGATCAATTGAGGCTCAGAAATTTGGCACCCTGCAACATCCATCATAGAGAGGATTCTATTCCTCAATTGCCTCTTAATGACAAAATGGTGAAAGAATTTCATGTTCCGATCACCTTCTTTTAGCCATCTGAGTCTAGCCTTCTGCTTAAAGAACGACTCTTCTTGAGACCGGAGTTCGACTAAGGATCGTCTCTGCTCCTTCTCTAGGTCAGCAAGAACCTCATTGGTGGGATCCTGAAGGAGGCGAACTTGAGTCTGCTTCAACGCTTCCCTCGCTTCAGAGCTTCTAGAAGAAATGTTAGCAAAAGATTCTCTGTTCAGCTGCTTGAGACGACCTTTGAGGGCTTTCAGTTTGCTGACAAGCCTAAACATAGGCACCCCTAAACAAGGAGTCTCCCAAACTCGCTTCACTAGTGGTTCAAAGTTCGGGTGTTGCATCCAAAAATCAAAGAACTTAAAGGGCCTTCTTCACATAATCGGATTCTCCACCTTGACCACCATAGGAGTATGATCCGAGATCCTAGGCGCAAGGAAAGAGGCCTCAGAATAGGAAAAGACCTGACTCTAGCAAGCATTGACCAGGACCCTGTCAATCTTCCTCATCTTGCGCAGAGAACCTGAAGAGGTAGACCAAGTGTACCGAAACCCAACATATCTTAGGTCATCTAGCTCCGCCTGATCGAGGCAATGCCCAAACTCATCAAAACTCGATAGCCACCCACCTGAGCCACCCAATCTATCCGAGGGGTCCTTGATCGCATTGAAATCGCCCATTACAAGCCAAGGCACATCTTGCAGGGAAGGGCTTCTCACAACAAGATCCTCCCATAAAGGTCTACGTGCAGTGAACGAGTGCTCAACATAGACAATAGATATCATACAGGTCATGCCAGAATCCAACCAACGAAACTCCCCATGAAAGACCTGATCCGAGGCGAATATGGCCTCAAACGAAACTGCAGAAGGATCCCAACCAACCTAGATCTTACCCCTCTCAGAGTAGTCCAAATCCAGTTGTTCAGCAGCTTACTAGAGATGACATTAAAAAGGTTGTGCGGCACTTTAGTCTCAACAATCCTGATCAAAGATAACCGATTCGCCAAGACAAGGTTCCTCACTTCCGCTTGCTTGAGAGGAGCCATAAGCCCCCTAATATTCCAACAACCTATGTACATATTTACATATTTACAAGAAAGGAAGGAACTTACCTCCTTTTGTAGGTTTTACTTCTAGTAGAAAGTGGGGATGGCTTGGGCACGGGAGGGGGAGATTCCGGCACCAAGTCTAGCATCTTGTCCTGCAATGTCGATGGAGGTGGATCCGGAGCCAGGGCAGGCCTATTCTCCGCCATAACTGCCTTTGGTGAAGGGCAAGGGGGGAGGAGGACATCTTTCGAAGATAAGAGGATGTCCGATCCCCCCGTCCCCACAGTTGGGCAAACCGAAGCAGGGTTATCCAGATCTGAAGGGCTAACCACGTCATCCGAAGGTATAGAATCCTCATCTAGTTGCTCTGAAATATTTGGAAGTTCCCTAAGGGTTTTGTGTGTCGAGGCGCCAATTAATGTTTTTTCAACAGCAGTAGATTTGAGATTCAAGTCCCTGCCTTCAACACTCGCCGCTTGTAGGGACGAGCCTACCTCGACCGAGGAGTGAGGCTTCTTTTTCTTTTTGTTCATTACCTGCACCCAGCCTTGTTCCGAAGTCACAGGAGCCTCTGGAACCAGAGCAACATCCAAAACGAGGGCCGCGGGGGCAGGAGCAGGGGATTTGCCCATCTTGGTCGTGAGAGGCTGAGAGGGCTTGGAGGGTGCATCATAATTGTGGCCAAATACCCTGCATTTGAGGCATTCCACCGACTTCCATTCATACTCCACAGCTATGGATCTCGCAACACCATCCACATTAACTTCCACCACAGAGACTCTTGGATGGTTAGCTTGAATTTCGACACACACCCTGGCGAAGGAAATCATCCTCTTGCCCTCGGTGTGTTGATCCACATGAAGAGGTTTTCCAATAGAGCTAGCAATAGCACTAATCGCCGGTGCAGACCAAAGGTCAAGAGGAAGGTTTTTGAGCCTTATCCATACCGGGATAGAAGATTGCTTGCTCTTCTTTAGCTCCATTAGAGGTCTCCATTGCCGCAAGATAAGAGGTATCCTCGCAATAGTGATGGGTCCCTCCTCTAGAATCTTCGTCCTAAACACTGGGTCCGGGACATGGAAAAAATAGAAACCTTAGTCGTCGGCCAAAACATCTACTAGCTTCGGTCCCCAAGTACCTTTGAGTGCTTGTTCGGTGAGTTGAAAGGGGAGTCACTTCCCCACATAGTCCCCCACTAAGAACTCATTCCACTTTGGATCAGTTGCTTGAAGAACCTCAGCGGATAAATTCACCACAGCTTTATCCCCCACCACAGTCTGAGGGATAAAGGATAATTCGTAACCCTTTGCGGCCAATCCAGCCACATTGGCCCACGACCTGGTCTGGGGCGGCCTTGAAGAACTCGAAGGCTTGTTAGGGGGTCTGTTAAGAGGGCCCCGAGAGTGGCTTCGGCCCCTAGATTTGTCGACCCGAGGAGGCTTGGCATTTGGCCCATTAGAGGGGGCACTTGCAGCATGGGCAGTACACCCCCAGGACGGGAGGTCTGAGACGGCTTGCCCGCTGGCCGTTCATCAAAGCTCGGGCCTTTCCCCTTTCCTTCACCTAGATGTATCTCAGAAGAGGAAGCCGCCATTGAGCTCAACAGCCACAGCAGTCCAACCAACCTCTACAGAACAGCTAGTAGGGAAAGCTCCATACCAGTGTCTCGTAAGGGAAGGTCGAGCAACAGAGCCTAGAAGCAAGGGAAGACGACGGAGAGGCCTTCCCCACCACAACGAAGCCCAATCTGAGCTCCCCAGCCCGCACGATTAGCACCTGCGAACAGGGACTCCAGTGGCGACGAGGCGGGCGAACAGCTGCTCCTAGGGTAAGCGAGATCTTCTCAACGAGGAGGAGAGAGGGCAAACCGTTCGGAGAGGGATGAGGTTAAACAAGAGGAAGAAAAAACCCCCAAAAATCGAGGCAAACCAGTGGCTAGAACAGCCGGAACGAACGGAACATCAGAAGTAGTGAACAGCAACCCGATCGCCCCCTTTGAGAGAGAACGTGAACAGTATATCGAGAAGTAGCAAATGACCCCCTCGAAGGTCCATTACTTTGATACCATAGAAATTTAACAAATCCACGAATCCTGGAGGTTCATATTCTTTTTATAGGTTCCTACGCAATTTATATAGCGGAGCATAATCGACTACTCCCCCTCATAAGATATAAAGCTATGCACACCAACTAAAGACTTTTATAAGTTAAAGCCGAACACTTTTATTTACATAACTCGATGGACATCACGGGTCGATACATCAAAATGCCAAGATCTTTCTAAACTCGGCTATTTTCAAAAGATGACCAACATCTTTTCCAACAGTCATATACTTAAAGTCCATCGATCAGTGTCGACATCCAAAAGTTCCTTCCTCTACTATCCTCCTCCATATCCTACCACTTGGTCCATTTGCTGGTGGCGGTGGCAGCAGAGGTATCTTGTCTAGTCTAAAATGTTAGTCCCCAAAAGTGGTGAGTACAACCACTCAGCAATAAAAGATTCACTAAACTATATCATGCGTAACCATCATAATCAAATTTCATGCAAGATAGACAAAACATATATCCAAAGGAATGAGTATGCATCGAATCCATAAAACTTTTGAAAAGCAATGGCAATGCAGTTTCAAAAACCAAGATGCTTCATTTTCAGTTACACGAGTCCCGATTATAGAACCAAACTGTTATGACACATCCCATTCCATGTCACACAATTTAATCCTATAACCAGACCACACACACACTTAGTAGTGCCATCAGTTTTAATATTCGAAAGGTTTCACCCCCCAGAGGACCAATGTTTGCGTCCTTCTGGGCATTCGCACCCAATCCTGGCATCGCGAAGTCCTCCGGAATTATGCCATTGTGCCATCGGGCATCCAGAGCATGTTACGTCACACCTCTAGGCATCTCGCATCCCACATGGTATCACGAGGAATCGTCAGGGCTCGCCATAAAAATGGTTACCCCTGCATTCCGGAATTACGTACCGACATACCATTGGGCATCCCGACACTCCCGGGTAAACCTCCAGGGCTCGCCATGAAAATGGTTACCCCGACCCTCCGGAATTACGTATCGACATACCACCGGGCCTCCCCCGGAATTACGTACCGATATGCCACCAAGCATCCTGACACTCCCGGGGCTTCGTTGACTCAAGGGTCCAACGGCAGCAGTATCATCTCATATTATTTCAATAAAAACGCTTTCAATGCAATGACAAGATGTCCCATGAATCTTCATCAAATCTCAATATTGCATGATATGCTGAATGCCAATAGCATCATGTCAAATAACAACTCAAGATGCATTCACTTTTGGGACAAATTGAGCAAATTTCGAACAAAACAGCTCAAACATCATAATGCACAATTTTAGTAACAATTTAGGAATAACCCCTAAATGAACTCAGAAAATTCTGAAATTTTGATATGTTATAAACAAGACCTAAAGGAAAAAGTTTGATGCAGTACACTAAGTCAGATTCATTTTATATCAAGAACAATAATTGCTATATTCTTCACTAACATTCTTTAATAGCTTCCAGATTTAACATTTACAGAGAAAATCGTTTTACTGAACAAAACTTGTCCATTTTTTCTTAAATTTTGATATGTTATTCCTAAGGATGTGTCCTACAACTTTCATTAAGGGTTTAAAGTCCAATTCTAACTAGATAACTACAGAAAATTCACGGAATCATCAAAGGTCATGCTGTTTTCTACGAAACAGTTTACTAATTCTACGAGAACTACTTCTACTCATTCAAAATCCAGCAGCCAACATCCACAACCCAAACATCTCCAAGTCTTGCACTCCATCAGACCATAACAGCATTGCGTTATATAGGTTAGTGAACTTTTACTTGCCTCAAGTCTTAGGCATTGACGGCAAGCAAAAACAGAAAGCTCGGGGTCTTGGATACAGCGGCGAACACGAGCGGTGTCAGCAGTGCACGAACGGAGGGGCAGTCCTTTCCCTCTTCCTTCGCTGTTCTCTCTCGCGCGCGCCCTCTATTCTCTCTCTCTCTCGCTCATATTTTTGCTCGGTTAGTCTCTCTCTGTGTTACGAAGCTGTCCCATTTTCTTTCTTTTAGTTTGTCAACTAATTGGGTCAATAATTCTACAATTTGGTGGCAGCAGGAAACGGTGACACCACATGTAGCCGTGTCTTCATGTGGGGAGCCTTCTTTCCATTTGTGCGACTTGCTGGAACTCATGCACCAACGTGGCCGTACTTCCCTCCAAGAAGTCCCCTTTGCTTGCGACGAAAGAAGAAAACGTGGCCTTTGGTCAACATCTCCTTTCGTAGTTGACCAGCTTCGACGAGGGAGGGAAACATGGCCGCATGATCGTGCATGGCTGAATTTACATTTTACTTGCATGGCCACATGGTTGCACGGTCCATTTCCTCTCAAAATTGACCCTTAATTCCAGCACGTGTAAGTGCTGAAAAATAATTACTTATATGGCTGCACGGGGTCACAGCAATGTACATGGAAGGTTCAGTTCGTAGGGTACACATGGGGGTAGGAGAGAGTCTCAACCGTGGCATTATGTAAAAGAAAATTTCGACGAAACGATATGTCATGTGATGATCAAATTGTCTTGACGTGACCAAGGTGCAACTATGAAGGTATATTCTAGGATCATGGCGTAACGTGACATCAGGGTCGAATGTGATGCCGACGATAACGAATTCCAATAACAATTTTG
This sequence comes from Eucalyptus virginea, assembly GCA_014182375.1. Classification (NCBI taxonomy): domain Eukaryota; kingdom Viridiplantae; phylum Streptophyta; class Magnoliopsida; order Myrtales; family Myrtaceae; genus Eucalyptus; species Eucalyptus virginea. Next base: position 14,300,846 of record CM024516.1, on the reverse strand, counting down.
TCAGTCCGCGACGTATCGTTATATTTTTCCAAGGTTGGCAAAATGCAGATGAGGTCGGTCTCACTTGAACATATAAAAGATTTTCCGGTAAGACTATAATTTACTCGACGATCGGGCCATTTTTAAATGTGACCCATCGGTTCGATGGTGATAACAAAACAATGTCCATTGTGGCGTCGATAACACCGTTCGACGATGCTTCCGTCACTTAGTCATGGACCGTCACATATTCGAGGGTTTTTAAAATTTTCGGATGCCACAAGACTGGTCTATCCACATACGACACTCTATCGTCCACGTCTAACTCTTCAAAATTTAGTACGTGGATCGGGTCATGCTCATACTTTCTCAACATCGACACGTGGAAGACATCATGCACTTGCGCCAATCTCGGCAGCAACGCAAGACGATACGCTAGAGTCCATATCCTTTCCAGAATTGCAAAGGGACCTACGTACCTCGAACTCAGCTTCCCTTTTTTGCCGAAGCGCGAAGTACCCCTCATCGGTAACACCTTCGGAAAGACATGCTCACCAACTTGGAATTCCAAAGGTCTTCGAGGCTTATCTGCATAGCTTTTCTGACGTCTCTAAGCAGTCTTTAATCTGTTCCTGATAACTGCAACTGCATCCACTGACTGCTGAATCAACTCTGGGTCTGTGATCTTCTGTTCTCCGACTTCATCCCAACATACTAGCGTTCTGCCCGCTCTACCATATAACACTTCAAAATGTGCTATCTGAATACTCTGTTGGTAGCTGTTGTTTTAGGCGAACTCGATGAGATGAAGCTATTCCTCCCAGCTTCCTTTGAAGTCTAGCACACACGCTCTCAACATGTAGACCGACTTCATCAGTTTGTCATTCCGTACGGCGATAAAGTGAGCCCAATTCATCAGTTTGTCGACCACAACCCAAATGGAATCATTACCCCTCTAACTCCTCGATAAGCCCATCACAAAGTCCATTGTGATGTGTTCCCACTTCCACTTGGGAATCTCAAGAGGTTGCAGAAGTCCTCCCGACTTACAATGCTGTGCCTTCACTTGCTGACACGTCAGATATTTGGCGACATGCTTGGCGATATCCGCCTACATACCGGTCCACCAATAATTTTGACCCAGATTCTGATACATTTTCGTACTGCCTGGATGAATGCTGTAACTCCTACAATGAGCTTCTGACAAGATCTCCTCCTTAAGCTCGACATCGTCAGGTACACATAATTGTTGACGAAACTTTAGTGTTCTGTCTTTAGAAATTTGAAAGTCAGCTTTTCTCTTTTTGATATCCTCTTACAAGCTTTTCTGAATTTATGGGTCTGTCAAGTTAAGCGTCTTGATCCTTATTTGCACTTCTGGTTCAATTCTGAGGGTGGCCATAAGATTTGAAAGGTGGCCTACCTCAAATTTGAAAACCGAATCTCGAGCTCCTTCGAGTAAGATCAACTCCTTGATTACCATCTGCGCAACTGAAGACTTCCGACTCAACACATCTGCGACCTTACTAGCCTTTTCAGGATGATACAGGATGTCGCAATCATAGTCCTTGAGAAGTTCCATCTAGCGACGTTGTCTCATATTCAACTCCTTTTGAGAGAATAAATACTTGAGACTTTGATGATCTATAAAGATCTAAAACCTTTCTCCACACAAATAATGTCTCCAAATCTTCAGAGCGAAGATAATCGCTATGAGTTCTAAGTAATGCGTCGGGTAATTTGGCTCATGAGGTCTCAACTGACTGGACGCGTATGCAACGACTCTGCCATGCTGCATTAACACGCAACCCAGTCCTCTAAATGATGCATCGCTGTAGATCTCGCACCCTCCAGGACTAGATGAAATTATCAACACTAGTGCGGTAGTCAGCTTCTACTTAAGCTCTTGGAAACTATGCTTGCACTTATCTTTCCACACAAACTTCTCTTCCTTCTTAAGTAGTCGATTCAACGGTGAGTCTAATGCTGAAAATCCTTCCACAAATCATCTGTAATACATTGCCAAACCCAAGAAGCTTATGATCTTTGTCACTGTCAACGGTCTTAGCTAGTTGATAACTTCTTCGATCTTGGTTGGGTCCACGAAGATTCCTTCGCTTGAAATCACGTGACCTAAAAAGCCACACGAGTCAACCAAAACTCGCACTTGCTAAACTTGGCGTATAGTTCATGATTCCGCAGAGTCTAGAGCACTATCCGCAGAGTACACTAGGATGTCATCAATGAAAACTATCATGAACTGATCCAAGTACTCCTTAAACACCCGGTTCATCAGATCCATGAAAGGAGCTGGGGCGTTCGTCAAACCAAACGGCATTACAATGAACTCATAATGGTCGTAGAGCGTACGAAACGCTGACTTCAATATGTCCTCCTTTCTGATCCTTAGCTGATGGTACTCTATCCTTAAGTCGATCTTAGAAAATATTGACGCTCCTTGCAACTGGTCAAACAAGTCATTGATCCTCAGTAGCGGGTACTTGTTCTTGATCGTCACTTGATTGAGTTGCCGATAGTCGATGCAAAGGCGCAACGAACCATCCTTCTTCTTCACAAACGAAACTGGCGCTCCCCAAGGTGATGCACTAGGACTTATGAATCGCTTATCCAACAACTCCTACATCTGTACCTTCAATTATTTCAACTCAGACAACGCCATGCGCTAAGGAGCCTTATAGATTGTCTCTGTCCTGGGGGATAACTCAATCGCGAAGTCTATCTTTCTTTCTAGTGGCATACTTGGTAATTCCTTTGGAAACACATTTGGAAACTCTTGAACCACTGCAATATCCTCGATTTTCAGCTCTTCAACTGTCGTATCCATGACAGTCGCCAAGTAACCTTGACAACCCCCGTCTAACGAACGGGTTGCCTCAAGCGACAAGATTAAGGTAATCGAGGGTCCTCCCCGACTCCTAATAAACTCGAAACTTTCACCCGCTAACGGGTTAAACTGAATCGCTTTACAATAGTAGTCCATCTTAGCTCGTTGCTTAGTGAGCCAGTCCATGCCAATTATCACATCAAAATCATACATGGTTAGGACTATCAAATCTATCCTCCCCTCTCGCTCACCAATCACTAACTTGCAACCCGAACAGCCCATCGTAGACAACACCTTATCCTTTAACGGTGTAGATATACTAACCACTGACTCCAACATTTTAGAACTCAACCCTACCAACTTAACATATTGCTCAGCTATAAATGAATGAGTTGCACCAGGGTCAAATAAAGCATAAGTAGCATGGTCATTCAACGAGACCGTACCTATGATCACATTAGGCGAGTCCTCAACCTGTCTCCTAGTGATGGCGTGCACTCTTCCTTGCACTGGAGGTCTGTTTAGTCCACTATGTTATGCGTTTTGTGGTGCAAACCCCCTATTCTGTCCCATCGGCGGCAGTGGTAGCAACTGTTGCAATCCCATCAGTCTGTGGGGACAATCTTTGACTTGGTGGCCTTGCTTATCACACCCATAGTAAGCTCTTGTCCTAGAATGGCAAGGGGCTGATCCATGTCGCCTTCCATAGAAGCAACACACATCCATCTGGTTCGGCGTAGACTTGCCTACCCCACCCTTCCTATTAGGGGGAATAGGATACCTTCCCCCAGTCATGGGCTTCTTCCCAAACCGGTTCCCATCTCTACTCGACTTGAACCTTGACCCAGATATAGCAACTTGCTCACTCAGGTTTCTCTCTATTAGTTGCACCCGTTCATATAAATCGTTGTAGTCCTTCATGTTGAACGGTACTAAGGGATTCTTCAGTTCTGGTTTAAGGCCGTTCCTAAACCTCCGAGCTCTGTCTTCAGGATCTTCCACTAGTTTGGGAGCATACTACGATAGCTTTGCAAATTTAGCCTCATACTGATCTACTGTCAGCATCGTTGATGGAGGCGTTGGAATTCCTCCATCTTCTACTCCCTAGCACTGCCATAAAAGTATTTGCCGTTAAAGTCTCCAAGGAAGGTGTTTCACACTGGAACCTCGCCTTCTGGGGTCACTCTCCCTCTGGTGGCTCTCCACCAAGTACTTACGTTACCCTACAGTTGATATATTGCAAGGACGACCTTCTCTTCTTTAATGCACATCAGCAGTGCAAAGGCCTTCTCCAGGTCTTGGATCCAAAGTGTTGCAGTCTCGGGATCTCCTACACCAATGAACCTCGATGGGTTCGGCTTCAAGTATTGTTCTACGAGCTTGTGCATCGGCCTCTCAACAACCATGTTCCTAGGTGGAACTTCGGCAGGTGCGGCAACAGCAGCAACGACAGCAATACTAGTAGCTGTAGCGGCGGTGGTAGTGGTGGCGGCTTGATTCTTGGCTTGCTGCCCCATCAAACCTCCAAGCGTCTCAAGCACTTGTACAATCCTGTCGATTATAGGATCGCCAGCGGTTGCTACACCAACACCAACCAATCGCGGCGCTAATCCACTTGCGCTGGCCTGAGCCTATGCTTTACCACGACAACCTCGGGTACAGACCCTTGTCGGCGTCCTACCCCAAGTCACTGGTCCTATGGTCCTCTTTCTTGGGGTCCTCTGCTCTTGATAACTCATTATGTAGACTTTCTATAGAACCTGTTCTCAATTTCATATAGAATTAGAAACTGAGTGATCCCCACAAAATAATATACCAAACAACTATCAATCACATGCATCAGTATAAAATAAAGGTCATTCCTACTAACTATCCCATAACCCATCACACCTTATCACTCCAACCATTAACCAGCTTTGATACCACTTCGGGCAGGGATGTCACGCCTCGAACCTCGAGCATGCACACATCCCTCGGTGGTCGATAAAATTTGCGACGTCCTAGGACGCGTCGCCGGCCTATTCATTTTAATACAAATGTGGAAGCAAATAAACAAATCCCCAAACAACACTCAATTGGGATAGAAAAGCAGGATACAAATTTTCACAAAACACTTTTTTATAAACAAGTTGAGTTTATATACAACACTAGTCTATAAACAAAGGTCTACTCCAAAAAGAAGAGCCACCCAGCTAACTAGGCACAAGACTCCACGGCTGAGACCTCTGAGACCTTCGGGGCTTCTGGGTCTTCCACAACACCGTCAGGGGCATCACCTACCCCCTCACCTATCGCAGCGTTGACCGCAACGACAGGGATGTCGGAACCCTGCAGGGGACCATCCCTGATCCCATTGATCCCATGGAGAAACCATGCCCGAAATCGATGAGGTACCAAATGAGGTCGGCCCTCATCGACCAAGATAGTGGTCACTATGAGCTCATGGAGCCAGGGACTCCCGGGGACAGGGATGTCAGTACTATGCTCTGTATAACCGCTCGGTTGCCTAAAACGTACAAGAGGAACTGCCATTTATGGACCTGAAAGAATTAAGCCCACGATGGGGTGAGACAATGTCTCAGCAAGTCCACCCCCTAAACCCCGACTGGGAAGGAAATACGCCTAGAGGTAATTTAACCACACATCACAGAAGACTTACCCGGCCTGAGTTCCTTCCTACATGTCAGTACAGTTCATATCACATATAATTGCATTAAATGCACTCATCAATTGAGACGTCTCAACTTATAAGCCAAACAATTACAGGGGTCCCAATTATAAAGCCAAATTGTTATGACACGTCCTATTCCGTGTCACACAAATTTGTCCCATAATTAGGTGCATCAATTTCAATCAATCATGCGTCCCAATTGATTACGACCCAACAGCCACTGCCGACTCAACAATCAGTGGTCTTCCGGTGTAACCGGGCGTTGTCTCACACCATTGAGCATGGCAACGTCTACATCTAGACGACATTCCATATAAGAGCATCGGCTTAGCCTCCACTGCGACTGGCATCTGTTGACTTGGGGCATTCCTGAAAGAGCATCATCCGGCCTTAAAGGCTCATGACCGGTTGTCATATCATTCATGCGCCCATCCAATCCCGGGCAAGACATCGTGCTTTGCACTCAAATGCCTCAATTAAAATAATGTAATTGGGTCATTTTCTTCGTATTAAAAACACATGGTAAAATAATCGTGTGTGGGTACACGGTTAATTTGAACTAGAAAAGTTGATATCCTTCCTTTTAAAATTCCACTGTTTAATATAATCTTTAAAAATATTTTTGGTGTCAAAACCCGACACCCAGTATTTTCTAATTAAATACCAAAATTTCATAATTTTAAAATAAATACTCAAAATCACAATCATCACTCAATTTGCACAAATTAACCATCAATTGCATAAACTAAGCACACCACCGCAATCAACACGAAATTCCGATCACCAGCTATCCCGGGATAATTTTCAGAAAATATTAAATAAATAAATAAATAGCAAAAATAATTATATAAATGCAATTTAGTCCAATAATGCAAACCTAGGCTAGAAACGCTAATTTAACCACCTAAACGAGCCTAGAAAATTAATGCACATATCTACATAAATAGTACGATCTATTTAGCCCTTAATCAATCTATTCAAACCACCTAACCATCGTAATTAAGCAATTAAATCAATAATCAAAACTAACTAACCACCTAAGCTATACTTAGCCTAATCTAATTACCTACTAAATGTCATTAACTCACTAAGCAGAGTTTAGCAACTAAACTCATCGGATTAGCGAACCGGTGAGTCCACGGTGACGGCAAGGCGGAGGCAGGTGGAACACGAGCCTGCGGCGACACCAAGCGAGGTCCGGATGGGCCCGGAAAAGCCCACGAAGCTCACAGATGGGCTATGAGGTTTGGTTTTGTCCAAGGCTGAACTGAAGGGAACCAAGGATGGAACGGCGAGGAGATGGGTGGCGGACGGCAGCGGCAGACCAAGCTAACAAGTGGCGAGAGTCCGGTGGCTTGGGGATGGCGAATGGCAGTTGGCATGGCTTCAACGACTGGACGACGGTGCACGGGACGCACAGGCGATCGAGACGCCGAACGAAGGACAACGCGGGCTCAGGCGCTCACGGCTTGAGGGTTGGCACGCGACAAGTGGACGGGCGGCAGTCGAATAGCGTGTGGCTGCTTGGCTCGGCTTCCTCTGGTTCTTGGTTGGTCTTTGAGCTCTCAAAACACCACAACAATGGAGAAATGAGCTGCAAAGAAGAGGAAGAAGGGGCTGCAACTGGAGAAGGGGACCACAAGCCTTCAATCACAATGCCCCCACCATGTCTAGCCCTCATCCTCAGCCACTTTCCTTCCTCAAGCTTTCCAAAAGGTTGCTCCCCCCTTAGCCTACAAATTTGCAACATTTCCCCTCCAAAGTGACTCCAATTTTAACTCAATTTAATCCAATTGATGTCCAAAAATTCTAGCCAAGGTATTCACATTAAATCCACCATTTTCCTAACTAAAGGATCCAACTCTAATGCCAAAAGTTCATCGGTCCTCTAATTTTTTCGGTCCAATTTCGCCAAACTATGAATTTTCGCCAAAAACTCGGGTTTGCCGAAAAATCTTTGGAGGATGAGTTGACATTCATAAAATGAATCGTGACATGATAGAACTTTCAATTTCTGAAATCAGGTTGAAATTCTCGATTAATTTCAATCGGGCGCGATTTTAGCGTGACCTAACATACTGGGTAGCTTTTAGGAATTTTTAGGGCAATTGACCCGTGGTCAATTATTTTCGAGCCACATTGTGCATCTTCGACTCATTCATCTCGAGGTTTCAAATAGGGGCACAGGGTACAGAAATGATAGAAAATCAGTTTAGTACCGTTCGACGAGAATTTTGCAATTAGGTGGAATCACCTACACTTTAATCACATATCTTAGTCGAATCGACCTATCTCCGATCTCTTATCAAATTTGACAGTGCCGTATTGACCATTGTAGATTAGCACGGTTGAACAGTTGATTTCAGGTTGAATTCTCAAGTCTATTGCGTTAAAATTCTTAACGGCTTCACTTGATAGATCAGTTATCTCGTGAGTGATCAGCTTAGAGAAAAAGACTATAGGCGCGTCGATGAAAAGCCCAACTTATTCAATTGAAAATAGAATGAAAAAATCAAGATGTTACAGTAGGAGTGTAAGCAATGGGGAAGTTATGTTCCACTTCATTTTCATCATAATATTCATCAAGCTTTGGTTATCAAATTCTCCTCCATGGTCAGTTTTGATTTTAATGATGCTATATCCCTTCTTGTTTTGAACTTGTTGAGCAAATTTCTCAAAAGAATGAAATGCCTCATTCTTATGTGATAAGAACATTACTCAAGTGAATCTTGAGTAGTCACCTTGATATAGCTAGTGCTAGTACCTAGAGGGGGGTGAATAGGTATATAAACGATTTTTCGCACAATACTTAGTCAGTTAAGGAATTGTAACAGATAACAATCAATCGTAAGACTCGGTGAATGAAAGAGAGAATTAAACACGCGGTTTATAGTGGTTCGGCTTGATTCAAGCCTACGTCCACTCTTACGCACCGACAGCCAATCGGCTGGATTCCACTATGAACAAAGAGATGTTACAAAGATTGATCTTCCTTGATTTCGGGTGTAGATGAACTACCACACTCACTCAAGGTATCACCAAGTAATGACACTCTCTCGTGTATACAATTTCGCTCGATCGTATCGACTAATAATCAAGGTGCTTCGACTGGAATTTCTCTATCGATCACACACTTGAACAACTGAGACATCTTCCTTTTATACTCCTTTATGCCATCATACCCGTTGGCACTTACCAAAGGAATTCCTCCAATCTACCCGTTGGACGGAATCAATCAAGAAGATCATCCGAGCTATTAAAGGAATCTGACGATAGCCCATCAATCCTGTTCGCCCATACAATCAGGATCTTGGTTTCCATGAATAGAACCTTCCAAGAATACTTCGTCGATTACCGGATCTTCAATTGATCTAGATACGAATCAAAGAATCCGTTGAATATGTCCAGCCAAAAGATCTTCTCGTAGATCAAGATGAAATCCTTAACCATAATCCTCGATTTGGATTTCCTTCGACACCGGATCGATAGACCGTCGTGAGAATAATTTTGAGTCTTAAGTCTTGAGTCTTGAATCTTGAGTCTTGAAGTATGAGTCTTGAGTTCTCGAGTCCGGTGGTCGAAAGTCTTCGCACGCAGATAACCGACTAGACCGATGGAAATGTTTTGTCGCCTTCAAAATCTTCTAGAGCGATTTCTCCAACAATCTCCCCCTTTTTGATGATGACAAAACTTTCCTCAGATTTGAACAACCTTGACTGCAAAAACATTTCTCAAGCAATATGGCTATCTCATAAAGGCTTAATAAACAACCAGACTCGCATCCACGAAAATTGGTTAGACTTTCATGAGTAATACCATATAACAATACTCGATATAAATGCCAACAAATCAAGCATCATAATCATCATAATCCACAAACAAATTCAGTCCGTACTCAAGTTCACACAAGTCATACTCAAAAACTTAAAAACTCATAATCACAAAAACAAATTTAAAATCAAGGATTGAAAAAGATGGTTGATTCAAATTTCTTCTCCCCCTTTTTGTCATCAGGAAAAAGGTGAGAAAAGAGTCATGTCTGCTTGGGGATGCGCACGATCTGGAAGTCTCCCATGGATCAGATCGTGCCTTCGAGCCTCTTCAAGTCTTCCCTTAATTTTTCTACCTCTTCTCCTTTGGCATTGGCTTGAATTTGCAGAGCGAGGTCTTTCATTCTGTCTTCCAGGGTGACTGAAGATGCTTGGCCAGCATTCTTGAGAGCTTGAATTTCAAAGTCCAGAGCATAGATTTGTCCCCGCATTTCCAGAAGAATATCAAGAATACGCTAAAAATCTGCTGAATTATCTGTCTGCATACTAGCATCTACTTTCTCAGATGGAGTGAATGCAGACGATGGTGCTTCCGCATGATCTTGCAGATTTGATGATGTATCCTGATGTTCTTCAGGCAATGGATAAGCCTGAACCTCTTCTGGAGCAGCATGAGTTGAGGATCTTTCTTGCTCCCCAACTCCCCCTGTCTCTAAGACAATAATTTCTTGCTCGCCAACTCCCCCTGTCTCTAAGACATCAAAATGGGTGGAGTGATGATCATGCTCTTCCGTGTCTTTCTCTCCGCACTCAGCAGACCTTTCTTTTCTTCTTCTCCTTCTTCTTCATCTTCTTTTTCTTCCTCTCTCTCGTTCTTCTTCTTCTTGAGCTTCTATCTCTTTCTCTCACTGCTCTTCTTCTTCTTTATCCTCTTTCTCCTTTTCTCGCAGCTCTTCTTCTCTTTGCTCAGACTGAAGTTCTGTTGGTCGAGATACAGAACGTCGAGTCCTCACCAGTGCAGGAATAGAGTGATCTTCATCATCTTCTTCATCCTCCAAGATGAGAGACCTTCTCTTTTTGGATGGAGCACCAATGGGCTCCTTCCCTTTTCTCTTTGATGCAGAAGAGAGCGGAGTTTTCACCTTGAACTTTGCCATTTCCTTGCTAAGTTCTTTCAGACGCATCTTCGTCAACATATTCAAACCTACCACCATTTTATCGCACGGTCTAACACAGAGAGTGTGTGGTAGTTCGATATTCATGTGTCTGAAGATCTTTGTCACAAGATTCGGATAAGGCAATTGTCCCTTGTTCTTGGATATTGCTCTGTACATATGGAAGAGAATGGTATGAGGCAGAGAGAACTTCTTCCCAGAGTTGATTGCATACATCAATTTGGCTTCCGAATTGGATACATCAGTCTTTGATGTAGACTTTGGCCTGATGCAATTTATCACAATTTTATGCAGCACAATGTTGATGGCACTCATCTTTGAGTAAGTAATCTTCGCCTCTGTATCTCTGTTTTTCACAAGATCCAGAGTAGCACGAGCAATTGAAACTTTGATTGGCTGATAGCGACCTCGTTCAACACCAATTATGTCCGCTAGCAAGTCCACATCAATCACATAATCCTGATCTCGAACACTGAATGATATTCTATTCGCATCAAGAAAACTTAGATTTGAATAGAAATATGCAGTCAAGTGTGCATATCCATCAGTGGTATCGGTGCAGAACTGCTCAAGTTGAAGCAGTTGGAACTTTTCCCTTAAGTTCACATTAATAGCATCCAAGAAATCAAAATCAACACTCCTGGGGTTTATTACCCCTCGTTTCAACAGACTGAAGAACAGCTTCTCCTGATCATTCGATCTAAACAACTCCATCTTTCTTCCCTTCACATTTGCAGCAATTCCCATTCTTGGTTGAAAATCACTAAACATTTTATCATCTTCGTTCCCCTCATTAGGAATCGGTCCAGAAACCCGAGGGTCACTTGGAATGTTCGCAAGTGATTCTTCAGCCTTACCTTTGGGAGCAATTCCCAATTCCTCCATTCGTTTCAAAAATCTGTACTCATTCCCATAATTCTTTTCTCTAAGAAAAGCATCTATATAATTCAGAGGAGAACCAGAAGCTTTCAACGCACGATAGAGCATGTAAATAAAAGAGGGTTTTTGTGCTCTCACTGGTTCAACTTCCTCTAGAATGACTTTCGCCTGATGATGACCCGCACCTTGTGGGGTAGATGGTGAATGATGAGGAGGAGAAGGAACAGGACTCTGTTGCTGACTCGACAAATCTTCTTCCTCAGTGAGATCGAAGTGAGTAGGTCCCTCTTTCATTCTCTCGTGGACCCCGCTTGCTATCCTTGACGACTTTCTCGAAGAAGACATCTTTTCTTGTCAATGGAAGATTCCTTCGCTTGCTTTCCCAAGGAAAAATAACAACTTTCTCGAGAATGAATACGAAGTAGAAAATAGGATTGAGAGAAGAATACTTTTTAGGGTTTTGAGAATCGAGTAAAAGCTGTGTATATATAACTCAGTTTTGAAAAGGAAAGATCAATCGTTATGAAGAAAAGTGAACAGTCGTCTTTCTTTTAAAGATAATAACTGCCATTTTAAAAGAGATTATCCCTTTTTGAAAAAGGCATGTTAAAGATTATATCAATCAAATATAACTGAACGAAAGATCGTACCTTTTCGAGATTGAAAGAATAACTTACAGTCTATATAATGTCGGGCCAGTCCGAGAGTTCGAGGTCTCAAGTATAGCGTCCGAAGGATAGAGTCGATTGATGTAGATTCTTCGACTTTAACTTCTTCAAGCTTCAAAATGTTGAGTCTGGTACGGATAAAATCGAATTGATTTTTCTCCAACGGCTTTGTGAATATATCCGCTAGTTGACTTTTCGAATCAACAAATTGAATTGAGATTTCTCCATTTTGAATATGATCTCTAATAAAATGATGTCGAATCTCTATATGCTTTGCTCTTGAATGAAGAATCGGATTTTTGGTGAGATTGATTGCGCTGGTGTTGTCACATCTGATTTCTGTGCATGAGTCTTCAATCCCAAAGTCTTGTAGCTCTTGTTTTATCCATAGAATTTGCGAACAGCAGCTTCCAAGAGCTACGTACTCTGCTTCTTTTGTAGAGAGAGCTACAGTACTCTGTTTCCTTGAAAACCAAGACACTGTCCTGCTTCCAAGCAATTGGCAGGTTCCCGAAGTACTCTTTCTATCAACTCTGCAACCGGCCAGATCAGCGTCTGAATATCCCATAAGATTGAAGTCTCCCTCCTTAGGATACCATAGACCGATGCTTGAAGACGAGGCAACGTATTTAATAACACGTTTTGCGTCTTGAGATGAGATTCTCTAGGATCTCGATTGAAACCTAGCACGAGATGCAAACACTCAACAAAATGTCGTCTAGAGGCGTAAGATAAAGAAGTGAACCGATGATGCTTCGTACAGCTTTTGATCAACTTTCTTCCCTTCTTCATCTTTGTCTATTTTCATCGAACTTGACATTGGTATATCAGTCTTTTTGCAATTTTCTAATCCAAACCTTTTGACAAGATCATTGGCATATTTTTCTTGATAAATGAAAGTACCTTCCTTCAATTGCTTTACTTGAAGACCAAGAAAGAATGTTAATTCTCCCATCATACTCATTTCAAATTCATCCCGCATAGACTTTGAAAATTTCTTGCCTGAGACTTTCATTAGGAGATCCAAATATGATATCATCCACATATATTTGAACAAGTATAAAGCTTTTGTTTTCCTTTTTAATAAATAAAGTAGTATCAACTTTACCTTTGGCAAAACCATTCTTTAATAAGAACTTACTTAGTCTATCGTACCAAGCTCGAGGTGCTCGCTTTAAACCATACAGCCTTTTTCGGTCGAAGACCGAGTCCGGCTTCTTTGGGTCCTCAAACCCCGGAGGTTGTTCCACGTAAACTTCCTCATGGATAAATCCATTTAGGAAAGCGCTTTTGACGTCCATTTGGAATAACCTGAAATTTTTATAGCAAGCAAACGCAAGTAATAGACGAATAGCTTCTAACCTTGCCACGGGAGCGTAAGTCTCATCATAGTCTATTCCTTCTTCTTGCGTATATCCTTTTGCCACGAGTCTTGCTTTGTTTCGTACGACTTTTCCTTTTCATTCATCTTGTTTCGAACACCCATTTGGTTCCGATAATGATTTACCTTTTGGTTTAGATGTCGATCCCGGAGACGTCATTAATGTTAAACTGCTCGAGCTCTTCTTGCATGGCTTCAATCCAGCTTTCGTCAGACAAGGCTTCTTCTATGCTCTTTGGTTCTATTTCAGAAATAAGAGCTATAGCACTAGACTCTTCACGCCTTTTGGATCTGGTTCGGATTCCTTCATTAATTTCTCCGATAATGAGATCTTTAGGATGACTGGATTTATGCTTCCAGTTACTGGTTGATTTAACTGGTTGAAGATCCCTTTCTTTATCTGAGTCTTCATGAGTAGCTTGATGCTGATCTTCCGAATTTGAGAAGCTTCTTGAGATGTAATCTTTTGAGGGTGCGGAGCGTGTTCGGACTCTTCATGCCGAGTCTGACTGGATTCTTCTTGCGTAGAGTCTTGGAATTTGACATTCATTGACTCCTCCACGATCGGCTCTTCTTATTATAGACTCTGTAGGCTTTACTTGATGTAGAATATCCAAGGAAGATGCCTTCATCTGAACTTTCTTCGAACTTACCAACTTGATCTTTTGCATTTTTCAATATAAAACATTTACATCCGAAAACATGAAAGTATGAAACAATAGGCTTCTTTCCTTTAAGTAATTCATAAGGAGTTTTCTCCAGAATAGGTCTTAGAAAGACTCTATTGATTATATAGCAAGCTGTTGAAACAGCTTCAGCCCAAAATCGTGAAGAAATTTTACTTTCAATTAACAGAGTTCTAGCCATTTCTTGAAGAGATCGATTCTTTCTTTCCACAACTCCGTTTTGCTGAGGAGTATATGGAGAGGAGAATACATGTTTAAATCCAGAGTTATCACAAAACTTTGTGAAGTTTTGATTTTCAAATTCACTTCCATGATCAGTTCTTATACTTGATATAACACATCCAATTTCATTTTGAATCTTTTTAGCAAATTTTTCAAAATACGAAAATGTCTCAGACTTATTTGCAAGAAAATATACCCAAGTAAAACGGGAGAAATCATCTACAATTACTAGGCAATATTTCTTACCTCCAATACTCTGGGTTCTGGTTGGTCCGAATAAATCCATATGCAACAACTGCAGTACATGATTAGTAGAGACATGATTTATTGATTTGAATGAATTTCTTACCTGTTTTCCCAGAATGCAAGGAGTACATAGTTCAGTCTTTTGATAAGACAATCTGGGTAGACCACGAACAAGCTGCTTTGACGAGATTTTGGCTAATTGCTTCATATTAATATGCCCAAGCTTTACGTGCCGACTTGCTTCGTCTTGAATTGAAATCAAGCATTGCGAATCTTCTGGTTTCACATCTAGGAGATAGATATTTCCATGCCTTCGACCTTTGAAAGATCGAGTAGAGTCTTTGCGATTCCGAACATGTTCCTTCTTGAAAGAAGATCTTGAAACCAAGTATCACATAGTTGACTGATCTTTGAGAAGATTGTAATTGAGTCCTTCTACTAGAGAAACATTGATTATTGTGAGATTTCCAATTTTGATAGTTCCAAATCCCACAATATTTCCTTTGCTGTTTCCACCAAATGAAACTTTTCCTCCGTTCACTTGAATAAGCTTTATGAAGCTATTTGAGTCTCCCGTCATGTGTCTTGAACATACGCTATCAAGATACCATTTTACCTTTTTCTTGACGGAGGCCTGCATTCAAATGAAAATCTCAAACTTTCTTTGGTACCCAAATTTTCTTGGGTCCTTTCGTGTTAGCAGAATAATCATTATAAGGCCATGCTTTCTTAACAGGCTTCCAAATCATAGGACACTCTTTTTCAAAGTGATCCTTACTTGTTACACTTTGAACATCTTAGAGCGTTTCGACCTGATTTTTTACAAAAACCTTTTTGAAATGATTATTGTAAGCCTCTTTCGATGGTCTCTTCTTAATTCTTTCTTTTACTTTAGGAAAATCAATCAAGGGAATTGTTTCCGCTGTCATACCTAGACCAGACTTATTAAAGTAAGGTCTTTGAACCGAAAGAACTTTTCAAGTTTTTCGGATCCAATAGAAAATTTCCTTGAAATATTTGATAAATCAGTTTTTAGAAAAGTATTTTCTTTTAAAAGATTATCTTCTTTTTCTTTAAGAGTCAAAACATTCAAATCTAAACTTTTGATTCTTTCTTCTAAAATGTTTTCTTTTTGTTTTAAAACTAAGTTTTCCCTTTTAGTTCGGAAACTCTTTTGAGAGAAGTCTTAAGATTAAAACACAGTTCATTAATATATTTAGAGACTTTGACAGAATTTTAAAATCACTTACCTCAAATTCACTTTCGAGTCCGATCCAGACCCGAGTCCGAGTCCGATTTTGCCATCGGACACGATTTGCATATTCATCCTCACTTTCTTCACACTCGATCACTCCAAGTTTCGGCTTTGAGTGCTTTTCAAACTTTTCAGCCTTTCCTTTCTTCTTCTTCGAAGAGGACAGTTGGGTCTTATGTGTCCCTTTTTCTTGCATTTGAAACAAACCACATCCTTGCTTGGTTCCTCATCATCAACAGACTTGGATTGCTGTCTTTGAAAATTTTGTTTCTTGGAGTTGAACCTTCTTCCTTTTCTATTCAGTTTTCTGAACTTTCTTATCATAAGAGCAAGCTCCTCATCGTCCGTATCATCTTCGAATCTGCAACATCGAATCATCATTTGATTTCAATGCAATAGATTTCTTACCTCTTGGATCTTCGTCTTCATTGATTCGTTCTACTTCATAAGACCAAGAGTTCCAATCAGCTCATCAACGATAGTGGCATAATTCTTTGCGTCTCTCTTATTGAAGTCTTTATATGATTCCAATCCTTAGAAAGTCCACGCAATAGCTTGTTCACTTTCATGGGATCGAGATCTTTTGTCCTTGATTCTCAAGACCATTGACAATATCTCGTAAAACGACTAAACATGTCGCTTATAGGTTCTCCTGGTTTCATTTTGAAGGATTCATATTGACCAAGGAGAATGTTGATTCCGGTCTCCTTCACTCGATCTGTTCCTTCATAGGTGATATGTAATCTGTCCCATACTTCTTTTGCTGTAACACAAGAAGATATTCTGTTATATTCAGGTTGTGACAAAGCACAATATAAAGAGTAAATTGCTTTTGCATCAAGTGCTTGTCTCTTATTGATTTCTTCCTGAGTCATTCCACTGGTATCGATTGTTTCTTTTCCTCTTTCGAAAAACCGATGCGGCGGTAGGAGTGATCCTTTTTCCACAACGTCCCATTCCGGAGGATCCTTTGATCGCAGAAAGGCTTTCATCTTGTTCTTCCAGATGTTGTAATCCTTTCCATCAAAGTAGGGAGGTCTCGTATTGCTTTGCCCTTCCATCAGCCCCTGCCAGCATACTAGCCATGGATCTTTTACTCAAGTAAAACACTTCAAATAAAGTAAGAACACGAGCTCTGATACCAATTGATATAGCTAGTGCTAGTACCTAGAGGGGGGTGAATAGGTATATAAACGATTTTTCGCACAATACTTAGTCAGTTAAGGAATTGTAACAGATAACAATCAATCGTAAGACTCAGTGAATGAAAGAGAGAATTAAACACGCGGTTTATAGTGGTTCGGCTTGATTCAAGCCTACGTCCACTCTTTTTCGCACCGACAGCCAATCGGCTGGATTCCACTATGAACAAAGAGATGTTACAAAGATTGATCTTCCTTGATTTCGGGTGTAGATGAACTACCACACTCACTCAAGGTATCACCAAGTAATGACACTCTCTGTGTATACAATTTCGCTCAGACTGTATCGACTAATAATCAAGGTGCTTCAGACTCTGGAATTTCTCTATCGATCACACACTTGAACAACTGAGACGTCTTCCTTTTATACTCCTTTATGCCATCATACCCGTTGGCACTTACCAAAGGAATTCCTCCAATCTACCCGTTGGACGGAATCAATCAAGAAGATCATCCGAGCTATTAAAGGAATATGACGATAGCCCATCAATCCTGTTCGCCCATACAATCAGGATCTTGGTTTCCATGAATAGAACCTTCCAAGAATACTTCGTCGATTACCGATCTTCAATTGATCTAGATACGAATCAAAGAATCCGTTGAATATGTCCAGCCAAAAGATCTTCTCCGAGATCAAGATGAAATCCTTAACCATAATCCTCGATTTGATTTCCTTCGACACTGGATCAGATAGACGGTCAGTGAGAATAACTTTGAGTCTTAAGTCTTGAGTCTTGAATCTTGAGTCTTGAAGTATGAGTCTTGAGTTCTGAGTCTGGTGGTCAGAAAGTCTTCAGACGCAGATAACCAGACTAGACTGATGGAAATGTTTTGTCAGCTTCAAAATCTTCTAGAGCGATTTCGCCAACACACCTGCTATGACCAGGCAATATTTTCTTCCAGTTAGCCTGGTTGTTCACATTGGTCCAAATAGGTCCATGTGCAGTAGCTACAAAGATTTGTTAGTAGCAATAACTTTAGTAGATTTAAAAGAGTTTCTCACCTATTTTCCTAGTGTACATGCATTACATGTGACACTTTGATTTTTAGTAAACCACAAACTATATCTTTGGAAGATACTTTTGAATCTGCTTTGCATTAATATGACCTAATTTCTTTTGCCATATTTCACGTTCTTTCTTGATGGACATTAATTAGTATGATTCCTCAAAATTGATGTTAAGTAAGTAGATGTTGCCATATCTATTTCTAGTGAATGTTTGTAATTTGTCCTTGCTAGTGCCTATACATTTACCTTTCTCGAATTTTATTTTGTACCCTTTGTCACAGAGTTGACTTGTGTTAAGAAGATTGTGCTTTAGACCTCGTATGAGAGAAACATCTTCAACAACTAGATTCATTAACTTGACGTTTCATTTCCCGATGATTTTTCCTTTATCTTTTCCTCCAAATGTAACCATGCCTACATTTATGGTTGTAAGCATTATGAACTTGCTATTATCTCCATTCATGTGTCTGGAACACCTATTGTCCAGATACCTATGACATCTTGGATTTTTCACTTCTACTTTCAATTAAATTAATCAGGCATTTCATCGATGCGCCTATAGGGTTATTCTCAGAGCTGATCACTCTCGAGAAAACTAGATTATTTGGGAAAGCCATTAAGGAATTTTAAGGCAATAGACTTGAGAATTCGACTAGGAATCGGCTACTCGACTGTGTCCATCTTTAGAGGTCATTACGGCACAGTTAAAAATTGATTAGGGATCAGAGTTAGGTTGGTTCGACAAAGATGTGTGGCTAAACGTGGGTGACTCCACTAATTTGGAAGATTCTCGTCAACCGGCACTAGATTGATTTTTCTATTGTTTTGGTACCCTGTGTCAGTAATTGAATCCTCGAGATTTTCACGACAACCGAGAGTCATCAATGTGTTGAGTGGGTTCATTGTAGCTCGAAGAAAATCGACCATGGGTCATTTGCACAAAAAATTTCTAAAAACTACTCGGTAGCCTAGGTCACGCTAAAATTGCGCCGAATCGAAATTAACCATGAATTTGAATCCAATTTTAGAAATTGAAAGTTTTGTCATATCACAAATCATTTTAGGAACGTTGACTCGGTCTCAGAAGATTTTTTCTCCAAACCGAGACTTTTTGGAAAAAAGTCGTTATAGGGCCATTTTCTGTCTAGAAAAAGTCAGGGATCGTTTTTTATCGCGCAATTATGAAGCAAGTGGGATCAATTGGTGAGGAAAAATACCAATTGGATCGGTGAGCTATCGATTGAATTTATAGAGGCCAAATTGGATTGGTTTAAAAAAGATTAAGTGCCCAATTGAAGAGAAATCTTTGTAAATTCGTATGCCCCCCACCACCACAACTTATGGACCAATACAAGCAATATATAATGGACTTTGGTGGTTCATTTTCAGCCAAGGGATGCAGCTAGTGGAGGGGAATGGTCAAGGGAACAAGAAGATAGCCTTGAAGGCTTGGTGGCCCCATTGGTTCCCTCATCTCCTCTTTCTCTCCCTTAGCCAGCCAAGCAGCACTCTCATCCCCTTCATTGTGCCATTTTTGAGCTCAACAAAGCAGAGAGACCTTCGGAGCAGCCCCGCCTGTTGCACGCCATCGCCGGACCGCATGCCGTCGTTGTTCGCCGCCTCCGTCTCGTGCACGTGCCCCCATGCCACCCTTGCAATCCCAACGTTCCAACCACCATCCCTGGCTGTTTGATAGCTGTCTAGCTCGTCCTTACCACCGTGAGCTGTTGTTGGCCACTGTTTGGGTCCCGCATAAGCCCGGTTTGGCCCCTTCAACCTTCCTCGGTCCATCCTCGCCTCAAATCGAGCTTGCTTCCCTCTTTTCCAGCCAAGAACAGCAACAAGTAGAGTAATTTCCAGCAGCCTGTTGGGCCCGTTTTGGTACTTTCCCGGCCCCGAAAGCTAGGCCCGCTTTGGAGAGAAGTGGGCCCTGTTGTGTTCCCGTCGATTTGCACCGACCGGATCACCGAGCAAGTGAGTTTAACTCACTAATCCTCGCTTAGTAGGTTAATGATGCTTAAGGGTTGATTAGCTTAAGTTAAGTATGGTTAGGTGGTTAGTTAAATTAGATTAGTGAAATATAATCACTTGCCGATGCATGTTAGGTGGATAGTTAGTGTAATTAGGACCTAGACGAGCTCTAGTATTTATATAGAGTGACTCAGAAATTTTCCGGGTCCGTTTCGGCGTCCAATTAGGCATTATGGGCCTAAGTTGGATTTATTGGCATTTATTTAATATTTTCCGTAATTATTTAATTAATTAATTATTTTCCAAAAATTAGACCGGAATAGCCGGTGTCCCGAATTTTATGCTGATTATTGTGGTGTAATCCGTTTATTTAATTGAGCCGTAATTTGTGCTGATTTTGCATGATTGTGATTTTAAGATTTTATTCCTAAATTAATTAATTTTGGTAATTAATTAGGAAATAACCAAGCGTCGGTTGATAGCGCAAAAAATATTTTGGTGGACTACATAAAATGATGGGATTTGTGGAAAGTAAATCATAATATTTTGGCTAAGACCGACCATGTACCCACACACGGCTATTTTTATCGGGTATAATAAAAATGATGAATTGATTGAATGGTTGGGATGGTATACTATATCAGCCTACGGGCGATATGTCAGCTAAGATTACGAGCAGTATACCGGTATACTATATCATCCTACGGGCTCTGATATGGCAGCTTAGTAAGAGAGCAGTATACCTTATTAGCTCAGAGCGAGCTATATTATTGATTAGCTTAGGGTGAGCATGGTTAGTATATTATATCAACCTGCAGGTGATATGTCAGGTTAGTAAGAGAGCAGTATATTATTTATCAGCTTAGCACGAGCTATACTATCTATTATCAGCTTAGAGGGAGTAGTCCTGATTTGAGTGGACTTATTAGATAGTATAGATTTGGCCGACCGAAGGGAGGTCGTGATGACAGGTAATCGACTGAGTCGATTGATCAATGTTTCGATCTGAATGCTCATTTGATGTGATTCGACGATGGTATGAATTAAATTGACTTGTATGAAGGAACTGAGGCCAAGGTAAGTCCTTTGACTCGTGGTGTGCTTCGGCAGCCCTTAGGGCGTATTTGTTTCCTAGTCGAGTCTTAGGGGGTGGAACTCGCTGAGACGTCGTCTCAACCCGTTGTGAGATAACATTTTAGGTCCATAGATGGTAGCACCTCCAGCTCCTCCCGAGCATTTTGGTATACCGGAGGAAATCACTGAAATAGGTTATCACATTTCGATACACAACCACCCTGAAGGATTGGAATATGTACTGGTGAAATCCACCGTCTGGGTTGATGTGGGTGAACCCCACAAGGTACCCCATGAATACTGGACGTGGTATCGCCATTACAATGATGGACGAAGGGAGGGTTCGGTGCTAGAATCTGATGTACCTCTGTATGTTTTGGAAGTTGCGTTCGGGAAGGGGACAGCAGATCCTAAGGGTGAATCAGTGGTAGATGCGAAGGATCCCAAGCTCGAGAGCGATTCTGACTCTCCGGTGTACTCAGTCGTGGGCTCTAGCTGGAGCGAGGAAGAATGAGAGATTGTTGAGGAGGAGGAGGACCTGGAGGAGGATCCATAGGAGGATTGAAACCCCACCCTTGTCTACAGACTTGTTGTGTGAACTTGTTGTTTAGGACTTGACTTAGTAGTCGACCTTGTATATATTTGCACTATGGTTTGCAATGTATATAAGTGTGTTGATCTTTCAGATTCGAGATTTTTAGTCCTACTTTCCTATCCCATTGTTTTATTGTCTGTGGATTATTTATATGCTACCGCTTGCGCATTAAAAATGAATGGGTTGGCGATGCGTCCTGGGACGTCGCTATTTAATCGACCAGGTGAGGGATGGGCACACGCTCAAGGATCAGGGCATGACAATACCACTTGTTTTTCTTTTAGATTACTTGAAATCAAAGTAAATCTTATCGTTTTCCTTAGTACCCACATAAGCTTGGGTCCTTTGTGGTTAGGTTTTAATTCAAGATCAAGAGACTAACCAGTTTTCCTGAATTTCTTTTGTTGCTTTGGATAATCCATTTTGAGATGGCCATATCCTTCATAGTTTCAGCACTCAAGAAATTTCTTACCAATAGCTTTAGTAAAGTACTGGACAAAGTGAGACTTGTAAAAGTGTGCAACAGGTCTGTGCTTTAATTTGTCTTTTGTTTTTGGAAAAGGATTCATCTCGTCTTCATTTTCTTCACGTCCAAGACCACTCTTGTAGTGAGGAATTTGAATACAGAGAATGTGCTGTAAAGTTTTTGAACCAAGACTAAATTTGGTGCTGATTTTTGAAATTTCATCCTTGATATTCTCATTTTCAACCTGTAAGAGCTTTACTTGATTTATTTAAGAACCAAGCTCTATCTTCAAGTTATGAATAAGTTTTTTGTTAATGAGGTTTCAATGGTAAGGTCATGAACCTCCTTTTTTAGAGCAGAAATTCATTTTGAGACTTTTTAGTATTCTTCAAACATTTCCTTTAAAAAATCTTTCTATTCATGGTAAGATAGTTTAGAATCTTTTACCTCATCTTCATCTAGTTTGGAGTCAACCATGAGACAAAGATTTGCTTCCTCTTCATCACGTGATTCACATTTTTTAGCTTTTAGCGCATTTTTCTTTTTCTCGAATTTCCCTTTCTTCTTGATGGATGGACATCCTAGTTTTATGTGTCCAAGTTTCCTGCTTTCATAGCACATGATATCCTTATGTTTGGATTCTTCCTTGTTCTTGTAAGGCTTTTCTCGTCAGGATGTTTAGGTGATCTTTTGCCTTTGTAGTTTTCTCCCTTCCTCATGAAGCTTTTAAACTTCTTTGTCAATAATGCCATGTCTTCATCACTTTCTTTATCATTAGAGGATATTTCTTTACCTGTATCATCATGATTAGCTTTAAATGCAATGACTATCGTACTTGTGGAGTTGCTTTCTTCATTTTGAAGCTCAACTTCAAAGGACATGAATTTTCCTATAAGCTTGTCCATTGTGATTATTTAAATCCTCATAGTTTCCCTTAGTGAGTTCTTGATGGTACTCCATTCTTTGGGAAGAGCTTGTAGCAGTTTGTTTACTTTCTTAACATCTGTGTAGATTTTTCTTTAAAGGGTAAGTCCATTTACTATTTCAATGAATCACGTGGACATTTTAGTTACCGTTTCATTAGACTTCATCTTGAACAGCTTATCGATCTTGAGTAGGAAGTTTAGCTTTGTTTCTTGTACTCTTTTTGTTCCTTCAAATGTCAGCATGATGCGATCCCGGATTTTCTTTGCTATATCACAAGAAGAGATTTTTTTTTTAACTCAAAAGGTGACAATGCACGATACAGGAGGTGTTTCGCTTTAGCATTAAGAGTAGTTTTCTTTCGAGATTCTTCTGCAACATTGACAGCTGCTGCTTCTGGGCCTTTTTGTCAAATGGGAGCTAGTATTTTTGGAGTTTTTTCATCCCACATATCTAGGTCTGCGACTTCAATGTATGATATCATCCTTTGCTTATAGTAGCCATAGTTGCTTCTATCCAAATATGATGGCTTGTTGAGAGTTTAAGCATCATTGGTGAAGAAGCTACCAAGGTTAGCCATGATAAAGGATCTTTGTACTCAAAAGAAATACACTTTAGATAATAAGCAATAGAGCTCTAATACTGATTATTGAGGCTAACAATATAACCAAGAGGGGGTGAATAAGTTGTTTTCAAATTTTGATGATCTTTTACCGAAATTAGCTAATTGCTAAGTAAAGATACTAAATGTATGCCAATGTATATAAGAAGATAAAAATAGTAGGACACAAAAAGTTATAATGGTTCGACTTTATCCTTAAGCCTATTCCACTCTTTAGACTAATAGCCTTAAGACGAGTTGGATTTTACTAACAATCTACTTGGAAAGTTACAACTGGCTAGCACTGATCCTTCACATGATAGATCACACTATGTGGACTCATTTGTTGCTCTTACACTAACACACTCAATCAGTAGAACAATTGTTAAATAGCACGATAAACAAAATAGTAAAATAGATAGCTTTCAGCAGTGAACAACAATATGTAAGCTACTCGATGTCCTACGTGTCGCTCTCTCTTTTGGTTCCTCAAGGCCTTCTCTTTTATACTCTTCCTCAATCTTTCTGTTGAGGTTAGTTTAGATAAGTAGGTGACCGTTGGAGAGATTTTCGTTGAACTGCTATCAAGGAGGCTATTGCCCATACAGCTTCTTTCTCAGGGCTTCTATAGACTAACCAAAAATAGCAATTGTTGCTATATTCCTACAGCAGTTTCTGACTAACTTGTCAGACACTCTAGCTGTCACGCCCTGAATCTCGAGCGCGCGAACATCCCACTCAGGTCGATACAAAAATGTGACTTCCCAGGACACGTCACCGACCCATTCTTTTTATTACTCATGCGGAAGCGAAACAAATCCCCCGACAACATTTAAATTGAGATAGAAAAGCAGGCAATCAATCACAACCAAACAAGCTTTCCTATAAACACATAGGTTTATATACAACACTGGATTGACTACAAAATAGACCAGCTCAACAAAAAGGGAACTATCCTAAGACCAACTAGTCAGACACATTCGCCGATTCTTCGGTCTCCACCTCCACAAATGTCCATGGCTTCGAGTCCTCCACGACCGCCATCTAAGGATCTGAAAATGTTCAGCCCACGACGGGGTGAGACAATGTCTCAACGAGTCCTACCCTCTAAGACTCAATTAGGAAGAAAATACACCTCAGAGCGTTCTAGCCACACAAAGAGGACAGAGGACTTACCTTGCCTCAGTCCCTTCCTGCAAGTCGGTTCAAAGTAAAAATACTGACAATTATGTCATCCAATCAAACAGATTGAGTCATCAATCAATCGACTCGGTCGATACATGTCAACAAGACCACTTCTAGTCATTTCAACTATTCCCACTCAAATCTTACTCACGGCTCAACGAGCCGAATCTATTCAATCCTTAGCTATAATTCACGGTCCAAAGGACATTACTTACTAATAGGTGGCAATCACGGCCCCACCGAGCAAATTTAGACTTAGTGGCATCACAGCCCCACTCGACACGACCTTTAATAGGTCGTAGATCACGGCCATATTAGGCACGACCTCTAGCAGGTGGTGAATCACGGCCCGATTGGGCGCGACCTCTATCAGGTGGCAAATCACGGCCCGATTGGGCACGACCTCTATCAGGTGGCAAATCACGACCCTATTGGGCGGGACCGATTCCAATTTGGTGGCAACTCTTGGCCCAACTGGCACAACCATACTTCGACGGCTTTCTAAGCTCAACTCATAACCTCTCACGGTCATTTCCAATCAATACCGACACTTCTCAATTTGGGATAAATCCCCACATAAACATCCATTCAATCAATCGATACAAACCGGTCTTACAAATCAATTATGGTGCCAAAAGCCAACACCGGGTATTTTCAAGTTAAATACCAAAACTTCTCCAATTTCACACAATTCCACACTTTTAGAATAAACATCCACAATCATCAATCACTCAATTTATCAATTTAACAAACAATTTGCATAAACTGACCGCATTGTTGCGATCAATGCGAAATTCTAACGACCAGCCATCCAGGCATAATTTTCGAAAATAATAAATAATTAAATATTATATTATACTAATATAATTTAATAAAATAATATTTATAAATTCGAAATAATTAATTAATTAAAAATAATTAATTATGGCTTAAAGAAGATTACACTAATTTAAACATACAATTAGCCCTAATTAATCAACCACTAAACTAATCATACAACTAATCCAATTAACATTTAAATAATCTAATCTAACCACCTAAACTTACTTAGACTAATCTAAACACCCCTTAAGCATAATTAACTTACTAAGCGAGGTTTAGAGGATAAACTCATCGGTTTTGCGAGCCGGTGAATCTACGGCGACCACGACGCCAAGGCGGTCGATAAACCTCGAAGCAGCGACACCAACAGAGGCAGGGAAGACACCTAAAATGGGCCTCAAAGACTAAAAACCCTTGCTGATTTTCTCTTCTGATCTTGGACCGAAAAGGCTGAAACTGGCGGCGGTTTGGCGCGGAAACGGCGAGCAGCGAAGGTCCGGCGGCTTGGGGGCGGCGCACGACAGAGGCAACGCACCGGGGCCTCAACCACAGTGATCCAAGGTGGTCCTGGGGCTGGAACAGCAACCACAATCTCGGACTCCCTCTGCAACTTTGAAAAACTGGACTGCTGGAGGAGAGACAGAGCTGAACGGGCTTGGCCGGAGCTCCGGCGAGGGGTTGGCTGGCAACCGGTGGCACTAGGGGGTTGAGGGGGACCTGATGGTGGTTGTTATTTATGGAGGTAGGGTTGAAATGGAAGAAAAACGGAAGAAAACGCTGAAATGGTGAAACCGGGCGAACCAAGCGACGGACCGACGGACCGGCGACCGGTAACTTCACGCCGGCGTACCGAACGGACGGCAGCTCCGTTCAGGGAAAAATTGTGCTTGTTGGAACGGCCTGGATGTCCTCTTCATGGTGATGGGTGGCTCGTTTGCTAATTCATCCCGGATGTTGACCTTTCACTGGGATCTTTGGCGAAAGGTCGGCTGGAGCAGAAACTGGAATGAGGGAACACAGAAGAGGAAAACGGCCGACGGTGGCCTTGCGGGCGTGTGACGGTGGAGGGGCTGGTGTGCTCGGTTTTCTCTGGTTCTCTCAAGGTCTCTCCAAGCCACAACAATGGAGAAAGCCTCAATTCAAGGAGGAAGAAGAGCTGCTGAACAAGGGGGACCCGAAAGGCCTCTCTAGCCCTCCAACACTTGGCCAAACACTGGAGAGCTTGCCCCCACCACTTGGGCTGTCATCCTCAGCCATTCTCTCTCTCACATCTTCCTCAAGAAGCCTCTCTTCATGGCTGAAAATGTTGCTCCCCCCATCGCATACGAATTTTTTGTGCAAATGGCCTTCATTTCCATTCAATCCTCTTCAATTCCTTCAATTCTTACTCAATTGAGCTCAATTCTCAAACAAACAAATTCAATTGAAGCCCAAATAAATCCACCAAGGTGTCCTCGTCCATCTCATGACTTTTCCTCGTCATATGATCCAGCTTGCATGCAAAAGACGCGATCAAAACCAGCCCTCTGACTTTCCTGAACAAAAATGGCCTTACTTTGCTTTTTCGCCAAAAATCCCGGTTTGCAGAAAAATCTTCTAAGGATGAGTTGACATTTCTAAAATGATTTGTGACATAACCGAACTTCCAATTTCTGAAATCGAGTTCAATTTCACGGTTAAATTCAATCTGGCGCGACTTTAGCGCGTTCTAACCTACTAGGTAGCTTTTAGGAATTTTCAGTGCAATTGACCTGTGGTCAATTATTTTCAAGCCACAAAGTGCATCTTCGACACATTGGCGACTCTTAGTTGTTGTGGAAATCTCGAAGTTTGGAATACAGACCCAGGGTACCAAAACGACAAAGAAATCGGTCTAGTGTCGATCGACAAGAATTTTGCAATTAGGTGGAATCACCCACACTTAATCACATGGTTCTGTATAATCGACCTATCTCCGGTCTCTAATTGATTTGTGCCGTAATGACCCTTGTAGACTAACATGGTCGAGTAGTCGATTCTTGGTTGAATTCTCAAGTCTATTGCGTTTAGATTCCTTAACGGCTTCACCTAATAGGCTAGTTATCTCGTAGTGGCCAATTCAAAGAAGAGAGCTGTAGGCGCACAGATGAAATTCTCGACTTATTCAATTGAAAGCATAATTGGAAAATCAAGGTGTCACAACTCTTCCCCTCTTATAAAAATTTCGTCCTCGAAATTTAAACCATTAAAATTCTTCTTCAAAATGGCGGGGTATTGTCGTCTCATCAAATCTTCACTTTCCCAAATCCTTCATTCTCGCCTAGTAATGCTATCCAATATTTTCGGTGCTGCTGAAATATTTCCAATTTCTCCCGACCAAATCTCGATTCCAAAAAGGTTAAGCATTTGTCCCATTTTACAAAAATGGAAATTGCAAAATTTTGGTTCTTTTTCTTTCCACTATGTGGCTAACTGTTGCTTCGGGGATTCGAACCCCTGATTTCGGACCTGCAACTTCTTCCCCGGGTACCACTCGGCTAAAGGTGTCGGCGGTGCTCCAAACTGCTTTCTTTTTCTATTTAAGGCCAAAAAATTTTATTTGAACCCAAACTTGAAATATTCCGCTGATTAAATAGTTCTAGTTCTCATTTCTTAATGATTCGAGATGTCCCTTTCCTAGGCGACATCCAAGGAAGAACGTGATTCCCTACCTAAAATTTCAAATTTTTTTGATGCTTAATTGCATAAATTTCCCGGTGGCTCTGAGCGGTCTTTAATCTGTCACTGATATTTGCAACTGCGTCCACTGACTGCTGAACTGACTCTGGGCTGCGAACTTTCATTCTCTGACCTCAACACAACAACTGAAGTTCTGTACACTCTGCTTTGCACTGCCTCAAAAGGAACCATCTGATTGATCTGCTGAAACTAAGAACCTCAAGTCTAGATCTGATATAACTCAATCACTATTACTCTAAGCAGATGAATTATTTGACGCACATACACTTCTGCATGCTCAATGAAATCAAGATCCTTCCGCACAGCCACAAGGTGGGCTGATTTCATCAGTCTGTCAATTACTACACAAAATGAAATTATTACCACACTGACCCCTTAGAAGACTTGTCACAACTTCCATTGTGACGTGTTCCCGCTTCCTCACGGGGATCTCGAGAGATTACAAAGGTCCTCTCAACTTGCAATACCTTGCTTTCACTTGATAGCACATCTGACACTTGCGATCTGTCAGTGATATCTGTCTTCATACCGATCTACCAATCATGTTGGTATAAATTCTTACCCATCTTCGTACTGTTTGGACAACGCTAAAGCTATTACGACGAGCTTCCGATTAGATCTCCTCTTTAATCTCTGTATCGTCAGGTAAACACAATCATCCTTAGAAATCTGAAAATCATTTTTCCTCTTCTCAGTATCCTCTTGCAGGATCTTATAAATCTCAGGGTCTGTCCACTAAAACGTCTTAATCCTTATCTGCGCTTCCGGCTCAATTATGAGAATAGTTGTAAGATTCAAAGGGTGGCATACCTCAAATTTGAACACCGAATCCCGTGCTCTCTCGATCAAATTCCACTCCTTAATCAAAATATGAGCAACTGCAGACTTTTGACTGAAG
Organism: Eucalyptus virginea; assembly: GCA_014182375.1. Classification (NCBI taxonomy): domain Eukaryota; kingdom Viridiplantae; phylum Streptophyta; class Magnoliopsida; order Myrtales; family Myrtaceae; genus Eucalyptus; species Eucalyptus virginea. Next base: position 14,271,604 of record CM024516.1, on the reverse strand, counting down.
GCGTCGGCGACCTTATTCGCCTTTCCTGGGTGATATAGAATATCACAGTCATAGTCCTTCAGGAGTTCTATCCAGCGATGCTGTCTCATGATCAACTCCTTTTGAAAGAATAGATATTTGAGACTTTGATGGTTTCTGAAGATTTGGAATCTTTCTCTGCACAAATAATGATTCAAAATCTTCAAAGCGAAGATAATAGCTACAAGTTCCAAGTCATGTGTCGGGTAATTCAGTTCACGAGGTCTCAACTTGACGGGACGCCTATGCAACAATCCTACTATGTCGCATCACTATAGATCTTGTATCCTCCAGGACCAAATGGAATGGTCAGCACAGGTGCGGTAGTCAGCTTCTACTTAAGCTTTTGGAAACTATGCAAGCACTTGTCTATCCACACAAATTTCTCTTCCTTCTTCAGTAATCTTGTCAACGGCGACGCTAAGGCTGAAAACCCTTCCACAAACCGTCTGTAATACCCTACTAAACCAAGAAAACTTCTGATCTCTGCCACTGCTATCAATCTTGACCAATTGTTCACTACTTCAATCTTGGCGGGGTTCACGAAGATTTCTTCACCTGAAATCATGTGACCTAGGAACGCAACACGAGTCATCCAAAACTCGCACTCACTAAACTTAGCGCACAACTGATGAATCCTCAGGACTTGAAGTACTCTTCTTAAATGTCTCTCATGCTCCTCAGCACTCTTCGAACACACTAGGATAACGTCAATAAACACGATCACAATTTATCCAAGTACCCAATGAACACTCTGATCATTAGATCCATAAAGACAGCTGGAGTGTTCGTCAAACCACACAGCATTACAGTGAACGCACAATTGCCATATCAAGTGCGAAATGATAACTTTGGTATGTCTTTCTTCTTGATCCTCAACTAATGATACTCTATCCTCAATCGATCTAAGAGAATATTGATGCACAAACACAACGAACCATCTTTCTTCTTCACGAACAGAATTTGTGCTCCCCAAGGTGATGCACTGGAACGTACAAATCCCTTATCTAACAATTCCTACATCAACACTTTCAGTTCTTTTAGCTCGGGTAACACCATCCGGTAAGGAGCCTTAGAGACTGGCTCTGTTCCTGGTGCTAATTCAATCACAAACTCTATTTCTCTTTCTGACGGCAGACCTAGCAAATCCTTTAGAAATATGCCTGGAAACTCTTACACTACTACAATGTCCTCGATCTTCTGTTCTTCCACTGTCATATCCATGACAACCGCCAAGTAACATTGGCAATCCCCCGTCCAACAAATGGGTTGCCTTCAAGCGACGAGATTAAGGAAATCGAGGGTCCTTCTTGACTCCTAATAAACTCGACATTCTGACAGGCTAATGAATTAATCTGAATTACTCCTCATCAATGATTCATTACTACAAGATGTTCTTTGAGTCAAAACCTTTTTACACATGACGTCAAAGTTACACATTAGCCAACTAGTCAAGTACAACTCTAATTAGTGATTCCCTTTTTACAGCTTTAATACAACAACAGAAGTTCTGCAACCTTCACTCAAAATGCTGCTGTGCTACTCTGATAAAAACACCTCAAAAACATTCTTCCTTTGATCGATGCATGGTCGATCCATTCCTATTCCTTTCGCCATCCTAGTAGCGTCCTATCGGCAGTGGCGATTTTCGAGTTCTCTTGGACTTACACGGACAATTCCTAGCCCAATGGCTGTGCTGGCCACATTCAAAGCATGCTCCCGTTATACTCAGACACTAGGCTGACTCACGCTTCCTTTCACAAACTTAGCACACAAATAGTAAGTCCTCTGCCTCCTAACGGGTGACAGCAAGCACTCCTTCTTACACCGGAGGCTTGTTCTAAATATCCCAAGGTGTGTTCTATGGCACACTCCTTTCGATCTGTCCCATCGGCTTTCTAAGACCATTTCTAGCCAGGTAACCCCGTTGGTCACACATAGAACAAGCACCCATCTTACCAGGACACAGGGCTGATCCATGTCGGCTTTCGTCAGCACAACACACTCCATTATGATTCATTGCTGACCTGACCATCCCACATTTATAGTTGGACGGAAATGGGATACTTTTCTCCAATCATAGACTCCTTCCCAAACTGATTTCCATCTCTACTGAATCTAAACCTCGACTCGGATGCAACGGCTTGCTCCCAGATCACATCTCCAAGTTGGACCTCAACAGGTGCGGCAACAACAGCGGCTCGATCCTGAGCTTACTGACTCAACAAGCTCCCAAACAACATTAGCGCTAGAACGATCTCATCGAACCTAGGATCGCTTGGTGCTTCTACACTAGTACCAACCTACAGCGGTACTCTTACACCCGCGCTAGTCTGAGCCAGTGCTCCACCACGACCATCTCGGGTACCGACCCTGGTCGGCGTACTACCCTGAGTAACTAGTCTAAAGGTTCTCTCTTAAGGAGTCATCTGCTCCTAATCACTCATCTACAAAATCTTTACAGAAACCTATTTCTCAATTCTAATCCTAGATTAGAATTTGAGTGATCCACATCAAGCAATTTACCAAACAACTATCAGTCACATGCACCAGCATGAATTAAAAGCCATTCCTACCAACTAGCCCAACAACCATCGCTCATTATCACTCCATTCACAGACCCGCTCTGATACCACTTAAAGGGGGATGTCACGCCCCGAACCTCGAGTGTGTGAACATCCCACTCAGGTCGATACAAAAATGCGACTTCCTAGGACACGTCGTCAACCCATTTATTTTATTACGCATGCGGAAGCGAAACAAATCCCCTGACAACATTTAACTTGGGATAGAAAAGCAAGCAATCAATCACAACCAAACAAGCTTTCTTATAAACACATAGGTTTAATACAACACTGGATTGACTACAAAATAGACCGACTCAACAAAAAGGGAACTGTCATACGAACAACTAGTTAGATACGTTCGCCGATTCTTCGGTCTCCACCTCCACAAATGTCCATGGCTTCGAGTCCTCCATGGCCACCATCTAAGAACCTGAAAATGTTCAGCCCACGATGGGGTGAGACAATGTCTCAACAAGTCCTACCTTCTAAGACTCGATTAGGAAGAAAATACGCCTTAGAGCCTTCTAGCAACACATAGAGGACAGTGGACTTACCTCGCCTCAATCCCTTCCTACAAGCCAGTTCAATGTAAAAATACTGACAATTATGTCATCCAATCAAACAGATCGAGCCATAGATCAATCGACTCAGTCGATACATGTCAACAAGACCACTTCCGGTCATTTCAACTATTCCCACTCAAATCTTACTCCCGACTCAACGAGTTGAATCTATTCAATCCTTAGCTATAATTCACGTTCCAAAGGACACAACTTACTAATAGGTGGTAATCACGTACCCGAGAAAATTTAGACTTAGTGGCATCACGGCCCCACTCGGCACAACCTTTAATAGTTGGTAGATCATGGCCATATTAGGCACGACCTCTAGCAGGTGGTGAATCACGGCTCGATTGCGCGCGACCTCTATCAGGTGGCAAATCACGGCCCGATTGGGTGCGACCTCTATTAGGTGGCAAATCACGGCCCTATTGGGCGTGACCGATTCCAATTCGGTGGCAACTCTTGGCTCGATTGGCACAACCATACTTCAACGGCTTTCTAGGCTCAACTCATAACCTCTCACGGTCATTTCCAATCAATACCGACACTTCTCAATTTGGGATAAATCCCCACAGAAACATCCATTCAATGAATCGATACAAACGGTCCTACAAACCAATTACGGTGCCAAAAACCGACACCGAGTATTTTCAAGTTAAATACCAAAACTTCTCAAATTTCACACAATTCCACATTTTTAGAATAAATATCCACAATCACCAATCACTCAATTTATCAATTTAACAAACAATTTGCACAAACCGACCGCACTTTGTTGCGATCAATGCAAAATTCTAACGACCGGCCATCCCGGCATAATTTTCAGAAATAATAAATAATTAATTTTAATTTCGCAAATTAAATAATTAAATAATATATTATACTAATATAATTTAATAAAATAATATGTATAAATTCGAAATAATTAATTAATTAAAAATAATTAATTAGGGCTTAAACAAGATTACACTAATTTAAACATACAATTAGCCCTAATTAATCAACCACTAAACTAATCATACAACTAATCATACAACTAATCTAATTAACATTTAAATAATCTAATCTAACCGCCTAAACTTACTTAGACTAATCTAAACACCCCTTAAGCATAATTAACATACTAAGTGAGGTTTAGAGGATGAACTCACCGGTGAGTCCACGGCCACCTCGACGCCAAGGCGGTCGATAAACCTCGAAGCGGCGACACTAATAGAGGCGGGGAAGACACCTAAAATGGGCTCAAAGATCGAAAACCCTTGCTGATTTTCACTTCTGATCTTGGACCGAAAAGGCTAAAACCGGCAGCGGTTTGGCGCGGAAACAGTGAGCGGCGAAGGTCCGGTGGCTTGGGGGCAGTGCACGACGAAGGCGACGTACCGAGGCCTTAACCACAGCGATCCAAAGCGGTCCCGGGGCTGGAATAGCAACCACAATCTTGGACTTCCTCTGCAACTTTGAAAAACTGGACTGCTGGAGGAGAGACAAAGCTGAACGGGCTTAGCCGGAGCTCCGGCGAGGGGTTGGCTGGCAATCGGCGGCACTAGGGGGTTGAGGGGAACCTGGTGGTGGTTGGTACGCGTGGAGGTAGGGTTGAAATGGAAGAAAAATGGAAGAAAACACTGAAATGGCGAAACCAGGTGAACCAAGCGACGGACCGATGGACCAACGACCGATAACTTCATGCTAGAAATCAGTGGCTCATTCGCTAATTCATTCGGGAAGTTGACTTTTTACTCGGATCTTTGGTGAAAGGTTGGCTGGAGTAGAAACTGGAACGAGGGAACACAGAAGAGGAAAACGGCCGACGGTGGCCTTGCGGGCGTGCGACGGTGGAGGGGTTGGTGTGCTCGGTTTTCTCTAGTTCTCTCAAGGTCTCTCAAGCCACAACCATGGAGAAAGCCTCAATTCAAGGAGGAAGAAGAGCTGCTGAACAAGGGGGACCCGAAAGGCCTCTCTAGCCCTCCAACACTTGGCCAAACACTTGAGAGCTTGCCCCCACCACTTGGGCTGTCATCCTCAGCCATTCTCTCTCTCAAATCTTCCTCAAGAAGCCTCTCTTCATGGCTGAAATGTTGCTCCCCCCATGGCATACGAATTTTGTGCAAATGGCCTTCATTTCCATTAAATCCTCTTCGATTCCTTCAATTCTTACTCAATTGAGCTCAATTCTCAAACAAGCAAATTCAATTGAAGCCCAAATAAATCCACCAAGGTGTCCTCGTCCATCTCATGACTTTTCCTCGTCATATGATCCAACTTGCATCCCAAAGATGCTATCAAAGCCAGCCCTCTGACTTTCCTGAACAAAAATGGCCTTACTTTGCTTTTCCGCCAAAAATCCCGGTTTGCAGAAAAATCTTCTAAGGATGAGTCGACATTCCTAAAATGATTTGTGACATAACAGAACTTCCAATTTATGAAATCGGGTTCAATTTCACGGTTAAATTCAATCTGGCGCGACTTTAGCGTGTTCTAACCTACCGGGTAGATTTTAGGAATTCTCAGTGCAATTGTCCTGTGGTTGATTATTTTCAAGCCACAAAGTGCATCTTGGACACATTGGCGACTCTCATTTGTCGTGGAAATCTCAAGGTTTCGAATACAAACACAGGGTACCAAAACGACAGAGAAATCGGTCTAGTGCCGATCGACAAGAATTTTGCAATTAGGTGGAATCACCCACACTTAATCACATGATTCTGTTTAATCGACCTATCTCTGGTCTCTAGTCGATCTATGCCGTAATGACCCTTGCAGACTAACACGATCGAGCAGTCGATTCCTAGTCGAATTCTCAAGTCTATTGCATTTAGATTCCTTAATGGCTTCACCTGATAGGCTAGTTATCTCGTGAGTGGCCAACTCAAAGAAGGGAGCTATAAGCGCACAGATGAAATGCCCAACTTATTCAATTGAAAACAGAATTGGAAAATCAGGATGTCACACTAGCTGCTCTGCTACATGCTTTATTCTGATTCTGCTACTATGCAAATCAAGAACTTTTAACAGTTGTTTTGCTGACCATACGGACATCAACGAATGTACTTGATTGTTACATCGCCATCAACGTGATCTTTACTGCCTCGACATAAACATCATCAATACTTGATATTTTTGGGTGACTGGTGCCGTTTGTAATAATAGGACATTTGCAAACTTCTTTCCAATAGATCACCATGGATGTTGCGTAATCCTTTGGTTCAAAATAAACAACATAGTAAGTAATATACTAAGCATACTTTGGGTATCATCAAAATTACTTGAAGATGTTTTCTCTAACAACACTGACATTTGTAAATGCGGCAACTTTATTTCTTGTTTATATGTATATATATATATATATATATATATATCTATTAAACGGGGCAACTTTATTTCAAAAGGTCAGTACTATTGACTATACCATGCTGCAAGTCGGTTACCCCATCCCCACCTAGCTATACATGTGGTTGCTTAACCGTTGCCCATGACTCTTTCCAAAAATCTTCCAAGCTCCAAAAATTCAACTTCCCTCATACCTTCCTTATATGTTGCAGGGTTGCCCCCGTCTCCTGGCTCGTTGGTGAATAGTAAAAGAGGAACCACTGTGCACCTGTTGATATAGGCATGCATTTCGACGAACCTAAGAGTGACATGCCTCGTCAGAGGCCCTATATCAACAACTCTATTGATCCAAATAAACATCGTATCCGGGAAACCTATGTCTATGGGTTTGTCCTCTTCCCATGTGAAGTCAACTTGTACTCCATAATGGATCATAAGGGAGGCAAGTGGGAGCAACATTATATAAATCCAAAAAGATAAAGTTAACAACTAGTGAATCTAAATCAAGCAAGCAGAAGGTCCACTGGTCTATACTATATAAATTGATCATTGTATAGACAAGAAAAGTCTCGATATAAGTTTTAGTAAATCACTTTCACATCAACTTACTTGAGAACCTTTTAAAAATGCCTAACAGATTAATAAAGGCAGTAACTCTTCCTAACATATAACCAATAGTTCAATTTAGAGGTGCTAAACTTATATTCAATATAAATTCATGCTATCATCATCATTCGGGGAACCTCGTTATCTCTTGGGCATCTCGCACTCATTCGGCAATGCAAGGACATTTGTGGGACTCATGTTACAACCCCAGGTATCTAGAGGAAGCTAGTTACCCTTCCAGGCATTCATATTACAAGCTAGGAAATTGTTGTCACAAGGACCAACGGCATTCTTAGTCACACATCCACGTCATGATGCAGTAATTTCATAATTCATTTGTTTTTTTAAAAAAGAACGTTAACGTTACTTCTATCCAAGGAGTCAAGCATGAATCTAATGAATCCTCAATCATTTTTATCGTCCTAAACTAACATGAACTCATCCGTGTCGTTGTTAGATGAATTGTCAGAAGAATCCCATATCCTAGACCCTAACTAGCCTTATAAGGCGTTCCGCTCGCCTTTAGAAGGCAATTGTTGTCTAGGCAAATGGGTTTCAAAAATTATGAAACTTTAATATAAGGTAGACAATATCTAGAGGGACATTTTTGAAGGACTCAAAGTCTGATTCAACTTATATAGTTCTAAATATTTTTTTTGTAAATTGGGGCTAAAATAGTAAAAATTTCCAGAACGAAATAGAGAAGAAAATACATATTGCGTAGAATAAATGAGACCAAAAAATCATGAAAATTTAATATGTTGTGGCTTGGGACGAACTCTACAACTTTCATGGAGGACGCATACTAGAATTCTTGACTAAAAAATATGTAGAAAATGGAAAGTTGGAAGAGGTTGGTTTAGTGACCTCAAAAACATATTTTGAACCCTATAGTTTTTCAAATATATTTTTGTTGTACGAAGTCAAAAAACTCTAAAATTAAAGTACGTCATAGAGGAGCCAATAATGGATGATTTTGTGAAGAATACCCCGTGAAATTTGCATCACATAAGTTGGTACAAAATGAACAAAATTCGAGGTCGGGCTAGAATCCGAATCTATGTTCAACCCAGTCACTACTTTCACTCAAAGTTTTAGCCATTCCAATCCTCACATGTTCTAAATATCAATTGTCCACATCTTACGACCCAGCCACAAGCTTGACTACTTCGAACTCGACAATGTATCTAGTTAATGTACTCGAAACTTCTGATTAAATGAAAATCTAAACAATGTCCATGAATTTCTAGGAAATTATCCTTGTCAAACAACAGTTGATCGACATAGGATAGAATGAAGGATATCTACTTGCCTTGGATCCTTGTGGATGGCAGTTGTGACTTGGCGCGACGAAGGTAAGGCCGACGACGGCAACGGTTGAGCTGAGATATGCCCGACGACTCACTCGGACGACTAAGCTCCCTTTATCTTTGGTGGATGAGGGTCATTGGTTTAGGGGATTGGTAGTGGACTAATTTGAAAAAGGTAGAGGCGGACAGAGATGGGGGAGGATGCGAGAGTTTTGGGCGGTGATGGCAGGAGGAAAGCATCGTGTCTCCCTCTCTCCTCTTTGTTCATTTCTTTTATCACCAACATTGTCTTCACCTTTGGGTAGTAATTTGCTTACTCATCAGTCCCACTTGCTATGTTGTCGCTAGCTTGAAGAAACAAATGGAATGGGTGCATGTTGGTGTCATTCGTGGCTGACTTGGCAAGAGAGAATTGCATGTCAACTGGGGGAGGGATACCGCAGTGGGGAGGTAGGTGGCACTGATTTGGCAATGCCATGGTGTGACGACGGGGCAGCAGTGCTAAGTTGGTGAAACCAGACGATGGTGGTGGTGAGTGAAAGGGCTAGTGCAAACACCTAGAGGGGGGTGAATAGGTATAAATAAAAATTTAACAAGACATAGTAGAAATAAATTGCCTTTAGAAGCTAATAGACTAAGGACGTAATCAATTCCAAACGACTATATAAATCTACAAATAAAAGTAAGGAGTTCAAGGAAAGAGAATTAGAACATAAGGTTTATAGTGGTTCGGCTTAGACCAAGCCTACGTCTACTTTCCCGCGCTGACAGCTTATTGACCGGATTCCACTATGAATCAAAAGAGATTTTACAGTAGTGTGATCTCGACTTCACAATAGAAAGACTCTACTGGTCTCTCACTAAGTCTCACAAGAGTTTCTCTCTTTTGTTTACAACTTGGGCTTAATGAATGAAATAGAAAAAAACTAGAAAGATTCAAACTTTGAAATTTTGCTTCCATGCACATTCGAACAACTAACAAGTCCTCATTATATACTCTTTCATGCCTTCACGACCGTTGGCATTTTCCAAAGGAATTCTTCCAATCTATCCGTTGGATAGAATCAATAAAGGTGATCTCTTGTCGTTAATGATATGTGATGAAAGCCCGTCAATCCTGTCCGCCCATACAATTAGGATCTTTGGTTTCCATAAGTAGAACCTTCCAAGTTTGCTTCGCCTTTCAAAAGATTTGATTATCATAATTAATTCCAATAAAGATAATCAATCAAGTAGATGCTATATCCAGCCATAAAGTCATCCATGAACCATATGAATCGAATCCTTAAAGATAATTCCGCATCCGGATAAGTCTTCATTCTTCGGTTTGGAAATTGTCAGTGAGGGCAGACTTTGAAACTAAAGTTTGGTGGTCTTTAGACTTTGGTGCTAGAATATGGAGTTCTTCAAACTATGACACTTGAGTTTGGAGTCTTCAAACTAGACTATGGAAATGTTTTGTCAACTTCAAAACATCAAAGAATTTTTTTTGACAATCTCCCCCTTTTTGATGGTGACAAAACTTTCCTGCAAATTTGAAAATTTTTGACCTGCAAAACATCACTTAAGCAATAAAAATAAATTGATTTGGACCTGGATAGCATTGATTTTGCAACCACAGATTACATGTTAGTTCTATACATAATAAAACAAATAACTATCCAGCCAAAACTAAGTTGCTGCAAGCGTTAAAAGGGTTCCAAAACAACAATCCAAAATATGTTCAACGTCAAAGTTAATCCAAAGTCCAAAAATCCAAGCAAGTCTAAACCAATACCAAGTTAAAGTACCAATCATAAAAAAGATAAAATATGCACATATTCTCCCCATTTTTGTCAACAGAAAAAAATGGAGAAAAACTTTAAAAAGAGTTGGGTAAAAATCATGGCTTTTTGGGGATACGAACGATCTAGAAATCCCCCATAGACTTGACAGTCTCCTCTAGCTTCCTCAAAGTCTCCTTCAGCTGCTCAATATCCTCACCCTTTGCAATTTCTTGCACTTGAAGCTTCAGGGCTTGTATCTATCCATGTAGAGAGTCTGAAGCGGACTGGAAAGCTATTTTGAGATACTTGGTCTCACACTCCATTCCATATTGTTGAGCCTTCAAACCAAAAGGATTTCCAGCAGCCTTTGAAAGTCTATTGTTGGTTCTATTGTAGCATTAGGTCTAGCCAAATCAATTCCAAGAGTCTTGAGATGCGAGGGAACATTAGCCATTCGATTACCAAGACTTGGAGTGGATGCCTCAATATCTGCTTCAGGGTATTGAGAGGCATAGACATCTTCTGGGTCTGCTGGAGATCTACTAACATCACTAGTAAAAACAGGTGAAGAAGTACATATTTTATTAGCAGCTCCCCCTGTTTCTGTGCCTTCAGGTGGAGAAAAGAATTCCTCATCCTGTTCTTGCTTTGCTTCAGCACCCAAGTAATGTTTTTTTCGTTCTTCTCTTGTAGTTCCACTCCTTGTCTTTTCCGAGTCTTCTGACAATGATACAGTAAATGTTGGCTCAAAAGAGTCATCTTGATCCTCGTCTTCCTCTTCTCCTCTTTCTCTTTCTTTTTCCTCTATTCTTCTTTCTTTTATTTCTTCACCTCTCTACTCTGTCTCTTCTCTTTCTCAGATTTCCCTATCCTCTGTCTCCTTAAAGCTAACAAAACTTCATAAATTTCTTAAGGCAAAGGCGGAGAGTCTAATGTCATCCTCATCTTCATCTTCATCTTCATCCTGCAAGATAAGGTTTCTCCTCTTCTTGGTTGGTGTGCTCATGGGCTCCTTACCTTTCCTCTTCTTTGTTGCAGTCTTGTTTTGCCTTGATAGGGGACTTCTCCTTCATTCACTCCAATTCCTTATTTAGCTCCTTTAATCGCATCTTTGAAACCATTTTCAGTCCAATCACCATTGGAGCTATGGTTCTAACACATAAAGGAGCGGAAACTGAATTTTGAAGTGTCTAAAGAGTTGAGTGACAAGCGTAGAGTACGGTAGTTGCCCCTTGTCCTTCACAATTGTCCTATACATGTGCATTAGGATAGTGTGAGGCAGTGAAAACTTAAAGGTAATGTTGATTGCATACATCAACTTTGCTTTAGAGTGAGAGACATCAGTCTTTGAAGTGGATTTGGGTTTGATGCAATTTATCACAATCTTGTAAGTAAGATATTGGAGGCAATCATTCTAGAGTAAGAAATCCTACCCTCAGCAAGTCTGTCCCAAAAAGAGCCAAGGTTGCATGACCAACAGACACACTAATTGGTTGGAAACTCCCTCTTCCCACACCAATCACATCCGCCAAAGTGTCCACATCAACCACAAATTCTTTGTCCCTAACCGTAAAACAAAATATATTCACATCTAGAAAAGACAAATTTGAATAGAAATAAGCAATTAATTCAAGGTAGGCTACAGTGGTTTCTAAGCAAAAGCATTCAAGTTGAAGGAGTGCAAACTTCTCCCTTAGTTTTACTTTCAAAGAATCAAGAAAATCAAAATCCACACTTCTAGGGTTCATAACCCCTCTCTTCAGCAGTTTTGAATAAGTTTTCTTATGGTCCTTGGAATGGAATAAATTCCTTCTATCTCCACGAATATCTGCAGCAATGCCCATCCTAGGCTAAAAATGCTCATACATCCTCTCATCATCATCTTTTTCTTCTGGTTGATTAAAACCACCAAAACGTGGATCACTTGGAAAGTTGGCAAAAGTCCTGTCTACCAAACCTTCAGGCGCAATGCCTAGCTTTTCCATATGTCATAAAGACAAGGTTTCATTTTTATAACCTCTTTCTCGCAGAAATTCATCAATGAGAGTCATTGAACTACCACCATGTTTCAAGTTACTATAGAGCCTAAAGAGAAATTGGGGTTTCTGCGATCTTACAGGTTCAACATCTTCAATGATCTCTTCTTCTGCTTGTTGCTGTGAAGGATCTTGAGTCGCTTGCTATGAGGAGTGACGTTGTTGAGAATGTTGTTGTTATTGTTGCTACTAAGGGAAATCTTCTTATTGAGTTAAATCAAAATGGGTAGGACCCTCTGGCATGTGCTGTGATCCCCTACTCACAATTCTAGAAGATTTCCTCTAGAAAGACATTGTCATAGTCTTGGAGGATTTCTTGAACTCGCTCATTGAAAAAGGTGAAAGTTTTTTGGATCAAACTCGAAAGAAAATGAGAGAAAGTAGGATTTTATATTCTAGGGTTTGTGTGAGCGTAAATAAAGAAGAAGAACTTCAATGGTATATAAAGTAAATGAAATAAGATATACGAAACGTCACAAAGAAAAAAATAAAAACTGCCTTTTTCAAAAATGAAAAACTACCAAAATTCAAAACTTCCTTTTCGAAAAGATAATTTCAAAAAAAATAAAATAAATGGGCAAGTAGCGATTAAAAATTAACGTACCTTTTCGAAGTTTTATCTAAAAACAAACTCATATCCATTTGGAAAATATTAACTTACAGCCGTAACTTATGGATATTCTGAGTTTGAACACCTTCAGACTTTAACCGGTAGAAGATATGATGTTCAGTCTTGAGCGAATAGACTCAAATAGGCTTTTCTCCAGTGGTTTTGTAAATATGTCTGCCAATTGATTCTTCGAGTCAATGAACTGGATCATATTCTCCATTTTGAACATGGTCTCTAATAAAGTGGTGTCGGATCTCTATATGTTTTGCTCTTGAATGAAGAATTGAATTCTTTGTGAGAATAATGGCATTGGTGTTGTCACATTTGATCTTGGTGCATGATTCTTCAATACCAAAGTTTCTTAGCTGTTGTCTTATCCACAAGATTTGAGAACAACAACTCCCAAGAGCCACATATTCTGCTTTAGCTGTTGAAAGAGTTACGGTACTTTGTTTTCTTGAAAACCAAGATACCAGCTTGTTGCCCAATAGTTGACATGTACCAGAAGTACTCTTTCTATCAACTTTGCACCTGCTAAATCTACATTTGAATATCCAAGGAGAGTAAAGTCTCCTTCTTTGGAATACCACAAACCTAGCTTTGGAGTAGTTGCAATGTATTTGATAATACGCTTTGCAGCACTTAAGTGAAATTCTTTGGGATTTGATTGGAATCTAGCACAGATATAAATACTAAACAAAATGTCAGGTCTAGATGTAGTACGGTAAAGAAGCGAACCAATAATACTCTTGTATAGAATCTGGTCTACATTTTTTCCTTCTTCATCTTTATCCAACTTTGAAGAGCTTGACATAGGTGTCTCTGTCTTTTTGCAATTCTCTAATCCAAACTTCTTGATGAGATCTTTTGCATACTTCTCTTGGTGAATGAAAATACCTTCCTTTGATTGTTTAACTTGTAAACCCAGAAAGAAAGTCAACTCACCCATCATACTCATCTCAAATTCATCCTGCATACATCTAGAAAACTTCTTGCATAGATTTTTATTAGGTGATCCAAAGATAATATCATCAACATAAATTTAAACAAGTAGAAAATCTTTACCTTCTCTTTTAATGAACAAAGTAGTATCTATCTTTCCTTTAACAAAATAATTTTGAATTAGGAATTTACTTAACCTTTCATATCAGGCTCGAGGTGCTTGCTTCAATCCATATAAGGCATTTTTCAGTCTGTAGACTGAGTCTAGCTTTCTCGGATTTTCAAAATCAGGTGGTTGTTCCACATAGACTTCTTCTTGGATGAATCCATTTAGGAATGCACTTTTTACATCCATTTGGAATAACCTGAAATTTTTAAAGCAAGTAATAATCTAATTGCTTCTAAACTCGCTACTAGTGCATAGGTCTTTTCATAGTCCATCCCTTCTTCTTGCGTATATCCTTTGGCCACGAGCTGTGGCACCCCCGACTCGCTTGAGGTCGCCACAGGTGATCTCTCTTAATTACTCGATCTCTTCGTAGACCGATACCCTTTGACTAGGGATTTTTATTTTTTTTAAAAGGTCCTAGCGCAACTTATTAGCGGAAGCATAAACAAGTCTCACTATCTCTCCCTCCAATAACCATAATGCAATACACACCAACTACGCACCATAAGAAAAGATAATGCCGATTCACTCTTATTTATATTTTCATGATGGACATTGAGGTCGATACAACAAAAAGCCAAGATTTTAACTATACTCGGCTACCATCCCAAAAGGACTCGATTCTACATCGATCATGTACCACCCTCCATCTACGAGCGTCAGCTATCTGCAAAAAGTGTCAGCTCTCATCAGCTATATGCGCCATCATACCCAATCCGGTGCATCGGGTGGTGGCAGCGGTAACATCCCTAACATAACTCCATGGTGTCGGACATGGACAGATATAAACTCCTAGATGACCGAGCCATCAGCTCGACCCACGTCGTACATCACCAACACTCGGACTCGAACGAAAACTAAACCAGGAGCACCGACACAAACATGCTCAGTACACTCCACATCCACATCAGTAGGTATGCTATAATAAGTACCGCGTGCAATCGGCAGCAAAGGCATCTTTCTAATATGAAATGTTAATCCCCAAAAGGGGTGAGTACAACCACTCAGCAGGTAAAAGATCCATTAAACTACTCAATGTATCAAACGGAACAATCATGACATTATAGTAGAGTACATATAGTTCATACATGTTAAGCATGTCTTACCTTTCAGCCATGCACATTTCATCAAAATAGCCATGTATATAAGTCACCATGTCATGTGCATATACCACCATGCACTTGTACGTGTAACATCATTCTGCCATGCATACATGTCACCATACTATATGCACATACCACCATGCACTTATACATACTATATCATACAGCCATGCATACATGTCACCATACCATGCATGATTCAATTTCAGTTTTTTATATTTCAATTGGGTCACCACATTTTTCTTTCCCGGGACCAGTAATTGCATCCCACATTTTATCGCTCGCACCCAACCTGGCATCGTGAGGAACCTCCGGCACACACCTCCGGGCATCTCGAAACTCCCGAGGACATCCGGCACACACCTTTGGGCATTCGGCACTCACCTCCAGGCATCCCGACACTCCCGGGGCATCGTCGACTCACACCTCCGACGGTATCCTCATTTATTATAATTCATATCCACAATTGTGTCTCAAAATCAGCATGGCACATGATGTGATGGCAACAAGGTCTATTTCAACTTTTGACATTATGTACCATGCTATATGATACCATATATGCAACACAATACATCACATCACATGAAACCAATTATTTTATTTTTCTGAAAATATATGAATGTTCAGATGAAGCATCATACACAATTCCGAAAATACTTTCAATTTAATGCCTAAACGGACTCCAAAAATTATGAAATTTTGATAGATTATAAACAACACCTAAAGGTAGTTATCTCATAAATACATTATGCCAACAGAACTCTACAAGATTGGGTACGGTCCATGCATCGCAGATTTCGTAATTCAAACAATTCTGTTTGCACAGTTTCGGAAAACATTTTGATTAAATACCCAAATGAACTTCAAAATTTATGAAATTCGAATATGTGAGAGACAAGACCATAAGGTAGATACTTCATGAAGATATCGAGTCAAATTCGTCCTAGATAATCAAATATGGACGGTTAAAATCTCTGTTCCTAGTACCATAATTCCAGATCTAACCATCTCCAAAGGACCGCGATTTCTCCTACCTATTCTTGTTTTTTTTTCTCTAAATTTTTTATATGTTAAACCTCAGGATGTCCTTTACATCTTTGGTTAAGAAATCGAAGTGAAATTTCAACAAAAAGAATGCCTTATGGTCCATGCATTCATCAAGGGTGGGTACCAAAATCTCCAGATCTAGTCTTTCCAAAGAATAACGATTTCTCCCACTTATACTTGTTTTTTTTGTCCCAAATTTGAGTATGTTATACTCCAAGAAGTCCTTTACAACTTTCATTTAGAGGTCAAAGCCAAAATTCAACTAGAACATCACATGCAAGTCACTAGAACATCCAAGGTCGAGCTGTTTTTCTCAAGAACAGTACACTAGACTAGAGCACCACTCTTATAACTTCAATTTTTCACATTCTATACATCCGAAATTATTACCATTCAATCACACACACTAAGCACAGCATGCAAGAGTAGATCAAGGGATCCTAGTTGCCTCCAAACTGAGCAAACGGCAGCGGGACACGGCGGCGACGGACGGTGGTGAACTATCCTTCTCCTTCCTCTCGCACGCACGGCCTCCTTCCTTCTTCCTTTCTTCCTTTCTCTCTTCCTCTCTTTCTCTCCTTCTCTCTACCGTGCGGCACTCTCTCTCTCTCTCTCGGTTCCCTTTGCTTAATCCGCCCACTTTTCCGCTCTAATTTTCCTTCCCTCCATCATTAGCCATCATTAGTTTTGCATGGCTTGACACTTGGCTAACTTCAAGGGACAAATGGGGAGGCATGCAAACCAGTCTCTCTCCCCCCCCCTTCTTCGTGCGATCGACGGCCCCTCAAGGGCTCTATGGGCCGGCCATTTTGGCCCATCTTAGGCCCAACACTCTTGGGCCTAAGACCCAAGCTTAAATGACCCAGGATTAACCCCTTTTAAAAACCAGCTTAATCCCTATTTATACAAAGTACTAAATTACAAATTTAAATGGCTATAATATTTTGTAACATAGATTAATAAAGTCCATCTTATAAAGTTCATGTCCAAAAACATAATTTCCTCATCAAATAAATCTGGATCTCACATGGGCATGGAACATGTTTCCAACAAAAATATTCACCCATTAGGTGCTCGGCCATTAATTCTATTACACTTCTTTGGTCTAAAGATCATAACATAGGTCAATGATGCATCCATCGCCCTTCCAAAGGTTGTAAGGCATCTAGAGGTTGCCACGGAGTTTTAGGATGCCACACGAGCCTTGCTTTATTTCCAACAACTTTTCCCTTCTTGCCCATCTTGTTCCTGAAAACCCATTTAGTTCCAATAATGGACTTACCTTTAGGTTTAGGAATTAGTTCCCAAATATCATTGATGCTAAACTGTCTGAGTTCTTCTTGCATAGCTTCAATCTAGCTTTCATCAGCCAAGGCTTCTTCTATACTTTTGGGTTCAATCTTAGAAATGAGTGCTAAAGCACTGGTGTGAATTCCTTCATCAATGTTCCCAATGATGAGTTCTTTTGGATGAATTGACTTATGATTCCAGTTGCTAGGTGGTTTATAAGTCTCCTGATCCTCTGCTTCAGTTGAGTTTTCTGGTTCTTTTTATTGTTGATCTTCAGAAATTTGAACCACTTCGCGGGAATTAGACTTTGTAACCTCTAGAGCAGGTTTGGATTCTTCAAGTTGAGTCTGGTTAACTTGATTTTGCATAGATTCTTGAAACTTGACGTTCATAGATTCTTCTACGGACGAGTCTTTTGTTGAATACTCTGTAAGCTTTGCTTGAGGTTGAGTAGCCAAGAAAAATTCCTTTTGATTTTTCTTCAAACTTACCAGTTCGATTATTTGCATTTTTCAAAACAAAACACTTACATCCAAACACATGAAAATGGAAAACATTTGGCTTTTTCCCTTTAAACACTTCATAAGGAGTTTTCTTTAAAATATGCCTCAAGAATACTCAGTTAATAATATAGCAAGTTGTAGAAATTGCTTCAGCCCAAAAACAAGAAGAAATATTACTTTCAATTAAGAGAGTTCTTGCCATCTCCTGCAAGGATATATTCTTTCTTTCCACAACCCCATTTTGTTATGGAGTATAAGGAGAAGAGAAAACATGCTGGAAACCAGATTCATCACAAAAATTTGCAAAGTCTTGATTTTCAAACTCACCTCCATGGTCTGTTCGTATGCTTGAAATAGCATATCCTTTTTCATTCCGAACCTTCTTAGCAAATTTAGAAAAGTAAGAGAATGCTTCAGACTTACTTGCCAGGAAATATACCCAAGTGAAGTGAGAGTAATCATCCACGATAACTAGGTAGTATCTCTTTCCACCAATGCTTTGAGTTTTGGTTGGTCCAAAGAGGTCCATATGTAGAAGCTGCAATATTCGATTAGTAGAAACTTGATTTATAGGTTTATAAGAACTTCTAACTAGTTTTCCAAAAACACATGACATGCATAATTCAGACTTTTGATAAACCAAGTTGGGAAGACCACGAACAAGCTTCTTGGAGGAGATCTTGGCAATCTGCTTCATGTTAACATGACCAAGTTTTCGATACCAAAGATTTGCTTCATCTTGAATGGAAATTAGACACTGAGAGCTTTCTGGTTTTATATCCATAAGGTAAATATTTCCATATCTCCGTCTAGTAAAAGATTGAGATAAATCTTTACTAGTTCCCGAGGAAATGCCTTCTTGAAATTTAATATTGAATCATGTATCGCACAGTTGACTTATGCTGAGTAGAATGTAATGCAATCCTTCCACTAAGGAGACATTGTTGATTGTGAGACTTCCAATTTTTATAGTTCCACATCCAACAACTATTCCTTTGCTGTTTCCACCAAAAGAAACTTTTCCACCATTTATTTGCACAAGCTTTACAAAGCAACTTGAATCTCCTGTCATGTGTCTCGAACAACCACTATCCAAATGCCATTTGATCTTAAAAAGAACTCAAGCTTTCTTTGGTACCCACATTTTCTTGGGTCCAGGGGAGTTACTACTAAATACAATCTCTGCCCAGTCCTTCTTAACAGTCTCCAAACCTTAAGACATTATTTCTCAAAATGTTCTAAGCCGTTACACTTTGAACATTTGAGAGCACTTCGGCCAACAGGTTTTACAAAAGCTTTTTGAAAATGATTTTTATAAAATGTTTTTGTAGGTCTTTGTTTGGTTCTTTCCTTCACTTTTGGAAAATCAATTAAAGGAATGGTTTCTGGTGTCATTCCCGAACCAGATTTGTTGAAATAAGGTCTTTGTACTGAGAGAATCTTTTCCAACTTCTCAGATCCTTTAGAAAACATTTTTGTCATATTTGAAATGTTCTCTTTTAAAAATTTATTTTCCTTCGAAAGAGAATCTGCATTTTCCTTCAAATCAACAAAACTTTTGTCTAGATTTTCAAACTTTTCCTTCCAAGAAATTTCCTATTGCTTCAGTTTAGAATTCTCAATTTTCAGCTCAGAAATCCTTTTAAGAGATGTTTTGAGACTAAGACAGAGTTCATCTATATACTTTGAGACTTTTGCAAGAATCATTAAATTACTAACCTCAACTTCCTCATCTGAGTCTGACTCTGAATCTGTTTCAGAGTCTGAGTCTGATTCTGAATTTGCTATTAGACATATGTTGGCATATTCATCATCGCTTTCTTCGCATTCAGTATCGCTCCATGTCTCTGCTTTGAGAGCCTTTTTGAATTTCTCTGTTTTTCCTTTCTTTTTCTTCAACAGAGGGCAGTTGGGTCTGATGTGCCCATTTTTCTCGCATTCAAAGCAAATTACATCTTTGTGTGGCACCCCCGTCACGGCCCCCAATCTGTTAGGGTCGCCACGCTTAGCTTTCCTTTCACTTGTCCTTATAACATGTCACTCTGATACCATAGAGTTGTAGTGGGTTCATAAGTCCTGGGGGTTTATATCAGTTAAATTGGTCCTAGTGCAGTTCATATAGCGAAAGCATATTCGACATCTCCCTAACCCAAATTCAAACTAAATAATACAATGCAATACACACCAACTACACATTTCATATATATATAAGTTAGTGCCGAACCACTTTTATTTGCATACTTTGATCGGACATCAAGAGTCGGTACATCAAAAGGCCAAGGCTTTACTAAGCTCGGATATAACCAAAAGTACTCGACCCCACAGCAGTCATGTACATCGATCCATCACCAGTGTCGGCTATCCAAAAAGTGTCGTCCGCTACCCATCACACGCACCATCACACCCAGCCCGGTCCATCGACTGGCGGCGGCGGCAGCATCCCCATCATGGTCCCGTCACGACGAACACGCGCGGACAGGAACTCCTAGACTATGGGGCCATCAGGTAGACCCACATCATACATAACTAAAACTTGAACATGGATGAATACCAATCCATGGACACCAATACAGGAATGCTCCGAACACTCAACCTCGACGTCGGATAGTAAACCATAAAAAGTACCACGTGTGACCGGTAACAGAGGCATCTATTAATTTGAAATGTTATTCCCCAAAAGGGGTGAGTACAACCACTCAGCAGTAAAAGATTTATCAAGCTATATCAAGCATTACTATTAAAATTCAGATTCAAGTATGGTAGACAAAAACAAGAAATAATGAATAGGTAAGTATCAGAATCATGAAATCCTTCCATGAGATGACAACATATCCAAGATAGACAAATTTCGATCATAGGGCCAAATTGAAATATCACGTTCTATTCCATGCCCTACACTCAGTCTCATATCCAAAACCCACACCCTTTTATAGTAGAATCATTTATTTTATCATTCAAAAATGGTTTCATCCCCAGAGGACCAGTGTTTCCATACAAATCGAGAGTAAAAACCTCGGAATTTCTTGCTATAGTTTCTGTAAAATTTCCAGATTTAGCATTTCCATATAAAAATCATTTCGTCGACCAAATCTTGTCCATTTATGCTACATTTTTAATATGTTACTCTTACAGATGTGCTCTCCATCTTTCATTAAGGACTCGAAGTCAAATTTTGGCTAGAAAATTCCAGAAAAATCGAGAAATCACTGGTGATCATGCTGTTCTTGCGAAAACAGTTTACTAGTCTAAAGAGAACTATTTCTATACTTTGAGTTTCGGTATCCAACGTCCACAGCCAAGATTTACAAGCACATTACACCACAATACAGCCTCTTTACTTCTCAAAAATCCTTGAGTTCTCATTTCAATTTAAAAGCGAAATCCACCAAAACTTGCTCTATTTTTGCTCCATTACCTTGGCCAGCTTCATCTCCTTCATCACAAACAACATGCAGCTCCAAATTTCACATTTCCTCACATCTACCCACTCTTCACTAGATAAAACAGCAAGCAAAACATAGATTGAAGAACTTCTACTTGCCTCAAGTTCAAATCAACCGCAACAAGCAAATCGGCGACTTGGGGCTCCGGACACGGCTTGATCGATGGCGGAACTAGGCGGCGTCGACAGCGGCAGTTGGGACACGGCAAAAGATGGCCTTCCTCTTCCCCCTCACGGCCCACACTCGCCGCTCTCTCTCTCTCGCTCACTCGCTCGAACTCTCCCTCTCTTGGTTTCTCTCTCTCTCTCTCTCTCTCTCTCTCACTCTCTCGAGCAATCCGCCTCCCCCTCTCCCTTTTGATTGCTGCATGGCTAGCAATCATCATCTTTTGCATGCAAGAGACACTTGGCTCCAAGAGGAGGACAAGTGGCTTCAACAAGGAGACAAGTGGAGGAGGTGGCGTGGCCTCCATCCGGTTCTCCTCCATGGGCCGACAGTTTGGGCCTCTTGGCCTGCTTTGGGCCCGAAAATTTTGGGCCAAGTTGTCCCATGTCCAATTTAAATAGCCCATAGAAAATATCAATAATAAGCCCATAATTCCTACACCGCTTTAGGGCATTTGATTCTCTCTGTTTTTTTTTTTATATATATATAGGAATCAATATTATATTCCCATAACAAATTTCACATAGGGGATTTGGTCCAAGAGATAAAATATTGTGGCCGATGATATAATTGTCCCTATGGCCATTCAAAGACAAATCTCCTTTCCTTAAAATTAATATTTCAGGTTGTCGAAATTCTCGTATGCCACAATTCTCCCCTCCTTAGAGAATTTCGTCCTCGAAATTAAAAATTACTCATGTCTCTTTAAACAAGTGAGGGTACCTTTCCCTCATCTCATTTTCACTTTCCTATGTGGCTTCCTCCACATTATGATGTCACCATAATATCTTAACCAATGGTATTTTCTTGGTTCTAAGAATCTGCTCCTTTCGATCCAGTACTTGCATAGGCTCCTCAATGTATCTCATTTCCTCATTCACTTTGATGGCTTCATGATCGAGTATGTGATCAGGATCCGGTTGATATCTCCTTAGCATCAACACATGGAACACATCATGTAAATTTCCCAATTTAGGAGGCAGCGCCAAATGATAAGCTACATCTCCTATTCTTTTGAGTATCTCAAAAAGTCCAACAAATCTAGGGCTCAACTTACCTTTCATTCCAAACTGTGATATTCCTTTCATAGGAGATACTTTAAGGAATACATGATCCCCCACATTAAAGTCTAAAGGTCTTCTACGCTTATCTGTGTAGTCTTTCTGCCTACTCTGGGCTGTTTTAAGTCTTTTCCTGATAATTTCAACAGCCTCAATAGTAATTTGCACCAATTCAGGTCCTGTCAATCTCCTTTCACCTACTTCATTCCAACAAACAGGGGTTCTGCACCTTCTTCCATATAGTGCTTCATACGGAGCCATGCCTATACTTTTTTGAAAACTATTGTTATAGGTGAACTCTATCAAGTGCAACTTTTCATCCCAACTTCCCTTAAAGTCAATAATACATGCTCTCAGCATATCTTCCAGAGTCTGGATCACTCTTTCTGTTTGTCCATCTGTTTGAGGGTGAAAAGCAGTACTAAATTGAAGCTTTGTCCCTAAGGCACTTTGGAGACTTCACCAAAAAATTGGAAGTAAACCTAGAGTCTCGATCAGATGTGATTGTTATAGGAATACCATGTAAGCGTATTACTTGGTTTACATATATCTCAGCAAGTTTATCCATCTGGTAGTCTACGCGAACAACTAGGAAATGGCTAGACTTAGTCAAGCGATCTACTATCACCCAGACAGAGTCGTGACTACTCAATGTCCTAGGTAATCCTTGCACAAAGTCCATCGTCACGTGCTCCCATTTCCATTATGGTATATCCAATGGTCTAAATAGTCCTACGAGTTTGTGGTGTTCCGCTTTCACATGCTGGCATGTTAAACACTGAGAAACGTGTTTAGCTATATCCGTTTTCATGCCATTCCACCAAAACTGCTGGCGTAAATTCCTGTACATCTTTGTACTACCCTGATGAATACTATAATTATTCCTATGTGCTTCTGACAAAATTTCCCTTCTCACTTCTTCATTGTCGGGAACATAGAGCCGTCCTTGACATCTTACCATTCCATCATCACAGACTTGAAATTCTAGTCCTTTTCCTAAAGACATAGCATTTCGTATCTTCACAATCTCTGGATAAGATTCTTGCAGAATCTTAACTTTTTGAATAATTTCAGGTTCAATCCTTAATGCAGTAAGCATACCAGCAATGTAACACCCCGAACCCTTCGCAGGTCGTTAGCAGTGCCGATGTTACATCTTTCACCATCTCTATCTCTTGGCTAATTAAGCCTTGCCAGATTTCAGGCATTTTTTTTTTTTTTTAAACGGTCCCATGCGCGACTCATAGCGAAAGCAAAATTCACTTCATCATCTATCTCCCTTCTAACCCATGATACAAATACACACCAACTAAACACCACGATTTTATAAATGTGTTGACGCTTTGCTTACATACATACATATAGCGAGATGGGGTTTTTCCTCGGGTCGGTACAAAAGAAACGAAAAGGTAAGGACTCGCCATGTCCTTCCTAAAGTCTCAAAAAGGAACTCCGACCTCTAACATCATATGAGCACAAAAACCCTCCCATCACGAGCGTCAACTATCTATACCAAAAAGTGATCTAGCTCCTACTCCTCGCGCGCGATCTCACACCCATCCCGATGCGTCAGGTGGTGGCGGCGGCAGCATCCCCCGCATCAATCCATCCCGTCGTATGTGCACGGACAAAAACTCTTGTATGACAGGGCCCCCAGCCAGGCCGATATCATACATGACTAAGCATCGTACTCGGATAAAAGTCAATCCGGGTACGGAGGGACAATCTATCTCAGTCATCTCCACCTCGACGTCAGATGGAATACCGTAAAACACGCCACGCGAAACAGCAGGCAGCGGCATAGTGCTAATCTGAAATGTTATCCCTAAAAGGGGTGAGTACAACCACTCAGCAGATAGGGAAATCTAATAACAACTCAGTGCACCATGCATACCATCATACAATGCAGGCATTTCTTACCTTTTCGATGACAAGCGTATTCATGCATCATCATGGCATACGTATCATCATCATGGCATCTCATATATCATTATCACATCATCATAAACCATGCATCACCATGCATATCACATCATATTATCATTGGCCATGCATCACTATGCATTTCACATCATCATTAACCATGCATCACCATGCATATCACATCATATTATCATTGGCCATGCATATCACATCATATTATCATTGGCCATGCATCACTATGCATATCACATCATCATTAACCATGCATCACCATGCATATCACATCATATTATCATTGGCCATGCATCACTATGCATATCACATCATCATTAACCATGCATCACCATGCATATCACATCATATTATCATTGGCCATGCATCACTATGCATATCACATCATCATTAACCATGCATCACCATGCATATCACATCATATTATCATTGGCCATGCATCACTATGCATATCACATCATCATTTTTCACTTTTATTCATCAATTGATCTCACATTATCTTTTCTCAATTCATCATTTTCACTATCATCATCCTCCCTTCGGGCAGAAACCTCCGACAGGGATCCCAGTATCCCAGCCATCTCATGGCCACTGGGCTTCCGGCCCCCCACATTCCGGGCATCTCGCACCTCAACTAGCATCACGAGGAACCTCCCTTCGGGCGAAAACCTCCGACAGGGGACTTCCGGTCTTTACCCTTCTAACCGGGATCTCGCACCCTACTCCTGGCATCGCGAGTCATTCCCTTCGGGCAGAAACCTCCGACAGGGACTTCCGGCCCCCCACATTCCGGGCATCCTGAAACTCCCAGGGAATCTCTGGAATTATGCCACTCGGCCACCAGACATCAATCTCCGCCACATCCTCTTACTCACATACCACTTCCACATTTTATCATTCTTTTCATCTCATTATTTCATGGCATATGATTCACACACATGCATCACAATTCATGATCATTCATGCATCAATGCCATATAGCAATGCATCATATTTCACGATCATGCATGCATCAATGTCATATAACAATGCATCATAATTCACGATCATGCATGCATCAATGTCATATAACAATGCATCATGATTCACGATCATGCATGCATCAATGTCATATAACAATGCATCATAATTCAATAGAACTCATGACCGATAAAATAATCCACTTTTATTTTATTTATTATTTTATTATTATTTTATTATATTATTATTATTTTATTATTTTAATATCATATTTATTTATTTCCATAAATAAATATTATCTTTAATATTTATGATTTTCCAAAAATCATGAAAATCAAACAATCATTTAACAACTAATTAGAATCACAATTTCACACAATTTCATGGCCAAATTTGCATTTCACATAGTTTCCCAAATTTCCACCAAATACACTCAATATTCGAATATTGGCCAGATTGCACAGTTTTCGTATTTATTCAATTAAAATACCCATATGACCTCCGAAAATTCCCAAATTTTATAGGGTGATAGCCAACACATTTTCGTACCTTTTTCATGAAGAACACTAAGCCAAATTCTTTATGGATTAATTTATACAACTCCATGAAGCTTCTGGAACCTCTACCATTTCGTCCAGAACACACATCACCGAAAAACTTAGATTTGACCCATTAAATCTCTTTCGTTTCTTCTGAAATTCGAAAATGTTATGCATCAATGTGTCCTTTACAAGTTTCATGAAGAGATCTAGGTTAAATAACCGAAGTATGATCCTCTTTTAAGTCCTTAAAGTCTCGGGTATCTCGGTTCACTTCAACAGAACCATCGTCTCCAAGATCTAGACGATTTACTAGGCTACACTCATTTGTTTCTCCTCAAATTTGAGTATGTTGTGGTTTAGGATGTTACCTACAACTTCCATGAAGACAACAAAGTGAGATTTCCAACATAAATCAACATACAACCAAGAAATCATCAAGAGGTCAGTGAAGATTTTGCAGATCTAGAACCTCCGTATAACAAGGCATTTGACCCCTCATATCACCTTATTTTTCCATGAAATTCGAGTATGTCATACCTCAAGATGTTAGCTTCAACTTTCATGAAGACACCGAAGCCAAAATCACACTCCAAACCCACATGCAAGCTCGAATAAGAAACTGTCTACCACAAACCGAACGGAAACAGCCACAATACATGAACACATGCAACCCTTGCTTGGTATTTCGCCTAAATCACCCCTAAAACCTAACATGCAAGCACCAAAAACAACATGCAAGAGAAGTCATAGACCCCCACTTGCCTTCAAGATGAACACACAGCAACACACGACGGCGTAAGGCGGCGTAGGACGGTCGGACAAGGCGGCGATCGGCGAACGGGCGGCTCCTTCCTCTCGGCTCCGCCTCCTCTCTCCCTCTCAAGCTCTCTCTCTCGCACACCTCTCCTTGGACGAAAATGGAGCAAAGGTCCGGCCACTCTCTCTCCTAACCCCTTTTATTTCCCCAAAAGCTCATGATTACCTTGCCTAAAATCCCACCAATGCATGCCCATCATCTTTGCCACTTGTAATTTCTAATTTTGAATTCCATTTGGGCTTAATGGGCTTTGGAGTTGGGCCAACCGGCCACTCCCCTTGGGCTGGTCGACAGCCACCTCTTGGGCCCAATGGGCCGACTAGCTTGGCCCTCCAAGCTTGAGGCTAATGGGCTCAAGGCCCATTCCGAAAATTAGCCCTTTTTTTTTTAAAATCCCTTCTATAATATTTTTGAATTCCAATTTCCATCTTGGCCAAAGTCTTGGAATATTTTTAATTATTGAAATTTAAATCATATGGCCAAGCATTTATAAATTAAATTTAAATTTCCACAATCACAAGCACAATTCATCAAATTAAAAGACAAATTGGCTAAAGCATAGGCCATAAAATTCTATCACCTAATTAAAGACATTTGACACACCTTAAGGCTTGGCTTTGAATTTCCGGGATGCCACAATTCTCCCCTCCTTAGAGAATTTCGTCCTCGAAATTCAAGCACTACTCGCGCCTTCTTGAAATAAATAAGGGTACTTTTCCCTCATCTGATCCTCACTTTCCCATGTGGCTTCCTCCACATCATGATGTCGCCATAACACCTTGACTAATGGGATCTTTTTAGTCCTAAGGATCTGCTCCTTCCGATCCAATATCTGCACAGGCTCTTCAATGTACCTAACTTTCTCATCCATTTTGATGGCTTCATGATCGAGTATATGACCAGGATCCGGCTGGTACTTCCTCAACATCGATACATGAAACACATCGTGCAGATTTTCTAATCTAGGAGGTAATGCTAAACGATACGCCCTATCTCCTATCTTCTCAAGAATTTCAAAAGGTCCAACAAACCTGGGGCTTAACTTACCCTTTATCCCGAATCGAGATATTCCTTTCATTGGAGATACTTTAAGGAATACATGGTCTCCTACCCCAAACTCCAAAGGTCTCCTACGCTTATCTGCGTAGCCTTTCTGTCTACTCTGAGCTGCTTTAAGCCTTTCCCTAATAATATCAACAGCTTCAGTGGTAACTTGTACCAGTTCAGGTCCTGTCAATTTCCTCTCACCTACTTCATTCCAACAAACAGGAGTCCTACATCTCCTTCCATATAATGCTTCATAAGGTGCCATGCCTATACTCTTCTGAAAGCTATTATTATAGGCAAACTCTACCAAATGCAATCTCTCGTCCCAATTTCCTTTGAAATCAATCACACAAGCTCTCAACATATCCTCCAGTACCTGAATTACTCTTTCTGATTGGCCATCTGTCTGAGGATGAAAAGCTGTACTAAACTGAAGCTTAGATCCTAACGCAGCTTGGAGACTCCTCCAAAAATTCGACGTAAACCTCGGGTCTCGATCTGAAGTAATAGTCACTGGAATACCATGTAAGCGTACCACTTGACTTACATACATGTCCGCATACTTATCCATTGGGTAGTCCATGCGAATCGCTAAGAAATGCGCCGACTTAGTCAAACGATCCACTATAACCCAAATTGAATCATGATTCCTTAATGTCCTTGGCAATCCTTGCACAAAATCCATCGTTACATGTTCCCATTTCCATTCGGGAATGTCCAATGGTCTCAAAAGTCCTGCGGGTTTTCGATGTTCCGCTTTTACCTGCTGGCACGTCAAACATTGAGATACGTGTCTAGCCGTATCTGCTTTCATACCATTCCACCAAAATTGCTCACGTAAATTTCTGTACATCTTTGTACTACCTGGGTGGATACTATAATTACTCTTATGTGCTTCCGACAGAATTTCCTTCCTCAACTCCTCATTGTCGGGAACACAAAGTCGTCCTTGACATTTCACTATCCCATCATCAGAGATCTGAAATTCCGATCTTTTCCCTAAAGACACAGCATCTTTCATTTTCAAAATCTCTGGGTCAGATTGTTGCAAAACCTTAATTCTCTGGATAATCTCTGGCTCAATCCTTAATGCACTAAGCACGCCAGTAAGACAATCCAATTCCAATTTAAATTCAGAATTTGCTACAGATTCTAACAATTTCCATTCCGCCATTCTCAAACTAGCAATCTCCATAGCTGACTTTCGACTAAGAGCATCTGCTACTCTATTCGCTTTTCCTGGATGATATTTTATTTCACAGTCATAATCCTTCAATAATTCCATCCACCTCCTTTGTCTCATGTTCAACTCCTTTTGTGAGAACAGATACTTCAAACTCTTATGATCCGTATAGATCTCAAACTTTTCCCCATACAGATAGTGTCTCCATATCTTCAAAGCAAACACTATAGCTGCTAGCTCTAAATCATGCGTCGGATAATTCAACTCATGGGGTTTCAATTGTCGGGATGCATAGGCTACAACCTTGCCATGCTGCATCAACACACATCCTAGTCCTTTGTGAGATGCATCACTATACACCGTGAAACCATCAGGTCCAGTAGGTATAGTCAGAATTGGAGCTGAAGTCAATTTCATTTTGAGCTCTTGAAAACTTCTTTCACATTCCCCATTCCACTCAAATTTCACATTCTTTCGAGTCAATTTAGTTAAAGGTCCTGCCAGTTGCGAGAATCCTTCAATGAACCTTCTATAATAACCAGCCAATCCTAAGAAACTTTGTATCTCCATAGGTGTCGTTGGTCTCGGCCAATTCACTACCATTTCAACTTTTGCTGGATCTACTGCAATTCCTTTTCCTGACACCACATGTCCTAAAAATACTATCCGGTCCAACCAAAATTCACACTTACTAAACTTAGCATACAACTTATGCTCTCGCAGGGTCTGCAAAACAATTCTCAAATGCTGTTCATGCTCTTTAGGCCCTTTTGAATACACCAGAATATCATCAATGAAGACAATCACAAACTGGTCTAAATAAGGCTGAAATATTCTATTCATCAAATCCATAAATGCAGCCGGGGCGTTAGTCAATCCAAATGGCATAACAAGGAACTCATAATGTCCATAACGAGTTCTAAATGCAGTCTTAGGAATGTCCTCCTTTTTAATTCTTAACTGATGGTATCCCGATCTCAAATCAATCTTAGAAAAGACCGAACTTCCCTGAAGTTGATCAAACAAGTCATCAATTCTAGGCAAAGGATACTTATTCTTAATGGTCACTTGATTCAACTTGCCTATAGTCAATACACAAGCGCATTGACCCATCCTTCTTCTTTACAAACAAGACCGGTGCACCCCAAGGTGAAGCACTTGGTCTAATAAATCCTTTATCAAGCAATTCCTGCAGTTGAACTTTCAACTCCTTCAATTCAACTAAGGCCATTCTATATGGAGCTTTTGATATCGGTCCCGTTCCAGGCATTAATTCAATTTCAAATTCAATCTCCCGCTCTGGCGGCAATCCAGGCAATTCCTCAGGAAATACATCTTGAAATTCATTAACCACATGAACTTCCTCAAGATTAGACTCCTCTCTAGCACAATCTCTAACTATGGCTAGGTACCCTTGACATCCTTGGTCAAGTAACTTACAAGCTTCTATTGCCGAAATAAGCGCTACAGGAAAATGGGTTTGGCCTCCTAAAAATTCACAACTAGACTGATCAGGTAAAACAAATTGAATCACTTTTCTATAACAATCCATTCTAGCCCGATACTTACGAAGCCAGTCCATTCCTATAATAACATCAAAATCATACATAGCCATTACAACCAAGTCTATTTCCATATCCTTTCCTCCCATGGATATCTTACAATTTTCACACACCAGCATAGACAATACCATATCCTTTAAAGGCGTAGAAACACAAAGAGGCGTCTCAAGAGGCATAACTTTTATCTTTTTCAAACATCTATATCTTTCAGACACAAACGAATGCGTTGCACCCGTGTCAAACAATGCATATGCCTTCTCGCCATTAATAAGAATCGTACCTGAGATAACATTCTTGGAAGCTTCCGCTTCCTCCTGGGTGATCGCATACACCCTTCCTTGTGCAGGTGGTCTCTGAGGATTTCCCTGCGGGTTTGACCTAACAGCACTCTGATATCCTTGTCGCACTGAGCCAACACTCACTTGCGACCTCTCTCGTGGGCAATTCCTCCTAAGATGTCCCACTTGTCCACAGCCAAAACATTTCTGTTGTCCAGGCTGATAGGGTGCTTTCCCTATGTTCAAACCACTCCTTGTTCCTCCAAAGTTTCCAAAATTACCCTTCTTCTTCACATTCCAGGTCTGACCTTGACCAGAATAAGGTCTCTTCCCTTTTCTCACATCACCAAAGTTCACCGGTTTCTTAAATTCCGACCTTTCCCTCAACAACTCCTGCTCCACTAACTACGCCCTTTCATAAATCTCATTATAATCTCTTATGTTCAAAGGCACCGGTTGCTTCCTAATATCAGTCCTCAGTCCTTTCAGGAATCTCTTAGCCTTCTCCTCCTGATCCTCAATCAATCTAGGAGCATATCTAGACAATTCAGAAAATCTAGCCTCATACTGATCTACGGTCAATCCCTTTTGTTCTAGCTGAACAAACTCAGTAATCTTCCTATCCTTAGCACAGTCAGAGAAATGCTTCCTATTAACGGCCCTAACAAACTCCTCCCAATTGACATCAGTACCTGGTGGAAATATTATATCCTTCGAAGCTCTCCACCAAAACTTCGCATTTCCCTCCAATTGATACTCTGCTAAAACTATTTTCTCAGCATCAGTGCAGTCCAATAGCCGGAAAATTCGTTCCATTCCATCAATCCATTGCTCGCTCTCCTCCTCGGGACTTCCCATTCCATTAAACTTAAGTGGCTTCGGCTTCAAAAAGCTGCTCCACTAGTCCCTGAGTACGGCGTTCTGCTCCGGGCTGTTGCTGCGCCTACCTCTCCATCAGATTTCCAATATTGGCTAATGCCTGCAGGATATCTTCCATTCGGGGTTCAGCCCTTGCAGCAGAGGCTTCAACCCTCGATGGATGAGCACTTCCAGCTCGCACCATAATTCTCCTGCAATTTCCAAGCATTGCCTCAGGAATAATCTGAGACTTACTGCCTCCACTCAAAGCAGTTACTACTATCACATAAGTAACATATACATGTTACTGGCAATTCAAGACAGACTACAGGGGATCTACGAGTGAATACCCATCACCCGTTATTCAATTATTTCGTTTACATCCTATGGTGTGCATTGTCATCATGTTCCTCAATTCCAAATGAGGCTCCTTATCACTCCACTTATAACCATTCGCTCTGATACCAAAAAAGAGGGCGACTGTAACACCCCGAACCCTTTGCAGGTCGTTAGCAGTGCCGATGTTACATCTTTCACCATCTGTATCTCTTGGCTAATTAAGCCTTGCCAGATTTCAGGCAATTTTTTTTTTTTTTAAACGGTCCCATGCGCGACTCATAGCGGAAGCAAAATTCACTTCATCATCTATCTCCCTTCTAACCCATGATACAAATACACACCAACTAAACACCACGATTTTATAAACAGTGTTGACGCTTTGCTTACATACATACATATAGCGAGATGGGGTTTTTCCTCGGGTCGGTACAAAAGAAACAGAAAAGGTAAGGACTCTGCCATGTCCTTCCTAAAGTCTCAAAAAGGAACTCCGACCTCTAACATCATATGAGCACAAAAACCCTCCCATCACGAGCGCCAACTATCTATACCAAAAAGTGATCTAGCTCCTACTCCTCGCACGCGATCTCACACCCATCCCGGTGCGTCAGGTGGTGGCGGCGGCAGCATCCCCCGCATCAATCCATCCCGTCGTATGTGCACGGACAAAAACTCTTGTATGACAGGGCCCCCAGCCAGGCCGATATCATACATGACAAAGCATCGTACTCGGATAAAAGTCAATCCGGGTACCGAGGGACAATCTATCTTAGTCATCTCCACCTCGACGTCAGACGGAATACCGTAAAACACGCCACGCGAAACAGCAGGCAGCGGCATAGTGCTAATCTGAAATGTTATCCCCAAAAGGGGTGAGTACAACCACTCAGCAGATAGGGAAATCTACTAACAACTCAGTGCACCAAGCATACCATCATACAATGCAGGCATTTCTTACCTTTTCGATGACAGGCGTATTCATGCATCATCATGGCATACGTATCATCATCATGGCATCTCATATATCATTATCACATCATCATAAACCATGCATCACCATGCATATCACATCATATTATCATTGGCCATGCATCACTATGCATTTCACATCATCATTAACCATGCATCACCATGCATATCACATCATATTATCATTGGCCATGCATCACTATGCATATCACATCATCATTAACCATGCATCACCATGCATATCACATCATATTATCATTGGCCATGCATCACTATGCATATCACATCATCATTAACCATGCATCACCATGCATATCACATCATATTATCATTGGCCATGCATCACTATGCATATCACATCATCATTAACCATGCATCACCATGCATATCACATCATATTATCATTGGCCATGCATCACTATGCATATCACATCATCATTTTTCACTTTTATTCATCAATTGATCTCACATTATCTTTTCTCAATTCATCATTTTCACTATCATCATCCTCCTTCGGGCGAAAACCTCCGACGGGGATCCCGTATCCCAGCCATCTCATGGCCACCGGGCTTCCGCCCCCACATTCCGGCATCTCGCACCTCAACTAGCATCACGAGGAACCTCCCTTCGGGCGAAACCTCCGACGGGGGACTTCCGGTCTTTACCCTTCTAACCGGGGATCTCGCACCCTACTCCTGGCATCGCGAGTCATTCCCTTCGGGCAGAAACCTCCGACAGGGACTTCCGGCCCCCCACATTCCGGGCATCCTGAAACTCCCAGGGAATCTCTGGAATTATGCCACTCGGCCACCGACATCAATCTCCGCCACATCCTCTTACTCACATACCACTTCCACATTTTATCATTCTTTTCATCTCATTATTTCATGGCATATGATTCACACACATGCATCACAATTCATGATCATTCATGCATCAATGCCATATAGCAATGCATCATATTTCACGATCATGCATGCATCAATGTCATATAACAATGCATCATAATTCACGATCATGCATGCATCAATGTCATATAACAATGCATCATGATTCACGATCATGCATGCATCAATGTCATATAACAATGCATCATAATTCAATAGAACTCATGACCGATAAAATAATCCACTTTTATTTTATTTATTATTTTATTATTATTTTATTATATTATTATTATTTTATTATTTTAATATCATATTTATTTATTTCCATAAATAAATATTATCTTTAATATTTATGATTTTCCAAAAATCATGAAAATCAAACAATCATTTAACAACTAATTAGAATCACAATTTCACACAATTTCATGGCCAAATTTGCATTTCACATAGTATTTCGGAATGGGCTCAAGGCCCATTCCGAAAATTAGCCCTTTTTTTTTTTAAAATCCCTTCTATAATATTTTTGAATTCCAATTTCCATCTTGGCCAAAGTCTTGGAATATTTTTAATTATTGAAATTTAAATCATATGGCCAAGCATTTATAAATTAAATTTAAATTTCCACAATCACAAGCACAATTCATCAAATTAAAAGACAAATTGGTTAAAGCATAGGCCATAAAATTCTATCACCTAATTAAAGACATTTGACACACCTTAAGGCTTGGCTTTGAATTTCCATGATGCCACAAGTAAAGTGGTCCATTTCCAACTTGAAGTCTGAATCTACTACTGACTTTAACAGATTCCATTTTATTATCCTTAGACTAGCCATGTCCATAGCCGACTTTCGATTAAGGGCATCTGCCACCGTATTTGCTTTTCCCGGATAGTACCGTATTTCACAGTCATAATCTTTTAATAATTCCAGCCACCTTCTTTGTCTCATGTTCAACTCTTTTTGCGAAAACAAGTACTTCAAGCTCTTATGATCTGTATAGATTTCAAACTTCTCTCCAATGTCTCCATATTTTCAAAGCAAATACTATAGTTGCCAATTCTAAGTCATGGGTTGGGTAATTTAACTCATAAGGTTTCAACTGCCTCGATGCGTAGGCTATGACCTTGCCATGCTGCATTAGAACACATCCCAGTCCTTTATGAGAGGCATCACTATACATTGTAAATCCATCAGGTTCAGATGGTATTGTTAGGATTGGAGCTGTAGTTAACTTCCTTTTAAGTTCCTGAAAACTTCTTTCACATTCTCCACTCCATTCAAACCTTACATTCTTTCGGGTCAATTTCGTTAAAGGGCCTGCCAATTGTGAGAATCCTTCAATAAACCTCCTATAGTAGCCAGCCAGTCCCAAGAAACTCCGTATTTCAGTTGGCGTTGTCGATCTTGGCCTATTCACTACCATCTCAACCTTTGCAGGGTCCACTGCAATTCCATTTCTTGACACCACGTGCCCTAAAAATATTATATGTTCTAGCCAGAATTCACACTTACTGAATTTGGCGTATAACTTATGATCTCTTAATGTTTGCAATGCTATCCTCAGGTATCGTTCATGTTCTTTAGGTCCTTTAGAATATATCAGGATATCATCAATGAAGACAATCACAAATTGATCCAAATAAGGCTTAAATATCCTATTCATCAAATCCATGAATGCGGCTGGAGCATTCGTTAGTCCAAAAGGCATAACTAGGAACTCATAGTGTCCATAGCGAGTCCTAATTGCAGTCTTAGGAATATCTTCTTTCTTAATCCTTAATTGATGGTATCCTGACCTCAAATCAATTTTAGAAAAGACCGAACTTCCTTGCAGTTGGTCAAATAAATCATCAATTCTAGGCAAGGGATACTCATTCTTCACAGTCACTTGGTTCAGCTGTCTATAGTCAATACATAAACGCATCGATCCGTCCTTCTTCTTCACAAATAGGACCGGCGCACCCCAAGGTGAAGCACTTGGCCTAATAAATCCCTTATCAAGCAACTCTTGTAGTTGCACCTTCAATTCCTTCAGCACCACCAAGGCCATTCTATACAAGGCTTTCGATATTAGTCCTGTTCCAGGCATTAGTTCAATTTCAAACTCAATCTCTCGGTCCGGTGGTAATCCAGGCAACTCCTCAGGAAACACATCCTAAAATTCCCTGACTATTTGAATCTCACCAATATTAGCCTCATTCTTAGTAAGATCTCTTACTACTGCTAGGTATCCTTGACATCCTTCGTCAAGTAATACACGGGTTCTATTACTGAAATAAGTGCTATATAGGGGTTTGTCTGATTTTCGTAAAATTCAAAATTAGATCCATCGGGTAAAACAAACTGGATTGTTCTCCTATAATAGTCCATCTTAGCTTGATACTTATGGAGCCAGTCCATTCCTATGATAACATCAAAGTCATACATAGCCATTACGACTAAGTCTATTTCCATATCATGTCCCCCTATAGTTATCTTACATCTTTCACGTATCAACGTAGATAATACCGCATTCTTTAGGGGTGTTGAAACACAAAGAGGCGTCTTAAGAGAGGTAGTTTCTATTTTACTCAACTATCTATATCTTTCAGACACAAAAGGATGCGTAGCGCCTGTGTCAAACAATGCATACGCCTTTTTGCCATTTATAGAAATCGTACATGAGATAACATTTTTGGAAGCTTTCGCTTCCTCTTGGGTGACCGCATACACCCTTCCTTGTGCTGGTGGCCTCTGTGGATTCCTTGATAGATTCGACCCAACAGTACATTGTTGCACTTGTTGTACCGCGTTGACACTCAGCTGTGATCTCTGTTGTGGACAATTTCTCTTAAAATGCCCCATCTGTCCAAAACCAAAACATTTTTGCGGACTATTACAAAATCCTGACCCATGCTGTCCACCACACCTCTGACAAGTATTACCTTGGCAGGGTACTTTCCCTAGAACCGGGCCACTCTTGGCTTTTCCAACATTTCCTAAATTATTCCTCTTCTTAGATTCCCAGGGCTGACCCTGTCCAGGATAAGGTCTCTTACCCCTTCGAATATCACTAAAGGTCATCTGCCTCTTAGATTCCGATTGCTCTCTCACTAACTCTTGCTCCACCAACTATTCCCTCTCATAAATCTCATTATAATCACTTATATTCAGAGGCACTAGTTGTTTCCTGATATCAGTCCTCAACCTTTTCAGGAATCTCTTAGCTTTTTCCTCTCGATCCTCAATCAGCCTAGGAGCATATCTAGACAATTTGGAAAATTTGGCCTCATACTGGTCTGCAATCAGCTCTCTTTATTCTAACTGAACAAATTTTGTGATCTTCTTATCCTTGGCACAATCAGAGAAATGCTTCCTATTGAAAGCTCTAACAAACTCATCCCAGTTTATATCAGTACCTGGTGGAAAGATCGGGTCTCTCGAAGCTCTCCACCAAAACTTTGCATTTCCCTCCAGTTGGTACTCTGCCAAAGTTATTTTCTCAACATCACTACAGTCCAACATCCGGAAAATCTGTTCCATCCCTTCAATCCAATGTTCCGCCTCCTCAGGACTTCCTATTCCACTAAACTTAGGTGGCTTCAGCTTCAGAAATTGTTCCACCAACCCTTGAGGGCGACGTTCCACTCCAGGTTGTTGTTGCGCTTGTCTTTCCATCAGATTTCCTATATTGGCCAATGCCTGCAGGATGTCTTCCATTCGAGGTTCAGCCCTTGCAGCAGAGGCTTCAGCCCTCGATGGATGAGAACTTCCAGCTCGCA
Source organism: Eucalyptus virginea (assembly GCA_014182375.1). Lineage (NCBI taxonomy): Eukaryota > Viridiplantae > Streptophyta > Magnoliopsida > Myrtales > Myrtaceae > Eucalyptus > Eucalyptus virginea. Next base: position 14,233,939 of record CM024516.1, on the reverse strand, counting down.
CCATGACTTTCCTGCAATTTCCAAGCATTTGCCTAAGGAATAATCTGTGACTGAATGTCTCCATTTAAAAGCAACTACAACTATATATAAGTAACATAAACATGTTACTGGCACCTAAGGACAACTCATAATAATTGCTAGGGATCTACGACTGATACTCATCACCCGTTGTTCAAAGTTAGTCAACTATCCCAGTTAGTATCCTATGGTGTGCATTGTCATTATATTCCTCAGTTTCCAAATGAGGCTCCTTATCACTCCACATATAACCATTGCTCTGATACCACCCGTTGTGGGACCCCCGTCACGGCCCCCGATCCGTTAGGGTCACCACAGTTAGCTTATCTTTCCCTTGTCCTAATAACATGTCACTCTGATACCATAGAGTTGTAGTGGGTTCATAAGTCTTGGGGGTTTATATCATTTAAATCGGTCCCAGCGCAGTTCATATAGCGGAAGCATATTCGACATCTCCCTAACCCAAACTCAAACTAAATAATACAATGCAATACACACCAACTACACATTATTTATATATAAGTTAGTGCCGAACCACTTTTATTTACATACTTTGATCGGACATCAAGAGTCGGTACATCAAAAGGCCAAGGCTTTACTAAGCTCGGCTATAACCAAAAGTACCCAACCCCATAGTAGTCATGTACACCGATCCATCATCCAGTGTTGGCTATCCAAAAAGTGTCGTCCGCTACCCATCACACGCACCATCACACCCAGCCCGGTCCATCGACTGGCGGCGATGGCAGCATCCCCATCATGGTCCCGTCACGACGAACATGCACAGACAGGAACTCCTAGACTACGGGGCCATCAGGTAGACCCACATCATACATAACTAAAACTCGAACATGGATGAATACCAATCCATGGACACTAATCAGGAGTGCTCCGAACACTCAACCTCTACGTCGGACGGTAAACCATAAAAAGTACCACGTGTGACCGGTAACAGAGGCATCTCTTAATCTGAAATGTTATTCCTCAAAAGGGGGGAGTACAACCACTCAATAGTAAAAGATTCATCAAGCTATATCAAGCATTACTATTAATATCCAGATTCAAGTATGGTAGAAATAAACAAGAAATAGAGAATAGGTATGTATCAGAATCATGAAATCCTTCCATGTGATGACAACATATCCAAGATAGACAAATTTCGATCATAGGGCCAAACTGAAATATCACGTTCTATTCCATGCCCTACACTCAGTCTCATATCCATAACCCACACCCTTTTATAGTAGAATCATTTATTTTATCATTCAAAAAGGGTTTCGTCCCCGAAGGACCAGTGCTTGCATCTCTCCAGCATTCGCATCCCTCCAGGCATCACGAAAGCCTCCGGCATTTAGCCACTTAGGGCCACCGGGCATCTGGAGTGAATCACGCCTCCAGGCATCTCGTACCCCACCTAGCATCATGAGGAACCTCGAGGGCCTCCCATGAAAATGGTTACCCTGGCCATCCGGAATTACGTACGGACAAGCATACTACCGGGCATCCCGAAGCTCCCGGGGAAAAACCTCCGGCATTCAGCCATTTAAGGCCACCGGGCATCCACAAGGCATCGATTCACTCGATCCTTTGGGCATCCTGACTCCCGGGGTATCGTCGACCCGAGGGTTCAACGGTAACAATTTAGCATTTTAATTTACAAAACATCTTCAAATGCTAAAACAAGACGTCTCATGGACCTTCTAACACATCTCAATATTGCACAATTATCCACAGCCAATACCATCATATCACATAACCATTCGAAACACCTTCACCTTCGGACACTTTTGCAAAAAAATTCGAGAACAGAAAAACCTGATTTTTACAATGCACAGTTCTGGCAAAATTTTTGAAATAAATACTAAATGGACTCAGAAAATTATTTAATTTTGACACGTTATCAATCAGACCTAAAGGAACAAATTTCATGAAGAACACCAAGTCAAATTTCATACAGATCGAGAGTAAAAACCTCGGTATTTCTTGCTGTAGTTTCTGTAAAATTTCCAGATTTAGCATTTCCATATAAAAATCATTTTGTCAACCAAATCTTGTCCATTTATGCTACATTTTTGATATGTTACTCTTAAAGATGTTCTCTCCATCTTTCATTCAGGACTCGAAGTCAAATTTTGGCTAGAAAATTCCAGAAAAATCGAGAAATCACCGGTGGTCATGCTGTTCTTGCGAAAACAGTTTAATAGTCTAAAGAGAACTATTCCTATACTTTGAGTTTCGGTATCCAACGTCCACAGCCAAGATTTACAAGCACATTACACCACAATACAGGCTCTTTACTTCTCAAAAATCCTTTAGTTCTCATTTCAATTTAAAAGCAAAATCCAAAACTTGCTCTATTTTTGCTCCATTACCTCGGCCAGCTTCATCTCCTTCATCACAAACAACATGCAGCTCCAAATTTCACATTTCCTCACATCTACCCACTCTTCACTAGATAAAACAGCAAGCAAAACATAGATTGAAGAACTTCTACTTGCCTCAAGTTCAAATCAACCGCAACAAGCAAATCGGCGACTTTGGTCTCCGGACACGGCTTGATCGACGGCAGAACTAGGCGGCGTCGACAGCGGCAGCTGGGACACGGCAAAACATGGCCTTCCTCTTCCCCCTCGCGGCCCGCACTCGCCCCTCTCTCTCTCTCTTGCTCACTCGCCCGAACTCTCCCTCTCTTGGTTTCACTCTCTCTCTCTCTCTCTCTCTCTCTCTCTCTCTCTCTCTCTCTCTCTCTCACTCTCTCGAGCAATCCGCCTCCCCCTCTCCATTTTGATTGCTGCATGGCTAGCAATCATCATCTTTTGCATGCAAGAGACACTTGGCTCCAAGAGGAGGACAAGTGGCTTCAACAAGGAGACAAGTGGAGGAGGTGGCGTGGTCTCCATCCGGTTCTCCTCCATGGGCCGACAGTTTGGGCCTCTTGGCCTGCTTTGGGCCCGAAAATTTTGGGCCAAGTTGTCCCATGTCCAATTTAAATAGCCCATAGAAAATATCAATAATAAGCCCATAATTCCTACACCACTTTAGGGCATTTGATTCTCTCTCTCTTTTTTTTTAAATATAAATAGGAATCAATATTATATTCCCATAACAAATTTCACATAGGGGATTTCGTCCAAGAGATAAAATATCATGGCCGATGATATAATTGTCCCTATGGCCATTCAAAGACAAATCTCCTTTCCTTAAAATTAATATTTTGGGTTGTCAAAATTCTTGGATGCCACACTTTGTTAGTCTCATTTTCCTCAGTTGAATTCTTCTGAAATCTTTGAGTGTTCTGCTTCTTCCAATTAAATTTTCTTCCTTTCCTGTTTAGCTTTCTGGACTTCCTTATCATGAGTGCCAGTTCTTCATCGTCCATGTAATCTTCTGAGTCTATTTCATCAGAATCTTCGTTAGATTTTAAAGCAATTGACTTCTTACCTTTGGGATCTTCTTCCTCATTGATTTGCTCCACTTCGTATGATTGAAGTGTGCCAACTAATTCATCTACTGAAAGAGGCACGATCCTCTGGGTTTCTCTTATTGAAGTCTTCACATGATTCCAATATTTGGAGAGTCCAGGTAGCAATTTATTGACCTTCATTGGTCCTAAGATTGGCTGTCCTTGATATGCTAGACCGTTTACAATTTCTGTGAAACGACTGAACATGTCAGTGATTGATTCTCTTGGCTTCATCTTTAACGCTTCATACTGTCCGAGTAGGATAATGATTTTCGTTTCTTTGACTCAATCAATTCTTTCATAAGTAACATGCAACCTGTCCCAGACTTCTTTTGCTATTTCACAAGATGAAATTCTATTATACTTAGTAGGAGATAAAGCATAGTATAAGGAATATATGGCTTTAGCATCAAGAGCTTGTCTCTTGGTTATTTCTGCTTGTGTCATTTTGCCAACATCTGCAACTTTCCTCTTTTTGAGGTAGATGTAGCTTTGGGAGTAATCCCTTTTTTCTATCACATCCCATTCTAGGGGATCTTTTGATCTCAGGAATGACTTCATCTTGTTTTTCCACACATTGTATTCATTCCCATCAAAGTAAGGAGGTCTGGTGTTGCTTTGGCTTTCAACCAATCCTGGAGCCAAAACACTAGCCATAGATCTTTATCTTAAGAAGTAAAAACACTTCAGTAATTTAAGCACACAAGCTCTGATACCAATTGAAAGGGCTAGTGCAAACACCTAGAGGGGGGTGAATAGGTGTAAATAAAAATTTAACAAGACTTAGTAGAAATAAATTGCCTATATAAGATAACAGACTGTAATCGTATTTCAGTTTTGAGCAATCAAGTAAAGCTACGAATAAAGTAAGGAGTTCAAGGAAGAAAATAAGAACACAAGGTTTATAGTGGTTCGGCTTAGATCAAACCTACGTCCACTCTCCCGTGCTGACAGCTTATTGACCAGATTCCACTATGAATCAAAAGAGATTTTATAGTAGTGTGATCTCAACTTCACAATAGAAAGACTCTACTGGTCTCTCACTAAGTCTCACAAGAGTTTCTCTCTTTTGTTTACAACTTGAGCTTAGTGAATGAAATAGCAAGGAACTAGAAAGATTCAGACTTTGAAATTTTGCTTCCATGCACATTCAAACAACTGACGGGTCCTCCTTATATACTCCTTCATGCCTTCATAGCCGTTGGCACTTACCAAAGGAATTCTTCCAATTTATCCATTGGACATAATCAATCAAGGAAATCTCGAGTTGTTAGATAATTGAGATGAAAGCCTGTCAATCATGTTCGCCCATACAATCAGGATCTTTGGTTTCCATAAGTAGAACCTTCCAAGTTTGCTCGCCTTTCAAATGATCTTCATATCGGAATTGTTTCCAATAAAGATAAGTAACAAATAGGTGTTGTATTCAGCCATAAGGTCATCCATAAACCATATGAATCGAATCCATGAGAATAATCCCGCATTTGGATAAGTCTTCGTTCTTCGGTCTGGAAACTGTCAGTGAGGGCAGACCTTGAAACTAAGGTCTGGCTGTCTTCAAACTTTGACACTATAGTCCGGAAGTCTTTAGACTAGACTTTCTGAAAATGTTTTGTCAACTTCAAAATAGTAAAGGAGTTTTCTCCAACAGTGAGGATATGTCATTGAGGTGGCATTGATTGTGAAACAATGGCGTTGTCATTGGAACTTAAGCGACTCAGCAACAACGAGAATGAATGAGGTTGCAAGTCTTCTTGTTGGTGCTATTGGTACCGTCCGATGACTAGCTTGCTAATGTAGCATGGACTACAAGCATTCAGGGCTCATTATTTTGTCAAGCTAAGTTTCAGATGTCACACGTTAAGACCCATTCCTCCCCAAACCCACGCTACCTTTGTCTAGTTTTTCCGATTGAGGCAAGTGGAGTTCCGTTCCTCTATATTTTGCATTGAACCCGACTTGAATTGTTGATTTTAGTGTGCCCTTCATGTGCTTGTATGCTGGTTGTTGGTTGTTGTTGTTTTGTTTTGGGTCTTGAGGGTTTGAAATGGGTTGGAGAGGTTCGGTTTAGGAGCCACGAGCTTAAGTGTGACTCGATGAGCGAAGGCTAGTGTCACGAGCTCGATTGCAGCTTGATGAAGTGAGCAAAGGATGCATGCATGTCCGTTGGAGGCCGAGAGAGAGGAGAGTGGCCATGAGTTATTGGGTAGTCTAATGAGGTCTCGAAGAGTTGCCGAGAGTTGGTGAGTGGGCCATGAGGTTCGGTTTAGGAGAGTGGGCTGCGAAGATCGTTATAGGCATGTGGGCCATAAGGATTGATTTAAAAGCGTGGACCATAAGGCTCGATTTTGGTGATGGGCCACGAGGCCCAAGTGAGTGAGTGGGCCGTGAAGCCCTAGAGTGGGCGAGTGGGTTGCTAGCCTAAATTGAGGCCAAGTATGGTATAGATGAGAGTTGTGAGACTCGAGTTTGGTATTAGTGGGCTATGGTTTTGAGAGTGTTTTCATGGACTGTGAAGGTCAAGACTTATCTTGGGCGCATGAGGCCAATAAAGTGTCTCGCAGAGTAGTGAGGGCCGCTAAGTAGATTATATTAGGTTTGGATTGTCTATTATGTTATGGATTGATTTTGCGTGTTTCGGCTAGGTCTAGTTGGTTTGAATTGTCCGTAGGCATTTCGGTCTTGCTTAGGGAGTGTTTTGAATTGGACCAGTTGTGTTGAAAGGTCCTTTGTGATTTGGCTATGGCCTAGTGTGGTCTATCTTGATTGAGCCATGTGGTATGGTTGACGTGTCCCTGGTGGGTTAACAATCCATTAGTCAACTGAGTTGTATTATCTACATGACTAAAGATAAGATGCTTGCTGCCTGTGTTGCATGCTTAAGATACTATTGAATACCATTGGAGAGCATGCCGACAATGCCCTGAGAGCTCGTTAGGAAAGCAAGATGCCTAGGGAGAGCATACCCTGGATGTCTAGGGAGAGCGTACCCTAAATGCCCAGGAGTTTGATTGGGATGCCGTGTTCAGTGGGCCACGAAGCCCGTGCGAGTTGGAGAGCGTATCGGCATATACCATAGTAGATCGGAGAGCGTACTGGATTCTATGAATAAGATTTTATTCATCCTTGCATGGTATGGAGAGCGTATTGATCACGTGTTTTAGAGTGGACACCTAAAGTACAAGTGAAAAGATAAATGTTGCGAGACATGTGTATTTTGTGTGATTGCTTGTGGTTCGGTGGGTCAGCCGAGGTGTCATGAATCTAGAATATGAAAACTAAGTGGTGTGTGACTTTAGTATGTCAGTTCATAGTTGCTTTAATTACTTGTCAGATATGGTTATCATTGGTTGCTTGATGGGTGCTTCCTTTAGTATAGAGGCATGGATATTTCATTGCTGAGCTATTGCTCACCTTTGTGGTTATTTACATTTTTCAGATCCTTAGACATGGTTGCAATTCCTGCCACTGGAGGGCACACATGATGGTTGAGTGGATAGCCTGTGGGAGTAGTATATCCTTTTGACCTCCTAAGGTAGCCCTGTTATCACCCTGATTCATAAATAATATAAGAAATGAAAGCTGTTGCTTGTTTCTCTTTTAGGTCCGTCCGTTATTATTGATGATTGTTGGGTTTTATTTGTCTTCTGCTTGTGCTAAAAAGTGAAAGATTAATATCTTGCATTAGTTAGGTGGTGGACTAGGATGTCACAACTTGATTTTGGTATCAGAGCCTAGGATTATGCTTGGAGTGATAAGGTGCGCTAGTGGTGAAGGAGAATGGGACGGAAGTGAGTGGTCTAAAACATTAAATGCAAGTGTTTGCTTTGTTTCAAGAAACAAGTAACCTATGTTACTTATGTGATGCTAGTAACATATGTTACTTATTCTATAATGTCAATTACAGTTCATTACTTATTGCTCTATAAGAAGCAAGTAGCTATATTGCACATCAGTTACTTATGCTGTATTGGTAGTAACGGATGTTATCTATAGTTAGATATTGGAAATTGATCATTGATTTCACTGTGGTAAATGTGTAGAACTACCCTAACTCAAGATGAGGAGGATAGGTGGATCTACTTCAGAGAGATCCTCTTTAGGAACAAATCCTCAAATAAAATGGATCCTTTAAATGCTTGCTAGTCTGGGAGCTTTAGTGGAAAGGCAAGCTCAGTAACAAGTGGGTGGTAGAGGTTGTGACATCCCGAAATTTGACCCCGATTCGATATATGTGAAATGGTTGTTTCGTCATCGTGCCTATTGTTATTTTACTCGGAGCTGGCCCCTCACGAGTTAACTAATCTATTAAGGGATATAAACGTGGCAGACTAGAGAATTCGATCGGAAATCGATCACTCGACCGTAATAATCGGCAAGGGTCAATACGACACCATTATAATTGAATTGTGATCGGATATAAGTCGATTCGACGGAAGCTTGTAGTTGAATTGCGGGTGATTCCGCACAATTGTGATATTCACGTCGAATGACAATAACCCGATTTTCTATCGATATTATACTCGGGACATGTAATTGAAACCTCGCGATTTTTACAACAACCAAGAGTCATTTACGATTCAGATATGCACAAACGTGAATTGAAAATTATCGACCACTGGTCAAACATGCTAAAATCCCTAAAAGCTACCCGATAGGTTAGATCATACTAAAGTCATGTTTGGTCGATTTTAACCACGAAATTGAATTCGGTCCCATCTTTTGGCGAAATGTCGTTGAGTCCGGAATTATGCGAAAAAATCAATTTTGGACAAAAGGAAAATAAAGGGAAATTCGGAGGGGCTGATTTAATGGGTTATTTGGCTGCCCAAAAGGGTTTATATGTGGGAAATTAGAGTTAATTCCCCATTGGATAGCCACAAGACTTGTTTGACATTAAGACTTTAGGGGCATACGTCATCAGTGGCTCGATATTTCTCTAGGTCTCTCATTGGCTGTAGCTTTGACTTCCATTCATTCACCCTCTCCCTCCATGCGTGCAAGCCCCCTGCAGAACAACTCTTCTTCTTCTTCTTCTTCTTCTTCTTCTTCTTCTTCTTCTTCTTCATTTCCTTTTCATGTTGATTCCCCTCAATCTTTCCTTCTACTACCACACGCCTAGCACCACTACACCAGTCCATCATCGCCCAACTCTAGTAGCCGCGCCTCACCATCTGCCTGCCTCAGCTCAGCCCACCAGCTCCAACGTCCCGCCTCCTCATCTCGCCACCAGAACCTCACTGTGCAGCCATCGAACCGCCAGCAACTGTTCGTTCCAGCACAACCCGTCGCTACCACTAGCTCGTCCAGCCGTTCGCCAACTCCTCCAGCCACCTGCAACAACCGCGGCCACCACCAATAGCCTCGACCAGCCCTCCATAGAACCGGATCCCCTTCTTGGCTGAGAGCCTTGTAGGGCCGTTTCCTTCGCCGTTGAGCTTTCGTTGGAGACACGATAGTCTTAGGTTTTCATCGCCGTCGCGTTGCTGTCGCCATGAACCCACTACCATCCTAATCCAGTGACTTAACTCCCTAATCCTTGATTAGGTTTTTATTATGCTCAGTTGGTAATATTATTGTTAATTAGGATTAGTTAGTTAATCCTATTAGTTAGTTAATCCTATTAGTTAGTTAATCCTAGGATAGTGTAACTAGCTTAGTTAGGTTAGTAACTTAGTTAGGTTAGTTTAGTTAGCTTGGTTAGGTTAGTTAACCATGGTTAGATTAGTTAATCATGGGTAGGTTAATTAAGTTGGATTTACTTAATTAATCGTAATTTATTTAATTAATTGTAATTAGCGTAATTAGTGACGGATTAGCCGTTTATTGAAATTTTATGCTCATTCTCATGGATGAATTTATATGTGAATTTGATTGCTTATTTGTGCTATGATGTGTAATTGAGTGCTCGATGGTAGTTGTCGATTATTATTACAAAACTCGATTTTATGGGCATTTAAATAGAAAAATACCATGTGTCGGTTTTAGATGCCAATTTTTATATACTATATAAAATCGTGGAATTTCAAAATGGGAGCGTACTATGTTTAATGGTTCGATTTAAATATGTGACCACACATGATTATTTTACCGAGATTTTTAATACGAAGAAAAGTGGCCAAGTTCATTATTTGAAAGCGAGGTATTTGAATGCAAAGTACGGTGTTCCTGGCCAAGTATGTGCGCGTATGGTCACTATTGGAACCCATCACTCAACGTGACTTGGGGAGGTGATGCCTGATTAAGTTCGGATGCCCCACGTCAACGGATGCCGATTGCAATGGAGGCCGGGCCGATGCTCCTTTACAGAATGCCTTCTAGGCATGTAGTGCTAGACGTTGCCATGCTCGATGGAGCGGGACGAAACCCGATTACGCCGAATGACCACCGATTATTGAGTTGGTCATGGCCAATGGGTCGTAAATAACTGGAACACAACTGAATGGTTGTGATAGTTGTGCCTGATTATGGGACAAAATTGTGTGGCATAATATGGGACGTGTCATAATGGTTTTACCTTATAATCAAAACCTATGTGAATGTTTGAGGGATGAAAATTATGTGTTATGGTTATTAATTATGCTTCTGATATTTATAATGCATATGTGACGTGCTAACGTGTAGGGACGCGTCGAGGCGAGGTGAGTTTTGTATGGTGTGTGTTTAGGACCGCCTTCGAGGCGAATTTGCATCCTAACCGGGGTTTAGGGTTTTAACACACTGAGATTTATCTTTTCCATTGTGGTTAAATATTTTCAGGTCCTTCGTATGGAGCACCGTCCCGTTTGCTTTGGGGTTCCGTGGGAGATGGACTATGAACCCTCTTATTTACTTATTCCCGTGACCACCTAGACTCGTGAGCTAGTTGTGACCACGATTTGGGTCGACAAGGGCCTCCTTCACTTGGTGCCTCATCGCTTCAAAGCGTGGTTCATTAAGTAGCGTAACCAGGCTCGGGAGGGTCGCCTGCGGGGTTTTAACGGACCTCCTGTAGGAACTGAGGATGGGGAAGTAGGTGACCCCATGGACATCGACATCCCAGATGTTGTCGTGGAGGATCTGGAGCCGGAGTCAGAGGGATCCAGGGCATAGGTTACCTAGGGGTTTCTTTTTGGAGATAAACTTGTAAATATAAACTCATAGGGTTAACCTGGTATGTTTATAAATAGTAGTTTGTGAAAAAATGTTAGCATGTTTTACTATCCCTGTGTTTGTTTGTTGGCTAGGTGTTTATTTAATTTGCTTCTGCATGTGCTTAATTGAAAGATAAAAAGAATGGGTCGGCTACGCGTCCTGGGACATCGCACTTTAATTGACCGCAGAGGGATGTGCGCGTGCTTGGGGTTCGGGAAGTGGTATTAGAGCCTGGTCTAAAGTGATAAGGTGCGATGGGTTATGCGATAGTTAGTAGGAAAGAATTTTTCCTTACGCCGATGCTTGTGATTGATCGATTGTTTTGTGTGGGTCGCTCAAGTTTCTAATTCCGTGTTAGAATTGGAAAGCAGATTTTTATAAAGATTTCGCATAATAAGCAATCCTAAGTAGAGGACTCCTCGGAAGAGGGCAGTTACATTTGTTACTCAAGGAAGGACACCGACTCAGATCGGTGCCCGAGGTAAAGCACTAGCTTAGGCCAGCGCGAGGGAAAGAGTACCGCTGCAGGTTGGTATTGGGGTAGGAGCACCAGGCGATCCTAGGATAGATAGGAATGTTCAGGTGCTAAACCTTAGGAAATATGATGGGTCAGTAGGCTCAAAACCAAGCTGTTGCTATCGCCACCGCCACTGCTGCCACTAATGTCGTTGCCACTATTGCTGCCGCACCTACTGAAGTCCCACTAGGAAATGGGAATGGTGAGTGACTGATGCATAAGTTGGTGGAATAGTTCCTGAAGCTGAAACCGCCGAGGTTTACTAGAGTGGGCGATCCTGAGACTGCAACCCTCTGGATCATAGAGCTAGAGAAAGTCTTCACACTGCTGAGGTGCTCTAAGGAAGACAAGGTAGTCCTGACAGTCTACTAGTACTTGGTGGGTAGCCACCAGAGGGAGAGTGTTTCCCGAAGGCACGGTTCCGGAGTGGAATGCCTTCGTGGAGATCTTTTATGGGAAGTACTTTTTGGACTGTGCTAGGGAGTAGAAAATGGCTGAATTCCAGTGTCTTCGTCAGAATCAGATGTCAGTGGATCAGTATAAGGTGAAGTTTGTAGAATTGTCTAAGTATGCACCAAGACTGATTGAAGATCCAGTGGACAGAGCAAGGAGATTCAGAGACGGTTTGAAGCCAGAGATTTAAGATCCGCTGGTGCTGCTGAATCTCAAGGACTACAATGAGTTGTACGAGAGGGCACAGCTGATCGAGAGGAATCTGAACGAGCAAACTGCTGCATCTGGGTCGCGGTTCAGGCCCAATAGAGACAACGGGTTTGGAAAAAGGCCGATGACAGGAGGCAAGTATTATATTCCGCCCAACCAAAATGGTGGAATAAGAAAGTTGGCACCCAACTCGAATGAGATGTGCCGTTTCTGTGGGAGAAGGCATGGATCAGCCCCATGTTTTACTAGGACGGGAGCTTGTTATGGGTGTGGCTAGCATGGCCACTAGATCAAGGATTGTCCACGCAGGCCTATGGGAGCACAGGTGCCATTGCCGTAGATGGGACAACCAGGAGGGAGTGTGTCGCAAAACACACAGCGGGGTATTCTGAACAGGCCTCTGATGCAGGGAATGGTGTATGCTGTCACCTGAAAGGAGGCAGAGGACTCATAGGACATGGTTACAGGTACGGTCTCACTGAACGACCATGTTGCTTATGCTTTATTTGACCCTGTTAGAGAAAACTCTTTTATTGTTTCGAAGTTCACAAAACATTTCCAAGTCTATATCTGAAGATCTCAAGACTTTATCGTCAAAGTCAGAAGATCGACAGACCATCAGAGTTTAAGTCACAAAGTCTATCCTCACTGACAGTTCCAGACTGAAGTATGAAGACTTATCCAAATATAGGATTATTATTCAAATGCAAGATTATCTTCAAAGTTTCGATTCGTATGATTATTGAAAGATCTTATAGCTGGATTTCACATCTACTTGATTGATTATTCTTATTGGAAATTACTCCGATATGGAGATCTTTGAAGGTCAAACAAACTTGGAAGGTTCCACTTATGGAAACTCAAGATCCTAATTTGTACGGGCGAACATGATTGACAAGCTTTCAACACAAATCATCTAACGACTCGAGATCACCTTAATTGATCTTGTCCAATGGGTAAATTGGAAGAATTCCTTTGAAAAGTGCCAACGATCAAGAAGGCATAAAGGAGTATTTAAGGATTGATTCTTTAGTTGTTCGGAGAGGTGCTTGAAAGAAAATTCCAAAGTCTGAAGCTTTCTAGTCTCTCACTTTTCATTCATCGAGCTAAGCACTATATACAAAAGAGAGAAATTCTTAGTGAGACTGTGTGAGAGTTCGATAAAGACTCATCACTGTGATAGTCGAGATCACAAGTTATAACATCTCTTTTGATCCTTAGTGGAATCCAGCCAATAGGCTGTTAGTAAGGAGAGTGGACATAGGCATGATCTAAGCCGAACCACTATAAACTCTATGTTTATATTCTCTTTTCCCTGAACTCCTTACTTTTATTTATTGAGTGTTTATTTGCTTAAAGTTGAAATACGTTTATTGTTTATCGTCTTCTAAAGAGGAAAATTACTTTTACCAAGTCCTGCAAAAAATTTTATACATACCTATTCACCCCCCCTCTAGGTGTATTCACTAGCCCTATCAATTGGTATCAGAGCTTGTGTGCTTATTCTGTTGAAGTGTTTTTACTTCTTAAGCTAAAGATCTATGGCTAGTATTTTGGCTTCAGGACTGGTTAAAGGCCAAAGCAACACCAGACCTCCTTACTTTGATGGGAAGGAATATAACGTATGGATGAACAAGATGAAAGCGCTCCTAAGATTGAAAGATCCCCTAGAATGGGATGTGGTAGAAAAAAACAGGATTATTCCTAAAGTCACATCGATTTTAGAAAGAGGAGAGGAAGTTGAGGATGCTGGCGAGATGACACAAGCAAAGATAACCAAGAGACAAGCTTTTGATGCTAAAGCAATTTATTCCTTATATTGTGCTTTATCTCCTATTGAATATAATAGAATTTCATCTTGTGAAATAGCAAAAAAAGTTTGGGACAGGTTGCACGTTACCTACGAAGGAACTGATCGAGTTAAAGAAACAAAGATCAATATTTTGCTCGGACAGTATGAAGCCTTCAAGATGAAGCCAGGAGAATCCATCACTGACATGTTTAGTCGTTTTACATAAATTGTAAACGGTCTAGCATATCAAGGACAGCCAATCTTAGGACCAATGAAGGTCAACAAATTGTTGCGTGGACTATCTAAAGATTGGAATCATGTGAAGACCTCTATAAAAGAAACTCAGAGGATCATGCCTCTTTCTGTAGACGAATTGGTTGGCACACTTCAGTCATATGAAATAGAGCAAATCAATGAAGAAGAAGATCCCAAAGGTAAGAAATCAATTACTTTAAAATCTAAGGATGATTATGATGATACAGACTCAGAAGATGACTTGGACGATGAAGAACTGGCACTCATGATAAGGAAGTTCAGAAAGCTAAACAGGAAAGGAAGAAGGTTTAATTGGAAGAAACAGAACACTCAAAGATTTCATAAGAATTCAACTGAAGACAATGAGACCAACAAAGATGTGATTTGCTTCGAATACAAGAAAAAAGGACACATCAGATCCAATTGTCCTCTACTGAAGAAAAAGAAGGGAAATACAGAGAAATTCAAAAAGGCTCTCAAAGTAGAGACATGGAGCGACATTGAATGTGAAGAGAGTGATGAAGATTATGCCAACATCTGTTTAATGACAAATTCTGAATCAGACTCAGACTCTGAAATCAATTCAGACTCAGAATCAGACAAGGAAATCGAGGTTACTAATTTCAAAATTCCTGCTAAAGTCTCAAAATATATTAATGAACTATGTCTTAGTCTCAAAATATATTAATGAACTAATTTCAAAATTCCTGCTAAAGTCTCAAAATATATTAATGAACTAATTTCAAAATTCCAAACGAAGCAACAGAAACTTCTTGCAAAGAAAAGTTCGAAAATTTAGATAAAAGTTTTGTTAATTTGAAAGAAAATGCAAATTCTCTTTCGAAGGAAAATGTGTTTTTAAAAGAAGACATTTCAAATATCACAAAAATGTTTTCAAATGGTTATGAGAAGTTGGAAAAGATTCTTTCAATACAAAGACCTTACTTTAACAAATCTAGTTTGGGTATGACACCCAAAACTATTCCTTTAATTGATTTTCCCAAGGTAAAAGAAAGAATCAAACAAAGACCTACAAAAACGTTTTACAAGAATATTTTCAAAAAGTATTTGTAAAACCTGTTGGTCGAAGTGCTCTCAAATGTTCAAAGTGTAATAGCTCAGAACATTTCGAGAAGGAATGTCCCAAGGTTTGGAGACTTGTTAAGAGAGATTGGGCTAAAACTGTTTTTAGCACTAACTCCCCTGGACCCAAGAAAATGTGGGTACCAAAGAAAACTTGAATTCCTTTTTTGATTGCGGTCACTATCAAGAGAAAGATCAAATGGTATTTGGATAGTGGCTGTTCGAGACATATGACAGGAGATTCAAGCTATTTTATAAAGCTTATTCAAATAAATGGTGAAAAAGTCTCTTTTGGTGAAAATAGTAAAGGAAAAATCTTTGGATGTGGAACTGTGAAGATTGGAAGTCTCAAAATCAACAACGTCTTCTTGGTGGAAGGCCTAAATTATAATCTGCTCAGCATAAGTCAACTATGTGATACCGAATTCAAAATCAACTTTCAAGAAGACATTTGCTCGGGAACTAGTAAAGATTTGTCTCAATCTTTTACAAGACGAAGACATGGAAACATCTACCTACTGGATATAAAACCAGAAAGCTCTCAGTGTCTAATATCAATTCAAGATGAAGCAAATCTTTGGCATAGAAAGCTTGGCCATGTCAACATGAAGCAGATTGGCAAGATCTCATCCAAGAAGCTTGTTCGTGGACTGCCCAACCTGACTTATTAAAAGTCTGAATTATGCACATCATGCGTTTTGGGAAAACAGGTTAGAAGTTCTTTTAAACCAATAAATCATGTTTCTACTAATAGAGTTTTGCAGCTTCTGCATATTGATCTTTTTGGACCAACAAGAACTCAAAGTATTGGTGGAAAGAAATACTGCTTAGTAATCGTGGATGATTACTCTTGCTTTACATGGGTATTCTTCTTGGCAAGTAAGTCTAAAGCATTTTCTCATTTTTCAAAATTCGCTAAGAAAGTTCAGAATGAAAAATGATATGCTATTACAAGCATACGAACAGACCATGGAGGTGAGTTTGAAGATCAAGACTTTGCAAATTTCTGTGATAAATTTGGTTTATAGCTTGTTTTCTCATCGCCATATACTCCAGAGCAAAATGGGGTTGTGGAAAGAAAAAATAGATCTCTGCAGGAAATGGCAAGAACACTTTTGATTGAGAGTAGTGAATCCTCTCGTTTTTGGGCTGAAGCAGTTTCTAGAGCTTGTTAGATTATTAATAGAGTATTTTTTAGGCCAATTTTAGAGAAAACTCCTTATGAAGTTTTTAAAGGAAAGAAGCCAAATGTTTCTTATTTTCATGTGTTTGGCTGTAAATGTTTTGTTTTAAAAAATGCAAATGAGCGTACTAGTAAGTTTTAAGAAAAGTCAGACGAAGGTATTTTTCTCGGCTACTCAACATCAAGCAAAGCTTACAAAGTATACAACAAAAAGACCCAGTCTGTGGAAGAATCTATGAATGTCAAGTTTCAAGACTCTACACGAATCAAATGGTAGAAACTCAACATGAAGAGACGAACCAACTTGAGATATCACAAAGTCTACTTCCCCCGCGAAGTTCAAACTTCTGAAATTCAACAACAGAAAGAACCAGAAGATTCAACTGAAGTAGAGGATGAGCAGACTCACAAATCAACCAGCAATTGGAAGCATAAGTCTAGTCACCCCAAGGAACCCATCATTGGTAACATTGATGAAGGAATTCGTACAAGATCCAAAAGGCGATAAGAGTCTAGTGCTTTGGCACTTATTTCTAAAGTTGAACCCAAAAGTATAGAAGAAGCTTTGGCTGATGAAAGCTAAATTGAAACTATGCAAGAAGAACTCAGACAGTTCAGCATCAACGATGTTTGGGAGCTAATTCCTAAATCAAAAGGTAAATCTATTATTGGAGCTAAATGGGTTTTCAAGAACAAAGTGGATGAGAAAGGAAAAAATATCAGGAACAAAGCAAGACTCGTGGCCAGATGATCTACACAAGAAGAAGTAATAGACTATGACAAGACCTATGCACCAGTAGCAAGGTTATGAGCAATTAGATTACTACTTGCTTTTGCTTGCTATAAAAGTTTTAGGTTATTCCAAATGGATGTAAAAAGTGCATTCCTAAATGGATTTATCCAGGAAGAAGTCTATGTGGAACAATCACCTGGTTTTGAAGATCCAAGAAAGCCAAACTCAGTCTACAAATTGAAAAAAGCTCTATATGGACTGAAGCAAGCTCCTCGAGCCTAGTATGAAAGGTTAAGTAATTTCTTAACTCAAAATGGATTTGTTAAAGGAAAAGTAGATACTACCTTGTTTATTAAAAGAGAAGGTAAAGACTTTCTACTCGTTCAAATTTATGTTGATGATATTATCTTTGGATCTCCTAATGAAAATCTATTTAAGAAGTTTTCTAGATGCATGCAGGATGAATTCGAAATGAGTATGATGGGTGAGATAAATTTCTTTCTAGGATTACAAGTAAAACAATCAAAGGAAGGAATTTTCATTTACCAAGAGAAGTATGCAAAAGATCTCATCAAGAAGTTTGGACTGGAAAACTGCAAAAAGACAGAGACACCTATGTCAAGTTCTTCAAAGCAAGATAAAGATGAAGAATAAAAGAATGTGGACCAGAAGCTATACAGGAGTATCATTGGACCACTTCTTTACCTTACTGCATCTAGGCCTGACATTTTGTTTAGTGTTTGTATCTGTGCTAGACAAAGTGAATCATCAAAAACGTTGCAACTACTCCAAAGCTAGGACTGTGGTATCCCAAAGAAGGAGACTTTACTCTCCTTGGATATTCGAGCACGCGATCTAGCGAGGATGCAAAGTGGATAGAAAAAGTACTTTTGGTACATGTCAAGTACTTGGCAATAAGCTGGTATCATAGTTTTCAAGAAAAAAAGTCAAAAAAAGAGAAAACCCTAGAAAGAAGAGTGCTTCACGTCCTTTGTCTCCCCCTCATTAATGCATGCACATGCATGGACAAAATTCAGCAGACGTGAAATTTCTAGAGAAGCCGCAAGCATGAAGAAAGCGAAGAAAGAAGACTCCACTGCACACGTGGAAATTCTGGGGAAAGCCTGCAAGAGGATAGGCCAGCATTTTTATAATACTTTCCTTCCTAGATCGGCGGTCACCATATTTGAAAAAAAAGAACCAAACTTGAATAAGCAAGGAAAAGTTGCAGCTGCCTCCTGTTCACCTGTTCACGCTAAGGTTGATTGTTGCCTATAAATAAGCAAGGATTCTCGGCTTAAAAGAAAAGGGGGGCAGAGGAAAAGAGAAAAAAATTCAGTCGAGAGGTTTGGGAGGAGAGCGAAAAAGTAAAAAAAAATTTCATTGTAAAGGCTTCTCCTTTGGTCAGACGAGTGAAGGGAAGGGAGTGTGTCAGAGAAAAACCAAAAGAAGAAAAGATGAAGTCGGGGGGAGGAGATTTAAAAAAAAGAGAAAAAACAGAAGAGAGAGAGACTGCAGAGAGTGAGACGTGAGAGAGAGACAGAAAAAAAGTGACCGAACAAAAAAAAAAAAAAAAAAAAAAGGAAAAGACCCCCCCTACTGTTCATCTTCTCCAAGAGTTCTTCGCTCTTGGATTTCCACCGGTCTCTGCTCCTACGCCGTTCGACCCCAGCAGCGCATCCGCTGCTTTCCGCTCCTGCAAACCACCGCCACCAACGCCTCTGCCCCGTCTGAAAAGAAGCCCCGAAGCCGCCGACCACCACAACGCCCAACCTCGCCTGCGGCCCGTGTCAGTTCGCCCATTGTCCCCTCGCGCCAGTCACCGCACCAGCACTGCCGTTCGTCGCCCTTGCTGCAGCCGCGACGACCCGACGCCCTTTCTACCTGAGCGCTGCCCCGTCGACCTGCCCCACCTCCACGCCCGCTGCTACCTCGTCGCTCCATCAGCACCCGGCTCACCCACAAGCTCGCACCGCCGCTCGTCGCTCCTGCTGTGAACGCGACGATCCGGCACCTCTGACCGCCCGAAGCTCCGTCGCCGTTGCCCTTGCCATTCCACCAGCCGCCGAAGCTCCTCCTCACCCGCGAGCTCGTGCTGTCCTCTGCACTAGCTCTGCCCTAGCATAGACCCGACGATGCCTCCGCCCTCGACGCCTATCTTCCGCCACGAGATCTGCAACGCCCATCGCTCCATTCTGCTCACCGCCCAACGCCTCAGTTCGACGCCCTGCCCCGCCTGCACCATCGTCACCGCGCCATCGTCTCCCTCCTGCTGGTGAGCTCCGAGTGCCGACGCTGCAACAACCCCCGCCGCTACCTTCCTCCTTCCGGCGAGTTCCAGACGCAGCTGCCGCTGCAATCCCGCGCCCCTGCCCGTCCTCGACACCTGCGGCAACTCCACCATCTCTGCCCGACACCAGCAGCTGCGCCCGAGCCTTTCGCAACGCCAGAAGCCGTTCTCGTCGTGACCGTTGCCGGAAGCTGCTGCTGCCCGCTCCTTCGCCGTCAGTCCGCCGAGTCCACTAGCTCTCCCTCCTGAGTTGCTGCGCCCGAGCTGCTGCCACCCACTGCACCAGCAACGACTCGCTGCTACCCCGCTCCGCTGTTGACGCCAGATCTCGTTTTCGCTCGCCGTCCGAGAAGCCCGACGCCGGGTGCCACCCTACTTCGCCGTCAGTCCACCAGTCGCTGCCGGTTCACCTTCGCCGGAGCTGCCCCTCCGGACCGACGACCTGCTTCCCTTCGGAGACCCACGACAAAGCTGTGCATGGGAAAGGAAAAGATAAAAAAAAAAACAAAAGGGGAACATTAGGTTGTTTTTTCTACCTTTATTTTTACATAGTTTATAGTTTGTTTTTATATAGTTTTTTAGCGTGATTATTCATTAATGCATGATTGAAATTCCAATGTGAAATAACCCCTCAAATTAGGGATTAGGAGTTTGATTTTCGTGCTCGAAATCCGACTCACGATCTCTTACAAAAATCGACAATCCAATCTCATGCCCGAGATTCGATTCGCGATTTAATTTAAAATTGACCAACCCGATCTCATGTGCGAGATATGGTTCGTCAATTTTGGGCATTAATCTTATCTTGATTGGATTGGATATCGGGTTATTTGAATTAACTTTTGTTTTTGCGTAAAAAAATTTCAAAAAAAAAAATGCAAGTTAGATTAGGGCTAGGGTTAGCATATTTAGTTATTTCGTTTTTTTTAAAAATAACAAAAATCCAAAAAAATGCATTCAGGATATTAGTTTTTTTTTTTTTTTTAAGAATTACGCATCAATTTAGAATAGGATTTTGATTTTAAATTTTTACAACAAAAAAAAAAATCCCAAGAAAAATTAATTAATTTAGGATGCTAGTTTTTTTGTAGGTTGCATAATAGGTTTTTTTTTTTTTTTTTTTGCATGTTTTAGAATAGATAACATGTCCCTTTAATTTTCACTCTAGTAGTTTTTTTATTTTTTTTTTTAATTACGAATTTTCATAAAAAATCATCATGCATTTTAGAATAGAATTGCATGTCTCATTTTAAGTTTAGATCAATTTGCATCCTAGGTTAGAAATTGCTAGATTAAAATGACGTCTTAGTCTAAATTAGGATTTAGTATGACTTAATCCTAAGTTTAAATTGGATGGAATTTTAATTTAGCTAGGTAATTTTTGCATTTTTCTTAATTTCAAATATCATGAAAAATACAAAAAAAAAAATTGTCTTTAGATAAATTAGTTTCAATTTTTAGGATAGATTGCATTTTTAGGAATAGAAATATCATGTGCACGTCATGTGGGATTAAGTTCATAAAATGCACGGCATGTATAATTAGGCTCATTTAATTAAAAATTGCCAATCATTATAATTAGGTCATTCTGATTTGCATATTTAATTATTGCATGCTCATTAAGAAAACACAAAAAATATTTTACTCATGTCATGTAGTTTATAACACATTTTCATGCCATTTCATGTTAGATTAGATGCATGCAAGGTTCTCATTGAAAAAGTGAAAACAAAAAAAATTACATTGTTAAGTAGAAATCATATCTAGGATTGCGGATGTGAATTCTAATTTAACACTGCAGATGCTTTCGTTTCCATGAGGTAAGTCCTGCATTTTTCTTACTTGCTTTCTTGAGTGCTAAATTGGTGGTTTGCGCACCCGCATGATCACCTCACATGTTAGGAAGGTAAATTAAAATCAATTCAAGCTACCTACAAGACATTTTTTTTAAAAAGAATGGTACCGAAAGGGCATTAGAGAAATCTAGTGTAACCAAGTCCCCGAACTCACAATCTCTGGTTCATAGGAGTGAAGTAATTCTCCCATTACTTTACTTGGGTTTCTAATCGACCCACCAAAAATAGATTAGTGGCGACTCCATGATAAACATCATTTGCATATTAAGAACTTAAACTTTAAGTCACGAATTGGTATGGGCTTGGGAGAGCTCGAGCTAAGTCTAGGCTTAGCAATCCATTAGCCGAACCCTTAGGTGGTCCAACCCGCTTCGGGGAGGTCGCGACAGCTTGGCGACTCCACTGGGGACTTGAGTTGAAACTCTTAGTGGACTTAGGCCAATTTTCTTTTTGGAAAATATTTTTGTTTGGCAACGAGGATTCCAGGTACGTCCTTAACATTTAAGGTGTTAAATGTTCTTGTAGGATGGGAGGTATAAGGGGAAGTGTTTGCTGACATTTGTTTTGCAGAAAGGTGTAGGAATGAATGATTTATTTTCATGAACGAAGTGTTGCTTGATATAAATTGTCGTGCATGCCTTGCATCTAGCACTACACTATTGCACACACAACCCGCCGCCGGACCTGGGCCTCATAGGATCATCTAGGATGGTATTGAGATGGATACCACTTCGACCGCATGCCCGCGGTATGAGTCGCCCATCTCATTCCCAAAGTTTCTTTTCTGGTGTCAAGAGTACCCACCTTGGTTCGCATGCCTGCAACCCAGGTCGGCTCTTTGACCAAGCCGGAGTCATGAGGACCCGACATAGTCCGCACGCCCGCGGCTAGTCTGATCATCCTTGTGGCTTCACTTTGTTAAGCCTTATAGACTAGAAATCAAGCCACTTAACATGCGCATGTCTATGTGATTGCCCTTTGTTTATTGGTAAAGTAAGTTCTCTAAATTCTCGCATTTGCAATTTACTTACTCTACCGTATTATTTTGTCGGTCCATGGCGTTAGATTGTCCCGAGTCTTGATCAATATACAATGGGAATACCAGACATTCGAATTATTTTCCCTCCAAAGGAAGAGCTTAGCGCATGGTGGGACAAGTTAGATCAAGCTGGCCGTCAATTTGTAGAGTCGCACATTAGTCGACTACTTCCATTGCTGCGTGTCAACATCCATGGCGGCCTCATCCAAGCACTTGCTCATTGTTGGTGCCTCGAGACTTCTACTTTCATCTTCGGCGGTAAGCATGAACTCACGCCCACCTTGGAAGAATATAGCATTGCCATAGGGAAATCCTTGAAAGCTGAATTAATTAGCCCACCTATCGGAATAGACCCCGTTGTGGCCTTATCCGATTTTTTGAGAATTAAGGAGGACAATGTAAGAAAGGTTTTAAAAGCTCACCGCAATACATGTCATTTATCTTTTCTAAAAGAATGTTTTGAAAATGGCAATTCATTTCAAATGAGAAGGGTTTTCCTTTTAGCTTTCTTTGGGTTTATACTTTTTCCTCATTGCAAGAATGCTATTAACCCTTTGATGGCTCACTTAGTTGAACAAGTGTTGGAAGGAAAAAAATTTGTAAACACTATTCTGGCTGAAACCTTTCTTTCCCTCACTCGATTTAAAGGAAGCGGCGATAAGACTTTCCATTCCTCTCCTGAGCTTTTGCAAATTTGGTTTCTTTCTCATATAAAAGGGTTTGGTGGTTTAATGACTATACATGATGTTAATAACTCTAATCACCCTATTATGAGATTTGTGAACAACCAAAAACATGCACCAGATTACTATTATTCTAGATGGCTAGCTTTCATGAAAAAGCCGACTCCCAAGGGTTTCCTATGGCATGCTAAGTGGTTCCAAGTTCGTGTGGCAAGACTTTCATGTGGAAGTGTTGGCCCAATCCCGCTACTGGGATTCACTGGAGCAACGGAGTACTATCCGACTAGTCAGTATCAAGTTGTGCAAGAGCTTCCCCCAGCATTGCAAGCAGATCCGCTCCAAGCCAACTTTGTTGATAGAGACTGAGACCATGAGGATTCCATTCTCACAATTAAATCAATGTGGGATATGTGCCAGCCACGAAAACTCAAGTGGCCAGAGGAGGAACTAAAGGGCAAAGAAATGAAGTACTATGCCACAATTAAGTACATTCAACAACACAAAATTCCAGAGGAGTTACTTCCAAAGATACCAGAGGTGCCGCTGAAGATCACCAACCGCGCTGAGAATAAACGCCTCAAAAGGGTTGCTGAAAAAGCTCAAGAGGAGAATAAGCGATTGCGCCGAGTGGTGTCCCGAGTGTATATTGATCAAGCTAGATGAAGTGTTTGAGTCAATCTTGTTGTTTTCATTTCTAGATTAATGTTTAGGAAGTTGAGTCATTTACTTTCCTAGTTTGTTTGTTTAGGGCATTTTAAGCTTCTATTTCATTAATGAAGTGCTTGAATCAATCTTGCTTCTGTTTTGTTAGGATTGTCAAAACTCCATTAATAAATAAAAGTTTTAGACCATTGCCATGGACCGGTGTATTTCATATGAGATACTTATTTTTGTCTTCTTTCTTCAAATTAGGTGATAACGGATTCTCCACGTTCGCCCATCATTACACGATCGAGAGTAAAAATGGCCGACCAAACCGAAATGCGTGATCGTATGACCACTATGGAAAACCAACTACAGCAGTTGCTCACCTCTATGCAGCTTATGATAGATCAAATGCAATCCCTCCAAGTGCATCAGACTCTTGCACCCACTCTCCCCGAGATAGTGGTCCCAAAGCAGACGAACAAGGCCCATATAGATGATGACGACATGCCTGAGCTGGAGGATGACCCACTATTTTTCACTGCTGAAAAAGCTAAGCCCGACACTATCCCTAAGGCGGAGCAAGATGAACGCTTTGCCAAACTTGAAGAGAAACTGAAACAATTGCAAGAGTCGTGGAATTCACTCCCGTTTGACTTGTCAGTTTATGAGAAGGTCAAAATGCCGAAGAAGTTTAAGATGCCGGAGTTCGAAAATACGATGGTACTTCCTGCCCAAAAGCTCATTTGCAGATGTACCACGTACGCATGGCCCAATACGTCAAGAACGAGCCTCTCATGATCCAATCGTTTCATGCAAGCTTGACTGGACCCGCACTCAACTGGTACATAATGAAAAATGTAAACCTTCTCGACACTTGGAATGATGTGGCTGATGCTTTCCTAAAGCAGTATAAGTTCAACATGGACATTGCACCTTCCCGAGAGGATCTTGAGCGGATGGAGAAGAAGAAAAGTGAGTCATTTAAGGAGTATGCTGTAAGGTGGCGAAACTTGGCAGCTCAAATCACTCTTGAGCCTACAAACAAGGAGTTGATGAAGTTGTTCGTCAAGACTCTCCCGTATGAGTTCCGTAACCGGATGGCTAGCACATACGTTGAGAACTTCAACCAACTTATCCCGGTGGGTGAACAGATCGAGATGGGGCTAAGGGATGGATGGTTCAATGAACCGACTCATCAAGGCAAAAGGTTCACCATGAAGAAAGATAAAGAACCAGCCACTGAAATCAATGTTGCATATGTGCAACCAGCCCCTAGTAAGCCTCAGATGGTTCGTATCCCTGGGAATCAGCAAGATGGAGGCCGAGTGCCTGCACCGCGGCAATTCACCAAAAGGCAGTTCTCTCCTCTTCCTGGCCCTCTATCTCAAGTCCTGCCGATACTCCAAAAGAAGGGATTGATCTCCCATGAACCAAAGCGACCCAATGCTGAAAAATTCTCTAACTATGATCCCTCCAAAAAATGTGAGTATCATATGGGAGAGGTCGGCCATTCAACTGATGAATGTTTGACTTTGAAGCACAAGATCCAAAATTTATTGGATACTAAGGCATTTTCTTTCCGTACCACCCAACCAAATGTCAAGAAGAATCTGTTGCCGGAACATCAGGGAAGCGTGAATGCAATCTTCGAGTTCAATGCTGGCAAAAAGATGAACTTGAAGGTGTCTGTCAAAGATATTTATAGCGGATTCGTTAGAGTTGGTTACTATCCGACATGAAAATCCTCCCTTGCCTACCATGAAGGAAAGGGTTCAAGAAATGGTTAAGGCTGGCGTGATCGTGTATGCTGACCAAGCTGGAATAGTGTCAACTATCTCCGAAGTTGTCATTGATTGGGAGAAAGAATTTGCTAGGCTAAGTGCTGAAAAGAGTGAACCAGATCCATTGATCGAAGACATGCCCCCACTTGAGGACGCCTCCGACCATGAAGGACTGATAGTGGAAGGGCCTTCAACGATGAAGAAATAATTATTGAGATGCCCCAGCTTGTATGAGTACACGGATAACAAAGCGGTTCCCTGGTCATACGAGCTAGATGTTGACCTGATTACAAGGTCTAGTCGGACCTATGCTCAAGCTAATACCCAACCTACAAAGCCAGTTACTGACGAAGAGGCCAAAGAATTTCTGGCTATAATCAAAGCAAGTGAGTATAACGTGGTCAACTAGTTGCGGAAATTGCCCGCTCAAATCTCTTTACTTGAACTCTTGCAAACATCTCCCACACATCAAAAGTCTCTAATGAAGGTTTTGAGCGAAGTTCGTGTACCAGAGACGATCGAGGTAAATAGGTTGGAGGAATTTGTAGGGTCGATTCTTCTTAAGGATTTAATAGCCTTTTCTGATGAAGAATTCCCTCTTGAGGGGAGGGGACATACTAAGGCGTTATATATATCCATCAAGTGCAAGACTTCCCATGTGGCTCGAGTACTCATTGATAATGGGTCTGCCTTGAATATCTATCCATTGGCCACTCTTCACCGCCTGAAAATAGATCCTTCAAAAATAAACACTGCAAAGACCTCCATCCGAGCTTTTGATGGTACGAGAAAAGAGGTGATAGGGGAGACCCACCTTGATCTACAAATAGGACCGGTAATGTTCAACGTCCTTTTCCAAGTGATGGACATTCCTACAGCATTCAATTTCCTATTAGGTCGCCCCTGGATTCATACTGCTGGAGCTGTGCCATCAAGTCTCCACCAAAGCGTGAAATTTGTTGTCAAAGGAAAGCTAGTCATTGTTCATGGCGAGGACGATCATCGGATCTATCATGAGACGGCAATCCCCTATGTCGAGCCGGAGCGTAGGGAGGAGTCAAGTTACCAATCGTTCGAACTTGTATCCACTATTCATGCATCTCGAGGATCGACAGCACCCATCCCTGATGTGTCAAATGCAGCAGTTATGGTAGCAAGAGTGATGGTTGGAAATGGCTTTATTCCTAGTCATGGACTTGGTAAAAAAAGAGCAGGGTATCCGGAATCCTATTGAAGCCCCTCGAAGGTCTCGTTCCGCCATATTAGGGTACCATGGAAAAGGTGAAGGACATGAGCAAGAGAGGAAAAACTCATTACTCCTCGACATCCGTGAGACATTCCCTGGCCCTACTAGAATGATGCATGATGAAGGAGGAGCGATCGCCACCCGAGGTATCGAGCCCGATGGATGGAGTAGCATGGATGACCCGACAACTTCAAAGACAGAGGATCCGATAATGGGATGGAAGGGATCACGACCCTATTCGATGATCTCCTTATAGGTGCCATTGATGAAAAACCATCAGAGGAAATGGGTGCTGGCCCACAAGAGTAACACATTTACTTTTCTGCACTCCCCTGCGCGGGGATCTAACCGCTTTTAGGATTTGATGTTTTCTAGGGTTTGCTTATCGTATTTTGCATATCGTTTGTCAAGAGTGGATGTTTGCTAGGGTTTGATTGTTAGGGTTTCATTTCACTTTGATTGCCGTACTTTTCAATCCAATAAATGTAATTTGGTTGATGAATATCAATTACAATTACAAGTTTTATTTTGAGGGCATGATGGGGTATACCAAACTAGTCCGGTGACGATATCCAACAATGAAAAGAACATATCATCCAAGGAGAATTCTGAGGCCTGGGCTTCATCATGTTTACTCGTGTCAAAAAGTTTCTCCAAAATGTTTTGCCAAAATTTTTTTTAAATAAAATAAAAATTTAAAAAAAATGAAAAAAAGAAAAAAATCAGAAAAATAGATAAGAAATCCATGCCGTTTAGCCCCGTTTGTCTTTCTAACTATCCATTTTATGTTTCGAGCAACCTTATGGCGAGGCAAGGAGGTGAAAATGGTCCAATCCAATGCCATGAGCGATGATAGGTGATGACCCTGATGATCCAAATGGTGACTCCATTGAAGTACAACAAAGTTGGGAGCAACATGAAAAACCCAAAGTGCTCACCTCCGAGCAAACTGTCACTCTCAATTTGAGTGATGACGAAGATCCCAAAGAGATAAAAAATTGGGGCAAATCTTCCCAAAGATGAGGCCGAGCACCTAACTCAATTGCTAAAAGAATATCAAGATATCTTTGCTTGGACATACGCTGACATGCCAGGTTTAGATCCATCAATTGTGGAACATTGTTTGCCCACTAATCCAGACGTGCATCCTAAGAAGTAGAAGCTTCGGAGGACTAAACCGGAGCTCTCAAAGAAGATAGAAGAGGAAGTAATGAAACTTCTCAAAGTGGGATTTATCGAAGTCTCGCAATACCCCGAATGGGTGGCCAACATAGTACCAGTCATGAAGAAAGACGGTCGAGTCCGAGTGTGTGTTGATTACCGGGATTTGAACAAGGCCAGCCCAAAGGATGACTTCCCATTGCCACATATAGATGTTCTCGTGGATAGTACTGCCGGATTTGAATTATTCTCTTTCATGGATGGTTTTTCTAGGTACAACCAGATAAGAATGAAAGATGAAGACAAAGAGAAGACAGCATTTATCACCCCGTGGGGAACCTTTCATTATAAGGTCATGCCCTTTGGACTCAAAAATGCAGGGGCAACTTACCAGCGAGCCATGGTTACGTTGTTCCATGACATGATGCATGAAGAAATCAAGGTGTATGTTGATGATATGATTGCAAAAACCCGACCTGGGAGAAGTCATGTCAAAACCCTCACGAAGTTATTTGATCGACTTCGTGAATTCAAGCTCCGTTTAAACCCTGCCAAGTGCGTGTTCGAGGCAACGTCGGGTAAATTACTTGGGTTCATTGTGAGTAGTAAAGGAATCGAAATTGACCCATCTAAAGCCAAGGCAATATGTGAGCTGCAACCTCCGTTGACAGTGAAGGAGGTCCGGAGTCTCCTAGGGAGACTGAATTACATTGCACGATTCATTTCCCAACTCTCTCGACCGCTAAGCCATTCTTCAAACTCTTGAGGAAAAATATACAAGTTGAGTGGAATGATGAATATCGAGAGGCGTTTGATAGTCTGAAACAATATTTGATGAATCCACCAGTTCTTGTCCCACCAATATCAGGGCATCCTTTGATTTTGTACCTCACAATCCATAGTGAGTCACTCGGTGCGATGTTAGCTCAGAAGAGTCCCATGGATCAGAAGGAACGAGCCATTTATTACCTCGTAAAAAGTTCACTTTGTCTCGGAGCTAAAATATTCGGATGCTGAAAAAACTTGTGCTTGCGTTAGTATGGGTATTGCATAGACTACGACAGACACACCTTGCATTACCGACGTTTCTCGTGACTGAGAACGATCCCATCAAGTATTTATTTAATCAACCAGCTTTGGTGGGTAAGCTAGCCAAATGGCAGGTCTTGATTTCGAAATTCGACGTGCAATTCATGCCACAAAAATCAGTTAAAGGCCGAGTAATTGCTGATATATTGGCTGAGAATCCTAGAACCTTGAATGATGATGATTGTCCTCTGGATGATCGTATTTTGGCCATAAATGAAGATGCATGGTCTATGTTCTTTGATGGAGCTGTGAACTTGTCCGGTTCTGGTACTGGGGCAGTATTGATATCCCTAGAAGGACAACACCACCCAGTAGTTGCGAAATTAATATTTCCGTGCACGAACAATATTGCTGAATACGAAGCTTGTATTCTCGGACTTCAGGCCGCAATTGAAATGGGAGTGGCCAAATTGAAAGTATATGGAGATTCTGCACTGATCATACTCCAGACTGTAGGTGAATGGAAGACCAGGGATGCCAAATTACCGCCGTATCATAAGTACCTCGAAGAGTTGGTGAAGGAGTTTGATGAAATCTCGTTTGACTATTTGGCTAGATCTCATAATCAGTTCGCCGATGCCTTGGCAACATTGTCATCTATGTTGCAAGTTACTGATGGTTTAGAAGTTAAGCCTTTGAAAATTGAGGTTCTAGCCAAACCTTCTTATTGTATGCTCGTGAATGAAGAGCTTGATGAGAAGCCATGGTATTGCGACATCATGAACTATATTCAAAAGCAGGAATTCCCTAAAGGAAGCACTCCAGCCGATAGAAAATACATAATGAAGATGGCCTCAAAGTTCTTTGTCAGTGGTAGGAATTTATACAAGAGATCTTATGATTCAATTTTATTGAGATGCATAGATGAAGCAGAAGCTACCCGAATCATGCAAGAAGTGCATGAAGGAGTTTGTGGCCCACACATGAATGGACACATGTTAGCCAAGAAGATCATGAGACTAGGTTACTATTGGCTTGCACTGGAAAGTGACTGCATACAGCATGTTAGAAGTTGCCATCGTTGCCAAATTCATGGAGATAAAATAAATGTTCCTCCAACGGAGTTACACCAGCTATCTGAGCCATGGCCTTTCTCAATGTGGGGGATCGATGTGATTGGCCCAATAAATCCCAAAGCTTCAAATGGACACCGGTTTATATTGGTGGCAATAGATTATTTTTCAAAGTGAATTGAAGCCGCATCATATGCTAATGTCACGGCCCGAAATGTTGTGAAGTTTATCAGGCATGACATAATCGCTCGTTATGGTGTCCCTGAAGCAATTGTTACTGACAATGGGACAAATCTGAATAACAAATTTGTTGATGAGATGTTCAGTGAGTTCAAAATCAAGCATTTGAATTCATCACCATACCGCCCACAAATGAATGGAGCTGTTGAGGCAGCTAATAAGAACATCAAGAAGATCCTGGCTAAGACAGCCGAGAATTATCGAGATTGGCATGACAGGTTACCCTTTGCTCTAACGGCGTATCGGACATCGATCCGAACATCCACCGGGGCGACCCCTTTCTCCTTAGTTTATGGCATGGAGGCAGTCTTGCCTGTGGAAGTAGAAATCCCCTCTTTGAGAGTCTTATCCCAAGTGGAATTGTCCGAGGAAGAATGGACACAACAAAGGTTCGAGCAGTTGAACCTGATTGATGAGAAAAGGTTAAAAGCTCTTTGCCATGGTCAGACGTATCAACAAAGAGTAGCCAAGTCTTTCAATCGAAAGGTACGGCCAAGACACTTCAAAGTGAATGATTTAGTTCTAAGAAAGGTGTTGCCAATTTTTCCTGATCCTGGAGGCAAATTTGCTCCAAATTATAGCGGCCTGTATATGGTGAAGAGGGTACTCCCTGGAGGTGCCTTAATCCTTACGAAATGGATGGTCGTGAGTTTTCTAATCTTGTTAACTCGATGCTTTGTGAAGAAGTATTACCCTTGATAGACTTTGTTGTGAATCGAAGGTACTCATTTCTTCATTTTTTGTGTGGGAATGGAATGAATGAGATGAAAAGTAGGCCCTGTTCCATATGCATATCAAATTCATCTGATTCGATACAACATACGTGTTGACCCTGAGTCAGTTCAATTAAAAAAGAAATGCCCTGTGGACACTATCCAGTGCCTCGGCCTGGTGGTATGGGAAATGAAAGGGTTCGAGAATGACTAGGGTTCGATCCCTGGAAACGGCAACAAGGTTGCCATACAAAAAAAAAAAAAAAATTTTTTATTTTTATTCAATCCTTTTCGTTTTTTTTTAGCTACCAATTCTTTGTGCTCAAAGCTAATAAGTTCATGAAGTGATTGTGACATTTCAAAGGAGAATTTTGCATGATAGTTTTACCTGTTAAATTACCAATTCCACTAAAGATTATCACTGCAAATCAAGTTAATGAATGATGTGGAATGGATTGAACATGTTAAATGAGACATGTCAGAATGATGAAAGGCAAGCCTTAACCTATACACAGTCCCTTGCTCATACACTGGTGAGATGAGTGTAGGAAGTTCCATGTTTGTAAGGTAAAGAGTTTTCTCGCGAAAAGTACGATGATCGAAATGATGAGAGGCGGTTCATTCTCTATCCCAAATACTACCTGATCATCCATTGTTTAAACCCTATTGAACCCACACACGTGGATAATTTTTAAATTACCCCTGTCAAGAACCACCCCACATTGGGGCAAGCCGGAGGTAAGACGACATCATGAGGTGAGGAAATTGATAGGAATATTCTTGCTCTCACTTGCATCAATCTTCAAGTATTGCTATTACATTGAATTCATACGGTAATTTAAGTGCCTTAGGATGATGAAGAGCAGTTCTTTCTCTATCCTACACACTTTATTCATTGTGTAGCCCCTTGAGCCTATAAATTCATTTCATTTAAACCCAATTGGTGATCATCCCCCACACTGGGGCAAGGCAAACAGCAAATGTTCAAGCAGCAAAATCCCGAGTGCGAAAAAAAAAATGAAAACTCCTCAAGAACCCAAATGTTAAAGCATTACGTGGTTATTCAAAAAAGGGAGGGGCATAAAAAAGTAATGTGTCTGGTAAAAGCAAGGCCAATGCCCATAAAAAAAAAATGAAAGAAAGAGTCAAGATAAATGATTATCAATTGAAAAGGGTGTATTCCCAATGGAGTGGTACAAAAAGAACTCAAATGCCAAGTTTTATAGTACCTATGAGGAAAATCCCAATGGTGAAGAAGAAGACCGGTGACAATGCCAAGATGATCACCAATTCTCATCCCCTATACACATTTTGAGCCTAATGATCCATTCACTTCTCAACCCATGAACTTAACCTACGTTACGTCCCTTACAAAGTCTCTTCAGATTAGGGCACTGAAATTAACGTAGGAATTCATATGCTTAAAAGCATCACTCGAAGAAGTGCGAGCAAGACCATTTCTATCTCATTTTGCAGGTTCCTTGACTTGTAAACCCGGAGATGATTGCGAAGTATTGTTCTTTCATTAGCCTTGACTCGAAGAGTCCCACTTTGTTGAGCCATTGACCAAGCCTACATTACAGTCCCGATAAAGACCTCTCAGATTGATAAGGTCGTACCGTTTGCGAGACTACTCGAACCCTTGTTGACATGATGAAAGTAAGATGGAGTGATTCCTGTGATCCCCCATTAATGGTCGGAAAAAAATAGCCTTCTTAATGAGAGTGAGTGAAAGTCCTTTCTAACTGAAAGTCTCTCATTTGGTATTCTTGAAAATCCATGTCACGAGTGAAAATTGTCTTAAACGATGATTCTCCCCCAGTGGAAATTTGGTGGTGCAAATATGGTAAAACCATCATGCATAAATCTTGATTGAATGGATAAAAGCTTCAGTGGACTTTGGAGTGTGCTGAATTGCTTACTTCTTTGGCGAATACATGTATTTTTGCTCTAATCATGTTTAATAGGTAATGTTTCCTTGAAGACCCAAGAGCTCCTGACATTTATGTTGCTTTCAGAACCCTCCATGAATAGTTGAACTACATCCTCGATGGTCCAAAACTTATTTCTACCAAGAGGTAAGTGACCTTCACGAATATCCCAGGTTTGTCCTAGGTATTACCAAATTCTTGATATATGTCTCAAAATTGTTCATTAAGCATTTCATTCAGGATATGAATGCTTTCCGATCTTTTTCATTATACCTTAGTCTGGATTTAGGTATTTCGCATCCTCTTAATCCAATATTCATCTCACCTAACATTGAGTGTCTATTGGTTAAGTCCCAAAATTCTTGACATCTCAGTCTGGATCTGGATGTCTCAAAACTCTTCGTTAAGCATTTCACTCTGGATGTGAATGTTTTTCGATCTTTTTCGTTATACCTTAGTTTGGATCTAGGTATTTTGAATCTTCTTAATCCAATATTCATCTCACCTAACATTGAGTGTCTATTGGTTAAGTTCCAAAATTCTTGACATCTCAATCTTGATTTGGATTCGTCTTTCACTCACCTAACATTGGTGATGTGAATGTTTTTCGATCTTTTTCATTATACCTTAGTTTGGATCTAGGTATTTCGAATCTTCTTAATCCAATATTCATCTCACCTAACATTGAGTGTCTATTGTTAAGTCCCAAAATTTTGACATCTCGATCTTTCTTGAAACTCTTCATTAAGCATTTCACTGGATGTGAATGTTTTTCGATCTTTTTTCGTTATACCTTAGTTTGGATCTAGGTATTTCGAATCCTCTTAATCCAATATTCATCTCACCTAACATTGAGTGTCTATTGGTTAAGTTCCCAAATTTTTGACATCTCAGTCTAGATCTGGATGTCTCAAAATTGTTCATTAAGCATTTCATTCTGGATATGAGTGCTTTTCTGATCTTTCTTGTTATACCTTAGTCTAAATCTAGGTATTTCGCATCCTCTTAATCCAATATTCATCTCACCTAACATTGAGTGACTATTGGTTAAGTCCCCAATTTCTTGACATCTCAGTTTGGATCTGGATGTCTCAAATCTCGTCGAATCTTACTCACTATACCTTAGTGTGAACCTAGGTATTTTGAGTCATCTGAATTCAACAAGGCATCTCACCTAACATTGAGTGTCTATTGGATAGATTCATGTAGACTTTTTAGGGAACCTGGACACTTGCCGAGCACACGAAAATTCATCCCATACTTCAGGAAGCTCTAACTGGTAAGTAATTACAGGTATGCTCTCCTTTTCAACATCTCACACTTGCATTACCATTTTCATGACATTGCATAAATAAAATTTTAAAAAAAAAATAGTCTTGCCAAAGTATCATCCATTGCATGTTCATGGTCAAAATTTAGGTATCATATTGTCTTTGAATGCAACCTCTGCGAGCTCACCTTCAAAGAGGGGCAGCTGTTGACACCTAAATTTTACCTAATCATTTAGTAATTAGTTGCATGAAAAAAAAAATAAAAATAAAAATAGTAAAATTGCATTTCATGTAGTTGCATTTGCATCGGTACTAAAAGCGGGACAAGACGCAGCGGCTCGTTTGGTTTGATAATATTCACAAAAAAAGCATTGTCTCTCTCTCATTAATGCATGCACGAATGGATGGTCTCTCGATCAATAAGATGCGCGGAAGGTGGTCTTTCTCTTGCTGGTATGAAAACAACAATGAAAGTCAAAAAAATAGAGGAAGAAGAGTGCTTCACGTCCATTGTCTCCCCCTCATTAATGCATGCACATGCATGGACAAAATTCAGCGGACGTGAAATTTCTAGAGAAGCCCAAGCATGAAGGAAGAAAGAAAGAGACTCCACTGCATTTTTTTTCTCCTCAAATGGGGAAAGCATGCATTAATGAGGATAGGCCAGCATTTTTATAATACTTCTCCTTCCTAGATCGGCGGCCACCAATTTGAAAAAAAAGAACCAAACTTGAAAAAGCAAGGAAAAGTTGCAGCTGCCTCCTATTCACACTAAGGTTGATTGTTGCCTATAAATAAGCAAGGATTCTCGGTTTAGAAGAAAAGGAGAAAAAATTTAGTCGACAGCTTTGGGAGGGAAGTGAAAAAGTAAAAAAATTTCATTGTGAAAGGCTTCTCCTTCGGTCAGACGAGTGAAAGAAAGGGGTGTGTCAGAGAAAAAACAAAAAAGAAAATATGAAGTCGGGGGAAGAGATTAAAAAAAGAAGGGAAAAGGCAGAAGAGAGAGACTGCAGAGAGTGAGACGTGAGAGAGAGACAGAGAAAAGAAGTGACCGAACAAAAAAAAAACACAAAAAAAAAAAAGGACAGGACCCCTACTGTTCATCTTCTCCAAGAGTTCTTCGCTCCTGGATTTCCACCGGTCTCTGCTCCTACGCCGTTCAACCCCAGCAGCGAATCCGCTGCTTTCCGCTCCTGCAAACCACCGCCACCAACGCCTCTGCCCCGTCTGAAAAGAAGCCCCGAAGCCGCCGACCACCGCAACGCCCAACCTCGCCTGTAACACCCCTCGACGGCCCCCGATCCGCTAGGGTCACCACAGCTCGCTTTTCCTTTTTCTTTTTCCCAAATAACAAGTCACTCTGATACCATTTTTAGTTGCAGCGGGTCCATACAACCATGGGGGTTTACATTTTTTTTTTTTTTTTTTTTTTTTTTTTTAATAACGGTCCCTTGCGCAATTTACATAACGGAAGCATATCCAACAATTCCCTTCCCTACATTCCGGAATCGATGCACACCTACTAAACATTTATAAGTAAAAGCCGAACACGTTTATTTACATAGAGCAGATGGACATCATTCATCGGTACATCAAAATGCCATAGTCTTTCTATACTTGGCTATATTTCAAAAGATGACCGACGTCTCTTCCAACAGTCATACACTTAAAGTCCATCGATCAGTGTCGGCGTCCAAAGGTTCCCTCCTTTGCTATCCTTCTCCTTGCGGTCATATCCAACCGCTCAATCCATCTACTAATCTGAAATGTTGGTCCCCAAAGGGGTGAGTACAACCACTCAGCAGGTAAAGGAATCCAATAACAACTCAATGCATCATACAATTCATCATACATCGCAGGCATTACTTACCTTGACATCATGCATATTTCAATCATGCATCATCATATCATATCATCATTATCAGATCATATCATATATCATCGTATACCATGCATCATCATGCATATCATCATCGTCATGCCATATCATCATTATCATTACCATGCATCATCATGCATATCATCATCATCATCATCATCATGCCATATCGTCATTATCATTACCATGCATCATCATGCATATCATCATCATCGTCATCATCATGCATATCATCATGTATCATCATCATCATCACGCATATCATCATGCATGTCATGCCATGGGTGATCATCATATCACATCACATATCATCACCATCATCATGCATATCATCATGCATATCATGCCATGGGTGATCATCATATCACATCACATATCATCACCATCATCATGCATATCATCATGCATATCATGCCATGGGTGATCATCATATCACATCACATATCATCGCCATCATCATGCATATCATCATGTATATCATACCATAGGTTAATTTTCATATTTATCTTTAAATTTGATCACCACATCACCCTTCCTCAATTCATCAATTTCACCTCATATTTTACACTCGCATCCCATGCGAGAAACAACCTCCGGGCATGTATCCAAGATACAACCGGGCATCCGGCCCCCCCCACATTCCGGGCATCTCGCATCCCAACTAGCATCACGAGGAACCTCCGGGCATGTATCCAAGATACAACCGGACTTCCGGCCTTTACCCTTCTAGCCAGGCATCTCGCACCCCAACTGGCATCACGAGGAATCTCCGGGGCTCGCCATGAAAATGGTTTCCCCTACCCTCCGGGCATGCATCATGATACAACCCCTCACCCTCCGGGTGTGTATCATAATACAACCGGGCATCCCGACACTCCCGGGGAAAACCTCTGGGCATGTATTCATAATACAACCAGGCATCCAAAGGGCATCGACTCATTCGAACCTTTGGGCATCCCGACTCCCGGGGAAATCTCTGGAATTATGCCACTAGGCCACCGATATCATCATCCACCACAACCATCTCCTCATTTTACCATTATCCAAGTTCACCAGTATTTTAAATCTCAATTTAACATGGCAATTGGCATGGCATCAAACAAATTACACTTGACATGGAATTCACACTTGCATCTCAATTCACATTCATCATCCTTTTTAATCTCATTATCACATGGCATATGACTCGCACATGCATCACAATTCATGATCATTCATACACCATGTCATATAACAATGTATTATAACTCAATAAAACTCATGGCCAATAAAATAATCCACTTTTTATTTTATTATTATTTTATTATTATTTTATTATATTTATTTATTTTCATAAATAAATATTATATTTAATATTTATGATTTTCCAAAAATCATAATATTAAATCAATCATTAAACAAACAATTAGAGTCACAATTTCACACAAATTCATGGCCAAATTTGCATTTCACATAGTTTCCCAAATTTCCACCAAATACACTTAATATTCGGATATTGGCCAGATTGCACAGTTTTCGGATTAATTCAATTAAAATATTCATATGACCTCCTAAAATTCCCAAATTTTACAGGGTGATAGTCAACACATTTTCGTACCTTTTTCATGAAGAACACTAAGCCAAATTATTTTTAGATTAATTTATACAACTCCATGAAGCTTCTGGAACCTCCACCGTTTCGTCCAGAACGTACATCACCGAAAAACTTAGGTTTGACCCATCAAATCTCTTTTGTTTCTTCTAAAATTCGAGTATGTTATGTATCAATGTGTCCTTTACAAGTTTCATGAAGAGATCTAGGTTAAATAACCAAATTATGATCCTCTTTTAAGTCCTTGAAGTCTCGGGTGTCTCGGTATACTTCAACAGAACCATCGTCTCCAAGATCTAGCTGATTAACTAGGCTACACTCATTTTTTTTCTCCTCAAATTTGAGTATGTTATAGCTTAGGATGTTACCTACAACTTCCATGAAGACAACAAAGTGAGATCTCCAACAGAAATCAACATGCAACCACGAAATCAACAAGAGGTCAGTAAGAAATTCGCAGATCTGAAGTCTCCGTGAAATAGAACTTTTGACCCATCAAATCTTCATCGTTTTCTACGAAATTTCAGTATGTCATACTACAAGATATTATCTTCAACTTTCATGAAGACACCAAAGCAAAAATCGCACTCCAAACACACATGCAAGTTCTCACAACATTCTGACTCAAGCGGATTCATGCGAAAACATTCCAGATCTGACACCTCCGTAAGATGAGAGTTTTACCCCGCAAATCTCCATCATTTTTCACGAAATTTTAGTATGTTTTAGTAAAAGATGTTAGCTACAACTTTCATGAAGAAACCGAAGCCAAATTCGGACTCTAAACACACATGCAAGCTCAAACAAGTTTCTGACTCCAACCAGTTCATGCGAAAACAGTGGTGCAAGAGTAGAAAGTGGATTCCCAACTTGCCTCTACACCTCACGAGCGGCGGCACACCGGCGACGACGGATCCTCCTCCTCCTCTCTCGGCCTCCTCTCTCTCTCCCTCACTTGGCCGAACAAGCCACTCTCTCTCTCTCCCTCTCTCTCTCTTTTTTTTGGATGCTTATATATTGCATGTATCCCCTCTTTGCATGGGGGACACTTGTCCTTAAGAAGGAGACAAGTGTCTCTCTTGCCGAAGACACTTGGTAGCCATGCGGCTACCCCTCCATGCGACAATGGGCCGGGCTTGGGCCTCCTCTTGGGCCTTATTGGGCCGGCCATCTTGGCCCATTAAAGGCTTAGGCCAATGGGTCCAAGGCCCATTCCAAAATTAGCCCTTTTTCCCTTCTTTTTTTTTTTTTTTTTGAATTTCTTTTTATAAATATTTTAAATTTTAAATTTTCCACATGGCCAAAGTCTTATGACATTTCATTTATTGAAATTTAATTTATAAAGTGTACGGCCAAGCATAGATTATTAATTTATCCTATAGTCCTAAATTCAAAATTCATAAACACAAGCACAATAACACCTAGCCTTAAGAAAACTAATGGCTTACACATAGACCATAGGTAATTTCATTACCTAATTATAGGCTTTAATTTCTCTAGAGGATTACTTGAATTTTGGGATGCCACAATTCTCCCCTCCTTAGAGAATTTCGTCCTCGAAATTAGACATTTCCTATGTCTCTTGAAATAAGTGAGAGTACCTTTCTCTCATCTCATTTACACTCCCATGTGGCTTCCTCCACATCATAATATTGCCATAATATCTTAACCAATAGAATTCTCTTGGTCCTGAGAATTTGTTCCTTCTGATCCAATATCAGCACAGGCTCTTTAATATACCTCACTTTCTCATCCACTTGATGGCTTCATGATCGAGCATGTGTCCTAGATCAGGCTGATACTTCCTCTTAAGTTAAGGATGCAAGCTCTTAACATATCTTAATTTATCCCAACATCAGAAACATTTTTAAAACAATGCCCACATCTGAAATTTCTTTTGAATGCTTGAGAATCTTCCTTCATGAAATCAAACAATACAAACCGGGGTTTTCAAAAGCATTCAACGACAACAGCAAGCTTTGAAATCATATATTATTTCCATGTCAAAAAGTTTCCAAATTACCAATGTGGAAAATCCTTTGAGTTCTTGAAAATTCCACTTCATGATATCAAATAGTGCAAAATAAGGATTTCAAAGACACAGCAATATAACAGTAATAGTCTTTGAAAATAGGTAAACCTCATATCGTTGAAACCAATTCACAAAATCAAAGCATGATACCAATTCCATAAAATCCATGATCACGTTTAAATTTCAAATGTCTTTCGAAATCCACATGTAAAACCTTAAGTTGCACTTGCATCACGGCGCGAAATAGAATACTTTATCAAAACCCTTAATCGGTACATTTGGCAAAATTCCAATCTCAATCCCAATTCCAATGGGTTGGAATGCTTTCTATAAAAGTTCAGAATTCTTTGAAATAGAAAACATTTCTTAAGACATTTGGGCACGGTGTCACAGTACTCATAAATTTTGATGAAATTCAAGAGATTTTCTAAAACAGTTCACAATCAAAATCTGCTTTTCGATTGAAGTTCAAAACTTGTAATGTGCAGGTGATAATTCTCTCCAAAAACCATAAGCATTTTTTTTTTTTGAAGTATTGAAAATCATAGTTCGGTGAGTCGATAATATTGGTCCAAAAACTTTGAAATACCAAAATCCTAAGCCTTTCTTGAAATATCGAAATCAACGCATCGGCGAGTCATCAAACTCAGTCTCGACCTTAAGATTTTCAAAGTAGTTTGCATGCAAAATCTTAGAGCTTTGAAAACATCCAAACTCAAGTATTTCCAATCTAACTGCACTACATCAGACAACAATGGCAATGCATTATATAGGTTAGTAGACTTTCACTTGCTGGCATGTTAAACACTAGGAAACGTGTTTAGCTACATCCACCTTCATGCCATTCCACCAAAACTGTTGGTGTAATCTCTATACCTTTGTCACCACCAATTCAAGCCTAGAACCATCAAAATCGACACCACCAATAACTCATTTGGTTCAGTCCAACAAAGACATTCACTATGCATTCACCGCAACATAGATTCAAGCCTAAAATATAGCATCATTCCTTCGATTCAAATATCTATAGTCCACCAAGACTCATTCAATTCAAAGATCGACAATCCACCAAAATAATACTTGTCTAGTTTCCATCGAATATATCTCAGATCTCATCCTAAATGATCATCACTTAGACTAATCATTCATCAAATCCACAATTTGAACTTCCACCATTTCACCTTGAAAAGACTATAACCACAAATGATCATATTCACTAATTCCACCAAATCCTTTCAAACTGAGATCATCACCTAAAATTAAAAGTCAACCACCATCGATTAAACCTATTATTCCGACATATAAACCTCAACTAATTCCATGTCTCATATGACCACTCAAACTCATGACTTCCAAGGTCAATCTATACATACTAAATACCTCCATGTAACACATCAAGACTTCCAATGAAATCCTCAAATAGGAAGTCACTACTTAGCTCAAATGATCATAACTTAATCCTTAAATGATATCTTGATCTCAAATCAACTTTTAGAAAAGACCGAACTTCCTTGCAACTGATCAAATAGGTCATCAATTCTAGGAAATGGATACTTACTCTTAACAATCGCACAATTCAATTGCCTATTATCAATGCACAAATGCATCGACCCATCCTTCTCTTTCACAAACAAGAGTTCTACAAGCTTAATCATGCTTCCACTGCGCCACTCTAATAAACTTATCCCAGAAACACTACCTTTCTAGCTCAGTTCATAGTTCGGTTCATTCTTGTCCCCTTTTGCCATCCTAGAAGTCTGCCAGGAGCCGCTCCTTGTTCAAGTCCTCTGACCTCGGCGTTCACTCCTCGCTTTCATCAAACCGGGACGTTACAGGTACACCAGCTTTCGCTTGGTTCGAACCCAAACTACACATCTACTGAAGGGTCTCGTTTCAACAGGGATTAACTTACAGAGATATTATCCGCTTTGGCTTATCCCATTCTGCCATCCTCAAACTAGCCATTTTTAAACTTGCTATGGAAATAGCCGACTTACCACTAAGAGCATCTGCTACTCTATTCGCTTTCCCTAGATGATATCTTATCTCATTCCCCTAGGGTTATCTCACTCATCTCACATGCCAACGTAGATAATCAGCATATCTTTCAGCGATGTAGAAACACGAAGAGGCATATCTAGAGATTTGTTCCTACTCCTCACAATCATCTATATCTTTCGGACACAAATGAATGCATGTCACTCATATCAAATAACGCATATACCTTCTTATCCCTCTATCGAAATCGTACCTGAGATAACACTTTTGGAAGCTCCTGCTTCCTCTTGAGTGACCGCATACACCCTTCCTTGTGGTAGTGGCCTCTGTGGGTT
This sequence comes from Eucalyptus virginea, assembly GCA_014182375.1. Lineage (NCBI taxonomy): Eukaryota > Viridiplantae > Streptophyta > Magnoliopsida > Myrtales > Myrtaceae > Eucalyptus > Eucalyptus virginea. Next base: position 14,192,302 of record CM024516.1, on the reverse strand, counting down.
CCTTAGTAAATTTGGTCCACCAGTACTTTGTTGTACTTGTCGCACCGAGCTAACATTCGGCTGCAACCTCTTCTGTGGACAATCTTTCTTAAAGTGACCTCTCTGCCCACAGCCAAAACATTTCAATCGATCATTACAGGGTCCCGGTCCATGTTGTCCACCACATCTCTGACAAATATTTCCCTGATAGGGTACTCTTCCTAGAATCGGGCCACTCCTGACCTTTCTAGAATTCCCAAAATTATTCCTCTTCTTAGATTCCCAAGGCTGACCTTGATCAGGATAAGGTCTCTTACCCCTTCGAACATCACTAAAGGTCATATGTTTCTTAGATTCTGATTGCTCTCTCATTAAATCTTGCTCCACCAACTGTGCCCTCTCATAAATCTCATTATAATCCCTTATATTTAGAGGCACTAGTTGTTTTCTAATATCAGTCCTTAATCCTTTTAGGAATCTCTTAGCCCTTTCCTCTCGATCCTCAACCAACCTAGGAGCATACCTAGACAATTCAGAAAATTTTGCCTCATACTGGTCTACCGTCAGCTCCCTTTGTTCTAACTGAACAAATTCAGTGATCTTCCTATCCTTGACACAATCAGAGAAATGCTTTCTATTAAAAGCCCTAACAAACTCTTCCCAGTTCACATCTGTACCAGGTGGAAAGATTGTATCCTTTGAAGCTCTCCACCAAAACATTGCATTTCCCTCCAACTGGTACTCTGCCAAAACTATTTTCTCAGCCTCACTACAGTCCAACAACCGGAAAATTCGTTCCATTCCATCAATCCATTGCTCCGCCTCCTCAGGACTTCCCATTCCACTAAACTTAAGTGGTTTCAACTTTAGGAATTGTTCCACCAGTCCTTGAGGGCGACGTTCCACTCCGGGTTGTTGCTGCACTTGCCTTTCCATCAGATTTCCAATATTGGCCAATGCCTGCAGGATGTCTTCCATTCGGGGTTCAGCCCTTGCAGTAGAGGCTTCAGCCCTCGATGGATGAGCACTTCCAGCTCGCACCATGACTTTCCTGCAATTTCCAAGCATTGCCTCAGGAATAATCTGAGACTCACTATCTCCATTCAAAGCAACTACTACTACTACATAAGTAACATATATATGTTACTGGTACCTAAAGGCAACTCAAAATAAACTACTAGGGATTTACGAGTGAATACTCATCACCCGTTATTCAATTATTTTATTTTTCATCCTATGGTGTGCATCATTCTATCCTCATTTCCATCTGAGGCTCCTTATCACTCCAAATAGACCATAGCTCTGATACCAAAAAAGGCTGTAACACCCCTCGACGGCCCCCGATCCGCTAGGGTCACCACAGCTCGCTTTTCCTTTTTCTTTTTCCCAAATAACAAGTCACTCTGATACCATTTTTAGTTGCAGCGGGTCCATACAACCATGGGGGTTTACATTTTTTTTTTTTTTTTTTTTTTAATAACGGTCCCTTGCGCAATTTACATAACGGAAGCATATCCAACAATTCCCTTCCCTACATTCCGGAATCGATGCACACCTACTAAACATTTATAAGTAAAAGCCGAACACGTTTATTTACATAGAGCAGATGGACATCATTCATCGGTACATCAAAATGCCATAGTCTTTCTATACTTGGCTATATTTCAAAAGATGACCGACGTCTCTTCCAACAGTCATACACTTAAAGTCCATCGATCAGTGTCGGCGTCCAAAGGTTCCCTCCTTTGCTATCCTTCTCCTTGCGGTCATATCCAACCGCTCAATCCATCTACTAATCTGAAATGTTGGTCCCCAAAAGGGGTGAGTACAACCACTCAGCAGGTAAAGGAATCCAATAACAACTCAATGCATCATACAATTCATCATACATCGCAGGCATTACTTACCTTGACATCATGCATATTTCAATCATGCATCATCATATCATATCATCATTATCAGATCATATCATATATCATCGTATACCATGCATCATCATGCATATCATCATCGTCATGCCATATCATCATTATCATTACCATGCATCATCATGCATATCATCATCATCATCATCATCATGCCATATCGTCATTATCATTACCATGCATCATCATGCATATCATCATCATCGTCATCATCATGCATATCATCATGTATCATCATCATCATCACGCATATCATCATGCATGTCATGCCATGGGTGATCATCATATCACATCACATATCATCACCATCATCATGCATATCATCATGCATATCATGCCATGGGTGATCATCATATCACATCACATATCATCACCATCATCATGCATATCATCATGCATATCATGCCATGGGTGATCATCATATCACATCACATATCATCGCCATCATCATGCATATCATCATGTATATCATACCATAGGTTAATTTTCATATTTATCTTTAAATTTGATCACCACATCACCCTTCCTCAATTCATCAATTTCACCTCATATTTTACACTCGCATCCCATGCGAGAAACAACCTCCGGGCATGTATCCAAGATACAACCGGGCATCCGGCCCCCCCACATTCCGGGCATCTCGCATCCCAACTAGCATCACGAGGAACCTCCGGGCATGTATCCAAGATACAACCGGACTTCCGGCCTTTACCCTTCTAGCCGGGCATCTCGCACCCCAACCGGCATCACGAGGAATCTCCGGGCTCGCCATGAAAATGGTTTCCCCTACCCTCCGGCATGCATCATGATACAACCCCTCACCCTCCGGGTGTGTATCATAATACAACCGGGCATCCCGACACTCCCGGGAAAACCTCTGGGCATGTATTCATAATACAACCAGGCATCCAAAGGGCATCGACTCATTCGAACCTTTGGGCATCCCGACTCCCGGGGAAATCTCTGGAATTATGCCACTAGGCCACCAGATATCATCATCCACCACAACCATCTCCTCATTTTACCATTATCCAAGTTCACCAGTATTTTAAATCTCAATTTAACATGGCAATTGGCATGGCATCAAACAAATTACACTTGACATGGAATTCACACTTGCATCTCAATTCACATTCATCATCCTTTTTAATCTCATTATCACATGGCATATGACTCGCACATGCATCACAATTCATGATCATTCATACACCATGTCATATAACAATGTATTATAACTCAATAAAACTCATGGCCAATAAAATAATCCACTTTTTATTTTATTATTATTTTATTATTATTTTATTATATTTATTTTTTTCATAAATAAATATTATATTTAATATTTATGATTTTCCAAAATCATAATATTAAATCAATCATTAAACAAACAATTAGAGTCACAATTTCACACAAATTCATGGCCAAATTTGCATTTCACATAGTTTCCCAAATTTCCACCAAATACACTTAATATTCGGATATTGGCCAGATTGCACAGTTTTTGGATTAATTCAATTAAAATATTCATATGACCTCCTAAAATTCCCAAATTTTACAGGGTGATAGTCAACACATTTTCGTACCTTTTTCATGAAGAAAACTAAGCCAAATTATTTTTAGATTAATTTATACAACTCCATGAAGCTTCTGGAACCTCCACCGTTTCGTCCAGAACGTACATCACCGAAAAACTTAGGTTTGACCCATCAAATCTCTTTCGTTTCTTCTGAAATTCGAGTATGTTATGTATCAATGTGTCCTTTACAAGTTTCATGAAGAGATCTAGGTTAAATAACCAAATTATGATCCTCTTTTAAGTCCTTGAAGTCTCGGGTGTCTCGGTATACTTCAACAGAACCATCGTCTCCAAGATCTAGCTGATTAACTAGGCTACACTCATTTTTTTCTCCTCAAATTTGAGTATGTTATAGCTTAGGATGTTACCTACAACTTCCATGAAGACAACAAAGTGAGATCTCCAACAGAAATCAACATGCAACCACGAAATCAACAAGAGGTCAGTAAGAAATTCGCAGATCTGAAGTCTCCGTGAAATAGAACTTTTGACCCATCAAATCTTCATCGTTTTCTACGAAATTTCAGTATGTCATACTACAAGATATTATCTTCAACTTTCATGAAGACACCAAAGCAAAAATCGCACTCCAAACACACATGCAAGTTCTCACAACATTCTGACTCAAGCGGATTCATGCGAAAACATTCCAGATCTGACACCTCCGTAAGATGAGAGTTTTACCCCGCAAATCTCCATCATTTTTCACGAAATTTTAGTATGTTTTAGTAAAAGATGTTAGCTACAACTTTCATGAAGAAACCGAAGCCAAATTCGGACTCTAAACACACATGCAAGCTCAAACAAGTTTCTGACTCCAACCAGTTCATGCGAAAACAGTGGTGCAAGAGTAGAAAGTGGATTCCCAACTTGCCTCTACACCTCACGAGCGGCGGCACACCGGCGACGACGGATCCTCCTCCTCCTCTCTCGGCCTCCTCTCTCTCCCCTCACTTGGCCGAACAAGCCACTCTCTCTCTCTCCCTCTCTCTCTCTTTTTTTTGGATGCTTATATATTGCATGTATCCCCTCTTTGCATGGGGGACACTTGTCCTTAAGAAGGAGACAAGTGTCTCTCTTGCCGAAGACACTTGGTAGCCATGCGGCTACCCCTCCATGCGACAATGGGCCGGGCTTGGGCCTCCTCTTGGGCCTTATTGGGCCGGCCATCTTGGCCCATTAAAGGCTTAGGCCAATGGGTCCAAGGCCCATTCCAAAATTAGCCCTTTTTCCCTTCTTTTTTTTTTTTTTTGAATTTCTTTTTATAAATATTTTAAATTTTAAATTTTCCACATGGCCAAAGTCTTATGACATTTCATTTATTGAAATTTAATTTATAAAGTGTACGGCCAAGCATAGATTATTAATTTATCCTATAGTCCTAAATTCAAAATTCATAAACACAAGCACAATAACACCTAGCCTTAAGAAAACTAATGGCTTACACATAGACCATAGGTAATTTCATTACCTAATTATAGGCTTTAATTTCTCTAGAGGATTACTTGAATTTTGGGATGCCACATCGCCTGCAGCCCGTGTCGGTTCGCCCATTGTCCCCTCGCGCTAGTCACCGCACCAGCACCGCCGTTCGTCGCCCTTGCTTTGCAGCCGCGACGACCCGACGCCCTTTCTACCCGAGCGCTGCCCCATCGACCTGCCCCACCTCCACGCCCGCTGCTGCCTCGTCGCTCCATCAGCACCCGGCTCACCCACAAGCTCGCACCGCCGCTCGTCGCTCCTGCTGTGAACGCGACAATCCGGCACCTCTGACCGCCCGAAGCTCCGTCGCCGTTGCCCTTGCCATTCCACCAGCCGCCGAAGCTCCTCCTCAACCGCGAGCTCGTGCTGTCCTCTGCACCAGCTCTGCCCGAGCGTAGACCCGACAACACCTATCTTCCGCCACGAGATCTACAACGCCCATCACTTCATTCTGCTCACCGCCCAAAGCCTCGGTTCGACGCCCCGCCCGCCCGCACCATCGTCACCGCGCCATCGTCACCACGCCATCATCTCCCTCCTGTTGGTGAGCTCCGAGTGCCGACGCTGCAACAACCCCGCTGCTACCTTCCTCCTTCCGGCGAGTTCCAAACGCAGCTGCCGCTACAATCCCGCGCCCGCCCGTCCTCGACACCACGGCAACTCCACCATCTCTCGCCCGACACCAGCAGCTGCGCCCGAGCCTTCGCAACGCCGAAGCCGTTCTCGTCGTGACCGTTGCCGGAAGTTGCTGCTGCCCGCTCCTTCGCCGTTAGTTCGCCGAGTCCACTAGCTCTCCCTCCTGAGTTGCTGCGCCTGAGTTGCTGCCACCCACTGCACCAGCAACGACTCGCTGCTACCCCGCTCCGCTGTTGACGCCGGATCTCGTTTCGCTCACCGTCCGAGAAGCCCGACGCCGGGTGCCACCCTACTTCGCCGTCGGTCCACCGCGCTGCCGGTTCACCTTCGCCGGAGCTACCTCTCCGAACCGACGACCTGCTTCCCTTCGGAGACCCACGACAAAGCTGTGCGTGGGAAAGGAAAAGATAAAAAAAACAAAAGGGGAACATTAGGTAGTTTTTTCTACCTTTATTTTTACATAGTTTATAGTTTGTTTTTATATAGTTTTTTAGCGTGATTATTCATTAATGCATGATTGAAATTCCAATGTGAAATAACCCCTCAAATTAGGGATTAGGAGTTTGATTTTCGTGCCGGAAATCCGACTCACGATCTCTTACAAAAATCGACAATCCAATCTCATGCCCGAGATTCGATTCGCGATTTAATTTAAAATTGACCAACCCAATCTCATGTGCGAGATATGGTTCATCAATTTTGGGCATTAATTTTATCTTGATTGGATTGGATATCGGGTTATTTGAATTAACTTTTGTTTTTGCATAAAATTTTTTTAAAAAAATGCAAGTTAGATTAGGGCTAGGGTTAGCATATTTAGTTATTTCGCTTTTTTAAAAAATAACAAAAATCCAAAAAAATGCATTCAGGATATTATTATTTTTTTTTAAGAATCGCACGCATCAATTTAGAATAGGATTTTGATTTTAAATTTTTACAACAAAAAAAAAAATCCCAAGAAAAATTAATTAATTTAGGATGCTAGTTTTTTTTGTAGGTTGCATAATAGGTTTTTTTTTTTTTTTTTTTTGCATGTTTTAGAATAGATAACATGTCCCTTTAATTTTCACTCTAGTGGTTTTTTTAGTGTTTTTTTTTTAATTACTAATTTTCATAAAAAAATCATCATGCATTTTAGAATAGAATTGCATGTCTCATTTTAAGTTTAGATCAATTTGCATCCTAGGTTAGAAATTGCTAGATTAAAATGACGTCTTAGTCTAAATTAGGATTTAGTATGACTTAATCCTAAGTTTAAATTGGATGGAATTTTAATTTAGCTAGGTAATTTTTGCATTTTTCTTATTTCGAATATCATGAAAAATACAAAAAAAAAAAAAATTGTCTTTAGGTAAATTAGTTTCAATTTTAGGATAGATTGCATTTTTAGGAATAGAAATATCATGTGCACGTCATGTGGGATTAAGTTCATAAAATGCACAGCATGTAGAATTAGGCTCATTTAATTAAAAATTGCCAATCATTATAATTAGGTAATTCTGATTTGCATATTTAATTATTGCATGTTCATTAAGAAAACACAAAAAATATTTTACTCATGTCATGTAGTTTAGAACACATTGTCATGCCATTTCATGTTAGATTAGATGCACTGCAAGGTTCTCATTGAAAAAGTGAAAACAAAATTGAGAAATTACATTGTTAAGTAGAAATCATATCTAGGATTGTGGATGTGAATTGTAATTTAACACTGCAGATGCTTTCGTTGCCATGAGGTAAGTCCTGCATTTTTCTTACTTGCTTTCTTGAGTGCTAAATTGGTGGTTTGCGCATCCGCATGATCACCTCACATGTTAGGAAGGTAAATTAAAATCAATTCAAGCTGCCTGCAAAACATTTTTTTTTAAAAGAATGGTACCGAAAGGGCATTAGAGAAATCTAGTGTAACCAAGTCCCCGAACTCACAATCTCTGGTTCGTAGGAGTGAAGTAATTCTCCCATTACTTTACTTGGGTTTCTAATCGACCCACCAAAAATAGATTAGTGGCGACTCCATGATAAACATCATTTGCATATTAAGAACTTAAACTTTAAGTCGCGAATTGGTATGGGCTTGGGAGAGCATGAGCTAAGTCTAGGCTTAGCAATCCATTAGCCGAACCCTTAGGTGGTCCAACCCGCTTCGGGGAGGTCGCGACAAATGCATTTCGATTTGACCGAGGAAGAAGATTCTCCTGAACGACAACAACCACAACAGCCAAGACAACATTCTCAACAGCGTCAACAAGCAGCGCAAAATCCTCCTCCACAACAAGAAAAAGAAGAGGTTATTGAAGACGTTGAACCTGTAAGGACTCAAAAACCCCAATTTATCTATAGACTATATTCCAAGTTGAAAAGGGGTGGTTCTGCTATGAATCTGATCGATGAGTTCTTAAAAGCACATGGTTACAAAAATGAGACTTTTTTCTTGAACGCTATGGCAAGAATAGGCATTGCACCTCAGGGTTTAGCATAATGGACATTTGAAAATTTTCCTAGTGATCTGAGATTCGGTCAGCCAGAGGAGAAGGACAACGATGAAAGGATGTTTGCTCATTTTCAGCCCAGGATGGGTGTTTCTGCGAAGGTTCATGGTGAAGGGATGAACTTATTTCGTTCAAAGGATCACCAAAAGTGTTATTTGAGTTAGTTGAAAAGAGGGGTTATGAGCCCCAAGAGTGTGGATTTTGACTTTCTTGACTCTTTAAAGGTTAATTTGAGGGAGAAGCTTAATTTGCTTCAACTTGAACGCTTTTGCACTGAGATGACCATTGCATAGCCCGAACTTACTGCCTACTTTTATTCAAATCATTCATGGATGCGAATAAATTCAGTTTTACTGTGAGGGACAAAGAATTCATAATTGATGTAGACACTTTGGCTGACATAATTGGTGTGGAAAGAGGAAGATTTCAACCAATTGGTGTGTCTTATGCCCATGCTACCTTGTCCATTGTTAATGATAGAATGGTCGAAGGCAAGATTTCTTATTCAATAATGAATGCCTCTAATATTCTTCTTCACAAGGTGGAGATTAATTGCATCAGGCCAAAGTCTACCTCAAAGACGGATGTTTCTCGTTCCGAAGCGAAACTAATGTACGCGATCATCTCTGGCCGTAAGTTTTCTTTGCCTCACACAATTCTTTTGCACATGTATAGAGCTGTGGTGAAAGACAAGGGACAACTCCCTTACTCTGCGCTTATCTCTCAACTCTTCAAGCATTTCAAGATCAAACTTCCTGCTCCTCTTTGTGTTAGAACCATTACTCCATTGGTTATTGGTCTCAAAATGGTTTCAAAGAAAAGAAAAGGGAACTGAACAAGGAGTTGGAGTGCTTCAAGGAGAAGTCCCCTATGAAGGCAAAGCAAGACTCAGCAGCAAAGAAAAGAAAATGAAAGGAGCTCATGACAAAACCAGTGAAGAAAAGGAGATCTCTTATCTTAGAAGAAGAAGAAGAAGATGATGATGATCTCACTATCTTAGCTCTTGCCTTGCGAAATCTATAGAGTTTTGTGAGCCATACGAGAACAGAGATCGAGAAAGAACAGAGAGAAGAGACGAAGGAAGAGAAGAAAGAAGAAAAGAAGAAGAAGGAGGAGGAGAAAGAGAAAAACAAGAAGGAAGAAGAAAAGAAGAAAGGAGTCGCGATGACTCTTTTGAACCAACACTAGCTGCATCATTGTCCGATGATTCGGAGAAGAAAAGGAGTGGAAAGACTGGAGAACAACATCACTACAGTGCTGAAATAGAGCATGAAGAAGAACATATTTTTTGTGACATCCCAAATTTCACCAACCTTCATTAGTGTAATCAGATCATTAGGAACATAGATTAATTTAGATTGGGCCAGGAAGTGAACCCGATGGACCGTGAGGAATGTGTGGGCTTGAGAAGTAAGTGGGCCACACGAATTGGGCTTGAAAAGCCGAATGAGAAATTATGGGCTTGGACTTGGCTTGAAGCGGGCCAAGGCTCGGATCTGTTAGAATATTTTAGCGGACTGTGATCATTATAGATTGAGCCTGTTGGGCCAGAGACGATATTTAGGCCCGAGTGATTTTATTTTCAATTAAGTTTATAGATTATAGTTATGATAATTTGAATAGTGATTGTAATGCTAATATCAATTTCTAACTTTTAGCATTTCTTGTGATAAATTCTCTATAGACTAACACTAAATAATTAATATGTCATATAATTTCATAACTTTGTATAATTACAAGGGGATTGAAATTAAGAGAAATAAAAAAGGGAATTAAGTGAAAAACATTAGATACAAATGAACTGACTAACGACATGGATTAACTGTTAATGGATGGCGAATGACAAATGGCGAAATTGTCATGCATGGAGGCCACGACACCCCCTCCTCTCTTCGCATTACCCACGGTTTTCTATCCCCGCAAAACCGAAACAAGCAACTCAAGAAGACATAATCATTAGCAAAATCTCATGATTAGTCTAGCCTAGGGATTAGACTTGTAGGCCTATTCCCCTCTTAACTCTCGTAATCTCTCTCTCTCTCTCTCTCTCTCTCTCTCTCTCTCTCTCTCTCTAAAGCTACCGAAAACTCCATCTTCTTCTTCTCTATTTCTCCCAGTCGAGCAGCAACGAACCAGCAATACTTTTCTTCTTGCATGCGAATTTTAGGTGTTGATCTTGGAGAATCCTTGAGTTATCTAGTAGCTGAACTAAGGTAAGGAAAGATAAGTTTCTAAAATAGAAGTTATCCATTGTTTTTGTCAAGGAACTTGTGAATCTAGCTGAATGGTGGAGGATTAGATGTGAAGTTGCTGTTTTGTATTGATTTGAGCTTGATGAGTACTCGATTGAAGTTATAAGTGTGGCATTCGGAAATTTCGACGACCCTCAAATATGCAACGGTCGTGAGTAATCGGTGGAGATATCATTCGGACTATGTCATTGGTGCCACTTACGGATATTGATTTGTATTATTGTTGGACCGATATGCTACTTTTGGTAATGGCCGACCGTAAAAAATTATCTGTGTAACATCATGACTGAGACCCTCTTCCACCTACATTTGTGTCCTACAAACCAAACCTCCTATGTACATTGCCGCCCCGTATAGTCATGTAAGTAAATATATTTCAGCCCACGCACTTGCTGAAATTAAGAATTTAATTTTGGAGAAGTTGGATCGTGCACGAGGACCCTGCACGCCTCTCCATTTTGTGAATTAGCGAGTGAAGTGATGAATTTGAATCACCGTACAGTCTTGTCGGGTTCTTCCCCTATGCAAGAATTTTAGTCATGAACGGAAAATGGCTGGACCACGAAGACCATGGGATCGACAATACTCCATGCACGTTATTCCTTCAAGAGTCAATAAACTTGGAGAGGTTGACTTCCTTGCCACGTTCACTGCATGGAGATGGGTCAGCCAACAAAAGCCACGCAACCAAGACCTCATGCCAGCGGGGAATTCAAGCGAGGACAGCTGCATGAAGGGGCAGCCGTCGAGGCCCATGCGGCCAGAGGAGATGGACACGTTTCCTCCAACTGCCACGTTCACTAGCTGGCTTCGTTGGATGATGCCACCAAATAACCTGCATGCAGTAATTAGATTAATTAAAGAAAAGAATTTGAGTTATGAAAGGGTACACTTGATAAATTGTCGAACCATGAAACCGTGGGACCGAGAATGCCCCATATATGTGTGAGATTAAGGACCAATTTTTAAGAAATTGGGCCACTAATCTGCTGGCCCAAAACAGCCCAAAGACCCCCTTGATTGTCGACACTTAAGTCAACTAATTGAAAGGGATTGACCAAAGGGCTCCCACCGTTGGACACCTCATAGCATGCAGGAGGACAAGTGGCCATCGAAGCTTCTTGGGAAAGCCACGTCTTCAACAGCTGGCCATTTCCCCTGCAGCCATCGAAAGAAGCCCCATGCAATTGACTAAATTGTCAACAAAGTGAGGAACAAAAGGGCGGATTAGTCGAGAGAGTGAGGGAGAGCTTCGTACGAAACCAGTGAGAGGGAGAGAGAGAGATCAACGAGCGGGTGAGCGCAGTGAGTGAGCGAGAGAGTTCGCAAGCGTGCAACGAGCAAGAGTGAGGGGGGAAGAAGGAGACCGCCCTCTGTCTGTACGGGTGCGCTGCCACCGTCGACACCGTTCGTGTTCGCCGTCGCCGAGCCATGCCGTGACCCAAGCTTCCTGTTTTTACTTGCCGTCGACGCTTAGGACTTGAGGCAAGTAGAAGTTCATTAATCTATGTTACGCATGCTGTGATTATCTGGTGAAGTACAAGTAGACCGGAGAAGGTCCAAATTTGATATTGCATGTTGCATTTGAGGCTTTCATGTCTTGAAATCTAAGTGTGAGTGAGCTGTGATTGTTGAGTAAGGTGTGATGGTGTGTGCCGAGTGAAGAAAAGGTGATGCATGTTGAGTTATAAGAGCCGAGATGCAAGTATGTGCTTTGTACCGAGTTGTGAAGGATTCTAGGTGAGTGAAAATGTACTATGACCACTCATGGACACTGTCTAAGTGTGTTGAGATACTACATGATGAATTTGCAGTAAAACAATTGGTTTGATTGAGCTGGAAATGAAGAGAAAGGCATTAGATGTTTTTTGTCTTAGAGGAACATGGATAGAAAGTCGTTTATATTGGGTCACTTTAATTTCTAGAGATGAAGATGAGGAATAGAATCATTTTACTTAAGATAACATCCATTAGATTGAGTTTAACTCATAGTTATAGCTATATGAATACAAGAACGTGTAGATAGAAGCAATTCTTTTTAAAACAGAAATACTGTTCCGTAGAAGACGGCCTGACCTTTGATGATTCTTCGAATTTTCTGTATTTACCTAGATAGAATTGGACTTTGAACCCTTAATGAAAATTGTAGGACACATCCCTAGGAATAGCATATCAAAATTTGAGAATAAATGAACAAGGTTTGGTCAGTAAAACGATTTTCCTTGTAAATGTTAAATTTGAAAGCTATTACAGAATGTCAGTAAAGAGTATAACGATTACTGCTATTGATATACGATGAATCTGGCTTAGTGTTCCGCATGAAACATTTTCCATTAGTTCTTTTTTATAACATATCAAAATTTTAGAATTTTCTGAGTTCATTTAGGGGTTATTCCGAAATTTTCATTAAAACTGCACATTCTGGTTTTTAAGCTATTTTACTCCGACTTTGCTCAACTGATTTCAAAAGTGAATGCATCTTGGGTTGTTATGTGATATGATGATACTAGCATTGGCATATCATGCAATATTGAGATGTGATGAGACTCAAGAGACATCTTGTCATTGCATTGAAAAGTGTTTTTGGAAATTAAGATGTTAATTGTTGCCGTTGGACTCTCGGGTCAACGATGCCCCGGAAGTCGGGATGCCCAAAGGTTCGAATGAGTCGATGCCCTTTGGATGCTTGGTTGTATTATGATTACATGCCCAGAGGTTTTTCCCCCAGAGTGTCGGGATGCCCGGTGGTATATCGGTACGTAATTCTAGGGGATGCCTGGTGGTATGTCGGTATGTAATTCCGGAAGGCAGAGGTAACTATTTTCATGGCGAGCCCCAGCGATTCCTCGTGATGCCAGGTGGGATGCAAGATGCCCGGAGTTATGTGCCGGATGCCTGGAGGTGTGTGCTGGAAGCCTCGCAATGCTAGTTGGGGTGCGAAATGCCCGGAGGTGTGTGCCGAAGGACTTCGCAACGCCAGGATTGGGTGTGAATGCCCAGAAGGACGCACACATTGGTCCTCTGGGGGGGGGTGTAACCTTTTGAATGTTAAAACCGATGGTTCCACTAAGTGGGCGTGTGGTCTAGTTATAGGACTAAATTGTATGGCATAGAATGGGACGTGTCATTATAGTTTGGCCCTATGATCAAGACTTATGTGACTGGATATGATGCATCTTATTGGTTGGAAATGCACTGGTCATTGCATTGAAGAGTTATATGGTTTGGATGCATACTCATTCATTGATTGCCTATCTTGTCTATCTTGCATGAATCTAGATATTGATGGTACTGCATGATATAGCTTAATGAATCTTTTACTGTTGAGTGGTTGTACTCACCCCTTTTGGGGACTAACATTTCAGACTAGATAAGATGCCTCTGCTATCACCGCCACCAGCAAATGGACCGAGTAAAGGAAGGAACTTTTGGATGCCGACACTGATCGATGGACTTTAAGTATACAACTGTTGGAAAAGATGTCAGTCATCTTTTGAAGTATAGCCGAGTATAGAAGACTACGCCATTTTGATGTAACGATGAATGATGTCCATCTGGTTTAAGTAAATAAAAGTGTTCGGCTTTTACCTATAAATGTTTAGTTGGTGTGCATCCTTTTCTGAATATAGGAAAGGGAGTCATTGGATACGCTTCCACCATATTTCTGCGCAGGGACCGATCTAAATGATATAAACCCCAAGGATTTATGGATTTATAATTTGTATGGTATCAAAGTTGTTGGGATTAACGGATTCCCAAAAACCGGATTCGACACTAAATCGAACCCCCAAAACGAATGCGGAAGACAAGCCCGGGAAAAACATGTATCACTGATCCTAAAGCACACCACGGAATTGAGCGTACCTTGTTAGCCACAAATTAAACACCAATGCCGAAGATCGAGGAAGAAATTATGATCCTTTTAGATCCGATGATGTCAATTTGCCTTGAAGGGAAGACGGCGTCGCCTTTAGCGCTTGGAGGGAAAGAGAGGGAGAGGAACGTACGTTGAAATTGCCAAAGGGTGTCTTCGTCTCTCTCTGTCCTCCCTTATATATGTTCCCTCAAAAATAGAAACGTACCCCTTCATCCATGGGCCCTAATATTGTGGGCCGAGCTTTTAGGCCCAACATGGGCGGACGGGCCTTAAGCCCATCACATAAAACCATCATCTCCCACTCGCACATGGTGGGCCGAACATGATTCTCTTTACCTCTCTTCAACATTCATATCGGTGAATAATCCGTGCGACCAGCATACTTTGAGAGCTCGTTGCCATATATCTATTAGGAATATATAGCAGCTCATAATGGGCATCACACTCTGAGTAGATTTAGTATGCAGTACCCTAAATCGATCGATCACATTTATATCTCTCTTGATCTCTTTTAAACAATGATATATATATTGTATTCACAATTATGATTATCCCAAAGACAGTCATAATTGGTTAACTGGTGAATACAAAACTACAATGTGATTCTCCAAAATCGATCTTCCTCTTTCCTTCAAACTCTCAATTTCAGTTCAGCTTACTTTTCTAGAAATGTCCCATTAAATCGAACCAACTCATGACCATTGGCAACATCCTAAGATAGCAAACACTAAATAGAAATCTTGAGAATAAGTAAAAGTCATGAGGGGACTAAAAATTGAGGAACTCTTTTCCTCAAGAGTCTCACACGGCATAAAAGTTGAGATCAAACTTTTGCCACTCTTATTGGTCGTTTCATGCATACGTAGTATGAAATACGTATTATGGTATTAACTCATTTCCCATGGAGCGTATGTCTACACCTTCAATACTGTACAGATGATAGTTCAGACATACCCAATGTCTAACTTGAGTTCACGTATCTACTCATTCACAAAAATTCATCAGAACTCACATCTGGCATCATACACAGATAAAGTAAAATATGTGGGGTATTTTACTTTCGGACATAGTAAGTATTATGTCCTCATCTTAACACCCAGTTAAGGCGACATACGTATTTTAAGCTTGAGCTCTTGATTATCACCTAGATAATAAGCTTAAAAACAATCTCATCTCTATTTATCACACAGTAAATAGAGGCGATTACCCATGCGAGTGGGCTAATCTTATATCTGTCCGACATACTTTCTCAACTTAAAGTAATGCATAGAGCATTAAGATGCATAAAGATCAAATAAAGATTCATAGGCATAAATGATGAAAACACAAATTCATCAAATGTGAACACTTAGGGAAATTACAATATTCAGTACATTAGCCTCTACGCAGTCCTAGAGATTTCATATGGCCACAAAACACATCTCTAGGTATTGGCTTTGTCATAGGATCTGCTACCATTCTATGCGTAGTGTGTACTCTAAGTTCACATCTTTTCGTGCAATCATATCCTTGACAAAAGTTATACTCGGTATCCATAGGTTTGGTCTTGCCATGATATTTTGGATCTTTAGTGTACGCTTTTGCTGCTTGGCTATCACAGTTAACCAACAATTAATCTGCAGCACTTCTAATAACACCTTAAATGATCCAAAAAATCTCTTAAGCCAAACACCTTCTTATATTGCTACTGATAATGCCACGAACTCAACTTCCATCGTGGACAAGGCTATACGCGTTTGTTTCTTACTGCTCCTACATATGGTGCCATTATTCGGTAAGAAAACAAATCCAGAGGTAGATTTCCTTTCATTTAAATCTCCTCCCCAATCAGCATCAGAATAGCCTTAGAGCCGCAGATCATTTCCTTAATAACTCAGTGTATAATCAGCGGTCCCCTTTAGATACCTCTGTATTCTCTTAACGGCTTTCCAATGTGCTTGACCTGGATTGGATTGGTATCTTCTCACCATTCCAACTGTAAAATATATGTCAGGTCTTGTACACATCATAGCGTGCATCAAGCTTCCAACAGCACTAGCATAAGGAACATGTTTCATTTGTTCCTTCTCCTGTGGAGTCCTTAGACACGGTCTATGGTTCAACCCTTCACGTTTTGCAATAGGAGTGTCTATGGGTTTACAATCTTGAAATCTTAACTTCAGGAATGTATGCAACATCACCCATGTCTTTCATCTCAAAGTTGGAAGACAACCAACTCTCGACAGTATTAACAAGCTCCATATTGCTTCCGGCAATTAGTATATCATCAACATATAATGATATGATCACAAATTGATCATTGGATCTTTTAATATATACACAATGATCCTCATCTATCATTGTAAAATCATATGCCATTATGGCATTATGAAAACGTATATACAATTGTCTCGACGACTGCTCAAGGCCATATATCGACCTCAAAAGTCGACATACCTTTTCTTCTTGACCTTTCACTATGAAACCAACAGGTTGTTCCATATATATTTCTTCCTCTAATTCACCACTGAGGAAAAGCAGTCAAAACGTCGGCAGTACATCCATTTGATGTAACTTAAGATCCATACTAGCCACTATTGCCGAATAATATCCCAGAAATTCAAAGCCAAGCCTTAAGGTGCGTTAAAGTCTTTAATTAGGTGGTAGAATTTCCATGGCTTATGTTTTAGCCATTAGTCTTTTAATTTGATGATTTGTGCTTGTGATTGTGGAAATTTAAATTTAATTGATTAATGCTTGGCCATATTATTTAAATTTCAATAATAAAAAATGCCCTAAGACTTTGGCTAAGATGAAAATTGGAATTCAAAAATATATATTATAAAAGAATTTCAAAAAAAAAAAAGAAAAAGGGGTTGAATTTTCCCAGAAATGGGCCTTGGGCCCATTGGCCTAAAGCTTGGTGGGCCAAGCTAGTCGGCCCATTTGAGCCCAAGAAGGCTGTCGACCAGCCCAAGGAGGAGTGGCCGGATGGCCCAACTCCAAGGCCCAAGCCCAATCAAGTTTAAAAATAAAAATGACAAGTGGCAAAGGGGATGGGCATGCATTGGTTGGTTTTTAGGCAAATTAATCATTACTAATCATGAGCTCTAGAGAGTATAAGAGGGGAGGAGAGAGAGAGGGTGACCGGTTCCTCCATTTGGCCGAGAGAAAGGGTGAGAGAGAGAGAGAGAGACTTCGAGAGAAAGAGAGAAACCGAGAGGGAGAGGAGGCGGAGCCGAGGGGTGCCGCCGTTCGTTCGCCGTCCGACCGCCGTGTACGCCGCCGTACACCGTCGTTTGTCCATCTTGGAGGCAAGTGGAGTCCTTTAACTTCTCTTGCATGTGTGTATATGGTTTGCATGTTCGGTTTTTGAGTGTATTTGGGAGAGAAACCGAGGTAAGGGTTGGTTGTTTTCAAAACCGTGTAACTGTTCTTGTTCGGTTTGTGGAAGTCAGTAGCATGTTCGAGCTTACATGTGTGTTTGGAGTCCCATTTTGGCTTCGGTGTCTTCATGAAAGTTGAAGCTAACGTCTTGTAGTATAACATACTGAAATTTCGTAGAAAAAAATGGAGTTTGAGGGGTCAAAAGTTCTATCATACGGAGACTTCAGATCTGCGAAATCTTCACTGACCTCTTGTTGATTTCTTGACTGCATGTTGATTTCTGTTGGAGATCTTACTTTGTTGTCTTCATTAAAGTTGTAGGTAACATCTTAAACTACAACATACTCAAATTTGAAGATAAATGAACGAGTATAGCCTAGTAAAACGGCTAGATCTTGGAGATGATTGATTCTGGTGGTGTGTTCCGAGACACCCGAGACTTCAAGGATTTAAAAGACGACCATAATTTGGTTATTTGACCTAGATCTATTCATAAAACTTGTAAAGGACACCTTGATACATAACATACTCAAATTTCAGAGGAAACGAAAGAGAATAGATGGGTGAAACCTTAATATTTCGGAGATGTACATTCTGGACGAAGCGGTAGAGTTTCCAGAAGCTTCGTGAGGTTGTATAAATTAATCTAAACAGAATCTGGCCTGGATTTCTTCATGAAAGTTGCACGAAAATGTCTTGGCTATCACCCTGTAAAATTTCGTAATTTTTGGAGGCCATATGTGTATTTTAATCGAATTTATTTGGAAACTGTGCAATCTGGCCATTATCCGAATATCATGTGCTATTTTGTGGAAATTGTGAAATTATGTGAAATTCAATTTGGCCATGAATTTTGTATGAAATTGTCATCCTATTGGTTGTTTAATGATTATTATAATATTATGATTTTGGGAAAATCATAAATATTAAATGTAATATTTATTTATGAAAATAAATAAATATAATAATAATATAATAAAATAATAATAAAATAATAAAATAATAAAAGTGGATTATTTTATTGGCCATGAATTCTATTGAATTTATTATGCATTGCTATATGACATTGGTGTATGTATGATCAAGAATAGTGATGCATGTGTGAATCATATGCCATGTAATAATGAGATTAAAAGGGTGATAAAAGTGGAAAGTGATATGTGAGTAAGAGGTTGTGGTGGAGGATGAGGCCGGAATGTACAGAGATGCATTGTCGGAATTCCTTGGGAGTTTCAAGGATGCCCGGAATGTGGGGGCCGGATGTCCGGTTGTATCTTGGATACATGCCCGGAAATGCCTCGCGACACCGGGATTGGGGTGCGGGATGCCCGGCTAGAAGGGTAAAGGCCGGAAGTCCCATCGGAGGTTTCGCCCGAAGGGAATGCCTCGTGATGCTAGTTGAGATGCGAGATGCCTGGAATGTGGGGGGCCGGAAGCCCGGTGGCTTGGGAGGCTGAATGCTGGGAACCCTGTCGGAGGTCTTTGCCCGAAGGGATGATGAAATTGATAATTGAGAATGGGTGATGTGGTGATCAAATTTAAAGATAAAGATGAGAATTAAATGATGATGATATGCATGATGATGCATGATGATGATGAGATGTGTTGTGATATGATGATCACCTGTGATATCATATGCATGATGATATGCATGATGATGATGATGATGTGATGTGATGTGATATGATGATCACCTATGATATGATATGCATGGTGATGCATGATGATGATGAGATGTGACGTAATATGATGATCACCCATGATATTATGTGCATGATGATGCATGATGATGATGATGATATGATGTGATATGATGATCACCTTTGATATGATATGCATGGTGATGCATGATGATGATGAGATGTGTTGTGATATGATGATCACCTGTGATATGATATGCATGATGATATGCATGATGATGATGATGATGATGTGATGTAATATGATGATCATCCATGGTATGATGTGCATGATGAAATGCATGCTGATAATAATGATATATGAGATGCCATGATGATGATATGTATGCTATGATGATGCATGAATACGTATGACATCAAAAAGGTAAGCAATGCCTGCATCGTATGATGGTATGCATGGTGCATTGAGTTGTTATTGGATTTCCCTATCTGCTGAGTGGTTGTACTCACCCCTTTTGGGGAATAACATTTCAGATTAGCAGTATGCCGCTTCCTGCCGTCTCGTGGGGGGTATTCTATGGTCTACCGTCTGATGTAGAGGTAGAGTGTGCGGAGATAGATTGTCCCTCTGTTCCCGGATTGACTTTATCCGAGTGTGATGTCTAGTGATGTATGATATCGGCCCGGGCGGGGGCCCTGTCATACAAGAGTTCATTTCTGTGCACGTTCGACGGGATGGAGCTATGCGAGGGATGCTGCCGCCGCCACCACCTGATGCACCGGGTTGGGTGTGAGACCTGCGCGCGATGAGTAGGAGCTTGATCTCTTTTTGATGTAGATAGTCGACGCTTGGATGGGAGGGTTTTGTGCACGTATGATGTTAGGGGTCGAGGTTTCTCTTTGAGATTTTAGGTAGGACATGGCAGAGTCCTAACCTTTCTTGTTTTGTACCGACCCGAAGGAAACCCCATCTTGCTATATATGTATGTAAGCAAAGCGTCGAAGTTGTTTATAAAATCCTGATGTTTAGCTGGTGTTTATTTGTATCATGGATTGGTAGGGGGATAGATGGCGATGTTTAATTTGCTTCCGCTATGAGTTGCGCTGGGACCGCTTTAAAAAAAAAATGCCTGTGATTAATGACGCTTGTTTTAAGTACGAGACAGAAATGGTAATAAGATGTAACATCAGCACTGGTAACGACCTGCGAAGGCTTCGGGGTGTTACAGTCCCCCTTTTTGGTATCAGAGCGAATGGTTATAGGTGGAGCGATAAGGAGCCTCATTTGGAATTGAGGAACATGATGACAATGCACACCATATGATGTAAAACGAAATAATTGAATAACGGGTGATGGGTATTCACTCGTAGATCCCCAGTAGTTTGCCTTGAATTGCCAGTAACATGTATATGTTACTTATGTGGTAGTGGTAATTGCTTTGAGTGGAGGCAGTGAGTCTCAGATTATTCCTGAGGCAATGCTTGGAAATTGCAGGAAAGTCATGGTGCGAGCTGGAAGTGCTCATCCATCGAGGGCTGAAGCCTCTACTGCAAGGGCTGAACCTCGAATGGAAGATATCCTGCAGGCATTAGCCAATATTGGAAATCTGATGGAGAGGCAGGCGCAGCAACAACCCGGAGTAGAACGCCGTACTCAAGGACTAGTGGAACGGTTCTTGAAGCTGAAGCCACTTAAGTTCAATGGGATAGGAAGTCCTGAGGAGGCAGAGCATTGGATTGATGGAATGGAACGAATTTTCCGGCTGTTGGATTGCACTGATGCTGAGAAAATAGTCTTAGCAAAGTATCAATTGGAGGGAAATGCGAAGTTTTGGTGGAGAGCTTCGAAGGACATAATCTTTCCACCTAGTACTGATGTTAATTGGGAGGAGTTTGTTAGGGCTTTCAATAGGAAGCATTTCTCTGATTGTGCTAAGGATAGGAAGATTACTGAATTTGTTCAGCTAGAACAAAAGGGATTGACTGTAGATCAGTATGAGGCTAGATTTTCTGAATTGTCTAGATATGCTCCTAGATTGATTGAGGATCAGGAAGAGAAGGCTAAAAGATTCCTGAAAGGGTTGAGGACTGATATTAGAAAGCAACTGGTGCCTTTGAGCATAAGAGATTATAATGAGATTTATGAAAGGGCGCAGTTAGTGGAGCGGGAGCTGTTGAGGGAAAGGTCGGAGTTTAAGAAGCCGTTGAATTTTAGTGATATGAGAAAAGGGAAGAGACCTTATTCGGGTCAAGGTCAGACCTGGAATGTGAAGAAGAAGGGTAACTTTGGAAATTTTGGAGGAGCAAGGAGTGGTCTGAATATAGGGAAAGCACCCTATCAGCCTGGTATTTGTCAGAAGTGTAATGGACGCCATGGCCCAGGACCTTGTACGGGACAACAGAAGTGTTTTGGCTGTGGACAAGTGGGTCATCTTAGGAGGAATTGCCCACAAGAGAAGTCGCAAGTGAGTGTTGGCTCAGTGCGACAGGGATATCAGAGTGCTGTTAGGTCGAATCCGCAAGCAAATCCTCAGAGACCACTTGCGCAAGGAAGGGTGTATGCGATCACCCAGGAGGAAGCGGAAGCTTCCAAGAATGTTATCTCAGGTACGATTCTTATTAATGGTGAAAAGGCATATGCATTGTTTGACACGGGTGCAACGCATTCGTTTGTGTCTGAAAGATATAGATGTTTGAATAAGATAGAAGTCATGCCTCTTGAGACGCCTCTTTATGTTTCCACGCCTTTAAAGGATATGGTATTGTCTACGCTGGTGTATGGAAATTGTAGGATATCAATGGGAGGAAAGGATATGGAAATAGACTTGGTTGTAATGGCTATGTATGATTTTGATGTTATTATAGGAATGGACTGGCTTCGTAAGTATCGGGTTAGAATGGATTGTTATAGAAAAGTGATTCAATTCATTTTACCTGATCAGTCCAGTTGTGAATTTTTAGAAAGTCAAACCCATTTTCCTATAGCGCTTATTTCGGCAGTAGAAGCTTGTAAGTTACTTGACAAAGGATGTCAAGGTTACCTAGCCATAGTTAGAGATTTTGCCAAGGAGGAGCCTAATCTTGAGGAAGTTCGTGTAGTTAACGAGTTTCAAGATGTATTTCCTGAGGAATTGCCTGGATTGCCGCCAGAGCGGGAGATTGAATTTGAAATTGAATTAATGCAGGAACGGACCAATTTCAAAAGCCCCATATAGAATGGCCTTAGTTGAATTGAAGGAATTGAAAGTACAACTGCAGGAGTTGCTTGATAAAGGATTCATTAGACCAAGTGCTTCACCTTGGGGTGCACCGGTCTTGTTTGTGAAAAAGAAGGATGGATCAATGCGCTTGTGTATTGACTATAGGCAGTTGAATCAAGTGACTATTAAGAACAAATATCCTTTGCCTAGAATTGATGACTTGTTTGACCAACTCCAAGGAAGTTCGGTCTTTTCTAAGATTGATTTGAGATCGGGATACCATCAGTTAAGAATTAAAAAGGAGGACATTCCTAAGACTGCATTCAGGACTTGTTATGGACACTATGAGTTTCTTGTTATGCCATTTGGATTGACTAATGCTCCTGCTGCATTTATGGATTTGATGAATAGAATATTTCAGCCTTATTTAGACCAGTTTGTGATTGTCTTTATTGATGATATTCTGGTGTATTCGAAAGGGCCTAAAGAGCATGAGCAATATTTGAGAATAGTTTTGCAGACTCTGAGAGAGCATAAGTTGTATTCTAAGTTCAGTAAGTGTGAATTTTGGTTGGACCGGATAATATTTCTAGGACATGTGGTGTCAGGAAATGGAATTGCAGTAGACCCGACAAAAGTTGAAAAGGTAGTGAATTGGCCGAGACCAACGACACCTACTGAAATACGAAGTTTCTTAGGACTGGCTGGTTATTATAGAAGGTTCATTGAAGGATTTTCAAGGCTGGCAGGACCTTTAACTAAATTGACCCGAAAGAATGTGAAATTTGAATGGAATGGAGAATGTGAAAGGAGTTTTCAGGAGCTCAAAAGGAAATTGACTTCAGCTCTAATTCTGACTATACCTACTGGACCGAATGGTTTTACAGTGTATAGTGATGCATCTCACAAGGGACTAAGATGTGTGTTGATGCAGCATGGCAAGGTTGTAGCCTATGCATCCAGACAATTGAAACCCCATGAGTTGAATTACCCGACGCATAATTTAGAGCTAGCAGCTATAGTGTTTGCCTTAAAGATATGGAGACACTATTTGTATGGAGAAAAGTTTGAGATTTATACGGATCATAAGAGTTTGAAGTATCTATTCTCACAAAAGGAGTTGAACATGAGACAAAGGAGGTGGATGGAGTTGTTGAAGGACTATGATTGTGAGATAAGATATCATCCAGGGAAAGCGAATAGAGTAGCAGATGCTCTTAGTCGTAAGTCGGCTATTTCCATAGAAAGTTTAAAGATAGCTAGTTTGAGAATGGCGGAATGGAAATTGTTAGAATCTGTAGCAAATTCTGAATTTAAATTGGAAATGGATTGTCTTACTGGCATGCTTAGTGCATTGAGGATTGAGCCAAAGATTATCCAGAAAATTAAAATCTTGCAAGAATCTGACCCCGAGATTTTGAAAATGAAAGATGCTGTATCTTTAGGGAAAAGATCAGAATTTCAAATCTCTGATGAGGGGATAGTAAGATGTCAAGGACGACTTTGTGTTCCCGACAATGAGGAATTGAGGAAGGAAATTCTATCGGAGGCACATAAGAGTAATTATAGTATCCACCCAGGTAGTACAAAGATGTACAGAAATTTGCGTCAGCAATTTTGGTGGAGTGGTATGAAGGCAGATACGACTAAATACGTATCTCAATGTTTGACGTGTCAGCAAGTAAAAGCAGAGCATCGTAAACCCGCAGGACTTTTAAGACCATTAGACATTCCTGAATGGAAATGGGAACATATAACGATGGACTTTGTGCAAGGATTGCCAAGGACATCAAGGAATCATGATTCAATTTGGGTTATAGTGGATCGTTTGACTAAGTCGGCGCATTTCTTAGCTATTCGCATGGATTACCCAATGGATAAGTATGCGGACATGTATGTAAGTCAAGTGGTACGCTTGCATGGTGTTCCAGTGACCATTACTTCAGATTGAGATTCAAGGTTTACTTCAAATTTTTGGAAGAGTCTTCAAGTTGCGTTAGGATCTAAGCTTCAGTTTAGTACTGCTTTTCATCCTCGGACGATGGTCAATCGAAAGAGTAATCCAAATCTTGGAGGATATGCTGAGAGCACATGTGTAATCGATTTCAAAGGAAATTGGGATGAAAGATTGCATTTGGTAGAGTTTGCCTATAACAATAGCTTTCAGAAGAGTATAGGCATGGCACCTTATGAAGCATTATATGGAAGGAGATGTAGGACTCTTGTTTGTTGGAGTGAAGTAGGTGAGAGGAAGTTGACAAGACCTGAATTGGTACAAGTTACCACTGAGGCTGTTGATGTTATTAGAGAAAGGCTTAGAGTAGCTCAGAGTAAACAAAAAGGCTACGCAGATAGACGTAGAAGGCCTTTGGAATTTGGTGTAGGAGACCATGTATTCCTTAAAGTATCTCCAATGAAAGGAATATCTCGATTCGGGATGAAGGGTAAGCTAAGACCTAGGTTTGTTGGACCTTTCAAAATTCTTGAGAGAATAGGAGATGTGGCTTATCGTTTAGCGTTACCTCCTAAGTTAGAAAATCTGCACGATGTGTTTCATGTATCGATGTTGAGGAAGTACCAGCCGGATCTTGGTCACATACTCGATCATGAAGCCATCAAAATGGATGAGAAAGTAAGGTACATTGAAGAGCCTGTGCAGATATTGGACCGAAAGGAGCAAATTCTTAGGACCAAAAAGATCCCATTGGTTAAGGTGTTATGGCGACATCATGATGTGGACGAAGCCACATGGGAAAGTGAGGATCAGATGAGGGAAAAGTACCCTTATTTATTTCAAGAAGGCGCGAGTAGTGCTTGAATTTCGAGGACGAAATTCTCTAAGGAGGGGAGAATTGTGGCATCCCAGAAATTCAAAGCCAAGCCTTAAGGTGTGTTAAAGTCTTTAATTAGGTGGTAGAATTTCCATGGCTTATGTTTTAGCCATTAGTCTTTTAATTTGATGATTTGTGCTTGTGATTGTGGAAATTTAAATTTAATTGATTAATGCTTGGCCATATGATTTAAATTTCAATAATAAAAAATGCCCTAAGACTTTGGCTAAGATGAAAATTGGAATTCAAAAAAAATATATATTTATAGAAGAATTTCAAAAAAAAAAAGGAAAAAGGGTTGAATTTTCGAAATGGGCCTTGGGCCCATTGGCCTAAAGCTTGGTGGGCCAAGCTAGTCGGCCCATTTGAGCCCAAGAAGGCTGTCGAACAGCCCAAGGAGGAGTGGCCGGATGGCCCAACTCCAAGCCCAAGCCCAATCAATTTAAAAATAAAAATGACAAGTGGCAAAGGGGATGGGCATGCATTGGCCATGGTTTTTAGGCAAATGTAATCATTACTAATGATGAGCTTTAGAGAGTATAAAAAAAGAGGAGAGAGAGAGGGTGACCGGTTCCTCCATTTGGCCGAGAGAAAGGGTGAGAGAGAGAGAGAGAAATTGCGAGAGAGAGGGAGAGACCGAGAGGGAGAGGAGGCGGAGCCGAGAGGGAGGTGCCGCCGTTCGTTCGCCGTCCGATCGCCGTGTATGCCGCCGTGTGCTCGTCGTTTGCTCATCTTAGAGGCAAGTGGAGTCCTTAACTTCTCTTGCATGTGTGTATATGGTTTGCATGTTCGGTTTTTGAGTGTATTTGGGAGAGAAACCGAGGTAAGGGTTGGTTGTTTTCAAAACCGTGTAACTGTTCTTGTTCGGTTTGTGGAAGTCAGTAGCTTGTTCGAGCTTGTATGTGTGTTTGGAGTCCGATTTTGGCTTCGGTGTCTTCATGAAAGTTGAAGCTAACGTCTTGTAGTATAACATACTGAAATTTCGTAGAAAACGATGGAGATTTGAGGGGTCAAAAGTTCTATCATACGGAGACTTCAGATCTGCGAAATCTTCACTGACCTCTTGTTGATTTCTTGACTACATGTTGATTTCTGTTGGAGATATTACTTCGTTGTCTTCATTAAAGTTGTAGGTAACATCTTAAAATACAACATACTCAAATTTGAAGAGAAATGAACAAGTATAGCCTAGTAAATCGGATAGATCTTGGAGATGATTGATTCTGGTGGTGTGTTCCGAGACACCCGAGACTTCAAGGACTTAAAAGACGATCATACTTTGGTTATTTAACCTATATCTCTTCATGAAACTTGTAAAGGACACCTTGTTACATAACATACTCAAATTTCAGAGGAAACTAAAGAGAATAGATGGGTGAAACCTTAATATTTCGGAGATGTGCATTCTGGACGAAGCGGTAGAGTTTCCAGAAGCTTCGTGAGGTTGTATAAATTAATCGAAAAAGAATCTGACCTGGAGTTCTTCATGAAAGTTGCACGAAAATGTCTTGGCTATCACCTTGTAAAATTTCGTAATTTTTGGAGGCCATATGTGTATTTTAATCGAATTTATTTGGAAACTGTGCAATCTGGCCATTATCCGAATACCATGTGCTATTTTGTGGAAATTGTGAAATTATGTGAAATTCAATTTGGCCATGAATTTTGTATGGAATTGTCATTTTATTGGTTGTTTAATGATTGTTTGAATATTATGATTTTGGGAAAATCATAAATATTAAATGTAATATTTATTTATGAAAATAAATAAATATAATAATAATATAAAAATAATAAAATAATAAATAAAAAAAATAAAAGTGGATTATTTTATTGGCCATGAATTCTATTGAATTTATTATGCATTGCTATATGACATTGGTGTATGTATGATCATGAATAGTGATGCATGTGTGTGAATCATATGCCATGTAATAATGAGATTAAAAGGGTGATAAAAGTGGAAAGTGATATGTGAGTAAGAGGTTGTGGTGGAGGATGAGGCCGGAATGTACAGAGATGCATTGCCGGAATTCCCTGGGAGTTTCAGGATGCCCGGAATGTGGGGGGCCGGATGTCCGGTTGTATCTTGGATACATGCCCGGAAATGCCTCGCGACACCAAGATTGGGGTGCGGGATGCCTGGCTAGAAGGGTAAAGGCCGGAAGCCCATCGGAGGTTTTGCCCGAAGGGAATGCCTCGTGATGCTAGTTGAGATGCGAGATGCCCGGAATGTGGGGGGCCGGAAGCCCGGTGGCCTGGGAGGCTGAATGCTGGGAACCCTGTCGGAGGTCTTTGCCCGAAGGGATGATGATGAAATTGATGATTGAGAATGGGTGATGTGGTGATCAAATTTAAAGATAAAGATGAGAATTAAATGATGATGATATGCATGATGATGCATGATGATGATGAGATGTGATGTAATATGATGATCACCCATGATATTATGTGCATGATGATATGCATGATGATGATGAGATGTGATGTAATATGATGATCACCCATGATATTATGTGCATGATGATATGCATGATGATGATGAGATGTGATGTAATATGATGATCACCCATGATATTATGTGCATGATGATGCATGATGATGATGATGATGTGATGTGATATGATGATCACCTTTGATATGATATGCATGGTGATGCATGATGATGATGAGATGTGTTGTGATATGATGATCACCTGTGATATGATATGCATGATGATATGCATGATGATGATGATGATGTGATGTGATATGATGATCATCCATGGTATGATGTGCATGATGAAATGCATGCTGATAATAATGATATATGAGATGCCATGATGATGATATGTATGCTATGATGATGCATGAATACGTATGACATCAAAAAGGTAAGCAATGCTTGCAATGTATGACGATATGCATGATGCATTGGTTGTTATTGATTTCCTATCTGCTGAGTGGTTGTACTCACCCCTTTTGGGGAATAACATTTCAGATTAGCAGTATGCCGCTTCCTGCCGTCTCGCGTGGGGTATTCTATGGTCTACCGTCTGATGTAGAGGTAGAGTGTGCGGAGATAGATTGTCCCTCTGTTCCCGGATTGACTTTTATCCGAGTGCGATGTCTAGTGATGGATGATATCGGCCTGCTAGGGCCCCGTCATACAAGAGTTCATTTCGTGCACGTTCGACGGGATGGAGCTATGCGAGGGATGCTGCCGCCACCACCACCTGATGCACCGGGTTGGGTGTGAGACCTACGTGCGATGAGCAGGAGCTGGATCTCTTTTTGATGTAGATAGTCGACGCTTTTGATGGGAGGGTTTTGCGCACGTATGATGATAGGGGTCGAGGTTTCTTTTTGAGATTTTAGGTAGGACATGGCAGAGTCCTAACCTTTCTTGTTTTTGTACCGACCCGAAGGGAACCCCATCTTGCTATATATGTATGTAAGCAAAGCGTCGAAGTTGTTTATAAAATCCTGATGTTTAGCTGGTGTGTATTTGTATCATGGATTGGTAGGGGGATAGATGGCGATGTTTAATTTGCTTCCGCTATGAGTTGCCGCTTTTTAAAAAAAAATGCCTGTGATTTGGCGACGCTTGTTTTACGAGATAGAATCGGTAATAAGATGTAACATTTAAAAAAAAAAATGCCTATGATTAATGACGCTTGTTTTAAGTTACAGACCTAACCATTTCCGGTAAACGGTAATAAGATGTAACATCCCGTTTCATCACATAATTTTCTGATGGTCTATCGCTCCCGAATCTACAGTCCACAAAGGATTGGATTCAACCAATAATGCAGAACTTGACACATAAGCAAAGTTCTCAAATGTACAAGAGGTGTTTACCTTTTTCGGCTCACAACAATTGTGAGCATAGTGACCTTTCTTGTCACAATTGTAACACCTCACCCTTGACATTTTCTGTGGCATCCCGGAAATTCAAAGCCAAGCCTTAAGGTGTGTCAAATGTCTTTAATTAGGTGATAGAATTTTATGGCCTATGCTTTAGCCAATTTGTCTTTTAATTTGATGAATTGTGCTTGTGATTGTGGAAATTTAAATTTAATTTATAAATGCTTGGCTATATGATTTGAATTTCAATAATTAAAAATATTCCAAGACTTTGGCCAAGATGGAAATTGGAATTTAAAAATATTATAGAAGGAATTTCAAAAAAAAAAAAAAAAAAAAAAAGGGCTAATTTTCGGAATGGGCCTTGAGCCCATTAGCCTCAAGCTTGGTGGGCCAAGCTAGTCGGCCCATTGGGCCCAAGAGGTGGCTGTCGACCAGCCAAGGGGAATGGCCGGTTGGGCCTAGCCCAAGCCCATTAACCCAAATTCAAATTTAAAAACAAGAATTACAAGTGGCATAAAGGAATGGCATGCATTGGTGGGATTGTAGGCAATCTCATGATTGCTAATCATGAGAATATGGGGATATAAAAGAGAGAGGGAAGAGAGAGAGTGGCCGTTTTCTTCATTTTGGCCGAGAGAGTGTGCGAGAGAGAGCTTGAGCGGAGGAGAGGCCGAGAGAGAGGGGTGGAGCCGAGAGTTGCCGCCGCCGTGTCTCGCCGTCGCCGCCTTGTCCGACCGTCCTACGCCGCCGTGTGTTGCTGTGTGTTCTTCTTTAAGGCAAGTGGGGGGTCCTTTACTTCTCTTGCATGTTGTTTGATGGTTGCATGTTCGGCTTGAGGGGTGATTTGGGCGAAATAACGAAGTAAGGGTGGAATGTGTTTGTGTTATGTGACTGTTTTCGTTCAGTTGGTGGTAGACAGTATCTTATTCGAGCTTGCATGTGGGTTTGGAGTGTGATTTTGACTTCGGTGTCTTCATGAAAGTTGAAGCTAACATCTTGAGGTATGACATACTAAAATTTCATGGAAAACGAAGGTGATATGAGGGGTCAAATGCCTTGTTATACGGAGGTTCTAGATCTGCGAATTTCCTACTGACCTCTTGATGATTTCTTGGTTGCATGTTGGTTTATGATGAAAATCTCACTTTGTTGTCTTCATGAAAGTTGTAGGTAACATCCTAAACTACAACATAATCAAATTTGAGGAGAAACAAATGAGTGTAGCCTAGTAAATCGTCTAGATCTTTGAGACGGATGGTTCTGTTGAAGTGAACCGAGACACCCGAGACTTCAAAGACTTAAAAGAGGATCATACTTTGGTTATTTAACTTAGATCTCTTCATGAAACTTGTAGAGGAGACATTGATGCATAACATACTCGAATTTCAGAAGAAACGAAAGAGATTTAAGGGGTCAAATCTAAGTTTTTCGGTGATGTGTGTTCTGGACGAAACGGTGGGGGTTCCAGAAGCTTCATGGAGTTGTATAAATTAATATTTAAAGAATTTGGCTTAGTGTTCTTCATGAAAAAGGTACGAAAATGTGTTGGCTATCACCCTGTAAAATTTTAGAATTTTCGGAGGTCATATGAATATTTTAATTGAATTAATCCGAAAACTGTGCAATCTGGCCAATATCCGAATATTAAGTGTATTTGGTGGAAATTTGGGAAACTATGTGAAATGCGAATTTGGCCATGAAATTGTGTGAAATTGTGATTCTAATTAGTTGTTTAATGATTGTTTGATTTTCATGATTTTGGAAAATCATGAATATTAAAGATAATATTTATTTATGGA
The DNA here is from genome assembly GCA_014182375.1 of Eucalyptus virginea. Lineage (NCBI taxonomy): Eukaryota > Viridiplantae > Streptophyta > Magnoliopsida > Myrtales > Myrtaceae > Eucalyptus > Eucalyptus virginea. Next base: position 14,161,401 of record CM024516.1, on the reverse strand, counting down.
AATAAATAAATATATTATTAAAATAATAATATAATAAAATAATAATAAAATAATAATAAAATAATAATAAAATAAAAGTGGATTATTTTATCGGCCATGAGTTCTATTGAATTATGATGCATTGTTACATGACATTGATGCATGTATGATCGTGAATTATGATGCATTGTTATATGCCATTGTTGTATGCATGATCGTGAACTATGATACACTGTTATATGACATTGATGCATGAATGATCATGAATTGTGACGCATGTGTGCGAATCATATGCCATGAAATAATGAGATGAAAAGAATGATAAAATGTGGAAGTGGTATGTGAGTAAGAGGATGTGGCGGAGGTTGATATCTGGTGGCCGAGTGGCATAATTCCGAGAGATTCCACAGGAGTTTCGGGATGCCGGAATGTGGGGGCCGGAAGTCCACATCGGAGGTTTCTGCCCGAAGGGAGTGTGACTCGCGATGCCGGGATTAGGGTGCGAGATCCCGGTTAGAAGGGTAAAGACCGGAAGTCCCCTCGGAGGTTTTACGCCGAAGGGAGGTTCCTCGTGATGCTAGTTGAGGTGCGAGATGCCCGGAATGTGGGGGGCCGGAAGCCCAGTGGCCATGAGATGGCTGGGATACTAGGATCCCTGTCGGAGGTTTCTGCCCGAAGGGAGGATGATGATGGTGGAAATGATGAATTGAGAAAAGATAATGTGGTATCAATTGATAAATAAAAGTGGCCAATGATGATATGATGTGATATGCATGGTAATGCATGATTAATGATGATGTGATATGCATGGTGATGCATGGCCAATGATGATATGATGTGATATGCATGGTGATGCATGATTAATGATGATGTGATATGCATGGTGATGTATGGCCAATGATGATATGATGTGATATGCATGGTGATGCATGATTAATGATGATGTGATATGCATGGTGATGCATGGCTAATGATGATATAATATGATATGCATGGTGATGCATGGTTTATGATGATGTGATAATGATATATGAGATGCCATGATGATGATACGTATGCCATGATGATGCCTGAATACGCTTGACATCAAAAGGGTAAGAAATGCCTGCATTGTATGATGGTATGCATGGTGCACTTTGAGTTGTTATTGGATTTCCCTATCTGGCTGAGTGGTTGTACTCACCCCTTTTGGGGATAACATTTCAGATTAGCACTATGCCGCTGCTCGCTGTTTCGCGTGGCGTGTTTTACGGTATTCCGTCGACGTCGAGGTGGAGATGACTGAGATAGACTGTCCTTCGGTACCCGGATTGACTTTTATCCGAGTACGATGTTTAGTCATGTATGATATCGGCCTGGCTGGGGGCCCGGTCATACAAGAGTTTTTGTCCGTGCACATACGACGGGATGGAGTGATGCGGGGGATGCTGCCGCCGCCACCACCTGACGCACCGGGATGGGTGTGAGATCGCGCGCGAGGAGTAGGAGCTAGACCGCTTTTTTTTGGTGTAGATAGTTGACGCTCGTGATGGGAGGGTTTTTGTGCTCATATGTTGTTAGAGGTCGGAGTTCCTTTTTGAGATTTTAGGAAGGACATGGCAGAGTCCTTACCTTTTCTGTTTCTTTTGTACCGACCGAGGAAAAACCCCATCTCGCTATATGTATGCATGTAAGCAAAGCGTCAACACATTTTTTATAAAATCGTGGTGTTTAGTTGGTGTGTATTTGTATCATGGGATTGGTAGGGAGATAGATGGTGATATTTATTTGCTTCCGCTATGAGTCGCGCATGGGACCGTTTTAAAAAAAAAAAAAAAAAAATGCCTGTATTCTGGCAAGGCTTAAATTTAGCCAAGAGATAGAGATGATGAAAGATGTAACATCGGCACTGTTAACGACCTGCGAAGGGTTCGGGGTGTTACATTTTCTTCACTTGAGGACGTTTTCCTCTCTTGTGTTGGTTAACTCTTGATTTCTTGCAATAAGGACTTGATCCTTTGCATTCCCACATATTGAACGAATCAATACGCTTGCGTTTAGAGCTCAAAGCCCTTTCTGAGCTAGAACCAGCATTACAAATGTCTATTCTCGGCTCAAATGTTGTTAGGCGGTCCTCTACTAGCTCAAGGTGGCACATAGCATCCTCTAGATCTTCCATACTATGGTCAAGAGCTTCTAGTGCTTCTTGCTTTTCTAGCACATATTGAATCTTCATATTCAATATTTCACAATTGTTGCCGTTCATATCAGCAATTACGTTCTTAGTTCTTTGAAACCATCGATCCGAACACATCGGACATATATGCACGAATAATTAATGCCTATCATTTATGCATCCACTTTGCACGAGACCCATCATATCAATGAATAATTTCAAGTAAGGTTTCAGAATCAAAAGGTCACTATGTTTCCAATCATCCTCCAAAAATCCTAACTCAAATATTCAAAATAAATTCTATGAAGTTATAAAAACTTCTATAAACTACCCACATCAGTCAACAATAATAAAAAGCAAATAATATCTAACATCCAATAGAATAACAATGCTTTCACATAATACAACTATCCATTACATTAAGCAATATATACAAAGAAAGTTATCAACATAGAAAGAGATATTCACATCCAAAAACATCTCAAACTAATCTAAGAAATAAATAGGGAATGTCCCTTCTAATCTATCAGTCAAAATATCTGAGAAATTTGAAGGCACATTTGCCAACCGTTGAAAAACTTTTGGAGAGCTTTCATGTCGCCTCCAAGGCGCATTCACACTGCGCCATGTGGCGTTCATTCTAAGGATTGAAGTTTTGGTTAACTCAATCCTATAGTATTCTCTAACAAAAGCTACCACTAGCCTCCTATAACCAGGGACCACGTTGACCTCCCATAGCCGATCTAACACTGCTTGCCATTCAGGTGGAAGAGTGTTCATCAAAGCCGGCACTTTCTCAAAATCCGGCATAAGATAACCATTCCGATGATTTCTGTATCATCTGGTTGACCCTGACCACATGTGATACTAAATCACCGTCATGCCACCGATAATTAGCTAACTCTGTCATCAGCCTTTTAAGTCTTGCACTTCCCTCGTCCGTTCTCGGGATTGCAGGTATCCGTGCATAATGCATCATAGTTCCCGCAACAAATGCAGAACAAAAATTGGATCACTTATAATCCATAATGTATATAAGGGAAAATACATAATTTTCCATGATTCATGCAACAAATGCAGAATTAACAATGGATTACTTATAACCCATATAGACATAATTGAAAAAGAAACAAATCCTTTTTTTTTTGTCAACGGTCAATGGTCGTCGGTCAACGGTTAATGGGTCGGGTCGACGGGCCCGCGGGTCGGATCGGTTGGACCGGTCGGGCCGGTCGGACCGACCGGCCCGGTCGAACGAACCGACAGGCACGTGCCGCGTGCGTGCATGGGCTGACGTCACGCGACGTCGGCCGGCGCTGCGCGGCACGCGCCGGGTTTCCGCGCATGTTAGGTCGGGTCGGGTCGCCGGTTGGTGACCGACCGGCCAACAATCGTTGGCGATGACGTCATCGATGATGTAATCCCAGCGGATACCGACCATTGGGTGACGTCACGGTGATGTCAGCACGCGTCGGTTCGCCGACCGGCGCGTGTTGGTTCGCCGGTCGCCGGCGCGCACGTGCCGATTCGCTGACCGGCGCATGTGTCGCACGCGCTGGCCGAGCCAGCGCTTCAGGCGCGTGGCGCCCACGCGCAGCAGCTTCTGGCCGCGCGTGTGGGCGCGTCCGGCGTCTCCCGGTGGCGTTCCACATGTCGACGGACTCGTCTCGACGAGCTCTTTCACCTTGTGCCTTCAGAAATTGATTTCGACTTACGGAAACTCAAAAAAATGGATGAACAGTGCTCGGGTGTTGGGATTTTTCGCCCCGATCCGTGTCGGCCTATTATTTTCACGAAAAATCATTCAAAAAACATGAAAAGGGTCGGGAAAACATGACCTAGGGATCTGATACCAATGTTGGGATTAACGGATTCCCAAAAACCGGATTCGACACTAAATCGAACCCCTAAAACGAATGCGGAAGACAAGCCCGGGAAAAACATGTATCACCGATCCTAAAGCACACCACGGAATCTAGCGTACCTTGTTAGCCACAGATTAAACACCAATGCAGAAGATCGAGGAAGTAATTCTGATCCCTTTAGATCCGATGATGTCAATTCGCCTTGAAGGGAAGACGGCGTCGCCTTTAGCGCTTGGAGGGAAAGAGAGGCAGAGGAACGTACGTTGAAATTGCCGAAGGGTGTCTTCGTCTCTCTCTGTCCTCCCTTATATACTTTCCCTCAAAAATAGAAACGTACCCCTTCATCCATGGGCCCTAATATTGTGGGCCGGGCTTTTAGGCCCAACATGGGCGGACGGGCCTTAAGCCCATCACATAAAACCATCAAAAGTAATAGACTTTAAGGTAAAGAGAAAGGTAAGCGCACTGTGGCGACCCCAACGGATCGGGGGCCGTTTGAGGGGTGCCACAATAAGTCATTGCATGTTGTAATTGAGGCTTGCATGTTTCGAAATCTAAGTGTGAGTAAGCTTTGATTGTCGAGTAAGGTAAGGAAATGGTTGCTGAGTGAAGAGATGTGGTGTATGTTGCGGTGAGTGAGCTTAAGGATGAATATATGCTTTGAGCCGAGCTGCGGAAGATTTCTTTGTTTAAGAAAAACCTATTGAAAGTACTCTTGGATGCTGTGGAAGAGTCTTGAAGTGTTGTAACATAGATTAGTAGAAAAATAAATGGTTTGATTGAGCTAGAAACGAAGAAAACCGTATATAATGATTCTGTTTTAGAGAAATTTAGATAGGAAGTCTTTTTACTGTGTCGCCTTGATTTATAAAGATGAAGATAAGAAAAGGAATTATTTTAGATTGAGTTCCACATTTAACTATGGTCATATGAATGTAAAAACAAGAAGATAGAAGTGTACCTATTGAAAACAGTAAGCTGTTTCGTAGAGAATAGCTTGACCTTTGATGATTATGTGAATTTTCTGTAATTATCTAGTTAGAATTGAACTTTGAATCCTTAATGAAAGTTGTAGAACACATCGTTAGAAATAACATATCAAAATTTGAGAATAAATGGACGAAGTTTGGTTGGTAAAACGATTTTCTCCGTAGATACTAAATCCAGACGTCATTACTGGATGTTAGTAAAGATTATAGCGATTACTACTCTTAATACAGTGAGATATAGACTTAGGTTTCTTCATGAAAAATGTCGATCTATGTCTCTAATTTAACATACTAAAATTTCGTAGTGTTCTGATAAGAATTGTTATACTTTTGTGTGTGAGAACAAAACCGCTCGTTTAGTTAATAATCTGTTTAAACCCGAGAATATGCAATAGTTGTTGTGTCTTTTACATTAGTCTTTCGTGACACACATAGAGTCTAGTGACCTTATAACAGATGCTAGTTGTATAAAAGTAAGTCTCATATATCATTTGAGGTATAGGCACAATTAGTATCATGCGTGTGCAATGAGTGTGATGCATAGTGCTTAATTATGGGATAAATATCTGTTTGGCATGGTATGGGACATGTCGTAATGCCTTTTATCTTATAATTTGGACACGCACGTGTGCTAGGTACATGAGAGTTAGATGTATAGTTGTCTACTTTGAAGTGTTTTTCTTTTGCATACGATAAATGCATTAATCAAAGGTGTGGTGGTGTGAAATGTGTGCTTAAATGAGTGAATGAACCCATCGATACTGAGATACCGGTGATGCCCCTCGGAAGTTGGGATGCCCATGCTGTGTGATCTTGGATGCCTCGGTCCCGTGTTACCGAGATGCCTTGGAGTGAGATGCCCTTGTGTGTGATCAAGGATGCCCCGGTTGTGTGACACTGGGATGCCTTGGAGTTAGATGCCCCATGTTGAGTGATCTTGGGAGGACCTCGGTTGTGTGAGACCGGATGCCTTGGAGTGAGATGCCCATAATAGAAATATTGTGGAAGTCTGGATAAGGGAATTTCCGGAAGTGACTCGATCGGGCCGGTAGAGTTCCGGTGGGTAAACTGATTGAGGGTGGACTATATGCACACTAAATATAATTCTACTTGGCGAGTGAGTTCATTTATCACTGTTGCATTTCATCTTGATATGGATTGATTCTATGATGGATATCTATAGATATGAATGCACTCAGGATGTTTTATATAACCACCATTATATATATCATGTTTTAGTATTCAATTGATTATACTCGTGACAATCCTATCTTAGTATCTTAAGCTGTTTGGTCATGATTCCCTTGTAAACTTGATGGTTGTGGATTGTCTAAGTTAGAATCTTATCATTTCTTTATTGGGCATAGTTTTTGCTCATTCCTTATATTTTTCAAATTGATAGTATGGACGTGCCCCCGATAGCTCGTTATGAGGTGGCAGCATGCCCCGAGGTTTCTTTTCACGATGTGTATGATCCCAATGTTGACATGACTTTCTCCAAGTATGAGGCTGTACTGTGGATGGATGATGGTAGAGTTGAGATGATCCCCATGAAGTTTGTTGGGTGGTTTATCAATCATGATGGAGCGATGTTTGGCCCTCTTCCTTTTGGCGTTGATGGACCTGGAGCCGGGACGGATGGCGCCTAGACGCCTATGATTGTGTAGAAGCTGAATGTCTTTTGTTTCTTTTTTTATGAACGTGGGCTTGTGTGGGAGTAGTGGAGTTAGACACCCCTCACCCTTATCCCTGGTTGTTTACTTACGCCCTTACTTTTGAAAATGTAAATGTGATGTATATAGGCGAGGTACTTGTAAAAAGTTCAGGTCGATTTTTGTAAGCCTGAATGATCCTAACAGGTTTAGTAATGAAGCTTCTCGTGATCTTTATATATCATCTTAATAGAATCGTCTATTATGAATTGATAGTACTATTGCAGGTTAACCTTGTAAAAATAAAGTGTAAACTTTAAATAATCCATGTTGTACATGCTAACCTTCAAGAGTGATTACTATAGGCTAACAATTGGGATTTTTAAGTCTTGTAAGATGATAATATTTATAATTTCCGCTTGCGCTTAGTACGTGACGCTACTGGGACGTCACAGCCCTGTTTTTTGGTATCAGAGCATAGGATTACCTGGAGTGATAAGGTGCGGTAGTGATTATGCATTAGGATAATGATATTTTCTTTGTTAGTATTATTTTTGTAAGGAACAAGTAACTTATGTTACTCATAGGGTATCAATAACAATTGTTGCAGTTGTTACTTATTAGTTTTGTAAGGAGACTCAGTCGGCTAATGAGTAGTGACCGATGTGCAGAAATCAAGAACCGTCAGGATGAGTAGAAATGGACGAGGAACGACAACGAATCCCCGTGTGGAAGGAATTTTGGAAGCACTTGCTAATGTAGGAGCCCTGTTGGAAAGAGAAGCCCAACAACAGGTAGGAGGTGACCGTAGAATGCAAGGCTTAGTAGAACAATTTCTGAAACTAAAACCCTCTAGATTTGCTGGATTAGGAGATCCTGTAAAAGTAGAATTGTGGATAAATAAGATGGAAAAGATATTTGCATTGCTGAATTGTACTAATGCAGAGAAGGTATCTCTAGTAGAATATCAACTTCAAGGAAATGCTGATGATTGGTGGAAAGAAACGAAAAGGACAACATTCCCTGAAGGTGTAGAGGTAACTTGGACTGGATTTGTAGGAGTCTTCTATAGTAAGTATTTTTCAGACTGTGCAAGAGATAAAAAGGTGATGGAATTTATGCAGTTAAATCAAAATAACTTAATTGTACACCAATATGAGGCGAAATTTGCTGAACTCACTAGATTTGCCCCTAGATTAGTAGAATATCCGGAAGATAGGGCTAAGAGATTCTTGAATGGGTTAAGGCTTGAAATAAGAGGACGATTGGTGCCTCTAAACTTGAAAGATTATGATGAATTGTATGAATGGGCACAACTAGTAGAAAGGGATTTGATGTCAAGAGACCAGACGTCGGCATATCAGGTAAGGCCACAATCTCAAGGAGTCTCATCTAATTTTCATTATGATAAGAGATCTCATCAAACGAAAAGCGATCATTTGTGCAAAACAAGAAGAGTAAGACTGGAAATTTTAGAAAGGTATGGAATAACCAACCAATAGGACGACCGCAGTATGGAAACAATGAGTGTCGCTAGTGTGGGAGATCACATGGATTTGGACCATGCCCAGGAACAAATGTTTGTTTTGGTTGCGGGCAGTCAGGACATTATATTAGAGAATGCCCTCAAAAAAGAATGCAGCAGCCACAACCACAACAGAATTTGGGTAGAACATTACCACCAAGAAATACCCAGCGACCACCAGCTCAAGGAAGAATTTATGTTGTTACTCAGGATGAGGCTGAAGGGTCTCAAACAGTCATTACATGTATCATTTCCCTATCCAATCAAAATGCTTATGCTTTATTCGATACAGAAGCGACTCATTCCTTTGTATCTGCTCAATTTGTACGATTGAATAGGATGGAACCTAAATTGTTAGAAGTACCCCTTAGTGTCTCTACTCCATTAAAGGACGTTGTTTTATCTACCTCGGTGTGTAAGGATAATAGAATTCTTATAGGTGGGCAAAACCTGTTGGCTGATCTGATGGTATTATGTATGACTTTGATGTAATTCTTGGAATGGATTAGCTACATAGACAACGAGCCAATGTGGATTGTTATAGAAAGATGATTCAATTCGATCCACCGGATAGACCAAGTTTTGAATTTTACGGAGGAAAGACAACTCCTTCTATGCCTCTTATTACTTGCACTAGAAGCCCATTGACTTCTTAGAAATGGTTGCCAAGGATATTTAGCATGTGCGAGTGAACAAACCAAGATAGAGGTAAGACTTGAGGATATCCCTGTAGTTCAAGAATTTTCTAATGTATTTCCCGAGGAATTACCAGGATTACCCCCAGAGCGAGAAGTTGAGTTTACCATTGAATTGACACCTAGTATGGAACCTATATCAAAAGCTCCATATAGGATGGCATTGACAGAATTGAAGGAATTGAAGGTACAATTACAAGAACTACTTGATAAAGGATTTATTAGACCAAGTGTATCCCCATGGGGCGCACCGGTGTTATTTGTTAGAAAGAAAGATGGATCACTACGCTTGTATTGATTATAGGCAATTGAATCAAGTCTCGATTAAAAATAAGTACCTATTACCAAGGATTGATGATCTATTTGATCAATTGCAAGGAGCATCAGTTTTCTCAAAAATTGACCTAAGATCAAGATATCATCAATTACGGATAAGGAAGGAGGATATTCCTAAAACAGCTTTTCGAAATAGATATGGACACTATGAATTTTTGGTTATGCCATTTGGACTAACAAATGCCCCAGCCGCTTTTATGGATCTTATGAACAGAGTATTTAAGCCTTTTCTGGACCAATTTGTGATAGTCTTTATAGATGATATTTTAGTGTATTCAAAAGGACAAGATGAACATGAAGAACACTTAAGGATTGTACCGCAGATTCTTAGAGAACACAAACTGTATGCCAAATTTAGTAAATGTGAATTTTGGTTGGACCAAGTGACTTTTCTAGGACATGTGGTGACCGGTGAAGGGATATCGGTAGACCCAATTAAATTTGAGGCTATGATTAATTGGCCTAGACCATCGACAGTGATAGAAGTACGAAGTTTTCTAGGTTTGGCTGGATATTATCGAAGATTTGTAGAAGGATTTTCTCGAATTGTAGGACCATTAACACAGTTGACTAGGAAGGACTCAAAATTCGATTGGAGAGAGGAATGTGAGCAAAGTTTCGAAGAACTCAAAAGGAGATTGACAATGGCACCAGTGTTGACAATACCCATAGGATCTAGAGGCTTTGTAGTGTATAGTGATGCTTCTCATAAGGGATTAGGTTGTGTTCTTATGCAACATGGGAAAGTTATTGCATATGCATCGAGACAACTGAAACCACATGAATTGAATTACCCTACTCATGATTTAGAACTAGCTGCCATTATTTTTGCTTTAAAGATTTGGAGGCATTATCTTTATGGAGAAAGATTGGAGATTTATAAAGACCACAAGAGTTTAAAGTACATATTTTCTCAAAAGGAATTGAATATGAGACAAAGGAGATGGATAGAATTACTTAAGGACTATGATTGCGAAATTTTATATCACCCAGGAAAAGCCAACAAAGTGGCAGATGCACTTAGTCGGAATTCAGCAATGAGAATGGCCAATATGATGGTTAAGGAATGGCACTTGTTGGAAGCAATTTCAAATTCTGAATTCAAAGTTGAGGTAAGTGAGTCTGTTGGTATAATAGCTACACTCAGAGTTGAGCATGAAATTATACAGCGAATTAAGACCTTACAATAGTCGGACCTTGAAATATTGAAAATTCGAGATAAAGCTTTGAAAGGAAAGAAGTCGGATTTTCAAGTCTCGAATGATGGAATAGTTAAATTCCATGGATGTTTTTGTGTGCCTAGTGATGATGAGTTAAAGAGGGAAATTCTAACTGAAGCTCATCATACTAGTTATAGTATCCACCAAGGAAGTACAAAGATGTATAGGAATCTTCATCAATATTTTTGGTGGAATGGAATGAAGACTGATATTGCTAAATATGTCACAAGATGCTTGACATGTCAACAGGTGAAAGCTGAACATCGAAAGCCCGCAAGATTATTAAAACCATTGGAAATTCTAGAATGGAAATGGGAACATATAACCATGGACTTTGTACAAGGGTTACCAAGGACTTCAAGTGGACATGACTCAATTTGGGTAATAGTAGACCGGTTAACGAAATCAGCTCACTTTTTAGCTGTAAGGATAGACTATTCACTAGAGAAGTATGCCACATTATATGTTAAGCAAATAGTACGACTACATGGTGTCCCTGTGACCATAACATCATATCAAGATCCGCGATTCACGTCGAATTTTTAGAAAAGTCTTCAACTTGCCTTAGGAACCAAACTCCAATATAGTACTACCTTTCATCCACAAACAGACAGACAATCAGAAAGGACTATACAGACATTGGAAGATATGCTACGAGCCTGCACCATTGATTTCAAAGGAAGTTGGGATGAAAAATTACATCTAGTGGAATTTGCTTACAACAATAGTTTTCAACAAAGTATTGGTATGGCACCATTTGAAGCTTTATATGGTAGGAATTGTAGAACTCCTATTTGCTGGAATGAAGTTGGAGAACAAAAGTTGACAGGACCAGAATTAGTTCAAATTACTTTAGAAGCTGTAAAGACAATACGAGAACGACTCAGGACAGCTCAAAGTAGACAAAAGAGCTATGCAGACAAACGTCGTGGACCTTTGGAATTCAATGTAGGTGATCATGTATTTCTAAAGGTGTCACCTATGAAGAATGTGTCAAGGTTTGGAAAGAAAGGAAAATTGAGCCCAAGATTTATAGGACCTTTTGAAGTAATAGAAAGGATCGGGGAGTTGCTTATAGAATAGCGTTACCACCGAAGCTATCTAGTATACACGATGCTTTTCATGTGTCTATGCTAAGGAAATATGAGCCAGATCCAATTCATGTGTTAGACTTTGAGGTACTTGAAATAGATGAAAAGATTAGGTGTACAAAAGAGCCTGTACAAATTTTGGATCGAAGAGAGCAAGTATTAAGGAACAAGACTATACCTTTGGTTAAAATTTTATGGCGATACCATGATTCAAAGGAAGCAACTTGGGGAAGTGAGGAAGAGATTAGGCAAAAGTATCCTTAGCTTTTCAAGTGAATAAGGTAAGATTTTAATTTCAAGGACGAAATTTTTCTAAGTAGGGGAGAGTTGTGACATCCCAAATTTCATCGACCTTCATTAGTGTAATCAGATCATTAGGAACTTAGATTAATTTAGATTGGGCCAGGAAGTGAACCCGATGGACCGTGAGGAATGTGTGGGCTTGAGAAGTAAGTGGGGCACACGAATTGGGCTTGAAAAGCCGAATGAGAGATTATGGGCTTGGACTTGGCTTGGAGCGGGCCAAGGCTCGGATCTGTTAGAATATTTTAGAGGACCATGATCGTTATAAATTGAGCCTGTTGGGCCAGAGACAGATATTTAGGCCCAAAATATTTTATTTTCAATTAAGTTTATAGATTATAGTTATGATAATTTGAATAGTGATTGTAATGCTAATATCAATTTCTAACTTTAGCATTTCTTGTGATAAATTCTCTATAGACTAACACTAAATAGTTAACATGTCATATAATTTCATAACTTTGTACAATTACAAGGGGATTGAAATTAAGAGAAATCAAAAAGGGAATTAAGTGAAAAAATTAGATACAAATGAACTGACTAACGACATGGATTAACTATTAATGGATGGCGAATTAAATGGCGAAATTGTTATGCATGGAGGCCACGACACCCCCTCCTCTCTTCGCATCACCCACGGTTTTCTATCCCCACAAACCGAAACAAGCAACTCAAGGAAAATAATCATTAGAAAATCTCATGATTAGTCTAGCCTAGGGATTAGACTTGTAGACCTATTCCCCTCTTAACTCTTGTAACTCTCTCTCTCTCTCCAAAAACCTAAAACCCATCTTCTTTCTTCTTATTTCTCTTGGTCAAATAGTGAAGCAAACCAGCAACAAACCAGAAATACTTTTCTTCTTGCATGCAAATTTTAGGTGTTAATCTTGGAGAATCCTTGAGTTATCTAGTAGCTGAACTAAGGTAAGGAAAGATAAGTTTCTAAACTAGAAGTTATCCATTGTTTTTGTCAAGGAACTTGTGGATCTAGCTGAATGGTGGAGGATTAGATGTGAAGTAGCTGTTTTGTATTGATTTGAGCTTGATGAGTACTAGATTGAAGTTATAAGTCATTGCATGTTGCAGTTAAGGCTTGCATGTTTCGAAATCTAAGTGTGAGTAAGCTGTGATTGTCGAGTAAGGTAAGGAAATGGTTGCCAAGTGAAGAGATGTGGTGTAAGTTGCGGTGAGTGAGCTTAAGGATGAATATATGCTTTGAGCCGAGCTGTGGAAGGTTTCTTTGTTTAAGAAAAACCTATTGAAAGTACTCTTGGATGTTGTGGAAGAGTCTTGAAGTGTTGTAACATAGATTAGTAGAGAAATAAATGGTTTGATTGAGCTAGAAACGAAGAAAACCGTATATAACGATTCTGTTTTAGAGAACTTTAGATAGGAAGTCTTTTTATTGTGTTGCCTTGATTTCTAAAGATGAAGATAAGGAAAGGAATTATTTTAGATTGAGTTCCACATTTAACTATGGTCATATGAATGTAAAAACATGAAGATAGAAGTGTACCTATTGAAAATAGTAAGCTGTTTCGTAGAGAATAACTTGACCTTTGATGATTATGTGAATTTTTCTGTAATTATCTAGTTAGAATTGAACTTTGAATCCTTAATGAAAGTTGTAGAACACATCGTGTGGCACCCTGAAACACCTTAGGTCGCCACAGGCACTTATCGCTACAACTAATGGACACTAGTTACATCTCTTAGTAGAAGCATCGTAGTTCATAGGAATTATTTTTTTTTTTTTTTTTGAAAACGGTCCCAGCGCGACTTATTAGCGGAAGCATAATTTAATATCACCATCTCTCCCTCCAACAATCATGATACAATGCACACCACTAATTACCATAGGAAAAGATAAAGCCACGACACTTTTATTTATATATTTTCATGATGAGTTTTTTCCTCGGGTCGGTACATCAAAAGAAAGGCCAAGACTTTTAGCTACACTCGGCCATAACCCCAAAAAGAGACACTCGACCCGCTAAAACGATCATGCATGATCCCCCATCAACTAGTGTCGGCTATCATCCCAAAAAGAAACATCAGCTCTCTACCCTTCACGCGGCCATCACACCCATCTTGGTGAGTCGGGTGGTGGTGGTGGCAACATCCCCCTAAACACTCCATCTCGGCGGACATGAACTGACAGAAACTCCTAAATGACAATGCCCCCAGCCAGGCCCACATCGTACATAACCAACACTCGCACTCGCACAAATGTCAATCCAGGGATGGTAACGCAGTCGATCTCCGTACACTCTACCTCTACATCTGATGGGAGGCCATAGAAGGTGCCCCGCATGACGGTAGGGAGCGGCATCTTTCTAATCTGAAATGTTGGTCCCCAAAGGGGTGAGTACAGCCACTCAGCAGGTAAAAGATCCAATTAACCACTCAATGCATCACACAATACAATCATAACAATCATAGCATAGTACATACCATTCATACATCCAAGCATAACTGTGGCATCCCAAAATTCATAATGACCTCTAGTTACATTAAAGTCTATGAATAGGTGATGGAAGTACCATCAAGTTATGGCCATTTAATCCATAATTTGCAATAAGATTTATGGCCAAGCTTTTAATGGATAATTATGTGATAGGAAAGAAAATTCTATCCTTGTCCAATGTGTATTATAAATTGGAATTTATTAAGATAGGTCACAAAGTTTTGTGATTTATAAATTTCAATTAGGTGTTTATAAAATTTCGGTTTAAGGAGGATTATTAGGATGAGATATGGGCCAAAGTATTAGCTTAAAAACAGCCCATGACCTCACCCCATTTTCGGCCACTTGGGCCTAGTTGCGGTGCCCAAAGGAGGAGGAGGAATCGCCGGCCCATTGCTGGCCCAAGCCCAGCCGAAGATGGAGGCCCATCTTGCATGAAGGAGGCCATGTGTTTCCTCCGAGCTGCCAAGTGGCGTGGAGGCTGTGCAAGGTGTGGCTGCCCCCATTGGCCATCTTGAGCGGCCACATGCAGCTGCAATGATTAAGTTTAAGGGGAAATAAAAGGGAGAGAGAGAGTGGCTGGTGAGGGGTTTCCATCCAAGCCAAAGGGAGAGAGAGAGTTGCGCGAGAGAGAAGAGAGGGACCGAGAGAGGAGAAGAAGGAGCCGTCGTCGCCCGTTCGTCCGTTCGTCCGTCGCCGGGGTACCGTTCATGTGTCGCTGTCCGCTTGGTCTTAGAGGCAAGTTAGGATCAATTTCTACTCTTGCATGTATGTCTTGCATGTGTGGTTGAATTCGTGGATGTTTAGAGGTAGGAACCGAAGCTAGAAGTGACATGTTCTTGAGAATGTTTGCTGTTTTCGTATGAACTGCTCGACCCAGAATCTTGTGAGAGCTTGTATACATGTTTCGAGTTAGATTTTGATCTTGATTACTTAATGAAAGTTGTAGCTAACATCTTAAACTACAACATACTAAAATTTGGGACAAAATTATGGAGATTTAAGGGGTCAAACTCTCATCCTACGGAGATGCTAGATCTGGAATGTTTTCGCATGAACCGCCTAAGTCAGAACTTTGTGAGAGCTTGCATGCATGTTTTGAGTTCGATTTTGACTTTGATATCTTGATGAAAGTTGTATCCAACATCTTAGGCTACAACATAGTAAAATTTGGTACAAAATGGTGGAGATTTAAGGGGTCAAACTTTCATCCTACGGAGACACCAGATCTGGAACGATTTCACTGACCTTTCGGTGGATTTGAGGTTGCATGTTGACTTTTATTAAGAATCTCTCTTCGATTTCTTCATAGAACATTTAGAGAACATCTTAAAATATAACATACTCAAATTTGAAGTAAAATGAACAAGTACAACCTAGTGAATCGACTTACTCTTGAAGACGGTAAATCTGGAGACATGGTACAGGACACCCGAGACTTCATGGACCTAAATGACGACTATACTCTGGATATTTGACTTATATCTCTTCATGAAACTTGTAGAGAACATCTTGAAGTAAAACATATCCAAATTTCAGAGGAAACAAAGAAGAATAGGTAGGTAAAGACTCAGTATTTCGGAGAAGCATGCACTGGACGATTCGGTGTTAGATCCAGAAGCTTCGTGTGACTGTAGAAAATAATCTAAAAGAAATTTGGCTTGAAAGTCTTCATGAAAAATGTACTATAGTGTCTTGGCTATAACTTGATTAAATTTCGTAATTTTTGGAGGTCGTATGGATATTTTAATCAAATTATTTCGGAAACTGTGTATTCTGATTTCATCCGAAAATTACATGCTGTTTTGTGTGAATTATGGATTTGTGTGAAATTCTATTTGGCCATGTATTTTGCATGAAATCATTATCCTATTGTCTTGTTTATCACTTGCCTTAATTTTATGATTTTTGAGAATCATATAGATATTTAAATTAAATATCTTTGAAAGCGGCATAAGCTGGAATTTAAATAAATGTAAAAAAGGGCATGATAAATGGATTATTTTAATTGGCATAAATTCCATAAATTTTATTTTATGAATAATTGTAACATGTTGCATGTATGATGAGGTCTTGATGTATGCATGACAATGAATTGAGATGCATGTATGAATTCAATGCTGAATATGATTTTTGGTTGCCATTGCAACATATGCCATGCTAAATTGAGACCGAAATTGGTGAACATGAATAATGTTAAATGAGGAGATTGATGTGGCGGATGATAATGCCCCGGGAGTGTCGGGATTCCCGGTGGTATACGGTACGTAATTCCAGAGGAGGGGGGAATCCTGGTGGTATGTCGGTACGTAATGCCGGAAGCCCTGGAGGTTTGTGCCCGGGGGGATGCCTCGCGATGCTAGTTAGGATGCGAGATGCCCGGCCAGGGAGTGTAAATGCCAGAAGCCTCGGAGGTTTTTGCCCGAGGGGATGCCTCGCGATGCTAGTTAGGATGCGAGATGCCCGGCCAGGGAGTGTAAATGCCGGAAGCCTCGGAGGTTTTTGCCCGAGGGGATGCCTCGTGATGCCAGTTGGGATACGAGATGCCCGGAATGTGGGGGGCCGGATGCCCGATGGCCTTAAATGGCTAAATGCCGGAGGTTCTCGCGACGCCAGGATTGGGCGCGAGTGATGAATGTGGGATGCAAACATTTGTCCCGGGAAAAGAGAAATGTGGCGGTCCAAAATGAAATTGAAATTGAATTATGCATGATGATGTTACATGCATGGATGCATGGTAATGATGATGGTACATGTGATATGATGATATGATGATGACGTTACATGCGTGAATGCATGGTAATGATGATGGTACATGTGATATGATGATATGATGATGACGTTACATGCATGAATGCATGGTAATGATGATGGTACATGTGATATGATGATATGATGATGATGTTACATGCATGGATGCATGGTAATGATGATGATATGGTGATATGATGATATGATGATGATGTTACATGCATGGATGCATGGTAAGGATGATGCCATATGTGACATGATGATGGTAAGTGTATGATATGATGGTGATGTCTATATGATGATGATGGTACATGAGGTATGATGACACGTGCATGATGCCATGGTATGTTGTGCATGGATGCTTGTATGACATGTGATGCTATGATTGTGATGATTGCATGGCATGATGTATTGAGTGGTTTATTGGTCATTTACCTACTGAGTGGTTGTACTCACCCCTTTTAGGGAATAACATTTCAGACTAGATAAGATACCTCTGCTGCCACTACTACCAGTAGATGAATCAAGAGGTTGGTTATGATTGCAAGGAGGAGGATAGCAAAGGGAGGAACTTTTGGATGCCGACACTGATCGATGGACTTTAAGTATTTGACTGTTGGAGAAGATGTCGGTCATCCTTTGAAGTGTAGCCGAGTATAGAAGACTACGGCATTTTGATGTACCGACTAAAGATGTCCATATGTTCTATGTAAATAAACGCGTTCGGCTTTAACTTATATAAGATGTTTAGTAGGTGCGCATCGTTTTCTGAATATAGGGAAGAGAGTTATTGGATGTGCTTCCGTATATAAATTACGCAAGAAACCGATTTTAAAGATGTAAACCCCCAGGTTGTATGGACCCGCTGCAATTGAAATGGTATCAGAGTGACATGTTAATAAGGAAAGTGAAAGGTAAGCGAACTGTGGCTACCCTAAAGGATCGGGGGCCGTCGAGGGGTGCCACAATAACTTACCTTGCAGCCATGCATATGTCATCACACCATATGTACATACATCCTCATGTACTCATCACTATCATGTCATACATGTATCATACACATCATCATGCCATAGGTGATCGTCATCATGTCATACACATGTCATCATGCCATGGGTGATCATCATCATATCACACACATATCATCATACCATGGGTGATCATCATCATATCACACACATCATCATGCCATGGGTGATCATCATCATATCACACACATCATCATGCCATGGGTGATCATCATCATATCACACACATATCATCATGCCATAGGTGATCATCATCATGTCACACATATCATCTTGCCATGGGTGATCATCATCATATTATACACATATCATCATACCATAGGTGATCATCATCATATCATATATGCATGATTCAATTTCCACTTTTTATCTTTCAATTTGATCACCACATCTCTCTTTCCTGGGATCAGTGATTGCATCCCATACTTATCACTCGCACCCCAACTTGGCATCTCGAGAAAACCTCCGGCACACACCACTGGGCATCCGGCACGCCCATATTCCGGGCATCATGAGGCATCCCCTCGGGCACAAACCTCCGAGGCTTCCGACACCCAACCATTTCGGGCATCTCGAAACTCCCGAGGACATCCGGACATGTATCTCAATACAACCGGGCATCCGGCACCCCCCATCCCGGGCATCCTGACACTCCCAAGGCATTATCATCCGCCTCCAATAGTTTCCTCATTTAACATAATCCATGTTCACCACTTTATGTCTCAAAATCAGCATGGCACATAATGTAATGGCAAACAAGATCACTTTCATCATTTTAATTCTTATATGCATTTCCAATCATCATCATACATGCAGCAAGATACAATCACTAATGACAATACAATCCATGGGATCCATACAACTTAGAATAGTTCATATATCATGCCTTTTTGAAATTTACTAAATTTCAGCTTGCACAATTTTGGAGAACATTTAAATTAAATATCCATACGATCCTCAAAAATCACAAAATCAGAGCATGCACTAGATAAGACATAAAGGTAACAATTTCATGAAGAACACATGCCCAAAAGAGCTTCACACAAAAAGATATAGCTCACACATTACAGCATGCAAAATTCGGACAAAGTCAGATTGCGCAGTTTTTGAAATATTTCGATTAAAATACCCGAATGACCTCCAAAAATTCTGAAATTTTACCAGGTTATATTCAAGACTCTAAGGTATACTTTTCATGAAGACATCTAGGCCATATTCATTCCAGATAATTTTCTATAGACGGTCGAAGTTCCTGTTTCTAGTACCGATCGGTCCAGTCTAGCTATCTCCGAAAGATCGAGGTTTCACCTACTTATCTTTCTTCGTTTCCTCTGAAATTTTGATATGTCTTGCCTCAAGAGGTCCCCTACAACTTTAATTAAGGGATATAAGTGAGATTCTCAAATAATAGTCTCCATATAGGTCTAAGAAGTCTCGGGTATCCAGTACCGTGTTTCCAGATTTACCGTCTTCAAAAGAAAATCGTTTCACTAGGCTTAACTTGCTCATTTTACCTCAAATTTGAGTATGTTAGTCTTTAGGATGTTCTCTACAACTTTTATGAAGAAGTCGAAGTGAGATTCTCGGTAAAAAGCAACATGCAACACACAAAACCACCAAGAGGTCGACAAAGCAGTTCCAGATCTAGTGTCTACGTAGGAGGAGGGTTTCACCCCTTAAAACTCAACCTTTTTGTCTCAAATTTTATTATGTTATACTTGGAGATGTCTTCTACAACTTTTATGAAGGAGTCGAAGTCAAAATCTAACTCAAAACACGCATGCAAGCCTCTACAATATTCTGGGTCGGGCGGTATATACGCAAACAGCAAGCTATTTCAAAAACAAAGCACACTAGGTTCGGTTTCTCACTCCTAATCACCCAAAATTCAACACCATTCCAAACACACATGCAAGAGACACATGCAAGAGCAGAAAATGGATCCTAGCTTGCCTCCAAAATCAAGCAAACGAGGCACACGATCGGCGACGGACGGACGAACAGGCGTGCGGCCGAGCGGCTCCTTCTTCTCCTCTCTCGGTTCCTCTCTTCTCTCTCGCAACTCTCTCTCTCTCTCTCTCTCTCTCTCTCTCTCTCTCTCTCTTGGGCGACAACCCCTCAACCGGCCACTCTCCCTCTCTTTTTGTTTCCCCTAAATCCCATCATTAGTCATGATTAGTAGCCTCCCTCAATGGCCAGTGCATGGGGTCTTCTTTTTGCCATTTGGCAAGGCATGCAAAATGGGCTTGGGAGTGGGCTTGGAAGAATTTGGGTCGGCCTCTCCCTTGTGGCCGACGACAGCCCATCCGTGGGCTTCAATGGGCCGGCCATTTTGGCCCATTAAAGGTCCATGCCATTGGGCCTTAAGACCCAAGCCAAATCAAACCCCTATTTTACTTTTTAATAATTCACTTTTAATCTTTCTTTTATAGATTCCAAATTTTCAATTTCACATGGCCAAAATCTTGTAACATTTAATCTATAGGGATTAAATCTATGAGGGGCATAGCCAAGAATAAATTCTTCTTATTAATTTATCCTACAATACTAATTTTAAGAACTCATGAACACAAGCATATAACACTTAGTCTTAAGAGAAAACCAATGGCTAAAACATAAACCATAGGAAATTTCATTTCCTAATTAGGGGCTTTAATACATCTTAGGGGTCGCCTTGAATCTTTGGGATGCCACACATCGTTAGAAATAACATATCAAAATTTGAGAATAAATGGACGAAGTTTGGTTGGTAAAACAATTTTCTCCATAGATACTAAATCCGGACGTCATTACTGGATGTTAGTAAAGATTATAGCAATTACTACTCTTAATAAAGTGAGATATAGACTTAGGTTTTTTCACGGAAAATGTCAATTTATGTCTCTAATTTAACATACTAAAATTTCGTAGTGTTCCGATAAGAATTGATATACCTTTGTGTCTGAGAACAAAACTGCTCGTTTAGTTAATAATCTGCTTAAAACCGAGAATATGCAGTAGTTGTTGTGTCTTTTACATTAGTCTTGCATGACACACATAGAGTCTAGTGACCTTATAACAGATGTTAGTCATATAAAAGTAAGTCTCATATATCATTTGAGGTATAGGCACAATTAGTATCATGCGTGTGTGATGAGTGTGATGCATAGTGCTTAATTATGGGATAAATATTTGTTTGGCATGGTATGGGACATGTCGTAATGGGTTTTATCTTATAATTTGGACACGCACGTGTGCTAGGTACATGAGAGTTAGATGTATAGTTGTATACTTTGAAGTCTTTTTCTTTTGCATACGATAAATGCATTAATCAAAAGTGTGGTGGTGTGAAATGTGTGCTTAAATGAGTGAATGAACCCATCGGTACTGAGATGCTGGTGATGCCCCTCGGAAGTTGGGATGCCTATGTTGTGTGATCTTGGATGCCTCGGTCCCGTGTTACCGAGATGCCTCGGAGTGAGATGCCCTTGTGTGTGATCAAGGATGCCCCGGTTGTGTGATATTTGGATGCCTCGGAGTGAGATGCCCCATCTTGAGTGATCTTGGGAGGACCTCAGTTGTGTGATACCAGGATGGCTCAGAGTGAGATGCCCATAATAGAAATATTGTGGAAGTCCAGATAAGGGAATTTCCGGAAGTGACTCGATCGGGCCGGCAGAGTTCCGGTGGGTAAACTGATCGAGGGTGGACTATATGCACACTAAATATAATTCTACTTGGCGAGTGAGTTCATTTATTACTGTTGCATTTCATCTTGATATGGATTGATTCTATGATGGATATATATAGATATGAATGCACTCAGGATGTTTTATATAAGGTGGTTATACATATGATGTGTTAGTATTCAATTGATTATACTCGTGACGATCCTATCTTAGTATCTTAAGTTGTTTGGTCATGATTCCCTTGTAAACTTGATGGCTATGGATTGTCTAAGTTAGAATCTTATCATTTCTTTACTGGGCATAGTTTTTGCTCATTCCTTATATTTTTTAGATTGATAGTATGGACGTGCCCCCAATAGCTCGTTATGAGGTGGTAGCACGCCTCGAGGTTTCTTTTCACGATGTGTATGATCCCGACGTTGACATGACTTTCTCCAAGTATGAGGTTGTACTGCGGATGGATGATGGTAGTGTGGCATCCCGGAAATTCAAAGCCAAGCCTTAAGGTGTGTTAAATGTCTTTAATTAGGTGATAGAATTTTATGGCTTATGCTTTAGCCAATTTGTCTTTTAATTTGATGAATTTTGCTTGTGTTGTGGAAATTTAAATTTAAATGCTTGGCCATATGATTTAAATTTCAATAATTAAAAATATTCCAAGACTTTGGCCAAGATGGAAATTGGAATTTAAAGATATTATAGAAGAAATTTCAAAAAAAAAAAAAAAGGAAAAAGGGATCGAAAATTCGAATGGGCCTTGGGCCCATTAGCCTAAAGCTTGGTGGGCCAAGCTAGTCGGCCCACTAGGGCCCAATAGGTGGCTGTCGACCAGCCCAAAGTGAGTGGCCGGTTGGGCCTAAGCCCAAGCCTAATTAATTCAAAAACAAAAATTACAAGTGGCCAAAGGAAGAGCATGCATTGGTTGGTCATTAGGTGGATCGATCATTGCAAATGATGGGATTAAGGGATATAAAAAGAGAGAGAAGAGGAGTGGCCGGTTCCTCTAGCTCCATTCGGCCGAGAGAAGTGAGAGGGAGAGAGAGATTTCGAGAGAAAGGGAGAGGAGAGACCGAGAGAGAGGAGGTGGAGCCGAGAGTTGCCGCCGCCCGTCCGCCGTACGCCGCCGTTCATCGCTGTTTGTCCATCTTGGAGGCAAGTGGGGTCCTTAACTTCTCTTGCATGTCTGTTTTGTTGGTTGCATGTTCGGTTTTAGGTGTGATTTGGGCGAAAAACCGAGGTAAGGGTTGGATGTGTTCAAGCTATGTGACTGTTTTCGTTCGGTTTGTGGTAGTCAGTATCTTATCCGAGCTTGCATGTGTATTTGGAGTGCGATTTTGGCTTCGGTGTCTTCATGAAAGTTGAAGATAACATCTTTTAGTATGACATAATCGAATTTCATGGAAAACGATGGTGATATGAGGGGTCAAAAGCTCTGTTATACGGAGACCTCAGATCTACGAAATCTTCACTGACCTTTTGTTGATTTCTTGGTTGCATGTTGATTTCTGTTGGAGATCTCACCTTGTTGTCTTCATGAAAGTTGTAGGTAACATCCTAAAATACAACATACTCAAATTTGAAGAGAAAAAAAAATGAGTATAGCCTAGTGAATCGGCTAGATCTTTGAGACGGTTGGTTCTGTTGAAGTATACCGAGACACCCGAGACTTCAAGGACTTAAAAGAGGATCATACTTTGGTTATTTAACCTAGATCTCTTCATGAAACTTGTAAAGGACAAATTGATACATAACATAATCGAATTTCAGAGGAAACGAAAGGGATTAGATGGGTCAAACCTAAGTTTTCGGTGATATGTACTCTGGACGAAACGGTAGAGGTTCCAGAAGCTTCGTGGAGTTGTATAAATTAATCTATGAAGAATTTGGCTTAGAGTTCTGCATGAAAAATGCACGAAAATGTGTTGGCTATCATCCTGTAAAATTTCGTAATTTTTGGAGGCCATATGAGTATTTTAATCGAATTAATTTGAAAACTGTGCAATCTGGCCATTATCCGAATGTTATGTGCTATTTTGTGGAAATTTGGGAAATTATGTGAAATGCAAATTGGCCATGAATTTTGTGTGAAATTGTGATTCTAATTGTTTGTTTAATGATTGTTTGAATATTATGATTTTTGGAAAATCATAAATATTAAATATAATATTTATTTATGAAAATAAATAAATAAATAATATAATAATATAATAATTAAATAATAATTAAATAAAAGTGGATTATTTTATTGGCCATGAATTGCATTGAAATTATGATGCATTGTTATATAACATTGGTGTATGTATGATCATAAATTGTGATGCATGTGTGTGAATCATATGCCATGTAATAATAAGATTAAAAGGATGGTGAATGTGGAAGTGGTATGTGAGTAAGAGGTTGTGGCGGAGGATGATGTCTGGTGGCCTAGTGGCATAATTCCAGAGGTTCCCTGGGAGTTTCAGGATGCCCGGAATGTGGGGGGCCGGAAGCCCTGTCGGAGGTTTCTGCCCGAAGGGAGTGACTCGCGATGCCAGGATTGGAGTGCGAGATCCCCGGCTAGAAGGGTAAAGGCCGGAAGCCCTGTCGGAGGTTTCTGCCCGAATGGAATGCCTCGTGATGTTAGTTGAGATGCGAGATGCCCGGAATGTGGGGGGCCGGAAGCCTTGTGGCCATGAGATGGCTGGAATGCTGGGATCCCTGTCGGAGGTTTCTGCCCGAAGGGATGATGATGATGGTGAATTTGATGATTTGAGAAAAGATAATGTGGGGATCAATTGATAAGTAAAAGTGGAAAATGATGATATGATGTGATATGCAGGGTGATGCATGGCTAATGATGATATGATGTGATATGCACGGTGATGCATGGCTAATGATGATATGATGATGTGATATGCATGGTGATGCATGGCTAATGATGATATGATGTGATATGCACGGTGATGCATGGCTAATGATGATATGATGTGATATGCATGGTGATGCATGGCTAATGATGATATGATGTGATATGCACGGTGATGCATGGCTAATGATGATGTGATATGCATGGTGATGCATGGTTAATGATGATGTGATGATAATGATATATGAGATGCCATGATGATGATATATATGCTATGATGATGCATGAATACGCTTGACATCAAAAAGGTAAGCAATGCTTGCATTGTATGATGGTATGCATGGTGCACTGAGTTGTTATTGGATTTCCCTATCTGCTGAGTGGTTGTACTCACCCCTTTTGGGGATAACATTTCAGATTAGCAGTATGCCGCTACCTGCTGTTTCGCGTGGGGTATTTTACGGTCTACCGTCTGATGTTGAGGTGGAGTGTACGGAGATAGATTGTCCCTCTGTGCCCGGATTGACGTTTATCCGAGTGCGATGCTTAGTGATGTATGATATCGGCCTGGCTAGGGGCCCTGTCATACAAGAGTTTTTGTCTGTGCACGTTCGACGGGATGGAGCGATGCGAGGGATGCTGCCGCCGCCACCACCTGACGCACCGGGTTGGGTGTGAGACCGCGCGCGAGGAGTAGGAGCTAGATCACTTTTTGATGTAGATAGTTGACGCTGGTGATGGGAGGGTTTTGTGTTCATGTGATGTTAGGGGTCAGAGTTCCTTTTTAAGATTTTAGGTAGGACATGGCAGAGTCCTAACCTTTCTAGTTTTTGTACCGACCCGAAGGAAACCCCATCTCGCTATATGTATGAATGTAAGCAAAGCGTCAACGTTATTTATAAAATCGTGCTGTTAGTTGGTGTGTATTTGTATCATGGGTTAGAAGGGAGATAGATGACGATGTGAATTTTGCTTCCGCTATGAGTCGCGCATGGGACCGCTTTTAAAAAAAAAAATGCCTGTAATCTGGCAAGGCTTAATTTAGCCAAGAGATAGAGATGGTAAAAGATGTAACATCGGCACTGTTAACGACCTGCGAAGGGTTCGGGGTGTTACAGGTAGAGCTAAGATGATCCCGATGAAGTTTGTTGCGTGGTTTATCAATCACGATGTAGCAATGTTTGGCCCTCTTCCTTTTAGCGTTGATGGACCTGGAGCTAGGACGGATGGTGCCTAGACGCCTATGATTGTGTGGAAGCTGAATGTCTTTTGTTTCTTTTTTATGAACGTGGGCTTGTGTGGGAGTAGTGGAGTTAGACATCCCTCACCCTTATCCCTGGATGTTTACTTGCGCCCTTACTTTTGAAAATGTAAATGTGATGTATATAGGCGAGGTACTTGTAAAAAGTCCAGGTCGATTTTTGTAAGCCCGAACAATCCTAACAGGTTTAGTAATGAAGCTTCTCGTGATCTTTATATATAATCTTAATAGAATTATCTATTATGAATTGAGAGTACTTTTGCAGGTTAACCTTGTAAAAATAAAGTGTAAACTTTAAATAATCCATGTTATACATGCTAACCTTCAATAGTGAATACTATAGGCTAACAATTGGGATTTTTAAGTCTTGTAAGATGATAATATTTATAATTTCGGCTTGTGCTTAGTACGTGACGCTACTGGGACGTCACATTTTTCCACCTAAAGGCACGAAGACAGGGGGAGATGGTGAGAAATGAGGTACTTCTTCACCCATCTTTGCTAGTGATGTTAATAGATCTCCACTAGACCCAGAAGAGGTCTATGCCTCTCAATTCCCTGAAGCAGATTTCGAGGCATATACTCCTAGTCATGGTGATAGAACAATTGATGTTCCCCCTCATTTTCAAACTCCTGCAACTAATTCGGCTGGACCTAGCACCACTATAGATCACTCAGCGGATTTTCAGAGAGTGATAGAGCTTCTTTTAGAATTAAAGGGACAACAATATGCTTTTGAGTTTGAGATGAAGCACTTGGTGACAGTTCTCAAGACAACATTAGACTCCCTTCAAGAACAGATTCAAGCCTTAAAGCTTCAACTGCAAGAACAGGCAAAGGATGCGGATATTCAACAGCTTAAGGAGTCTTTGAAGAAGCTTGGAGACACTGTCAAGTCCATGGGGGATTTCCAACTTGTTCGTATCCCCAAACAGCCCTGATTCAATCCAACTTTTTTCAATTGTTTTTTTCTCCAATTTTTTCTGATGATAAAAGGGGGAGTGTTTAAGTGCAGATTTGCGTATTGGTTTTTATTTGTGATTTGACTTTCCTTTTTGTGGACTTTTTGATTGTGGTTTACTTTTGATTTGACTTTGAATGATGTTTGACTTAGAACCGTTTGATGCTTGTTTGCAATGACTAATGTTTGCGATATTGATTATGACTAGATTGTTATGGATTAACATGTGTTCTGTGGTTGCAGAATTAAAACTTCCAGATCCTAATCAACTTACTTTTATAAGACATTATGTATTGCATAAGTATTGTTTTGCAGGTCAAAAGTTTTCCAAATATGCAAAAAAGTTGTCACCATCAAAAAGGAGGAGATTGTTAGAGAAAACTGCTTTATTGTTTTGAAGTTGACAAAACCTTTCCAAGTCTATATCTGAAGATCTCAAGACTTTATCGTCAAAGTCTGAAGACCGACAGACCATCAGATTTTAAGTTACAAAGTCTATCCTCACTAACAGTTCCAAATTGAAGTATGAAGACTTATCCAAATGCAGGATTATAATTCAGATGCAAGATTATCTTCAAAGTTTTGATTTGTATGATTATTGGAAGATCTTATACCTGGATTTCACATCTACTAGATTGATTATTCTTATTGGAAATTACTCCGATATGAAGATCTTTGAAGGGCGAACAAACTTGGAGGGTTCCACTTATGGAAACTCAAGATCCTGATTTGTATGGGCGAACAGGATTGACGGGCTTTCAACACAAATCATCTAACGACTCAAGATCACCTTAATTGATTTTGTCCAACGGATAGACTGGAAGAATTCCTTTGAAAAGTGCCAACGGTCAAGAAGGCATTAAGGAGTATTTAAGGATTGATTCTTTAGTTGTTCGGAGAGGTGCTTGAAAGAGAATTCCAAAGTCTGAAGCTTTCTAGTCTCTCGCTTTTTCATTCATTGAACTAAGCACTGTATACAAAAGAGAGAAATTCTTAGTGAGACTGTGTGAGAGTTCGATAAAGACTCATCACTGTGATAGTCGAGATCACAAGCTGTAACTTCTCTTTTGATCCTTAGTGGAATCCAGCTAATAGGCTGTCAGTGAGGAGAGTGGACGTAGGCTTGATCTAAGCCGAACCACTATAAACTTTGTGTTCATATTCTCTTTTCCCTGAACTCCTTACTTTTATTTATTGAGTGTTTATTTGCTTAAAGTTCAAGTACGTTTATTGTTTATCGTCTTCTAGAAAGGAAAATTACTTTTACCAAGTCCTACGAAAATTTGTATACACACCTATTCACCCCCTCTAGGTGTATTCATTAGCCCTTTCAGACCCTAGAGCTACGCATTCATTTATTGCTGAGTAATTTATTAAGTTGGTAGGATTGAGTCCAAAATCGTTGGGGACAGTCATTAGTATATCTACCCCGTTAAAGGATAAAGTGTTGTCTGCAATAGGGTGTCCTGGTTGGAAGTTAGTGATTGGTGAGTGAGAGGAAATGATAGATTTGATTGTGCTGGTCATGTTTGACTTTGATGTGATCATTGGCATTGATTGGCTTACCAAGCAGTGAGCTACTGTAGACTGTTATCGTAAATCGATTCAGTTTAACACGTTAGTGGATGAAAGTTTCGAGTTTATTGGAAGTTGAGGAGGACCCTCGATTACCTTAATCTCGTTGCTTAAGGCAACCCATTTGTTAGAGGTGGGTTGCCAAGGTTATTTGGTAACTATAGTTGATACGACAGTTGAGGAGCCGAAGATGGAGAATATCGCCATAGTGCAGGAATTTTCTGACTTGTTTCCTGAAGAATTACCCAGTTTGCCCCCAGATTGGGAGATCGAGTTTGTGACTGAGTTGGCCACTGGGACGGAGCCAATTTCTAAAGCTCCTTATCATATGGCATTGTCAGAGTTCAAGGAACTGAAGATGCAGATGTAGGAATTGTTAGACAAGGGATTTATACATCCTAGTGTGTCGCTTTGGGGAGCCCCAGTTCTGTTTGAGAGGAAGAAGGATGGTTTGTTGCGTCTTTGCATCGACTATCAACAACTCAGCCAGGTGATGATCAAGAATAAGTATCTGTTACCAAGGATTGATGACTTGTTTGATCAGCTACAAGGAGCGTTGATATTTTCCAAGATCGACCTGAGGATAGGTTACCATCAGCTGAGGATTAAGAAGGAGGATATATTGAAGACGACTTTTCGTACGTGTTACGACCATTATGAATTCACCATAATGCCGTTTGGTTTGACCAATGCCCCAGCTACTTTCATGGATATGATGAATCGAATGTTCAAGGAATATCTGGACCAGTTCGTGATTGTGTTGATCGATGACATCTTGGTGTACTCGAGAAGTCTAGAGGAGCATGAAAAGCACTTAAGGACAGCACTACAGACCCTGCGAGAACACATATTGTAAGCCAAGTTCAGTAAGTGGGAGTTTTGGCTAACTCTTGTAGCTTTCTTAGGCCATGTGATTTCTGGTGAAGGGATTTCCGTGGACCCGAGCAAGATCGAAGCCGTGATAACCTGGTCGAGACCAACGACAGCAACTGAGATCTGAAGTTTCATGGGATTGGTAGGTTATTATAGACGATTTGCAGAAAGATTTTCTGCGATAGCCATGCCTCTGACTCAATTTGTGGCACCCCCTCAGCACGCTCCCCGATCCATTAGGGTCACCACAGGTACTTATCACTTATCCTACTATATACCAGTCTAATAACTTTTTAATTAAAGTGGAATTGTAGTTCATAGGGGTTGATCAGTAAAATTCTTCTCCCACTTTTTTTTTTCTTTTGTAAAGGTCCCAGAGCAGCTCATCAACGGAAGCATAAACGAGTCTCACCATCCCTTACTCCAATAACAATAATGCAATGCACACTCACTACGCTCCAAATGAAAAGACAAAGCGGAGTCACTTTTATTTACATTTTCACGATGGACATCTCGGGTCAGTATAGCAAAAGGCCAAGATTTTTAACTATACTTGGCTATAACTCAAAAGAGAACTTGACCCTACATCAAACATGTACACCCCTCCATCAACAAGCGTCGGCTATCCCAAAAAGTATTAGCTCCCTCCAGTCATACGTGCCATCACACCCAACCCGGTGCATCGGGCGGCGGCGGCGGCGGCAGCATCCCTTGTATCACCCCATTGCGTCGAACGTGAACAGACAAAAACACTTGGATAACAAGGCCATTAGCAAGACCCACGTCGTACATCACCAAGATACAGACTCGGACATACACCAGACCAAGTACACTAATACAGGAATGCTCTGTGCACTCCACCTCAACGTCAGTAGGTATGCCATAGAAGGTACCACGAATGACTGGTGAAAGAGGCATCTTTCTAATCTGAAATGTTATCCCAAAGGGGTGAGTACAACCACTCAACAGTAAAGATCCACCAAACTACACAATGCATCAAACAGAACAATCAAGGTATCATGAATAAAACACATATCATTCATGCATTCAAGCATACCTCACCTTACAGCCATGCATATATCACCATGCAACGTGCATTTACCACCATGCACTTATACATGTATCATCAAGCAGCCATGCATATATCACCATGCCACGTGCATATACCACCATGCACTTATACATGTATCATCAAGCAGCCATGCATATATCACCATGCAACGTGCATCTACCACCATGCACTCCATGCTTGCATTCCCATGAGGTTCATCCCATGCCATATGTACACATCCATGTGCATGATTCAATTCTCGATCTTTATCTTTCAATTAGATCACATCATTTTTCTTCCCAGGGACCAATGTTTTCATCCCACAATTTATCGCTCGCATCCAACCTGGCATCGCGAGGAGCCTCCGACATGCACCTTCGGGCATCCAGCACATACACTCCGGCCGTCTCGTACCCCAACTGGCATCATGAGGAATCTCCCCAGCGCACACCTTCAGGGCTTCCGGCACACACCTCCGGGCATCCCAACACTCCCGGGGCATCCGACACCCACACTTCGGGCATCCTGACACTCCCAGGGCATCGTTGGCTCACACCTGCAACGGTATCATCATTATCATAATTTATATTCACACATGTATCTCAATTTCAACATGGCATTTGATGCAACAATATCAAAGGTCTCAACCAGCTTTTGTTGTCATATAACATGCCATAGGTCAACACATATGCAGCATAATCAACCGCTCAAGACATTATATCACATGGAGCAATTTTATTTATTTTTGAAAATACAGCAAAATTTCGGATAAAAACAGATTGCACTCCTTTGGTCATAATTCTTGAAAAATTAGTAAACAGCCTTAATAAATTCTAAAAATTCGACATGTTATATACAAGATCTAGAGGAAAATATTCCGTGAAGAACACCATATCAAAAGAACATCATACGATTCGGTACAGTCCACACATCAGTCTTTATAATTTCGGAATATTGCCACACACAGTTTCATTCACAAATTCAGTAAAAATCTTAAATAAACTCCAAAAATTATGAAATTTTTATATGTTATAGAAAAAATTCAGGATTAAATATGTCATGAAGAACTCGAAATCATATTTGTGATATATTAAAAACTATAATAACCATAACCGTTTATAACCCTCGACATCAAATTCCAGATCTAACCGTTTCGGATAAAAATCGTTTCACCCACCAAAACTCATCAATGTCCTCTAAAACTTTTTTATGTTACTCCATAACATGTCACCTTCAACTTTCATTCAGAACATGAGATCAAATTTCAAACAGGAAATTTTATAAAATTCACAGAATCACACTAGGTCAGCATTACGATTTCCAGATCTAACTTCTTCAAAGAAAAATAGTTTAACCCGTCTATACTTGTTGATTTATTCTGAAATTTTGATATGTTACTCTCCAAGAAGTCCTTTACAACTTTCATCCAGAAGTCAAAGCCAAATTCCCACTAGAACATCGCATACAACTCACGAAATCATCAAAGGTCGGACTGTTTTTTCCAGAAACAGAACACTAGGCTAGAACACAACAGTCATAGCTTCGAAATTTCACACTTCATCCACTTCCGAAATCCACCATTCATCACACACACAACACAGCATGCAAAGGGTAGATTAATGGACTCTACTTGCCTCTAATCTGAGCACAACACTGTGGCACCCTGAAACACCTTAGGTCGCCACAGGCACCTATTGCTACTCCTAATGAACACTAATTACATCTCTTAGAAGAAGCGTTGTAGTTCGTAGACATTTTTTTTTTTTTTGAAAACGGTCCCAACGCGACTCATTAGCGGAAGCAAAATTTAATATCGCCATCTCTCCCTCCAACCATCATGATACAATGCACACCACTAAGTACCATAGGAAAAGATAAAGCCATGCCACTTTTATTTACATATTTTCATGATGGATTTTCTCGGGTCGATACAACAAAAGAAAGCCAAGATTTTCAGCTACACTTGGCCACATCCCAAAAAGATACTACGACCCCTAAAACGATCACATGACATCTTCCATCTTACAGTGGCGGCTACTCCCAAAAAGAAACACCAGCTCTCTACCCCTCACGCAGCCATCACACCCATCCTGGTGTGTCGGGCGGTGGTGGCGGCAACATCCCCCTAAACACTCCATCTCGGCGGACATGAATTGACAGAAACTCCTGAATAACAGGGCCCTCAGCCAGGCCTACATCGTACATAACCAGCAATCGCACTCGCACAAAAGTTAGTCCAGGTACGAGGACGCAGTCAATCTCCGAACACTCTACCTCTACATCCGATGGGAGGCCATAAAAGGTGCCTCGCGTGACGGTAGGAAGTGGCATCTTTCTAATCTGAAATGTTGGTCCCCGAAGGGGTGAATACAACCACTCAGCAGGTAAAGGACCAATAAACCACTCAATGCATAATACAATACAATCATCGCAATCATAGCATAACACAGGTCATTCAAGCATCCATGCACAATTTACCTTGATATCATGCACATGTCATCATATCTCATGTACATACATCATCATATAGTCATCACCATCATGTCATACACTTACCATCATCATATCACATGTACCACCATGCCATAGGTGCACATACATCCATGCACTTACCATTATCATGCATCCATGCACTCATCATCATCATATTACATGTACCATCATCATTACCATGCATCCATGCACTCATCATCATCATATTACATGTACCATCATCACCACCATGCATGCATGCACTCATCATCATCATATTACATGTACCATCATCATTACCATGCATCCATGCACTCATCATCATCATATCACATGTACCATCATCATTACCATGCATCCATGCACTCATCATCATCATGTCATGCATATACCATCATGCATATTTCAATTTTGGTTTCTCAATTTTATCCTTTCATATTGAACCGCCACATTTCTCTTTCCCGGGACCAATGTTTGTATCCCACATTCAACACATGCGCCCAATCTTCGCATCGCGAGAACCCTCCGGCACAATACCTGCCGGGCATCCAGCATCCCCACGCTCCGGGCATCTCGTACCCCAACTGGCATCACGAGGACCCTCCGGCACAATACCTACAGGGCATCCGGCCATACCCTTCTAGCCAGGCATCTCGCACCCCAACTAGCATCGCAAGGCATCCCTCGGCACAATACCTGCCGAGCTTCCGGCTCCCCCACTCTCTGGGCATCTCGAAACTCCCGAGGATCCTCCGGTATTCAGCCATTCCAGGCCACCGGGCAACCAGCCGTACCCTTCTAGCCAGGCATCCCGACACTCCCGGGGCATCGTCGGCTCACACCTCCGACGGCCTTCTCACTTATCTCAATTCACATCTTCAATTATAGTTCAATTTTAACATGGCATGCGATGTGATGGCAAATCAAGATCATTTTCATCCTTTGATTCACGCATGCATCTCCAATCATCATCATACATGCAGCAAGACACGACCATTCATAACAATACAATTCATGGAGTCCATACAATGTAGAATAGTCCATTTATCGTGCCTCTTTGAAGTTTACTAAATTCCAGCTTGTACCATTTTAGAAAATATTTGAGTTAAATATCCATATGATTCTCAAAAATCATGAAATCAGGACATGAGTTAGAAAAAATAATAAGGTAACGATTTTATGAAGAACACATGCCCTAAAGAGTTTCACACAAGAAGATATAATCCACACAACTACAGCATGCAATTTCGGATAGAAACAGACTGCGTAGTTTCTGAAATAATTCAATTAAAATACCCGAATGACCTCCGAAAATTATGAAATTTTACCAGGTTATAGTCAAGACACTAAAGTATATTTTCCATGAAGACATCTAGGCCATATTCGTTCTAGATAATTTTCTATAGACGTTCGAAGCTCCTGATTCTAGCACCAAAACGTCCAGTATAGCTATCTCCGAAATATCGAGTTTTCACCCACTTATCCTTCTTCGTTTCCTCTGAAATTTGGATATGTTGTGCCTCAAGAGGCCCCCTACAACTTTAATTAAAGGATCCAAGTGAAATGTCCAGATAATGGTCACCATATAGGTCCTAGAAGTCTCGGGTGTCCAGTACCGTGTTTCCAGATTTACCGTCTTTCAGAGAAAGTCGATTCACTAGGCTACACTTGCTCATTTTGCCTCAAATTTGAGTATGTTAGTCTTTAGGATGTTCTCTACAAGTTTCATGCAGAAGTCGAAGGTAAATTCTCGGTAAAAAGCAACATGCAACCCACAAAACTACCAAAAGGTCAGCAAAGCAGTTCCAGATCTAGTGTCTTCGTAGGAGAAGGGTTTCACCCCTCAAATCTCAGCCTTTTTCTCCCAAATTTTAGTATGTTATACTTTGATATGTTATCTACAACTTTTATGCAGGAGTCGAAGCCAGAATCCAACTCGAAACATGCATGCAAGCCTCCACAAGTTTCTGGGTCAGGCGGTATACACGAAATCAGCAGGCATTTTCAAGAACAAACCACATTAGCTTCGGTTCCTTGCCTCTAAACATCCAAGAATTCAACCACACATGCAAGACACACATGCAAGAGTAGAAATTGATCCTAACTTGCCTCTAAGATCAAGCGGACGACGGCGCACGGACGGCACACGGACGGCGAACGGATGGCGACGGCTCCTTCTTCTCCTCTCTTGGCTTCCCCTTCTCTCTCGCCACTCTCTCTCTCTCTCTCTCTCTCGCAACTCTCTCTCTCCCTCTCTTTGGCTTGGCCGAAAACCCCCCAACCGGCCACTCTCTCTCCTCCTTTTATTTCCCCTAATTCCCATCATTAGCAATGATGGTTTGCCTCTCCACAAGCCAATGCATGGAGCCTTCCTTTTTGCCACTTGGCAAGGCTCATGCAAGATGGGCTTGGGCTTGGAAGAAGTGGGCCGGCCACTCCTCCCCTCCTTGGTCGACGGCCACCTCTCCTTGGGCTTCAATGGGCCGGCAATTTGGCCCACTTTAGGTCCATACTCTTGGGCCTAAAGTTTAATCCCTAATAAACCCTAATTTCACTTTTAATAAACCATAGGTAATTTCATGTGGCACCCCTCGACGGCCCCCGATCCGATTCGGGTCGCACAGTTCGCTTACCATTCACTTTTCCTAATAACATGTCATTCTGATATCATTTCAATTGCAGCGGGTCCATACAACCTGAGGGTTTACATCTTTTAGATCGGTCCCTTGCGCAATTTATATACGAAAGCACATCCAACATCTCCCTTCCCTATATTCAGAAAACGATGCACACCTACTAAACATCTTATATAAGTTAAAGCCGAACACGTTTAATTACAAAAAGCAGATGGACATTTTTAGTCGGTACATCAAAATGCCGTAGTCTTCTATACTCGGCTACACTTCAAAGGATGACCGACATCTTCTCCAACAGTCGAATACTTAAAGTCCATCGATCAGTGTCGGCGTCCAAAAGTTCCTCCCTTTGCTATCCTCCTCCTTGCAATCATATCCAACCACTTGATTCATCTATTGGTAGCAATGGCAGCAGAGGTATCTTATCTAGTCTGAAATGTTATTCCCCAAAAGGGGTGAGTACAACCACTCAGCAGGTAAAGGATCAATAAACCACTCAATACATCATGCCATGCAATCATCACAATCATAGCATCACATGTCATACAAGCATCCATGCACAACATACCATGGCATCATGCACATGTCATCATACCTCATGTACCATCATCATCATATAGACATCACCATCATATCATACACTTACCATCATCATGTCACATGTACCATCATCATTGCCATGCGTTCATGCATGTAACATCATCATCATATCACATGTACCATCATCATTTCCATGCATCCATGCATGTAACATCATCATCATATCACATGTACCATCATCATTGCCATGCATTCATGCAGGTAACATCATCATCATATCACATGTACCATCATCATTGCCATGCGTTCATGCATATAGCATCATGCATAATTCAATTTCAATTTCATTTTGGACCGCCACATTTCTCTTTTCGGGACCAATGTTTGCATCCCGCATTCATCACTTGCGCCCAACCAGACATCGCGAGTAACCTCCGGGCATGTATCCAAGATACAATCGGGCATCTGGCCCCCCACATTTTGGGCATCTCGCATCCCAACTAGCATCACGAGTAACCTCCGGGCATGTAACCAAGCATCCGGCCTCCCCACATTCCGGGCATCTCGCATCCCAACTAGCATCACGAGGCATCCCCCTGGGCACAAACCTCTAGGGCTTCCGGCATTTACACTCCCTAGCCGGGCATCTCGCATCCCAACTAGCATCGCGAGGCATCCCCCCGGGCACAAACCTCCGGGGCTTCCGGAATTACATACCAACATACCACCAGGATTCCCTCCCTCCTCTGGAATTACGTACCGTATACCACCGGGCATCCCGACATTCCCGGGGCATCGTCGGCTCACACCTCCAACGGTCTTGTTACCATCTCCATTCTCATTTATACATGTATCTCATTCACAATTATGGCTCAATTTCAACATGGCATGTGATGTGATGGCAACCAAGATCATATTCATCATTGAATTCATACATGCATCTCAAATCATTATCGTACATGCAGCAAGACACCATCATCCATAACAATACAATTCACGGAGTCCATGCAATTTAAAATGGTCCATATTTCATGCCTTTTCGAAGTTTACAAAATTCCAGCATATACTATTTTAGAAAATATTTAAATTAATTATCCATATGCTTCTAAAAAATCATGAAATCAAGGCATGTGATAGGCAAGACAATAAGATAATAATTTCATGAAAAATACATGCCCAATAGAGTTTCACACAAAAGATATGTTTTACACCAACACAGCATGCAATTTCGGATAGAAACAGAATGTGCAGTTCTCGAAATAATTTGATTAAAATACCTGAACGACCTCCGAAAATTATGAAATTTTACCAGGTTATATCTAAGACACTAAAGTATATTTTTCATGCAGACATCTAGGCCAGATTCGTTCTAGATAATTTTCTATAGTCATCTGAAGCTTCTGATTCTAGCACCGAAACGTCCAGTGTATGTATCTCGGGAATATTGAGTTTTCACCCACCTATTCTTCTTCGTTTCCTATGAAATTTGGATATGTTTTACCTAAAGAGGTCCCCTAAAACTTTCATTAAGGGATCTAAGACAAATTTCCAAATAATAGTCACCATATGGGTCCATGAAGTCTCGGGTGTCCTGTACCGCGTCTCCAGATTTACTGTCTTCAAGGGTAAGTCGAATCACTAGGCTACACTTGCTCATTTTACTTCACATTTGAGTATGTTAATCTTTAGGATGTTATCTACAAGTTTCATGAAGAAGTCGAAGAGAGATTCTTATTAAAAATCGACATGCAACCACAAATCTACCAAAAGGTCAGCAAAACAGTTCCAGATCTAGTGTCTCCGTAGGATGAGGATTTTACCCCTTAAATCTCCATCATTTTGTCCCAAATTTTAGTATGTTGTATTTTATAATGTTGGCTACAACTTTTATGAAGGAATCAAAGTGAAAATCCAACTCGAAACATGCATGCAAGCCTCCACAAGATTCTGGGTCGAGCAGTTCACACGAAAACAGCAAGCATTCACAAGAACAAGTCACATTTTAGTTTCGGTTTTGCCTACCCTAACATCCGAAACCTACCACCAATGTGGCATCCCAAAACTCAATGACAAAGCATAAGGTGTGTTAAAGTCTTGAATTAGGTGATAAATTTCTATGGCTTATGCTTTAGCCATTAGTCTTTTAATTAGATGATTTGTGCGTATGATTGTGAAAATTTAAATTTGATAGATTAATAATCTATGCTTGGCCATAAGATTTATAAATTAAATTTCAATGAACAAGATGTCCCAAGACTTTGGCCAAGATGAAAATTGGAATTTAAAAATATTTATAGAAGAATTTCAAAAAAAAAAAAAAAAAAAAGAAGAAGAGGAAAAGGTTAATTTTTAGGATGGGCCTTAGACCCATTGGCCTAAGCTTGATGGGCCAAGCTAGTGGCCCAAGAAGAGTAGTCGACCGGCCCATTAGAGGCCCAAGAGTGGCCGGATGGCCCAAGCCCAAAAATCCATAGGACAAGTGGCACAAGACTCTCATGCATTGGCTTAGGGAGAAGGTCATGCATTGGTGGGTTTGTAGGCAAGTAATCATTATCAATCATGAGGATTTGGGGGTATAAGAAGGAAGAGAGAGAGAGGTGGCCGGATTCCATTCGGCCAAGAGAGAGAAGGTGAGAGAGAGAGAGAGAATTCGAAAGAGAGGGAGAGGCCGAGAGAGGAAGGAGGCGGAGCCGAGGGGTCGTCGCCGTCCGTCCGCCGTGTGCCGCCGTGTTCGCCGCCCTACGCCGTCGACCGACCGGTCTAGAGGCAAGTGGGAGTCCTCTAGCTTCTCTTGCATGCTTGTATGTCGTTTGCATGTTGTTTTGAGTAGTAGATGAGAAAAACCGAAGCATGGATGAGTGGTGTGTGAGTAGTGTGACTGTTTTCGTTCGGATCATGTGAGTCAGAAACTTGTTTGAGCTTGCATGTGTGTTTGGAGTCCGATTTTGGCTTCGATTTCTTCATGGAAGTTGTAGCTAACATCTTTTTCTATAACATACTAAAATTTCGTGGAAAATGATGGATATTTGAGGGGTAAAAGTTCTATCCTACTGAGACCCCAGATCTGTGAAGTTTTCACTGACCGCTTGCTGGATTCTTGATTGCATGTTGGTTTTTGTTGAAGATCTCACTTCAATTTCTTCATGAAAGTTGTAGGTGACACCTTAAAATACAACATAATCAAATTTTAAGATAAATGAACAAGTATAGCCTAGTAAATCGACTAGATCTTGAAGACGATGATTCTGGTGACGTGTTCCGAAACACCCGAGACTTCAAGGACCTAAATGATGACCATAATCTGGTTATTTGACCTAGATCTCTTCATGAAACTTGTATAGGATATCTTTATGCATAACATATCAAAATTTCATAGAAAACGAAAGAGAATAGGTAGGTTAAAACTTCATATTTCGGAGATGGAGGCACTGGACGATGCGGTAATGGGTCCAGAAGCTTCGTGAGGTTGAATAAAATAATCTATAAAGATCCTGGCTTTGAGTTCTTCATGAAAGTTGTATGAAAATGTCTTGGCTATAAGCCAGTAAAATTTGCATAATTTTTGGAGGCCATATGGGTATTTTAATTGAATTTATTCTAAAACCGTGCATTCTAGTTTAATCCGAGAATAATAGGATGTTTTGGGAAAATTGTGGGATTTAGTAAAAATTCAATTTGGCCATGAATTTTGCAAGTAATTATCATCCTATGGGTTTGTTTAATGATTTCTTGAATTTTGATAATTTTGGGAATTTATTAATATTAAATAAAATAAAATATAAATAAATAAATAATAAATAAATAAAACAATAATATTATAATAAATAAATAAATTTATCATGTGGTATATGTGATAAAGTCTTGGTACGTGTATGACATTGAATTGAGACGTATATGTGATAAAGTCTTGGTATGTGTATGACATTGAATTGAGATTTATATGTGATAAAGTCTTGGTATGTGTATGACATTCAATTGAGATGTATATGTGATAAATTCTTGGTATGTGTATGACATTGAATTAAGATGCAAGTGTGAATTCCATGCCAAGTATGATTTGTTTGATGCCATGCCAATTGCCATGTTAAATTAAGATCAAAAATGGTAAATGTGGATGATGGTAAATGAGGAAGTGGTTGTGGTGGAGGATAATGGCCGGAATGTATAGAGATACATTGCCGGATTGCCCTGAGAGATTCAGGATGCCCGGAATGTGGGGGGCCGGAAGCCCTGTCGGAGGTCTTTGCCCAAAGGGAATGCCTCGCGATGCCAGGATATGGGGTGCGGGATGCCCGGCTAGAGAGTGTAAATGCCGGAAGCCCTGTCGGAGGTTTCTGCCCGAAGGGAATGCCTCGTGATGCTAGTTGAGATGCGAGATGCCCGGAATGTGGGGGGCCGGATGCCCGGTGGCCATGGGATGGCTGAATGCTGGAAGCCTCGGAGGTCTTTGCCCGAGGGGATGATTAAAATTGATAATAATGATGCCATGATATGCATGATGATATGCATGATGATGATGATGATGATATATGATATGGCATGATGATAT
Source organism: Eucalyptus virginea (assembly GCA_014182375.1). Taxonomy (NCBI): domain Eukaryota; kingdom Viridiplantae; phylum Streptophyta; class Magnoliopsida; order Myrtales; family Myrtaceae; genus Eucalyptus; species Eucalyptus virginea. The sequence goes on along the minus strand of CM024516.1, from coordinate 14,120,914 downwards.
GCATGATGATGATGATGATGATGATGATGATATATGACATGCATGATGACATGTATGATATGATGACGCATGATAGAAATGCGCATGACTTCAAGGTAAGTAACGCCTGCAATGCATGTATGAGTTGCATGATGCATTGAGTTGTTATTGGATTCCTTATTTGCTGAGTGGTTGTACTCACCCCTTTTGGGGATAAACATTTCAGATTAGCAGTATGCTGCTTCCTGCCGTCGCGCGGGGTGCATTTTACGGGTTATCGTCCGACGTTGAGGTAGAGTGTGAGGAGTTCAGCTGCCCTTTAGTGCTTGGACTCACCTACATACGCGTGCGTTGTTTTGTCTCTTACGATATAGGCCTGGCTGGGGGCCCAGTCGTTCAGGAGTTCGTTTCTGTCCACGTTCGCCGCAATGGGGTGATGAGAGGGATGCTGCCGCCGCCACCGCCTGACGCACCGGACTGGGTGTGAGGCCCGAGCGTGACAAGTAGGGGCTGTGTTTTTTTTTGGAGTTAGTTAGCCGACACATATGATGGGAGGTTGTATACATGTGATGTAGAGGGTGGAGGATCTTTTTGAGGTTTTAGGTTGGACATGGCAGAGTCCTAGCTTTTCCTTGCTATGTATCGACCCGAAAAAGAAGCCCCATCCTGAAAGAATATGTAAATAATGTGTCGTCGCTTGTTTATAAAATCCTAATGTTTAGCTGGTGTGTATTGGTATCATGGTTGGTAGGGGGAGAGATGGTGATGCTTTATTTTACTTCCGCTAATGAGTTGCGCTAGGACCGCTTGTTAAAAAAAAAAAGAAATGCCTGTGAATAACGACGCTTGTTCTAAGTATAAGATTTAAAGGGTAATAAGGTGTAACATCGGTGCTTGTGGCGACCGTCGAAGGGTTCGGGGTGCTACAACGCCCTTTTTGGCATCAGAGCGAATGGTTATAGGTGGAGTGATAAGGAGCCTCATTTGGAAATTGAGGAACATGATGACAATGCACACCATAGGACGTAAAACGGAATAATTGAATAACGGGTGATGAGAATTCACTCATAGATCCCTAGTAGTTTGCCATGAATTGCCTTTAGGTACCAGTAACATGTATATGTTACTTATGTGGTAGTAGTAGTTGTCTTGAATGGAGGCAGTGAGTCTCAGATTATTCCTGAGGTAATGCTTGGAAATTGCAGGAGAGTCATGGTGCGAGCTGGAAGTGCTCATCCATCGAGGGCTGAAGCCTCTGCTGCAAGGGCTGAACCCCGAATGGAAGACATCCTGCGGCATTAGCCAATATTGGAAATTTGATGGAGAGGCGGCGCAAAGAACAGCCGGAGCGAGCAACGCCGTACTCAAGGACTAGTGGAGCAGTTTACAAGTCAAGCCACTTAAGTTCAATGGAATGGGAAGTCCCGAAGAGGCGGAGCAATGGATTGATGGGATGGAACGAATTTTCTGGCTGTTGGACTGCACCGTGCTGAGAAAATAGTTTTAGCAGAGTACCAGTTGGAGGGAAATGCGAAGTTTTGGTGGAGAGCTTTGAAGGACATAATCTTTCCACCAGGTACTGATGTTAACTGGGAGGAGTTTGTTAGAGCCTTCAATAGGAAGCATTTCTCTGATTGTGCTAAGGATAGGAAGATTACTGAATTTGTTCAACTAGAACAAAAGGGGTTGACTGTATATCGGTATGAGGCTAGATTTTCTGAATTGTCTAGATATGCTCCTAGATTGATTGAGGATCAGGAGGAGAAGGCTAAGAGATTCTTGAAAGGGCTGAGGACTGACATTAGGAAGCAACTGGTGCCTTTGAATATAAGAGATTATAATGAGATTTATGAAAGGGCGCAGTTAGTGGAGCAGGAGTTGTTGAGAGAACGGTTGGAGTTTAAGAAACCGTTGAATTTTAATGATGTGAGAAAGGGGAAGAGACCTTATTATGGTCAAGGACAGACCTGTAATGTGAAGAAGAAGAGTAACTTTGGGAATTTTGGAGGAACAATGAGTGGTCTGAATATAGGGAAATCACCCTATCAGCCTGGTATTTGTCAGAAGTGTAATGGACGCCATGGCCCAGGACCTTGTACTGGACAACAGAAATGTTTTGGCTGTGGACAAGTGGGTCATCTTAGGAGAAATTGCCCACAAGAGATGTCGCAAGTGAGTGTTGGCTTGGTGCGACAGGGATATCAGAGTGCTGTTAGGTCGAACCCACAAGGAAATCCTCAAAGACCACCTGCACAAGGAAGGGTGTATGCGATCACCCAGGAGGAAGCGGAAGCTTCCAAAAATGTTATCTCAGGTACGATTCTTATTAATGGTAAAATGGCATATGCATTGTTTGATACGGGTGCAACGCATTCATTTGTGTCTGAAAGATATAGACGTTTGAATAAGATAGAAGTTATGCCTCTTGAGACGCCTCTTGTGTTTCCACGCCTTTAAAGGATATGGTATTGTCTACGCTGGTGTGTGGAAATTGTAAGATATCAATGGGAGGAAAGGACATGGAAATAGATTTGGTTGTAATGGCTATGTATGATTTTGATGTTATTATAGGAATGGACTGGCTTCATAAGTATCGGGCTAGAATGGATTGTTATAGAAGAGTGGTTCAATTCGTTTTACCTGATCGGTCTAGTTGTGAATTTTTAGGGGGTCAGACCCATCTGCCTATAGCACTTATCTCGGCAGTAGAAGCTTGTAAGTTACTTGACAAAGGATGTCAAGGGTACCTAGCCATAGTTAGAGATTTCGCAATGGAGGAGCCTGGACTTGAGGGAGTTCGTGTAGTTAACGAATTTCAAGATGTATTTCCTGAGGAATTGCCTGGATTGCCGCCAGAGCGGGAGATTGAATTTGAAATTGAATTAATGCCTGGAATAGGACCAATATCAAAAGCCCCATATAGAATGGCCTTAGTCGAATTGAAGGAGTTGAAAGTACAACTGCAGGAGTTGCTTGACAAAGGATTCATTGGACCAAGTGCTTCACCTTGGGGTGCACCGGTCTTGTTTGTGAAAAAGAAGGATGGATCGATGCGTTTGTGTATAGATTATAGGCAGTTGAATCAAGTGACCATTAAGAATAAGTATTCTTTGCCTAGAATTGATGACTTGTTTGACCAACTCCAGGGAAGTTCGGTCTTCTCTAAGATTGACTTGAGATCAGGATACCATCAGTTAAGAATTAAGAAGGAGGATATACCTAAGACTGCGTTCAGGACACGTTATGGCACTATGAGTTCCTTGTTATGCCATTTGGATTGACTAACGCACCGGTTGCATTTATGGATTTGATGAATAGAATATTCCAGCCTTATTTAGACCAGTTTGTGATTGTCTTTATTGATGATATTCTGGAATATTCGAAAGGGCCTAAAGAGCATGAGCAACATTTGAGAATAGTTTTGCAGACCCTGAGAGAGCATAAGTTGTATGCTAAGTTTAGTAAGTGTGAGTTCTGGTTGGATCGGATAATATTTCTAGGACATGTGGTGTCAGGAAAAGGAATTGCAGTAGAGTCGGCAAAAGTTGAAATGGTAGTAAATTGGCCGAGACCAACGACACCTACTGAAATACGAAGTTTCTTAGGACTAGCTGGTTATTATAGAAGATTCATTGAAGGATTTTCACGACTGGCAGGACCTTTAACTAAATTGACTCGAAAGAATGTGAAATTTGAGTGGAATGGGGAATGTGAAAGTAGTTTCCAGGAGCTCAAAAGGAAATTGACTTCAGCTCCAATTCTGACTATACCTACTGGACCTGACGGTTTTACAGTGTATAGTGATGCATCTCACAAAGGACTAGGATGTGTGTTGATGCAGCATGGCAAAGTTGTAGCCTATGCATCCAGACAATTGAAACCCCATGAGCTGAATTATCCGACGCATGATTTAGAGCTAGTAGCTATAGTGTTTGCCTTGAAGATATGGAGACACTATTTGTATGGGGAGAAGTTTGAGATTTACACAGATCATAAAAGTTTGAAGTATCTATTCTCACAAAAGGAGTTGAACATGAGACAAAAGAGATAGATGGAGTTGTTGAAGGATTATGACTGTGAGATAAAATATCATCCAAGGAAGGCGAATAGAGTAGCAGATGCTCTTAGTCGAAAGTCGGCCATTTCCATAGCAAGTTTAAAAATGGCTAGTTTGAGAATGGCGGAATGGGAGTTGTTAGAATCTGTAGCAAATTCAGAATTTAAATTAGAAATGGATTGTCTTACTGGCATGCTTAGTGCATTAAGGATTGAGCCGGAGATTATCTAGAAAATTAAAATCCTGCAAGAATCTGACCCAGAGATTTTGAAAGTGAAAGATGCTGTATCTTTAGGGAAAAGATCATAATTTCAAATCTTTGATGATGGAATAGTAAGATGTCAAGGACGACTTTGTGTTCCCGACAATGAGGAATTAAGGAAGGAAATTCTGTCGGAGGCACATAAGAGTAATTATAGTATCCACCCGGTAGTACAAAGATGTACAGAAATTTACGTCAGCAATTTTGGTGGAACGGTATGAAGGCAGATACGGCTAAGCACGTTTCTCAATGTTTGACGTGCCAGCAAGTAAAAGCGGAACATCATAAACCCGCAGGACTTTTGAGACCATTAGACATTCCTGAATGGAAATGGGAACATGTAACGATGGACTTTGTGCAAGGATTGCCAAGGACATCAAGTAGTCATGACTCAATTTGGGTTATAGTGGATCGTTTGACTAAATCGGCACATTTCTTAGCGATTCGCATGGACTACCCAATGGATAAGTATGCGGACATGTATGTAAGTCAAGTGGTACGCTTACATGGTGTTCCAGTGACCATTACTTCAGATCGAGATTCAAGGTTTACTTCGAATTTTTGGAGAAGTCTTCAAGTTGCATTAGGGACTAAGCTTCAATTTAGTACTGCTTTTCATCCCCAGACTGATGGACAAACAGAAAGAGTAATCCAAATACTGGAGGATATGTTGAGAGCTTGTGTAATTGATTTCAAAGGAAATTGGGATGAAAGATTGCATTTGGTAGAGTTTGCCTATAACAATAGCTTTCAGAAGAGTATAGGCATGGCTCCTTATGAAGCATTATATGGAAGGAGATGTAGGACTCCTGTCTGTTGGAGTGAAGTAGGTGAAAGGAAGTTGACAGGACCTGAACTGGTGCAAGTTACCACTGAAGCTGTTGATATTATCAGAGAAAGACTTAGAACAGCTCAGAGTAGACAGAAAGACTACGCAGATAGGCGTAGAAGGCCTTTGGAATTTAGTATAGGAGACCATGTATTCCTTAAGGTATCTCCAATGAAGGGAATATCTCGATTCGGGATAAAGGGTAAGTTAAGCCCTAGATTTGTTAGACCTTTTGAAATACTTGAGAGGATGGGAGATATGGCTTATCGTTTAGCATTACCTCCTAAGTTAGAAAATTTGCACAATGTGTTTCATGTATCGATGTTGAGGAAGTACCAGCCGGATTCTGGTCATATACTCGATCATGAAGTCATCAAAGTGGATGAGAAAGTAAGGTACATTGAAGAGCCCGTGCAGATCTTTGGATCGAAAGGAGCAAATTCTTAGGACCAAGAAGATCCCATTGGTCAAGGTATTATGGCGACATCATGATGTGGAGGAAGCCACATGGGAAAGTGAGGATCAGATGAAGGGAAAATATCCCTATTTGTTTCAAGAAGGCGCGAGTAGCGTTTAAATTTCAAGGACGAAATTCTCTAAGGAAGGGAGAATTGTGGCATCCCAAAACTCAATGACAAAGCATAAGGTGTGTTAAAGTCTTGAATTATGTGATAAATTTCTTTCGCTTATGCTTTAGCCATTAGTCTTTTAATTAGATGATTTGTGCGTATGATTGTGAAAATTTAAATTTGATAGATTAATAATCTATGCTTGGCCATAAGATTTATAAATTAAATTTCAATGAACAAGATGTCCCAAGACTTTGGCAAAGATGAAAATTGGAATTTAAAAATATTTATAGAACAATTTCCAAAAAAAAAAAAAGAGGAAAATGTTAATTTTTAGGATGGGCCTTAGACCCATTGGCCTAAGCTTGATGGGCCAAGCTAGTGGCCCAAGAAGAGTAGTCGACCGGCCCATTAGAGGCCCAAGAGTGGCCGGATGGACCAAGCCCAAAAATCCATAGGACAAGTGGCACAAGACTCTCATGCATTGGCTTAGGGAGAAGGCCATGCATTGGTGGGTTTGTAGGCAAGTAATCATTATCAATCATGAGGATTTGGGGGTATAAGAAGGGAAGAGAGAGAGAGGGTGGCCGGATTCCATTCGGTCAAGAGAGAGAAGGTGAGAGAGAGAGAGAGAATTCGAAAGAGAGGGAGAGGCCGAGAGAGGAAGGAGGCGGAGCCGAGGGGTCGTCGCCGTCCGTCCGCCGTGCGCCGCCCTGTTCGCCGCCCTACGCCGTCGACCGACCGGTCTAGAGGCAAGTGGGAGTCCTCTAGCTTCTCTTGCATGCTTGTATGTCGTTTGCATGTTGTTTTGAGTAGTAGATGAGAAAAACCGAAGCATGGATGAGTGGTGTGTGAGTAGTGTGACTGTTTTCGTTCGGATCATGTGAGTCAGAAACTTGTTTGAGCTTGCATGTGTGTTTGGAGTCCGATTTTGGCTTCAATTTCTTCATAAAAGTTGTAGATAACATCTTTTACTATAACATACTAAAATTTCGTGGAAAATGATGGAGATTTAAGGGGTTAAAGTTCTATCCTACGGAGACCCCAGATCTGTGAAGTTTTCACTGACCGCTTGCTGGATTCTTGATTGCATGTTGGTTTTTGTTCAAGATCTCACTTCGATTTCTTCATGCAAGTTCTAGGTGACACCTTATACTACAACATACTCAAATTTTAAGAGAAATGAACAATTATAGCCTAGTAAATCGACTAGATCTTAAAGACGATGATTCTGGTGATGTGTTCCGAAACACCCGAGACTTCAAGGACCTAAATGATGACCATAATCTGGTTATTTGACCTAGATCTCTTAATGAAACTTGTAGAGGATATCTTTATGCATAACATATCCAAATTTCAGAGAAAACTAAAGAGAATAGGTAGGTTAAAACTTCATATTTCGGAGATGGAGGCACTGGACGATGCGGTAATGGGTCCAGAAGCTTCGTGAGGTTGAATAAAATAATCTATAAAGATTCTGGCTTGGAGTTCTCCATGAAAGTGTTACGAAAATGTCTTGGCTATAAGCCAGTAAAATTTCATAATTTTTGGAGGCCATATGGGTATTTTAATTGAATTTATTCCGAAACCGTGCATTCTGGTTTAATCCGAGAATAATAGGATGTTTTGGGAAAATTGTGAGACTTAGTAAAAATTCAATTTGGCCATGAATTTTGCAAGTAATTATCATCCTATGGGTTTGTTTAATGATTTCTTGAATTTTGATAATTTTGGGAATTTATTAATATTAAATAAAATAAATAAATAAATAAATAATAAATAAATAAAACAATAATATTATAATAAATAAATAAATTTATCATGTGGTATATGTGATAAAGTCTTGGTACGTGTTTGACATTGAATTGAGACGTATATGTGATAAAGTCTTGGTATGTGTATGACATTGAATTGAGATGTATGTATGACATTGAATTGAGATGTATATGTGATAAAGTCTTGGTATGTGTATGACATTGAATTGAGATGTATATGTGATAAAGTCTTGGTATGTGTATGACATTGAATTGAGATGCAAGTGTGAATTCCATGCCAAGTATGATTTGTTTGATGCCATGCCAATTGCCATGTTAAATTAAGATCAAAAATGGCAAATGTGGATGATGGTAAATGAGGAAGTGGTTGTGGTGGAGGATGATGGCCGGAATGTATAGAGATACATTGCCGGATTGCCCTGAGAGATTCAGGATGCTCAGAATGTGGGGGGCCGGAAGCCTTGTCGGAGGTCTTTGCCCGAAGGGAATGCCTCGCGATGCTAGGATATGGGGTGCGGGATGCCCGGCCAGGGAGTGTAAATGCCGGAAGCCCTGTTGGAGGTTTCTGCCCGAAGGGAATGCCTCGCGATGCTAGTTGAGATGCGAGATGCCCGGAATGTGGGGGGCCGGATGCCCGGTGGCCATGGGATGGCTGAATGCCGGAAGCCTCGGAGGTCTTTGCCCGAGGGATGATTAAAATTGATAATAATGATGCCATGATATGCATGATGATATGCATGATGATGATGATGATGATATATGATATGGCATGATGATATGCATGATGATGATGATGATGATGATGATGATGATATATGATATGGCATGATGATGATGATGATGATGATGATGATATATGATATGGCATGATGATATGCATGATGATGATGATGATGATGATGATGATGATGATGATGATATATGACATGCATGATGACATGTATGATATGATGACGCATGATAGAAATGCGCATGACTTCAAGGTAAGTAATGCCTGCAATGCATGTATGAGTTGCATGATGCATTGAGTTGTTATTGGATTCCTTATTTGCTGAGTGGTTGTACTCACCCCTTTTGGGGATAAACATTTCAGATTAGCAGTCTGCCGCTTCCTGCCGTCGCGCGGGGTGCATGTTACGGGTTACCGTCCAACGTTGAGGTAGAGTGTGAGGAGTTCAGCTGCCCTTTCGTGCCTGGACTCACCTACATATGCGTGCGTTGTTTTGTCTCTTACGATATAGGCCTGGCTGGGGGCCCAGTCGTTCAGGAGTTCGTTTCTGTCCACATTCGCCGCGATGGGGTGATGAGAGGGATGCTGCCGCCGCCACCGCCTGACGCACCGGACTGGGTGTGAAGCCCGAGCGTGACGAGTAGGGGCTGTGTTTTTTTTTTTTTTGGGAGTTAGTTAGCCGACAAATATGATGGGAGGTTGTATACATGTGATGTAGAGGGTCGAGGATCTTTTTGAGGTTTTAGGTTGGACATGGCAGAGTCCTAGCTTTTCCTTGTTATGTATCGAACCGAAAAAGAAGCCCCATCCTGAAAGAATATGTAAATAATGTGTTGTCACTTGTTTATAAAATCCTGATGTTTAGCTGGTGTGTATTGGTATCATGGTTGGTAGGGGGAGAGATGGTGATGCTTTATCTTGCTTCCGCTAATGAGTTGCGCTGGGACCACTTGTTAAAAAAAAATGCCTATGAATAACGACGCTTGTTCTAAGTATAAGATTTAAAGGGTAATAAGGTGTAACATCGGTGGTTGTGGCGACCGTCGAAGGGTTCGGGGTGCTACAACCAACAAATCACACATGCAAGGCACACATGCAAGAGTGGAAATCAGTCTCAACTTGCCTCCAAAACCGAGCAAACGAGGCACACCGGCGACAGACGGACGGCGTGCGGGCGGCGACGGGTGGACTCATTCTGTCGACTTCCCCTTCTCTCTCGCATCCTCCTCTCTCTCCCTTTGGCCGAATTCTCCACCAGCCACACCCTCTCTCTCTCTCTGTTTGGTTGTATATATATATATATATATATATATATATATATATATATATGCATGCATTCTTAGTTTGCATGAGGGACACTTGTCCCCAAGGAGGAGACAAGTGTCTCCCTTGCTGAAGACACTTGGAGGAAGCCATGCGGCTCCTCCTTCCCCCTCCATGTGCCTACAGCCCAATGGGCTCATGGGCCAGCCTCTTGGCCCACTTTAGGCCCATCTCACTTGGTTCTAAAGTCCAAACTTAAATGGCCCAAGTTTTTTTTTTAATAATACATTTTAATCCTCATTTAAATAAATACTTAATTGCATAATAAAATGATCAAAAGACTTTGTGACATTAATCCATAAAATCAAATCTATAAAGTGCATAGCCAAGAACAAAGTCTTCTTTATCAAATTATCCTATGTCCTTGCACCAAAAAAAAAAATTATCCTATGTCCAATTTAAATAGCCCATAGAAAAATATCAATAATAAGCCCATAATTTCTACACCACTTTAGGGCATTTGATTTTGATTTTTTTATTTATAAAAATCATTTAACATTCTCATAGTCAATTAACATTTTCATAAGGGGTTTGGTCCAAGAGATAAAATATTGTGGCCGATGATGTAATTGTCCCTATGGCCATTCAAAGATAAATATCGTTTCCCTCAAAATCAATATTTCAGGTTGAAATTCCCGGATGCCACATTTCATTACCTAATTATGGGCTTTAATACACCTTAGAGCTTGTCTTGAATTTTTGGGATGCCACAATTCTCCCCTCCTTGGAGAATTTCGTCCTCGAAATTAGATACCACTCGTGTCATCTTGAAACAAGTAGGGGTACTTTTCCTTTGTCTGATCTTCACTTTCCCATGTGGCTTCCTCCATATCATGATGTCGCCATAATACCTTAACCAGAGGGATCTTCTTAGTCCTAAGAATTTGTTCCTTTCGATCCAATATCTGCACAGGCTCTTCGATGTACCTCACTTTCTCATCCACTTCAATGGCTTCATGATCGAGTATGTGACCAGGATCCGGCTGGTACTTCCTCAACATCGATACATGAAACACATTATGCAAATTTCCCAACTTAGGAGGCAGCGCCAAACGATAAGCTACATCCCCTATCCTTTCAAGTATCTCAAAAGGTCCGACAAATCTAGGGCTTAACTTACCCTTCATCCCAAATCGAGATATTCCTTTCATTGGAGATACCTTAAGGAATACATGGTCTCCTATGCTAAACTCCAAAGGCCTCCTAGGCCTGTCTGCGTAGTCTTTCTGTCTACTTTGAGCTATCTTAAGCCTTTTTCTAATAATTTCAACAGCCTCAGTGGTAACTTGTACCAATTCAGGTCCCGTCAATTTCCTTTCACCTACTTCATTCCAACAGACAGGAGTCCTACATCTCCTTCCATATAATGCTTCATAGGGGGCCATGCCTATACTTTTCTGAAAACTATTATTATAGGCAAACTTCACCAAATGCAATCTTTCATCCCAATTTCCTTTGAAATCAATCACACAAGCTCTTAACATATCCTCTAATGTCTGGATTACTCTTTCTGTTTGTCCATCTGTCTTGGGATGAAAAGCAGTACTAAACTGAAGTTTAGTTCCTAATAAAATTTGAAGACTTCGCCAAAAGTTTGAAGTGAATCTCGAATCCCGATCTGAGGTAATGGTTACCGGAACACCATGTAAGCGTACCACTTGACTTACATATAGATCCGCATATTTGTCCATTGGGTAGTCCATGTGAACCGTTAGGAAATGAGCAGATTTAGTCAAACGGTCCATTATGACCCAAATAGAGTCATGACTACTTGACGTCCTTGGTAATCCTTGCATAAAGTCCATTGTTATATGCTCCCATTTCCATTCTGGTATGTCTAATGGTTTCAAGAGTCCTGCGGGTTTACGATGTTCCGCTTTTACTTGCTGGCACGTAAAACATTGAGAAATGTGCTTAGCCGTATCTGCTTTCATACCATTCCACCAAAATTGCTGACGTAAATTTATGTACATCTTTGTATTACCCGGATGAATACTGTAATTACTCCTATGTGCCTCCGACAGAATTTCCTTCTTTAATTCTTCGTTGTCGGGAACACAGAGTCGTCCTTGGCATCTTACTATTCCATTATCAGAGACTTGAAATTCTGGTCTTTTTCCTAAAGACATTGCATCTTTCACTTTCAAAATCGTTGGGTCAGACTATTGTAAGATTTTAACTTTCTGAATAATTTCAGGTTCAATCCTTAATGCACTAAGCATACCAGTAAGACAATCTACTTTTAATTTAAATTCTGAGTCTGTAACGGACTTTAACAAGCTCCATTCCGCCATTCTTAAACTGGCCATCTCCATAGCCGACTTACGACTAAGAGCATCCGCTATCTTATTCGCTTTTCCTGGATGGTATCTTATCTCACAATCATAATCCTTTAACAATTCCATCCATCTCCTTTGTCTCATGTTCAACTCCTTTTGTGAGAACAGATATTTCAAACTCTTATAGTCCGTATAAATCTCAAACTTTTCCCCATACAAATAGTGTCTCCATATTTTCAAGGCAAACACTATAACTGCTAATTCTAGATCATGTCTTGGGTAATTCAACTCATGGGGTTTCAATTGTCTAGATGCATAGGCTATGACCTTGCCATGCTGCATCAGAACACATCCCAATCCTTTGTGAGATGCATCACTATACACTGTAAAACCATCAGGTCTAGTTGGTATAGTCAGGATTGGAGCCGAGGTCAATTTTCTTTTAAGCTCCTGGAAACTCCTTTCACATTCCCCATTCCATTCAAATTTCACATTCTTTCGGGTCAACTTAGTTAAAGCACCTGCCAGTCGTGAAAATCCTTCGATAAACCTCCTATAATAACCAGCCAGTCCTAAGAAACTTCGTATCTCAGTAGGTATTGTTGGTCTCGGCCAATTTATTACCATCTCAACTTTTGCCGGGTCTACTGCAATTCCTTCTCCTGATACCACATGCCCTAAAAATATTATCTGGTCTAGCCAGAATTCACACTTACTAAATTTGGCATACAGTTTATGCTCTCTTAGGGTTTGTAAAACTATCCTCAAGTGTCGCTCATGCTCTTTAGGTCCTCTCGAATATATCAGGATGTCATCAATAAAGACAATCACAAACTGGTCTAAATAAGGTTTAAATACCTCATTCATTAGATCCATAAATGCAGCCAACGCGTTAGTCAATCCAAATGGCATAACAAGGAACTCGTAGTGTCCATAACGAGTCCTGAACACAGTCTTAGGAATGTCCTATTTCTTAATTCTTAGCTAATAGTATCCCGACCTTAAGTCAATCTTAGAGAAGACCGAACTTCCCTAGAGTTGGTCAAACAAGTCATCAATTCTAGGCAAATGATATTTATTTTTAATGGTCACCTGGTTCAGTTGCCTACAGTCAATACACAAACGCATCGATCCATCTTTCTTTTTCACAAACAAAACTGGTGCACCCCAAGGTGAAGCACTTGGTATAATGAATCCTTTGTCAAGCAACTCCTGTAGTTGCACTTTCAATTCCTTTAATTCGACTAAGGCCATCCTATATGGGGCTTTTGATATTGGTCCTGTTCCAGGCATTAATTCAATTTCAAACTCAATTTCCCGCTCTGGCGGCAATCTAGGCAATTCCTCAAGGAATACATCTTGAAATTCATTAACTACCCGAATTTCATCAATCTTAGGCTCTTCCTTAGCATAATCTCTAACCATGGCCAGGTACCCTTGACATCCTTTGTCAAGTAACGCACGGGCTTCTATTGCTGAAATAAATGCTATAGGTAGGTGGGTCTGTCCTCCCAGAAATTCACAACTAGACTGATCAGGTAAGGTAAATTGGATTACTTTCCTATAACAATCCATCTGGGCCCGATACTTACGAAGCCAGTCCATTCCTATGATAACATCAAAATCATACATGACAATTACAACTAAGTCTATTTCCATATCCTTTCCCCCCGCCCCTCATTGTTATCTTACAATTTCCACACACCAGCGTAGACAATAACATATCCTTTAGAGGCGTAGAAACACAAAGAGGCGTCTCAAGAGGCATAGTTTCTATCTTATTCAATTGTCTATATCTTTCAGACACAAATGAATGCGTAGCACCCGTATCAAACAATGCATATGCCTTTTTATCATTTATAAGGATTGTACCTGAGATAACATTTTTGGAAGCTTCCGCTTCCTCTTGGGTAATCGCATACACTCTTCCTTGTGCTGGTGGCCTCTGGGGATTCCTTGGTAAGTTTGGCCTAACATCATTCCGTTGTGGCTGCTGCACCGAGCCTATACTCGCGTGCGACCTTTCCTGTGGGCAGTTTCTCTTAATATGACCTATTCGTCCACAGCTATAACATTTCGGTTGCCCATTACAAGGTTCTGGGCCATATCGCCCATTACATCTTCGACACTCCTCATTTTGATAAGGTGTCTTTTCCAAATTTAGGCCACCCCTGCCTCTTCCAAAGTTCCCGAAATTGCCCTTCTTTTTAGGTTCCCAGGTCTGACCTTGACCTACATAGGGTCTTTTACCCCATCTCACATCACCAAAGGACAATGGTTTCTTATTCTCCGAATGTTCCCTTACCAGCTCTTGCTCCACTAACTGTGCCCTTTCATAGATCTCATTATAATCTCTTATGTTCAAAGGCACTAGTTGTTTCCTAATATCAGTCCTCAACCCTTTCAGAAACCTCTTAGCTTTTTCTTCTTGATCCTCAACTAGCCTAGGAGCATATCTAGACAGTTCAGGAATTCTTGCCTCATACTGGTCTACTGTCAGCTCATTTTGTTCTAATTGAACAAATTCAGTAATTTTCCTATCCTTAGCACAGTCAGAAAAATGCTTTTTGTTGAAAGCTCTCACAAACTCTTCCCAGTTAACCACAGTACCTAGTAAGAAGATTGTATCCCTCGAAGCTCTCCACCAAAACTTTGCATTTCCCTCCAGGGTACTCTGCCAAAGTTATTTTCTCAAAGATCGGTGCCCAACAACCTGAAAATTTGTTCCATTCCATCAATCCAATGCTCCGCCTCCTCGGGACTTCCCATTCCACTCGAACTTAGGTGGCTTCGGCTTCAAAACTGCTCCACCCGGTCCTTGAGTACGGCGTTACGCCCTTGTTGTTGTTGTTGCGCCGCCTTTCCATCGATTTCCAATATTGGCCAATTCCTGCAAGATGTCTTTCATTCGGGGTTCAGCCCTAGCAACAGAGGCTTCAGCCCTCAATGGATGAGCACTTCCAGCTCGCGCCATGACTTTCCTGCAATTTCCAAGCATTGCCTCAGGAATAATCTGAGACTCACTGTCCCCATTCAAAGCAACTACTACTACTACCACATAAGTAACATATACATGTTAATGGTACCTAAAGACAACTCAAAATTAACTACTAGGGATCTACAAGTGAATACTCATCACCCGTTATTCAAAGTTAATCAATTATTCCATTTTATATCCTATGGTGTGCATTGTCATCATGTTCCTCAATTTCCAAATGAGGCTCCTTATCACTCCACCTATAACTATTGCTCTGATACCAAAAAGGGGCGCTGTGGCACCTCAAAACACCTTAGGTCGCCACAGGCACCTATTGCTACACCTAATGGACACTAGTTACATCTCTTAGAAGAAGCGTCGTAGTTCGTAGACATTTTTTTTTTTTTTTTGAAAACGATCCCAGCGTGACTCATTAGCGGAAGCAAAATTTAATATTACCATCTCTCCCTCCAACCATCATGATACAATGCACACCACTAAGTACCATAGGAAAAGATAAAGCCATGCCACTTTGATTTACATATTTTCATGATGGATTTTCTCGGGTCGATACAACAAAAGAAAGCCAAGATTTTCAGCTAGACTTAGCCACATCTCAAAAAGATACTACGACCCCTAAAACGATCACATGACATCTTCCATCTAACAGTGGCGGCTACTCCCAAAAAGAAACACCAGCTCTCTACCCCTCACGCAGCCATCACACCCATCCTGGTGCGTCGGGCGGTGGTCGCGGCAACATCCCCTTAAACACTCCATCTCGGCGGACATGAACTGACAGAAACTCCTGAATAATAGGGCCCTCAGCCAGGCCTACATCCTACATAACCAGCACTCGCACTCGCACAAAAGTCAGTCCAGGGATGAGGATGCAATCGATCTCCGAACACTCTACCTCTACATCTGATGGGAGGCCATAGAAGGTGTCTTGCGTGATAGTAGGAAGCGGCATCTTTCTAATCTGAAATGTTGGTCCCCGAAGGGGTGAGTACAACCACTCAGTAGGTAAAGGACCAATAAACCACTCAATGCATCATACAATACAATCATCGCAATCATAGCATAACACATGTCACTCAAGCATCCATGCACAATTTACCTTGATATCATGCACATGTCATCATATCTCATGTGCATACATGATCATATAGTCATCACCATCATGTCATACACTTACCATCATCATATCACATGTACCACCATGCCATAGGTGCACATACATCCATGCACTTACCATTATCATGCATCCATGCACTCATCATCATCATATTACATGTACCATCATCATTACCATGCATCCATGCACTCATCATCATCATGTCATGCATATACCATCATGCATATTTCAATTTCGGTTTCTCAATTTTATCCTTTCATATTGAACCGCCACATTTCTCTTTCCCGGGACCAATGTTTGCATCCCACATTCAACACTTGCGCCCAATCCTGGCATCGCGAGAACCCTCCGGCACAATACCTACCGGGCATCTGGCACCCCCACGCTCCGGGCATCTCGTACCCCAACTGGCATCAGGAGGACCCTCCGGCACAATACCTGCCGGGCATTCGGCCGTACCCTTCTAGCCAGGCATCTCGCACCCCAACTGGCATCGCGAGGCATCCCTCGGCACAATACCTGCCGAGTTTCCAGCTCCCCCACTCTCCGAGAATCTCGAAACTCCCAAGGACCCTCCGGTATCCGGCCATTCCAAGCCACCGGGCAACCGGCCGTACCCTTCTAGCCAGGCATCCCGACACTCCTGGGGCATCGTCGGCTCACACCTCCGATGGTCTTCTCACTTATCTCAATTCACATCTTCAATTATAGTTCAATTTTAACATGGCATGCGATGTGATGGCAAATCAAGATCATTTTCATCCTTTGATTCACACATGCATCTCCAATCATCATCATACATGCAGCAAGACATGACCATTCATAACAATACAATTCATGGAGTCCATACAATGTAGAATGGTCCATTTATCGTGCCTCTTTAAAGTTTACTAAATTCCAGCTTGTACCATTTTAGAAAATATTTGAGTTAAATATCCATATGATTCTCAAAAATCATGAAATCAGGACATGAGTTAGACAAAACAATAAGATAACGATTTCATGAAGAACACATGCCCTAAAGAGTTTCACACAAGAAGATATAATCCACACAACTACAGTATGCAATTTCGGATAGAAACAGACTGCGTAGTTTCTGAAATAATTCAATTAAAATAACCGAATGACCTCCGAAAATTATGAAATTTTACCAGGTTATATTCAAGACACTAAAGTAGATTTTCCATTAAGACATCTAGGCCATATTCGTTCTAGATAATTTTCTATAGACGTCCGAAGTTCCTGATTCTAGCACCAAAACGTCCAGTTTAGCTATCTCTGAAATATCGAGTTTTGACCCACTTATCCTTCTTCGTTTCCTCTGAAATTTGGATATGTTGTGCCTCAAGAGGCCCCTTACAACTTTCATTAAAGGATCCAAGTGAAATTTCCAGAGAATTGTCACCATATTGGTCCTAGAAGTCTCGGGTGTCCAGTACCGTGTTTCCAGATTTACCGTCTTTCAGAGAAAGTAGACTCACTAGGCTACACTTGCTCATTTTACCTCAAATTTTAGTATGTTAGTCTTTAGGATGTTCTCTGCAAGTTTCATGGATAAGTCAAAGGTAAATTCTCGGTAAAAAGCAACATGCAACCCACAAAACTACCAAAAGGTCAGCAAAGCAGTTCCAGATCTAGTGTCTTCGTAGGAGAAGGGTTTCACCCCTCAAATCTCAGCCTTTTTCTCCCAAATTTTAGTATGTTATAATTTGAGATGTTGTCTACAACTTTCATGCAGGAGTCAAAGTCATAATCCAACTCGAAACATGCATGCAAGCCTCCACAAGTTTCTGGGTCAGGCGGTATACACGAAATCAGCAAGCATTTTCAAGAACAAACCACATTAGCTTCGGTTCCTTGCCTCTAAACATCCAAGAATTCAACCACACATGCAAGACACACATGCAAGAGTAGAAATTGATCCTAACTTGCCTCTAAGATCAAGCGGACGACAGCACACGGACGGCACGCGGACGGCGAACGGACGGCGACGGCTCCTTCTTCTCCTCTCTCGGCTTCCCCTTCTCTCTCGCCACTCTCTCTCTCTCTCTCACAACTCTCTCTCTCCCTCTCTTTGGCTTGGCCGAAAACCCCCCAACCGGCCACTCTCTCTCCTCCTTTTATTTCCCTAATTACCATCATTAGCAATGATGGTTTGCCTCTCCACAAGCCAATGCATGGAGCCTTCCTTTTTGCCACTTGGCAAGGCTCATGCAAGATGGGCTTGGGCTTGGAAGAAGTGGGCCGGCCACTCCTCCCCTCCTTGGTTGACGGCCACCTCTCATTGGGCTTCAATGGGCCGGCCAATTTGGCCCACTTTAGGTCCATACTCTTGGGCCTAAAGTTTAATCCCTAATAAACCCTAATTTCACTTTTAATAATTCATCTTTAATTCTTTCTTTTATAGATTCCAAATTTTAAATTTCACATGGCCAAAATCTTGTAACATTTTATCTATAGGAATTTAGTCTATGAAGTGCATGGCCAAGAATAGATTTTTCTCATTAATTTATCCTATAATACTAATTTCAAAAATTCATGAACACAAGCATATATCACTTAGTCTTAAGAGGAGACTAATGGCTAAAACATAAACCATAGGTAATTTCATTACCTAAGTATGGGATTTAATACACCTTAGAGCTTGTCTTGAATTTTTGGGATGCCACAAACACAGCAAGCAAAGACGGCGGGGCAAGGCAGGACTCGGCGGCTTGACGGCGGTGACGAATGGCAGCGAATGGCCTCCCTCTTCCCCTCCTTCTCTCGCACGCTCGCTCTCCCTCTCTCGATTTCACTCTCTCTCTCTCAAACGGTCACTCTCTCTCTCTTGATTGCTCCTCACCTAATCCGTCCCTTCCCCTCACTACTTTCTTCCCCTCAATGATTAACCATCATTAGCTTTGCATGCAATGTGACACTTGGAAGACCCCTCACACCACTTGCCATTCTTCATGCAAGAGGGTGGCTTCATCCGGCTGGGCTTGAGCCAGCCTTGGTCGACGGACCATTGGGCCTCTTGGGCCGGGCCTTCGCCGGTCGAAGGGTGGGGGATTGTGGGCTTGTTTGGTCCAAAAATCAGCCCACTCCCTCCTTTAATAATCCACTATTATTTTCCACTTAATAAATACCTAATTACAAAAATAATATGGCCAAAAACTTGCAACATTAATCCATAAAAAATCAAATCCATAAGGTGCATAGCCAAGAACAAAATTCTCATTATCAAATTATCCTATAGCACCAACTTTGATAATCCAAGAACATAAGATATCTTTCCATTAAAGTGCTCGGCCTTAATCTATTACAATTCTTCGTTCTAGTGGCCACAAGATACTTCAACGACACAACCATTCACTTTTCCATAGGTCATAATGCCTCCAGAAATTGCCATGAAATTTTGGGATGCCACAATTCTTCCCTCCTTAGAGAATTTCGTCCTCGAAATTAGACATCACTTTTCCTTCATCAAATTTTCACTCTCCCATGTGGCTTCCTCCACACCGTGATGTCACCATAATATCTTTACCAACGGGTTTTCTTGGTCCTGAGAATATGCTCCTTTCGATCAGCACTTGCACAGGCTCTTCGATGTATCTCACTTTCTCATCCACTTTGATGGCTTCATGATCGAGTATGTGACCAGGATCCGGCTGGTACTTTCTCAACATCGACACATGAAATACATCGTGTAAATTTCCTAATTTAGGAGGCAGCGCCAAACGATAAGCTATCTCTCCTATTCTTTTAAGTATCTCAAAAGGTCCAACAAATCTAGGGCTTAACTTACCCTTCATTCCAAATCGTGATATTCCTTTTATAAGGGATACTTTAAGGAACACATGATCTCCCACATTAAACTCTAAAGGCCTTCTACGCCTATCTGCATAGTCTCTTTGTCGGTTCTAGGCTGTCTTAAGTCTTTTCCTGATTATCTCGACCACTTCTGTAGTAACTTGCACTAGCTCGGGTCCTGTCAGTTTTCCTTCACCTACTTCCTTCCAACAGACAGGGGTTCTGCACCTTCTTCCATATAATGCTTCATACAGAGCCATACCTATACTTTTCTGAAAACTATTGTTATAGGCAAACTCTATCATGTGCAAATTTTCATTCCAATTTCCTCTAAAGTCAATAACACAGGCTCTTAGCATATCTTCTAGAGTCTAGATCACTCTTTCTATTTGTCAATCTGTTTGAGGATGAAAAGCAGTACTAAATTGAAGCTTTGTCCCTAAGGCATTTTGGAGACTTCGCCAAAAATTTGAAGTAAACGTAGAGTCTCGATCAGAGGTGATCGTTACAGGAATACCATGTAAGCGTATTACCTGGCTTACATACATCTCAGCAAGTTTATTCATTGAATAGTTTATGCGGACAGCTAGGAAATGGGCAGATTTAGTCAAGTGATCCACTATCACCCAAATCGAATCGTGACCATTTGATGTCCTTGGCAATCCTTGCACAAAGCCCATCGTTACATGCTCCCATTTCCATTCTGGTATGTCTAACGGTCTCAATAGTCCTGCAGGTTTGCGATGTTTCGCCTTCACTTGTTAGCACGTTAAACATTGGGAAACGTGTTTAGCCGTATCTACTTTTTTGCCATTCCACCAAAATTGTTGACGCAAATTCCTGTACATCTTTGTACTACCCGAATGAATACTATAATTACTCCTATGTGCCTCCGACAGAATTTCCCTCTTCACTTCTTCATTGTCGGGAACACAAAGTCGTCCTTGGCATCTTACCACTCCATCTTCAAAGACTTGAAATTCTGGTCTTTTTCCTAAAGATACTGCATTTTTCACTTTCATAATTTCCGAGTCGGACTCTTGCAGGATCTTAACTTTCTGTATAATTTTGGGCTCAATCCTTAATGCAGTAAGCATACCAGTAAGGCGATCCACTTTCAATTCAAACTCTGAGTCTGCTACAGACTTTAATAGATTCCATTCTACCATTCTTAAACTGGCCATCTCCATAGCTGACTTATGACTAAGGGCATCCGCTACCTTATTCACCTTCCCTGGATGGTACCGTATTTCATAATCATAATCCTTCAACAATTCCATCCACCTCCTTCGTCTCATGTTCAATTCCTTTTGTGAAAATAGATATTTTAGGCTCTTATGATCTGTATAGATCTCAAACTTTTCTCCATACAAATAGTGCCTATATATCTTCAAAGCAAACACTATACTTGCCAATTCTAAATCATGCGTTGGGTAATTCAGTTCATGAGGTTTCAATTGTCTAGATGCATAGGCTATGACCTTGCCATGTTGCATCAAAACACATCCCAGTCCTTTGTGAGATGCATCACTATATACTGTAAAACCATCAGACCTAGATGGTATAGTCAGGATTGGAGCCGTGGTCAATTTTCTTTTAAGTTCCTGAAAGCTCATTTCACATTCTCCACTCTATTCAAACTTTACATTCTTCTGCGTTAATTTCGTTAAAGGGCCCGCCAGTCGTGAAAACCCTTCAATAAATCTTCTATAATAACCAGCCAGTCCTAAAAAAACTCCGTATTTCAGTGGGTGTTGTCAGTCTCTTCCAATTTATTACCATCTCAACTTTCACCGGGTCCACTGTAATTCCTCCTCCTGACACCACGTGTCCCAAAAATATTATCCGGTCCAGCCAAAATTCACGCTTGCTGAATTTGGCATACAGCTTATGATCTCTCAGAGTTTACAAAACTATCCTCAAGTGTTGCTCGTGCTCTTCAAGTCCTCTTGAATATACCAGGATATCATCAATGAAGACAATCACAAACTGATCCAAATAAGGTTTAAATACCCTATTCATCAGATCCATGAATGCGGCCGGTGCATTCGTCAATCCAAAAGGCATGACTAGGAACTCGTAATGCCCATATCGCGTCCTAAATGCAGTCTTAAGAATGTCTTCTTTCTTAATCCTTAACTGATGGTATCCTAATCTCAGGTCAATCTTAGAAAAGACTGAACTTCCTTATAGTTGGTCGAATAGATCATCAATTCTAGGCAAGGGATATTTATTCTTAATAGTCACTTGATTCAGTTGCCTATAGTTAATACATAAACGCATCGACCCATCCTTCTTTTTCACAAACAAGACTGGTGCACCACAAGGAGAAGCACTTGGCCTAATGAATCCCTTATCAAGCAACTCTTGTAGTTGCACCTTCAATTCCTTCAACTCTATTAAGGCCATCCTATACAGGGCTTTCGATATTAGTCCTGTTCCAGGCATTAGTTCAATTTCAAACTCAATTTCTTGTTCCGGTGGTAAACCAGGCAACTCCTTAGGAAATACATTTAGAAATTCACTGACTACTCGAATTTCATCAAGCTTAGGTTCTTCCCTAGTAAAATCCTTAGCCACTGCCAGGTACCCTTGACATCCTTCGTCAAGTAATGCATGGGCCTCTATTGCTGAAATAAGTGCTATAGATAGGTTGGTCTGACCTCCAAAAAATTCACAACTACACTAGTCAGGTAAAACAAATTGGATCACTTTCCTATAACAATCCATTTTGGCCCGATACTTATGAAGCCAATCCATTCCTATGATAATATTGAAATCATACATAGCCATTACGACTAGATCTATTTCCATATCCCTTCCTCCTATTGTTATCTTACATTTTGCACACATCATCGTAGATAATACCATATTCTCTAAAGGCGTGGAAACACAAAGAGGCGTCTCAAGAGGCGTAGCTTCTATTTCACTCAATTGCCTATATCTTTCAGATATAAATGAATGCGTAGCACCTGTGTCAAACAATGCATATGCCTTCCTGCCATTTATGAAAATCGTACATGATATGACATTTTTGGAAGCTTCCGCTTCCTCTTGGGTGATTGCATACACCCTCCCTTGTGCTGGTTGTCTCTATGAACTCCTTGACAAACTTGGTCCAGTACTACTTTCTGTCACTTGCCGCACCGAGCCGGCACTCAACTGTGATCTCTCTCGTGGACAATCTTTCTTAAGGTGACCTACCTGTCCACAACCATAACATCTCAGCTGTCCATTGCAAGGTCCTGGGCCATGTCGCCCATCACACCTTCGACAAACATCAAGTTGATAGGGTGCTTTCCCTATATTCAGGTCATCTCTAACTCTTCCAAAATTTCCAAAATTGCTCTTTTTCCTCGCATCCCAAGTCTTACCTTGACCAGGATAGGATCTTTTACCCCTTCTGATATCACTAAAGCTCAACTGTCTCTTAGACCCTGATCGCTCTCTCACCAGCTCTTGCTCCACTAATTGTGCCCTTTCATAAATCTCATGATAATCCCTTATATTCAAAGGCACCAGTTGTTTCCTAATATCAGTCCTCAACCCTTTCAGAAATCTCTTAGCTTTCTCCTCATGATCCTCAATCAATTTGGGAGCATACCTAGACAATTAAGAAAATTTTGCCTCATACTGATCCATTATCAGCTCCCTTTGTTCCAACTGAACAAATTTAGTGATCTTCTTATCCTTAGCACAGTCAGAGAAATGCTTCCTATTTAGGGCTCTCACAAACTCATCCCAATTCATATTAGTACCTAGTGGAAAGATCGTATCCCTCGAAGCTCTCCACCAAAACTTTGCATTTCCCTCCAGTTGGTACTTTGCCAAGGTTATCTTTTTAGCATTGCTACAGTTCAACAACCAGAAAATCCGTTCCATTCCATCAATCCATTGCTCCACCTCCTTAGGACTTCCCATTCCACTAAACTTAGGTGGTTTCAACTTCAGAAATTGTTCCACCAGTCCTTGAGGGCGACGTTCCACTCCAGGTTGTTGCTGCGCTTGTCTTTCCATCAGATTTCCAATATTGGCCAATGCCTGCAGGATATCTTCCATTCGAGGTTCAGCCCTTGCAGAAGAGGCTTCAGCCCTCGATGGATGAGCACTTCCAGCTCGCACCATGACTTTCCTGCAGTTTCCAAGCATTTGCCTTAGGAATAAGCTAAGACTCACTGTCTCCATTTAAAAGCAACCACTACTATATAAGTAACATAAACATGTTACTAGCACCTAAAGACAACTCATAATAAACCACTAGGGATCTACGAGTGAATACCCATCACCCATTATTCAAAGTTAACCAATTATTCCATTTAATACCCTATGGTGTGAATTGTCGTTATATTCCTCAATTTCCAAATGAGGCTCCTTATCACTCCACCTACAACCATTCGCTCTGATACCAATCAATGTGGCACCCTCTCGGCATGCTCCCAGATCCATTAGGGTCACCAAAGGTACTTATCACTTATCCTACTACATACCAGTCTAATAACTTTTTAATTAAAGTGGAATCATAGTTCATAGGGGTTGATTAGTAAAATTCTTCTCCCACCTTTCTTTTTTGTAAAGATCCCAGCGCAGCTCATCAACGGAAGCATAAACGAGTCTCACCATCCCTTACTCAAATAACAATAATGCAATGCACACTCGCTACGCTCCAAATGACAAGACAAAGCCGAGTCACTTTTATTTACATTTTCACGATGGACATATCGGGTCGGTACAGCAAAAGGCCAAGATTTTTAACTATATTTGGCTATAACTCAAAAGAGAACTTGACCCTACATCAAACATGTACACCCCTCCATGAACAAGCGTCGGCTATCCCAAAAAGTATCAGCTCCCACCAGTCATACGTGCCATCACACCCAACCCGGTGCATCGAGCGGCGGCGGCGACAGCATCCCTTACATCACCCCATTGCGTCGAATGTGAACAGACAAAAACTCTTGGATAACAAGGCCATTAGCAAGACCCACGTCGTACATCACCAAGACACGGACTCGGACATACACCAGACCAGGTACACTAATACAGGAATGCTCTGTGCACTCCACCTCAACGTCAGTAGGTATGCCATAGAAGGTACTACGCACGACTGGTGAAAGAGGCATCTTTCTAATTTGAAATATTAATCCCCAAAGGGGTGAGTACAACCACTCAGTAGTAAAGATCCACCAAACTACACAATGCATCATACAGAATAATCAAGGTATCATGAATAAAACACATATCATTCATGCATTCAAGCATACCTCACCTTAGAGCCATGCATATATCACCATGCAACGTGCATTTACCACCATGCACTTATACATGTATCATCAAGCAGCTATGCATATATCACCATGCCACGTGCATATACCACCATGCACTTATACATGTATCATCAAGCAGCCATGCATATATCACCATGCAATGTGCATCTACCACCATGCACTCCTTGCTTGCATTCCCATGAGGTTCATCCCATGCCATATGTACACATCCATGCGCATGATTCAATTCTCAATCTTTATCTTTCAATTAGATCACATCATTTTTCTTCCAAGGGACCAATGTTTTCATCCCACAATTTATCGCTC
This sequence comes from Eucalyptus virginea, assembly GCA_014182375.1. Taxonomy (NCBI): domain Eukaryota; kingdom Viridiplantae; phylum Streptophyta; class Magnoliopsida; order Myrtales; family Myrtaceae; genus Eucalyptus; species Eucalyptus virginea. The sequence continues at coordinate 14,095,610 of CM024516.1, read as the reverse complement.
GCATCCAACCTGGCTTCGCGAGGAGCCTCCGGCACACACCTCCAGGCATCCGGCACACACACTCCGGGCATCTCGTACCCCAACTGGCATCACGAGGAATCCCCCCGACACACACCTCCAGGGCATCCCAACACTCTCGGGGCATCTAGCACACACACTCCAGGCATCCGGCACCCATACTCCGGGCATCCCGACACTCCCGGGACATCGTCGACTCACACCTCCGACGGTATCATCATTATCATAATTTATATTCACACATGTATCTCAATTTCAACATGGCATTTGATGCAACAATATCAAAGGTCTCAACTAGCTTTTGATGTCATATAACATGCCATAGGTCAACACATATGCAGCATAATCAACCACTCAAGACATTATATCACATGGAGCAATTTCATTTATTTTTGAAAATACAGCAAAATTTCAGATAAAAACATATTGCACTCCTTTGGTCATAATTCTTGAAAAATTAGTAAACAGCCTTAATAAATTCTAAAAATTCAACATGTTATATAAAAGATCTAGAGGAAAATATTCCGTGAAGAGCACCATATCAAAATAACATCATACAATTCGGTACAGTCCACATATCACAGTCTTTATAATTTCGGAATATTGACATACACAGTTTCATTCACAAATTCAGTAAAAATCCTAAATGAACTCCAAAAATTCTGAAATTTTTATATGTTATAGAAAAAATCCAAAAGTAAATATGTCATGCAGAACTCGAAATCATATTTGTGATAGATTAAAAACTATAATAACCATAACCGTTCATAACCCTTGACATCAAATTCCAGATCTAACCGTTTTGGATAAAAATCGTTTCACCAATCTAAACTCATCTATTTCCTCTAAAATTTTATTATTTTACTCCCTAACATGTCATCTTCAACTTTCATTCAGAACACAAGATCAAATTTCAACCGGAAAATTTTATAAAATTCACAGAATTACACTAGGTCAGCATTACGATTTCCAGATCTAACTTCTTCATAGAAAAATAGTTTCACCAGTATATACTTGTTCATTTCTTCTGAAATTTTGATATGTTACTCTCCAAGAAGTCCTTTACAACTTTCATCAAGAAGTCGAATCCAAATTCCCACTAGAGCATCGCATGCAACTCACGAAATCATCAAAGGTCGGACTGTTTTTCTAGAAACAGAACACTAGGCTAGAACACAACACTCATAGCTTCAAAATTTCACACTTCATCCACATCCGAAATCCACCATTCATCACACAAACAACACAACATGCAAAGGGTAGATTGATGGACTCTACTTGCCTCTAATCCGAGCACAACACAGCAAGCAAAGACGGCGGGGCAAGGCAGAACTCGGCGGCTCGATGGCGGCAACGAACGGCCTCCCTCTTCCCCTTCTTCTCTCGCACGCTCGCTCTCCCTCTCTCGATTTCACACTCTCTCTCTCTCGGATGGTCACTCTCTCTCTCTCGATTGCTCCTCGCCTAATCCGCCCCTTCCCCTCACTACTTTCTTCCCCTCAATGATTAACCATCATTAGCTTTGCATGCAATGTGACACTTGGAAGACCCCTCACGCCACTTGCCATTCTTCATGCAAGAGGGTGGCTTCATCCGGCTGGGCTTGAGCCAACCTTGGTCGACGGCCCACTGGGCCTTTTGGGCCGGGCCTTCGCCGGTCGAAGGGTGGGGGATTGTGGGCTGGTTTGGTCCAAAAATCAGCCCACTCCCTCCTTTAATAATCCACTATTATTTTCCACTTAATAAATACCTAATTACAAAAATAATATGGCCAAAAACTTGCAACATTAATCCATAAAAAAATCAAATCCATAAGGTGCATAGCCAAGAACAAAATTCTCATTATCAAATTATCCTATAGCACCAACTTTGATAACCCAAGAACATAAGATATATTTCCATTAAAGTGTTCGGCCTTAATCTATTACAATTCTTCGGTCTAGTGGCCACAACATACTTCAACGACACAACCATTGACTTTTCCATAGGTCGTAATGCCTCCAGAAATTGCGTTGAAATTTTGGGATGCCACACGATTACTGAAGAAGGAAGAAAAGTTCGAATGGATGAATAAGTGCAAGCGTAGTTTCCAAGAGCTCAAGCGGAAGCTGACTACCGCACCAGTGTAGACGATTCCATCTGGACCTGGAGGATACGAGATCTATAGTCATGCGTCATTCAGAGGGCTGGGCTACGTTTTAATGCAACATGGAAGAGTAGTTGCATATGCGGCCCGTCAGTTGAGGCCTCATGAGTTGAATTATTCGACACATGACTTAGAACTCGTAGCGATTATCTTTACTCTGAAGATTTGGAGACATTACTTATGCGGACAAAGGTTCTAGATCTTTACAGACCACTAGAACATAAAAGTATTTATTCTCTCATAAGGAGTTGAACATGAGACAGTGTTGTTGGATGGAGATTCTCAAGGACTACAACTGCAACATCCTGTATCATCCTGGGAAAGCCAACAAGGTCGTGGATGCGTTAAGTCAGAAGTCTTCGATTGCACAGATGATGGTTCAAGAGTGGATCCTACTCGAAGAAGCTTGAGATTCGGTTTTCAAATTTGAGCTAGGCCACCTTTCAAGTTTCATGGCCACCCTCAGAATTGAATTGGAAGTGCAGATAAGGTTTAAGATGTTAGAGATGATAGACCCGGAGATCTAGAAAATTCTGCAAGAAGATGTGGAAAAGAGGAAGGTTGACTTTCAAGTCACTGAGGACGGAACATTAAAGTTTTGTGGACGATTATCTATACCTGACGATGCCCATCGTAGCAGTTACAGTATTGATCCAAGCAGTACGAAGATGTATTAGAATTTGCGTCAACACTATTGGTGAACCGGTATGGAGGCGGATATCACAAGACATGTCGCCAAGTGTCTAACGTGCCAGCAAATGAAAGCATAGCATTGCAAGCCCAGATGACTTTTACAATCTCTTGAGATTCCCGAGTGGAAATGGAAACATATCACAATGAATTTTGTGATGGGATTACCGAGAAGTCAGCGAGGTAACAGTTCCATATGGGCTGTAGTTGACAGATTGGCGAAGTCTGCTCACTTCATCGCCGTACAAAAAGAGTTCGCATTGGACAGATATGCTGAGTTGTACGTGCGATGGATAGTTTATCTTCATGGAGTGCTAGTGACAATCACATCAGATCAAGACCCGAAGTTCACGGAAGCTTTTGTGGAAAAGTTTACAGACTGCCTTGGGAACGAAGCCACAGTACAGCATAGCTTATCATCCATAAACGGATGGCCAGTCTGAGAAGACTATTCAAATCCTCAAGGACATGCTGTGAGCTTGCGTATTGGACTTCCAAGGAAGCTGGGAGGGACAGCTTCATCTAGTTGAGTTCGCCTACAACGACAATTATCAGCAAAGTATCCAGATGGAACCGTTTCAAGCGTTGTATGGTGGAACCTGCAGAACTCCAGTTTGTTGAGACGAAGTTGGAGAGTGTAAGATTACAGGCCCTGAGTTGGTTTAGCAGTCAGTCGACACAATCAAAATTATTTAAGAAAGACTCAAGACCGCTTAGAGCCATCAGAAGAGTTATGCAAACAAGCGACAGAGGCCATTGGAATTCCAAGTTGGTGAACACGTATTCCTCAAGGTGTCACCAATGAGGGGTACTTCGTACTTTGACAAGAAAGGAAAGCTAAGTCTGAGGTACGTTGGTCCCTTTGAGATTTTGGAGCGAATTGGGACTTTGGCGTATCGTCTTGCGTTGCCGCCGAGACTTGCACAAGTGCATGAGGTCTTCCACGTGTCGATGTTGAAGAAGTATGAACCTGACCCAACCCACATGCTGAATTTCGAAGAATTAGACGTGGACAAAAGAGTATTGTATGTGGAGAGACCTGTTCGGATAGTGGATCAAAAGGAGCAAGTGCTGCGCAACAAGACGATCCCCTTGGTTAAAGTGGTCTGGCAACACCGCGGAACGGAATGAGTCATGTGGGAAAGCGAAGAGTTGACGAGACGTCAATACCCCCACCTTTTTGAAGAAGAATTGTAATGGTTTAAGGACGAAATTTTTATAAGAGGGGAAGAGTTGTGACATCCTGAAATTTGACATCGATTCGATATATGTGAAATAGTTGTTTCGTTGATGTGCCTATGATCATTTTACTTGGAGTTGGCCCCCTCACGAGTTAACTAATCTATTAGGTAAGGCTGTTAAGGGATATAAACGTGGCAAACTAGAGAATTTGATAGGAAATTGATCACTCGACCGTAATAATTGGCAAGGGTCAATACGACACAATTATAATCGAATTGTGATCGGATATAAGTCGATTCGATGGAAACACATAGTTGAATTGCGAGTGATTTCGCACAATTGTGATATTCATGTCAAATAGCAATAACCCGATTTTCTATCGATATTATACATGGGACACGTAATTGAAACATCACGATTTTTACAATAACCGACAATCGTCTACGATTCGGAGATGCACAAAAGTGAATTGAAATTTATCGACCACGGGTCAAATGCGCTAAAATCCTTAAAAGCTACCCGATAGGGTAGGTCGTACTAAAGTCGCGTTCGGTCGATTTTAACCACGAAATTAAATTCTGTTTCGGGAATTGGATGTTCGAGCATGTCAAGATTCATTTTTAGGACATCGTCTCATCTTTTGGTGAAATTTCGTTGAGTCCGAAATTTTATGGAAAAATCAATTTCAGACAAAAAGAAAATGAAGGGAAATTCGGAGGGGCTGGTTTAATAGGTTATTTGGCTGCCCAAAAGGGTTTATATGTGGGAAATTAGAGTTAATTCCCCATTAGATGGCCACAAGACTTGTTTGGCATGAAGACTTTAGGGGCATATGTCATGAGTGGCATGATATTTCTCTAGGTCTCTCATTGGCTACAGCTTTGACTTCCATTCCTTCTCCCTTTCCCTCCATGCGTGAAAACCCCCTGTAGAACAGCTCTTCTTCTTCCTCTTCTTCATTTATTTTTCAAATTCATTCCCCTCCATCTTTCCTTTTGCTACCACACGCCTAGCACCACTACACCTGTCCACCATCGCCTAACTCCAGCAGCCGCGCCTCACTGTCCGCCCGCCTCAACTCAGCCCACTAGCTCTAGCGTCCCGCCTCCTCATCTCACCACCAGAACCTCACCAAGAAACCACTTAACCGCCAACAACCGTCCGTTCCAGCTCAGTCTGTCGTTGCCACTAGCCTATCCAGCCATCCGCCAACTCCTCCGGCCACCAGCAACAACCGCGGCCACTGCCAGCAACCCCGACCAGCCCTCCACAGAATCGAATCCCCTCCTTGGCCGAGAGCCTTATAGGGCCGTTTCCTCTACCGTTGGAGACACGGTAGTCTTGGGTTTTCACCGCTGTCACGTTGTCGCTGCCGTGAACCCACCGCCATCCTAATATGGTGAGTTATCTCCTTAATCCTTGATTAGGTTTTTAATTACGCTTAGTTGGTTAGATTAATGTTAATTAGGAGTAGTTAGTTAGTCCTAGGTTAGTGTAACTAGCTTGGTTAGGTTAGTTTAGTTAGCTTGGTTAGTTTAGTAGCATGAGTTAAGTTAGTTAACCATGGTTAGATTAATTATCATGGTTAGGTTAATTAAGTTGGATTTACTTAATTAATCGTAATTTATTTAATTAGTCATAATTAGCGTAATTAGTGACGGATTAGCCGTTTAGTGAAATTTTATGCTCGTTCTCATGGATGAATTTATACGTGAATTTGATTGCTTATATGTGCTATGATGTGTAATTGAGTGCTCGATGGTAGTTGTCGATTATTATTACAAAATTCGATTTTATGGGCATTTAAATAGAAAAATACCATGTGTCGGTTTTAGATGCCAATTTTTTTGTACTATATAAAATCGTGGAATTTTGAAATGGGAGCGTACTATGTTTAATGGTTCGATTTAAATACGTGACCACACACGATTATTTTACCGAGATTTTTAATACGAATAAAAGTGGCCAAGTTCATTATTTGAAAACAAGGTATTTGAATGCAAAGCACGGTGTTCTTGGCCAAGTAAGTGTGCGTATGGTCACTATCAAAATGTGTCACTCAACGTGAGTCAGGGAGGCAATGCCTGATTAAGTTCGGATGCCCCACGTCAACGGATGTCGATCGCGGTGGAGGTTGGGCCGATGCTCCTTTATGGAATGCCATCTAGGCGTGTAGTGCTAGACGTTGCCGTTCCTGACGGAGTGGGACGATGACTGGTTACGCCGGATGACCGCCAATTGTTGAGTTGGCCGTGGCCAATGGGTCATAATAACTAGAACACGCTTGAATGGTTGTGATAGTTGTGCCTAATTATGAGACAAAATTGTGTGGCATGGTATGAGACGTGTCATAATGGTTTTACCTTATAGTCGGGACCTATGTGAATATTTGAGGGATGAAAATTATGTGTTCCGATTATTAATTACGCTTGTGATATTTATAATGGATATGTGACGTGCTAACGTGCAGGGACGCGCTGAGGCGAGGTGAGTTTTGTATGGTGCGTGTTTAGGACCGCCTTTGAGGTGAATTTACATCCTAACCGGGGTTTAGGGTTTTGACACACTGAGATTTATCTCACCCCATCGTGGTTAAATATTTTCAGGTCCTTAGTATGGAGCACCGTCCCGTTCATTTTGGGGTTCCGTGGGGGATGGACTACGAACCCTCCTATTTCCCTATTTCCGGGACCACTTAGACCCGTGAGCTAGTTGTGACCACGAGTTGGGTCAATGAGGGCCTCCTTCACTTGGTGCCTCATCGCTTCAAAGCGTGGTTCATTAACGAGCGTAACGGGGTTTGGGAGGCTCCCCTGTAGGGTTTTGACGGACCTCCCATCGGAATCGAGGATGGTATCGTGGAGGATCCAGAGCCCAAGTCGGAGGGATCCAGGGTGTAGGTTACCTAAGGGTTTCTTTGTAAATATAAACCCGTAGGGTTAACCTGGTATGTTTATAAATAGTAGTTTGTGAAAAAGCTTTAGCATGTTTTACTATCCCTGTGTTTGTTTATTGGCCAGGTGTTTATTTAATTCGCTTCCACATGTGCTTAATTGAATGATAAAAAGAATGGGTTGGCAACGCGTCCTGGAACGTCGCATTTTAATTGACCGCCAAGGGATGTGTGCATGCCTGGGGTTCGGGGCATGACGGAGGTCATGTAGCAGGTCTGCTTGAACAATTTTTGAAATTGAACCCGCCTAAATTGCTAGGAATGGGAGATCCTGAGAATGGTATGCAAAGGATCTTTAACCTGTTAAACTGCACATATGCTAATAAGATGGGCTTGGCAAAATACCAACTTGAGGGAAATGCTAAGCATTGGTGGAGAGCATCGAAGGACACTATATTTCTAGCTAATGCGAAAGTGGACTAGGAAACCTTTGTTAGGGCATTATATGGAAAGTACTTTTCTATGCTAAGGATAAGAAAATAGCTAAGTTTATGCAGATGGGTCAGAATAATTCGATAGTAGACCAATGTGAGGCGAAATTCACAGAACTTTCTAGGTATGCTTCTCGATTGATTGAGAATAGGGAGGATAAGGCCAAGAGATTTTTGAATGGTCTTAGAGTAGAGATAAGGAGATAGTCGGTACCCTTCAACATCAAGGATTATGATGAACTCTATGGGAGAACCCAACTCATGGAATAAGAGTTGATTAGGGAAAAGACTAAGGTAGAGAATCAGGGAAGGTTGAGTAACCAAAGTGATCAAGGTAACCTTCATCATGTTTTGTCCAAGGAAAAAAAAAAACTTTCGTTATGACAAGAGGCCTAATCAAGTGGGGAAGTTGACCTACAACTTAAACAAAAGATGTAATTTTGGATGTCATAGGTGTAGTAGATAACATGAGAATGGACCCTGCTGTGTTTTAAGGAGATGTTTTAGGTGTGGACAGTAGGCCCACGTGATTAGGTTGTTGCCCTTAAAAGGGGCAACAATCACATGTTGCAACATAGCCTTCGGGCGGAGGACCATAACGAGGGAATTTACAAAGACCGCCAGTTCAAGGAAGAGTTTACGTGTTCCCTCGTGTGGCACCCCTTGAACGGCCCTTGATCCGTTGGGGTCACCACAGTGCGCTTACCTTTCTCTTTACCTTAAAGTCTATTACTCTGATACCATAAAAATTGATAAATCCATAAATCCTGGGGGTTTATATCATTTAGATCGATCCCTGCATAGAAATATGGCGGAAGCGTATCCAACGACTCCCTTTCCTATATTCAGAAAACGATGCACACCAACTAAACATTTATAGGTTAAAGCCGAACACTTTTATTTACTTAAACCAGATGGACATCATTCATTGGTACATCAAAATGCCGTAGTCTTCTATACTCAGCTATACTTCAAAAGATGACCAACATCTTTTCCAACAGTTGTATACTTAAAGTCCATCGATCATTGTCGGCGTCCAAAAGTTCCTTCCTTTGTTGTCCTCCTCCTCACGGTCATATCCAACCACTCGGTCCATTTGCTAGTGGCGGTGATAGTAGAGGCATCTTATCTAGTCTGAAATGTTAGTCCCCGAAAGGGGTGAGCACAACCACTCAGCAGTAAAAGATTCATTAAGCTATATCACACAGTACCATTAATATCTAGATTCATGCAAGATAGACAAGATAGGCAATCAATGAATGAGTATGCATCCAAACCATATAACTCTTCAATGCAATGACCAGTGCATTTCCAACCAATAAGATGCATCATGTCCAGTCACACAAGTCCCGATCATAGGGCCAAACTATAATGACACGTCCCATTCCATGCCATACAATTTAGTCCTATAACCAGACCACATGCCCACTTAGTGGAACCATCAGTTTTAACATTCAAAAGGTTACACCCCCCCAAAGGACCAATGTTTGCGTCCTTCTGGGCATTTGCACACAATCCTGGCGTCGCGAAGTCCTCCGGCACACACCTCCGGGCATCTCACACCCCAACTGGCATCGCGAAGCTTCCGGCACACACCTCTGAGCATCCGGCACACACCTCCAAGCATCTCGCATCCCACCTGACATCACGAGGAATCGCCGGGGCTCGCCATGAAAATGGTTACCCCTGCCTTCCAGAATTACGTACCGACATACCACCAGACATCCCATAGAATTACATACCAATATACCACCGGGCATCCCAACACTCCCCGGGAAAAACCTCTGGGCATGTATTCATAATACAACCAAGCATCCAAAGGGCATCGACTCATTCGAACCTTTGGGCATCCCGACTCCCGGGGCATCGTTGACCCGAGAGTCCAACGGCAAAAATTAACATCTTAATTTCCAAAAACACCTTTCAATGCAATGACAAGATGTCTCTTGAGTCTCATCACATCTCAATATTGCATGATATGCCAATGCTAGTATCACCATATCACATAACAACCCAAGATGCATTCACTTTTGAAATCAGTTGAGTAAAGTCAGAGTAAAACAGCTTAAAAACCAGAATGTGCAGTTTTAATGAAAACTTCAGAATAACCCATAAATGAACTCAGAAAATTCTGAAATTTTGATATGTTACAAAAAAGATCTAAAGGAAAATGTTTCATGAAGAACACTAAGTCATATTCATTGTATATCAAGAGGAGGAATCGTTATACTCTTTACTGACATTCTGTAATAGCTTTCAAATTTAACATTTACAAGGAAAATCGTTTTACTGACCAAAAATTGTCCATTTATTCTCAAATTTTGATATGCTATTCCAAGGGATGTGTCCTACAATTTTCATTAAGGGTTCAAAGTCCAATTCTATCTAGGTAAATACAGAAAATTCGAAGAATCATCAAAGGTCAGGTCATTTTCTACGGAACAGTATTTCTGTTTTAAAAAGAATTGCTTCTATCTACACGTTCTTGTATTCATATAGCTATAACTATGAGTTAAACTCAATCTAATGGATGTTATCTTAAGTAAAATGATTATATTCCTCATCTTCATCTCTAGAAATTAAAGTGACCCAATATAAACGACTTTCTATCCATGTTCCTCTAAGACAAAAAACATCTAATGCCTTTCTCTTCATTTCCAGCTCAATCAAACCGTTTGTTTTACTACAAATTCATCATGTAGTATCTCGACACACTTACACAGTGTCCATGAGTGCTCATAGTACATTTTCACTCACCTAGAATCCTTCACAACTCGGTACAAAGCACATACTTGTATCTTGGCTCTTATAACTCAACATGCATCGCCTTTTCTTTACTCGGCACACACCATCACACCTTACTCAACAATCACAGCTCACTCACACTTAGATTTCAAGACATGAAAGCTTCAAATGCAACATGCAATATCAAATTCGGACCTTCTCCGGTATACTTGTACTTCACCAGATAATCACAGCATGCGTAACATAGATTAATGAACTTCTACTTGCCTCAAGTCCTAAGCGTCGACGGCAAGTAAAAACAGGAAGCTTGGGTCACGGACATGGTGGCGACGGCGAACACGAGCGGTGTCGACGGCGGCAGCGCACCCGTACAGACAGAGGGTGGTCTCCTGCTTCCCCCCTCACTCTTGCTTGCTACACGCTTGCGAACTCTCTCGCTCACTCACTGCACTCACCCGCTCATTGATCTCTCTCTCTCCCTCTCACTGGTTTCGTACGAAGCTCTCCCTCACTCTCTCGACTAATCCACCCTTTTGTTCTTCACTTTGTTGACAATTTAGTCAACTGCATGGGGCTTCTTTCGGTGGCTGCAGGGGAAATGGCCAGCTATTGAAGACGTGGCCTTCCCAAGAAGCTTCGATGGCCACTTGTCCTCCTGCATGCTATGAGGTGTCCAACGGTGGGAGCCCTTTGGTCAATCTCTGTCAATTAGTTGACTTAAGTGTGGACAATCAAGGGGGTCTTTGGGCTGTTTTGGGCCAGCAGATTAGTGGCCCAATTTCTTAAAAATTGGTCCTTAATCTCGCACATATATGGGGCATTCTCGGTCCCATGGTTTCATGGTTCGACAATTTATCAAGTGTACCCTTTCATAACTCAAATTCTCTTCTTTAATTAATCTAATTACTGCATGCAGGTTATTTGGTGGCATCATCCAACGAAGCCAGCTGGTGAACGTGGCAGGTGGAGGAAACGTGTCCATCTCCTCTGGCCCCATGGGCCTCCACGGCTGCCCCTTCGTGCAGCTGTCCTCACTTGAATTCCCCACTGGCATGAGGTCTCGGTTGCGTGGCTTTTGTTGGCTGACCCATCTCCATGTAGTGAATGTGGCAAGGAAGTCAACCTCTCCAAGTTTATTGACTCTTGAAGGAATAATGTGCATGGAGTATTGTCGATCCCATGGTCTTCGTGGTCCAGCCATTTTCCTTTCATTCAATCCATCAAATGTACTTGTTCATGACTAAAATTCTTGCATAGGGGAAGAACCCAACAAGACTGTACGGTGATTCAAATTCATCTCTTCACTTGCTGATTCACAAAATGGAGAGGCGTGCAGGGTCCTCGTGCACGATCCAACTTCTCCAAAATTAAATTCTTAATTTCAGCAAGTGCGTGGGCTGAAATATATTTACTTACATGACTATACAGGGTAGCGGCAATGTACGTAGGAGGTTCGGTTCGTAGGGTACGAATGTAGGTGGAAGAGGGTCTCAGTCATGATGTTACACGGATAATTTTTTACGGTCGGACCATTACCAAAAGTAGCGTATCGGTCCAACAATAATACAAATCAATATCCGTAAGTGGCACCAATGACATAGTCCGAATGATACCTCCACCGATTACTCACGGCCGTTGCATATTTGAGGGTCGTCGAAATTTCCGAATGCCACACTTATAACTTCAATCGAGTACTCATCAAGCTCAAATCAATACAAAACAGCAACTTCACATCTAATCCTCCACCATTCAGCTAGATCCACAAGTTCCTTGACAAAAACAATGGATAACTTCTATTTTAGAAACTTATCTTTCCTTACCTTAGTTCAGCTACTAGATAACTCAAGGATTCTCCAAGAACAACACCTAAAATTCGCATGCAAGAAGAAAAGTATTGCTGGTTCGTTGCTGCTCGACCGAGAGAAATAGAGAAGAAGAAGATGGAGTTTTCAGTGGCTTTAGAGAGAGAGAGATTACGAGAGTTAAGAGGGGAATAGGCCTACAAGTCTAATCCCTAGGCTAGACTAATCATGACATTTTGCTAATGATTATGTCTTCTTGAGTTGCTTGTTTCGGTTTTGCGGGGATAGAAAACCATGGGTGATGCGAAGAGAGGAGGGGGTGTCGTGGCCTCCATGCATGACAATTTCGCCATCTGTCATTCGCCATCCATTAACAGTTAATCCATGTCGTTAGTCAGTTCATTTGTATCTAATGTTTTTCACTTAATTCCCTTTTTGATTTCTCTTAATTTCAATCCCCTTGTAATTATACAAAGTTATGAAATTATATGACATATTAATTATTTAGTGTTAGTCTATAGAGAATTTATCACAAGAAATGCTAAAGTTAGAAATTGATATTAGCATTACAATCACTATTCAAATTATCATAACTGTCGCGACCTTCCCGAAGCGGGTTTGGACCACCTAAGGGTTTGGCTAATGGATTGCTAAGCCTAGACTTAGCTCGAGCTCTCCCAAGCCCATACCAATTCGCGACTTAGGGTTTAAATTCTTAACATGCAATTGATTTTCAATTAGGAGTCGCCACTAATCCGTTTTTGGTGGGTCGATTAGAAACCCAAGTAAAGTAATGGGAGAATTACTTCACTCCTACGAACCAGAGATTAAATGAGTTCGGGGACTTGGTTACACTAGACTTGTCTAATGCCCTTTCGGTACCTTTTCTTTTTTTTAAAAAATGTTTTGCAGGCAGCTTGAATTGATTTTAATTTACCTCCCTAACATGTGAAGTGATCATGCGAATGCACAAACCACCAATTTAACACCCAGATAATCAGTGAATAAATGACAGGATTACCTCATAGCAACGAAAGCACCTGCAATGTTAGATCGGAATTCATATCAACAACCCTAAATATGATTTCTAATTAACACGCAATTTCTTTATTTTTGTTTTCACTTTTTCAATGCGAACCATGCAGTGCATCTAATCTAACATGAAATGGCATGACAATGCGTTCTAAACTACATAACATGAGTAAAAATTTTTTGTTTTCTTAATGAACATGCAATAATCACATATGCAAATCAAAATGACCTAATTATAATGACGTGCAATTTTTAATGAAACTAATTCTACATGACGTACGTTTTATGAACATAATCCCACATGACGTACACATGATATTTCTATTCCTAAAAATGCAATTCGTCCTAAAATTGAAACTAATTTATCTAAAGACAAATTTTATATTTTCCATGATATTTGAAATTAAGATGAATGCAAATATTACCTAGCTAAAGTAAAATTCCATCCAATTTAAACTTAGGATTAAGTCATGCTAAATCCTAATTTAAACTAAGACGTTATTTTAACCTTGCAATTTCTAACCTAAGATGCAAATTGGTCTAATCTTAAAATGAGACATGTAATTCTATTCTAAAATGCATGATTTTTTTTTGTTTTTTTTTATACAAAATTCGAATTTTTAGAAATTTGCACACAATTAAACATGCAACCTAAGAAAACTAGCAACCTAAATTAATTAATTTTTCTTGGGATTTTTCTGTTATAAAAATTTAGAATCAAAAATCCTATTCTAAAATGACACGTGCAATTCTTAAAAAAAAACTAATATCTTGAATGCATTTTTTGGATTTTTTTTTAACAAACGAAATAACTAAATATGCTAACCCTAGCCCTAATCTAACTCGCATTTTTTAAATTTCTTTTATGCAAAAACCAAAAGTTAATTCAAATAACCCGATATCTAATCCAATCAAGATAAGATTAATGCCCAAAATTGACAAACCGTACCTCGCATATGAGATCGGGTTGGTCAATTTTAAATTAAATCGCGAATCGAATCTCTGCATGAGATTGGATTGTCGATTTTTATACGAGATCGTGAGTCGGATTTCGGGCGCGGAAATCGGACTCATAATCCCTAAATTGAGGGGTTATTTTACATTGGAACCTCAATCATGCATTAATGAATAATCACACTAAAAAAACTATATAAAAACAAGCTATGAACTATATAAAAATAAAGATAAGATAATAATAATAATAATAAACTACCTAATCCCCTTTTGCTTTTCTTCTTTTTTTTTGTTTTCTTCCTTTTCTTTTCCCACGCACGGCTTGCTCGTGGGTCACCGAAGGCAGCGCTCCGGCGAGGACTGGCCACAGGCGAATCGGCGAGGAGCGGCGAGGCGGCTGTGGCGACGCGCTCGAGCGGGCTATGAGCGAGCAGGAACGAACGGCAGGCGAAACTCAGCTGTTGAGGGGTGTCCTTGGCGGAGCTCGGGCGCTGGTTCGGCTGAAGCGGATCACCGGCGAAGGTGGGGCATCAGACGTACGTGCGGTGGCTCGGTGTCCGGATCTGGAGCAGTGGAAGTGGCTCGGGTGGTCGCTCGGGTGAGGAGGTGCAGCGACCGTCTTCGAGCTAGAGCAGAAACTCGGGACAGAGCTGGGCGGAGCAGATCACGGACTGAGTGGGGCAGCGGCAGCATTACTGGGACCTCGCGGGTTGCTGGGCGTGGGTGAGGCTCGGGGTTGCAGCCGTGACGGCGTTCGGATCTCGCGAGTTGCGGTGGCGGCGGGTGAGGAGTGGCTCCGGCGTCACAAATCAGCGCGGATCGGAGATGAGGCGGAACACGCGAATTGGCGAGGGGTGGCGACGGCGCAGGGGTGCGGCGGCGCGGCGTCGTGGCTGGATCTCGGGCGGAGGGAGCAGCGCGGAAGGTCGGTGGTGCGGTGTCGAAGGCGCGGGATGCAGGCGAGGCGTGACGAATGGCGGTGCAAGCACGCGGGCCAGCGGAGTTGCGGTGACTGGTGGTGTGGCTGGGCGCGCGGCGGAGGGTGAGATGCGGCGGTGCGAGCGCGGCCGCGTGGGCACGGACGCGGGTAGCCGAACTCGGAGGAAAGTCCAGCGAAGAAGAAGAACAGTGGGCGCTCCTTTTTTTTTTCTCCTCCTCTGCAGCCGCACGTCTCCTGCTTTAAGAAGACCACCCTTCTCTCTTTTTTTATTCTTTTCCTTTCACGTTCTTTTCTTGTTGCCTTCTCTGACTTCACTTTTCCCTTCTCTCTGCAGGTTTTCTCTTTTTTTAATAGCTCCCACAAACTACTCCCCACCTTTCTCTGCGCTTGCGTGAACGAAAGGGAGCCCTCTACCATTTTTTACAGACCTCTTCCAGTGAACTTTTTTTTTTATTTTTCTCTGACACACTCCTTTCCCCTTTGTCTGACCGAAAGGAAAACCCCCTCACCGTGGACTTTTTTTCTTTATTCGCTTCTTTCTTGATTTGCTCTCCGGGAAGGAGAGAATTCTCACTATAAAATATTATAAAATGGTGAGCCCATGCCTTTGCAGATTTTCTCCCGGATCCTCGCGTGTGCAGTGGATTTTTCTTTGCTTTCTTCACGCATGCGGCTAGAAATTTTTTTTTTTTTTTTTTTTTTACGTCCGCCGAATTTTGTCCACGCATGGTGCATGCATTAATGAGGAAGAGACAATGGACGTGAAGAACTCTTCTTTCTTCTTTTTCATTGGGTACTTTCAAATCAGCAAGAGAGAGACCACCTTTTGTGCACGTAATTGACCGCGAGCTGCCGTGTTTGGTTGCGTTTTGGTACCGATGCGAATGCGACTACATGAGATGTAATTTTAATATTTTTTCTTAGGGGTTAAAGATTAATCCCTAAATTTTATGCAATTAATTACTAAATGATCACAAAAATTTAGGTGTCAACAAATGCCCCCTTTTTGAAGGTGAGCTCGCAGAGGTTGCATTCAAAGACAATATGATACCTAAATTTTGACCATGCACATGCAATGGATGATATTTTGGCAGGCCATGGATTTTTTTTTTTTTTTTTTTTTTTGAGATGCAATTTGTATGATGCATGGAAATGCTAATGCCAGTGATAAAAGGAACTTACCTGGAATAACTTACCTTCGGGGAGGGTAGAGTAACTCGAGATAGTTGGTGTTACATGTCCAGGACTCGTACCATTCTACAGTCGCCTAGAATAGTAACATGACTTCACAAAGAAAGTGCTTTCCTAGGACCCGTACCATTCTACGGTCGCCCAGTATGGCATTGCTTGGTTGTGTCTAGGACCCGTACCATTCTACGGTCGCCTAAACGGGGAAAATTTTGAGACATCCAGATCCAGCCTGAGATGTCAAGAATTTGTGAACTTAACCAATAGACACTCAATGTTAGGTGAGATGAATATTGGATTAAGAAGATTCGAAATACCTAGATCCAGACTAAGGTATAACGAAAGATATCGAAAAACATTCACATCCAGAGTGAAATGTTTAACGAAGAGTTTTGAGACATCCAGATCCAGACTGAGATGTCAAGAATTTTGGGAACTTAACCAATAGACACTCAATGTTAGGTGAGATGAATATTGGATTAAGATGATTCGAAATACCTAGATCCAGACTAAGGTATAACGAAAGAGATCGAAAAACATTCACATCCAGAGTGAAATGTTTAACGAAGAGTTTTGAGACATCCAGATCCAGACTGAGATGTCAAGAATTTGTGAACTTAACCAATAGACACTCAATGTTAGGTGAGATGAATATTGGATTAAGATGATTCGAAATACCTAGATCCAGACTAAGGTATAACGAAAGAGATCGAAAAACATTCACATCCAGAGTGAAATGTTTAACGAAGAGTTTTGAGACATCCAGATCCAGACTGAGATGTCAAGAATTTTGGGACTTAACCAATAGACACTCAATGTTAGGTGAGATGAATATTGGATTAAGAGATTCGAAATACCTAGATCCGTACTAAGGTATAACGAAAGATCGAAAACATTCACATCCAGTGAAATGTTTAACGAAAGTTTTGAGACATCCAGATCCAGACTGAGATGTCAAGAAATTTGGGACTTAACCAATAAACACTCAATGTTAGGTGAGATGAATATTGGATTAAGGAGATTCGAAATACCTAGGTCTAGACTAAGGTATAACGAAAAAGATCGAAAACATTCACATCCGAGTGAAATGTTTAACGAAGAGTTTTGAGACATCCAGATCTAGCCTGAGATGTCAAAAAATTTGGGACTTAATCAATAAACACTCAATGTTAGGTGAGATGAATATTGGATTAAGAAGATTCGAAATACCTAGATCCAGACTAAGGTATAACGAAAAAGATCGAAAAACATTCACATCCAGAGTGAACTGTTTAACGAAGAGTTTTGAGACATCCAGATCCAAACTGAGATGTCAAGAATTTTGGAACTTAACCAATAAACACTCAATGTTAGGTGAGATGAATATTGGATTAAGAAGATTCGAAATACCTAGATCCAGACTAAGGTATAACGAAAAAGATCGAAAAACATTCACATCCAGAGTAAAATGTTTAACGAAGAGTTTTGAGACATCCAGATCTAGCCTGAGATGTCAAGAATTTGTGAACTTAACCAATAGACACTCAATGTTAGGTGAGATGAATATTGGATTAAGAAGATTCGAAATACCTAGATCCGCAGACTAAGGTATAACGAAAGAGATCGAAAAACATTCACATCCAGAGTGAAATGTTTAACGAAGAGTTTTGAGACATCCAGATCCAGACTGAGATGTCAAGAAATTGTGAACTTAACCAATAGACACTCAATGTTAGGTGAGATGAATATTGGATTAAGGAGATTCGAAATACCTAGGTCTAGACTAAGGTATAACGAAAGAGATCGAAAAACATTCACATCCAGAGTGAAATGTTTAACGAAGAGTTTTGAGACATCCAGATCCAGACTGAGATGTCAAGAAATTTGGGACTTAACCAATAAACACTCAATGTTAGGTGAGATGAATATTGGATTAAGGAGATTCGAAATACCTAGATCCAGACTAAGGTATAACGAAAAAGATATCAAGAATTTGGGAATACCCAGGACAAACCTAGGATATTCGTGAGGGTCACTTACCTCTTGGTAAACAAAAATTTTGGAACATGAAGGAGGTACTTCAAATATTCATGGAGGTTTCTCACCTCGAGGCTTCTGAAAGGCAACATAAATGTCAGGAGCTCTTGGGTCTTCAAGGAAACATTACCTGTCAGACATGATTAGAGCCAAAAATACATGCATTTGCCAAAGAAATAAGCAATTCAGCACACTCCAAAATCCACTGAAGCTTTTATCCATTCAACCAAGATTTATGCATGATGGTTTTACCATATTTGCACCACCGAACTTCCACTGGGGAGAATCATCGTTTATGACAATTTTCACTTATGACATGGATTTTCAAGAATACCAAATGAGAGACTTTCAGTTAGAAAGGACTTTCACTCACTCTCATTACGAAGGCTATTTTGTCTCGACCATTAATGTCGGATCACAGGAACCACTCAATCTTACTTTCATCATGTCAATAAGGGTTCGAGTATTCTCGCAAGCGGTACGACTCTGTCAATCTGAGAGGTCTTTATCAGGACTGTAATGTAAGCTCGGTCAATGGCTCAACAAAGAGGGACTCTTCGAGTCAAGGCTAATGAAAGAACAATACTTCGCAATCACCTTCAGGTTTACAAGTCAAGGAACCTGCGAAATGAGATAGAAATGGTCTTGCTCGCACTTCTTCGAGCGATGCTTTTAAGCATATGAATTCCTACGTTAATTTCGGTGCCCTAATCTGAAGAGACTTTGTAAGGGACGTAACGTAGATTAAGTTCATGGGTTGAGAAGTGAATGGATCATTAGGCTCAAAATGTGTATAAGGGGATGAGAATTGGTGATCATCTTGGCATTGTCACCGGTCTCCTTCTTCACCATTGGGATTTTCCTCATAGGTACTATAAAAACTTGGCATTTGCGTTCTTTGAGTACCACTCCTACTGGGAATACATTCTTTAATTATTTATCTTGACTCTTTCTTTCATTTTCCATGGGCATTGGCCTTGCTTTTTCCAGGCACACTGCTTTTTCATGCCCCTTTTGTTTTTTTTTTTTTAATAACCACGTAATGCTTTAACATTTGGGTTCTTGAGGAGTTTTCATTTTTTGTCAGCACTCGGGATTTTGCTGCTTGAACATTTGCCTTTTGCCTTGCCCCGGTGTGGGGGATGATCACCAATTGGGTTTAAATGAAACGAATTTACAGGCTCAAGGGGCTATGCAATGGATAAAGTGTGTAGGATAGAGAAAAAAAACTGCTCTTCATCATCCTAAGGCACTTGAATTATCGTATGAATTCAATGTAATAGCAATACCTGAAGATTGATGCAAGTGAGAGCAAGAATATTCCTATCAAATTCCTCACCTCATGATGTCGTCTTACCTCCAGCTTGCCCCAATGTGGGGTGGCTCTTGACAGGGGTAATTTAAAATTATCCACGTGTGTGGGCTCAAAAAGGGTTTAAACAATGGATGATCACATAGTGTTTGAGATAGAATGAACCGCCTCTCATCATTTCGATCATCGTACCTTTCGCGAGAAAACTCTTTACCTTAGAAACATGGAATTTCCTACACTCATCTCACCAGTATATGAGCAAGGGACTGTGTATAGGATAAGATTTGCCTTTCATCATCCTGACATGTCTCATTTAGCATGTTCAATTCATTCCACATCATTCATTAACTTGATCGATGGTGACAATCCTCAGTGGAATTGGTAATTAAATAGGTAAAACTATCACGCAAAATTCTCCTTTGAAAGGTCACAAGTACTTCATGAACTCATCAGCTTTGAACACAAAGAGTTTGCAGCTCAAAAAGAAAGAAAAAGGATTGGTAAAAAAATTGTTTTTTTTTTTTTTTTTTTTTTTTGCAAACTTTTTGCCATTTCCAGGGATCGAACCCTGGTCGTTCTCGGACCCTTTCATTCCCCATGCCACCAGGCCGAGGCGCTGGTGGTGTCCTCATGGCATTTCTTTTTTATTTAATTGAACTGACATTGGGCCAACACGTCTGATATACCGAATCAAATTAATTCGATATGTGTATGGAACAGGGCCTTCTTCTCATCTCATTCAATCAATTCCCACACAATTCAACGAAGAAATGAGTACCTTCAATTCACAACAAATTCTTTCAAGGGTAATACTTCTTCACAGCATCAGAGTTAACAGGATTAGAAAACTCACGACCATCCATTTCGTAAGGATTAAGGCACCTCCGGGAGTACCCTCTTCACCATATACGGGCCGCTATAATTTGGAGCAAATTTGCCTCCAGGATCAGGAAAAATCGGCAACACCTTTCTTAGAACTAGATCATTCACTTCGAAGTGTCTTGGCCGCACCTTCCTATTGAAAGACTTGGCTACTCTTTGTTGATATGCCTGACCATGGCAAAGAGCTTTTAACCTTCTCTCATCAATTAGATTCAACTGCTCGAACCTTTGTTGCGTCCATTCTGCCTCGGACAATTCCACTTGGGATAAGACTCTCAAAGAGGGGATTTCTACTTCCACAGGCAAGACTGCCTCCATGCCATAAACCAAGGAGAAAGGGGTCGCCCCAGTAGATGTTCGGATCGATGTCCGATACGCCATTAGAGCAAAGGGTAACCTGTCATGCCAATCTCGATAATTCTCGGCTGTCTTAGCCAGGATCTTTTTAATGTTCTTATTGGCTGCCTCAACAGCTCCATTCATTTGTGGGCGATAAGGTGATGAATTCAAATGCTTGATTTTGAACTCACTGAACAACTCATCAACAAATTTGTTATTAAGATTTGTCCCATTGTCAGTGACAATTGCTTCAGGGACACCATAACGGGTGATTATGTCACGCCTGATAAACTTCACAACATTTCGGGCCGTGACATTAACATATGATGCGGCTTCAATCCACTTTGAAAAATAATCTATTGCCACCAATATGAATCGGTGCCCATTTGAAGCTTTGGGATTTATTGGGCCAATCACATCGATCCCCCACATTGAGAAAGGCCATGGCTCAGATAGCTGGCGCAACTCGGTTGGAGGAACATTTATTTTATCTCCATAAATTTGGCAACGATGGCAACTTCTAACATGCTGTATGCAGTCGCTTTCCAGTGCAAGCCAATAGTAACCTAATCTCATGATCTTCTTGGCCAACATGTGCCCATTCATGTGTGGGCCACAAACTCCTTCATGCACTTCTTGCATGATTTGGGTAGCTTCTGCTTCATCTACACACCTCAATAGAACTGAATCATAAGATCTCTTGTATAAATTCTTACCACTGACAAAGAACTTTGAGGCCATCTTCATTATGTACTTTCTATCGGCTGGGGTGCTCCCTTCAGGAAATTCCTGCTTTTGAATGTAGTTCATGATATCGTAATACCATGGCTTCTCATTGAGCTCTTCATTCACGACCATACAATAAGAAGGTTTGGCTAGAACCTCAATTTTCAAAGGCTCAACCTCTAAACCATCAGTAACTTGCAACATAGATGACAACGTTGCCAGGGCATCAGCGAACTGATTATGAGATCTAGCCAAGTAGTCAAACGAGATTTCATCGAACTCCTTCACCAACTCTTCAAGGTATTTGTGATACGGCAGTAATTTGGCATCCCTGGTCTTCCATTCACCTACGGTTTGGAGTATGATCAATGCAGAATCTCCATATACTTTCAATTTGGCCACTCCCATTTCAATTGCGGCCTGAAGTCCGAGAATACAAGCTTCGTATTCAGCAATATTGTTAGTGCATGGAAATATTAATTTCGCGGCTACTGGGTGGTGTTGTCCATCTGGGGATATTAGTACTGCCCCAGTACCAGAACCGGACAAGTTCACAGCTCCATCAAAGAACATAGACCATGCATCTTCATTTATGGCCAAAATACGATCATCCAGAGGACAATCATCATCATTGAAGGTTTTAGGATTCTCAGCCAATATATCAGCAATTACTCGGCCTTTAACTGATTTTTGTGGCATGAACTGTACGTCAAATTCCGAAATCAAGACCTGCCATTTGGCTAGCTTACCCACCAAAGCTGGTTGATTAAATAAATACTTGATGGGATCGTTCTCGCCACGAAAACGTCTGGTAATGCAAGGTGTACTGTCGCAGTCTATGCAATACCCATACTAACGCAGCACAAGTTTTTTCAGCATCAGGATATTTTAGCTCCGAGACAGTGAACTTTTTACTGAGGTAATAAATGGCCCGTTCCTTCTGATCCACGGGACTCTTTTGAGCTAACATCGCACCGAGTGACTCACTATGGATTGTGAGGTATAAAATCAAAGGATGCCCCGATATTGGTGGGACAAGAACTGGTGGATTCATTAAATATTGCTTCAACTTATCGAACGCCTCTCGACATTCATCATTCCACTCAACTTGTACGTTTTTCCTCAAGAGTTTGAAGAATGGCTTAGCGGTCTCAGAGAGTTGGGAAATAAATCGTGCAATGTAATTCAGCCTCCCTAGGAGACTCCGAACCTCCTTCACTGTCGACGGAGGTTGCAATTCACATATTGCCTTGGCTTTAGATGGGTCAATCTCGATCCCTTTGCTACTCACCATAAACCCAAGTAATTTACCCGACGTTGCCCCGAATACGCACTTGGCAGGGTTTAAACGGAGCTTGAATTCACGGAGTCGATCAAATAACTTTCTGAGGGTTTTGACATGACTTCTCCCAGGTCGGGTTTTTGCAATCATATCATCAACATACACCTCGATTTCTTGATGCATCATGTCATGGAACAACGTAACCATGGCTCGCTGGTAAGTTGCCCCTGCATTTTTGAGTCCGAAGGGCATGACCTTATAATGAAAGGTTCCCCACGGGGTGATGAATGCTGTCTTCTCTTTGTCTTCATCCTTCATTCTTATCTGGTTGTAGCCAGAAAAGCCATCCATGAAAGAGAACAATTCAAATCCAGCAGTACTATCCACGAGAACATCGATATGTGGCAATGGGAAGTCGTCCTTTGGGCTGGCCTTGTTCAAATCCCGATAATCAACACATACTCGGATTCGACCGTCCTTCTTCATGACCGGTACTATGTTGGCCACCCATTCAGGGTATTGCGAGACTTCGATGAATCCCACTTTGAGGAGTTTCATTACTTCCTCTTCTATCTTCTTTGAGAGCTCCGGTTTAGTCCTCCGAAGCTTCTGCTTCTTAGGGCGCATGTCTGGATTGGTGGGCAAACAGTGTTCCACAATTGACGGATCTAAACCTGGCATATCAGCATATGTCCAGGCAAAGATGTCCTGATATTCTTTTAACAACTGAGTCAGGTGCTCGGCCTCATCTTTGGGAAGATTTGCTCCAATCTTTATCTCTTTGGGATCTTCAACATCACTCAGGTTGATAGTGACGGTTTGTTCGGAGGTGAGAACTTTGGGTTTTTCATGTTGCTCCCAACTTTGTTGTACTTCAATGGAGTCACCATTTGGATCATCAGGGTCATCACCGTCATCGCTCATGGCATTGGATTGGACCATTTTCACCTCCTTGCCTGCCATAAGGTTGCTCTCTTGTGGGCTAGCACCCGTTTCCTCCGATGGTTCTTCATCAATGGCACCTATAAGGAGATCATCGAATAGGGTCGTGATCCCTTGCATGTCATTATCTGGATCCCCTGTCTTTGAAGTTGTTGGGTCATCCATGCTACTCCATCCATCGGGCATGATACCTCGGGTAGCGATCACTCCTCCTTCATCATGCCTCATTCTAGCAGGGCCGGGGAATGTCTCGCGGATATCGAGGAGTAATGAGTTTTTCCTCCCTTGCTCATGTCCTCCACCTTTTCCATGGTACCCTAATCCAGCGGAACGAAACCTTCGAGGGGCTTCAATAGGATTCCGGATGCCCTGTTCTTTTTTACCAAGTCCACGGCCAGGAATAAAGCCATTTCCAATCATCACTCTTGCTACCATAACTGCTGCATTTGACATATCAGGGATGGGTGCTGCCGATCCTCGAGATGCATGGATAGTGGATACGAGCTCAAACGATTGGTAGCTCGACTCCTCCCTACGTTCCGGTTCGACATAGGGGATGGCCGTCTCATGATAGATCCGATGATCCTCCTCGCCATGAACAATGACTAGCTTTCCTTTGACAACAAATTTCACACATTGGTGGAGACTTGATGGCACAGCTCCAGCAGTATGAATCCAGGGACGACCTAATAGGAAATTGAATGCGGTAGGAATGTCCATCACTTGGAAAAGGACGTTGAACATCACCGGTCCTATTTGCAGATCAAGGTGGGTCTCCCCTATCACCTCCTTTCTCGTACCATCAAAAGCTCGGACGGAGGTCTTCGCAGCATTTATTTTTGACGGATCTATTTTAAGGCGGTGAAGAGTTGCTAATGGACAGATATTCAAGGCAGACCCATTATCAATGAGTACTCGAGCCACATGGGAAGCTTTGCACTTGACGGATATATATAACGCCTTAGTATGTCCCCTCCCCTCAAGAGGGAATTCTTCATCAGAAAAGGCTATTAAATCCTTAAGAAGAATCGATCCTACGAATTCCTCCAACCTGTCTACCTCGATCGTCTCTGGTACACGAACTTCGCTTAGAACCTTCATTAGAGACTTTTGATGTGTAGGAGATGTTTGCAAGAGTTCAAGTAAAGAGATCTGAGCAGGCAATTTCCGCAACTGGTCGACCACGTTATACTCACTTGCTTTGATTATAGCCAGAAATTCCTTGGCCTCTTCGTCAGTAATTGGCTTTGCAGGTTGGGTATTAGCTTGAGCATAGGTCCGACCAGACCTTGTAATCAGGTCAACATCTAACTCGTATGACCAGGGAACTGCTTTGTTATCCGTGTACTCATATGGCTGGGGCATCTCAATAATTATTTCTTCATTAGTTGAAGGCACTTCCACTATCAATCCTTCATGGTCGGAGGCGTCCTCAAGTGGGGGCATGTCCTCGATCAATGGATCTGGTTTACTCTTTTCAGCACTTAGCTTAGCAAATTCCTTCTCCCAATCAATGACGACTTCGGAGATAGCTGACACTATTCCAGCTTGGTCAGCATATATGATCATGCCAGCCTTAACCATTTCTTGAACCCTTTCTTTCATGGTAGGTAAGGGAGGATTCTCATCTGTCGGATAATAACCAGCTCTAACTAATCCGCTATAGATATCTTTGATAGAAACCTTCAAATTTATCTTTTTGCTAGCATTGAACTCGAAGATTGCATTCACGTTTCCCTGATGTTCCGGCAACGGATTCTTCTTGACATTTGGTTGGGTGGTACGGAAAGAAAATGCCTTAGTATCCAACAAATTTTGGATCTTGTGCTTCAAAGTCAAACATTCATCAGTTGAATGGCCGACCTCTCCCATATGATACTCACATTTTTTGGAGGGGTCATAGTTGGAGAATTTTTCAGCATTAGGCCGCTTTGGTTCGTGAGAGATCAATCCCTTGTTTCGGAGTATCGGCAAGACCTGAGATAGAGGGCCAGGAAGAGGAGAGAACTGCCTTTTGGTGAATTGCCGCTGTGCAGGCACTCGGCCTCCATCTTGCTGATTTCCGGGGACACGAACCATCGGAGGCTTAGTAGGGGCTGGTTGCACATATGCAACGTTGACTTCAGTGGTTGGTTCTTTATCTTTCTTCATGGTGAACCTTTTGCCCTGAAGAGTTGGTTCATTGAACCATCCATCCCTTAGGCCCATCTCGATCTGTTCACCCACTGGGATAAGCTGGTTGAAGTTCTCAACGTATGTGCTAGCCATCCGGTTACGGAACTCATATGGGAGAGTCTTGACGAACAACTTCATCAACTCCTTGTTTGTAGGCTCAGGAGTGATTTGAGCCGCCAAGTTTCGCCACCTTACAGCGTACTCCTTAAATGACTCACTTTTCTTCTTTTCCATCCGCTCAAGATCCTCTCGGGAAGGTGCAATGTCCATGTTGAACTTATACTGCTTTAGGAAAGCGTCGGCCACTTCATTCAGTGTCGAGAAGGTTTATATTTTTCATTATGTACCGCTTGAGTGCGGGCCCGTCAAGCTTGCATGAAACGATTGGATCATGAGAGGCTCATTCTTGACGTATTGGGCCATGCGTACGTGGTACATCTGCAAATGTGCTTTTGGGCAGGAAGTACCATTGTATTTCTCGAACTCCGGCATCTTAAACTTCTTCGGCACTTTGACTTTCTCATAAACTGACAAGTCGAACGGGAGTGAATTCTGTGATTCTTGCAATTGTTTCAGTTTCTCTTCAAGTTTAGCAAAGCGTTCATCTTGCTCCGCCTTAGGGACATTGTCGGGCTTAGCCTTTTCAGCTGTGACGAACAGTGGGTCATCCTCCAGTTCCGGCATGTCATCATCACCTATTTGGGCCTTGTTCGTCTGCTTTGGGACTACTATCTTGGGGAGAACGGGTGCAAGGGTCTGATGCACTTGGAGGGATTGCATTTGATCCGTCATAAGCTGCATAGAGGTGAGTAACTGCTGGAGTTGATTTTCCACAGCGGTCATACGATCACGCATTTCGATTTGGTCGGCCATTTTTGCTCTTGATCGTGTAATGATGGGCGAACGTGGAGGATCCGTTATCACCTAATTTGAAGAAACGGACAAAAATAAGTATCTCATATGAAATACACCGGTCCATGGCAATGGTCTAAAACTTTTATTCATTAACGGAGTTTTTGACAATCCTAACAACATAGAAGCAAGATTGATTCAAGCACTTCATTAATGAAATAGAAGCTCAAAAGGCCCTAGACAAACAAACTAGGAAAGTAGATGATTCAACTTCCTAAACATTAATCTAGAAATGAAACAACAAGATTGACTCAAACACTTCATCTAGCTTGATCAATATACACTCGGGACACCACTCGGCGCAATCGCTTATTCTCCTCTTGAGCTTTTTCAGCAACCCTTTTGAGGCGTTTATTCTCAGCGCGGTTGGTGATCTTCAGCGGCACCTCAGGTATCTTTGGAAGTAACTCCTCTGGAATCTTGTGTTGTTGAATGTACTTAATTGAGGCGTAGTACTTCATTTCTTTGCCCTTGAGCTCCTCCTCGGGCCACTTGAGTTTTCGTGGCTGGCACATATCCCACATTGATTTAATTGTGAGAATGGAATCTTCATGGCCTCGGTCTCCATCAATGAAGCTGACTCGGAGTGGGTCTGCTTGCAATGCCGGGGGAAGCTCTTGCACAACTTGATACTGACGGGTTACTCTAGTTGGATAGTACTCCGTTGCTCCAGTGAATCCCAGTAGAGGGATTGGGCCAACACCTCCACATGAAAGTCTCGCCACACGAACTTGGAACCACTTAGCATGCCATAGGAAACCCTTGGAAGTTGGTTTTTTCATGAAAGCTAGCCACCTAGAATAATGGTAATCCGGTGCATGTTTTTGGTTGTTCTCAAATCTCATAATAGGGTGATTAGAGTTATTAACATCAAGTATAGTCATTGAACCACCAAACCCTTTTATATGAGAAAGAAACCAAATTTGTAAAAGCTCAGGAGAGGAATGGAAGGTCTTATCACCGCTTCTTTTAAATCGAGTGAGGGAAAGAAAGGTTTCAGCCAAAATAGTGTTTACGAAATTTTTTCCTCCCAACACTTGTTCAACTAAGTGAGCCATCAAAGGGTTAATAGGATTCTTGCAATGAGGAAAAAGTATAAACCCAAAGAAAGCTAAAAGGAAAACTCTTCTCATTTGAAATGAATTGCCATTTTCAAAACATTCTTTTAGAAAAGACAAGTGACATGTATTGCGGTGAGCTTTTAAAACCTTTCTTACATTATCCTCCTTAATTCTCAGAAAATCGGATAAGGCCACAACGGGGTCTATTCCGATAGGTGGGCTAATTAATTCAGTTTTCAAAGGTTTCCCTATGGCAATACTATACTCTTCCAAGGTGGGCGTGAGTTCATGCTTACCGCCGAAGATGAAAGTAGAAGTCTCGGGGCACCAACAATGAGCAAGTGCTTGGATGAGGCCGCCATGGATGTTGATACGCAGCAATGGAAGTAGTCGACTAATGTGTGACTCTACAAATTGACGGCCAGCTTGGTCTAACTTGTCCCACCATGCGCTAAGCTCTTCCTTTGGAGGGAGAATAATTCGAATGTCCGGTATTCCCATTGTATATTGATCAAGACTCAGGACAATCCTAATGCCATGGACCGACAAAATAATACGGTAGAGTAAGTAAATTGCAAAGGCGAGAATTTAGAGAACTTACTTTACCAATAAACAAAGGGCAATCACATAGACATGCGCATGGTAAGTGGCTCGATTTCTAATCTATAAGGCTTACCAAAGTGAAGCCACAAGGATGATCAGACTAGCCACGGGCGTGCGGACTAAGTCGGGTCCTCATGACTTCGGCTTGGTCAAAGAGCCGACCTGGGTTGCGGGCATGCGAACCGAGGTGGGTACTCTTGACACCAGAAAAGAAATTTCGGGATTGAGATGGGCGACTCGTACCGCGGGCGTGCGGTAGAAGTGGTATCCATCTCAATACCATCCTAGATGATCCTATGCGGCCCAGGTCCGGCGGCGGGTTGTGTGTGCAATAGTGTAGTGCTAGATGCGAGGCATGCACGACAATTTATATCAAGCAACACTTCATAAGTGAAAGTAAACCATACATTCCTACACCTCCCTGCAAAATAAATGTCAACAAACACTTCCCCTTATACCTCCCATTCTGCAAGAACATTTAACACCTTAAATGTTAGGGACGTACCTGGGATCCTCGCTGCCAAACAAAAATATTTTTCAAAAAGAAAATTGGCCTAAGTCCACTAAAAGTTTCAACTAATATCCCCAGTGGAGTCGCCAAGCTGTCGCGACCTTCCCGAAGCGGGTTTGGACCACCTAAGGGTTTGGCTAATGGATTGCTAAGCCTAGACTTAGCTCGAGCTCTCCCAAGCCCATACCAATTCGCGACTTAGGGTTTAAATTCTTAACATGCAATTGATTTTCAATTAGGAGTCGCCACTAATCCGTTTTTGGTGGGTCGATTAGAAACCCAAGTAAAGTAATGGGAGAATTACTTCACTCCTACGAACCGAGAGATTAAATGAGTTCGGGGACTTGGTTACACTAGATTCCTCTAATGCCCTTTCAGTACCTTTCTTTTTATTTTGAAAAATGTTTTTGCAAGCGGCTTGGATTAATTTTAAATTATCTCTCTAACATGTGAAGTGATCATGCGAATGCGCAAACCACCAATTTAACACCCAGATAATCGGTGAATAAATGACAGGATTACCTCATAGCAACGAAAGCACCTGCAATGTTAGATCGGAATTCATATCAACAACCCTAAATATGATTTCTAATTAACACGCAATTTCTTTATTTTTGTTTTCACTTTTTTCAATGCGAACCATGCAGTGCATCTAATCTAACATGAAATGGCATGACAATGCGTTCTAAACTACATAACATGAGTAAAAATTTTTTGTTTTCTTAATGAACATGCAATAATCACATATGCAAATCAAAATGACCTAATTATAATGACGTGCAATTTTTAATGAAACTAATTCTACATGACGTACGTTTTATGAACATAATCCCACATGACGTACACATGATATTTCTATTCCTAAAAATGCAATTCGTCCTAAAATTGAAACTAATTTATCTAAAGACAAATTTTATATTTTCCATGATATTTGAAATTAAGATGAATGCAAATATTACCTAGCTAAAGTAAAATTCCATCCAATTTAAACTTAGGATTAAGTCATGCTAAATCCTAATTTAAACTAAGACGTTATTTTAACCTTGCAATTTCTAACCTAAGATGCAAATTGGTCTAATCTTAAAATGAGACATGTAATTCTATTCTAAAATGCATGATTTTTTTTTGTTTTTTTTATACAAAATTCGAATTTTTAGAAATTTGCACACAATTAAACATGCAACCTAAGAAAACTAGCAACCTAAATTAATTAATTTTTTCTTGGGATTTTTCTGTTATAAAAATTTAGAATCAAAAATCCTATTCTAAAATGACACGTGCAATTCTTAAAAAAAACTAATATCTTGAATGCATTTTTTTGGATTTTTTTTTTAACAAACGAAATAACTAAATATGCTAACCCTAGCCCTAATCTAACTCGCATTTTTTTAAATTTCTTTTATGCAAAAACCAAAAGTTAATTCAAATAACCCGATATCTAATCCAATCAAGATAAGATTAATGCCCAAAATTGACAAACCGTACCTCGCACATGAGATCGGGTTGGTCAATTTTAAATTAAATCGCGAATCGAATCTCGGGCATGAGATTGGATTGTCGATTTTTATACGAGATCGTGAGTCGGATTTCGGGCGCGGAAATCGGACTCATAATCCCTAAATTGAGGGGTTATTTTACATTGGAACCTCAATCATGCATTAATGAATAATCACACTAAAAAAACTATATAAAAACAAGCTATGAACTATATAAAAAATAAAGATAAGATAATAATAATAATAATAAACTACCTAATCCCCTTTTGCTTTTCTTCTTTTTTTTGTTTTCTTCCTTTTCTTTTCCCACGCACGGCTTGCTCGTGGGTCACCGAAGGCAGCGCTCCGGCGAGGACTGGCCACAGGCGAATCGGCGAGGAGCGGCGAGGCGGCTGTGGCGACGCGCTCGAGCGGGCTATGAGCGAGCAGGAACGAACGGCAGGCGAAACTCAGCTGTTGAGGGGTGTCCTTGGCGGAGCTCGGGCGCTGGTTCGGCTGAAGCGGATCACCGGCGAAGGTGGGGCATCAGACGTACGTGCGGTGGCTCGGTGTCCGGATCTGGAGCAGTGGAAGTGGCTCGGGTGGTCGCTCGGGTGAGGAGGTGCAGCGACCGTCTTCGAGCTAGAGCAGAAACTCGGGACAGAGCTGGGCGGAGCAGATCACGGACTGAGTGGGGGCAGCGGCAGCATTACTGGGACCTCGCGGGTTGCTGGGCGTGGGTGAGGCTCGGGGTTGCAGCCGTGACGGCGTTCGGATCTCGCGAGTTGCGGTGGCGGCGGGTGAGGAGTGGCTCCGGCGTCACAAATCAGCGCGGATCGGAGATGAGGCGGAACACGCGAATTGGCGAGGGGTGGCGACGGCGCAGGGTGCGGCGGCGCGGCGTCGTGGCTGGATCTCGGGCGGAGGGAGCAGCGCGGAAGGTCGGTGGTGCGGTGTCGAAGGCGCGGGATGCAGGCGAGGCGTGACGAATGGCGGTGCAAGCACGCGGGCCAGCGGAGTTGCGGTGACTGGTGGTGTGGCTGGGCGCGCGGCGGAGGGTGAGATGCGGCGGTGCGAGCGCGGCCGCGTGGGCACGGACGCGGGTAGCCGAACTCGGAGGAAAGTCCAGCGAAGAAGAAGAACAGTGGGCGCTCCTTTTTTTTTTTCTCCTCCCTCTGCAGCCGCACGTCTCCTGCTTTAAGAAGACCACCCTTCTCTCTTTTTTATTCTTTTCCTTTCACGTTCTTTTCTTGTTGCCTTCTCTGACTTCACTTTTCCCTTCTCTCTGCAGGTTTTCTCTTTTTTTAATAGCTCCCACAAACTACTCCCCACCTTTCTCTGCGCTTGCGTGAACGAAAGGGAGCCCTCTACCATTTTTTACAGACCTCTTCCAGTGAACTTTTTTTTTTTTCTCTGACACACTCCTTTCCCCCTTTGTCTGACCGAAAGGAAAACCCCTCACCGTGGACTTTTTTTCTTTATTCGCTTCTTTCTTGTTGCCTTCTCTGACTTCACTTTTCCCTTCTCTCTGCAGGTTTTCTCTTTTTTTAATAGCTCCCACAAACTACTCCCCACCTTTCTCTGCGCTTGCGTGAACGAAAGGGAGCCCTCTACCATTTTTTACAGACCTCTTCCAGTGAACTTTTTTTTTTATTTTTCTCTGACACACTCCTTTCCCCCTTTGTCTGACCGAAAGGAAAACCCCCTCACCGTGGACTTTTTTTCTTTATTCGCTTCTTTCTTGATTTGCTCTCCGGGAAGGAGAGAATTCTCACTATAAAATATTATAAAATGGTGAGCCCATGCCTTTGCAGATTTTCTCCCGGATCCTCGCGTGTGCAGTGGATTTTTCTTTGCTTTCTTCACGCATGCGGCTAGAAATTTTTTTTTTTTTTTTTTTTTACGTCCGCCGAATTTTGTCCACGCATGGTGCATGCATTAATGAGGAAGAGACAATGGACGTGAAGAACTCTTCTTTCTTCTTTTCATTGGGTACTTTCAAATCAGCAAGAGAGAGACCACCTTTTGTGCACGTAATTGACCGCGAGCTGCCGTGTTTGGTTGCGTTTTGGTACCGATGCGAATGCGACTACATGAGATGTAATTTTAATATTTTTTCTTAGGGGTTAAAGATTAATCCCTAAATTTTATGCAATTAATTACTAAATGATCAGTCAAAATTTAGGTGTCAACAATAACTATAATCTATAAACTTAATTGAAAATAAAATCACTTGGGCCTAAGTATCGTCTCTGGCCCAACAGGCTCAATCTATAACGATCATAGTCCGCTAAAATATTCTAACAGATCCGAGCCTTGGCCCGCTCCAAGCCAAGTCCAAGCCCATAATCTCTCATTCGGTTTTTCAAGCCCAATTCGTGTGGCCCACTTACTTCTCAAGGCCACACATTCCTCATGGTCCATCGGGTTCACTTCCTGGCCCAATCTAAATTAATCTATGTTCCTAATGATCTGATTACACTAATGAAGGTCGGTGAAATTTGGGATGTCACAAAAATATGTTCTTCTTCATGCTCTATTTCAGCACTTTGTAGTGATGTCAGTTCTCCAGTCTTTCCACTCCTTGTCTTCTCCGAATCATCGGACAATGATGCAGCTAGTGTTGGTTCAAAAGAGTCATCGCGACTCCTTTCTTCTTCGCTTCTTCTTCCTTCTTGTTTTTCTCTTTCTCCTCCTCCTTCTTCTTCTTTTCTTCTTTCTTCTCTTCCTTCGTCTCTTCTCTCTGTTCTTTCTCGATCTCTGTTCTCTGTATGGCTCACAAAACTCTATAGATTTCGCAAGGCAAGAGCTAAGATAGTGAGATCATCATCATCTTCTTCTTCGTCTTCTAAGATAAGAGATCTCCTTTTCTTCACTAGTTCTGTCATGAGCTCCTTTCCTTTTCTTTTCTTTGCTGCTGAGTCTTGCTTTGCCTTCATAGGGGACTTCTCCTTGAAGCACTCCAACTCCTTGTTCAGTTCCCTTTTCTTTTCTTTGAAACCATTTTGAGACCAATAACCAATGGAGTAATGGTTCTAACACAAAGAGGAGCAGGAAGTTTGATCTTGAAATGCTTGAAGAGTTGAGAGATAAGCGCGAGTAAGGGAGTTGTCCCTTGTCTTTCACCACGCTTCTATACATGTGCAAAAGAATTGTGTGAGGCGAGAGAAAACTTACGACCGAGATGATCGCGTACATTAGTTTCGCTTCGAACGAGAAACATCCGTCTTTGAGGTAGACTTTGGCCTGATGCAATTAATGACCACCTTGTGAAGAAGAATATTAGAGGCATTCATTATTGAATAAGAAATCTTGCCTTCGACCATTCTATCATTAACAATGGACAAGGTAGCATGGGCATAAGACACACCAATTGGTTGAAATCTTCCTCTTTCCACACCAATTATGTCAGCCAAAGTGTCTACATCAACTATGAATTCTTTGTCCCTCACAGTAAAACTGAATTTATTCGCATGCATGAATGATAGATTTGAATAAAAGTAGGTAGTAAGTTTGGGGTATGCAATGGTCATCTCGGTGCAAAAGCGTTCAAGTTGAAGCAAACTAAGCTTCTCCCTCAAATTAACCTTTAAAGAGTCAAGAAAGTCAAAATCCACACTCTTGGGGCTCATAACCCCTCTTTTCAGCTAACTCAAATAACACTTTCGGTGATCTTTTGAACGAAATAAGTTCATCCCTTCACCATGAACCTTCGCAGCAACACCCATCCTGGGCTGAAAATGAGCAAACATCCTTTCATCGTTGTCCTTCTCCTCTGGCTGACCGAATCTCAGATCACTAGGAAAATTTTCAAATGTCCATTCTGCCAAACCCTGAGGTGCAACGCCTATTCTTGCCATAGCGTTCAAGAAAAAAGTCTCATTTTTGTAACCATGTGCTTTTAAGAACTCATCGATCATATTCATAGTAGAACCACCCCTTTTCAACTTGGAATACAGTCTATAGATAAATTGGGGTTTTAGAGTCCTTACAGGTTCAACGTCTTCAATAACCTCTTCTTTTTCTTGTTGTGAAGGAGGATTTTGCGCTGCTTGTTGATGTTGTTGAGAATGTTGTCTTGGCTGTTGCGATTGTTGTCGTTGAGGAGAATCTTCTTCCTCGGTCAAATCGAAATGCCTAGGTCCCTCACACATATGCTTAGGTCCCTCACGCATATGTTGTGGTCCTCGGCTTGCAATTCTCGAACACTTTCTTTGGTAAGACATTATAGCAGTCGAGGGGAATTTCTCGAACTTGTTCGTTGAAAAGGTGAAAACTTTTTGAATCAAACTCAAGCAAAAGTGAGAGAGAGTAAGATCACAGTATTCTAGGGTTTCAAGAAAGTCGTAAATGGAGAAGAAGAGCTTCGACAGTATATAAAACAGGTATATGAAACGTCGTAAGGAAAAAGTAAAAACTACCTTTTTAGAAAAAATGATAAACTGCCTTTTTCAAAAATAATAATGGCCTTTTTCAAAAATGATAACTGCCTTTTTGAAAATGTACGAAATATAATTTCTAAAAATTAAATAGGCAAAAAGCAATTAAAAGGATAACATACCTTTTTGAAATTTTATCCATAAATACCTTCATATTCAATTAGAAGAAATTTACTTACAATCATAATATCTAGAAATTCTGAGTTTGAACACCTTCAGACTTTTCCCGGCAAAAGATAGAATGTTCAATCTTGCACGAATAGACTCAAATAAGTTTTTCTCCAGTGGCTTTGTAAATATGTCCGCCAGTTGATTCTTCGAGTCAATGAATTGAATCATAACTTCTCCATTTTGAACATGATCTCTAATAAAATGATGACGTATTTCTATATGCTTATGTTGTCGCATTTGATTTCAGTGCATGATTCTTCAATACCAAAGTCTCTTAGCTGTTGTCTTATCTAGAGGAATTGAGAACAGCAGCTTCCAAGTGCTACATACTCCGCTCCAGCCGTTGAAAGAGCTATGGTAGTCTGTTTTCTTGAAAACTATGATACCAGCTTATTGCCAAGTACTTGACATGTACCAAAAGTACTTTTTCTATCCACTTTGCATCCTACTAGATCTGCGTCTGAATATCCAAGGAGAGTAAAGTCTCCTTCTTTGGGATACCACAGTCCTAGCTTTGGAGTAGTTGCAACGTTTTTGATGATTCACTTTGCTGCACTGAGATCATATTCTTTGGGATTTGATTGGAATCTAGCATAGATACAAACACTAAACAAAATGTCAGGTCTAGATGCAGTAAGGTAAAGAAGTGATCCAATGATACTCATGTATAACTTCTGGTCCACATTCTTTCATTCTTCATCTTTATCCTGCTTTGAAGAACTTGACATAGGTGTCTCTGTCTTTTTGCAGTTTTCCAGTCCAAACTTCTTGATGAGATCTTTCGCATACTTCTCTTGGTAAATGAAAATTCCTTCCTTTGATTGTTTTACTTGTAATCCTAGAAAGAAATTTATCTCACCCATCATACTCATTTCGAATTCATCCTGCATGCATCTAGAAAACTTCTTAAATAGATTTTCATTAGGAGATCCAAAGATAATATCATCAACATAAATTTGAACGAGTAGAAAGTCTTTACCTTCTCTTTTAATAAACAAGGTAGTATCTACTTTTCCTTTAACAAATCCATTTTGAGTTACGAAATTACTTAACCTTTCATACTAGGCTCGAGGAGCTTGCTTCAGTCCATATAGAGCTTTTTTCAATTTGTAGACTGAGTTTGGCTTTCTTGGATCTTCAAAACCAGGTGGTTGTTCCACATAGACTTCTTCTTGGATAAATCCATTTAGGAATGCACTTTTTACATCCATTTGGAATAACCTAAAACTTTTATAGCAAGCAAAAGCAAGTAGTAATCTAATTGCTCATAACCTTGCTACTGGTGCATAGGTCTCGTCATAGTCTATTGCTTCTTCTTGTGTATATCATCTGGCCACGAGTCTTGCTTTGTTCCTGATAAATTTTCCTTTCTCATCCACTTTGTTCTTGAAAACCCATTTAGCTCCAATAATAGATTTACCTTTTGATTTAGGAATTAGCTCCCAAACATCGTTGATGCTAAACTGTCTGAGTTCTTCTTGCATAGCTTCAATCCAGCTTTTATCATCCAAAGCTTCTTCTACACTTTTGGGTTCAACTTTAGAAATAAGTGCCAAAGCACTAGACTCTTCTCGCCTTTTGGATCTTGTAAGAATTCCTTCATCAATGTTGCCAATGATGGGTTCCTTGGGGTGACTAGACTTATGCTTCCAATTGCTGGTTGATTTGTGAGTCTGCTCATCCTCTGCTTCAGTTGAATCTTCTGGTTCTTTCTGTTGTTGAATTTCAGAAGTTTGAACTTCTGCGGGGGAAGTAGACTTTGTGATATCTTGAGTTGGTTCAGTCTCTTCATGTTGAGTTTCTACCATTTGATTCTGTGTAGAGTCTTGAAACTTGACATTCATAGATTCTTCCACAGACTGGGTCTTTTTGTTGTATACTTTGTAAGCTTTGCTTGATGTTGAGTAGCCGAGAAAAATACCTTCGTCTGACTTTTCTTAAAACTTACTAGTATGCTCATTTGCATTTTTTAAAACAAAACATTTACAGTCAAACACATGAAAATAAGAAACATTTGGCTTCTTTCCTTTAAAAACTTCATAAGGAGTTTTCTCTAAAATTGGCCTAAAAAATACTCTATTAATAATCTAACAAGCTGTAGAAACTGCTTCAGCCCAAAAATGAGAGGATTCACTACTCTCAATCAAAAGTGTTCTTGCCATTTCCTGCAGAGATCTATTTTTTCTTTCCACAACCTCATTTTGCTCTGGAGTATATGGCGATGACAAAACAAGCTGTAAACCAAATTTATCACAGAAATTTGCAAAGTCTTGATTTTCAAACTCACCTCCATGGTCTGTTCGTATGCTTGTAATAGCATATCATTTTTCATTCTGAACTTTCTTAGCGAATTTTGAAAAATGAGAAAATGCTTCAGACTTACTTGTCAAGAAGAATACCCATGTAAAGCAAGAGTAATCATCCACGATTACTAAGTAGTATTTCTTTCCACCAATACTTTGAGTTCTTGTTGGTCCAAAAAGATCAATATGCAGAAGCTGCAAAACTCTATTAGTAGAAACATGATTTATTGGTTTAAAAGAACTTCTAACCTGTTTTCCTAAAATGCATGAACGACATTCATGGATTTAATGAATAGGATATTTAAGCCTTATCTGGATCAGTATGTAATTGTCTTCATTGACGATATCCTGATATATTCTAAAGGACCTGAAGAGCATGAACGACACCTGAGGATAGCATTACAAACGCTAAGAGATCATAAGTTATACGCCAAATTCAGTAAGTGTGAATTCTGGCTAGATCGGATAATATTTTTAGGGCACGTGGTGTCAGGAAATGGAATTGCAGTAGACCCTGCAAAAGTTGAGATGGTAGTGAACTGGCCGAGATCGACAACGCCGACTAAGATACGGAGTTTCTTAGGGTTGGCTGGCTATTATAAGAGGTTTATCGAAGGATTTTCACATCTGGCAGGCCCTTTAACGAAATTGACTCGAAAAAATGTAAGGTTTGAATGGAGTTGAGAATGTGAAAGAAGTTTTCAGAAATTCAAAAGGAAGTTGACTACAGCCCCAATTCTAACTATACCATATGGGTCTGATGGATTCATAGTGTATAGTGATGCATCTCATAAAGGAATGGGATGTGTTTTGATACAGCATGGCAATGTCATAGCCTATGCATCGAGGCAGTTGAAATTTCATGAATTAAATTTCCCAACCCATGATTTAGAATTGGCAGCTATAGTATTTGCTTTGAAAATATAGAGACATTATCAGTATGGAGAGAAGTTTGAAATCTATACAGATCATAAGAGTTTGAAGTATTTGTTTTCGCAAAA
Source organism: Eucalyptus virginea (assembly GCA_014182375.1). NCBI lineage: Eukaryota > Viridiplantae > Streptophyta > Magnoliopsida > Myrtales > Myrtaceae > Eucalyptus > Eucalyptus virginea. Next base: position 14,057,379 of record CM024516.1, on the reverse strand, counting down.
AGAGTTGAACATGAGATAGAGAAGGTGGATGGAATTACTAAAAGATTATGACTGTGAAATACGATACCATCCAGGAAAGGCAAATAAGGTGGCAGATGCCCTTAGTCGAAAGTCGGCTATGGGCATGGCTAGTCTAAGAATAAGATAGTGGAATATGTTAAAGTCAATTGTGGATTCGGACTTCAAGTTGGAAATAGACCACCTTACTGGTATGCTCACTGCATTAAGGATTGAGCCTGAAATTATTCAGAAAGTTAAGATTCTATAGAAATCTGACCCGTAGATTATGGAAATACGAGAAACTGTGTCTTTAGGGAAAAAACCAGAGTTTGAAGTCTCTGAGGATAGAGTAGTAAGATGCTAAGGATGACTCTATGTTCCTGACAATGAAGAAGTGAGAAGGGAAGTTCTATTGGAAGCACATAGGAGTGATTATAGTATTCATTCGGGGAGTACAAAAATGCATAGAAATTTACGCCAGCAATTTTGGTGGAATGGCATGAAGAAGGATATAGCTAAGCATGTTTCTTAGTGTTTAACATGCCAGCAAGTAAGAGCGGAACACCGCAAAGCCACAAGACTATTGAGACCATTGGACGTGCCATAATGGAAATGGGAGCATGTGACGATGGACTTTGTGCAAGGACTGCCAAGGACATCAAGTGGTCACGAAGTCTGCTCATTTCCTAGCGGTCCACGTAGACTACTCAATGACTAAGCTTGCTGAGATATATGTAAGCCAAGTGATACGCTTACATGGTATTCCTGAAACGATCACATCTGATCGACACTCTAGGTTTACTTCAAATTTTTGGCGTAGTCTCCAAAATGCTTTAGGGACGAAGCTTCAATTTAGTACTGCTTTTCATCCTCAAACAGATGGACAAACGGAAAGAGTGATCCAAACTTTGGAAGATATGTGTCGCGACCTCTCCTTTTCGTTCGAGGGAAAATGAATAAGGTTTAGGGGTATTTGCCTAAAGAGGCGGACCAATGGCCCTAGATTAGACGCGGGCTCTCCCAAGCCCATACCTCGCGCGACATTGGATTTTTGTTTTTTTAGTTCTTAAGAATCTATCAAATTCTAGGAGTCGCCACTAGCCTATTGGGGTCGGCTAGAAACCAATCAAGACACGGGAGTGTTGTCTCGATTTCTACGCAACCAGAGATCTCTAGGAACGGGGACTTGTTTACACCAATGTTTCTATTAGCGCCCTTGCGGTACCACTAACTTTGAAAGTTGTTTATCTAAATGGCCACACAATCTTGATTACCAATTATAATCTTGATGAAACTTCTAAGTGTCTATGCAAATGTTTTTGTAAGGTTTTTTTTTTATATGTCTAAACTAATCCTAACATAATTTAGAAAAGAAATTTACACTCAAATTATTGAAAAGCGGTGTGGTAAATAAACTTCCAAGAAATTGAAAGGACTTGAAAGTAATGAGGAAAAGAAAGACCCGATACAAGTCGGGCAAATAATATTACATGGCCTTGTTATCACGCCCCGGGACATGACCCCCCGTGAGCGAAATGGGAATTTAAATACGCATGATATTACTCTAAATGCATGAAATTACTCTAGATAATTTTAATCTATGCAAAATGGATTATTAACAAAAACTGTTATAAAATACCAAAATAGCATTAAATTAGGAAAATGACCTTTTAAAATTAGGAAAATTCCATAAATGTCATTTCTATCCTAATTTGATGTTATCCAACAGTTTTGATATTTTTTTGAAATTTTCAGATTTTTCTCTTTTTTTTATTATTATTTTTTAAAAATATTAATAATAATTCCTTAAACTGATCTATGCTAACATGGAGTAACACATCACATGAATATCACAACAATCAAGCTCAAATCGACCGTTTCAGATTGAAGCTTGGTTCCAACATTTTATCGAATACTTGGCTTGTATCAAATCACCCCAAAACGGCTTCTTCGGGTCATGTTCATGGCCTTCAATCTCGATCCATAAGCAATCTCATGTGAATGTAAAGTATCAAGGATATACTATTACATGCAAAGAACATGTTTGACTAGAAATTACAGCCTAGAACACGCAAGAATCAAACTGAAAACGGCTTCCAATATGCGAGTTGGAGCCGTTTTGCAAATCTGATGTTCAGCCCAAGTCAAACAGCCATGTCAAATGCCCAGATTAAAGCTTCGACAACCATCACATGCAACATCTATATGAAATATTACTCCATCGAGATGAAAATACGTAACACTTACTTTCAAATGCAACAAGCATCACCGAAAACGATCAACCGAACACATCAAAATGAACTCTCCAAGAAGCATACATGCATGATCTATGCTGGCCAACCATATCTCAATGTGGTTTTTGGCTCATGTTATAGATGGTTTCATGGTTCACAAGGAGATTTAAAGACTAAACCAGGTTGTCCTATGCATCATTTGTACTCCCATGTAACATTCATCAAAGTCACAACGATGAAAAAAAGCATGCAAAGGGGAGTAACAAGTCAAGCATGTAGGGGCATTGAAGACGTTTTAAACACTTAGAAAAATTTTAGATTCAGAAATCAGTTCTCCGGACTAGTTTCCTTCTTGATTTTCATGATCAAAACATGTTCAAACTCGAACAAAAATACATTTAGGATGCTTACCTTGCTTCCTAGTTTCTTTTTCAAGTGACTCTTGGCCAAAGAAACCAAGAAATTGTCCTCTGGAAGCACGTGGAAGTTGGTTCCTTCAAGCTGAAAGTGAGATCTGCAGAAGAAAAAGTTGACAACGAAGGTTTTCGTTGACCTCCAAAATAAGGCTTCCGGACCTCTTTTGTTGGCCACGTTAAAACCAACCCAAGCTATGTGTACTCTAGTTTGGCTTGTAACTCATTTCTTTCCTCATTTTTCTCTCTATTTTCCCAAATACACTCACTTTTCCTCACTCGTGACCAATCGGGCTCAACACTTAGAAAAATCTTGGGACTCCCTTGGCCCGCCAGGAGGGTATCTTTTCGGGGGGCTTTAGGAGGTCTTACCGATTTTCATTTTGGACGTGTGACCTATGGTTGGAAAGATCTTTGAATGAAGTTTCACTCTCTAGTTGAAGTTTTTGGATAATTTTGGCTCTAAGTCTGTGAAAATGTTGTTACTGATCAAACACAGTAAATAAGAAATAGAAAACCAGAAGCTATATTTTTCAAATGAGGAAGGGAAGCACAGAGAAACAGAACACAAACTTGCATACGTCTGTTCTAAAGAAAAAAACTGTCGAGTACCACAACTAAATACAAAACAAAAAACTGCTCACGTACGTGCAACACATAACTGCACACAAACGTGCTATTAACTTCCTAGAAAATAGCAAAAACACTAAATACATAACTAAATGAACTTGGCTGTTTTTTAATAAAAAAACAAAGTAAAACAGAGTAAAAACATAACAGAAAACAGCAGCAACATTGAGACATTATAATCCAACAAACTCCTCCTTGGATCGATTCTTTGCTTTGCATACTCCAATTTTCTTTCTTAATACTTCAAATCTTCTAGCTTGAAGTGGTTTTGTGAACATGTCTGCAAGTTGATCTTCGGATCTACAATAAACCAGCTTAACTTCACCATTTTGTTGCACCTCACGTAGAAAGAAGAACTTAACCTTGAAATGCTTAGTTTTGCCATGAAAAACTGGATTCTAAGATATTGCTAAAGCGGCTTGATTATCCACATTAATTTCAATGCAATCACTAGAATTCAACCACAAATCCTTCATTATCTTCTTCAGCCACAAAGCTTGATTTGTAGCTGCAAAGAGCTGCTATAAACTCAGCCTCTGCAGACTCGAGCTACAATCTCTTGCTTTTAGAACACCCGAGAAACAAGCGAACCAAGATTGAAACAATACCCAGACGTACTTTTCATGTCATCCACTGAACCAACCCGGTCACTATCAGAAAATCCTTGTAAATTAAACTTCTGACATTTCTTAAACTTCACACCAAAGAACAATGTTCCTTTGAGATATCTCAATAACCTTTTTGCTGCAATCAAATGTAACTGACTAGGACTACTCATAAACCTAGATAAAACACTCACAGCAAATAGAATATCTGGTCTGGTTGCTGTAAGATACATGAGACACCCAATCAGACTTCTATACATAGAAGCATCTACTACATCTGTTCCATCATTCTTCTGCAGCTTCTCTTTAGCAGCCATAGGAGTGCTTACACTTCGACAATCTTCCATCTGAAACTTCTTTAGAATTTCCTTCATGTATTTTTTTTGACAGATGAAGATCTCATATGAAGCCTGTTTGACTTCCAGACCCAAAAAATAAGACATCTTTCCCAAGTCTGACATCTCAAAAACTGCAAACAGATCTTGCTTCACTTTCTCTATCAATTCCATATCATTCCCCGTCACTAATAGATCATCTACATAAAGTGACAGAATTACAACACTGTGATTCACCTTCTTGACATAAAGAGTAAACTCACTTAAGCTTTTTACGAAGCTAAAATCCTACAAATATCGATCTATCTTCCCATACCAAGCTCTTGGAGCCTGCTTCAGTCCATATAGAGCTTTCTTCAACCTGTATACACTCTCTTCTTGCCCTTTGATACTGAAACCTTCAGGTTGTTCAACAAAAATCTCCTCCTCAAGCTCTCCATTCGAAATGCAGACTTGACATCTAACTGAAATATAGGCCATCCATTCTCTCGCCGCAATAGCTAACAAGGTAACCTTATTGTATCAAGTCGTGCAACGGGAGCAAATGTTTCAGAATAGTCTACTCCACATATTTGTGCATAGCCTTTCACCACCGGTCTAGCTTTGTGTTTATTAATAGAACCATCGGGATTAAGTTTTGTTCTAAACACCCACTTAACCCCAATCACATTCTTATCAGATGGTCTGTCAACAAGCTCCCATATGTGGTTTTTCTGGATCATTGCAATCTCCTCCTACATTGCTGCAATCCACCTCTGTTCCTCCTTAGCTTCCATAAAGTTAGATGGTTCGAGCATTGCCACATTGCTTCTTTCATAGATTTCAGCAAGTGACCTTGTACCTCTCACTGGTAAATCATCCACACTGTCTTCCAATCCATCTATAACTTCATCAACCTCTACATCTCATTGCGGGTTGTTTTTCGAACTTTCTTTTTTCTGCACTCTTTCCTTCCATCCAATTCCACTCATCTTCCTCTAGAAAAACATCTCTGCTTACAGTCACCTTCTCTGTCATAGGGTGAAAAATTCTGTAAGCCTTTGATTGGAGACTGTAGCCAATGAAGATTCCAAGCTCAGCTCTTTTATCCAACTTGTCCCTCTTGACTTGAGGAACATGAGTATAACACAAACACCCAAAAACCTTCAAATTTTTCATAGAAGGTTTAACACCATACCAGACTTCAAAAGGTGTTGACCTCTCTAAGGCCTTTGTTGGCAATCTATTCAACAGAACACCTGCAGTATTAGCCGCTTCAGCCCAACTTCTTAGGCAACATCTTTCCCCGCATCATACATCCGGCCATCTCCATAATACTTCTGTTTTTCCTCTCACTTACCCCATTCTATTGAGGTGAATAGGGAGCAGTGAACTGTTGCACAATTCATGCTTGCTCACAATTCAACTTAAACTTGTGAGCAGTATACTCAAAACCATTATCAGACCTGAGCATTTTAATTTTCTCCCCACTCTGATTTTCAACTAAGGCTTTAAACTTCACAAACACATCAGCAACTTCAGACTTGGCTCGCAGAAAATAAATCCAACTCATCCTAGTCATATCATCAGTGAAGGTAATGAAATACCGGCTACCATTGAGAGAAGACTCAAACATAGGTCCACATAGATCTGTGTGGACTAATTGCAGCTCCTCACATGCTCTCCAGGCCTCCTCCTTTGAAAGGAAATCTACTTGCTTGCCAAGAAGACAAGTTTTGCACCGTGGAAATTCCTCCTCCAAACTTGGCAAGTCATCTCGCAAGCTATTTCTCTGCATAAACGACATGCTCTTCCCGTGAACATGCCCAAGTCTTTTATGCCATATCTCTACATTTTCTTCTTCGCACTTTAAAGCCATTTGTTGCATCTCTTGTGGCTTGAACATGAAACTCTTGTCCTCCATTGGAATTCTTAGCACTTCTTTGCTATCTGCATTATTAATAAGACATTCCTTCCCTTCGAACTTCACTTTATAGCCCTTCTCAACTAATTCACCAACACTTAACAAATTATGGTCAATATTTGGCACAAAGAGAACATCACTGATCAGCTTCACCTCCTGATTTCCTTCAATAGCCACTGTACCCTTCCCTTGCACTTCGATATACTGTCCGTTGCCAATTTTGACTCTGGACCTGACTGACCTGTCTAGACTCCTAAACAGCTTCGAGTTGCCAGTCATATGATTGGTACAGCCACTATCCACCAGCCATGCATCATTCCCAACAAAAGATTCAGAAAAAGAAGCTACAAACAAGTGCTCTTCCTCAGTTTCATTCACTGCTACCTGGGCTTTTCTTGCTTGCTGGTAATTTTTTTCTTTGCAGATGGCTTCCATGTGACCCAACTTGTGACATCTTCTCGCATCTAGCATCGCTTTCTCCAACATCTAAAAACGATGATTAGTTCCACCACAGTATTGACAAGGCTTTTTGTTCATCTTCCATTTGCTAGACCCACCAGAATTTTCTTCTTTTGCTACAAACTTGGAGTCACCGGCATTTTCTTTGGACTGAATCCATTTCTTCCCTTTGCCTCCATCATTTAACTTCACTCTAGCTTGCAGCGCACCCTCTACAAACTCTTCTCTTCTCATCAGTCTTCTGTGCTCCTATGCCTGCAGAGCATTTAACAATTCTGCAAGCTTTATATCAGGTAAGTCTCTTGTATTTTCCAGAGACGTTATGGTGGCTTCGAACTTCTCTGGAAGAGACACCAGGATCTTCTGAACAAGCCTTTCATCCTTCAAGTTAGTCCCTAAAACTCTGATTTTTTCAGCTATCCCAACCAACCTATCAAAGTACTCCTTCACTGACTCTGAATCTTTCATATGTTGTCTCTCAAACTCCCTCAAGAGATTCAGCACCTTCATGCCTCTTATCTTCTCATCTCCCTCGTATTCATCCTTCAAGAAATCCCATATTGCCTTTGCAGAATCACATCTCATGATCCTTATGAAGATAGTGGGTGAAACAGCGCATACGAGGCATGACTTTGCCTTGGCCTTCCTTGTGATTCTCTCTTTATGGTACTTTATCGATTCAAGGTCGGATTGTCCGGAAGTGGAGCAACCTCATAATCATCCTCCACAGCTTCCCACAGATCATGACCCTCCAAAAATGCTGTCATCTTAACAGCCCATGCTTGATAATTATCTCCAGTAAATACTGGAGAAGCCATCGTAGAGAAACCACTCGACCCTGTCTACATCACCCTTTAACTTCTTTACACTTCAATACTTGCTTCACTTCACAGTCCCTCAAGATCATTCACGCTTTGATACCACTGTTGTTACTGATCAAAAATAGTAAATAAGAATTAGAAAACCAGAAGCTATAGTTTTCAGATGAGGAAGAGAAGCACAGAGAAACAGAACACAAACTTGCATACGTATGTTCTAAAGAAAAAAACTATCGAGTACCACAACTAAATACAAAACAAAAAACTGCTCACGTACATGCAACAAATAACTGCACACAAACATGCTATTAACTTCCTAGAAAATAGCAAAAACACTAAATACATAACTAAATGAACTTGGTTGTTTTTTAATAAAAAAAAACAGAGTAAAACAGAGTAAAAACAGAACAGAAAACAGCAGCAACATTGAGACATTATAATCCAACAAAAAATTCACTTCTCTCTCTAAGGGTTGATGGAGTTTCTGGGTTTTTTCTTTTTCTGGAGTTGCTTCTGAGGGGTTCTTTTGGGCACGATCGCGAGCTCCTTGGCGTGTTTCCCGTCTTCTCCCTCTTATCCCTCAAACGAGCATGCTTCATAGATCTTATCCACTGCATTAAGCAATCTCTTCCTCGGCTTTTTGCCCTCCTGCCAAGCCTACCAACTAAGCAATCCACCCACTTTCTGACTTAGTCAAAAATTTTCAAATTTTGCAGATGTTGAGTGTGCCGATTTTGCTGCGACTTTCCCGTGCTTCCAGCAGCTTATCCCTAGCAAATTTCCGTCCACTTGCACTACTCATTACGGTCTTCCATCACGTGCAAAGATCAGGCCGGTTGGACAGCTAAGGACGATATGGTGGGGCCGCCAAGTTGCTTACTCAACAACTCCGACTTCAAACCAACTTGTGGACTGGGATTTGTCAGCTGGTTTAGGTGCTTTAATCCATGAATTTGGCTGCGATTTTTGATCAATTAGCAAGCTCATGTATAGTAGTTTAAGATCATGATCGAATTTTGCAATTTTGCCCACCCAAGTTTGCAAAAAGGTCCCTCAAAGTTGGCCATCTTCTTATCCGAAAATACCCAATTTATTGCAAGTTTAGTCACTTTGGCCCAATTTGATAGATTTGACCCGGCCCAAATTCAATTTCAACTCAATTGGAGGACCTAGATGATGATTTAAGGGCTCGGGTGAAATTTTGCTAAATTTACAAATTGGTGCCTCAACTTTTGGAAATTACATTTTGGCCCCAAATTGCCGTTTTAATTACAATCTGACCTCCTGGGTTTGGCTAGTCACATTCAAATCATCAGCTCCAACTTTTTTTCAATTGTGGATTCGGACTTCAAGTTGGAAATAGACCACCTTACTGGTATGCTCACTACATTAAGGATTGAGCCTGAAATTATTCAGAAAGTTAAGATTCTATAGAAATCTGACCCGTAGATTATGGAAATACGAGAAACTGTATCTTTAGGGAAAAGGCCAGAGTTTGAAGTCTCTGAGGATAGAGTAGTAAGATGCTAAGGACGACTCTGTGTTCCTAACAATGAAGAAGTGAGAAGGGAAGTTCTGTTGGAAGCACATAGGAGTGATTATAGTATTCATCCGGGGAGTACAAAAATGTATAGAAATTTACGCCAGCAATTTTGGTGGAATGGCATGAAGAAGGATATAGCTAAGCATGTTTCTTAGTGTTTAACATGCTAGCAAGTAAGAGCGGAACACCGCAAACCCGCAGGACTATTGAGACCTTTGGACGTGCCAGAATGGAAATGGGAGCATGTGACGATGGACTTTGTGCAAGGACTGCCAAGGACATCAAGTGGTCATGAAGTCTGCTCATTTCCTAGCGGTCCACGTAGACTACTCAATTAATAAGCTTGCTGAGATATATGTAAGCCAAGTGATACGCTTACATGGTATTCCTGAAACGATCACATCTGATCGACACTCTAGGTTTACTTCAAATTTTTGGCGTAGTCTCCAAAATGCTTTAGGGACGAAGCTTCAATTTAGTACTGCTTTTCATCCTCAAACAGATGGACAAACGGAAAGAGTGATCCAAACTTTGGAAGATATGCTGAGGGCTTGTATTATTGATTTTAAGGGAAGTTGGGATGACAAATTGCACTTGATAGAGTTTGCCTATAATAATAGTTTTCAGAAAAGTATAGGCATGGCTCCGTATGAAGCATTATATGGAAGAAGGTGCAGGACCCCTATTTATTGGAATGAAGTAGGTGAAAGGAAATTGACAGGACCTGAATTGGTACAAATTACTAGTGAGGCTATTGAAATTATCAGGAAAAGACTTAGAATAGCCCAGACTAGGTAGAAAGACTATGCGGACAAGCGTAGAAGACATTTAGAATTTAATGTGGGAGATCATGTGTTCCTTAAAGTATCCCCTAGGAAAGGAATATCTCGATTCGGAATGAAGGGTAAGTTGAGCCCTAGATTTGTTGGACCTTTTGAGATACTGGAAATAATAGGAGAAATAGCTTATCGTTTGGCGCTGCCTCCAAAATTGGGGAATATACATGATGTATTCCATGTATCGATGCTGAGAATGTATAAGCCGGATCTTAGTCACATACTCGATCATGAAGCCATCAAAGTGGATGAGAAAGTGAGGTACATTGAGGAGCCCATGCAAGTACTGGATCGAAAGGAGCAAACTCTCAGGACCAAGAAAATTCCATTGGTTAAGATATCATGGCGACATCATGATGTGGAGGAGGCCACATGGGAGAGTGAAAATGAGATGAGGGAAAGGCACCCTCACTTGTTTAAAGAGACAAAGGCAATGTCTAATTTCGAGGACAAAATTCTCTAAGGAGGGGAGAATTGTGGCATCCTAAAATTTCATAGCGAACCCTAGATACGCCATGACCTATGAAAAGGTGATGGAAGCACCATCGGACTATATTATAGCCATTAGACCAACGGATTACGATTAATCAAGGCCGAGCATTAAATGGACTATTGTTGTATTGGGAATATATCCTATGTCCATGTGTTATTAAGGATTGTATTAAAGGGTAAATTGATAAGGAAATTTTGTTCTTGGCCATGAACTTTATAAGTTGGATTTTTACTGATCTATGTTACAAAGTTTTATGGCCATATGAATTTGTAATTAGGTATTTATATAAGTAAGGATCAAGGTGGATTATTAGGAGCAATTGTGGGCTGAGTATTCAAGGACCAAATGTGGCATCCCAAAATTCAAGTAATCCTCTAGAGAAATTAAAGCCTATAATTAGGTAATGAAATTACCTATGGTCTATGTGTAAGCCATTAGTTTTCTTAAGGCTAGGTGTTATTGTGCTTGTGTTTATGAATTTTGAATTTAGGACTATAGGATAAATTAATAATCTATGCTTGGCCGTACACTTTATAAATTAAATTTCAATAAATGAAATGTCATAAGACTTTGGCCATGTGGAAAATTTAAAATTTAAAATATTTATAAAAAGAAATTCAAAAAAAAAAAAAGAAGGGAAAAAGGGCTAATTTTGGAATGGGCCTTGGACCCATTGGCCTAAGCCTTTAATGGGCCAAGATGGCCGGCCCAATAAGGCCCAATAGAGGCCCAAGCCCGGCCCATTGTCGCATGGAGGGGTAGCCGCATGACTACCAAGTGTCTTCGGCAAGAGAGACACTTGTCTCCTTCTTAAGGACAAGTGTCCCCCATGCAAGAGAAGGAAGCATGCAATATATAAACATCCAAAAGAGAGAGAGAGAGAGAGGGAGAGAGAGAGAGTGGCTTGTTCGGCCAAGTGAGGGAGAGAGAGAGGAGGCCGAGAGAGGAGGAGAAGGAACCGTCGTCGCCGGAGTGCCGCCGCTCGTGAGGTGTAGAGGCAAGTTGGGAATCCACTTTCTACTCTTGCACCACTGTTTTCGCATGAACTGGTTGGAGTCAGAAACTTGTTTGAGCTTGCATGTGTGTTTAGAGTCCGAATTTGGCTTCGGTTTCTTCATGAAAGTTGTAGATAACATCTTGTACTACAACATACTAAAATTTCATGGAAAATGATGGAGATTTAAGGGGTCAAAACCTCATCCTACGGAGATGCTAGATCTGGAATATTTTCGTATGAACTGTTCGAGTCAGAATGTTGTGAGAACTTGCATGTGTGTTTGGAGTGCGATTTTGGCTTCGGTGTCTTCATGAAAGTTGAAGCTAATATCTTGTAGTATGACATACTGAAATTTCGTAGAAAACGATGACGATTTGATGGGTCAAAAGTTCTATTTCACGGAGACTTCAGATCTGCGAATTTCCTACTGACCTCTTGATGATTTCTTGGTTGCATGTTGGTTTATGTTGGAAATCTCACTTTGTTGTCTTCATGGAAGTTGTAGGTAACATCCTAAAATACAACATACTCAAATTTGAGGAGAAAAAAATGAGTGTAGCCTAGTAAATCGTCTAGATCTTTGAGACGGATGGTTCTGTTGAAGTGAACCGAGATACCCGAGACTTCAAGGACTTAAAAGAGGATCATACTTTGGTTATTTAACCTAGATCTCTTCATGAAACTTGTAAAGGACACATTGATGCATAACATACTCGAATTTCAGAAGAAACGAAAGAGATTTAATGGGTCAAATCTAAGTTTTTCGGTGATGTGTGTTCTGGACGAAATGGTAGAGGTTCCAGAAGCTTCATGGAGTTGTATAAATTAATCTATAAAGAATTTGGCTTAGTGTTCTTCATGAAAAAGGTACGAAAATGTGTTGGCTATCACCCTGTAAAATTTGGGAATTTTCGGAGGTCATATGAATATTTTAGTTGAATTAATCCGAAAACTGTGCAATCTGGCCAATATCCGAATATTGAGTGTATTTGGTGGAAATTTGGGAAATTATGTGAAATGCAAATTTGGCCATGAAATTGTGTGAAATTGTGATTCTAATTAGTTGTTAAATGATTGTTTGATTTTCATGATTTTTGGAAAATCATAAATATTAAAGATAATATTTATTTATGGAAATAAATAAATATTAAAATAATAATAAAATAATAAAATAATAAAAATAAAATAAAAGTGGATTATTTTATCGGCTATGAGCTCTATTGAATTATGATGCATTGTTATATGACATTGATGCATGTATGATCGTGAATTATGATGTATTGTTATATGACATTGATGCACGTATGATCGTGAACTATGATGTATTGTTATATGGCATTGATGCATGAATGATCATGAATTGTGATCCATGTGTGTGAATCATATGCCATGAAATAATGAGATGAAAAGAATGATAAAATGTGGAAGTGGTATGTGAGTAAGAGGTTGTGGTGGAGGATGATGTCTGGTGGCCAAGTGGCATAATTCCAGAGGTTCCCTGGGAGTTTCAGGATGCCCGGAATGTGGGGGTGCCGGATGTCCGGTTGTATCTTGGATACATGCCCGGAAATGCCTCGCGATGCCAGGATTTGGGTGCGAGATGCCTGGCTAGAAGGGTAAAGGCCGGAAGTCCGGTTGTATCTTGGATACATGCCCGGAGGTTCCTCGTGATGCTAGTTGGGATGCGAGATGCCCGGAATGTGGGGGGCCGGATGCCCGGTTGTATCTTGGATACATGCCCGGAGGTTGTTTCTCGCATGGGATGCGAGTGAAAAATATGAGGTGAAATTGATGAATTGAGGAAGGGTGATGTGGTGATCAAATTTAAAGATAAAGATGAAAATTAACCCATGGCATGATATGCATGATGATATGCATGATGATGGCGATGATATGTGATGTGATATGATGATCACCCATGGCATGATATGCATGATGATATGCATGATGATGGTGATAATATGTGATGTGATATGATGATCACCCATGGCATGATATGCATGATGATATGCGTGATGATGATGATGATACATGATGATATGCATGATGATGATGATGATGATGATATGCATGATGATGCATGGTAATGATAATGACGATATGGCATGACGATGATGATGATGATGATATGCATGATGATGCATGGTAATGATAATGATGATATGGCATGACGATGATGATATGCATGATGATGCATGGTATACGATGATATATGATATGATCTGATAATGATGATATGGTATGATGATGATATGCCATGATGATGATGATATGTATGATATGATGATGCATGATTGAAATATGCATGATGTCAAGGTAAGTAATGCCTGCGATGTATGATGAATTGTATGATGCATTGAGTTGTTATTGGATTCCTTTACCTGCTGAGTGGTTGTACTCACCCCTTTTGGGGACCAACATTTCAGATTAGTAGATGGTTTAAGCGGTTGGATATGACCGCGAGGAGAAGGATAGCAAAGGAGGGAACTTTTGGACGCCGACACCGATCGATGGACTTTAAGTGTATGACTGTTGGAAGAGACGTCGGTCATCTTTTGAAATATAGCCAAGTATAGAAAGACTATGGCATTTTGATGTACCGATGAATGATGTCCATCTGCTCTATGTAAATAAACGTGTTCGGCTTTTACTTATAAATGTTTAGTAGGTGTGCATCGATTCCGGAATGTAGGGAAGGGAATTGTTGGATATGCTTCCGTTATGTAAATTGCGCAAGGGACCGTTATTAAAAAAAAAAAAAAAAAATGTAAACCCCCATGGTTGTATGGACCCGCTGCAACTAAAAATGGTATCAGAGTGACTTGTTATTTGGGAAAAAGAAAAAGGAAAAGCGAGCTGTGGTGACCCTAGCGGATCGGGGGCCGTCGAGGGGTGTTACACCAAATCAGCCCAAGACAGCCCAGAATTTTCCCCACCATTCGGCCGACTGCTAAGCCCAGCCCACGAAGCCCATAAGGCTGTCGACCGAAGGAGGGAGAGCCAGGTGGAGAAGCTCACGCCACCCTCTCCATTTGTCCCATGGGAGAAGCCAAGTGTCCTTCCTATAAAGCCAAGTGTCAAATGCCATGCAAAACCTCATGATTACTAGCTAATCATGAGGGTGAAAGGAAGAAAAAGAGAGATAGAGGGGCGGAATGGATGAGGCAGCAACCGAGAGAGAGGCAGAGAGTGTTCGCGCAAGAGAAAGAGAGGGAGAGTTCGGGCGAGCGAGCAAGAGAGAAAGGAGGGGAGTGCGGGCTGCGAAGGGGAAGAAGAAGGCCGTCTTCCGCCGAGCGCCAGCTGCCGCCGTCGACACTGCCTAGCACCGCCATCAATCAAGCCTGCCGAAGCCCCAAGTCGCCGTTTGCTTACTCGTTTTCATGAACTTGAGGCAAGTAAAGTCCGTTAGCGTACATTTTGCTTGCTGTGGTTATGTGTGAAGTATAATGAGTGTTGGAGATGCTTGAGTTGTGATGTTGGATGCTGAAATTCGAGTGAATAGTGGTGGTCTTCCTATAACAAGCAAGCTGTTGCATGTAAGGACAGTTCGACTCTTTGTGATTCCATGAGTTTTATAAAATTATCCATTCGAAATTTGATTTTGTGTTCTTGATAAAAGTTGTAGATGACATGTTGAGGAGTAACATACTGAAATTTGAGAAGAAATGGACAAGTATTGGTTGGTGAAACGATTTTTCTCTGAAATGGTTAGATCTAGAAATCGTTACCGAGGGTTAGGGACAGTTATGGTGATTATAGCTTTTGATCTATCACGAATCTGACTTTCAGTTCTGTACAAAACTTTTACCTCTAGGTTTTTACGATAACATATCAAAATTTCAGAATCTTCTGAGTTGATTTAGGGTTTATACCGAATTTATGAATAAAACTGTGCAATGGTGATGTTCTAAAATTTTAAGGCTGTGATGCATGGGCCGTAGCAACTCGTACGAAGCTCTTTTGACATGGTGTTCTTCATGAAAACTTCTTCTCTAGATCTCTTTTATAACATGTTAAATTTTCAGAGTTTATTAAGATCGTTTACTAATTTTTCAAGAATTTTAATTAAAGGAGTGCATTCTGTTTTTATCCGAAAATTGTTTTATTTCAAGAACAAATGAATTACTCTATGAGACGTGGTATCTTGGGTGGTTATGTGTACTGCATATGTGGTGACATTTAGCATGTCATGTAACATCGAAAAGCTAGTTTAGACCTTTGACATTATTGCATAAAATGCTATGTTGAAAGTGAGACATATATGTGAATATACATTGTGATGTTGACGATACCGTCGGACCCTTGAGTCGACGATGCCCCGGGAGTGTTGGGATACCTGGAGGTGTGTGCCGGATGTCCTCGGGAGTTTCAAGATGCTCGGAGGTGTGTGCCGGATGGCCTCGTGATGCCAGTTGGGGTACGAGATGCCCGGAAGTGTGTGCCAGAGGTTCCTCGTGATGCCAGGTTGGGTGCGAGCGATATATGAGAGATGCAAACACTGGTCCTTGGAAGAAAAATGAGATCCTTTTTGAGAACTAAAAGTGGGAATTAAATCATGTGCATGTGTATGTGCATATTGCATGGGATATAATTGCCTATGAAATTGAGTTGATACTATATAGCATTGAGAATGCGATCGTGATGGCATTGAATGGATCTCATGGGGATATATATATATATATGTATATGATTGTATGAATGATAAGAATCATGCGCATGTATGTGCATATGGCATGGAACATAAATTGCCTTAATGAATGAATCTTGTGGATATACAAGCATGATTATATGGATGATATGTGCATTTCACACAAAATTGTGGTTTTCTTGCCTGTTGGATTATGTAATTTGATGGATCTTTATTGCTGAGTGGTTGTACCCACCCCTTTTTGGAGACTAACATTTTAGATTGAGAGATGCCTCTATCACCTGTCACACGTGGTACATTTTATAGCTTATCGTCCGATGTTGAGGTCGAGTGCTCAGAGCACCCCTATGTTGGTGTTCATGGTCTGGTGTTTATCTGTGTTCGTGTTTTGGTTATGTATGATGTGGGTCTACCTGATGGCCCCGTAGTCCAGGAGTTCCTGTCCGTGCATGTTCTGTAACACCCCGAACCCTTTGCAGGTCGTTAGCAGTGCCGATGTTACATCTTTTACCATCTCTATCTCTTTTTCCTAAATTAAGCCTTGCCAGATTACAGGCATTTTTTTTTTTTTTTTTTTTAAAAAAAAAACGGTCCCATGCGCAACTCATAGCGGAAGCAAATAAATATCACCATCTATCTCCCTACCAATCCCATGATACAAATACACACCAACTAAACACCACGATTTTATAAACAAAGTGTTGACGCTTGGCTTACATGCATACATATAGCGAGATGGGGTTTTTCCTCGGTCGGTACAAAAGAAACAGAAAAGGTAAGGACTCTGCCATGTCCTTCCTAAAATCTCAAAAAGGAACTCCGACCTCTACCATCATATGAGCACAAAAACCCTCCCATCACGAGCGTCAACTATCTACACCAAAAGCGGTCTAGCTCCTACCTCGCGCGCGATCTCACACCCATCCCGGTGCGTCAGGTGGTGGCGGCGGCAGCATCCCCCGCATCACTCCATCCCGTCGTATGTGCACGGACAAAAACTCTTGTATGACCGGGCCCCCAGCCAGGCCAATGTCATACATAACTAAGCATCGTACTCGGATAAAAGTCAATCCGGGTACCGAAGGACAGTCTATCTCAATCATCTCCACCTCGACGTCAGACGGAATACCGTAAAACACGCCACGCGAAACAGCAGGCAGCGGCATAGTGCTAATCTGAAATGTTATCCCCAAAAGGGGTGAGTACAACCACTCAAAGAGATAGGGAAATCCAATAACAACTCAGTGCACCATGCATACCATCATACAATGCATTTCTTACCCTTTTGATGTCAAGCGTATTCGGGCATCATCATGGCATACGTATCATTATCATGGCATCTCATATATCATTATCACATCATCATAACCATGCATCACCATGCATATCATATTATATCATCATTAGCCATGCATCACCATGCATATCACATCATCATTAATCATGCATCACCATGCATATCACATCATATCATTATTGGCCATGCATCACCATGCATATCACATCATCATTAATCATACATCACCATGCATATCACATCATATCATCATTGGCCATGCATCACCATGCATATCACATCATCATTAATCATGCATCACCATGCATATCACATCATATCATCATTGGCCATGCATCACCATGCATATCACATCATCATTAATCATGCATCACCATGCATATCTCATCATCATTTTTCACTTTTATTTATCAATTGATCCCACATTATCTTTTCTCAATTCATCATTTCCACCATCATCATCCTCCCTTCGGGCAAAAACCTCCGACAGGGATCCCAGTATCCCAGCCATCTCATGGCCACTGGGCTTCCGGCCCCCCACATTCCGGGCATCTCGCACCTCAACTAGCATCACGAGGAACCTCCTTCGGGCGTAAACCTCCGACAGGGGACTTCCGGTCTTTACCCTTCTAACCGGGGATCTCGCACCCTAATCCCGGCATCGCGAGTCACACTCCCTTCGGGCAAAACCTCCGATGGGACTTCCGGCCCCCACATTCCGGGCATCCCGAAACTCCCGGGAATCTCTCGGAATTACGCCATTCGGCCACCGACATCAACCTCCGCCACATCCTCTTACTCACATACCACTTCCACATTTTATCATTCTTTTCATCTCATTGTTTCATGGCATATGGTTCACACACATGCGTCACAATTCATGATCATTCATGCATCAATGTCATATAACAGTGCATCATAGTTCACGATCATGCATACATCAATGGCATATAACAATGCATCATAATTCACTATCATACCTGCATCAATGTCATGTAACAATGCATCATAATTCAATAGAACTCATGGTCGATAAAATAATCCACTTTTATTTTATTATTATTTTATTATTATTTTATTATTATATTATTTTAATATTATATTTATTTATTTCCATAAATAAATATTATCTTTAATATTCATGATTTTCCAAAATCATGAAAATCAAACAATCATTAAACAACTAATTAGAATCACAATTTCACACAATTTCATGGCCAAATTCGCATTTCACATAGTTTCCCAAATTTCCACCAAAAGCACTTAATATTCGGATATTGGCCAGATTGCACAGTTTTCGGATTAATTCAATTAAAATATTCATATGACCTCCGAAAATTCTCAAATTTAATAGGGTGATAGCCAACATATTTTCGTACCTTTTTCATGAAGAACACTAAGCCAAATTCTTTATAGATTAATTTATACAACTCCATGAAGCTTCTGGAACCCCCACCGTTTCGTCCAGAACACACATCACCGAAAAACTTAGATTTGACCCATTAAATCTCTTTCGTTTCTTCTGAAATTCGAGTATGTTATGCATCAATTTCTCCTCTACAAGTTTCATGAAGAGATCTAAGTTAAATAACCAAAGTATGATCCTCTTTTAAGTCTTTGAAGTCTCGGGTGTCTCGGTTCACTTCAACAGAACCATCCGTCTCAAAGATCTAGACGATTTACTAGGCTACACTCATTTGTTTCTCCTCAAATTTGAGTATGTTGTAGTTTAGGATGTTACCTACAACTTTCATAAAGACAACAAAGTGAGATTTCCAACATAAACCAACATGCAACCAAGAAATCATCAAGAGGTCAGTAGGAAATTCGCAGATCTAGAACCTCCGTATAACAACGCATTTGACCCCCCATATCACCTTCGTTGTCCATGAAATTTGAGTATGTCATACATCAAGATGTTAGCTTCAACTTTCATGAAGACACCGAAGCCAAAATCACACTCCAAACCCACATGAAAGCTCGAATAAGATACTGTCTACCACCAACTGAACGAAAACAGTCACATGACACAAACACATTCCACCCTTACTTCGTTATTTCGCCCAAATCACCCTCAAGCCGAACATGCAACCATCAAACAACATGCAAGAGAAGTAAAGGACCCCCCACTTGCCTTAAAGAAGAACACACAGCAACACACGGCGGCGTAGGACGGTCGGACAAGGCGGCGACGGCGAGACACGGCGGCGGCAACTCTCGGCTCCACCTCCTCTCTCTCGGCCTCTCCTCCGCTCAAGCTCTCTCGCACACTCTCTCGGCCAAAATGAAGAAAACGGCCACTCTCTCTCTTCCCTCTCTCTTTTATATCCCCATATTCTCATGATTAGCAATCATGAGATTGCCTACAATCCCACCAATGCATGCCATTCCTTTATGCCACTTGTAATTCTTGTTTTTAAATTTGAATTTGGGTTAATGGGCTTGGGCTAGGCCCAACCGGCCATTCCCCTTGGCTGGTCGACAGCCACCTCTTGGGCCCAATGGGCCGACTAGCTTGGCCCACCAAGCTTGAGGCTAATGGGCTCAAGGCCCATTCCGAAAATTAGCCCTTTTTCTATTTTTTTTTTTTTTTGAAATTCCTTCTATAATATTTTTAAATTCCAATTTCCATCTTGGCCAAAGTCTTGGAATATTTTTAATTATTGAAATTCAAATCATATGGCCAAGCATTCATAAATTAAATTTAAATTTCCACAATCACAAGCACAATTCATCAAATTAAAAGACAAATTGGCTAAAGCATAGGCCATAAAATTCTATCACCTAATTAAAGACATTTGACACACCTTAAGGCTTGGCTTTGAATTTCCGGGATGCCACAATTCTCCCTCCTTAGAGAATTTCGTCCTCGAAATTCAAGCACTACTCGCGCCTTCTTGAAATAAATAAGGGTACTTTTCCCTCATCTGATCCTCACTTTCCCATGTGGCTTCCTCCACATCATGATGTCGCCATAACACCTTGACTAATGGGATCTTCTTAGTCCTAAGGATTTGCTCCTTCCGATCCAATATCTGCACAGGCTCTTCAATGTACCTTACTTTCTCATCCATTTTGATGGCTTCATGATCGAGTATGTGACCAGGATCCGGCTGGTACTTCCTCAACATCGATACATGAAACACATCGTGCAGATTTTCTAATCTAGGAGGTAATGCTAAACGATAAGCCCTATCTCCTATTTTCTCAAGAATTTCAAAAGGTCCAACAAACTGGGGGCTTAACTTTCCCTTTATCCCGAATCGAGATATTCCTTTCATTGGAGATACCTTAAGGAATACATGGTCTCCTACATTAAACTCCAAAGGTCTTCTACGCTTATCTCGTAGCCTTTCTCTCTACTCGAGCCGCTCTAAGCCTTTCTCTAATAACATCAACAGCCTCGGTGGTAACTTGTACCGCCAGTCCTGTCAATTTCCTCTCACCTACTTCATTCAAACAAACAGAGTTCTACATCTTCTTCCATACAATGCTTCATAAGGTGCCATGCCTATACTCTTCTCGAAAGCTATTATTATAAGCAAACTCTACCAAATGCAATCTCTCGTCCCAATTTCCTTTGAAATCAATCACACAAGCTCTCAACATATCCTCCAAGCATTCGAATCACTCTCTCGATTGGCCATCTCGTCTCGAGGATGAAAAGCTGTACTAAACCGGAAGCTTAGACCCTAACGCAGCTTGGAGACTCCTCCAAAATTTGATGTAAACCTCGGGTCTCGATCTGAAGTAATAGTTACTTTGGAATACCATGTAAGCGTACCACTTGACTTACATACATGTCCGCATACTTATCCATTGGGTAATCCTTGCGAATCGCTAAGAAATGCGCCGACTTAGTCAAACGATCTACTATAACCCAAATTGAATCATGATTCCTTAATGTCCTTGGCAATCCTTGCACAAAATCCATCGTTACATGTTCCCATTTCCATTCAGGGAATGTCCAAAGGTCTCAAAAGTCCTGCGGGTTTTCGATGTTCCACTTTTACTTGCTGGCACGTCAAACATTGAGATACGTGTCTAGCCGTAACTCGCTTTCATACCACTCCACCAAAATTGCCGACGTAAATTTCTGTACATCTTTGTACTACCCGGTGGATACTATAGTTACTCTTATGTGCTTCCGACAGAATTTCCTTCCTCAACTCCTCATTGTCGGGAACACAAAGTCGTCCTTGACATTTCACTACCCCGTCATCAGAGATTTGAAATTCTGATCTTTTCCCTAAAGACACAGCATCCTTCATTTTCAAAATCTCTGGGTCAGATTGTTGCAAAATTTTAATTTTCTGGATAATCTCTGGCTCAATCCTTAATGCACTAAGCACGCCGCAAGACAATCCAATTCCAATTTAAATTCAGAATTTGCTACAGATTCTAACAATTCCCATTCCGCCATTCTCAAACTAGCAATCTCTATAGCTGACTTTCGACTAAGAGCATCTGCTACTCTATTCGCTTTTCCTAGATGATATTTTATCTCACAGTCATAATCCTTCAATAATTCCATCCACCTCCTTTGTCTCATGTTCAATTCCTTTTGTGAGAACAAATATTTCAAACTCTTATGGTCCGTATAGATCTCAAACTTTTCCCCATACAAGTAGTGTCTCCATATCTTCAAAGCAAACACTATAGCTGCTAGCTCTAAATCATGCGTCGGATAGTTCAACTCATGGGGTTTCAATTGTCTGGATGCATAGGCTACAACCTTGCCATGCTGCATCAACACACATCCTAGTCCTTTGTGAGATGCATCACTATACACCGTAAAACCATTAGGTCCAAAAGAGGTATAGTCAGAATTGGAGCTGAAGTCAATTTCCTTTTGAGCTCCTGAAAACTTCTTTCACATTCTCCATTCCACTCAAATTTCACATTCTTTCGAGTCAATTTAGTTAAAGGTCCTGCCAGTTGCGAGAATCCTTCAATGAACCTTCTATAATAACCGGCCAGTCCTAAGAAACTTCGTATCTCCGTAGGTGTCGTTGGTCTCGGCCAATTCACTACCATTTCAACTTTTGCTGGATCTACTGCAATTCCTTTTCCTGACACCACATGTCCTAAAAATACTATCCGGTCCAACCAAAATTCACACTTACTAAACTTAGCATACAACTTATGCTCTCGTAGGGTCTGCAAAACAATTCTCAAATGCTGCTCATGCTCTTTAGGCCCTTTCGAATACACCAGAATATCATCAATAAAGACAATCACAAACTGGTCTAAATAAGGCTGAAATATTCTATTCATCAAATCCATAAATGCAGCCGGGGCGTTAGTCAATCCAAATGGCATAACAAGAAACTCATAGTGTCCATAACGAGTTCTAAATGCAGTCTTAGGAATGTCCTCCTTTTTAATCCTTAACTGATGGTATCCCGATCTCAAATCAATCTTAGAAAAGACCGAACTTCCCTGAAGTTGATCAAACAAGTCATCAATTCTAGGCAAAGGATACTTATTCTTAATGGTCACTTGATTCAACTGCCTATAGTCAATACACAAGCGCATTGACCCATCCTTCTTCTTTACAAACAAGACCGGCGCACCCCAAGGTGAAGCACTTGGTCTAATAAATCCTTTATCAAGCAATTCTTGCAGTTGCACTTTCAACTCCTTCAATTCAACTAAGGCCATTCTATATGGAGCTTTTGATATTGGTCCTGTTCAGAGCATTAATTCAATTTCAAATTCAATTTCCCGCTCTGGCGGCAATCCAGGCAATTCCTCAGGAAATACATCTTGAAATTCATTAACCACATGAACTTCCTCAAGATTTGACTCCTCTCTAGCACAATCTCTAACTATGGCTAGGTACCCCTGACATCCTTGGTCAAGTAACTTACAAGCTTCTATTGCCGAAATAAGCGCTACAGGAAAATGGGTCTGACCTCCTAAAAATTCACAGCTAGACTGGTCGGTAAAACAAATTGAATCACCTTTCTATAACAATCCATTCTAGCCCGATACTTACGAAGCCAGTCCATTCCTATAATAACATCAAAATCATACATAGCCATTACAACCAAGTCTATTTCCATATTCTTTCCTCCCATGGATATCTTACAATTTTCACACACCGGCGTAGACAATACCATATCCTTTAAAGGCGTGGAAACACAAAGAGGCGTCTCAAGAGGCATAACTTCTATCTTTTTCAAACATCTATATCTTTCGACACAAACGAATGCGTTGCACCCGTGTCAAACAATGCATATGCCTTTTCACCATTAATAAGAATCGTACCTGAGATAACATTCTTGGAAGCTTCCGCTTCCTCCCGGGTGATTGCATACACCCTTCCTTGTGCAGTGGTCTCGAGGATTTCCCTGCGGGTTTGACCTAACAGCACTTTGATATCCCTGTCGCACTGAGCCAACACTCACTTGCGACCTCTCTCGCGGGCAATTCCTCCTAAGATGTCCCACTTGTCCACAGCCAAAACATTTCTGTTGTCCAGGCTGATAGGGTGCTTTCCCTATGTTCAAACCACTCCTTGCTCCTCCAAAATTTCCAAAATTACCCTTCTTCTTCACATTCCAGGTCTGACCTTGACCAGAATAAGGTCTCTTCCCTTTTTTCACATCACCAAAGTTCATCGGTTTCTTAAATTCCGACCTTTCCCTCAACAACTCCTGCTCCACTAACTGCGCCCTTTCATAAATCTCATTATAATCTCTTATGTTCAAAGGCACCAGTTGCTTCCTAATATCAGTCCTCAGCCCTTTCAGAAATCTCTTAGCCTTCTCCTCCTGATCCTCAATCAATCTAGGAGCATATCTAGACAATTCAGAAAATCTAGCCTCATACCGATCTACAAATCAATCCCTTTTGTTCTAGCCGAACAAACTCGGTAATCTTCCTATCCTTAGCACGGTCGAGAAATGCTTCCTATTAAAGGCCCTAACAAACTCCTCCCAATTAACATCGCACTGGTGGAAAGATGATGTCCTTCGAAGCTCTCCACCAAAACTTCGCATTTCCCTCCAATTGATACTCTGCTAAAACTATTTTCTCAGCATTAGTGCAGTCCAACAGCCGGAAAATTCGTTCCATTCCATCAATCCATTGCTCGCTCTCCTCGGGACTTCCCATTCCATTGAACTTAAGTGGCTTCAGCTTCAAAACTGCTCCACTAGTCCCCGAGTACGGCGTTCGCTCCGGCTGTTGCTTTGCGCCCGCCTCTCCATCGATTTCCAATATTGGCTAATGCCTGCAGGGATATCTTCCATTCGGGGTTCAGCCCTTGCAGCAGGCTTCAGCCCTCGATGGATGAGCACTTCCGCTCGCACCATAACTCTCCCGCAATTTCCAAGCATTGCCTCGGAATAATCTCGAGACTTACCGCCTCCACTCAAAGCAAGCACTACTATCACATAAGTAACATATACATGTTATTGACAATTCAAGACAGACTACAAGGGATCTACGAGTGAATATCCATCACCCGTTATTCATTTATTTCATTTACATCCTATGGTGTGCATTGTCATCATGTTCCTCAATTCCAAATGAGGCTCCTTATCACTCCACTTATAACCATTTGCTCTGATACCAAAAAGGGCGACTGTAACACCCCGAACCCTTCGCAGGTCGTTAGCAGTGCCGATGTTACATCTTTTACCATCTCTATCTCTTTTTCCTAAATTAAGCCTTGCCAGATTACAGGCATTTTTTTTTTTAAAACGGTCCCATGCGCAACTCATAGCGGAAGCAAATAAATATCACCATCTATCTCCCTACCAATCCCATGATACAAATACACACCAACTAAACACCACGATTTTATAAACGGTGTTGACGCTTGGCTTACATGCATACATATAGCGAGATGGGGTTTTTCCTCGGTCGGTACAAAAGAAACGAAAAAGGTAAGGACTCGCCATGTCCTTCCTAAAATCTCAAAAAGGAACTCCGACCTCTACCATCATATGAGCACAAAACCCTCCCATCACGAGCGTCAACTATCTACACCAAAAAGCGGTCTAGCTCCTACTCCTCGCGCGCGATCTCACACCCATCCCGGTGCGTCAGGTGGTGGCGGCGGCAGCATCCCCCGCATCACTCCATCCCGTCGTATGTGCACGGACAAAAACTCTTGTATGACCGGGCCCCCAGCCAGGCCAATGTCATACATAACTAAGCATCGTACTCGGATAAAAGTCAATCCGGGTACCGAAGGACAGTCTATCTCAATCATCTCCACCTCGACGTCAGACGGAATACCGTAAAACACGCCACGCGAAACAGCAGGCAGCGGCATAGTGCTAATCTGAAATGTTATCCCCAAAAGGGGTGAGTACAACCACTCAGCAGATAGGGAAATCCAATAACAACTCAGTGCACCATGCATACCATCATACAATGCAGGCATTTCTTACCCTTTTGATGTCAAGCGTATTCAGGCATCATCATGGCATACGTATCATTATCATGGCATCTCATATATCATTATCACATCATCATAACCATGCATCACCATGCATATCATATTATATCATCATTAGCCATGCATCACCATGCATATCACATCATCATTAATCATGCATCACCATGCATATCACATCATATCATTATTGGCCATGCATCACCATGCATATCACATCATCATTAATCATACATCACCATGCATATCACATCATATCATCATTGGCCATGCATCACCATGCATATCACATCATCATTAATCATGCATCACCATGCATATCACATCATATCATCATTGGCCATGCATCACCATGCATATCACATCATCATTAATCATGCATCACCATGCATATCTCATCATCATTTTTCACTTTTATTTATCAATTGATCCCACATTATCTTTTCTCAATTCATCATTTCCACCATCATCATCCTCCCTTCGGGCAAAAACCTCCGACAGGGATCCCAGTATCCCAGCCATCTCATGGCCACTGGGCTTCCGGCCCCCCACATTCCGGGCATCTCGCACCTCAACTAGCATCACGAGGAACCTCCCTTCGGGCAGAAACCTCCGACAGGGGACTTCCGGTCTTTACCCTTCTAACCGGGATCTCGCACCCTAATCCTGGCATCGCGAGTCACACTCCCTTCGGGCGAAACCTCCGACAGGGACTTCCGGCCCCCACATTCCGGGCATCCTGAAACTCCCGTGGAATCTCGGAATTACGCCATTCGGCCACCGACATCAACCTCCGCCACATCCTCTTACTCACATACCACTTCCACATTTTATCATTCTTTTCATCTCATTGTTTCATGGCATATGGTTCACACACATGCGTCACAATTCATGATCATTCATGCATCAATGTCATATAACAAAGCATCATAGTTCACGATCATGCATACATCAATGGCATATAACAATGCATCATAATTCACTATCATACCTGCATCAATGTCATGTAACAATGCATCATAATTCAATAGAACTCATGGTCGATAAAATAATCCACTTTTATTTTATTATTATTTTATTATTATTTTATTATATTATTATTTTAATATTATATTTATTTATTTCCATAAATAAATATTATCTTTAATATTCATGATTTTCCAAAAATCATGAAAATCAAACAATCATTAAACAACTAATTAGAATCACAATTTCACACAATTTCATGGCCAAATTCGCATTTCACATAGTTTCCCAAATTTCCACCAAAAGCACTTAATATTCGGATATTGGCCAGATTGCACAGTTTTCGGATTAATTCAATTAAAATATTCATATGACCTCCGAAAATTCTCAAATTTTACAGGGTGATAGAAAACATATTTTCGTACCTTTTTCATGCAGAACACTAAGCCAAATTCTTTATAGATTAATTTATACAACTCCATGAAGCTTCTGGAACCCCACCGTTTCGTCCAGAACACACATCACCGAAAAACTTAGATTTGACCCATTAAATCTCTTTCGTTTCTTCTGAAATTCGAGTATGTTATGCATCAATGTCTCCTCTACAAGTTTCATGAAGATATCTAAGTTAAATAACCAAAGTATGATCCTCTTTTAAGTCTTTGAAGTCTCGGGTGTCTCGGTTCACTTCAACAGAACCATCCGTCTCAAAGATCTAGACGATTTACTAGGCTACACTCATTTGTTTCTCCTCAAATTTGAGTATGTTGTAGTTTAGGATGTTACCTACAACTTTCATAAAGACAACAAAGTGATATTTCCAACATAAACCAACATGCAACCAAGAAATCATCAAGAGGTCAGTAGGAAATTCGCAGATCTAGAACCTCCGTATAACAACGCATTTGACCCCTCATATCACCTTAGTTTTCCATGAAATTTGAGTATGTCATACCTCAAGATGTTAGCTTCAACTTTCATGAAGACACCGAAGCCAAAATCACACTCCAAACCCACATGAAAGCTCGAATAAGATACTGTCTACCACCAACTGAACGAAAACAGTCACATGACACAAACACATTCCACCCTTACTTCGTTATTTCGCCCAAATCACCCCTCAAGCCGAACATGCAACCATCAAACAACATGCAAGAGAAGTAAAGGACCCCCCACTTGCCTTAAAGAAGAACACACAGCAACACACGGCGGCGTAGGACGGTCGGACAAGGCGGCGACGGCGAGACACGGCGGCGGCAACTCTCGGCTCCACCTCCTCTCTCTCGGCCTCTCCTCCGCTCAAGCTCTCTCGCACACTCTCTCGGCCAAAATGAAGAAAACGGCCACTCTCTCTCTTCCTCTCTTTTTATATCCCCATATTCTCATGATTAGCAATCATGAGATTGCCTACAATCCCACCAATGCATGCCATTCCTTTATGCCACTTGTAATTCTTGTTTTTAAATTTGAATTTGGGTTAATGGGCTTGGGCTAGGCCCAACCGGCCATTCCCCTTGGCTGGTCGACAGCCACCTCTTGGGCCCAATGGGCCGACTAGCTTGGCCCACCAAGCTTGAGGCTAATGGGCTCAAGGCCCATTCCGAAAATTAGCCCTTTTTCTATTTTTTTTTTTTTTTTTTGAAATTCCTTCTATAATATTTTTAAATTCCAATTTCCATCTTGGCCAAAGTCTTGGAATATTTTTAATTATTGAAATTCAAATCATATGGCCAAGCATTCATAAATTAAATTTAAATTTCCACAATCACAAGCACAATTCATCAAATTAAAAGACAAATTGGCTAAAGCATAGGCCATAAAATTCTATCACCTAATTAAAGACATTTGACACACCTTAAGGCTTGGCTTTGAATTTCCGGGATGCCACAATTCTCCCCTCCTTAGAGAATTTCGTCCTCGAAATTCAAGCACTACTCGCGCCTTCTTGAAATAAATAAGGGTACTTTTCCCTCATCTCGATCCTCACTTTCCCATGTGGCTTCCTCCACATCATGATGTCGCCATAACACCTTGACTAATGGGATCTTCTTAGTCCTAAGGATTTGCTCCTTCCGATCCAATATCTGCACAGGCTCTTCAATGTACCTTACTTTCTCATCCATTTTGATGGCTTCATGATCGAGTATGTGACCAGGATCCGGCTGGTACTTCCTCAACATCGATACATGAAACACATCGTGCAGATTTTCTAATCTAGGAGGTAATGCTAAACGATAAGCCCTATCTCCTATTTTCTCAAGAATTTCAAAAGGTCCAACAAACCTCGGCTTAACTTTCCCTTTATCCCGAATCGAGATATTCCTTTCATTGGAGATACCTTAAGGAATACATGGTCTCCTACATTAAACTCCAAAGGTCTTCTACGCTTATCTCGCGTAGCCTTTCGTCTACTCGAGCTGCTCTAAGCCTTTCTCTAATAACATCAACAGCCTCGGTGGTAACTTGTACCGGTTCAGTCCCGTCAATTTCCTCTCACCTACTTCATTCAAACAAACAGAGTTCTACATCTTCTTCCATACAATGCTTCATAAGGTGCCATGCCTATACTCTTCTGAAAGCTATTATTATAAGCAAACTCTACCAAATGCAATCTCTCGTCCCAATTTCCTTTGAAATCAATCACACAGGCTCTCAACATATCCTCCAGTACCTGAATCACTCTCTCTGATTGGCCATCTGTCTGAGGATGAAAAGCTGTACTAAACTGAAGCTTAGACCCTAACGCAGCTTGGAGACTCCTCCAAAAATTTGATGTAAACCTCGGGTCTCGATCTGAAGTAATAGTTACTTTGGAATACCATGTAAGCGTACCACTTGACTTACATACATGTCCGCATACTTATCCATTGGGTAATCCTTGCGAATCGCTAAGAAATGCGCCGACTTAGTCAAACGATCTACTATAACCCAAATTGAATCATGATTCCTTAATGTCCTTGGCAATCCTTGCACAAAATCCATCGTTACATGTTCCCATTTCCATTCAGGAATGTCCAAAGGTCTCAAAAGTCCTGCGGGTTTTCGATGTTCCACTTTTACTTGCTGGCACGTCAAACATTGAGATACGTGTCTAGCCGTATCTGCTTTCATACCACTCCACCAAAATTGCTGACGTAAATTTCTGTACATCTTTGTACTACCTGGGTGGATACTATAGTTACTCTTATGTGCTTCCGACAGAATTTCCTTCCTCAACTCCTCATTGTCGGGAACACAAAGTCGTCCTTGACATTTCACTACCCCGTCATCAGAGATTTGAAATTCTGATCTTTTCCCTAAAGACACAGCATCCTTCATTTTCAAAATCTCTCGGTCGATTGTTGCAAAATTTTAATTTTCTGGATAATCTCTGGCTCAATCCTTAATGCACTAAGCACGCCAGTAAGACAATCCAATTCCAATTTAAATTCAGAATTTGCTACAGATTCTAACAATTCCCATTCCGCCATTCTCAAACTAGCAATCTCTATAGCTGACTTTCGACTAAGAGCATCTTGCTACTCTATTCGCTTTTCCTGGATGATATTTTATCTCACAATCATAATCCTTCAATAATTCCATCCACCTCCTTTGTCTCATGTTCAATTCCTTTTGTGAGAACAAATATTTCAAACTCTTATGGTCCGTATAGATCTCAAACTTTTCCCCATACAAGTAGTGTCTCCATATCTTCAAAGCAAACACTATAGCTGCTAGCTCTAAATCATGCGTCGGATAGTTCAACTCATGGGGTTTCAATTGTCTGGATGCATAGGCTACAACCTTGCCATGCTGCATCAACACACATCCTAGTCCTTTGTGAGATGCATCACTATACACTGTAAAACCATTAGGTCCAGTAGGTATAGTCAGAATTGGAGCTGAAGTCAATTTCCTTTTGAGCTCCTGAAAACTTCTTTCACATTCTCCATTCCACTCAAATTTCACATTCTTTCGAGTCAATTTAGTTAAAGGTCCCGCCGCTGCGAGAATCCTTCAATGAACCTTCTATAATAACCGGCCAATCCTAAGAAACTTCGTATCTCCGTAGGTGTCGTTGGTCTCGGCCAATTCACTACCATTTCAACTTTTGCTTGGATCTACTGCAATTCCTTTTCCTGACACCACATGTCCTAAAAATACTATCCGGTCCAACCAAAATTCACACTTACTAAACTTAGCATACAAC
The DNA here is from genome assembly GCA_014182375.1 of Eucalyptus virginea. NCBI lineage: Eukaryota > Viridiplantae > Streptophyta > Magnoliopsida > Myrtales > Myrtaceae > Eucalyptus > Eucalyptus virginea. The sequence goes on along the minus strand of CM024516.1, from coordinate 14,026,600 downwards.
TTATGCTCTCGCAGGGTCTGCAAAACAATTCTCAAATGCTGCTCATGCTCTTTAGGCCCTTTCGAATACACCGAATATCATCAATAAAGACAATCACAAACGGTCTAAATAAGGCTGAAATATTCTATTCATCAAATCCATAAATGCAGCCGGGGCGTTAGTCAATCCAAATGGCATAACAAGAAACTCATAGTGTCCATAACGAGTTCTAAATGCAGTCTTAGGAATGTCCTCCTTTTTAATCCTTAACTGATGGTATCCTGATCTCAAATCAATCTTAGAAAAGACTGAACTTCCCTGAAGTTGATCAAACAAGTCATCAATTCTAGGCAAAGGATACTTATTCTTAATGGTCACTTGATTCAACTGCCTATAGTCAATACACAAGCGCATTGACCCATCCTTCTTCTTTACAAACAAGACCGGCGCACCCCAAGGTGAAGCACTTGGTCTAATAAATCCTTTATCAAGCAATTCTTGCAGTTGCACTTTCAACTCCTTCAATTCAACTAAGGCCATTCTATATGGAGCTTTTGATATTGGTCCTGTTCTGCATTAATTCAATTTCAAATTCAATTTCCCGCTCCGCGGCAATCCGAGCAATTCCTCGGAAATACATCTTGAAATTCATTAACCACATGAACTTCCTCAAGATTTGACTCCTCTCTAGCACAATCTCTAACTATGGCTAGGTACCCCTGACATCCTTGGTCAAGTAACTTACAAGCTTCTATTGCCGAAATAAGCGCTACAGGAAAATGGGTCTGACCTCCTAAAAATTCACAGCTAGACTGGTCAGGTAAAACAAATTGAATCACCTTTCTATAACAATCCATTCTAGCCCGATACTTACGAAGCCAGTCCATTCCTATAATAACATCAAAATCATACATAGCCATTACAACCAAGTCTATTTCCATATTCTTTCCTCCCATGGATATCTTACAATTTTCACACACCAAATAGACAATACCATATCCTTTAAAGGCGTGGAAACACAAAGAGGCGTCTCAAGAGGCATAACTTCTATCTTTTTCAAACATCTATATCTTTCAGACACAAACGAATGCGTTGCACCCGTGTCAAACAATGCATATGCCTTTTCACCATTAATAAGAATCGTACCTGAGATAACATTCTTGGAAGCTTCCGCTTCCTCCTGGGTGATTGCATACACCCTTCCTTGTGCAGGTGGTCTCTGAGGATTTCCCTGCGGGTTTGACCTAACAGCACTTTGATATCCCTGTCGCACTGAGCCAACACTCACTTGCGACCTCTCTCGCGGGCAATTCCTCCTAAGATGTCCCACTTGTCCACAGCCAAAACATTTCGTTGTCCAGGCCGATAGGGTGCTTTCCTATGTTCAAACCACTCCTTGCTCCTCCAAAATTTCCAAAATTACCCTTCTTCTTCACATTCCAGTCGACCTTGACCGAATAAGGTCTCTTCCCTTTTTCACATCACCAAAGTTCATCGGTTTCTTAAATTCCGACCTTTCCCTCAACAACTCCTGCTCCACTAACTGCGCCTTTCATAAATCTCATTATAATCTCTTATGTTCAAAGGCACCGCTTGCTTCCTAATATCAGGGTCCTCGCCCTTTCAGAATCTCTTAGCCTTCTCCTCCTGATCCTCAATCAATCTAGGAGCATATCTAGACAATTCAGAAAATCTAGCCTCATACTGATCTACAGTCAATCCCTTTTGTTCTAGCTGAACAAACTCAGTAATCTTCCTATCCTTAGCACAGTCAGAGAAATGCTTCCTATTAAAGGCCCTAACAAACTCCTCCCAATTAACATCAAGCACTGGTGGAAAGATGATGTCCTTCGAAGCTCTCCACCAAAACTTCGCATTTCCCTCCAATTGATACTCGCTAAAACTATTTTCTCAAAGATTAGTGCAGTCCAACAGCCGGAAAATTCGTTCCATTCCATCAATCCATTGCTCTGCCTCCTCGGGACTTCCCATTCCATTGAACTTAAGTGGCTTCAGCTTCAAAAACTGCTCCACTAGTCCCTGAGTACGGCGTTCTGCTCCGGGCTGTTGCTGCGCCTGCCTCTCCATCAGATTTCCAATATTGGCTAATGCCTGCAGGATATCTTCCATTCGGGGTTCAGCCCTTGCAGCAGAGGCTTCAGCCCTCGATGGATGAGCACTTCCGGCTCGCACCATAACTCTCCTGCAATTTCCAAGCATTGCCTCGGGAGAATAATCGAGACTTACCGCCTCCACTCAAAGCAAGCATTACTACTATCACATAAGTAACATATACATGTTACCGACAATTCAAGACAGACTACGGGGGATCTACGAGTGAATATCCATCACCCGTTATTCATTTATTTCATTTACATCCTATGGTGTGCATTGTCATCATGTTCCTCAATTCCAAATGAGGCTCCTTATCACTCCACTTATAACCATTTGCTCGATACCAAAAAGGGCGATCAGTAACACCCCGAACCCTTCGCAGGTCGTTAGCAAGTGCCGATGTTACATCTTTTACCATCTCTATCTCTTTTTCCTAAATTAAGCCTTGCCGGATTACATGGCATTTTTTTTTTTTTTTTTTTTTAAAAACGGTCCCATGCGCAACTCATAGCGGAAGCAAATAAATATCACCATCTATCTCCCTACCAATCCCATGATACAAATACACACCAACTAAACACCACGATTTTATAAACAGTGTTGACGCTTGGCTTACATGCATACATATAGCGAGATGGGGTTTTTCCTCGGTCGGTACAAAAGAAACAGAAAAGGTAAGGACTCTGCCATGTCCTTCCTAAAATCTCAAAAAGGAACTCCGACCTCTACCATCATATGAGCACAAAAACCCTCCCATCACGAGCGTCAACTATCTACACCAAAAAGCGGTCTAGCTCCTACTCCTCGCGCGCGATCTCACACCCATCCCGGTGCGTCGGGTGGTGGCGGCGCAAAGATCCCCGCATCACTCCATCCCGTCGTATGTGCACGGACAAAAACTCTTGTATGACCGGGCCCCCACCAGGCCAATGTCATACATAACTAAGCATCGTACTCGGATAAAAGTCAATCCGGTACCGGGACGCTATCTCAATCATCTCCACCTCGACGTCAGACGGAATACCGTAAAACACGCCACGCGAAACAGCAGGCAGCGGCATAGTGCTAATCTGAAATGTTATCCCCAAAAGGGGTGAGTACAACCACTAAGCAGATAGGGAAATCCAATAACAACTCAGTGCACCATGCATACCATCATACAATGCAGGCATTTCTTACCCTTTTGATGTCAAGCGTATTCAGGCATCATCATGGCATACGTATCATTATCATGGCATCTCATATATCATTATCACATCATCATAACCATGCATCACCATGCATATCATATTATATCATCATTAGCCATGCATCACCATGCATATCACATCATCATTAATCATGCATCACCATGCATATCACATCATATCATTATTGGCCATGCATCACCATGCATATCACATCATCATTAATTAATCATACATCACCATGCATATCACATCATATCATCATTGGCCATGCATCACCATGCATATCACATCATCATTAATCATGCATCACCATGCATATCACATCATATCATCATTGGCCATGCATCACCATGCATATCACATCATCATTAATCATGCATCACCATGCATATCTCATCATCATTTTTCACTTTTATTTATCAATTGATCCCACATTATCTTTTCTCAATTCATCATTTCCACCATCATCATCCTCCTTCGGGCAAAAACCTCCGACAGGGGATCCCAGTATCCCAGCCATCTCATGGCCACCGGGCTTCCGGCCCCCACATTCCGGGCATCTCGCACCTCAACTAGCATCACGAGGAACCTCCTTCGGGCGAAAACCTCCGACGGGGACTTCCGGTCTTTACCCTTCTAACCGGGGATCTCGCACCCTAATCCTGGCATCGCGAGTCACACTCCCTTCGGGCAGAAACCTCCGATGTGGGACTTCCGGCCCCCACATTCCGGGCATCCCGAAACTCCCGTGGGAATCTTCGGAATTACGCCATTCGGCCACCGACATCAACCTCCGCCACATCCTCTTACTCACATACCACTTCCACATTTTATCATTCTTTTCATCTCATTGTTTCATGGCATATGGTTCACACACATGCGTCACAATTCATGATCATTCATGCATCAATGTCATATAACAGTGCATCATAGTTCACGATCATGCATACATCAATGGCATATAACAATGCATCATAATTCACTATCATACATGCATCAATGTCATGTAACAATGCATCATAATTCAATAGAACTCATGGTCGATAAAATAATCCACTTTTATTTTATTATTATTTTATTATTATTTTATTATATTATTATTTTAATATTATATTTATTTATTTCCATAAATAAATATTATCTTTAATATTCATGATTTTCCAAAATCATGAAAATCAAACAATCATTAAACAACTAATTAGAATCACAATTTCACACAATTTCATGGCCAAATTCGCATTTCACATAGTTTCCCAAATTTCCACCAAAAGCACTTAATATTCGGATATTGGCCAGATTGCACAGTTTTCGGATTAATTCAATTAAAATATTCATATGACCTCCGAAAATTCTCAAATTTTACAGGGTGATAGAAAACATATTTTCGTACCTTTTTCATGCAGAACACTAAGCCAAATTCTTTATAGATTAATTTATACAACTCCATGAAGCTTCTGGAACCCCACCGTTTCGTCCAGAACACACATCACCGAAAAACTTAGATTTGACCCATTAAATCTCTTTCGTTTCTTCTGAAATTCGAGTATGTTATGCATCAATGTCTCCTCTACAAGTTTCATGAAGATATCTAAGTTAAATAACCAAAGTATGATCCTCTTTTAAGTCTTTGAAGTCTCGGGTGTCTCGGTTCACTTCAACAGAACCATCCGTCTCAAAGATCTAGACGATTTACTAGGCTACACTCATTTGTTTCTCCTCAAATTTGAGTATGTTGTAGTTTAGGATGTTACCTACAACTTTCATAAAGACAACAAAGTGATATTTCCAACATAAACCAACATGCAACCAAGAAATCATCAAGAGGTCAGTAGGAAATTCGCAGATCTAGAACCTCCGTATAACAACGCATTTGACCCCTCATATCACCTTAGTTTTCCATGAAATTTGAGTATGTCATACCTCAAGATGTTAGCTTCAACTTTCATGAAGACACCGAAGCCAAAATCACACTCCAAACCCACATGAAAGCTCGAATAAGATACTGTCTACCACCAACTGAACGAAAACAGTCACATGACACAAACACATTCCACCCTTACTTCGTTATTTCGCCCAAATCACCCTCAAGCCGAACATGCAACCATCAAACAACATGCAAGAGAAGTAAAGGACCCCCACTTGCCTTAAAGAAGAACACACAGCAACACACGGCGGCGTAGGACGGTCGGACAAGGCGGCGACGGCGGACACGGCGGCGGCAACTCTCGGCTCCACCTCCTCTCTCTCGGCCTCTCCTCCGCTCAAGCTCTCTCGCACACTCTCTCGGCCAAAATGAAGAAAACGGCCACTCTCTCTCTTCCTCTCTTTTTATATCCCCATATTCTCATGATTAGCAATCATGAGATTGCCTACAATCCCACCAATGCATGCCATTCCTTTATGCCACTTGTAATTCTTGTTTTTAAATTTGAATTTGGGTTAATGGGCTTGGGCTAGGCCCAACCGGCCATTCCCCTTGGCTGGTCGACAGCCACCTCTTGGGCCCAATGGGCCGACTAGCTTGGCCCACCAAGCTTGAGGCTAATGGGCTCAAGGCCCATTCCAAAATTAGCCCTTTTTCTATTTTTTTTTTTGAAATTCCTTCTATAATATTTTTAAATTCCAATTTCCATCTTGGCCAAAGTCTTGGAATATTTTTAATTATTGAAATTCAAATCATATGGCCAAGCATTCATAAATTAAATTTAAATTTCCACAATCACAAGCACAATTCATCAAATTAAAAGACAAATTGGCTAAAGCATAGGCCATAAAATTCTATCACCTAATTAAAGACATTTGACACACCTTAAGGCTTGGCTTTGAATTTCCGGGATGCCACAATTCTCCCCTCCTTAGAGAATTTCGTCCTCGAAATTCAAGCACTACTCGCGCCTTCTTGAAATAAATAAGGGTACTTTTCCCTCATCTGATCCTCACTTTCCCATGTGGCTTCCTCCACATCATGATGTCGCCATAACACCTTGACTAATGGGATCTTCTTAGTCCTAAGGATTTGCTCCTTCCGATCCAATATCTGCACAGCTCTTCAATGTACCTTACTTTCTCATCCATTTTGATGGCTTCATGATCGAGTATGTGACCGGATCCGCCGGTACTTCCTCAACATCGATACATGAAACACATCGTGCAGATTTTCTAATCTAGGAGGTAATGCTAAACGATAAGCCCTATCTCCTATTTTCTCAAGAATTTCAAAAGGTCCAACAAACCTGGGGCTTAACTTTCCCTTTATCCCGAATCGAGATATTCCTTTCATTGGAGATACCTTAAGGAATACATGGTCTCCTACATTAAACTCCAAAGGTCTTCTACGCTTATCTGCGTAGCCTTTCTGTCTACTCTGAGCTGCTCTAAGCCTTTCTCTAATAACATCAACAGCCTCAGTGGTAACTTGTACCAGTTCAGGTCCTGTCAATTTCCTCTCACCTACTTCATTCAAACAAACAGGAGTTCTACATCTTCTTCCATACAATGCTTCATAAGGTGCCATGCCTATACTCTTCTGAAAGCTATTATTATAAGCAAACTCTACCAAATGCAATCTCTCGTCCCAATTTCCTTTGAAATCAATCACACAGGCTCTCAACATATCCTCCAGTACTGAATCACTCTCTCTGATTGGCCATCTGTCTGAGGATGAAAAGCTGTACTAAACTGAAGCTTAGACCCTAACGCAGCTTGGAGACTCCTCCAAAAATTTGATGTAAACCTCGGGTCTCGATCTGAAGTAATAGTTACTGGAATACCATGTAAGCGTACCACTTGACTTACATACATGTCCGCATACTTATCCATTGGGTAATCCTTGCGAATCGCTAAGAAATGCGCCGACTTAGTCAAACGATCTACTATAACCCAAATTGAATCATGATTCCTTAATGTCCTTGGCAATCCTTGCACAAAATCCATCGTTACATGTTCCCATTTCCATTCGAATGTCCAAAGGTCTCAAAAGTCCTGCGGGTTTTCGATGTTCCACTTTTACTTGCTGGCACGTCAAACATTGAGATACGTGTCTAGCCGTATCTCGCTTTCATACCACTCCACCAAAATTGCCGACGTAAATTTCTGTACATCTTTGTACTACCTGGGTGGATACTATAGTTACTCTTATGTGCTTCCGACAGAATTTCCTTCCTCAACTCCTCATTGTCGGGAACACAAAGTCGTCCTTGACATTTCACTACCCCGTCATCAGAGATTTGAAATTCTGATCTTTTCCCTAAAGACACAAAGATCCTTCATTTTCAAAATCTCTCGGGTCGATTGTTGCAAAATTTTAATTTTCTGGATAATCTCTGGCTCAATCCTTAATGCACTAAGCACGCCAAGAAGACAATCCAATTCCAATTTAAATTCAGAATTTGCTACGATTCTAACAATTCCCATTCCGCCATTCTCAAACTAGCAATCTCTATAGCTGACTTTCGACTAAGAGCATCTCGCTACTCTATTCGCTTTTCCCGGATGATATTTTATCTCACAATCATAATCCTTCAATAATTCCATCCACCTCCTTTGTCTCATGTTCAATTCCTTTTGTGAGAACAAATATTTCAAACTCTTATGGTCCGTATAGATCTCAAACTTTTCCCCATACAAGTAGTGTCTCCATATCTTCAAAGCAAACACTATAGCTGCTAGCTCTAAATCATGCGTCGGATAGTTCAACTCATGGGGTTTCAATTGTCTGGATGCATAGGCTACAACCTTGCCATGCTGCATCAACACACATCCTAGTCCTTTGTGAGATGCATCACTATACACTGTAAAACCATTAGGTCCAAAAGAGGGTATAGTCGAATTGGAGCTGAAGTCAATTTCCTTTTGAGCTCCCGAAAACTTCTTTCACATTCTCCATTCCACTCAAATTTCACATTCTTTCGAGTCAATTTAGTTAAAGGTCCTGCCAGTTGTGAGAATCCTTCAATGAACCTTCTATAATAACCGGCCAATCCTAAGAAACTTCGTATCTCCGTAGGTGTCGTTGGTCTCGGCCAATTCACTACCATTTCAACTTTTGCTTTGGATCTACCGCAATTCCTTTTCCTGACACCACATGTCCTAAAAATACTATCCGGTCCAACCAAAATTCACACTTACTAAACTTAGCATACAACTTATGCTCTCGTAGGGTCTGCAAAACAATTCTCAAATGCTGCTCATGCTCTTTAGGCCCTTTCGAATACACCAGAATATCATCAATAAAGACAATCACAAACCGGTCTAAATAAGGCTGAAATATTCTATTCATCAAATCCATAAATGCAGCCGGGCGTTAGTCAATCCAAATGGCATAACAAGAAACTCATAGTGTCCATAACGAGTTCTAAATGCAGTCTTAGGAATGTCCTCCTTTTTAATCCTTAACGATGGTATCCGATCTCAAATCAATCTTAGAAAAGACCGAACTTCCCTGAAGTTGATCAAACAAGTCATCAATTCTAGGCAAAGGATACTTATTCTTAATGGTCACTTGATTCAATCGCCTATAGTCAATACACAAGCGCATTGACCCATCCTTCTTCTTTACAAACAAGACCGGCGCACCCCAAGGTGAAGCACTTGGTCTAATAAATCCTTTATCAAGCAATTCTTGCAGTTGCACTTTCAACTCCTTCAATTCAACTAAGGCCATTCTATATGGAGCTTTTGATATTGGTCCCGTTCCAGGCATTAATTCAATTTCAAATTCAATTTCCCGCTCTGGCGGCAATCCAGGCAATTCCTCAGGAAATACATCTTGAAATTCATTAACCACATGAACTTCCTCAAGATTTGACTCCTCTCTAGCACAATCTCTAACTATGGCTAGGTACCCCTGACATCCTTGGTCAAGTAACTTACAAGCTTCTATTGCCGAAATAAGCGCTACAGGAAAATGGGTCTGACCTCCTAAAAATTCACAGCTAGACTCGGTCGGGTAAAACAAATTGAATCACCTTTCTATAACAATCCATTCTAGCCCGATACTTACGAAGCCAGTCCATTCCTATAATAACATCAAAATCATACATAGCCATTACAACCAAGTCTATTTCCATATTCTTTCCTCCCATGGATATCTTACAATTTTCACACACCAGCGTAGACAATACCATATCCTTTAAAGGCGTGGAAACACAAAGAGGCGTCTCAAGAGGCATAACTTCTATCTTTTCAAACATCTATATCTTTCGGACACAAACGAATGCGTTGCACCCGTGTCAAACAATGCATATGCCTTTTCACCATTAATAAGAATCGTACCTGAGATAACATTCTTGGAAGCTTCCGCTTCCTCCTGGGTGATTGCATACACCCTTCCTTGTGCAGGTGGTCTCTGAGGATTTCGCTGCGGGTTTGACCTAACAAAGACTTTGATATCCCTGTCGCACTGAGCCAACACTCACTTGCGACCTCTCTCGCGGGCAATTCCTCCTAAGATGTCCCACTTGTCCACAGCCAAAACATTTCTGTTGTCCAGGCTGATAGGGTGCTTTCCCTATGTTCAAACCACTCCTTGCTCCTCCAAAATTTCCAAAATTACCCTTCTTCTTCACATTCCAGGTCTGACCTTGACCAGAATAAGGTCTCTTCCCTTTTTTCACATCACCAAAGTTCATCGGTTTCTTAAATTCCGACCTTTCCCTCAACAACTCCTGCTCCACTAATCGCGCCCTTTCATAAATCTCATTATAATCTCTTATGTTCAAAGGCACCGCTTGCTTCCTAATATCACCTCGCCCTTTCGGAATCTCTTAGCCTTCTCCTCCCGATCCTCAATCAATCTAGGAGCATATCTAGACAATTCAGAAAATCTAGCCTCATACCGATCTACAAGGTCAATCCCTTTTGTTCTAGCCGAACAAACTCGCAATCTTCCTATCCTTAGCACAAATGAGAAATGCTTCCTATTAAAGGCCCTAACAAACTCCTCCCACTTAACATCGACCGGTGGAAAGATGATGTCCTTCGAAGCTCTCCACCAAAACTTCGCATTTCCCTCCAATTGATACTCGCTAAAACTATTTTCTCAAAGATTAGTGCAGTCCAACAGCCGGAAAATTCGTTCCATTCCATCAATCCATTGCTCGCCTCCTCGGGACTTCCCATTCCATTGAACTTAAGTGGCTTCAGCTTCAAAACTGCTCCACTAGTCCCCGAGTACGGCGTTCGCTCCGGCTGTTGCTGCGCCCGCCTCCATCGATTTCCAATATTGGCTAATGCCTCAGGATATCTTCCATTCGGGGTTCAGCCCTTGCAGCGGAGGCTTCAGCCCTCGATGGATGAGCACTTCCGCTCGCACCATAACTCTCCTGCAATTTCCAAGCATTGCCTCAGGAATAATCTGAGACTTACTGCCTCCACTCAAAGCAGTTACTACTATCACATAAGTAACATATACATGTTACTGACAATTCAAGACAGACTACAGGGGATCTACGAGTGAATATCCATCACCCGTTATTCATTTATTTCATTTACATCCTATGGTGTGCATTGTCATCATGTTCCTCAATTCCAAATGAGGCTCCTTATCACTCCACTTATAACCATTTGCTCGATACCAAAAAGGGCGACCAGTAACACCCCGAACCCTTCGCAGTCGTTAGCGGTGCCGATGTTACATCTTTTACCATCTCTATCTCTTTTTCCTAAATTAAGCCTTGCCAGATTACAGGCATTTTTTTTTTTTTTTTTTTTTAAAAACGGTCCCATGCGCAACTCATAGCGGAAGCAAATAAATATCACCATCTATCTCCCTACCAATCCCATGATACAAATACACACCAACTAAACACCACGATTTTATAAACAGTGTTGACGCTTGGCTTACATGCATACATATAGCGAGATGGGGTTTTTCCTCGGTCGGTACAAAAAGAAATGAAAAGGTAAGGACTCGCCATGTCCTTCCTAAAATCTCAAAAAGGAACTCCGACCTCTACCATCATATGAGCACAAAACCCTCCCATCACGAGCGTCAACTATCTACACCAAAAAGCGGTCTAGCTCCTACTCCTCGCGCGCGATCTCACACCCATCCCGGTGCGTCGGTGGTGGCGGCGGCAGCATCCCCGCATCACTCCATCCCGTCGTATGTGCACGGACAAAAACTCTTGTATGACCGGGCCCCCTGACCAGGCCAATGTCATACATAACTAAGCATCGTACTCGGATAAAAGTCAATCCGGGTACCGGGCGACAGCTATCTCAATCATCTCCACCTCGACGTCGACGGAATACCGTAAAACACGCCACGCGAAACAAGAGGCGGCATAGTGCTAATCTGAAATGTTATCCCCAAAAGGGGTGAGTACAACCACTAAGCAGATAGGAAATCCAATAACAACTCAAAGGTGCACCATGCATACCATCATACAATGCATGCATTTCTTACCCTTTTGATGTCAAGCGTATTCGGGCATCATCATGGCATACGTATCATTATCATGGCATCTCATATATCATTATCACATCATCATAACCATGCATCACCATGCATATCATATTATATCATCATTAGCCATGCATCACCATGCATATCACATCATCATTAATCATGCATCACCATGCATATCACATCATATCATTATTGGCCATGCATCACCATGCATATCACATCATCATTAATCATACATCACCATGCATATCACATCATATCATCATTGGCCATGCATCACCATGCATATCACATCATCATTAATCATGCATCACCATGCATATCACATCATATCATCATTGGCCATGCATCACCATGCATATCACATCATCATTAATCATGCATCACCATGCATATCTCATCATCATTTTTCACTTTTATTTATCAATTGATCCCACATTATCTTTTCTCAATTCATCATTTCCACCATCATCATCCTCCCTTCGGGCAAAAACCTCCGACAGGGATCCCATATCCCAGCCATCTCATGGCCACCGGGCTTCCGGCCCCCACATTCCGGGCATCTCGCACCTCAACTAGCATCACGAGGAACCTCCTTCGGGCGTAAACCTCCGACGGGGACTTCCGGTCTTTACCCTTCTAACCGGGGATCTCGCACCCTAATCCTGGCATCGCGAGTCACACTCCCTTCGGGCAGAAACCTCCGACAGGGACTTCCGGCCCCCCACATTCCGGGCATCCTGAAACTCCCAGGGAATCTCTGGAATTACGCCATTCGGCCACCAGACATCAACCTCCGCCACATCCTCTTACTCACATACCACTTCCACATTTTATCATTCTTTTCATCTCATTGTTTCATGGCATATGGTTCACACACATGCGTCACAATTCATGATCATTCATGCATCAATGTCATATAACAAAGCATCATAGTTCACGATCATGCATACATCAATGGCATATAACAATGCATCATAATTCACTATCATACCTGCATCAATGTCATGTAACAATGCATCATAATTCAATAGAACTCATGGTCGATAAAATAATCCACTTTTATTTTATTATTATTTTATTATTATTTTATTATATTATTATTTTAATATTATATTTATTTATTTCCATAAATAAATATTATCTTTAATATTCATGATTTTCCAAAAATCATGAAAATCAAACAATCATTAAACAACTAATTAGAATCACAATTTCACACAATTTCATGGCCAAATTCGCATTTCACATAGTTTCCCAAATTTCCACCAAAAGCACTTAATATTCGGATATTGGCCAGATTGCACAGTTTTCGGATTAATTCAATTAAAATATTCATATGACCTCCGAAAATTCTCAAATTTTACAGGGTGATAGCAAACATATTTTCGTACCTTTTTCATGCAGAAAACTAAGCCAAATTCTTTATAGATTAATTTATACAACTCCATGAAGCTTCTGGAACCCCCACCGTTTCGTCCAGAACACACATCACCGAAAAACTTAGATTTGACCCATTAAATCTCTTTCGTTTCTTCTGAAATTCGAGTATGTTATGCATCAATGTCTCCTCTACAAGTTTCATGAAGAGATCTAAGTTAAATAACCAAAGTATGATCCTCTTTTAAGTCTTTGAAGTCTCGGGTGTCTCGGTTCACTTCAACAGAACCATCCGTCTCAAAGATCTAGACGATTTACTAGGCTACACTCATTTGTTTCTCCTCAAATTTGAGTATGTTGTAGTTTAGGATGTTACCTACAACTTTCATAAAGACAACAAAGTGAGATTTCCAACATAAACCAACATGCAACCAAGAAATCATCAAGAGGTCAGTAGGAAATTCGCAGATCTAGAACCTCCGTATAACAACGCATTTGACCCCTCATATCACCTTAGTTTTCCATGAAATTTGAGTATGTCATACCTCAAGATGTTAGCTTCAACTTTCATGAAGACACCGAAGCCAAAATCACACTCCAAACCCACATGAAAGCTCGAATAAGATACTGTCTACCACCAACTGAACGAAAACAGTCACATGACACAAACACATTCCACCCTTACTTCGTTATTTCGCCCAAATCACCCCTCAAGCCGAACATGCAACCATCAAACAACATGCAAGAGAAGTAAAGGACCCCCCACTTGCCTTAAAGAAGAACACACAGCAACACACGGCGGCGTAGGACGGTCGGACAAGGCGGCGACGGCGAGACACGGCGGCGGCAACTCTCGGCTCCACCTCCTCTCTCTCGGCCTCTCCTCCGCTCAAGCTCTCTCGCACACTCTCTCGGCCAAAATGAAGAAAACGGCCACTCTCTCTCTTCCCTCTCTTTTTATATCCCCATATTCTCATGATTAGCAATCATGAGATTGCCTACAATCCCACCAATGCATGCCATTCCTTTATGCCACTTGTAATTCTTGTTTTTAAATTTGAATTTGGGTTAATGGGCTTGGGCTAGGCCCAACCGGCCATTCCCCTTGGCTGGTCGACAGCCACCTCTTGGGCCCAATGGGCCGACTAGCTTGGCCCACCAAGCTTGAGGCTAATGGGCTCAAGGCCCATTCCGAAAATTAGCCCTTTTTCTATTTTTTTTTTTTTTTTTGAAATTCCTTCTATAATATTTTTAAATTCCAATTTCCATCTTGGCCAAAGTCTTGGAATATTTTTAATTATTGAAATTCAAATCATATGGCCAAGCATTCATAAATTAAATTTAAATTTCCACAATCACAAGCACAATTCATCAAATTAAAAGACAAATTGGCTAAAGCATAGGCCATAAAATTCTATCACCTAATTAAAGACATTTGACACACCTTAAGGCTTGGCTTTGAATTTCCGGGATGCCACATGTTCGTCGCGACAGGATGATGATGGGGATGCTGCCGCTGCCACTGGCCGATGCACTGGGCTGGGTGTGATTAGAGCGTGTGACTGATAGAGGATGACACTTTTTGGATAGCCGACACTGGATGATGGATTGATGTACATGTCTGATGTGGGGGTCGGGTACTTTTGGGTTATAGCCGAGCTTAGTTAAAACCTTGGCCTTTTGTTGTACCGACTCGTGATGTCCATCATAGTTATGTAAATAAAAGTGGTTCGGCTCTAACTTATATATGATGTGTAGTTGGTATGCATTGCATTATTTTGTTGGAGTAAGGGATAGGGAGATTGGAATATGCTTCTGTTATATTAACTGCACTGGGACCGATTTAAAATATATATATATATATATATACACGAGCCCCCAGGATTTATAGACCCACTATAATTCAATGGTATCAGAGTGACATGTTATTTGGACAAAGGAAAGGTAAGTAATCTGTGGCGAACCTAGCGGATTGGGGGCCGTGTTGGGGGTTCCACATCGTGTTGGTATCAGAGCAATGGTTATATGTGGAGTGATAAGGAGCCTCATTTGAAAATTGAGGAATATGATGACAATGCACACCATAGGATACTAACTGGAATGGTTGACTAACTTTAAACAACGGGTGATGGGTGTTCACTCGTAGATCCCTAGTAGTTTATTATGAGTTGCTTTTAGGTGCTAGTAACATGTTTATGTTACTTATATATAGTTGTAGTTACTTTTAAATGGAGACATTGAGTCACAGATTATTCTTGAGGCAAATGCTTGGAAACTGCAGGAAAATCATGGTACCAGCTGAAAGTGCTCATCCATCGAGGGCTGAAGCCTCTGCTGCAAGGGCTGAAGCTCGAATGGAAGACATCCTGCAAGCATTGGCCAATATAGGAAATCTAATGGAAAGACAAGCGCAGCAACAACCTAGAGTAGAACGTCGCCCTCAAGGACTATAGAACAATTTCTGAAGCTGAAGCCACCCAAGTTTAGTGGAACAGGAAGTCCTAAGGAGGCGGAACAATGGATTGATGGAATGGAGCCAATTTTCCGGTTGTTGGTCTGCAATGATGCTGAGAAAATAACTTTGGCAGAGTACCAGCTGGAGGGAAATGCAAAGTTTTGGTGGAGAGCTTCAAGAGATACGATCTTTCCACCAGGTACTGCTATAAACTGGGATGAGTTTGTTAGAGCTTTCAATAGAAAGCATTTCTCTGATTGTGTCAAGGATAAGAAGATCACTAAATTTGTTCAGTTGGAACAAAGGGAGCTGAAAGTAGATCAGTATGATGCAAAGTTTTCTAAATTGTCTAGGTATGCTCCCAGATTGGTTGAGGATCGAGAGGAAAAAGCTAAGAGATTTCTGAAAGGCTTGAGGACTGATATTAGGAAACAACTGGTGCCTCTGAATATGAGGGATTATAATGAGATTTATGAGAGGGCATAGTTAGTGGAGCAAGAGCTAGTGAGAGAGCGATCAGAGTCTAAGAGACAGTTGACCTTTAGTGATATCAGACGGGGTAAAAGACCCTATCCTAGTCAAGGTCAGACCTTGGATTCTAAGAAAAAGAGTAATTTTGGAAACTTTGGAAAAGCCAGGGATGGCCTGAATATAGGGAAATCACCCTATCAGTATGATGCTTGTCGAAGATGTGATGGGCAACATGGCCCAGGACCTTGCAATGGACGGCTGAAATGCTATGGCTGTGGACAAATAGGTCACCTCAAGAGAGACTGTCCACAAGAGAGGTCGCAGCTGAGTGTCGGCTCGGCGCGACAGGCACAACAAAGTACTGTTAGACCAAATTTATCAAGGAATCCACAGAGGCCACCAGCACAAGAAAGGGTGTATGCGGTCACCCAAGAGGAAGCGGAAGCTTCCAAAAATGTTATATCAGGTATGATTTTTATAAATGGCAAGAAGGCATATGCATTGTTTGACACGGGTGCTATGCATTCATTTATATCTAAAAGATATAGGCAATTGAGTAAAATAGAAACTACACCCCTTGAGACGCCTCTTTGTGCTTCCACACCTTTAAAGAATATGGTATTATCTACAATGATGTGTGCAGAATGTAAGATAACTATAGGAGGACGAGATATGGAAATAGATCTAGTTGTAATGGCTATGTATGACTTTGATGTTATCATAGGAATGGACTGGCTCCATAAGTATCGGGCTAAGGTGGATTGCTATGGGAAAGTGATCCAATTCATGTTACCTGACCAGTCTAGTTTTGAATCTTTTGGAGGTCAGACAAACCCCTCTATAGCCATCATCTCAATGGTAGAAGCTCGTGAACTACTTGACGAAGGTTGTCAAGGATACTTAGCGGTAGTAAGAGATCTTACTAAGAAAGAGGCTAAAATCGATGAGATACGAATAGTCAGGGAATTTCAGGATGTGTTTCCTGAGGAGTTGCCTTGATTACCACCGAAACAAGAGGTTGAATTTGAAATTAAACTAATGCCTGGAACAGAACCAATATCGAAAGCCCCGCATAGAATGGCCTTGGTGGAGCTGAAGGAGTTGAAGGTGCAACTACAAGAGTTGCTTGATAAGGGATTTATTAGGCCAAGTGCTTCACCTTGGGGCGCACCAGTTCTATTTGTAAAAAGAAGGACGGGTCGATGCGTTTATGTATTGACTATAGACAGCTGAACCAAGTGACTGTAAAGAATAAGTATCCCTTGCCTAGAATTGATGACTTATTTGATCAACTCAAGGAAGTTCAGTCTTTTCTAAAATTGACTTGAGGTCAGGATACCATCAGTTAAGGGTAAAGAAAAAAGACATTCCTAAGACTACATTTAGGACTCGTTATGGACATTATGAGTTCCTAGTTATGCCTTTTGGATTAACGAATGCACCTACCACATTCATGGATTTAATGAATAGGATATTTAAGCCTTATCTGGATCAGTATGTAATTGTCTTCATTGATGATATCCTGATATATTCTAAAGGACCTGAAGAGCATGAACGACACCTGACGATAGCATTACAAATGCTAAGAGATCATAAGTTATACACCAAATTCAGTAAGTGTGAATTCTGGCTAGATCGGATAATATTTTTAGGGCACGTGGTGTCAGGAAATGGAATTGCAGTAGACCCTGCAAAAGTTGAGATGGTAGTGAATTGGCCGAGACCGACAACGCCGACTGAGATATGGAGTTTCTTAGGGTTGGCTGGCTATTATAAGAGGTTTATCGAAGGATTTTCACACCTGGCAGGCCCTTTAACGAAATTGACTTGAAAAAATGTAAGGTTTGAATGGAGTGGAGAATGTGAAAGAAGTTTTCAGGAACTCAAAAGGAAGTTGACTACAGCGCCAATTCTAACTATACCATATGGGTCTGATGGATTCATAGAGTATAGTGATGCATCTCATAAAGGACTGGGATGTGTTTTGATACAGCATGGCAAGGTCATAGCCTATGCATCGAGGCAGTTGAAATTTCATGAATTAAATTTCCTAACCCATGATTTAGAATTCGCAGCTATACTATTTGCTTTGAAAATATAGAGACATTATCAGTATGGAGAGAAGTTTGAAATCTATACAGATCATAAGAGTTTGAAGTATTTGTTTTCGCAAAAGAGTTGAACATGAGATAGAGAAGGTGGATGGAATTACTAAAAGATTATGACTGTGAAATACGATACCATCCAGGAAAGGCAAATAAGGTGGCAGATGCCCTTAGTCGAAAGTCGGCTATGGGCATGGCTAGTCTAAGAATAACAGAGTGGAATCTGTTAAAGTCAATTGTGGATTCGGACTTCAAGTTGGAAATAGACCATCTTACTGGTATGCTCACTACATTAAGGATTGAGCCTGAAATTATTCAGAAAGTTAAGATTCTATAGAAATCGACCGTAGATTATGGAAATACGAGAAACTGTATCTTTAGGGAAAAGGCCAGAGTTTGAAGTCTCTGAGGATAGAGTAGTAAGATGCTAAGGACGACTCTGTGTTCCTGACAATGAAGAAGTGAGAAGGAAAGTTATGTTGGAAGCACATAGGAGTGATTATAGTATTCATTCGGGGAGTACAAAAATGTATAGAAATTTACGCCAGCAATTTTGGTGGAATGGCATGAAGAAGGATATAGCCAAGCGTGTTTCTTAGTGTTTAACATGCCAGCAAGTAAGAGCAGAACACCGCAAACCCGCAGGACTATTGAGACCATTGGACGTGCCAGAATGGAAATGGGAGCATGTGACGATGGACTTTGTGCAAGGACTGCCAAGGACATCAAGTGGTCACGAAGTCTGTTCATTTCCTAGCGGTCCACGTAGACTACTCAATGAATAAGCTTGCTGAGATATATGTAAGCCAAGTGATACGCTTACATGGTATTCCTGAAACGATCACATCTGATCGACACTCTAGGTTTACTTCAAATTTTTGGCGTAGTCTCCAAAATGCTTTAGGGACGAAGCTTCAATTTAGTACTGCTTTTCATCCTCAAACAGATGGACAAACGGAAAGAGTGATCCAAACTTTGGAAGATATGCTGAGGGCTTGTATTATTGATTTTAAGGGAAGTTGGGATGACAAATTGCACTTGATAGAGTTTGCCTATAATAATAGTTTTCAGAAAAGTATAGGCATGGCTCCGTATGAAGCATTATATGGAAGAAGGTGCAGGACCCCTATTTATTGGAATGAAGTAGGTGAAAGGAAATTGACAGGACCTGAATTGGTACAAATTACTACTGAGGCTATTGAAATTATCAAGAAAAGACTTACAATAGCCCAGAGTAGGTAGAAAGACTATGCAGATAAGAGTAGAAGACCTTTAGAATTTAATGTGGGAGATCATGTGTTCCTTAAAGTATCCCCTATGAAAGGAATATCTTGATTCGGAATGAAGGGTAAGTTGAGCCCTAGATTTGTTGGACTTTTTGAGATACTGGAAAGAATAGGAGACGTAGCTTATCGTTTGGCGCTGCCTCCAAAATTGGGGAATATATATGACGTATTCCATGTATCGATGTTGAGAATGTATCAACCGGATCCTAGTCACATATTCAATCATGAAGCCATCAAAGTGGATGAGAAAGTGAGGTACATTGAGGAGCCCATGCAAGTACTGGATCGAAAGGAGCAAACTCTCAGGACCAAGAAAATTCCATTGGTTAAGATATCATGGTGACATCATGATGTGGAGGAAGCCACATGGGAGAGTGAAAATGAGATGAGGGAAAGGCACCCTCACTTGTTTAAAGAGACAAAGGCAATGTCTAATTTCAAGGACAAAATTCTCTAAGGAGGGGAGAATTGTGGCATCCTAAAATTTCATAGTGAACCCTAGATACGCCATGACCTATGAAAAGGTGATGGAAGCACCATCGGACTATATTATAGCCATTAGACCAACGGATTACGATTAATCAAGGCCGAGCATTAAATGGACTATTGTTGTATTGGGAATACATCCTATGTCCATGTGTTATTAAGGATTGTATTAAAGGATAAATTGATAAGGAAATTTTGTTCTTGGCCATGAACTTTATAAGTTGGATTTTTATTGATCTATGTTACAAAGTTTTATGGCCATATGAATTTGTAATTAGGTATTTATATAAGTAAGGATCAAGGTGGATTATTAGGAGCAATTGTGGGCTGAGTATTCAAGGACCAAATCAGCCCAAGACAGCCCAGAATTTTCCCCACCATTCGGCCGACTGCTAAGCCCAGCCCATGAAGCCCATAAGGCTGTCGACCGAAGGAGGGAGAGCCAGGTGGAGAAGCTCACGCCACCCTCTCCATTTGTCCCATGGGAGAAGCCAAGTGTCCTTCCTATAAAGCCAAGTGTCAAATGCCATGCAAAACCTCATGATTACTAGCTAATCATGAGGGTGAAAGGAAGAAAGAGAGAGAGAGAGAGGGGCGAAATGGACAAGGCAGAAACCGAGAGAGAGGGAAAGAGTGTTCACGCAAGAGAAAGAGAGGGAGAGTACGGGCGGGCGAGCGAGAGAGAAAGTTGGGGAGTGCGGGCCGTGAAGGGGAAGAAGAAGGCTGTCTTCCGCCGAGTGCCAGCTGCCGCCGTCGACACTGCCTAGCATCGCCATCAATCAAGCCTGCCGAAGCCCCAAGTCGCCGTTTGCTTACTCGTTTTCATGAACTTGAGGCAAGTAAAGTCCGTTAGCGTACATTTTGCTTGCTGTGGTTATGTATGAAGTATAATGAGTGTTGGAGATGCTTGAGTTGTGATGTTGGATGCTGAAATTCGAGTGAATAGTGGTGGTCTTCCTATAACAAGCAAGCTGTTGCATGTAAGGACAGTTCGACTCTTTGTGATTCCATGAGTTTTATAAAATTATCCATTCGAAATTTGATTTTGTGTTCTTGATAAAAGTTGTAGATGACATGTTGAGGAGTAACATACTGAAATTTGAGAAGAAATGGACAAGTATTGGTTGGTGAAACGATTTTTCTCTGAAATGGTTAGATCTAAAAATCGTTACCGAGGGTTAGGGACAGTTATGGTGATTATAGCTTTTGATCTATCACGAATCTCACTTCTAGTTCTGTACAAAAATTTTACCTCTAGGTTTTTTCTATAACATATAAAAATTTCAGAATTTTCTGAGTTGATTTATGGTTTATACCGAATTTATGAACAAAACTGTGCAATGGTGATGTTCTGAAATTTTAAGGCTGTGATGCATGGACCGTAGGGACTCGTACAAAGCTCTTTTGACATGGTGTTCTTCATGAAAACTTCTTCTCTAGATCTCATTTATAACATGTTAAATTTTCAGAATTTATTAAGATCGTTTACTAACATTTCCAGAATTTTAATTAAAGGAGTGCATTCTGTTTTATTCGAAAATTGTTTTATTTCAAGAACAAATGAATTGCTCTATGAGACATGATATCTTGGGTGGTTATGTGTACTGCATATGTGGTGACATTTAGCATGTCATGTAACATCAAAAAGCTGGTTTAGACCTTTGACATTACTGCATCAAATGCTATGTTGAAAGTGAGACATATATGTGAATATACATTGTGATGTTGATGATACCATCGGACCCTTGAGTCAACGATGCCCTGGGAGTGTTGGGATGCCCGGAGGTGTGTGCCGGATGGCCTCGTGATGCCAGTTGGGGTACGAGATGCCCCGAGGTGTGTGTTGGAGGTTCCTCGCGATGCCAAGTTGGGTGCGAGTGATATATGAGGGATGCAAACACTGGTCCTTGGAAGAAAAATGAGATCCTTTTCTAGAATTAAAATTGGGAATTGAATCATGCACATGTGTATGTGCATATGGCATGGGATATAATTACATATGAAATTGAGTTGATACTATATGGCATTGAGAATGCGATCATGAAGGCATTGAATGGATCTCATGGGGATATATATATATATATATATATATATATATATATGTATATGATTGTATGGATGATATGAATCATGTGCATGTATGTGCATATGGCATGGAACATAAATTGCCTTAATGAATGAATCTTGTGGATATACAAGCATGATTATATGGATGATATGTGCATTTCACACAAAATTGTGGTTGTCTTGCCTGTTGCATGATGTAGTTTGATGGATCTTTACTGCTGAGTGGTTGTACTCACCCCTTTCGGGGACTAACATTTCAGATTTAGAGATGCCTCTATCACCTGTCACATGTGGTACATTTTATGGCTTACCATCCGATGTTGAGGTTGAGTGCTCGGAGCACCCCTATGTTGGTGTTCGTGGTCTGGTGTTTATCTGTGTTCGTGTTTTGGTTATGTATGATGGGGATGCTGCCGCTGCCACCAGCCAATGCACCAGGCTGGGTGTGATTAGAGCATGTGACTGATAGAGGATGACACTTTTTGGATAGCCGACACTGGATGATGGATTGATGTACATGTCTGATGTGGGGGTCGGGTACTTTTGGGTTATAGCCGAGCTTAGTTAAAGCCTTGGCCTTTTGTTGTACCAACTCGTGATGTCCATCATAGTTATGTAAATAAAAGTGGTTCGACTCTAACTTATATATGATGTGTAGTTGGTGTCATTTCATTATTTTGTTGGAGTAAGGGATAGGGAGATTGGAATATGCTTCTGTTATATGAACTTCGCTGGGACCGATTTAAAAAAATAAAAATAAAAAAATATATAGAAACCCCCAAGATTTATGGACCCACTATAATTCAATGGTATTAGAGTTACATGTTATTAGGACAAAGGAAAGGTAAGTAATCTGTGGCGACCCTAGCGAATCGGGGGCCGTGTCGGGGGTGCCATATTGTTGGACTTATGAAGCTCTAAAATTTGCAAAAAAAAACCAAGCCAGCCACCCCATTGGCCATCACAAGCCGCCGGACCCCCGCCCCCGCCACGTCACCGTCGCGCCGCCGTGCCTAGCCGTCGGAGCCGCCTGGCCACCCATTCTGCCATCCGAAGCCACCGCCTGCCCGCTTGGTTGTTTTTAGCCCAATCGGCCTCCGTTCCAGCCTTTCGGCCCAACAACCAGAGCCAAAGCCCTCAGCCAACCGTGGGCCTTCGAGGCCAATTTCGGACCTCTTCCAGGCCTCGTAGGGTGTTGCCGCTTCGGAGTTTGTCGCTTATCTCCGTGTTGCCATTGCCGTGGACTCACCGGATCGCAAAACCGGTGAGTTTACTCACTAAACTCTACTTATGGAGTTAATGATACTTAACGGTTGATTAGTTTACGTTAAGTATGGTTTAGGTGGTTAGTTATAACAGATTAGCGATTTAATTACTCGTTATTGCATGTTAGGTGGTTAGATCGGTGTAATTAGCAACTAGATAAGTTGTATTATCTAGATAGGGTCGGAAATTTTCCGGGCCCGTTTCAGTATTTAATTAAGCTTGTCCGGCCTAAGTTTCTATTTATGGCATTTAATGGTAGTTATTTAATTATTTTTTTATTTATTTAGTTATTTATTATTTTCCGAAAATTATACCAAGATAGCCGGCGATCGAAATTGCGTGCTGATTGCAATGGTATGATTGGTTTATTTAATTGAGTGTTAATTTGTGTAAATTGAGTGGAAATTGTAATTTTGGGTATTTATTCCAAAATTGAGTAATAATCAGAAAATACTGGGTGTCGGTTTACAGTGCAAAAAATGTCCTTGTGGACTATTATAATTAGTGAGATTTTCTAAAAGAAAAATATTGTGTTTTTGGCTCAGGCCAACCGTGTACCCACACACAATTACTTTATCGGGTATTTTTAACATGATGAATTATCAGCTTGTGAGAGCATATTTGCATGTCAGCTTATGCGAGCATATTTATTGTCAGCTTGTGGGAGTCCCTTTGCACGTCAGCTTGTGAGAGCAGTATACTGTATCAGCCTATGTGCTTTGATATGCAGCTTGTGAGAGGAGTATACATTTTATCAGCTTTTGGGACCCTTTGCACGTCAGCTTGTGAGAGCATTATACTGTATCAGCCTAAGTGCTTTGATACGTTAGCTTGTGAGAGTAGTATACATTATCAGCTTGTGTGAGCTAAGATTGTTTTATCAGCTTGTGGGAGCACGATCTATATTATCAGCTTGTGCGAGCTACTATCTATCTATATCAGCTTGTGAGAGCATTGACCGTTTATTTCAGCTTGTGTGAGCGGTGGTCATATCAAATTGATAGATAGTATTGATGGTATCGATTTGTGTGGATTGATTGATCGTTGGCTGGATTGACTGAGCTGATCGGTGAATTGAATTGAATTGATTGGTTGAGAATATGGACTGTACTGACTTACAAGAAGGAACTGAGGTAAAGGTAAGTCCTCTACCTTGTGTGTGCATAGGCAGCTTTTAGGTGTATTTCCTTCCTAGTCGGAGTTTAAGGGGTGAACTTGCTGAGACATAGTCTCACCCCATCGTTGGCTCAACATTTTCAGGTCGTTAGATGACAAATCATCTGGAGCATTTTGGCCGGCCATTAAGGGTTACCGAGCAGGTTTCTAGTTACCCCGATCCCAGAAGTCACTGGGTCTATGAACTGGTAGTGACCACTGTTTGGGTCGAAGAGGATCCACCTCATGGGATACCTCATCGATTCAGAGCGTGGTTTCGCTATGAACCCAATGGTTTCCCTATGAACCCAATAGTTTCAAGGTGGATCCCCTTAGGACTTTTGATATCCCCGCTGTGGTAGTTGATGCTACTTTAGATGAGGATTCAGCTAACCCTCCCGATATGGCGTGGTGGAGGACCCAACATCCCGTTCAGAACCGGTGGAGGCCGAAGGATCGGCGAATGAGTCTGGCTAGCTGGTCATATGACAGCTTGGTTTAAGGACCAATCTTTTGTAGACCTTTGTGTATAGACTAGTATTAGAAATGACCTAGTATGTTGTGTATAAAGGTGTGTTGTGGTTTTCAAAATTATGGCCCTGTTTTTCTATCCCATCTTTGTGTTGTCTGGGGATTCATTAATTCGCTTCCACATGCGCATTGAAATGAATGGGTCGGCGATGCATCTTGAGACGTTGCAATTTAATCGACCACCGAGGGATGGGCACGCACTTGAGGATTGGGGCATGACATAATGCATGCAAGGAAATTGCATCCCCTATTTCTCACGGTTCATTCAGTCCGAAATCCATCTAGGAGACACCATCATTGATCTTTCCTAATGATTTCTTTCTTTGGGATTTAAAACAAGAATGTTCACTCACAGTTTGGCCTCCTTAGCATTCACGCCCCCCTCCACCGACCCATCTCTCTCCATTTTCTCTCCCCTTCTTTATTTTTTCCTTAGCTAGAGCAGAACTAAAGTCCCTTATCTTTAGCTTCTTCTTCTTCCTCTTTGAGTTGAGCCGTGGGAGCTATTTCTTGGAGAGAAGCAACCTGCGAGCAATGACAAGCCACAAGGAAATAGTGGGGTGCTAAACTAGATTTTATCCATTAATTATGGAGAAAATTCGCGGAGCAAGCTAGATACTGGCGAATTAAACTTGATGCTTCCGTTTTACTAGTGAAGAGTCTAGATGAGGTTTCAAGAGTTTGCATGTGAGAATCGAGGTCGAATGGATGAAGGATTGTGTGCGAGAAAGCTATGCATGTCAAGAGGGTTGCATAGAAGGGTTATTTTAGTGAAGATGCAACCTGCATGTCATTTTTTGTGTGGCCACGAGTCGAGTTTGGTTCAGGTTTAGATTTGTTGACTTATTATAGAAATTGCAGGTTTTACGACCCAACCTTGTTGGCCTAATGAAAGGAAAAAAGGTTGGATTTTAGGGTACTTAACTGTAAGAGTTCTCTCATAATTCATATTCCGAAAGACATCACCTCGTCCTTTAGAACGAACCATTGTGAGTTCCCTCGTACAAGGTCCTGAGCTCTCCCAAGCTTGTACCCCCTGTGATAGTGGAAGGTGTCGTGATCCGTACTCACACGGGCGACACACCTTAAAAGAGGAGGTCGGGTGTGGATATCAAATTTATAGATACCTTTACCATGATAGCCCTCCCATTAGTAATCACTCCCTATGGATGGCATTACTTCATTCATTAGGAACTTTCCACAACACGTATGCTAAACCGTGGTGAATCTCGTTGAGGCCTATACCACTCATGACGGGGTTATTCACTAATTAGTTGTTTAGACACCTAAAAAGGACAAGAGTCGCCACTAGCCTCATTTTCGGGTGTTAGCTAGAAAACCTAATTGAAGGTCAGGAGTTGTCCCTCAATTTCTACGAGTTAGACATCTACGTTCGAGGACTTAGATTACACTGATATTTCTATTAGCGCCATTTTGGTACCTAATGGTCTGTTATGTTACCTAAGGTGTTCATGCATTTCTTTCTACCTTTTCGAGATCGATGAACCTAAACTAAGTGATGATGCGTGGATGATTGTTTTCATGCGATTCTATTTCTTAGGAAGAGAAAAGAAAACACACAATTTGAATTTAAAGACGATAGGGACCAAGTAAGCAGTAAGGAAAGTGATAAATCTAACATGCAGTCCTACATAATGAGCAAAAATAAAGTGTAAGAAATAAAACTCGTACCTCGTTAGGTGTTTATACAAACGAAGAACCCAAAACATATATTGGGAAAATGGGTATAATAATATGGTCGGAATGAATATCGACCATCCATCGTCTTCTTGTCTTGATGATTCTCTACCTACAAGGAACTAATCTAATTCTAAACTAAGAACTATACCTAGGTACATTCAATGGAAAGAAACAATCATTCACAACAAAACAGTAAAAAACACAAGGAACAATCACGAACGACCAAACAAATGAAATCATATGCACAAATGAACAATTAGGGCCTCGTGATCAGCCTTTGCAATTCAAGCATCGGTCCACCTATCCCATTCATTTTATGTGACTTACAACCATTAGTGACCGTTTGTACTAATGCGTGGCCACTAATACTTATAAGTCCCTATGACATGATACATGTGAGTCCCAAAATCTATCCACGGGATTAGGCACCGCACCTAACATACATCTAAAATCCACATACATTGGCAAGAATTAAATATGCAGGTAGGCCCTTGGATCTTATTTTTGAAACAATCAAACAACTCTAGTGACCTGAAAGTGGATCACTTATTCATTTGAAAGGCACCAATCACAGCCACAAGCATTTCTAACAATTGAAATGGTTTCATGCATGTAGGGTTCATGTGATGCTTCAAAGATCTGGATATGTTTGAAATGTCAAGAAAAGGAAAATGAAGCATTTGGACAAAGGAGCATCTTAGTTATGAAGCACATTTAATTGCCAAGGCTAGTCTGGGGCTCGTATATATTGCACTCACAAACGTCGCTGTCATTTTAAATATGACCCAAACCTTGATAATTCCAATGTCAAATCAAAAGTTTAAAGGATTCTAAACAATTGACATTGGAAGCATCACACGTACCAAATTCATTTTGGTACACAAAATCAATGTATCAAATCAATTTGGAGAAAGTGTCATCAAAAGATTATTTCATTATTGAAAATTTTTTACAACAAAGATTATGGAATTTGGAATGGATTTCATGAATATGATAAACCCTAATTCCCCACGTGAATCATCCTAAAAAATTCTAACAAGAAATCACAAGAAGAATTTACAACAGAACACCACAAACAAGACAAAAAAGATTAATAAAATTGAAATGGAGGCCATTATTAAATTGTCCTAAGAAAATTACATAATACGCACGACATCACAGGGAACAAACTGTGTTAAGGAAGTTTTTTGAAATGAGTCGTGTCAGCATTTTTAAAATTTAATGAAGTTTGATGTTGCATTAGAAAATTCACAGAACAGCAGGGTAAAATGCCATTGGAACTGATATTTGACCTAGCAAATGGTGTATAAAAAATGAAAAATTTCACCACAATTAAAATAAAAGAGTGACAATAAAAAATTGTTAAGGGTTCGACTTACAAATCTCTTCTTAAAAAATCATACAAAAAAAAAATTCTGACTAAAGCGGGTGAAATAAAGGTTCTGAAGTTAACCTAAGTTAAATTTCTAACCTAACTTGGAAAAAAATGAAGAAAAAGGGACAAATGGTGAGCAAATCAAACCAAATCAATGGGGTTTTGAAAGATCTAAATGAGTTTTATGACTTCCTAGAAGAGTCCAAGTTCAATCGGGATCAATTTGATGTTCAAAAATTGATGTTCGTGAAAGTGCACACTTCAGCCATTTGCAAAACAGAACATGGTTTATGCTTAATGGTTAAAAAGATTGTTGGGATTAACAGATCCCCGAAAAACCGGATTCGACACTAAATCGAACCCCTAAAACGAATGCGGAAGACAAGCCCGGGAAAATCACGTATCACTGATCCTAAAGCACACCACGGATTCGAGCGTACCTTGTTAGCCACAGATTAAACACCGACGCCGATAAGAAGAAGAGAATTTGTCCCTGTTCGATCCGATGACGCCTTGAAGGGAAGAAAAAACGTTGGCTTGTGCTACTGTTTTCCTTTTCTTTTTGGAGAGAGAGTGAGGGAGAGGGAGACGTACGTACGTTAATTATTCCAAAAGGTGCGTTCTCCCTCTCTCTCCTCCCTTTTATATGTCCCTCCATCCACGGGGCCTAATTCTGTGGGCCGGGTTTTTAGGCCCAACATGGGCGGACGGGCCTTAAGCCCATCACTAATAAAACCATCATCTCCCACTCGCACATGGTGGGCCGAACGGGATTCTCTTTACCTCTCTTCAACATTCATACCAGTGAATAATCCGTGCGACCAGCATAGTTTGAGAGCTCGTTGCTATACATCTGTTAGGAATATATAGAAGCTCATATTGGGCGTCACACTCTGAGTAGATTTAGTATGCAGTACCCTAGATCGATCGATCACATTTATATCTCTCTTGATCTCCTTTAAACAATGATATATATATTGTATTCACAATTATAGTTATCACAAAGACAGTTATAATTGATCGACCAGTGAATGCAAAAGTACAATGTGATTCTCCAAAATCGATCTTCCTCTTTCCTTCAAACTCTCAATTTCAGTTCAGCTTGCTTTTCTAGAAATGTCCCATTAGATCGAATCAACTCATGACCATTGGCAACATCCTAAGATAGCAAACACTAAATAGAAATCTTGAGAATAAGTAAAAGTCATGAGGGCACTAAAATTGAGGAACTCTTTTCCTCAAGAGTCTTACACGTCATAAAAGTTGAGATTAAACTTTTTGCCACTCTTATTGGTCGTCTCATGCATACGTAGTATAAAATACGTATTACGGTATTAACTCCTTTCCCATGGAGCGTATGTCTACACTTTCAATACCATACAGATGATAGTTCAGACATACCCAATGTCTAACTTGAGTTCACGTATCTACTCAATTACAAAATTCATCAGAACTCACATCTGGCATCTTAGACAGATAAAGTAAAATATGTGGGGT
This sequence comes from Eucalyptus virginea, assembly GCA_014182375.1. Lineage (NCBI taxonomy): Eukaryota > Viridiplantae > Streptophyta > Magnoliopsida > Myrtales > Myrtaceae > Eucalyptus > Eucalyptus virginea. The sequence goes on along the minus strand of CM024516.1, from coordinate 13,997,131 downwards.
ATTTTACTTTCGGACATCATAAGTATTATGTCCTCATCTTAACACTTAGTTAAGGCGACATACGTATTTTAAGCTTGAGCTCTCGATTATCACCTAGATAATAAGCTTAAAAACAGTCTCATCTCTATTTATCACACAGTGAATAGAGGCAATTACCCGTGTGAGTGGGCTAATCTTTTATCTGTCCAACATATTTCCTCAACTTAAAGTAATGCACTGAGCATTAAGATGCATAAAAATCAAACAAAGATTCATAGGCATTAATAATGAAACAACACTAGTTTATAAATGTGAACAACTTAGGGAAATTACAATCCAGTACATCAGACTCTACGCAATCCTAGAGATTTTACATGACCACAAAACACATCTCTAGGTATTGACTTTGTCATAGGATCTGCTACCATTTTATGCGTAGATATGTACTGTAAGTTCACATCCTTTCATGCAACCATATCCGTGACAAAGTTATACTTGGTATCTATATGTTTGGTCTTGCCATGATATTTTGGATCTTTGGTGTACGCTATAGCTGCTTGGCTATCACATTAACCAACAATAGATTTGCAACTTTCTCAATAACACCTAAATGATCCAAAAATCTCTTAAGCCAAACTCCTTCTTGTACTACTGCTGATAATGCCACGAACTCAGCTTCCATCGTGGACAAGGCTATACACATTTGCTTCTTACTACTCCATGATATTGTGCCATTGTTCAGTAAGAAAGCAAATCCTGAGGTAGATTTTCTTTCATCTAAATCTCCTCCCCAATTAGTATCTGAATAGCCTTCAAGTCGCAGATCCTTTCCTTGGTAATTCAACTTGTAATCAGCAGTTCCCTTCAGATACCTCAGTATTCTCTTAACGGCTTTCCAATGTGCTGGACCTGGATTGGATTTGTATCTACTCACCATTCTAACTGCAAAACATATGTCGGGTCTTGTACACATCATAGCGTACATCAAGCTCCCAACAGCATTAGCATAAGGAACATGTTTCATTTGTTCCTTCTCTTGTGGAGTCCTTGGACACAGTCTATGGCTCAATCCTTCACCTTTTGCAATAGGAGTGTCTATGGGTTTACAATCTTGCATACGAAATCGTTCAATAACCTTATTTATATATGTTTCTTGCGAAAGAGACAACGATCTCTTCGAACGATCTCTTGAAATCTTAACTCCAAGAATGTATGCAGCCTCACCCATATCCTTCATCTCAAAGTTGGAAGACAATCAACTCTTGACAGTATTAACAAGCTCCATATTGCTTCCGGTAATCAGTATATCATCAACATATAATGATATGATCACAAATTGATCCTTGGATCTTTTGATATATACACAATGATCCTCATCAATCATTGTAAAATTATATGCCATTATGGCATTATGAAAACGTATATACCATTGTCTCGATGACTGCTTAAGGCCGTATATCGATCTCAAAAGTCGACATACCCTTTCTTCTTGGCCTTTCACTATGAAACCAGCAGGTTGTTCCATGTATATTTCTTCCTCTAATTCTCCATTGAGGAAAGCAGTCTTTACATCCATCTGATGTAACTCAAGATCCATACTAGCTACTATTGCCAGAATAATGCGAATCGAGGTAAATCTCACTATAGGAGAAAATGTATCTTCATAATCAATTCCTTCCTGTTGATTATACCCCTTCACCACAAGGCGAGCCTTATGCCTTTCTATCGAGCCATCAGCCTTTCGCTTTATTTTGAGAACCCACTTGTTCCCAATAGCTCAAGCGTCCTTTTGGAAGATCAACCAGTTCCCAAACTTTGTTTGATTTCATTGACTCAATTTCCTCTTCCATTGCATGAATCCATTTTTCCTTACTAGGGCAATTCAGAGCCTCATTAATATTTCTTGGCTCATCCTCATCTTATGGAGCAACCATAAAAGTTTCCCCTTCAATGTCAAAACGTCGACGGGGAATACTTTGGCGACTTGTTCACCATATGGGAGATTGCACACTTTGCACATCATTCCCCATTATGCTCCCACTTGGATGAGATAATGATGATGTCGTCTCATCATGTGGTTGCAATTGAGAACGATTTGAATTCAATTCATCACTTCTCATATTACTTCCACTTGGACGAACTCCACTAATATCATTATCTTGATCCAAGGTTTCAAATAGGGAGTAATCTTCCCCTATTTCGCCCTTCTTAGGAAATTCATCCTCTAAGAATGTGACATCTCGTTATTCAAATTCAGTTATACTCTCACTTTCCTACTCACCTATGAACACATACCCTTTCGAGTGTTCCGAGTATCTTATGAAAATACTCTTATTTCCTCTGGGACCCAATTTCCCAAACTTGTGAGAGGACTCATGTGTATAGGCAGCACAACCCCATGGCTTAAGAAAACTTAAGTCCGATTTTCTACCTATCCATAACTCATATGGAGTGGAAGTAACTGATTTGGAAGGCACACGGTTAAGTATATAGGCAGCAGTTAACAACGCATCACTCCAAAAGGTAATAGGTAAGTTAGCATGCGCTATCATGGACCTAACCATTTCCAGTAGGGCTCTGTTTCTTCTCTCTGCAACACCATTTTGTTGAGGAGTATATGGAATAGACAACTGTCTTTCTATTCCTTTTTCATCACATAACTTTCTGAACTCATCAGATAGATATTCTCGACCTCGATCGGATCTCAATGCTTTTATTTTCTGGTCTAATTGATTCTCTACTAAGTTCATAAACCTTTTGAAACAACTTATTGCTTCAGATTTATGAGAAATCAAATAGACATATCCGAATCGAGTATAATCATCTATAAAAGTGATGAAATAAACAGCCCCATGCCTTCCTCTTACATTCATTGGACCACAGACATTAGAATGGATAAAATGCAGAGGAAATTCAGCTCTTTTACCTTTTCCAAATGGTTTTCTTGTCATTTTCCCTTCTAGGCAATGCTTACATATGGGCAAATCGACTTTTTCAATATTGCCCAACAAGCCCTCTTTGGCTAGTCTATTCATACGCTGTTGGCCAATGTGACCAAGTCTAGCATGCCACACATTCACATCATTATCATATGTATTAGGAGACGTGAGAAGGGAATAACAAACATTTGCATTAACATAATCAATATCTAATACAATGAAACCATCCAGAAAATAACCACAACCATAGTAATTTGTATTCAAAAACAAATCCAAACCTCTATTATAGAAGTTCATATTAAAACCTAATTTAACCAACACTAAAACAGACACTAAATTCCGACGAATCTCCGGAGCATACAACACATCACGTAGGAACAAAATGCGTCCACCACGCATATTTAGTTGGCATGTGCCAATTCCTTTCACTTCAGCTCTAGAGTTGTTTCCCACATAGATCCACTTAGTTCCAGTTGGTACTCATCGGAATTCCACGAAGGATCCTCTATCCTTCGCTACATGGTCTATCGCTCCTGAATCCACAGTCCACAAATGATTAGACTCAGTTAAGAACACAGAACTCGACACAAAAGCAAAGTTCTGAAAAGTACAAGGGGTGCATACCTTCTTTGGCTCACGATAGTCGCGAGCATAGTGACCCTTCTTGTCACAGTTGTAGCATTTTACCCTTGCAAGCTTTTTCATGCGAGGACGCTTTCCTTTTTCATGTTGGTTAAACTTGGGTTTCTTCCCTGAACGACCTGCTTCCTTGCCTTTCCCTTTATCAAGCCAGTTAGAACGTTTGCGCTTGGAGCTCAAAGCTCCATGTGAGCTAGAACTAGCATGATAGAGTTCAGCATCCGGCTTAACCGCCAAGAGGCGGTCCTCTTCCAGCTCAAGATGGCGCACTGCATCCTCAAAGGTTTTGATATTTTCATTATGGGTCAGGTGCACCTTCATATGCTCCCAACTTTGAGGCAAGGAACGAATCACTACTTGCACTTGCTGCTCATCTGTGAGGACATGGCCAGCATCTTTCACCTCCATTATCATGTTTGACATCTTTCTAAGATGTTGCTTCATGGTCTGACCATGAGGCTTCTTGTAAGGTCAAACTTAATAGTGAGCTGTCTCAATCTGGTCATCGAAGTATGACCAAATCTAGCTGCCAATGCTTCCCACATTTCCTTGGCATTGTCAAAATGCCTAAACTCTCGCATGACGTCATTTTCCATGTTGCTCAGCAACGTGATGCGAGCAAGAGAGTTCTTTCTGTTTCATGCAGCAAAAGCTTCTTTATCTCTCTTGTGTTGTGCAGTGTTTCCTTCTTCAGGTTCAACCATGGTCAGGTTAAGAGCTTTCAGTGCCTCTTGCTCTTCCAGCACATACTGGATTTTCATGTGCCAGATTTCATACTTGTCGCCATTGAGCTTTTCACCTTTGTTCAGCTCGGCAACTATACTCTTTGTGGCTGAAGCCATTGATCTGAACACATCAGACATATATGCACGAATTATTAATGCCTATCATTTATGCATCCTTATTTGCATAGACCCATCATATTAATGAATAATTTCAAGTAAGGCTTCGTAATCAAAAGGTCACCGTGTTTCCAATCATCCTCCAAAATCCTAACTTAAAACTATCATTAATATAATTGTCTTATGCAAAATAAATTCTATGAAGTTACAAAAACTTCTATAACTACCCACAGCTAACTACCCGCAGCAACCAGCAATAACAGAAAGTAACGGATAATTGGCATACAATATAATAATAATGCTTTCACATCATACAACTAACATATAAGTTGCTACATCAACAACAATCAAGTAGTAAACATTACATAAGATGTCCACAAAGCACACTTAACAAAAAACAGCCAATACATCTAACACCAAGCCAGCACACGAACTGGAAAAGATCCTCTTTTGTTCAATTTCTTGATCTTTTCCCTTGTAACAATGCAGTAATATTCATTTACAAAATCCATCACAATTTTCTTATATGAAGCAGCTCCGTTGACATTCCATATGCGATTCAACACTCCTTGCCATTCAGGTGGAAGGGTGTTTATGAAAAATCGCACCATCTCTGACTGTGGCATAGGACGACCATTCCATATGACCTTTTGAATTTTCCCGTTGACTTCAAGGGCATGATCAATTAGCTCAGCTATCAACTTAGAAAGCCTTTCCTTTTATTCATCGATAACTACGCGAATAGGTGTGCGCAACCTGAGGGGAGGCATAGTTCCTGCAACAAATGCAGAACAAATAAGGGATCACATATAATCCACATAGACTTAATTGAACAAGAAACACATTCTTTTCCTTTTTTTTTTTTGGTCAACGGTCAACGGTCGTCGGTCAACAGTCAACGGTCAACGGTCGTCGGTCAATAGTCAACGGGTCAACGGTCAGGTCGTCGGACCGTCGGGCCGGGTCGCACAAACAGACCGCACCTGCTGCACGCGTGCCAGGCGTCCGCAGGTCGGGTCAGGTCGGGTCGCCAGTCGAGTCGCCGGCCGGTGATCTCCCGGCCAACCGTCATCGGCGCTGACGTCATCGATGACGTCATCCTAGCGGTTACCGACCGTTGGGTGAAGTCATGCTGACGTCAGCACGCGTCGGTTCGTCGACCGGCGCGTGCCGGTTCGCCGGCCGGCGGCGCGCACGTGCCGGTTCGCTGACCGGCGCATGTGCCGCACGTGCTTTGGGCGAGCTGCTCTTCGGCGCTGCCGCGCCCACGCGCAGCGCCTTCGGCCACGCGTGTCGGTGCATCCGGCGGCGCACGACCTGTCGACGGACTCATGTCGACGAGCCCTTTCACCCTATGCCTTCAGAAATCGATTTCGAGTCACAGAAACTCGAAAAAATGGACGAACAGCGCTCGGGTGTCAGGACTTCTCGCCCCGATCCGTATCGGCCGAATTTCTTTGCGAAAAATCAATCAAAAAACATGAAAAGGGTCGGGAAAACATGAACTAGGGCTCTGATACCAATGTTGGGATTAACGGATCCCCAAAAAACCGGATTCGACACTAAATCGAATCTCTAAAACGAATGCGGAAGACAAGTCCGGGAAAATTACGTATCACCAATCCTAAAGCACACCACGGATTTGAGCGTACCTTGTTAGCCACAGATTAAACACCGATGCCGATAAGAGGAAGAGAATTTGTCCCCGTTCGATCCAATGACGCCTTGAAAGGAAGAAAACGTTGGCTTGTGCTACTTTGTTTTCCTTTTCTTTTGGAGAGAGAGAGTGAGGGAGAGGGAGACGTACGTACGTCAATTATTCCAAAAGGTGCGTTCTCCCTCTCTCTCCTCCCTTTTATACGTCCCTCCATCCACGAGCCCTAATTCTGTGGGTCGGGTTTTTAGGCCCAACATGGGCGGACGGGCCTTAAGCCCATCACTAATAAAACCATCAAAGATCACTAAACAATGCATGAATAGTAGGAAATTTGCATATGAGGAAGAATTGACTGCGGCAATGATTTAGATAAAACATCTAACCCTAGGTTGGGATGCGAAGAAATCATACAAGCCATTGACATCGCAAATTGACTTAGAGCTAAAATGACATGTTTGATGATTTTCAATTGCAACTAGCCTAGTTAACACATGATGTTCATATATCAAATGAGACTCAATCATGACATGCCATCTATAGAACATGCTTGATTTCGTTTGCCTAATGACATGCACAAATTTAACGAAAAATTCTATATATGGAATGTACAATGATGAACATTTTTCGTGGAGACATTGAAACATGATTGAGATCACACAAATCTAGGTGAAAATAGCAATATAGACGCATGCAATGGAATGAATTAAGTGTAGTAGAATCCTAACGTATCTGGGCATGCAATTGATATACCAAACAATGAGCAAATCATCAAATCATACATCCTTAGAATGCACACGATATATACTTCAAGTTTTTGAAGATCATGGACTCATCTACAAGCTAAATTTCACACAAATGCAATTTGGATCAGTGCAGGGCAGATCAACCTATGTTCAATTTTATGCGATTTTGGCTAACCAAAACATCTTCGAAAATCTAGAAAAAATATGGCATACTCAAGGAGCAAATCTAGCTTGCTTCCAAGTCCAAGCACTAGTGGTAGAAGCTAGTTGCCCAAAAAATTTTCAAGAATCTGATCATAAAAATCAACATGAAAATAAGAAAATCGAAAATCGTAACAAAAACAGAACCCCAAATCAACCTAAACTATTGCAGAATTGATTGATTTCCGAGGTGTCCTTCAAGGACCAAATGATCTCCCTTCAGGACGTATGACCTATCAAATCAAAGGTCTTAAAGTCTATTTTCTAAGCCTAGAAGGGCTCGAGATTAAAAAAGCTCATCTAGCACCTTATTTAAGCCAAAACAGTAAGCCTATCTTGGTGTCAAAAACATGCAGAAATTAGGACTATTTTTTTAGGAACGACCTATCCAAATGATTTTCAAAACTTTTTGAAAAAAAGTATGTTATAGACAAACATGTTTTGAACAACTTTCATGAGGTATCAATTTAAGATTCAAAGCACAAAAATCCATAGAAAATCGACAATCAGCCAAGGTCGATCAACACATAATAGTGAACTAAAACAAATCGGTTCTCCAGAATCATCTCATGATTTTTGAAGCAGATTTCAGATAGCAAACAATGTTGGATTGGGATGTGCTATAGCTCCTCATAAAGGTAATCAAGTCATCTTCGACTCTTATGAAGACATCAAAGACAAAAAATCATGTCTACTAGCTTGTTTCTAGGCATATACACAGAGAGGTCCATCGTGGATCGGAAATTGCGGAACAATGATCATCCAAGCAATCATACATATCATCATCATCAAACATATCATCCCGTTGCCGACCCATTCTTTTTAATGCACATGTGGAAGTGAAACAAAACCCCTAACAACAACCAACACGGGATAGAAAAGCATGAAGCATATTCACATCCAAAACACTTTATAAACATCCCGGTTTATATACAACACTAAACCATAAACAAAACTCTACAAAAGACCGACTCTCAAAACAAAGCTATCATAAGACCAACTAGTTGGACACATTCGCCAATCCTTCGGTCTCCATAGGCTCCGAGGGCATCGGGTTCTCCACGGCACCATCAAGAGGGTCAGCTGCACTATCACCTAGAGTGGCATCGACTACCACAACAAGAATTTCAAAACCCCGGAGGGGACCCACACGGAATCCATTAAAAATGTAGCGAAACCACGCTCTGAACCGATGAGGTACCCTCTGAGGTAGGCCCTCATCGACCCAAACGGTGGTGACCATGAGTTCATAGACCCATTGACCCCCAGGGGCATGGTAGTCAAAACTCTGCTCGGTAATCCTCATAGGGCGACCAAAAGATTCTGAATGAACCGGCACCTAAGGACCTGAAAAGTTAAAGCCCACGATGGGGTGAGACAATGTCTCAGCAAGTTCACGCCCTAAACTCCGACAAGGAAGGAAATACGTCTAAAGGCAGTCTATGGACACAAGACAGAGGACTTACCTTACCTCAGTTCCTTCCTGCACGTCAGTACAATTCATATTCTCAATCAATCGATTCAATCCAATTGATCATTCAATCCATTCATTTTAATACAATCGATACGATCAATACCATCTATCAATTCGATTACTTCTCACATAAGCTAAGGTATAATTATGCTTGCACAAGCTGATATATATAATATAGCTCACCTAAGCTGATATAGATAATATAGCTCACCCAAGCTGATATAGATAATTGCTCTCACAAGCTGATGATCATTGCTCTCATAAGCTGACGGATAATAATGCTTGCACAAGCTGATGATTCAATGCTCTCACAAGCTGACAAATAATAATGCTCGCACAAGCTGATGTACAAGAATGCTCACACAAGCTGACGATTCAATGTTGGACCAGAAAAATTGATATTCACACTTTTAAAATCCCACGATTCGATTTGGTCCTTAAAACCATTTTCGGTGTCAAAACCCGACACTCGGGATTTTTCCAATCAAATATCAAAATTTCACAATTTTGCAATAAATAACAAATTAACACTCAACTAATATAAACCAAGGACACCATTGCAATCAGCACAAAATTCCAGTCACCGGCTATCCCAAAGTATAATTTTCGGAAAATAATTAAATAATTAAATAAATATAAAAAATAATTAAATAAATACTAACTTAGGCCAGAAATGCTTAACTAACCACCCAAACGGGCCGGGAAAATTTCCGAACCTATCTAGATGAATAGCACGATATATCTAGTCCTTAATTACATCATTCTAACCACCTAACATGCACAAACGAATAATTAAATCAATAATCCGTTCTAAGTAACCACCTAAACCCTAATTAGCATAATCTAATCAACCCTAAGCATCATTAACTCCCTAAATAGAGTTTAGCAAGTAAACTCACTGGTTTAATGTTCTGGTGAGTCCACGACGACAGCGACACGGAGACGGGCTACAAACAACCTTGCGACGACACCAAATGGAGACTAAACGGGCTTGAAAACAGGCCACGAAGACCTCAGCTAAAGCTGAGATTTCGGCCTCTGCTTGCTACTAGATGGGACTACATGACGGCCGCCGAAACAGCAAAGGATGGGTGGCGGATACTGCAGCGAGCGACGACAGGCGATGGCGGCTGCTGAACGGCAACGGTGGAGCTCCAACTGAGCTCCTACGATGACCAAGGCTGCTGCGGGATGGCGAGGAGGCTCGGTGCAGGTGGACGGGCGCGAGGACGGCCAGACGTAATGCGCAGGCTTGCCAGCGGCGAGCAGTGGTCCTGGCGGCTCGAGGGCGGTTGACAGTGAAGGGGGGTGTTGCTCGGTCACTCTTTGGTTCTCTCAAGCTTTCGAAGGCTCCAACAATGGATAAAGTGGGCCTTGAGAGGAAGAAGAAGCTATTGAAGACTTGAGGGTCCCCTTTGACCTCAAAAGTCTTCTATCATATCCCTTTGTCCCTTGGCAAGGTCCCATCAGCCTTGGCTATCTTCCTTAGCCAATTTGCAACCCTCAAACTTCCCTCGCAAGCCAACCAAGTGGTCCAAATGTTGCACACCAAAGGACCTACGAATTTTGGAACATTTCCCCCAAATCCACTTCAATTCTCCTTCACTTGGATCCAATTTGGTGTCCATAAATCCCACCAAGCTGCCATCATCCCAAATAACATTTTTCCTCACGATTTGAACCGACTTGAATCCCAAAAATGCAAGAAAAAACAGCCCTCTAATTTTCCGGTCAAAAACGGTCATACTTTGAAATTTTCGCCAAAAATTCCGATTTGCAAAAAAATCTTCAGAGGATGAGTCGACGTTCCTAAAAAGAATTGTGACATGAGAGAACTTTCAATTTCTTAAATCGGTTCAAATTCACGGTTAATTTCAATCTGGCACGATTTTAGTGTGACCTAACCTACTGGGTAGCTTTTAGGAATTTTTAGTGCTATTGACTCGTGACCAATAATTTTCGACCCACATTGTACATCTTCGACACATTGGCGACTCTTGGTTGTCGTGAAAATCTTGAGATTTCAAATACGAACTTAGGGTACTAAAATGATAGAAAAATCGGTCTAGTGCCGATCAACGAGAATTTTGCAATTAGGTGGAATCACCCACATTGAATCACATGACTCAGTCGAATCGACCTATCTCCGGTCTCTAGTCAATTTTTAACTGTGCCGTAATGACCCTTGCAGACTAGCACGGTCGAGTAGTCGATTTCTGGTCGAATTCTCAAATCTATTGCGTTAAAATCCCTTACCGATTTCACCAAATCGATTAATTATCTCGTGAGTGATCATCAAAGAATAGAAATATAGGCGCGTTGATGGAAATACGCAATTGATTTAATTGAAAACAGAACTGGAAATTCATGATGTCACAACTCTTCCCCTCTTATAAAAATTTCGTCCTCGAAATTTAAACGCTTACAATTCTTTAAACAAAAAGGTGGGGGTACAGCCGTCTCATCGACTCTTCACTTTCCCAGGTTGCTCCTTATGTGCCATGGTGTTGCTAGATCACTTTAACCAACGAGATTGTCTTGGTATGCAGAACCTGCTCCTTCCGATCTACAATCTAAACCGGTATTTCCACGTGTGACACCCTGTCGTCTAGGTCTAATTCTTCAAAATTCAGCACGTGGGTCGGGTCAGGTTCATCCTTCCTCAACATCGACAGGTGAAAGACGTCATGCACTTACGCCAACCTTGGCGGCAATGCAAGACGATATGCTAGGGACCCTATTCTTTCTAGCTCAAAAGAACCGACGTACCTCAGACTCAGCTTTCCCTTCTCGCCGAAGCGTGAAGTACCCCTCATTGGTGACACCTTCAGAATGACATGCTCACCGACTTGGAATTCCAAAGGCCTTCGATGCTTATCAGCGTAGCTTTTCTGGTGGCTCTGAGCGGTCTTTAGTCTATCCCTAATAACTGCAACTGCATCCATTGACTGCTGAACTAACTCTAGGCCTGTAATATTCCGTTCTTCAACTTCATCCCAACACACTGGCGTTCTGCACGCTCTGTCATACAACGCTTCAAAAGGTGCCATCTGAATACTCTGCTGGTAGTTGTTATTGTAGGCGAACTCGATGAGATGAAGTTGTTCCTCCCAACTTCCTTTGATATCCAACACACAAGCTTGCAGAGTGTCTTCGAGGGTTTAAATCGTCCTCTCAGACTGGTCATCCGTCTAAGGATGATAGGTCGCATTGTACTGTAGCTTTGTTCCTAAGGCGATCTATAAGCTTTTCCAGAAGGCAGCTGTAAATCGCAGGTCTCTATCAGATGTGATCATCACCAGCACTCCATGCAGACGAACTATCTAACGCACGTACAACTCTGCATGTCTGTCCAAATCAAGGTCCTCTCACACGGCGATGAAGTGAGCCGACTTCATCAGTCTATTGACCACTACCCAATTGGAATCATTACCCCTCTAACTCCTTGGTAAGCCTATCACAAAATCCATTATGATGTGTTCCCATTTCCACTCGGGAGTCTCAAGAGGTTGCAAAAGTCCTCTGGGCTTACAATGCTGTGCCTTCACTTACTGACGTGTCAGACACTTGGCGACATGCTTGGCGATGTCCGCCTTCATACCGGACCACCAATAATGTTGACGCAGATTCTAATACATCTTCGTACTACCAAGATGAATGCTATAACTGCTACTATGAGCTTTTAATAAGATCTCCTCTTTAAGCTCTGCATCATCAGGTACACACAATCGTCCTTGGAACCTTAGTGTTCCATATTCAGAAATCTGAAAATCGGCATTTCTCTTATCGGTATCCTCTTGCAAGATCTTTTGAACATCTGGGTCTGTCAACTGAAGCGTCTTGATTTTGATATGTATTTCCGGTTCAATTCTAAGGGTGGCCATAAGATTCGAAAGGTGGCCTACCTCAAATTTGAAAACCAAATCTCGAGCTCTCTCAAGTAAAATCCATTCCTTGACCATCATCTATGCGATTGAAGACTTCCGACTCAAAGCGTTTGCAACCCTATTCGCCTTTCCAGGGTGATACAAGATATCGCAATAATAGTCCTTCAGAAGTTTCATCAAGCGACGTTGTCTCATATTCAACTCCTTCTAAGAGAATAAGTACTTGAGACTTTGATGGTCTATAAGGATCTGGAATCTTTCTTCGTGGCAACCCTCGAGTGGCCCCCGATTGTAAAGTTTGCTTAACTCTTTGTGCAGTTTCATAATGTTCCTCACCAACGATTCGAGGTTGGAGCATAGCCAATCTGTTGGGGTCGCCACAGTGCGCTTACCTTTCTCTTTACCTTAAAGTCTATTACTCTGGTACCATAAAAATTGATAAATCCATAAATCCTAGGGGTTTATATCATTTAGATCGGTCCCTGCCCAGAAATATGGTAGAAGTGTATCCAATGACTCCCTTTCTTATATTCAGAAAACGATGCACGCCAACTAAACATTTATAGGCAAAAGCCGAACACTTTTATTTACTTAAATTAGATGGACATCATTCATCGGCACATCAAAATGCCGTAGTCTTCTATACTCGGCTATACTTCAAAAGATGACCGACATCTTTTCCAACAGTTGTATACTTAATGTCCATCGATCAATGTCGGCGTTCAAAAGTTCCTTCCTTTGTTGTCCTCCTCCTCGCAGTCATATCCAACCACTCGGTCCATTTGTTGGTGGCGGTGATAGCAGAGGCATCTTATCTAGTCTGAAATGTTAGTCCCCAAAAGGGGTGAGTACAACCACTCAATAGTAAAAGATTCATTAAGCTATATCACACAGTACCATCAATATCTAGATTCATGCAAGATAGACAAGATGGGCAATCAAAGAATGAGTATGCATCCAAACCATATAACTCTTCAATGCAATGACCAGTGCATTTCCAACCAATAAGATGCATCATGTATAGTCACACAAGTCCCGATCATAGGGCCAAACTGTAATAACACGTCCCATTCCATGCCATACAATCTAGTCCTATAACCAGACCACACGCCCACTTAGTGGAACCATCAGTTTTAACATTCAAAAGGTTACACCCCCCCCTGAGGACCAATGTTTGCGTCCTTCTAGGCATTCGCACCCAATCCTAGCGTCGCGAAGTCTTCGGGCACACACCTCCGGGCATCTCACACCCCAACTGGCATCGCGAGGCTTCCGGCACACACCTTCGGGCATCTCGCATCCCACCTGGCATCACGAGGAATCGCCGGGGCTCGCCATGAAAATGGTTACCCCTGCCTTCCGGAATTACGTACCCACATACCACCAGGCTTCCCCTGGAATTGCGTACCGATATACCACCGGGCATCCTGACACTCCTGGGGAAAAACCTCTGGGCATGTATTCATAATACAACCAAGCATCCAAAGGGCATCGACTTATTCGAACCTTTGGGCATCCCGACTCTCGGGGCATCGTTGACCCGAGGGTCCAACGGCAACAATTAACATCTTAATTTCCAAAAACACTTTTCAATGCAATGACAAGATGTCTCTTGAGTCTCATCACATCTCAATATTGCATGATATGCCAATGCTAGTATCATCATATCACATAACAACCCAAGATGCATTCACTTTTGAAATCAGTTGAGCAAAGTCGGAGTAAAACAGCTTAAAAACCAGAATGTGCAGTTTTAATGAAAATTTCGGAATAACCCCTAAATGAACTCAGAAAATTCTGAAATTTTGATATGTTATAAAAAAGACCTAAAGGAAAATGTTTCATGAAGAGCACTAAGTCAGATTGATTGTATATCAAGAGCAGTAATCGTTATACTCTTTACTGACATTCTGTAATAGCTTTCAAATTTAACATTTACAAGGAAAATCGTTTTACTGATCAAAACTTGTCCATTTATTCTCAAATTTTGATATGTTATTCCTAGGGATGTGTCCTACAATTTTCATTAAGGGTTCAAAGTCCAATTCTATCTAGGTAAATACAGAAAATTCGAAGAATCATCAAAGGTCAGGCTGTTTTCTACAGAACAGTATTTCTGTTTTAAAAAGAATTGCTTCTATCTACACGTTCTTGTATTCATATAGCTATACCTATGAGTTAAACTCAATCTAATGGATTTTATCTTAAGTAAAATGATTCTATTCCTAATGTTCATCTCTAGAAATTAAAGTGACCCAATATAAACGACTTTCTATCCATGTTCCTCTGCGACAGAAAACATCTAATGCCTTTCTCTTCATTTCCAGCTCAATCAAACCGTTTGTTTTACTGCAAATTCATCATGTAGTATCTCGACACACTTACACAGTGTCCATGAGTGGTCATAGTACATTTTCACTCACCTAGAATCCTTCACAACTCGGTACAAAGCACATACTTGCATCTCGGCTCTTATAACTCAACATGCATCACCTTTTCTTCACTCGGCACACACCATCACACCTTACTCAACAATCACAGCTCACTCACACTTAGATTTCAAGATATGAAAGCCTCAAATGCAACATGCAATATCAAATTCGGACCTTCTCCGATCTACTTGTACTTCACCAGATAATCACAGCATGAGTAACATAGATTAATGAACTTCTACTTGCCTCAAGTCCTAAGCGTCGACGACAAGTAAAAACAGGAAGCTCGGGTCACGGACACGGCTCAGCGACAGCGAACACGAGCGGTGTTGATGACGGCAGTGCACCCGTACAGACAGAGGGCGGTCTCCTTCTTCCCCCCTCACTCTTGCTTACTGCACGCTTGCGAACTCTCTCGCTCACTCACTGCACTCACCCGCTCCTTGATCTCTCTCTCTCCCTCTCACTGGTTTCGTACGAAGCTCTCCCTCACTCTCGACTAATCCACCCTTTTGTTCCTCACTTTGTTGACAATTTAATCAACTGCATGGGGCTTCTTTTGGTGGCTGTAGGGGAAATGGCCAGCTGTTGAAGACGTGGCCTTCCCAAGAAGCTTTGATGGCCACTTGTCCTCCTGCATGCTATGAGGTGTCCAACGGTGGGAGCCCTTTGGTCAATCTCTTTCAATTAGTTGACTTAAGTGTCGACAATCAAGGGGGTCATTGGGCTGTTTTGGGCCAGTAGATTAGTGGCCCAATTTCTTAAAAATTGGTCCTTAATCTTGCACATATATGGGGCATTCTCGATCCCATGGTTTCATGGTTCAACAATTTATCAAGTGTACCCTTTCATAACTCAAATTCTTTTCTTTAATTAATCTAATTACTGCATGCAGGTTATTTGGTGGCATCATCCAACGAAGCCAGCTGTTGAACCTGGCAGGTGGAGGAAACGTGTCCATCTCCTCTAGCCGCATGGGCCTCGACAACTGCCCCTTCGTGCAACTGTCCTCGCTTGAATTCCCCACTGGCATGAGGTCTCGATTGCGTGGCTTTTGTTGGCCGACCCATCTCCATGCAATGAACGTGGCAAGGAAGTCAACCTCTCCAAGTTTATTGACTCTTGAAGGAATAACGTGCATGGAGTATTGTCGATCCCATGGTCTTCGTGGTCCAGCCATTTTCCTTTCATTCAATCCATCAAATGTACTTGTTCATGACTAAAATTCTTGCATGGGGGAAGAACCCGACAAGACTATATGGTGATTCAAATTCATCTCTTCACTTGCTGATCACAAAATGGAGAGACGTGCAGGGTCCTCGTGCACGATCCAACTTCTCCAAAATTAAATTCTTAATTTCAGCAAGTGCGTGGGCTGAAATATATTTACTTACATGACTATACGGGGCAGTGGCAATGTACATAGGAGGTTCGGTTCGTAGGGTACGAATGTAGGTGGAAGAGGGTCTCAATCATGATGTTACACAGGGATAATTTTTTACAATCGGACCATTACCAAAAGTAGCGTATCGGTCCAACAATAATACAAATCAATATCCGTAAATGGCAACAATGACATAGTCCGAATGATATTTCCGCTGATTACTCACGACCATTGCATATTTGAGGGTCGTCAAAATTTCCGGATGCCACATTCTCCACACAAATAATGTCTCAAAATCTTCAGAGTGAAAATGATCGCTGTGAGTCCTAAGTCATGCATCGGATAATTCAGCTCATGAGGTCTCAACTGACGGAATGCATATGCAACAACCCTACTTTGTTGCATTAGCATGCAACCCAGTCCTCTAAACGACGCATCACTATAGATCTCATTTCCTCCAGAACCAGATGGTATGGTTAGCACAGGTGCGGTAGTCAGCTTCTGCTTAAGCTCTTAGAAACTACACTCACACTTGTCTGTCCACACGAACTTCTCTTCCTTCTTCAATAGTCGAGTCAACGGCGATGTTAACGCTAAAAGTCCTTCCACGAACCTTTTGTAGTAACCTGCCAAACCCAAAAAGCTTATGATCTCTATCACAGTTGTCGGTCTTGGCTAGCTAATAACTGCTTCGATCTTGGATAGGTCCACGGAGATTCCTTCGCTTGAAATCACGTGACCTAGAAACGCTACACGAGTCAACCAAAACTCGCACTTACTGAACTTAGCGTACAGCTCATGATTCCTCAGGGTCTGAAGTACCATTCTCAAATGCCTCTCGTGCTCCTCTGAACTTCTCGAATACACCAGGATATTGTCAATGAAAACGATCACAAACTGATTTAGGTACTCTTTAAACACTCGGTTCATCATATCTACGAAAGTAGTTGGGGTGTTCATTAAACCAAATGGCATTACAGTGAACTCATAATGGCCGTATCGAGTGCAAAACGCTGATTTCGGTATGTCCTCCTTTCTGATCCTCAGTTGATGATACCCTGTCCTTAAGTCAATCTTTGAAAATATGGATGCTCCTTGCAACTGGTCAAACAAGTTGTCAATCCTCGGCAACGGATACTTGTTCTTGATCGTCACTTGATTGAGTTGACGATAGTCGATGCACAGGCGCAACAAACCATCTTTCTTCTTCACGAACAGAACTGGTACTCCCCAAGGTGATGCACTAGGATGTATGAATCCCTTATCCAAAAATTCCTGCATCTGCACCTTCAATTCCTTCAACTCAGACAACGACATCCGGTAAGGAGCCTTAGAGATTGGCTTTGTCCCAGGTGCTAACTTGATCAGGAACCCTATCTCTCTCTCTGGCAGCAGGCCTGACAATTCTTTCAGAAACACATCTGGAAATTCTTGTACCACTGCGATATCTTCAATCTTCAGCTCCTCAATTGTCGTATCCATGACAGTTGTCAGGTAACCCTAACAACCTCCGTCTAATAAACGAAGTGCCTCAAGCGACGAGATTAAGGAAATCGAGGGTCTTCCTCAACTCCTAATAAACTCGAAACTTTCACTCAATAACAGGTTAAACTAAATCACTTAACGATAGCAGTCCATCTTAGCTTGTTGCTTGGTGAGCTAGTTCATGCCAATTATCACATCAAAATCATACATGGCTAGGACTATCAAATCTATCCTCCCCTCTCGCTCACCAATCACTAACTTGCAACTAAGACAACCCACTGTAGCTAACACCTTATCCTTTAATGGTGTAGATATGCTAACCACTGACTCCAACAACTTAGGAATCACTCCTACCAACTTAACAAATTGTTCAGCTATAAATGGAATGAGTTGCACCAGGGTCAAATAAAGCATAAGCAACGTTGTCGTTCAGTGAAACCATACCTGTAATCACATCAGGTGAGTCCTCAGCCTGTCCTCTTGTGATAGCATACGTCCTTCCCTGAGCTGGAAGTCTGTTTTGTCCTCCCTACTGTGCAATCTGCTGCATCAACCCTTTATTCTGACCCATTGGCGGCGGCGGCAATAACTGCTATAGTCCCCTTAGCCTTCTGGGACAATCTCTGGCTAGGTGACCCTGCTGGCCACACTTGAAGCAAACACACATCCTTAAATGGCACGGGGCTGATCCATGTCGCCTTCCACAAAAGCGACATGCACCATTCTAACTCGGCGCCGACTTACCAACTCCACCCTTCCTGCTGGGCGAAACATGATACCTTCCTCCTGTCATGGGCTTCTTCCCAAACGGTTCCCGTCTCTGTTCAAACTAAACCTTGAACCAAACGCAGTAGTCTGTTCACTCAAGTTCCTCTCTATCAACTGGGCCTGACCATGAACTTCCTTATAGTCCTTCAGATCGAATGGCACTAGTGGATTCCTCAGCTCTAGTCGGAGGCCGTTCCTGAACCTCCAAGCTTTATCTTCAAGATCCTCTATTAGCCTTGGAGCATATTGTGACAGCTCCGCGAATTTGGCCTCATATTGATCTACTGTCAACATTCCTTGGCAGAGGTGCTAGAATTCCTCCATCTTCTACTCTCGAGCACTACTAGAAAAATACTTGTTGTTAAAGGCTCTGAGGAAAGCGTTCCATACCGAGACTACATCTTATGGGAAAATTGTGCCTCTGGTGGTCCTCCACCACGTATTTGCGTTACCTTGCAGCTGGTATACTGTCAAGGCAACTTTCTCCTCCTCATTGCACATCAGAAGTGCAAAGGCCTTCTTTAGGTCTTGGATCCAGAGCGATGCGGTCTCGGGATCTCCTACTCCAGTGAACCTTGGTGGGTTCAGCTTCAAAAACTGCTCCACAAGCTTATGAATAGGCCTCTCTCTCTCCACAACCACATTCCTAGGAAGAACTTTGGCAGGTGCGGTAGCAGCAGCAGCATCAGTGGCGGCGACGATAGCAGCAGTAGCAGCATCTGTAGCGGCGGCAGTAGTGGCGGCGGCTTGATTCCGGGCCTGCTGCCCCATTAGAGCTCCTAGCGTCTCAAGCGCCTACATGATCCCTTCAATCCTGGGATCACCAAGGGTTGCTACCCCAACACCAACAGGAGGCGATGCTACTCCACTAGCGCTAGCTTGAGCCGGCGCCTTACCATAACTCGCTCGGGTACCGGCCTTGTTGGCGTCCTACCCCGAGTAGCAGGTCCAATGGTTCACTTTCTAGGAGTCCTCTGCTCCTACACTCATTTAACAAGTTCTTTATAGAAACCTGCTTTCTAATTCCACACAGAATTAGAAGCTAAGTGATCCCCACAAAATAATCTACCAAACAGCTATCACTGACATGCATCAGCATAAAATGAAGGTCATCCTACTAACTATCCCATAAACCATCGCACCTTATCACTCTAACTATCGACCGGCTTTGATACCACTCCGGTTAGGGATGTCACGCTCCGAACCTCGAGCGCGTGCTCATCCCTTGGTGGTGGATAAAATTTACGACGTCCTAGGACGCGTCGCCGACCCATTCTTTTTAATGCACATGCGGAAGCGAAACAGAACTCTTGACAACAACCAACACGGGATAGAAAAGTAGGAAGCATATTCACATCCAAAACACTTTTATAAACACCCCGGTTTATACACAAAACTAGGCTATAGACAAAAGTCCACAAAAAATCAGCTCTCAAAATAAAGCTATCCTAAGACTAGCTAGCCGGACACATTCGCCGATCTTTCGATCTCCATAAGCTCTGGACCCGTTGGGTCCTTCACAGCACCATTAGGAGGGTCAGCTGCACTCTCACCTAGAGTGGCATCGACTACCACAGCGGGAATTTCAAAACCTTGGAGGGGACCCACACGGAATCCATTGAAATTGTAGTGAAACCACGCTTTGAACTGCTAAGGTACCCTCTAAAGTAGGCCCTTATTGGCCCAGACGGTGGTCACCACGAGTTCATAGACCCATTGACCCCCAGGGGCATGGTAGTCAAAACTCTGCTCGATAACCCTCATAGGCCAACCAAAACGTTCCCAAGGAACCGCCATCTAAGGACTTGAAAAGTTAAAGCCCATGACGGGGTTAGACAATGTCTCAGTAAGTTCACCCCCTAAACTCTAACTAGGAAGGAAATACGCCTAAAGGCAGTTTATGCACACAAGACAAATGACTTTCCTTGCCTCAATTCCTTCCTGCACGTCAGTATTATTCATATACTCAATCAATCGATTCAATCCAATCGATCATTCAATCCATCCAATAAGATACAATCGATACGATCAATACCATCTATCAATTCAATCAATTTGATTACTGCTCACACAAGCTGAGGTATATTTATGGTCGCACAAGCTGATATATATATAATATAGCTCACCCAAGCTGATATAGATAATATAACTCACCCAAGCTGATACATATATTATAGCTCACCCAAGCTGATATTGATAATTGCTCCCACAAGCTAATGATCATTGCTCTCACAAGTTGACGGATAATAATGCTCGGACAAGCTGACGATTCAATGCTCTCACAAGCTGACAGAAAATAATGCGCGCACAAGCTGACGATTCAATTTTGGACCAGAAAAATTGATATTCACACTTTTAAAATCCCACGATTTGATTTGGTCCTTAAAACCATTTTTGATGTCAAAACCCAACACTCGGGATTTTTCCAATCAAATATCAAAATTTCACAATTTTGGAATAAATAACCAAAATCAAAGTTACCACTCAATTTGCAAAAATTAACACTCAATTAAATAAACCAAGCACACCATTGCAATCAGCACGAAATTTCGATCACGGCTATCCCGGTATAATTTTTCAAAAATAATAAATAATTAAATAAATGCCAAAAATAATTAAATAAATACAATTAATTACCAAAAATACTAACTTAGGCCGGAAATGCTTAATTAACCGCCCAAACGGGCTAGGAAAATTTCCAAACCTATCTAAATAAATAGCACGATCTATCTAGTCCTTAATTACACCGTTCTAACCACCTAACATACACAAATAAATAATTAAATCGCTAATATGTTCTAACTAACCACTTAAACCCTAATTAGCCTAATCTAATCAATCCCTAAGCATCATTAACTCCCTAAGCAGAGTTTAGCAAGTAAACTCACCGGTTTAGCGTTCCGGTGAGTCCACAACAACGGCGACGCGGAGACGGGCGACAAACGACCCTACGGCGACACCAAACAGAGAATGAACGGGCCTAAAAATGGGCCACGAAGACCTCAACTAGAGCTGAGTTTTCGGCCTCTGCTTGCTACTAAACGGGGCTACACAAGCGGCCGATTGAGGCCGAAATAGCAAGGGACGTGCGGCGGAGGCTACATTGGGTGACGATGGGCGATGGCGGCTGTTGGACAGCGATGGTGGAGCTCCAACTGAGCTCCTACGGTGACCAGGGCTGCTACGGGATGGCAAGGAGGCTTGGTGCAGGCGGACGTGCACGAGGATGGCCAGACGGCATGTGCGGGCTCGTGGGCGGCGAGCGGCGGTCCTGGCGGCTCGGGGGCAGTCGACGGTCAAGGGGGGTGTTGCTCGGTCACTCTCTGGTTCTCTCAAGCTTTCCAAGGCTCCAACAATGGATAAAGTGGGCCGTGAGAGGAAGCAGAAGCTGCTGAGGACTTGGAGGGTCCCCCTTGGCCTCAAATGTCTTCTATTCTATCATTTTGTCCCTTGGCAAGGTCCCACCAGCCTTGGATGTCTTCCTCAGCCAATTTGCAGCCCTCAAACTTCCTTAGCAAGCCAACCAAGTGGTGCAAATGTTGTACACCAAATGACCTACGGATTTTGGAATATTTCCCCAAAATCCACTTCAATTATCCTTCACTTGGATCCAATTTGATGTCCATAAATCCCACCAAGGTGCCATCATCCGAAACAACATTTTTTCTCACCATTTGAACCAACTTGAATCCAAAAAATGCGACCAAAAACGGCCCTCTGATTTTTCCGGTCGAAAACGGCCCTACTTTGAAATTTTAGCCAAAAATCCCGGTTTGCAAAAAAATCTTTAAAGGATGAGTCGACGTTCCTAAAATGAATCATGACGTGACAGAACTTTTAATTTCTGAAATCGGGTTCAAATTCGCGATTAATTTCAATCTGGCGTGATTTTAGTGTGACCTAATCTACTAGGTAGCTTTTAGGAATTTTTAGTGCAATTGAATCGTGGTTGATTATTTTCGAGCCACATTGTACATCTTCGACACATTGGCGACTCTCGATTGTCGTGAAAATCTCTAGGTTTCAAATATGGACACGGGGTACCAAAACGACGGAAAAATCGGTTTAGTGTTGATCGACAAGAATTTTGCAATTAGGTGGAATCACCCACACTAAATCATATGACTCAATCGAATCGACCTATCTCCGGTCTCTAATCGATTTTTAACTGTGCCGTAATGACCCTTGCAAACTAGCACGGTCGAGCAGTCGATGTCTAGTCGAATTCTCAAATCTATTGCGTTAAAATCCCTTAAGGGCTTCACCAGATCGACTAGTTATCTCGTAAGTGATCAGCTCAAAAAATAGAACTATAGGCGCATCAATGAAAAGCCCGATTCATTCAATTGAAAATAGAACTGGAAATTCAGGGTGTAACAACTCATAGCCTGTCTACTTCCACTCCAATGCATCCTAAATATCGTCAAGTGATTATAAACCTCATAAATCAATCCCTATAAGATTTAGCCCCGGTCCGCTATCGAGATCTCGTTTCATCGAGTTCGAGGCGAGAGAACCTACCTCTTAATCTTTTTGTGCGAAACAAACTCCCGTGAACTATCACCCAATCGTCGTGACACCTAAGAACATCAAGGACCATCAAAGAGGGGCTAGGATCACCAAAGATGTTGAAGACAAGACCATATTTGCTCCAATTTGCTACTGGACAGAAGATTGGGCGCTAGTTTGACACCGGCGGAAGGATCGGCTGGAAAAAAGCCTTTTGATGATTTTTCAATAGATTTTGGCCACCTGGAACTTTTGGATAGGTCAAAGATCGTTGTTGAATGGTTAGGAGACATCAGGAATTCATTGGATCGCGGATTGGGCTAAAGAAAAAGACAGATTCATCACTAATATGGAGAATAATCTTCGGATCCGACGTGAAGATCGGTTGGATGGGTGGCTCTAGCATGATTTTGGACAGTTGGTGGCGACGATGGGACTCACGGGACACTAATGGTGGTTGATGGAGGTGGCTTGCCACCGGTGAGGGTACCGCGAGTGGGGGTTTGGGCGTGGCAAGGGAGGTGACGTGAGGGAGGCGGTGGGAGAGAGAGCACAAGTAGGAATAAGAGAGAGAGAGAGAGAGAAGAGAGAGAAAAAATTCTAGATCTGAATTTTCTATATAATGAGGCTCCTCCTTTTTAGGATAAAAAATCCTATTTATACGGGCTTGGGGGATGGAATTCTAACCCTTAGATTGATCCAAGGGGTAGGATGTCATCTTATCTTCAATAAACCTTAAATGACACCCTAATTAAGCACATGCTAATTTTAACGGTCATGATGTGTCCTTAATGGACGGTGATGATCTAATCTTGAGATAATGGGTTAATCGAGGTCTTTTTTGTAAGGGGGAGATTTACAAATTTCATAATATCCAAGGAAAAATTGGAAATTTGAAAATTAAGGGAATAGATGCATTGGTGTGGCATCCCAAAAATTCAAGACAAGCTCTAAGGTGTGTTAAAGCCCATAATTAGGTAATGAAATTACCTATGGTTTATGCTTTGGCCATTAGTCTCCTCTTAAGACTAAGTGATATGTGCTTGTGTTCATGAGTTTTAAATTAGTAATATAGGGTAAATTAATAAGAATGATTTATTCTTGGCCATGGGAAATTTAAAATTTGAAATCTATAAAAGAAATAATTAAAGATGAATAATTGAAAATGAAATTGTGAGTCTAATTAGGTTGGGCCTTAGGCCCATTGGTTTGAGCCTTTGGTGGGCCGAATGGCCGGCCCAATAGAGCCCAAGGAAGAGGCTGCCGTCGACCATGAGGGGAGAGGAGTGACCGGCCCAATCCAAGCCCAATTCAAGCCCAAGCCCATTGCATGTGGCATGCCAAGTGGCAAGAAGGGACTTGCATGCATTGGCCATTGGAAGAGGCAAGTAATCATTGCCAATGATGGAGTTTTGGGGGAATAAAAGGGGAAGGAGAGAGAGAGGGTGGCCGGTTGGTGGTATTCGGCCAAGTGAGAAAGAGAGAGAGAGTGAGTTGCGAGAGAGAGTGAGGCCGAGAGGGAGGAGGAGTCGCCCGTCGCCGCCCGCATGCCGTCCGTCCGTCGCCGCTGTGCCGTTCGTGTGCCGCTGTCCGGTTGGTTATAGAGGCAAGTTGGGACTGATTTCCACTCTTGCATGTGTGTCTTGCATGTGTGATTTGTTGGTGGTAGGTTTCGGATCATAGGCTAGGCAAAACCGAAGCTAGAATGTGACTTGTTCTTGAGTTTGCATGCTGATTTTGCGTGAACCGCCTGGACCAGAATCTTGTGAGGGCTTGCATGCATGTTTTGAGTTGGATTTTGACCTTGATTCCTTCATGAAAGTTGTATCCAACATCTCAAACTACAACATACAAATATTTGGGACAAAATGGTGGAGATTTAAGGGGTCAAATCCTCATCCTACGAAGACACTAGATCTGGAACGATTTTGCTGACCTTTTGGTAGATCTGTTGTTGCATGTCGATTTTTATCAGGAATCTCTCTTCAACTTCTTCATGAAAATTGTATAGAACATCCTAAAGACTAACATACTCAAATCTTAAGTAAAATGAGCAAGTGTAGCCTAGTGAATCGACTTACTCTTGAAGACGGTAAATCTGGAGACGCCGTACAGGACACCCGAGAATTCATGGACCCATATGGTGACTATTATTTGAAAATTTGACTTATATCCCTTAATGAAAGTTGTAGGGGACCTCTTGAAGTAAAACATATCCAAATTTCATAGGAAACGAAGAAGAATAAAGGGGTCAAAACTCGATATTTCGGAGACACCTATACTGGACGTTTCGGTGCGAGAAACAGAAGCTTCGTACGACTATAGAAAATGATCTAAAACGAATATGGCCTAGAAGTCTGCATGAAAAATCTACTTTAGTGTCTTAAATATAACCTGGTAAAATTTCATAATTTTCGGAGGTCGTTAGGGTATTTTAATCGAATTATTTCAAAAACTGCACATTCTGTTTCTATCCGAAATTTCATGCTGTTTTTGTGTGAATTGTATCTTCTTGTGTGGAACTCTATTGGGCATGTGCTTTTCATGAAATTGGTATCTTATTGTCTTATCTATCACATGCCCTGATTTCATGATTTTTGAGAAGCATATGGATATTTAATTTAAATATTTTCTAAAAATGGTACATGCTGGAATTTTGTAAACTTTGGAAAGGCATGAAATATGGACCATTTTAAATTGCATGGACTCCATGAATTGTATTGTTATGGATGATGGTGTCTTGATGCATGCATGATAATGAATTGAGATGCATGAATGAATTCAATTATGAATATGATCTTGATTGCCATCACATCACGTGCCATGTTAAAATTGAACTATAATTGAAGATGAGAATTGAGATAAATGAGAAGGCCCTTGGAGGTGTGAGCCGACGATGCCCCGGGAGTGTTGGGATGCCTGGCTAGAAGGGTACGGCTGGTTGCCCGGTGGTCATGAATGGCCGGATACCGGAGAGCCTCGGGAGTACCGAGAGGTGTCGAGATGCCCGGAGAGTGGGGGAGCCGGAAGCTCGGCAGGTATTGTGCCGAGAGATACCTCGCGATGCCGGTTTGGGTGCGAGATGCCTGGCTAGAAGGGTACAGCCGGTTGCCCGGTGGCCTTGAATGGCTGAATGCCGGAGGGTCCTCGTGATGCCAGTTGGGGTACGAGATGCCCAGAGAGTGGGGGAGCTGGATGGTCTGATTGTATCTTGGATACATGTGGGTTGCAAACATTGGTCCCGAGAAAGAGAAATGTGGCAGTCCAAGATAAAAATTGAAATTAAATTATGCATGATGATATATGCATGATATATGCATGATATGATGATGAGCATATATGCATGGATGCATGGCAATGATGATGGTATATGTGATATGATGATGATGTTACATGCATGGATGCATGGCAATGATGATAGTATATGTGATATGATGATGATGTTACATGCATGGATGCATGGCAATGATGATGGTACATGTGATATGATGATGATGTACATGGTAAGGATGATGCCATGTGTGACATGATGATGGTAAGTATATAATATGATGGTGATGTCCATATGATGATGATGGTATATGAGGTATGATGACATGTGCATGATGCCATGGTATGTTGTGCATGGATGCCTGTATGACATGTGATGCTATGATTGTGATGATTGCGTGGCATGATGCATTGTGTGGTTTATTGGTCCTTTACCTGCTGAGTGGTTGTACTCACCCCTTCGGGGACCAACATTTCAGATTAGTAACATGCCGCTCCCTACTGTCACGCGGGGCGTATTTTACGGCCTACCTTCGGATGTAGAGGTCGAGTGCGAGGAGTTTGACTGTCCCACCGCTCCTGGTCTTACGTATATTGGAGTGCGCGCCTTAGTTATGTACGATGTGGGCCTGGCTGGGGGCCCTGTTATCCAGGAGTTCATATCCGTCCATGTTCGTCGAGACGGAGTGATGCGCGGGATGTTGCCGCCGCCACCGCCTGATGCACCGGGATAGGTGTGAGGGCCCGTGCGTGAGAAGTAGGAGCTGAAACTTTTTGGGATGATTAGCCGACACTAGTGATGGGGGATCTTGCACGTTAGTCGTAGTGGGTCGAGTGTTTCTTTTTGGGTTTATGGCCGAGTGTGGCTTCATGTCCTGGCCTTTCTTTTGATGTACCGACCCAAGGAAACCCATCTTGGAAATATGTAAATAAAGTGTCATGGCTTTGTCTTTTATTATGATGTTTTAGTGGTGTGCAATTGTATTATCGTTGATGGAGGGTGAGATGGCGATGTTATATTTTGCTTCCGCTAAATGAGTCGCGCTGGGACCGTTTTAAAAAAAAAAAAATGTCCATGATTTACGACGCTTCTTCTAAGAGATGTAATTAGGTGTAACGTTTGGTGCCTATGGCGATCTAAGGGGAGTTCGGGGTGCCACAATTGGCCATGAGGTGGCCAGCTAAGGGTGGTTTCCGGCCAAAAAATGACTTGAAAAATTCGCTGGTCAATGACCGGGTTGAATTTTTGTCCGAATTTTGTTATGATTTTTCTGATTTTACCCAAATTAAATGAAATCAAATATTCTTATATGAATTGGAATAGATGAGATGCAATTGGACTATCTAAAATCGACTAATTATGCACAAAATTTTTAAATTCATTGAATTCCTATTGAAGTGAGGCCACAAGCTAAACTCATACTTTTAGTTGAACTTCAATTGACCAAATTGAAACTCAATTACTTCAACTACATTCCGGTGTAGAATGAGTCTAGTCAAGTTACATCAATTGAAGCACCTTAGCTGGTTTTTCTAATTTTTGAATAGGACAAATCGACCAAATTAGGATATACCTAAGTGAATCTCCCAAAGTTGACCCTGAATTTGGAATGTCACTAAGAAAACCAGTTGAATGGAAGTATTGATATGCAAATAATGAAGAATCAATCCAAACCCCTAATCTTGGGCAAAAATGGCAATTTACGCTTGACATGCTCGTTCTCGAAATTGGTTGAACGAGTGAATGGGTATTTACCTTTAGATCAAATGTCAAAAAAATAACTAGATCTAATTAATACTAAAATGAAAGTAATTATATTTTTTGGTCGATTTTGAGCTTGAAACCAAAAAATTCGACAAACAAGGTTCTTAATCCATTTTAAAAAAAATTTCAACACCAAAGTCAAATTAGCACTAAAATGAAGTGCTTTGTAGATTTTTGATATTTTTAATTTTTTGGTCAAACAAAAGGTCGATTCGTGTCAAATCTTTGAAATTTTCAAAAATTAACTTGGCTAATGTAAAATTAAGATTATTTGACATCTTTTTGTGCAAAAAGCCAACTTTTCATCTGGGGTTGACACTTGGTCAAAGGGTTAACTAAAAAGCCAACCCAAAGTCAACTGTTTGACTTTTCAAGTTTTTCTTAGAAATGATTAGGAGATCACTTAAAAATGACAATACAAAAAAATAAAGTAATGAAAATTCGTAGCGATCATAAATCCAAATATCGACTTTTTTACCTTTTAATAATGCATCAACTAGAAATCAAGTATCAACAGCTGCCCTTCTTTGAGTGGGAGTTCAAAGAGGTTCCACTCAAAGACTAATTGATACCTACAATTTTTAGTCAACTCCAGTTGAAGAAAGAAAGATGAAAGAAAATAACATTTGACTAGGGATATACTTGAGTACTTATTGTCATTCTTTGGGATGTTGGATTATTTGCATGCATCTCTCTTATTCTCTCTCATGGAATGGAATAGAAGGAAGGAAATTGACCAAAGAAAATAAAGAAAGTAAGGGTAAGGGATACTTACTTGTGATAAATGGATGGGAAAATTGAAGGCTATAACCTCTCGAAAGGTGAGGGACAAACTATTCAAACTCATCATTTCCAAAGCCATAACTTGCAATCCCTCACGGAGGGTGAAGTTGTCACGCCTCGAATCCCGGGCACACGCACATCCCTCGGTGGTCAACTAAAATTTGCGACGTTCCAGGACGCATCGCTGACCCTTTCATTTTATGCACATGCGGAAGCGAACTAATAATCACCAACCAACAACCAAACACAGGGATAGTAAAAGCATGACAGCAACTTTTAACAAAACACACTTTATAAACAAACCGAGTTAACCCAACAAATTATATACAAAGGTCTATCTCAAAAAGAGACTACTAAGCCACCTACTCTCTGGACCCTTCAGCCTTGGGCTCCGGATTCTCCACGACACCATCCAGTATATCGATGTCCATGAGGTCAGCTACCTCCTCATCCTCGATTTCGATGGTAGGTCCATCAAAACCCTGCAAATGACCCTCCCGAACTCCGTTAGGCTTATTAAGGAACCACGCTTTGAAG
Organism: Eucalyptus virginea; assembly: GCA_014182375.1. Classification (NCBI taxonomy): domain Eukaryota; kingdom Viridiplantae; phylum Streptophyta; class Magnoliopsida; order Myrtales; family Myrtaceae; genus Eucalyptus; species Eucalyptus virginea. Next base: position 13,967,837 of record CM024516.1, on the reverse strand, counting down.
CGATGAAGCACCAAGTGAGCGAGACCCTCATCGACCCAAATAGTGGTCACCACTAACTCACGAGTCCAGGTGGTCCCGAGAATGGGGAAAAATGTAGACTTAGACTCCATTTCCCATGGACACCCAAAACGGATGTGATGGTAAGCCATGCTACTGACCTGAAAAAGGGTTAACCACAACGGGGTGAGATAAATATAAGCGAGTCAAAACCTTAAAGCCTGATTAGGACGCAAATTCACTCAGAGGCAGCCTAAATAGGCATTACACACAAACTTACCTCGCCTCAGCATGTCCCTACAGATTAGTGCGTCACATATATCAAATGAATACAGTAAGCGTATTTAATAACCGTAACACATCATTTCATCTTGCAGACAATCACATGGGTCCCGATTATAAGGTAAAATTGTTATGACACATCCAATTCCTTGCTACACAATCTTGCCCCATAATCCGACACAACGATCTCAACCACTTAAGCGTGCCCCAATTATTACGACCCATCGGCCACAGCCAACTCAATAATCGGCAGTCATCTGGCATAATCGGGCATCGTCCAGCTTCGTCGAGCATGGCAACGTCTATGCCTAGACGACATTCCATAAAGGAGCATCGGCCCAGCCTCCACTGTGATCGGTATCCGTTGACATGGGGCATCCGAACTTAATCAGGCATCACCTCCCCAACTCCCGTTGGGTGACGAGTTCCGATAATGATCACACGCGCACATATACTTGGCCAAGAACACTGTGCTTTGCACTCAAATACCTCAATTTCAAATAATGGACTTGGCCACTTTTCTTCATATTAAAAATCATCCCAGTAAAATAATCGTGCATGGTCACGCATTTAAATTGAACCAGTAAACATGGTATGCTCTCATTTCAAAATTCCACGATTTTATATACTATATAAAATTTTGGAGTAAAAAACCGACACCCGGTATTTTTATATTTAAATACCATAAAATCGAATTTTTGCAATTATAACCAATATTACCACCAAGCACTCAATTGCATATCATAGCATAAATAAACCATAAGATTCACATATAAATTTAACCATGAGGATCAGCGTAAAATTTCACGAAACTCCTAATCCGTCACAATTTACGCTAATTAAAATTAATTAAATAAATTATGATTAATTTAATTAATCTAACCACGGTTAATTAAACTAACCATGGTTAACTGACCATAGTTAATTAAGCTAACCCAAGTTAACTAAACTAACCTTCTGATATTCTTTGAACACTCGGTTTGTCAAATCTATGACAGCGGCTAGAGCGTTCGTCAAATCAAATGGCTTTACATTATTCTCACAAGGGCTAAATCAAATCTATAACCTCCTTCCTGGTTCTCAACTGACGATAATCTGTCCTCAAGTCGATCCTTGAAGACATTAACACTCTTTATAACAAGTCACCCAATTTAGTTGACAATGGTTGATGCATGATTGCAACAAACCATCTTTCTTTCTCTTTTCACAAAACTGATGATCCCTAAAGTGATGCACTGACATGTATGAATTCCTCATTCATCAATCTTCACATCCCTACCTTCAGCTCTATCAATTCAAACAACAGTAATTAGCAAGAAGCCTTCGAAAGTTGCTCTATGCTGGTGCTAGTTCGATCGTAATTTCTATCTCTTTCTCTGGCAACGGTCTGACAATTCTTATGACAACACATCTAGGAATTCTCATACCACTGAGATGTCTTCTATCTCCAATTCTCCAATTTGTCTTAACTATAACCATCACCAAGTAACCTCGGCAATTTCCATCGAACAAGTGGGTTGTCTTCAATCGACGAGATTAAAGAAATCGAAGATTCATTTCGACTCCCAATAAACTCGACATTTTCATGTGCTCCTGGACTAAGTTAAATTGCTCCATGACCATGATTTATTACTACAGGATGCTCCATGAACCCATTCTACTCATGTAGCGTCAAAGTTACACCTCAGTAACTAGTCAAGCATGACTATTACTAGTGATTCCCCTTCCTTTCACTTATTTCCATAAACTGAAGTTCCCCAAACTTCGTCAAAACTCTGCTACGATACTCTGATAGAATTTTCCCCAAAACATTCTTTCTTTGACTAATGCCAAGTTGGTTCCACTTTCGTTCTTCTCACCATACTCGGACGCTGAATTCATCCATGTTTCCTTCCAAAATTTCGACACCTATCTGATGAGTCTTCTACCTCCAGTCAAGTGCCAGCATGCACTATTTCTTGTATCGGAGATCTATCTCAAAAATTCCATTGTGCGTTCTATGGCACACTTCTTCTGACCTGTCCTATCAACGGTGACAGTAGTAACAATTGTCGAGATTCCATCTACTTATGCAGATATCCCATAGTTCACTATCCGTACTGGCGACACTTATCACAATCTCCTGTCCTCAAAATACATGAGACTGATCCATACCATCTTCCATGTAACATATCTTCCACGGAACAACATGTTCCATTTGTCTGAATACTGACTTGACTATGCCGCCCTTCCTATTGGGTGGAACAAAATACTCTTCCCTCAACATCAGTCTTTTCCCCTGACCAAATTCCAAATCTGCTTCGCTGAATATGGACTCAGATATCGAATTCTATTCTCTGATTATCCTTCCAGGTTGGACCCCAACAAAGGTAGCAACAACAACAACTTGATACTGATCTTACTGGCTCATCTAGATCCCAAGAAACACTTGCATCAAATCAACCTTATCAGGCTTAGGATCAATCAACGCTGCTACACTAGTACCAACCTGCGGTAGCACTCTTGCGCTCAAGCTGGCTAGAGTCAACACTCTGCCTTTCGAATCCACAATAATTAAAAGCAAGCAATTCACACCCGACAAACAATTCTATCAGTCAGCTATCAAAGACATGCACCAGTCATGAATTTAAAGGCCTTTCCTACTACTATCCCATAGGTCATTGCACCTTATCACTCCAATACCTAACCATTGCTCTGATACCACAAAATGAGGATGTCATGCCCTGATCCTCAGAACGCGTACATCCCTTACTTTTGGTCTATTTTAAAATGCGATATCACAGGACTACATATCGCCGACCCTTTTTCTTTTTAATAGCACATGCGGAAGCAGTTATAAAAATCCCCAAACAATAAAGCAATGGGATATACAAGTAGGACTAGGAAATTGAACCTAAAAACCAACACCCTTATGTTCATATACAAGTCATACTAAAACGATTGGTTTCTACTCAAATTGATTCTATAGCAAACGTCATCAGGATCCTACTCTGGATCATCCTCGGGGTTCTCCTTCAGATACTCCTCTTCGGGTTCCTCAACAGGGATCTCCTCATCAGATCCATGCTCCTTAGGCTCCTTATCCAGGTCCTGAAATGGTTATTCAATAACCACTGAGACAACGTCTCAGCAAGTTCTATCCCCTAAGACTCGATTAGTAAACTAATACACCTTAGGGCTGCCTATGCACAACATGAGTCAGAGGACTTACCTTGGCCTCAAGTTCCACCTGCATATTAGCACAAATCATATAGGCACCCAAGCAATCACATCATAGATCGAAGCATCGATCTAATCGACTTAATCGATTACACGCCAACAAGACCACTCACGGTCACTTCCATTCAATCGATCAATTCACAACATCAAACCAAGGCAATGAATCACATCAAGTCACACTTAGATTGAATAATCGATCAATCGACCTAGTCGATTACAAGTCAGTCGGACCATTTCAAGGTCATTCATCCCACACCAAGCAATTCCTTAGATTTAGTGGCTTTATGGTCCCACCCGACCTTCTCAAGATTTAGTGGCTTTACGGTCCCACCGACCCTCTCAAGATTTAGTGGCTTTACGGTCCCACCCAACCCTCTCAAGATTTAGTGGCTTTACGGTCCCACCCGACCCTCTCAAGATTTAGTGGCTTTACGGTCCCACCCGACCCTCTCAAGATCTAGTGGCTTTACGGTCCCACCCGACCTTTCCAAGATCTAGTGGCTTTACGGTCCCACCCGACCTTTCCAAGATTTAGTGGCTTTATGGTCCCACCCGACCTTTTCAAGATTTAGTGGCTTTATGGTCCCACCCGACCTTTTCAAGATTTAGTGGCTTTATGGTCCCAACCGACCCTCTTTACGATACCATACTCTGTCACCGAGCCACGTGCATTCTCCAAGAAGACATACCGAGTCTCCGAGCCACGTGCATTCTCTAAGGCTACCTTTTCGCCAAGGTGACATATCCAATCACCGAGCCACGTGTCCTTCCCAGGTGACATTCCAATTCACCGGGTCACGGGCATTCCCCAGGTGATTTACCAACGCACTTTCGATACTGACAACCGATACTCGACCACTCCTCAATCACATAGCCAAAATCGCATTATTTAAGAATATAACTTAAAAATGCACCATTAAATCAATTCGACACGAATTAAAGCTCAATTAAATAAACGGACCACTCCACGACAATCAGCACAAAATTCCGATCACCGGCCATCCCGGTTGAATTTCCGGAAAATAAATAATTAAATAATTAATTTCGAAAATTAAATAAATAAATACAATAAATTCAATTTAGCACAATATAAAGCTCAATTAAATAAACGGACTGCGCCATGATCATCAGCATAAAATCGTGGTCACTGGCCATCCCAGTTGAATTTTCGGGAAATAAATAATTAAATAATTAATTTCGAAAATTAATATTTAATTCCTAAAAGTTCCACCTAGGCCCGATTTGCTTAATTAACACCCGATAAGGGACGGGAAAAATCCCAAGAAGCTTTCAATAAATACTATAGGCAATTCTCTATCTAATTACACTAATCACACAACTAATATGCAAAGCAATTAACTAAAAATCACTAATCAATTCTAATCTAACAACCTAATTACACTTAATTAACACTAATCAACCTTTAAGTATAATTAGCACACTAAGAAGGCGTTAGTGAGTAAAACTCACTCAAAACGACGGGCTCGACGCGAGGATCGACTTTCCTCAAAGCGGGCCGAGCATCCGGGCTCGGGAAGGCAGCCAAAACGGCCCACGAAGGGGCTGCCATACCCATTTTCTTCTTCTCTGTGCGCTGCTGGTTGGGGGCGATGGAGGACGGATCCGGGGCTGAGTCGAGCTGGATAGGGCCGTCAGAGGGCGAGGGGACTCCGGTGGGTCAAGGTGGCAGCGTACGGTGGCCGGAAGTGGTCGGGCGGCGGCTGTAGGTGGCCGATCTGTGGCCTGAGCTGGTCAAACAGCTCCCTGGGCGCACGAGTAGAGGCCAACGGCGCATGGCCAGCAGCGGCACGGGAGGACAGCAGCTCGGCAGCGAACGGCGGAGGGCGGTGGCGTCGCGTACGGCGCCTGTTTCGGTGTTCATCCCAAATCTGGGGACCTCGAGTAGTGCCAAGGAGAAGAGGAAATCAACACCAGCAGAAGGGGAAGAGGAAGGCGGAGGGCGTACGAGCGGCGGCAGAGCAAGCGGCAACGCGCGGGCGGCGACCGTGCTCCGGTGCGACAGCGGTGGTGGCTCTGGCTCGAGCGACATGGCTGCTGCCCCTGTTTCTGCTTCGTTCGAACAAGAGGGGGGAGAAGGGGCGGAGATGCGCGGACGGCAGCACGGCGGCGGGCTCAGGTGCGCGAGTAGCTCCGGTGCTTGCGGGCATGCGACGATGATGGCGAGAGGCGGCGACGAGTGGAGCTGCTGCTGCTGCTTCGGCTTCTTCGATTGTTGCTGAAGAAGAAACCCCAAAGAAAGGGAAGAAGATGGAGATGCCCGACGGAGGAGAGAGGGGAAACCGGTTTTCTCCTCTTCTCTCTCTCTCTCTCTTTGGCCCCACCAATCCAGCTGTCTTCCACTCTCTTTTCCTTGCCAAAAATGTCCCTTCTAGAAGCTTTAGATAGGCCAAAATGTGGGGGTAAGTGTGGCATACGAATTTTGCTAGGGTTTCTTTCCAATTGGGCCTTAATTCCTCTTGAATTAAATCAAATTGACTCCCATTAATTTATTCAACACCTCATTATTCCAATTGGTATTTTTCCTTACCAATGTAGCCCACTTGCATCCCCATTTCACAATCCCTAGCTTCAATTGAATAAAAACGGCCCTATTTATCCAGTCGAATTTAGAGCCCGAAAATCTGGATGTCACATGGATGCTGTAGTTCGACAATTGAGATTAATAAGTCCTGTAAGATGATAATCCATGTAATTTCCGCTTGCGCGTAGTGTGTGACACTACAGGGACGTCACAATTTTGAAAACACCCAATAAAATAGTCGTGTGTGGGTACACGGTCAGTTTGAGTCATAAAAATTGATATACTTCCTTTTAAAATTCCACTATTTGATATAGTACTTAAAAACATTTTTGGTGTCAAAAACCGACACCCGTTATTTTCTAATTAAATACCAAAATTTCATAATTTTGAAATAATAAATCAAAAATCATAATCACCACTCACTTGCACAAATTATTATTCAATTGCATAAATTAATCACACCACGGCAATCAGCACGAAATTCCGGTGACCGGCTATCCTAGTACGATTTTCGAAAAATATTAGATAATTAAACAAATTACAAAAATTAATAAAATAAATGCAAATTAATTACATAAATGACTAATTAAGCTAAATATGCTAATCTAACCACCTAATTGGACTCGGAAAAATAATGTACTAAGCTAAATAAATTCTAAAATCTAATTAACCCTTAACTAAACTAATCTAATCACATAATAAGCTTAATTAACTAACTAAATCACTAATTAAACAAAACTAACTACCTAAACTAAGCTTAGCCTAATCTAATTACCCACTAAGCATAATTAACCCCCTAAGCAAGGTTTAGCAAGTAAATTCACCAGATTTGCGAGCCGGTGAGTTCATGGCGACGGCGAGCAAGACTCGAGCCTACAGTGACACCGAGGAGGTCCAGAAAAAGCCGAAAACGGGCCACATAGTCTCGGTTGTAGGCTGAGATTTTGATTATGTTAAGGGCTAGAAAAGGCGGCCCGGCTTGGCTAAAACAAGCTAGGCGATTAGCGGACAGCGGCGGCGGAACCGAGACGGGGTCGAGGACGGGCAGAGGCGGCGGGCGGCGGAGGAGGCTCGACGGCTCAAGACGGCAGCTTGGCAAACGACAAATGACGGCCTAGACGTGCAAACGACGGGCGCGGGTGCAGGACGACATTCAGGCGATCAGCAGGCTCAGGCGGGCGTGCTCGGGCGGCAGCGGCTTGGGCCAATGGAAACGGGCTGGCTCGTGTTCCTCGGTCCTTGGGCTCCAAAACAACAACAATGGAGGAATGGTGAGGCAAGGAAGAAGAAGAAGGAGGGCTACAGTTGGAAAGGAAGGAACCAAGGCTTCAATGCTCACCAAAATGTCAAGAACACTCAAGTATCAAGCCCCCAAAGTCCACAGCTGAGTCCAACAGCCTTATCCCCTCCAAAACTTCTCTATGAAGCCACCAAAGTGGTCCAAAATGTTGCAGCCCCATGACATACGAATTTTGAGACATTTCCCTTCCAATTCAATACAATTCCTCCAATTGAACTCAATTCAATAGCCAAAATTTCATGGAAGATGCCCACACTCAATTCTACAATTTTCCTCACTTATTGAACCAACTTGAAGGCCAAAAATTCACTCAATTTGGCATATCCGAATTTGCCGGTCCAAAATCGTCCAATTTTGATTTTTCGCCAAAATTTTGAACTCGCCAAAAATTCTTCGGAGGATGAGTTGATATTCCTAAAATAAATCATGAAATGACAAAACATTCAATTTCTGAAATCGGGTTCAATTTCGTGATTAATTTTAGCCGGGCGGGATTTTAGCGTGACCTAACCTACCGAATAGCTTTTACGAATTTTTAGCACATTTGACCCATGGTCGACTATTTTCGAGCCACGTTGTACATCTTCAACTCATAGGTAACTCTCGATTGTCGTAAAAATCTCGAGGTTTCAAATATGGGCACAAGGTACAAAAATGATAGAATAATCAGTTTAGTACCAATCAACAAGAATTTTGCAATCAGGTGGAATCACGCATACTTTAATCACATGCCTCTATCAAATCAACCTATCTCCAGTTTCTAATCGATTTTTGATGGTGCCGTATTGACCCTTGCAGATTAGCACAGTCAAGCAGTTGATTTCTGGTCGAATTCTCAAATCAGTCACGTTTAGATCCCTTAACTGCTTCACCTGATAGATTACTTATCTCGTGAGTGATCAGCTTAGAGAAAAAGACTATAGGTGCGTTGATGAAAAGTCCAACTCATTCAATCGAAAACAGAATAAAAAATCAAGCTGTCACAACTCTTCCCCTCTTATAAAAATTTCGTCCTCAAAATTTAAACCTATTACAATCTTTAAACAAAAAGGTGGGGGTATTGTCATCTCATCGAGTCTTCACTTTCCCAGGTTGCTCCCTCTATCCCGTGGTGTTGCCAAACCACTTTGACTAACAGGATCGTCTTGGTGCGCATAACTTGTTCCTTGCGATCTACAATCTGAACTGGTCTCTCCACGTACGACACTCTGGCGTCCACGTCTAATTCTTCAAAATTCAGCACGTGGGTCGGGTCAGGTTCATACTTTCTCAACATCGACATGTGGAATACATCATGCACTTGTGCCAGTCTCAGCGATAGCGCAAGACGATATGCTGGAGTCCTTATTCTCTCCAGAATCTCAAAAGGACCAACGCACCACGGACTTAGCTTTCCTTTCTTGCCGAAGCGTGAAGTACCCCTCATCGGTGACACCTTCAGAAAGGCATGTTCACCAACTTGGAATTCCAAAGGTCTCTGACGCTTATCTGTGTAGCTTTTCTGGCGACTCTGAGCGGTCTTTAATTTGTCCCTGATAACTGTAATTGCATCCACTTACGGGACTAACTCTGGGCCTTTAATCTTTTGTTCTCCGACTTCATCCCAACAAACTGGAGTTCTGCATGCTCTGCCATACAACGCTTCAAACGGTGCCATCTGAATATTCTGCTGGTAGCTGTTGTTGTAGGCGAACTCGACAAGATGAAGCTATTCCTCCCAGCTCCTCTTGAAATCTAACACGCAAGCTCTCAGCATGTCCTTGAGGGTTTGAATCGTCCTCTTAGACTGGCCATCCATCTGCGGATGATATGCCGTATTGAACTGCAGCTTTGTTTCCAAGGCAGTCTGTAAACTTTTTCAGAAAGCTGCGATAAACTTCGGGTCTTGATCAAATGTAATCGTCACTGGCACTCCATGAAGACGAACAATCTGATGCACGTACAACTCTGCATATCTATCCAATGCATAGTCCTTCCATACGACGATAAAGTGAGCCGACTTCATCAATCTGTCAACCACGACCCAAATGGAATTATTACCCATCTGACTCCTTGGTAAGCCCATCACAAAGTCCATTGGGATGTGTTCCCATTTCCATTCGGGAATCTTGAGAGGTTACAGAAGTCCTCCCGACTTACAGTGTTGTGCATTCACTTGCTGACACGTCAGGCACTTTACGACATGCTTGGCAATATCCGCCTTCATACCGGTCCACCAATAGTGTTGGCGCAGATTCTGATACATCTTCGTACTGCCTGGATGAATGCTGTAACTGCTACGATGAGCTTTTGACAAAATCTCCTCCTTAAGCTCTGCATCGTCAGGTACACACAATCGTCATCGGAACCTTAATGTTCCGTCCTCAAAAATCTGAAAGTCGGCCTTTCTCTTATCTGCATCTTCTTGCACAATCTTCTGAATCTCTAGGTCTATCAACTACAGCGTCTTGATTTTGATCTACACTTTTGGTTTAATTTTGAGAGTGGCCATAAGACTTAAAAGGTGGCCTACCTCAAATTTGAAAAATGAATCTCGAGCTCTTTCGAGTAAGATCCACTCCTTAATCACCATATGCGCAGTTGAAGACTTCCAACTTAGCGCATCTGCAACCTTATTAGCCTTTCTAGGATGATACAGGATGTCACAATCATAATCCTTGAGAAGTTCCATCCAGCGACGCTATCTCATATTCAATTCCTTCTAAGATAATAAATACTCGAGACTCTGATGATCTGTAAAGATCTGGAACCTTTCTCTGCACAAATAATGTCTCCAAATCTTCAAAGCGAAGATAATTGCTGCGAGTTCTAAATCATGCGTCGGGTAATTCAGCTCATGAGGTCTCAACTGAAGGGACGCATATGCAACAACTCTACCACGCTGCATTAACACGCAACCCAGTCCTCTAAACAACGCATCACTATAGATCTCGTATCCTTCAGGACCAGACGAAATTGTCAGCACTGGTGCGGTAGTCAACTTCTACTTAAGCTCTTGAAAACTACACTCACATTTATCTGTCCATAAAAACTTCTCTTCTTTCTTCAACAGTCGAGTCAAAGGTGAAGCTATTGTTGAAAATCCTTCCACGAACTATCTGTAATACCCTGCCAACCCCAAAAAGCTTATGATCTCTATCACAGTCATCGTTCTCGGCCAGTTGATAACTGCTTCAATCTTGGTAGGGTCCACGGAGATTCCTTCACTTGAAATCACGTGACCTAAAAATGCCACAGTTCGTGATTTCTCAGAGTCTGAAGCATTATCCTTAAATGCCTTTCGTGCTCCTCAGGTGTTGCATCCCAAAAATAACTCATGGCCATGTGTTTTATGAGTAGGAGTTTTTTGATTTATGATTTCAAGATTTATGGCCAAGTGAATAAGAATGATATGGTATTTATATAAATGGATAATTATTTTGTTTGAAACGCGTCCTATGTCCATGTGAGACCAAGGATTTTATTTGATGATGAAATTATGTTTTTGGCCATGAATTTTATAAGTTGGATTTTATTAAACTATGTTACAAAGTATTATGGCCATTTAAATTTGTAATTTGGTACCTTGTATAAGTGGGATTAAGATGGATTATCAAAAATAAATATGGGCCATTTAAGTTTGGACTTTAGGCCCAAGTGTGTTGGGCCTAAAGTGGGCCAAGAGGCCCGGCCCATAGAGCCCATGGGGTTGTCGACGCATGGAGGGGGAGGAGCCAAATGGCCTCCTCCAAGTGTCTTCGGCAAGGGAGACACTTGTCTCCTTCTTGGGAACAAGTGTCCCCCATGCAAAATAAGGAGCATGCAAGCAAACACTTGTCTTCCATCATAATCCCACCTGTCCTTTCTCTTTTGCCATTTGTCCATTTGAAACTTATTGATTAATCAAAAAACAAAGAAGAGGGGGAGGGGGTTTCGTACAAAGGTAGGAGAGACCGAGAGAGAGTTTGAGAGGAAACCAAACCAGAGAGAGAGAGAGAGTCGTGCGGGCAGCAAGGGAAAGGAAGGAAGGGCCGCCTCTCGCCGTGTCCATGCATCGCCGTCCATCGCCGCCATGTGCTCACCGTTGCTCGGTCTAGAGGCAAGTGGGATCCCTTGATCTACTCTTGCATGCTGTGCTTAGTATGTGTGATTGAATGGTAAAAATTTCGGAGGTTTAGAATGCGAAAAATTGAAGTTATAAGGGTGGTGCTCTAGCCTAGTGTACTGTTCTTGAGAAAACAGCTCGACCTTGGATGTTCTAGTGACTTGCATGTGATGTTCGAGTTGGATTTTGGCTTTGACTTCTGAATGAAAGTTGTTAAGGACTTCTTGGAGTATAACATAATCAAATTTGGGACAAAAAAAAACAAGTATAAGTGGGTGAAATCGTTATTCTTTGGAAAGACTGGATCTGGAAATTTCGGTACTAGGAACAGGGGTTTCAACCGTCCATATTTAATTACCTAGGACGAATCTGACTTTGAAGTCTTCATGAAGTATTTACCTTATGGTCTTGGCTATCACATAGTCAAATTTCATAATTTTTTAATGTCATTTGGGTATTTAATCGAAAATTTTTCTAAAACTGTGTAATTTGATGTGTTCGGACTTGGTAATGTTGCAATGCGTGGTCTATAACGTTTTGTATGAGATTCTTTTGGAAAAGTGTTCTGCATCAAATATCCTTTTTTATGTCTTGCCTACAACATATTCAAATTTCGTAATTTTGAAATTCATTTGCCTATTTAACCAAAAATATTTCAAAAACTGTGCAAGTTGAATGGACAGAATTAGTAGTGCTGTGATGCGTGGTCTGTATTGAACTATATGGGGATCTTTTGGTGTAGTGTTCTTCATGAAATATCTGCCTTTATGTCTTGGCTATCACATCTTCGAATTTCATAATTTTTTAAGGTCATTTGGGTATTTAATTAAAATGTTTTCTAAAACTGTGCAAGCTGGATTGTGCGAATTTCAAAAGCTATAATGCATGGACTATTCTGTTTGTATGAAATTCTGGTGGTGTTGTGTTCTTCATGAGATAAATGCCTCTAGAGCTTGTCTATGATGTATTAAATTCTTAGAAATTATTAGGATCAACCACTAATCTTTAAGAAGTGCAAATTAAAAGAACGCATTCCATTTCTAAAATAATAGCAATAATCCATGAGTTTGCCCCATGAATTATATTGTTTTTAAGTGATTGAATCTTGCTGCACATGTGATGATATTTGGCATTTCATATAAAATCAAAAGCTGAAATTGACCTTGTTGCCATCACATCATGTGCCATGTTGATATTGAGACACAAATGTGAATATGAATTATGATAAATGAGGATACTGTCGGAGGTGTGAGCCGACGATGCCCCGGGAGTGTCGGGATGCCCGGAATGTGGGGGTGCCGGATGTCCTCAGGAGTTTCGAGATGCCCGGTGGTATATGGTACGTAATTCCAGGGGGAATTCCTGGTGGTATGTCAGTACGTAATCCCGGAAGCCCTGGAGGTGTGTGCCGAGGGGATTCCTCGTGATGCTAGTTGGGATACGAGATGCCCGGAGGTGTGTGCCGGAGGCTCCTCGCGATGCCAGGTTGGATGCGAGCGATAAATTGTGGGATGCAAACATTGGTCCCTGGAAGAACAATGATGAGATCCTTGTGAAAGATAAATATTGAAATTGAATCATGTGCATGGGTGTGTGCATATGGCATGATGCATGAACTGCTTATGAAAGTAAATTGATGCTATTTGACATTGAGAATGTGATCATGAAAGCTTGAATGGATCTCATGGGGATGTATACATGATAGCATGGATGATATGAATCATGCGTATGTATGTGCATATGGCACGGGATGAACCTCATGGAAATGCAAGCATGAAGTGCATGGTGGTATATGCACGTTGCATGGTGAGATATGCATGGCTGTATGATGTAATATGTATAAGTGCATGGTGGTATGTGCACATGGTATGGTGACATGTATGCATGGTTGTATGATGTAACATGTATAAGTGCATGGTGGTATGTGCACACGGTATGTTGACATGTATGCATGACTGTATGATGTTATATGTACAAGTGCATGATGGTATATGCACGTTGCATGACGAAATATGCATGACTGAAAGGTGAGATATGTTTGATATGTATGAACTATATGTACTCTATGATGCCATGATTGTTCTGTTTGATGCATTAAGTAGTTTAATGGATCTTTTACCTGCTGAGTGGTTGTACTCATCCCTTTTGGGGACTAACATTTTAAACTAGATAAGATACATCTGCTGCCACTGCCACTGGTAGATGGATCAAGTGGTTGGATATAACCGCGAAGAGGAGGATAGCAAAGGAATGAACTTTTGGACGCTGACACTGATCGATGGACCTTAAATATACGACTGTTGGAGGAGATGTCAGTCATCTTTTGAAGTATAGCCGAGTATAGGAGACTACAGCATTTTGATGTACCGATGAATGATGTCCATCTGGTTTTTTTTTTTTTTAAGTAAATAAAAGTGTTCGGCTTTTACCTAAAAATGTTTAGTAGGTGTGCATCGTTTTCTGAACATAGGGAAGGGAGTGGTTAGATATGCTTCCATTATATGAGCTGCGTAAGGGACCGATCTAAAAGATGTAAACCCCTAGGTTGTATGGACCCGCTGCAAATTGAAATGGTATCAGAGTGACATGTGACTAGGGAAAGTGAAAGGTAAGCGAGCTGTGGCGACACAGACGGATCGGGGACCATTCGAGGGGTGCCACATCAGGACTTCTTAAGTACACCAAGATGTCGTCTATGAAAATGATCACAAACTGATCTAGATATCCCTTGAACACGCAGTTCATCAGATCCATGAAAGCAGCTGGGGCATTCGTCAAGCCAAACAGCATTACAATGAACCTTATCGCGTACGAAACGCTGTCTTCGGTATATCCTCCTTTTTGATCCTCAACTGATGATATCCTGTCCTCAGATCGATCTTGGAAAATATCGATGCTCCCTACAACTGGTCAAACAAGTCGTCAATCCTCGGTAGCGAGTACTTGTTCTTGATCGTCACCTGATTGAGTTGACGATAGTCGATGCAAAGGCACAACGAACCATCCTTCTTCTTCATGAACAGAACAGATGCTCCGCAAGGTGATGTATTGGGACGTATGAATCCCTTATCCAACAACTCCTGCATCTGCACCTTCAGTTCTTTCAGTTCTGGTAACATCATGTGGTAAGGAGCCTTAGAAATTGGCTCCGTCCCGGGGGCCAACTCGATCACGAACTCAATCTCCATTTCTGGTGGCAAACCCGGCAATTCCTTCGAAAACACGTCTGGAAACTCTTGCACCACTGCAATATCCTCGATCTTCAGCTCCTCAACTGTCGTATCCACGACAGTCACCAAGTAACCTTGACAACCCCCATCTAACAAACAAGTTGGCTCAAGCGACGAGATTAAGGTAATCAAGGGTCCTTCTCGACTCCCAATAAACTCGAAACTCTCACCAGCTAACGGGTTAAACTAAATTGCTTTACGATAGCAGTCCATCTTAGCTCGTTGCTTGGTGAGCCAGTCCATGCCAATTATTTCATCAAAATCATACATGGCTAGGACTATCAAATCTATCTTTCCCTCTCGCTCACCAATAACCAATTTGCAACTAGGACAACCTACTGCAGCTAACACCTTATCCTTTAACGATGTAGATATACTAACCATCGACTCTAACAATTCAGGACTTAATCCTACCAACTTAACAAATTGATCATCTATAAATAAATGCGTAGCGCCAGGATCAAATAAAGCATAAGCAGCTTGGTCAGTCACCGAAACCGTACCTGTGACCCCATCAGGCGAGTCCTCTGCCTATCTCCTGGTGACAGCGTACACCCTTCCTTGAGCTGGAGGTCTATTCATTCCACCCTGCGGTGCGTACCCCTCATTTTGACCCATTGGTGGCGGTGGCGGCAATTGCTGTGGTCCCATTAGTCTGTAGGGACAATCTCTGACCTGGTGGCCTTGCTGGCCACACCCATAGCAAGCACCCGTCGCAGAATGACACGGGGCTGATCCATGTCGTCTCCCATAGAAACGACAGACTCTGATATGGCTTGGCGCTAACTTCCCTATTCCACCCTTCCTGTTAGGCGAAATAGGGTACTTTCCTCTAGTCATCGACTTCTTCCCAAACCAATTTCCGTCCCTATTCAAACTAGACCTCGACCCAAATGTGGCAGCTTGTTCGCTCAAGTTCCTCTCTATCAATTGGGCTCGCTCATACAAGTCGTTATAGTCCTTCAGATTGAACGGTACCGGTGGATTCTTCAACTCTGGTCGGAGGCCATTCCTAAACCTCCTAGTTCTTTCCTCTGGATCTTCTACCAGCCTCGGGGCACACTGCGACAACTCAGCAAACTTGGCCTCGTATTGTTCTACAGACATTAGACCTCGACGAAGGCATTGGAATTCCTCCATCTTCTGTTCCCTTGCACTATAGAAAAGTATTTACCATTGAAGGCTCTAAGGAAGGCGTTCCACACCAGAACCACGCCTTTTGGGAATACCCTACCTCTGGTGGCCCTCCATCAGGTACTTGCGTTGCCCTGCAATTGATATACTGCAAGGACAACTTTCTCTTCCTTAGTGCACATCAATAGTGCAAAGGCCTTCTCCAAGTCTTGGACCCAGAGTGTTGCAACCTTGGGGTCTCCGGCTCCTGTGAACCTCGGTGGGTTCAACTTCAGGAACTACTCTACAAGCTTATGCATTGGCCTCTCAGCAATCATTTTCCCAAGTGGAACTTTAGCAGGTGCGGCAGCAACAGCAGCAGCTGTAGCAGCAACGGTAGTGGCGACGGCTTGATTCTGGGTCTACTGCCCCATCAGATTCCCAAGAGTCTTGAGCGCCTGAACGATCCCATCAATTCTAGGATCACCAGGGGCTGCTACACCAGCATCAACCAACGGCGGCGCTATCTCACTTGCGCTGGCCTAAGCCTGCGCTCTACCTCGACCACCTCGGGTACCGACCCTTGTCGGCGTCCTACCCCGAGTGACTAATCCTATGGTCCTCTTTCTAGGCGTTCTCTGCTCTTGATCATTCATGATGCACGATCCTTACAAAACCTGCTTCCCAATTCCATACATAATTAGAAACTAAGTGATCATCTCAAAACAATCTACCAATCAGCTATCAATTACATGCATTAGCATAATATAAAGGTCTTTCCTACTAACTATCCCATAACCCATCGCACCTTATCACTTCAAACACTTACCAGCTCTGATACCACTCCGGGCGAGGATGTCACACCACGAACCTTGAGCGCGCACACATCCCTCAGTGGTCAACTAAATTGCGACGTTCCCAGGACGTGTCGCCAACCCAATCGATTCATGCACATGCATAAGCGTAATAAAACAATCCCCAAACAACACAAACATGGGATAGAAAAACAGGATAGTCAAATTTCATAAATCACGCTTTATAAACAAACTGAGTTTATATACAAGGCTAGTCTATCAACAGGCCAACTAAAAAAAAAAAGAGCTGCTAAACCATCTAGGCACTGAACTCCTCATCCATAGGCTCCGAGGGCTTCGGGTCTATCATGACACCGTCAGGTGGGTTAGCTACCCCCTCGCCCATAACGGCAGGTACGTCGAAACCCTGAAGGGGACCTTCTCGTACCCCATTAGGCCCATAATGAAACCACGCCCTGAATCGATGAGGTATCCACTGTGGTAGACCCTCATCGACCCAGATAATGGTCACGATGAGCTCATGGAGCCAGGGACTCCTGGGGATAGGGACGTCGGTACTTTGCTCGCTAAACCCTCACGGTTGTCCAAAACGAACCGATCTCCCCTCCATCCAAGGACCTCAAAAGTTAAACCCACTACGGGGTTAGACAACGTCTCAACAAGTCTACGCCCTAAACCCCAATTAGGAAAGAAATACGCCTAGAGGTAGTCTAACCACACAACCAATGAGACTCACCTCGCCTCAGTTCCTTCCTGCACGTTAGTACAGTTCATATAATAGCTATATGTAGTAATCACACTCAACAATTGGAACGCCTTACTTCACATCTCAATCAATCACAGGGGTCCCGATTATAAGGCCAAATCGTTATGACACGTCACATTCCGTGCCACACAATTTTGTCCCATAATCAGGCGCGTCAATTTCAATCATTCAAGCGTCCCAATTAATTACGACCCAACGGCCATGGCTGACTTAACAGTCAACGGTCTTCCGGCATAGCTGGGCGTTGTTTCGCACCATCGAGCACGGCAACGTCTACATCTAGACGACATTCCTCAAAGGAGCATCGGTCCAGCCTCCACTGCGACCAGCATCCGTTGACTTAGGGCATTGCCGAAGAAGCATCGTCTGGCCCTAAAGGCTCATGACGGATTTCTCATAGCGATTCCATGCATATCCTGTGACATCTTGATTTTCAACACTGTTTTCGATGAAATGAAATGGGCTTTTTATCGACGCGCCTATGGCTTTTTTCTCTGAATTGGCCACTCACAAGATAACTAGTCTATCAGGTGAAGCTGTTAAGGAATCTAAACGTAATAGACTTGAGAATTCGACCAGAAACCGACTACTCGACCGTGCTAATCTGCAAAGGTCAATACGACACCATCAAAATCGATTAGAGACCATATATAGGTCGTTTTGATAGAGGCATGTAATTAAAGTGTGGGTGATTCCACCTAATTGCAAAATTCTTGTTGAGCGGCACTAGACTAATTTTTCTGTCGATTCCATACCCCGTGCCCGTAATTGAAACCTTGAGATTTTCACGACAACCGACAGTCGCCAATGAGTCGAAAATGTAAAATGTGGTTCGAAAATAATCGACCACGAGTCAAATGCGCTAAAAATTCCTAAAAGCTACCCGGTGGGTTAGGTCATGCTAAAATCACGTTCGATTGAAATTAACCACAAAATTGAACCCGATTTCAAAAATCGAAAGTTTTGGCATGTCACTATTTATTTTAGGATTGTCGACTCATCCTTTGAAAATTTTTTGGCGAGCTCGGGATTTTTACAAAATCAATTCGGACAATTCAAAGAAGAAAAGAAATTCGGAGGGGCCAAATTAAGTGGATTTCTGGCCTCCAAAGTGAACTAATTGGTGAAGGGAAATTGCGGAATTTGTGTGGGCTTCCTCCGCATCAAATTTGGTCATCAAATTGGAGAACTGGTGAAGAAATTGAAGTCCAAAATTGTGAAATTCGTAGGCTTGTGTGGGGGTTGCAACAATTGGACATCAACTAGCTAATTGTGAGATTTTATGCAAGAAAGAATTATGGAGGACCAAAGGGATGTGCATGAAGGCTTGTGAGACCAAGATTGTTGAATATAGATATTTAATCTTGACTTTCTCTCCCTCCTCCAGCTTTCTCTCGCACGCCAAGACTAGCTGCACCCCCTTCTTCTTCGTTTGTGCCCTCCTACTTCTCCGAATGTTGCTGCTTCTGTCTACTTGTTCATTTTCCTTTCACGCTTTTTTCCCCCACCCCACCAGCGAACTACCCACCTCACGCCACCGCAGCAGTCCACTAACAGAATCCTCTGCCCATCTCCACGCTCGGTCAACTCTAACACCAACTCACCGATCGCTTCATCCCAGTCCAATAGCGACCAAATCCCTCTTTGCACGCCCATGATCATGAACTCCCACCTCCTCCATCTTCCCCAGCTCGCTGCCACATGTCTGCATCTCCTTCCCACCGAGTCAACCCCAGCAGTACCTCACGAAGCTAACTTTGCCACTCATCCACTCCACCAGCAAGCATCCCACCATCCTGTTAGCCCAACATCCACCAACACAGCCCCACTTAACCTCGCCCACTTCGCCAGCTTCAGCCCGGTCCCAAGTCGCCCAATTCCAGCAACCACTAGCCCACTTTAGCCTCGATCCAGCGTCCATTCCGCAACTGAGCAACCAACCTGCGCCAGCTTAGTTCTTCCATAACAGAACCGAGCCTAGCAATGTCGTTGTGGGCTTTCCAAGCCTTTTTCGGGCTTTCTCGAGCTTCCTTGATGTCCTTCTAGGATCGTGTTTTGGTCGCCGTCGCGCCGCCGTCGCCGTAAACTCATCGGCTCACTAACCCGGTGAGTTTACTTGCTAAACCTCACTTAGGGGGTTAATTATGCTTCGTAGGTAATTACATTAGCTTAAGATTGGCTTAGGTGGTTAGGTTAGATTAATTAGTGGTTTATTTAATTAATAAGGCTCGTTAGGTGGTTAGATTAGATTAATTAAGGGTTAATTAGATTGTATTATTTAATGAGTATGGTGCATTTTTTCTAAACCCGAGTAGGTGGTTAGATTAGCCTATTTAGCTTAATTATGCATTTATTGGATTAATTTGCATTTATTTAATTAAGCTTGTAATTTAATTTATTATTTATTATTTTCCAAAAATTATACCGGGATAGCCGGTCGCTGGAATTTCGTGTTGATTGTCGTTGTGTAATTAGTTTATGCAATTGAGTGCTAATTTGTGCAATTGAGTGGTGATTGTGATTTTTGGTTAATTATTTCAAAATTGTGAAATTTTGGTATTTAGTTAGAAAATACCGGGTGTTGGGTTTTGACACCAAAAATGTTTTTAAGTACAATATCAAATGGTGAGATTTTTAAAAGGATTGGTATCAATTTTTAAGGTTCGATCTAACTGTGTACCCACACACGATTATTTTACCAAGTGTTTTTAATATGAAGAAAATAGGCCAAGCACATTATCTTAATTGACGCATTTGAGTGCAAAGCACAATGTCCTTGGCCGAGATTGAATGATCGTGTGATGGTTATGAGAACTTGTCACCCTATGAAAGTCGGGTGGGCGATGCTCCTATGTGGAATTCCCCTGACAACGGATGTCGGTCGCAGTAGAGGCTGGGCCAATGCTCCTATGTGGAATGTCGTCTTGAGGTAGACGTTGTCATGCTCAACAGATGAGACGATGCCCGGTTACGCCAAAAGACCGCTATGTCAGGTAGGCCGTGCCTATGCGGGTAGTAATCAATTGGAATGTGTGAATGATTGAGATAAATGCGCCTGATTATGGGATAAAATTGTGTAGCACAGAATGAGACGTGTTATAATGACTTGGCCTTATAATCGAGACCCCTGTGATTGATTGAGCTATGTGAGACGTTCCAATTAATGTGTGCATTTATTATATGCGTCTATTATAGGAACTGTGCTGACGTGTAGGAAGAAACTGAGGCGATGTAAGTCTTTTGTGATGTGTGGTTAAACTACCTCTATGTGTATTACCTTCCTAATCAGGATTTAGGGCGTGAACTCGCTGAGATTTATTCTCACCTCGTCGTGGATTACCATTTTCAGGTCCCTAGTGTGAAGAACCCGGAGCTTGAGGCAGAAGGGTCAGGAGCATGGGTGGCTTAGTAGTTCTTTTGATAGACCTCATGTGTATAAACTGTATGTTGACCTAGTTGTAGATGAAATATGTTTTGTATACTTGGATGTCCTAATTTTCTATCCCATGTTGTTTGTTGTCAGGGGATTAGTTACTTCGCTTCCGCTTGTGCATGATTCAATTGGGTCGGCGACGCATCCTAGGAACATCGCAAATTAGTCGACCACCGAAGGATGTGCGCATGCTCGAGGTTCGAGGCATGACATATCCAATCCCAGCAAGGACATCGTGCTTTGCACTCAAATGCCTTAATTAAAATAATGTACTTTGTCTATTTTCTTCATATTGAAAACACCCGGTAACATAATCAGGTGTGGGTACACGGTCAGTTTGAGTCATAAAAATTGATATCCTTCCTTTTAAAATCTCATTATTTGATATAGTACTTAAAAACATTTTTGGCGTCAAAAACCGACACCCGGTATTTTCTAATTAAATACCAAAATTTCATAATTTGGAAATAATAAATCAAAAATCACAATCACCACTCAATTGAACAAATTATCATTCAATTGCATAAACTAATCACTTCACGGCAATCAGCACGAAATTTCGGCGACCGGCTATCCTAATACGATTTTCGGAAAATATTAAATAATTAAATAAATTGCAAACATTAATAAAATAAATGCAAATTAATTACATAAATGACTAATTAAGCTAAATATGCTAATCTAACCACCTAATTGGACTTCGAAAAATAATGTACTAAGCTAAATAAATTCTACAATCTAATTAACCCTTAACTAAACTAATCTAACCGCTTAATAAGCTTAATTAACCAACTAAATCACTAATTAAACTAAACTAACCACCTAAACCAAGCTTAGCCTAATCTAATTACCCACAAAGCAAAATTAACCCCCTAAGCAAGGTTTAGCAAGTAAACTCACTGGATTTGCGAGCCGGTGAGTTCACGGCGACGGCGGCCCGACGGTGAGTAAGACTCGAGCCTACGGCGACACCCGAGGAGGTCCAGAAAAGGCTAGAAACGAGCCATGGAGTCTCAGCTGTGGGCCAAGATTTCGGTTCTGTTGAGGGATGGAAAGGGCAGCTCGGCTTGGCTGGAATGGGCTAGGCGGTTAGCGAACGATAGCGGTGGAACCAAGCGGTGTTGGGGACGGGCAGAGGTGGTGGACTGATGGCGGAGGAGGCTCGATGGCTCGTGACGGCAGCCTGGTGTACGGCGAAAGATGGCCTAGATGCGTGAGCGACGGGTGCGAGCGCGGGTGCGGGACCGCATTCAGGCGACCAGCGATCATGCTCGGGCGTTAGTGGCTTCGGCGGTCGACGGCAACGGCTGGCTTGGCTTCCTCTGGTCCTTGGGCTCCAAAACAACAACAATGGAGGAATGGTGAGGCAAGGAAGAAGAAGAAGGAGGGCTATAGTTGGAAATGAGGGAACCAAGCCTTCAATGCTCACCAAAATGTCAAGAACACTCAAGTATCAATCCCCCAAAGTCCATAGCTGAGTCCAACAGCCTAATCCCCTCCAAAACTTCTCCAAGAAGCCATCAAAGTGGTCCAAAATGTTGCAAGCCCATGACATACGAATTTTGAGACATTTCCCTTCCAATTCAATACAATTCCTCTCCAATTGGACTCAATTCAATAGCCAAAATGTCATGGAAGATGCCTACACTCAATTCTACAATTTTCCTCACCAATTGAACCAACTTGAAGGCTAAAAATTCACTCAATTTGGCCTATCCGAATTTACCGGTCAAAAATCGTCCAATTTTGATGAGTCGACATTCTTAAAATAAATTGTGACATGATAGAACTTTCAATTTTCTGAAATCGGGTTCAATTTCGTGGTTAATTTTAGTCACGCGCGATTTTAGCGTGACCTAACCTACTTGGTAGCTTTTAAGAATTTTTAACGCATTTGAATCATGGTCGATTATTTTCGAGCCACATTGTACATCTTCGACTCATAGGCAACTCTTGATTATTGTAATAATCTTGAGGTTTCAAATACGGGCACAGGGTATAGAATCAACAGAAAAATCGGTTTAATGCCGATCGACAAGAATTTTACAATCAGGTGGAATCACCCACACTTTAAACCACATGCCTCTGTCAAATCGACCTATCTCTGGTCTCTAATCGATTTTTGACAGTGCCGTATTGACCCTTGCAAATTAGCACAGTCGAGTAGTCGATTTCTAGTCAAATTCTCAAATCAGTCGCGTTTAGATCCCTTAACGGCTTCACCTAATAGATTAGTTATCTCGTGAGTGATCAACTCAGAGAAAAAGACTATAGACGCATCGATGAAAAGCCCAACTCATTCAATTGAAAACAGAATAAAAAAATCAAGCTGTCACAGTATTAATTTTGCAAATAATCAAGTATTTCACTCAATGACAATATCATATTTGTTAGCTGATGGATGATCGAACATTATCATTAAAGATCATTGGTGAGAAGAACATAATAGATATGTTAATCAAGGCTGTCACCACTAAGAAATCGAGATTGTGCTTGTCTCAGTTAGTCTCCATGGTTAGTGATGAAGAGGCCACCACACTAGGCCAATCCAGATTAAAAAGACATGTGAAGACTATAAAAAAATTATTGTTGTTTTTTGAGGATTGGTCTTTAAGTGGAAGATTGATGGAGTATGGAGCCCAATAGAGAAAAGTATTATTAAAATAAAAAGCTTTTTTTACTATTAATGGCATGCATGTAATTCTTTCTACAGCTTTTTATGCCCTAGACTTCTTCTATATATTGGAGCAATATCTTTTGTAGTTATAACTTATAACTCTAAGATTGATATTGATAATGAAAAGATTGCCTAATGCGGCATTGGGGTTTTTCCTTTTCAAATTTTGAAAGGGTTTCCACTTAAAAATTCACATCTCAACTTCTCTATTTTTATTTTTTTTTCTCTTCAACTTAGATTTGATGGTATACATTATCCATCCAATCATAACCCTAAATTGAGGCTATGCATTTCATGCATTCCATACATAACCAATTAACTAAATCTATTTGGACCTTGTTACAGGAGAAGTGATTGTGATTGTACAAATGAGACTTCGATCATAAGGGGTTTTCCATGTGTGGAAACTTGATCATGTGATACAATATTCCATCGTCAAAACATTCAAATCACTTGATCATGTGTTGCAATGTTCCATCTTAATCTATTAATGTATAAGCTTTTGATCCTAGAATAATGAAGGGTAGTTAGTCACTTGTGTCCTAAGCCGTTGATCCTTTTTTGGTCTCCTCTTATCAAGGCAAGAGAGGAACTTTGAGCAAAGAAGTGAATATTTGTGTGACATCCTCAATTTCGAGTTTTGTTTTCAATTGAATGAATCGGGCTTTTCATTGACACGCCTATAGTTCTATTCTCTAAGCTGATCACTCACGAGATAACTAGTCGATCTGGTGAAGCCGTTAAGGGATTTTAATGCAATAGATTTGGAAATTCGATCAGAAATCGACTGCTCAACTGTACTAGTCTACAAGGGTCATTACGGCACAGTTAAAAATTGATTAAAAACCAGAAATAGGTCGATTCAACTAAGTCATGTGATTTAGTGTGGGTGATTCCACCTAATTGCAAAATTCTCATTGATCGGATTAGCACTAGACCGATTTTTCTATCGTTTTGGTACCATGTGTTCGTATTTAAAACCTCGAGATTTTCACGATAACCGAGAGTCGCCAATGTGTTGAAGATGTACAATGTGGCTCAAAAATAATCGACCACAAGTCAATTGCACTCAAAATTCCTAAAAGTTACTGGCTAGGTTATGTCACGCTATAATCACGCCAGATTGAAATTAATCATGAATTTGAACCCGATTTTAGAAATTGAAAGTTATGTCATGTCACAATTCATTTTAGGAACATCGACTCATCCTCCAAAGATTTTTCTACAAACTGAGATTTTTGGCGAAAATTTCAAAGTAGGGCCGTTTTTTACCGGAAAAATCAGAGAGCCGTTTTTTGTCGCGTTTTTCAGATTCAAGTTGGTTTAAATGGTGAGTAAATATGTTGTTTGAGACGATGGCACCATGGTGGGATTTATGGACATCAAATTGGATCCAAATGAAGGAGAATTGAAGTGGATTTAGGGAAAATGTTCCAAAATTCGTAGGTCCTTTGGTGTGCAACATTTGGACCACTTGGTTGGCTTGCTAGGGAAGTTTGAGGGCTGCAAATTGGTTGAGGAAGACAGCCAAGGCTGGTGGGACCTTGTCAAGGGACAAAGGGATAGAATAAAAGACTTTTGAGGCTAAGGGGGACCCTCCAAGTCTTCAGGAGATTCTTCTTCCTCTCAAGGCCCACTTTATCCATTGTTGGAGCCTTGGAAAGCTTGAGATAACTAGAGCGTGACCGAGCAGCACCCCCCTTCACCATCGCTTGCCCCCTGCGAGCCCGCGCACACCTTCCGGCCGTCCTCACGCTCGTCCGCCTGCACCGAGCCTCCTCGCCATCCCGCAGCAACCCTGGTTGCCGTAGGAGCTCAGCCGAAGCTCCACCATCGCCATCCAGCAGCTGTCATCGCCCGTTGCAACCTTCACCACTCATCCCTTGCTGTTTCGACCTCAACCGACCGCTCATGTAGCCCCGTCCAGTAGCAAGTAGAGGCCGAAAGCTTAGCTCTAGCTGAGGTCTTCATGGCCCGTTCAGTCTCCGTTTGGTGTTGCCATAGGGTCGTTTGTCGCCCGTCTCCGCGTCACCATCATCGTGGACTTACTGGAACGCTAAACCGGTGAGTTTACTTGCTAAACTCTGCTTATGGAGTTAATGATGCTTAGGGTTGATTAGATTAGGCTAATTATGGTTTAGATGGTTAGTTAGAATAGATTAGCGATTTAATTATCCGTCATGTTTAGTGGTTAGAACGGTGTAATTAAGGACTAGATAGATCGTGCTATTTATCTAGCTAGGTTCGGAAATTTTCCTAACCCGTTTGGGCGGTTAATTAAGCATTTCTAGCCTAAGTTAGTATTTTTGGTAATTAATTGTATTTATTTAATTATTTTTGGTATTCATTATTTTTCGAAAATTATACCGGCATAGCCGGTGACCGGAATTTTGTGCTTGGTTTATTTAATTGAGTGTTAATTTGTGCAAATTGAGTGATAATTGTGATTTTGGTTATTTATTCCAAAATTGTGAAATTTTGATATTTGATTAGAAAAATCCCGAGTGTCGGGTTTTGATACCAAAAATGGTTTTAAGGACCAGATCGAATTGTAGGATTTTAAAAGTGTGAATATCAATTTTTCTAGTCCAAAATTGAATCGTCAGCTTGTGCGAGCATTATTGTACGTCAACTTAGGCGAGCATTATTATCTGTCAGCTTGTGAGAGCATTCAATCGTTAGCTTGTGCGAGCATTATTATTCGTCAGCTTGTGAGAGCAATGATCGTCATCTTGTGAGAGCAATAATCTATATCAGCTTGGGTGAGCTATATTATCTATATCAACTTGGGTGAGCTGTATTATCTATATCAGCTTGGGTAAGCTATACTATATATATCAGCTTGTGCGAGCAACCAACTATATCAACTTGTGCGAGCATAAATATACCTCAGCTTGTGTGAGCAGTAATCGAATTAATTGATTGATAGATGGTATTGTGGCACCCCTCGACGGCCCCCGATCTAATTAGGGTCGCCACAGTTCGCTTACCATTCACTTTTCCTAATAACATGTCATTCTAATACCATTTCAATTGCAGCGGGTCCATACAACCTGGGGGTTTACATCTTTTAGATCGGTCCCTTGCGCAATTTATATACGGAAGCACATCCAACATCTCGCTTCCCTATATTCAAAAAAACGATGCACACCTACTAAACATCTTATATAAGTTAAAACCAAACACGTTTAATTACATAAAGCAGATGGACATCTTTAGTCAGTACATTAAAATGCCGTAGTCTTCTATACTCGGCTACACTTCAAAGGATGACCGACATCTTCTCCAATAGTCGAATACTTAAAGTCCATCGATCAGCGTCGGCGTCCAAAAGTTCCTCCCTTTGCTATCCTCCTCCTTGCAATCATATCCAACCACTTGATTCATCTACTGGTAGCAATGGCAGCAGAGGTATCTTATCTAGTCTGAAATGTTATTCCCCAAAAAGGGTGAGTACAACCACTCAGCAAGTAAAGGACCAATAAATCACTCAATACATCATGCCATGCAATCATCACAATCATAGCATCACATGTCATACAAGCATCCATGCACAACATACCATGGCATCATGCACATGTCATCATACCTCATGTACCATCATCATCATATAGACATCACCATCATATCATACACTTACCATCATCATGTCACATGTACCATCATCATTGCCATGCGTTCATGCATGTAACATCATCATTATATCACATGTACCATCATCATTGCCATGCATCCATGCATGTAACATCATCATCATATCACATGTACCATCATCATTGCCATGCGTTCATGCATATAGCATCATGCATAATTCAATTTCAATTTCATTTTGGACCGCCACATTTCTCTTTCCAGGACCAATGTTTGCATCCCACATTCATCACTTGTGCCCAACCAGACATCGCGAGTAACCTCCGAGCATGTATCCAAGATAAAACTGGGCATCCGACCCCCCACATTCCGGGCATCTCGCATCCTAACTAGCATCACGAGGCATCCCCCTGGGCACAAACCTCCAGGGCTTCCGACATTTACACTCCCTGGCCGGGCATCTCGCATCCCAACTAGCATCGCGAGGCATCCCCCCGGGCACAAACCTCTGGGGCTTTCGGAATTACGTACCGACATACCACCAGGATTCCCCCCCTCCTCTAGAATTACGTACCGTATACCACCGGGCATCTCGAAACTCCCAAGGAAATCTCCGGGGCTCGCCATGAAAATGGTTTCCCCTACCCTCCGGAATTACGTACCGACATACCACCAGGCCTCCCCTGGAATTACATACCGTATACCACCAGGCATCCTGACACTCCCAGGGCATCGTTGGCTCACACCTCCGACGGCCTTCTCATTATCTCAATTCACATCTTCAATTATAGTTCAATTTTAACATGGCATGTGAAGTGATGGCAATCAAGATCATTTTCATCCTTTGAATTCATACATGCATCACAAATCATCATTATGCATGCAGCAAGACACAATCACTCATAACAATACAATTCATGAAGTCCATGCAATTTAAAATAGCCCATATTTCATGCCTTTTCGAAGTTTACAAAATTCCAGCATGTACCATTTTAGAAAAAATTTAAATTAAATATCCATATGCTTCTCAAAAATCATGAAATCAAGGCATGTGATAGACAAGTCAATAAGATAACAATTTCATGAAAAGCACATGCCCAATAGAGTTCCACACAAGAAGATATAATTCACACAAACACAGCATGCAATTTCGGATAGAAACAGAATGTGCAGTTTTTAAAATAATTCGATTAAAATACCTGAATGACCTCCGAAAATTATGAAATTTTACCAGATTATAGTTAAGACACTAAATTAGATTTTTCATGAAGACTTCTAGGCCATATTCGTTCTAGATAATTTTCTATAGTCATCCGAAGCTTCTGATTCTAGCACCGAAACGTCCAGTATAGCTATCTCCGAAATATCGAGTTTTCACCCACTTATTCTTCTTCGTTTCCTCTGGAATTTGGATATGTTTTGCCTCAAGAGGTCCTATACAACTTTTATTAAGGGATTTAAGTGAAATTTCCAAATAATAGTCACCATATGGGTCTAAGAAGTCTCGGGTGTCCAGTACCGTGTCTCCAGATTTACCGTCTTCAAGAGTAAGTCGATTCACTAGGCTACACTTGCTCATTTTACTTCAAATTTGAGCATGTTAATATTTAGGGTGTTCTCTACAAGTTTCATAAAGAAGTCGAAGAGATATTCTTAGTAAAAATCGACATGCAACCACAAATCTACCTAAAGGTCAGCAAAACAGTTCCAGATCTAGTGTCTTCGTAGGATGAGGGTTTGACCCCTTAAATCTCCACCATTTTGTCCCAAATGTTAGTATGTTGTAGTTTAAGATGTTGGGCTACAACTTTCATGAAGGAAACAAAGCCAAAATCCAACTCGAAACATGCATGCAAGCCTTCACAAGATTCTGGGTCAGGCGGTTCACACGAAATCAGCAAGCATTCTCAAGAACAAGTCACATTTTAGCTTCGGTTTTGCCTACCCTAACATCCGAAATCTACCACCAACAAATCACCCATGCAAGACACACATGCAAGGGTGGAAATCGATCCCAACTTGCCTCTAAGACCAAGCAAACGAGGCACACTGGCGACGGACGGACGGCGTGCGGGCGGCGACGGGTGGACTCCTTCTCTCGGCTTCCCCTTCTCTCTCGCCACTCCCTCTCCCTCGCATCCTCCTCTCTCTCCCTTTGGCCGAATTCTCCACCAGCCACTCTCTCTCTCTCTCTCTCTTTTTGGTTGTATATATATATGTGACACCCCTCGACGGCCCCCGATCCATTCCGGGTCGCCACAGCTCGCTTTGCCTTTTTCTTTCCCAAATAACAAGTTACTCTGATACCATTTTTAGTTGCAGCGAGTCCATACAACTTGGGGGTTTACATTTTAATTTTTATTTTTGATCGGTCCCTTGCGCAATTTATATGCGGAAGCACATCCAACAACTCCCTTCCCTATATTCAGAAAACGATGCACACCTACTAAACATTTATATATATAAGTTAAAACCGAACACGTTTATTTACATAGAGCAGATGGACATCTTTAGTCGGTACATCAAAATGCCATAGTTTTCTATACTCGGCTACACTTCAAAAGATGACCGACATCTCCTCCCACAATCGTATGCTTAAGGTCCATCGACCCGTGTCGGCGTCCAAAGGTTCCCTCCTTTGCTATCCTTCTCCTCGCGGTCATATCCAACCGCTCAATCCATCTACTAATCTGAAATGTTGGTCCCCAAAAGGGGTGAGTACAACCACTCGGCGGGTAAAGGAATCCAATAACAACTCAATGCATCATATAAATCATACATGCATTGCAGGCGTAACTTACCTTGCAGCCATGCATATACTGTCATGCATCATCACCACAATCATAACACATACATGTATCATCATCTCATACTCATATCATCGTCATCATGACATTATTATATCACACACATGTCATCATCATCATATACATATCATCATATCACACATGTCATCATCATGACATCATCACATCATACATGTCATCATGCATATCATCATGCCATATCATATATCAGCATCATCATCATGCATATCATCATGCATATCATACCATGGGTGATCATCATATCACATCACATATCCTCATCATCATCATGCATATCATCATGCATATCATACCATGGGTGATCATCATATCACATCACATCACATATCATTATCATCATCATGCATCTCATCATGCATATCACATCATAGATCAATTTCCACTTTTTACTTATCAATTGATCCCACATTATCTTTTCTCAAATCATCAAATTCACCATCATCATCATCCTCCCTTCGGGCAGAAACCTCCGACAGGGATCCCAGTATCCCAGCCATCTCATGGCCACTGGGCTTCCGGCCCCCCACATTCCGGGCATCTCGCATCCCAACTAGCATCACGAGGAACCTCCCTTCGGGCAAAAACCTCCGACAGGGACTCCCGGCCTTTACCCTTCTAGCCAGGCATCTCGCACCCAAATCCTGGCATCGCGAGGCATTCCCTTCGGGCAAAGACCTCCGACAGGGCTTCCGGAATTATGTACCGACATACCACCAGGCCTCCCCTGGAATTACGTACCGTATACCACCGGGCATCCCGACACTCCCGGGGAATCTCTGGAATTATGCCACTAGGCCACCAGATATCATCACCCACCACAACCATCTCCTCATTTTACCATTATCCATGTTCACCAGATTTTAAATCTCAATTTAACATGGCAATTGGCATGGCATCAAACAAATCACACTTGACATGGAATTCACACTTGCATCTCAATTCACATTCATCATCCTTTTTAATCTCATTATCACATGGCATATGACTCGCACATGCATCAAAATTCATGATCATTCATACACCAATGTCATATAACAATGCATCACTATTCATGTGCATACATACACCCATGTCATATCACAATGCATCATGACTCAATAGAACTCATGGCCAATAAAATAATCCACTTTTATTTTATTATTATTTTATTATTATATTTATTTATTTTCATAAATAAATATTATATTTAATATTTATGATTTTCCAAAAATCATAATATCCAAGCAATCATTAAACAAACAGTTAGAATCACAATTTCACACCAAATTCATGGCCAATTCGTATTTCACATAATTTCCCAAATTTCCACAAAATACACACAACATTCGGATCAAGGCCAGATTGCACAGTTTTCGAATTTATTCAATTAAAATACTCATATGACCTCCGAAAATTCCCAAATTTTACAGGATGATAGCCAACACATTTTCGTGCATTTTTCATGAAGAACTCTAAGCCAAATTCTTTATAGATTAATTTATACAACTCCACGAAGCTTCTGGAACCTCTACCGTTTTGTCCAGAGTACATATCACCGAAAAACTCAGGTTTGACCCATCTAATCTCTTTCGTTTCCTCTGAAATTTGAGTATGTTATGTATCAATGTTTCCTTTACAAGTTTTATGAAGAGATCTAGGTTAAATAACCAAAGTATGATCCTCTTTTAAGTCCTTGAAGTCTCGGGTGTCTCGGTACACTCCAACAGAATCACTCGTCTCAAAGATCTAGCCGATTAACTAGGATATACTCATTTTTTTCTCCTCAAATTTGAGTATGTTATATTTTGAGATGTTACCTACAACTTTCATGAAGACAATAAAGTGAGATCTCCAACAGAAATCAAAATGCAACCACGAAATCAACAAGAGGTCAGTAAGAAATTCGCAGATCTGAAGTCTCCGTGAAATAGAACTTTTTACCCATCAAATCTTCATCGTTTTCTACGAAATTTCAGTATGTCATACTAAAAGATATTAGATTCAACTTTCATGAAGACACCGAAGCCAAAATCGCACTCCAAACACACATGCAAGTTCTCACAACATTCTGACTCGAGCGGATTCATGCGAAAACATTCCAGATCTGACACCTCCGTAAGATGAGAGTTTGACCCCGAAAATCTCCATCATTTTTCACGAAATTTTAGTATGCTGTAGTTCAAGATGTTAGCTACAACTTTTATCAAGATATCGAAGCCAAATTCGGACTCTAAACATGCGTTCAAGCCCTCACAACATTCTGACTCGAACAGTTCATACGAAAATATTCCAGATCTAGCATCTCCGTAGGATGAGGGTTTGACCCCTTAAATCTCCATCATTTTCCATGAAATTTTAGTATGTTGTATTAAAAGATGTTAGCTACAACTTTCATCAAGATATCGAAGCCAAATTCGGACTCTAAACACACATGCAAGCTCAAACAAGTTTCTGACTCCAACCAGTTCATGCGAAAACATTGGTGCAAGAGTAGAAAGTGGATTCCCAACTTGCCTCTACACCTCACGAGCGGCGGCACACCGGCGACGACGGATCCTCCTCCTCCTCTCTCGGCCTCCTCTCTCTCCCTCACTTGGCCGAACAAGCCACTCTCTCTCTCTCCCTCTCTCTCTCTCTCTTTGGATGCTTATATATTGCATGCTTCCTTCTCTTGCATGGGGGACACTTGTCCTTAAGAAGGAGACAAGTGTCTCTCTTGCCGAAGACACTTGGTAGCCATGCGGCTACCCCTCCATGCGACAATGGGCCGGGCTTGGGCCTCCTCTTGGGCCCTATTGGGCCGGCCATCTTGGCCCATTAAAGGCTTAGGCCAATGGGTCTAAGGCCCATTCCAAAATTAGCCCTTTTTCCCTTTTTTTTTTTTTTTTGAATTTCTTTTATAAATCTTTTAAACTTTAAATTTTCCACATGGCCAAAGTCTTATGACATTTCATTTATTGAAATTTAATTTATAAAGTGCATGGCCAAGCATAGATTATTAATTTATCCCATAGTCCTAAATTCAAAATTCATAAACACAAGCACAATAACACCTAGCCTTAAGAAAACTAATGGCTAACACATAGATCATAGGTAATTTCATTACCTAATTATAGGCTTTAATTTCTCTAGAGGATTACTTGAATTTTTGGGATGCCACAATTCTCCCCTCCTTAGAGAATTTCGTCCTCGAAATTAGACATTTCCTATGTCTCTTGAAATAAGTGAGAGTACCTTTCTCTCATCACACTTAAACTCTCCCATGTGGCTTCCTCCACATCATGATATCACCATAATATCTTAACCAATGGAATTCTCTTGGTCCTGAGAATTTGTCCCTTCCGATCCAATACTTGCACAGGCTCCTTAATGTACCTCACTTTCTCATCCACTTTCATGGCTTCATGATCGAGTATGTATCCTAGATCAGGCTGATATTTCCTCTAAAGTTAAGGATGCAAGCTCTTAACATATATTAATTTATCCCAACATCAGAAACATTTTTTTAAAACAATACCCACATCTGAAATTTCTTTTGAATGCTTGAGAATCTTCCTTCATGAAATCAGACAATACAAACCGAGGTTTTCAAAAGCATTCAACGACATCAACGAGCTTTGAAATCATATATTATTTCCATGTCAAAAAGTTTCCAAATTACCAATGTGGAAAATCCTTTGAGTTCTTGAAAATTCCACCTCATGATATCAAATAATGCAAAATAGGAATTTCAAAGACACAGCGGTATAACAATGATAGTATTTGAGAATAGGTAAATCTCATATTGTTGAAAACAATTCACAAAATCAAAGCATGATACCAATTCCATAAAATCCATGATCACGTTTAAATTTCAAATGTTTTTCGGAATCCACATGTAAAGCCTTGAGTCGCACTTGCATCACGGCGCGAAATAAAGTACTTTATCAAAACCCATAGTAAATTTAAATCGATACGTTGGCAAAATTCCAATCTCAATCCCAACTCCAATGGGATGGAATGTTTTCTATAAAAAGTTCAGAATTCTTTGAAATAGAAAACATTTCTTAAAACATTTGGGCACGGTGTCACAGTACTCATAAATTTTGATGAAATTCAAGAGATCTTCTAAAACAGTTCACAATCAACATATGCTTTTCCATTGAAGTTCAAAACTTGGAATGTGCAGGTGATAATTTTCTCAAAAAACCATAAGCATTTATTGAAGTATTGAAAATCATAGTTCGGTGAGTCGATAATATTGGTCCAAGATGTTTGAAACCAAAAACTTTGAAATACCAAAATCCTAAGCCTTTCTTGAAATATCGAAATCAACGCATCGGCGAGTCATCAAACTCAGTCTCGACCTTAAGATTTTCAAAGTAGTTTGCATGCAAAATCTTAGAGCTTTGAAAACATCCAAACTCAAGTATTTCCAATCTAATTGCACCATTTAGCCGAATCATTTCTATACCTTAGTCACCATCAATTCAAGCCTAGAACCATCAAAATCAACACCACCAATAACTCATTTGGTTCAGTCCAACAAAGACATTCACTATGCATTCACCGCAACATAGATTCAAGCCTAAAATATAGCATCATTCCTTCGATTCAAATATCTATAATCCACCAAGACTCATTTAATTCAAAGATCGACAATCCACCAAAATAATACTTGTCTAGTTTCCACCGAATATATCTCAGATCTCATCCTAAATGATCATCACTTAGACTAATCATTCATCAAATCCACAACTTGAACTTCCACCATTTCACCTTGAAAAGACTATAACCACAAATGATCATATTCACTAATTCCACCAAACCTTTCAAACTGAGATCATCACCTAAATTTAAAAGTTGATCATCATCAATTAAACCTATTATTCTGACATATAAACCACAAATAATTTCATGTCTCATATGACCACTCAAACTCATGACTTCCAAGATCAATCTATACATACTAAATACCTCCATGTAAACACATCAAGACTTCCAATGAAATCCTCAAATAGGAAGTCACTACTTAGTTCAAATGATCATAACTTAATCCTTAACTGATATCTTGATCTCAAATCAACTTTTAGAAAAAGACCGAACTCCCTTGCAGTTGGTCAAATAGGTCATCAATTCTAGGAAATGAGTACTTACTCTTAACAATCGCATGATTCAATTGCCTATTATCAATGCACAAATGCATCGACCCATCCTTCTCTTTCACAACAAGAGTTCTACAAGCATAATCATGCTTCCACTGCGCCACTCTAATAGACTTATCCCATAAACACTACCTTTTCCAATTCAGTTCATAGTTCGGTTCATTCCTGTCCCCTTTTGCCATTCTAGAAGCCTGCCAGGAGCCGCTCCTTGTTCAGGTCCTCTGACCTCGGCGTCCACTCCTCGCCTTCATCAAACCGGGACGTTACAGGTACACCAGCTTTCGCTTGGTTCGAACCCGAACTACACATCTACTGAAGGGTCTCGTTTCAATAGGGATTAACTTACAGAGATATTATCCACTTTGGCTTATCCCATTCTGCCATCCTCAGACTAGCCATTTTTAAACTTGCTATGGAAATGGCCGACTTGCGACTAAGAGCATCTGCTACTCTATTCGCTTTCCCTAGATGATATCTTATCTCATTCCCCTAGGGTTATCTCACTCATCTCACATGCCATCGTAGATAACAAAGATATCTTTCAAATGATATAGAAATACGGAGAGGCATATCTAGAGATTCGTTCCTACTCCTCACAATCATCTATATTTTTCGGATACAAATGAATGCATGTCACTCATATCAAATAACGCATATACCTTTTTATCCCTCTATCGAAATCATACCTGAGATAACACTTTTGGAAGCCCCCGCTTCCTCTTGAGTGACTGCATACACCCTTCCTTGTGGTGGTGGCCTCTGTGGGTTCCTTAGTAAATTTAGTCCACCAGTACTTTGTTGTACTTGTCGAACCGAGCTAAAATTCGGCTGCAACCTCTTTTGTGGACAATCTTTCTTAAAGTGTCCTATTTGCCCACATCCATTACATCTTAGTTGGCTATTACAAGGTCCTAGCCCATGCCTCTCATCACACTTTCGACAAATATCAGGTGGATAGGGTGCCTTCCCAAAAGTCGGGCCACTCCAAGCTCTTCTAGAATTCCAAAAATTATTCCTCTTCTTAGATTCCCAGGGCTGACCTTGATCAGGATAAGGTCTCTTACCCCTTCGAACATCACTAAAGGTCATCTGTTTCTTAGATTCTGATTGCTCTCTCATTAACTCTTGCTCCACCAACTGTGCCCTCTCATAAATCTCATTATAATCCCTTATATTCAGAGGCACCAGTTGTTTTCTAATATCAGTCCTTAATCCTTTTAGGAATCTCTTAGCCCTTTCCTCTCGATCCTCAACCAACCTAGGAGCATACCTAGACAATTCAGAAAATTTTGCCTCATACTGGTCTACCGTCAGCTCCCTTTGTTATAACTGAACAAATTCAGTAATCTTCCTATCCTTGACACAATCAGAGAAATGCTTTCTATTAAAAGCCCTAACAAACTCTTCCCAGTTCACATCAGTACCTAGTGGAAAGATTGTATCCTTTGAAGCTCTCCACCAAAACTTTGCATTTCCCTCCAGCTGGTACTCTGCCAAAACTATTTTCTCAGCATCACTACAGTCCAACAACCGGAAAATTCGTTCCATTCCATCAATCCAATGTTCCGCCTCCTCAGGACTTCCCATTCCACTAAACTTAAGTGGTTTCAGCTTCAAGAACTGTTCCACTAGTCCTTGAGTACGGCGTTCCACTCCGGGTTGTTGCTGCGCTTGTCTATCCATCAGATTTCCAATATTGGCCAATGCTTGCAGGATATCTTCCATTCGGGGTTCAGCCCTTGCAGCAAAGGCTTCAGCCCTCGATGGATGAGCACTTCTAGCTCGCACCATGACTTTCCTACAATTTCCAAGCATTGCCTCAGGAAAAATCTGAGACTCACTATCTCCATTCAAAGCGACTACTACTACTACATAAGTAACATATACATGTTACTGGTACCTAAAGGCAATTCAAAGCAAACTACTACGGATCTACGAGTGAGTTCTCATCACCCGTTATTCAATTATCTCATTTTATATCCTATGGTGTGCATCTTTCTATCATCATTTCCATCTGAGGCACCTTATCACTCCAAATAAACCATAGCTCTGATACCAACAAAGGCTGTGACACCCCTCGACGGCCCCCGATCCGTTCCGGGTCGCCACAGCTCGCTTTGCCTTTTTCTTTCCCAAATAACAAGTTACTCTGATACCATTTTTAGTTGCAGCGGGTCCATACAACTTGGGGGTTTACATTTTAATTTTTATTTTTGATCGGTCCCTTGCGCAATTTATATGCGGAAGCACATCCAACAACTCCCTTCCCTATATTCAGAAAACGATGCACACCTACTAAACATTTATATATATAAGTTAAAACCGAACACGTTTATTTACATAGAGCAGATGGACATCTTTAGTCGGTACATCAAAATGCCATAGTTTTCTATACTCGGCTACACTTCAAAAGATGACCGACATCTCCTCCCACAATCGTATGCTTAAGGTCCATCGACCCGTGTCGGCGTCCAAAGGTTCCCTCCTTTGCTATCCTTCTCCTCGCGGTCATATCCAACCGCTCAATCCATCTACTAATCTGAAATGTTGGTCCCCAAAAGGGGTGAGTACAACCACTCAGCAGGTAAAGGAATCCAATAACAACTCAATGCATCATATAAATCATACATGCATTGCAGGCGTAACTTACCTTGCAGCCATGCATATACTGTCATGCATCATCACCACAATCATAACACATACATGTATCATCATCTCATACTCATATCATCGTCATCATGACATTATTATATCACACACATGTCATCATCATCATATACATATCATCATATCACACATGTCATCATCATGACATCATCACATCATACATGTCATCATGCATATCATCATGCCATATCATATATCAGATCATCATCATGCATATCATCATGCATATCATACCATGGGTGATCATCATATCACATCACATATCCTCATCATCATCATGCATATCATCATGCATATCATACCATGGGTGATCATCATATCACATCACATCACATATCATTATCATCATCATGCATCTCATCATGCATATCACATCATAGATCAATTTCCACTTTTTACTTATCAATTGATCCCACATTATCTTTTCTCAAATCATCAAATTCACCATCATCATCATCCTCCCTTCGGGCGAAACCTCCGACAGGGATCCCAGTATCCCAGCCATCTCATGGCCACTGGGCTTCCGGCCCCCCACATTCCGGGCATCTCGCATCCCAACTAGCATCACGAGGAACCTCCCTTCGGGCAAAAACCTCCGACAGGGACTTCCGGCCTTTACCCTTCTAGCCAGGCATCTCGCACCCAAATCCTGGCATCGCGAGGCATTCCCTTCGGGCAAAGACCTCCGACAGGGCTTCCGGAATTATGTACCGACATACCACCAGGCCTCCCCTGGAATTACGTACCGTATACCACCGGGCATCCCGACACTCCCGGGGAATCTCTGGAATTATGCCACTAGGCCACCAGATATCATCACCCACCACAACCATCTCCTCATTTTACCATTATCCATGTTCACCAGTATTTTAAATCTCAATTTAACATGGCAATTGGCATGGCATCAAACAAATCACACTTGACATGGAATTCACACTTGCATCTCAATTCACATTCATCATCCTTTTTAATCTCATTATCACATGGCATATGACTCGCAC
Organism: Eucalyptus virginea; assembly: GCA_014182375.1. Lineage (NCBI taxonomy): Eukaryota > Viridiplantae > Streptophyta > Magnoliopsida > Myrtales > Myrtaceae > Eucalyptus > Eucalyptus virginea. Next base: position 13,929,169 of record CM024516.1, on the reverse strand, counting down.
ATGCATCAAAATTCATGATCATTCATACACCAATGTCATATAACAATGCATCACTATTCATGTGCATACATACACCCATGTCATATCACAATGCATCATGACTCAATAGAACTCATGGCCAATAAAATAATCCACTTTTATTTTATTATTATTTTATTATTATATTTATTTATTTTCATAAATAAATATTATATTTAATATTTATGATTTTCCAAAAATCATAATATCCAAGCAATCATTAAACAAACAGTTAGAATCACAATTTCACACCAAATTCATGGCCAATTCGTATTTCACATAATTTCCCAAATTTTCACAAAATACACACAACATTCGGATCATGGCCAGATTGCACAGTTTTCGAATTTATTCAATTAAAATACTCATATGACCTCCGAAAATTCCCAAATTTTACAGGATGATAGCCAACACATTTTCGTGCATTTTTCATGAAGAACTCTAAGCCACATTCTTTATAGATTAATTTATACAACTCCACGAAGCTTCTGGAACCTCTACCGTTTTGTCCAGAGTACATATCACCGAAAAACTCAGGTTTGACCCATCTAATCTCTTTCGTTTCCTCTGAAATTCGAGTATGTTATGTATCAATGTGTCCTTTACAAGTTTTATGAAGAGATCTAGGTTAAATAACCAAATTATGATCCTCTTTTAAGTCCTTGAAGTCTCGGGTGTCTCGGTACACTCCAACAGAATCACTCGTCTCAAAGATCTAGCCGATTAACTAGGCTATACTCATTTTTTTCTCCTCAAATTTGAGTATGTTATAGTTTGAGATGTTACCTACAACTTTCATGAAGACAACAAAGTGAGATCTCCAACAGAAATCAAAATGCAACCACGAAAGCAACAAGAGGTCAGTAAGAAATTCGCAGATCTGAAGTCTCCGTGAAATAGAACCTTTTAACCATCAAATCTTCATCGTTTTCTACGAAATTTCAGTATGTCATACTAAATGATGTTAGCTTCAACTTTCATGAAGACACCGAAGCCAAAATCGCACTCCAAACACACATGCAAGATCTCACAACATTCTGACTCGAGCGGATTCATGCGAAAACATTCCAGATCTGACACCTCCGTAAGATGAGAGTTTGACCCCGTAAATCTCCATCATTTTTCACGAAATTTTAGTATGCTGTAGTTAAAGATGTTAGCTACAACTTTCATCAAGATATCGAAGCCAAATTCGGACTCTAAACATGCATGCAAGCCCTCACAACATTCTGACTCGAACAGTTCATACGAAAATATTCCAGATCTAGCATCTCCGTAGGATGAGGGTTTGACCCGTTAAATCTCCATCATTTTCCATGAAATTTTAGTATGTTGTAGTACAAGATGTTAGCTACAACTTTCATCAAGAGATCGAAGCCAAATTCGGACTCTAAACACACATGCAAGCTCAAACAAGTTTCTGACTCCAACCAGTTCATGCGAAAACATTGGTGCAAGAGTAGAAAGTGGATTCCCAACTTGCCTCTACACCTCACGAGCGGCGGCACACCGGCGACGACGGATCCTCCTCCTCCTCTCTCGGCCTCCTCTCTCTCTCCCTCACTTGGCCGAACAAGCCACTCTCTCTCTCTCCCTCTCTCTCTCTCTCTTTTGGATGCTTATATATTGCATGCTTCCTTCTCTTGCATGGGGGACACTTGTCCTTAAGAAGGAGACAAGTGACTCTCTTGCCGAAGACACTTGGTAGCCATGCGGCTACCCCTCCATGCGACAATGGGCCGGGCTTGGGCCTCCTCTTGGACCCTATTGGGCCGGCCATCTTGGCCCATTAAAGGCTTAGGCCAATGGGTCTAAGGCCCATTCCAAAATTAGCCCTTTTTCCCTTTTTTTTTTTTTTTGAATTTCTTTTATAAATCTTTTAAACTTTAAATTTTCCACATGGCCAAAGTCTTATGACATTTCATTTATTGAAATTTAATTTATAAAGTGCATGGCCAAGCATAGATTATTAATTTATCCCATAGTCCTAAATTCAAAATTCATAAACACAAGCACAATAACACCTAGCCTTAAGAAAACTAATGGCTAACACATAGATCATAGGTAATTTTATTACCTAATTATAGGCTTTAATTTCTCTAGAGGATTACTTGAATTTTGGGATGCCACAATATATGCATGCATTCTTAGTTTGCATGAGGGACACTTGTCCCCAAGGATGAGACAAGTGTCTCCCTTGCCGAAGACGCTTGGAGGAAGCCATGCGGCTCCTCCTTCTCCCTCCATGTGCCGACAGCCCAATGGGCTCTATGGGCGGGCCTCTTGGCCCACTTTAGGCCCATCTCACTTGGGCCTAAAGTCCATACTTAAATGGCCCAAGTTTATTTATTTTTTTAATAATACATTTTAATCCTCATTTAAATAAATACTTAATTGCATAATAAAATGATCAAAAGACTTTGTGACATTAATCCATAAAATCAAATCTATAAAGTGCATAGCCAAGAACAAAGTCTTCTTTATCAAATTATCCTATGTCCAATTTAAATAGCCCATAGACAAATATCAATAATAAGCCCATAATTTCTACACCACTTTAGGGCATTTGATTTTGATTTTTTTATTTATAAAAATCAATTAACATTCTCATAGTCAATTAACATTTTCATAAGGGGTTTGGTCCAAGAGATAAAATATTGTGGCCGATGATGTAATTGTCCTTATGGCCATTCAAACATAAATATCGTTTCCCTCAAAATCAATATTTCAGGTTGAAATTCCCGGATGCCACAATTCTCCCTTCCTTAGAGAATTTCGTCCTCGAAATTAGACATTTCCTATGTCTCTTGAAATAAGTGAGAGTACCTTTCCCTCATCTCATTTTCACTTTCTCATGTGGTATTGATCGTATCAATTGTATCAAATTGAATGGATTGAATGATCGATTGGATTGAACCGATTAATTGAGTATATGAATTGTACTGATGTGTAGGAAGAAACTGAGGCAAGGTAAGTCCTTTGCCTTGTGTGCATAGACTGCCTTTAAGCGTATTTCCTTCCTAGTCGGAGTTTAAGGGGTGAACTTGCTGAGACATTGTCTCACCCCATCATGCGCTTTAACTTTTCAAGTCCTTAGATGGCGGTTCCTGCGGAACGTTTTGGTCGGCCTATGAGGGTTACCGAGTGGAGTTTTGACTACCATGCCCCTGGGGGTCAATGGGTCTATGGACTCATGGTGACCACCGTCTGGGTCGATGAGGGCCTACCTTAGAGGGTACCTCATCGGTTCAGAGCATGGTTTCGCTATGGTTTCAATGGATTCTGTGTGGGTCCCCTCCGGGGTTTTGAAATTCCCACTGTGGTAGTCGATGCCACTCTAGGTGAGAGTGCAGCTGACCCTCCTAATGGTGCTGTGGAGGACCCGACGCCGCCGAAGCCTGTGGAGACCGAAGGATCAGCAAATGTATCCAGCTAGCTGGTCTTAGGATAGCTTCGTTTTGAGAGCCGATCTTTTGTAGACTTTTGTCTATAGTCTAGTGTTGTATATAAACCAGGGTGTTTATAAAAGTGTTTTGGCTGTGAATATGCTTCTTGCTTTTCTATCCCGTGTTGGTTGTTGTCAGGGGTTTTGTTTCGCTTCTGCATGTGCATTAAAAAGAATGGGTCAGTGACGCATCCTGGGACGTTGCAAATTTATCGACCACCAAGGGATGGGCACACGCTTGAGGTTCGAGGCGTGACATCCCCGTCCTGAGTGGTATCAGAGCTAGTCAATAGTTGGAGTGATAAGGTGCAATGGTTTATGGGATAGTTAGTAGGATGGCCTTCATTTTATGCTAATGCATGTCAGTGATAGTTGTATGGTAGATTCTTTTGTGGATATCGCTCAACTTCTAACTTTGTGTGGAATTGGAAAGTAGGTTTCTATAAATAACTTGCTAAATGAGTGATCAGGAGCAGAGGACTCCTACAAACTGAACCATTGGACTTGCTACTCGGGGGAGGACGCCAACGAGGGTCGGTACCCAAGGGGGTTGTGATAGAGCGCCGGCTCAGGCTAGCGCTAGTAGAGTAGCACCGCCTCCTATTGGTGCTAGAATAGTAGCCCCTGGTGATCCTAGGATCGAAGGGATCATGCGGGCGCTTGAGACGCTAGGAGCTTTGATGGGGCAGCAGGCCTAGAATCAAGCCATCGTCACTACCGCCACCGCTACAGCTGGTGCTACTGCTACCATCACCGCCTCTACTAATACTGCTACCGCTGCCACACCTGCCAAAGTTCAACCTGGGAACGTGGTTGTGGAGAGAGAGAGGCCTATTCATAAGCTCGTGGAGCAATTTTTGAAGCTAAACCCGCCGAGGTTCACTAGAGTATGAGATCCTGATACTGCATCGATCTGGATCCAAGACCTGGGGAAGGCCTTTGCACTTCTGATGTGCAATGAGGAGGAGAAAGTTGTCCTGGCAGTATACCAACTGCAGGGTAATGCGAATACGTGGTGGAGGAACACCAGAGGCACAATTTTCCCAGAAGGTGTAGTCCTGGTATGGAACGCTTTCCTCAGAGCCTTTAACAACAAGTATTTTTCGGGTAGCACCCGAGAGCAGAAGATGGAGGAATTCCAGCGCGTCCACCGAGGAATGCTAACAGCAAATCAGTATGAGGCCAAATTCGCAGAGTTGTCACAGTACGCTCCAAGGCTAATAGAGGATCCTGAAGATAAAGCTCGCAGGTTCAGGAACAGCCTCCGACCGAAGCTAAGGAATCCACTGGTGCCATTCGACCTAAATGACTATAACGAAGTTTATGGTCAGGCCCAGTTGATAGAGAGGAACCTGAGTGAACAGACTACTGCGTCTGGTTCGGTTCAATTCGAACAGAGACGGTGGTTTGGGAAGAAGCCCATGATTAGAGGAATGTATCATGTTTCGCCCAGTAGGAAGGGTGGAGTTGGGAAGTCAGCGCCGAGTCAGAATAGCGTGTGTCGCTTTTGTGGAAGGTGACATGGATCAACCCCGTGCCATTTAAGGACGGGTGTTTGCTTCGAGTGTGGCCAGCAGGGTCACCTAGCTAGATATTGTCTTAGAAGGCCAAGGGGACTACAGAAGGCCAAGGGGACTACAGCAGTTACCTCCGCCGCCACTGCCGATGGGTTTGAATAGAGGGTTTGTGTTGCAGATTGCACAACAGGGAGGACAGAATAGACCTCCAGCTCATGGAAGGACGTATGTATCACGAGAGGACAGGCTGAGGACTCACCTGATGTGATTACAGGTACGGTTTCGCTGAACGACCATGCTACTTATGCTTTATTTGACCCTGGTGCAACTCATTCATTTATAGCTGAACAATTTGTTAAGCTGGTAGGATTGATTCCTGAGTTGTTGGAGTCAGTGAATAGCATATCTACACCGTTAAAGGATAAGGTGTTAGCTACAGTGGGTTGTCCTGATTGCAAGTTAGTGATTAGTGAACGAGAGGGGAGGATAGATTTAATAGTCGTAGCCATGTATGATTTTGATGTGATAATTAGCATGGACTGGCTCACCAAGCAATGAGCTAAGATGGACTGCTATCGTAAAGCGATTCAGTTTAACCCGTTATCGGGTGAAAGTTTCGAGTTTACTAGGAGTCGAGGAGGACCCTCAATTTCCTTAATCTTGTCGCTTGAGGCAACCCGTTTGTTAAACGGGGGTTGTTAGGGTTACCTGGCAACTGTCGTGATACGACAGTTGCGGAGCTGAAGATAGAAGATATCGCAGTGGTTCAAGAATTTCCAAATGTGTTTCCGAAAGAATTGCCAGGCTTGCCGCCAAAGAGAGAAATAGAGTTCGTGATCGAGTTAGCACCCGGGACAGAGCCAATCTTTAAGGCTCCTTCCCGGATGGCGTTGTCTGAGTTGAAGGAACTAAAGGTGCAAATGCAAGAATTGCTGGATAAGAGATTCATACGTCCCAGTGCATCACTTTGGGGAGCACCAATTCTGTTCGTGAAGAAGAAAGATGGTTCGTTGTGCCTATGCATCGACTATCGTCAACTCAATCAGGTGATGATCAAGAACAAGTATCCGCTGCCGAGGATTGACGACTTGTTTGACCAATTGCAACGAGCGTCGATATTTTCAAAGATTGACTTAAGGACAGGGTATCATCAACTGAGAATCAGAAATGAGGACATAGAGAAGTCAGCATTTCATACTCGATATGGCCATTATGAGTTCACTGTAATGCTGTTTAGTTTGACGAACACCCTAGCTACTTTCATGGATCTGATGAACCGAGTCTTCAAAGAGTATCTGGATCAATTTGTGATCATGTTCATCGATGATATCCTGGTGTATTCGAGAAGTGCAGAGGAGCACGAAAGTCATTTGAGGATGGTACTTCAGACCTTTTAACGTTAGCATCGCTGTTGACTTGACTACCGTGACAGAGATTATAAGCTTTTTAGGTTTTGCAGGTTACTATAAAAGGTTCGTGGAAGGATTTTCAACGTTAGCATCGCTGTTGACTTGACTACTGAAGAAGGAAGAGAAGTTTGTGTGGACAGACAAGTGCGAGTTTAGTTTCTAAGAGCTTAAGCAGAAGCTGACTACCATACCTGTGTTGACCATACCATCTAGTCTTGGAGGATACGAGATCTATAGTGATATGTCGTTTAGAGGACTGGGTTGCGTGCTAATGCAACATGGTATTGTTGTTGCATACGTGTCCCGTCAGTTGAGACCTCATGAGCTAAATTATCTGATGCATTAGTTAGAACTCGCGACGATCTTTTTTGCTCTGAAGATTTGGAGACATTATTTGTATGGAGGAAGATTCCAGATCTTTACAGACCATCAAAGTCTCGAGTACTTATTCTCTCAGAAGGAGTTGAATATGAGACAACGTCGCTGGATGGAACTTCCGAAGGACTATGATTGTGATATCTTGTATCACCCTAGAAAGGTGAATAGGGTTGCAGACGCTTTGAGTCGGAAGTCTTCAGTTGCACAGATGATGGTCAAGGAATGGATTTTACTCGAGAGAGCTCGAGATTCGGTTTTCAAATTTTAGGTAAGCCACCTTTCAAATATTATGGCCACCCTCATAATTGAACCAGAAGTGCATATCAAAATCAAGACGCTTCAGTTGACAGACCCGAATGTTCAAAAGATCCTGCAAGAGGATACCGATAAGAGAAAGGCTGATTTTTAGATTTCTGAAGATGGAACACTAAGGTTCCGAGGACGATTGTGTGTACCTGACGATGCAGAGCTTAAAGAGGAGATCTTATTAGAAGCTCATTGTAGCAGTTACATCATTCATCCTGGCAGTACGAAGATGTATCAGAATCCGCATCAACATTATTGGTGGTCCTGTATAAAGGCGGACATCGCCAAACATGTCGCCAAGTGTATGATGTGTCAGCAAGTGAACGCACAGCATTGTAAGTCGGGAGGACTTCGGCAATCGCTCGAGATTCCCGAGTGGAAATGGGAACACATCACAATGGATTTTGTGACAGACTTACCAAGGAGTCAGAAGAGTAATTATTCCATTTAGGTAGTGGTCAACAGACTGACAAAGTCGGCTCATTTCATCGCCGTGCCAAAGGACCTTGATTTGGACAGACATGCAAAGTTGTATGTACATTAGATAGTTCGTCTGCATGGAGTGCCGGTGACGATCACATCTGATAGAGACCCAAGGTTTACAGCTGCATTCTAGAAAAGCTTACAGATCGCCTTACGAACAAAGCTACAGTACAATACGGCCTATCATCCTCAGACGGATGGCCGATCTGAGAGGACGATTCAAACCCTCGAAGACATGCTGCAAGCTTGCGTGTTGGATTTCAAAGGAAACTAGGAGGAACAGTTTCATCTTGTCGAGTTCGCCTACCACAACAGCTACCAGTAGAATATTCATATGGCACCTTTCGAAGCGTTGTATAGCAGAGCTTGCATAACGCCAGTGTGTCGGGATGAAGTCGGAGAATGGAAGATCACAGGCCCAGAGTTAGTTCAGCAGTCAATGGATGCAGTTGCAGTTATCAGGTACAGACTAAAGACCGCTTAGAGTCGCTAGAAAAGATACGCTAATAAGATTCGAGGCCTTTGGAATTCCAAGTTGGTGAGCACGTCTTTCTGAAGGTGTCACCAATGAGGGGTACTTCACGCTTCAGCAAGAAGGGAAAGCTAAGTCCAAGGTACGTAGATCCCTTTAAGATTCTAGAAAGAATAGGGACCCTAGCGTATCGTCTTGCATTGCCACCGAGGTTGGTGCAAGTGCATGACGTCTTTCACGTGTCGATGTTGAGGAAGTATAAACCTGACCCAACCCACGTGTTAAGTTTTGAAGAATTAGACGTGGACGACAAGGTGTCGTACGTGGAAAGACAGGTTCAGATTGTAGATTGGAAGGAGCAGGTTCTACGTACCAAGACATTTCCGCTGGTTAAAGTGGTCTAGCAACACCACGGCACAAAAGGAGTAACCTGGGAAAGTGAAGATTCGATGTGACAACTATACCCCCACCTTTTTGTTTAAAGAATTGTAATTGTTTAAATTTCAAGGACGAAATTTTTATAAGAGGGGAAGAGTTGTGACATCCTAAATTTCCAGTTCCGTTTTCAATTGAATGAATCGGGCTTTTCATCGATGCGCCCATAGTTTTATTCTCTGAGCTGATCACTCACGAGATAACTAGTCGATCTGGTGAAGTCGTTAAGGGATTTTAACGCAATAGATTTGAGAATTCGACCAGAAATCGACTGCTCAACTGTGCTAGTATGCAAGAGTCATTACGGCACAGTTAAAAATCGATTAGAAATCGGAGATAGGTCGATTCAACTAAGTCATGTGATTTAGTGTGGGTGATTCCACCTAATTGCAAATTTCTCGTCAATCGTCACAAGACCGATTTTTCTGTCGTTTTGGTACCATGTGTCTGTATTTGAAACCTCAAGATTTTCACAACAATCGAGAGTCGCCAATGTGTTGAAGATGTACAATGTGGCTAAAAAATAATCGACCACAGGTCAATTGCACTAAGAATTCCTAAAAGTTACCCAGTAGGTCATGTCACGCTAAAATCGCACCAAATTGAAATTAACCGCGAATTTGAACCCGATTTCAGAAATTGAAAGTTCTGTCATGTTACGATTCATTTTAAGAACGTCAACTCATCCTCCGAAGATTTTTCTACAAACCGGGATTTTTGGCGAAAATTTCAAAGTAGGGCCATTTTTTACAGGAAAAATTAGAGGGCCTTTTTGGTCGCGCTTTTGGGATTCAAGTTGGTTCAAATGGTGAGGAAAAATATTGTTTGGGATGATGGCAACTTGGTGGGATTTATGGACATCAAATTAGATCCAAGTGAAGGAGAATTAAAGTGGATTTGGGGGAAATGTTCAAAAATTCGTAGGTCCTTTGGTGTGCAACATTTGGACCACTTGGTTGGCTTCCTAAGGAAGTTTGAGGGCTGCAAATTGGCTGAGAAAGATAGCCAAGGCTGGTGGGACCTTGCCAAAGGACAAAGGGATAGAATAGAAGACTTTCGAGGCCAAAAGGAACCCTCCAAGTCTTCAGCAGCTTCTTCTTCCTCTAAAGGCCCACTCTATATATTGTTGGAGCCTTGGAAAGCTCGAGAGAACCAGAGAGTGACCGAGCAACACCCCTCTTCACCATCGACCGCCCTTGAGCTGCTAGGACCGCCGCTCGCCGCCCGCGAGCCCACACACGCCATCCAGCCATCCTTGCGCCCGTCCGCCTACACCGAGCATCCTCGCCATCCCGCAGCAGCCATGGTTGCCGTAAGAGCTCAGCCAGAGCTCCACTGTCGCCGTCCAGTAGCTATCATCGCTCGCTGCAACCTCTGTGACATCCTGAAATTCGAGCCTTCTGAGGGATGATTGAATGTGAATTTTGTCAATGCATTGTTGGTTAATCTCACTCGGAATTGATCACTCATAAGATATTGACCTTAAGGGGAAAGGCTAATGAGGACATAACTCGTACGACTAAAGAACTTGACCTGGGAAAACGACTTGACTTTGAGACTTGCGTGAGGACGATCCTGTAGATAGGCAAGCTGATTCTAAGGATGACTAAAAGTCGATTCACGAAAAGAAAATAATGGAACAACGGGTGATTCCGTTTACTGTTATCGAATCCACGAACGACCTTATGTCAATCCTCAGTAATCGTGTACTTTGAAATAAGAATCTACCCTCTGTAATTTCATGTAGTCAAGGACGTCCATGTGTCGAGATGTCTTGAACATGGTTTGACACGAGTCGATTACGTGGGAATCCTCGGAGCCGCCCATCAGTCTGAGTTGTACCCGAAATGGCATTAGGCGAAATTGACATGGCATGAGAACTAAAGATTGGGCTTCAAATTATCGGGAACGTCCAAGACGAACTTTGGATGAAACTACTTCAACAGTCGACAGAGGTGGGACAGCCACTATAGTGGGCCCAAAGCAAGCAAATGAGCCCATTGGGCCCAAACTAACTATTCATCTTCTAAGCCCATGGGGCCAAACCTTAGCCATTTTAAGCCCAATCAATTCTCAAGCCCATTCCTATTCATGGCCTAGCCCATTTCTTAGGCCCATCCACCAATTGCAGCCCAAGGTTAGATTGGTAATTTGTGCAAGGTGGAAATGACCAAATTACCCCTAAAAGCATGTGGATAAGGCAAAGGAAGAGAGAGAAGATGATGTCACTTTGTATAGGGACTTGAAGCGAGCCTTTAATGGCTTTGATAAGGCCTTGACATCTCTCACTTCGCTCTCTCTCCCTCCTTCAGCCCCAAAACCGTCGAGTCTTTCTCTCCCTCGTTCTCCCTCTATTCCATTTTTTGTTCCAGCAAACCCTCCTCCAAAGAGTTGAGTTAAAAGTTATCTTCCCGAACGAATCAACTCTAATTGTCACGCCCCGAACTTCGAGTGCGCGCACATCCCTCGGTAGTCGATAGAATTTTGCGACGTTCCTAGGACTCGTCACCGACCCTTTCATTTTTATTGCACATGCGGAAGCGAATTTACTAATTCCCTGACAACAACATACATGAGATAGAAAAGCAGGACAATTGGTTTCAAATCAAATACACTTTCATAAACACCTCAAGCTTACACAGAAGGTCTATCTTATAAAGAACTATTGAGCCACCTATGCTCCTGACCCTTCCGCTTCAAGCTCCGGGTTCTTCACACTAAGAACTTGAAAATGGTTATGTAATAACCAATGAGATATAAATCTTAGTGAGTTCTTCCCCTAAGCCCCCGATTAGAACACCAACTCAACTCGAGGTATCTCTCCAGAACCACCCCACTAACAATCAATCCCATGGGTCCCGATTATAAGGTAAAATCGATATGACACGTCCCATTCCATGCCACACAATTTTAGCCGATAATAAGGCCCAACCATCTCGACACCCATGCGTTCCAATCGATCATCGCCACACAAGCTCGATTACCGCCACACAGGCCAGTTCTACGCCACACAAGCTAGTTCTTCGCCACACAGGCCAGTTCTACGCTACACAGGCTAGTTCTTCACCACACAGGCCAGTCCTATGCCACACAGGCCAATTCTATGCCACACAGGCTAGTTCTTCACCACACAGGCCAGTTCTACGCCACATGGGCCAGTTCTACGCCACACAGGCCAGTTCTATGCCACACAGGTCAGTTCTATGCCACACAAGCTAGTTCTTTGCCACATAGGTACGATCTTATTACCACCACCCAGGCATGATTTCCTTTTATCTTTGGGCACTTAGCCGATGCACCCATGCTTGCATATGCACTTTCGAATCATCTTCTCCTCAAGGCGATCCATTTCGGTGTCCCTCGGACAAACCGTTTTCCCCTTTTTTATGAAAAAAATACATTTCATGCGGATGTTTATGCAATAACACATCCAATCACTTTATAGAATCAACACACATGAATTTTAGACACTTTTCGCATTCTAGATGAACAGTGTGTGTGAACAGTTTTTTGTGAATAGTGTCGCATGAACAGTAAATTTCCAGAATTTAATAAACCATAAATTATATTCAGAAATCAATAAAACAACAATTAACTTTAAGAAAATCAATCAATTAAAATAAACATGCTTAATTAACCACATAAGCATCATTAAGCTAATAAAGTAAAATTAAGCTAAACTAATCTTAGCCATTATTCTAACCACCTATCTTAGGACTAATACAACTTAATTAAATCACCTAAACTAGAATTAAATCTAACTAAACAAACCCTAAGCAAGTTTAGGCTCTAATCAAAGGATTAGGAGCTAAACTCACCCGTTAAGCGGGCTGGAGACACCGACGCGGCGGCGACGACGATGGCTACGCACCGGGACCTCTATCACAATGATCCAAGGCAACCCCAAGCTCAACACGGAAACCACAGTTCGAACTCCCTCCGAAAATCTGGAAAACAGCATTGCCGAAGAAGAAAACAAGTTGAACGGCTTGGCCGGAGCTCTGGCGAGGGGGTTGGCTGGCAACTAGTGTCTCCCGAGGGTCAAGGTGGAGTAGCTGGTGGCTGGTATGGGTGAAACTTGGGTTGGAATGGGAGAAAAATCGAAGAAAACTCAAAACAAGCGGAGCTGGGCGGTTCGACAGCCGGTGGCTTGTCGCCGGCGGACAGGACAGCCGGCAGCTCCGTTCGGCGAGCGACAACCATCGTCCGTATGGACTCTCTCTCCTAGTCACAGTGGTGGGTGGAGCGTAGGTGGATTCCCACAGTAAGATCACTTTTAACTCGAGTTTTTGACGAAAGGTCAGCTGGAGCAGAATAGGGACAGGCGAACTGGCAACTGGCCGGCCAGCGAGTCAGCCGGCGGCTCCGACCGACGAACGGCGGGGTCCGGGCGGAGCGACGCAGGTGTCCTCTACACGGTGGTGGGTGGCACGAGAGTTGATTCGTCCGGGAAGATAACTTTTAACTCAACTCTTCACAAGGAGGTCTGTTGGAGCAGAAGCTAGAAGAAGAAGAAAATGGAGGAGAGACAGAGAGCTGCGACGGTTGGGAGGCCAAATAGGGGAGAGAGCGAGTGATGGGAGAGCTATCAAGACCCCCATCAAGCACTTCAATGCTTGCTTCAAGTCCCCATGCCAAGTGACATCTTCTCTCTCTTCCTTTGCCTTATCCACATGCTTTTGGGGGTAATTTGGTCATTTCCACCTTGCACAAATTACCAATCTTTCCTTGGGCTGAAATTGATGGGCGGGCCTAAGAAATGAGCTTGGACATGAATAGTAACGGGCTCGGGAATTGATTGGGCTCAAAATGGCTAAGGATTGGTCCATGGGCTTATAAGATGAATAGTTGGTTTGGCCCAATGGGCCTATTTGTTTGCCTTAGGCCCACCATGGTGGTTATCCTACCTTGGGCCTAGGGCCCACACTAGCTTGGCCCGGCCCACGTCCTCACAGGCTTGCTTTCTCGGTCCAAAAATCCCTTTTCCAATTGCTCAGCTTAACTGGCTCTGTCGACTATTGAAGTAGCTTCATCCAATGTCCATCCCAGACATTCCCGTTAATTCGAAGCCCAATCTTTAGTTCTCATGCCATTTTGGGTACAACTCAGACTGACGGGCGGCTCCGAGGATTCCCGCATAACCGACTCATGTCAAACCACGTTCAAGACATCTCGACACATGTACGTCCTTGACTACATGAAATTACGGAGGATAGATTCTTATTTCAAAGTACACGATCATTGAGGATCAACATAGGGTTGTTCGTGGATTCGATAACAGTAAACGGAATCCCCCGTCGTTCCATTATGTTATGTCCGCAAATCAACTTCTAGTCGTCCTTAGAATCGGCCTTCCTATCTACAGGATCGTCCTCACGCAAGTCTCACGGTCAAGTCGTTTTCCCAGGTCGAGTCCTTTAGTCGTACGAGTTATGTCCTTATTAGCCTTTTCCCTCAAGGTTAGTATCTCAAGAGTGATCAATTCCGAGTGAGATCAACCAACAATGCATTGACGAAATTCACATTCATTCATCCCTTAGAGGGCTCGAATTTCAGGATGTCACACCCGTGCCACCCACCACCGTGTCAAGGACACCTAGACCGTCCACCTGGACCCCGCCATTCGCCGGTCGGAGCCACTGGCTGACCCGCCGGCTAGCCAGAAGACGCCGGTCGCCAGTCCGCCTGGCCTTGTTTGCTCTAGCTGACCTTCTCGTGAAAACTCGAGATAAAAGTTGTCTTCCCGTGAGAATCAGCCTACGCTCCACCCACCATCATGACTAAGAGAGAGAGAGTCCGTACGGACGGTGGCCGCCGCTTGCCGGACGGAGCCTCTAGCCATCCTGTCCACCGGCGACAAGCCATCGGCCGCCGGACCGCCCGATTTTGCCCGATTTCGCCTGGTTCGCGATTTTGGCCCATTTTCTCCCATTTTGATCGAGCTTTCACCCAACCCAGCTACCAGCCACTCCCCCTTGACCCCCTAGTGCCGCCGGTTGCCAGCCACCCCCTCGCTGGAGCTCCGGCCAAGCCGTTCAACTTGTTTTCTTCTCCGGCAGAGCAGTTTTTCAGAGTTTCAGTGGGAGTCCAAGCTGTGGTTGTTGTTCTAAGCTTGGGACCGCCTTGGATCATCGTGGTAGAGGTCCCAGTGCGTAGCCACCATCATCACCACCGCGTCGGTGTCTTTGGCCCACTTAACGGGTGAGTTTAGCTCCTAATCATTTGATTAAAGCCAAAACTTGCTTAGGGTTAATTTAATTAGTGTTAATTCTAGTTTAGGTGATTTAATTAAGTTATATTAGTCCTAAGATAGGTGGTTAGATTAATGGTTAAGATTAGTTTAGCTTAATTTTACTGTATTAGCTTAATGATGATTATGTGGTTAATTAAGCATGTTTTGTTTAATTGATTGATTTCCTTAATTTAATTGTTTTTTAATGATTTTTTAATATAATTTATTATTTATTAAATTCTGGAAATTTACTGTTCACGCAACACTATTCACAAAGTTCACGTGCACTCTTCACGAGTACTATTCACCGAGTACTGTTCACCTGCACTGTTCATCCAGAACATGAAAAGTGTCTAAAATTCATATGTGTTGATTCTATGAAGTAGATGGATGTGTAAATGCATGGGCATCCGCATGAATTGAGTGATGATTTGTGCAATTGAGTGTTGATTGTAAGAAGTATGGATTTTATTCAGAAAATCCCGGGTGTCGGGTTTTGACACCGAAAATGGATTTTAAGTATTATATCAAATCGTGGGGTTTGAAAAAGAAAAGTATCAGCTTTTCTTGTTTGAAATGACGTGTACCCTCACACGACTACTTTCTCGGATGTTTTTTTTAATACAAAGAAAAGAGGCCAGGATTACTATTTTAATTGAGGCATTTGAGTGAAATGCAAGGTGTCCTGGGTCGATATTGAATGGTCGTGTGTTAATTAATGAGAAACCGTCCCGGGCGTTTAAGCCGGGCGTTACCCTTTATGGGATGTCCCTTACAACGGGCTCGAGTCACAGTTGATTTTAGGCCTATGCTCCTTCGGGAATGCCGTCGACGTAGTGACGAAGCCGTGCTCCTAAAGGGGAGACGATGTCTAGCTTAACGCCAGTAGATAGCCGAACTGCGAGTAGGCTATGCCCATGTGTGGCAGTGATTAACAATTGGAACGCATGTTGAGTGTTATTGACGCGCCGGATTATGGGACGAAATTGTGTGGCACAGTATAGGACGTGTCATAACGATTTGGTCTTATAATCAAGACCCCTGTGATTGACTGAGATGAGTGAGGCATTTCAGTTGTTGAATGCATTGATCATATGCATTATGTTTTTGAACTGTGCTAATGTGCAAGAACGCATGAGAATCATGGCATCTTTGGTTCGAGTCATGCATGAGTGGAGCACATTGTTTATGGCACGCACGCATGAATTGATAACGTGTAGGGTGTGGCAATGGCTAGGTGAGATCACTTGCAACGCGACTCGTATGTGAATGATGAACTGCATCATCTAACGGCCATGTGCTTTGCGTGTATCGTGCTGAATTATAACATGCAGGGTATGGCATACTAGATAAGGTTCTATGCGGACCGACCGTTAGTTGTTTACTTGTTAATGGGGTGGTTCTGGAGAGATACCCCGAGTTGATTTAGTGTTCTAATCGGGGGCTTAGCGTAGGACTCGCTAAGATTTATATCTCACTAGTTATTGTATAACCACTTTCAGGTCTTTACGATGGCACTTCCGCCAATGACGTTTGGTATCCATAAGGACTGGGATACTGTTGTGACGCACCACCGCTTCCTGGGTCAGGCATCTTTGTATGAGAAGTATCTCACCACCATCTGGGTGGATGAGGGACCGGGGTAATGGATACCCCATAGATCCCTAGCGTGGTTCATCCAGAATGGCGACATGCTGATAAGTCCTTTGAGAGGTGTTGACGAGCTACTCGTTAGGGGCCCCGAGGACGCTGACTAGGATCCCATGGAATTGGACCCTCTTGATGGTGCTGTGGAGGATGCTGCCCCCGCTCCGCTTGAGATCGACCCGTTCCCCTTTGGCTACATCTCGATGGGATCTGAGTCCTCTAGGTTTGAGTGACTGTAGTGCCGAAACCGAGGGTTCTTTTTGGTGTACAATTGGGTTAGCCTAGACTAGTCTCTTTTTGGTCTAGCTTAGAGGATGGATTGGCCCCACTAATGGGCTTGTAAATCGGAAATGATCCTCCATAGGTTAATCCAATATGAAAATGCATATAAGAGTAGACATTGTCTTTCTGCTGTTCATCTCACTATCCCTGTGTGATTGCTTTATTGTATGTTGATGGGGAGATGATACGTTTTCCGCTTGCGCATAATGAAAGATTAAAAATGAAGGATTGGCGACGAGTCCTGGGACATCACTTTCTATCGACCACCGAGGGATGTGCGCACGCTCGAGGTTCGGGGCGTGATAACCTCCGCCGTCTGTCCCTTACTATTTCAGCCTCAACCGACCGCTCGTGTAGCCCCGTTCAACAACAAGCAGAGACCGAAAGCTCAGCTCTAGCTGAAGTCTTCGTGGCCCGTTTTCAGGCCCATTCAGTCTCCGTTTGGTGTCGCCGCAGGGTAGTTTGTCGCCCATCTCCATGTCGTCGTCATCGTGGACTCACCGAAATGCTAAACTGGTGAGTTTACTTGCTAAACTCTGCTTAGGGAATAAATAATGCTTAGGGGTTGATTAGATTAGGCTAATTAGGGTTTAGGTGGTTAGTTAGAACGGATTAGCGATTTAATTATTCATTTTTGCATGTTAGGTGGTTAAAACAGTGTAATTAAGGACTAAATAGATCATGCTATTTATCTAGATAGGTTCAGAAATTTTTCCGGCCCGTTTGGGCGGTTAATTAAGCATTTATGGCCTAAGTTAGTATTTTTGGTAATTAATTGTATTTATTTAATTATTTATTATTTTCCGAAAATTATACTACCGGCATAGTCGGTGACCGGAATTTCGTGCTGATTGCAATGGTGTGCTTGGTTTGTTTAATTGAGTGTTAATTTGTGCAAATTGAGTGGTAATTGTGATTTTGGTTATTTATTCTAAAATTGTGAAATTTTGATATTTGATTGGAAAATTTCCGAGTGTCGGATTTTGACACCGAAATGGTTTTAAGGATCATATCGAATCGTGAGATTTTAAAAGTGTGAATATCAATTTTTCCGGTCCAAAATTGAATCGTCAGCTTGTGCGAGCATTATTATCTATTAGCTTGTGAGAGCATTGAATTGTCAGCTTGTGCGAGCATTATTATCCGTCAGCTTGTGAGAGCAATAATCTATATCATCTTGGGTGAGCTATATTAGCTATATCAACTTGGGTGAGCTATAATATCTATATCAGCTTGGGTGAGCTATATTATCTATATCAGCTTGGGTGAGCTATATTATATATATCAACTTGTGCGAGTAACCATCTATATCAGCTTGTGCAAGCATAAATATACCTTAGCTTCTGTGAGCAGTAATCAAATTGATTGAATTGATAAATGGCATTGATCGTATCAATTGTATCGAATTGAATGGATTGAATAATCGATTGGATTGAATCTATTGATTGAGTATATGAATTGTACTGACGTGCATGAAGGAACTGAGGTAAGTAAGTCTTCTGTCTTATGTGCATAAACTGCCTTTAGGCATATTTCCTTCGTAGTCGGAGTTTATGGGGTGAACTTGCTGAGACATTGTCTCACCCCGTTGTGGGCTTTAACTTTTCAAGTTTTTAGATGGCGGTTCCTCCGGAATGTTTTGGTCGGCCCATGAGGGCTATCGAGCGGAGTTTTGACTACCATGCCTGTGGCACCCCCCTAAACGGCCCCCGATCCGTTAGGGTCACCACAAATCGATTTTCTTTCAGTTGTCCTGATAATATATCACTCTAATACCATAGAATTATAATAGATCCATAAGTCCTGGGGGTTTATATCATTTAGATCAGTCCCTGCGTAGTTTATATAGCGGAAGCACATCCATCAACTCCCCTTCCATAAATTAAAACGATGCACACCAACTAAACACATTTATAGGTAATAAGCCGAACACTTTTATTTACATAAAACTAGATGGACATCTTTAGTCGGTATACCAAAATGCCGTAGTCTTCTATACTCGGCTATACTTCAAAAGATGACCGACATCTTTTCCAACAGTTGTATACTTAAAGTCCATCGATCAGTGTCGGCGTCCAAAAATTTCTTCCTCTGCTGTCCTCCTCCTCGTGGTCATATTCAATCACTCAGTCCATCTGCTAGTGGCGGTGGCAGCAGAAGTATCTTGTCTAAGTCTGAAATGTTAGTCCCCAAATGGGGTGAGTACAACCACTCAGTAGTAAAAGATTCATTAAGCTATATCACGGAGTACCATCAATATCTAGATTCATGCAAGATAGACCAAAACAAGTAAGCAAAGGATAAGCATGCATCAAAATCATGAAATTCCTCAATGCAATGGCAAGTACAATTTTGAAACTCTAAAGATGCATCATGTCCAATTACACGAGTCCCGATCATAGGGCCAAACTGTTATGACACATCCCATTCTATGCCATACAATTTAGTCCCATAACCAGACCACACTCACACTTAATATAATCATCAGTTTTAATCATTCAAATGGTTTTATCCCCCCAGAGGACCAATGTTTGCGTCCTTCTGGGATTCCGCACCCAACCCTGGTGTCGCGGAAGCCTCCAGGCATGTATTCAAAATACAACCGGGCATCCAAAGGGCATCGACTCATTCGAACCTCTGGGCATCTCGTACCTCGCCTGGCATCACGAGGAATCATTGGGGACCATAGACATGGTTAACCCTAACCTCCAGATTTACGTACCGACAAGCATACAACCAAGCATCCCGATACTCCCGGGGAAAACCTCTGGGCATATATTCAAAATACAACCAGGCATCCAAAGGGCATCGACTCATTCGAACCTCTGAGCATCTCGACTCCTGGGGCATCGTTGACCCGAGGGTCCAATAGTAACAATTAACATCTTAATTTTCAAAAACACTTTTCAATGCAATGACAAGATGTCCCATGAATCTTCACTAAATGTGGCACCCCGATTCGCTTGAGGTCGCCACAGGTGATCTCTTATTACTCGATCTCCTACAACTTCACAGACTGATACCCTTTAAATAGAGATTTTTTTTTTTTTTTTGAAAAGGTCCCAGCGTAGCTCATTAGTGGAAGCACAAACAAGTCTCACCATCCCTTATAAAATAACCATAATGCAATGCACACCAACTATGCTCCAAATGATAAGACAAAGCCAAGTCACTTTTATTTATATTTTCACGATGGATATTTTGGGTCGGTACAACAAAAGGCCAAGATTTTTAACTATACTTGGCTATCACTCAAAAGAGGACTCGACCCTACATCGAACATGTACAACCCTCCATCAACAAGCATCGGCTATCTTCAAAAAGTGTCAGCTCCCATCAGCTATATGTGCCATCACACCCAATCCGGTGCATCGAGCGGCAGCGGCGATAGCATCCCTAACATCACTCCATCACGCCGGACATGGACAAACAAAAACTCCTAGATAACCGGGCCATCAACTCGACCCACATAGTACATCACCAGGACACGGACTCGAACAAACACTAAACCAGGGGCACCAACACAGATGTGCTCCATACACTCCACATCGACATCAGTAGGTATGCCATAGTAAGTACCGCGTGCTACTAGCAGCAAGGGCATCTTTCTAATCTAAAATGTTTATCCCCAAAAGGGGTGAATACAACCACTCAGCAGTAAAGATCCACCAAACTACACAATGCGTCAAACAGAACAATCAAGAATAAAACACATAATTCATGCATTCAAGCATACCTTACCTTACAGCCATGCATATCATCATGCAACGTGCATAAATCACCATGCACTTGTACTTATACATGTATCATCAAGTAGCCATGCATATCATCATTATGCAGCGTGCATATTCCACCATACACTCATCATTAAACAGTCATGCACACATCATTATGCAACGTGCATATCCCACCATGCACTCATCATTTAACAATCATGCACACATCATTATACAACGTGCATATCCCACCATGCACTCATCATTTAACAGCCATGCATATATCACCATGCCATATGCACACATCCATGCGCATGATTCAATTCTCGATCTTTATATTTCAAATAGATCACATCATTTTCTTCCCAGGGACCAATGTTGGCATCCCACAATTTATCGCTCGCATCCCACCTGGCATCGCAAGGAACCTCCGGCACACACCTCCGGGCATTCGACACACACACTCCGGGCATCTCGTACCCCAACTAGCATCATGAGGTATCCCCCCGGCACACACCTCCGAGGCTTCTGGCACACACACTCCGGGCATCCCAACACTCCCAGGGCATCCGGCACACATACTCCGGGCATCCGGCACACACACTCCGAGCATCCCGACACTCCTGGGGCATCGTCGGCTCACACCTCCGACGGTCTCGTTATTATCTCAATTTATATTCACACATGTATCTCAATTTCAGCATGGCATTTGATGCAATAATAACAAGGGTCTCAACCAACTTTTCATGCCATATAACATGCCATATGTCATCACATATGCAGCAAAATCAACCACTCAAAGTATTACATCACATGGACAAATTTATTTATTTTTAAAAATGCATCAATTTTTCGGATAAATCAGAATACATTCCTCTAGTTAAAACTCTAGAAAAATTAGTAAATGGTATTAATAAATTCTGAAAACTTGACACATTATAGACGAGACCTAAAGGCAGATATCTCATGAATAACACCATACCAAAAGAACTTCACACAAAACAGCACGGTCCATGCATCACAGTTTTCAGGACTTCAATATTTCAGCTTGCACAGTTTCGGAAGGAATTTAAATTAAATATCCAAATGAACTCCAAAAATTCTGATATTTTTACATGCTATAGAAAAGTCCTAAAGGTAAATATCTCATGAAGAAATAGAAACCCAAATCGTTCTAGATTAATAGATATAGATGATTATTTCCCCTGTTCTCGGTGTCGTTTTTCCAGATCGTCTTCTTTCAAAGAAAAATCATTTCACCGACCTACATAAGTTCGTTTCTTCTAAATTTTCAGTATGTTATTCCTCAGAACATTACCTACAACTTTCATTCAGGACACACGATCAAATTTTAACTGTATGATTTTATAAAAATCACGAAATCATACTAGGTCGAGGTAGCGTTTTCCCCAGATCCAGTTTCTTCAAAGAACAACAATTTCACCGACCTATTTTTGTTCATTTCCTCTAAATTTTTTATTTGTTCTACCTCAAGAAGTACACTACAACTTTCATTAAGAGATCAAAGTGATATTTTCACAAGAAAGCTACTTTACAGACCACGAAATCTCTAAAGGTCAGCACCACAAATTCCAGATCTAATTTCTCCAAAGAAAAATCATTTCACTAACCAATACTTGTTTTTTTTGCCTCAAATTTGAGTATGTTGTTCCTCAAGATTTTCTCTACAACTTTCATGAAGAAATCGAAACAAGATTCCAACTAAAAAGTCGCATGCAGCTCACAAACTCATAGATGGTCGGACTGGTTTTTCCAGAAACAGCATGCTAGGCCAACGAATTTCTCCCCATAGCTTCGACCTTTCATCACATCTACCACAACCAAAATTCATCATCTTCTACACACACATCACAGCAAGCAAAGGGTAGGTTTTAGGACTCTACTTGCCTCAAACTTAAGCACAAAACAGTGACGAACGGCGGGCAAAGCAGCGAACGAACGGCGGCGAGCTAGGCAGACGATCGGCGGACAGACCTCCCTCCTTCCTCTCACACGCACGGCCTCTCCTTTCTCTCTTCCTTTCTTCCTTTCCTTTCCTTTCTCTCTTTCTCTCCTCTCTCTCTCTCAGACGACACCCTCTCTTTCTCTCCCTTTCCTCGCCTAATCCGCCCCCTATTTCCCCCTAATTTTCTTCTCTTCATCATTAGCCATCATTAGATTATGCATGGCTTGCTACACTTGGCAACTAGGAAGGAACACTTGGCATTTTCCATGTAAGATGGGCTTCAATTTGGCTGGGCTTGGGCCAACTTGGCCGAAGGCAGCTCTTCCTCTCCCTTCGGCTTTGCGGGCCAGGCCCATATGGCCGAATGGTGGGTGATCGTGGGCTGGGTTTTTGGGCCAGCTTGGCCTAAGAATTTCGGCCCACTTCCCCTTTAATTATTTACTAATTTCTTCCACTTAATAAATCCCTAACTTACAAAAATAATATGGCCATAAAACTTGTAGTCATAAATCCATAAATTCCAATTTATAACGCACATGGCCAATGATAGAATTTTCTTTCCTATCAAGTAATTATCCATTAAAAGCTTGGCCATAAATCTCATTGCAAATTATGGATCAAATGGCTACAATATAACTTGATGGTACTTCCATCATCTTTCCATAGGTTGAAATGTATCTAGAGGTTGCCATGAATTTTGGGATACCACACCAAATCTCAATATTTCATGATATGCTGAATGTCAATATCATCATGTCAAATAACAACTCAAGATGCATTCACCTTTGGGACAAATTGAGAAAATTTGGAATAACCCCTAAATGAACTCAGAAAATTCTGAAATTTTGATATGTTATAAATAAGACCTAAAGGAAGAAATTTCATGAAGGACACTAAGTCAGATTCGTTGTGTATAAAGAGAAACAGTTTACTGTTTCCTTCAAAATTCTGCAGTAACTTTCAGATTCAGTACCTACATAAGCAAATTCGTTTCACCAACTAAATCTTGTCCGCTTGTTCCCAAATTTTGATATGTTATTCCTAAGGATGTGTCCTACAACTTTTGTTAAGAGTTCGAAGTCTAATTCTAACTAGATAATTACAGAAAATTCACGGAGTCATCACAGGTCAAGCTATCCCCTATGAAACAGTTCACTGTTTTCAATAGGTTCACTTCTACCTTCATATTTTTACATTCATGTGGCTATAGCTAGATGTCAAACTCAATCTAATGGGCGTTCTATTATGTAAAATGGTTCCTTTCCTTATCTTCATCATTATAAATCAAAGCGACACAATTAAAAAGACTTTCTATCTAAATTTCTCTAAAACAGAATCGGTGGAAACGTTTTTCTTCATTTCTAGTTCAATCAAACCATTTGTTTCTCTACCTATCTATCTTACAACACTTCAAGACTCTTCCACAGCATCTAAGAACACTTTCAAAAAGTTCTTATTAACAGAGAAACCTTCCACAGCTCGGCTCAAAGCATATATTCATCCATAAGCTCACTCATCTCAACATACACCTCATTTCTTCACTTGGCAAGCATCACTTCACTTTGCTCAATCAAAACAGCCAACTTTCACTAAATTTTTTAGACATGCAAGACCCTAATACAACATGCAATGACTTCTAACTTCGATCTAGTACTCATCAAGCTCAATCCAACACAACACAGCAACAATACATTTAATCTTCCACAGAACAACACTCAATCTTCATCTCAATCATCCAAAAACCCAACATGCAGTTTCCATTTCAGCACTTCCTCAAATCTACTAGCACTTCACCAGATAATCACAGAATGCAAAGACATAGATCAATGAACTTCCACTTGCCTCACTCCTAAGCTCAATCAACAAACAAAACAGGAAGCTCATGGGTCTTCAAACGCGGCTCAATGGCGACGAAGATGGGCGGCGTTGACGGCGGCAGCACGCATGCACGGCTGAGGACGATCCTTCTCTCCTCTTCTCCTCTTGTCGTTCACCCTCTCGCAAGAACTCTCTCTCTCTCTCTCTCTCTCTCTCTCTCTCTCTCTCTCTCTCTCACTGCTCGTCCAAGAGAGAAAACGAGAAGAAGAAGAAGATGGGTTTCGGTTTTTGGAGAGAGAGAGAGAGAGGGGTTACAAGAGTTAAGAGGGAAATGGGGCTATGGTTTCCTCCCTAGGCTAGGCTAATCATTAGCAAATCTAATGATGATGTCTCCTTTGCTTGTTTTTGGTTTAGTGGAAATAGGAAAACTGTGGGTGATGCGAAGAGAGGAGGGGGTGTCGTGGCTTCCATGCATAACCATTTTGCCATCTGTCGTTCGCCATCCATTAACAGTTAATCCATATCGTTATTCTGTTCATTTATATCTATTGTTTTTCATTTAATTCCCTTTTGATTTCACTTGATTTCAATCCTCTTGTAATTTTACAAAGTTTCAACATTATATGACATATTAACTATTTAGTGTTAGTCTATAAAGAATTTATCACAAGAAACGTTAAAATTAGAAATTTACTTTAGCATTACAATCACTAATCAAATTATTATAATCTATAGATTTAATTGAAAATAAAATCACTCGGGCCTAAATATCCGTCTCTGGCCCAACAGGCTCAAACTACAACGATCACGGTCCATCAAACTAAATTTACTAATCTAACAATTCTAAATCTTGGCCCGCTCTAAGTTAAGCCCAAGCCTAGCTCTTCCATTCGGCTTATCAAACCCAATTCTAAAATTCATGTGGCCCGCTTACTTCTCGAGCCCACACAGTCCTCACGGTCCATCAGGTTCACTTTCTGGCACAATCTAAATTAATCTAAGTTCCTAATGATTCTGATTACACTAATGAAGGTTGGTGAAATTTGGGATGTCACAATGCCCCTAGGGGTCAATAGGTCTATGAACTTATGATGACCACCGTCTGAGTCGATGAGGACCTACCTTAGCGGATACCTCATCGATTCAAAGCATGGTTTTGTTACGGTTTCAATGGATTATGTGTGGGCCCCCTCCGGGGTTTTGAAATTCCCGCTATGGTAGTCGATGTCACTCTAGGTGAGAGTACAGCTGACCCTCCTGATGGTGCTGTGGAGGACCCAACGCCCCCGGAGCCTGTGGAGACCGAAGGATCAGCGAATATGTCCGGCTAGCTGGTCTTAGGACAACTTCGTTTTGAGAGCGGATCTTTTGTAGAGTTTTATCTATAGTCTAGTGTTGTATATAAACCAAGGTGTTTATAAAAGTGTTTTGGCTGTGAATATGCTTCCTGTGTGACACCCCTCGACGGCCCCCGATCCGCTAGGGTCACCACAGCTCGTTTTTCCTTTTTTTCTTTCCCAAATAACATGTCACTCTGATACCATTTTTAGTTGCAGCAGGTCCATACAACCATGGGGGTTTACATCTTTTATTAACGGTCCCTTGCGCAATTTACATAACGGAAGCATATCCACCAATTCCCTTCCCTATATTCAGAAATCAATGCACACCTACTAAACATCTTATATATTAGTTAAAACCGAACACGTTTATTTACATAGAGCAGATGGACATCATTCATCGGTACATCAAAATGCCATAGTCTTTCTATACTTGGCTATATTTCAAAAGATGACCGACGTCTCCTCCCGTAATCGTATGCTTAAGGTCCATCAACCAGTGTCGGCGTCTTAAGGTTCCCTCCTTTGCTATCCTTCTCCTCGCGGTCATATCCAACCGCTTAAACCATCTACTAATCTGAAATGTTGGTCCCCAAAAGAGGTGAGTACAACAACTCAGCAGGTAAAGGAATCCAATAACAACTCAATGCATCATACAAATCATACATGCATTACAAGCGTAACTTACCTTACAGCCATGCATATACTATCATGCATCATCACCACAATCATAACATATACATGTGTGTCATCATGTCATACTCATATCATCGTCATCATGACATTATTATATCACACACATGTCATCATCATCATATACATGACACCATCATACCATACACATATCATCATTATTATGACATCATCACATCATACATGTCATCATGCCATATCATATATCATCATCCTCATCATCATCATCATGCATATAATCATGCATATCATCATGCCATATCATATATCATTATCATCATCATGCATATCATCATGCATATCATACCATGGGTGATCATCATATCACATCACATATCATCATCATCATGCATATCATCATGCATATTATACCATGGGTGATCATCATATCACATCACATATCATCATCATCATGCATATCATCATGCCATGAGTTTATTTTCATCTTTATCTTTAAATTTGATCACCACATCACCCTTCCTCGATTAATCAATTTCATCTCATATTTTACACTCGCATCCCATGCGAGAAAAACCTCCGGGCATGTATCCAAGATACAACCTGGCATCCGGCCCCCCACATTCCGGGCATCTCGTATCCCAACTAGCATCACGAGGAACCTCCGAGCATGTATCCAAGATACAACCAGACATCCGGCCTTTACCCTTCTAGCTAGGCATCTCGCACCCAAATCCTGGCATTACGAGGCATTCCCTTCGGGCAAAGACCTCCGACAGGGCTTCCGGCCCCCCACATTCCGGGCATCCTGAAACTCCCAGGGAACCTCCGGAATTATGCCACTAGGCCACCAGACATCATCCTCCGCCACAACCTCTTACTCACATACCACCTCCACATTCACCATCCTTTTAATCTTATTATTACATGACATATGATTCACACACATGCATCACAATTCATGATCATACATACACCAATGTCATATAACAATGCATCATAATTTCAATGGAATTCATGGCCAATAAAATAATCCACTTTTATTTAATTATTATTTTATTATTATATTATTATATTATTTATTTATTTATTTTCATAAATAAATATTATATTTAATATTTATGATTTTCCAAAAATCATAATATTCAAACAATCATTAAACAAACAATTAGAATCACAATTTCACACAAAATTCATGGCCAATTTGCATTTCACATAATTTCCCAAATTTCCACAAAATAGCACATAACATTCGGATAATGACCAGAATGCACAGTTTCCAAATAAATTCGATTAAAATACTCATACAGCCTCCAAAAATTACGAAATTTTACAGGGTGATAGCCAAGACATTTTCGTGCAACTTTCATGCAGAACTCCAAGTCAGATTCTTTTTAGATTAATTTATACACCCTCACGAAGCCTCTGGAACCACTACCGCTTCGTCCAGAATGCACATCTCCGAAATATTTAGGTTTCACCCATCTATTCTCTTTATTTTTCTCTGAAATTTGAGTATGTTATGTATCAAGGTGTCCTCTACAAGTTTTATGAAGAGATCTAAGTCAAATAACCAAATTATGGTCACCATTTAGGTCCATGAAGTCTCGGGTGTCTCGGAACACATCACCAGAATCACCGTCTACAAGATCTAGCCGATTTACTAGGCTATACTGGTTAATTTCTCTTCAAATTTTAGTATGTTGTAGTTTATGGTGTCCCCTACAACTTTCATAAAGACATCGAAGTCATATTTTCATCACAAACCAACATGCAACCAAGAATCCAACAAGAGGTCAGTAAAAACTTTACAGATCTGGGGTTTCCGTAGGATGAGAGTTTAACCCCTTAAATCTCCATCATTTTCCATGAAATTTTAGTATGTTGTATTAAAATATGTTAGCTACAAATTTCATCAAGATATCGAAGCCAAAATCGAACTCTAAACATGCATGAAAGCTCACACAACATTCTGACTCAAGCGGATTCATGCGAAAACATTCCAGATCTGACATCTCCGTAAGACGAGAGTTTGACCCCTCAAATCTCCATCATTTTCCATGAAATTTTAGTATGTTGTAGTACAAGATGTTAGATACAAATTTCATGAAGAAATCGAAGCCAAAATCGGACTCCAAACATGCATGCAAGCTCAAAAAAGTTTCTGACTCCAAACAGTTCATGCGAAAACATTGGTGCAAGAGTAGAAAGTGGATTCCCAACTTGCCTCTAGACCTCACGAACGGCGGCACACCGGCGACGTTCCTTCTCCTCCTCTCTCGGCTTCCTCTCTCTCTCCCTCACTTGGCCGAACAGGCCACTCTCTCTCTCTCTCCCTCTCTCTCTCTCTCTTTTTGGATGCTTATATATTGCATGCATTCTAGGTTTGCATGAGGGACAAGTGTAATTGTGGAGGAAGACAAGTGTCCACCATGCTTCACCTCCTCCATGCCACTTGTCCTATTGCATGCATCATGGGCCTTGGAGTTGGGCTGGTCGACCACTCCTCTTGGGCCTCTATTGGGCCGGCCATCTTGGCCCATTAAAGGCTTAGGCCAATGGGCCTAAGGCCCAACCTAAAAATTGATCTTTTCCTCTTTTTTTTTTTTTTTTGAATTTCTTTTATAAATATTTTAAACTTTAAATTTTCCACATGGCCAAAGTCTTATGACATTTCATTTATTGAAATTTAATTTATAAAGTGCATGGCCAAGCATAGATTATTAATTTATCCTATAGTCCTAAATTCAAAATTCATAAACACAAGCACAATAACACCTAGCCTTAAGAAAACTAATGGCTAACACATAGACCATAGGTAATTTCATTACCTAATTATATGCTTTAATTTCTTTAGAGGATGACTTGAATTTTTCGGGATGCCACATCCTGCTTTTCTATCTCGTGTTGGTTGTTGTCAAGGGTTTTGTTTCGCTTCCACATGTGCATTAAAAAGAATGGGTTGGCGACGCATTCTGGGACGTCGCAAATTTTATCGACCACTGAGGGATGGGCATGCGCTCGAGGTTTAGGTCGTGACAATCTACTCTTACCTTAGGAGGTTTTATGAGCTAAGCTAGTTTTCAAAGTATCAAAAACAAGCAAACTATATAGTTGTAATACACTAGGTGTTGAGGGCACATTGATCTTGCGTTTAATACAATCTCTCTCCATTCAATAGCTTTAGTTTTTCAAATTACATCTTCTAATGTCAAATAATAGCATTTGAATCCTCCTTTAAACCCGTTGGCCAAGAATGTCAACATGAAATAAAGTCTGAAAAAAGATGGCGTAAAAAGGAAAAAAAATATTAACGAATAATTATTCGATTGCGGAAAGCTGTTGGAGAATTTATTAACATGACATTGATAGAATAAAAGTTATGTAAAACATTAGAGATAAAAGTGACTTCGATGGACTTTACCAAAAAAAAAAAAAGTGACTTCGATGGAGAGTAATGACTAACTACTCGCACGGAGAAATGTAGGCTATGTTTGGTAACTTGCCAAACAGTAACAATTTCTATTCTTTTATTCCCGAGAGTAGATTTGGAATGAAAATTCGTTTGGTAAAATTTTTGTTCTCGAAAATAAATTTCTATTTTTTTTTCCTGGAAGTAGATTCGGAACAATCGAGAAGTAAACAAAAATGTTGATTCTTTATTCCCGAGAACAATACTAGAATCAAGCAACCTAGTTTCTCTCTTTTCTTTTCCTTTCTCTTGTTTGTCTCCCCTCTTTCTTCTTCTTCATCTGCTGTCACCACTGTCGTTGCCGTCCACCACCATCCATCATTCGCTGCCCACCACCAATGGTCGTTGGCAACCGGTCCGGCGAGCTCGCCAGGCCAGGGCGAGGTCCGGTGAGGCTCGGCCTCACTAGATCCGGGGAGGTCGAGCATCGCCAGTAGCCAGGTGAGCTACGCCCAGGCCTCCCCCGGCCAGCGACCAACCTCACTCGGCTCACCCAACCCTATCGAGGCTCGATCGAGCCATGGCTAGGCGAGGTTCAACCTCGCCCAAATCAGGCGAGGCCGAGCTCGCCTAGTAGTTAACGGGGCTTGACCTCGCCAAATCTAGGCGAGGCCACTTGTCACGCTCCGAACCTCGAGCGCGCGCACATCCCTCGGTGGTCAACTAAATTGCGACATTCCCAGGACGCGTTGCCGACCCAATCAATTCATGCATATGCGGAAACATAATAAAATAATCCCTAGACAACATACAACATGGGATAGAATAGCAAAGCAGTCAATTCATGAAAGCCACACTTTTATAAACACTCTAGGTTTATACATAGAGGCCAAAATGTAAAAGAGCTACCAGACTACCCTACCCCGGCCCCTATCTACTTGGGATCCGGGTTCACTATGACACCGTCAAGTGGGTCAGCTACTCCCTCGGCTGTCCAAAACGAACCGGCCTCACCTCCATCTAAGGGCCTAAAAAGTTAAGCCCACGACGGGGTGAGACAATGTCTCAGCAAGTTTATGCCCTAAATCCTGATTAGGAAGGAAACATGCCTAGAAGTGGTCTAACCACACATCATAGAAGACTCACCTCGCATCAGCATCTCCCTGCACGTCAGCACAGTTCATATCACAGATGCATATAATAAATGCACACATCAATTGGCACGTCTCACTCATATTTCAATCAACCACAGAGGTCCCGATTATAAGGCTAAATTGTTATGACACGTCCCATTCCATGCCACCCATAATCAAGCACGTCAATTTCAATCATTCATGTGTCCCAATTGATTACGATCCAACGACCACGGCTGACTCAATAGTCAGTGGTCTTCCGACATAGCCGGGCGTCGTCTCACACCATCGAGCACGGCAACGTCTACATCTAGATGCCATTCCACATAGGAGCATCAGTCCAGCCTCCACTGCGACCGACATTCGTTGACTTGGGGCATTCCCGAAGGAGCAACGTCCTGCGTAAACACGTCAGGACGGATTCAATACCCCGCATAAACACGTCAGGGTGTCAAGTGTTCACACACACATCCGATCCCGGCCAAGGAGATTGTGCTTTGCACTCAAATGTCTCAATTAAAATAGTGTGATTGGCCTATTTTCTTCATATTAAAAATACTCGGAAAAATAATCGTGTGTGGGTACAACGATCAAATCGAACCTTAAAAATTGATATCCTTCTTTTTAAAAATCTCACTATTTGATATAATATTTAAAAACATTTTCAATGTCGAAACCCGACACCCGATATTTTCTAATTAATTACCAAAATTTCGCAATTTTGAAATAATAACTAAAAATCAACAATCATCACTAAATTGCACAAATTATCATCCAATTGCATAAACTAACTACACCACGACAATCGGTACAAAATTCCGACCGGCTATCCCTTTGTATAATTTTCGAAAATTATTAAATAATTAAATAAATTGCAAAATTAATTAAATAAATGCAAATTAATTACATAAATGACTAATTAAGCTAAATATGCTAATCTAACCACTTAATCGGACTTAGAAAAATAATGCACTATGCTAATTAAATAATACAATCTAATTAACCATTAACTAATCTAATCTAACCACCTAATAAGCCTAATTAATCAACTAAACTATTAATTACACTAAACTAACCATCTAAACCAAGCTTAAGCTAATCTAACTATCCCCTAAGCATAATTAACGCCATAAGTAGAGTTTTGAGAGTAAACTCACCGAAATTGAGAGCAGGTGAGTTCACGGCGACAGCGATGCAGAGGCGAGTGGAACACGGGCCTACGGCAACACCCAACGAGGCCCGAAAGAGCCTCGAAATGGGCCACGAAGTCTTAGCTGTGGGCTAAGATTTCAGTTCTGTTGAGGGCTGGAAAGGGCGGTCGAGGGGCTCGGTGGGCGAAGCTAGACGGCCAGGCGGTGACGGCTGATCCAAGCGGAGGTGGCTGGCGATTCAGGGGGCCTTGGGACAGTGGTTCGGGGGCCTCGAGACAGCGGCTCGGGAGCTTTGGGACGGTGTGCGAGGCGGACGGAGCTGCGACGGCTTGAGCTGGAGGCGCAGACGCAGGGGACATGCCGGCTTGGGCAATGCTTGGCGGCACTCGGATGGGCGGTCGACGGCTACAGTTGGCTTGGTTGTTCTTCTCTGCTCTTGGTGGTTGGTTCTTGAGCTCAAAATAGTAACAACGGAGGTTGAGCATCAAGGAAGAAGAAGAGCTGCTGTCTCAAGGGGAACAAGGCCTTCAATGCACTAAAAAAATGTCAAGAACACTCAGTGGCTGCCCTCAAAGTCTTCACCCTATCCCCTGCCCATTTTCCTCCCTCAAGCTTCCCCAACAAGCCTCTCAAGGTGCTAAAATGTTGCACACCACCCATGGCTATGAATTTTGTGCATTCATCTTCAATTTCAATCCAATTCCCCTCAAATTCCATCCAATTCAATGGTCAACTTGCCAAGGTAGGTACCCACACCACTTTCCACAATTTTCCTTGCCCAATGATCCAACTCAATTGCTAAAAGTGCGCTAAAAAACAGGCCTCCGAATTTCCCGATTCAAAATCGTCCAATTTTGATTTTTCGCCAAAAATTCGAATTATTGAAAATTCTTCGGAGGATGAGTCGACATTTCTAAAATAAATTGTGACATGACAAAACTTTCAATTTCTGAAATCGGGTTTAATTTCGTAGTTAATTTCAACCGGACGCTATTTTAGCGTGACCTAACCTACGAGGTAGCTTTTATAAATTTTTAGCGCATTTGACCCGTGGTCAATTATTTTTTAGCCACATTGTACATCTTCGACTCATTGGCGACTCTCGGTTGTCGTGGAAATCTCGAGATTTCAAATACGAGCACAAGGTACAGAAACGACAAAAAAATTGGTTTGTGCCGTTCAACGCGAATTTTGCAATTAGATGGAATCACCCACACTTTAATCACATGCCTTTGTCGAATCAACCTATCTTCGCCTCGATCGATTTTGATGGTGCCGTATTGACTCTTTGCGACAAGACGGTCGAGCGGTCGATTTACCAAATTCTCAAATCGCGCGTTTAGATTACTTAACGATTGCACCTGATAAACTAGTTATCTCGTGAGTGGCCAACTCAAAAAAAAAAAAGGTCATAGGCGCGTCGATGAAAAGCCCAATTCGTTCAATCAAAAACAGATTGAAAATCAAGCTGTCACACCGCTCGCCCAGCCATAGCTCAACCGATGAGGCACGACCTCGCCAAGGGCAAGCAATGCTCCAGGTGAGGTTGCCAACCCTCGTCTGGCCGGTTGCCAATCATCCCAAGCCGCCAGACGGTAACTTGAAAAAGAAGAAGAGGAGGAGAAAGAAAGGAAAAAAAAAAAAAAAGAAAAAAGTAAAAAGTAATAAAATTATTTAAAAATTAAAATAAAATAATTTGAAGCATAAATTTTAAGTATGAAATAAACGCAATTATTATGGAAATTAAAATTACGGACGATTCTGAAATATAAAAATATTTATAAATTGTTATCGAAAACAAAATAAAAAATAATCATTTCTGATCATGAATTGTTTTTAGGAACAGAAATATTACCAAACGCACTCCTAATTTGAGAAAATTATTTTGAAAGAGGTTTATCTTGACAGTTATTTTTCATACGAATTTCTCTAAAACAAAAAACAAAGTTCCATAGTAAAAAAAAAAAAAAAAGCATGTCCTGACAGACTTGTCATGATTGTGGTTAGAAAAAGCAACGCGTCCTGCAGACTTTTTATAACAAAATCCTATAAAATCGCACGATTGATATGCTTTTGTCATTGACGCTCGTGTCCAGCCAAGTCAAGAAAGTGCTGGATCTCAAATCTCAATGAAACACACATGCACCTTCCGCACGTAATGCTGAGAATCGGTGGAGATTACAGCTGGAGCACATGAGTATTGCTCGTTGGTATTCTTTTCTATATCTTTTATTAATATAAAAGACAAGTCTAGTCAAGTCTAGTCAAGTCGTACTGGATCTTGAGTCGCGATCAAAACATCAGGAGCATGTGAGTGTTGCACGTGACTGCATGTGAGCGTGTGAGTATTTGCTCGTCGGGTTCCCCGCACATTCCGCAAGATGCTGCGGAAATACGCGTGCAATGATTGTTCTTTTTCGCAGCATGCCTCGCAGCAGTTCGATTAGTTGAAGAGTCTTGGACCGTTGGATGGCAACTACTCAGCATTAGAGTGCGGTGCTGAGGGAATCCTATGTCGAAGGCTGAGCATTGGGGGAGATCACAGTAGTGAGTGGGTTGTGTTGTTTAAGCCCTCGCCTGGAGTCGATGACTCCTAGCCCTTCTCTGTTTCATTGCTTTGATTGCTCCATTTTCTTCTGACGGGTACCCAATTGAGTTCTGAGAGACATTTTTGCATTTCCCAGATCCGGGATTTCAAATTTCTCTTCTTTTGAGGCTCTATTCCACAAATAAATTCAGGTAATTGATAACTCCTTGCCCTTCTATTCTGTATTTCCTACTTTAATTGCTTTGTTCTCTTCTGACGAGTTCCCTATTGAGCTCTGAGACATTTCTGCAATCTGCAGATTTGGGATTCCATATCCAGCAATAGATTTGGGATTCCATATCCATCTTATTCTGAGTCTTTGCTCCATCA
Source organism: Eucalyptus virginea (assembly GCA_014182375.1). Taxonomy (NCBI): domain Eukaryota; kingdom Viridiplantae; phylum Streptophyta; class Magnoliopsida; order Myrtales; family Myrtaceae; genus Eucalyptus; species Eucalyptus virginea. The sequence goes on along the minus strand of CM024516.1, from coordinate 13,894,441 downwards.
AATCTCTTTTATTGCTTTTGTCCTATTCCAATCCTCTCGAGATGAAAAGGAAAGAACCCACTCATTCAAAGGATCCAATATACGGGGCGTCTTCCTCGTCGACCTCTGCACATGTAGGTGAATATAAAAGCCGAAGCAAAAAGTGGAAAGGATACGACTACGACGTGTTCTTGAGCTTTAGAGGAAAAGACACTCGCAAAGGTTTTGCCGATTATCTCTATAATAGCCTTATTGATGCAGGATTTCTTGTGTTCAAAGATGATAATGAGCTCCGTGTTGGTGAGGAAATTGGTCCAGAACTTCTCTACAGTATTACACAGTCTAAGATTTCGATCCCAATTATCTCAAAGAACTACACTTCTAGCAAATGGTGCCTTCGCGAGCTGGCTCATATTTTGAAGTGCAAGAGACACCAAGGGCAAATAGTGTTGCCCATATTTTACAAAGTCAAACCCTCGCAGTTGCGAAATCCTACAGGGAGATTGAAAGATGCTATCAATGAACATAAAAAGAATTTGGACGAAATGATTGTGGAGGAATGGGAAAAAGCGCTCGAAGAAGTCAGTTCCTTGAAAGGATGGGAATCCGAGAAAATTGCTCAAGGGTACACTATTCTCCACTAGAACATCGTTTAATTTCTCATAAATAGATCTTTCTTTACAAAAAAAAAAATATAAACATTGCCAACTTATACTAAAATTCATTGTTATTTGACAGGTATGAAGGAGTATTGGTTAAAATTATTGTCGAGAAAGTTACAAGCACGTTAAGAAAAAAATATCAGCTAATTGATCCCAAAGAGTTCATTGGAATTAATAATCATGTGGAAAAGATTATGAGCTTTATAGGTACTAAATTTGATGTTACAAGGATTATCGGAATTTATGGAATGGCAGGTATCGGTAAGACAGCTCTTGCAAAAGTCCTCTTCAGCAATCTCTCGAGTCATTTCAATTGTCTTGGCTTTGTGGCAGATATTCGAGAAACATCTCTAGACAAGGGTGGTATTGAATGCCTACAAAAGAAACTTATTTGGGATATACTAAGATGTTCACACGATGTGTCTACTGTCAGTGAGGGAACTAATGTCATTAGATTTCAATTTGCAAGTAAAAAAGTGCTCATTGTTCTTGATGATATTGATGATTATAATAACTTTAAAGATTTTGCTGGAAAAGGTACATGGTTTGAAGCTGGAAGTATAATCATCATAACAACTAGAAACAAGAGTATTCTTGACAATGTTGGGGCAGACTATAGACACCCACTCAATGAGTTGCCTTTAGATCAATCATTGATTTTATTTAGTAGACATGCATTTGGAAAAGATTCTCTTCCAAGTGATTATGAGGTAATCTCTCGTGATGTCATATCTATTACTGGAGGGCTTCCCTTAGCTCTTGAAATTATAGGTTCATTCTTATTTGGAAAGAAAAAGAAGTATGGGAAGACACACTAAAGAAATTAAAGGAAGTGCCCGATGCAAAAGTGCGAGAAAAGTTGATGATAAGTTATGAAGCATTAGATGAGAAGGAGCAACAAATATTTTTGGATATTGCATGTTTTTTTATAGGAGTTTCGACGCAAAGTCCAATTTACATGTGGGATGCTTGTGGTTTTTTCCCGGGGAAGGGGATTGAAGTATTAAGCCATATGTCCCTAATTAAAATTGACAAAGACGGGAAGTTAATGATGCAAAATCAACTAAGAGATCTTGGAAGGGAAATTGTTCGTCTAGAACATGTACAGAAGCCTGAAAAGCGTAGCAGGTTATGGAATTGTCAGGATGCCACAAATGTGCTTGACAACAACAATGTAAGAGTTTTCTCCACTTGTCTCAATTAGTGAATGTGTGTTCGTCTTCTTTTTCTTGTTTGAGATTAAAATTATTGTCAATCTTGAGTCCCCAAAACTTGCAACTTCTATAGGCAAAAGAGCTCTTTTCGTTTAATTGCTATTCTAGTCTGATCCTAGTACATAATCGAGGAGCAATTTCTTTGCTATCGATGAATGATGTATATCTCTACCTCATAATATTGTAATGAGGACACTCTCCTTTGGTAACTTCAATGCAACAGCCAAACTACAAAGACATTATTTGATAGAGCATTTTCAAAGAAACCTATATCAATAAATTGTTAGGGGCCAAGCTTTTCCACATATATGTTTTATCCACATGTTTGATTGGATTCTTCTTATATTTTATTGGGAGGTATTTTCATTTTGCTACTGATAATTGCAAACAAAGTACCCTAGAAAAAGTAAGGAGGATTCCACAATTGGGATTCTTCAATTTTGATACATGTTTAATTGCAAGTTTGATGGATGTATTTGGACTATAGGGTCCGGTTGTTTCACATATGAAGGGCATGAACTTTGATAGATATATTTGAAGTGGTGTATGCACAAAAAGAGGCCTTGTGTTGTAATTTTGAAAGGATGCAATTTTTGGGAATTCAAAAAGTGCAAATTGCGAAGGACATAACTAAGAAAGGAAAAGTTTGGAAACATCCTTTTGAACTTCACATTTTACATAAATTAGATAAATAGCATGCAACCACAACCTACCATTTCACAAAATTGAAAGTGGGAAGCCTATACTAAAATACTATGATAGCAAATTGAAGTTAGTACATCTTTTTCTTATATACAATCGGTCTCATCTCATTATTCAAATGTATGATCTACAATGTTTCTTAATCGCAGGGCACAAGTAAGATTGAGGCCATTTGTCTTGACCAAAATGGCCAAGGAAGAAGCTACATGAGCGAACAATTTAAAAAGCTAACGAAGTTGAGGTTCCTTCAATTGAAGGCTGCGAATCTCGTTGGAGATTTCCAAAACTTGCTTTCTGAATTAAAATGGCTTCAGTGGAGAGACTGTCCCCCTGATTTCACGGCAGACAACTTTCACCCGAAGAAATTAGTTGTGCTTGATCTCTCATGGAGTAAGATTTCAAATGATTGGAGAGGATGGGGTTCACTCAAGGTAAGATGTAGATAATGCATACCTCTTGTGAAAAATCACGTTTTCCTGAAAGTCCAATGGCACCAAGCTCTCCTTTATTTCTTTCAAAAAGAAACATTTATATGTTGGTGACGTAGCTAAACACTATTACTTAAGAAACATTTACTTATACAGACATGAAGTAGTGGAGCATCATAGCAATGATAGCGTAGGAACCGAGCTACAAAACATTTATATATATCGAAAGTCTAAATACAAGGAGTAGTGTAGCATGGGTATATTTGAGGAACTTTAGAAAGTCTAATAATATAAGGAGTAGTGGAAAATCACACGTTGGGGTAGTCTAATTTTGCTGAGCATCCTCTCCTTCATTCAGGTAGCATCGGAGCTCAAAGTTCTCAACCTCTCGGGTCAATCATTAAGAAAGACTCCCAATTTGTTAGGTTTCAAAAGCTTGGAGATTTTGATTCTTGAAGACTGTGAGAATCTAGAAGATATTCATCCTTCTATCGAGGAGGTCAAGACCCTTGTCTCCTTGATTGTTAGGAGATGTTGGAGGCTAAAGGAGCTACCAGTAGGAGTAGGTAGAATGGAAGGATTGAGGGAGCTTCTCATAAATGGTAGTGCAATAAAAGAGATTCCTATTTTGACAAGTTGTTCGATGAAGCTAGAAATTCTACATGCCTCGTGTTGTGATCTTGCCCAACTTCCAGAATCCATAGGCTCCCTTGCATGGTTAACTCAATTGGACCTATCTCAATCACGAGTTGAAGAATTACCGGAGTCCATGGGCTCCCTTCTGTCGTTAACTCAAATCGACCTATCTCATTCACAAGTTGAAGAATTACCTAACTCGATGGGCTCCCTTAAGTTGTTAACTCAGATAAACCTATCTCATTCACAGATTGAAGAATTACCTGAATCCATAGGCTTCCTTAAGTCATTAACTCAACTAGACCTATCTCATTCATGCATTGAAGATTTACCTGAATCCTTGGGCTCCCTTGCGTCGTTAACAAAATTGGACCTATCCCATACACGGATTGGAAAATTACCTGAATCCATTGGTTCTCTAAAGAAGCTCAAGACTCTCGATGCCTCTTATTGTGAATGGTTAGCCGACATACCCAATTCCATAGGCCATCTAGTATCTTTGCAGCGCTTATTATTACGGAAATGCTACCCGTTGACTGAGATCCCCAACTCAATCAGAGAGTTGGCGTTACTGACTGAGTTGGATTTAAGATCTACGATGATTGCAAAATTACCCGAAAGCATTGGTTCTCTAAAGAAGCTCAAGACTCTTGATGCCTCTTATTGCGCATCGTTAACCCACATACCTAAATCTATAGGCAATCTTTCATCTTTGTCTCTCCTTGACCTAAGATTTTGTCGAAATCTTGTTCAACTTCCAAACTCCATGAGCTCCCTTCTGTCTCTACAATGCTTGTTATTACAGGAATGCTGCTGGTTGAGAGAGATCCCAAGCTCAATCGGAAAGTTGGCATCATTGACTGAATTAAATTTAAAACATACAGCAATTGCAGAATTACCTAAAAGCATTGATCCTTTGAAAGAGCTTAAGATTCTTAATGCCTCTTATTGTGCATCGTTATCTAGTATACCCAGCTCCATAGGCCACTTAACATCTCTAACTCTCCTTAACCTAAGATTTTGTCGAAAACTTGCTCAACTTCCGGACTCCATAGGCTCCCTTAAATCTTTGCAATACTTGTTATTACAGGAGTGCCGCTCTTTGAGACAGATCCCTAACTCGATTGGAAAGTTGACATCATTGATTGAGCTAGATTTGAGACATACAGGGATTGCGGAATTACCTGAAAGTATTGGTTCTCTAAAGGAGCTTGAGATTCTCGATGCCTCTTGTTGTGCATCGTTAGTCTATATACCTGACTCCATACGCCATCTAAAATCTCTATCTCTCCTTGACCTAAGGAAATGCCATAAACTCGCTCGACTTCCAAACTCCATAGGCTCCCTCGTGTCTTTGAAGTGGTTGGTATTACGACGATGCCACTCCTTGAGAGAAATTCCTGATTCGATTGGAAATTTGGGATTATTGACTGAACTGGATTTAAGATCTACAGCAGTTGTGGAAATACCCGAAAGCATTCGAATGCGGCGGAAGTTGGGGTTGAACATTCGTGGAACTCACATAGCAGAATTGTCTGATGCCATCGAAATGCTGCAGATTGCCAATAGCTAATTGAAATTCACAGCCTTCACAGGTTGGAATTCTTGGTAAAATTGGATATCTCTTTGTGCATATCTATCAAAAGATTACCGGACATTATAGTTTAAAGAAAGCGACGGAATTTTTTGAAGTTGGGGCCTTCACCGGTTACAATCTTTGGAAAGGTTATGAATGCACGTCCATTGAAAGATTACCAGGCCTTTCAAGCTCAAAGGGTCTGTCAGAATACTATGCTGCAAATTGCCACATTCTAGTTGAAATTCATGGCTTTGACAGGTTGGATTTATTTGTAAGATTGGATGTCTCTGGGTGCACATCGATCAAAAGATTACCAGACTTTCTACTTTAAAAAATTTGAGGGCATTTCATGCTGGAAACTGTAAGAGTCTTGAAATTCGTGGCCTTGATGGTCTCGAATATTGGTAATATTGGATATTTGCGGTTAGGAAGATTACCGTGCTTGAAAAACCTGATGCGGTTGAACATAAACCCCTGTCAGAAGTTGAATGGCATTCAAAGCGTAGAGAAATTCTCATCCCTCAAAAGCTTGTCTATTAAAGGATTCAAGTCATTAGCAAAATATCTGGATGTGTTGTGATTTGAAGAATTTTAGGAACTTGATGGTGACCGATCTTGGGAACTATTGGACATCCCGAGGCTCAAAGGATCAAGATACCTAGAAAGTATAGAGACTTCAAGATGCTCGTCTATTGAGACTTTACCAGATTTTGTCAGGGGGTCAGAACTTGCAATATTAGGTCGCATGAGATTGCAATATTTGAGACGATCCTTGTCCCCTGACAAGGCAAAATCCTAGTCTGGATAATAGCAGGAACAAAAATGGCAGTCCTGGTGTATCATCTGTGAGTGTTTCTTTTTACATTACCGAGTGATTCATGTTTCTTAGTTTTAATGAAATCTTTGTCTTGATCATGGTAGGAATGTTACTGGCAGCCCTTGTTGGAGAACTAGAACATAAGAGTTCCTTTTAAGAAAACAATTTGCCACCCTGCCTCCCCTATAATTCTTCATTCTCATGATATCAAGAGCCAGAATGTTAGATTAGTAATCTTTTTGCAAGTTCTTTCTTTGAAGGTTGTTGTGCTTGCTCACAGGTCATCTAAAACGTGTTTGTTTTGTTTACATGGCAATTTAAACGTTTATATCTGATTGATTCTTATAATACCAGACATAATGGTTTATCCATGATATTGATACGGCGGAAATTACAAGACGTTGAAAGAACAAGCAGCTCTTTAAGAAAAGTCCCTTTGATCAAAACCATCTCTCTTTCTTAAGGTGAGCAAATAAAATCCTACATTCGGGAATGACGTGAATTTGCTTGCTTTTCCTGATTGCTTGAATTGGTTTTCTTATGTTCTGCGATATTTCGACTGTAAAACTCTCTTTTGTCTGTTCCCGTTTGTCTACTCAAAGTAGTTTCATGATTAACATGTGGATTGTTAAGGAAGCTTCTGGGAGGGAAAGTGCTAAAATACATGGGCACAGGAGAGAGATCATACTGCTGGAAGTCTGCAAGGAGCGAGTTCATAGTTTCAAAGTCAGTTTTAAATTTCCGATGAATTGCTTATGCTGTTGAGTTTGACCCTAGCGAGATGCACACCGTTTATCCTGTCACCACGCAATTCACTCTTCTGCTCATTAGTCATCCCATTGCTGGGATTTTTCGGGAATGAGGATTTTGTTCAAGTCATGCTCTGTTTCGACTTCCCAGTATGCAAGAATATGTCTCCTGCTGCATTCTAATTCGTTAATAATATTGGTCTGCATGATACTGAACCTGCCAGTCGGAGCGGAACTTCGGTCGGAGGAGAGCCATGTATGATGCATCCGAATGGAATTTCTGAACTATCACAAGATTGAGCAATGCTATCTGTATGAATCATGCTGGAATTGTGAGAAGACGCCTTTGAACTGAGTATATTCAAACTTCATGTTCATGGCGAGTAGCAACATCCTCGCAATCGATCAATACTCCGACTATTACCAGCTTCTGGCAATGCACATGGACAGGACTAGCGGTGCTAGCACCGAGAGACGAAGCATCATCGCTTCTGGGTGGCAGCGGAGATGCGGTGGCGGTGGTGGGGGATCCGCTGAACTGAAGGGAGGTCGGGCCAGCAGAAGTTTCACAGAAGGTGTTTCGGATCTGCGACTGCTCTTTCCATTTCTCATTTATTTATTTCTCTCTCTCTCTCTCTCTTCTTCTTCTTTTTTCCCCTGAACTTTTTATTTACCCTTTTTATTTTCTCTCTCATCGGTGTGTGTTCAGAGAAGGGAAGAGAACGGGGAAGGCGAGTTTTCGCGACCGAGTGCTCTCTCTCTCTCTCTCTCTCTCTCTCTCTCTCTGTCTCTGCACTTTCCTTCCCCTGAGGGCTCCAAAGCGCTTGTGCGCGCAGAATTTTTTGTAGATTCCTCGAGCTCGCCTTCAGATTTCTAGAGAAGCGGATCGAGATGGTTGGTTATTTTTCTTTTGATTGAATCGTCCTTTTAGCAATTCTCCAATTTCGATGCTGATTCGCCTACCTGGTTAGTTCTTCTTTCTCTTTTTTCTTGAATATGATGGAAGGAAGGTTGGGGCTGAAATTCCTGTGGTGGAAGTTTAAATGGCGGCGCCTGTGTATGAATACAAAGATGTAAGAAGCAAAGGGATGAGCCTGGCGATATCCTTTCTGGCAGGGTGGTTGTATTTACACTTACTTATGAAGTGAAAATTGATCAATTTCAGCGAGTCTTCAGCGCCCAACTAGGACAAAATGAATTTCCACCGTAACCACTTGGCGTTGGAGGAGACAGCAAACTCAATAGGTAAAAATTGTTGAAGGGTTTCCTGGTAACTTTAACAGAAACATTTAACGGAGATTAGTTATCGGTAAATATCTTTCGGCTGAGTAGGAAAATAATGCACCAAGAACACTACCAAGAGCACTAACCAAAAGTTCTCATCGACAAAGGACAAAAATAATTCTTTCAGCTGAGTAGGAAAATAATGCACCAAGCAATGTGGATAAGCTGCACATTGCGGTAATATCTAGGAGGCAGTTACTAGCAAAATACTTTGAACCTCTACTTTTACAAGATGGACGCACCCTTCTTTTGGAATTGAAGTTAGACTTGGGAGAGTGGAAAAATTGGAAAATAGATAATATTCTTGGTTTATTATGACAAAGACAAAGGGCACATTGTTTGAGTTCAGTAGTTTTATATTGTTTTATCATCTTTTCAGGGATTAGTGAATTCAGTAAGTAGTGGGTGCTCCTCTTTGTTTTCATTCTGGTTAGTAGATTTGTGTTAGGGTTTGAATTATTTTGTATAGAGATGGATTCTATTTGTTTTAGATGGTTAGGTATTTCCTTGGTGCCTTACTTATCATACCTTTTACATAACAAAGAAACCGGTGAGAAAAGAAACTGAGATTGGGTGCCAGAGGAGTGATTCCTAATACTAATTGAGGGATTGATGTTCGTCTACCTACAGACAAACTAATACACAATCAATTAAAGATGAACTATGAGTACGGGCTGTACCTCTCCCCTGCAATAAGGGTTTGCCGCAGAGTTTCTCCCTTGCATGAACACAGCATGTGCTATGTTTGCTGCTGGAGAAAGGAATATTTAAAAAAGGAGGAGCCAAGATTATTGTGTTAGGTCATTTACCTAGTTCTAGGGGCATGAACTTTTGTCTTCCCAGAATAAAGCACTCTTTGCCTTCCTCTTCAAGTAATATAAAGGAGACAAAATTATTTGATGACACTGATACTTGGATAATCATACATGTTAAATTGTTTTTCCTGTATCTAGTTGTTCCGAAATATCCTGTAATAATAGAAGTATCTTAAGCACCCTAGTTAGGAGTGAATAGGGTCATCGAGGTTAACCTATGTCTGGGTGCTTGCCTTTTCATCCTTCTTTGTGGTGATGAGCTGGTGGAATTGTCACTCCTCATTGATGGTATTTCATTGTTTGCTCTTCTGAATGCTGATAAATTCCTCTGGATCAGTTGGAGCATTGTGACTTGTGGCTATTATTTATACTATACAGGATTTTTATAATGAAAATCCTTCTTTGGATTGCTATCTGTATAGGATGCAATCAACAAGAATGGAAGTTGGTTACAGCAAAATCCTACTTTGTCTATTTATTTAGCACTCAATCTCATAGTAAACTAAATAAGGCCCCAGTTTTCATTGTGCATAACCCTTGTACGTCTAAAACAATATCTAAAGGCCAAACCTCCTAATTAGGGCTAACTTTGTGATTGAACTGTAAGGGGATTATAAATGAGAACGAGGTGTTGCCCTCATCCTTAATGGGTATACTATAGTGCTTGTGGCGTTTGCAAGTTTTCAATTGGCTGGGATCCTCTTCATAAAGATACCTTTACTTGTATTGCACCTTGCTTTACAAACTCTATTGCAGCATATGTTAATCAGCAATCTGTTTTTGTTTCGTGGTTTCTATAGCTAGTTTCGGCATGCGGATATATGTCGAAATTGAGAGAGCACAGTTGATCAAGAAACTTGCAAAAACAAATGAACATGGTCTTATAGCAAAAGCTGCTGATTTGAATCAAGAAATTGGGGTAACTAGAAGTTCACTTCTGTAGTCACCGATCTTGTAATTGGTTTTTGTTAGCTGGGTTCCCATCCGTTTTTCCTTGTCCAACATTCCTATGATGGGTTTGAAATGCAGGTAGAAACGTGTGGAGCAATGGCAAGGACGGATAATTTTGCCTTTATCTTTTTAACAAGTATGGGTTTTCTGTATTGGCTTAAGCTGTTTAATCGTTTATGCACTATTGCTATGATTGGTTTTCTGATCAATGGATTTTGCAGGCTCATTTATGCTTGGATCACCGGGATTGTGTCTGTGCATATATCCTTTCCAGGAAGATCAGCCCCTAAGCGTTTGATGCAGATCCTTCCAAACAGAAGAAAAAGCCTAAAGAAGGTGAAAACATTGTGGAACAAGTGCAAGCTGATATTTTGTAACTTCTGGACTTGAAATGGGTATACTATGACTCATAATACAGTTCCACTTTCTTTTAACTAATTTGTTTTGCTGATCAAGCGCCACCTGTTATTCAGGTTGTGGTTCAAACCATGAACTTGTATGGCTTTATATATTTGGCATGTACTCTTCTTCCTTTCTAGCTTTATTGCAAGCTCTGACATTCCAGATGTACTTGATAGATTTGAACTCGCATCTTAGTTTACCTTGCATTTATGTGGTTAACGATGCAGGTATAGTTAATACTCGCATAACAATGATTACCTTGAGATTTGTTGATACTGTAAGGTGATATATGAGATTCCATCAGTGAAAGGAAAGCCAGAGCAGTGGATACCGGTGAAGCCCTTTTCTTGTCAAGTCTACACTGAGTTTTTCAAGGCACAGCTGTTCATTCTGTGATTTAATTGAATGCAGGTTTTAAGAAAATCTGCTAATACTTAGTTTGATCACCACATGATCCTATGCAGTCAAGCTTTCTTAATGCCACTTTAGAGGATAGCCATCTCTCAGAAATTTCCCCATTCAGGTACCATCTTTGAATTGTTCTAGGTAATTGGTTGTACATCTCGCAATATCTCAATAAGGTGCCATAGAATTTGGTTGACCATGCCTTTGATATTTTAACGCAGGTTGCTGCTGAAACAATTGGTCACAGTGGAGTTTATCCAACGGACTCTCTTTAAAGTACTTTCAGAGATGAATTTGAGAATGAGAAAACTTGCTAGGAGGTGCACTTGTTGAGAACGTGGCAGAAGATCTTAGACAGAGAATCATTGAAAATGTAGTCACAGAACTTCATCGTTTTTCTTCTTTTCATTGGGTCATCATTCAGATGTGACTCCCTCTATTTCTGCAGAATTTTATTGTCGTTTCAAAGTATTACTCGAGGATTACTTTAAAGAGACCTGCAGAGCTGTTATGCCTTAGTATCTAGGTCTTACTACGTGGAACATTTGTTTATGTTTTTTTATCAATGTCACTCTCTATGAATGATTGCCTAGACCCCTCATTTAACACTGAGCGGCCTCTCTGCCTGTGATCCCTGATTGGGGCATGATTGCTGGACTTGGATACAAGTTCCAAAATAGCAGGTTTTGGTGCCTTGAAAGCCAAAGGCTTTTCATGGATCTGAGAATGTTTTCTTCATAGTTATATTTCGTAAACATTTCTGACTGGCATGTGTACAATTGGCATAGTCAACTTCTCCTAATAAATTTGTTGTGAGGGTCATTGTCTAGCATTGTGAAACCATTTCTCATCCCATGGAGCCTGAAATTCTAATCCAATTTAGAAGGGTGGGAGGAACTCTGCTATATTGCTAAAGTAGCCGAGCAAGATTTCTTTGCCAGTATTAACACACCATTTCCTGTGTTGCAAAAGTATATCTTGCAATCAGAGCTTTCTTAATGTGTTAAAAAATCTATGAGATAAATCACTCAAGGAAAAGAGCTCTCATTTAGGGGTTCTATTACCGCTGTTTTAGAGTGCTTTAATTATTCAAATGCCTCAGTTTGTTAATCAACACCTATCATCTGATAAACAGACCGTGTAATATAATTATACAAGTCTAAATGATATTCCATCAGCATGACTTGTTAGTTCTATAGGGCCGTATAGGAAGTTGAGAAGCGTCTCTGCAAAATGGTTTTTCCAAGTCCCTAGAGGGAAAGATAGAAAGGCCGATGGGAGCTGTCTGTTTCCGTACGACAAAGGACAGCAATGACATCTTGAACTCGTGGCAACAACAAATGTTGAGAAGCTGCTTGATCTTGTCGAGAAAAGTTGCCACAAAATCCACGAGGAAACCATGGTTCATAAGGCTGCTTTGAGAGCTTAAACATATTCTGAGTTGAATGAATGATCACTCTCCCCTTGAGCCTCTCTCTCTCTCTCACGTGCAAAAAGTGAGAAGCCTTAAGAATGCTGCTTCACATTGTATTCTGAAGTGGGGACCGAAGATATTCCTCATAGAACTCTCGTGTAGCTGGCTTAAATTTGATTTCATATTTTGCAGGGGGCTAGATCTGGGCACTTGTTTCGCAATGAAATAATATAATGGATAATAATTTATGCATAGGAATGTAATTCGGTCTTTTCATCTTTCCCTTTCTTCCTCATTCAATAAGATCACTTTAAAATTATTTTTGAGGTCTTCGTTAACATGGTTGATTATTTATGAGAAGTGAATAGTTTTTTTCTTTAGAGAATGTAATTTTCAATTTAGAATAGCTAAAACCACAAGTTTTACTACTTTTTTGTTAACTTAATTAGTGTTGTAATGTCATTGTCAATGTCTTATTTCAAATGTAAGGAAAATTCGAGGTAATGCAAAAATCAATTTTTTGCCATTATATAAAGACCCTTTTTTACCACGTACTTGAAAACCAATTAATATTCTGAAAAGAAAAAATAACTGTTATAAAGCATTCAAAACATTTAATTTGACAAAAATTAATGTTAGAAAAAAGTTTGTGACGTTCGTTACTGTAAAGCCCAGCTGACGAAAAATCGAATTCTTCATTGATCATGAAGCGCAATTATTGAAACTGATTAATTCTTGTGAAAAAAAATCTATTAAACTTATTTTTTGTTTTTTTTAGCATCCCCTCTCTCCGCAGGCCACGATCTTTCGAGGTGAAAAACGCGACCCCAGCGGAGAAACTGCAGTGGTTTCTGAATGTGGAGTGATTTCCTCGTTTGTGGATTAAAAACGTTGCAGCTTGACACGAAATTCCGGCTAGAGGAAAAGCTCTCATCCCTACCCGTCGAGCATCGCAATCCCAAAGGAAACATATGCTCAAATACGTGATGTGCACTTTCTTTAACTCAAAACATTCTCTCGGTACCTTGCTCTGGATAATCGACAGGGGTTGAATCAGATTGCTTGTGCATTTGTTATTTGGTCCAACTCTTGGTATGTAAATATCTGCTAATTGCTACGTGCTTAGCCTCTCTCCGTTTAATTGTGCAATCTGTATCCCACTTTTCGAGTTGTTTGTTTGCTGGGTTGAGCCTTGCGGCAAGTAATTAGCAATGCGGCACGATGCCAGCACCTTTGTACTGCAACCGTCCCTTCCGGCTGGGGACGGAAGCGATTTTACCATTGAGTATTTCTATCATCCTTCTGTCTTTCTTCTAGTTACTGCCGTCATCGGGATTTGCATTCGTTTTGGTCTCTTCTTCACTTTTGCCCCAGATGCTTATGCAGTTAACTTTCTTGAGAGGCATGAGAGCTGATTCACCGATGTGCGTATGTTGTTTTTGATTTCTACTTCTAAGCTTCATTCCCTCTTTTTAAAGATAATATACAGGTGAAAGAGCAGAAAAAAAGATGAAGAATCTATCACTTTAGACTTTAATTTTTTTCAGTCTCATGATCAATAATCCAATGTGTGGTCCAGTTTCAATCATTTGGGATTGATCTTAACAACCTTTACCTTGAGGGTTATGTTTATATGGACTTATATTGCAGAGATTGCCTCCCATATGTGTACTGATTAGATCTTGAACTGTTGTTTTGTGTAGTTGTAACATGCCATCTATGTATGACTATATGTAACTATTTTCTTATCAACAGGCTATGACAACAATGGTGCAGCAGGCTATGCGATACGTTGATCAGACACCTGATCTTGAGATCAAGATAGAGGTTAATCATGATACTTAACTCTGTCGCCAACGGGAAGGTGAATATGTGAAATCAAACTCCATTGCAACTTATATTTGTCGGCAATCTATTTTGGTTTCGTGGTTTCTATAGCAAGTTTTGTCATGCAAATATATGTCAAAATTGAGAGCGCTCGGTGGATCAAGAAACTTGCAAAAATAAAGGAAGGCCAAGGTCTTGTAGCAGAAGCTACTGATTTGATGCAAGAAATTGGGGTAACTAGAAGTTGACTTCTGTTGTCACTGATCTTGTAAATGCTTTTCCTTGTCCGACATTATATGATGGGTTTGACATGCAGGTAGAAACTTTTGGAGCACTAGCAAGTCCGGAGAAAGTTGCCTTTATTTTTTTAACAAGTATGGATTTTTTGTATTGCTTTTAGCCATTTACGCACTATTTCTGTGATTGGTTTTCTGATAGATGGGTTTTGCACGTTTGTTTGTACTTAGATAGTCAGGATTATGTCTGTGACATATCCTTTTGAGGAAGATCAACCCCCAAGTGTTTGATGCAGATACTTCCAAAGAGAAGAAAAAGCCTAAAGAAGGTGAAAACATTGTGGAACAAGCTCCAGCTGATATTCCATCACTTCTGTAGTTAAAATGGAAATGCTATGACTCATGATACGGCAAATTGGTGTTTTGCTTTTCTGGTGTATATCCACTATCTTTTAACTAATTTGTTTTTGTCGATCAAGCACCACCTGGTGTTCAGGTTGTGGTTAAAACCACGAACATGTATGGCTTTATATATCTGGCACATACTCTTCTTCCTCGGCATATTCCCTTGTTCCTTTCTAGCTTTAGTACAAACTCTGACGTTCTAGATGTACTTGATAGATTTGAACTCGCATCTTAATTTACCTTGCACTTGTGTGGTTAATGATGTAGGTATAGGTCACACAACAATGATTACCTTGAGATATGTCGAATATATAAGGCGATCGATGAGATTCCATCAATGAAGGGAAACCCAAAGCAGCGGAATCTGGTGAAGGGAAACCTAGAGCAGTGGATACTGGTGAAGCTCTTTTATTGTTAAGTCTTCACTGCGTTTTTCAAGGCACTGCTCATTCTATGATTTAATTTAATGCAGGTTCTAAGGAAAATCTGCTGGTGCTCGATTCTATCACCACATGATCCTATGCAGTCATGCCTTCTTAATGCCACTTTAAAGGATAAAAATCTCTCAGAAATTCCCAATTCAGGTACCATCTCCGAATTGTTGTAGGTAATTGGTTGTACATTTTGAAATATCACAATAATGTGCTATAGAATTGGTTGACCATGCCTTTGATATTTGAACTGCAGGCTGCTTCTGAAACAATTGGTCAAGTTGGAGGTTATCTAGTGGCCTGCTTTTTGGATTACTTCCAAAGATGAATTTGAGGATGAGAAAAACATGCTGGGAGATGCACCTGTTGAGAAGGTAGCAGAAGTTCTTAGACAGAGAATTATTCTTCACGATTGACGTCGGCTTGAATGTGTCCCAGAGCTTCCCATTGGACTATCGACGCTTATTATTTCAGGGCACGGAGAATTGAAAGCCTTGACGAATTTGTCAGACTTGAAACGCTTGCGATATTTTGGTATTGCTGGATGCCCATCTCTCGAATGATCGAAGCCACCGTTTGCACCGTGCATCCACTACAGGCAGGCGAGTAGGTCGGTCGGCGTGGCGACAACGGCGATGGCGATGGCGACGAGGCGACGCCACGGCTGGTGACGCCCTCTCCATCCACTCCAGGTAAATGCATGCACGCGTCTCTCGAGCTTTCCTGTGGTCTCTCAGCTTCAGCTGCATCTTAGAACCCCGGTCGAACCACGTCGCTCCAGCGCGCGAGCTCATCAATTGTTGGGATTGGAGATTTTAGTTTGCTCGTAGTAGGTAGCACGATAGTTTTGACAGCAATTGGGTAGGCGATTGGAGCTGAAAGTCGCGTTGGCTACCAAGGTTCTGTCGAGATTTGGTGAGTCAACCAAGGTCACGAGCTTACGTTTGCTGTTTTTGAGCTGAGGCTAGCATATACTGTTTAGTCAAATTCCTGCATTAGCGACGTTGTGAAAGCTCTAAATCGGCCACGAGTGGATGTGTGGGACGTGATGCAGATGATTGATCAATCGCATTTGAAGTTTAGAGTCCATCGATCTCATGATGTAAATTTGCAATTGCAGATTGTTGGGATGGCGGTGTTCAGTTTCCTAGCAGTGGCCTTCTACATCTTCTCGGGACTATTGCTTGGGAGCAGAGCCGCTGAAATCACTGTGATGACAATATTATCTTTTGTGGTAATCCCCTTGGCGTTTACTTTCTGCCCTAATGACATTGATTGCTTTTCTTTTGTCAGTTTTCTGGGAATTGAATTATAAGGGGATTATAAATGAGAATGAGGTGTTGCCCTCATTCTGAATTAGACTGGATGGAAGATTTAATCGGTGGTTGTGGCAAGGCAGAATATACTTTCTATACAGACTTGGGGGAATCCATAATAACCTTTTATTGCTGGAGTTAAAAGTGGGCTCTACCTTCATGAGAGCTTGGGTTGGGGTAGATGGAAGGTCTGTTGTGCCTCCACAAACAGCAGTGCAGCACAATGCCAACACCTTTGTATGGCAGCCATCTTTTCTAACTGGGGACAGAATTCTCTTTTACATCATAGCATATAGCTCTTTACTTTTTCTATTTTTTTCATCCTTTCGTCCTCTTTTTTTCGCTGCCATATCTGGTTTTGCGTTTGTTTTATTCTCCTGTACTTTTGCAACAGATGCTTCTCTAGTTAACTTTCTCTAAGAGGCATGAGAGCTTCTTCAGTGATGTGTTTTTGCTGTGGT
The DNA here is from genome assembly GCA_014182375.1 of Eucalyptus virginea. NCBI lineage: Eukaryota > Viridiplantae > Streptophyta > Magnoliopsida > Myrtales > Myrtaceae > Eucalyptus > Eucalyptus virginea. The sequence continues at coordinate 13,877,728 of CM024516.1, read as the reverse complement.
GGTACTGGTGCTTTTGTCTTCTACTTTTGAGCTTCATTCCCTCCTTTTAAAGATAACATACCCGTGTTAGTACAGAATTAAGAATTTGAGGATCTATCACTTTGCATCTTAATTTTCTGTTGAGTCTTATGATCATTAATCCAAAGTCCAATTTCAATCAATTAGGATCAATCTTAACAACCTTTACCTTACGGGTTAGATTTTATACTGCAGGGATTTGCTCTCATAAGTGTACTGATTAGATCATGAAAGGTCGTTTTTGTGTAGCTGTGACATGCCACCTATGTATAACTATCTTAAAAACGAATGTGCTGGGTGTATCTACATGGGAATTGGCTCTAGGCAGTCTGTTGGGATGCAAGATCTCAGGCCTGGTGCTTGTTCTCTAGAAACTAGTATGGTGGAATGCTCTAGAATCTACTATTGTGGAATCATCTTCAGTTTCTCACCTTATGTTTCTGGATTCTCTCCCATGATTGCCCCAAGTTTTTACTTTTTGTTCTCCTACTCATGTAATTGCATAACTTTTTTTTTTTTTTTCATATGTCCTGTTCATGATATATCCTTTATGGGCGATCTTTGGTGCTTGTGCTGTTTGCAAGTTTGCAATTGGCTAGGATCCTCTTCATAGAGATACCTGTATTTGTATTGTACCTTGCTATTGTCCCATTTGCTTCCTGTTTTTACCATTATTTCATTTTAGACTGACAAATTTTCCGTGCTGTAAGACCCTACTTATAGCAGAAGCTACAGATTTGATGCAAAAAATTGGAATAACAAGAAGTTGACTTCAGTTGTCACTGATCTTGTACTTGGTTTTTCCTTGTCCAGCATTCCTATGATGGGTTTGAAATGCAGGTAGAAACTTTTGGAGCAACGGCAAAGACCTGGAAAATTTCCTTATTTTTTGAACAAGTACGAGTTTTTGTATTGCTTTTAGCCATTTATGCACTATTACTATGATTGGATTTCTGATTGATGGATTTTGCAGGTTTGTCTATGCATAGATTGCCAGGATTATTTCTGTGCACACATCCTTTCCAGGAAGATCAGGCCCCAAGTGATCGATGTATATCCTTCCAAAGAGAAGAAAAAGCTTAAAGAAAGCACCAGCTGATATTCCGTCTCTTCTGGAGTTGAAACCATTATACTATGACTCATGACACGGTAAACTTGTGTTTCACTTTTTCTAATGTTGTATCTACTATCTTTTATCTAATTTGTTTTTGTCAATCAAGTGCCACCTAGTATTCAGGACCATGAACTTGTATGGCTTTATATATCTGGCACATACTCTTCTTCCTTTCTAACTTTATCGCAAACTCTGATGTTTCAGATGCACTTGATGGATTTGAACTTGCATCTCAATATACCTCGCATTTATGTGGTTAACGATATTGGTATAAATGATCACCTTGAGATTTGTCGATACTGTAAGGCAATATATGAGATTCCATTAGTGAAGGGCAACCCAGAGCAGTGGATACCAGCGAAGCTCTTTCCTTGTTAAGTCTTTACTGAGTTTTTCAAGGCACAGCTGCTCATTATGTGATTTAATGAAATGCAGGTTCTAAGGAAAATCTGCGGGTACTTAGTTCTATCACCACATGATCCTGTGCAATTAAGCCTTCTTAATGCCACTTTAGTAAATAAACATCTCTCAGAAATTCCCATTCCATCTTTGAATTGTTCTAGGTAATTGGTTGTACATCTTGTAATATCTCAATAATGTGCCATAGAATTTGGTTGACCATGCCTTTGTTATTTTAACACAGGTTGCTGCTGAAACAATTGGTCATGGTGGAGGTTATCCAATCGACACCTCTTTAGAGTACTTTCAAAGATGAATTTGAGAATGAGAAAACGTGATAGGAGGTGCACTTGTTTAGAAGGCAGCAGAAAATCTTAGACAGGGCCCAATCATAGTCAAAAGAATAATTTCTACTTCTCCTGGGTGAGACAAGCTAACTTTGGCTAGGCGCCTCATCAAAGAATCATTGAACATGTAATTACAGAACTTGTTGTTTTTCTTATTTTAATTGGATCATCACTCGGATGTGACTCACTCTATTTTCTACAGAATATTATTGTCACTTTGAAGTATTGCTGGAAGATTACCTTAAAGAGACTTGCAGAGCTGTTATGCCTCAGTATTCAGGTCTGATTACATGGAACAATTGCTTGTGTTCATTATCCATGTCACTCTTTATGAATGATTGCCTGGACCCATTATTTAACCCTGAGCAGCCTCTCTCCCGTGATCCCTGATTGGGTTATGGTTGCTGGACTTGGATACAAGTTCCAATTATGTGTAAAAGAGGTTTTGGTGTGTTGAAAGCCAAAGGCTTGTCATGGATCTGAGAGTGTTGTCTTCATAGTTTTGATCCATACACTTGGCTTAGTCAACTTCTTCTCTAAAATTTGTTGTAGCTGTGTCATTTTTTGGCATTGTTAAGCCATTTCTTGTGCCCTGGAGCCTGAAATTCTAATGCACTTTAGAAGGGTGGGAGGAGCTCTACTATGTTGCTAGAAATAGCTGAGCAAGCTTTTTCTGCTAGTATTAACACTCACCATTTCCTGTGTTACAAAAGTATATCTCGCTAGAGATCTTGATTAATGTGTTCAGAAAATCTTTGAAGCTAAATCACTGTAGGAAAAGAGCTTTGTTTTTGGGTTCTCTTACTGCCATTGTTGAGAGCTTTAATCGATCACATGCCTCAATTTATTAAATCAATGCTATCATCTGATAGAGAGACCATATATTGATAATTATTCAATCTTTTGTGATATTCTATCAGCATGACCTCTTACTTCTTTATTACCATTTTAGGAAGCTGAGAAGCATCTCCCCTTAATGGTTGTTTCCAAGTCCCCAGTAGCAAAGATAGACCGGCTAATGGGAATTGTCAGTTTCCAAACGACAAAGGACAACAATGAGATTTTGAACTCAGGGGAGACAATTTGGGAAAAGCTGCTTGACCATGTCAAGAACAGTTGCCACCAAATCCCACAGGAAACCGTGGTTCATAAGGCTACCTTGAGAGCTTGAAGATGTTTTCAGTTGAATGAATGATCTCTCCCCTCGACCCTCCCTCATTCCCTCCCTCTCACTCTCTCTCTCTCTCCCCGATGAATGTTGTTTCACATTGTGGTCCGAAGTGTGGACAGGAGATATTCATCATTGAACTCCCATGTGGCTGTCTTAAAATTGATTGCATATTTTGCATGACCAGATCTGGATCTTGTTTCTGATATACTGAATACACTTTCAAAATAGGAATGTAGTTTGGTCTTTTCCTCTTTCCTCTTTCCCCCTTCATTTTAATTGAAGATTTATGGTTTTTTAGGGTCTGAAACTTGTACCAATGGAATAGGTATTAGCACAAGATGTACACTCATTTGGACTGAAATAAGTGCCTTATTACTAAATTCTGTTTCGCATTACAAATGTTGCTGTTGCTGGTGCTTGTGTTTTTCTAACATTGTGAATAACGTTAGCTTTCCATAATAAAGGCTTAACGAATGCCACTTTTCCATTTCGTTTCGCATTTGGAATGAGCATCCCGCTTTTAGGAAACTTCATTTCGATAAGATGACTGCACCTTTTATCTCTTCAAGGGACGTTTTTTTTCTTCAAGTTGATACCTGATACAGGATGGACCTTGTTCTTTAGATTTCCAGCTCCCTTATTTTCTTCATGGAAACTGAAAAATGTGGGAAAAGCTGTGGCTACGACATCTTTTGGCTGTTAAAATAGCTGTGCCCCATAAGTAAAAAGCACCATTTTACTATAGTGAAAATCACGAATTTTCTTTGACTTATGCTAAGTAACTTCTATAATTGCAGTTTGAAATTACACACTTAAAAGTTATTCTTGAGGTCCTCATGACATGATAAATTATTTATGAGAAGTAAAGAAAAATTTCTTCAAAATTTGATTTTCAATTTAAAGCAATTTGAAACATGTTTACTATCTTTAGTTAACTAGTGTTTTAGCATAATTATCAATGCCTTATTTCAAGGGAAAATTCGAGATAACGCAAAAATCAATTTTTCAGCCATTATTTGTAGATCTGTTTTGGTCCCGTACTCAAGAACTAATTAAAATTCCGTGGGAAAAAAGATTACTGTAAAGCATTCAAAACATTTGATTGGACAAAAATTAATGTAAGAAAAAGTCTCTGATGTTCATTACGGTAAGGGTGGTGATTGTGTGCTTGATGAAGAAGACTCCATCGATTTTAATCGACAATTTTCCACAAATTAGAGCGGCACCAATTTGAAAACCCTAATGCATTTTCCCTTTTTTGTTTCTTTATAGAACCTCAAACCCCATCTTCCCTTTCTTTTTTACAATTCTCTCATTTTCAATTTCTTTTTCCTATTTTTGCTTTTCCGTCCTACCAATAATTGCGCCATGGGATCTGCCAGGGAGCCGCTCTCTCGTAAGGCCGTCTTGCCTTCGCGAGCGACCCTCCCTCTTTCCGCGTGCTACGATCTCTGGAGATGCAAAAACGTGACCCCAAATTTTACTGTCCTCCTTAGAGCTTCGAGTTCGGTCCATGCCGAGAAATCGCGATGGTTTCTGAATGTGGGTTTCTCCGTTTGCGGATTAAAAACAGCGCGGGTGAGACGAGAAGTACCGGCGAGAGGAAAAGCGCTCGTCCCTACCGATCTGAGCATCGCAGTAGCCGAAGGAACATGTGCTCCAGTAGCTAATGTGCAACTTCTCATCTCAAAACAATGTCTCAATACTTTGTTTTGGATGATTGACGAGGGCCGAATCGAATCGCTCGTGCATTTGTTGCTTCAGCACCTGGTATTGGGTTTGGCGTGGAAGCATTAGATCGACGTCGGTGTGGGCGTGATCGATGCGGACTACAGAGGCCCGGTTGGGGTGATCCTGTTCAATTACTCGGACGTCGACTTTGAAGTGAAGGTGGGTGACAAGATCGCGCGGCTGATTCTTAGTCCGTGATGATAGAGATTAAGGCATATTGTTTAAGTTAAGTAGATTTTATTTTGTTTTATCATCTTTTCAGGGTTTAGTGAAGTCAGTTATCGGTGCTCCGCTTTGTTTTTATTCTGGTTAGTAGATTTGTTTTAGGATTTGAGTTCTCTTGTATAGGGATGAATCCTTTTTGGTTTAGATGGATAGGTATTTCCTTGGTGCCTTACTTATTATACCTTTTACACAACAAAGAAACCGGGGAGAAAAGAAATTGAGATTGGGTGCCAGATGAGTGATTCAAAATACTAATTAATTGAAGATGAACAATAAGTATGGGTTGTACCTGTCCAATGCAATAAGGGTTTGTTGTGGAGTTTCTCCCTTGCATGAACACAGCATGCGTTAGGCTTGCTGGTGGCGAAAGGAATATTAAACAAGCAGGAGCCAAGATTATTGTGTTCGATCGTCTACTGAATTCTTGGGGCATGAATTTTTGTCTTCCAGCTGTAAGCACTCTTTTGTCTTCCTCATCAAGTGATCTTTGATGGCACTAATACTTGGATATTCATACCTGTTATGTTGTTTTTCCTGTATATAGTTGCTCCCAAACTTTCTTGTAACGAAGGAAGTATCTTACACTCCTCTGATATGAGGGAATCGGATTGTCAAGATTAACCAATGTCCAGATATTTGCCTTTTTATCTCTGCTTTTGGGTGATAAGCTGGTGGAAATTTTGCTCTCCATTGGGTGTATTTCATTGTTATGCTATGCTGAATGCTGATAAGTTCCTCTGGATTAGTCAGAGCGTTATGACTGATGGCTATTTATTATACTAGTACCAGATTTTTACCTTCCCAATTGTTATTAGGATTGCTAACTGTATAGGAGGCAATTAAAAAGATGCAAGTTGGTCACATCAACAATCATTCCCAGATTGGATTAGGAATGAGATCATTGGAGGAGATGTAGGATGGGATTCCTAGTCCCAGTCCACCTACTTTGCCTATTAATTAGGACTCAACCTCATAGTAAATCAAATTAGGCCCCATTTCTCATCGTGCATGACCAATTGTACGTCTGAAACAATATCCAAAGGCTGAACCTGCTTATTGGGGCTAACTTTGGGCATTAAACTGTAAGGGGATTATAAATAAAATTGAGGTGTTGCCTTCGTCCTGAATTAGATTGGATGGAAGATTTAATTGGTGGTTGTGGGAAGGCTGAAAATACTTTCTATGCAGACTTGGGAGAGTCCATATGCTTTCACCTAGATCATGAATAACCTTTTATTGCTGGAGTTGGAAGTGAGCTCTAATTTCATGAGAGCTTCGGTTGGGGATATGGGAGGTCTGCTGTGCCTCCACAACCAGCAGTGCAGCACAATGCCATCACCTTTGTACTGCAACCATCTACGGAATTCTTTTTTAGGTCACAGCATACAGCTCCTCACCTAGTCTATTTCTTTTACCGTCCTCTCGTCTTCTTTTCAATGCCATCATCTGCCTTTGCTTTCATTTTGTTTTCTTCTTTTCTTTTGCCATCATCAGCAGTGCAAAGTCTTATGATTATTGATCCATAGTGTGGTCCAGTTTCAATCATTTGGGAACGATCTTAACAACCATTACCTTAAGGGTTTTATTTATATGAACTTATACTGCAGCCATTGCCTCCCATATGTGTACTGATTAGATCTATATGGGTATTAGCTCTCGGCAATCCCTAGAGATGCTAGAACTCAGGCCCAGTGCTCATGTCGTTTGCAAGTTTTTTCAATTGGCTGGGATCCTCGTGATTGTATTTGTATTGCACCTTGCTATGACCCCTTTAATTCCTCTTTTTACTCTATTTTCTTTCTACAACTGAAAGTTATAATTGTGCCCTAGAAATAATCAAGTAATGAATTAATTTGATGGTGACACTTAACTCTGTTGCTCCTGGGAAGGTGAAAATGTGAAATCAAAATCTATTGTGGCTGACATTCATGAGCAATCTGTTTTGGTTTCGTGGTTTGTATAGCTAGTTTCATTATGTAGCTATATGTTGAAATTGAGAGAGTGTGGTTGATAAAGAAACTTGCAAAAGTTAAAGGAAGAACAAGGTCTTATAGCAGAAGCTGCTGATTTAATACAAGAAATTGCAGGAGCTAGAAGTTGATTTCTGGGTTCACTGACCTTGTAATTGGTTTTTCCTTGTCCAGCATTATGAGTGGTTTGAATTGCTATGGAAAATTTTGGAGCATTGGCAAGTACGGAGAAAATTTCCTTTATCCCAGAACAAGTAAGGGGTTTTCGTATTGCTTTTAGCCGTTTATACTCTCTCTTACTATGATCAGTTTTCTGATCAATGGTTTTGCAGGTTCTTTTGAGCTTATATTGCCAGGACTATGTCCATGCACAGATCCAGAAAATCAGCCCCCAGTGTTTGATGCAGATCCTTCCAAAGAGAAGAAAAAGCCTAAAGAAGGGGAAAGTATTGTGGAAGAAGCACCAGCTGATATTCGGTCACTTCTGGAGTTGAAACAGATATAATCAGAACCCATAATATGGTGAATTGGTGCTTTACTTATTCTAATGTTGTATCTACTATTTTTATAACTAAAACTTTTTGGCCGATCAAGCACTACCTGGTATTCAGGTTGTGGTTCAAGCCATGGTTTTATTAATCTATTGCATTCTCTTTTTCCTTTCTATCTTTATCGCAAACTCTGATGTAAGAGATGTACATAATGGATTTGAACACACATCTTACCTCACATTCATGTGGTTAACTATGTAAGTATAATCCACATTACATGGGTTACCTTGAGATTTGTCGTTGCTATATGGCGATATATGAGATTCCATCAGTGAAGGGGAAACCCAGAGCAGCGGATACCAGAGAAGCTCTTTCGTATAAGGCTTTGTCAAGTCTTCACTGATTTTTTCAAGGCACAGCTGTTCATTCCGTGATTTAATTAGTCGCGGGTTCTAAGAAAAATCTGCCGGTACTTAGTTTGGTCACCACATTATTGGTTGCAGTCAAGCCTTCTTAATGACACTTCAGAAGATAAAAATGTCTCAGAAATTTCCCAAATCAGGTACATCTTTGAATTGTTTCTTGTATTTGGTTGTACATTTTATTGCGATAGGTCGATAATCTGCCATAGAATTTGGTTGGCTGTGCCTTTGTTATTTTAATGCAGGTTGTAGCTGAAACAATTGGTCACAATGGAGGTTATCCAATTAACTGCTCTCTGGAGTACTTTTAGAGATAAATTTGAGAATGAGAAAACATGCTTGAAGGCGCACTTGTTGAGAAGGCAGCAGAAGATCTTAGACAGAGAATAAGCAAACATGTAATTACAGAACTTTGTCGTTTTTTTTTTCTTGTTTCCTTTGGATCATCATTCAGATGCGACTGACTCTATTTTCTTCAGAATGTTATTGTCATTTTGAAGTATTGCCCGAAGATCACCTCGAGGAAACTTGCACAGCTGTTATGCCTCAGCATCCAGGTTGATTATGTTGAACATTTGTTTATTTTTCTTATCAATGTCAATCTTTATGACTGATTGCCTAGACCCCTCACTTAACCCTGAGCAGCCTCTCTGCCCCTGATATTTGCGGGTTATGGTTGCTGGACTTGGATACAAGTTCCAAAAAAGTGGAAAAGAGGTTTTGGTGCCTTGAAGGCCAAGGCTTGCCTTTGTTATTTTAATGCAGGTTGCAGCTGAAACAATTGGTCACAATACAGGTTATCCAATTAACTGCTCTTTGGGGGTACTTTCAGAGATAAAATTTGAGATTGAGAAAAACATGCTCGAAGGTGCACTTGTTGAGAAGGCAGCAGACGATCTTAGACGGAGAGTTAGGGAACATGTAATTATAGAACTTTGTCGTTTTTTTTTTCCTTGTTTTCTTTGGATCATCATTCAGATGCGACTTACTCTATCTTCTGCAGAATGTTATTGTCATTTTGAAGTATTACTCGAGGATTACCTTGAGGAAACTTGCACAGCTTTTATGCCTCAGGATCCAGGTTGATTATGTTGAACATTTATTTATTTTTCTTATCAATGTCAATCTTTATGATTGATTGCCTAGACCAGTCATTTAACCCTAGTAGCCTCTCTGCCCCTGATACCTGTGGGTTATGGTTGCTGGACTTGGATACAAGTTCCAAAAAAGTGGAAAAGAGGTTTTGGTACATTGAAGGCCAAGGCTTGTCTTGAGGTAGAGAATGTTGTCCTTGTAGTTTTTTTTCTGTGAATATTTCAGACCAATATATATGCATACACACTATGCTTAGTCAACTTCTCTTAAAATTTATCGTAGCTATTAGTGTCAATGTCTGGCATTGTGAAACCATTTCTTGTCCCATGGTGCCTGAAATTCTGGTGTGCTTTACAAGAGTGCAAGGAGCTCTGCTATGACTTACCATTTCCAGTGTTACAAAAGTATATCTCGTGATTAGAGCTTCCTTAATGTGCTCAGAAAATATATGTAGCTGAATCACTCAACGAAAGGAACTCTGTTTTGGGGGTTCTGTTACCACTGTTGTAGAGAGCTTTAATCATTCACATGCCTCGATCTATTAAATCAACACTATCATCAGTTAGAGAGACTACATAATACTAATTGTACAAGCCTGTATGATATTCAATCAACATGACTTGTTAGTTTTATGACCATTTTAGGAAGCTGAGAAGCATCTCTCCAAAATGGTTGTTTCCAAGTCCCTAGTGGGAAAGATAGACCTGCCGATGGGAGTTGTCTGTTTCCAGACAGCAAAGGAGAGCAATGATATCTTGAACTAGTGGCCTACAAATTTGGAAAGGCTCCTTGATCTTGTTGAGGAAAGCTGCCACCGAATCCACAAGCAAGCTGTGGTTCATATGGCTGCTTTGAGAGCTTGGAGATATTCTTAGTTGAATGAATGACCTCTCTCCCTCTCTCCCCTCGAGCCTCCTCTCTTTTACCATAAGAGAAAAGCTGAAGAGTGCGGTTTCACGTTGTCCTCTGAGGTGGGGACTAAAGATATCATAGAACTCTTGTTTAGCTGTCTTAAATTTGATAGCATATTTTGCAGGTGGACCAGATCTAGGCCTTGTTTTGGACTGAAATGGTACACTGAATACTCTTTCTTCGTGGAAATATATTTTGTTCTTTTCATCTTTTTTCTTCCCCCCTCCTTGTAATTGAAGATTTTTGGATTATCAGGGTCCAGAACTTGTACCAATAGAATTTGGTATCAGAACAAGATGTAAACTCATTCCAGCAGAAGTAAGCGCCTTGTTACTAAACTCTGTTTCCCTTTACAAATTTTGCTGGTGCTAGTGTTTTCTAACATCGGGGATAACATTAGCTCTCAAAAGTAAAGGCGAATGAATGCTATTTTGTATTTCATTTCAAATTTGAATTTTGTTTTAGCAGGGAGAGCTTGTTTCCTTTGGACTTAATCTTGACTGATGGCAATTCTAAAATCCTCTTTTTAGGGAGCTTATATATTGTCAATAGACTTAGCTTTTCTCCAGGTTGATGTTGTGATGTCATTTAAAAAAGACACTGTTGTGATGTCATTTCTCTCTAAACTTTCGGTCACTGGAATATGTTTCAATGTCCACTAGTTAACATTTCTCTCAACTGTTGGCATGTATGTGGGTAATAATGCAGTAAGAAGCTGGAAATATTAAGGATAATGTGTTTGTTGGACAACTCTATTCAGATTTGGACTTAATGGAAATTCTCTTTAGATAGTCGCTTCCCATTTTCATTTTACTATTGATGCTTCCAAGTGGCGACTTACGATTATTTCTTCATCCAATTTGTTTCCAATCTTTTGTGGCTGGCGAAATATAGAAACGATCACATTTTGCCTATTAATCTCGACATTTGATTGGTTTCGTCAATCAATTGTGGGAAAAGTACCAAAAAAGTTCTAAACCACTGTGACAGACAATTCAGTCACAAACTTTTTAATTGGGCCCAATTCAGTTCTAAACCTTTTAATATCGGTACCAATTTAGTCCATCCGGCCAATTTTGGCTGGCCGGTCTTGACGTGGGACGTCGGCCATTGACCGGACGCGACGTGGCAATTTTTATGATTTTTTAATTATTTTCAAATTTTTTTATTAATTTTTATTGATTTTTATTCTTTTTCTTTTCTGCCTCTTCTTCCTGGGGTGGCTGGCGAGGGTCACGGCCCTCGCCCGCCTCTCCAGACGCCGACGAGGCCGGGCGAGGCGAGGGCCGCGAAGCCCTCGCTAGCCGCCGGCGAGGGTCGCGACCCTCGCTCGGTTTGACTAGGGCCGCGGGCGAGGCGGCTTAGCCCGGGGGGCGAGGCCGGCCGCCCGCGGCCCGGTCGAGGCCGAGCGAGGGCCGACCTCGCCGGTGGCCGGTGAGGGCCGCGGCCCTCGCCTCCGCCCCGGCCTCGCCGCGCACGAGGCTAGCCTCGCCCGTCCGGCGAAGCCGCCTCGTCGGCGTCTTGGGAGAGCCCGAGCGAGGGCCGCGGCCCTCGCCGGCCACCCTGGAAGAAGAAGGTAGAAAAGAAAAAAGAAAAAGAAAAAAAATTAATTAAAAAATCAATAAAAATTAATAAAAATCATAAAAATTACCACGCGCGTTTGTTTGGCCGACGTCCACGTCAAAGACGGGGCCGACCAAAATTGGGCCGGATGGACTAAATTGGTACCAATATTAAAAGGTTTAGGACCGAATTCAAATCAAAAGTTTAGACCGAATTTACGTGCTAATAAAAGCTAGACTTTTTGGTACTTTTCCCATCAATTGTTTTCTCGAAACCCCTTTCTTTACAAGAGAAAATGTTGAGGGTTTAAACATCGGGTCTCAGAGTAAAGTGGGGCAAGAATGACTTCTATAGAAATCATGAAGTAGTATTCGAACTTTAATTTGTTTCAAGGACAAATTTAACTGATGAATGAAAAATAGGGAGGAAATTAGAAATTCAAAATGTTTATGGCGAAATTAGGTCTCAAATATTTATTTGATTCGACACTGGCTATGATTAGACAATACATTATAAGATAAGTATCACACAAACTCAAATCGACATGACACGAGTTAAAAGCCACGGAGATGTAAGCAAACCAATATCAAAGCTGAAATATTTTATCTAGTGAGTCCTCTAGAACAACAATATAAGAATTAGGATTAGGATGTTGGGCGCCTGGTCGGTGTTAGCATTGGGTACAACTCTTGTTTATAGTTGATACTACTAATTATCCATCCAATCATTGGGGTTATGCATTTCATGCATTCCGTTCCACTCCAATTAAAGGAATTCGTTTGGAAATTGTCGTAGGACATGCGATTGTGATCGCACAATTGAGACTTCGAGTTTCCAGGGTTTTTTTTTTTTTTTTTTTTTTTTTTTTTTTTTTTTTTTGGTGTATTGAAACTTTCGAATCACTTGATAATGTGATACAATGTTCCATCTTAAGCTATTAACGTATAAGCTTTGGATCATAGAATAATGAGGTGTGGTTAGTCTCTTGTGTACTAAGCCGTTGAGCATTTTTTTGTCTCCTCTTGGCAAGGCAAGAGGAGAGTGTTTGTATCTTTGAGTAAAGAAGCGAGTGCCTGCTCAGTAGCAGAAATAAGCAAACTATGAAGATATAATAAAACAGGCGTCAAAATAGTCACACGTTGGGCTCATGCAAATTGCAGTCTCTCTAATTAACAGCATCAGTTTCTCAGATCACATCTTCTAATGTCAAACAAGCTAACATTTGGATCCTCTATCACACGTCGAAAAATACCATAATCTGGTGAAGAACCTATTGGCCGAGAATGTCTAAAATGAAATGAAAAGTCTGACAATAGATGACATAAAAGGAAAAAAAGTATCATTGAATAATTATTCGAATTTGGAGAATCGTTGGCCGCTAATTTATAAATGCAGTAGCAAAAATAAAATTCACATAAAATGTTAAAAACCATTGATTTAAGAAGAGAGATATAAATGACTCGGGTGTAGAGTAATGACCGGATGATTTGCCGGCATGACATGGCATGGAGCAATCTAGTTGGAGAAAATCATTCTGAAATAGATTTATCTTGAGAGTTACTTTCCTAGATGAATCACTTTTGATGAATAAATAGTAGTTAGACTGTGCATAGAACAAATTCATGCGTCCCCAGGACATCAACAAAATCCTCGAAGACAGAGGGAATCTCTTATGAGCACAAGGAACATGGGAGCATTAGCTCTCTTTTCTAGGACAAAGGGAATATCTTGTTAGCACGAGGAGCATTTGCTAGTTAGCATTTTTTTTTCTAGGAGAAAGGGAATCTCTGGTTAGCACGAGGAGCATGGGAGCATTTGCTGGTTAGCGTTCTTTTCTATTCTTTTTAGTAATAGAAAAGACCAGCCAAGTCAAGACAGTGCCAGATCTCAGATCTCAATGAAAGCACCGTCCGCATGTACTGCTGAGATCACAGCAGGAGCATGCGAGTATTGCTCCTTGGTTTTCTCTTCTATTTTCGTTCATCAATGTAAAAAGGCAAGTCAAGCCAAGTCGCACTGATCTCGAGCTTCAATCAAAAGCACCAGGAGCATGTGAAAGTTGCACGTTGTTGCATGTGAGTATTTGCTCGTTGGGTTCCCCAAGATGCTGCGGAAATTACGCGTGCAGTGAGTGTTCTTGGAAAGGCATCCCTCACGGCGATTCGAATAGCATAAAGAGTCTTGGACCGTTGTGGGAAGAGAGAGGAAAAGAGAATCAGTAATAACTACATCTCTGCTCAATTGGCTTCCCTTTACACTTTATTAGATAATGGTATTTATACCCAAACAATATGCATAGGAAATGAAATTATCTAAACTAACAAGGAAATTGGTTGTCTTAGAAAATAATGAAAGAATAAATAATATCCTTAATATCTAATCATATCTCTAAAAATATTATTTAATAGAAAAATCTCTAATTTTCGTATACATACTTCATCCTGTTGGATTCTCTCTATTTTGTTGTTAGGATTAGTAGATCATTGCAATGCCAGAGAACATGTGGATTCAACGACATTGTATATTGAATCAAAGGTCTCAAAGTCATTAGTTGGAGTTAAAGTGGACTTTAAAATGCATGTGAACGAATTCGAAAAGTACACTTGTAGGAACAAACCAGGTGGAGACGACATCAGGGCCATCCATGAAATATTTGGGTTGAAGGGACCAAAATATTTAAGATATTTGTGGCATAAGTTTTGTTATATCGATGCCATTCATTAGTAAGTTAATTGGATCTTGAGGAGAAGCTTCAATTGCGTACACTTATAGCTCAAGACCTATAGATGGACGTAAGTGATCGCTAACACATTTTCTAGTGTTGCCTTTTCCACATTTTTTTCAAATATCCACCCCTCTTAACAATACTATGGAAAATGAATGAAAATTGGGGGGAATCTAGGAATTCAAATTGTTTGTGTCGGTATTAGGTGTCAAATATCTATCTAATTCAACACTACATGTGTTTATGCGGTACACCATTAGATAAGAATCACACAGCTCATGTCGACATGATGCAAGTTAAAGCCGTGAAGACTTAAGCGAACCATTATCAAAGCTGGCAATATCTTATCTAGTGACAACAAGACTTGGGTGGAGTTGCCTAGCACAACAATGTAAGAACTAGGATCGGGATGTTGAGCGTTTGATCGGTGTTGGCATTTGGTATAACTCTTGTTTATAATTGATACTACTGATTTGATGCAATATATTGCTGTAACTAGAAGTTGACTTCTGTTGTCATTGATCTTGTGATTGGTTTTTCCTTGTCCAACATTCCTATGATGGGTTTGAATTGCAGGTAGAAACTTTTTGAGCAATGGCAAAGACGGAGAAAATTGCCTTTTTCCTTGAACAAGTAGGGGTTTTTTGTATTGCTTCTAGCGGATTATGCACTATCACTAGGATTGGTTTTTTGATCGATGGGTTTTGCAGGTTCATTTGTGCTTAGATTGCCAGGATTATGTCTATGCACATATTTTATTAAATGAATAAAGGCTGTTTTAATTTCTTCTCTTGGTCAATTAAATAAAGCCAGATTTTAAAAATCGTTGTTGCCTGCTTGCTCCTATTGGAATTTGCCCCTTCGAGAAGGGCTTGTATGCAACGCTTTTGCCATTCCTCTATCACGATGTTGTGTGCTTGCTAAATAGACCACAAGCATAGGGCAATTTATGCGTCATTGCTAACATAGGGGTCATCATCAATTGGAATTAACTATACTTTCCTTCATCAAATTTATGGAACTACACTTGACTTTCAATTGACAATCATTGGTCATTATCCACAATATGCTCCAGTGAGCAAACGATATTTCTGTTTATGTAACAAAGCATGCCATGGAGACAAACATGTGAAGTTGACCCTTGGAAGGCGTGAGGTGTTGCACGACCTAACAACTCAGTCGTCCAGATAGTATCTATTTCCCTCCTCCTCTTGCTTGTGCTGTGCTGTCGATTTGTTTTAAGAGGAAGAGGATCTGACGGCACGAATGAGATCATAGACCAACTAATGGACTAGTTTAAGAAAAAAAGGGAATCTGCCACGCTCAGAGCTTGCTTTTAGACCGAAAGGAATGATAAAAGGAGACGGGTACCGATGGCCATATGAGCGTCAAGTTTCCGATCAGTACATATTTGAAGTGCTTGGCTTTTTGGGCTTGGAATTTTCTATCTTGTCGTGGATTCTCTTTTGCAGGTCTGAGTGGACAGCTTTTGTTTTCTATTTTGCAGTTCTGAGTAATGTGAAGCACACCACTGACTGGTGGATGAGGTGATGAGGGTTTCAAGGAAGCTCAATCGAAAAACCGTGGGAAGTTTTTGCATCTTATGGGAGCAAATTCATGGTCACTTTATGGCCCTTTCTAGTGTGATTTGCCAAGTGATTTTCGTGGAAAATGCCATGGAATTGGAGCTAAAACCAGCTGCGCGTGTAACATTTGAAAAAAAACGTAGCACCTGAAAAGATCTGCCATCAACCAAAATAAACCTAACATTCATTTTATCATTTAAAATGGCAATGTAAGAAAATAATTTCACGAGTGGGGTTTACACTATGACATCCATGCAATTTAACAACTCGATGTGTAGACAATGATCCGTATTTGATTTTTTCTTTTAATGAGCATTTCCATTCCATAAATGAAGTGATATTCTATTTGTTCATTTAAATAGTTTTCTAGATATAATTGCAATTTCTTTACATGAAAATCTCCTTTTGAAAGTATCACAAGTCCATCTTATTGATTGATGTGGGACAAGTTGCGAACTATTTCAAAGAATGGATCGATTGACAAATGAATAAAATTTAGCATGACATTTATCAAAGTGAATAGATAAAGGTCGGCCCGTCATGAGTGAGAGCTACGCACAATCTAGCATAAATTATGCTCATATAGATTTTTCGTAGGAGTGGAACATGTTTCAATTATAGGTACAGGTTAAGAGCAGATGCTGAAAATGCATTGGTCCAAGTCTTTACGTGTTGATCCTCCACAACCTCTATTGAAATTCACTACAAAATTCTAGAGATTTCCTGCTCAATCACACCAATTTCCCAAACTCCTTGCATATCTTGTGCTTCACATTACTTTACCCTCTTGTTTTAGCATGCAGTAACGTAATTGCGGTGTTCTGCTCGCTTCACCTTCCCATTACATTTGCCCAAAGACTCCATTTTTTTAACGAAAAAGCAAGTCAGGTCAAGCAGACTCCATTTTTTTAATGAAAAAGCAAGTCAAGTCATGGATTTCAAATTTCAATCAAAGCATCTGCGTAGGTGGCACGCACCTTCGCGCACAGTAGAAAAAGCAAGGATTAGGAGCATCTTGGTTGCAAGTTGGTTGTCTAATCCACTTTTTTGTTAAAAGAAAAAAGCAAGTCAAGAAGCACCCGCATAGAGGTTCCTCGCAACTTCCGCATAATACTGTGAATATTAAGCGTGCAATGACTCAGCATTCTTTAAGCACTCAGCAATCAGTATTCTTCAAGCACGCATGGTAGAGAGTATTGTGTGTTGGTAATCCAACGTCGAAGACTGAGGATTGGGGGAGATCACAGTAGTGGGTGGGTTGTGTTGTTTGAACACTCCTCAGGTAGTCATCAACTCCTTGTGCTTCTTTGTTTCCTGCTTTGATTGCTCCCTTTTCTTCTGATGAGTTGTCTAAGAGTTTCTATTTTTGTTTGAATGTAGCTCTGTGTTTGAGCCTTAAGAGACATTTCTGCTATTCCCAGATCTGGGATTCCATATTTCTCTCCTCTATTTCTTGCTCCATCAATCTTTTATAATCCTCTCGAGATGAAAAGAAAAGAACGGACTCATTTAGAAGATCCGATCTGTGAGGTGTCTTCCTCATTGGCCTCTCCACATGTAGGAGATCATGAAGGCACAACTAAAAGGCCAAAGGGAAATGATTATGAAGTGTTCTTGAGCTTTAGAGGGAAAGACACTCGCAAAAGCTTCACCGATTATCTCTATACTAGCCTCGTTGACAAAGGAATTCGCGTGTTTAGAGACGATAATGAGCTCCGTGTTGGTGAGGAGATTGGTACAGAGCTTCTCTACAACATTGCTCTATCCATAATCTCGATCCCGATTATCTCTGAGAACTATGCTTCCAGCAAATGGTGCCTTTGCGAGCTGGCTCAAATGTTGAAGTGCAAGAGAAGTAAAGGGCAAATAGTGTTGCCCATATTTTACAAAGTGCAGCCCTCACATCTTAAAAGGGATTTGGGAGATGCTATCAGTGCACATAAAGAGAACTTGAAGGAAATGGCCGTAAAGGAATGGGAAGAAGCACCTAAAGAAGTCAGTTCCTTAAAAGGATGGGAATCGGAGAAAATTGAAAACGGGTACATTATCTCCACCAAATCATTGTTTAATTTCTCACAAATATATCTCTCTTGAAAAAGAATATGCGTGTGTATGTATCCCCTCCTATGCTCTAATTCATCATTATTTGACAGGCATGAAGGAGCATTGGTCAAAATTGTTGTGACAAAAGTTCTGAGCGAGTTAAAAGGAGCATTTCAGCTAATTGTTCCTCAACAATTGGTTGGGATTGAAGATCGTATCAAATATATTATGAGCCTGATAGATGCTAAATTTAATGGTACACGGATTATCGGAATTTATGGAATGGGTGGCATCGGTAAAACGACTCTTGCAAAGTCGTTATACAACAAGTTCTCCGGTCAATTTGAGTATTATAGCTTTGTGGCAGATTGTCGAGAAGCATACCGGCGTGAGGGTATTAAATGCCTACAAAAGCAGCTCATATCTAGCTTAGGAAGTCCATGCGATGTGTCTAATGTGGATGAGGGGATCTGTCTCATCAAATCTCGATTTGCACATAAGAAAGCACTCATTTTTCTTGATGATATAGATGATAGTGCTCACTTGAAATATTTGGTCGACCGTGGTTGGTTTAAAGTAGGAAGTATAATCATCATAACAACTAGAAACAAGGATGTTCTTCGCCAAGCTAGTGCAGATCACATGTACCAACTCAACGAATTGTCTTTAAATCAATCATTGATTTTATTTAGTAGACATGCATTTCAAAAGGATTCTCCTCCAAGTGATTATAAAGATATCTCTCGTGATGTCGTATCTACTACTGCGGGGCTCCCATTAGCTCTAGAAGTTATAGGTTCATTCTTATGTAGAAAGAGAGAAAATGTATGGAAAGATACGTTAAAAAAATTAAAGAAAGTGCCCCATGAGAAAGTGAGAGAGAAGTTGAAAATAAGTTACGATGCATTAGATTTTGAGGAGCAAGAAATATTTTTGGATATTGCATGCCTTTTCATTGGATCACATAAACAAAATCCAACTTATATGTGGGATGCTTGTGATTTTTTCCCCGAGAAGGGGATTGAAGTATTAAGTCTTATGTCCCTAATTAAAATTGACAAAGATGGAAGGTTAGTGATGCATGACCAATTGAGAGATCTTGGAAGGGAAATTATTTACCTAGAAAATCCAAAGGAGCCTCAAGAGCGTAGTAGATTGTGGATCTATAAGGAAACTCCAGATGTGCTTGACAATTGCAAGGTATGAGTTTCCCTAATTATCTTAGTCAGCAAATGTGGGTCCATCCTCCCTTTCTTGTTTGAAATAGAATTAAGTATCAGTCTTGAGTCCCCATAACTTGCTGCTTCTACAAGCAAAATAGCTTTTTGATTAATTGTTGTTTTTGCTTGATTCTAGAAATCTAAGGTAAAAATAAGCAAAATTTAGATGACTATTACTTCACTGTGAAAAAATCGGCACGAAAATGAAAAGATGGCGTCAAACATATGTGGCAATAGAAAGAATCATATATTGAATGTTTGATATTATCAATTTTCCTTCCAAGTATAATGAAAAACCCTCACCAAAGAAACACATGATAAGAAAGGAACGTAAAACACATGCGTACCTTTTGCGATGACATTCTCGTTTTCATTTTGATACAGAGAATTGCAAACAAAGTTAACCAAAAAAGTGAGGGAATTCTACAATTGGGATTCTTTAACTTTGATGCTTATATCGACGGCAAGTTTGATTGATTTATTTGGATGGTTAAAGTTGTATTGGTTCACATGTACATGATAGGAGTAAAGGTAGTGTTATTTTACATATAAAGGGCATGAATTTTGATAGATATATTTGAATTAGTGTATGCATGAAGAGAGGCCTTCCATTGTAGTTGCAAATGGACACAAATTTTGGAAATTTAGAACATGCAAATTGTGAAGGGTATAGTTGGATGAGGAAAAAGTTAAGGAACGACCGCTTGAGCTTCTCATCTTTACATAGACTAGATAAGTAACATGCAATCACAACCTTTCATTTCACAAAAATGAAAGGGAGAAGCCTACGCCATAGTAGTACGAAAGCAAATTGAAATCAATGCATTTTATTTTATCTCAGTTGGTCTCATTTCATCATTCAAAATTTATGGTCCACAATGTTTCCAAGTTGCAGGGTAGCAGAAAGATTGAGGCCCTTTCTCTTGGCAAATGTGGTATGGGAAGAAGATACGCTGCCAAAAAGTTTAAAAAAATGGCCAACTTGAGATTCCTTAAGGCGGATGGTGTGAATTTCACTGGAGATTTCCAAAGCTTACTTCCTAAATTAAGATGGCTTCAATGGAAGAATTGTCCCTCGAATTTCACTGCGACCAATTTTCATCCAAAGAAATTAGTTGTACTCGATCTGTCACACAGTGCAATTTCCAAGGACTGGGGAGGACGGTTTCCACTCAAGGTAAGATGTAAAGAAGGCATTGAAGTATTTTTTAACTTAACATTTTTTTTCCTTGTACATATAACATTTGAAAATTGATTTTCATAATTAAACTAGCCGTTTCTCATTAATTTATTAGTATTAAAGGAAAACATGGTGCCCAATGATTGCATCTCTGTTTCATTTGGATTTGTGATGTGCTTTTTTGATAATATAATTTGCTTATGTCTATTAAGCAAATATCTCCTTTGAAATGTTATTTGGAAATAAATGCAATGAGCACTTGTGCACCCTAACATTCTTTTGAAATCAATACGCTTAAAAGACATTTATTGGTTGGCATGGCAAAACACTACTAAAAGAGACATAAAATTAAATAGGACAACTGTGAAGGAGTAAAGGAGCACGGGTAATTTTTGAGGAATTCTAAAAAGTCAAAAACATAAGGAGTAACTGAAAATCATAGGATGAAACAATCCAATGACACTTATGTACCCTTTCTTTCTTCCAGATGGCGATTGAGCTCAAAGTTCTCAACCTCACGGATTGTCAATCTTTGAAAAGAACTCCCGACTTGTCCACTTTCGTAAGGTTGGAGATTTTGACTCTTATAAAATGTAAGAATCTAGAAGAGCTTCATCCTTCTATTGGAAATTTGGCATCATTGATCGAGCTGAACTTAGAATGGACATCGATCACGAAATTACCTGAAAGCATTGGGAATTTGCAAAATCTAAGGATCTTGTATATTTCTAGCACTGGCATAACAGAATTGCCTGATGACATTGGGATGTTGGCAAAACTCCAAAAATTGGTAGCCTTCAATTGTAAAAATTTGGAGCGACTCCCTAGTAATATGTGCGAATTGATTTCGCTAGAGAAGCTCGACCTTTGTTGGTGTGGAAAGCTTCGAGAATTACCAGAACTGCCCTCGGGCTTAACAGATTTAAGCATCACTTGCTTGGGGCAATCTTTGCCCCATCTTTCCCAGCTAATCCATCTCAAGGAACTCAATCTTACCTGTTGCCATCGGCTTGAATGTGTCCCAGAGCTTCCCACTGGACTATCGGAGCTTTATATTGAAACTTGTGGACAATTGAAAGCCTTGACAAATTTGTCAAACTTGAAACACTTGGGACATTTCCTTATTTTTCATTGCCCATCTCTTGAAGGATCGCCTGACGTGTCGAATTTTAGGCGTACGCAGCTGAGAGAACTTGGCTTGAAAGAGACCCAGGTCTGTCCGGGGTTCTTAGTATTCGACCTTGAGTAGACCTCAAGAGCTACAGGGGCAGAAGAGAACGACGGCTGGATATCCATGGAATCTCTCTCTCTCTCTCTCTCTCTCTCCCCCCCCCTGGTTTCCCAGGCCCGAAGATCAAAGCCACGTTTCGCACCGCCCATCCACCGCAGGCAGGCGAGCAGGTCGGTCGGCACGGCGGAGATGACGACGGCGGCGGCGGCGAGGCGACGCCACGGCTAGCAATGGCCTCTCCATCCACTCTAGGTAAACGCACCCACACGTCTCTCGAGCTTTCCTGCGGTCTCTGAGCATCTCCGACGCGCGAGCTCATCAATTGTCCAGATTGGAGATTTTAGTTTGCTCAGTTGTAGCTAGCGCAGTAGTTTTATGGGAATTGATGGGATTTTCCACATATTTCCCCCGATTTTCAGGTGTTCTTGGCGATGTTTCTGTTCGTCTGGTGTACTGCGATAGATCCGACGGATAAGACCAGCTATAGAAAGAAGAAGAGAGGCTCCGAAGCGATGGTGCTCAAGGACTTTTGTGCTGATTCCTCGAGCTTGCCCGCCCAATTTGGATGCTTGATTTGCCTACCTGGCTACTTCTTCTTTCTCTTTTTTCTTGAATGATGATGAAAGGAAGGTTGGGGTTGATATTCCTGTGGAAGTTTGATGGTGGCGCCTTTGTATGTGTATATAAAGAGATATGTAATAAAGCAAAGAGATTAGCCTGGGGAGATATCCTTTCTAGCAGCATATCAGCGAGTCTTCAACACCTGACTGCGTAGCTTTGGAGGAGACAGCGAACTCAACAAGTAGAAGTCAGTAGCTATGGCATATGGATGAGTTGAGTAGGAAAGGAGTGCACAAAGTTCTGTGGATAAGTTGGACATTGTTGTTTGGGGTACCATCTATGAAAATACTTTGAACTTGTACTTTTACAAGATGGGCCCACCTTTTGGAATTGAAGTGAAACGTGTGGGAGTGAAGGGTTGAAAAATTAGATAATATCCTCGGTCTATGATGACAAAGAGCAAAAGGCGCTTTGTCTAAGTTAAGTAGTTTTATTTTGTTTTATTGCCTTTTCAGGATTTAGTGAAGTCGGGAGTTGGGGCTCCTCTTTGTTTTTTATTCTGCTTAGTAGATTTGTTTTTGGGGTTTGCATTGTCTTTTATAGAGATGGATAGATATTTCCTCGTTGCCTTACTTATTATACTTATTGCATAACAAAGAAACCAGGGAGGAGAGAAATTGAGATTGAGTGCTGGAGGAGCAATTCATAATGCTAATTTGGGAATTGATGTTCGTCTACCCACTGACAAACTAATATATAATCAATCAAGGATGAACTATGATTACGAATTGTACCTCTCCATTGCAATTAGGGCATGCTGTGGGGTTTCTCCCTTGCATGAACACAGCATGTGCCATGTTGGCAGGTACTTGATGACACTGATACTTGGATATTCATACATGTTAAATTGTTATTCCTATATTTAGTTGCTCCCAAACTTTCTTGTACTAAAAGAAATATCTTACACTCATTTTTAGGAGTGAATTGGGTCGTCGAGGTTAACCTATGTCCAATTATTTACCTTTTCATCTTTGCTTTAGGCTGATAAGCTGCTGGAATTTTGGCCCTTAAATTGATGGTATTTCATTGTTATGCTATGCTGAATGCTGATAACTTCCTTCTGGACTGGTTAGAGCATTATGACTAGTTGTTGTTAATTATAAACTATACAAGATTTTTTTACCTTGAAAATCATATTTAGGATTGCTATCTGTATAGGATACAATTAAAACGATGGAAGTTGGTCACATCAAAATCATTCCCATTGGAGATGTAGAATGGTTTCTAACCCCGGTCCCAAATATCCTACTTTTCCTATTTAATTAGCACTCAACCTCATAGTAAACCAAATTTGGCTCCAATTCTCATTTTGCATGATCCATTTTACGTCTAAAACAACATCTAAAGGCCAAAACTGCTAATCAGGGCGAACTTTGGGTTTGAACCATAAGGGAATTATCAATTAAGAATGAGATGTTGCCCTCATCCGGAATTAGATTGGATGGAAGATTTAATTGTTGGTTGTGGTAAGGCTGAATATACTTTCTGTACAGACTCGGGAGAATCCCTAAGCTTTTCTCTAATGTAAGAATAACCTTTTATTGGTGGAGTTGGAAGTGGGCTCTACCTTCATGAGAGCTTGGATTGGGGTAAATGTGTTAGGGAAATCCCTTATGATGTTTTGAAGATGACAAAATAAATCAAAGGCTACTAACATGTTTGATGGTTGAGTAATAGACCATGCAGATGATAGAACATGTAAAGGATATTATCAAGGCCAGAAGACTGAACGTAACTCATGTCCAAAGTATATTATGAAGATATCCAGACTTCTATGTCAAAGTCTGAAGACTGCCAGACTCAAGACTCAAAGTCTGAAGACTGCCAGACTCAGCACTCCAGACTCAGTACTCAAGACTCAGAACTCAAGACTCAAGAATCCAGACTCAGACTTTACATCCAGATTCGATGAATCGTAACTCAAGCCCAATCATACAACGGCTAGTGATCTGGTTTGGATTCCACATCAAGATTGATTTGATTGATTCAATCTAATTGATTGATGATCGGATCTTGAAGACAAGAACTTTCTATACGAAGAAGCTTTACTTATGGAAACCAAGATTTCGTTTGTATGGGCGATCGGAATCAATTTGGGATTTTACCTTTGTCACTCAACGGCTACCAAATCTTCTAGATACGAGCTGTCCAATTGGTATATTGGAAGACGATTCTCCGGGATGCTGTCCAACGGGTAGTTTGGAAGTGGAGGAGTATTTAAGGAGATCATGGACCGATGAGCAAGTAAGAGACGGAGCGTAGAATTTATAATTCCAAAGTCTGAGCAACCTTCGATTATACACTTGTCTTTGGAGAGCTTAAACGTTTGTGATCGTGAGAGAAATACCAAAGGAGTGACTTAGTGAGATAGTGTGATCTACTAAGTGTTTGCACTCGAAGTTGTAATCTCTTGTTGATTGCATAGTGGAATCCAGCCAAGAAGGCTGTTAGCGTGAGAGAGTGGACGTAGGCTTGGATTAAGCCGAACCACTATAATTTTTGTGTTCTTATTCTCTTCCCTAACTCCTTTGTTTGAAGTTTATTTTATTCCGCATATACTTGCCAATCTTTATTTTGTTCATACTAGCACTCTCAAAATGAAAGGTCTGCTGTGTGTCCACAGACAACAATGCAACACAATATCAACACCTTTGTACTGCAGCCATCTTTTCTGGTTAGGGACAGAATTCTTTTTTACATAGTAGCACATACCTCTTTACATTTTCTATTTTTTCATCCTCCTGTCTTCTTCTTTTTATTGCCATTATCTGGTTTTGCGTTTGTTTTATTCTCTTCTTTACTCATGCCCCAGATGCTTCTCTAGTTGACTTTCTCTGATAGGCATGAGAGTTTCTTCAGTGACATGCTTCTGCTGTGGTGATGCTGTTGCTTTTATCTTCTACTTTTGAACTTCATTCCCTTTTTTCAAAGATAACATACAGGTGTTAGTGCAGAAGAAAAGATAAAGAATCTATCACTTTAGACCTTAATTTTCTGTAGTCTTATGATCATCGATCCAAAGTCCAATTTCAATCATTTTCGGATCAATCTTAACAACCTTTACCTTAAGGGTTAGATTTTATACTGCAGGGATTGCCTTCCATGTGTGTACGATCGTGAAATGTCGTTTCGTGTAGTCGTGACATGCCATCTATGTATATCTATCTAAAAAAAGAATGTGCTTGGCATATCGACATGGGAATTGGCTCTAGGCAATCTGTTGGGATGAAAAATCTCAGGCCTAGTGCTCGAGCTCTAGATTCTAATATTGTGGAATCCTCTTGGGTTTCTCACCTTCTGTTTCTAGATTCTCTCCCATGATTGCCCCAAATTTTTACTTTTTGTTACCCTATTTATTTATGAATCGCACTACTTCTTTTTCATGTCTAGTTCAGGATACATTTCATGACATATCCTTTATGGGGATCTTATACTATTTTCAAGTTTCAATTGGCGGGGATCCTCTTTATAGAGATACCTGTATTTGTATTGAACCTTGCTATTGTCCCTTTTGGTTCCTTTTTTGACAATATTATCATTCTAGAGTGACAAGTTTTCCATGCTGTTAATCAAATAGTTCAAATCAAAATTTTAATGGTGATCTAGACATAATCAAGTCATTGACTTGATTGGATAGTGACCTATGTGTCGCATCTTTCTTATGACAGGCTGGAACAGCAATGGTGCAGCAAGCTGTGCGATATGTTGACCAGACACTTGATCTTGAGACCAAGATAGAGCTAATTAAGACACTTAACTCTGTTGCCTCTGGGAAGATGAATATGTGAAATCAAACTCTGGTGCAGCTTATGTTCATCAGCAATCTGCTTTTATTTAGTTATTTCTGTAGCGAGTTTTGTAATGCAGTTATATTTTGAAATTGAGAGAGTATGATTGTTCAAGAAACTTGCAAAAATAAAGGAAGAACAGGGTCTTCTAGCAGTACTAATTTGATGCAAGAAATGGGGGTAACTAGAAGTTGATTTCTGTTCTCACTGATCTTTTAATTGGTTTTCCCTTGTGCTACATTCCTATGACGGTTTGAAATGCAGGTAGGAACTTTCGGAGCAAAGGCAAAGACGGAGAAAATTGCCTTTATTTTTGAACAAGTGTGGGTTTTTTGTATTGCTTTTAGCCATTCATGCATTATTACTATGATTGGTTTTTCTGATCGATGGATTTTGCAGGTTTGTCTATGGAAGGGTTAAGTCTGTGCACGTATCATTTCTAGGAAGATCAACTCCTGAGTGTTTGATGCAAATCCTTCCATAGAAAAGAAAAAGTATAAAGAAGGTGAAAACATCATGGAACAAGCGTCAGCTGATATTCCATCTCTTTTGGAGTTGAAACGGATATGCAATGACTCATGATACGGTAAATTGGTGTTTTGCTTTTCGAATGTTGTGTCCATTATCTTTGACTAATTTGTTTTTGCTGATCAAGTGCCACCTGGTATTTAGGTTGTGGTTCACCATGAACTTGTATGGCTTTATATATCTGGCACATACTCTTCTTTCTTTCTAGCTATATCGCAAACTCTGACATTCCAGATGTACTTGATGGATTTGAACTCCCATCTCAGTTTACCTCACATTTATGTGGATAACAATGTAGGTATTACTCACATAACAATGATTGCCTTGAGATTTGTCGATAACATAAGGGGATATATGAGATTCCATCAGTGAAAGGCAACCCAGAGCAGTGGATATGGGTGAAGCTCTTTCCTTGTTAAGTCTTCACTGAGTTTTTTAAGGCAAAGCTATTCACACTGTGATTTAATTAAATGCAGGTTCTAAAGAAAATCTACTGGTACTTAGTTCTATCACCACATGATCCTATGCAATCAAGCCTTCTTAATGCAACTTTAGAGGATAAACATCTCTCAGAAATTCCCCAATTCAGGTACCATCTTTGAATTGTGCTAGGTAATTGATCGACCATACCTTTGATATTTTAACGTAGGTTGTTGCTGAAACAATTGGTCACATTGGAGGCTCCAGTGGACTCCTCTTTAAAAGCTCCTGTGGACTCCTCTTTAAAAGAACTTTCAAATGTGAACTTGAGAATGAGAAAATGTGCTAGCAGGTGCACTTGTTGGGAATTAGACAAGGCCCAATCATAGTCAAAAGAAGAATTTTGGCTTCTCCTTGGCAAGACAAGCTACCTTTCTAGGAGCCTCTTTAGAGAATCATTGAACATGTAATTACAGAACTTGTCGTTTTTCTTCTTTTCATTGGATCAGCACTTAGATGTGACTCAGTCTGTTTTCTGCAGAATATTATCATCGTTTTGAAGTATTCCTCGAGGATTACCTTAAAGAGACTTGCAAACCTGTTATGCCTCAGTATCCAGGTTTGATTATGTGGAACATTTGTTGGTGTTCTTTATCAGTGTCACTCTTGATGAATGATTGCCTAGACCCCTCATTTAACCCTGAGCAGCTTCTGTGCCTATGATCCCTGATTAGGGCATGGCTACTGGACTTGGATACAAGTTCCTAATATATATAAAAGAGGTTTTGGAGCCTTGAAAGCCAAAGATTTGTCATGGATTTGAGAATGTTTTCTTCATCGTTTTGTTTTGTAAACATTCTGACCGACATATATGTGTACTTTTTTTTTTTTTGGCTTAGCTTCTGCTCATAAATTTGTTGTAGCTGTAAGCGTCATTGTCTGGCATTGTGAAACCATTTCTTGTCCCATGGAACCTGAATCTTTAATGCACTTTAGAAGCGTGGGAGGAGCTCTGCTATATTGCTGGAAATAGCTAAGTGAGCTTTTTCTGCTAGTATTGACACTCACCATTGCCTCTGTTACAAAAGTATATCTTGCTAGAGATCTTGATTAATGTGTACAGAAAATCTTTGCAGCTGAATCACTTGAAGAAGAGCTTTGTGTTTGGGTTCTCTTACTCTGTTGTTAAGAGCTTTAATCAATCACATTAAATCAACACTATCATTTGACAGACAAACCATATAATGATAATTATACACGCTGGTATGCCGCTTGACCTTGTTGAGAAAAGTCGCCACCAAATCCCCAAGGAACATAAGGCTACTTGGAGAGCTTGAATTGATTGAATGAATGATCTCTCTCCTCTCCAGGCTTCCTATATCCCTTCCCCCCTCTCTCTCACCAAAGAATGTTGTTTCACATTGTGGTGGGGACTGGAGATATTCATCATAGAACTTTTGCGTGGCTGTCAAAATTTGATTGTATATTTTGCGGGGGGACTAGATCCCGGCCTTGTTTCAGACTGAAATGATGTACTAAATACACTTTCTCTATAGAAATGGAGTTTGGTCTTTTCATCTTTCCTCTTTCCTCTATCCCTCGTCCTTTTAATTGAAGATTTGTGGGCTTTCAGGGTCCAGAAAATGTACCAGTGGAACAGGTATCAGCACAAGATGTGCACTCATTTGGATTGAAATAAGCACCTTGTTACAAAATTGTGTTTCGCATTACAAATATTGCTGGTGCTTGTGTTTTTTCTAACATCGGGGATAACTCTCTAGATTAAAGGCTTAATTAGGGCCACTTTTCCATTTCATTTCATATTCAAAATGAGCACCTGTTTCTAAGGGGTTTCATTTCAATAATATATTTGCACTTTTTATCTCCTCAAGGGACGTTATTTTTCTTCAAGTTGATACCTGTTAGGGATGGACCTTTGTTCTCTAAAATTCCATCTCCTTCATTTGCTTTGTGGAAACTGAAAAATAGGGAAGAGCTACAGCTACATCTTTTGGCTCTGGAAATAGTCATGCCCACTAGTAAATAGCACTCATTTGTTGGTGAAAAGCACCATTCTACTTTCTTTACAAAATAAATGTACAAAAACACATAGGCAAAGGAGAGAGATCAACACAGCTGGATTTATGGCACTCTCAATCCCCAAAATTCGCCAGGTTCTTTCAAGCTCCTAGGGCATGAGTCCATAGTTTCAACGTCCTTTCAAATTCTCAATGAACTGCTTTTGTGTTGAGTTCGATCCTAAGAAGATTCACTTTGTTTCTCCAATCGCTACGCAATTTACTCTTTAGCTCGTTTGTCATTCCAATGCTGGGATTATTTTCATTACTGCAATGAAGATTTTATTCTGGCGAGTGATGTTCTATTTTGACTTTCCAGTATGCAAATTTTTGTCTGCTGCTGTTTTCTTTTTCTTTTTTCTTTTTTTCCTTTGATAATCTTGGTCTTTATGATATCAGAACTGCGAAAAGAGCCTAGTTTCCAAATTTCAGAGGAGAACCATATATGTGATTCCAAAAAACACATGAACTATATTACAAGTTTGAGCAAGGTTATATGTATGTATCATATTGCTGGAATGGTGAGAAGAAGCCTTTTAACGAGTTTATTCACTTTATGACGAGTAGCAACATCTCAGAGTCTATCTATAGTCCACCGGTATTTAGTAGAAACAATGATCCACATATATTATGCACTTGCACAATAAGCTTACGGTAATGCACATGAATAAGACTAGCAATGTGACACCAAGAGATGAAGCATCACTTCCAGGTGGTGGTGGAGATGTGGTGTCGCCGGTGGTTGTGTCTAGTAGTGACAGAGATCCCGCTGGAATAGAGGTTGGTCCGGTGGAAATTTCACTGATGGTGACCACCAATTTTTGGCCATGAGAGCAATGGTCTCCATTAGGAAAGTGTAGATGCGAGCAATACTTGCTAGCTGCAACGACAGACAAGGCCGTCGCTCCATTGCTTAGGGTAATGAATGGAGAAGCGTTGTAGCGGTGTTGCAGTTGTCGTTTGTCGCGACCTACCCTCGGGGGGAGGGAACAGGTTTAGGGGTATTGCCTCAAGACGGGCCTAAGGCCCATAATTAGGCGTGAGCTCTCCCAAGCCCATACCCCACGTGACGTTGGGATATTTTTCATGAATTTTGTACAAAAGGAGTCGCCACTAGCCTATTAGGGTCGGCTAGAAACCAAGTGAGGCATGGGAGTGTGCCTCACTTCCTACGTAACCAGAGAATCTAGATTCGGGGACTTGATTACACTAATTAACCAATTAGTGCCCTTTCGGTACCTAATCTTGTTCATTTTAACAAAATGATTTTTTGCGAGCGGTTTGAATTGATTTTATACTTACCCACTAATATGTGAGGTGATCATGCAGGTGTGCAATCATTAAAGTAATAACCATAACTACCAAGATCCTAATTGCCATAAAATTAAGCACGTGCCATAAAACATAATTAGATATGCAAATTAAACATGCAACATAATTAATATACGAGCACATAAAAGTCTAATTACGCTAAAAAGGCAATACATGGCAAATCCTAATCAAATCTCATCATTTTTAGATTTTTGAAATTTTTAATTTTTTTATATTTTTTTAATAATTTTTTTTTTTAAAAAAATTTTAATTTTTTTTAACATTTTTGGATTTTCAATTTTTTTTAAATATTAAAATATTTTTTTATTTTTAAATTTTAAATTTTTAAAGAAAATATTTTTTAATTTTTAAAATTAATTTTTATTTAAAAAGGTGAACCGGGTCGGGTTCGATTCGACCGACCCGGTCAACGCGGGATCGGGTCCGGTCTTCGACCGGACCCGGGTTCGGTCCAAATGGGGGGTCGGCCGAACCGGCCCGACTAGCCTTAGTCGGGCTTTTCTTCAATCCGGATTGGGCCCAACTAGAGGGCCAAATGGTCCAATCTCTTTATTTTAAAAATGAAGCCCACAACTCCCTAAACCCACAAGCTCTTAAATCCCTAAGCCCACAAGCAAAAAAAAACAACCCAAGCCCAAACTTAGCCCAAATAGTTCAAAAACCCTACCCGTTTCGCGACCCACGCCCGACTCGCTCGACCCGGTTCATGACCGAAACCCTAGGGCTCCTTGGCGGCGCCGACGGCGCGCGCGGCGGCGGCGGCGAGCTGCGCGCGGTCTCGCGGGTTACGCGGGTGAAGGCGTGGCGGGCGGGGGCGGAGACGTGGCGATCCTCGCGGTTGCGGGCGGGCGCGGCGGGTCGTCGCGGGCGGAGGCGGGCAGCAACTCAGGCACGTTGGCGAGCTGTTGTGGCGTCGACGACGTTGAGGCAGCGAGCTCGGACAGCGACGGGCAGGAGGGCCGCGGCTCGGCTCGAACGGCGTCGGGTTGAGGCGGCGAGGAGGCCGGCTCGGACGGCGTCCGGCGGCGGCGCGGCGCCCCTCCTCCCCCTTCGTTCCTTCTCCCTCTTCTCTTCGCTGCGTTGCTCTTTCACACCAGCGCCTCTGCTCCAGATCTGGGTTCCGGTGAGACAGCGGCGACCGCGGTTGGTCGGGCGGCAGTGGCGGCAGGAACGATGACGGCGAGTCTTCTCCAGCTCCCTCTCTCTTTCGCTCCTGCTCCCCCTCGAGCTCTCTTTTTCTCCCTCTGTTTCCCCCTCTGCAGCTTTGCGGGGGTCTCACGGTTTGCCAGTGAGGCGGAGCGCGACGGCGGATGGCGGAACGACGACGCGGCGTCCAGCAGAGGTCGCAGACGAGACGGACTCGCGGTTGAGGGGAGCAACGGCGACTGGCGGAGACGGCGGTTTCGGCAGCGTCGCGGCTCCTAGCGGCGGGTTGAGGCGGCGAGGGGGCTCGGACGGCGTCGGGTTGCGGCTAGCGTCGGGTTGAGGCGGTGAAGAGGGCAGCGGCGAGGATGGCGTTGGGCGCGCCGCCACCCCTCCTCCCCTCCGTTTCTTCGAATCTGGTTTCGGGGTGGACGGCGACGAACGGTAGGGACGACGGCGACGGCAAGTCTTCTTCGGCTCTCTCTCTCGCCGATCTCCTTCTCCCTTTCTTTTCTCTCCGTTCTCCCTCTTTCTCGAGTTCTCTGTCTTTGCCCCCCCTTGGTTTTTTTTTTGTGTTTTTCTTTCCTCCTCCACTCGCCGCTGCTCCTCTCTCGGCTTTTCTTTTTTTTTTTTTTCTCTTTTTTTTGATTTTGTTTTTGTTTTCTTTTTTTGTTTGTTTTGTTTGTTTTTCTTTTTTTTTTTTTTTGTTTTGTTTTTGTTTTAGTGACTAATTCCTAATCTTTTTTTGGGTAAAAAGTAGACTAATTCCTAGTCACGTACATAATAAAATTGTAAAATTTAGGTGTCAACACGCCCCTCTTTGAATGGGAGCTCGAAGAGATTGCATTCAAAGATAGAAGACACCTAAATTATTTGGGCGATAGAGAGACCCTAAGTGCATAGGCACGCGTCAGGTCGACGGAAAGGACTCATAACTATGAAAGCGCGTCTTGTCAATAAGAGGAAAAAAAGACTCCGGGCTACAAAAGCTCTCCAGGCTACAAAGCACACCGTGTCATAAGAAAGGGGATTGAAGGACTCCGGGCTACGGAAAGCCTACCGGGTCATAAGAATGGGGTTAAAGGACTCCGGGCTACGGGAAGCCCACCGGGTCATAAGAAGGGGGTTGAATGAGGTCTCACCGTGTAACAACGGGTTTCAACCGGGTATGATATTCTCACCGTGTACGAACGGGTTTCGACTAGGATGAAGGTCTCACCGTGTACGAACGGGTTTCGACTGAATGGAAAATGCATGATTTAAGGAAAACCAATGGACCTTTGTAGATGACATGGTTTAAGGTTGACCATGAACCTTTTGAAAATCGTAGTTTAAAAATAGACTCATGAAGATTTTAAAAGCATGGTTTAAGGATAGACCCACGAACCATTGTGGTTTAAGGATAGACCCACGAACCTTGTGGTTTAAGGATAGACCCACGAATCGTGTGGTTTAGGAAAGCCACCAACCCCGTGGTTTAAGGATAAACCCACCAACCATGTGGTTTAAGGATAGACCCACGAACCGTGTGGTTTAAGGATAGACCCACGAACCATTGTGGTTTAAGGATAGACCCATGAACCTTGTGGTTTAAGGATAGACCCACGAACCGTGTGGTTTAGGAAAGCCACCAACCCCGTGGTTTAAGGATAAACCCACCAACCGTGTGGTTTAAGGATAGACCCACGAACCGTGTGGTTTAAGGATAGACCCACGAACCGTGTGGTTTAGACTGGAAAAAAAAGGTCTCACCATTTAAAAATGGGTTTTGACTTGATTTGATGGTCTCACCGTGTAAAAACGGGTTTCGACTGGGAGGAATATCTCACCGTATAACGATGGTTTCGACTGAATGATAGTCTCACCGTGTACAAACAGGTTTTGATCGGATGACAGTCTCACCATGTCAAAACGGGTTTCGACTGGGAGGAAGGTCTCACCGTGTACAAACGGGTTTCGACTGGATGATAGTCTCACCGTGTAAAAACGGATTTCGACTGGGAGGAAGGTCTCACCGTGTACGAACGGGTTTCGACCGAATGATAGTCTCACCGTGTAAAAACGGATTTCGACCGTATGATAGTCTCACCGTGTAAAAACGGGTTTCGACCGGATGATAGTCTCACCGTGTAAAAACGGGTTTCGACTGGATGATAGTCTCACCGTGTAAAAACGGGTTTCGACTGGGAGGAAAGTCTCACCGTGTACAAACGGGTTTCGACTGGATGATAGTCTCACCGTGTAAAAACGGGTTTCGACTGGGAGGAAGGTCTCACCGTGTACGAACGGGTTTCGACCGAATGATAGTCTCACCGTGTAAAAACGGATTTCGACCGTATGATAGTCTCACCGTGTAAAAACGGGTTTCGACCGGATGATAGTCTCACCGTGTAAAAACGGGTTTCGACTGGGAGGAAAGTCTCACCGTGTACAAATGGGTTTCGACTGGATGATAGTCTCACCGTGTAAAAACGGGTTTCGACTGGGAGGAAGGTCTCACCGTGTACGAACGGGTTTCGACCGAATGATAGTCTCACCGTGTAAAAACGGATTTCGACCGTATGATAGTCTCACCGTGTAAAAACGGGTTTCGACCGGATGATAGTCTCACCTTGTAAAAAGGGGTTTCGACTGGATGATAGTCTCACCGTGTAAAAACGGGTTTCGACTGGATGATAGTCTCACCGTGTAAAAACGGGTTTCGATTGGGAGGAAAGTCTCACCGTGTACAAACGGGTTTCGACCGAATGATAGTCTCACCGTGTAAAAACGGGTTTTGACTGGGAGAAAGGTCTCACCGTGTACAAACGGGTTTCGACCGGATGATAGTCTCACCGTGTACAAACGGGTTTCGACCGTGTAGTTTAGGAAAAGCCACCAACCCTGTGGTTTAAGGATAAACCCACCAACCTTGTAAATGACATGGTTTAAGGCTGACCATGAACCCTTGGTTTTTAGGGAAGCACTCGCTAGCCCCATGAAAACTGCATGGCTTCACTGAGGAATCCTGTCAAACTCAACTTGAGCAAATGTCGTTAGAGGCATCATCAAGAGACGTATTGGCAATATTACAGCATTAATTGAACATGCTAATCAAGCTAAGTCCAACTGTTTGGAAAAACATTTGATTTCAATCAGCATTATGTGGCGCAAAATTGTCATCTTGCTTGTGGATATATCATTAATCATCAAATTTTCTAGGAGTCAAGTTCTTATCAGAACGGTTACGACTCGTGAAAAAGGCTCATTAAGCATGCCAAACTAGAGCTTCTTAGTCAGAAAGGGCTTCTCACACACTCTCAATAAAATGGCTGTTTGATCCCATCCATTCACGTGGGAAGTAACTGATTGCTGAAAGTATCTCACATAGCCTATGTCGAAGGCTTTCGGAAACATTCGCAATGAGCACAATCTGATCGATCAAAAAGGTCTTTTGAAAGGACCGTAATATGGGCTTGGTTAGGGCTTACACAAATGAATGATTGCTTTGAGGCCAATAAAGGAACATTTGTCACCATCTTCATTAGGTTTACGAGTCGAGAACTTGGAAGATAAGACAAGATAGAATTATTTCCACTCCTTCAAGCAGTAGCTTCTTTGTGGTATTCTCATTTTCACTCAAATCATCCCAATCAGAAGAGGCTTCGGAAAAGGGTTATAATGTTGGCTCGGGAAAGGCTTGAAAAGCTTAAAATTTTCAAGAGGGTCTTTAAGAGTCAGTGATCATCATGGCATCGTGACCGGGTCACTTGACCTTTCGAAAGCATTTGGCTTTTGAAACACAGCACATCTCGAGAGTTCATTCACTGATCATTTATACATGAGAGCTTTGCTCTTTTCTCTAATTTCATTTGTCCTTTGCGATGATTTTTTTTTTTTCGCAGGCACTTGGATTTTGATAATTTTTCTTTCACATAAAATGTGACCTTTTGGCTCTTTTTCTTGACGGGCATTGGCCTTGCTTTTACCAGGCACACTGCTTTTTCATGCCCCCTAGTTTGTCAAGCTTTTTGCTCTTTAAACTTTGGTAGCTTATGACTTTCGAGATGCTTTTCACATTTTCTCGTGATTGTCAATTGTATTTGGTCAATTCTTATGCCTTGCCCCAGTGAAGGGAGATGACCACTGCTCGGGGTTCGGAAATGAATAATCAGGCCCAAATTGGTTAAAGCAATGGATATTAGTGTTTGGGTAGAGAAGGAAGTGCTCTTCTTCACCTTGGGATAAGTCAAGCTCTAATGAGAATTCCTCTGAAGCTATCACTAGAAGATTGATGCAAGTGAAAGTAATAGAATCTTTCTCAATCTCTCGCTCTACAACATGATCATAACCCTCTATGCTGCTGCAATGTAAGGTCGTCCTCGACAAGGGTACTTTGAAGTATCTTTTTTTTGGCCCAAAGGGATAGCAAGAGATTAGTGCAATGCTTGGGATTGATGAAGGAAATGCCTTTATCATTTCGATCTTTGCACTCAATGCGAATGAATCTTTCATCCTAAGAGAAGGTCGCCTTTCACTCAACTCTCAAAAGTATTTGAAGGACATATTTGGAAGTGGCTTGCCTTTCTTCATCCTAAGCACTTTTTGTTTGGCATGGTTAACATCTCCATTTCACTTTGTCAAGATCATCTGAGTAGATCAATCTCCATAGGAAAATTCGATTCAAAATGAATAATCCACAAAACGAGAAAACAATTTTGAGATAAAAGAATACTAAAAAAGTTTGCAGAAATTTTTTCTTTTCTCATTTTTGTGCTTGTCTCTAAAAAAAACGCCAAAGGTTTTTTTTTTTTTTTTTTTTTTTTTGTAATGGAAATTTTCCCTTTTTTTTTTTTTTTTTACTTAAAAAAAGAAAGGATTGAGAAGAAGGGTACTTACCTGCGGCATGGCGACCCGGTAACCCTGTAAAGAATATAAAAGAATATGTTAGCGCAAAGATCTTTAGAGATTGAAATGTTGGAAACGATACATTATTACCCTTCACTCGCTTTTATCCTTTGAAGGCTAACATCTCTTGGATTCACCCTCGTGGATATTTGATAACTTGGCATTACCCTTCACTTACATTTTCCCTTAAGCATTTGATGTCTTCCTATCAAAGGAAAGAAAGAATCATGTCAGAGACGCTATCCAAAATGAGCAATTGGAATCGACACCATTTACCCTTCATGTGTTTTCGTTCTTCAAGTATGAACTTTGCTTGAAGTTGCTAGAATTAATTGAAAAATGGCTATGTGGCCCTGATTTTATCCATAAAAGCACTTATTTATTGTATACAACAATTCACAAAGTTTGATTCCTGTTTTTTTTTTAGATGCTCTTTTTGAAGAGATATTTAGCCGACAAGGAGCTTGAAAATTTTATATATGGATCATGAGATGTGTTTTTCAAGATTTTTCTTTGAAAGGAGAGTGGGTGCTCCTTGTTTCCACATCTGAGGATATTGTTCTTTAGATGCTTTGCCCGCTTATTGCCTTGATGGAAGGCGCTGCTTCTATGGTCAAGGTTCAACATTTTTCCCATTCATCACCCTGGAAGAAGAGGAGATGAAACAAGTTATCTCCATACTTAATTAGGTTCAATTTAGGAACGATACATCCTTCTTGATGAATCTGACAATATTGTTCTAGCACACTTCATTGGTGGATGAAGGAGAGATTTTTCTCTAAATCAAACGTTGCTCTCCAACTCTTTATTTGACAAACCTTCGTTCTGTTCGAGTTTTTCCTGTATCAAAGAAAAGGACATGTCATTTTTTATGCTGAAGAGAATCAAGTTTAGGAATGAGATACATCCTTTCCAAAGTCGGGCGATCAACATCCCAAGGTATCTCTCATGGAGGAATGGATAATATTGCCCATCTGTTTCATTTGAATCTTTCCTTGTTTAAGATGAACAAGACTTAAAAATGCTCCACTGCGTTTGTTAGGAACGTTACAAAACTTGACACTCTTGATACCTCCTTGATAATGGAAAAGAAAACCATGTCAAAAACGGTATCAGAAATTGATGATTGAAATCGATACAGTTTACTCTTCCTTCAATTTCGCCCTTTTGGATGCTTGGCAACTCCCTTCATTTGTCTCATCATGTAGAGTGAATGAAATTGATGGGCTATTTTGGTTCCCAAAGCATTTGCAAATAACAAAACTTCCTAGAATGGAATTCAACTTCGCTCCGCCTTTATGGAAAATTGGCACCAACGATGACTCAACGCATGCTTGCTTCTCGAGTTCGATGAGCTTAAGAAAACAACTACAAGAAGAGAGGGCCTTAAGCAAAGTTTTCTTGAAATTCGTTTTGGAAGGTAGACATAAAGGTTTGCCTAAAACACTTCTGATTTTTTTGAATTTTTTCTGTTTTGCTTTGTTTTGTTTTTTTTTAATAAAAAATAATGATGATTTTCATGAAACTGAATCCCATCATTAAAAATGTGAGTCGCACGATTTGCAAAAGCAACAATTGGATACGCAATCAAAACTCAAAATGGAAAACATGATTCTTAACATGAATAAGAACATTGATAAAATACAAGAAGCTCTTGTATAGATAAGGGTAAAAGTCAACTCTTGTCCTAATGTCAGAGCATTGCACATAACCTGCAAAAAGACGACAATGTTAGTGCGTGAATGAGAGAAAATGATATTTTAATGAGGTCACTTCTTACTATAAAATCAAGGTGACGATACATGCCCCATAATCCTTATTACGGGATTTTAGTATTTCGCCAAGATTTTATAGAGAAGACATCATTAAAATTATCAATCCACGGCCATCAATCGAATGTCCACTTTTATTCCAAAAGTTTCGTATGCAAAAGTGTCATTGATTTTTGAAAGATTGATTTGTGATTTTACTCCTAGAAAAATGAATGATTTCTATTTTGAGGAATTTGTACACAAAATGATTTGCATTATAGTCCCAAAACATGAGAATGAGAAAATTTGATGAAAACTGCAATTTCAATTTTTGTGCAACCCAATATAAAATCACAACTTGAATCTTTTTTTTTTCAAAATGATTTTGAGCCCATAATTAGAAATTTAAACAAAACCACGTGTTCAACAGGGCCAAATCAAAATGTTTAGAACTTGCATTCAAATGCTCACTTGTCAAAAGTAATTGCCAATTTTTCAATCATAAGCTTGCATCACCGAGGGCATTCGATTGATTTCCGCGAATTTCAAGATGAAAATGCAATACAAAATGAACAAATAAAAAGGAAAATGACACTTACAATGGGTGCCGACCTTCATCTCTTTTTTTTTTTTTTTTTTACATAGACATGCACATGAGATGTGGTTCGATTTCTACTCTATACGGCTCAAAATGAAGCCATGGGATTACAGGACTGAACCAACAAGCTCGTGGCTAGGTCGTGTTACCCATGACTCCGGCTTTGTCAAAGGACCGACCCGTGTCGCATGCTTGCAGACCAGGGTGGGGACCCTTTGACATCAAGAAAGAAATTTCGGGGTTAAAGTGGGCGACTCGTACTACGTGCTTATAGTCGGAGTGGTATCCACCTCAACACCATCCTAAGTAATCCTATGCGGCCCAGGCCCGGCGGCAGGTAGTGTGTGCTATAGTGTAGTGCAATGTAGGGGATGCAGGCATGACAATTTATAAGCAATCAGCACTTCATACATGAAAAATAAACCATACATTCCTACACCTCCCTGCAAGACAAAGGTGAGAAAACACTTCCCCTTATACCTCCCATTCTGCAAAAACATTTAACACCTACAATGTTAGGAGCGTACCTGGAATCCTCGCTGCCAAACAAAAATACTTTTGAACAAGATTAATTTTGGCCTAAGTCCTCTAAGGTCTAAAACCAAGTCCCCAGCGGAGTCGCCAAGCTGTCGCGACCTACCCTCGGGGGGAGGGAACAGGTTTAGGGGTATTGCCTCAAGACGGGCCTAAGGCCCATAATTAGGCGTGAGCTCTCCCAAGCCCATACCCCGCGTGACGTTGGGATATTTTTCATGAATTTTGTACAAAAGGAGTCGCCACTAGCCTATTAGGGTCGGCTAGAAACCAAGTGAGGCATGGGAGTGTGCCTCACTTCCTACGTAACCAGAGAATCTAGATTCGGGGACTTGATTACACTAATTAACCAATTAGTGCCCTTTCGGTACCTAATCTTGTTCATTTTAACAAAATGATTTTTGGCAGGCAGTTTGAATTGATTTTATACTTACCCACTAATATGTGAGGTGATCATGCAGGTGTGCAATCATTAAAGTAATAACCATAACTACCAAGATCCTAATTGCCATAAAATTAAGCACGTGCCATAAAACATAATTAGATATGCAAATAAAACATGCAACATAATTAATATACGAGCACATAAAAGTCTAATTACGCTAAAAAGGCAATACATGGCAAATCCTAATCAAATCTCATCATTTTTAGATTTTTGAAATTTTTAATTTTTTTATATTTTTTTAATAATTTTTTTTTTTAAAAAAATTTAATTTTTTTTAACATTTTTGGATTTTCAATTTTTTTTTTTTTAAATATTAAAATATTTTTTATTTTTAAATTTTAAATTTTTAAAGAAAATATTTTTTAATTTTTAAAATTAATTTTTATTTAAAAGGTGAACCGGGTCGGGTTCGATTCGACCGGACCCGGTCAACGCGGATCGGGTCCGTCGGAGACCGGACCCGGGTTCGGTCCAAATGGGGGGGGGGCGGCCGAACCGGCCCGACTAGCCTTAGTCGGGCTTTTCTTCAATTCGGATTGGGCCCAACTAGAGGGCCAAATCTGGTCCAATCTCTTTATTTTAAAAATGAAGCCCACAACTCCCTAAACCCACAAGCTCTTAAATCCCTAAGCCCACAAGCAAAAAAAAACAACCCAAGCCCAAACTTAGCCCAAATAGTTCAAAAAACCCTACCCGTTTCGCGACCCACGCCCGACTCGCTCGACCCGGTTCATGACCGAAACCCTAGGGCTCCTTGGCGGCGCTGACGGCGGCGGCGCGGCGGGCGGCGGCGAGCTGCTGCAGGTCTCGCGGGTTCTGCAGGTGAAGGCGTGGCAGAGCAGGGGCGGAGACGTGGCGATCCTCGCGGTTGCAGGCAGAGCGCGGCGGGTCGTCGCGGGCGGAGGCGGGCAGCAACTCAGGCACGTTGGCGAGCTGTTGTGGCGTCGACGACGTTGAGGCAGCGAGCTCGGACAGCGACGGGCAGGAGGGCCGCGGCTCGGCTCGAACGGCGTCGGGTTGAGGCAGCGAGGAGGCCAGCGGCTCGGACGGCGTCCGGCAGCGACGGCGCTGCCCTCCTCCCCTTCGTTCCTTCTCCCTCTTCTCTTCTGCTGCGTTGCTCTTTCACACCCGCCTCTGCTCCCGTCCGGGTTCCGGTGAGACAGCGGCGACCGCGGTTGGTCGGGCGCGGTGGCGGCGAACGATGACGGCGAGTCTTCTCCGCTCCCTCTCTCTTTCGCTCCTGCTCCCCCTCGAGCTCTCTTTTTCTCCCTCTGTTTCCCCCTCTCTGCAGCTTTGCGGGGTCTCACGGTTTGCCGGTGAGGCGGAGCGCGACGGCGGATGGCGGAACGACGGCGCGGCGTCCGGCGGAGGTCGCGAGCGAGACGGACTCGCGGTTGAGGGGAGCAACGGCGGCCCAGCGGAGACGGCGGTTGCGGCGGCGTCGCGGCTCCTAGCGGCGAGGTTGAGGCAGGCGAGGGGCTCGGACGGCGTCGGGTTGCGGCTAGCGTCGGGTTGAGGCGGTGAAGAGGGCAGCGGCGAGGATGGCGTTGGGCAGCGCCGCCACTGCCCTCCTCCCCTCCGTTTCTTCGAATCTGGGTTTCGGGGTGGACGGCGACGAACGGTAGGGACGACGACGACAAGT
Organism: Eucalyptus virginea; assembly: GCA_014182375.1. Taxonomy (NCBI): domain Eukaryota; kingdom Viridiplantae; phylum Streptophyta; class Magnoliopsida; order Myrtales; family Myrtaceae; genus Eucalyptus; species Eucalyptus virginea. The sequence goes on along the minus strand of CM024516.1, from coordinate 13,836,518 downwards.
CTTCTTCGGCTCTCTCTCTCTGCCGATCTCCTTCTCCCTTTCTTTTCTCTCCGTTCTCCCTCTTTCTCGAGTTCTCTGTGCTGCTGCCCCCCTCCTTGGTTTTTTTTCTGTGTTTTTCTTTCCTCCTCCACTCTGCCGCTGCTCCTCTCTCAGCTTTTCTTTTTTGTTTTTTTCTCTTTTTTTGATTTTGTTTTTGTTTTCTTTTTTGTTTGTTTTGTTTGTTTTTTCTTTTTTCTTTTTTGTTTTTTTTTTGTTTTAGTGACTAATTCCTAATCTTTTTTTGGGTAAAAAGTAGACTAATTCCTAGTCACGTACATAATAAAATTGTAAAATTTAGGTGTCAACATCGTTGTCATCCCATGACATGTACGCGACATTGCAGTTGTTGTTGTTGGAACCTGTATTGAACACTGTAAAAATGATGGAAGATCATCCAGAAGAGTGACGCTCAAGATTGATTGCATTTACAAGTAATCAAGAACGGACTAGTCAGAGCAAAGTCATAAAAAATTACGATAAGCGAGTATCTGATTCCTACTCGAAGAGCACCAGAATGAGAAGGGTGTGTTGGCTCACTCGGTCAAAGGACATGGTGGTGTTGGAATGGATCATTCTTCCCGCAGAACCTCTGATTATTAGTGCTTAGCCATTTTGGCCGGGCTTGTGCCATAATCTCAGGTCAAGGTCGCTCCTTAGATCTCCATATCTCAGGTCAAGGTCGCTCCTTAGATCTCCATTCTTTGTCGAGGGGGTGATTTTCGAGCGCAAACAAAGGTGGGAAGCAGATGTTGCGAACGATACACATGGACTGTATAGTGAGTTACTAGCTTTGTTGCTTCGACTGAGTATAATACTTTCTTGAGTGGTTGACGACTGAGATTGCGATCGAAAACGAAGAAAGCCTGCACTTATCGTTCATTCCCTTTTAAAATGATGCATTCACAACTGTCTTTTGATGGAAGTGAAATTACTCATACTCTAGGATGTTGCCCAAACAGATTGCGGGATGGGGTGGGAATGAACACGACGCCATAATGCTCAAACCAATTATAATTGGATTAAGGAGGACGATTTGATCATGGGCTGCAATCTCGCAAATTCTTTAGTCTCTATTCTATACAATTTCTTGATCATTCCAGCGACCGGCGAGAATATTTCGACAAATTGATATCTATAAAAGTTCTGCATTATAACTAGATTAGAACATATCACAGCTCAGATCACTTGTATATAATGTCATATTGCTTTATCTGGATTTCCAGTCCAAGCAATAAAATTGATTGCTTTATGATGTTCTTGCTGGACATGTATTGCAGTTAAGATCACATCAGTGTATTAGCTCAACATCTCTACATGTACCGAGGATTCATTAGAAACAACTCTCACGATGAGAAAAGATCAGCGCTGCATCACACGGATCCCATATCTACACTTCGCGAATTCCATGAATAAATCCCATGATGTGAAAAAGGGGATCGGGGGCATTGCGAGTCTTTCCAAAAAAATACAGAGAAGAACTGGGACTCAAAAGGGCATTTTCGGTTGATGTCGTTCAGGAATCAGCTGAGCTTTGTTTGTACCAAGCATCTAACCCTCAAAAGCTAGAGAACCATGTTACGGTGTGTAATCTCAGCATCTATACACAAACATCTATCCCGAAATGCAAAATGCATTTGCGATAGAGAAAACCAATAGAAACACCTCTCATGAAGAGAGAAGATCGGTGTTGTGTCAAACCGATCCTATGTATGCTCTTCATGAATTCCATTGATCATCCCACACAATTAGCCATGAGAAAATGCGATTTTGGAAGCCGAAGATGGCGAGAACAAAACTTTTTGAGCAAGACAACGTGTCAAATATAGCAGAGCCGTCGTTGTAGGAAAATTTTCTCGAGCCAAAGATCAGAAAAGTCATTGATCAAGTAGCATCCCGTGTCCTCCCAAACCTGCCCTTTTGAATTGACGAAACAATGCATCATGACAAGCGAATCTTGTGAGTAACTGTAAAAAGAGGCCAAACCACATAATGCAATTATATGATTTGAACAATGAAAAAGAACAACGAGAATTTCTCGGAAATTTTCAAATTCAAATCTCATCAATATGGAATGAGACGTTGTTCAAAAGGAACTATCTTTTGAGGAGGGAATATAGTAATACCATCCGTTAGCTAACCAATATCAAATGGGAAACCAAATGTTGTATTTACATACAAGATTGTATGGAAAGCTTGCAACTTTTGCTAGCCATTAGGAACCTTAGGACATTAGTCCTTCAATCCTTGGACTTAATAGGGTTGACACATCTCCGCCTGATCCTTGTCGAGAATGGTTACTATTTTAAAAGGCTTCTTCTTGCTCTTTTGGCATGAAATTTCTTTTTCTTATTTGAGTACCAAAAATGATGCTGATAGTAGTCTCGTACCATATTAAGAGGAAAATATATCAGTTGGCTCAAAATTTACTAATATATTCGATTTGAGCAATTTAAATTTCTAATCCTATTTCATTCCCGATTTTATATTGATCAAGTGAGCTTTCGCTTCTCACCTTAATTCTAAATTTCCAACCACCCTTTTGATTTCCGTCCACATGCAAAGTCAAATCAAGTGTAAAAATCCGAATGGTGTAGATGATTGCCCCTCACCGGTCGTCTTGGAGGAAAAGAAAAGAAAGGAAATCTCATCTTCATTGCAAAAAGGCCAGCCCAGCCCACGTAATTCTCAGGCTCCATGGGCCGTCTGGCGAATTTTTGGGCCGGAATCTCTATCGGCTGTTGGATCTTTTCCAAGGACGGGGACGGCCCAATCCGATCAGGATTCAATTCACTTCTTTTTCAGATCCCCCGATTTCCCCTCAATTTTCATTTTATTCCCCCGTGCTCTTTTATTTATTTATTTATTTAATTAATTTGCTCTCGCATCAGTGTGTTCAAAGAGGAGGAGGAGGAGAGAGGAGAGGGAGAAACAGACGAGTGGAAGTTTTCGCGAGTGAGGGGTTCACCGAGCGCTCTTTCTCTCTCCTCTTTCTTCCCCTTTCTCCTAGGTCTTCGAATCGATCGTTGTCGGAGACTCTCACCGATTGGGATGGTGAGTTCGCGTCCCCGCTTTCAGATCTGCAGCGAGTAATTGGCTGGTCGATTGCCAGCTCACCTGATAGTCCTAGGTGGGTGGCATCAGGGCAACTAAATAAGGGGGTTCTTAGTGTGTTTTCGCCTCAACTTGGCGGTTTAGTACCATGAGTACTGAATGTGCTTGACATTGTTGAGTTAGCGGATGCGCTATATTGTAAATGATTTTCTTTCAGGATCTGACAACTTTTTTTTTTTTTTTTTTTTTGTATTACCTATTGAATTTAGCTTCTCACTGGTAACGAATTATTCAAGTTGGCAAGATTTGGAAGAATTGATTAAAAAGATGTGCTTTTGGAACCCTTTTGTGGAAGCTTGGAGTTTATTTCTATGGAAGAATTGATAAAAAGATGTCATTTCAAAGTATTACTCAAGAATTACCTCGAAGAGACTCGCAGAGCTGTTATACCTTAGCATACGGGTTGATTATGTTGAACATTTGTTTATATTCTTCATCAATGTCGATCTTTATGAATGATTGCCTAGAGCCTTCATTTAACCCTGAGCAGCCTCTCTTTTTGTGATCCTTGTGGGGCATGGTTGCTGGACTTGCATACGAGTCCTGAAAAAAGTGGAAAAGAAGTTTTGGTGCCTTGAAAGCCAAAGGCTTGTCATGAGGTTGAGAATGTTGTCTTCGTAGTTTCATTTTGTAAACATTTCTGACTAATATATATGTGTGGACTTCACTTTGTCAACTTCTGCTCATAAAATTTGTAGCTGTGAGTGTCATTATCTGGCGTTTTGAAACCATTTCTTGTCCCATGGAGCCTAAAATTCTGATGCCCTTTAGAAGGGTGGGAGGAGTTTTGCTATCACTCACCATTTCCTGTGTTACCAAAGTATATCTTGCGATTAGAGCTTTCTTATTGCGTTCTGAAAATCTATGTACCTGAATCACTCAAGGAAAAGAGCTCGAGCTCTGTTTTTGGGTTCTGTTACCACTGTTGTAGAGAGCTTTGATTGTTCTATATTACCATTTTAAGAATCTTAAAAGCATCTCTCCAAAATGGTTGTTTCCAAGTCCCTAGTGGCACAGATAGACCGGCTGATGGCAATTGTCTGTTTCCAGATGACAAAGGACAGCAATATCATTTTGAATTTGTGGGCGACAAATTTAGAAAAGCTCCTCGATCTTGTCAAGAAAAGTTGCCACCAAATCCACAAGGAAACATTGGTTCGTAAGGCTGCTTTGAGAGCTTGATAATGTTCTTAGTTGAATGAGTGATCTCTCTCCCCTTGAGCATCCCTCGATCTCTCACCAAAAGAGAAGCGGAATTTTTGTATTGCCTTTATCCTCAAACATGTTCGGGATTTTTGTATTGCTTTTAGCCGTTTATGCTCTCTTACTATGATCAGTTTTCTGATGGATGGTTTTGCAGGTTCTTTTGAGCTTAGATCGCCAGGACCATGTCCCTGCACAGATCTGGAAAATCAGCTCCCTGCCGTTTGATGCAGATCCTTCCAAAGAGAAGAAAAAGCCTAAAGAAGGGGAAAGTATTGTGGGAGAAGCACCAGCTGATATTCCGTCACTTCTGGAGCTCAAACGGATATAATAAGAATTCATGATATGGTGAATTGGTGCTTTACTTATTCTAATGTTGTATCTACTATCTTGAACTAAAAAATTTTTGCCGATCAAGCGGTACCTGGTATTCAGGTTGTGGTTCAAGCCATGGTTTTATTCTTCTGTCGCATTCTCGTTTTCCTTTCTATCTTTATTGCAAACTCTGATGTTAGAAATGTACTTAATGGATTTGAACACACATCTTACCTCACATTCATGTGGTTAACGATGTAAGTATTACTCACATTACAATGGTTACCTTGAGATTTGTCGTTGCTATATGGCAATGCATGAGATTCCTTCAGCGAAGGGGAAACCCAGAGCAGTGGATACCAGTGAAGCTCTTTCATATGAGGCTTTGTCAAGTCTTCACTGATTTTTTCAAGGCACAGCTGTTCGTTCTGTGATTTAATTAGTCATAGGTTCTAATGAAAATTTGCTGGTGCTTTGTTCGGTCACCACATGATCAGTTGCAGTCAAGCCTTCTTAATACTTTAGAAGATAAAAATGTCTCAGAAATTCCCCAATTCAGGTACATCTTTGAATTGTTTCTAGTATTTGGTTGTGCATTTTCTTGCGATAGGTCAATAATCTGCCATCGAATTTGGTTGGCCGTGCCTTCGTTATTTTAACGCAGGTTGCAACTTAAACGATTGGTCACAATGGAGGTTATCCAATAAACTGCTCTTTGGAGTAATTTCAGAGATAAATTTGAGAATGAGAAAACCATGCTCGAAGGCGCACATGTATCAGGACAAGATGTGCACTCATTACAACAGAAGCAAGCTCCTTGTTACTAAATTCTGTTTCTCTTTACAAATTTTGCTGGTGTTAGTGTTTTTCTAACATCGGGGATAACATTAGCTTTCAAAAGTAAAGGCGAACGAATACCATTTTGTATTTCATTTCACATTTGAATTTTGCTTTCAGCAGAGAGAGCCTATTTCCTTTGGACTTAATCTTGATTGTTGGCAATTCTAAAAACCTTTTTTTAGCGAGCTTATATATAGTCAATAGACTTAGCTTTTCTCCAGGATGATGTTGTGATGTCATTTCAAAAAGACATTATTGTGATGTCATGAGATGAATACATCTGGAAAAAAAAAAAAAACAATTTGGTAAGATACTCATGACAATGACAACTCTTGGGTTTAAATCAGTCACTAGACTATGTTAGCACTGGGTTAATCGTGCATTGTGTCAAAAGTTTCTATTGTTATCCTTCACATGCTTTGAAAAGGATCCTCCCACTATCTTCCTTAGAAATCATCGGTTGTTTTCTTGTTTCCGATGACAAAATTGAGAAATGTCTATACGTGAGTAGAGAGTTCCTGGTTCATTCCCAAATACGCATATTAAGGAAAGCCCGCAGACCATTGGTTTCATATTTCAAGACAAATCGTGGCCATTGAAGCTCATCGGCCACGAACACTATGGAAACTTATCTACCCGTTGGGCCGCATTCAGGAGAGACACTCCTCCGCAGCTGGAAGATGCCTGTGTGTTCGAGCTTTATCGAAAAGGACGATATCGTGTTCAGACTATCCATCTTCAGAACCACTGACGAGACTTGGGTGAATAACAATACTATGCAATATGATGCAGCAGAGGAAGCATCACTTTTAGTTCACTTTTGGTGAGAACCGAGCATACAGAACTGCTTGGCTGAATTCTGCTTCTAGTTCGGCAAACTAGATAAAAGCATATGTTTTGTTCCAATGAATGGAATGCTCCTGAACGGGCTTCTTTAAGGTTTCCTCTGGCTCAACCTGACCTTTAGAATTGTAAATGGTGGTAACATCGAATACACTTCCCTTGAGCCATATACCAAGTCTGAATTTCAAGGCGCAGCCATGATTTTACAAGCTCCGGTGAACTTACATTAGATTCTTTTCATCGTCTCTTTCTGATTTCTTGAAGATTTCGTGATCAGTCTTTTCGCATGTGGGCGCAAATTGAAGTTTGTCGATTTCTTCTCATGTGAAGGGCTTTCGATTTTTATTTTTATTTTTTATTAGCTGAATGTTAATATGCATGACAAAGCAAATATGCTGGCATCTTTGCGTTGCTGCGGCACGACTCTTCTGCATACTCTCTCGACAGACACCGTATCTGAGCCTTCAGCAGTGGCTTTTCGTCTTATAAAGCTCGCCGATTCTCTCTCTCTCTCTTCCTTGCGAGAACTTGATACCTCCTCCAAAGCACAACCGACATCAATGGAAATTCGGGAGACAGCAAGAGGATGGGAGAAAACAAAAGCTAAACATCCTGGAGATGGAACGTCCCGGTAATTGTGACTGTTGATCAAGGGAACACTGTGGTCAAGTCCCGCCGTCATGGCTGCAAGGCAACTAGCATCTTCAAACCGGTGACCGTTGATCAAGGGAACACCGTGGTCAAGTCCTGCCGTCGTGGCTGCAAGGCAACTGGCATCTTCAAACCGGTAGCGACGCTATTTGTGCTTCGGTCAGTGTTGGAAGCAACAATCGTCAAAGAACTCAATCTCGATGAATCGCCGGTGGGTGCTCCATTCGCGGTTGGACTCTCTCTCCAGATTTTCTCCGATTAGATATTTTTTTGCATCTTCTCTCGCTCGCTGGCTCTGGATTCCCCTGATTCAGATCATCCCCACGGTGAAGCACACCATCATATTCCATGTTCGAGTCGTGGGCCACTCTGATTCGAGTTGTCGCTTTTCCTGTCCTTGCCCATGTCTGTCATCGAGTCATCTCGGGCTCATGTGGCCGTCGCCGCTGCTGAACCATCACCAGGGCCGTTTCATGTCCGATTGAACTTCCGAGTCAAATTCCGATTCACTCTAGAATACGTTCTGTTAACTCTTGCTTCGTTCTGTTCCGCTCCCACTGCATCGCCATCTTTCAAATTCCATCGTTTCGCCCGTCTACCCCGTGCGCAAAGGGGATGCGGGTAGTGTGTTCACTGCTTACAAGAGCTTTATCCGATTGCCAAGGCTGAGGTTGGATGGATCATCACCGTCTGTATACGATCCGCCGATTCGAAGGATGAGCTTCTTCGGGTTTCGCTCTTGGCACTCTCGTCGGTCTGGTGTCACTTCATCGACCGTGGCAGCCGAGGCCAATCTGAGTCGTTGTCATCATCCGAGACGATATGCCAAGCGTGAAGATTGGCGGCCGTGAGCACGAAGAGAAAACAACGAAGAACAGAAAGGAGCGAAGCGAAGCAGCGGGTGGAGATGATTCGGATTTTGCATGGGGATTGTGGGGAAAACGGGACAAACGAGGTGAAGCCTATGGTGGTTCTTTGGATGAGAAGGAAGTAAAGTGTAGAAAAAAATAATAAAAAAAGGAAAAAGAAAGGAAAAAAAAAGAGAGACGAAAGGAAAATATAGAGAGCCCACGAGAAATCGGTCAAAAGGAAGACCTGCACAAAGGATGTAATTCGTAATCCCATTGAACACCTTCCTTGCAAACTCGATCCCTCCTCCACAGTGCAATCAATGGCAATGGAAATTTAGAATGGCAATGGAAATTTAGAAGACGGTGAGAGAATTGGAAAAAAACAAAACGACACAGAATTAATAGTGTCCGAACGTATTGAAATTAATTCTAGAGTCGAACGGGAGATGAAATGACCTGGTGGTGAGTACGACTATCGATCTGATAGTGTCATCATTGCCCGAATGTCAGCAAGGAACCGGCTGTCCTCCACTTTTTGTTATAGGATCGCTCACTTTCTATTTCTCTTTTGCGCAACTCAACGAACACCTTCTTCCCTATGTCCATCTTCATTTTTCAGCAAGTCTTCCTCCATTGGGGTCGTTTCCTATCCGATTGAACTTCCAAGTCCAATTTCAATTCATTCCATTTCCAGTATACGTTCTGTCGATTCTTGCTTCCTTTTGTTCTCTCTCCCTTCATCTCCGCCTTTCAGATTCCAAATGCCATCGCTCGCGTCCTTCATTTCGTCTCTCTATGCCGCGTGCAAAGGGGATGTCCGGCTGGTGGATAGGATCTGCCGATTCGAAGGATGAGATTCTTTGGGTTCGGTCTCGGCTCTCCTGCCGATCCAAGAAGCCCGTCAAAAGGAAGACTTGCACAAAAGATGGAATTCCTTGCAAGGAAGATTCATCCCATAACTCGGCCATCATTTTCTTTTTCTTTTCCTTGAAAAAGGCATCAAAAACTCCAAACGACGCCATCAACAACGCCATTGTCGCGTCTCTTCACTTCACTTACCTTTATTGGATCTCTCCCTCCATCTCGACGCGCTCCCCCGCTCAATGAGTTCCGAGTCGCTCCACCATCACCCTCGCTATCTACTGCTGCCTTGAAACCGAGCTACACTCGCCTCGCGACTGATTCCGTCCCTCACCTTCTTTAGAAATTTCGGTGATCTTCTCTCTCTCTCTCCCTCTCCCCCCTCTTCTTCTTCTGGTTCCAATTGCGTTTTCGCTTTGTGGATTCTTACGTGTTTTGACCGAGGCTTGAATCTGGTGACCTCGAGCAATGTTTAATGCCCTTGTCGTTTTACTCGCGTGGCCCTTCTACGCTTTTGTTCACAGGAAGCACCTCATCGTTCTGAAAATAAATATTTCTTCTACCTAATTCTGTGAAGGAGTCATGAGAAAATAGATTTCATGTCTCTGTCTTTCTTTGATCTATCGCTTGGAAGCACGTCCAGCAATGGACATTCTATAGGGTTTGAGCTTCGTGGATTTCTTCGCCAATCTCACGTGTAATGACGTTTGCTTAGAAATTTAATTTTTGTTTTGATTCTATTGAACAGTATTCTTTGTTTATTATTTTATTTTCACTTAGAAACTCCAAGAGACAAAAATCTCGACTTGAGGAAACCTTGGAACATAAGTTTTTGCATTTACTTTCCGTGCTAAGCTAGCTTCATATTCTATACGAAATCCATCTAGAATGTAATAATATCTCCTCCTACATGTGGGAATATTTTAGAGTTGCATTGTACCCAATGGTTGACGTGGTCGATGGTACAAAAGTGCTAGGTATAAATAATCGGTCTACCAAATTGGTGTACAAATGAAATTCTTCTATAAGTCTGGTAAATTTCAAATGTAGTCACTAAACTTTGATTTCAATTGCCGGATGCACCAATGTTACTTTCTTTTCCCTTTTGCAATCAATGCATTATGAAGACTTTTTGAACAAGTTTTCTATGCAATATTGACATGGTAGTCTAACATATCCGATCGGAGAGGCTATAACGACGACACAACATGCCATGTGAGTCTCGTTTGCTACAAGTAAGGTCAAAAACCTCTGTCTCTTTTGGAATTGGGTTCTGTGGCTATTGAATTTTCTACATATTTATATGACTGAGTCTATAAAGAATATTATCAATTCAATTTGCCCCCGCAAATTAATGATGCTCAATAAGCGGTTTTCGAGAATCATGAAAAATCTAGTTGCCATAAACGAACCAAATTGACACAATGGTAATTTTATCATGTATTTTTACTCTCAAGAGCATTGGTTTATTAACCGAAATAATCATTATTTACTGAAGTTTGCCCCCACTAAAAAAAATTACTAGAGACATCCATGAAGTGGCCTGTTTTGGTCGGGTTTCGGTCAGTTACAAATTCTGAAGTTCATTCGACAATTGAAAGCAAAATTCAATAATCGAATTGAAAAAAAAAGCGCTATGTAATTAAGTCATCACAGTTGATTTATCTTATAGGTCTTATATTTTGAAAGTCAATCTTAGTAAGTCTTATATAATTCTTTAAGTAAATAAAAGTAACATTTGTGTTCTTTTGGATACACATCGCAAGGATATAAGTCCGCCGTCTTTTACGATGTTCTCATCTGTTGTTCTCTTTAACAAATTTGAATGCGTAGCCTCACGTGATTAAACTTTTACAAAATTCTCATCAATCCCTGTCCTTTTCCCCTTCAACCGAGCGGCCACTCGTAGCCGCGATCACCACTCTATCCCTATCTTCGTCGAATGAAGACCTGCTGAATGGCCGTTATGCGATCTTTTGAGGCCATTTTGGTTCGGTCCTTGAAGGTTGAGGTGAAAAATTTTGGGGATAAATATCTGAAATCATTTGATTTAGGACCGCGTAGTGTGCTTCTGCTTCGGAATCATAGGTAATTGTCATTTGTGAATTTGTTTGTCAGAGAAATGAACTACTCATGCATCCGTCTTTGATTATCGTAGTTTCTGCTACAGGTAAAAGGAAGAGATTAGATTCTTTTTCTGTGAAATCAAGAGTTGATCATGTGTAAGTGTTCTGCATGAGTTCGTCGTGTGAAATCTAGGCAAGCCAAACAACCTCAGTGCAAGCTGTAATTTCTCCTATTATTTGGGATGCTCTTGGTACAGGAGAAAATAGAAAAAATGACAATGTAAAATGGTTTTTTTTTCTTTTGACTGTTTCGAAAAATTACTTGGAAGAGCTCTATCTTTTAACTGGGATTGAAAAGTACATTATTTTAACTTGTGTGCAATCCCATAGTTTTAACTAGTAGCTATCGCGACCCCTTTGAACCCTCCTAGGCGTAGACATTAATGGTTTACCAAGTTTAAGCTTAGTCCTCAACCTCTTTGAACCCTCCTAGGCACAAAGGTTAATGGTTTACCAAGTTTAAGCTTAGTCCGAGCTCTCTCAAGGTCTCCCAAGGTCTGAGCTTTTAAATTACAAGTCGAAATTGCAACTAATAGGTTTATGATGGGTTAATTAGAAACCCAAATAAAATATCAGAGAAAACTTATCGATTAATGCCTTTCCAGTACATAATCTTGTTCGAAACCTTAGATTTGAATTTTTTGAAGGATTTTTCATGCATTTTTCGAGAAAACTACTCAAAAAGTATATTTTTAGCTTTTTCCTTTTTTTTTTTATAGTAAAAACGAAACTTTTTGGGATTTTTCTGATTTTTCTTTATGTCTTTTTTAAAATTATATTAGAATAATAATATTTTATTATATTTAAAAGTGGGTACGCGTCAGAATAAGCCCAATATGCCTAAATCAGCTCAGCCCAAATACCGGGCCTGGTTCGCGGGCCCTTAGCTGGATCGAGCATGGTTCGCGGGCCCAGTCCGGCTTAAAGAGAAAAGAAAAGGGGTCACGCCCCTTAAGAACTAAATGAACTAAGCCTGACCCAATAAAGCGAAATAAGCCCAATATGCCTAAATCAACCTAGCCCAAATACCAAACCCTAAAGACCCAGCCCTCACACCCAACTCGGCTCCAAGCATAGTCGGCCCGGTTCCCCCTCGCGACCCTGCTCCTCGCGCCGACGAGTATGGCCGCGACGAGGGACGCCGCTCGTCTTGGCTTGGTCACACCCCCTTGGCTAAACCCCAGATGAACGACGGCGACGGTGGAAACGTGGCGGACAGCCAAACGAGCGATGTCTAGGGTCGCCAAACATCAGGGAACGTCACAATAGAACGGGACACCCATGGTTGTCTCGGTTTTGGCCAAGGATGAAGACGTGAAAACTAGATCTTGTTGAGGTGTTTCATTGAACAGGCGGCGCGCGATAACGAACCAGGGGGCTCTCGGCTCAGACGAGACTCTTACCCGAGTCGATACTCTCAACGAATGAACTAGGATATCCATAGCAACCGCACGTAGGGTGGATGGGGGCCGGAATTCGCATTGACCGGATGGCCACGAGCTTCGGCCCGGCATGCCCCAAAACAAGGCAAAAATAGGGCCGAGGCTCACTAGAACTTTGGAGCAGGAAAGGGGGCACGACGACGGGTCTTTGGCTGCACGTCGGGTGTAGTGGCCGGCGGTCTTTCCCTCTAACTCCCTTTCCTTGCCCAAACTCCCACTCGCGACCCTCTCTCTCTCTCTCTCTCTCTCTCTCTCTCTCTCTCTCTCAAATCTCCCTCTCTTGGGACTCTCTCTCCCTATCCAAACCTTTCACTCAGGATTTCCTCTTCCCCTCTCTCCACCCCAGCTTGAACCGAGCTAACTGCTTGACTATTTATAGGCGGGGAGCCCAGTCGACGAAGGTGGTCTGGCTGCTAGTTCTGGGCATGCCGAACAGGCCTCCCTCTTGGCCAAATCGGCATCAAGTCGCCGTCCCTTTTGCAGCAGGTTTGGCCGTGCTCTGCTCCTCAGTTTGGCCGCATTGAAGTCCTGCTCTGCCGTCCCCTCCATCGCCGGCCTACCCTGCTCTGCTCTGGTAGGTTGTCCTTGTGCGTGAGGTGTAGAGAAGGAGGAAAGAGGAAGGAAAGGGAAACGGGGAAAGGGGCCGGGCCAAGGGAAGAGAGTTGGGGGCTCTTTTTATTTTCTCTTCCTATTCGTCTGGATCGAAATGCTATCTTCTACCGTGTTGATATAGCTACAGTGTTGCATGCTCCAATATTTTTGGACTTGCTGATTTGGACTTGCTGAACGGGAGTTCTTAAGTTTTTAGTGCCGCATTACTTCTTACATCGTATCAAATTTGGTCCTCATGATGGTTATCTATTATTCATGCCTATGAATTTAGTAAATGTTAATTTTGTCGCAACATGTGGACTAAATATGCTAGAACTTCATTATCTCTTTCTCTAGTTCTTGCATGTGTAGGTGGCTACTAGTATTGGTGCTTTTTTTTTTTGCATAAACAAAAGTGATGCACGCTTACTTATTTCGATTATCTCCCACCAAAAGTATCCTTCCCCCTCTGCACTCCCACCCCGTTCTTTGCTCGAGTTTCTTCCTATTCACATCAGTTTCTCAATTAAGAGTATTTGAAATTGAGCAAGAATAGACCTGTGAGCACGAGGAAAACCATGGCCCTTGGGGACTCTTGATGATGATATTCTGTCTAATTTGCATCATATTTACAATGTTGGTACACTCAGTACTTTGGAACAAAGCAAATCAAAAACCGCATATAAAAGAGACATCCTTATTAAAGAAGGCACTGCAAGGGTACTTCAAGGCTAGCATCGTGAGTGCCTACAAAGTAGAAGGAAGAGAACTATAGAAGATATCTAGGAAATGCTGCAAAATATTCAATGAGGTAAAACCAACATGGCTGAGAAGCTCATTCAAACTGCAAACCTAGAACATTTGAAAAGCCATGAATGATATGCAACCAAGCCTCTATAAAATGTAGCGTTTGGTTGGAAAGCCATGGCTACAAAAGAGAGACTTTGCTCCAAGGATTGGAAGCACGTAGAAAACTGCTTTTATGAACATGCTTTGGATGGACAACAAAGCTAAATGATTAGCTTAGCTTAGCAGAACATACCTCACCTCCGTGATTTGGTTCCTATCAAACTGGTCAAAACACATTATTAACTTCCACAGTGCCAAGTTAGGAGGGTAAAGAACCTATGCATGCCCAATGCATACACTCAAGACCTTTGGTGGACCGGTGAACCTCCCTATTTGTCATGATTCTGATTTGACTACATCAACAATCAAACGCACATCAACAGATTAGTAAACAACTTTATATGATACAATCTCTTGGTTGAAGTGATTCATGTAGGAACCAAAACATACCCTCCAAGTTCTCGATCTATTCCTATTTGTAATGCCTAGCATGGCAATCATGAAAATGTTAGACTACATTCCCACCAAACACCACAACTGTGGACACCATTAAAGAGAAACCAATCCAAGAATAGTGAAACTGCCATACTATTCCACTTGAACTAGAAAAGACACGGTACCAAATTTGAAGGATATATATTACTAAAGCATCCTGCACTTGAAAAACCACAACCATATTCAATCAAATCTACTAAAACAGCAGATGCTTCGTTAGCTAACTAACGCATGAAACTAATCACACATTAAGCATCGGATTACTTACTTCCACAGAAAATGGGGCATAGGGATGAGAGAAGAGTGTAGAAGCTTGTTTAAGAGGAGTTCTCTGATCATTATTTTTCTCTACAATTGTAGTGGAATTTAGCACTTGGGGACATATTTTTAAACCAGTCAGTGTGAAAGATAACTCAATGATCACCAAGTTGAACTAGAAAGGGCTTAACCAGAAATTTGAAAGGCAAAAGCATCACATGATTCATTCTGAAGCTTTACATATCGAGAAATGATGATGAATATATGTAGTAGAAGCCTAGATCAAGACAATGTGACAACTTGGTTAAAAGCCATAAAGTGAAATTCCTACGAGATTTCATTTCCACTATGGATACGATATTTTCTTTGGTGGGTAGCGGAATAATTCAAAAGTTACGGATTCCGCATCGAACAAATAAAATAATCCATCCCTAGACATAAGATTAGGAACCACTATGGTTCGCATGTGAAGCCACTGGAATGAGCTACAAAACATTTCTCATTCAACTACTCCGATTTGATACTTCGGTTTCACAACAACCTTGATGTCAAATCCCATGGCAACATCATCAACACTTATGAAGACTTTTATGTGTCAATTGTAACGTAACGATTTAGGCAGGAATTATAGGTAGTTATATTTTCATAAATTTTCGCTTCTTCATTGATGTTCAGAAGAGTGATTGCTTCAATAGAAACAAATAACATATATACAAGTAGAATAACATCAAAATGGATGAGCCGTTTATCTAAACTCTACCATAAGATCCCCCATCAATGAATGGACAAAGATGCTCACCTAAAGGCCTGCATTCTTTACAACAACGGCTTGTGCTTATCACTACTCACGACTCGGATACCCCTACATAATGACGTGCTTTTTCCTCTACCCATGTGGTGTTGAAGAATATGCAAAGAAACTTCCTCAGATCTTCATGATTTGTATTTTCAGGGAGTCTTTATGTTGATTTGTTGTCACAAGATACATGTATAATCAATGAGGACGTTGCCCAGGAGTGAGCTCACCAATTCTCTAAACCGCATTGTAATTGAACAAAACAACACATAATATTGATACTAATGACCATGAAGCAAAGCAGACCCAAGTAAAATTTCATTCAACCCCTAGAACACTAGAGCACATAATTAACAAATCAAATTCAACATGACTGAATCATCATCTAATTACCTGTGTTACCAAATGGAATAACAATTTAGAGAACAGTGGTTAAGCTATGCACCAATAGGTCACTGATCAAAGTTTATGAGGGCAGAGAGAGTCATTAAATAGCAAAAGCAAATCGCTACTTCGAAACAAGGCGACAAGCATGTGCAGAATCTGCAAATGTTTGCTTACCCTTTCGAACAAAAGAAGGTAGGAAAAGAGACGAAGGAGACGTGAAGCTTTCTGAGACTAATACCAACCATTACAAGCTGATGAAATCAGCGTAATAACAATGGTCCCATCTTTTGCCTACCATATTATGTTGAGCATATGTGTCAATGCATTATCTCATTTTTTTCTGTGCTTATGTCTAAAAAGGAGACTTTGAGTAAACGCAAACGAAATTTGCGACCACACAAACCATCCAGTCCTTGACAACAGTCAATTTATGAAATTAGCGACTGCAAATCTGAGAACTCGATTCCCCCTCCACAGTGTAATATATGGCAATGGGAATTCGGAAGGCAGCAAGAGAGAATTGGAGAAAAATGAAATGAAACACATATCAATAGACGAAGTTGGAATGTATCGAAATCAATTCTAGAGTCTAATCGGAGATGGAAACGACTTGATAAGTACGACTATCGATCAATGGATATCATCATCGCCCGAATGTCACAAGGAATTGTCTATGTGTGGAGATTTCTTATGACGCCGTCTTCCTTCCTCCGTCGGAATCGTCTCACTAAACACCTTCTGCTCAGAGGAATGCAGCACATTCTATCTTTGGCCAAGCATCGTTTTCTCTTTGTTCATCTTCCATTTTTCACCAAGTCTTCCTCCATTGGGGTCGATTCGTATCTGATTCAACTTCCGAGTACAAATAGATTCTCTGTGTTTTTCTTTGAATAAAGGATTTGATCAATGTTCTCTTTTTGGTGGCAACCATTGAAGGTGTCAGTGACATTGGTTATCATTGGCTTTGTTTTATATGCATATTGTAAATCTTGCTATGAGATTGAGTAATTTGCTTTTGATGCCTGATTGTGTATTGCTTTGCTTCCAGCAAAGACCTACTGCAGAGATACTTAACGTTTTATAGGAAGATGATTGTTGATTTATTCGAACCCTATGATCTTGAAAGTCCGATTCATCGCAAAGAAGTTAGATTGATGTTGATGGCTCAAAAGGTGAAGTTGAAGGAGAAGGTTCGACTGATAGGTGATATTATGACGATGCACAATTGTACAAAAATGCAATCAAGCGCCGTATTCAGAGCTTATCTCACGCTCATCTCTTTCGCCGCAGTACCATAGATTTGTAACCGCGTCTCCGCAGCACGACTCTTCCGCAACCTCTCTCTCGACAACACAGCATCCGAGCCTCCGGTAGTGGCTTTTCGTCTTAGAATCGACGACAACTTGCACTCTCGAACTCGAACTTGCTCTCGCCGCCAAATAAAGCTCACCGATTCTCTCTCTCTCGAACAGGGTATTCTTCGAAACAGAGCCCAGCTTCGTCATTCGACAGAACGCCTTCCTTGCTCGATTCCCTCCTCCACTGTGAAATCGACGTTTTTTAAATCTAGATAAATAGCTGGTGGGCGCCCCATTCGCGGTTGCAGCGAAGCATCGCTGGAGTAAAGATTACATCAAGGAGAGAGAGAGAATCGAGAGTAGCGACCGGGAGAGGGAGACCGACGAAGGAGCTGAGAATTTTTATAATTTTCTTTTCTCTTCTCTCTTTTCTTTCATCTATATTTTTTGTTATTTATTTATTTATTGCCAGTGAAAATCCATGTGTCAACGACTATAAAACTCTAAAGCCCCTGCTTTACTTGCATAATGATAAATCCTTTGTGCTCTCTCATTCAGTCATTAATTGTCAGATTTTGTGAACTTAATGCATCGCGGCCTTTTTCCTTCTTTATTGAGCCAACGAAAGGGAGAAAAAATGCTTAAAGATCGTTATCATTAAAAATGGACTTGCAATCTTGTTTGAAATTTAAAGAATTCATTCATAATTTAGTGAATCTGCATTGCTCTTATTTGATGCTACAGTCAAAAGGTTGAAGCCATGCTTCGACGTTGGACGAGCATAACTCTTGAATTTGATCATAAGCGAAAATTCATGCCCATAATACATTTCGATTACGCCAGTCCAACAACACATTTTTAGCGACTAAAGCATTGGGTGTTATCATAAGAGCCATTAGCATGGTAGTTTGACCTGATTCATGATACCAATCACCATTGCACACCTTATATATAAACGTCGTATGCGGATGGCGATAGCTAAATTTTGAGACTCGTAAAAAATTAGAAATCAACTTAGTCCTACCCATTTTCATTAAGTAACGCGACATGTGAGTATAAATATTATTTGCATCAATTAAGTTTTATTTCATTTTTATTTTCCTTATTTTACTTCATTTCGGATAAATATAAATTTTTTTAAAGAAGAATTCTAAAAAAATATTAAAATGAACGGAAGGGGCCCGGGGGCTGGGTTTCGCCCCAGCCCCTTTTCTTCTCTTCCCCCTCCGCGAGGGCCCGGGCCCATCTCGCCAGCTCGCCCCCGGCCCGGCCCGGCCTCCTTTCCCCTCTTCTTCCTCCTCTCCCTCCCACAACCGAGGACGCCGCAGCAGAGGAGCGGAGCAGGTGGGCAACGTGACCAGAGCAGCTGGCCGGAAGTCCGGCCGCGGCAGGCCCACCTGCCCCGGGTACGGACGGACCGGTAAAGCGCGGTGAGAGCGAGCCGCCAGGCGGGGGGAGGGGGAGGGGGAATCGTGAGGGAGAGGGAGATCGAGTGAGAGAGAACTGAGAACGACTCCGGTGACAGCCATGCCTGCGTCGCGGCCGAAATTCCACGGGTGTCGCCCCTCTCTCCGCGCCAAGCTTCGGTGGGGTTCCGGTTCGCCGGTTTTCATTTTTGTCCGATTTGGGGTCGGTTTCCCGAGGATCCCAGCGCGGAGAGACGCGAGGCGAACGGAAGTAGCCCGATCTATCGAGCTTGTCCGCCGTCTAACGCGGCCGAGCCGGGTAGGGAGCACCTTCGACTCCTCTTTTTCCTTGCCTTCTTTGTCCCGTTCTGGGCTTTGCCGAACTGAGATTCGTCGTGGTCCGGCTCACGCGATTTCGGCCCCGCCGGGTTTTTGCTCGACCGTTTGTGGTTTTGGACGATTGATTGTTGCAAACCCGAGTGCAAATTCAAGTCCCGAATGAGCTAAGCCTTTCCCCCTCCCCCATGCGTTCGACGAAATGTCGAAGCTAAACGCACGTTCGTATTCTTCATTAATGACCGAAACTTGCTGGCGTTCGTGTTTATATTGAACATAGATGAGTCTTCCCTATGCTGAAGTCGGGTTTTGCTGGTCCCTTTTTTTGTTGATTTTGGTCCGAGTTCGCTTGTTGGCTAAGTCTAAAACCTCCTCTCAACTGGCGCCTTCCACTTGTTTAAGCATTTTGCTTAGACATGACCGTGTTGGCATCCGAATCTGACAGGTGCAGCGGGTGGAATCGTTATGAACATCACATCAGGTCCGTTTTCACGTCCTCTCTCTTGCGCCCTTCGCCCGGAGAAATATTGGGTATTCGGTACGTTTAGTCCTCCAACGTGGGCCCACATTGTCAGGGAAATTTCCCCCCACTTTTCTCTCTCCTCTCTCTTCTCTCTCTCCTCTGCACACTCTCTCGCCCGACTCTCTATCACCGATCGCCCTTTTTTGTGTGTGAATTTCTGTGTTTCCAATCCGATTTATTTTAGGCCGCTTTTGTCTTCACCGGCACTAGGAATCGGGCTTCTTGGAGGGATGTGGGTTCTCCACCTCGTCGTCCACGTTGTTGGAGACTGCGAACCGGGGGGAGAACTCCGGGAGTGCCAGGTGTTCAGATTGAACTCACGGTGAATTGACCCCACGTCCTCCAAGACGCTCACCCTATTGGCAGTCGAGGGGACCCATTACCTTTTTATGACATTGGTGCCGACATGCCGACCGTGTAGAGCACACATTCCGAGGGCAATCGTTTAACCATCAAATCGAATCACCTGTTTACTTTTAACAGTGGATAGTCATCTCTTTCTTTCTTCATTCCGAGGGCAATCGTTTAACCATTCAGTTAAATTACCCGTTTACTTTGAACGGCAGATGATCGTTTAACCATTAAGTCGACTCACCTATTTACTTTGAACGGCGGATAATCATCTCTTTCTTTCTCCATTCGTTATTATTCGATGCTCCCCTTCCTTCGTCCTTTTCTTTGCACTCAAATCACTTTGCCATGTTCATCTCTCGCTCTGTTTCGCTCTTTCTTCTCCTGCTCTTCAGTATCTGCTGCTCTTTTTTTCATTACTCTCTCTCTCTCTCTCTCTCTCTCTCTCTCTCGGCAAAAGGAAACAACGAAAAATGTCGGCCGATTCTGTCGTTTCTATTGTATGGGATGTCATGAAGAGCTGTGTGGTTGTTGCCATCAAGCGTGGATTTGGATACGTGATCTCCAGCAAGAGCTTCGCCGATGGCCTTCGGGAGGAAGTCCGGAATCTAGAGAATGACGCTCAGAGAGTCCGCATTTTGGCAGAAGTGGCCAGGAGCAATCTTCGGAATTTCTATGATTGCTTCACGGAGTGGCAGCAAAGTGCTGACAAGGCCTTGGAGGAGGCGCGAGACCTGTTGGGTGACATCGACAAGGCGAACAAAATGTGCTGGCACGGGACTCTTCCTGACCCCAAATTTCGCTATCACTTTAGTAGAAAGGCCGAGCACAAGATCGATATCATCAAGCAACTTGCACAAAAATGCAGCGGATTCAAGGAATTGAACGACATCTGCTTCAGTGCTCCCGCTTTGGGGAATGTCGCTGCTCCGACTCCGGCGAAGATAGAGGGCAAAGATGTCGTCCAGTCGAACACCACAACAGCTTCCGCTTCTCCTGCCTTGTCATCGATTAAGTTTAGGGACAATGACATCTTCGAATCCAGAGCTTTAATCATGCGGGACATCATGGACGCTCTTGCTGATAACAACAATAGCGTGGTCGGGATTTATGGGATGGGCGGGGTTGGCAAGTCCACGCTTTTGATGGATGTTGAAAGAAGAATAAGGGAAGAAAAGTTGTTTGATTGGGTTGCTAAGGCCGACGTATCAGAAAATCCTGACATCAAGAAAATTCAAGGAGACATTGCGGATGCATTGGGCTTTAGTGACATAAAGAACAAAGAGTATGTCAGTGGGCGAGCAGAACTTCTGCACAGGAGGTTGGAAGATGAGGAGAGGCAGCAAAAGAAGGTCCTCATAATACTGGACAACCTATGGGAGGACCTCAACTTGAAATCAGTCGGCATTCCTTGTGGACTTGACAACAAAGTCAGAGGATGCAAGTTGTTGTTGACGTCCAGAGATCGTCATGTTTTGCGAAGGGAAATGCGCTGCAATAAGGCCTTCCTCCTTGATGTGTTGAAGGAGGAAGAGGCAAAAAGATTGTTTGAGACGATGGTGGGAGGCAAAGTTCACGTAGAGTTCGAAACGCTGGCGGATGAAGCACTCCGCATAAGTGCAGGTTTGCCTTTCCTAATTTGCGCAATGGCGAAACTTTTTATATATGCTAGTTTATCTGAATTGAGTGATGCTTTAAATCAAATTGAGCTGTCTACAGACGAAGGAATAAGTGCAGTGATAAATAAGGTGTTGCAATTGAGTTATGATCATTTGAAAAGCGAGGAGGCAAAAAGTCTGTTACAACTCTGTGCTGCTTATGGCGTCTCTGAACCCTCCATTGAAAACTTGGTGAGGTACAGCTTTGGCTGGGGGATATTTCAAAAAGATAGCAGCATGAAAAATGCTAGAGATAGGTTGTTCACACTCATCCGCACTCTTCAAGCCTCCTCCCTTTTGCTAGGCAATGGAGGCGGAGATGGTTTCAAGATATATGACTTGGTTTGTGACTTTGTTGCCCGGTTCATTTTGAGAGATCTCCCTCTTCTCTTGTTGAAGGATAAAGATATGTTGGCACAATTGTAGAAGGAAAAGCTCAAAAGTTGTACGGCGATATGCTTTCCCTATATTAACATGAAGGAGTTTCCTGAAGAATTAGATTGTCCTGAATTGCACATCTTTTTGCTTTTCAGCAACAATGAATCTCTAGAAGTTCCAAATTCATATTTCAACTCCATGAGGAAACTTGCAGTCTTAAATCTTATTGGTATACGTCTCACTAGTTCGCCGATGCCATTTCAGTTCTCCGAGAACTTACATATTCTGTGTCTTCAGCGTTGTTTCCTAGAGGATGTGGCCATTCTTGGCAAGCTAAAAGGGTTACAAATTCTCAGCTTTGTGGACTCTGAAATTCACCGATTGCCAAAAGAAATCGGGCAACTAGTAGAGCTGAGGTTGTTGGAATTGAGATGTTGTTCACAACTTGAGATAATTGAACCGGGTGTACTTCAAAGCTTGATCAAATTGGAGGAGTTGTACATGGAGAATAGCTTTGATCAATGGAATGCTGTGGAGCAAACTCCACCAACTAATGCGAGTCTAATTGAGTTGGATCACATGAAGAATCTCTATACTCTATATGTGTCCATTCCTGACTTGAGTGTACTCCCAGGGGACCTAAATGTCGAGAAACTAACCAAGTACAGAATTCAAATAGGTAATGCGTGGCGTTGGCTGAGTGAGTGCAAAGGATCAAGGACACAGGAGCTCAAGTTGGATCGATTAAGTGATGTTCATCGAAAAGGATAAATACAAAATGTCTTAGGGAAAATTGACGATCTGCTTTTAAATGGATTGGACGGAAGTGAGCAAAGTGTTTGTGCATTATCCGAAAAAGGTTTTATAGAATTAAAGCATCTACAGATCGAGAATAGTCCCTCTATCCATTACATCCTCCGACGGCCTTCACTTATTGCTTTTGGCTGGTCCAAAATAAATTAAGTATTCCAACTAGTATCTCCTTTCTAGTCTTGATGAATTAGTGAAGCGTACTTCTATTCCTATGGGTTTGTGAGGTTCATAATAATCCAGATGCACACACTCATTATTGCCACATTCTGAATCTAAATGAACCGATAAGGATTTGCTTCAGGATGTCCTTTTCGGTTAATGCATTCCTATTTGGTGGTTGTTCATTTTGAATTTGAAATCAAGTCTCTTAGGCTTATTAAGATTATGGGTTTTATTCTTCCAACAGGGAATGCCAAAGAGGTTCATGAGGAAATAGGGTGAAAATTTCTCAAAAAAGGATACTTGTCAAAGTGTGAAATGGTGCAATTATTTGGCCTAAGGAATTGGAAAAATGTGATGAGATGGTCATACTTCAAAGGGTTGAAATGAATTTGCAGAGCATTTACCCTATCTGCGAGGGCCAATTTTTGGTCTTTAAATCTGAAGTGGACTCCATTTTCCATGTAATCATATTTGATAAAGGCGTCTCCGATATAGAATGTCCGCCAATGAGTGGTGATGCGAAAAACCGAGCCTCAGCAATTGTGGATTTGCCTTGCGAAAGTGGAAGATGCCGGTGATTGCCGTGATGTTTCGGTCAAGCTTTAAGTCTTGGGAGATGAAGTGCATTGACCCAAGAGTCCTCGGTTTCGTAAGGCAACAAAATCTGATCATGTTTGTGAAGTTCATGGCGGTTCCTATGCACATTCTTCATTGCAGAGTTTGGGGAAAGACCAAAGTTTAAACTGCTCATCACGAGATTTTCAAGGTGTGAATCTTAATCACTAGTTAATTCTCCTCCAGACTGTTGTTATTGTGTTTGATTCAAATTCTGTATAGGAACTCTCCATGACGCTAGTTAAGAGAGACTGTGTTAGAGCTAATTCATCCCCATAGTTCTTCTCTGCCTCTAGCTCTCTCGTGTGTGCATATGTATGTGTTGAGTCATATATGTCAAGCCAATGAAGACGAGCAGAACCGGTCATATTGGACTTAAATGTGCTGAAAATGACATTGTTGTGCATATAGGCCTCAGAAGTTAGACCATTAGAAGAGCTCGCATCTATTGATTTAGCATTGTTATGTCGATGGACATGAGTTTCACATGACCAAAAATAGTGTATGCCTAGAAATGGAAAGATTTTTCATGTTCTGTTTCCAACTGCTGCAGGTAAGCTGAAAGAGCTGAGCTTGTGCAGAGCTCTTGAACCGGCCAGCAAATTTAAGCCCGAGTATCCTTTCTTCCGAAGTTGCAGCAACGTAAATATATCTGAAGAAAAGCAACGCGATAAGATTTTCATGACAAGGAAAACTGTTGGATTTAAATCACACAGAGTTGCTAAACTATGTTAGCTCTAGGTTAAGCGTGCATCGTGTCAATAATTTCTGTTTTTATCCTTCAGATGCTTTGAAAAGGATCCTCCTACTGTCTTCCTCAGAGCTCATTGGTTGTTGCAAAATGTCTACTTGAGCAGAGAGTTACCGGCTCACTCCAAAAATGCGCATCAAGAAAAGTCCACAGACCATGGCCCTCATATTTTAAGACAAATCATGGCCGGCGATGCTCATCAGCCACAGTTGTCATGGAAAGTTCTCTGCCAGTTGGACCGCATTCACAAGATAAACTTCTCCGTAGGCAGGTGGCAATGTGTGCTCGACCTTTATTAGAAGGGATGATGTCATTTTTGGAGGGTCCTTTATCAGAACCGCTGAGAAGACTTGGGTGAACAATACTATGCAATGGACACAGCAGAGGAAGCATTGCTTTTAGCTCAATTTTGGTGAGAACAGAACTGCAGAATTGCTAGGCTGAAATCTGCTTCTGATTCGGCAAAATGGATAAAAGCACAAGTTTCGTTCTAATGAATGGAATGCTCCTGAATGTACATGATACCTTCCTTGATCCTAGTGTTGGCAGTCACCATGTGGCCACAGGTCATGAGACGGAGGAAGCCGATTACTAATGTCGATTTGATAACTTCCATTTCTGGAAACAATCTCTCGAATTAGTTGCTTCTTTAAGGTTTCGGTGGCTCAACCCAACCTTTGGAACTGTTGAAGTTGTAGTAGCATCGAATACACTTCCCTTGAGCCATGTACCAACTCTGAATTTCAAGGCACAACCCATGGTTTTACAAGCTCAATGTGGACATACATTAGATTCTATTCATCGTCTCTTTTCGAATTCATGAAGATTCTATGACGAGCCTTTATTGGCATGTGGGCGGCACAAATTGAAGTTTTCTTAGTTTCTTCTCATGTGAAGAGCATTCGGAACTCATTTTGTCAAATGAACTGAATCTAATATGCCTGGCCAAGCGATTTTTCAATCCATGCTGCTTCTTTTCATGGTTAGCCAATTAAAGAAACTTTCACGCCAATGTCTACTGAATTCCCTCATTGTTTTAAACGAGGAAAAGGGGATTTTCATGCCTCTCTTGCAGCCATCTCTTTTGCCGCAGTAGCATAACTCCGTTACGGCGTCACTCCCACACAACTCTTCCGCAACCCCTCTCAACAAAACAGCAATCAAGCTGGATAAACATCGCCGATTCTCCATCTCTCTTGAACGGGGCGTTCTTCGAAACAGAGTCCGACTTCGTCATTCCATCAAACACCTTCCTTGCAAACTCGATTCCCTCCTCCACGGGGCAACTGACGGCAATGGAATTACGCCGGGGGAGAAGAGAGTGAGAGAGAGAGAACAAAGGCGAAACAGAAAATCAAACAGACAAATTGGGAATGAAAACGACCTGGTAAGGGTGAATATCGAATGATGGATTCCGTCATCGCCTGAATGTAGCTAGGAACAGCTGTCTGCAGAGATTTCTCGAAGCAACGTTCATCGGAGAGAGTTCGTGAGCAAAGGGAATTTCTGGATACTGTCTGCCAATTCAAAGGATGAGATTTTTTTGGGTTTCAGTCTATCGGCCCTCCCGCCGGTGCGGCGTCCCTTCATCGACCGACGCAATCTGAGGCTGAACGAGTCGTCATCGTCCGAGACTGATAGGCCGAGAGCGTGAAGATCTGTGGCGAGGCTGAAGAGAAAACAACGAGAGCTAAGCCGGTGGAGATGATCGCGTTGCCGCGTTCTGTTCCCGGTTTGAATGAACAGTGCTTTAATGTCATTTGTGAAAGTAAAATTCCACTTTTGTTTCAAACAACTTCTAATTCCGTAGAAATATTTTAAATTTTCTTAAGTCTTTCGATTTGAGATTTCTATTTAAATTTCCTTTAATTGGAAAAATTAACTAATTTCATTTCCGGTTATTGAAATGCCATCGACGTAAATTAACATTGCGATGAAATGAATTTCATCTCTTTAAAGTAAAGCAGGAGTAAATCCTAATTTAAACAATGTCTTGCGTAAACGTGCTTAATACCTTTCAATAGTTTATCTGCACTATTTGCCTTAATTAGTCCTACGGATTTTTGTTGACATCGGTCGCACTGTCCAGGGGTCCTACCATCCTTCGCGGGAAACACTTCATCAATATGAAAATGAGTATTTCTGGTACCTAATTCTAAAATCTCGGAGTTGGATCTGGGCCCCAGTGCTGCGTATATAATAAAGTTTATTCTAGTTGATTTCTTCGTCTCACGTATCACGACGTCGGCTTGAAGATTTAGTTTTCGTTTTGATTCTTGCTTTTTTTTTCCCCACTAATGACTCCAAGAATAAAAAATTTCAACTCCAATAAACCTCGAAACATAAGTTTTTGCATTTCTTCGAATAACTTCACTTTATCTCAATATTTTCCGTGCTAAGCTAGTTTCACGTTCAATATGACATCCATCTAGAATATAATAATCCCTCTCTTTTAATGTGGGAATATCTTAGAGTTGCATTGTACCTGATGGTCAATGTAGTCAATGGTGCGGAAAGTGCTGGGTATAAACAATTGATATACCAAATTGGTGTGCAAATGAGATTTTTCCGTAAGTGGGGTAAATGTCAAACGTAGTCACTTTGTATAATCAAGTCACTAAACTATAATTTCAATCACCCAATACATTAACATCATTTTTTTCCCATATGTAATCAATGAATTATGAAGACTTTTCGAACAATTTTCTACACATTATTTACATAGCAATCTTACAAATCTGATTAAAAATGTTATAACGACAACACGACATCATATGAGTCTCCACTAAGAAAAAACCAAAAAAAAATATAGAAGTTTAAAAAAAAGAGAGGGTAGCGATTCGTTCACTCCAACTTAGGTCGAAATTCTCCATCTCATTTGGGTTAAATGGCCCTATGTTACGAGGGGAGGTTCTCAAGGCGTAACCTGATCGAGAGCAAGCTAAATTTATCATGAGTATTTAAATCCTTTTTTATCCCCCATCGGATTTTCTAAAGATTTATATAACGAGTCCATAATGAACCTCAATAAGTAATTGCAGAATCATGAAAATCTAGTTGCCATAAACAAACCAAACCGACGCAACTGTTATTTTCATCTCATATTATTGAGTTCAAGAGCATCGGTTTGTTTACTGAAATAATCATTATTTACCAAAGTTCGCCCCACTAGGAAAAATTTCTAGATACATCCATGAATTGGCCATGGTTTGCTTGGGTTTTGATTTGTTACAAATTCTGAAGTTCATTTGACGAATGAAATCAAAATTCAATGACCCGATTGTGAAAATGCGCTATATAATCCAATCGTCAATAATTGATTCCTCATCTGTTGTTCTCTTTAACAAATTTGAACGCCTAGCCTCATCCGATCAAACTTCCACAAAATTCCCATCAATCCCTCTCCTTTTCCCCTTCAACTTGGCTGCTACTCGTAGCTGCAATCACCGCCTTCCCCCCTTCTTCAGTTGAATGAAAACCTGTTAAATGAGCGTTATGCAATCTTTCGAGGCCATTTTGGCTCGGCCTTTGAAGGTTGAGCCGAAAGCTTTGAAGGTTGAATGATGGATTTATGAGATGGGCTTAAGGTCCGTCCGCCCATGCTGGGCCCATAAAGCCCGGCCCACGGGAATAGGGCCCGTGGATGGGGGAAGGTATAAAAGGGATGAGAGAGAGAGAGGACGCACCTGTTGGAATAAGAAGTTATTCTTTCCCGCGCTCTCTCTCTCCAAAAGACAAAAAAAAGAAGAAACAGGCATACGGCACTTTTCTTCTTCCCTTCAAGGCTTCATCGGATCGAACAGGACCAGAATTTCTTCCTCATCTTCAGCATTGGTGTCTAATATGTGGCTAACAAGGTACGCTCGAATCCGTGGTGTGCTTTACGATCGGTGATACGTGTTTTCCCGGGCTTCGCTTCCGCATTCGATTTAGGGGTTCGATTCAGTGTCGAATCCACGTTTTCAGGGATCCGTTATTCCCAACATTGGTATCAGAGCCCTAGTTCACGTTTTCCCGATCTATTTATCATGTTTTTGATTGATTTTTCGCAAAAAACTTTCGGCCGTACGGATCGGGGCAAAAATCCCGACACCCGAGCGTTGTTCGGCCATTTTTCTGAGTTTTCGTAAGTCGAAAATGAATTCTGAAGGCACTGGGTGAAAAGCGACGTCGAGACGAATCCGGGGATAGGTCGCACGCCGCCATACGACGCCGCATGCGCCCACACGCGCGGCCAGAAGCCGCTGCGCGTGGGCGCGACGCGCCCGGAAGCGCTGGCAATGGCCAGCGTGTGCGCCACACGCGCCGGTGACGAACCGGCACATGCGCGCCGGCGACCGGCGAACGGCACGTGCCGGTCCGCGGACCGCGCGTGCGACATCACGCGATGACGTCATCGTGGCGTCATCCAACGGTCGGTAACCGCTCGGATGACGTCACCGATGACGTCATCGCCCGACGTTTTCGCCGGGCGGCGGTCACCGGCCGGCGACCCGACCCGACCGGAGACCCGACCCGACTCGCGGACGCAGGCACGCGCCCGGCACGTGTCGGATGACGTCTACGTGACGTCATCCCCCTCACGCGCGAGGCACGTGCGATCCGACCCGCGCGCCCGTTGACCCGACCCGTTGACCGTGACCGACGACCGTTGACTGACCGTTGACCGTTGACCGACCGTTGACTTTGGCCGTTGACCGTTGACCCGAAAAAAAGAAAGAAAAGGAATTTGTTTCTTTTTCAGTCATGCCTATGTGGGTTATAAGTAATCCATTTTTTAATTCTGCATTTGTTGCATGAATTTTGGAAAATTATGTATTTTCCCTTATAATTTATTATGGATTATAAGTGATCCATTTTTTAGTTCTGCATTTGTTGCAGGAACTATGATGCGTTATACAAGGATACTTGCAATCCCGAGAACGGACGAGGGAAATGCAAGACTTAAGAGGCTGATGACAGAGTTAGCTGATTATCGGTGGCATGATAGTGATTTAGTATCACATGTGGTCATGGTCAATCAGATGATACAAGAAATCATCCGGAATGGTTATCTTGTGCCGGATTTTGAGAAGGTGCCGGCTTTGATGAACACTCTTCCACCTAAATGGCAAGCAGTGTTGGATCGGCTATGGGAGGTCAACGTGGTCCCGGGTTATAGGAGGTTGGTGGAAGCTTTTTTAAGAGAGCACTATAGGATTGAGTTGGCCAAAACTTCAACCCTTAGATTGAGCGCCACATGGCGTAGAGTAAATGCGCCTTGGTGGCGACATGAAAGCTCTCCAAAAGTTTTTCCATGGTTAGCAAATGTGCCTTCAAAATTCTCAGATTTTTTGACTGATAGATTAGAAGGGACATTCCCTAATTATTTCTTAAATTATGATGAGATGTTTTATAGGTGTAAATATCTCTTTCCATGTTGATATTTTCTTATGTATATATTGCTTAGTGTAATGTATAATTGTATCATGTGAAAGTATTGTTATTTTATTGGATGTTAAGATTTTATTTGCTTTCTGCTATTGCTGGTTGTTGTGGGTAATTAGTTGTGGGTAGTTATAGAAGTTTTTGTAACTTCATAGAATTTATTTTACATATGACAATCATATTAATGATAGTTTTAAGTTAGGATTTTTGGAGAATGATTGGAAACATAGTGACCTTTTGATTCTGAAGCCTTACTTGAAATTATTCATTAATATGATGGGTCTATGTAAAAGTGGATGCATAAATGATAGGCATTAATTGTTCGTGCACATATATCGATGTGTTCGGATCGATGCTTTCGGCAACTAAGAACGTAATTGCTGATATGAACGGCAACAATTGTGAAATATTGAATATGAAGATTCAATATGTGCTGGAAAAGCAAGAAGCCTTTGGAAGCTCTTGACCATATTATGGAAGATCTTGAGGATGCTGTGTGCCACCTTGAGCTAGTAGAGGACCACCTAACGGCATTTGAGCCGAAAATGGACATTTGCAATGCTGTTTCTAGCTCAGAAAGAGCTTTGAGCTCTAAGCGCAAGCGTATTGATTTGTTCAATACGTGGGAATGCAAAGGATCAAGTCCTTATTGCAAGAAATCAAGAGTTAACCAACATAAGAGAGGAAAACGTCCTCAAGTAAAGAAAATGTCAAGAGTGAGGTATTACAATTGTGACAAGAGAGGTCACTATGCTCGCGACTGTCGTGAGCCAAAGAAAGTAATACACCTCTTGTACATTTGAGAACTTTGCTTATGTGTCAAGTTCTGTATGATTGGTTGAATCCAATCCTTTATGGACTGTAGATTCAAGGGCGACAGACCATGTAAGGAAGGATAGAGGATCCTTCGTGGAATTTTGACGAGTACCAACTGGAACTAAGTGGACCTATGTGGGAAATATCTCCAGAGCTGAAGTTAAAGAGATTGGCACCTGCCAACTGAATATGGGTGGTGGACGCACCTTGTTTCTACAAGATGTTCTATATGCACCAGAGATTCGTCGAAATTCAAGTGTCTGTTTTGGTGTTGGTTAAGCTTAACTTTAATATGAACTTCCATAATAGAGGTGTAGATTTGTATTTGGATACAAACTACTATGGTTGTGGTCACTTTCTGGATGGTTTCATTGTAATAGATGTTGACTGTGGTGATGTCAATATTTGTTCCCTTGTTTCACGTCTTCTATTTAATATGATAATGATGTGAATGTGTGGCATGCTAGACTTGGTCATATGGGCCAACAACATATGAAAAGACTAGCCAAAGATGGCTTGTTGGGCAACATTGAAAAAGTCGATTTGCCCAGATGTGAGCATTGCCTAGTAGGGAAAATGGCAAGGAAACCATTTGGAAAATGTAAAAGAGCTGAATTTCCTCTGCATTTAATCCATTATGACGTCTGTGATTCAATGAATGTGAGAGGAAGGTATGGGACTATTTATTTCATCACTTTTATAGATAATCATACTCGATTAGGATATGTCTATTTGATTTCTCATAAATCTGAAGCATAAGTTGTTTCAGAAGGTTTATGAACCTGGTAGAAAATCAATTAGACAAGAAAATAAAGTTTTTTAGATCTGATCGAGGTTGAGCATATTTATCTGATGAGTTCAGAAAATTATGTGATGAAAAAGGAATGGAAAGACAGTTGTCTATTCCATATACTCCTCAACAAAATGGTGTTGCGGAGAGAAGAAACAGAACCTTACTGGAAATGGTTAGGTCCATGATGGCGCATACTAACTTACCTATCACTTTTTTGGAGTGATGCGTTATTAACTGCTGCCTATGTACTTAACCGGGTGCCTTCCAAATCAGTTACTTCCACTCCATATAAGTTATGGATAGGTAGAAAACCGGACTTAAGTTTTCTTAAGTCATGGGGTTGTGCTGCCTATACTCATGAGTCCTCTTACAAGTTTGGGAAATTAGGTCCCAAAGGAAATAAGAGTATTTTAATGAGATACTCCGAACACTCGAAAGGGTATGTGTTCATAGGTGAGCAGGAAAGTGGGAGTATAACTGAATTTGAATCACAGGATGTCACATTCTTAGTGGATGAATTTCCTAAGAAGGGCGAAATAGGGGAAGATTAGTCCCTATTTGAAACCTTGGATCAGGATAATGATGTTAGTGGAGTTCATCCAAGTGGGAGTAATATGAGAAGTGATAAATTAAATTCAACTCATTCTCAATTGCAATCACATGATGAGAAAACGTCGTCATTATCTAATCCTAGTGGGAGCATAATGGGGAATGATGTGCTAAGTGTACAATCTCCCATACGGTGAACAAGTCGCCAAAGTATTCCCCGTCAACGTTTTGACATTGAAGGGGAAACTTTTGTGGTTGCTCCACGAGATGAGGATGAGCCAAGAAATATTAATGAGGCTCTAGATTGCCCTAGTAAGGAAAAATGGATTAATGCAATGGAAGAGGAAATGGAGTCAATGAAATCAAACCAAGTTTGGGAATTGGTTGATCTTCCAAAATGACACAAAGCTATTGGGAACAAGTGGGTTCTCAAAATAAAGTGAAAGACTGATGGCTCGATAGAAAGGCATAAGGCTCGCCTTATGGCGATGGGGTATAATCAACAGGAAGGAATTGATTATGTGGAAACATTTTCTCTTGTAGTGAGATTTATCTCGATTCGCATTATTCTGGCAATAGTGGTTAGTATGGATCTCGAGTTACATCAAATGGATGTAAAGACTGCTTTCCTCAATGGAGAATTAGAGGAAGAAATATATATGGAACAACCTGCTAGTTTCATAGTGAAAGGCCAAGAAGAAAAGGTATGTCGACTTTGGAGGTCGATATATGGCCTTAAGCAGTCATCGAGACAATGGTATATACGTTTTCATAATGTCATAATGGCATATGACTTTACAATGATAGACAAGGATCATTGTGTATATATCAAAAGATCCAAAGATCAATTTGTGATCATATCATTATATGTTGATGATATACTAATTGTCGGAAGTAATATGGAATTATGTTAATGCTGTGAAGAATTTGTTATCTTCCAACTTTGATATAAAAGACATGGGTGATGTTGCATACATTCTTGGAATTAAGATTTCAAGATTGTAAACCCATAGATACTCCTATTGCAAAAAGGTGAAGGATTGAGCCATAAACTGTGTCCAATGACTCCACAAGAGAAGGAACAAATGAAACATATTCCTTATACTAGTGCTGTTGGAAGCTTGTTGTACGCTATGATGTGTACAAGACCTGACATATGTTTTGTAGTTGGAATGGTGAGTAGATATCAATCCAATCCAGGTCAAGCACATTGGAAAGCCGTTAAGAGAATACTGAGGTATCTAAAGGGGACTGCTGATAATACGCTAAGTCATTAAGGAAAGGATCTACAACTCAAAAGCTATTTTGATACTGATTTGGAAGGAGATTTAGATGAAAGAAAATCTATCTCTGGGTTTGTTTTCTTACCGAATAATGGCACCATATGTTGCAGCAGTAAGAAACAAACATGTATAGCCTTATCCACGATGGAAGTTGAGTTCGTGGCATTGTCAGCAGCAGTATAAGAAGGTGTTTGGCTTAAGAGATTTTTTTTGGATCATTTAGGTATTATTGAAAGTGCTGCAGATTAATTGTTGGTTAATTGTGATAGCCAAGCAGCAAAAGTGTACACCAAATATCCAAAATATCATGGCAAGACCAAACATATAGATACCAAGTATAACCTTGTCAAGGATATGATTGCACGAAAAGATGTGAACTTAGAGTACATACTACGCATAGAATGGTAGCAGATCCTATGATAAAGCCAATACCTAGAGATGTGTTTTGTGGTCATATGAAATCTCTAGGATTGCGTAGAGACTGATGTACTGAATATTGTTATTTCCCTAAGTGTTCACATTTGATGAATTTATGTTTTCATCATTAATGCCTATGAATCTTTGTTTGATCTTTATGCATCTTAATGCTCAGTGCATTATTTTAAGATGAGAAGTATGTCGGACAGATATAAGATTAGCCCACTCACACGGGTAATCGCCTATGTTTACTGTGTGATAAATAGAGATGAGACT
Source organism: Eucalyptus virginea (assembly GCA_014182375.1). Lineage (NCBI taxonomy): Eukaryota > Viridiplantae > Streptophyta > Magnoliopsida > Myrtales > Myrtaceae > Eucalyptus > Eucalyptus virginea. Next base: position 13,803,008 of record CM024516.1, on the reverse strand, counting down.
GTTTTTAAGCTTATTATCTAGGTGATAATCGAGAGCTCAAGCTTAAAACACGTATGTCGCCTAATCAGGTGTTAAGATGAGGACATAATTTTTATGATGTCCGAAAGTAAAATACCCCACATATTTTACTTTATCTGTCTAAGATGCCGGATGTGAGTTCGATGAATTTTGTGAATGAGTAGATACGTGAACTCAAGTTAGACATTGGGTATGTCTGAACTACCATCTGTACGGTATTGAAAGTGTAGACATACGCTCCATGGGAAAGGAGTTAATATCGTAATACGTATTTCATATTACGTATGCATGAGACGACCAATAAGAGTGGCAAAAAGTTTGATCTCAACTTTTATGACGTGTGAGACTCTTGAGGAAAAGAGTTCCTCAATTTTTAGTCCCCTTATGACTCTTACTTATTCTCAAGATTTCTATTTAGTGTTTGCTATCTTAGGATGTTGCCAATGGTCATGAGTTTGATTCGATCTAATGGGGCATTTCTAGAAAAGCAAGCTAAACTGAAATTGAGAGTTTGAAGGAAAGAGGAAGATCGTTTTTGGAGAATCACATTATAGTTTTGTATTCACCGGTTAACCAATTATGACTGTCTTTGGGATAATCATAGTTGTGAATACAATATATATATCATTGTTTAAAAGAGATCAAGAGAGATATAAATGTGATCGATCGATCTAGGGTGCGCATACTAAATCTACTCGGGATGTGATGCCCATTATGAGCTGCTATATATTCCTAACAGATGTATAGCAACTTGCTCTCAAAGTATGCTGGTCGCACGGATTATTCACCGGTATGAATGTTGAAGAGAGGAAAAGAGGATTTTGTTCGGCCCACCATGTTAAATGAGAGTCTATGATGGATTTTTCTCTGATGGGGCTGAGTAGGGCCTGTCCGCCCATGTTGGTTTTGGACCATCATGTGCGAGTGGGAGATGATGGATTTATGAGATGGGCTTAAGGCCCGTCCGCCCATGCTGGGCCCAAAAAGCTCGGCCCACGGGAATAGGGCCCGTGGATGGGGGAAGGTATAAAAGGGATGAGAGAGAGAGAGGACGCACCTGTTGGAATCAGAAGTTACGTACGTTCTTTCCCGCGCTCTCTCTCTCCAAAAGACAAAAAAAAGAAGAAACAGTCATACGGCACTTTTCTTCTTCCCTTCAAGGCTTCATCGGATCGAACAGGACCAGAATTTCTTCCTCATCTTCAGCATTGGTGTCTAATCTGTGGCTAACAAGGTACGCTCGAATCCGTGGTGTGCTTTACGATCGGTGATACGTGTTTTCCCGGGCTTCGCTTCCGCATTCGATTTAGGGGTTCGATTCAGTGTCGAATCCACGTTTTCGGGGATCCGTTATTCCTAACAGTTGAGTTGAAAACTTTTGAGAATAAATATCTGAAATCATTTGATGCAGGACTACGCGGTCTGCTTTTGCTTTAGAATCATAGAAAACTGCTAATTTTTTAATTTGTTTGTCAGAGAGATGAGTTTCTCATGTATCCATTTCTAACTATTGTAGTTCAATTTTTAACTATTGTAGTTTCTGCTGCAGGCAAAGGGAGGAGATCAGATTTTTTTAGGTGAAATCAAGAGTTGATTTTTTTTTCTTGGTCGAAGAAATCAAGAGTCGATTATTGTAGTGTGAAATCTAGGCAAGCCAAACAACCACAGTGTACGCTGTAATCTCTCCTATTATTTGGGATGCTCTTGGTACAGGAGAAAATAGAAGAAATGACAGCGTAAAATGGCCCTTTTTTCTATCAGGTGTTTTGAGAAATTACTTGGAAAAGCTCTATCTTTTAATTGGTGGTTGAAAAGTCTGTAATTTTAACTTGTGTGCAATCCCAGATTTTTCACAAGTACTAAGATAGAGGATGCAGTTGCTTCTCAAAGGTGGTGTTGTAGCACTTCTTGGTGTTCTCATTTTAACATCTATCAAGCTAACGTAGAATGCAATGAACGGACATTCGCTAGCGTATCTACAATTTTCGTTTCTTTCCATATCACTTTAAATTTCTTCATTATGATTGTTTTCTATCATTTTGTTCGTATCCCCGTTTCTGATTAATGTCTCTTCTTATGTTACGTGAACTGTGTGGACATACTCTTTTTTTTGTTTTCTCTTCCTATTTTGGCTGGATTGAAACGCCGTCTTCTACCGCGTTGATACAATTGCAGTGTTGCATGCTTCAATATTTTTGGGAATCGCTGAACGGTTGCTCTTGAATTTTTTGTGGCACATTACTTCTTGCAATTTATCAAATTTTGGTTTTTCTTCCTTGTTTATTCCTGTATGATTCCACCATTCTCTAGATGTTACGTTCTGCCTTCCAACAAGTTGGTCCTCATGGTGGGTATCTACTGTATATGCTAGTGCTTCATTCTCTCTTTCTTTGGTTCTTGCATGTGTGGGTGGCTGCTACTATTGGTGCCTTTTCCTTTGCATAAACAAAAGTGATACCCCCCATTCTTTGCTTGAGTTTTCTTTCTATTTATATCAGTCTCCCAATTAAGAGTTTTTGAAACTGAGCATGAAGAAAATGACACCCTTGGGGTAGTCACTCTTGCTGGTGATATTTTGTCCAGTCCACATCATACCTACAATGTTTATACACTTGGTACTTCCGAACGAATCAATCAAAAACCGCATATATCTTCCATAGTACAGTCTTAGGAGCGTAAAGCAGAAGGAAGAGAACTATAGAAGACATCTAGGAAATGCTGCAATATTCAATGAGGTAAACAACATAGCTAAGAGGCTTACCCAGACTGCAAACCTAAAACATCTAAAAAGCCATGAATGATACGTAACCAAGCCTCCATAATATGTAGCAGTCGGCAAGAAAGCCATTTCTACAAATGAGAGACTTTGCTCCAAAGATTGGAAGCACACAGAAAACTGCTTTTATGAACATGCCTCGGATGGACAACAAAGCTGAATGATTAGCTTAGCTTAGCAAAACAAGCCTCGCCTATGTGATTTGATTATGACCAACTAGTCAAAACACATTAGTAACTTCCACAATGCCATGTTAGGAGGGTAAAAAACTCATGCATGCACAGGAGTTAGATGCCGAAGACATAAACATTTAGTGGACCAAGGAACCACCCTGTTTGTCATGATTCTAATTTGACTACATCAACAATCGAACACACATCAACATATATGTAAACAGCATTATATGACACAACCTCTTGGTTGAAGTGATTCATGTAGAACCACAACATATCCTCCAAGTTCTCAGTTTTTTCCTGTTTGTAATGCCCAGCATGGCAATCATGAAAATGGTGACTACATTCCCACCAAACGCCACAACTGTGGACACCATTAAGGAGAAGCGAATCCAAGAAAAGTGAAACTGCCATTCTATTACATTTGAGCCAGAAAAGACAAGGTATCAAATTTAAAGGATATATATTACTAAAGCACTCGAAAAATCTATTTCCATCCTACGCTTGAAAAGCCACAAATAGAGATGCTTTATCAAAATCCCCTAAAACAACAAATGCTAGTTAACAAACGTATGAAACTAAGTAAACATTAATCATCATATTACTTACTTCCACAAAGATTGGGCCTAAAATGGGGCATAGGGATGAGAGAGAAGTGTGCAATAAAAGCTTGTTTAAGTGTAGTCCTATAATCATTATTTTTCTCTATAGTTCTAGTGAAACATAGCACTTGTGGAGATATATTAAAACCGGTTGGTGTGAAAGACAACCGAATGATCGCCAGGTTGAAGTAGAAAGGGCTTAACCAAAAATTTGAAAGGCAAAACCATCACATGATTCGTTCTAAAGCTAGCTCCAAAAAAGCGATTGCATCACTGAACATTTCTAAATATACAAAATTTACATATCGAGAACTGATGATGAATATATGCAACTAGAAGCCCAGATCATGACAATGAGACACAAGCTAGTTAAAGGCCAGAAAGTGAAAATCCTACGAGATTTCATTTTCACTATGGACACAATTCGTTCCTTGGTGGGTAGCAGAAAAATCCAAGAGTTACAGATTCCACGTCGAATATAATTAAATAATCTAACTTTAGACATAAGATCAGGAACCACTATGGTTCGCGTGTGAAGCCACTGGAACGAGCTACAGAACGATTCTCATCCAACTAATCTGATTTGATACTTCGGTTTCGCAGCAACCCTGATGTCAAATCTTGTGGCAAACATCATCACCATTGAATCTAGCATCGATCGAAAGCGAATCGACAAGTGTCAAATTCCAAGACCTCAACCTCGCATCGGAAGCGGCTTAAGAAAACTTGCGGGAAGAGGAGGAGGAGGGGGGAGAAGCCATGTGGTGAAAAGAGGAGGAACGGTCTGCTGTTGGGACTGCGGTGGCGTTGCCGGGGTGGCTCCCGATCCTCGGGTACGTCAGAGATCGGACTTCCTGACGGCGGTGACGGCGGTGTCAAGGGCAGCGGCGATGGCTAGGCGCGAGAGGAAGGAGATGAAGCAATGGAGGTGTTTTCAAGAATTGCAATGGAAGGGACTAGAAAACCGTGAAATTGAAAAGGGAAACCTAATCCCGATTCGTTTGGGAATTTTCTTTATTTTTAGCCAATCACAAATTTCGGAAAAAATGACCTCATTTTAAATTGCTGAAAAATGTGGTGTATATATTTGGCTGGCCAGTGAGATGATTTAAAAAATAAAAAAAATAAAAACTGTTTAGGCAATTTCTTTTTCTTATTCGAAACGAAAACGTGACAATGGAAGGAGAAGAAAAAAATGGAGGAGTTTACAAGTTGTGTGACGGGAGTGACTTGAAATTGTGAAATTGGAAAAGAAAACCTACTCCCAATTCATTTGGGAAATATATTCTTACTTTTTTAATCAAATTACAAATTTAGGGCAAAATTACCCTTGTTTAAGTCACTGGCTTAGATCTTTATTTTGAGCTTAATTTGACCAATTTATACCCTTATCTATAACAAAGTCCATACTTTTCTTTTTTTCTCCAAGGGGGAACCTTGCTATATGAAAATGGAGGAGCTGGACTCGAACAATTTGCAGAAAGACTCAAGGACTTTGACTTAGAAAAACTTTTGGACTATTATCACGGGAAAATTTGTTGGATGATGATTATTGATCTTTCATCATTTCACTTTTGAAGAGCTTTGATGCTTTAGGATCTTATTTCTCTTGAATTATTTCTTCTTTACAACCTCAATTGTCTGCAAAGAGCATTCATGATTAGCAAAGCAATATTCAATCTATGCTACATCTCTTCATGGTGAGTCAATTAAACAAAGTTTTATACCAATATCTATTATGGTCTTATTTGTTTTGTCAAAAGTATCGCATTTCTGAAAAATGACAATATTTTCTGAGGTTTACTTCAAAATTGAAAATGATTTAGAAAATATTTTCCGCCGTTTAGTTTGGAAAATTCGATTTGATTTCCTTTTGTGTACTCCTTTTAACAATTTTTTTATTTAAAAAAAAATCTACTTTTTAATTTTTTTTCAATTTTTTTCTACTTATTTTATTTTATTTTTCTTTTCCTCCTCCACCATCTTTAGTCGATCGCTGCTTGAGCTCATGGTTCCCGATCTGGTGAGGCCCAAGCTTATTGCTCACCTGGCTTGCCAATCTAGCGAACACCAAGCTCGAGGCCTTAGGCCTTTCCAAAGGCTCACTCGATCAACAAGCAACGAGATTGCTAGAGGTCATCGAGCTTGCTGGAGGCTTTGGTGATCGACCAAGATAGAAGAGAAAAAGAAAGAAAAGAGAAAAAAATATAATTAAAATTCAATTTTTTTTTTTTTAAAAGAAAGATATGAAGAATAACATGGTTGTGGAACAAGAGAGCGTGATTATGAAAACTTCTTTCCGTTGATGGAAAATGTTTTCTTTGATGAGTTCATTTTCCGTGAAACAAATGCTAAAAAATCCAAAAAATATTTTTTTTGAAAGTTGTTTTTCACAAAATGAATGAAGCCTAAATTCCTCATTATTCAACTGTGGAAAATGGATTTCTACTCACCCCCTTACCCTCCGCCGTGCCGCTATATGAAATGATGTCATAAGATACAAACAGAGCAGGTTTTTCATGGTCTTACACTTTAAATACCTCTCATTACTCCTAAATTAGCCCGCAAATTCAATTTATAACTATCCTTCTTCAAAATGGTGATCTTGCATCTTATATGAATAGTCTAGTAAGATCTTGAGCTTAAATCGTCACCGGTATACCTAGAGCTCAATTATGATTGCTAGCACTTACTATACCATGACCACTTTAGTAGTTGATGTCCCCTTGTTGGAGATTTTTTTTCATCTATATTGTGTTTATATATAATCCAATAAAACACTAAAACAATACTCAATAATAATATGCATTAGAAAATGATGTCCACTATTAATTTCTTTCATCCTGGAGCACTTTTAAATGGATAAGTTTATCCTCGGATTTCTTTGCCTTCAAACCATTACCTTCTTGCTCTTTGCCCTCCGATTTTATCTTTGGATTTCTCATTTAACTTATATAATTTGATCATTCAAAGATGTAAATGTGCGGAATATTTCGGATAGATTCATCGAGCAACATATTCAGGAAAAGCAAAGAGCAACTCTTAAGTATTCAAATACTGAAGTTCATCAAGAGTTATAGACTAGGGGTGAGCATCGGTCCACGGTCAACCCTAGATTGACCTTAGACCGGCCCAACCTTGCTGGTCTTAGTCCGATTCTCAAGGAGACTAAGTTGGTTCTTGATCCTGGAATTCTTGGACCAGCACTATGTGGGTTAATCCTTGGTCTTGGAAATTTAGTGTTAGTCCAACCTAGACCAACCATGCCTCTATATATATCTAATATATTATTTATACTTTTTATATAGAGAAAATCCTAAAATAAATGGCGTTAACAATATTAAACAGCTCCTTAGTGAGGAGTTCAAATAATTTTACACTGTTCTCTAATAACTTAGATTTTTAATGTCTTTTACGACGTCAATAGCGATATTATAAATGAGGAAAATATTTTTATAAGGAGTCCTCGTGGCTTCCAAAGGGCATAAATCACTCCTCACGACATCCTCCTCTAGTACTCATTTTCGTTTGTCTTATTTGTACTATTAGTCTTCAATTTGCCAAAATCGAAAGAGATAACTTCTCCACTTGCCACTCGACACTCACCTTGCTCACTTTGGGTCACTTGCGTCAATGCTCACCCTGCTTGTTGCTCCCCGCTTGATGCTCACCCTGCTCGATGCTCGACGCTTACCCTACTTGATGCTTGTTGCTCACCTCTCTTAGCTAACCTTGCTCGTCACCAAACCCATTGAGTCGGTTTAATCTTTGGTCGCCTTTTCAGGGAGTATAAAAAATGAAATAAAAAAATTATTGGTTGGTCCTAGGTTGACTCGGAACCAAACCAAAGCCATTGGGTTAGTCCAATCCTCGGTTGCCTTTTTATGGAGTACAAAAAATAAAATAAAAAATTACCGGTTGATCTCGGATTGACCCTAGAACCGGACCAAACCCATTGGGTCGGTTTGATCCTCAGTGCCAAGCTTAATAGGGTCGATCTTCAGTTTCAAAAATTGAGGATTAGCACTGTGCAAGTTAATCCCAGGGTTAGGGGGTGAACTAGCCCAACCCGGACCATGGTCACCCCTACTAGAGACTCGTCAGAGAGGCTCTATTTCTGTCCTTTTCTTCTGGTTGATGCACATTTCAGAGAGAAACTCACCTATGGTAGGAAATGCTTGCATGAATGGATGAACAAGGATAATCACCTGAAGGCCTGCATTCTTTGCAGCAATACCTTCTCGATACCATGTACTTATCACTACTCGTGACCGGTACCTTCACGTAACTATGTGCTTTTTCTTCCCCACATTTAGTGTCGAAAATCCACAAGGACACTACCTCAGATCTTCATGATTTGTATTTCTAGAGTCTTTATGCTAATCTGCAGTCATCAGATCCTTGTATAAAAAAACAAATGCAACAAATAGCCTATCATCAACAAAGAAGTTGCCTAGGAGCGAGCTTTCGGAGCTCACCAATTTCTTACCTTGCATTAGAACTGAATGAAACAACACATAATATTGATACTAATAACCATGAAGCAAAGCAGACCCAAAATAAATTAATTCAACACCTAGAACAGCATAGCACGTAATTACCAAATCGAATTCGACAAGACTGAATCATCAACTAATTACACTCGTTACCAAATGGAACGACAATTTAGAGAATAGTGTAATAGATCACCCGCCAAAGTTTATGAGGGCAAAGACTCACTGAATAGCAAAGCTATTACTACTTCGGAACGAGATAGGCTTGTCAAGAATTTGCAAATGATTGCTTACCTTTCAAACAAAGGAAGGCAAGAAAAGGACGGAGGAGATGTGAAACTTTCTAAGGCTAATACCAAACATTACACGATGATGAAATTAGTGTAATAACAATCATTCCATCCTGCACCAATATATTGAGCATGTGTAAATGGGTTATCTCATTTTGTGTGTGCCTACAGTGATACCGAATATCAAACTGAAAAGAAGTTTTGAGTAAATTTGCAACCATGCAAACTATCCACTCCCTGAGGAAAATGCATTCAAACAACGTAACTAACACACTGCATTAAGAAATTGGTGATTGCCAATTTGAAAAAAAAAAGCATAGGATGAGGAAGCACTTTGGTTGGAGGAACATACTAGAGATGTTACACAATTCATGAGCGACTCTCATTTCATATGCCACGGATGATTCTTGTGTCTAATAGATCCTGAGGGTGATGAGTGATTCAATAAAGATTCCCCCAAGTTGGATGGCAACATCTTCGATGGGATTCGGAGTGATGGGCATTGATTCCCGCTTTAGCTCCTTTTGAAACTTTAGGGACTGACTTATCACCATCCAACATGTAGTTCATCTTTGCAGGAGAATTTATAATGTAGTCAATTGGCTGCATAGCAAAATCGAATATCGTAAACTCCACAACAAACCTGTGACCATATAAAGTAGCGCCGACTTCAACTCCATGACAGACCTAAGACCATAGGGTTAAGGATTTGGTTATACTAATTAATCAATTAATGCCATTTTGGTATCTAATTTCCAAAAAGATATTTGTCAGGTAGTTTGAACTAATTTTAGATCTATCGATTAACATGTGAAATGATCATATGTGTGTGCGATCATTATAATAACAATCAACAACCGAGAACATCGAATAAATTGCATGGCAAAGCGAGCATTTAACACTTATAGATAAGAAAGATACAATTCCTAACTAGATTAAAGGTAAACAACAATCAATATATTGAAAAACGCGTAATCAAGTGATAATTCCTCTCAAAAAAGGAAACATTGAAACCCTATCGCAAAGTTGTAAGAGTTTGTTCAAATATTAAGCATGATTTTTTTTATCAATGATTTTCGACAATTTTAAGAAAAATCCTTGAGAGAAGACTATTTTAAAGCTTTTTCCAAGGAATTCTATTTTTCAGAAGCTTTTTTTAATTTTTGGAAATTTTAAAATTTTTAATTCTTCTAATTTTTATATCGTTTTTTTTTTTTCTATTTTCGAATCTTTAATAAAAATAATTTTTATTCTGAAATAGGGACTCGAGCTGGGCCCCAGGGCCCGGTCAAAAGCAGGCTGCCGTCTGATACCTCGTGGGTTTGGCGAACCAGGCTTTCAACAAGCTCAATTTCAAACTGATCTAAGCCCACCTTTTGAAATAATTATACTGAGCACAAGCTCAACTAAATACCAAAACCAGCCCACATTTGCCAAGCTTCAACTTGAGTCCAACGCCCACTAATCCCATCCCCTAGAGGTCAGCCCAAAATCTCTGATTTCCCTTCCTCATTCATTCTGCCCTCCACGCCCCTCTCCAATGTTCCCCTCTCTTACGTTGTGCAGGTCCTCATCTTCCGGCTCGAAGACGGCAACGAGCAGGCGAGCTCGTGACAGATCGGGCTATATGGTATGCCGCCTTGGTATCTTCGAGCCGGGATCCTCAGGCAAGGGAGGTTCGAACCGAAAAAGAAACTTACTGGCGATGCAGAGATTTGGGAGCGAAACGTGGTGTGCTCGAGGGCATCGGCCAGAGGCCGTCGGAGAGGGTTCGGGCGTGGCAGAGCTGCTGGAGAACTCCTTCTCGCTCTCGAGTTTCACTCTCCTCCTCAACTCTCGCTCGAATCTCCCTTTGTTCTCCTAACCTTCCTCGTTCGATTCTCGCGGCCGCGCGAGAGAGGAGCGCACTTGACCAGCCCCACCTCCGGTCCGTGACCACCGCAACGTCACCTCCTTCGCCACCGGAACGCTGCCACCGCCGAAGATCTCGAGCACAGTCGCTTCTCTCTCGCTCTCTCTGGCTCCCACGAGCAGATCTCTACCGTCTCCTTCTCGAGCAGCCCTCGCCCTCTCTGGTTTCCGGCCGAACCCCTCGAGAAGCAGCCCTCACCCTTTCTCTCCTTCTATTTTCAGCCGAAGAAGAGGCCCTCTCGATCTCGCTCCTTCTTTCTCTCCCGGTTTAACTGACCGGATCTCTCTTTCTTCTCTCTTCTCTCCCCCCGTTCTCTTCCTAGCTCTCCCCCTTTTGAACTCGTCTCCCTCCAAGGACGGTGTCGGCTGCCGCCAGCCTGCTCAGACTGCGCGACATTCCCCTCTGTCCTCGCTCGCACGCTGTCCTTTCCCTCCTCAGCTCCTTGGCGACACCCCCGTTTTGAGAAAGGCAGAACATTTCATGAGCGGACAGCGTTACCAGGAAAGACCAGTGATCGCTGCTGACACCGCGATGGTTCATTGCTTCGCTTCGAAACCTTTTGAAAAAGGCGCAAGACGAAGAAAGCAGTGGCTGTTTTCGCAGGACGAGGTTTTTGACAGGGAGCGTCGCGAACAGACGAGACGACGTCGGATGGAGCTGAGGAACGTTAAGCCTTTGATTTCAAACTTTTGTCCAGTACAGATCAAAGCTTTTGCTCCCCTTTTCTCCTTTTTGTTATTTTCTTTTTTAAAAGATTGGCCCAGTTTGTTCAAGCTTGCTGAAAAGTCAAAATGAAACTTTTTGTTATTAAATACAGGAATGAATATTTATTATATTCATCTTAGGTAATGTACTTATAATAATACATTTGTATTATACATTCTAAGTACATCTTCCTACACAATGAATGTTCATCTTCTATTCAATATATGTATCATTCGATACATTGATAATAATGATAAGTACATTCTTGTTTTTATTTAGAGATGTTTGACAAAGAAACATTTATTCAAACCAAACTTCACTATAAATCAACCCTAGTTGACCCCGAGTTTTTAGTTGTTGTAGCAAATTGCCTCGGACATTTTAATTTTTCCCAATGAGCCCCATAGGTATTAAAAATCAATTACAATACCTACCCTATGCCTAATTATGGAAGAAAAATTCGTTATATAAGTATATACATATAAAAAAAAGTGAAAAAATAATTCAGAAATATATTACATGTAGGAGCATGTGACTTGGGTTTCTGAGAAAATTTGACCGGAGTCAATACTGCATATCGATACAATTCTTAAACATAAATACTCCATATTTTCGAACTGACATATGTAGATAACGTACAATCAAGACATGTAAGAAAAATTGAGCTAGAGAATGCTGAGGGGCATATTGTAAAAAATTTCAGGTTGGGGGGCGAATTGCAAAAATTGACGTGTCAGAGGGCAACTTAACACAATCCCAAGAACTTGGGGGGCCAAATGCAATTCCCCCAGCAAAATATGACAAGAATGTACTGAAAAGAGAAGCACGAACGGCCTAAGGGAAAACTAGTTCTTAAAGATTCGGGGGGAGCTTCCTTTTCTGATTAATGTCAAACCCTTTTTCACAAGATAATTCAAGAGGAGCAGGATACATGGCGGAGGACAAAAGGTGGGATGAATCATTGCACTGCTTTGAACTGAGGTTGAATGAGGTCAAAAGAAAGATCGTTGAAAAAGGTAGTGATAGTAAATCCAAGGGTTATGTGTCTTAAGTTAGCATTTGACTCAAAAGTTGGTCAGAACCCGTTAAAAGTGTCATCCACTGTGAATAAATAAAAAGTTTAGCGCTGACAATAAGAATCAAAGTTCAGCAACTTGATTGCAAAGTCTATGGCTGCGTGTATTTTGTTATAAATCCACGGTTGAGAAAACTATGATAACTTTTATTGATTACAAAAATGAATTAACAAAAAATATTTTCATTATCAATGAAAATGTCTAAGTATATATTGCTTTTAATAATGAATTTTTTTCATTGACTAATTTTTCAAAGCGATATAATTAATTATTAATTTTTGTAAAATTATTTACTTTTGAATAACTATATGTGAAATTTACTCCCGTTTTGATGTAAGTAATTTGATGAATTTTTTTCTCTTCTAATATTATATCTAAATGATTAGTAGAGAATCTATGGATAGATAGTAAAAGTTGCATGTGGTTATTTTTTTTAAACTTATAGAATGAAAAGGTTTATGATAAAATAACCTTACTTACGACTTTGGTATAATTTACTGATTTTTTTTTTTCTTTGCAATGTTATTCATAGGGTGGGTTCCAAAGTTCTCGAACAAACATTTGAGCATGAAAGCAAGGACGGTACATAGTGTGAACATTGTGTATCTTGTATCTGACCAAATTGACTTGTAGATACTTGTGAATCTGAATATATTCTTATGAGTGATGGTGAATACATATGTTTTACCCGGCTAAGTGGGATTTTTTAAATTAGCAAAAATTATGAGTCAGTCAAAACAAAAATAAAAAATGAAAGACACTTATTTGGAACAACAATATAATTTTTTTTTATGTTTAATGTAAAAAGTTTAAACATCTTTATTGCAAAAGAAAATATACGTAGGGTTTCAATTACCAGCATCATTGACGTAAAACATTTTTCATACTTGCAGCCATGAAAGAAAAATATCCATCATTTAAGAAAATTCACATGTCAAAGTTATATCTTCAATACGTGTTAGTATATTGACTTTCCTTGTGGAGAAACTTTTTGCACGCCAAGGTACCTAGAAAGTGAAAATTTGTAAATATATAGACAAATGAATATTAGATTTTAAGTCAAGTAATGCTTATTAGTGTGCAATGACAATCAAAAGAGACCGACATTTTTTTTTTTTTTTGGTTATAATCAAGGAGTACACTTTCAATTACTTGGAAGCCCATGGACTACTTGCAAGCCATGTGGATTGACGCCTTTGGCTTATACAAATGACTCTAACTTAGAATAGTTTGTATGCAATTAAGAAATAATAGATAATTATTGACATGAATATTCACATATAATTTTTGCATAATCTTTTAAAATTTGAATATTTTTATTTTTTGATTTGATTGGAAAGTTAAAAAGTTATTTTTGACTTTTGATAAGTCTAGATAACGAACCCTAATCTCAATTAACACATCGCTTAACTAATATAATTCAAAATAAGAGTGCTTGTTTGAGAGAAAATTTCATGAAAAAGGAAAACACTTTTAAAAATATTATTTTTCAAGAAAATGGTTGATTTTCCTTTATATGGTGATATGTGATGAAAGCTGTTTTTAATATTTAGATCTCATTTGAAAAATGTTTTCAATCTCATGAAAAAATCATTTTTTAAATATATTTTTATTTTTTTTTCTGTCTTTCCTTCTTCCTCCCTCACTAATTGCGAGGCCTCGATGACAACTACAACAGGCCACTGGCACCATCGCTGAGGCTCGACAAGGGTGGACCTGGCTGACTTCGGGCAAGGTTGTGCTCTAACTTGTTGTAGCGAGGTTGAGCTCGCCAGTCTCAGCAAGCTCAAGCCTTCTCCGATTTTAGCCTTACTGGCTTGCACTTGTGGCTGGCTACTAAGGCCCAATGATTGGCAAAGAAGAAACAAAGAAAGTAAAAGAGAAAAAGAAATTTGAAATTTTGAAATTTGATTTTTTAAATAAAAGAATTAAAATATTGAAAAATTCAAGATGAACAATTATGAAAAGTTTTTTCATCTCCTTAGATTTATGAATTCACTTTTTAATTTTATGTATAAATATTTTCCTTGACCAAAAAGTGTCATTAATTCGCTAATCATGTTTTTACAAACGAAACAGGTGAAACTTCGGACCTAGAAAAAATCAACATTAGATTCCTCCACAAGTCCATCCAATTGCATGGACTTGTGAAAGAAACTCGTGGTCAAAATGTCCCCGTCATTTTTATAAGATAACGTAGAAAAATGAGATTTTAAACTAATCCATATGACCAAAATAGCTCCATAGCTTGAGACATGTAGATATTGCTTTTGTCGAAGTTGTTTGCATTAACAAGCAAATTGTACAACAAGCGGATGCATTGCAACAAGAAAATTCCAACAACTATTTTCCAGATTTGAGCCTTGTCTCTAAATCTCCTTCTAGTCCAAACAAAAAGGGATATAGAATTGATAAAATATATATAAACTACCCCTGTTTTCACCAAAGCCCACAAATAATTAAATTTAACTCGTGCAAGGAAGCAGCAAATGAGAAGCCAACGAACATCGGAGCTACGCGAGAACTCGTCGTGAATATCACGAATGCGGTCCTCGTTTCTCCAGCGAGGGAAACGTCCGGCGGGCTCTACGTTCTTTCTAACCTCGACCAGACCTACCCTCACATGATCGAGATCGTGTTCGCCTTCAAAGGCGAAGGGAGGGGAAGCTGTTCCACTGCGATCGAGACGATTAGAGCGTCGCTGGCTGAGGTATTAATCGACTTCTATCCATTCGCAGGCAGACTTGTCATGGGCAGTGATGGGAAGATGGCAGCCACATGCACCGGGGAAGGTGTCTTGTTCGTCGAAGCGATGTCAGACGACGACATCGGGATGCTAGGCAATATTAGCGTCATCAATCCTGGGACACTGCGAAAACTTGTGAAGCATAGCGACGGAGCCCAAACCATAGTGGAAGAACCTTTGCTCACCGTGCAGGTAATGTTTCCAGAGATTTGTTTTCTGATGTAAACACCCGCTTATAGTGTATGTATAATCCAGGTGACGACATTCAAGTGCGGAGGGATCACCGTCGGCATCGTGATGAATCATGTCCTCGTCGATGGTAAAGCCCTCACGGACTTCCTAACTTGCTGGAGCGATGTGGCTCGAGGCAGGTCACCGTCGATTCTTCCCTTTCTCGATCGATCGGTATTGTGCCCGAGGCGACCTCCACGTGTCGATCTCCCCCGCCATGAGTATGCTCCGATAGATCGGCCATCTGAAAGGATAATCGACCCCCAAACCAAGCCCCATGTTTACAGATCATTCAACTTCGAACCACACACTCTCATTCAACTCAAGAAAGTGTCAACAATCACAACCCACGATGGCTCTTCCATAGTCCCTACGAGCTTCGAAGTCATATCCGCGCTCGTGTGGATTGCGCGAACCAAAGCTCTCGGGATGGATCCTCACGAGACAACAAAGCTTCTCACCGCGGTCGATGGGCGGCCCAAGTTCGACCCACCGTTACCAAGCGGCTACTTTGGGAACGGCATCGCTTGGTCATGCGCCGAGTGCAGTGCGGGCGAATTGATCCGCAAGCCCTTCTTGTTCGCTGTCCGGACCGTGCAAGAGGCGCTCCGATGCGTCACCGAGAGTTACATACGGTCGGCCATCGACCACGTCGAGCTGAACAGTGTCGTGGTCGACTACGAGGGTAACACTTGCTGCATCAGTAAGTGGAGTCGGCTCCCTTTCTACGAGACGGATTTCGGGTTCGGGAGGCCGTTCCAGGTGGCGCCGACCACGGTCCCCCACAACCTCGTCTTGGTCGCTTCCCAAAGCGGGGAGACCGACAACTTGGTTGTGTCTCTGGGGCTTCCTCGTGATGCCATGGATGTTTTTTCAGAGTTGACTCAGTCTGAGCTTGCACTGATGGATAAGTACTAGTCTCATCCATGGAATTGAGGATTATGAGTGTGGTTTGGTAGATGTGTGGAGTCTAGTTTCTGCGCCTCTAGTTTTCAAGTAGAAATAACACAGTGCATGTCACTGTGTTGGGATGCTTAAGTCTGTCGTATTATTTGAGATACTTCCATCAATATTGTGATGTACTTTCCTAAAAAAGGGAATGTTATTGATTAAATGTTAAATTATAAAAGAATAATTATAGTACATACTAGCAGTGTAAAAGCCAGAGGTTTGGCAAATAATTGATTGGACAGAGTGAGTAGTTTAAGGCCATACGAGACCACTTGCGTAAAATTATTTTAACACATGGGCGATTTATGTTCTTTTTTTTCCTTTATGAAATAATCGGTTCATTATGTGACAAGGCCAATTCTCTTGAGATTTTGCTATGCCCTATTTATACGGCAGTCTATTGTGTCGTATTATTTTTGTAAGCACATTTTTTAGCCACTATCTATATATATCTTTAGCATTTGGAAGAGTATTGATGGGTTTTCTCTTTCTTCATGCAATGTACCTATTGAATTCAAGGTTGTGTATCTAGAGCACCGACGACGACGTGGCAACAACATAGGAACCCTAAAACCAAGAATTCGATACTATACATAAAGTGCAAAAAGTGCATTATTTTAGTAGAATTTTCTTTTGAGAATCAGAAAATAATGTGTTTATCTATGTATGATCGGCTTTGTTGTGCATGACATGTTATGTGGTATATATACAGAAGATATCTAATAATGTATTCAGTAGTTAATATAGAGTGAAAAAATTGACAATACCATTCACTATAGAGAGTACAATTATTTCGGTTCCATCCAATACAACATGTAGTAAAATGCAATATCGGAGTAATGCTTCTTGGAAGATAATAATTACTTTTAAAAAGTGACTGAAAAACTCGAGTTGAATTTGTCAGGCCCCATCTTCGGGGACGCGCCCATCCTTCTACTTGGTCGATTTTAAAGTGCGATACCCAGGATTAAGTATCGCCGACCCTTTTTTTTTTTTTTTTTTTTACGCATGCGGAAGCAGTTATGAATCCCCTGAAAATAAAACAATGGGATAGAAAAGCAGGCTATATTTTTCATATTAAAATTTACAACCACACTTTTATTAACAACACAACTCATAATATATTTACAATATTATTTACAGCAAACAAGTCTCACACCTATCTATACTAAGACAGGGTTCACAAAAGGGATGGGATCTCAATCCACATCCGGGTTATACTCAAGATCCCTCTCTGGATCATCTTCTTCTTTAAAAGTCTTTCTCCTCTTCAGGTTCCTCCTCCTCAACTTCTCCTCAGGGTCCTGAAATGGTTATTCAATAACCAATGAGATCACGTCTTAGCGAGTTCTACCCCCTAAGACCTGATTAGTAAACTAATACGCCAAATGGTTGCCTAAACACGACACAAGTCAGAAGACTTACCTTGGCCTAAGTTCCTTCCCGCAAGTTAATATATATATCAAATATACATCATCACATCACATCACATCACCCAATCAGATCGAATCATCGATTAATCGACCTAGTCGATTACATGTCATCTAAATTATCTCTTGATCGACCCCTTCCATACTTTCTATAAGTCTAATCAACATCCAAGACTACTCTCCATAGGTGATATATAGATAGTATGTTATCTTATCTCCAGACGACATATAGAGTCATCGAGCTGTCAAATCATATCGTACTGTCTCAAGATGATCTGTAGGATTATCGAGCCGGTATATCATACCGTACTGTCTCAAGGTAATCTATAGAGTTACCGAGCCGGTAGATCATACCGTCCTGTCTCAAGATGACATATAAAGTCACCGAACCGGTATACACACAATTTATCATACCGTACTGTCTCCAGATGCTCCGTAGAGTCATCGAGTCGGTAGATCATACAACTTATCATACCGTACTGTCTCAAGATGCTTCGTGGAGTCATCGAGCCAATATACATGCTATTCCAAGCAAACAATCAAATAACCAATTTTATACTTTCCGATAAAATGTCATGTGTGGGTACACGATCGGTCCTAATCAAAATATAATATTTTCCTTTCCATAACTCCCACATTTTCTGTAGTCCACTAAAAATTTTTTGGTATCATTAACTAATGCCCGGTTAATTTTCAAGATTATTTAAATTAGGGAATAAATTATAAATTCACAAATAAATCATTTCCGCACAAAATAAAGCTCAATTAAATAAATGGACTGCACCACAACAATCAGCATAAAATTCCTGGTCACTAGCCATCCCTTGAATTTCCGGAAAAATTAATAATTAAATAATTAATTTCGAAAATTAAATAAATAAATATTAAAAATCCAATTTATGCTCGTATTGCCGATTGGACGCCAGAACGAATCGAGAAAAATCCCGAGATACATTCAATAAATATTAAAAGCTCTCTACTTGCTAATGACTAAGTCTAATCACCTAACATGCATCATTAAGTCACTAATTTAATTGTTCTAGACTAATCTAGCCACCTAATTGCACTTAATTAAATCTAACAAACCCTAAGCATAATTAGCAAACTAAGAAAGCATTAGTGAGTAAAACTCACTTGATAAAAGTGGAGACCGAATCACCATGACGGCAGCCGAATTCCAAAATTTCGGCGGCATCGATGGATCCTCAGGCCGAGCCTACGAACCTTGCAAGCCCACAGAAATTTCCGGGCTTGGGCCTATTGAAATTCGTGGGCTGAGCTTGATCTAGGCTTCAAGAATTCGCTGGGCTTCGCTGAACTCAACTGGGCTTGCAACACCTACTGGGCTTGACTGAAGATGGATCGCATTTGGGTTGAACTTCACTGGCCTATGGGCTGGATGGACTCAATTCTTTGGACCCGCGAGACTGAAGGAGCTGGGCCGAAAATGAGGAAGCAGGTGGGCTGGCGAGCTACTTCGGACGCATGGACTGCTGGGCCGAAGATCTGAAGACGCTGGGCTGAAGACACGTCGCTGGAGAAGAGGCGCGGATGCAGGCAGGAGCTTCAACAATGCTGGAGCGGCAGAAACGGTGGAGGGTGTTGCTGGCGACGGATCTGTGCACGGGCGTGGGGCTTTTGCGGTCAACCAAGCAGCTTCGGTTGCTGCCGCTGTTGACCGAGCCAAGAGCAGACTCGGACGCGTGGAGGGGTTGAAGGTCTTCAGTCAACAAACGGCAAGAAGCGGTGGAGCAGGGGCGTGCAGATTCGTGACCGAACTGGGACGTTGTTGGGGACGATCCGCGAGAGATAGAGAGAGAGAGAAGCTGCGAAGGGCGAGCAACCGCTGGCTTTCGGTGGATGGACGTGAGCTGGCAGCGTGAGATGGAAACGCGGGGCAGCTTCAATCTTCGTTGCTGGATCCGCGGCCGTGAGGGAAAAAGCTTCGGAGTCAACGATTCTGCTGAGGGATCGCCGAGCGGACTGGCCGAGTGAATTCGTGGATGGAGATGGGGGTTGCTGGCGAAGGGGTTGGTTGCGGGAGAAGGGAATGAAAGAAGGGGCAGGCGATCTTCGCGCGAGGATGCTGCTTCGACCGAATTTCCAGGGAAAATGAAAAGCAAAGCAGTAGGAGTCGGTGGCTAGGCGTGCCGAGGAAGCTAAGAAGAAAAAGGGGTAAAAGCAACTAAACTTATCCAAAACAATCAATGCTTGGTCCCCTTAAAGCATCCACACTTATCCCCCATATCTCCCAATTATATCTTGCACAACAAACCCACCAATAATCCAAATTAAAGCCAAATTATACAGCCCTTAACCTAGTTCCGAATTTCACTCCAATTATCTTAAACTTCTTCACCGATTCTCCAAATCAAGGCTTGATTTCTCTGAAGAAAAATCTCAAACAATTTTCTGTAAGTCCCCGACACCCAAAGGTTCGATAAAAAGGCTAAAAATCCAATCACTTTGGCCGATCCAATTTTCTACTAATTTCTGCGACGTTCGGAACGGTATTTCGTAAAAGTCTCGAAGACTCTGAAAATTCTTTTGAGACTGAGTCGATACTTCCAGAATTTATTGTGACATGACAGAATCTTCAATTTCTGAAATCGGACTCAAATTCGCGGTTAATTTTCACTTGGCGCGTTTTTAGCGTGACCTAGACTACCAGGTAACTTTCGACATTTTTAGTGCAAATGACCCATGGGCGATTTTCTTCGAGCCACTATGAACCCACTCGATTCATTGACGACTTTCGATTGTCGTAAAAATCTAGAGGATCCAAATACGGACACAGGGTACCAAAACAATAAGAAAATCAGTCTAGTGCCGGTCGACAAGAATTTTCCAATTTAGTGGTGTCAACCACAATTGGCCACACATTTCTATCGAACTAGCCTATCTCTGATTTCAAATCGATTTTATATCTTGTCTTAATGGCATCTAAAGATGAACACGGTCGAGAAGCCAATTCCTGGTCGAATTCTCAAGTCTATTTGCCTTAAAATTCTTAATGATTTCCCCAGATAGTCTAGTTATCTGGAGAGTGATCAGCTCTGAGAACAACCTTATAGACGCGTCAATGAAATGCCCGATTTATTCGGTAGAAAACGGGGTTGAAAAATGGGATGTCACGACTTAGATAGAAATAGCCTATGATAATCCAATCCTTTAAAATAAGAAGAAATATTTTATAACGGTAAAGTAAATTCATAAGTAAGGCAAATGAATCCATAAAGTTCAATTATCAACCAAGTGATATGCATTGCATTCATGTGATATTTCCTTATGCTTATTCAACTTCATGATTATTGTCACTTTCTTAAAAAATTCTATAAATACATTATTGTTATAGAGAGCGATGGTGCAAGACTAGAAAAAAAAATTTAACAAATAAAATTTTTCAATAATTCTGGAAAAATAAACCCGCATGGGCAAGTGTAATAGTTAATTTCTAATGTATACTCTTGTTCTCTCTAGCTAGCTGCCAATTTACTAATAAAAGCTCCTTTTAGAATGGGTGAGTTTTACCGGCGATCATTGAAATTTAGTGTACTATGAAAGGTCATAAAACTGTCTCTTGATCAATCAATGTAAGATCTCTAATTTTTTTAATGGATGCACTTTCATTGGAATTCGATCAGTCCTTTGGGGAAATGATGATATCGTGGCACGGAGCAATTATAAAATTTTACGAAACCACTATTAACTATTTTAAAGACTTAAACTATTATATAAATGTCCAATTCAATATTTAACTATTCTAACATTCCCTCTGATGTATATGTTGGACTTTGGCCTATCACTAGTGATTGTGGTGTCAATTAGGAATAGAACATAAGGCTTCATGCTTTTTAAAATACAAGATCCCAATCGTTCTACCATTCAAAAATCCTTAATTATCTACACATCTTACAAGGGGAAATTAAATACAGGAGTCATCATCAATATCCTGTATTGACATAGCAAACCTAATTGATGTTTAGGAGTTCATGCTTATAATAGTTTGATTTCTCATCTTCATCATTGATTCAAACAGTTGCTCATGCATAATGGTCCCGATTCACTGAGAAGGACAATTTTATTATCATACTTATTCTTGATCTTGTCATATATTATGTTGAGTTGCTTGGTGTAGCTCTGATAGCATTTGTTGGACTTCGCGAAAGTGCAACCATAATAAGCACTTTCTCAATATTACAAGAACACTTAATTTAAACTAATCACGCAATAGGCATATATTTATTAGGGGTGAGCGGTTCTAAGTTCCATACAAATTCCATCTGAAACTTGGAACTTACCCATTGGAACAAGTTCCTCATTTTTTTTTTTTTTTTGGAATTTAGAATCTACCCTACATATCCTAGAATCTAGAATCTACCTTATTATAGGTTACACGCTCAATTCCAGAGTCTACCTAGGTTCCACCTATATTATTAATTAAACGATTGTAATGAATTAAAACTTTTAATGACCATCATTTGCTATTATAATTCATTGACCATAAAGACACATGGAAAATATGAGCATCAATAAAGTAAAAGTATCAGTCATAAAATAGAAGCTCAAACTAGTGCTTCCAAATTATACACTCATCATTAAACGATATAGAATATCACGGGATCGCTCGAAGACATGTACCAAGAAAGACATTAAAACTTGTTCCAGTTCTAGTTTACAAGTTCCAGGTTCCGAGTTCCAAGTTCCTGTAATTAATAACTTGGAACCTACCTGTCCAAATAGATTCATCATTTTTTGGAACTTAGAACCTACTATGCATACTTTAGAATATGAAATCTACATGTTCCCACAAGTCTGGTTCTCAGGTTTTAAATTTTACCATGAAACCATACTTACCCCTAATCTTTATGCCCCAACACTAAATGGAGTCTCTGCACTTACACCTCACACTATACACCACTCTCTCCACTGCTCACCACACGCTACCCAGCACGCTCTGCTCTCTTCTTTCCCTACACGACACTTACTTCTCACATGCACACACAGCACACTCTACAAAACACACTGTAAAGATCCCACTCACTACACAAGACCCCTATGCCATTAAATGGAGCACTAGCTCCTTTTTATAGGCTGTTGAAGTCGGTTCATTAACCGACCTTGCCATCTTTCTTACACATTTCTTTTATTATTTTATATAGCAACTTGCCTAAAAGGTGGAGTGCAGCAACTTGCCAATTTATATAAAAATCTGGTCAAACATGTGGCTGCGAAGTGAGGAGAGAATTCGAGAGAGAGGCGGTGATTAATTCAACATAATAGACCCGATCTCTTACGTGTAGGTAACAATCCATCATTTAGTGAATGAACAATTCTCCCACCGAGCATCATTCAGCGAAATAATACGTCTCATACCTAACTCTCTAATCATTGAGTTGAATTCGAGCACCAACAGCGTGGCTGCACTCGTGAAAGAGTTTTTGCCTCGCTGAACCTATGCACGGGTTACAGTCCGCGGGTCCAAGCATGCCGCTACTCTCTCTCGGGAGACAAGCTATAGTAGTTGTACCTACAAGTAGCTAATGTTAAGTTGTCCAGGACCACATTCACTGCAGTTGCATATTAAGGTTGATACTTTAACCATGTCCTTAATAAAATTATCTGGATATAGCTCGCAGGAGCACCAAGTTCGGCCCAGCCCATTGAAAATCCTAATGGCCAAAAATCACATGATATAAGCACATGGGGTGTGCTAAACTAAGAAATATTGCAATATTTAATCAAATTTGGAGGCAATAAAGGATAATTATTCTTAAGAATTTTAATAGAATGACAATAAGGGGAGACGATATATTCTTTTGATCCAAATTAGGAAGGTAAGGAAATAAAGGATATTTATTCTCCACCTTGCGCCGCTCACTGAATGGAGTAGTGTAAAAATGAGTGGCACCACTTGTGAACACGATATTTTCTCCTAAAATTGAGTCTATATGAACGTGTTATCAAGACATTCATGGGGAGGGAGACAAGAATATACAAGAACACGCTCCAAAGAAGGAAATGTTGAAGCGAAGGAGGGCGAAGCCTCTGTCCTCTCATGGCCTCCACTCGCGTCATTTACACCCCCTATCCAGACGACGTTGTAGCAGCTCCCTTTACTGCCGCCTCCCCGCCTGTTCCAATAGCTTCCAGCAGCCTCGGTGACTTGTCCAGTAACAACTCCAGGCAAGATCCAGCTGTCTCAGGGCTTCAGGCCATTGCCTAACATCCACCAGCGATCTCCAACAACGATGGCAGCTCCTCCAGCGAAGTGGTGTTGCTCCCGTCCAGCCCCATGCCTGCTAGCTTCCCCGCAACGTTGGTGGCCCATGCCACGCCCAGCTAGCCTTCGCTGCCACCGGAGCTTCCCTGCTGACCTCTGTCCAGTATAATGTCTTCTCTGCATGACCAGACCAGCCTGAGCCTCGCCAAGTCACTGCGACTAGTCCTTCCCTGTCATCACCTCACCATCGCGCTCCACTGCAATCTGCTCCTTATGTTCGTGGTACAACCAGCAGCAGCGTCTTTCTAGCCCGTCAGCTTTGGTTGGTTGTCCAGCACATCCAGAGAGCACCATAGCCACGCCTCCAACTGTCCACAGCTTCTCCGCAGCACCTAACGTTTTTCCTGCAGGTTTCTCGATGCCTCAGTAGCTTCGGCAGATGTCCTGCAGCTCTGGCAACATGTCCAGCTGGTCCCCGCTGAAACCAAGCTTCCCTGCCATTGCTCTTTAATGGCTGAACAATGAGCTCCACTGTGACATCCAGATTTTTAGGTTATAAAGTTAATTACGAATTAACTTGGAGTTTTGGATGGCACGAGTAGGATGTCAAGTGAGTCAATAATTTTGGTGACGTGGAAAAGTATGATGGATGATTTTCGGAGTCTGTAGGACTCGAAATGCAATGAATTTTATATGTTGCCACAGTTACTATTGATGGGGAACGATGCAATCCGAAATAAATGTCGGATGTCTTTCATTCATAATTTTACTGAGTTTAAAATATTTTTTGTACTTATTGATATTGAGAACGGACATTGATTTTCTTGTTCATTTATCAAAGCATAATATATCTTGCTAGACTATCAAAATATCCACTTGGAAGTCACCTATATTAAGTCATTTGTGACTTTCTAATCTGATCACATAACCTTTATTTTTTGACACATGATTTTAACGTCAAGTCATCATTACTTTTAATCCTAGTTAATCATTTTTATCCCTTTGTAACTTATGTAAGTCTTCCAAATACATCCCTTCATTGATCGTATGAACCACAACAATATTCAAGCTTTAAAAAGGAAGCTTCAATTCATTCTTGCAAAGAAAGAGAGATTTCCATGTCACGTTGCGATCCTATTTTATTTTCCACTCTTTAGAAACAAAGGTGAAGCTCCCATATTTGGTTTCTAAAGCTTGTTATTAAATATTTCAATTGTTTGGCCCGTTTGGTTCGGTTTTGAAGAAATGATTTTGGGAAACTGCAAATACCTTTGGACTAAAGGAATTTTTGAAATGCTGTTGTGTTTGGTAAATTATAACTTTAAAGTGTATTAGAAAATAATTTTGGCTTAAATACCGTTTAGTAAAATCTAATTTGTAAAGGAATTTTTGCTAATTTTTTTTTTTTAAAGTCTAAAAATTAAATCCGGTGGAGCTTATCCACCGACCAACTACTGCGGTCAAATTTGGCCACTAGGGCGCGCATGACAACCATTCTATTCTAGAAATAGTTTCAAAACGAAATAGATTTTTCTATTTCTATTTCTAGAAGAGTTTCTAAGCAAAAATAACCATTTGATAACGACACAAAATTTCTACTCTAAAAATAGAAATTCGTTTGATAACGACACAAAATTTCTTCCTTTCGGACGGCGGCGGCGACGACCGACAACCTTTAATATAAAAAATAAAAATAAAAATGATTTAGTAACAAAAAAATAATGAATAAAATAAAATAAAATAAAATAAAATAAAATAAAATAAATCAAAATAAAATAAATCATAAAAAATAAAATAAAAATATCATTTTATTTTAATATAAAAATATAAAAAAATTATTTTATTTTACGAATAAATTTATTTTAAAATGAATAAAAATAAAAATTATTTGGCAAAACACTCAAGGCAAATAAAAATAAATTATTTTTATTTATCATAATAAATTATTTTAATAAGTTTAATAGATTTATTTTTAATAAAATAAAAATAAAATGATAAATAAAAATAATTTATTTATTTTAATAAATTTATTTTTATTTTTAAATGAATACAATGAATATATTTATATTTATTTATTTTTATTTTTAATAAAATGAGGAGAGGCGGAGGAAGAGGAGGAGGCAAAGACGTAGAGGAGATGAGGGAGGACTCACCGAAATTAGGGTTTAGTGAGAGAAATTATTTCTGATTTCTCTTCCAGAAATCAGAAGTAGAAAATTTTAGCTTTTGATTTCTTCTTCCAAACCTATTTCGGAATAAAAATCTATTTCGAAATAGAAAACTAAATAGGTTTATCAAACGGATTTCTCTTCTAAAAAGCAGTGCCCTAACGTAAAAACTATTTCTGGGCAATGAAATTTTGGGTTGTCATGCACCCCTAGGCAACCTTGCGTGAGGTCGGTGACCTCAAGCATCACCTAGGTCGTGGGAACCTTAGCGACATTGCCTAAGGTTGGATGACCAAGGGGATGCTGCCTGAGGTTGGGCGACTCGGGCGACGCTTGAGGTCGCATGACCCCAGGCAGTGGTTGTTGGGGATGCAAGACCCCTTAGGTGTTAAGTCATCGGCCTCCAGCTCCTCCGTGCAAATTGGGGAAGATGAAAATAAACATGAAGACTCGCATTCCCAAAATATTGAAAGCCCAAAGTAGGTGGGGATTTACCTTGGACTTTCAACTTTCGCAATGCTAGCATTTGGTCAATAGAATCCCAAAAACACTTACCAAACACTTCATGTTTTCCCAAAGCTCCTTGAAAAAGCCGAACCGAACGGGACCTTTATCAAACTAGTTTTGTTGATTAAAAAGAATGAGAATTGTTAAATTATATTCTTAAATATTTTTCTTTAAAGGTAATTAATGTTTGAATTTGCTTAAGTCATTATTCATGCAAGTGAAACTGGAGGGACTAAATTAGATCGACAACTAACTCTAGGGACTTTATTTTACATCTAGGGTGTATGCTCTTTTTCTCAAATATCAATGCAATTAGCTTATAATAATCTTGATTTTTAAAGTTCCGATCTCGTCTAATCCGTTTCCTATGGTACTTTTTAACAACGAAAAGTCTTTTTCTTGACATTTATCAATGAAATGTTGAATTTGAAATCTATTATTTTCTCCAAACCCCTCCCCCCCAAAAAAAAAAAACAAAGAAAGAGAAGAAATTTATCCTCTTCGAATTTAATTGAGATAACTTTGCACTCGTCAAGATCTACTATTGTGAATTTTGAGTGTGGTCAAGCTCAACCATTGTCAGATCAAATTGAACCATTCTTGTAGACAATTAATCAATTCAAACAAATACAAAGATAAGTCACACCAATGATGCCTCTCATTCCATGTGCATATCACGCCGTGATGAGATCTTATTAATTATTGATTTTCTTAGAGGTGACGTATTATGATGCAATGAAAGCTCAAGTTATTCTCTGAATGCGTATTGCTCATATCTAAGCCTACAATCGCAAAGCTGAAGTTGCACGCCAATGCTGTATGGGCATACTGTTGGAGAAATCGCTCTAGAAGATTTTGAAGCTGACAAAACATTTCCATCAGTCTAGTCTGATTATCTGCGTCTGAAGACTTTCTGACCACCAGACTCAGAACTCAAGACTCATACTTCAAGACTCAAGATTCAAGACTCAAGACTTAAGACTCAAAATTATTCTCACTGACAGTCTATCTCGATCCAAAGGTCGAAGGAAATCCAAATCTGAGGATTATGGTTAAGGATTTCATCTTGATCTCTGGTGAAGATCTTTTGGCTGGACATATTCAACGGATTCTTTGATTCGTATCTAGATCAATTGAAGATCCGGTAATCGACGAAGTATTCTTGGAAGGTTCTATTCATGGAAACCAAGATCCCGATTGTATGGGCGAACAGATTGATGGGCTATCGTCGATTCCTTTAATAGCTCGGATGATCTTCTTGATTGATTCCGTCCAACGGGTAGATTGGAGGAATTCCTTTGGTAAGTGCCAACGGGTATGATGGCATAAAGGAGTATAAAAGGAAGACGTCTCGGTTGTTCAAGTGTGTGATCGATAGAGAAATTCCAGAGTCTGAAGCACCTTGATTATTAGTCGATACAGTCTGAGCGAAATTGTATACACAGAGAGTGTCATTACTTGGTGATACCTTGAGTGAGTGTGGTAGTTCATCTACACCCAGAAATCAAGGAAGATCAATGCTGTAACATCTCTTTGTTCATAGTGGAATCCAGCCGATTGGCTGTCAGTGCAGAAGAGTGGACGTAGGCTTGAATCAAGCCGAACCACTATAAACCGCGTGTTTAATTCTCTCTTTCATTCACTGAGTCTTACGATTGATTGTTATCTGTTACAATTCCTTAAACTATCTAAGTATTGTGCGAAAAATCGTTTATATACCTATTCACCCCCCTCTAGGTACTAGCACTAGCTATATCAATTGGTATCAGAGCTCGTGTTCTTACTTTATTTGAAGTGTTTTACTTCAGAGTAAAAGATCCATGGCTAGTATGCTGGCACCAGGGCTGATGGAAGGGCAAAGCAATACCAGACCTCCCTACTTTGATGGAAAAGATTACAACATCTGGAAGAACAAGATGAAAGCCTTCCTGCGATCAAAGGATCCTCTGGAATGGGACGTTGTGGAAAAAGGGATCACTCCTACTGCTGCATCAGTTTCTGAAAGAGGAAAAGAAACAATCGATACCAGTGGAATGACTCAGGAAGAAATCAATAAGAGACAAGCACTTGATGCAAAAGCAATTTACTCTTTATATTGTGCTTTGTCACCAACTGAATATAACAGGATATCTTCTTGTGTTACAGCAAAAGAAGTATGGGACAGATTACATATCACCTATGAAGGAACAAATCGAGTGAAGGAGACCAGAATCAACATTCTCCTTGGTCAATATGAATCCTTCAAAATGAAACCAGGAGAACCTATAACTGACATGTTTAGTCGTTTTACAGATATTGTCAATGGTCTTGAGAATCAAGGACAAAAGATCTCTGATCCCATGAAAGTGAACAAGCTATTGCGTGGACTTTCTAAGGATTGGAATCATATAAAGACTTCAATAAGAGAGACGCAAAGAATTATGCCACTATCTGTTGATGAGCTGATTGGAACTCTTCAGTCTTATGAAGTAGAACGAATCAATGAAGACGAAGACCCAAGAGGTAAGAAATCTATTGCATTGAAATCAAATGATGATTCTGATGTTGCAGATTCTGAAGATGATCTGGACGATGAGGAGCTTGCTCTTATGATAAGAAAGTTCAGAAAACTGAATAGAAAAGGAAGAAGGTTCAACTCCAAGAAACAAAATTTTCAAAGACAGCAATCCAAGTCTGTTGATGATGAGGAACCAAGCAAGGATGTAGTTTGTTTCGAATGCAAGAAAAAGGGACACATAAGACCCAACTGTCCTCTTCTGAAGAAGAAGAAAGGAAAGGCTGAAAAGTTTCGAAAAGCACTCAAAGCCGAAACTTGGAGTGATACTGAGTGTGAAGAAAGTGAGGATGAATATGCAAATCTGTGTCTGATGGCAAAATCAGACTCGGACTCGATTCTGGATCGAGACTCGAAAAGTGAATTTGAGGTAAGTGATTTTAAAATTCTGTCAAAGTCTCTAAATATATTAATGAATTGTGTTTTAATCTTAAGACTTCTCTCAAAAGAGTTTCCGAACTAAAAAGGGAAAACTTAGTTTTAAAACAAAAAGAAAACATTTTAGAAGAAAGAATCAAAAGTTTAGATTTGAATGTTTTGACTCTTAAAGAAAAAGAAGATAATCTTTTAAAAGAAAATACTTTTCTAAAAACTGATTTATCAAATATTTCAAGGAAATTTTCTATTGGATCTGAAAAACTTGAAAAAGTTCTTTCAGTTCAAAGACCTTACTTTAATAAGTCTGGTCTAGGTATGACAGCAGAAACAATTCCCTTGATTGATTTTCCTAAAGTAAAAGAAAGAATTAAGAAGAGACCATCGAAAGAGGCCTACAATAATCATTTCAAAAAGGTTTTTGTAAAATCTGTAGGTCGAAATGCTCTAAGATGTTCAAAGTGTAACAGTAAGGATCACTTTGAAAAAGAGTGTCCTATGATTTGGAAGCCTGTTAAGAAAGCATGGCCTTATAATGATTATTCTGCTAACACGAAAGGACCCAAGAAAATTTGGGTACCAAAGAAAGTTTGAGATTTTCATTTGAATGCGGTCTCCGTCAAGAAAAGATAAAATGGTATCTTGATAGCGGATGTTCAAGACACATGACGGAGACTCAAATAGCTTCATAAAGCTTAATCAAGTGAACGGAGGAAAAGTTTCATTTGGAGGAAACAGCAAAGGAAATATTGTGGGATTTGGAACTATCAAAATTGGAAATCTCACAATAAACAATGTTTCTCTAGTAGAAGGACTCAATTACAATCTTCTCAGCATCAGTCAACTATGTGATACTGGCTTCAAGATCTTCTTTCAAGAAGGAACATGTTCTGGAATCAGTAAAGACTCTACTCAGTCTTTCAAAGGTCGAAGGCATGGAAATATCTATCTCCTAGATGTGAAACCAGAAGATTCGCAATGCTTGATTTCAATTCAAGACGAAGCAAGTCTGTGGCACAGAAAGCTTGGGCATATTAATATGAAGCAATTAGCCAAAATCTCGTCAAAGCAGCTTGTTCGTGGTCTACCCAGATTGTCTTATCAAAAGACTGAACTATGTACTCCTTGCATTCTCGGGAAAACGGGTAAGAAATTCATTCAAATCAATAAATCATGTCTCTACTAATCATGTACTGCAGTTGTTGCATATGGATTTATTCGGACCAACCAGAACCCAGAGTATTGGAGGTAAGAAATATTGCCTAGTAATTGTAGATGATTTCTCCCGTTTTACTTGGGTATATTTTCTTGCAAATAAGTCTGAGACATTTTCGTATTTTGAAAAATTTGCTAAAAAGATTCAAAATGAAATTGGATGTGTTATATCAAGTATAAGAACCGATCATGGAAGTGAATTTGAAAATCAAAACTTCACAAAGTTTTGTGATAACTCTGGTTTTAAACATGTATTCTCCTCTCCATATACTCCTCAAAGAAAACGGAGTTGTGGAAAGAAAGAATCGATCTCTTCAAGAAATGGCTAGAACTCGTTAATTGAAAGTAAAATTTCTTCACGATTTTGGGCTGAAGCTGTTTCAACAAAGATGCTATATAATCAATAGAGTCTTTCTAAGACCTATTCGAGAAAACTCCTTATGAATTACTTAAAGGAAAGAAGCCTATTGTTTCATACTTTCATGTTTTCGGATGTAAATGTTTTATATTGAAAAATGCAAAAGATCAAGTTGGTAAGTTCGAAGAAAGATCAGATGAAGGCATCTTCCTTGGATATTCTACATCAAGTAAAGCCTACAGAGTCTATAATAAGAAGAGCCAGTCTGTGGAGGAGTCAATGAATGTCAAATTCCAAGACTCTACGCAAGAAGAATCCAGTCAGACTCAGCATGAAGAGTCTGAACCTGCTCCAGACCCTCAAAAGATTACATCTCAAGAAGCTTCTCAAATTCTGGAAGATCAGCATCAAGCTACTCATGAAGACTCAGATAAAGAAAGGGATCTTCAACCAGTTAAATCAACCAGTAACTGGAAGCATAAATCCAGTCATCCTAAAGATCTCATTATCGGAGAAATTAATGAAGGAATTCGCACCAGATCCAAAAGGCGTGAAGAGTCTAGTGCCGTAGCTCTCATCTCTGAAATAGAACCAAAGAGCATAGAAGAAGCCTTGTCTGACGAAAGCTGGATTGAAGCCATGCAAGAAGAGCTCAGACAGTTTAACATTAATGACGTCTGGGATCTGACATCTAAACCAAAAGGTAAATCTGTTATCGGAACCAAATGGGTGTTCAGAAACAAGATGAATGAAAAAGGAAAAGTCGTACGAAACAAAGCAAGACTCGTGGCAAAAGGATATACGCAAGAAGAAGGGATAGACTATGATGAGACTTACGCTCCCGTGGCAAGGTTAGAAGCTATTCGTCTATTACTTGCGTTTGCTTGCTATAAAAATTTCAGGTTATTCCAAATGGACGTCAAAAGCGCTTTCCTAAATGGATTTATCCATGAGGAAGTTTACGTGGAACAACCTCCGGGGTTTGAGGACCCAAAGAAGCCGACTCGCCTTCGACCGAAAAAGGCTCTGTATGGTTTAAAGCAGGCACCTCGAGCTTGGTACGATAGACTAAGTAAGTTCTTATTAAAGAATGGTTTTGCCAAAGGTAAAGTTGATACTACTTTATTTATTAAAAAGGAAAACAAAAGCTTTATACTTGTTCAAATATATGTGGATGATATCATATTTGGATCTCCTAATGAAAGTCTCAGGCAAGAAATTTTCAAAGTCTATGCGGGATGAATTTGAAATGAGTATGATGGGAGAATTAACATTCTTTCTTGGTCTTCAAGTAAAGCAATTGAAGGAAGGTACTTTCATTTATCAAGAAAAATATGCTAATGATCTTGTCAAAAGGTTTGGATTAGAAAATTGCAAAAAGACTGATATACCAATGTCAAGTTCGATGAAAATAGACAAAGATGAAGAAGGGAAGAAAGTTGATCAAAAGCTGTACAGAAGCATCATCGGTTCACTTCTTTATCTTACGCCTCTAGACCGACATTTTGTTGAGTGTTTGCATCTGTGCTAGGTTTCAATCAGATCCTAGAGAATCTCATCTCAAGGCTGCAAAACGTGTTATTAAATACGTTGCCTCATCTTCAAGCATTGGTCTATGGTATCCTAAAGAGGGAGACTTCAATCTTCCGGGATATTCGACGCCGATATGGCCGGTTGCGGGAATCGACGAAAGAGCACTTCAGAACCCGCCGCTTGCTTGGAAGCGGGGCGGTGTCTTGGTTTTCAAGGAAACAGAGTACGTAGCTCTCTCTACAACGAAGCGAGTACGTAGCTCTTGGAAGCTCATTGTTCGCAAATTCTATGGATAAAACAACAGCTACAAGACTTTGGGATTGAAGACTCATGCACGAAATCGATGTGACAACACCAGCGCAATCAATCTCACCAAAAATCCGATTCTTCATTCAAGAGCAAAGCATATAGAGATTCGACATCATTTTATTAGAGATCATATTCAAAATGGAGAAATCTCAATTCAATTTGTTGATTCGAAAAGTCAACTAGCGGATATATTCACAAAGCCGTTGGAGAAAAATCAATTCGATTTTATCCGTACTGACTCAACATTTTGAAGCTTGAAGAAGTTAAAGTCTGAAGAATCTACATCAATCAGACTCTATCCTTCAGACGCTATACTTCAGACTCTGAACTCTCAGACTCAGACTGTCATTATATAGACTGTAAGTTATTCTTTCAATCTCGAAAAGGTACGATCTTTCGTTCAGTTATATTTGATTGATATAATCTTTAACATGCCTTTTTCAAAAAGGGATAATCTCTTTTAAAATGGCAGTTATTATTTTTAAAAAGAAAGGCGACTGTTCACTTTTCTTCATAACGATTGCTCTTTCCTTTTCAAAACTGAGTTATATATACACAGCTTTTACTCGATTCTCAAAACCCTAAAAAATATTCTTCTCTCAACCCTATTTTCTACTTCGTATTCATTCTCGAGAAAGTTGTTATTTTTCCTTGGGAAAGCAAGCGAAGGAATCTTCCATTGACAAGAAAAGATGTCTTCTTCGAGAAAGTCGTCAAGGATAGCAAGCAGGGGTCCACAGAGAATGAAAGAGGGACCTACTCACTTCGATCTCACTGAGGAAGAAGATTTGTCGAGTCAGCAACAGAGTCCTGTTCCTTCTCCTCCTCATCATTCACCATCTACCCCACAAGGTGCGGGTCATCATCAGGAAGAAGTCATTCTAGAGGAAGTTGAACCAGTGAGAGCACAAAAACCCTCTTTTATTTACATGCTCTATCGTGCGTTGAAAGCTTCTGGTTCTCCTCTGAATTATATAGATGCTTTTCTTAGAGAAAAGAATTATGGGAATGAGTACAGATTTTTGAAACGAATGGAGGAATTGGGAATTGCTCCCAAAGGTAAGGCTGAAGAATCACTTGCGAACATTCCAAGTGACCCTCGGGTTTCGGACCGATTCCTAATGAGGGGAACGAAGATGATAAAATGTTTAGTGATTTTCAACCAAGAATGGGCATTGCTGCAAAAGTGAAGGGAAGGAAAATGGAGTTGTTTAGATCGAATGATCAGGAGAAGCTGTTCTTCAGTCTGTTGAAACGAGGGGTAATAAACCCCAAGAGTGTTGATTTTGATTTCTTGGATGCTATTAATGTGAACTTAAGGGAAAAGTTCAAACTGTTTCAACTTGAGCAGTTCTGCACCGATACCACTGATGGATATGCACACTTGACTGCATATTTCTATTTAAATCTAAGTTTTCTTGATGCGAATAGAATATCATTCAGTGTTCGAGATCAGGATTATGTGATTGATGTGGACTTGCTAGCGGACATAATTGGTGTTGAACGAGGTCGTTATCAGCCAATCAAAGTCTCAATTGCTCGTGCTACTCTGGATCTTGTCAAAAACAGAGATACAGAGGCGAAGATTACTTACTCAAAGATGAGTGCCATCAACATTGTGCTGCATAAAATTGTGATCAATTGCATCAGGCCAAAGTCTACATCAAAGACTGATGTATCCAATTCGGAAGCCAAATTGATGTATGCAATTAACTCAGGGAAGAAGTTCTCTCTGCCTCATACTATTCTCTTCCATATGTACAGAGCAATATCGAAGAACAAGGGACAATTGCCTTATCCGAATCTTGTGACAAAGATCTTCAGACACATGAATATCGAACTGCCACACACTCTCTGTGTTAGACCGTGCGATAAAATGGTGGTAGGTTTGAATATGTTGACGAAGATGCGTCTGAAAGAACTTAGCAAGGAAATGGCAAAGTTCAAGGTGAAAACTCCGCTCTCTTCGCATCAAAGAGAAAAGGGAAGGAGCCCATTGGTGCTCCATCCAAAAAGAGAAGATCTCTCAT
Organism: Eucalyptus virginea; assembly: GCA_014182375.1. NCBI lineage: Eukaryota > Viridiplantae > Streptophyta > Magnoliopsida > Myrtales > Myrtaceae > Eucalyptus > Eucalyptus virginea. Next base: position 13,768,333 of record CM024516.1, on the reverse strand, counting down.
CTTGGAGGATGAAGAAGATGATGAAGATCACTCTATTCCTGCACTGGTGAGGACTCGACGTTCTGTATCTCGATCAACAGAACTTCAGTCTGAGCAAAGAGAAGAAGAGCTGCGAGAAAAGGAGAAAGAGGATAAAGAAGAAGAAGAGCAGAGAGAGAAAGAGATAGAAGCTCAAGAAGAAGAAGAACAGAGAGAGGAAGAAAAAGAAGATGAAGAAGAAGGAGAAGAAGAAAAAGAAAGGTCTGCTGCTGAATCTGGAGAGAAAGACACGGAAGAGCATGATCATCACTCCACCCATTTTGATGTCTTAGAGACAGGGGGAGTTGGCGAGCAAGAAATTATTGTCTTAGAGACAGGGGGAGTTGGGGAGCAAGAAAGATCCTCACCTCATGCTGCTCCAGAAGAGGTTCAGGCTTATCCATTGCCTGAAGAACATCAGGATACATCATCAAATCTGCAAGATCATACGGAAGCACCATCGTCTGCATTCACTCCATCTGAGAAAATAGATGCTAGTATGCAGACAGATAATTCAGCGGATTTTCAGCGTATTCTTGATATTCTTCTGGAAATGCGGGGACAAATCTATGCTCTGGACTTTGAAATTCAAGCCCTCAAGAATGCTGGCCAAGCATCTTCATCCACCCCGAAGACAGAATGAAAGACCTCGCTCCGCAAATTCAAGCCAATGCCAAAGGAGAAGAGGTAGCAAAATTAAGGGAAGACTTGAAGAGGCTCGAAGGCATAGTACAGTCCATGGGAGACTTCCAGATCGTGCGCATTCCCAAGCAGACATGACTCTTTTCTCACCTTTTTCCTGATGACAAAAAGGGGGAGAAGAAATTTGAATCAATCATCTTTTTCAATCCTTGATTTTAAATTTGTTTTTGTGATTATGAGTTTTTAAGTTTTTGAGTATGACTTGTGTGAACTTGAGTACGGACTGAATTTGGTTGTGGATTGTGATGATTATGATGCTTGACTGTTGGCATTTATATCGAGTATTGTTATATGGTATTACTCATGAAAGTCTAACCAATTTTCTGTAGATGCAGAGTCTGGTTGTTTATTAAGCCTTTATGAGATAGCCATATTGCTTGAGAAATGTTTTTGCGGGTCAAGGTTGTTCAAATCTACAGGAAAGTTTTGTCATCATCAAAAAGGGGGAGATTGTTGGAGAAATCGCTCTAGAAGATTTTGAAGCCGACAAAACATTTCCATCGGTCTAGTCGATTATCTCGCGTCAAGACTTTCGACCACCGGACTCGAGAACTCAAGACTTATACTTCAAGACTCAAGATACAAGACTCAAGACTTAAGACTCAAAATTATTCTCACCGACAGTCTATCGATCCAAAGTGTCGAAGGAAATCCAAATCGAGGATTATGGTTAAGGATTTCATCTTGATCTCTCGGTGAAGATCTTTTGGCTGGACATATTCAACGGATTCTTTGATTCGTATCTAGATCAATTGAAGATCCGGTAATCGACGAAGTATTCTTGGAAGGTTCTATTCATGGAAACCAAGATCCTGATTGTATGGGCGAACAGATTGATGGGCTATCGTCGATTCCTTTAATAGCTCGGATGATCTTCTTGATTGATTCCGTCCAACGGGTAGATTGGAGGAATTCCTTTGGTAAGTGCCAACGGGTATGATGGCATAAAGGAGTATAAAAGGAAGACGTCTCGGTTGTTCAAGTGTGTGATCGATAGAGAAATTCCGAGTCTCGAAGCACCTTGATTATTAGTCGATACGATCGAGCGAAATTGTATACACGAGAGTGTCATTACTTGGTGATACCTTGAGTGAGTGTGGTAGTTCATCTACACCCAGAAATCAAGGAAGATCAATGCTGTAACATCTCTTTGTTCATAGTGGAATCCAGCCGATTGGCTGTCGGTGCGAAAGAGTGGACGTAGGCTTGAATCAAGCCGAACCACTATAAACCGCGTGTTTAATTCTCTCTTTCATTCACTGAGTCTTACGATTGATTGTTATCTGTTACAATTCCTTAAACTGTCTAAGTATTGTGCGAAAAATCGTTTATATACCTATTCACCCCCCTCTAGGTACTAGCACTAGCTATATCACATACTCTCTTGACTTCCGTGTGGGTGAAATCCATGTAGCTAGTACATTCGGTGTGTGTCAGCGCACCGTTGCACCCACCGTGGCCAAAGCACTAGGCATGGAAAGAAGCATGGGTGTAGTAGTCGAACTCCTTTTCCGCTATGTCGAACCTCAGATGGATCGAAACTCAGATGGATCAGGACGGTGTCCATTGCGTCGGCATAATCTTCCCATTCCGTACTCCTCTCCGTTGCATACCTCGTCCATAAAAGTCACGTCTGGTTCACTTCTAATGAAACAAAGACAAAGGGAAAGAACTGTGGGCAGGACCGCGATTTTCTGCGGTGTGGCCATGATGATGGCATTCACTTTCCCTCTCAAACTCTCTTTGCGTTTAATGTAGAGAAAACACGAAACTGAGTTGGGTATAAGAAGGGCTCACTTCTCATAGGGTCCTCAGTTATTGGTCCATTAGGTTTTAAGAGTCTTTTCTTACTCGTTATAATCAATATTAGACATGATCTGGGGGGCGACAACCTTTCCCAAATTTTCTAGAATCTTGGTGGAATGTTCATTGGATCAGAGGGGTCTTGCTGCTCGTTCTAACCGGTTGATTTGTCACACACACACACATATGATATAATATGAGTTTGTTGACATCCTTGCAAACCATGCTCTCTCGTATCCTTGTATATTATAAAGTCAGAATTATATATAAATAGCCAGCTTGTGTTTGCACAAGATATGAGGCAAAAGTACATTTCAAGTGCCACTCTAATGCCAAATTTTAGTGCCAAAATCCAAAAGGTATACTCAAATACCACTTTTTTTCTTTTTTCTTCTTTTTTTAATTGGACACTTGAGTGTCAACTCTTGCGAGACTTGCTGGAAATCTAACGTGATATTATTTTCATAATAAAACTAGTCTATGTGGCTCACTGGAATGTCCACTCAGCAATGTTTTCCCAAAATAACGTCTTTTTGGGATTATTTAGCCACGTCAGCGCCATGTGGTCAAAAGAATTACCACGTCAATAAAAAATTCACTTGAAAAAAGCCATGCAATAGTTTGGTCGGAAATTCTCGCCGTTAGCACTTAAGTGTTCATTGCTTCTCCAATTTTGACACTTAAGTTTACATTTTGGAAGTTTTTACATAAATTGTCAATCCATGCCAAATTTTGGTACTTGGGATGCTCAGCACCCCAAGATATGATCCCTTGTCATGCTAGTCAAATAGGGAAATTGTTTTTTTTTTTTTTTTTTGGTGCCTACACCTTAATATATACCCTCTTCCTCTCACAACGAGCATATATGAATGCCAACTAGGAGTGAAACCAAGTCAAGATCTCATGAGTTGCTCAAGCTTGGGTTGATGATCGTCTGAAATGGCTCGACGGGTTTCTAGTCAAGCTCTAGCTCGAACTACTTGAGGATCGTTTCAAATTGAAACTCGTGCTTGCCAATACTCAGCTCAACAAACTCTCGAACCCAATTCAACAAATTTAATGTTATAAAATTAGGCATAGACATCCCTAACCATGCGCGTGCATGCACACATGCAGATATATATGAAATTAATATGTGATTGAGCGCAAATCGAGTTTAGAACACTGAGTATGAGTTGAGTGGATCTCGACTTGGGCACTATTGTGTCTCGTTTAGATGCCTAGGGCCCATCCATGTCAACACTAAGTTCTATTCATTGGAGCAGAAGTCTCCATTGAAGCGGTTGAGGATTCTCTCATGCAAAACTCGAATTCGAGGTTCTTGAGAAATCTCATTACTCACGATTTGGTTGCGATCTCCATCATGCAAGTATTAAGTTCCCTATATTAAGTAACTAACAAGATACATCGGTCCAAGATTATATTTGTTATATTACTCTAAATATTTGTGTTGACATAAATTTTTGCTAGAGAAACAATATACTGAAAATTATGGCAATATATATTTTCATATCGATCAAATTTTCGCTAGAGTTTACGTGTAGTTTTATTTAATCAAGTGGACCCAAACTGCATCATGTAGTTTCGGGATATGGAATTGCAATATATATCAAACATAATATAATTGCATGTTGTGAATCAACAAGAAACCTGAGAGCATGAAGAATGTAACTTCCTTTCTCTTGATAGCTTTCCTACATTTGTCAAATTCTCTAGATTTTCGACTTGATAAAGAAAAGTTGCGCAAGCTATTGATGAGAATCTTCTTAAGAGTAAAATAAATGGTTTATTTTCTCTCCTGAATTCACTAATCCCTATTTATAGGGAATTTTATTAAATAGGTTTAAATCTATTGTACGACTATCAATTTAGTCTCAAAATTTTTAATTTTCACATTGTGGCCCTAAATCTATGCGCAAAATTCCTATGTAATCCTTTCAAGCAATTTTGGGATGAAAATGCCGATGTAAACATCTTGCAATTGCCAAAACGATGTCCTTATTTTCTTTTTTTGTCTTCATGATTTCTTTTCTCTTTCCTTTTTCTTCTTTCTTTCTTTCTTTTCTTTAAGTTCTTTTCATCTTCTCTTCGTCTTCCTTCACTTCCTGTACTGTTCATCTTCCCTGACTTCAACCTCTCTCCTCCATGTAAAGTCTCGTAAACTCTTATCGACATAATTACCAGCATCCAATTCAAATTGCCAAACTCCAAGAAGAAGAGCCACAAATTGAACTAGTTGAAGGAGAGGAGGACTACAAGATTTTTAATTTTTGTCATAGAAATACTCCTAAAGTAGTTGGATCCCACAACTAAAAATCTAGCTCTAATAGCATTAGCAATTTCTTCGTGTATTCTCCATGAATCGTCCTTTCGCTCTCTTTGTGGAGTCATATCCGATGAATAATTGAATCTAAGGTCCAAAGCTTGTGAAGTGACCTTCAATGTGATTGTGGCACCAATTAGAAATTGAGCATAAGGATTCGCGCTTTTTAAGATACAAAATCCCAATCATTCTACCATTTAAAAATCCTTGAGAGTTATCTACACGTCTTACAAGGATAAATTAAGTAGACTAGTCATCATCAAATATCCTACATTGACATAGGATACGCGATTGATGTTTAGGAGTTTATGCTCCTAATATTTCAAGTCCTCCTCATCATCACTGATGCAAATAGTTACGCATGTATAACGGTCTCTATTCACTGAGAAGGACAATCTTGTTATCATGTATATTTTTTTTTATCTTATTTTACATTAGACATGATCTCTTACGTAGAGGCAACACTCAATCATTTAGGGAATGAACGACTCTCACACCGAGCATCATTTGGTGAAAGAATATATCTCATACCTAACTCTGCAATCTTGGAGTTGAATTTGAGCACCGACAGAGTAGCTACACACTTGAAAGAGTTGTTGTCTCGCAGAATTGATGCACGCGGTACAGTCTGACTGTCCAAGCATGTCGTTACATGCTCCATGCCCCCAAAATTGAAAGTACAAATTGAGAAACGAGCCATAGTAGTTGTACCCATGAGTCGCCGTGTTAGCGCTCAAATCATCTAGGACTGCATTCACTGTATTTCCATATGGACCATGAGGGTAATATTGTTTCCCATCACAAATTTTGTTTAGCATGGTCGTGTTTGTGGCACCACTTGCCGTGGTGCACAGAGAAAGAAGCCCTACAATGATGCCTACGATTCCTTGAAACCTCAACATGATGTTTATATATGCGATCTGTCTGTCTTTAGTATATATTTCTCTGAAATTTAGGGCTAGCCAGTTTCGTCTATATATAAGAGGGTCGATTACATAGGTTGGGCTGCTCCTCTTATATCATTACATCAGTGCAGATGTCAGATGAAGTAGGTGACAACATCCTCGATTATTCCATCGTCTTCACTCTTAAACACTCTTAGCCAAGAGATTCACAACTTCCTCGATTCCCTCATCCCTGTCTATTCTTTTGTGGTATATGGTTCAATAGGCATAAAATAGACTAGATACTCTTTAGGATCAAGAATAATATGCTCCATCCTATAATATCAACTGTCTTTTGAATTGGTCTAGGTTTTACTGTTGTTAAATTAACATGGAAATTGACAAGATCTTGAAATTAAATTAATCAAAGAAATAAATGAGAACCAATCAAGGAGTCAAGAAATTTACATGGTTCAGTTTGAGTGTTGGTACCTACTTCACAGGGAGAGCTGGCAGTAAATAATGTACTAATAGTATGGAAAATTAAATTTACAATATCTCATACGCTTAAATGTTTCCCACACTTAGATTAATTCCAAACTCACATTATTTACAAATAAATAATTTAATTGGATGTACAGCTCACAGCATGAGTCTCTCAATTACTTGCCGCTTGAAAGAAATAGAAAAAACCGACGCACTATTCTCTTTCTTTTTGTGGAAAATAACACAAATAGTCCATGAACTTTTATCCGATATACAATATGATTCCTAAACTTTCAATTTGTTCAATGTAGTATATAACTTAAACTAATCAAGGAGGGAATATTTATCTTCTCCAACAAAATGAAAGAACAAACCCTTTGTGCCCGAGAGATAAAAACAAAATCTGCAAATTTCCTTATTTCAAGGCCACTTCTGAATTAACTCACATTTGCCTTGAATGCCTAATTATCGTTACAATACATGGAATCTACATTTCCCAATCGAATCAATTCCCTAATGAGCTGAAACTCGAGATATAATTTAACACTTACAAAATGAAGGAGTTAAATGGAGGAATTATTGCATGGATCTATGTGATGCAATGAGAAAAGAGATAGGTAACATGAAAGTTTGCATATAACTACGACTAGTTCGATAACATATTATGCATTATTTAGATGCATCTATAAGTTGTGTTAGGAAACGCCTAGAGTAGTTAAGATATCATGATTCGTCCATAATCCATAGGCTTAAATTTTTAAGTGAAAGTTGGTTTAACTGGAAATATTGATGAGCTCAAACTTATGCTCCTTAGTAATCTCCCTAGGAGAAGGAATTGACTTTTGTTGTGTGCTTCCAATAAATGATATCATATACAGGCATTTCCCAATTTGTTGACTGCTTGTTTTAAGCAAACGAATTGACTGCAGAAGGTTTTACCCATAAGGCTAGCTGCTTTGTTTATCTCACTCGCCATTAGTTTGTCTAGTGCTTTTCGGTTGGCGTCCGTCTTGGGTAACCTCCTGCTTGACCGATTTCTTGAAGTCAGAAGCTGGCAATACCTCGGCTTATAGAGTCACTAGTTTGACATCTTCTAAGGAGTTGCCAAGAGGTGGACCTGTACGGGAAATTAGAGGTAGATAGTTCAATAAGATCATTTTCTCCTTCTTTACCGATGGTTAATTAGTTGCCCACTCCCAATGTATATCTATATTCGGTGAATATCTCAAGAGAGGAATTTCATGACCAATGCAGCTTTCGAACAACCTTGATGGTTCATTCTAGCTGAAGAGACGTGGGGTGAAGGTAAACATTGTGTTGTAACAATGCAGTCACGATGATAGCCTTCATAATTCAGTTGAAAAAGAGAGCAGGGACGAAGATGAGTGTTGAATATTGAAGTTTGGGACAAGTTGATGTAGACAGGTACTTGAATTAAAGAAGAGAAGGCCTATACTAAGCTCACACTTGAAATTAAGTTTAAAACTCCCAATTTGCATATTAGATAACTTTAAAGACCATATCACCCCTCGACTATTGAACAAAACTTAAGTCTGAAGAAAAGTGATAAAGTGGTCTAATTCAACTTTAATGATAAAAAACTTCCAGATGAGGTCTGACTAATAAGGATTTGTGAGTCATAACAACTTTATTGATTTCAAGTCAAACTCGAGCTGCTCGAGGATCTTGTCAGATTCAAGTTCAAACTCGCCAATACTTTGCTCAACAAGCTTGTTGACCGAATCTTGACTTATTCATCCATTGCGTTATACCATAATCCTACAATACATTTTAAAGATAGACATTAGCATTTCATTAAATTTTTAACGAGAGTCTAAGATTAATATATGTACGCTTCCAATTTTGGATATTTTCTATTCAGTTGAGGTAACTTGGTACTTGTCAATGACACTACCAATTTCATGTAGGGTCAAACTCAAACATTGTTAGATCAAATTGATCCGTACTTACAGAGAATTAATCAATTCAAAGCCACTCACATTCCACATGTAGACCATGCTATGACGAAACCTTATTGAATTTATAGATTTTCATAGATGTGCCACCATTATGATTTTGGACATTTTCCAATATAAGTTTAGTTTATTCCTGAGTTTATATTGCTAGCTATGTCCACAATCGCGAAGCTGAAACTGTGCACCAATACCATAAGGGCACTCTCTTGACTTCCTTGTGGGTGATATCCATGCAGCTAATAAAGTCCACATGTCAATACACCATTGTACACACCGTAGCCGAAGCACTTGGCATGGCGGAAAGAAGCATGGTTGCAGTAGTCAAATCCCTTTTCCACGACTGCGTGCCTCAGATCGACTGGGATGCTGTCCCATGCGGAGGACTAATCGTCCCATTCGTAGTATTGCCCTCCATTCCAGCCTTTTCCGCAGAAATCATGTCCGGGTCATTTCTAATGATGCAAAGACACTGTGAACGTACTATGAGCAGGACTGCGATTGTCGGTGCTGTAAACATAAAGACAATCTTTCCTTCTACTTCTCTTTTGTTTAGAATACAAAAACCCAAGAATTGAGTTGGGTATAAAAAGGGCTCAATTCTCATTGGGTCCCCAGTCATTAATTGATTAGGTCAAGAGTCTTTCTTAGGATCTTGGTGGAATCTTCATTGGATCAGAAGGCTTTTGCTTCTCTGTCTCACCAGTGAATTTGGCATGTATACTATAGAATACAAGTTCGTTGACGTACTTGCATATCATACTTTCTCAAATCTTGCATATTAAAATGAGATGTATAATAGCCAACTTGTGCTGGTAAGATATGATTCATTGTCATGCTAATCATGTTAGGAAAATTACTACCTACCCACAATGTATACCCTGTTCCTCTCACAACAAGCATATGCAAAGACCTACTTGAAGTGAAACTAAATCAAGCTCTCATGAGTTGTCCGGTCTTGGGTTGATGATTATTTGAGAAGGGCTCGATTCATTTCTAGTCATGCTCTGGCACAAACTACTCAAGTGTCTTGTCAAATTGAACTCAGGGTCGCTAATACTTAGCTCAACAAGCTTGTGTGACATCCCAAATTTTCAGTCATGTTTTTTATTGAATAAATCGGGCATTTCATTGATGCGTCTATAGAGCTGTTCTCAGAACTGATCATTCTAGAGACAATTAGACTATATGGGGAAGCCATTAAGGAATTTTAATGCAATAGACTTGAGAATTCGACTAGGAATCGGCTTCTCGACCGTGTCCATCTTTAGAGGTCATTACGACACAGATATAAATCAATTCGAGATCAGAGATAGGTTGGTTCAATTGAGATGTATGGCTAATCATGGGTGTCACCACTAAATTGGAAATTTCTCGTCAACCAACACTAGACTGATTTTCTTATTGTTTTGGTACCCTGTGTCTGTATTTGGATCATCGGGATTTTCACGACAATCGAGAGTCGCCAATGAGTCGAGTGGGTTCATAGTGGCTCGAAGAAAATCGACCATGAGTCATATGCACTAAAAATTTCTTAAAGTTACTCGGTAGTCTAGGTCACGCTAAAAACACATCGAATGGAAATTAACCATAAATTCGAACCCGATTTCAGAAATTGAAAGTTCTATGGTGTCACGAGCTATTTTAGGAACGTCAACTCAGTCTCAGAAGATTTTTTGGAGATTTTTAGGGATTTTTACATAAAACCGTTTCGGATGTCGCGGAAAATCAGCATAAATTCAAATGGGCTAAATCGATGGAAATTGAGACTTCTAAATCGAGCCTTCGAGTGTCGAGGATTTATAGAAAATTGTTTGGAATTTTTCTAGGTTGAAATCGGATCTCAATTTGGGAGATTGAGTAAGGAAATCGAATTTAAATTGTGAAATTCAGTTTACGCCCGTTAGGCAACGTGCCAAACAGTGACTGATTTGGATTTTTTGTTTCCAGAATCAATTTGGGACGAGAATCGCGTTTGGTAAAATTTTTGTTCCCGGGAATAAATTTGTTCCTAGAATCAATTTGGGAGAAGATTTGAGAATAAAAAAAAAGTTGATTCTATGTCCGAGAATCAAAAAAAGAATCAACACAATAAAACTCTTCTTCTTTCCTTCCGCCATCCCGCGACCGCCGCCCCGCCGTCCGCCGCCGCCCACCACCGCCCGCCACCGGCCGCCGTCGCCGGAGGCTCGCCTAGCTGGGCGAGGTCCGGCAAGCTCGCCGGAGGCTCGCCCAACCACCGGCAAGCCTCGTCGGGGCTGCACGAGGCTGGCCTAGCCACCGCCGGCTCGCCTAGCCTAACGGGTGGCCGGGCGGGCCTCGCTCGCCCGGCGAGGCCCGCCGTCCACCGGCGCCTCGCCGGATCTGGCAAGGCCGAGGCTCGCCGAGGCCGGGCGAGGCCCGCCCGCCACCGGTCGGACTCGCCTAGCCCGACCGATGGCCAAGCGGGCCTCGCCTAGCCCCGACGAGCCTCGCCCAGCCCTGGCGAGGCTCGCCGTCCACGGCGAGGCTCGGCCTCCCAGATCCGGCGAGGCCGAGCCTCGGTGGGGCCGAGCGAGCCTCGCCCGGTGCCGACGAGACTCGGGCGACGAGGGCCCCGCCTCGAGGGCCGGCGACGCTTTGGTGAGGTCGCTGGCCCTTGTTTGGCCGATCCGCGGGCCGGTGACCGGCCACAAGAAGAAGAAGAAAAATAGGAGAAAAAGGAAAAAAGAAAAGAAAAATGAAAAAGAAAAGGAAAAAGGAAAAAAAGTAGAAAAAATTATTTAAAAATTAAAAAAAAAAATAATTTGGAACAAGAATCAATGAACACGTTATCAAACGCAATTGATTCCGAATCGAAATTTTAGACGATTCTAAATACGTTCTTTTACTCATAATCGGTTAAAAGGAACGTAAATAAAAATAATCATTTCTTTGTCGAATCGGTTAATGAATCGTTACCAAACGCGCCCTTAGAGTCATACAACAATTTTGACATCACAATTAGATAATTTTGGTGGAAAAATTATGTGGAAAGAATTAGGAGACAAGGGAGTTAATGCAATGGCTAAGGATTGTAAGTATTGGGTCCCTCCTTGGCTTCATTTGCAAGATTTCTTCCATCTTCTTCCTTGCGTGAGACACTTCATCCAAAGCCAGCTGAGTTGTCTTTCTTTCGTCTCCTTCGAAGCCCCCAACCCCACCAAGAATTCCTCCAAGTTGCGTGTCTCCCTGGTCAACAGCAAGCTCACAGGAGCTCCTTCGTTGACCTCTTGAAGTCGTGGCCACCGAAGTAGCTACCAAGCCCAGCAGCAGTTGAGTTGCTTCTTCCACGCGTCCAAGCAGCAGCCGAAGCTGCTTCACGTCTCCACCATCGAAGACCCCACCTGCCGTGTCTCCTCCCCGTCGTTCCTTGGCTGCCAGCAAGTCCTCACGGTCAACAACCCAGCTTGGGTTTCATCTTGTTGACCCAGCAAAGCCCACTCGAGCTCCAACCCATCCACGTACGTGGCTCCAAGCGGCAATCGAAGGCCAGCAAAACTGCTGCAGCTCCACGCATCCACCAGCAGCTATTCCCTCTCCTTCGCGTGTCCAGCAGCAGGCGTCCACGAAGCCGCAGAGTCAACCTTCGCTCATGAAGCCTCCACCGTCGACCCATCAACTTCGTTGAAGCTGCCCGCGCGTGTCACCAGCTCGGCCAGCAGTCCAGCGAAATCGTTCTCTACCGCCAGCAATGAAGACCGCAGCTCCTTCACGCGTGTCTGCACGTTCCAACAGCCCACGATCGAAACCGCGTCTCCCTTGGTCAATCCAGCAAAGTCTCCAGCAAATCTTCTCCCGATTGTTGACCACCGAAGCCCACGCGGCTTCAATCCACCGAATCCCCATCGCCAGCTAACGTCCAATTCTTCGGTCAATAGAAAATGCACGCAAGAGCCTGCGTTGACTCCATCGACGAGAGTTCTTCAAGCTACAGCTGTCCGCTCCATCTCTCAGCAACGACGCCAGCTGCATCTCCACGGACGTCTTCGCCAGCAACTGCTTCCGTCCATGCGTCATCAGCTCGCGTGTCTTCGGCCAGTTGAATCCTCGAAGCACAGCAGCAAATCCAGCAACTTTCGTGGACCATCTGCCACCGAAGCTTGAAGCCCAGCAGCCCAGCAGCTCCAGCAGCTTCGGTCTTCTTTTGCCCGCATCAACGGCCCAAGCGAATTCAGCTCAGTCCAGCCCAGGTTTCACGGGCCCATCTTCTCTGCAGCATATCAGCCCATTAAATAAGTCCAACAGCCCAAGTCTTTGGCCCAAAAATCCAACAGCTCCATTGAGCCCAATTCAGCAAGTTCGGCCCAAGTCCAGCCCGCGAAGAAGGCCCAATTGCAGCCAAGCCCAAGCCCAAGAGTGAGCCTAGTCCAGTGCAAGAACAAATCTCAGTTGGGCTGAGATTTGTTGGGCCCAAGTTTAAGGCCTGCTCCAAGCCCGCCGGTGTCGTCGAAAGCCCGATTTCGGCCGCCGTCGCATCATCGTCGCGGTGTCCCAATCCCCGCTTTTAATCAAGTGAGTAATCTCACTAATCCTTGCTTAGTAGACTAATGATGCTTAAGGTTGATTAAATTTAATTAAGTGTAATTATGTGGTTAGATTAGAATGAATTAGTGATTATTAGATAATTGATATGCATATTAGACTTTTTGATTGTGCAATTAGCAAGTAGATATAGTCTTCTATTTATTGAATGCATCTCGGGATTTGTCCCGACCCTTATCGGGCTTCAATTAGGCATTACGGGCCTAAATTGGATTTTTAGTATTTATTTATTAATTTTCGAAATTAATTATTTAATTATTTATTTTTCGGAAATTAAGCTGGGATAGCCGACGACCGAAATTTCGTGTTGATTGTCGTGGTGTAGTTCGTTTATTTATTTGAGCTCTACGTTGTCTTTGAATTGAATTAATTGTGCAATTTGAGGAATTATTCCTAAATTGATTGAAATTGAGTGAAATTGAATGATTGATCGGTAGATAGCCGAGTATGGTTATTTAGCATTTATAATACTTTGATGAGTTGTAAATCGGAAGGAATTGGGAGATTGAACTAAGAATACTCTTGACTAAGACCGATCAGGTACGAGGTATAGACATACGTGGTTCGGTGATAAGGAAATCACTGGTAAAAACGGCGCCTTAAAGAACGCATGAATGTTGTCTATTACCTGCATTAGTATAGACATACATGGTTCGGTGATAAGGAAATCACTGGTGAAAACGGCACCTTAAAGAACGCACGAGTGCTGTCTACTACATGCATTATCATGGACATACGTGGTTCGGTGATTGAGGATATCACTGGTGAAAACGGCGCCTTAAAGAACGCACGAGTGCTGTCCATTGTTTATATTGGCTCTATGATGAATATATCACCTTGGCGAAAAAGACACGCGAGAGCATAGTAAAGTGTTCGCTGTACGTCACCTTGGCGAATCGACGCTCGAGAGCATTATTGTAGCTCTGTGACTGAGAGTGCAAATGTGAGGTTTTATATTGAGAAGTGATTTGACCTGGAAATGGTCTAACTAACATGTAATCGACTAAGTCGATTGATTAATGATTTGATCCGTTGTCGTGAATTGACTGATTGAGTGGAAGTGACTTTGAGTGGTCCAATTGACATGTAATCGACTAGATCGATTGATCGATATATCGATCTATGATGTGATTGCTAGGGTGCCTATTGAATTGTACTAATATGCAGGTGGAATCTGAGGCCAAAGTAAATCCTTTGACCCGTGCATGTATAGACAGCCTAGTTAGCGTATTGGTTTCCTAATCGAGTCTTAGTGGGGTAGAATTTGCTGAGACATAGTCTCATCCTGGTTGTGGGACAACATTTCTGGCCCGTAGATGAGCCTATGAAAAAGGAACCAGAAGAGGACGATGACCCAGTAAAAGATGAAGAGCTTGAAGGATGTGAGCTTAGTGAAGAAGAGTCAGAAGAGGATCAGGATGATCTTGAATACGACCCGGATGAGGACTAAGATCCCATCCTCTTTTGTGAATCATGTCTAAATGTGAATAGTGTGATTAGAATGTTATGAATAGTCTTGTGAATAGAATTTGAGTTATGCCATGTATAAAGGTTTGGTTGTGGATTTCAATATGAAAAATATGGCTTTGCTTTTCTATCTCATTATGTTATTGTTTGGGGATTTATAATTGCTTCTGCATGTGCTTAATAAACGAAAGGGTCGGCGATACTTAGTCCTGGGACATCGTATTATAAAATCGACCAAGTAAAAAGATGTGTCGTGCCCAAGGATCGGGGCGTGACAACTTGTGAGTCTAATTCAAAAAAAAAATTATTGTTATAAAATAAGACATAGACATAGACATCCGTAACCACACACATAGATATATGGACTGTCAAACACCACAAGTGCCAAAACTTGATACGGGTAAATACTTAAGTGCCAAAACTTTCAAAAAGTACACTTAAGTGTAAAAATCGGAGGAAAAAAAAATACTCAAGTGCCAATGGTGAGAATTTCTAGCCAAATTGTCAATGTGGCTTTTTCCAATGACATTTTTTTACAAGCGTGGCAATTCTTTAAAAAAAAAATTATCCACATGGCACTATAAGCTCAAAACGAGTCATATTGCTCTCGAATTTGATCTTTAATAAATATCAATTAAATTAAAGTTGAAAAACTAAAATTTTTAAAAAGATAAAGAAAAAGAAAAAGAAGGAGGAGGCAGCATTCAACGAGGGCCTCTACAACCCTCATTGCTACTGCCCCACCGTCACCAACCCTTTCTGGCAATGGTAAGGCGGCAGCAGCAGTGAGGGCTATGGAGGCCCCATCGAATGTTGTCTCCTCCTCTTTCTTCTTCGTCTTTTAAAATTAATTTAATTAATATTTAATTAATAAATTTGGGCGCAAAACGACATCATTTTACACATTGATTGCCGAGTAGACATTTCGACGTTCCACGTATACCACTTTTATTAATAAAAAAACCATGTTGGATTTTTAGTTAGCCTCACCGGAATTAGCACTCAGATATTCAATTTAAAAAAAAAAAAGAAAAGTGGTACTTAAGTATACTTTTTGAAAGTTTTGACACTTAAATATCCACCCGTGCCCAAGACTTGACACTTATAGTATACTTTTTGCCCACACATATGCATAGAATACAATAGTACCTCAACTTTTTATTTGAGTCAAGCTCCATTAGGAAAATTATACTTGATTGAGCTCAAATCGAGTTCCAAACACTAAGTATGGGAGTTTTAGTCTATCTTGACTTGGGCGACTTGTTTAGACACTCAAAGCCTAGCCTTGTTGACACTAGATTCGGGTAATTGGAGCCAACATGTTCATCAAAGCAGTTGAGGATTCTCCTGTGCAGAATTCGAGCGCGAGAATCTTGTTGAGAAATCACATTATCACGATTTGGTGGTGATCTTCACTGTGCAACTTTTAAGTTCCCAGAATTTTTAATTCTCTAAATTAAGCAATTAGCAAGATATAAAATTGCAATACTCATCGAATTATAATATACATGCTATGAATCAAGAAGAAACAGGAAAGCATAAAGAATGTCAATTCCTTTCTCTTGATAGCTTTTCTATGTTCGTCGGAATATTCAAATTTGTGCCCTCTGGATGTGAAAAAGGCGGGCAAGTTATTTATGCAGAATCTTCTTGAGAGCAAAATTAATAGTTTCTTCTCTCCTCCTTTTGCTACTTTCAAAAATTAGGATCTTTGGAGTTTCTTTGTAGTTGAAAAGAATGGTAGATTCTAACTTTATCTCGGCGTCAGCTTTTAACATTGGAATTTTATTGCTTTTGCTAATGAAACATCGATTTTTATTACCGTCTTGCTTCGCTGATCATCCCTCAACATCACATTCTCAAAGCACACACGGGCGAAGTGTAACCAAATCCTTGCCGAGACCTAGGCGCTGGCGAGGGTTGACGACAGCCACCACTTGTCCTCATGTAATGGTACCGCACTAGTGATGGCGAGTCAGACAAGTAGGGGTTGGCTGGTCCTTGTGTTTATTGGTGCACCACTAGCACATGAAGGCGAGAGCAAGTAACCCTCGTGATAGCCCGGTGAGGCTTGTCTGTGCTAGATGCCGAAGTAAGGGTGGCGATGGCACCGCCAGAATTTTTTTTTTCTTTTAGCTATTTTGGGCACCAAATTAGCTTTTACTTGGTGCCTAATCAATCCCAAATGACATAATTTTTTTTTGGAAATGCCACGTTGTATTTTGTTCACTGAAAATGGAGATAACAGGAAGTAATTGATAATTTCTTTTTAACAAAATTTAGGAATTGGCTGTACCACTTCAAAGTTTGAATTACTTAGTACTCACTAATTGCTTGATTGCACTTCTTGTTTTTGTTTTTTTTTTTTTAATGAATTTTACGTCAGTGATTTAACTATGTCTGTTAGCATGTTTGTTTGTTTTATTTTTATAGTTAAACTAATAAATGGAAATATTAATAGATGGAATACAAGACTAGTGGTGTACTGATTTTATTTGATAGGCAAATTAATTACGAGCTCTCCCGTATGAAAACCAGCCTAAAGTTTTTGCCTGAAGCAACTTCTATGTGCCACTTCATCGCAGCGCTTGTTGTTGAGTGAGAGCCAGCACATTTGACCAAAGTAGTCATTGGTTAGTCTATCAATTCAGAGCATCCAACATGTGATCTCACTAGTCCTTTCAAGTTACGTGCATGATCTTTATCATCAAATTAAAGAAAATTGATGTCAATTGTTGGATGACAAGGCATCTTGACCGTGTGATCAAGATAAACTGATCATGAGCTGCGCTATATCGCCATTGCACTGCTTATGGAAACTGATTTTGCATCCTTGTTGCAGAATTTAAAACTTCTTAGTTTTCTTTCTTTTCTTTATTCACTTCGGTTTGACCATGATGAGTTGTTGTCATGGACTTGTAGCCTTAATATTTTATTTTTTTAATAATAGATAATTAATTCCAAGAATTTCCTTGAGAAGCTGTGGAAAGGATCTCTTGAACTCCGTGCTTCTCAAGGTTCAGGCTTGTTCACCTTGGACTGCAGAACTAGAAAAGCAAAACACTAACATCTTCTTGTTGTGAAAAAGGGTGTTGGGGGATTTAGATTCATGGAGCATTATGACATTGGTCATGTTCTAATAGTTTTCAAATATAAAGGGAACTCATCTTTTTGTCTAATATTATTCAACGAGAGTGCTTCGGACATATTATGACTGTGCACAATTGTACAAAAATGCAATCACTAATTTAAAATAAGCTTGCAATTCGGTGAAATTGTGAACATTCCAAAGGCTACTTAATATGTGCATTGATTCAATCAAATATTGGCATGGTGTTGGCGATTTATTAAGTGAGATTAGCCTAGATTGACATGTAGTTCCAAAATTATGACACCCCATCATTCAATTTCACTTCCCTGCAAGGTCATATAAGTATATCAAAACATAGCAATATGAACTAGGCGGATAGGGAAATGAAAAAAAGAAATCAAGATACAGAGAAGAAGAAAGGGTCGTAACTATTACTATAGAGGAATGGCGAGTAAGAAATTTTCAGATATGGATCAAGTTGGGCCCAGTAGCAAACCAGGGCACATGTCGGCAACGAACAAGGGCACGTCTCGATCACGGGCTAGGCCCAGTCCAGGTCACGAATCAGGCTCTGTCTAGTTTTGGCCCTATTCAGTGATCATCATGATTTGAAGGAAGTTCTTAAGACTCTGTACGCAAAAAGCTCATCAACAAGAGACAAGTGTTCAATCTACCAAGAATGCAAGGACACTGGTTAGACTTTAAATTAACGATTTAAAGGAAGTTCTCAATCTAAAAAAAGTCCTTAATTCTTAAATGTGGAAGAATGCATTTAAAGAATGAGGACGAATGAGGACGTGGGACTATTCAGGTTGGAAAATTTTGTTTTGTCATAACATTTCTTTTCGAAATTAATCATAACTTTTTTAAATAGTCATAATATATATACGGTTTTACGAGTCATTTGACATTCTAATCTTAAAATCATGGTCAGCAGAAAAATTAAACAATTTCAAATTTTCCTCATGAGCTGAACTTTTTTTTTTTTTCACTTAAAGGGATGATTTGAAGGGCTTTTTGTCAACACGTGTGTGAAGATTTGAAAGATAATACATGAAAATGCAAGACTTAATTTTAACTAATGGTCAACATTAATTAGTTCTAATTGTCTAAGTTAGCCCAAGTCTAATATGTCAATGGGTAGCACATTATCGAAATGTGCTATTCAATATACATATATAGCACGGCCATTTTACATTTAATGGAGTGTTTTACTTATTGCTAATTTAGAAATTTATATTGCTCTGAAATTTAAAATGAATAAGCATAGAAATTTCCAATTGATTATGGCATTGGAAGAAGAACATCAAACATATCTAGTATACGACATTAACGCAGTCTCTATATGGCAATTACTGGCAAAGCGGTGAATCAAAAGGCAAGGGTACACCAAAAAACAAAAATGTAAATGCTCATATTTAGATTTGATATTGCTTGTTCCTTACGCAACTAAAAGCAAAAAGCAGAAAAAAGGAAAAGGTAAAGTGCCTTAACATCCAAAGACCTTAGTTTATACCTTCGCTTTCCATGATATCATTATTAAGGTTGTTATTTCCAAGGAAGCAGCCATGCACTATCACTAGAAATCCCACCATTAAAGATGCAATAATTTGAATTGACATTAGATAGTGGGGTGTCCCATCTCCCTTAGGGGTGAGCGGTTCCAGGTTCCGTCTGGAACCTGGAACCTACCCCAGTGCAGATTCCTCAAAATGAGGAACCCGGAACCTACCCGTGGGAGCAGAAACTGGAACCTACCATCACGGGTTCCGGGGTCGGTTCCGGGTTCCAACAGGTTCTTTCTTCTTCTTTTTTTTTGTTATTTTCAGATTTGAACTATAACATATGCGCACGTTACCCATAAAAAATATAACGTACGCGCACGTTACCAAAAAAAAAACTATAACGTACGCGCACGTTACCAAAAAAAAAAAAACTATAACATATGCGCGCGTTACCAAAAAAATATAACGTATGCGCACGTTACCAAAAAAAACTATAACGTGCACGCACGTTACCAAAAAAAAATATAACGTATGCGCACGTTACCAAAAAAAAACTATAATGTACGCGTATACTACACGGTAACTTCCCATTGACATGTTATCTTGATACATTAACTTCGTACTACACAACAATAATAGAATATAATTAGAAATTTCAAAACAAATAGCAAACTAGAAAGTAGAAATAAAACACCACTAGAACAAGAATGTCTAGAGGTACAAGTTTTGAAAACAATTTCGATTAAACCCTTAAATGAACTCAGAAAATTCTGAAATTTCGACACGTTGTATTTAAGACCTAGAGGTACAAGTTTCATGAAGAAATCGTAGTCCAATTCGTTCTGGATTAAAAGATAAAATCGATTTACTTTTCCTATTCTCTACTTGCACAGTTTTTGAAACATTTTTGGTTAAATAGGCAAATGAACTAAAAAAATTACGAAATTTAAATATGTTGTAGGGAAGACATGAAGAGAGATATTTCATGCAGAACACATTTCCAAAAGAACCTCATAAAAAATGATATAGTCCACGCATTGCAACTTACAAGATCCGAACACATCAGATTGCACAGTTTTAGAAACATTTCCGATTAAATACCCAAATGACCTTCAAAAATTATGAAATTCGACTATGTGTGGCCAAGACCATAAGGTAGATACTTCATGAAAACATCGAAGTCAAATTCGTCCTAGATAATTAAATATGGACGGTTAAAATCCCTGTTCGTAGTACCGTAATTCCAGATCTAACCATCTCCAAAGGACCACGATTTCACCTACCTATTCTTGTTTTTTTTCTCTAAATTTTTGATATGTTGTACCTCAGGATGTCCTTTACAACTTTTGTTAAGAAACCAAAGTGAAATTTTGACAAAAAGGTTGCCTTACAGTCCATGCATTCATCAAGGGTCGGTCCCAAAATCTCCAGATCCAGTCTTTCCAAAGAATAACGATTTCACCCACTTATACTTGTTTGTTTTGTCCCAAATTTGAGTATGTTATACTCCAAGAAGTCTTTTACAACTTTCATTTAGAGGCCAAAGCCAAACTTCAACTAGAACATCACATACAAGTCACTAGAACATCCAAGGTCGAGCTTTTTCTGCCCTAAGTAACCGGTTCCGGTTCCGGTTCCGAAACCGGTTCCGGGACAGGTTCCGGTTCCGGTTCCAAAACCGGTTCCGGAACCGGAACCGGAACCGGTCCCCCTTGGAACTGGGAACCGAACCGAACCCTCCTCCGGTTTGGTTCCGGTTCCCGGGTAACCCGGGAACCGCGCTCAGCCCTAATCTCCCTTGCAAGTCCATCTTTACTAAAGATGATTGTAAAAACACTAAAAAGATGAAAGCATTGATTATCTTGATCCAATCTCTCTCTTTAGTCCACCTTTAATAAAGATGCTTTATAAGAAAAAGCTAAAAAGTTGAAAGCATTTATTATATTTATCCCACCCTCTCTCAAGTCCAGCTTTAATAAAGGTAATTTATAAAATAGCGCTGAATAGATGGAAGTGTTGAATATTTCGACGATACTTTTTCTTTACGCAACTCAAAGCAAGAAGCATTTATTATATTTATCCCACCCCTCTCTCAAGTCCAGCTTTAATAAAGGTACTTTATAAAATAGCGCTGAATAGATGGAAGTGTTGAATATTTGGACGATATTTCTTCCTTACGCAACTCAAAGCAAGAAAAGGTAAAATGCCTTAACATTCACAGATATACTTCCTTTTCCATGACGTCCTTATTAAAGTTATTAAATCCTAGAAAGCAGCCATGCATTATCACTAGCATCCCATAATTAAAGATGCAATGATTTGAATAGACATTAGATAGTGAAGTATCCCATCTCCCTCTTGAGTCCACCTTTAATAAAGTTGCTTTATAAAAAAGCTGAAAAGACCGAGCGTTGATTATTCGTAAATGGCTTAGCATAAGTGACACAACACGCAAGAGATGTTTGCTACAATGTGGAAATAAAGAAATAGATTGATGATAAGCCAAGTTGATCGCTGTTGGAAAAAAATTGGCATCCATCGGCAATTTTCATTTTTGCCATGGAAATCGCTTCTCTTTTGTTCCATGGAGTTTTTTTGGCGTACTTGTGTAATAATCTTGTTTGAAACAGGTCGTGTTACTAACTTTAGTCTTGTTTCAGACAGGTCGTGTTATTAACTTAGTGGTGGGGTGTTGGGGCTTACTTCTATTCGCTGCTATATATACCATTGATCCTTTTGTTTAAGTCGAACATTAGAGGCTGCTATATATACCATTGACCATTTTGTTTAAGTCGAACATTAGAGCTAAAGATTCAGTGATTTGGGGCTTTAGCCGCTCGATCAAGCACGAAGCTGTTTATCTAAGAACAAACAGCATCGTTTCATGTAATTTTAGTCCACATTACACCATCTTCCTTACACTAAGGACAATCGAACATAATTGGACTAATATGTTAGATAAATTAGGCAAAACTTGACCAAGAACACTTGATTATACTTTTCCTCAAAGAGTTAATTATGTGCAATATGTTCAATAATGACTGTAATTTTTTTTTTTTGAAATTAGTCATAATCTTTTTAAATAGTCATATTATATACAGTTTTACAAGTCATTTGACATTCTAATTTTACAACTTTGATCGGCAGAAAAATTAAACAATTACAATTTTTCCTCATGAACTGAGTTTTCTTTTTTTTTTTCTTTTTTTTTCACTTAAAGGGATGATTTGAAGGGCTTTTTGTCAACACGTGTGAAAATTCGAAAGATAATACATGAAAATGCAAGACTTAATTTTAACTAATGGTCAACATTAATTAGTTCTAATTCTCTAAGTTAGCCCAAGTCTAATATGAAATTTGCTATTCAATATACATATATAACACGGCCATTTTACATTTAATGGAGCATTTTACTTATTGCTAATTTAGAAATTTATATTGCTCTAAAATTTAAAGTGAATAAACATAGAAGTTTCAAATTGATTATGGCATTGGAAGAAGAACATCAAACATGTCTAATGTATGCCATGAACGAAGTCTCTATATGGCAATTACTGGCACAGCGGTAGATCAAAAAGCATGGGTACGTCAAAAAGCAAAAATGTGAATGCTCAGATTTGGATTTGATGCTTGTTCCTTATGCCACTCAAAGCAAAAAGCAGAAAAAAGGAAAAGGTAAAGTGTCTTAACATTCAAAGACCTTTGTCTATATCTTCAATTTCCATGATATCATTATTAAAGTTATTATTTTTAAAGAAGCACCATGCACTATCAACAAAAATCCCGTCATTAAAGATGCAATTATTTGAATTGACATTAGATAGTGGGGTGTCCCATCTCCCTCTCAAGTCCGCCTTTACTAAAGATGCTTTATGAAAACACTATAAAGATGATAGCATTGATTATTGTGATCCCATCTCTCTCTTGATCCACCTTTAATAAAGATGCTTTACAAAAAAGCTAAAAAGTTGAAAGCGTTGATTATATTCATCCCACCACTCTCCTAGTCCACCTTTAATAAAGATGATTTATAAAAAAAGCTTAATAGACGGATGTGTTAATTATTTTGATAACTTAAAGAAAGAAAAGGTAAAGCACCTTTAACATTCACAAATGTTAGTTGATACTTCCATTTCCATGACATCTTTATTAAAGTTATTATTTCCAAGAAAGCAGCCATGCATTATCACTAGCATCCCGTAATTAAAGGTGCAATAATTTGAATAGACATTAGATAATGAGGTGTCCCATCTCCCTCTCGAGTCCACCTTTAATAAAGTTGCTTTATAAAAAAGCTGAAAAGACCAAGCGTTGATCATTGGCTTAGCACAAGTGACACAACACACGAGATGTTTGCTACAATGTGGAAATAAAGCAATAGATTAATGATAAGCCAAGTTGGTCACTGTTGGGAAAAAATGGGCATCCGTTAGCAATTTTCATTTTTACCATTGAAATCACTTCTGTTTTGTTCCATGCCTCTTTTGTGGTGAGTTTGTTTAGGCCTATTTGTGTAATAGTCTTGTTTTAGACGGGTCGTGTTACTAACTTAGTGGTGGGGGTGTTGGGGCTTACTTCTGTTCGCTACTATATATCGTTGACCCTTTTGTTTAAGTCGAACATCAGAGCTAAAGCTTCAGTGATCTGGGGCTTTAGCCGCTCGACCAAGCACCGAAGCTATTTATCTAAGAACAAACAGCATCATTTCATGTAATTTTAGTCCACATTACACCATCTTCCTTACACTAAGGACAATCGAACATGTTTGGACTATTAGATAAATTAGGCAAAACTTGACCGAGAACACTTTATTACACTTTCCCTCAAAGAGTTAATTCTGTGCAATATGTTCAATAATAACTGTAATTAGCAATACAATAACAGTAACGCCCCGATATCTTGTGTGTCATGACAGTATTTGCTGAGTGAATTTGAACTTGTCAATTTTGACCGTGTGATGTTATCCAATGCCTTCATAGTGAAATTCTATTTACACATTAAAAACTCCACGCTATTTATTAATTAGATAGAGTGGTATTTGGGGCATATTTGGTTTTAACGCATATCATTTTGGTCTTAAGTGAAAATCAGATCATACAAAGAATGAGATCATTTGGGTTCATGAGGACTGGGTTTATGCGATTTAAAAACCATTTTATTTCTTCGAAATTTGGCTCGATGGCAACAAGGAACATCCTTCCCTGATGACTGATGGATTTTCCTAAAGCCATGGTTCAAGGTTAAGCCAATCTTTTCTATTCTTCTTATTTTTACAATCGTTTGAGTCGAAATAGCTCATCTTCTTCGAGTACTCTTATTTTTGAAGTTGTAACGTCTTCTCAATCTAGAGTTTAGAGTAAGCTTGTGTCTAGTCCGGCACCAACCAAGATAAAAGTTTTTAATATTTTTACACATAGAGTTTGAATTCTGTAATGTGAATAAGTTGGTTAGACTATCACATCATTTCGTCAATCATTTCCAAATGTATTACCCTTAGTTTGATTCAATTAGCCAACGGATTTGAATCAAAGCGTCGGTTTATTCCAAAGTGGTGATGTGGCCATTTGATATAATGAGATTCATGGAAAGGTCCCAAGCATAACTCAGTTGTGGCATGTCTTCAAATCGGAAAGCTTCCCTCATAATTTTAGTGCGTTTTCGAGTTTTCACTTTGTTTAATTTATCCTTTATAATCTGGCCATGACTTGAGATTATATTATGAACCCCATGTGTAATTTAAGAGCACAATTTTTGATAGGTTAAGATTGATTTCTTTCAAATTTTACAACATACTATACAATTAAAGGTTGCTGATAATAATCTTTCAAACTAGTAAATACTACCGAGTGCCATGAATACACATCTTGTGTGTTCTCTCATTTTGTTTGCTTATATTGTGGTCTTTCATATTGATACATTCCTTGTTCAAATACATATGCAGGCAGATAATTCCCCTTGGATTCTATAAGGAATAAATTGAGGGAAATAATCAAATCACTACTCTGACGCATTCTGACGAATTGTGGACAATGAAGCTAAAGATCCATCACATCTTATCAAAAAGATAAGGACTAAATTACATTTACTTATTCCTTGCCAAGTCGGAATTGCAATCACAAGAGTTTGGTGGTGTCATTTGTAGTTTTACGAGCCACGTTTTGCTCACATTGCAATCTTTTAGTTGGTGTTTAATTAGATTGCATGTTTTACAAATTTAAATGTAAATATGAATTCCAATGAATGATATGATGTTAGCATTCAAAACTCCTAGTCTATACTTTTTTTATTTTATTTATGACATCCTTATTAAAAGTTATTATCTCTAAGAAAGCAGTCATACATTATTACCACAGTTCGATGATTCAACCATGTATGCAAAAGTTGGGTTCTTATGTACTCTTTTTGTCTAATAGAGCTCTATTTTGGTATAAAAAAAAATAAAAATAAAAAAAGCTATGACAATGCTCAGGCTTGCTTGAGTTCGTCCACTCTTAAAAGGGTTAATGATAAGAGAGTGATAAAACCGATTCCATAAGATGCAATAATTTGACTAGACATTAGATAGTGGGAAGTCCTACCTCCATCTTGACTCCACCTTTAATAAAGATGCTTTCGGAAAAAGCTATAAAGACAAAAGCCTTGATTATTCGAAAAAGGCTTAGCATATAACAAAGAATCAGACGCAAAAGACTTTGGCCACAATGTTGAAATAAATCAATAGATAAATGATTAGCCAAGTTAGTCACAATGGGACCTTGATAATTTTTGTTCCTTAAGTAGGGGAATGATTTGACAATAACACTTAGAATTCTTAGTCCATACTTTCATTTTCTATGACATCCTTATTAAAGTTATTAATTTCCCAAAAAAAATAGCCATGCATTATTATCCCAATCCCATAATTGAATCATTCATGCAAAAATGGGGTGTACATGTATTCTTTTATCTGTCATTGGAAAAAAGCTATACGCCTGGGTTAGGTCCAAAAGATACAATAATTTGACTAGACATTATATATTAGGGTGTCCCCACTCCCTGTCGAGTCCACAATTGATAAAGATGTGGCTGGAGCTATTGCTACCTCGTCCATTGATAATTTGGGCCTTTAGCCGCTCAGCTAAACAACAATAACGTTTATCTAAGGTCAAATAATGTCATTATATTTAGTTCATATCACACTATCACCCTTACACATAGGATAATTTGTCATAATTAGATTGACACGTTAAATAAATGAGGCAAAACTTGGCCGAGAGATCTTAATTACACAATTCCTCAAATAATTTAAGACCAAATTAGATCAATTGAAATGTTTAGAACTTGATTACATTATGTATAATATGTTTAATGTCGATGTTGCAAAACTTGGCCGAGAGAACTTGATTATGCTATTCCTCAAAGCGTTAAAGACTAAATTGATTCAATTGAAAAGTTTAGAACTCGATCACATTTTGTATAATATGTTTAGTACTAAAACACCAGTACCTCGAACTTTGATTAAAAAAAAAAAAAGAAGATTCCTGGGTATGTCTTCATATTGATCATGACACAGTCTTAACCTGGTAAATTTCGGAATTTCTCAAACAAATTGATAATTTGCTGTTGTCAATTTTGATTGTCTAATTTGAAGGCCTCCCTTCGTCACAAACTCTACTTCCACATGTTAAAAACTCTACACTATTAAAGTAACAAATAGAGTGATGTTTCAAAAATATTTGAGTTTCAACGTTTAGATCCAAATGAATATCACGTAATAGAAAGAGTGATATCATTTGGGCTCATGAGGATGGGTTCATGTAATTAAAAAAAAAAAAAATTGTTTCTACAAAATTTGGCTCCGATGGCAATAAGGAACATCCTTCATCATTCATCAAGGTCAATCTGATCTTTTCTATTTTTATTTATATAATTGTTTAAGTCTAAATAGCTCATCTTTTTTATATTATCTAATTTTTCTCATTCAATGTGCTTAGATTATGGTCTTTCATAGTCATACACTGCTTGTTCAAATATGCATGCAGGCAGACAATTCCCTTTGCATTTTTCAAGGGATCTATTAAGGGAAATAATCAAATTGCAACTCTTAGACATTCTGACAGATCGTGCAAGTGAAGCCGAAGATCCATCACATCTTCTGAAAAAGATGAGGAATAAATTGCATTTACCTTGTTCTATAGCAATTCTAAGCTCCAACCACAAGAGTTTGGTAGGGTCACTTACTATTTCATATGCCATGTTTTTTCTCGCTAGTGTTTTAATTAAATTGCATCTCTTATAAATGGGAAGTACTTAAAACTATAACTCTCTATTAACAACAAGCATCACCTGGCGAATGATTTGATGACAGCATTCAGTAATCTTATTCTATACTTTCATTTTCTATGACATCATGTTCCAACAAGACATCAATGCCTTATCACTCCAATCCCATGATTGAACCATGCATACAAACGTGGGGTCT
Source organism: Eucalyptus virginea (assembly GCA_014182375.1). Classification (NCBI taxonomy): domain Eukaryota; kingdom Viridiplantae; phylum Streptophyta; class Magnoliopsida; order Myrtales; family Myrtaceae; genus Eucalyptus; species Eucalyptus virginea. The sequence goes on along the minus strand of CM024516.1, from coordinate 13,741,057 downwards.
ATATGTACTCTTTTGTCTGATAGAGTTCTGTTGTTAGAAAATAGCTTTGCACGTTGTTCAGACCCAAAAGAAGCAATAATTTAAATTGACATTAAATAGTGGGATGTCTCATGTCTCTCGCGAGTCCAAGATGCTTTTGAAAAAATTAACTAGATGAAAGCTTTGGCTACATTGTGGAAATAAATCAACAGATTAATGATAAACCAAGATGATTACAACAAGATCTTTGGCAGCAAAATATGCAGAGATAAAATGAAATTTTGATTGTTAGGTCCAAGCACGGCTCATGCAGCGTGCAGCTACTCGGACGTATCGACTTTTTCCAGCAAAGAGTTGCAGGGTTTTGATGCCGCCCTTCTTTATTTTTTGCCCTCAAACCTCTTCACCTTCTTCATCTCTCTTCATTCTTGCTCTGTTTCACTCCTCCTATCATCCCAACGGCGTTGTAGACAAATGACGTGCGCGCTTTTCACTGTAGACGGTCTACATCCCATGTGCAATAGTCCACATAATCATCATTGCTGTTGACCACTAGTCTGTATTATTGAGTCCACTATGCATTGTCGGTGTGAGACTCAGTCTTTCTTTCTCGTAAGAAAAATTAAAGAAAATTGTCCATCGATCAATGTTGCCTTTTGAGAATAAGAGGAAAAATTACATTAAGCTCATATCAATAAGTAACTTTTAAAATAGCAAGAACAGAGAGACATTAACAAAATTCCAACCATATCATCATATGACAATTTTATGATAGTTATTTCATATTTTAATATAATAATTATGGTTGCCATAAAAATTAAACAACTTCACTTTTATTTGTGAACCGAGTTTTTTTTGGTTTTCACTTAAAGGGACACCTAGAGGAGCTTTTTATCAACAAATCTACCAAAAATAATACATGAAAGTCAAGACTTATTTTTACTTAATGGTTAATATTAATTAGATATAAGGATCTAAGCCCAAATTAAATGTGTCAATAAGAAGAACATTATAAAAAATTGCTATTTAATATATAATCTCTACATCGGCATATCATCGAGATCACTCATCTCTTTAACTCTTAATGGGGCATTACAAAGTTTATTTTCTTCTGTTATCCTCTGATGGCACTTTGTAGTAGACTATCCACATACTATCCACATCTCGTGTATATAGTCAATATCATCATCAACTCCATTTGCATGTTTGACAAAAAGGATTTGAAAGAATAAAAAATATATATATATAAATGTACGGACATAATTGGCCAAAAAAAAAAAGAGTTTAAAGACCTATAGACAATTTTCGCAAAAGGTTCACTTACTATGATGCCTAAATTCCTTATTAATTATCAAATCCCACCCCAAAACTGGTGTGAGCCATCATCTATTTTTTTAGAAAATGCAATCAATGAAAACCGATTCTTTTATTCCACATGTTGCCCTATTGATTCGTGCATGATGCGCAAAGTACTTTTTTGTAGGCCAATGCCAACACATGTCCCTTTGAGCTCCGTTGATGTACCGTTAAGTTCATATCTCCTCAAAAGGTGCGATCATATGAGTGCATTGAGTACATTCGAAAGATCAATAATACGATTCTAGCGGATCGAGTCCAAATAGACCACTCAAGAGTAGGAAGTGGAACAGCTTGTCAAGAAATTTAAAGGACGAAAGGACGAAAGTTTTAACAGCTTAATGAATACTTTGAGTGAATAGAAACACCTCACCATGTGTACTATGTAAGGTGTCTTGTCTTGCACAATGCCCCATAGGCCTCTATTATTGAGTCCACTATCCATTATTGGTGTCGGACTTGCTTTCTCTTTCTCAAAGAAAAATCAATGAAAATTGTCTATTAATGTTGCCATTTGAGAATAATAGGAAAAATTACATTAAATTCATGTCAAAAAGTAAAATTTAAAAGAGCTAGAACACAGAGACATTAACAAAATTCCAACCATATTATCATATGGCAATTTTATGATACCTATTTTACATTCTAATTTAATAATTACAGTTGGCATAAAAATTAAGCAACTTCAATTTTATTTTGCAAACTGAGTTTTTATTATTTTTTTCACTTAAAGGGATGTCGAAAGGGGCTTTCCATCAACAAATTTGCAAAAAATTATATATGAAAAAAGCAAGAATTAATTCTAAGTCAAATGGTTAATATTAGTTAGACATAATGATTTAAGTTAGTCCAAATCTAATGTGACAATAAGGAGAATATTATCAAAAACTACTATTCAATGTTTAATCTCTATTATGAAAAATCATCGAAATCACTCATCACTCGAATTCTTAATGGGAGATCACATGTCCTCACGCAACAAGGGTTTAATTGAAGTAAAGGGAAAGCTTGCCCGTTTGGTCCTCATCAAGAGAGTTGTCAGTTTTAGATTAATAATTAGGGACTCTTTTGCTTATTTGATCATTGCCTCGGGAGAGATGAAGTGGGCAAGCAATGTTTCTCACAGTAGAAGGAAAGAGGCCAGACACGTGAGGACCCCCTACCGGTTCATGCATTTGCGAATACCTAGATGTTTGTCCAGTAGCGGTGGACACAAGAACGCGGAGGAAGACATAGGTGATGGTGACTAGTCGAGGAAAGGAACAGTAAGATGCAGGAAAACATCTCGACTCCTGCAACTACCCTCAATTTCTCTTTCTTTCCCTCTCCCCAACTTACCCTAATTAAAGCAATCGTCCGTATACTTAGGTGGCTGTCAATCAGCAGTGGAAGAAAGGACGTGGAGACTTCGACATTAGTGATGGTGACTGATCGAGGAACATTTAAATGCAAAAAGTCATCCATTTTCATATATATAATTTTCACGAGTCATCTATTTGTATCACCGAATCGCTCATCGGTCCATCACCATTCTTGTCTTGATGGAACGACCAACGTATAGCGGCCTTTTCGTATTTTTATTTTTGGCCAGCGACGACGTGGGGGCTGTCTGCTTGCCACTCAACTTTCCAAGTTATACCTATCTCCTCTTTCTTCCTTGGATTTTTGAGTCATTCTTAAATTTTTTAAATCACTGGCTGCAAGCATTAAAACTGAACCATTCATTATAAACTTTTTCCAGTAAAATGTTGTTGTTTTTCAATGCTCCCCGTCCTTAAAAAAAAAAATTAAAATCGAATGAAAAATTAGGTTTATAAATTATGAAAACCCACATAACTTTACTTGGCAATAATTTCAAACCGATTTTGTGATAATTGTAATATTTGAAATGTTAAAAGTAAAAGACTTGCGACACACCCAGGCATTTAAGAAAAAAGAGGGAAACTCCAATTGGAATGAGAGACTACGAAATAATATTAATGGTACTCGAATCCAAATTAATTGTGTCCTGTAAAGAGTAACAATACTCAAGAAAGTAAACTGATTTTAAAATGTTAATAAAGAGTGGCAAAAGTTTAATTTACTTAGAAGTTTCAATCTAACAATTCCAATTGAAGTTACGTGTAATGTAGCAATTACAATTGACATTATAATCTAATGATTTGCTTAGTTATAATGTTACTTCTATATTTTAACTGTGATTTCATTGATTCGCACAATGAGCTGATTTAGGACTAGTACCTAATCAACGTTTATCCATTAGCGGTGGAGGTAAGGATGCGGAAATTTTCACATTGGTGATGATGACTGGTCGAGTAAAGAAACGAGAAAACCATTTCTATTACCGTATTCAACTTTTAATTAAAAGGTATAGATCTGCCCCCTGATGGTAGTAATAATTTATTTGCTCATTTTGCTAGACCCACAATAAGTTGAAAATGAGGCCGATGCAAACCCACATAGACTCCCATGGAATTGGTTATGCTTTTCTAATATCATTTCAACTGGCTTAAAAATTTAAAGTGTCTTATATACACCCCATCACACTTAAATTGAGTTGAAAATGGTTTCCGATACATATTGCCACCCCGTCACATGAGTTTTGTTCTCTTTATTAATTACATTTGCTATATTGATGAATGACAAACTACGTAAGGTACCTATTATACATGAGCGATGATTTTAGGTCCAAACATTCAATAAGTGTGTTTTGAAAGAAGGTGTTATATGTGTTTCTGATTCTAATCTTCACTCCATGTTGATTCACAAATGTGCCCACACACAAACATCGAAGAAAATATTAATATTATGAAAAAGATTAGAGATGCTACTTAGCGCGTGCATGGGTGGTCTTGACATGTCCTTATAACGTGGGTGCCGCCTATCTTTCTATTTATCATTCTTTCTTGATTACATCTTGCTATATCAATGTGACATAGTGTATAAAGTATTCATATAATTCGAGTCAAATCATTTTGTGATTTTGGCAGTTGGTAATCATTTGTATTATATTTTTTTAAGCCACTTTGATAGGCGCGCAACTTACATAATGCAAAGAAATCAATTTACTCCACAATTATGACGCGAGCGACAAAACAAGTAATTGATTAGTGTTTAATTAAGGCCTCAACTAAGATTAGATTTTAATAAGATCCGTAATTTGTACTATGTCTAAGCCTTGCGAGTTGGGTTTCCCTTGCCAGTAAATGAATTGTATGTCTTGAGATTAGTCTACATCCGATATCATCAATCAAGTTAGAAATTGTACTATATTTTTGGCAAAACAAAATTGGATATTATAGATTTATAACTTTGTGTGATTAAAATAAAATCTTTGTTTTAACATTTACGGTACAACAAATTACATAAAATGTACTATCAATCATCTAGGATTTATGCAATGACTGATACATTCCCATTTGCTTGTTTGAATGGTTGCCGATTTAGAAAGTTAAGTTTACGTGAGTATATCCATTGCCTAAATTCTCAACATGGAAGCACAATGTCATGGACTCATCATGTATTGCATGTTACTTGACTTATACTGTTATAATGACTAAAATGCTCAATATCCCACAACAGCAAATTTCATTTACGTATAGAACTGTCATGTACTACATGCTGTGATGCTACTTGACTTTATTTTTGTTGTTGTTGGTGTGATGCTACTTTTTACACCATAAGTATGGTGTCATCAATAATTATGCATTTAGTCACATTTACATATGATAGATGCATATCCATGTAAGATAACCCTCTAAAAATTTATTATTTTCATTTTATAGACTTTTTGTAAGAATAGCTAATTTTTTATCCAATTGATTTTCTGTTAATTGTTTTTTTAATTTTTAATATTTATTTATCTGCCAATCATTTATCATAATTTTGTTTTTATGATGATAGATAATTGGTTTTTTTTTTTTTGGGGTAAAGGATGATAGATAACTGTTTGTATTCTCTAATGTCATTTATTTTTCAAATATATATTATCATGCCATAAAAAATTTTAATCAACTAATTATTACAATAAGTCAGTGAAGGTGTTATATACTTTTCAAACTCTTTTGAGTCAGACTGGTGGTTGTGTACAAATATGGATGAAACAATTGATAGCATGAAAAATATTTATCGCAATCATGTATTAATTACTTATAAATAAAAATAATGTGTTTTCTTTAAGTACTATGGAATTTCCAGGGGTCCCCATGCGGTTTTGCCTTGTTATATGCCACCGACAGCACATGGGGAACGATCTCTCAATTGTCAACTCTTCTTGGAATTTTTAACCCTAAGGAAACACGGTAATTGACAATGTCACGTGGGTGGGGCCTGTCCTTGTCCTTGTCCATTTATTCTCATTATCAATTACATTTTATTATATCAGTGCTGACACACCGTGTGAGGTACATATTGTGACGGCGATAATTTAAGTCGAATCACTTGTTTACTACTTTAACCGCTGCTAATCATCTCCTTCTTTCTGCGTTCACTGCTATTCCACGCTCCCCTTCCTTCATCCTTTCTTGCGCTCAGGTCTCTTCGCCACGTTCGGCTCTCGCTCTGTTTCGCTCTTTCTTCTCCTCGGCACACCCATTCTTCCTCATCTCTTCAGTATCTGCTGCTCTTTTTCATCGTTCGATTGCCTGTTCTACGCTCCCCTTCCTTCTTCCTTTTTTGGCGCTCGAATCTCTTCGCCTTGTTCGTCTCGCGCTCTCTTTCGCTCTTTCTTCTCCTCGGCACACCCATTCTTCCTCATCCTCTTCCCCCTCTTCAGTATCGGCTCCTCTTTTTCGTCATTTTCTCTTTCTCTGCCACTCTGTTTTCTGGCTTTTTGTTTCTCAAAAAAAGAAAAAAAAAAATATTCACTTGTTTAAGTCGAATCACTTGTTTACTACTTTAACCGCTGCTAATCATCTCCTTCTTTCTGCGTTCATTGCTATTCCACGCTCCCCTTCCTTCATCCTTTCTTGCGCTCAAGTCTCTTCGCCTTGTTCGTTTCTCGCTCTGTTTCGCTCTTTCTTCTCCTCGGCTCAACCATTCTTTCTCCTCCTTCTCTTCTTCTTCGGTATCTGCTACTCTATATCATCATTCTCTCTCCATCTCTCTATTTTCTTGCTCTTTGTTTCTCAGGAAAAAAAAAAAGCAAAAAAAAAAATGTCGGCCGACTCTGCCGTTTCTATTGCATGGGATCTCTTGAAGTGGGCAGTTACTGCAATCAAGCGTCCAATAAGATACGTGATGTCCTCCAAGAGCTTCGCCGATAGTCTTCAGGAGGAAGTCCAGAAACTAGATGCCGAGGTTCGGAGGGTCAACGTTCTTGCGGAACAGGCCAGTAACAATGTTCTGAAGTTCCATGATGTCTTCACGATGTGGGAGAAAAAATCTGACGATGCTTTGAAGGAGGTGCGAGACCTGTTGGGCGACTTCGAAAACGCGACGAAGACTTGCTGCTATGGGACTCTTCCAGACCCGAATTGTCGCTATCAGTTCAGCAGGAGGGCCGAGGGCAAGATCAAGGTCATTAAGGAACTCGCTCAAAAATACAGCGGATTCAAGGAATTGAACGACATCTCCTACATCGATCCTGCTCCGGGAAATGTCACTGCTACGAATCCAGCCAGGAGAGAAGGCAAAGATATCGTCCAGTCGACCACCGCAACGGCCTCCTCTTCTTCTGCCTCGACGTCAAATGAGCTTAGTGAGGATGGCGTCTTCGAATCCAGAGCTGCGATCATAAAGGACATAATGGGCGCTCTTGCCGATAACAGCAATAGTGTGGTCGGGGTTTACGGGATGGGTGGGGTCGGCAAGTCCACCCTTTTGGACGATGTGGTAAGCAGAATAAGAGAAGAGAAGCGGTTCGATCTGGTCGCTAAGGCCGACGTGTCACAAAATCCTGACATCAAGAGAATTCAAAGTGAGATTGCGCACGCGTTGGGCCTGGACATGAAGGATCATGAGTATGAGAGCATACGTGCGGATCATCTGCGCAAGAGGTTGGGAAATGAGGAAAAGAAGGTCCTCATAATACTGGACAACCTATGGGAAGGGCTTGACTTGAAATCCGTCGGCATTCCTTGCGGACATGACAACAAAGTCATAGGATGCAAGTTGTTGTTGACGTCGAGAGATCAAAATGTTTTGCAAAAGCAAATGGGTTGCGACAAGGACTTCCTACTTAATGTACTGGAGGAGAAAGAGGCAAAAACATTGTTTGAGAGGATGGTGGGAGAAAAAGTTCACGATGACGAGTTCAGACCCTTGGTGGATGAAGCACTCCGCAAATGCGGAAGCTTGCCTTTGCTAATTGTCGCAATGGCGAAACATTTAAAATGCGCTCCTTCACATGAATGGAGGGATGCCTTATATCAAATTGAATGGTCTACAAATGAAGATATAAGTGGAGTGATAAATAAGGTGTTGCGACTGAGTTATGATCATTTAAAAAATGAGGATGCAAAAAGTTTGTTACAACTCTGTGTTGCTTATGGTGTCTCTGAGCCTTCTATTGAAAACTTGGTAAGGTACGGCTATGGTTGGGGGATATTTCGAAAAGATAGCAGCATTGAAAATGCTAGAGATAGGTTGAGAACACTCATCGGCATCCTTCAAGCCTCCTCCCTTCTATTAGATAATGGGGGCGTGGATGGTTTCAAGATACATGACTTGGTTCGTGACTTTGTTGCCCGGTTTGTTTTTAGAGATCGCCCTCTTCTTGTGTTGAAAGATGAAGATGTGTTGGCAACACAATCGCTGAAGGAGAGGCTCAAAAATTGTACAACGATATGCTTTCCCTATATTGATATGAAGGAGCTTCCCAAAGAATTAGATTGTCCCGAATTGCGCATCTTTTTGCTTTTCAACAACAATATATCTCTTGAAGTTCCAGATTCGTATTTCAACTCTATGAAGAAACTTGTGGTTCTAAATCTAACTAGCGTACGTCTCACTCGTTCACCGACGCCATTTCAGTTCTTGGAGAACTTATCTACTCTGTGTCTTCAAAATTGTTCACTAGAGGATGTGGCCATTCTGGGCAAGCTAAAAAGGTTACAAGTTCTCAGTTGTGTGAATTCCAACTTTCAACAATTGCCGGTAGAAATTGGGCAACTAACAGAGTTGAGGATGTTGGATTTGAACTATTGTTCGCATCTTCAGATAATTGAACCGGGTGTTCTTGGAAGATTGATCAAATTGGAGGAGTTGTATATGGACAACAACTTTAATAAATGGAATTTCGTGGAGCAAACTCAACCAACTAATGCTAGTCTGATTGAGTTGAATCACTTGAAGTATCTTTGCACTCTACATGTCTCCATTCTCGATCCAAGTATGCTCCCAGAGGACCTAGATGTCAAGAAATTAACCAAGTACAAAATCCGAATAGGTAATACAAGACGCTGGATCAATGATCGAGGATCGAGGATTTTGGACCTCAAGTTGGATCCAATAGGTGATGTTCTTCGAAAAGGATGCATGCAAAGTCTCCTAAGCAAAACAGATGATCTGTTTTTGGCCGGATTGAACGGAAGCGAGCAAAGTATTTGTGCATTATATCAAGAAGGCTTTCCAAAATTAAAGCATCTACTGGTCTACAATAGTCTTTCTATCCAACACATCCTCCGATGGCATTCCTTTAGTGCTTTTGAGATGTTGGAGTCGCTAGATCTATTTAGCCTTATGAACTTGACGAAGATATGCTCTAGCCATATCTCCTCCTCCAAGTCCTTCAGTAGATTAAAAGTAATTCGAGTCCAAAGTTGTGACAAGATGGAATTTTTGTTTCCTCTTTCATTACTAAGAGGACTTTCACAACTGGAAGAGATTGAAGTTGTCTCTTGCAAGTTAATGCGTGGGATTGTAGATGCTGATGATTGTGGCAAAGTGGAGTTGCAAAATTTGCGTGTAATGAAATTGCACCACTTACCAAATATCAAGAATTTTTTCACCGTTGGGACAGCTCCTTTGAGTAGTACATCAAAGGACCAAGTTGGCACTCAAATTACATTTTTCAATGGGCAACAGGTAACTTTCTATCAAAAGAATATAATATTGATTACTTTTTCCTACGTATGCTAATTAGATGCAACACATATTATGTTGCTTATTCATTTTGTTATTTTCATTTCATTTTTTTTTCCTAATAACCTTATCCGTTCATGCCTTCTCTGCAATTATTTTTATTGTGTAGAAATCCAATGAAATCCATGTAAATTTAGTTTGTGATAGGCTTTGAGTTAATTTCAATTTAAATGCTGCAAGCATATCTATATTAATAAGGTTTCATAAAGCAAATTTGAAGGGAATTTCGGCACTAAAGTAATATCACAAGTAATTTTAAATCTTTTGAAATAGATTCTATTGAATTTACTTATCATAATATAGGTGACTCTCCTAAAAACTGATTCGAAAAATGGGAAAGAGGACTGGGTTTTTTAAATAAAAGCAACTATGCTAATCTAATTGATGCATTATAAGAGTATGGAGTTTTGTGCATGTTCATGCATACATAGATATCTTTGTACGTACTTTTGATATCACAAAAACAAATCCACAATTTGTGTTTGATATCCTATTAAATTGGTTATTGATAGTGATTTACTAAAAGTAAAGAGAAGTCAGTAAACTAAGGATGATCAATTGCCCAATTAAAAAAAGCACATGGCTATTTTATATGGGGAAGAATTGCTGCGAATAGTGCCTTCTAGTTGACTAGATAAGATTGCCCTTTTATAGTGGCACAATATCCCTGAAGTTGATCATGAGGCCTAAGACTCACACAGTACATTAGCTTTTCCGTCAGTAAAGAGTCTTGGAAATTTAAGTTTTAGGTCCCACACGCTGGTGTGTGACTTATCTTCTTCCCCTGATTTGAGCTTCCATGGAGAGAGTGCTTTCAAAGATAATGGAACTACATCGGAAGAATTTTACAAAGAGACTTTATGGCTCTGCTTTTTTCTTTTTTCTTTGTACATCATAATCTTGTATAGTAGATCCTTTTGGTATAATCTTTGCACCAAATTTAAAGAAGATGACAAATCATTCGAGTTCAACCCGGGGAGCAATTGCAAAATTGATAAAGTAGCTCAACACAACAACAATTAATGGCATTCAATTGCAATTGAGGAAGGTTATTTGTAGTATATTAAATTCTAGACTAGTAGTGGAAACATAGTTAACAGTTTAACTAGCTTTAGTGATGACATTTTATAGGAGATCCTTTTGGTGTAATATTTGCACCAAGTTTAAAGAAGATGACAAATCATGCAAATTAAAAAATGAAGCAATTACAGGTGAAAAATCTTTTGTTATTTGTTTTTATCAATGAAAATGATGTTAGGCCATTGTAGATATATTTTATGGTCCTATCTACATTTCTACGAACAATAATTTACTAACATGAAAGAGAATAATTAAAAGGGTCAATACCCTGAAAAACCTTAAACTGGTACACTTGTGACAAATTTACCCCAAACTATTTTTTTGACCATGCAAAACCCCAAACTGGTATACCTGTGACAAATTTACCCTGACTGATCATAAAAAACCCTAAACTAGTACATTCATGACAAATTTACCCAAAACTAATTTATTTAACTGCAAAAAACTCTAAACTGATAAATTTGTGACAAATATACCCTCCGCTAAATTGGATTAATACCACAAAAAAATCACAAAAATTGTAAACTGTGACAAACGGACCGTAAAATCTCAAATTGGTATACCGGTCAACTATCACGTGTCATTTAACTTAATAATTTGATTATAAAATTTAACAAAAACTAACAGAGGGTAAATTTGTCACAAGTGTAATAATTTCGGGTAAATTTGTCAAAGGTATACCAGTTTGGGGTTTTTGGTGGTAAAAAAAATAGTTTGGGGTAAATTTGTCATAGGTGTACCAATTTGGGATTTTTCAGGGTATTAACCCTAATTAAAACTAAGTATAAACAATTGCCCAATTAAAGAAAGCTCATGGCCATATTTTATACCCCCCACACACAATTTTATTTGATTAGACAAGATTGCTCTTTTATATTGGCGCAGGCCTAAGGCTCAAGCCATATGTAGCTTCCCTATTAATAAAGAGCGGTGGAGATATAACTGGTGGGTCCCACAAGGTTGTGATGCCAGAGTGTCTCTTGTTCAACCCATGCTTTGAGCTCCCATGGACAGAGCTTGCTTTCAAATATAAACTAGATCGGGAAATTTTGCCTTGTGGCTTTGTTTTTTTTTTTTTTTTTTTTTTTTTTTTTTTTTTTTTTTTTTTGCGTGGTAGTCTTTGAGGCTTTTAATTTTTTGGGATTCTAATTCTTCACAAAAGAGTTACTCTTGCCTTGGTACTTCTTTTTATTTTTATATTTTTTGTGTAAAACCTATATTTGCAAAGATCCATGGGTTTATAGTGAAATACTTCTTAACACTATAATAAATCTCCTCCAACATTATAAAGCGGCGGTAGCATACAAAGTAGTAGTTAAGGTTTGTCACGGATGACAATAGACTAATGAACGAGGCACAAAAGTTAAACTTGTTGTATAGGTGGGAGTGAGGGGTGATGGCGAGATATATGGGAGATTGAGAGTAACTTGGCAGATGAAAGCTTTCTTAGAGTTGCAGCGATGAACTTTCAGAAAAAAAAACTAGTTACTCTTCGCGGAAAAAAGAAGAAGAGTAAATATTGCTTTCCATTGTCATGGGGACCATGGGTCTCTTCACCTTTCAGACATGTTGATTAATGAAATTATGACGACAAGGATGACTAATTAGGATAGGCCATATATGCATCCGACTTGAAAGGAATACTTGAGATAATTTACAAATGATAGGGAAAAAGGAAGTTCAAATAATCTCAAGTAATTTACTATTTTTCAAGGATAGTTGGGATCTCAACCGGTGGCGATGACTAATGACTACTAAGTTATTGCGATAACCCAATTGTCGACGTGTCTAATTTCATGTTGTTTTGTGGGTAAATTAGTCCTTTTTTGCCTAATAAATTTGGAGAAATCGAAGACATCTTAGAAGGAAAAGACAATAAAATGCTCATCTTGTTGGATTTTATCAAGGAAGCAGGCAATAGTAGTGTGTGAAAAGTCCTCCTGACCTAAATGAGAATGATGTCACGTTCAGCTATCAACTCCCTATGTCCGTAAGTCACGCTCATACCATTACTCGCCCAAGGTTTAATTTTTAAGTTGGGCTCATAACTAGATGATATATAGTAGGACCAATCTCACCTGAGACTAATGGGACATAAGCTGTGTATATCTCCATCTAATTGATATAATTTGACAGTTAGAAAAATATTTCATGTATAAATTGATTGTTATTAGTAACCGGAATGAGAGCAAATTCTTGATGATTGCAATTCCTGATATTGTTAGTAAAATACAAACAAAATCCAATCATAATAGCATCCCTTTTTATGTCGTAAAGAAAAGGTAAAGTTCATTAGTTGTCTTTTAAGGTCATAAATTAGCTTTTGTTTATCATAGATTTTCATACGTGTGAAAATTATCCTAAAGTTGTACATTATCTTGCTTATAAATTTCTTCGGCAACCATTTATAATTCCTGCTATATACGTAAATTTCCTAACTGTCCTTTGTAATTGTAAAAGCTATGTTGATGGATTTGTCCGTTACATTTCAATCCTGTCCTTGTAGTCCTTTACAATGGAAGGACTTCCCAATCCAAAAGAAATATGTTATCAAACTAATTGTATGAAATCCTTAGTTTGTGATAGGTTCTGAATTATCTCAATTTACATGTTGCAAGTATATTTATATCAATAGGGTTTCATAAAAAAAAAAAAATGAAGGGAATTTTGGCATTAAAGTAATTCCATAAGTAAAGTAATATATAATCTTTTGAAATATGTTCCCTTGAATTTAGTTATCAAAATTTATTATTATCCACAAAATGTATAATATAGGTGACTCTCTTAAAAAACAATACGAAGAATGAGGAGGAGGACTGAATTTTCAAAAAAAAGCAGCTACACTAATCTAATTGATGCATGCCTTTTGTGTATCGTGTTTAAATAAGCACTTAATCATTGCATAGGCCCATAACTGTAAGAGTACAGAATTTTGTGCATAGTTTTTTTTATAGTAAAAGTAGGCCTTGACAATTGTATGATTTTCATTATGTCACAACAAACTAGTCATTGCAAATTCAGAATTGTTGTTCTTGGAATTCCTAAGTGATGTTCACCATTTCTTTACTCCACACAGCAGAATTTGAAATCCCCTGTGGTAAAAGAAATTAATGTCTCGCTGTATAATTCATGAGTAAGATTCACCTTAAAGATCATCTTATTTGGCGATCACCCTTAGATACTCCTTTGGTGAGATTGGGTCACGTGAATAAGGCCATGTCTGTAACAGCATCAAATAATGGAACTTGATGCCTTAATGGAAAATTCAATATCTTGAAGTCCAAAAAAATTTATAGACTTACTTCATAAGTTTCGACGGGTCTTGTATTTCAATTCAGCTACTTAGTATGTGTAAGTTTAATTTCCGAAGCTTTAAGTGTTCCATATTATAATCTTCAAGAAATTTGTGCCGAAATTTCAGTTTTCTTATTGTTGAGTCCATCCAACTTAGATTGTAACTTTTATGTGGCTTCAATATTTTATCAAGAAAAACCAATGGTTGCCTAGTCTCGCAGGACCATATGTGGTCATTGTGGTTTCTCTCCGTGGCGATCTACAAATCTAAATACCAAGTCCTTTCAACTAAGTGTCTTTGCATTTGGCCTTCATAGTATGTATAGATATACTTGAATGCACTTTTAGCATCATGAACACAAATCTACATATTTATGTTTGATATTCTGTTAAATTGGTTATTGATAATGATTTACTAACATTAAACTAAGGACAAAAAATTGCCCGGTTAAGAAAAGCGCACGACGATTTTGTCTAGCAAATGTTGAGGCGGCTATTTCTTTGACCAGAAAAGATAGCACCTTCGTAGGGGCGATTAGCGATTAGCGCTAAAGTTGATGGTGGGGCCCAAATACTATTGCAATGTATTAATTTCCCCTTAGTCAGTAGAGGGGAGAGGGTCCTGGACCTATTTGTTGTGGGTCCCATAAGGCAGTGTGTGTGAGCCTTTAGGTCTTCACTTTTTCATAATCGCCGTAGTCTTTGGGGCTTTTAAGTTTTGTCGTAGTTCTCATTGGACACTGGCCATGGATATCAATTGAACTTCTTTTTGGCTAAAATTTGAGGTGGAAAGTGTTGTTAAGTTTGCTTTATTACACAGAGATATAAATAATGCTCCACTCGCTAATCCATTTCTGAATGAGAAATTCTTCTGATGGAATAAAACTAGCTCAATCATCAAATTAAGCTCAGCATCACAAGTTTTTTTTTTTTTTTTTTTTTTTTTGAAGGAAAGACTTGAAATTAGAAATGATGTTAGTATGGAGATTTTTTTACTCCATTTTTCGGTTTTATTATTCTTCTTTTTTTCCTTTTGTGCAACTTATAATCCCCCTCTTCCCTTGGCACTCTTCTATATTTACATCTTGAAAGTTCATGAATTCGAGATTTAAATTAATTACCATTTCCATGAGTAAATTCCGCAGGTTGCCTTTAAGAGATTGGAGAAATTAGAAATCGATGGCTTGGCTAACCTCAGGTTTATATTTTTTCCCATCCATGGTTAAATCTCTCACACAATTGAAAGAATTGACTATATCGAATTGTGAGAAGATGGAGGCGATCATTATGGAGGAACAAGGGTTGGGAATGGAAACATCAGAAATTTTGGCATATCCTATGTTAATCGATTTACGCTTAGAACGATTAAAAAGCTGGAGGTGCTTTTCTCGTGGAAAGTGTAAGATAATTTTTTGTTTTTATCAATAAAGATTGTCTTGTAGATATATTCATCTTTGCAATACAAATGGTGATATTCTTTTCATCCAATGAAATACCAATTACAGGTGCACGAGAAAGTCAAAGTCAGGATTGCGTCAGATCACGCGCCACTGCACTCTTCAATCATGAGGTATGTGATTAACATTATGTCAAAATATGAAATATATTGGAGACAAGCATAGCCAAGATAAAAACTAAGGAAGTTACTTATAATGTATAATTCGGTTAAAATTTTTTAATAGAAAATGAGTGGCTTACAAAAATAAGTGTTCAGAGACATGTATGAGTTGCAATTTCTCACTTTTAAATTCTCTAGACATCAGTTTCCATAAAGATGGTTGAACATCTCTTATGGTACCTACACAAAGCATTAACGGGTAATACAACTACCGAGTAGGATCTCTAAAAGCTTTGCAATATTCACAAGAAACTTAAAACTCTGAACAACCTTACATGTGTCGCTTAGACATTGCACACATGTACATTGAAAGCAACTGAAAAAAACAATCAAGAGGAAAGTGAGCTGTAAGGTTCAAGAGGCTGGAGATGAAGGACCTTCAAGACACTCACTTGATTTCATTTGCACTTACAAGATCTCATTTTCTCTCCTAGTTGAAGGAAGTTTTACTCTTTCATACCTACACCAGTAAAGGGAATCGAAGCCTTCTCCGTCGCCTAACTGAGCAAGACCTCTCGAGTCTTGGGCTTCAGTTATTACCCCTCTTAGTTTTTACATGAACCACAAGACTATTCTTATAAAAATTTTATTAAAGAAATAAAATAATTTTGCAAATCAGCCATTTCAGTTGAGTCATTTGAATTGTCAACCGCATAGCGGAAGAATGTTTCCGTGGAAAATGAAATAGAGCAGCGTGTGGGTTGTTTGACTTTGACTAAACTAAAAGCAATATAGACCCGTTCACCTAAAATGTTGTTTATGCAGCCAAAATAGGCTGTACAAATGGGCCCTCCCATGGGATTAATACGTCAACCTTCTTAGATATTTTTAATCTATTATAATGAGATATTTAGCGTTGTTTTCTATAATTTGACTTGAGAATATGTATATGATCTATCGTTTTCATATGACTATTGGACCTTCCAGCATTACCAGAAAATCAATTTTAAAAGGAAAATTCAATCGATTAAGTATAAATAGTCATTTCAAGTGTGGAATGATGCTAGTAGGATTTGTTCATTTGACCCAAGCAATTCTTTTTTTTTTTTAATTGCTTTCTCTTAGCCTAACTATGTAATTGCTTTAGAGTGATGTAATATTGATTTGGGGCATTTGGTATTAGATAAAATCATACCTCCTACTATAGGGTACCATTTGATGGTTGATTGATTGCCTTTTTAATCTCAGTCTCTCCATCATTTTCTTTCTAATGGCTGATATTCTTCTTCAAGCAATCCCTCAGTTGCATTCTTCTTTTACTACATCAATTTAGTGACTTCTTTTAAGGGTGATTACTGTTTGACTTGCTTCTCGTCTCTTTAAACAAATTCGTGCTCATTCTTAATTAATTTACAAAGTGGTGCAATTTCACTGAAGAATTTCATCCATATTGTAACTTAAATGACCTTCTTTAAGTGGTTTAACAATTGCTACGTATAGTAGCTATTTCACTCTTGGGCTAGCGAGAAAAGCACAAAGGGAGAGATTTTATTTGAGTTTGGGATCTATGAAACAGTAACTCATTAGATGATTGTTACATGAGCATATCCAAATTACCATTTTGCCAATAAACACATTATGGTCAGAATTCCTACTTAGCACTTTTTGTTTTGTCTCTAGTGTACTCCAATAGCCTTCCCATTTTAGAGTCATTGACATTAGTAGTGAGATTTTTTTTTTTTTTTAAATTATTTTCATTTTATTCTTTTTTTCTTTCGTGCAACTTAAGATGGAATTATCAATTCAATGAATTCGTAATTTACATCTTGGAAGTTCATGAATTCGTAATCTAACTGAATCAACAATTCTATGAGTATTGCAGGTTACGTTTCCTAACTTGGAGAATTTATATATCGAGGGTATGGAGAATATCAAGATGATATGGGATGGTCAAATTCCTGCGAATTCTTTCTCTAAACTAAAATTACTTTCAGTGAATGAATGCAACACGCTTGTGAACGTTGTGCCTTCTTTCATTCTAGGACAGCTTTTGAGCCTAGAAACTTTGATGGCAAGAGCGTGTGATTCCCTTGAAGTTGTTTTTAAATTTCAACCACTAAATCCTCTATATGGTAATAGTGTTGCTCGTTCTCCATTAAAAGAGCTAAAGTTAGATGACTTATCAATGCTAAATTGTGTATGGGATAAGGAACTCTACCATCATATTAAATTCCAACGTCTACACTTGTCCTTTCGGGGATGCACTAGGCTTGCCTGTTTGTTTTCGACCTCAATAGCCAGAGATCTAATCCAACTTGAGGAGTTGGAGATCAATCAATGCAACATTGTGGAACTCATTGAGAAGGAAGGACTAGATGGGCTGAGCATCAATGTGGAAGCCATAGAAGGCCCAAGTCATGAGCTAAAAGTAGCATCATCCTTTCCAAGTTATTTTCAACATTTGAAGACTCTAGATGTGTCGCATTGTCATGGGCTGTCAAATATGTTCACATCAACAATGGCTACAAATTTGGTGGAACTCACAAAATTGAGGATTAGTAAATGTGAAATGTTGACAGAAGTCATTAGTGATGAGGGAGGAAAGGAAGGGCATGTAGTGGCTTTTAATCAATTGAAGTATGTGGAGCTCGATGGGTTGACTAGGTTGAGATGTTTCAGTTCAAGTAAATACACTTTGATGTTCCCTCTCTTGAAAGATATCATTGTGAGTAGATGTCCCAAGATGAAGTTCTTCCACGAGGGACCAATGGAGGCGCCAAAGATGGAGAGAGTACAAGTAGGTTCGAAAAAAAGGTATAGAGTGAAAAAGTGCGAGTATTTTTGGAAGGGAAACCTCAACATGACCATACAAAATATGTTTGAAGAAATGGTACGCTTCAATTACTAAATTCTATGCAATTTGATTTTTTTTTTTATCACCGATAAAGTAATTGTTTTTTTACAACTAGAATTTTACGTTTAATGATGCATTTTCTAATAGGCTACATTTGCTGGGACTATGTTTATGTGGTTGTCTGAGTTCCCGGAGCTGATTGGAAAATGGCATGGTGAACTTAATCCTGTCACGTCATCTTGGCAATTAGAAACACTAGTGGTGGATAAATGTCCATCATTTGTTAACGCTATTCCATCTAGCTTGATGCTTGTTTTAGAGAGAATGACAAGATTGCAAGTGCATGATTGTGAGGCTCTCGAAGAAATATTCGATCTTGAAGGGCTTGAGGTTGTGGATTGCAATCAGATGCTACCTCAGCTACAATATCTGTACTTGGTCAATCTACCAAAGTTGAGGCAACTATGGAACAGAGATCTCCAAGGAACGATGTGTTTCAATTCTCTAGGGCATCTTAGCCTTTATAAATGCAGCAACTTGAGACATGCTTTTGTTCCATTAATGGCTCGGTGCCTTCCCCATCTATGGAAGATGGAAATAAAGGACTGTGATCAAATGGAAGGAGTGATCACAGATGAAGAAGGGCAAGGAAGCGCGGTGGAGGAGATTACATTCCCAAAACTTATGTATATAACTTTGGAATGCTTGCCCAATTTGACTAGTTTTCTCTTGTGGAAGAATCATACGCTAGAATGCCCTAAGTTGTCAATCTTGAGCATTGCCCACTGCCCCAAGATGAGAAGTCTAACTTGGCAATCTTCGATGGAGATCGACAATGGCACTCCTTCCCTTTTCCCTCCACAGGTCAGTCTCTCAAACAAATGCATTTTTGGCATTTCATTTGAACATATCCGTTTGCGTATAATTGGACAATGCATGATGTGTAGACAAAAGTGCTAGATATAATTGTTTGTAATATCAATCATCAATGCTTTGCTCAAATTTGACCGGATCTCATGTTTCATACCTTAACAAAGATGATCAGAATATTTGCCTCACCACAATAATCCATGATCACATCCATAAAGTATTAATGCAAAACAATTCAGACATTGATAACCATGTGTGGTTTTAATATCATTTAATTATACAAATCTATGTACATAATCTAGTAATATTTACTTAACAGATTAAAAATTTTATAATCCTCAGCAAATATAAGTATCAATTCTCCATCTCCATATATTTTTAGAAGTGTTATTTCTGTAAGCTCATAAAATCATATTGTGTGCAGTACTTCAAAATTGATTATAGAGGGATTTTAAAAAAGTTATGACAATAAACATATGAAAACATTTACTTTTTGCAATTTCAACTATAAAGAACAAAACCGAAAACATAGAATAACATATAAAAATGGCAAAAAAATATGAAGTATCGCCCACTTCATATTTTCTTATGTAGAAACAAACTAGCGTCGTTCTATTAAACATGAAGAAAAGGGAAGAGAAACTTCATAATTAGAAAAGCCTAGTTCACAAATTGCTTAGCTATTATAGCTCATTGTACCATGATCATCTTCCCACATCAACAAAACTGGAGGAATTAGAGAGAATTGCTCTTTTAATTGGAGTGCTCTAAACTTCAATAATGATTAGTGCAATGAACTTTTTTATATCTTAATAATCTTCAATCCTTGAACTGGGTCTTGATAATAAAATAAATAAAAATAAAAAGGCCAATATGCATGAAGTTGTTCATCTTCTTTGTTTGCAAATCGTACTTGAATCACTATACTCCAACAACCTATCAAATTACGAACTTGTATCATATAATAAATATTAACTCTGGATTATCATATTGAGTGAGAATTAGTGTGATATTGCGCACAATTTATGTTTGGCAAGAGAAAATGCAGATTGTTTTTTCCAGAAAAGAAATGGCAAAAAAAAGGAAAAAATAAAAGAGAGAATAGGACAGCTGGACAATAAATAGTAGCAATTCCGTGGGTGGTTGCCGGCATTGTGAGTCATATTTCATAAATAGATAATATTTAGTCAAATGTCCTAGCTAAAATAAAAATTAAAAAATTTTGGAATAAATTATCCAATCAACAACACTACTGAAGAAAAAATATTAGGTGCATTAAATACACCATGTAGAATCCGTATTAAATCATCTGCAAATGGACATGTGTTAAAGCTGGGCCCACCTATCAGTTGAACGATCAAAATATATGCTCCCCCTCCCTTCAATAACGCCCCGGTACTGGAAAGCTCTCTTTCCTCTTTTCTGGTGTGGCTTTGCTCCCTCCCTCTCTCTCTCTCTCTCTCTCTCTCCTTCTTCGGTGGCCTTGGGCTCCGTTTGTTGCAGTGCTGTTACGGTGCGCTCACTAGACAAAGGAAAAAAAGAAAAAAGAAAACAGAAAAATGAAGAAATTAGACAAAGTCTATTTGATGATTTAGCTTCTCCCCCTCTAAAGAAATGTTCGCTCTGAGTCATTTCATTTCACCTTGATCCTCCTCTTCACGACTAGGGGAAAAAAGAAAGTGAACCAAATCTACAAAGTCAATTGACAATAACTCTTCTTCCTCCCCCTCCCCCTCATCCTCTTACCTTCTGTTTTTTTGGGGGCGATTGATTGGGTGGTCTCTCCAATGGTTGAATCGGAAGCTTTAGAATGCTTCTCTGAAGCTTGCCTCCTCTCTGTGCGCGTGCTTCCATGGGTTCCGAGTGATTACGCGAACCGGAGCTTGTTGGTTATGGTGGGTCGAAGTGGATCTCCGATGCGGAAGCGATTTCGGCGTCGATTCGGTCAAGGCGTTGATTCCGACGAAGAAAAATTAAAAGATCTTCTCTTCAGCCCTCTCTTCCTCCTTCGTCCACAGCCGCCCAACCTTCGCCCCTCCTCTACTGTCACCAACGGCGGAGTCACCGGCGCCTTGATTAGGCTGACCCCCGCTATGTCCAAGTCGAGCATGGCCGGCTTCCCTCTGTTTTGTCCATCTCATAGTTCTACAGATCTCGAAATCTGGCCGTCCATGGCGACGGAGTTGCAAATCTGGAAGTTGACCACCGTCGCTCACAGCCATGGACGAGCCGCTGTCGCTAGAAACATGGTTGCAGATCTGGAAGTCCCGTTGCGAGCAACGACGGCTTATGGACTACCATTGTCCCCTTTGTCGTCGCAGCCTGCGATTGGCTCGTGGTCGTTGCCCGTCTAGATCTGGGCTGGAGTCGTGCCTCCAGATCTAGTATCGTCCATGGACGCAAGCCTAGCTCGTCCATGGCTCGCCAGGAGGCTCCTCCACAGATCTGGCGACCGCAGCTTTTCCATGGCCATGAGTCTTGATAACGAGTTTGAGATCCCTTCGTCCATGGACTGCGAGGTCAAACGGCGAAAGAGAAAACAGAGAAATAGATGTCAGGGAAGAGCGGCCATGGAAGAGAGGCGTCATGAATGGGTAGACCACAGAGACGACGGAGAGGGTTGGACGCTCGGCAATGGTCGCCTTGGACGCGACGCCGGCAACTTCGCCGGTGGCGATGGCTAGGGGATGCGGGAAGGTTGGGCTCAATGTGGCTGGAGATGGAGGAGAAAGCGTAGATGGAGAAGGAAAGTGAGGGGAATTGAGATTTTTTATATTTAGTCATCTGACCAAAAAAACAGTCAATATTTAATTAATGTCGTAGCTACATAAAAAATAAAAATGAATGGACTCAATCATCCAGTCAACACTTCCATTCCGCCTCATGAAGTTCTCCTCATGTGAAGACTAAACGCAGTAAACGACGACCTCCTCCGGCACTTCTTTTTTGGGTCGAAACTGAGGCACTTGAAAATGCGCGATATCATTTTTTTTATTACAAATTCTATACAAGTTTTGTTTTTTTTTTTTTTTCCTGACAGACGAAATACTTTTTTTTTTTCCTTATTCTAATACTTTTGCACAATTCTTTCTATCGTTTTATACTAGTAGAATAGAATGTTTAATTATAACAAGTATCTACACATCTGTTTACTTTTTAATTGTAAGAATTATCACTAATTATTTATTTATAATGTCATTTGCATGGATAAGTTGTTATATAATACTTAGCCCCACATTCTAAGAATATTTCAAAAAGTCATTATAACACTCAATCAACGATACTAATAAATTTGAGGAAGTATGAAAATAGTCACCTGATCTTTTGGTAGTGACAAGTTGTGATAGAATTATTTTCATTTTAGTGTCAAATATGAGCCGTCATATAATAATTGATTTCTCCCACATTATTAGATAATTTCAAAAACTCATCAAAATCCTCAAAAAATTAGACAAAGTCTATTTGGTGTTTTAGACTTATCCCCCCCTTAAGAATTGTTCTCTCTCAGCCGTTTCGGTTCACCTTGATCCTCCTTTTCGCATCGAGGAAAAAAAAAAGTGAACCAAATCTACACAGTTAAGTAATAGTAATTCTTCTTTCTTTCCCTTGCCCCCCTTCCTCCATTTTCTTTTTTTGGGGCGATTGATTGGATGGTCCGTCCAGTGGTTGAATTGGAAGCTTCGGAATCGCTTCTCTGAAGCTCGCCTCCTCTCTGCGCGCGTGCGTGCATGCGTGGGTTCCGAGCAATTACGCGAACCGGAGCTTGTTGGTTATGGTGGATCGAGGTGGATCTCCGACGCGGAAGCGATTTCAGCGTCGATTCGGTCGGGGCGTTGATTCCGGGAAGAAAAATTAAAAAAAAACTTCTCTTTAGCCCTCTCTTCCTCCTAATTCGTCCACAGCTGCCCGACCTTCGCTCCTCCTCCGCCGTTGCCAACGACGGAGTCACCAGCGCCTTGATTAGGCTGACCCTTGCTATGTCCAAGCCGAGCATGGCCGTCTTCCTCTGTTTTGTCCGCCTCATCGTTCTACAGATCTCGAAATCTGGCCGTCCCTAGCGACGGAGTTGCAGATCTGGAAATCGACCACCGTCGCTTGTAGACATGGACGAGCCGCTGTCGCTGTAGCCATGGTTGCAGATCTGGAAGTCCCGTCGTGAGTAACGACGGCTTATGGACTACCATTGTCCCCTCCGTCGACGCCCACGGTCGGCTCGTGGTCGGCCCCGTCCATGGCCGAGCCACCCCTCCATCGTCACAACTGCTCGTGGTCGTTGCCCGTCCTGATCTGGACTGGAGTCGTGCCTCCAGATCTGGTTTCGTCCATTGACGCAAGCCTAGCTCGTCCATGGCTCGCGAGGAGGCTCCCCCACAGATCTGGCGACCACTGCTTGTCCATGGCCATGAGCCTTGACGGCGAGTTTGAGATCTCGACGGCTATGGACTGCGAGATCAAACAGCGAAAGAAAAAACAGAGAAACAGATGTCAGGGAAGAATGGCCATGGATGAGAGGGCCGGAGCTTGAACGCGGCCATGGACGAGCGGCGTCATGAACGGGCAGACTACAAAGACGACGGAGAGGGTTGGACGCCAAGCAATGGTCGCCTTGGACTCGGCGCCGGGAACTCCGCCGGTGGCGACGGCGGAGGGAGGCGGGAAGGTTGGGCTCAATGTGGATGGAGATGGAGATGGAGATGGAGAAGGAGAGTGAGGTGGATTGAGATTTTTAATATTTAGTCAATGTCCTGGCTACATAAAAAAATTAAAAATAATAGGAATTGATCATCCAGTCAACACTTTCATTCCGTCTCACGAAGTTCTCCTCATGTGAAGACTAAACGCAATAAATGCCAACCTCTTCCGACACTTCTCTTTTATGGGTCGAATCCTCAGGCACTTGAAAATGCACGATATCGACCCAAATTTGATTGTTTTGAACTTTTTTTTTATTACAGATTCCATGCAAGTTTTGTTTTGTTCTTTTTCCTGACGTGGGAATTTTTTTTTTTTTTTATTCTCATAATTCTGCGCAATTCTTTCTATTGTTTTATGTGAGTAGAATGTTTAATTATAACAAGTATCTACACATTTGTTTACTTTTTAATTGTAAGAATTATCACTAATTATTTATTTATACTGTCATTTGCATGTATAAGTTATATAATACCAAGCCCCGCGTTCTAAGAATATTTCAAAAAGTCATTATAACACTCAATCAACAATACTAATAAATTTGGGAAAGTATGAAAATAGTCATCTAATCTTTTGGTAGTGATAAGTTGTAATAGCGTTAATTTCATTTTAATATCAAATATGAGCTGTCATAGACTAATTGATAGATTTAAGGAAGTGTGGAAAGTCAATCCTTTTTTTTTTTTTTGGTGACAGGTCGTAATTGCATTAATTATATTGTAACCAAATGAAAAATATCAATACTTACTTTTCAATGAATAATTCATTGGAGGTCATGATGTAGTAAAAAAAAATCTTGATTTTCTCCATACAAACAAAATGCGATCAGCGGGTGCACACCCACTTTTTGCCAAGGGGTGGATCACTCGGTACACTGCAAGATTCTATTTTATTTTTCCACCTCAAATTTGAATAAATATTATTTCGATGGTGTTATTAATGGTCCGATGTAAAACTAGTAAATTGACCCAACTTGTTTTTGCTAAGATCATAACATTATGTTATTTATTCAAGTCGTTATGTTGCCCATGCCTATTAAGAAATTATTTTCTTTCAATACAAAAATTTTCCATACATAAAAAAGAAAAAGGTTGTGAACAATTGAAGTCACTATATTTTTTTTATATCCGGTTGACCATATAAATTTCATGACTATTTTCTTTGGTCGATGCTGAACGTACTATTGATTTATAAAAGCATTTATAATTTCATGCTTGTTGCATAAATTTCATGACTATTTTCTTTGGTCAATGCTGAAAGTACTATTGATTTATAAAAGCATTTATAATTTCATGCTTGTTGCAATGCAATATTCTTGGCCTTATTCTTCAGTCAAATTGTATAAAAGCATCAGTCAACCCCTTTCTATTTATGTCACTAACAAAATCTTAACTTCTCATGATTTGTGAGAACGAGGGAAGTCTAGAAATTCCTTCTTTAAGGTCATAACTCAATGCAATCACATTCATTGTGACATTTTTTTTTCTCAATATGGCAGGTACAATTTCCTAAACTTTGGTCAATGGATCTCTCCCACATGGACAATTTAAGCAAAATATGGACTGACGGTCCTCTAGAAACTCTGACTTTTGATTGTTTATCGAAAGTGAAGGTTCTGAATTGTAAGAGCCTTGAAAATTTGTTTCCATATTGGGTGGCCACAAGTTTAACCCAACTTGGAAAACTTCAAGTGGAGTCTTGTGAGATCGAGGAAATAGTCGCCAGTGGGGATGACACTCCACGCTCCAATACTACTCAAGATCTTTTCCCAAAACTAACCTCTCTGGTGTTACATGACATGCCTCGACTCAAGAGCTTTTGTCCTAACTTGCCTTTGAATTTGCCATTATTGGAGGAATTACGAGTGACTCATTGTGAAAAACTGAGCATGTTATCCTTTATGGCATCCATGAACAAATGGGCTCAAAGAGATGATCAACAAGACCTTTCAGATCAAGAAGCACACTCTTCATTTGAGAGGGTATGATTATAGTTGCTCTCCCTTAGTTTCTACTTTGTTCTTTAAAGATATCATATCCATTGCATATCATGTCGCGTTATGATGTTATAGAAAACATGATCTCCCCTACCTATTAGTTTGTCGACAACTTTACGATATTTCTAATATCTTACGTACACTTCCATTTGTGGACATGCATAAGATATTCCATTACCTAGAGTTACAAAAAAATTTACAGTATTCTATTGATAACAGAATATATTCCTAATCTAACCTAATGGTGCTCTTGGGTGACATCAATAAGAATTTGACAAGAGGTCCTCTCCATTATTGACACGTGTTGCACACTTGAACTTTTCTTCTCTATTTCATTTTCTACAAACTCTAAAAAAATCAATTCAAACAATTTTTTTTTATAACAAAAATAACATTAGTACCTTAGTGCACTATTTTCTACTGTATTTTTAATACACTAGTCGTCGTGTTATCCTGTTATAATACTATAGAAAACTAGAATCCCTTTCCTATAAGTTTGCAGACAACATAAGATATTTCTTATATCTTAAGCATACTTCTGAATTTATGGATCCCATATGTTTTAGTGACATCTTGAGTGCATCCCGTTACATAAGATTCCAAAGAAGATAAATTTTTGTCAACAAGATAAGATATTCCTTACAAAAGATGAATTTAGTGAGTGCAGGGATCTTGAATTTAGATTCACTCTATCCACTTGACCAGACCAACCTCTACATGAGACTTTTAAAAGCTTGAGTCTTGAACACAAGGTTCTTGAGATATAATGAACTTTAAGAAGAGGACCACCTTCCATGCGAATCATCTTAATAGGTTTACCTTTTACAGCACATGATTTATTGTCGAAACTTTGTTGAATTTACTTCTCTTGTTGTATTGGCAATTCGACAGGACTTTCCCAACTTGGAGAGACTTTTATTAGTCAATAACAATATTCAGATGATACAAGAAGGAAATTTTTCGGATGACATGTTCAGCAAGCTAAAAGCACTAACACTAGCATGCTTTCATGATAAAAAGGCTGCCTTTCCTTCCATATTCCTCCTAGAGAGATTTCAGAATTTACAAAGCCTTGAAGTCTTCTGTAGCTCCTTTGAAGATTTATTCCCGAACGAAGGGCTTGTTGAAGAAAGGAAACATCTGGTGCTTGAAAATTTAAGAGAACTTAAGTTGAACAAGCTACACAACTTAAAGTGTGTGTGGAGAGAAGACTCTTTAGTGTTAAAAATTCTTCAAAGCATCAAAACATTTCAGGTTTGGGATTGTCCCTGTTTGACAACAATATTTCCAACCGAGACATCCTTCCAGAATTTGACAAATTTAGTGGTGAAGAATTCCTCTGGATTGGTACATCTAGTAACGACTTCAGCAGTCACAAATTTGGTACATCTCATTGATATGACTATAATAGGATGTGAAAGAATGAAAGAAGTAGTGGCTGACGATGGAAACAAAGAAGGAAAAGTGATTTCTTTTGAAAAGCTAAGTTGGTTGACACTTGAACATCTGCCAAACTTAGAATGCTTCTCTTCCATCCCAAGTTGCATCTTTAGGTTCCCATCCTTACCGTATATTAAAGTGGAAGAGTGCCCGAAAATGAAGATCTTTTCTAAGGGTACACTACGCACACCAAAACTAGTTCATGTGACACTGTTCAGATACGAGTGGGAAGGGAACTGGGAGAAGGGTGATGATCTCAATACAACCATACAGAAGTTAGCAGCATAAATCAATGCACATAGAATTGGTAAGATCCAATTGATGTCATTCTCTCATCCAATTTTTTTTTCCTTAGTCTTTCGGCAGCGCCGCAACGTTTTAAAATTTTTCTTTTTGTGACTTTTCTATTATTGATTTCGTCAAAATCAACATCACCGTCAACCCTATCGATGGATCTCGGCTCATCCTTAACTGAACAGTAGGAAGCAAAGCGGGTCTCTCCTTCTCCTTCTCCTTCTCCTTCTTGACGCCAAAGGCTCTTTCTCCATCTTTCTTCTTCTTCTTCCTCCGATGAGCGCAATTGGGGGAAGCCTCTGCTGCCTTCACAAAGGACGGAGCAAAAATGAAGCATCAGGAATTGCCAGGACTGCGAGAAGCGAAGCTTCAATTAGCGGAGCGGAGCCAAGTAGGTTCAACCAGAAGCTGTCGTTGTCGCCGTCGTCGCCGCCGGAGGTGGCACCACCGAGTCTGGACAGTTAGTCGTCCACTCACTTCATCAAAGAAGAAGAAGATCACACTCTCTCTCCACATCAGTATCCGACAAATCGTAAGTTCATGTTTCTTCCGATTTTGGTGTATTATTGTGCGTGAATTAGGGCTCTCTTCTTCAAATTCGTTCCACATTCGAGTCTAAAAACAGGAGTTACTCAAACAAGCAATATATTGCCCTTAAATCTACATCTTCTGTGCTTCCCTCCTGAGTATTGGCGAGATTTCTGCGTGTTTGACCTCTCATAGATGGAGATGATATATTGTGTTCAAGGTCTCATGTTGAAATTTCTTTGGGTAGAGATATCTCTGTAACATTGGGTACAAATTCTATCAGGAAAAAGGGAGAAATCATGGAACTTGAAAATATTCCGAGAATTCCATGCCTTGTCAAAAATCTGAAATGTCACTTTTACGCCTTGATCGCAATATAGTTTGGATTGTCTGAGGAATCACCTGTAATCTTGATTGGTTAAGTGATGCTGGAAGGATAAAATTTATCTCCAATTTATGCTAAAATCTTTTCATAGCAAGTCAAACTAATGAAGTGTACTTAAAACTGTCTCTAAAGTTGTTGTTTTTTTAAGTACAGGCAGGTCCAAACATTCAAGCAGATTGAGGCATCCTGAGCTGGTTTATTATGGTCCCATTCGCCCAAGGGCTCTCACTGCTCTTACATCGGCCAACAAATTTCAAACGGTGCATCCCTTTTTCAAAGGTGGTGACAAGGCTCTCTTATGTTTAGTTTGGCTTGGTATGATCCCACGCTTCGCATGTCTGAAAATCAAACATATGGATGCTTTTTACATCTTTGCTTATACTATAGTTTATAACCAAGTTGACTTAATGTAGTAAACCACATGACATGTTATTTTCCTTGAACTGTTCATGGGTATATGCTTAAAACCAGGTATATATCTTAACAATGAAGTAGTTGAAGTGGGGAAAAGAATGAAAGGACAGTTATTAGGACATTAGCTGGTGGTCGAGGTTCGAAAAGGAGACAATTGTCTCCTTTTATGTGGATAGATGTTTTGGAAAGCAATTGTTGAGGCAAGTGTCAAGAATTAGAATCCAAGTACTCTTATATGGAGAAATTTGACAATGATATTTAATGTTGTAAAAGTAGAATATGTATGTAAATCACACAAGGAGACTAGTTGATACGCACAAGCATATTGCAAAGAATGTTGCTCCCCGTGACTAAAGGGAAAGACCTGAAAGATAAAGGGTTGGCTAGTTATGATTCTGAAGTTTCATTGTAGATCTTGATGACTCATAATATTAATGTCAAACAGGAGATAATGTTTTATTCTGTTACATTAATAAGATATTTGAGAAAAAAAGAAGATGAGTTTACTTTGTCAAATTGAATTAGTAGTTTGATAAAATTTGAGCTGCAGTTGAAAGAATGGAACAGCTTAGATTAAATTTTCACTTCCATCAATGTTCTGGTCATTGATGTCTTTGCCTTTTCCCCTGCACTTGTGGTCTATGTGGCTGAAATTCATGGTCTCAAATATATATAGGACAGGGAAGGCTTTTTCTGGTTATGTACCCTATTGCACTCCAGGAGCATATATCTTGACACTTGACTTTGGGTTGCAAGTTGTTTACTAGCATTATATGGTTTATTGTCAATTGAAACTACTGAAACTAGCAACTACCGCCTTAAATTCATGCTGTGCGATTAGATTCTCTCATTAGTGTATGCTTATGTTTTGGTCTGTCTTCACCATAATTTGGTTGCAAATGGGGACACTGCTCCTGTTTAATTCATCAGGCAACATAATCAGGAAAACAAGAAAATTGCGACTCTTAGATATTGAGACATGTCGTGGACATTGAAGCTTAGGAGTCGTGGATGTGGACAGGGGGCTTTTTTTTTCTGCTGGTTGGCCCACATTTGCTAGAGAAGCTTATCTGCATGTGGGAGATGTTGTGTGTTTGAGCTCATTAATGGGGAGGATGTGTGTTCAAAGTCTACATTTCCACTAGAGCTGGTAAGGACTTGGTTTACATTGATTGAAATGAACTCTGGAAGTGCCACTTTGGCTCATCCAAAATAAATCCTGTATTCATAGTTATATCTCCTTTGGTTAGCCTTGGTGAATCAATGAAGTATACTTCTTTCATTTCCATTGTGTTTGTGAGGTTCGCAATAATCCAGATGCTCACTCATTAATGTAGCATCCCAAATCTAAATGAACCGAAAAAGATGGGATTCAAGATTAGAGCGAAAGTTAAAACCTGAAATGCTCATCATGAGAATTCAAAGGTGTGACTTGTTGGTTTCTAAGTTATGCTTATGTGTACAACCTCACATTCTTTTTCTTAGTCTCTCTCCAAACTTGTGAAATTCTCCTAATAATCTTTTTGTATATTGATTTGGTGGCATTATGATTTAGGAGGTGCTAAGTGTAGTAATCAGTTGTGTCTAACATGAAGAACATGTAGACGTTAGTACCATGATCACAGGGACTGATGTGTAGATCATTGTAACTCAATACAAGGTTGACAGTGGTACCTATGAGAATTCTCCTTTTTCTTTTGTGCATATCGAACCAAACAGTCTAAATGTCAAGCAACCCTCCTGAGCAAGTTTTGCATGGTTCCACATGTCCGTGGCCTCCCATTGCTCTTGGAAAAACTAGAGAATTTGAATTGGAGGATCCACTTTTGAAATTGGTGATGTGGCCACTTTTATTAAGAAGAGAACTGCAGTAAGGGCCTATGTCCTTTCATAATTGGCATATCTCAACCATGATGCCATCTACATCTTGCCCTATAGTCTAATGTTTTCCCATGTTGTTTTGGTTTTTACTGTAGATGTTATTTTCTTTGAAATGTTTATGGTTGAGTAAAATTGGGGCAGTTTTGATTTTGAATTTTTATTTATTTATTATGGATTCAGAAGATTACAGATTCTTAAATAATAGATTGTTCTTTTCTCATTAATCAGGTCTAAAGAAGATTGCTTTTATTCATAGAGTAAGAGGATGTGGTGGACATGATCAGTGTTAGCAACTCCTGAAGCGTTACCATGACGATTCAAAAATTGTGTACATTATTGTAGAGTCTATCAGCACTGTATTGAGACACTTTAACTTCAAACTGCAGGTTGGAATTGAAGACTTCTATCAGCCAGTTAACACTGTTAATAGAATTTCCTGAAACTAGTAAATACTAGCGTATATTAACATTTTGTTTGCCTTTTCTCTCTATTGTTTGTTTGTATTTAATCTTTTCCTCATCATGCTACATTGGCAGAGTGTTCCTTGTGAATTTATAAAGAAGTACATTCAGAAGAACCAGCAAATCGCTACTCTTAGGTATCTGAACAAATCACGGCCAGTGCAGCTCAAGACCTATCAACACCATTATCCAACATCTCTGTGGTTGCCTCATGTTGGTGAGAGAAGCTTATCTGGATGAAAGGGATGTCTGCATGCTTGAGCTCTCATTGATATGGATGATTTTCTGGTCAAAATCTCCATCGCCAATTATGCTTGTAAGGACCTCATTTAGGTTGATTGAGGTGAAACATTGGAAGCGTCACTTGAGGCTGTATATTAGTGAAGCAATTTCTACCTCATTTATTCAGTTGCAACAAATCAATTGAAAGTGAACTTGCTTTTGGCTTTGCTTCTCTTTCTTGACCTACTTACAATCTTATCAGAATTCTCTTTTTTCTTTTGTCTAGGTCAGAATAGATAAGTCATGAATGTCCAGTGAGCCCTCCTGAGCAAGTTTTTTCATGATTCCAAGTGTCCAAGGCCCCTCACTGCCCTTAAGGAAGCTAGAGAATTCAAATGGGAGTATCCCTTTTTCCAAACAATGATGTGGCCATCTTTTCTTAAGAAAGAAGTGGCGGTAAGGCCCAAATCTCCATTTATAATTGGCATATCTCAATTAGGCATGCCACCTATTCTATATTTATGCGCCCCACCATGCAAATTTTTTCCCACTTTAAATTGGTTTTTATAGAAACACAGGATTATGTTATCTTCCTCGAAGTGATCATGGCTATATTTTTTAAACAAGCATCTTAACAACTGAGTAAAGGGGCTAGGGAAAAACAATGAGTCGGGACAGTAATAAGGAAATAACCCAATGACAGGTGGGTGCAGAGACAAGATCAGAGGCTTGAGAAAGGCAATAACAACCATAAGTTAGGAATTTAATGGTTTTTAAATGAAGTATAAATTCCTCCCAAAGATGACTATTTAGTACTTTCTCTTGCTGCCTAGGCTTGGGAATAAGAGGCGACACGAAATGTCCAGCTTAAGCCATAGCTACTGCAACAGGCCTAGGCTTGGCATGACTGAGTTCACTGCAATAGCACAGGAACACTAGTCGGGTGTTGCTCCCTAGCAACAAATGGTTTACAAGAGCTCCTATTGCAAGAAGGTTCAAACTTGTGGTCGGAAATGAAGGGAAGGTAGTGCGGCCTAGACCTCAAAAATTAGTGCCACCAACTCGATGGTATGAAAAGAAGAAAAGAATATCACTTCTTTTTGGCCAGGCAGAAGAAGATCACTTACTTTTTGTGTATATGTGTCCATTTAGGACCCGATGTGCGGCTTTTCATGTTTGCTTGATGCATATCGCAATGCAAGATTGGCGACTCAGATATTCACCAGATTCAACATGTCTCTATATTGATTACGTGTATTTAATGTAGAGTCTAAGAGCATAGGATTGTGATATTCTGATTTCAGATTGCAAGTTGTGATTAAAGGCCATCTCATCAAGCCTTTTAGACTGCTAATATGGACTTTGGAAACTAACAACTACTAGCATAGATGTACGTCTTGTTTGCCTTTTCACTTTGGTGTATGCTTACATTCCTATGTCTTATCATATATCAGCTGGTCAAATGTCTTCATGGGCAGAGCGTTCCTTATGAATTCATAAATACATGCATTCAAGAAAACCAGCAAATTGTGGCTCTTGGGTACTCGGACACATTGTGGCCGGTGACCATCAAGACCTATTGATGCTGTAGCAAACTTCTGTGTCGGTTGGTCCAAGTTTGTGAGCCAAACCTGTCTTGAGTGAAGGGGATGTCTGCGTGTTTGAGCTCAATGATAGGGACAATGTTTAGGTTGAACTGGGATTTACATTGGAAGCCACTTTAGGCCTTATACTAGTTGAAAGCAATTTCTGCCATTATTCTGTTGTGATGAAACGAGATAAAAGTGCACTTATATTTGTAAGGGCGCTCTTTTTTTATCTTGTTACGATCTTATCATTTCTAGGCCTGCACACATTTCCTACTTTGGGTATCTCTGTTGAGCTTGTCGCGCTTTTATCATTGCCTTTTTGGAAAGGATCTCTGGTTCAGCACTCGCCTTGGTTCCAGTAACCTGGTCTTGCATTACAAAAGAATGTCAAAAGTGACCTGTTTTAGTTCTAGAAGGGATGTGGAAATTTATGCAGCGTACCATCACTCATGGTCAACTAATAGTTTTCAAATATGAGAGAGACAGACTCTATACTCATGTAATTATATTTGATAAAAGTGCTTATATAGATACATTATCCCCAAGCAGTGATGAAATTGAAAACCCAGAGAGTGAATTCCATATAAATATTGCCCTATAGTCCACTGTCTTCCCAAATTGTTGTAATTATTCATTGGAATCACATGGATGTTATTAAGTGTTAATGGCTATATGTGCAAAATTTTGGTTTTGAAATTTCATTTTGTTAATTTATGGATTCATAAGATTACCAATTTTAAAACAAAAGATTGTATTTCTTTCATACTAATCAGGGGTAAAGAACATCACTATTATTTATAGCCTAAGAGAATGCGGTTCAAAATAGTGTACACTACTGTAGAGTCTATGAGCACTGTCCTAAGATATTCTAACTTCAGATTTCCGGTTGAGGATCAGTTAAGACTGTTGATTGAAACTCCTGAAGCAAATAAATACAAGCATTTATTTACATTTTGTTTGCCTTTTCTCTTTATTGTTCGTTTGTATTTATTCTTTTCCTCATCATATATTGATTCACAAATATCTACCTCGGCAAGAGTGTTCCTTGCGAATTCATAAAGAGATTCATTTATAAGAACCAGCAAATTGGGACTTAGGTATTTAGACAAATCATGGTTGGTGCAGCTCAAGACATCTGTTATCCGGCAAACCTCTCTGGTGGTTGGCCCACGTCTGTGAGAGAAGATAGTCTGAATGAAGGGGTTGGCTTGTGTTTGAGCTCATTGATGGCGACAATTTTATGGTTAAAGTCTCCATCTGGATACTGCTAGTAAGAACCTCACTTACTTTTGGATTTGCTTCTCCTATTTGATCTTGTTACAGTCTTATCAGAATCATCTTTTTCTTTTGGGCAGGTCAGGAAAAACAGTGTAAATGTCCAGGAAGCCTTCCTGCACAACATTTTCATGGTTCCAAGTGCCCAAGGCCTCTCACTGCTCGTGAGAAAGCTAGGGAATTCAAATTGGAGTATTCCTTTTTTCCAAACGGTGACTACTTGGTGCTTTCTATGGCTGCCTAAACTTGGGAAGAAGAGGCGGCGCAATATGTCTAGCTTAAATACTGCATCATTCCTAGGCTTGGGATGATTGAGCTCATTACAACAGCAACACTAGTCGGATACCGTTCCCTTTGCAACAACTGTTTCAACTAGGCTAGGCATTCGTTAAAGTGACCATAAAAAAGCAAACTGTTGGGTGAAGCTCCCAGGTGAGCATGTAACTTTAAATTAAAACGAATTCCCATAGGTCCCATATGATCTCTCGAGATTTTGATAGTTCTGGGTGTAGTGATCTAGTAGTCATCCAAGCACAAAATTCTTACAACCGATCTAATCCACTTTGAGTATGGGAAGATCATCCAAAGTAAACCTGACCTTTGTTTCATATGTGGTTCCCAAAATATCTTGAGAAGAATTTTAGGATCAAGGATAAATGCACTGACTTCGGTATCAATAAGTGCGATGGCATATCATACTTAGTGGTATGATATGTATGGGTGGATATGAATATAGTTCATATGAGTATTTTCTCCAAAAGTACACTTTTCTCAACTTTTAAGAGTATCACGAAATTTAAGTGTAGTTCATTATCTTCTCTTATTCTTTCATGAATTTTTACTTTTGCATTGATCTTCACGAGAGCAATCACTTTAATAGAAGAATGAGATATTAAATCTAGTAGGCGAATTGTTTTTAATTAAACCGGGAATGTGAAATTTGTTTTTCTTTATTCAACCTCTCTTGATTGGCTAGTGACTCCAAACCACTCTACGAGACTTCCCCAAATGTATAATATCCAATAATGAAATAAAGAAAAAGAAATCGACAAAACAATTGGCTTTTTGCATAAAAATACGCAGGGTAAATAAAAAAATAAAAATGATGAAATTATAAACTCTCACATTTTCTAAATAGTGAAGTTTGTCATGAAATTCAAGTTACGAAAACGCATTGTTCTTCAGAAAAGCTTCTAAACTTACATATACTCTGATAATTTGATGAGAACTATATACCTTCTTCTTCTTTTTTTATATATCAAGGAGTAGAAAAGGAAAAGGAAAGACAAAAAAGCAAGAGAATAAAAATAAAAATAAAAATAAATTATTCTTTGCCATGCCAAATCTAACCTAATGGTGAACAAGGGTCAACACGATACAACCTCTCTTATATAACCACAAGATTCTCATATGCTCTCCTCTATTCATTACTTGTCAACATTTGCGGACTTGATACAGTATATCGGATCCTTTTCTCTAAAGATGGACTCGCGGTCTCATCAAAATACGAAGGAATCAATCAATCACTCAATGAATTCGTATTGCTCATATCTAATTCTATAGTCAAAAAGCTAAAATTGTGCACCGAGCATGCACAACTCTTTAATTTGACCACAAGCGAAATCCATGCAAGTGGTGCAATCTGACTGTGCTAGCCTAATGGCGCACGCTCCTCAACCGAAGCATTTGGCATCACTGTATGAAGCACTGCTGTAGTAGTTGAATCCTCAGGTTGCAGTGTTGGACCTCAAATCGGTCATGACTTGATCCAAAGCTTGTGCATAATCGTCTGGATACTGCACGTCGTTGTATATCTTGTAGATAAGTGTCACGTCTGGGTCAGTTTTTATGAGACTTGGACCCTATAGAAGCCCCCTGAACATAAGTGGGAGTGTATGTGATGTGGACAAGGTCACCCTAGCGCCCTTTTTCCTCCCTTTCGGCTCTCTTTGGTTTCCTATAAAGAAATACAAAATTGGGTTTGGCTATGAAAAGGGTTCGTCTCTGTAACGCACTCTGTCGTTTATTCATTGTTCGTAGGCAAAGTCAGCCCCAATTTTAGTCATTTATAATGTCGCATGCATCATTTTTTTGACAACTTCCACAACTGTTTCTATGTATTACTCACCCATTGGTGTATTATGTTGTTGCCGTCCTTGCAAAATGCAAATCCTAATCTCACAATCTTCAATGAAGTTTTTCCCTCTCTCTCTCTCACTATGCATTAAAAATTTAAAATTAGGATCCTCTAAGTTTACAGAATAAATTCACATTATCATAAATGACCCACTTCACTTTTTTTTGTCCTCTTTCTCCTCTTACTTTGTACACTTGTCTGCCTCACATACGAGTCTTGAATATATTTATGTATGTAACACTGTAAACTTTAGGTAATGTAATTATTGGAGTTCATGATAGTTATATAGCCCAAATGACATCATACTTCTGTTGCTGCTAATACTACTACTCGAACTGTATCAAAAAAGGAAAAAGAAAAGGAAGAGCGAAAACTGGATCGAACCACCCATACTGGCCTGATAGTTTTGGGCTCAAATAGTATTGGGCAGGCCCACTAGGCCCGATTCATAGATCATATGGTATACATATATATGGCCTCTTCATGTCAATTCCCTTTCACACCTGTTGAAGGCTCGACTTCTCTCATTTCCCGTCTCTCACACTGGTCGAGATCCAGCTACCGTCGTCCCACCATCGTCAAGCCCCACTTATGCAGCCATCGAGCCCCACCACTCGCCATATCTCCTCCTTCCAATATTTCTCGCTCACTCTCTCATTCCCTCTTACGCTTGCTTGCGTCTTGGTCTTTCTTACGCTCCCTCACTCTCTACCGGTAGAGAACAGGCTCTTACGGGCCTGTTTTGATGTCTTAAGTTTTTTTATTTTCGTACATGCTATTTGAAAATTTTATTTTAAATTTTTAAATGATAGATAGTCCCTCTTTAAAAAGATGCAATTACCTTTTTATTATTTTTGTTTCACAATTTATTAGTTACAATTAGATCGTGGAGAGCAGTGGAGAGGGCTATAATTGACGATTTTCATTTTTTAAGTACAAAATGACAAAATCGCCCCTGAATTCGTTTAAAATTTTATTGGAGTTAATATGATAATTGGACTTTTGAGGTAATTTAGATTGAGAGACATAAGAGGACCCTCCCCCTTAAAAAATTTAGAAATTTGTTTACGTTTTTACAAATCATACTCTTTGATATCCTCATATTTAAATAAGAATTTATGTAAAATAGCCAACTAGTGTTAGCACAAGATATGATCCCTCGTCAAGCTAATCGAGTTGGGAAAATTATTACTTACACCTAGTGCATACTCTATTAATGAATTGTTTGAGCTTGGGTTGATGATTTTTCGAGAACTGATATCTAGTCAAGCTCTAACTTGAGCTACTCAAGTATTTTTCAAATTGAAAGCTCGAGCTCGCCAATATTCAATTTGATAAATTTTGTAAGCACAATTCAAAATTTTGATTGTTACATAATTATACATAGACGTCCTCATCCACACACAAGTATATCCAGTGTATTGACTTTTTGTTCAAATCAAGCTCCGGCATAAGGAATAAGTTAATACTTGGTCAAGCTCAAATCAAACATTGAGTAAGGAGTTGAGCAGATTTCAAGTTTGGCACTGTAGCAGCTTGATTAGAGACCTCTAGGCCCCAACTGTGTTGACATCCAATTCAAGTAATAGGAGTCGACGTTTTCTGTTGATGCGATTGAGAATTCTAACGTGCAAAATTCGAGTGCAAGGTTAATATTGAGAAATCTCATTACTCAATATGTAATCATGATCTTCATCATGCAAGTTTTAGCCCCTGCTAATTTTCAATCCCTATATTAACCAATAGCTTGGATGATAAAAGGTAAGCGAACACTAATAAATGTTGAAAATCTTCAAAAGTCACCTTCCCTAAGTCCTAGCTGTAAACTCGTAGGGACGTAGCTTGGCTTCGAAAATCCTTGTTGTACCTTTTTTCCGACAAAATAACGCTCCGATTCTTTGTATTTGGTATTTTTACTAAAAAATGGGCTTTTGCCGCAATTTTTTTTTGCCACACATATACTTTCAATTTTGAATAAATATGTGACAATAATAAAATTCCTCAACCCATAAGAAATTTTTAATACCAAACATCCTCTTTTCTATTTTTTCATAAATTAACTTGGAGTGTACATACAAAAATCTTCGACAATTTCAACTTTTTGGATTAATTAGGAAATCACTACCCTGCCTCATGCCATTCCCTCTTCCGAGATGTACTTTCTATTGTTGAAGGGAAAGTCTCATCATTATCGCCCGCAATTTAAATTTTTAAGAAATGTATTTTTAAATTTCCTAGGTTTATAATTGGAAAATTTACTTAATTTAATCTCCATTTATCAATATATCATCAGCATAAATTAAAAAATCACGATAAATGAATTTTCTCCCTAAAGTAAACAGGGCATAATTTAAAAAATCAACAATTGTTAACATCTGAGAAATTACCAACCAAAAAAAAACATCTGAGAAATTAAAAGGGGATAATGAAGAGGAAGGATAAGATCCGTCAGGTTTTCCAGTTCTTGTGTTTCCAGCTTTCGATCACTCTCTACTTCTTCTCGATTTCACTCTCTCTCTCTCCCCTCCCCCTTCTTCCTCTCGAGCCGAGCTGCACCGCCGTGGCCCATATCGCGGCCCCCAACCGCCGCCGCCGCAGCATCCACGCCGCCAGGCCACCTTGGTGTTCGGCAGCAACGCTGCCCCTCTCTCCGCCGCCTTCGAACACCGCCCCAAAACCCTAGGTCCCTCGCTTCGGTTCTCCGAGATTGCTCGAAGAGGGACGAGGACCAGGAGATGGAGAGGTTCGGGATGGACAACGATTACGACGACGGGCAGTGGATCGACGGTGAGTTCTACTACCGGCAGCGGAGGGATAAGCGTGGCCAGACCAAGGACGACGCGCTCTAGGCGTCTTCGCGTCGGGGGACTACGATTCGGACTACGACGACTCCTCCAAGAGGAAGCGGAGGAAGAACAGGGACCTCCTAGGTAAGGCCGATCTGTCGAAGCCCGTGAATTTCGTGTCCACTGGCACGGTCATGCCGAACAGAGAGATTGACGAGAACTCAAAATAGAGAATGAGGATGAAGAATCCGCTATCGTGGATGATGATGGGCCGGGCTTGGGGGTCTTGAGAAGAACCAACAAGGGATTGTGACATTCAACGAAGCAAAGTTGCGTCCTAGGAATACGGGTGTGGGTTTCAACGACTCACGAGGGAACTCTTGCAAAGGCACCTGTTGCCTCGTTGGGACCAGAGGAAAAGAAGCCGTAACCTGACGTGCCCGATGAGGAGAAGCTTTGGTCTAAGCAAGCGAAGAAGAAGACACTGACAAACAAAGCAAAGTATATTACGGCAAAAGAGCTATTGGCGAAGAAGCAGGAATAGGGCGTTGAAGTTTTGCAAAAGGCACTCGACATACGCCGACCTCAGGTTAGGGTGTTAGCGAACTTGGTGAATCTGAATGCGGAAGAGAAGGCGAGGGAGAGTGATGTTCCTATGCCCGAGCTCCAGCACAATATAAGGTTGATTCTGGACCTGTCTGAGTTGAATATTCAGAAGATCGATGGGGACCTGAAGAATGAGAAGGAGACAGCTCTGAGCTTGCAAAAAGAAAATGGAGAAGCTGCAAACTGAGGCAAAACTCCAGAAGAAAGAACTGAATAACGTGAAGGAAATAATGAATACGCTAGCCAAATCTTTTGGTGACATGCAAAGATGGTTTCCTGACGGTTATACACATTGTAACTTATCCTGCATTGCTTGCTCATTCGCATTCCCTCTGTTTATCAGAGTATTTTAGGGATGGGATCCTCTTCGCAATCCCTCACACGGGTTGGAAGTTTTGAGGTGGAAATCTCTATTGCAAGGATAGGAATG
Source organism: Eucalyptus virginea (assembly GCA_014182375.1). Lineage (NCBI taxonomy): Eukaryota > Viridiplantae > Streptophyta > Magnoliopsida > Myrtales > Myrtaceae > Eucalyptus > Eucalyptus virginea. The sequence goes on along the minus strand of CM024516.1, from coordinate 13,700,848 downwards.
TCTTGATATATGGGATTTGGGATCCCCTTGTACCCAATTGGTTTCAGAAGTTGTCTCACCTGTTGTGAGAATATCAAGCGTTGACACTTTACTGTCCCACTGCTAGACCCCACCTCAAAAGTGAATTAATATAATCCCAAGCAAAAGTTATTAATGGTCCAATGTAGAAATAGTAAATTGACCTAACTCACTTTTTCTGAGATCATAATATACGGTATTTAGTCAAGTCGTTACGTTGCCCATGCCTTTGCAAATACTAAAATTTTCCTTAAATAAAAAAGTAAAAAACCTGTAAACAATCTATGTTATTAATTTTTTTCCCTGGTTCGCCATCTAATTTTGATGATGCTTCGAACTTTATTAATTAGAAAACATCTTTGTGGCATTGTATGAAATCATATCTACCCAAAATGTGAGTGCGAAGAACCTAACAGCCGCCGGGAGGGCCATGGCGGCTCCAGTAGATAAAGAGCTCAATAATCCGGCAACTAAGCTGTGCACATGGAACAAGGGAAGCACAATCACGGTAGTCTAACTTTGTTAGTTTGTACACCCACTTGATGTTCTGAACCGATGATGCCAAATTGCACTAAGTTAGCAGCATGCAATTGGGGCGATCCGTAGCGTCGGAGGTGTGCATGAATGAGCTACATTCGAGGGATCATTGACAACTTTGGACATTGAGCCGAGGCTCAGCTCTACGTCGGTCGAAGAGAGTGATTTTGGAATCAGTGGAGTGAAGCTTGGCCGATAGGTGGTGGATGTTAAGCTTGGAAGCAGCGGATTGAGCCCATCGGTTTCCTTCTTGCGGTGTCAATAGAAGCTTCGGTTCCGAGTCGGAAAGGTAGAACTCAAAACTCCTTAGCTGTGTAGATGGGGTTGGGCGGAGCTGCAGTGGCTGGGCAACGGATTACCGCCGAAAACAGGATCACAAACTGCAAAACGAACACATATTTTCCAATCAGCAAACTATCACACTAGTCCCTGCGGATTGGAGACATAAATATGTAGAATATGCAGACAACTAGTTTGTCAACGTTTGATTTCATTAAAAGCATCCATAAGCTTTGACTTTGTTTTACGATGAATCGATACTTGTACATCCCCAAAAACAACCTTTGGACACGACAGAAAACGCTCTCCATGCTCTTCCCAAGTCAATTTGTTCCTGTTCAATGGCACCACTCGCACACAGAAACTTCACGCCTCAGATTCTTTTTTCCTATCTAGAGCTATTTCCTAGTCGATCTTTCATAAGCAATCAATCTCATCGTTAGAAATTCATCGTTACCGCTATCTTCCAGATATTGCATTCTCAAATTTAAACAGCATTATCAAGAAATTTTCTGCATTTGAATTCGCATCATTGCACAAATGGAAAACCTGCACCGTCGTACTTATGAGGAGACTCGAAGATTGGAGGGACATATATACCTGTGTCGGGGAAAGCGAGCGCGATGACGTCGTGCAGCCGCATGTGCGTCAGGTTGAACTCCCCATAGGCGAACACAGCTCTCCCATCGGAGAAATCCAAGGCCGCCTTGTTCAACAGGTCCGTGAGCATAAGTTCCCCCATCGCTAATCACAGGGAACGAGTCGATGGGAATCGTCTTCACCCGAAACCGATCCCCAATCGAACTGAAGAGGGGCACCACAATCGCTTGGCGAGAGGGAGAACGAAGGATCGACGAGAACAGGAATTCGCACGAAGGAGAACGGGGGAAACTAGAGCATTCGACGATGGAGGAGGAGGAGGGCGGAGGGTTGCGTATGCATATGGGATGGAGACGAGACGAGAGGGAGGAAGGGAACTGGTACAATCGAGGTGGCTCAGCAAAAAGTCTCTCCCTCGTCTTCTTCTCCATCTTGCTCTCCGAACCCTCGTCTCTCTCCCCACTCCATACTCCACCTACCACTCCACCAAGTCCCACCCTGCACCTATCCTCCCCTCCACCGGGTCCACCACCAACGCCCATCCTCCCTCCCAGTCACAGTCTCTAAACCTTCTTCTCTCTACCTCTTCCCTAAGTCCCATCGCCACCTCCGAGAGGAGCAACGGTGGTCCCGCGAGGAGCGGCGATGGGCTTACGAGAGTAAGTCCCTCCTTGTCGAGATCGCCAGGCTGAAGTTTCGGATTCAGGCCCTACGGCACGGAATTCAGATTCCGGAAGGCGATCTGGGGGAGGTGGCGAACGTGGCTGCACTATCGCAGGTTTCGCAGGAGAGGAATTTAATGCCAGAGAGAGAATTGAGCACAAGTCTGATGCTATTGGAGGAGAGAGAAGAAACTGCAGTGGTGGAGAAGAGAGAACAATTATTTTTTTTTTATCCGGAAATACATGAAATTTTAGTTCGATTTGATTGGATTCTCACACCTCTACTATAAACAGACAGCACTGGCACCCTATCATTAATAAATGATTTTGAAAACATTTGCAAGAAAGAACTAGAATTTAGCTTTCCATATAGGAACAATGGTCATTGGACCCCTCAAGAACACGAGCTAGAATAATTGCTCGAAGCCCATATGGGAAAGGACGGTATAAGAATGAGTCTTTACAAGGGAACTGGCACGTCAATTTGTACAACAACAAAATTCTTTATAGTCAAAGTTACACACACGATCTCAGCCATCTAATAAAAGAAAATTGATGTCAACGATTGGATTTGGCATGACAATATTGTCCTGCCAAACCCCACTATCCCATAACTAGCGCCAAAAACAATAAGTTATGCCATATCAATACTTGAAAGTTGAGCGGCAGAAACAGAGTGCGAGGGATTCACCTTGATGAGTGAGTTTTTTCTTTGGTCCGTGATCAGATCGGTGAGAAGTTATCAAAACTGTCGACGTCGATGATCGACCTCTGGCCCGTGCACTTTCGAGCTTCGTGACCAAAAAATAGAGCATAATGAGAGCTGGCCTTGCTGCAGCGAAACCAGCGACTGCGGAGCGGCTACGGTGGCGGATAACGGTGTCTGAAGGACGACGGAGAAGGAAGGCTGATGAAGAAGCCTCAAGAATTCCCGAGAAAGAGAGTTTCTTCATCAGCATCAGGGTATGCCTCCTGTTGTGTTATCGCCGAGCCTGTGGCGGCCGTCAATGGTGGCTCGACGGTGACTGTAGGTGATTGGAGATTGCAGGCGGTGGATTTCTGGCGTCGATTAGTAGTGGAGAATCTTCTGGAAGTCGGCTGATCGAGAGATCAAGAGAGAGAGAGAGACTGTGGATCATGGGCTACGGTGAGGGAAATTGTTTGGGCTGAGGCTTACTTTGATGGGCCTGGAATGATCTGGGCTACGATTGTGGATCAGACCCAACAAATCTAACCAGGACCTCTCAATTCTAACCGAGTGGGAGCTTTTTTTATTACTTTCTTCTTCTTTTTTTAATTTTCTTTATTATCTTATATACCTTTACAAAAAAGAATGTTCAACTTGCTGGCAAAAGAATAATTTCACAATCGACTCTACCACAATCCCTTATTTGTGCAATATTATGACATCATTAAGTGAGAATAGTTATCATACCTATCTCTATAATCCTTGATTTAAATTTGAGTACTGATGGCGTGTTTGCATTCATGCTTGAGTTGATTTCTTGCAAAATCGATTAAGTCAATAGCCCATTGTGCACTCCCTGACCAAAGCAATTAACATGCCAAATGTGGCTTCGTTAGAATAGGCAAACCCCTCAAGTTTAGTAATAAACCTCATATCGAGACATAATCCAAAACTTGTGAGTAGGTTTCCAATTCGTTGTTCTCCATTGCAAGACTTTCGGGACACTTGTATGATACTCAAATTACATAAATTGCCCATGAACATAAGTGTAATTCTATGTGATGTAGTTCTTTGATTCACTTTTGTTTATACTATAAAGAAACACACCATTGGAATTTGGCTATAAAAAGTACTCATTCTCATAGGACACTCTGTCACTTTTGATCAAACGTGAATCTGCATGGCTTTCATTGTTTCGAAATTTGATCGTCTTCCATTTCATGAATAGGCGAATTTCGCATTTGTCATTAAAGACAAATTTCATGACGTCCTTGCAAACCCCCAATCTCATTACCTTGTATAAAGTGGAATCTTCTTGTTGAATGTCTTATTTCTGTATGTTTTCGCAGGAGCTATAACTGCATAATATATTGTCTCCCCATAAATTTAATTTGTGTAAAATTTCCAAGACCCTCCTCACGTTTGGTGCCCAGTTCACACACCACTTTGCATGCTCTTGATATTTAAAATTCCCACCTCGCATCTTAAGATTGACTAAAAAGACCGAATCACCCCTTCAATTAATGTTCATAAATTCAATTGGGGCGAGAAAAGCGGAAGGGCATTTTTTAAAAGAAAAATGACAGTTCAATCTAATTTTAAACTCTAATAAATAAATTCTAAATGATGCACGATTAATTGAGTTTCATGCAAGTTATAGTATATCACCTTTTTTTTTTCTTTTTAAGAAAACACGCCTCGGAGAATGTCTCCATCAAATAGTACCCAGACAAACCTCATGAATTAGATAATATAGGCAAGAACCCTTATGAATTAACCCAAGCAAATGATGACTTGCAATTGTTAGTGTGAAAAAACTGATTCATGTGAGTTTCCTATGGTACTAAGCCTAAGAAATCCCTATGTGCACATTAACACTACATTTGTTTCACGAAAAACAAGTTTCGAGAAAACGTTTTCCAGATTTTTCAACTTCGTTTCATAAAATATAAACCGATGACGGAATGCATTTTCCGTTAACAGGAAAAAATTTCTTCAAAAGTGGAGAAAATATTTTTCGTTTTTTCCATCCCATTTCTTTCACTTCTAAATCAAACACTTTCTTTCACCAAACACATTTTCCTTTTTATTTTTATTATTTTATTTTATAAAAATTCGAATTTTTAATTATTTTAAAAAATTTCCTTCTTCTTCGTACTCTCCTCATGTCTGCGAAAGGTTGGCATGTGTCCGCACACCACAGCACGCACCGTGGCCGAAGCACTCGGCCACGGTGGAAAGAAGCATGCGTAGTAGTCGAACCCCTTTTCCGCGACAGTGGACCTCAGATCGCGCGGGATGGTGTAGAACGCCACAGCATAATCGTCCCGATCAGAGTACTGCTCTCCACTGCATACCTCGTCCACCAAAGTCAAGCGTCCGAGTAGCAGAGCATCGACGCTCACGAGGCGCGTCCATTCGGGAAGAGGAACACAGGAACGGGAGCCTCAGCAGAAAATTCTCTATCGGATCAACCCCATTTCCAGACACTACTCCATCTTCGCTCTCTCTTTCCGTCGCCTCAGTCCACCGGTTGCCACCGTCGCTCATCCTCCATTGCTAGCCAGAACTCTTATGCACCCAGCACAAATCACACACGGTTGGGAGGCTCAGAGACTTCTGAACGTCCAGAGAGTTATCTCTCTCGGCTTCTTGTTTCGTATGGTGACCTTCAACAAACCTCCCGGCACCGTTAGCATCATCTCCGATCATTGCTCCACCGGCAGGCCGTAGCTCCGTTAGCACCTGTTTTCCAATGAGTTTTGCTCGGACTGCTCTGACCTTGTTCGTTTCTCCTTCGCTGGCTCCGATCCCCAGCATCATTGTCTCAGACAACCTCTTCCTCTCGTCCGATGGTCCTTCGTGCATCGGATAAAATAAACACTATAATCTTCTTCTTCGTTCTTAGTTTCATGAAGAGAGACTCAGGAATTTTTGTGTGATTTTTATTGTCAAATTCACTGCTGGCGTGCCAATATGCACGCTACAAGTGCTTTGTATGATCGTCGCTGAAGTGCTCACCGTGAAGTGTTCACAATAACAATCTGAATCACAAATCAACATTCACTGCAATGCATGTTTGTCTGTTAGATGGTCAATACTTGTTTAGTTCTTCCTGCAAAATGTCTTGAAAAGATGATTCCGTCTACATCTATGTTACTTTGAGATCGCCAAGTGTAGATTGCTCTCTCTGGCGATGTAGGTTGCTCTCTTTGGCGGTTTCTGGAGTAACGTTCCATAAACTGTACAATCTGTTCTACTGGTAGGAGAAAGAAATTCTCAGCATTATCTCCTGAATACTGAAAATTTATTTTCTGCATTCTGTTATGTCATTCTTCCTTTTAAATTCGAAATCAAGTTCCGTAGGCTTATTAAAATCATATGTTTTATTTTTTTCCCACGGGGAACTTTCATGAGAAAATATGGTGAGAATTTCTGAGAGCGTCGAACGGTGCAACTATTTGGCCTATGAAATTGGGAAAATTGCGATGAAATGGTTTGGTAGGGTTAGAATGAATCCATGAAATCGTACTTGATAAAAGCTCATCCGAGATAGAATATCCGCCATCCACGCTGAATGCCAATGGCGAGGAACAGAGCCATGGCTATTGTGGATTTGTCTCAATGAAAGTGGAAGACGTCCGCGACGGCCATGATGTTTCGGTCTGAGCTTGAAGTCTTGAGGGATGAATTGCATTCACCTAAGCATCCTCAGCTTTGTGAGTTTGCGAAGTTAATGGCAGTTCCCATTCACATTAATTTTAGCAGAGAGTTTGGGGAGAGATGGATGCTCGAACTGCTCGTCACAAGATTTTCGAGGTTGGAGTCATAATCTACGAGCTAAACATCCCTATGCGACTGTGTTATTTTCTTGTTTGATTCAAATTCCGTACAGAACCTGTATGTGTTGGGGGGATCTCAGAAATGTCAAGCTAATGAAACAAACTGACTCAGTCATATAGGATATTATTGTGCTGGAAAATGACGTTGGTGTTGTGCTTATAGGTCTCAACAGCTAGACCATTAGAAAGACTCGATCAGTTGTTTTTAGGCCGCTATGTCGGTAGATATTAGTCGCACATAACAAGGTATGCCTAGAGATTGAAAGCTTTCTTCTCTTGTTTTGTTTGCAATCAACATAAAAGCTGAAAGAGCAAGGTGCGTGCATGGCCCTCAAACCAGCAAGCAATTTAGATCTAGATATTCTATCTTGCAACTTGCGGTGAGACAAATATTTATGAAGTAAACAATGTGGTAAAATCCTCATGGTAACGACTGCTCTTGGATTTAGTAAATGAAAACATCACCTAATAAACCAAGCTCATAATCAAAGGATCGAAAGTAAGTAAATACGGAAATTAAAGTCCGAGAATTCAACTCAATACAATGTTGGCTAAAGAATATATATTGTCTCATTATGAAGCTTTGGGACAAAAAATCTCATAAGTTAAGTCCGGAAATTAAAACCAAGCCTAATGAAGACATATGTCAAAGTGACCCCAGAATGTAATCCTAATATTAAAGCAAACGGGATTTTTTTTATATCATTTATTTTCATTTTTTATTTTCTTTATCCATTTCATCTAAGAAAAACACAACGTAAAATTTTAATTTATTTCAAGATTCAAGAGATGTGACCTCCCTAAACCCGAAGAACGTGAATAAAACGAAATTCAAATAAAATCATTCTTGTAATCGCTCATCATTCTTGTAATCGCCCAACTGAGACTTGCGTTTTTCTACATTTTTATTTTTTAATTTTTATTTAGTGAAAACAAAATAGGAGAATTTATCCGGAAAAAAATGTGCCCCAAATATATCCACTCCAGCTATTTGATTCACGAACATTATTAGCTAAAGCTCATGGGCTCTGTTTTTAGTTCATAGGCGGCAGAAACAAATGTGTGGAATTTACCTTGATGAGAGTGAGGTTTTGACCTCGATCGGTGATCAGATCAGAGACGAAGTTCCTGGAGGTGTCGACATCGACGATCGAAGCCGGCGAAGGGGGAGCGACCAAGGGTCCGTGCTCTTTCGGCCGTCCTGACCAGAAAACAGAGAAAAACGAGAGGAGGCCTTGCTGCAGTGAAATCGGCACTGGTGGAGTGGCTCCAGTGGCCGCTAACAGTGTCTGGAGGACGATGGAGAAGCGAAAACTGATGAAGAAGCCTCTAGAATGCCTATATGTGATGTGCACAAAGACGAAATCATTGTGGATGAATTCGTTGCGGGCCTCGATTCCCTTCTTCCTTCACGACCGCTCGTAAAGATACTGGTTGCATTTAACGTTTGGCTTAATGGATCAGATGATACCACTGTCAAGGTTAGCATTTTCATCCAAGTTGAGGTCCTTTCTTCCGGATATTCATTCTATTTAGACTGACCTCTTTGTAAAGTTCCATTCATGAGTGTTGCGTTTATTTTCAATCAATCTCACAATTGCACTAAAGATTAATTTGCCCCTGTCACTCATCCTTCTCCCATTAGAGATCGATATGTGATCTTAAATATTGAAAACTCTCTCATGTGGCTCATCGATATTTAATTTCATCGACTTACTCACGATCTAGAAAAGACATATAGAAAAAATGAAGACAAAATACTAGGTCCCCAACTTCACATCTGCCTTACAAATGTTCCTCAGCTAGATACGAAACGAGATGGATTTACTCCTATGGAACATAATTGCAATGTATGCAATTATGTCCTTTGATAGTTGGATTCTTATTATTCAATTATGTGTCCTTTAATTTGTTGGATTCGTGCAATTCATAATCTTTTTATTGTTTGCATCTCTTCCTTACATAGCATATTCACAGATGATTTGGTTATCTACTCAAAATCCCTACATACTCCAACAAATCAATTATCGTACTCACACGATTCTAGGTTCTCATTGTATTAAAAAACAACAACGTGACAAAAAAAGATGGTGAATAATTTGTATCTCGTCTATTTTTATTTTTATTTTTTTGTCCTTTTTTGTTGGCCTCTGAATGCGTATTGTACTACATATTACATAATTTCGTTGTGGTTGCGTCCTGCGTACGTATATATATGCCTTTCATGAAAAAGTGCACTAATCGGGTCCTTTCATTGATGCTTGTAATTTTCAATTGACTGCAAATTATGTGTGGTCTAGCGCGAATGGGTTGACGGGCCGAGGCTTATTCTGATGGGCTTGGTACGGTCTGGGCTGCGCTTGTGGATCAGGCACAACAGACCGGACCTGGCCCTGTCAATTCTGACTGAATTGGACCTTTTTTAATTACTTTCTTTCATTTCCTCGTTTTTTGTTTGGGTTTTTATTTATTTTTTACTATTTTTCATATCATATTTTTATATTTATTTTTACCACAGTGCGTGTTCGACTTGCTGGCAAAAATTTAAGTGTCAATAGAGGCAACATTCCATCATCTGGCCAAAGAATTGCTTCATACTAAACTCTACTACTATCTTTTATTTGCGCAATGTTCATTTAGTGAAAGAATAGTCCTCGTACTTAACTCTACAATTCTTGAGTTGAACTTCAGAGTGATAATGTCGCTGCGCTTGTGCTTGAGTTGATTTCACATAGAATCGATGCATGCTTTATAGCTTGGGCCTTGAAGCACACCATTACATGCTCCATCCATGCAGCACACTACTGTGGAATCATTATACATGCTATAGTAGTTGTACTCATGCTCGCCATCTTAGTGCCCAAGTCCTTTAGGATGATTTTTACTATAGTTGCAAATGGAACCAAAGGGAAATACCATCACTTGCTATAGATTATCTTTGACACGATCATGTCTACTACATAACTCATTGTGCTGCACAAAAGGAAAGAGCTAGTGATGCATACGTTTCCTTGAAACACCAACATGATATTCATATAGGTGATTTGTGTATTTTCAAGATTGCTACTTTATTCCTATAGTATCAATTATCTTGTGGATCCATCCAATTCTTACAAAGTAAAAACTTTATTGCATGGATCGATGTCACGTAGTTAATATAACATGTAGGCAACATTTGAGTTGGGTATAACCACAATGAGTTCGTGTCTAGCATGTGGAATTGTGATGAGCATTTGACATTAGTGCTGGTGAGAGTTTTAGAGAGTTGGTATGAAAAGGGGCTAACTCAGAAAGCCAGGGAGTGGCATAACTTTTTCCCCCTTTGAAATATGAACCAATCTTTTGTTTACGAGTCCTAAGTTACTCGGTGAAATCGTAATACTTATACATGATTCTGCAATCTTGAATTGTGCTCCAGCGGTATGTGGACAAACTTTTGTTATTTGCTTCTGGGCAATATTCATGCAGCCGGCATGATTCGATTGGGTTAATGCCCGACTACACACTCCATAGCCAGAGGAGTCCACATCACCAATTGGCTTAGCCAGGATAGTTAAACCCCTCAGTTTCGGGAATAAGCCTCGTATCAATCGAGACATAGTCCAAAACGCCCACGTAAGCTTTCAATTCATGGCGCTTCTCTCCACTACAAATATTTTAGATAAACGAGGTGTCGGATCACTTACGGTGTTCAAGCTATACAAAATCCCCACGAACATAAGTGTGATTCTTTGTGATGTAGACATCTAGCATATGTGGTTCTCTCATTCACTTTTGTTTAGAAACACAAGATTGGAATCCAGCCATAAAAAGGACTCGTTCTAATAGGGCACTCCCTGATTTATTATTATTATTATTATTATTATTATTATTATTATTATTATTATTATTATTATCATTATTATTATCCCTGATTTATTATTATTATTATTATTATTATTATTATTATTATTATTATTATTATTATTATTATTATTATTATTATTATTATTATTATTATTATTATCATTATTATTATCATTATTATTATCATTATCATTATCATTATCATTATCATTATCATTATCATTATCATTATCATTATCATTATCATTATCATTATCATTATCATTATCATTATCATTATCATTATCATTATCATTATTATTATTATTATTATTATTATTATTATTATTATTATTATTATTATTATTATTATCATTATCATTATTATTTGGGTTAAGTAGCTGATTTCTTAGTCATTAATCACGTCAAATGGATCTTTGCTTTAATCAAACTTCAGAGCAATTCCAACTAATCGTCCAGCCATTGTTATGATATAGGCAAAAATAACTTAGTGATTCTCCATCAGTCTTGCAATCTTGACTAAAGGCGAATCTTCGTTGTTTTCATTACTTCAAGGTTTGTCATACGAGACAAAATTTCTTGACGTCCCTATAATGCAACCCCTCATCTCACAACCTTGTATAAAGTAGAATATATATATATCTTATTTCTATTTGCTTATTTCCTAAAATTCACACAATGTATAATTGAATCAAATATTATTTTTGCCTTAAATTTAATTCATATAAAATTTTCCAATACCTTCACGATTGGTTCGCAGTTCGCAAACCACTTAACATGGTAGACTTTTGAAATTCCCAGTTTGCATCTTAGATTAACTTGAAAGACCGAATCACCATTCAATGGTGAACAAAACTTAAGTTGGCGCCAGAAAAGTGAATGAGCATTTCTTAAAAAAAAAAAAAAAAAAAAAAAAGTGAAAACGTAATCTAATTTAAACTCTACTAAACAATAAAGAATTCTGGATGATGTGTGACTAATCGGGATTCATGCAAGCTGTATTGTTTTTATTTTCTTTCTAAAAAAACTTTTACGTTAATCGAATTCATGCAACTATTATGCAACCTAGGAAATTTCTATGTGCGCACTAAGCGATAAAGATCCTTTGCCACGGTTTGGGTTCGCGTCATGCCATCAGCTCGGGGCTCTGTCTAGCTCGCACTATCGCTTACTCAGTTCTGCACCACTGTTGACATCTCATCGCATCTAGCCATCTCAGTTGAGATTTTCCGAGATTCGACGAGGATGAAGAACAGATCTGGAAGAAGGGCATTCAAATCTCATGGCAATTAAGAACTAAGACGTTGGCAGCAGGGACGCAGAGCTTGATGCGTGGCATAGAGCCCCGTCGGGATCCACAAACACAGCACTGCCACAAGTTCATTGTCAGCGCGTCGAGGAGAGAGAGAAGATCGAGGGCCGACAAAGATAGGGAAAGAGCGATGGAGTTTCTGTGTCCCTGGTGACGGTGGCTGGTTTCAGAGGCTATCGTGGTTGGGCTAGGCATGCGAGGAAAGTTGTGACGAGACAAAGAGAGAGGATTTCTGATATATTTTGCTCATTTACGGTCAGAAACCAAGTGGGGATCTTCTTCCCGTAGCACAGTTCGTAGCAGACGATCTTCATTCTTCCATGTGTATGCCATTTTGGTCGACTTAACCTAGTAATTCTATATCAAGTATTATAAATTCTCTTTTTATTTCTTTTAAAATATTAACATTTTAGATGTGATTATTGACTTAATTGGACTGGCAGTTTCGTGCTCTAGAGAGAGAACCAGCCAAAGCTGTTCATAAACCGCAATCCATCACTAAATATGAAATTCTCTTAATTATAATGAAATAAAACTATTTAATAAGAAATCTAGTTGGCTTTATCATTTGGGGATTTTCCTCTGTACTATACTAGCGAAGGAGCACACACTTCTGCGCATTTGCGAAAAGAGAATTGAAATGGTTGTGATAGCACAAATTTGAAAGTAACATATTTGATGCAATTATATCATATACACCGTCAGTGTAAAAAAAAAAAAAATTGTGCATAGGTGTCTCATACACTATTAATTTGAGAGTGGCATGTGCACTATTTTTCGATATGTTTATGCAATTAGTTGATAGTTGTTTAGATTTTTTAAGCTTGATTGCGTTCTTTTAGTTATACCATTTTGCCATGTTAAATTTTAACAATAGATACAGGCATTTTATAAAATTCTTTTATAAAAATTCAAGATTAAAATCCATCCTTTCTTAATATAATTATTTTCTATTTTGTAGAGATAGCTTTGTACTTGTCAACATCTAACACTACCAATTCTGAGTGGGGTCACACCCAAACATTGTCGGATCAAATCGATCTATTCTTGTAGATAATTAATTGATTCAAACATAGCACCAGCAACTCCATTCATCCTCATTCATATCACATTGTGATGATTTCTCATTGAAGTATAGCTTTTCTTTGACTTGACACCTAATGATATTAGATATTTTCCAACAAAAGCTTAGGTTATTCCATAGATGAATGTTGAGATACACTACAAATATTTATCTGTACATATCTCAACAATCACTTTTTTATAAGAAAACACATCTCGGTGAATGGCTTCATTGAAAAGTACCCAAATGACCTCATGCTACAAGTAAGATATAGGCGAGAACCCCTTATGAATGACCCAAAAAAAATAAGATTACTTGCAATTACTGGCGTCAAAAATAGGATCATGTTGTGGCCGTCGACCCGAAACTAAAGCCAATTGAACAATCTATATTCATAACGAGTCGCTGCCGTGCTAAACCACATAAATTTTTATGTGCGCTCTAAGAAATACAGATCCTTCGATCCGGTTTGTGTTCTCATCACCCATTCCAATCAACTGATATGCGCTCAGTTCTCTCTCTCTTTCTCTGTGCACCGCATCTAGCCATCTCAGTTGAGATATCCTGAGATACGACGAGGATAAACAAATCTGGAAGAAAGGCCTCCAAATCTCTGTCGCTGTCAACGACTAATCTGTTGGCAACAACGAGACAGAGCTCGACATATTGTGCCAAGCTCCGTCCCAATCGACAGACTCGACACTGCCATGAGTTCAAGGTCGGTGCATTGGGGAGAGCGGGAGAGAGAGAGAGAGAGAGAGAGAAGCTCGAGTGGTCAACGAAGCTGGGGATGGTGCCACGGAGTTCTCTATCTCAGATGACAGTGGCTGGAGTCAATGGTTGTCAAAGTTGGGCCGGACATGCTAGAAGCAAAAAGGTGCGAGAAAAGAGAGAGAGAGAATTTTTAGATTTTTTTTTTCTCATGTACGGTTAAATACCAAATAAAATGGAAAAATATTGCTAGCTCTTAATTGAGGCAAAAAATCGCAGCACGATTCTTGGCATGGTATATCCATTTCTCTGTGTATGCCATTTTCATTGACCTAAACAAATAATTCTAAGGAAAATGACATAAACAGTCCTTGAATTTTGGCATTATGTGCAACGTGATTCTTAAACTCTTAAATTTATTCAATGCGGTTAATGAACTTTAGCCTAATGTACAATGCGATTTCTGAACTTTTAATTTATTTAATGTAGTCTTTGAAATTTTGGTAAATGTTCGCCTTTAGTTTCGAACTATATATTATTCATTATTTTAAATTAATGAAATGACTACTTTGAATATTTTTTCATATAATTTAATAACTACATTGAATATGTACCAAAAGTTTAGAGATCATATTGTACAAACTAAAATTTCATAGACCATCTTTACCAAAAAAAAAAAACCTAAAATTTCATAGACCATATTAAATATTAGGTTAATGTTCAAGAATCACATTGTACATAGGATCAAAAATCATAAACCATTTGTATCATTATCCCATAATTCTAATATCAAAAATCGTAATTTTTTTTTCTGAAAATGGTATTGTTTTCAGAATCCCCTAAAGTTCTTCATAAACCGGAGTCCACTACTAAATATAGTAACATTCCAACAATGGCGAAATAAGACACTTTAATAAGAAATCTAGTTGACTTTATCATTTGAGGATCTTCTTTGGTACTATACTGGGGAAGGAGCACACATCCCTGCATGTTGCAAGAAGATAATTGAAATGTGTCTGAAGAGGGGTAAATGTTGGAAGAGATGAATTTATTAATTGACTTAAATTATATTCGAAAAGTATATATTTGGCGTAATTATAGCATACACCGTCCTTGTAATATATTATCAATTTAAGAGAGTAAGTAATTATGATCTTTAAATTATAGGTATGAGATCACTTGTATCAATTTTCTTTACATTGATGGGGGTATGCCTTACTTTTTCAGTTTGTTCATGTGGTTAGTTGACAATAATCTTGATTTTTATGGTCACGATTTCGTCCACTTTGTTAGACCATATTCCTACAGTGCATTTTAACGACAGATATAGGCATTTCATGGAATTTCTTAACAAAGCTTAAGATTGAAAGCCGTCTTCTTCAAATTGAGCTATTTTTTTCTTTTTAATGTAGATTAGCTTTGGATTTGTCAAGATATAAGCTACCAATTTTGAGGGGAGTCAAGCCCAAACATCCCTCGGATCAAATTGATCCATTATTGTTGATTATTAACCAGTTCGAACATATACATGCCACTCATTCCATGTATATATCACATTGTGATGAGATTTTTTGGATTATCAATTTTCTAAGATGTGACACATCATGATAATGGATACTTTCCAATAAAAGCTTAGGTGATTCCGTGAATGAATATTGCTCATACCTAAGCCTACAATTGGGAAGTTGAAGTTGAGCACCGACACTGAAAGGACACTCTCCGGAATTCATCGTAGGCAAAATCCATGCAGCTCTTACAATCGGCCTGTGTCCCGTGGCCAAAGCACTCGGCACGTTTGACAAAAGCGTGGGTGTTTTAGTCGAACCCTTTCTCAGCTGTGGTGGACGTCAGATCCTGTAGGACGATGTAGAAGGCTTCGGCATAATCGTCCCAATCGTAGTACCGCGCTCCATCGCATACCTTGTCCACAAAAGTCACAACCGGATCGCTTCTTGTGATACAAAGACAGTGGGAAAGTACTATGAACTGGACTGCGATTTTGCGTGTTGCGGGCATGATGATTGTGTTCGCTATCTTTCCCTCTCAAAAAACTCTCTTTTGTTTAGCGTAGATGAACACACAAATTGAGTTGGGTATAAAAAGGGCTCATTTCTCATAGGGTTATCGATCAGTAATTCATTTTTAATGTCGATTTTACATTCAATAGAATATCTTTGTCATTTCCAATTTTGGAGTCCTGGCTGTATCTTCATTGGATGAGAAGGTTTTTGTTCCTCTATTTAATTGATGAACTTGGCATATTTATTGCATAATACAGGTTTGTTAACGTACTGGCAAACCATGCTCTCTCATATTCTTTATATATAAAAATGAGAATTTATTTATGATAGCCAACTTGTACCAGCACAAGATACGATCCCTTGTTCGTGCCAGTAAGTTGGGAAAATTATTACCGACGCTCAATATGAAGTTCTACCAGGAGTGAAACTAAGTCGAGCTCTCGCAAGTTGAGTCATTCTCAACTTGGTTGCTACAGCTGCTCAGTTAGATACCTAGGGCCCAGCCATGTTGACACTAAACTCGGTTAATTGAAGATGACATGTCCGTTGAAGTTGTTGAGGATTCTCACGTGCAAAACTCGAAAGCAAGTTCTTGTCAAGAAATCTCATTACTTACAATCTTATTGCAATCTTTATCATGCAAATATAATTGTCCAAGTTCTCGTTAAAAAAGAAACAGATATTAACACCTAAATTTTACTTATTTATTTAGGGTTTAATTGCATCAGAAAATTAGGGATTAATTTCTAGCCTCTAGCAAAATAATTTTCATTTAATTGCATCACATATAGACATTAGGTTTATTGGCATTACCAGTATTGATTATTATTAATTTTAAAAAAGAAAATG
Source organism: Eucalyptus virginea (assembly GCA_014182375.1). Lineage (NCBI taxonomy): Eukaryota > Viridiplantae > Streptophyta > Magnoliopsida > Myrtales > Myrtaceae > Eucalyptus > Eucalyptus virginea. The sequence continues at coordinate 13,684,420 of CM024516.1, read as the reverse complement.
ATTTTGAATAAAATTGGTAGATAAAAAAAATGATAATATTATTTAAAGAAAAGAGAAAGAAGAAGGAACGAAGCAGGGCCAGGCCAGCCACTTCTTCTTTCTCTCCTTCTCTTTCTCCTCACGCAGGCCGGCCCACCTTTTCCTTTTCCCCAAGCCCGGCCCCCTTGTCTTCTTCTTCTTCTTCTCTGCGCGTTTTGGATGCGAGCACCAAGACAAAGGGCAGGTGGACGACGCAAGGACGGTACGACAGGAAGGATGAGCAAGGAGGATGTTACGTGTGTGACGCTTAGCTAGGATGATCGGCAAGGGCAGTTGACGTTGGCCTGGGAGAGAAGGAGAGGGACGATGATGAAAAGAAAGGGAGAGAGAGAGCTCGAGGGAGAGGCTTCTCTTCGGCTGAGAAAACGGGAGAAGGGGGGCTGAGAAAGAGCACTGAGAGAAAGGGAAAAGAATGCAATGGTTCCGGAACTCCAAGAAAGAAAAACCGAGCGAGAAAGAGTGAATTGGCTTACCGGGGCAGAGAGAGAGAGAGAGAGAGCAAACGGGGAAGACACTCGCTGAATTAGCGATTGGTCAGAAGGCGTATGCTCGAGAAAGCAACAAGGAGAGAAATCATGAGAGAGTGACTCAGGGCAAGAAGAAGTTCTCTAGTCTCGCTCAGCCATGCTTGAAGTCCTGTTCGATGACCACCAGTCGTCACTCTAGTCGTCCCGATCTCGCTTTCCCGATACCCGCGTCTCCGGCAGGTGCCTTTTCGGTCCAAACCTCCCTTGCCCCAGGGATTTCAAATCGGGGACATCACGATGCGGTCGGCCATAGCTCGGCTCTATCTTGAGCCCACCTTATAACTGCCCCGTCTCCAAGCCAAGTAGGGGTCTCCGCATTTGAACGCTTACCCATGGAAGACCTTTCTGCTCCGCCTTATGCTGTCTAAAGGATGGTCATTTGCTTCTCCTTAATGTGCATGCTGTTTCTTTGCAAAAATGTCCAAACGAACCTCTGTTATTGTCTGGGGAACATCCTCATTCTGATGATCATTTCTTTCTTTTCTTTTCTTTTCTTTTTAATCACAACATTCATCTTTGAATCATTCATTTCAAGTTCATTTTTCTATGGCTCGAGCACGTTGGCCGTATGCCCCCATTTTTTCTCATGTTTGGGTCCCTATTCTGCATGTTTTGGTGTTGCCTTTGGGATGCTTCCTGGAAATGAAGGAGATGAAGTGTATGGCTGGCTGGAACGTATAGGAGGACTAGTAGTCGATGGTGAAATCCATTTGTTCGTGGCTTAAGATTTTGGTGAATTGATATTAAATTATGAGTTAATCACAAGACTTTGCCTCAATAACCACTCTTACCAAAACATGGAAAGGGGGAGGTGGAAGCTCAATTTCCCTTCCCCTCTTTAGAAAGTTAAGATATGGACAATTTAGTTTCATGTGTGATTAAAAGTTAGAATAAGAGTTAAACAAACATGAGGCCTAACTTGGGAGTCTTCTACGATCGGGCTTAGGAAGATTGGAATTGGGTAGGGTTTGAGGGTGGACTCAATTGCAACCTTTAGCCCATCTTGGCGAATCTAGAGTACTACCTTTCTTTGAACTAGGCTCAACGAGGCTCAATGACCCAATTCAATTCACCATTTTCAGAATTATTAAACATTAAAGAACTAAAACGTATTAAAAAAATAAAATTGTGGAAAATTCAGAAAAATCAAAATAATTTTAGAAAATTAGTAAAATCCCTAAAATTACTAGAAATTCAAAAAAAAATCTAAAAAATTAGAGTTCCTCCGAAAGTTTTAAAATAGTTTTGTTTAAGTAATTTTCTCTTATAAAGTGAAAGCCTTTCAACTTAGAATCGTGCTCAAAATAAAACCAGCCCATTAGGGCTCTACCTTAGGGTTTCGATTGTCCTTAAAGACAAATGCCCTTAATTGTGCTATTCCATAGTAATTGTCGTCATTTACGTTTAGCTTGGTTAGGATTGGCATTTATTTCATGTTAGATCCTTGCTCTCCCTTGCATTTTATTTAATTCTTTCTTTAGTTGCTAAATGTTATTTTAATAATTGCATATCCGCATGATCACCTCGTATGTTAGCGAATAAATATAAAATCAATCCAGACCGCTGACAAAAATCTTTTTGAAATGAACAAGATTACGTACAGAAAATGTGTTAATTGATTAATTAGTGTAAAAAAGTCCATGACCCTAAATTCTTTGGTTGTGTAGGAAATGAATCACTCTCATACTTCGCTTAGTTTCTAGTTGACCCTAATAGGGTAGTGGCAATTCCTCATTAAAAAATTTTCATGAACACCCCAATGTCTTGCCATGTATGAGCTTGGAAGAGCTGGCATCTAAAATTAAGGCCTTTTAAGCAATACCCATAAACCTACTTTTCTCCCTATCAAGAGTAGGTCGCACAGTAGATTTGAAGCGTATCATGTAGTTTTGAGATGTGAAAGTGCAATATTTATTGAATCACAATATAAGTACACACCATGAATTAATAAGAAATATTAAAGCACAAAAAATGTAACTTCCTCGTCCTTGATATCTTTCCTAAAATTTGTCAAGATCTTCAGATAAATGTCATCGAATTCGATCGGAAAAGGCAGGCGAGCTATTTATGTAGAATCTTCTTGAGAGCAAAACTAATATATTTTTTTATCTCCTCCATTTGCTAATTATTCAAGAGCATCTTACAATTTCCTAATAAAGAGCCTCTGTTTCCACTCTCAATATCACTGAAACACACCATTTATTAATTGAAAAGTGTAAAATGTCTTCAATTAAAATAGGCAACTAAGTAGACCAGAAAAGGCAAGCAATTGGGGTCTAAACAACCATCTATTTTGAAGCCGAAAGATGAAAATTCAAAAAATACACACACGACCCAACTCCATCTTCTTGCTCATGAAGTTCGAACCTGCTGGTGTGCTTTCAATTTAGTGTTGCAGGTTATCTTTCATCGGACATTTTCATTATTCACAAATTAGAAGTTTTTTATTTGATACCTTCCCCAATGCGCCTTAAGCAAAAGTGATTTTAGGGTCACATTATTTATGACTCTTCTATGGCTCCGCAATCGAGTAAGCACATGGACTAAATTACCCTTTAAAAAATCCCATTTTAGTTGGCCTTCATTTGGTTAAGAGCAAGAGTCATTTGGTTGGGAAAAAACATAAGCTAAATAAAACTTTTATATGGCTTCATACAAGGAAAATTACCAAAAAAAAAAATTCTTAAATTTATTGCAACTATGCCAATTCAATCATAAACTTTTCAATTGCACCAATTTAGTTCTTAACATTTTCACGTTGTGTTAATTGAGTCTATTTAGTCAATTTTAGTTGGAAATCGTTAACGTGGATGCCAACCATTTTATATGACATGACCGGCATTAATATGAACAAATTTTTTTGAATATTTTTTTCTTTTTTTTTTTTTTTTTTTTCCTTTCTTTTTTTTGTAGTCTGGATCAATCTAAATGGCAAGCACCTTTTGAAAGGTAAAATATGTGATGTGGTAACTTTTCATTTATTCGTAACATTCATGTGTGATGAGTAACTTTCCTATATATCAAAGTCATTTTCAAGATGCTAAGTAAATTTTTATAATAAATATCATATGATCAATGAATTTTATTATGCTTGGATAAGTTGCGTGTGTATTTTGAATAAATTTGACTATTGAATTCTTTCATGTGTCACTCATCCAATAATGGATGTGGAAATTATATATTTGACATTGACGGTGGACCTAATTAAAACCTAGAAAGGTGTTAAAATTAATATGGATAGTGCTTTTCTTGTTAAACTATAAACCCAATCTCAAATTTGAGATCAGCTCTAAATGTATTAACCTAATGTTTTGGGCCGACAAATGGGCTTATTCAAAAATTTTAAATTAGATGACCGTCTAGCTTTAGTCATAAGGTGTCCTCATGCGCTTTAGGCTTTTCATTTAGGTTTTTGGCCCACTCAGATCTCTGAGAAAAATAAGTGCCATAACTCTTTGCCTTCTGACAAGAGCCTCGGAGTCGGGTAAACTAGAATGCAAAAGGGAAGCTTTCATTTAATTATAATTATTATGATTTTCAAAGCAAAGTTTAATAATAAAAAAAAAACTTAAAAGGCACAAAAATACAAAGATCGAAGTGGGGCTCGACAAACAACATAAAGTTTAATTAAAGTTAATGACAAATGGAATCACGTGAAGAGCAATATCATTGGGCACCAACCAACCACTCACATGAGCAGCAAAAGCAGCTCAACAACAGTTTGTAAATTATTTGAGAGACCCAAGGCCACTCGTTAATTTTGCATATTTGTTGCACAGGTCCAAGACTATATTTTTCATATATTATTCTAAATATCATTTTTAACATATGTTTCTTTTGTTCATATTTCAAGTTAATGATTTACATTTTTGTTGAAGGTATTAAATACATTTAAAATCCTAATCATCATGTGTGCGTGTGTGGATGTGGCTTGTTCTTCTCCATTTGTTCTCTTAATTACATCTTGTTATATAGACAATGAAAGACTACAAAAAATACTTATTAAACAAAAAACAAGTTTCGACCAAAAAAAAAGAAGAAACACGCGATCGTCCGAGTTGAATCATTTTTTCACTTTAACAACTGGCAATCATTTGGTTTTTTTAAGGCCACTTGATGGAACTGCAACATAAATTTTATATTGCGAAGAAATCAATTGAAATTTACACAGGTTTTGTCTTGATTGGGAAGACCAGAGCAGTCATTTCTTAATCTTATTTTTGGCCAACGACAGACTTGAACAGTGTGCTGCCCAATTTGCAGCTTCCCAAGGATTTGAAGGTGCTTAGTTAACTTAACTATGTTACATTTCGGATCTCCATGTCAATATACATCTCCATCTTTTTAGTAATTTAGATCTTCGTTAAGATTCTAAATCATTAGATCTCTTGTACTAAACCGCGGGCATTATTAATAGAATATTATCAACAATTATTTTTCAATATATAAATCAATAACACAACCATTTTATATTTTATAGATGTTTCGATCTATATACCATTTTATATCCACGGTCAACTTAATAAAAACCTTGAAACGTATCAAAATTAATATGGGTAATGCTTTTCTAGTTAATTTATAAACTCAATTTCAAATTTAAGATCAGTTCTAAATATATTGACCTAATGTTGTGGGTTGACAAACATTTCAAAAGTCCTAAAATATAAGTGGGGCTTATTATGGATACTTAATTGAGATGGCAGTCCAAAAGTATCCTTATGCGACTCCTTTTGCTTTTTATTTAAGTTTCTGGCCCACTCGGATCTTTGAGAAAAATAAGTACGATGACTCTTTGTTTTCTAATAAGAGCCTTCAAATCAGGTAAACTAAGGGCCTGTTTGTTTATTTTTGAATCTGTTCCCGAAACAAAATTTTTTGTTCTTTTGTTCCGAGAAATAAAAAAAAAAACAGAAACACGTTTGTTTACATTTTTCTTCCCGAGAGTAAAAAATTTATTTTTTTATTTCCGGAAACAGATTTGGAACATAAATAAAAAGTAGAAAAAAATGTATTTCTTATTCCTAGAAACAATTCCGAGAAACACTTCTTCTTTTTTCTTCTTCTTTCTTTCCTTCTTTTTCCTTTGGCCGGACGCTAGCCTTAGCCATGGCCAGCGACCTCGTCAAACCGTCGCTAGCCACCGGTGAGGCTCAGCCTTGCCTTGGCTGGGCGAGCTCGAGCTCACCTAGATCTAGTGAGGCCGAGCCTCGCTGGCCATGGCGTTTCAATGTTGACCAGTTGACATTTCTCTCAAATCTTGGCATGTATGTGGGTAATAATACAGTAAGAAGCTTGAAATATTGAGGATAATGTGTTCTCTTTACATAGTCGCTTCCCATTTTCATTTTACTATTGGTGCTACCGAGTGACGACTTTTGATTATTTCTTCATCTGATTCGTTTATGATTTTATCTTCTGGCTGGCGAAATATAGAAACCATCACATTTTGCCTATTAATCTCGACATTTGATCGATTTCATCATTCATTTGTCGCCTCAAATCCCCTTTCTTTATAAGAGAAGATGTTGAGGGTTTAAACATTGGATCTCAGGGATTAATACTATATAATCTGCCATCGAATTAGGTGTCAAATATTTATCTGACTTAACATTGCCTATGATCAGACAATACATTGATAAATAAGTATCGCTATTAATATCTAAATTTTGACAGCCCAATTAGTTGTTTCTTGCATAAAAAAAAAATTAATGATTAATTTTTAACACCCAAACAAATATATTAAAATTAAATTGCATAGCATATAGTTGTAAGAGTATTTATTACTTAAGTTATTTTTTTATTGCATTTGCATTGGACGGTCGATGGATGAGGTTGAATTGAAAGTTCTAAGCTTTAATTTAGCAACTTTGGCTAAGCTCATTATTCTTTAGGTGACCAAAATCATGTGTGCCACGTTAATAATTTCATATTATTGCCAAGATTTGATAATTAATAATTGGCAATAATCTTTGGGGTACAAGTGCGTACATGCATTTTGGAAAATTGTTCAAGATTATGGAATGTGAGGAGAAGTTGTGGGAGGTGTGGAGCCCAATAGAGAGGGAGGCGATTTATCTGGAGTTCAGCAGCAAGCTCCGGCACTCGTCCAAGCCACGCCTCGCGCCTGATGCGGCACTGCCCGTCTCCTTGTCACTACAGTTCGTCGTCCAGTTTTGCTCCAGTCTGATATGGCCAATTTCCGGCAACGATGAAGCACCCCTCGACAAGTCCTTTGCACGCCAGGGCAGCCCCGTGGTCTCTTGATTAATTCTTTGCAGGTTCCTGGCGAAATTACAAGCCCTTGGTGAGCCCTTCGAGCGAACAACTGGCCAGGCCACCACGCTTCCGCTGCTGTCCCGTTTCTTTAAACCCGACACCGGCAGCTGCTGTTTTGTCTGTTGTGCTCGACTGTTCTTTCACAGGCTGTCCAGAACAAACCAACGCCCCTGCATCAATCCAAGCGAGTGCAAGACAGCTCCTGTAACGGTGAATCTTCATCAACACTAGCGGATTTAATGATGCTTTATAAATAACGCTTTTCATAAGTTCCAACTTTATGGTTAGCTCTGGTGACATCAGCCCAGCAATCTCAGAGAAGCCTTGCAGCCACTTAGCAGTGTTCACTCAAGTTCATCCGCGACGACTCCTTGCCATTGTTGTCCTCCTTCGCTGGCCGTGCCTGTTACAGTTTCGTCCATCGTAGGTGAACCACTCGCCATCGCAAATGTAAAGTCCGCAAAGCCCCAACACCAATGACGTTGCTGCTTCTGCTGGTTTTCTTAACCGCTGCATGAACATCGCCAAGCCACGTGAGCACCAACCCACGTCGAGGTCGCCATCATTGAGCAGAAGCACCGTGACCGGTCCACCGTGATCCACCACCGCGATTCCGTATCTGTCGTTCTGAATTCAAATTTGGAATGTCGCTATTTGAATTAAGTAACGATCTTGCGCAACATCAATTGAATATTATGCTATCTAATTTGATTGATTTTTGTTATCTTTGTCGGTATTGTCATATCCAAAAAAATTTCGAGTATCAATGGAGTAGAATAATTTCCTAATTTCCGTAGTCCGATTTCATACTCAAAATACAACTTGCGATCGCACGGAAAATCTGTCAATCGAATCTCACGCCTAAGATACAACTTGGGATTGCGTAGAAAGCACATGATTTGATTTGTTTTGACCGATTATCTCATTTTCCATTTAGTCGGTGATGTAGTTTAGGATTAAAATGATAAAGTCAAATATGCATGAATTCAAATTAGTATTCTGATGCAATTAAATTATTTTTTTTCTCAATAATTTTGAATGAATAGGTCTCTCTCTATATATTATATATTTAAAAATATTCATGTTCAAAAGACCTAGCAAATTCACTAGAAAACTGGCTGAAAGCAACAGACGCGAGGGCCGGAATCGAAAAGTGACCAAAATAAGGTCAACTGTGTTTAATTTTAAGATGAAAGTTATGAAAGTTATGAGCCGCTAAAGTTAGATGCCACACACTTCTTATGAAAGAAATCTTATAAATTTCTTAGGTAATATTATGCTAATTATTTGGTAACCGCGTGCTTGCGTTTCGAAACTAAGTTAATAATTTTATTTTGAATAAAAAAGAGATTTCGACAAAGGGCTGGGCTTAAACCAGCTCTCCCCAGGTGTAATTAATTTGGTTCAAGTCAGTTTAGGTTGATTCGGACTAGAAACACTCTTAGGCTACATTCATTCATATGGATTTTTAATTAGAATAAGACTAGATAGAATATGATATGAAATTAAGGGATTTTGCTATATCATTCTACCGTTTAGTAATTATAGCAATAAAGTTGAATATATTCATATCCTATCATGTACGTTTTTTGGGTAAAAATGGCATATTAGTATGTATGAACCAAAATTTTTTTCAAATAAAAATGTTAAAAATCTCTCAGAACACTCTTGCCTATTCTATTTTTATTTGCTTGTTTATTTTATTTTTCTTTTGTCATTAATTTCTTTTTTATTTCTTTCTTACCCTTCCATCATTCTCTAATAAAATTCTATTAAAGAGTTAAACTGTACTAATATACCTAAATACTAAAATACCTAAAAGATGTAATACATATAAATATATATTTATATTTATATATTGAATTTATATTATAGAATAGAATTAAATTCGAATATATAAATAAAAAAAGATTAAATTTAAAATAACTAAATTATTATTATTTTTTGTTATTTTGAATTTCTTATATTAGTATTCAAATTTAATTATATTGAAATATAATTTTAGTTTTGTTAATTTAAGAAGTTTGTTATTCGAGAAAAATAACTTTTCTATTATGAATGTTGAAAATCATATCCACATTTATCCTACCTTTCCCATGAGATAATTTTATCCTGTCATATCTCATTTATATCTGACTTTTTCCTATCTTGAGCATGCACCAAATGCAAGATAGAATAAATTTTATCCTATCATAAATTTTATTTTGATTGCCAAAGCCTTAGTATATATGCTCTAGAAGCTAGGCAATTCTGATAATTTTTCTTCATAGAAGCGTGTGCTTTCACAATCTAGGAAGTTAAGTGAGTCATAGTGTCATAAAAGGTACTCGTGTTTTGTAGAATCATCTACTGAGCTTTACGTAAGAGTAGCATCCTCTGCAGACAGTAAAATCTCGAGGATTACTCAGCCTTGTTGTGAGAGGAGTAGGTTAAGTGGATGTTCGATTCACTACAAATCTGTTTTGCATCTCTTCAATCTCTCTAACTCCTTTATTATCATTTGGATACAATGTACTGCATCTGCATGATAGTTTTCCTCCTACAGCAATACACGATACACATTTTTCTTGAAAAAAGATTAATTTTCTTAAAACAACCAATTCACCCTCCTACACTATACTATTGTATAAGCTTTCCACGAAAAAGTTTCAATTTTCTTAAAACAATCAATTCACCCCCTCTCAATTGTTGCGTTAATCATTTCATTAATCTCTTTATACCCTATTTGTGTTTGTTAATAAGAGCAATGAAAAACCTATCTCACTAACCAAAATGAATGTCTTAAATAATCCTTTATGGATGACCATCTTAGTAAGTGGGAAATTACTAAATCACATGACAATATCCTTTTCTTCTGGCCTAATTAAAGAGAACTCACATACCATCATTAAATTGACATTTATTGGCATTATAATTTAATAATTATCCCGTCCAATAATGGACAATGAAAAAAAATTGAGGTGGAAACCTCTTTGAAGCTTCTTGTATTTGGAGCTACCGATTGAAAAGAACAATGCCCGTAGCTAAAGTTTCAACCTTCAAAAATCTTAGGAAGGACTTTGATTAACATGGAAATTCTATAATTAAAGAGAAATGATTGGATTACTGTCTTTAATTTATTGTGAGAATAATAATCTATTATGGACACAAAAAATAAATAACAAATAATTATAAATTGTTGTGGGGTTCATTCCTTCAAGAATAATAATCTATTCTTAGCGTAGCCTATATTGTTATGCTAGCAAAGCTCTTAATCAAATAATGAATTTTTGTTCTAAAGTATCCAATCTCACATCATCCAGAAAACTTGAAATTGGATCGAGCAGAACCTAGCTCTGGAGAATCAACTGGGTAAAGAGCGAGAGGGGATAATATAAGCTGATTGCTTATATAAAATAGTTGGGCATAAAGGCCGATTGCTTGATTACCTGAAGGCCCATTAAACACCACTTTCCAATTTAGAGCAGTTTTAGATATGAAAATATCCAACTTCTCAACCAACTACACGAACCCTTAAAAGGGATTGAGCTTGCAATTTATATTGACGTAATTAACATATGGCCCAAAATATATTTAACCTTTGTGTCACCTTCTATATAGTTTGATAGACCAGATATTTTTCAAATATTATTCCATTGCTTTAGTCAAAATGAACATTTTTTTTATTTTATTTTATTAAAAAGATGTGCAGAGATCTTTGGTTTTCTTTCATATTCCAATTTCAAACCCACCCAATGAGCACAACCCAAGGAAGGTCCACAGATTTCGTACACACTTGAACGTCAGAGAATCATAATAACATTCGGGTCTCCACATCCATAAAACCAAATGAGGTGAGCGCAACATGGAGGTGATGAGGGTTTCAAGGAAGCTCACTCGAAAATCCACCAGAAGTTTCTTGCATCTTATTGGAGCAAATTCATGGTGTCTTGCTCGCTTCCCTTCACCTTCCCATTACATTTCCCCAGAGATTCCATTTATTTAATGGAAAAGCAAGACAATTCTTGCTGGATCTCAAATTTCAATCAAAGCATTTACGTAGGTGGCACGCAGTTGCACCTTCCACATAATGATGACGAAATCACCGGTGCAGTAGCTCAGCATTCTTCAAGCACTCAGCATTGTTCAAGAGCGCACCATCAAAACAGCAATGAGTAGGAGCATCTTTATTGCAAATTGGTTTTCTTTTCCACTTTTCCTTTAAAAGAAGAAGCAATTGAAGAAGCACTTGCATAGGTTTCCCGAAACTTCCGCATAATGCTGCGAACATTACGTGTGTGATGAGTCAGCATTAGTTTTTTTCAAAAGAAAATTATATTTATTACTCAAAAGAATGCGAAAATACATAATTTTCATGTCAAAACAAATCTAAACAAATCATGAATACTGAAAAATAAAGCCAAATCCAGAGCACAAGGAGAATCGATAGAGCATTTGCAAAGTTAAGCACAAACTCATTCCACGTGAACAGATTTATTAAATAAAATCGACTGTCGATCACTGGAACTCATGTCTTTGTTAGTGATAAGCACACACCATAAGTTCCTTCTTTAAGCACTCAGCAATCAATATTCTTCAAGCACTCATAGTAGAGAGTGTTTTGTGTTGGTAATCCAACGTATAAGGTTGAGGATCGGGAGAGATCACAGCACCGAGTGGGTTGTTTTGTTTGAACACTTCTTAGGTTGATTGATTTTCGTTATCTCTGTTAGTCATATCCAAAAAAAAAATTTTGAGTATCGGTGAAGTAGGATAATTTTCTAATTTCCACGTTCATGCCCGAAATACAATTTGCGATCGCACGGAAAATTGTCTAATCCAATCTCACACTTGAGAAATGTATGACTCGCGATCACGCGGAAAGCACATAATTTAATTTGTTTTGACCGATTATCTTATTTTTTGTTAAGTTGACGATGCAGTTTAGGATTATAATGATAAAGTCAACTATGCATGCAATTCACATTAGTATTATGATTCAATTAAATTATTTTCTCAACAATTTTGAATGAATAGGTCTCTCTCTCCCTCTCTCTCTCTCTCTCTCTCTCTCTCTCTCTCTATATATATATATATATATATATATTTTATAGATAATAAATTTAAAAATATTTGTGTTCAAAAGACCTAGTGAAGTCAATGGAAACTTGCTCAAAGCAACAAACGCAAGGGTGCCCGTATCGAAAAGTGGCCAAAATAAGGTCAACTATCTTTAATTTTAGGGAAAAAGCCACCAAAAACCCCCAACTTTGCCTCAAGTGACGATTTACCCCGAATTTTGTTTTATGACGTGAAAACCCCGAAATTTGCTAATTGTGACACATTTACCCCAAACTTTTATTTGTGACACAAAAACCCCGAACTTTTATTTGTGTGACATATTTACCCTAAATCATAAGGGCATTTTGGTATTTTTACTTTTAAAAAATTTTTTCCTTTTTTTTTTCTTTTTTTTCTTCTTCTTCTTCCTTCCCTCCGCCGGCCATGGCGGAGCAGGCGGAGGGAAGCCGGGCGTCCGGCGAGGGCCTCCCTCGCCGGATCGGCGAGGGCACCCTCGCCCGACGCCGGCGAGGGCACCCCGCCCGACGCGGGCGAGGGCGGCCCTCGTCGGCGTCGGGCGAGGCCTCCTCACCCGGATCGGCCGAGGAAACCCTCGCCCTACGCCGAGAGGGCACCCCTCGCCAAATCTGGCGAGGGGTGCTCTCGCCGGCGTCGGGCGAGGGAGGCCCTCGACTGGGTCGGACGAGGGCCTCCTCGCCGGATCCGCGAGGGGCCTCGCCGACGCGGGCGGGGCGGCCCTCGTCGACGTCGGACGAGGGCCTCCCTCGCCCGACGCCGGCGAGGGCTGCCCTCGCCCGACGCCGGCTTCCCTCCATCGGCTGCCGGCGGAGGGGAGAGAGAAGAAGAAAAAAAAAACAGAAAAAAATTAGACGAAAATACCCTTAATGGGGTAAATGTGTCACAATCAGCAAACTTCGGGGTTTTTCACGTCACAAAACAAAGTTCGGGATAAATCTGTCACTTGAGACAAAGTTATGGGTTTTTGGTGGCTTTTTCCCTTAATTTTAAGACGAAAGTTATGAAAGTTATGAGCAGTTAAAGTTAGGTGGCACACACTTCTTATGAATGAAATTTTATAAATTTCTTAGGTAATATTATGTTAAGTATTTGGTAAATGCATGTTTGGGTTTCGAAACTAAGTTAATAATTTTATTTTTGAATAAAAAAAAAAGAAATTTTGACATAGGGCTGGGATTAAACCAGCTCTCACCTTATGTATTTAATATGGTTTGGGTCAATTTAGGTTGACTCAAGCTTGAAACTCTCTTAGATGGTCTTGTGTCTAGAAGCTGGGTAATTCTGATCGTATTTCCTCGTAGAAGTCTGCACTTTTAATAATCTAGGAAGCTGGTAAGTCAATAGTGTTGTAAGAGGTACTCGTGTTTTGTAGAATCATCTACTGAGCTGTGTGTAAAAGTAGCATCCTCTGCAAAACAGTAAAATCTCGAGGGTTACTCAACCTTGTTGCGAGAGGAGTAGGTCAAGTGGAAGTTCAAGCCACTACAAATCTGTTTTGCATCTCTTCGATCTCTCTAATTCCTTTATTATCATTTGGATAGAAAGGTACTGCTTCTGCATGATTGTTTTCTTCCTACAGCAATACCCGATGCACGTTCTTCATGAAAAAAAATTAATTTTCTTAAAACAACCAATTCTCCCCTCTACGGCAGCATACTACTTCACATCTTTTCCATGAAAAAGTTTCAATTTTCTTAAAACAATCAATTCAACCCCCCTCAATCGCCGCATTAATCATTTCATTGATCTCTTTATACAGTATTTGTGTTTGTTAATAAGAGTAATGAAAGATCCATCTCACTGACCAAAATGAATCTCTTAAATAATCCTTTCTGGATGACCATCTTAGTAAGTGAGAAATTACTAAAATCATATGACAATATCTTTTGCTTCTGGACTAATTTAAGAGAACTCACATGACTTAGACCATGATTGATATTTAATAGCATTAGAATTTAATAATTGTCTCATTTGACATTATGAAGGACAATTAAAAAAAAAATTGAGGAAGAAACCTCTTTGAAGCTTCTTGTAGTTGTAGCTACTGATTGAAAAGAACAATGCCTGCAGCCTAAAGAAAAGCTTCAACCTTCAGAAATGTTAGGAAGGACTTTGGTTAACACGGAAATGCTTTAATTAGATAATGAGTCCGCGTCCCAAAGTATCCAATCTCACATCACCAGGAAAAGGGAAATTTGATCGGGCTAAACCTAGCTCTGGAGAATCAATTGAGTAGAGAGCCAGAGAGGGGAATATATAAGCCGACCGCTTATATAAAATAGTCAGGCACAAAATCCGACTGTTTGATTACTTGAAGGCCCATTAAACATCACACTTCAATTAAGAAGAGTTTTAAATATGAAAATATTTGACTTCTCAATCAACTAGGCAAACTCTTAAAAGGGATTGAGCTTTTAGTTTATGTTGACGTAATTAACACGGGGTCCAAAATATGTTTAACATTTGCGGCACCTTCTATATAGTTTGACAAACCAGATATTTTTCAAATATTATTCCATCGAATTGGTCAAAATGAACATTCTTCTTATTAGAGAGATATCCAGATATCTTTGGTTTTCTTTCATATTCCAATTTCCAACCCACCTAATGACCACAATCCATGGAAGGCCCACAAGAAGTGTAAGATGCTCTCACTTTATCATCTTTTATATATAATAATAATAATAATTTCTACCGAGAAGAAGGCAGAATTAAGGCTCATTTTTAGTCATCAATCCACGGAAATTTGCATCCATTTCCTGCGGAACTTGCGTCAGCATTGATTTTATTCATCATCCCAAAATATTTAGTTGTCGATTCTCTTTTGCGGGTTTGATCCAACAACTCTTGTACTTTATTGAACGCCAGAGAATCATAATAACATTCGGGTCCCCACATCCACAAAACCGAATAATGTGAACACGGCATGGAGGTGATGAGGGTTTCAAGGAAGCTCACTCAAAAACCCGCCGGAAGTTTCTTGCATCTTGTTGGAGCAAATTCCTGGTGTCTTGGTCGCTTCCCTTCACCTTCCCATTATATTTCCTCGACTATTCCATTTATTTAATGGAAAAGCAAGTCAAGTCTTGCTAGATCTCAAATTTCAATCAAAGCATTAGAGCAGGTGGCATGCAGCGCCACCTTCCACATAATGATGATGAAATCACTGGTGCAGTAGCTCAGCAATCTTCAAGCACTCAGCATTGTCCAAGAGCGCACCGTCGAAAAAGCAATGAGTAGGAGCATCTTTATTGCAAGTTTGTTTTCTTTTTTACTTTTCCTTTAAAAGAAAAAGCAAGTCAAGAAAAAGCAAGTTTGTTTTCTTTTCTACTTTTCCTTTAAAAGAAAAAGCAAGTCAAGAAAAAGCAATGAGTAAGAGCATCTTTATTGCAAGTTTGTTTTCTTTTCTACTTTATTGCAAGTTTGTTTTCTTTTCTACTTTTCCTTTAAAAGAAAAAGCAAGTCAAGAAACACTTGCATAGGCTCCCCGTAACTTCCGCATAATGTTGCGAAGATTACGCGTGCGATGACTTAGCATCCTTTAAGCACTCGGCAATCAGTATTCTTCAAGCACGCACAGTAGAGAGTGTTTTGTATTGGTAATCCAACGTGGCAACATCTAAGGCTGAGATCAGGGGAGATCACAGAATGGGTTGTTTTGTTTGAACACTTCTCAGCTAGTCGACAACTCCTTGCCCTTCTCTGTTTCCTGCTTTGGTGCTTCCATGTTCTTCTGATGAGTTGCCTGAGAGTTTCTATTTTTGTTTGCATGTAGCTCCAAGTTTGAGTCCCGTGAGACGGCTATTCCCAGATCTGGGATTCCATATTTCTCACCTCTGTTTCTTTCTCCATCAATCTCTTTTACAATCCTTTCAAGATGAAAAGAAAGGAAACCACTTATTTAGAAGATCCAATCTATGAGGTGTCTTCCTCATTGACCTCTCCACATGTAAGTGATTATGAAGATGGAACCAAAAGGCCAAAGGAAAATGATTATGAAGTGTTCTTGAGTTTTAGAGGGAAAGATACTCGCAAAGGCTTCACCGACTATCTCTATACTAGCCTCATTGATGTAGGAATTCACGTGTTCAGAGATGACAATGAGCTGCGTGTAGGTGAGGAGATTGGTACGGAGCTTCTCCACAGCATTACTCAGTCAACAATCTCGATCCCGATTATCTCTGAGAACTACGCTTCCAGCAAATGGTGTCTTTGCGAGCTGGCTCAAATGTTGAAGTGCAAGAGAAGTAGAGGGCAAATAGTGTTACCCATATTTTACAAAGTGCAGCCCTCACATCTTAAAAGGGGTTTGGGACATGCTATCAATGCACATAAAGAAAATTTGAGCAAAATGTCCATAAAGGAATGGGAAGAAGCACTTAAAGAAATCTGTTCCTTGAAAGGATGGGAATCGGAGAAAATTGACAACGGGTACATTATTCTCCACCAAATCATTGTTTAATTTCTCACAAATAAATCTTTCTTGAAAAAGAATACGTTTGTGTGTATGTATCCCCTCCTATGCTGAAATTCATTGTTATTTGACAGGCATGAAGGAGCTTTGGTCAAAATTGTTGTCAAAAAAGTTATGAGCGTGTTAAAAAGAAAATTTCGGCTAATTGTTCCCCAACATTTGGTTGGAATTGATGATCGTATTGAAGACATTATGAGCTTGATAGATAGTAAATTTAACGATACAAAGATTATTGGACTTTATGGAATGGGCGGCATCGGTAAGACAACTCTTGCAAAGGTGTTGTACAATCAACTCGCTAATCATTTTGAGTATAGTAGCTTTGTGGCAAATATTCGAGAAACATCTCAACGCAAGGGTATTGAATGGGTACAAAACAAACTCATTTATGATATAATAGGAACTTCGTGTCATGTGTCTAATGTCGACGAGGAATAGGTGTCATCAAATCTCGATTTACAAGTAAGAAAGTCCTAATTCTTCTTGATGATATGGATGAGAATACTCACTTGAATGCTTTGGTCGGTGATGGGAGTTGGTATGCAGTAGGAAGTGTAGCCATCATCACAACTAGAGACAAGAGCATTCTCAATGAAGCTAGGGCGAGCTACATGTACCCCCTCAATGAGTTGTCTGTGGATCAATCATTGATTTTATTTAGTAGACATGCATTTCGAAAGGATTCTCCTCAGAGTGATTATGAAATTATCTCTCGTGATGTTGTTTCTACTACCGGGGGGCTTCCATTAGCTCTTGAAGTTATAGGTTCATTCTTATGTGGAAAGACAAGAGAAGTGTGGATAGATACATTGAAGAAATTAAAGAAAATACCCGATAAAAAAGTGCAAGAGACATTGAAGATAAGTTATGAAGCATTAGATCATGAGCAAAAACATATATTTTTGGATATTGCATGCTTTTTCATTGGATCATGCAAACAAAATCCAACTTACATGTGGGATGCCTGTGGTTTTTTTCCGGGGAGGGGGATTGAAGTATTAACTCTTATGTCTCTAATTAAAATTGATGAAGATGGCAAGCTAATGATGCATGATCAACTGAGAGATCTTGGAAGGGAAATTGTTCGTCTAGAAAATCCAAATGAGCCTCAAGAGCGTAGCAGATTGTGGTTTTACAAGGAAGCCCTAGATGTGCTTGACAACAATGAGGTAAGAGTTTTCTCTACTTGTCTTAGTCGGTAAATGTGGGTGCATCTTCCCTTTCTTGTTTGAAATAAAAATAATTGTCACTCTTGAGTCCCCAAAACTTGTTGCATCTACTAGCAAAAGAGCTCTTTTAATTAATTGCAGTATTTGCCTGATTCAAGAACATAACTAAGAAGCAATTTCTTGGACGATTGATATATCTTTACATGGTAGTATTGTGATGAGGATACTCTCCTTTTGGTAACTTCAATGCAACAACAAAACTACAAAAGCAGAATGTTTGACGGGGTACTCTTAGAGAAAATCTGACATTTATAGATTGTTTCGGCCATGCTTTGCCCCGCATATTTATTTGATCCATGCGTTTTATGTATAAATTAGTCTTTTCATTTCTTGGGAGGTCTTTTCTTTCTTTTTTCTTTTACTAAGTATTGACTTGTTATGAGTTATAATAT
This sequence comes from Eucalyptus virginea, assembly GCA_014182375.1. Lineage (NCBI taxonomy): Eukaryota > Viridiplantae > Streptophyta > Magnoliopsida > Myrtales > Myrtaceae > Eucalyptus > Eucalyptus virginea. The sequence goes on along the minus strand of CM024516.1, from coordinate 13,666,404 downwards.
GATAAATGAGACCTCCATTCATTTGTGATGATTTAGCTATCTTGGTTCCTGTATTTGTTTAAGTTGGGTTAAGTGTATCCCTTAAGTTTTATTGGCTGTGCAATTTAGTCCCCCATCTATTTTTGTTTTTGCTCAATATGGCCCTCTCACTTTCACCTTTCTGTACAATTAAGTCATTTATGGTCAATCTTTGGTTGACACTGCCAATTTGCTGATGTGGCGTTTGTATTTAGTTATGATATATGAGCAACCATGCAATGTAACCGTTTAGACATACATTATTTGCGTTGTATAGACTTTTCATAATAGTAGATAGCTTCTTTCTGTGAATCTGCTAGATCCTTTTTTCTTTGTGACGATAGATGATTTTTTTATTTATTAATCCCCAGATAATAGTTATTTGTTTAATTTAGGCCATCATGTTATAATAATTATTTGTTCATTGTTCAACTCAAAGTGAGCATCTTATTTAGCAAAGATTTAGTTAACATTTATATCATCATCTTATTTTTGTGAAACAAAAACTAGTTTAGGGTAAATGTGGCATATGCATATCAGTTTGAAATTTTTGGTGACATAAAATTAGTGTGGGGTAAGTGCGGAACAAGTCTACCGGTTCGGGATTTTTGGTATTGTTAACCAGAGTAAATATGGTTTTGAATTTTGTGTAATGATAAATGTTCATCATTGGCATGAAAGTTAGATATCCACTAAAAGCAATTATAACATATGAATGATCTGTAAAAGCATGCGCAAATGTCATTAGTATCGTTAATTATGAAAAACTAAACAAACATGGGGATACAAAACATAACAAATAACAAGACTATAGGAAAAAAAAAATGCTACCAATGCTTTTCAGTGAGCAGATTTTTGCACCAAACAAATCTGTACCATTGACTCTCATTATTTGCACTTGGTCACCTAAGGACGCGTTTGGTAACCATTTTGCTCCCGAGAACAATTTCTAATCAAATATAATTCTTTTTTATTCTGTTTCCGAAAATAATTTCTAAATATTTGAAGACATTTGGTAACTGGCCAAAATTTATATTTCCGAAATAGAATTATATTTGGCATTGTCCTCAAAATTTCTAATACAAACCATTTTTTTTCAATTTTTTAATAATTGTATTATTTGTTTCTTTTTTTCTTTTCCTTTTTTTCTTTTCTTTCTCTTCTTTTTCAAGAATTGGCTAGTTGCCAACCTTGGGATGACTAGTAATTGGCCAAACGAGGCTGACGACCTCATCGGAGCATTGCCGACCCCCGACGAGGCCATGCCTCATCAGCCGAGCCTTGTTGGCAGCTAGGCGAGGCTTGACCTCGCCGAGCCACTACAAGGTCGATGTTGCCTAGCCAAGGCAAGGCGGACCTCGCAATGGCTCAGCAAGGTTGAGCCACCATGTTTTTCCGGTCTGGTTCTGTCACGCCCCAATCCTCGAAAGCGTGCCCATCCCTCACCTGGTCAAATAATAGCGATGTTGCAAGATGCATCGCTGACCCTTTTTTTTAATACGCATGTGGAAACATATAATAAATTCTAGACAAAAAAATAATGGGATAGAAAAGTAGGGCCATATTTTTCATATTAAAATCCACAACCATACTTTTACACATGCAGACCTCATAATATATCTTACCATACTATTCACAGGGTCTAGTCTCACACCTATCGACATATACACAAAGTTCACAAAAGGAATAGGATCTCAATCATCATCCGGGTCGTACTCAGGATCATCATCCTAATCCTCCTCAGATTCCTCTTCACTAAGCTCACTTTCTTCCAGCTCATCGTCTTCCTCTGGTTCTTCCTCCTTAGGGTTTTCCAACAGGTAATCCTCCTCTGGCCATTCCCCCTCCCGGTTCTCCTCCAGTCTTTCCTCTTGCTCGACTATCTCCCCTTCTTCTGGCACACTCCAGTTAGACTCTACTGTTGACGGTACTGGAGAGCCGTTATCACTCTCGAGCTTAGGGTCCTTGGCATCTATTACTAACCCATCCTTATGATCAACGTCCCTTTCCTAAATGCTTCCTCCATAACAAGCATAGGCACATCATCTTCTGGCACGGGACCCTCCTTTCGCCCATCATGGTATTCATAGTACCATGATCAATATTGGTGGGGCCTCAGGGTGTCCTTGCCCACGTCAACCCAGACGGTCGATTAAACCAGGATGTACTCTAGTCCTTTAGGATGAGGGTGAATCGGGAAGTGGGTCTCTATCTCTGTGACTTCCTTTAGGATATCGAAGTGCATAGGATGATGAGGAGGTGGAGGTGCTGTCATCTAAGAACCTGAAATGGTTATACAATAACCATTGAGACCACGTCTCAGCGAGTTCTACCCCTCTAAGATTCGATTAGTAAACCAATACACTATGGGCTGTCTATGCACACACGGGTCGGAGGACTTACCTTGACCTTAAATTCCACCTACATATTAGCATAGTTCAAATATGCACCAAATCATAATATCATAGATCGATACATCAATCAATCGACCTAGTCAATTTCATGTCAAACAAACTAGTGTTGATAATTTCAATCAATACTGTCTATTCTCCAAAATTACCTATAGGGTCACCAACCAAGCCAGTATTTTACACGATTCGTTTTTCAAAATGACATATTAAGTCACCTAGTATATTCATCATAACATCCATTCTTCAAAATGACATAATGAGTCACTGAGCCATTATGGCATGTCGTCCATTCTACAAAATGACCTATAGGGTCACCGAGCCGATATTGAATACCGTCCATTCTACAAAATGACCTATAGGGTCACCGAACCGGTATTGTATACCGTCCATTCTACAAAATGACCTATAAGGTCACCGAGCCGGTATATAACATGGAACTTCGAATGTACAATCAATTTTTCCTTTTTATTCATTTCTGACAAAAGTACACGTGCGTGGGCACACAGTCGACCTTAGCCAAAATATTATAATTTTCTTTCCACAAATCCCACACTTATATGTAGTCCACCAAAATATTTTTGGTGCTGTCAACCGACACCCGATTATTTTCCAATTAATTGTCCAAATTAATTACTTCAGGAAAATAATCTTATAATCACAAATAATTCATTGCAGCACAAAATAAAGCTCAATTAAATAAACGGACTGCACCACAACAATCAGCATAAAATTCCAGTCATCGACTATCCTTGCCTAATTTCCGGAAAATAAATGATTAATTAAATAATTTCGAAAATTAATAAATAAATACTAAAAAATCCAATTTAGGCCCGTAATGCCTAATTGAAAGCCGAGACAAATCGGGAAAATCCCGAGATTCGTTCAATAAATACTAGAAGCTTTCGACTTGCCGATAGCTAAGTCTAACCACATAACATGCATCATTAAATCACTAATCTAATTAATCTAAACTCATCTAATCACCTAATCACACTTAATTAACACTAATCAACTCTTAAGCATCATTGGCAAACTAAGCAAGGATTAGTGAGCTAAACTCACTTGTGCAAAGTGAAGACCGGAACACTGCGAGGGTGGTCGAACTTGGGCTCGTGACGACACCCACGGGCTTGGACCTGCTTCGCGCGCCCAAGATGGGCTGAAAATGTGCTGAACTTGCTTAGGCCTCGCTGATTTGGGCTTCAAGTTGTGGGCTTACTTTGGATTGAGCTGCTTCTAACCAACTTGGGCCGGGCTTGCGGAGAATTGGGCTTGAAGATGCCAAATTGTGGGTTGCTTGCTAGGCCGTTGGGCTTGTGGGATTTGCTGGCCAAATCGTGGGCTGAGTGCCGAGCCAAAGACACATGGACAAAGGGAGCAGCGAAGGAGAGGAGCTCGGTAGTTTCGGTTGATGTCTTTGATGGACTGCTAGCCTCAACCAGTGGTGCTGGCAAAGAGAGAAAGTGAGTGGAAGATGCTGGTCTGCTCGGAGAAAGGAGACAGATGATGGTGGGCTTCACTAGTAGGGGAGTCAACACGGCTGGGGGGCGCTTCTTCGGTTGACCGAGCTTGGAGGAAACTCGGACGTGGCAACGGTTGAGGAACTCGGTGGAGGCGTGGGCTTCTTCGAGCGTGCTTTGCTAGCAATTCGGCGAGAGGGTGAAGAAGAAATGATCATGGGCGTGGGGATTTGGGCTAGCAAGCTCGCTTGATGGAGAAGCAGAACCAAGATGGAGCAGCAGCTAGTCATCGTCTTCTGCTAGTTTCTAGTGGCATTGCACAACCAAGAAGAATCGAGAGGAAGTCTCGAACAGCAGCAAGGGGGAAGGATGAGGGAGAGAGAGAGATGGAGGGGCCACTTGGTTACATTTTCCACACAAATATCTCCTCTGTCCCCTCATCTTGATCCATAACCATAGCTATCTCCCACCAGCACAATTTCAGCCTAAAATACCCCTTCTAGAGAGTTGAGTTGGTCCATAAGTCACAAATTATGGGGGCATACGAATTTCTTAGCAAAAAGGCTTCAATTGCACATCAATTCTCTCTTGATTCACTCTCATTTGGCCTCCATAAATTCAATTGATACCTCAATTATCAAATTGAAAATTTTCCTCACCCACACATCCATCTTACATTCCCATTTAGCAATCCAAAACCATCTTCGGCATTTTCTGAACGAAAGCGATCCTACAATGACTTTTTCTCAAAAAGTCTCGGTTGTCAGAACAATCTTCTGAAACTAAGTCGACACTCCTAGAATTTATTGTGACATGACAAAATCTTCAATTTCTAAAATTGGACTTGAATTGGCGGTTAATTTTCATGCCCATTTTTAGCGTGACCTAGGCTACCAGGTAGTTTTCATAACTTTTTAAGGCAACCCATGGTCGATTTTCTATTAGCCACAATGAACCCACTTGACTCAATGGTGACTCTCAATTGTTGTGAAAATCTCAAGGATTCAATTACGGACACAGGGTACCCAAACGACAGAGAAATCAAACTAGTGCCGGTCGACGAGAATTTTCCAATTTAGTGGAGTCACCCACGATCGGCCACACATCTCAATCGAACAAACCTATCTCTGATCTCAATTTGATTTTTTACTGTGCTGTAATTGCCTCTAAAGATGAGCACGATCGAGAAGCTAATTCCTGGTCGATTTCTCAAGTCTATTGCCTTAAAATTTCGTAATAGCTTCTCTGAATAGTCTAGTTATCTCGAGAGTGATCAGCTCTAAGAACAGCCCTATAGGTGCGCCAATGGAATGCCCAATTTATTCAATAAAAAACAGCGCTGAAAATCTGTGATGTCACAGGTTCCAGGGTCAACCATGTTTCCACTGGAACCTGTTTTGCAACCTCTCATATCCTATACGATTTCGAATTTTTTAATTAATACGCAAGAAAAAACGCAATCCTCCTCATTTGTATTGAAATATTAAGCACTTGTAATAAATAAATACATGAACTTTTTGACTAAACGAAAAATTAAGGATTCATAGAGCCAATTATAATAAATAAAATCATAAGACAAAGCAAAAAGCATAACATTGCATAAACATTAGTAACAATCATGGGTCTAATATTAGTCTTATTCTCACAACTATTACATGAAATTGTTCATTTATGCAAGCATAACTCCTCCTACAAAAGAGAAATTAGGCGAGAGGGAGCCGGTGAGGGAGGGAAGCGAGTGAGGAAGAGGAATGACGAAGGAGGAGTGCCATGCATGTCTGAGAGAGCCCAAAGGAAAAACGTTGTGTGATTATTAGAGTAAGAATAGAAATCAGGGAAAAAAAATAAGGTTTTGGCTCTCTACTTACAAAATCGGTTCCCAAACTGTATCCAAAATCGGTTTCGAATTTTGCGAACCGGTTTCAACGAGAACGGGTTCCCAACCCTATTTTCCGAGTGGGTTGGTCCGATTCTTAGGTATACCCAGTACGGTTGCACACCCATTTGAATTAGTGTATGCATGAAGAGAGGCCTTCCATTGTAGTTACAAATGGACGCAAATTTTGGAAATTCAAAAGGTGCAAATTGCAAAGGGTATAGTTGGATGAGGAAAAATTTTGGGAACAATCGCTTGAGTTTCTCGTCTTTACATAGATTAGATAGATAATATGCAACTGCAACCTTTCATTTCACGAAATTGAAAGGGAGAAGTGTATACCATAGTTGTAAGACAGCAAATTGAAATCCGTGCAATTATTTTATATTAGTTGGTCTCATCTCATCATTCAAAACTTATAATCCACAATGTTTCCAAATTGTAGGGTACTAGAAAGATTGAGGCCCTTCGTTTTGACAGATGGGGTTATGAAAGAAGATACGCAGCTAACCAATTTAAAATTGACTAACTTGAGATTCCTTCAAGTGGATGGTGCGAATTTTACTGGAGATTTCCAAAGCTTACTTCCTAAATTAAGATGGCTTCAATGGAAGGAGTGTCCCTTGGATTTCACTGTGGCCAACTTTCATCTGAAGAAATTAGTTGTACTTGATCTGTCAAATAGTGCAATTTCGGAGAATTGGGAAGGATGGGTTCAACTCAAGGTAAGATGTAAAGAAGGCATTGAAGTAATTTGTTTTTTTTTTTAACTTAACATTTTTCTTGTACATATAAAATTTGAAAATTGATTTTCGTAATTAAACTAGCCATTTCTCTTTAATTTCATAGTGCTAAAGGAAAACTTGGTGCCCAATGATCGCATCTCTCTTTCATTTGGATTTGTCATATGCTTTTTTGATAATATAAGTTGGGAGAAGTACATTGTCAGTGCCATAAGTTGTGTACGATGCTCATTTTGGTGCCATTAGCGAGAGATTCCGGCCAAATTAATTACGTTGCTTTTATATTTAAAAAAAAAAAAAGTCGCGCTTGCTTTAAAACAACGTCGTTTTCCATCCTTCTCAAGAAACAACGTCGTTTTTCCGTTATACGTGGACATTCTCACAGAAACAACGTTGTATAGCTCATAAGGATTGAAATTAGGGTTTCGGGGATTGAAATTAGGGTTTTCACCGCTTGCCGCTTGGCCACTGTCGTTCGCCCGCCATCGATCGGCCACCATCGCTTCGCTACCATTGTAATTGCTCGACCAAGTGAGTGAGGAGAGATTGAGATTGTTGCTCAAGCAAGAAGTGGCAGGAAGAATAGAAAGCAAGGGCAGAGGAGGAAGAGGAAGAAGAGGGGTCGAAGGTGCCGCTGGTGCTCTGCTGATTGTGGTGGTGGTGCCGGTGCCATTGCTGGTGCCGCTGCTGGTACCATTGCTGGTGCCGCTGCTGGTGTTAGTGTTCAAGGAAGAAGAAGACGATGTTCCTTCTCTCTCTCTCTCTCTCTCTCTCTCTCTCTCTCTCTCAATTTGGGGATTTAGGGTTTCTAAGTTGGGGGAAGACGGGAAACGGCATCGTTTTGTTGTTTGGATAGCTAACTGTACTCTCCAACAAGCCACGTCGACTTCAAAAATTAATAAAAAAGTGTCACGTCGGATTTCCAACCAATTTTATCGGCGTTGGCACTGAAATGATCGTTTTTCAAATTTGTTGGCACTTAAGTGATCCAACCAAAACTTTTGGCACCAAAGTGAGCGCCGTACACAAGTTTTTTCACTGATAGTGTACTTCTCCCATATAAGTTGCTTATATCTAATAACTAAATATGTCATTTGAAATGTTATTCGGAAATAAATGCAATTAGCACTCGTACACCCTAACATTCTTTTGCAATCAATATGCTTTCTAGTCCAGCAATCAATATGCTTAAAAGACACTTATTTGTTGGCGTGGCCAAATACTACTAAAAAATTAAATAGGACAACTATGAAGGAGTAGAGGAACATGGGTAATTTTTTAGGAATTCTAAAATGTAAAATACATAAGTAGTAGTTGAAGATCATAGGTTGCATCAGTCCACTTGCACTAACGTACCCTTTTTTTTTCCTTTCAGATGGCAACCAAGCTCAAAGTTCTCAAGCTCATGCATTGTCCATATTTGAAAAGAACTCCCGACTTGTCCACTTTTTTAAGGTTGGAGATTTTGATTCTTACAGATTGTTGGAATCTAGAAGAGCTTTGTCCTTCTATTAGGGACATCAAGACTCTTGTTTCCTTGAATGTCTTCGGTTGTAGAAAACTCAAGAATCTACCGGCAAGAATAGTTAGAATGGTAGAATTGAGGGACCTTAACATAGAATGCACTAGTATACAAGAGATTCCTATTTCGAGTGATTGTTTGATGAAGTTGGAGTGTCTATCTCTCGGTCGTTGTAAAATTTCTCAACTTCCTAAATCCATGGGCTCCTTGGTTTCGTTAACCCAATTACACATACCTGGTTTGGCAATTGAAGAATTACCTGTATCTATTGGTGCCATGAAGGAGCTCAAGGTCATTCTTGCCAATCAGTGTAAAAAGTTAGCCCACGTACCTAGCTCTATAGGCAATCTAGCATCTCTGCACAGCTTGTTCTTAGATGGCTGCACCTCATTGACGGAGATTCCTGATTCGATTGGAAATTTAGCTTCATTGACTGAATTGAACTTAGGATGGACATCGATTATGAAATTACCTAAAAGCATTGGGAATCTTCAAAATCTGAGGATCTTGTATATTTATGGAATTGGCATAACAGAATTGCCTGATGCCATTGGGATGTTGGCAAAACTCCAAAAATTGGAAGCTTCAGATTGCAAAAATCTCAAGCGACTACCTAGTAATATATGTAAATTGATTTCGCTAGAGAAGCTTGACATTAATTGTTGTGAAAAGCTTCGAGAGTTACCAGAACTGCCCTTTGGCTTAACGGATCTAATTATCACCGCCGGGGCAGTCTTTGCCTCATCTTTCCCAGCTAACCCGCCTCATGAAACTCGTTCTTTATAATTGCCATTGGCTTGAATGTGTCCCAGAGCTTCCCACTGGACTGTCGAAGCTCATAATTTCAAGGTGCGAAAGATTGAGAGCCTTGAGGAATTTATCAGACTTGAAACGCTTGCAAGTTTTAGATATTATTAAATGCCCATCTCTCGAACGATCGCCCTACGTGTCAAATTTTAGGCCCACACAGATGAGAGAACTTTGCTTGGATGTGTCCCAGAGCTCCCCATTGGACTGTCAGAGCTTACCATTCGACCGTTGGCCCTCCTCTTTAATATCGAGCTCCGAGTTCCTGAGTAGACCCGATGATCAAAGCCACCGTTCGCACCGCGCATCCACCGCAAGCAGGCGGGCAGGTCAGTCAGCTTGGTGGAGATGACGACGGCCACGGCGACGAGGGGACGCCACGGCTGGCAACGCCCTCTCCATCTGCTCCAGGTAAACGCACGCACACGTCTCTCGAGCTTTCCTACGGTCTCTTAGCTTCAACTGCATTTTAGAACCCCGGTCGTAGTAGCTAGCACAGTAGTTTTCTGGGAATTGATAGGATTTTCCATATATTTCCCCCGATTTTCAGGTGTTCTCGGCAATGTTTCTGTTCGTCTGGTGTACTAGAAAGAAGAAGAGGCTCCGAAGTAATGGTGCTTGGGGACTTTTGTGCCAATTTCTCGAGCTCACCTTTCCAATTTCGATGCTTGATCCACCTACCTAGTTACTTCTTCTTTCTCTTTTGTCTTGGATGATGATGGAAGGAAGGTTGGGGTTGATATCCTTGTGGAAGTTTAATGGTGGCACCTTTGTATGTGTATACAAAGAGATATGTAATAAAGCAAAGAGATTGGCCTGGGGAGATATCCCTTCTGGCAGGATATCAGCGAATCTTCAGCATCTGACCGCTTAGCTTTGGAGGAGACATTGAACTCAATAGATAGAACTCAGAAGGTGGCATGTGCATGAGTTGAGTAGGAAAGTAGCGCACAAAGTTCTGTGGATGATCTGGACATTGTTGTTTGGGGTACTATCTAGGAAAAAACTTTGAACTTGTACTTTTACAAGATGGGCCCAACCTCCTTTTGGAATTGAAGTTAAACGTGTGGGAGTGAATTGTTGAAAAATTAGATAATATCCTTGGTCTTTGATGACAAAGAGAAAAAGGTGCATTGTCTAAGTCAAGTAGTTTTATTTTGTTTTATCGCCATTTCAGGGTTTAGTGAAGTCGGGAGTTGGGGCTCCTCTTAGTTTTTTATTCTGCTTAGTAGATTTGTTTTTGGGATTTGCATTGTCTTTTATAGAGATGGATAGGTATTTCCTTGTTGCCTTACTTATTATACTTATTGCATAACAAAGAAATTGGGGAGAAAAGAAATTGAGACTGGGTGCTGGAGGAGCGATTCGTAATGCTAATTTGGGGATTGATGTTCATCTGCCCACTGACAAACTAATATACTATCAATTAAAGATGAATTGTGATTACAAGTGGTACCTCTCCATTGCAATTAGGGTGTGCCGTGGAGTTTCTCCATTGCATGAACAACAGCATGTGTTAGGTTTGTTGGTGGCGAAAGTCAAATTAAAAATGCAAGAGCCAAGATTATTGTGTTCAGCTGTGTACCTAGTTCTTGGGGCATGAACTTTTGTCTTCCCAGTTCAAAGCACTCTTTGCCTTCCTCTTCAAGTGATACAAAGGAGTCAAAATTATTTGATGACACTAATACTGGGATATTCATCCATGTTAAATTGTTTTCCCTGTACTTTATTGCTCCTGAACTTTCTTGTAATAAAAGAAGCATCTTATACACATTGTTAGTAGTGTATGGGGTCATCGAGGTTAATCTATGTCCAAGTATATGCCTTCTCATCTCTGCTTTTGGGTGATATGGTGGAATTTTCATTCTTTGTTGATGGTATTTCATTGTCATGGTTTGCTGAAAGCTGATAAGTTACTCCCGGATTAGTCAGAGCATTATAATTAGTGGCTATTAATTATACCTATGCAAGATCTGAAAATTGTTTTAGGATTGCTATATGTGTAGGATGCAATTAAAAGATGGAACTTGGTCACATCAAAAGTTATTCCCAGTTGGGATTAGGAGTAGGATCATTGGAGATGTAGCATGGGATTTCTAATCCTAGTCCCAAATATTCTACTTGGCCTATTTAATTAGCAATCAATCTCATAGTAAACCAAATTAGGCTCCAGTTCTCATTTTGCATGGCCCATTGTATGTCTAAAACAATATCTAAAGGCCTAACCTGTTGATTTGGGCTAACTTTGGGGATTGAACCATAAGGGGATTATACATAAAAATAAGGTGTTGCCCTCGTCCTGAATTAGATTGGATGAAAGATTTGATTGCTTTTTGCCGAGTAAGAATAACCTTCATGAGAGCTTGGGTTGAGGTAAATGGACAGTCTACCATTGTGCCTCCACAAATGTGCAGCCCAATGCCGACACCTTTGTACAACAACCACCTCTACTGGCTGGGGGCAGAATTCTTTTTCATGTTACAGCGTACAGCACTTTACCTTGTCTATTTCTTTCATCCTCCTCTCTCTTTCTTTTCACTGCCATCATCCGGTTTTGCATTTGTTTTATTCTCTTCTTTACTTTTGCCTTAGATGCTTTTCTAGTTAACTTTCATTAAGAGGTACTTCAGTGACGTCTTCATTCCCTCTTTTCAAAGATAACATACAGGTGATAGTATAGAAAAAAGATAAAGAATCTATCACTTTAGACCTTAATTTTCTGTAGGGTCTTTCAATCATTGATCCAATGTATGGTCCAATTTCTATAATTTGGGATCAATCTTAACAACCGTTACCTTAAGGGGTTGATTTTATACTGCAGGGATTGCCTCCCATATATGTACTGATTAGATCATGAACCGTTGTTTTGTGTAGCTTTGACATGCCATCTATGTATAACTATCTAAAAAAAGAATGTGCCTGGCATATTGACATGGGAATTGGCTCTAGGCAATATATTGGGATGCGAGATCTCTGGCCTGGTGCTTGTGCTTTAGTATCTACTATGGTGGAATCCTCTAGAATCTGGTATTGTGGAATCCTCTTCAGTTTCTCACCTTCTTTTTCTGGATTCTCTCCAATGATTGCCCCGAATTTTTACTTTTTGTTCCCCTATTCATTGATGAGTTGCATTACTTCTTTTTCATGTCTAGTTCACAATACATTTCATGAAATATCCTTTATGGGGATCTTATAGTGCTTGTGTTGTTTCCGAGTTTTCAATTGGCTCGTAACCTCTTCATAGAGATACCTGTATTTGTATTGTATGTTGCTATTGTCCCTTTTGGTTCCTTTTTTGACCATATTTTCATTCTAGACTGACAAATTTTCCATACTGTTAATCAAATAGTTCAAATCAAAGTTTTAATTGTGATCTAGACATAATCAAGCCATTGACTTGATTGGATAGTGACCTACATGTCACTGTTTTCTTATCCACAGGCCGTGACAGCAATGGTGTAGCAAGCTTTGTAATATGTTGACGAGACACCTGATGTTGAGACCAAGATAGAGCTTATCAAGACACTTAACTCTGTTGTTGCTGGGAAGGTGAATGTGTGAGAAATCATACCCTGTTGCAGCTTATGTTCATCAGCAATCTGCTTTTAGTTCGTGATTTCTGTAGCTAGTTTCGTAACTCAGGTATATTTCGAAATTGAGAGAGCACGGTTGATCAAGAAACTTGCAAAAATAAAGGAAGAACAGGGTCGTGTAGCATAAGCTACTGATTTGATGCAAGAATTGGGGATAACGAGAAGTTGTCTTCTGTTGTCACTGATCTTGTAATTGGTTTTCCCTCGTCCAACATTCCTATGGCGGGTTTGAAATGCGAGTAGAAACTTTTGGAGCAATGGCAAAGACGGAAAAAATTGCCTTTATTTTTTAACAAGTGCGGGTATTTTGTATTGCTTTTAGCCATTTATCCATTATTACTACAATTGGTTTTCTGATCGATGGATTTTGCAAGTTCGTCTGTGCAAGGAGTATGTCTGTGCACATATCATTTCCAAGAAGATCAACCCACGAGTGTTTGATGCAGATCCTTCCATACAGAAGAAAAAGGCTAAAGAACATGAAAACATTGTGGAACAAGTGCCAGCTGATATTCTGTCTCTCTTGGAGTTGAAACGGATATATGATGACTCATGATATAATAAATTGGTGTTTTGCTTTTCTAATGTTGTGTCCACTATCTTTTAACTAATTTGCTGTTGCTAATCAAATGCTACCTAGTATTCAGGTTGTGGTTCAAACCATGAACTTATATGGCTTTATACATCTGGCACATACTCCTCTTTCTTTCTAGCTTTATCGCAAACTCTGATGTTCCAAATGTACTTGATAGATTTGAACTCACATCTTAGTTTGCCTCCCATTGATGTGGTTAATTATGTAGGTATTACTCACATAACAATGATTACCTTGAGATTTGTCAATACTATAAGGCGATATATGAGATTCTATCAGTAAAGGGCAACCCAGTGCTATGTATATGGGTGAAGCTCTTTCCTTGTTAAGTCTTCACTAAGTTTTTCAGGGCACAGCTATTCCTTCTATGATTTAATTAAATGTAGGTTCTAAGGAAAATCTGCTGGTACTTGGTTTTATCACCTCATGATCCTATGCGGTCAAGCCTTCTTAATGCAACTTCGAAAACATCTCTCATAAATTCCCCAATTCGGGTACCATCTTTGGATTGTTCTAGGTAATTGTTTGTAGATCTTGCAATATCTCAATAATGTGCCATAGGATTTGGTCAACTGTGCCTTTGATAGTTTTGACGCAGGTTGCAGCTGAAACAATTGGTTACGGTGGAGGCTCCAACGGACTCCTCTTTAAAGTACTTTCAAAGATGAATTGGAGAATGAGAAAACATACTAGGAGGTGCACTTGTTGAGAATTAGATGGGGCCCAATCATAGTCCAAAGAAGAATTTTGGCTTCTCCTAGGCGAGACAAACTACCTTTAGCTAGAAGCCTCTTCAGAGAATCATCGAACATGTAATTATAGAACTTGTTGTTTTTCTTCTTTTCAATGGATCATCACTTGGATGTAACTTACTTTATTTTCTGTAGAATATTATCATTGTTTTGAAGTATTGCTCAGATGTGACTTACTTTATTTTCTGCAGAATATTATCGTGGTTTTGAAGTATTCCTTGAGGATTACCTTAAAGAGACTTGCAGAGTGGTTATGCCTCAGTATCCAGGTCTAATTACGTGGGACATTTAAAGATATTCTTTATCGTGTCACTTTTTATGAATGATTGCCTAGACCCCTCATTTAACCCCGAGTAGCCTCTCTCGCCTATGATCCCCGATTGGGGCATGGTTGCTGGACTTGGATACAAGTTCCAAAATATGTGTAAAAGAGATTTTGGTGCGTTGAAAGCAAAGGTTTGTCATGGATTTGAGAATGTTGTCTTCATAGTTTTGTTTTGTAAACATTTATGGCTGACATATATGTGTGCACTTTTTTTGTTTTTTCTTGGCTTAGTCAACTTCTGCTCATAAATTTGCTGTAGCTGTAAGTGTTGTCAGGCATTGTGAAACCATTTGTTGTCCCATGGAGCCTGAAATTCTAACGTGCTTAGCTTTTTCTGCTAGTGTTGACACTCACCATTTCCTGTGTTACAAAAGTATATCTTGTGAGAGATCTTGATTAATGTGTTCAGAAAATCTTTGTTGTTGAATCACTCAAGAAGAAGAGCTCTGTATTTGGGTTCTCTTACTGCAGTTTTTAAGAGCTTTAATTAATCACATGCCTAACTTTATTAAATTAACACTATCATCTAACAGAGAGATCATATTATGATAATTATACAAGCTCATATGATATTCTATCATCATGACCGCTTACTTCTATATTACCATTTTAGGAAGCTGAGAAGCATCTCTTCTTAGTGTTTGTTTCCAAGGACCTGGTGACAATGGCAAAGATAGACTGGCCAATGAGAATTGTTAGTTTGGAAATGGCAATGGACAGCAATGAGATTTTGAACTCGGGCGACAAATTTGGAAAAGCTGCCTGACCTTGTTGAGAAAAGCTGCCACTAGATCCCCAAGGAAACCATGTTTCATAAGGCTGCTTTGAGTGCTTGAAGATGTTTTTGGTTGAATGAATGATCTCTCTCCCCTAAGGCCTCCCTCCCTCTCTCTCTCTCTAACTGAAGAATGCTGTTTCACATTGTGGTGGGGACTGGAGATATTGATCATAGAACTCTTGCGTAGCTGTCTTAAATTTGATTGCATATTTTGCCCCGGGGGGGGGAGGGGGGGGGGCGGTGGGGGGACTGAAATGATATACTGAATGCACTTTCTGTATAGGAATGGAATTTGGTCTTTTCCTCTTTCCTCTTTCCCCCTCCTTTTAATTGAAAATGTGTGGGCTTTTAGGGTCCAGAACTTGTACCAATGGAACAGGTGTCAGCACAAGATGTCACTTATTTGGATGAAATAAGCGCCTTGTCACAGAATTGTATTTCGCATTACAAATATTGCTGGTGCTTGCATTTTTTCTAACATTGGGGATAACCCTTCCATTTCATTTCACATTCGAAATGAGCGCATGTTTCCAAGGAGCTTCATCTCAATAATATAAATGCACTTTTGTCTCCTCAAGGGACGTTATTTTTCTCCAAGTCGATACCTGATAGGGTATGGACCTTGTTCTCTAAAATTCCAGCTCCTTCCTTTTCTTCATGGAAACTGAAAGATTGGGAAAGGCTGTGGCCACGACATCTTTGGGTTGTGCAAATAGTTATGCCCACTAAGTAAAAAGCACCCTTTTCTTTCTTCACAAAGCAATTGTTCAAAACACATAGACAAAGGAGGGAGATCAATACAGCTGGATTTATGGTGCTCTCTATCCCCAAAATTCGCCAGGTTCTTTCAAGCTCCAAGGATATGACTTCGTAGTATCAATGTCATTTCAATTTCTCGATTAACTTTTTATGGGTTCAGTTCGATCCTAAGAAGATACACTTCGTTTCTCCAATTACACGATTTGCTCTTCAGCTCATGAGTCATTCCAATGCTGGGATTTTTTTCACTACTGCAATAAAGATATTGTTCCAATGAGTGATGTTCTGTTTTAACTTTCCAGTATACAAGTTTTGGTCTTCTGTTGCTTTCTTTGTTTTTTTTCTTTGATAATCTTGGTCTTCATGATATTGGAACTGCAAATAGAGCCGAATTCCAAAATTTCAGAGGAGAATCATATATATTTCCAAAAAAATTATGAACCACTTCAAGTTCGAGCAATTTTATCGATATGAATCGTGCAGGAATTGTGAGAGGCAGCCTTTAAACGAGTTGGTGGAGATTTGGTGGTGCATGTGGTTGGGGCCGGTGGTGACAAGGCTCCCGCTTGATTGGACATTGGGCCGGCGGAAGCAATGGTCACCATTAGCAAAGGTGTGGATGTGAGTAATACTCGCCGGATGTGGTGACAGAAAAGGTGGCCGGTCCATTGGTTAGGGTGTTGAATGGAAAGCCAGTGTTGCAGTTGCTGTTGTCATCCTTTGACACATTCGCAACATCATGTGACCCTGTATTGAACCCTGCCAAAGCAATGGAAGATCATCTAGCATGAAAGAGTGAAGCTTGAGATTGATTTTTTGGCCACCGAAGCTCAAGATTGATTCCGGTTACGAGTAATCGAGAATGGACTGGTTGGAGCAAAGTCCTTAAAAATTATGATAAACAAGTATTTGATATCTACTCGAAGAGCACCAAAATGAGAAGGGTGCATTGGCTTGGCCCAGTTAAAGTACACGATGCTGCTAGAATTGATCCTTCATCCTGCAGAATATCCCATTGGATAATTCGTCGCCTTTGCTCTTGAAAAAAATGGAGTTGCAACGGCAAGAACGAAGTCCCTGAATTTTCGCACTTGGCCATTTGGCCGGGCTTTTGTTATAATTTTAGGACAAGGTCGACTCTTAGAACTCCATGCTTCCTTTTCTTTGTCGAAGGTGCGGTTTTCGAGCACAAACATAGGTGGGAAGCCAATGTTGGGAACGCTACTCATGGACTGTGGAGTGAGTCACTAGCTTGGTCGCTTCGACTGACTATAATACTTTCTGAGTGGTTGGTGGAGTGAGACTGTGATTGAAAATAAAGGAAGTCAGTACCAATCGTTCATTCTCTGTCAAAATGATGCATTCACTTCCGTCTTTTGGTGGGAGTGAAATTAGTCGATTCTAGGATTGTGCTTGAAAGGATTGCATGATGGGGTGGGCATGAATGCAACCCGTAATGCCCAAACCATTTGTGATTGGATTAAGGGAGCGTGATTTGATCATGGGCTGCAATCTTGCGAAATGTCTCTATTCTATTCGGTTTGTTGATCATTCCAGCGACTGTTATAAGAATTCAGCATTGCGACTATCATGAGAATTCTGCATTATAAATAGATTAGAAAATGTCGCTGCTCAAATCACTTGTATATAATGTCAATATTGCTTACCTTCATAACAGATGAACCATTAGAAACAACTCTCACAATGAGAAGAGATCAGTGTCGCATCATACCAATCCTATACCTACCCTTCGATTCCACAGATAACTCGCATAGTGGCCGGTGAATCTTTCCAAAAAACATAGAAGAACCAGGATTTAAGAAAGCATTTTCGGTCAGTGTCATTCGGGAATCACGTGAGCTTTGTTTGGACCAAGCGTCTGAACCTCAACAGCTAGAGAACTGTGCTTCAGTGTGTAACCTCAGCATCTATACAAAGACATCTGCCCCGACATGCAAAATCCATTCGCGATAGACGAGCCACTAGAAACACCTCTCATGAAGAGGGAAGATCAGTGTTGCGTCACACCGATCCTATTATGCTCTTTGCGAATTCCACTAATAATTTCGCGCACTTAGCCATGAGAAAATGCGATCTTGAAGGTCGAAGATAGCGAGAGCAGAACTTTCTGATCAAGACAAAGTGCTAAATATAGTAGAGCCGTCCTAATAGGAAAATTTTCTCGAGCCAAAGATCGGAAAAGTCATTGATTGAGTAGCATCCCATGTACTCCCCAACCTTCCCTTTTGAATTGACAAAACATGCATTGCAACAGGTGAGTCCTCTGAGAAACTATAAAAAGAGGCCAAACCCCACAAAGCAATTCCATGATTTGAACAATGAAAAAGAACAACGAGAATTTCTTCGAAATTTTCAAATTCAGACTTCGGCGCTTCTTCTTGCTCTTTTGGCATGAAATTTCTTTTTCTCATTCGAATACCAAAAATGACGCAAATAGTAGTCACTACCATATTAAGAGGAAAATATATCAATTGGTTCAAAATTCATTGATATATTTGATTCAAGCGATTTAAATTTCTAATCCTATTTAATTTCCGATTTTATATTGATCAAGTGAGCTTTCGTTTCTCACCTTTACTCCAAATTTCCAACCGCCCTTTTGATAAAATCTGAATGGTTTTTGATGGCTGTGACTCACCAATCGCCTTGGAGGAAAAGAAAAGAAAGGAAATCTCATCTTCATTGCAAAGATGGCCAGCCCAGCCCACGTAATTCTCAGGCTCCATGGGCCGTCTGGCGAAGTTTTTGGCCGGAATCTCTATCGGCTGTTGAATCTTTTCCAAGGACCGGGACGGGCCAATCCGATCCGGATTCGATTCGCTTCTTTTTCGGATCCCCGATTTCCCCCTATTTTCATCCATTTTCAATTTTATTCCCCCATGCTCTTTTATTTTATTTATTTTTTTTATTTTTTTTGCTCTTTTATTTATTTATTAATTTAATTTGCTCTCGCATCAGTGTGTTCGAAGAGGAGGAGGAGAGAGGAGAGGGAGAAACAGACGAGTGGAATTTTCGCGAGTGAGGGGTTCACCGAGCGTTCTTTCTCTCTCCTCATTCTTCCCCTTCTCCTAGGGCTCCGAATCGATCGTCGTCAGAGACTCTCGTCGATTCCTCGAGCGCACGCTTCTGATTTCTGGGAGCCGATCGAGATGGTGAGTTGGCGTCCCCGCTTTCAGATCTGCAGCGAGTGATTGGCTGGTCGATTGCCGGCTCACCTGATAGTCCTAGGTGGGTGGCATCGGGGCAACTAAATAAGGGGGTTCTTAGTGTTTTTTCGCCTCAACTTGGTGGTTTAGTACCATGAGTACTGAATGTGCGTGACATTGTTGAGTTAGCGGATGCGCTATATTGTAAATGATTTTTTTTCAAGATCTGACACCTTTTTCTTTTTTTTTTTGGCATTATCTATTGAATTTAACTTCTCATGGGTAACGAATTATTCAAGTCGGCAAGATTTGGAAGAGTTTTGTTTTGGAACCCTTTTGTGGAAGCTTGGAGTTTATTTCTGTGGAAGATTTGATAAAAAGATGTCTTTTCAAAGTATTACTCATGGATTACCTCAAAGAGACTTGCAGAGCTGTTATACCTCAGCATATGGGTTGATTATGTTGAGCATTTGTTTATATTCTTCATCAATGTTGATCTTTATGAATGATTGCGTAGTGCCCTCATTTAACCCTGAGCAGCCTCTCTGCCTGTGATCCCTGTGAGGCATGGTTGCTGGACTTGGATACAAGTCCCAAAAGTGGAAAAGAAGTTTTGGTGCCATGAAAGCCAAAGGCTTTTCATGAGGTTGAGAATGTTGTCTTCGTAGTTTGTTTTGTAAACATTTCTGACCAATATATATATGTGGACTTCACTTTGTCAACTTCTGCTCATGAAATTTGTAGCTGTAAGTGTCATTTTCTGGCATTTTGAAACCATTTCTTGTCCCATGGAACCTAAAATTCCGATGCCCTTTAGAAGGGTGGGAGGAGTTTTGCTATCACTCACCATTTCTTGTGTTACCAAAGTATATCTTGCGATTAGAGCTTTCTTATTGTCTTCTGAAAATCTAGGTAGCTGAATGACTCAAGGAAAAGAGCTCTGTTTTTGGGTTTTGTTACCACTGTTGTAGAGAGCTTTGATTGTTCTATATTACCATTTTAGGAATCTTAAAAGCATCCCTCCAAAATATCATCTTGAATTTGTGGGCGACAAATTTAGAAAAGCTCCTCGATCTTGTCAAGAAAAGTTGCCACCAAATCCACAAGGAAACCTTGGTTCATAAGGCTGCTTTGAGAGCTTGATAATGTTCTTAGTTGAATGAATGGTCTCTCTCCCCTTGAGCGTCCCTCGATCTCTCACCAAAAGAGAAGCGGAATAATGCTGTTTCACATTGTGGCCTGAAGTCGGACTGAAGATGTTTATCATATCTCTCGTGCAGCTGGCTTTGATTTGATTGCTTATTTTGCAGGGGGGGCCAGATCTGGGCCTTGTGTGGATTGAAATGATATGATGAGTACTCCTTCTGCATAGGAATTAGGAATTTATCTTGGTCTTTTCATCCTTCCTCTTCATTTCTCCTTTTCATTGAAGATTTTTGAGCTCTCAGGTCCAGAACTTGTGCCAATGGAATTAGTATCAGCACAAGATGTGCACTCAATGCAACAGAATGAGCATGTTAAAATCTATTTGGCCTTACAAATTTTGCTGGTGCTTATATTTTTTTTAACATTGGGGATAACATTAGCTCTCCATAGAAAAGGCGAATGGATGTTATTTATTTATATCATTTCACATTTGAATTTCATCTTCAGCAGAGAGAGCGTATTTCTTTTGGACCCAATCTTGGCCATTGGCGGTTCTAGAAACCTGTTTCTGGGGAGCTTTATTCAATTAGATAACTGCATTTTTTATCTCCTCAAGAGAGACATAGTTTCTCTCCAAGTTTATGTTTTGATGTCATTTCCATAAGACACTCCGTTGTGATGTCATTTCTCTATATAGTTTATGTCACTGAAATGTATTTGATTCTGACTGGTTTTGACATCTCTCCAACTCTTGGCATGTGTGTGTAGTACAATGAGAAGCTTTGAAATATTGAGGATAATGTGTTTCTTCGACGATGGTAAAATTTCAGATTTGATGGAAGTTATCTTTACATAGTCTCTTCCCATTTTCAATTTACTATAGGTGCTTCTAGGTGGCAACATAGGATTATTTCTTTGTCTAATTTGTTTTTGCTTTTATCTTTTAACACCATCGCATATTTCCTGTTAATCTCAGCATTTGATTGATTTCATTGGTCAATTGTTGTCTGAAATCCCTTTTCTTTACCGAAGAAGATGTAAAGGTTTTGAATATCGTGTCATAGAGTGAAATGGGAAAAGAGTGACTCCTACGGGGACCATTGAGTAGTTCTTTACCTTTATTCGTTTTAGGGAACATGTTTGGATGGAACCATAAAAAAATATGATCCACTCCTTAAGTTTTCTATTACACTTGTATTTATGCAAATCTCTGAGTCCAGTAAATATCAGATGAATGGCACACTCTCATGGAAGGATGAGAAGCAACTCGGGTGAAAAACCCATCGTCTCTACCTTCTGAAAGCTGATTACTTCATTAATATCATTATGTAGAGCTTTTGATACTTCATCTCTTTTCATTTTTTGCAAGTGTACAAAAAAGCTCATGTTAAGTACGACAGTCCAAAGTTTACATCAACGCAAATAATATAGAAGAAACAGAGCGATTATTTCTAAGTTGCTCGTGAACATTGTGTTGAATGCAGTTTCCAATTTTGCGCTTGATTGATAGGAGAATAGTTCCGAGTAGTAAATCTCTAAGCAAGTTGAATCTGAGAAATTCCATTCATATTCCTATAAATTAGCAAAAAGTAAATTTCTATGTTTTGTTGTTGGGATTTGTACATCATTGCCATGCCGAAGATCATGTGGGTTCAATTGACATTGTAGATTGATTTATAGGTCTCAAAATCATAAATTGGAGTTAAAGTGGACCGTAAAATGTATTGTAGGAATTTGGAAAGTACTCAGCAAGATGGGCACTCATTCATACTGAAATGAGGGCCTCATCACTAAATTATGTTTTACATTATGAATTTTGTTGGCGCTTGCGAGGCTAATGAATGCTATTTGTCATTTCCCTTCAAGGGAGGACGTTTTTCTTGAAGTCGATACTTCAGTAGGGAAGGGGCCTTTGTTCTCTGGAGTTCTATCTCCTCCATTCTTCGTCATGGAAGCTGAAAAATATTGGGAAGAGGAAATGATTGGGGCGATACTTGGTCTATTTCAGCAATAGGCTATCTACATACCTGGGAGTTTTGTTTGTTCATAAAGAAAAAAAAAGCTGTGGGCACATCTTTAGCTTTAGCTGTAGAAGTAATAATGCCCAATAAATGACGAGTACTTTCCTAACAAAATGGATTTATTTATCATTTTATTGAAGAATGCCACCATGAGATTTGCATAGCAATCAACATAAGTCAGACGAAGAATATTAGTGATTTTCAATACTTTTTCCCATTGTTTTTTTTTTTTTTTTTTTTTTGGTAAAGTACTT
This sequence comes from Eucalyptus virginea, assembly GCA_014182375.1. Taxonomy (NCBI): domain Eukaryota; kingdom Viridiplantae; phylum Streptophyta; class Magnoliopsida; order Myrtales; family Myrtaceae; genus Eucalyptus; species Eucalyptus virginea. The sequence continues at coordinate 13,644,177 of CM024516.1, read as the reverse complement.
TTTCCTGTTGTTCATGTAGTCAATGATTTAAAAATTACATCAAATATCATAAGATACATTTAAAAGTCATTCATGCAGTCAATAAATATTTTGGTCATTATTGGAAGATCTCTTTTTGTCATGTACTTAGAAAACTAATTAAAATTTTTAAAAAGGGAAAAAAATTAGCCGCTATAGAGCATTAAAAACATTTTTTTTTTTTTTTGGCAAAAGGAGATATTCAAAATTTTCAAAACATTTTTTTGACCAAATTTAACGTAAGAAAAGGTTTATTATATTCATTACAATAAGGACCAACTAATGATAAAATCAAAATTTTCATTGATCAAAAAGAGCAATTGTTGAAACCGATCAATTCTAGTAAAAAATCCACTAAACTCTTTTTTAAAATGAACTAGCCGATCATATACTTGATGAAGAAGATCTCGTCAATTATAGTTGACAATTTTCGGCAAATTGAGTTGCGCCAATTTTGAAAACGCTAATTGGTTTTCCTTTTTTTGCTATAGCAGAACCTTGAATCCGATCTTCTTTTTCTTTTGTATAATTCTTTCGTTTCAATTTTTTTTTCCTTTTTTTTTCTACCATCCTACCTGTGATCATTTTAATCGTGGGCATTTCAACAACGGCAACGTGGTAAGCTTTAAGGAAGAAGAGATAAATTTTGAAAATAATAATAATAATAATAATAATAATAATAATAATAATAATAATAATAATAATAATAATAATAATTGAAAAGTTATCATTCTTGTTTCTCGGCTTTAAGCCCATCGTTCCTCTTTCTTATGCTCGTGAAGGAGGACTCTTGTTTTTGCGCCATTTCATGGACTGGAGTGTTATCATCAATCACCATCTTCTTCAGCTCGAGGTTTCTGAATGTGGAGTGATTTCCTCCTTCGTGGATTAAAAAATGTTGCGGCTAAGACAGTAAGTGCCAGCTAGAGGAAAAGCGCTGGTCCCTATCGCTCTGAGCATCACAATACCCAAAGGAAACATAATGCTCGGATATATAATGTGCGACTTCTTTACCTTGAAACATTTTCTGTACCTTGTTTTGGATAATCGACGAGGGTTGAATCGAATCGCTTGTACATTTGTTATTCCAGCGCCTAGTTCGGGTTTGACATGGAAGTATTCGATCGGCGTCGGTGAGGGTGGGCCACAGAGGATGTCGACTCTGAAGTGAAGGCGGGTGAAAGGATCGCGCAGCTGATCATTGAGAAGATCATGACTCTCGATGTTGCGGAGGTCGAGGACCTGGACTTTACTCTGAGACGTGAGGGCGGGTTTGGGTCGACCAAGTGTAAGGTCCATGTCCTAGGTTTCGGTTGTAACTTTGTTCTCTGTAAGTTTGTTTTCGCTGGGGATGAGGTTGTGCCTGGGATTCATGCTTGGGTCTTGAAACAAAATTAATAATCCAAATGCATCACGGGTACATTATTCTTCACCCAATTGGGTTGGGGCCCAAAAGACATGGAAAGCCCACACTGGCCCAAACATATTCAAGGAATTAAAAATATCTTTGAAACAGTTAGAATAAAAAAAAGAGTTTAGATGGAATTAAATATTCATGTTCAAATTCAAAAGACCTTAGTCACTAAGAAGCTGAACATACAAGTCAAAAGAAAACTTGCGGAAGGCAACAAACACCGGAGGGACCGGATTCGGAAAAGTGGCTAAGAGTATAGCGAATAAGCTCAACTGTCTTTATTTTTTACGATTAATATCACAAAAAAAATTAAATTATGCAAATTGTGACACAAAATATCCCAATTTTTTTATATCATCAAAAACCCTTGACTTCCCATTGTGATACAATTATATAATTTTTTTATGTCATAAAATATCATAAACTTACATCAGTGTGATAAACATACTATGATAGAATTGAAATAGAAGGTATATGTGTCACATATATATGAGGGTTAATAGCCTGAAAAACCCCAGACTGGTACATTTGTGACAAATTTACCTCAAACCGGTACACTTGTGACAAATTTACCTCTGTTAGTTTTTGTGAAATTTTACTGTCAAATTATTAAGTTAAATTACACGTGACAATTGACTAGTATATCGATTTAGGAATTTACGCATTGTTTGTCACAGTCTACAATTTTTGTGATTTTTTTGTGATATTAATCTAATTTAGCGAATGGTATATTTATCGCAAATTTATCATTTTTGGGTTTTTTTGCGGTTGAATAAATTAGTTTATGGTAAATTTTTTGTAAATGCACCAGTTTAGGATTTTTTTTATGGTCAGTCGGGGTAAATTTGTCACAAGTGTACCAATTTGGGGTTTTTCATGGTCAAAAAAATAGTTTTTGGTAAATTTGTCACATGTGTACCAGTTTGGGATTTTTTAGGGTATTAACCATATATATGAGTTTGGGTTTTTTTGTAACATAAAAAATATTGAGGGAATTGTGTCATAGTAGACAAATTTAAGGTTTTTGATGATCCAAAAAAATGTTTGGAGTATTGGTAATATAGTGGACATAATTTAAAATTTCTTTTGGTGGTATTTATCCTTATTTTTAAAGTATATTGTGTTAATTATATGGTGATTGCATGCTTGGGTCTTGAAACAAAATTAATAATTAGGTTTTAGAAACAACAGAAGGGGAGACTTTGACATCGGGCTGGGCTTAAACCTGCTCTCACCTGATATATAACTAATTTTCATTTTGAGTCCATCCTGAGATGATTCAGGCTTGAAAAACTCTAGCTTGAAACTTTATGTCGTGCCTAATGAGGGACAAAAGATTGGTCAACTCGGTGCGTGAAGAGCCGCAACCATGAATGGGTCCTGTTGAGATTGTGGCCGACAATTTCGAGTTGCCACTGGTCAGTCCAATGTAGCGACAAACTATTTTGAGTAAGCGCTAATTTGTTAGTCCATTAACTACTTTTTGTTACCTTTCACAGTTGCTTTGATATTGTATCCTTGCTTTTATCCGAACTCATTCAAGTTCATATAATCGAAATTTGGGGATCAGGAGGTCCATGTGATGTAAATATGCTGTCCATTGATTATGATATGATATACGCTATTTGCGTAATATCCAAATCACAGATATTGCCCTATGCAATCACACATGATATGGAATCGAATACTTCCATCTTATTTTTGTGTTTTGCTGCAAATATAGGTATAGACAAAATGGATGCCCTGTAGTTGGCCCTCACGATTTGGAAAACGCTTGCACCACATATGGAGGGTCCATCTTTCAACTTACTAGACATATCTTAGCGTTATGTACGTTATTGCACGCACTACACCTTAACAAGCTTAGATGGTTAAGGGAGTGAAGTGGAGAAAGCGGATTGTTTTAAAATATGTTAATTTATTTTTATCACCTTTTTTTTTTAACTTTCCTATTTTATAATGTAGGGGTACTTAGGAAGGGCCCGAATAAGTGACTAATTTCAGTTTTCTCTAAAGACATATGTACACTTCACCGCTAGTAGTTCACGTTTTGGGGAATCCATTGATCGAAATCAACAAACAGCGGCAATCTAACTCGCATGAATTGACTATATTTTCTTATAGGCCAAGAAAGAGACAATCGACCTTATTTTCCATATATTATAGAGATGACATCGTTGTGTTAACCCAACTTAATATATGACATTCGATTCAATGACGAGTGTTATGGCACAGTAAATTGAGACAGGCGATGGTAATGAATGCAGGGACCAAGACACTGGAGTCCAAAGCCGTCGACGAAGCGGAATTGCTCGGTGAGGTCGGAGCAGCTGTTGATGATCCAACGGTGATGGACAGCTTCTGGCCGAGGTTGCAGTGTGAATCGACGGTGCAGATGTAATAGTTAGACCCGCCCTTTAAAAGCTGGGTTTCCACCGGACTGCCCAGAACGGATACGACCTGGGTGCAGTTGTCGTACTCGGCCTTTGATACTTCGGCCACGTTGTGCGTCCCCGTCCAATTGAAAGCTGAAATCAATATGCTCATTTCATTAACGATGCGACGCACAAAATCGATACCACTGTAGAAATTACACAAGTCATGATTGGAACTCCATTCATTCTCACATATACATGCAAATCGTTTCAATAACTGCCCGACAAATTAACAATGAAATAGAAAACCTTGTGTATGTAAGAGGAGTAGGAAAAAAACAAAGAAAAAAGAACAAGGTAAAACGAGGGGTTTATACATAGCTTGTCGCCAACCATGAAAGTCTTGGAGGCAGCCCAAGACTGGTAATAGGATACGTTGGAAGGGACGGTCCACCCCAATCCATCTCCGACCATGAATGTCGCCGCCGCCACTGTGTCGACCTCTATGAATCCCATGGCGATCATCGTGATCAACCACGTTGTCAAATTCGGGCGAGTTACTATCTTCATGTGCTCCTTCAGGTCGCCCCTCTGCTACTCAGCTCTCCTTTTAGTCGAGCCTGCCTTCTGCTTCTTCCGATCGCAATGCGTGCGGATCCTTATAGTGATTAAGTTTTTATAGGAGGGAGGGAGGGAGGGAGGGAAGGAGAGAGAGAGAGAGAGAGAGAGACGTGGAGACAGCTGTTAATTATTGATGGCTCGAGGTTGATTCGAGTCCTTGATCCATGATTGAGCCGAGACCCTAACAATCTCGGACTGAGCACAAGAAAACCCAGATCTAGGGCATGTGTCAGAGAGAGAAACGTGGTTGCCGCCGGCGGCGGCTGCAGCGGCGTTCATCGGGTGCTCTCCTTGCCGTGGGTATGGGCAGAGAGAGAAAGAGAGAGGGACGTCACGTGGCACAAATCCAATGACCAAATGAATGGAGACGGTACACGAACGTCGAACATAGCAGATCCCCTCATCACTGGACGAATGACATAAACCCTCGAGAAGCCACTGAACATACGGACGAAAACATTGCTCTCAATCAATGCTGGAAACCTATCCATTTATGTCAATCACTTTAGTCCGCTGCCTCAGCATAAAAGCTTGAAAGATGAAGAGACAGTGCATCCAAAGTCGGTGGGTGCTAAAAACTTTTGAATTGTCAACATGGACCACCCGACGAAAGAGTTAAGAGTGCTAGAATTTAGAGAGAATGAGCAGGAAACCTGTCCATTTATGTCAGTCACTTTAGTCCACTGCCTCAGCATAAAAGCTTGAAAGATGAAGAGATGATGCATCCAAAGTTGATGCGTGCTAAAAACTTTTGAATTGTCAACATGGACCACCCGACGAAAGAGTTAAGAGTGCCGGAATTTAGAGAGAATGAGCTGGAAACCTGTCCATTTATGTCAATCACTTTAGTTCGCTGCCTCAGCATAAAAGCTTGAAAGATGAAGAGACAATGCATCCAAAGTCGATGCGTGCTAAAAACTTTTGAATTGTCAACATGGACCACCCGACGAAAGAGTCAAGAGTGCCAGAATTTAGAGAGAATGAGCTGGAAACCTGTCCATTTATGTCAAATCACTTTAGTCCACTGCCTCAGCATAAAAGCTTGAAAGATGAAGAGACGATGCATCCAAAGTCGATGCGTGCTAAAAACTTTTGAATTGTCAACATAGACCACCCGACGAAAGAGTTAAGAGTGCCAGAATTGAGAGAGAGAGAGAGAGAGAGACCTTACAGAATACCGTTCTTGACCATTCCCTATGACTCGATGGAGCCTGGACTTGATTGCAAAAGCAAAGCAAAAGTATAGATTTGACAAACGGAAGCAAAAAGAACAGCAACTCAAATTCAAAAAAATGAAAGAATAGAGAATCACTTTCTAAATATAGAGAATAGCAGGACACCAATTAGATTCAAGCAAAAAGCTCACTTCATATATCATTTAAACATGTTTTCGTGCATGATAACAATGCATGTTAAGCCTTTTCTGTGGTCAGAGATCCCAGAACACATGCAAAGTTTAGTATCCAAAATTTGACCAATAAGAGCTGAGTGATAACAAAAGCACTAGAACAGCAATTTTATTGTCTGATATTCATAAATTTGTCTGTGTAGAAATTAATGTTGGTCATCAAAACATCATACCATCTTCAACAACCGTGTTTAATATGGAAATTTTTCCTGACCAATGTCAAGAGTAGATACTCTTTCGCTACTAATGGGCCACTGATATTAGAAAGAGCCAAGAGAGTGCAATAGAAGAAACTCTGGTGGAGTTTGGGACAGGTTAACAATATATAGTAGCCTGCCATAAGATAATCTCCAACCTTCATGTTCAAAGCTTTCCTCGTGCCAATCTATCTATATAGACTGTTATTAAAGCATATTACCTGAAAATACAATTGCTCCATCGTTCTAGCATATCACCAAGATTCACTATGAATGCTCTGTACAAAATGGTCACAGAAAGAATGTTACTTTTCAGGATAACCATAAGATTTTTCTGTCCTGTATTTGTGAGGATTATGTATAACTAAATCTAAGCAATAATCTAAACAACTAAAAGAGGGTAATTACATAAGTAATCGTAGAATGCATATGATGCATGGTAATTCTCTGACTGTTAACCTGCTCAAAATTAACCAGGAAAGAATGGTGGAATATCATTGTATGCATGTGTGTAAGAGTGTTTTCTCTTAGAGGGAGGGAGGGAGGTTCATCAGCAAGGCACCAGAAGGATTAAACTGATCAAAGTTAATATGTACACTTAGATGCAAATTGCAGAAAGAAAAGGATATGTGGATGAGGGCGCCTCTCTAAGTTAATAAATGGAAACCCATCTTTATCACCCATCTGACAATATTACTTTCTCTCTAAACTGGCATATTGCTGCCTTTGTACAAAAAAGAACTATAGTAGCCAATCAGGGTCAGACAGGGAAGGATTTTTGTCAAAAGGTTGTCACAAGTATTGGGGCAGTAATCCACCCAACATTGGCATGAAGCAACCTTCCAATCATGCGTGTAAGGGGAAACACTGCACATTCCCCAATAAACCACAAGTACAAGATTAAAACAAAGTTATTGCAAGTTATATTTGTAAGCCATGAACCATAAGTATATAAATCCTAACATGATGATCTTCCACCAAAAGCATTACTCTAGATATGAGATCTCCAACATAATCATCTCAAATTCACAATTATGATGCAGTTGGGCTTTACCCTCTCATATGTTGCACATATTCCCATGTCGGAGGTTTAGCATCCTTGTTCTTGCAAATCTGAATAAGTTCAAAAAGTTTCAAGGATTATAACTAGGCATAAAGTCTGCACCAACAGTTTTATAGGAGAAAATTTCATATTTGGAGACCTAGGTCATCATCTGTCGCCAACGAGGTAATAAATCCGAAGTCCGAATGTGCCCCACCTCTATATATTCCTTTAAAGGGATCAAAGACTAGACCTAAACAAAGAAAGGAATTTCCACCGGATGAGAAGAAAAATTTGCAGGATTTATTATAAAATTTATTGAAGTAAAATCTATCTTCATAGTGCAACATGCACAAGCCCACAATAGGCTCGCCGAGTATTTCTGGCTTGTCAAAAAATTCAGCCTCCAGATCAAGTGCTAGAGCATTGATCCTTGCAACTACTTTTGCGACATTTGTGAGTGTGCACATTTACAAATAAGTAAAATACCAAATTGACTACCATCGCTTTGTTTATAGCAACAAATTACACTTAATCTTGCCACATAGATCATCTAGGCATTAGTCTTGGATCTAAAAGTCAAATGATTTAGAGTTGGAGACCCTATTGACTGTCATATCAGCCATCCCACTGTAAGCAATTAGACACTTGCGTTGAGGCTCTTGGTCAGTGTGATTAATGGTAAATCTTGACAGCTAAAAATAACTGGTTCATATTGTAGCATAGCAGCTTTGGAACAATACCCCAGAAAATTGTTTAATCAGCCCCTACAAATAACCAGAAGAGTTTCACTTTGGCCAACGTAGGATAAGAGCCCAAGAGAGCATATTCAGTTCAAAAGGCAGAGGCAATTTAACTCCCACTGGGCCACCTTAAAAAATGCAGGAATTTGGCAATGTCTGATGCATATAGAAGGGGACGATGGTGACTATCAGGTACTGAAAATGCCCAAAATACCCGATCAGAGAAACAGAAGATCTCTGTATTATCTTTTACTTGGATGGAATAAAATTTACATCCGGGAACTAGCAAGAAAAATTAATGCCTATGGCTCTATATCATCACTCACGATGCTTGACAACGAAATTTTTCCATCACCTGCCTCCATCTTGGCAATATATCTAGTCAAAATACTACAATGAAACCAAAATAAACATCCACGATCAACAACTGATTTAAGTTGGACAGAAATTACATTAAACAGCAGTTTACCCTCAGAAGGCCAGGGGTTCGGTCCAAAATGAGCCTTCTACACACGAGGATCGTCCTCTGGTACTTCCACTTGTATGTAGTATCCCTCCTTATAATCTCCTACAAAACGTCAAAAAATTCATTACTGCTTGAACAATCTTCAGAAGATGATAAGCAGATAGGTAATAACAAGTTTCAGCCAAATCTCTGACTTGAGTTCATGGTCGTGTGTTAGCAATTCAAACTCCCAATTCAGTGGCAGTTCTCTCCAAGAATACAACCGAAAACAGGAACAATAACAAATTGATCTTCCTTTTCTAGGAAATGTGACTCAACCACCACCTGAATACAGACATCAAAATCACCAGCTATTCATCTATGTCCACTTTAAGCAGTAAAATCTTCAGCAGGATGATCAGACACAAACCGTTTATCTGATTTGCGGGGTCAAGGACTTGATCGAACAGAGGAGTGTAGCCTCAATGCTTCTCGTTCCTCGGCAGCTTCATCTTCTCGCTCAAAGGCAGACCGAAGAACCGCCTGCCCTGGACGAAGACCTCCTCCATCAAGTCCTGGCTGACTCCATGAGTTGATCACGTAGGGAAAAGCCGGAATCCAAGCACGCCTGAGGCCAACGGATTGGATTCATCGTCAGCGTCCCCCTCGACTCGAAAAATCTCGGTTTCCTCGGTTTCATGTACCAGAAATCGAACTAAACATAGTGGAAAAGGCGGGAGAATCGAAGACTTGTTTGAGTAGGGACGCCGACCGTCGGATATCGGAGCTCGAGAGGTCGATGAGGTTGAGAGTGGAAGCAGGAACTCCGGCGACGTCGACGGCGTTCGCGTCATCCATGGTCGCCGTCCGTTCGCCTGACTGATTCACGGTGATGATGACGACCCACGGGATCGAGGCCAGACGGGAATTTGAGTCGCGGGTGATGGAAGACACGGGGCTGAGAAAAAGAAGAGGAAAAGCGACGGCGTGGGACGTTTAAAGAATCGGCACAGATATTCGGTGCGGTCATCGGTGACGTCCTCGTTCCCCCATCCTAATGCTTTCTACAAATTTTAAAGCATTTTTGCTGAGTAATTATTCTATTCGATATAAATAATCATTTTTTAAATAATTCATTTATTCTCAACAAAATAAACAGCCCTTAAAATTTGAAAAACCTTACAAATATTTATATTTACATGCATGTTTATTCTTTTTAATTTATTCTTGTGATATTTAATTTTTGAATGGCTAAGAAAAATACAGATTCTAGAAAAGCTGTTCCATTTTCTGTTACTCTTCCAAACTAGCAAGGCCTCATCTCAAATGAAAACACGTTTGACCGATATGACTCCATGAAGCGTATTAATCACATTCCATCAATCATATGAATTACATGCATGCTCATTCAAGTACAAAAAATGCACGAATGCCTACACTTTAACTGACGCTTTATGTAATGTACCAAGCAACGCTAAAATGAGTCAATACAAAAAGGGTAGCCATTGGTATTTGCTCCAATGGTTAAATATAGGAAGTAGTTAAAAAAGCCTTTTTCCATTTGTTTGCGTGGGACATTTTGAGACAGAACATATGCTTTTAGGATATCGATCGTGTATATCCTATATCTATATCTATTTACATACATATATAAAAATATTCAATCATGGATAAATACTTTTGGCGCAAATTAAAATAGGGACAATTAAGAATATCCATAAATGGATCTTAAGTCTGGCCCTGCCTAGCTTGACACGCAAGGCTCATGGGCTCTACCTGTCGTGACGCGAGAAGATGTAGAGCTTCAAGGAAATAAAGTTCGTCACTCGCAAATTTACCAACTCTCAAACAAAGTTTTTACTTAGAGAACATGGCAGCTGCTACACTTTCTGAAGTTGGACATGAGTTAGACTCTCGATTGCAAATCTAGTCGGGGTTTGAATTGTTTTCCTCTAATTCAGAAAGCTTAAAAGAAGATTAGGAACCATCTTGTATAGTCGTACACACAATGCAATAGAAATGAAATTACTAAGTACAAAATATGAAAATGCTATGTTCAAATTCTCTGAGTTGCTCTCGGCCTTGTTTTCTTGTCAAGGAAGTGACAACTCGATCTTGTGGAGCTTAACCACGTCAATTTTCATGTCCATTATTTCCTCAAGCAAGTCCTTTGAACATTCTAGCCATAACTTTAGTATCAAGAAGACTATGCTATTGAATTTCGAAAGCGTCAGATCTTCATATTTTGTGCAAAGGATTTTGTTATCCATAATGTCAAGCACTCTCTCTGGAATTGTTGCACCTACCCATTGCCTCAAACTGAGATCTGCGTTGAACATTTCACCGGTTGGCTTCTTCCCAGTAATCACTTCCAACAACAATATGTTGAAGCCGTACAAATTTCCTTTGAAAGAGACTTTTCCTTCCAAACCATACTCTGAAAGCATCATAGTTTGTGACATAAGAACATCAGCAATTGATCTATTTCTTTTTAGGACATAAATAATAAGATCAAGAGGCATACGAGTGCTAATACATCTCTATTACATTATACCATTATATTGGCAATCAAATGCTTGAATTAGCTAATATTCGGCAAAAGTACCTAGAGCAATGTAACCAATCGTGTCGAGAGTTTGGGTTTATGTTTCAAGCTTGTTCTCAGCTAAAATCTTGGCAATTCCAAAGTCACAGACTTGTGCGACTAGGCCCTCATTTAGAAGAATATTGCTAGGCTTCAAATCGCAGTGCACAATGAGTTCCGATTGGTCATGGTGGAGATACTCGATCGCCGTTGCGGCGTCAACCATTATCTTCACTCGCTGATGGAGATCCAAGTTGTAATTGTTAGAGTACAGCCACTTCTCTAAGCTCCCACAAGGCATGTATTGCAATGCCAAGGCTCTCAGATTTGCATTCGTGCAAGTGCTAATCACCTTGACGAGATTGCAGTGCTGGATCATACGAAAAGTGTCGCATTCTGCATCAAAACATTTCAGAGCACCTTCGATATGGAGATTTAATACTTTGACCGAGATGTCTATCCTACCTTTATATACAGAGGTGAAGCTTCCTGCTTTGAGCAAATTACTTTCGTGGAAGTTGTTAGTAGCCAAGCAAAGCTCCCGATATGATATCATCGGGTGGTCAATTATAGGCAAGTTCTCCATCGAAATTGAAGCTTTTTTTTACTGGTACTCCCACTCTTTCTAAGCAAGCAAATGACGAGAACTAAAAGTATAGCTGATAAAATTGGCACAACAATGTATAGTATATGTAGCCGCTTGTCCCTTGATGATTTCATTCCATTTTCTTTGCATCGTGGGACTTGACAAATAGCATTTCCAGAAAGTGCTTCATTCCCAATGAAAGAGAGAGCCAGGAAATTTCCAAAGGGCCCACAATTAGGAATCTCTCCTAATAGCTTATTAATGGACAAGTTCAAAATTTGTAGATATGCAAGTCCTTCCAAGGACTCAGTATTGTGTTTGATAACTTATTGTAGGAGAGATCGAGGAACTCCAACCCTTTGAGATGGCCAATCGATTGTGGCATGGATCCTTGAAACAAGTTCCTCAACAAGTTGAGAGAAGCAAGGCTCTCAAACTCTTGGGTGGAACTCGGTATGGCACTAGTAAGTTGGTTCCAAGAAACATCGATGCTCTCTATATCTCTCATCTTCCCTATTTCAAGTGTTAGTCCTCCATTGAAATAAATGAGTGACAGATTGAGGAAGGTGAATTCTTGAAGGCCCCACAAACTAAATGTTATAACCGATGTCATGTTATTCAAGCTTATGAGAAAACATATGAAGGCTACTAAAGTTTTGAATGCAATTCGGGATTGATCCTAATATCCTATTTTGCCCAGGCACCTTTTCTCCTAAACCTATCAAGTTGCTTATCTCATCGGGGATCGGTCCTTCGAGATGGTCGTTATCAAGATACAGCCTTTGCAACCTTTTTAGTCCTCCGATCGATAATGGGATGTTGTTGTCTGAAGCATGATTGCCCAAATCTAGCAAAGTCAGTCTCTTCAAGAAACCATTTCCTCGGGAACACGACCTCTTACTTGACAATTGGGAGCAATTAGAATTTGTAGGGAACTAGAGAAGTTTTGATAGATTCTGGTATGGAGCCACAAAGCGGGTTGCCTCCCAACGACAAAGACTTGTCGCGACAGACAATTAGATAAAGCGGAGAGAAAACGAAGCTCCGAATCATATGTCTCTCCTATTAGCTAACTTAACACAGTATTAAAGAATTCGAGGCTCTTCAAGTTGCCCAAACCCGTATGTATGGGTCCGCTAAGTTGATTGTCCCCGACCTCGAAAATGATTAGGGTCAAAAAATTCAAGAAAAACTCCGGGATGTTGTCTCCATAGCCATTGCATGCTAGATATAGTTCTTCCAAATTCGGAAGGCTTAGAACTCTACCTAAGGGAAGGCTTCCATAGAGGGAATTTTCCATCAAATAAAGCACGAAATATTAAAAATCTCTTGAGGCACTCCACCGGTTAGCAAATTATCCGCAAGGCCCATTAGTTGCAGATTGACCAAATTGCCAATCTCACTCGGAATCTCCCCTTCAATGTGGTTAGCTGCAATGCCTAGCATGTGCAAGCTCGACATGTTACTGATGGTTTGCGGAATCATGCCAGTCAAGTTGTTAGCATAGATATAGAGCTTTTGCAGCTTTTGCAAACTGCCTATATCTCAAGGAATGCTTCCCTGAAAACAATTGTATGACAACCCCAATATGATAAGCTCCTTGCATTGGGTTAGCGTCTCTGGTGGCAGGCCACTGAATTGATTTTTATTCAAGGCAAGCATCTGAATGTTAGACCAACAGTAGCAAAGACCGAAGGGAAGACTTCCAGAGAGATAATTATCCATCAAATTCACCCACGTGAGCGATCTATTGAAAAGTGCTGAAGGAATCGAACCTGTGAGAGTGGCATTGACCAATATAATGACTTGCAATGTGGATATGTTGCCTAGGGAGCTTGGAATTTGACCCCGTAAGTCGTTTGAGCTAAGACTCAGTTGTTGCAACTTAGGGAAGGCACCGAATTCTCTTGGTATGCCACCTGTTAGCCTGTTTGTCGCAAGTGACATGACTTCAAGGTTCTGGCATTGGGTTAAGATAGGAGGAATGTTTCCTTCGAACTGGTTCAATTCGAACATAAGTTCTTTCAGGTGGCATAAATGACCAATTTCTATCAGAATCATGCCATAAAAACTGTTGCTGCAGAGATCAAGAGAAGCCAAGAGAGAAAGATTCTCAAGGTGGGGAGAGAGTCTTTCCTGGAGACCCATGTGCGAGAGGTCTAAAGCTATGACTCTGCCCGGTTGCTACAAACAACACCAATCCATTCACAAAAACTTGCTGCCACCGTCCAATTGCCGCCTTTGATGGTGTTCATCAGGTTGACTTCCATCATCGATTTGAAGGGGAGGAGAGAATATTGATCTTGCTGGAACAAATGACGGGCTGAAATATCAATAGGAAAGCCAACAGAACATCAAGATTGCATCAATAGATGGTTCCCTAATTTCGACCTGTTCTTAGTGTTCAATACCAAAACCTACCAAATGGTTGTCTTAATTAGGGAAAAAAAAAACGATGTAAAAAAAGACTCACTATCAAATGATGTCCCACAATCACGTCTACGACATGTTCTTTACGTTTACACATTCACACTTACTTTCAACTCTATGAGGGTACAAAAGGACCTTTAGACCAATGCTCTAAGGCATGAATGTGAAAAGGCTTTGTGATAACTGTTGTGACCTTCCTGCAGGGGCAATATCAAGTGTCTCATTGGGAGTTGACTAATTGAAAGTTCCTACTATTGGAAGAGATTATGTTACTAGTAGTTTGTCAAATTTTATCCATGCTTCATGTCATATTTGAACTTTCAATCGATTCAATTAAATCACTTTTGATAAATGTGAATATCTTCCCACAACTTTCAATTGGTCTAATTAAGTCCGTAATATATTTAATATGCTTTTTTTTTTTCATCCTTTCATCTATTAATATAAATGAAATATGTCATGGATAACAATTTTATGAAGCCGATGTTTGATGGAGAAAGTTCGGTGGACTTTGTGCGTGTCATGGTGACTTTAAATTGTAAAATTATAATACTCGTTCCTTCGCCCTCGCCTAGATTTGGCAAAACATCAATAGGGAAGCCAATAGAACATCAACAAATGCTAAAAAGATGAACTTCTCCATAATAAACAGGGTCTCTATTGATTGCATCAATAGACAGCTCACTAATTTTGACATATTCTTAGTGTTCAATACCAAAACCTACCAAATGGTTGTCTCAATCAGGCCAAAAAAAACAATGTAACTATCAAATGATGTACCTCAATCACGTCCATGGCCCGTTCTTTACGTTATTTACTTTGAACTCTTTTAGTGTACAAATGGACCTTTGAACCAATGCTCCAAGGCACGAATGTGAAAATGTTTTGTGATAACTATCGTGACCTTCCTACATGGGCAATATTAAGTGTCTCGTGGGAAGTTGACTGATTGAAAGTTCCTACTACTCGAAGGGATGATGTTACAAGTAATTTGTCAAATTTTATCTATGCTTCATGTCATATTTGAACTTTCAATCAATTCAATTAAATCACTTTTCATTAATGTGAAATATCTTCCCACAACTTTCAGTTGGTTTAATTAGATTTGTAATATATTTAATATGATTTTTGTCATCCTTTCATCTATCAATTTAAATGAAATATGTCACCAATAACAATTCTATGAAGTTGATGTTTGATGAAGCAAATTATACGGATTTTGTGCATGTCATGGTGACTTTAAATTGTAAAATTATAAAGCCCGTTCCTTCACCCTCGCCTAGATTGGGCGAAATATCAATAGGGAAGCCAACATAACATCAACAAACGCTAAAAAGATTAACTTCTCCATAATGAACAAAGTCTTTTGAATGCATCAATAGATGGTTCACCAATTTCGACCTATTCTTAGTGTTCAATACCAAAACCTACCAAATGGTTGTCTCAATTAGAAAAAAAAATAAATAAATAAAAGGAAAACAATGTAAAGAATAACTATCAAATGGCATCCCTCAACCATGTCTATGGCCATTATTTACGTTTACACGTTCACACTTACTTACAACACTGTAGAGAGAGGCAGAGAGAGAGCCAAGCCTTTGTGTCTAAAGCATGTTTCTGTGCTTAGATAGTCAAGAGTCAGGAGTTTTGAGAAGGAACTGATCTATTTATCTTTTAGAAACATCTCGGAAAGATTTTTCGGCAAGTAGAGGCCTACGTGGCTAAAGTGGCTCACGATCTCGGTAAATGCACTTGCCAATGCTGCTCATAGCCCCATCCACATGGAAATTTTTGGTCTCTCTTCCTCAGCCCGTTAAATTTTCAATCCTTTGTAGGCTTAGCAACACGCCCACCTCGTCCAGAAAAATCTTGTCAAACACGAGTTGCACGTACAGTGCAATCTATGTAACTATCGTGGAAAAGCTGACAGACCCATCTGTTGAATCGCAGGAGAGTCGATGCTCAGACGTGTGTGGCATTTCCTTTTCATTTCCTTTCTTAAAATGTGGCATGTACAAACAGCTAATTTAGGGGCAAAATAAGGCGGAAGCGGCTGAACTATTGCCTCCATGCGTAAACATAAACAGATTACTGGTTGTATATGATGCAGGTACCCCATTGGATGCTCTTCTCTAAGTTCATTATGCCCATTCGTACAAGTTCTCAAAGTATATCCCTACTTCAGGCAAGTGCGGGTTGACAGGCTTCCACTCTTGCTGGCAAACTCTAAGCTCCTTCCCTTCTGTATACATTTAAATCAGCATGAGTATCGTCTAATCTTTGGGACAAGTAGGTCTGACACTGGACAGGCGGAAACCTGCAAATTGATGCAATTTTGAACAAACTTAGGATCCCATGCTGGTGTAAATTTGTTAATTTGCACCATGTCTAATCACTAATGGAGTAGCTATGTTATACGCATGCAAAAAGGATCCAACCCTTTAAAGAGAGCGCGCAAGCATGTGGTTGATCATTTCAATTCATCAGATCTGGGACAGGTCAATGCCTAATTCAAGAGTAAACATACTTTCCTCATGAATCATGGAGTTAAACTTGATGCAGTCCTCCTAACAGTGCCTGAATGATCCATAGATATGCAATATCCACTTCAACATGCATTCAAAGCAGAGCACCAGCCCAGCACAATACATAAAAACATTCAAATTGGGGAGGAGAACTAGATCTTAGGACCGAGAACTGATAAGAGAGGAAGTAGAATTGCGGTATCTTGTTGATATATAGGAAAGTAACTAATTGCAGAAGACCACTTACTTCGGAGGATTTTCCTCAGACATACATGTTGGCAAGCACTCAATGAGACAATCATGGTTAGGCTCCAGGAAGAATGCAATCTGAATTTTTTGAGAACATGAGCATAAATAGAATCTTTTTTTAACAGAAATATTTGCAAAAGAAGTCAATAAGAATGGAGAACGTAATGAACGAAAGATGCTAACTAGGGAAGGCAAAACAATTAGGCTTCTTTTGCAAAAACCAATGTGGATCATCCTTGATAATAATCTCAAGTTGAGAAGAATTTCCTAAGAGTATGATCACAAGTTCAACTGACTTTCCCCTAGATCGTGATCTCAAAACTAGGACCTTGTTTGAATCAGCTTACAACTATCCAAGATCAGCTTCAACTGCCCTTTTTCCGGTTGGAGTAGTCACGAATTCGGTCACCAATCAATCAGACTTTTTCAATACATTTGACAATGCTTAAAAGTTCTCTTAAAGGCATTTGAAGAATATTTCAAAAGATGAGGAGAAATGTATGTTTGTGTGTGTGGGGGTGTCTCTGTGTGTCTCTGTGTGCATGTGCATGTGCATGGGCATGTGTTTGGGGAGAGAGAAGGCCTTACAGAATACCGTTCTTGACCATTCCCAATAACTCAATGGAGCGTGGACTTGATTGCAAAAGCAAAAGCAAAAGTTTAGATCTGACAAACTGAAGCAAAAAAAAAAAAAAAAAAAAAAAAAAAAAAAAAAACAGCAACTCAAATTCAAAGAAAGAAAGAATAGAGAATGACTTGCTAAATATAGAGAATAGCAGGACACCAACTAGATTAAAGCAAAAAGCTCATTTCATATATCATTTAAACATGTTCTCGTGCATGATGACAATGCATGTTAAGCCGTTTCTGTGGTCAGAGATCCCAGAACACATGCAAAGTTTAGTATCCAAAAATTGACCAATAAGAGCTAAGTGATAAGAAAAGCACTAGAATAGCAAATTTATTGTTTGATATTCATAAATTCGTCTCCGTGTACAAATTAATGAAGGTCACCAAAATATCATACCATCTTCAACAACCGTGTTTAACGTGGAAATTTTTCCTGACCAATGTCAAGAGTAGATGCTCTTTCATTACTAATGGGCCACTGATATCAGAAAGAGCCAAGAAAGTGCAACAGAAGAAATTCTATTGGAGTTTGGGACAGGTTAACAATATATAGTAGCCTGCCATAAGTTAATCTCCAACCTTCATGTTCAAAGCTTTCCTCATGCCAACTTATCTATATAGACTGTTATTAAAGCATATTACCTGAAAATACAATTGCTCCATCGTTCCAGCATATCACCAAGATTCACTATGAATGCTCTGTACAAAATAGTCACAGAAAGAATGTTACTTTTCAGGATTACTGTGAGATTCTTCTGTTCTGTTTTTGTGATGATTATGTATAACTGAATCTAAGCAATAATCTTAACAACTAAAAGAGGGTAATTACATAAGTAATTTTAGAATTCATATGATGTGTGGTAGTTCTATGACTGTCAACCTGCTCAAAGTTTTTACCAGGAAAGAATGGTGCAATACTGTTGTGAGCATGTGTGTAAGAGTGTCTTCTTGCAGAGGGAGGGATGGAGGTTCACCAGCAAGGCATCGGAAGGATTAAATTGATCAAAGTTAATATGTACACTTAGATGCAAATTGCAGAAAGGAATATAAATGTGGATGAGCTCTGAGTTAATAAATGGAAATCCATCTTTATCACCCATCTGACAATATTACTTTCTCTCTAAACTGGCATATCACTGCCTTTGTACAAACAAGAACTATAGTAGCAGATCAGGGTCAGACAAAGAAGGATTTTTTGTCAAAAAACTGTCACAAGTATTGGGGTAGTATTCCACCCAACATTGGCATGAAGCAATCTTCCAATCATGCGTATAAGGGGAAATAATGTACATTCCCCAATAAACCAGAAGTACAAGATTAAAATAAAGTTATTGCAAGTCATATTTGTAAGCCATGAATGATAAGAATATAAATCCTAACAGGATGATCTTCCACCAAAAGCGATACTCTAAATATGAGATCTCTAACATAATAATCTCAAATTCCCCATTGTAATGCAGTTGGGCTTTACCCTCTCATAGGTTGCACATATTACCATGTCGGAGGTTTAGCATCCTTGTTCTTGCAAATCTGAATAAGTTCAAAAAGTTTCATGCATTATAACTAGGCATAAAGTCTGCACCAACAGTTTTATAGGAGAAAATTTCATACTTGGAGACCCGGGACATCATCTGTTGCCAACAAGGTAATAAATCCAAAGTCTGAATGTGCCCCAGCTCCATATATTCCATTAAAGGGATCAAAGACTAGACCTAAACAAAGAAAAGAATTTCCACTGGATGAGAAGAAAAATTTGCAGGGTTTAATGCAAAGTTTATTGAAGTAAAATCTACCTTCATAGTGCAACAACCGCAAGGTTGCAATAGGCTCACCAAGTATTTCTGGCTTGTCAAAAAAATCAGCCTCCAGATCAAGTGCTAGAGCAATGATCCTTGTAACTACTTTTGCCACATTTCTGAGTGTGCACATTTACAAATAAAAAAAAAAATTACGAAATTGACTACTGTCGCTTTGTTTATAGCAACAAATTACACTTAATCTTGCCACAAGGATCATCTAGGCATTACTCTTAGATCTAAAAGTCCAATGATTTAGAGTTGGAGACCCTATTGACTGTAATAGCAGCCATCCCACTGTAAGCAATTAGACACTAGCGTTGAGGCTCTTGGTCAGTGTGATTAATGGTAAATCTTGACGGCTAAAAATAACTGGTTCATATTGTAGCATAGTAGCTTTGGAACAATACCCCCACAAAATTGTTTAATCAGCCCCTACAAATAACCAGAAGAGTTTGACTTTGGCCAACATAGGATGAGAGACCAAGAGAGCATATTCACTTTAGAAGTCAGAGGCAATTTAACTCCCATTGGGCCACCTTCAAAATTACAAGAACTTGGCAATATCTGATGCATATAGAAGGGGAAGATGGTGACTATTGGGTACTGAAAATGCCCAAAATACCCCATCAGAGAAACAGAAGATCTCTGTATTATCTTTTACTTGAATGGAACAAAATTTACATCCGGGAACTAGCAAGAAAAATTAATGCCTATTGCTCCATATCATCCATAGTAAAAACTCTCAATGCTTGACAATGAAATTTTTCCATCGCCTGCCTCCATCTTGGCAATATATCTAGTCAAAATACAACAATAAAACCAAAATAAACATCCACAATCAACAACTGATTTATGTTGGACAGAAATTACATTAAACAGCAGTTTACCCTCAGAAGGCCAGAAGTTTGGTCCAAAATGAGGCTTCTGCACACGAGGATCGACCTCTGGTACTTCCACTCCTATGTAGTATCCCTCCTTATAATCTCCTATTAAACGTCAATAGATTCATTACTGCTCGAACAATCTTCAGAAGACGATATGCAGATAGGTCATAACAAGTTTCAGCCAAAACTTTGTCTTAGAGCTTAGCACTTCGAACAACTAGCTCCTTCTTCTGTGTCAGTCCTCTCCAAGAATACAATCAAAAATAGGAATAATAACTAATTCATCTTCGTTTTCTAGGACCTGCTACTCAACCACCACCTGATTCCAAGAAGCTATCAAAATCACCAGCTATTCATCAACGTCCATTTTAAGCAGTAAAATGTTCAGCAAGATGATCAGACACAAACCGTTTATCTGATTTGCAGGGTCGAGGACCTGATCGAACAGAGGAGTGTAGCCTCGGTTCTTCTCGTTCCTCAGCAGCTTCATCTTCTCGCTCAAAGGCAGACCGAAGAACCGCCTGCTCTGGACGAACACCTCCTCCATCAGGTCCTGGCTGACTCCATGATTGATCACGTAGAAAAAGCCGGAATCCAAGCACGCCTGAGGCCAACGGATTGGATTCATCCGTCAGCGTCCCTCTCGACTAAAAAAAAAAACCTCGGTTTCTTCGGTTTCATGTACCGGAAATCGAACTGAAAATAGCGGAAAAAGGCGGAAGAATCGAAGACCTGTTTGAGCAGGGAAACCGACCGTCGGATATCGGAGCTCGAGAGGTCGATAAGGTTGAGAGTGGAAGCCGGAACTCCGGCGACGTCGACGGCGTTCGCGTCATCCATGCTCGCCGTCCCGTTCGCCTGACTGATTTCACGGTGATGATGACGACCGACGATGATCGAGGCCGGACGGGAATTTGAGTTGCAGGTGATGGACGAGAAGTGGCTGAAAAAGAATGAGAGAAAACGACGGCGTAGGACAAATAAAGAATCGGCAAAGGCATACGGTGCGGCCATCAGTGACGCCTTCGTTCCCCGTCCTAATCCTTTCTATAAATTTTAAAGCATTTTTTCTGTCTTATTATTCCATTCGATGTAACTAATCATTTTTAAGAAAACACTTTTTAATTTATTATACGAAATAAATGGATCTTAAAATTGGAAAGACCTTTAAACTACTTATATTTACATGTATGTTTATTGTTTTTAATTTACTCTTGTGATACTTCATTTTTTCATGGTTAAAAAAAAACACAGGTTCTAGGAGAGCTATTCCATTGCTCTTGCATACTAGCAAGGCCTTATCTCAAATGAAAAGACTTTTGAAGGATATCAATGATTAGTATTTTTAAATCTCTTATTCAATTCATTAGATAAGATGTCATTGTCTTAATGCTCTATGTTATGTAATGCAACTATAAAATGAGTTAATACAAATAAGGTCAGCATCAAGACTGCTTCAACCCAGGAATCGTATTGAATTAGTCTAGACCAACTGGTTTAAGGTTGAATTTACGGATAACTCGTATGATTTCCACTTCAACGAACTTAGAACCAGCCTAAGATCAGCTTGGTTCTTAGTTCCAAGGTCAAAATTGCCAATTCTACCCAAGAATCGACATAAATAGGTTCCTCGGGTTGAACGGAAAATTGAATTATGGTCTTCACCATGAATAAACAACCCCATATCTATTTCACGAAATATGCCATGAAGTGAAAAGGTGGAACTATTACACTTTATTGTAGGAATTT
Source organism: Eucalyptus virginea (assembly GCA_014182375.1). Taxonomy (NCBI): domain Eukaryota; kingdom Viridiplantae; phylum Streptophyta; class Magnoliopsida; order Myrtales; family Myrtaceae; genus Eucalyptus; species Eucalyptus virginea. The sequence goes on along the minus strand of CM024516.1, from coordinate 13,622,478 downwards.
AATTTTTTTACACAAAATATAAAAAGTGGACTAATTTCCAAGTAGAACCAAGAATCAATGGGATCAAGAAGCACTAGTTCCATAACCAATCGATTTAGTTCCCAGTATCAAAAATTTGAAAACTGAAATAGACCTACTCGAGATTGTCATGATTTTGAGTGTAAGAGGTGGAATAATAAATATCATAACATCCGTTTCCACTACATATTTCCATTTCAATCTCTTGCATAATCTATTAAGTCTATAGAATACAAGAAAGCTAGAAGAGCATAGTTAACTAGTTAACTGCTAATTTAACTCACTATTACTCTACTCGGGCGTCGGGAGACTTTGCACCTACATTGAGGACAAAGAGGTAAAGGGGTAGCCAAGTCTTTGTCTAATGCTCTGTTTCCAATGCTTGTTCCTGTGGTTTAACGTAGCGGAAGCGTTAGCCAGTCAAGCGCGTCACGGGAGGACTTCGAGATCGGACTGATCTAATCCCACCTTTGAGAAAGATCAGAAAGATTTTTTGGAAAGTAGCAGCCAGCGTAGTAGCTAAAGCGGCTTACGATCTCAGATTGTGCTCTTGCTAATGCTACTCCTAGTCCCACCCACACGGAAATGCCTGCTCTCTCCTTCTGAGCCCGTCATATATTCAAATCCTTTGTGGGCTTAGCGACACGACTACCTCATCCAAAAATCTTGTCAAATAGCCAAAAGTTGCATGTACAGTCCAATCGACCGAAACTATCGTAAAGAAGCAACTGTTCATCCATCGAATCGCAGGAAAGTCGGTGCCAAGAAATGTGCAAGGCGTCCCCTTTTTATTTCCTTTCTTAAAGAGTTGTATGTACAAACTGCCAATTTGGGAGCTCCATCATGGAAGCAAGAAGACCGAAGAACGGCTGAAGCCACTGAACTATTTCTTCCATGCATAAACATAAGCAGATTATTAATTGTGTATGCATATGCATGTACGCGCATGTACCCCATGCATATGCATGTACGCGAACGTACCCCATTCGACGCTCTTCTCTAAGCTCATCATGCACTTCTTTACGAGCTCTCAAAGCATACCCTCTACTGGACAAGTGCTGGTTGACAGGCTTCAGCTCCTTACAGACAAACTCTAAGTCCCTTCCTTTCTGTATACATCTAAATCAGCATGAGTATTGCTGTATCTTTGGGCCAAGTAGGTCTGACATACGATGGGAGGAAGTTTGCACGTGAATCAATTTTGAAGAAATTTAGTTTAGGATCTGATGCCGGCGTAAATTTGGTGATTTGCACCATGTCTAATAACAGCTGAAGTCTCGATCAAGAAACAAATAAAAACTAATAACTGGAGTAGCTATGATAAATAAACACCCGGATCCCCACGCGCGAAATGGTTCCAACCCCATGTGAGCATGCGATGATCATATCAATTGATCAAATAAGGTACAGCTCAATGCCTAGTTCCAGAATAAACATTTTTCTTCATGAAACATGGAGTTAAAACTTAGAGGGAGTCCTCTTAACATAAACAAAAAGTCCAGGCATGTGAATTTGGATCATCCTTGGACACGCAATATTTACTTCGACGTTCACGTGCAAAGCAGAGCATCAACACTCAAACAAAATGCATAAAGTCAGTCATTTGAATCAGGGAGGAGAAGAACTAGATCTTAGGGCCGAGATTTGACATCATAAGAAATACAACAGCGACATGTTGATGATATATAAGAAAGAAACTGATCCACGGAAGACAGCTTACTTGGGAGGATTTTTCTCTGACATAAATGTTGGCAAACACTGGACGAGACAATCATGGTTAGGCTCCAGGAAGAAAGCAATCTGCATTTCGTGAGAACATGAGCATAAATAATACTTTTAACAGAGATTTTAGCCCAAAAAAAAAAAAAAAAAAAAAAACTCATCAAGAAAAGAGAAGTTAGTGGATGAAATATGCAAACGAGGGAAAGAAAAAAAATTAGAATTCTTTTCCAGAAAGTAATGTGGATTATCCCTGAAGAAAATCTCGAGTTAAGAGGAAGTCCCTAAGAGTTTAATCACCTGCTCAACTGACTTGCCACTAAACCGTGATCTCAAACCTAGTACCACTTTCCAATCAGCTTACAACTGTCTTAGATTGGCTTCAATTATACTCTACTCTTCCTAGTACCCTAACCAATCGGATTTTTTTCAATAGACTCGACAAGCTTCAAATTTCTTTTGATGGCTTTTGCTGAATTTTCCAAAAGAAGAAAAGAAATGCACAGGCGTGGGGAGAGAGCCAAAAGGCCTAAGAGAATACAGTTCTTGACCGTTCGCTACAACTCGATGGAGCGTGGACCTTATTGCAAAAGCAAAACAAAAGTATAAATTAGTATAAATTTGACAAAAAGAAGCAAAAAATAAGCAAGTCAAATTCTTAAAAAAAATAATAGAGAATGACCTTGCTAATTATGGAGAATTGCAGGACACCCATAAAATTAATGCGAAAAGCTCATTTCCTATATTACTAAACACATTCTGAAGCATGATGACATTGTATGTTAAGCCTTATCTGTGGTCAGCAATCGCAGAACACTTACAAGGATTAGTATCGAAAACTTGACCAATAAGAGCAATAATAACAAAAACCTTTTCTGGTTTATTATTCATAAAGTGGACTCTGTGTAGAAAGTAATGCAGGTCAGCAACATATCATTCCATTTCAACAACTGTGTTTAACTTGGACTTTTTCCCCACGGCAACTCGGCCAGTAATTAGGCAATGTTAAGAGCAGATACCCTTGCACTACTAATGGGCTACTAATATCAACAAGAGCCAAGAGGGTACAACAGAGGAAATTCTGGTGGAGTTTGGGAAAGGTTACCAATCTATAGTAGCTTGCTTTAGAAAATCTCCAACCTTCATATTCAAAGCTTTCCCCATGCCAATTTATTTGGATAGACTTCTATTAAAGCATATTACCTGAAAATACAATTGCTCCATCGTTCTAGCATATCACCAAGATTCACTATGAACGCTCTGTACCAAATAGCCATGGAAGAATGTTACTTTTCAGGATTATTGTGAGGTTGTTATGTTCTGTTGAAAAGTAATGCGGAATAAAAAAGATGCTTGAGCAATGACATATTCTCTCCCGAAATTTTTCCCGCTCAAACTTCTTGCAACTGGACATATATCGTGAGACAGTTTCTAATAATTGTAGAATGTGTATAATGCTTGGTAGTTCTATGACCGTGGACCTGCACATGATTAATCAGGAAAGAATGGTAGAAAACCATCTTCTGAGTGTGTCTGAGGGTGTTTGAGAGAGAGAGAGAGAGGGAGGAAGGGAGGATCATCATCAAGGCATCAAAAGGATTAAACTGATCAAAGTTATTATGTAAACTTATTCAGATGCAAATCACAGATAGGAAAGGAGAAGTAGATGAGGGCACCTCTCTAAGTTTCTGAATTGAAACCCATTTTTATCACCCATCTGACAACAATAGTTTCTCTCTAAACGGGCATATCGCTGCCTTCATATGAACAAGAACTATAGTAGCAGATCAGGGTCAGACAGACAATGATGTTTATCAAAAAGTTGTGATTAGTCTGGGGGTAGTATCCCACTCAACATCGGCATGAAGCAATCTTCCAATAATGCGTATAAGGGGAAACATGTTATCGTATACATGCTCCAATAGATCAAAAGTACCAGATTAAAAGCAAAGTTATTCCAAGTTAAATTTGTAATCCACAAATCACTAGAATGAAAATCCTAACACAATGGCTTCCACCAAAAGTGTCCAAGTTACTCTAAATATGAGATCTCGAACATATTCATCTCAAGTTCTGTTGGGCTTTACCCTTTCAAAGGTTGCACATATTCCCATGCCTGAGGTTTAGCATCCTTGCGAATCTGAATAAGTTTAAAAGGTTCCCTGCATTATAACCATGCATAGAGTCTGCACCAACAGTTTTACAGGAGAATATTCATACTTGGAGACCCGGGACATCATCTGTTGCTAACAAGGTAATAAACCCAAAGTCCGAATGTGCCCCAGCTCCATATATCCCTTTAGAGGGATCTGAGATTAGACCTAAAGGAATATCAAGAGGATGAGAAGAATGAATTGTTGGCTTTATTTTGTAGTTCATTGAAATAAAATCTACCTTCATAGTGCAACAAGCGCAAGATCGGAATAGGCTTGCTGAGTATTTCTGGCATGTCAAAAAAATCAGCCTCCAGATCAAGTGCTAGAGCAATGATCCTTGCAACTACTTTCGCCACATTTCTGATGAGAATACTCACAAATCAAAAAATTACCAAATTAACTACCATCACTTTTTTATATCAACAGGTTGCACTTGATCTTGCCACATTGATCATCTAGGCATTACTCTTGAGATATAACCAGATACAAAAGTCAACTGATTGGAAGATCCTATGCAATGAAAACTGTGACTACAATATCAGCCTTACCACTATAAGTAGACATTTGAGTTGAGGCTCTTGGTCAGTGTGATTAATAGTAAATCTTGACAGCTGAAAATATTTTATTCAAATTGCGGCAGGGTAGCTTTTGAACAATTTCCTAGAAATTGTTGAATGAGCAGTTACATATAACTTGAAGAGATTTACACTTTGGCCAACATAGAATGAGAGCCCAAGAGAGCTTAAGCAATTTGGCAGTCAGGGGCAATTTAACTCCCTTGGGCATTAAGGGAACTTAGCAAAATTTGATGCAACAGGAAGGGGAAGATGGTCACCATTAGGATACTGGAAAAGGCCCAAATTTCCAGTCAAAGAAACAGAACATCTCTGTATTATCTTTTACTCAGATGAAATAATCTTTCACATCTTGCAACTCACAATAAAATTTAATGCCCGTGGCTCTTTATCATCCATAGCAAAAACTCATAATGCCTAACTATGAAATTTCTCCATTGTCTGCCTCCATCTTGGCAATATCTCTATTGAAAACACAACAATGAAACCAAAATAAGTACATATCACCAGCAACAATTTGAAGTTGCACAGATATCATATCAAGCAACTGGTTACCCTCAGAAGGCCAGAGGTTTGGTCCAAAATGAGGCTTCTGTGCATCAGGATCATCCTCTGGTACTTCCACTCCTATGTAGTATCCCTCCCTATAATCTCCTATAAAGCGTCCACGGAATCATTGCTACTCGACTGATCTTCAGAAAATGATAACCATAGAAATAATAACAAGTTTCATCTAAATCCTTGTTGTATTGCTCATGGTTTTGTGTTAGCACTTCAAATAACTCGCTCCTATTTCTGTGTCAGCTCTGGTGAAGTATCCTCGCTCCTCCCAGAATAGAATTACAACCAGGAATAATAACTAACTAATTGCATCTTCCTTTTCTAAGAGCTGCTACTCAACCACCAGCCACCAGCTGATTACAGGAAGCTATCAAAATCATCAGCTGTTCATCTAAATCCACTCTAAGCAGCAAAATCTTCAGTAATCTGACAACAAAAAACGGAACAAATGAATACATCTGACACAAACTCTGAATCTGATTCCCAGCATCGAGGACCTCATCCAACAGAGGAGTGCGGCCTCTGTGCTTCTCGTTCCCCAACAGCTTCATCTTCTCGCTCAAGGGCAAGCCAAAGAACCACCTGCTCTGGACGAAGACCTCCTCCATTAAGTCCTGGCTGATTCCGTGATTGATCACGTAGAAAAAGCCAGAATCCAAGCACGCCTGAGGCCAACGGATCGAATTCAACCGCCAGCATCGTCACGAATAAAAAAACCTTAGCTTCCTCGGTTCCGGTACCGGTAATCGAATCGGAACATCGGAAAGCTGGATTTCCACCGGACTGCCCTGAACGGATACGACCTGGGTGCAGTTGTCGTACTCGGCCTTTGATACTTCGGCCACATTGTGCGTCCCCGTCCAATTGAAAGCTGAAATCAACATGCTCATTTCATTGATGATGCGACGCACAATATCGATACCACTGTAGAAATTACACAATAAGTCATGATTGGAACTCGATTCAATCTTACATATACATGCAAATCGCTTCAATAACTGCCCGACAAATTTACAATGAAATAGAAAACCTTGTATATGTAAGAAGAATAGGAAACAAACGAAGGAAAAAGAACAAGGTAAAACGAGGGGCATATACATAGCTTGTCGCCAACCATGAAAGTCTTGGAGGCAGCCCAAGACTGGTAATAGGATACGTTGGAGGGGACGGTCCACCCCAATCTATCTCCGACCATGTATGTCGCTGCCGCCACCGTGTCGACCTCCATGAATCCCGCCACGATCATCGTGATCAACCACGCCATCAAATTCATGCAAGTTGCCATCTTCATGTGCTCCTTCAGGTCGCCCTCTGCTATGCAGCTCTCCTTCTAGTCGAGCCTGCCTTCTGCTTCTTCCGATCGCAATGCGTGCGGATCCTTGTTTTTATAAGGTGGGAGAGAGAGAGAGAGAGAGAGAGAGAGAGAGAGAGAGAAGGAGATATTATTGTTAATGTCCTTTTGCCGAACCACATCAACAATGTAATAAAGAAACACTCAGATCTATGGGCCTATGGGCCTAGGAGCTGTGTTCAATTCATAGTCTGTATAATTTCGATTGATTTTCCGCCAATTTTGTTGATTTTTCTTGTTGGTATAGGTGATATCTCAATCATCCGTACTCTACCATGCACCATTAATACATTAACCTGAGATATGATTAATTATGTTGCTTTTGAATTACTCGTAAAAGGAAGGTCTTTTTAATCTTTTACTATGAGAGGTGTCTACTACTCGATTCCTGATGCAGTAACTTTCGTTAAGGTTATGTTTTTCGTCCGATCTTGATCAAAGGAAATTTTCTCAAATCAAAACGTGGGTAAATCAGTGACATGTATCACTATATTAACATGAAAAACACAGCGCCGCAATTACTCTTATCTCTTTCGCCCATGGTCCGGAGGCGGATACGCCTCTGATGTTGGTGATGGTCAGATGAGCGGGCAGTGAGCACATCAGAGGGACAGCGGCGGTAGGGGAATAAAGGGGTATAGACCCATCAGTTCATGTAACTTCATTTGTAGTATCATTTCCAAAATCCTTATGAATAGGCTCAAACGTTCTTTTTCCTCGATCCATAGCTCCTTTCCAGAATGCATTCCTTGAAGGTAGACTCATACAAGATAAAATTATCGTGGCCCATGAAGCATTCTATCACATAAAGTTGAGGGAAAAAGGGAAAGATGGATGGTGAGGTATGAAACTTGATACGAAGAAATCATATAATCTGTGTAAAAAGGGGTTTTCCTTGAATGTGTAATGCCTAAAATGGTTTTTGAAAGAAGATGGGCGAGTTGTTTCATGTCTTGTGTAACATCTGTGGCCTGTGAACTATTACTAAATGGCAAAAAATCTGAAAAATATATCCTTTCATAGGAATACCCCTTTATCTTCCTATTTGTTCTTATTTGTAGCTGATGTCTAGTCAATGCAGGAAGGTCAAATCCAAGGTACTAAACTGAAGGAGGAATGCCGTGTTGTGGGAAGATCTAAATATGAGGCACTGGGTTATGCGAAAGAAAGGGTGTTGGAAAAAGCTTCCGGCCTGGAAATCTCTCTTGTTACCTCAAGCTGGGAGAGAAAAGCTCATAAAAACAGTGGCAAATGCAGTCCCCACTTGCTCAATGTCTTGCTTTGACTTTCTTAAGAAGTGGTGTCAGCAAGTGGATGCTGCTGGGTCTAAATTTTGGCGCGGGCAACAGAAAAGTGGGGGAGCAGAGCAGTGGAGAAGATGGGGAAGCTTGACCGAAGCTAAATCGGAAAGGGGCATGGGTTTCAGAGTCTCTCTCAGTTCAACCTAGCTCTCCTTGCCAAGCTTGCCTGGAGGATACAAACTAATCCTTCAGAATTCTAAGTTGGGAGGCTCAGCGGACTTTACTTTCCTAATTGCAGCTTCATGGAGACAAGAAAAGGAGGGAGGATGTCTTGAGGAGTAGAATCTTGGAAGGCAAGGAACTGATCAAACGAGGAGCTCCATGGAAGATAGCCAATATAAAATCTGTTAGCATGTAAATACAGGCGGGTGAATTCTAGTAGGGATTACAAGGTGCATCCAATCGACACTGAGCTCATGGGTAGAAGCCTGGAATTTTGAAGTTCTCATTGAAAATGAAACAAATCCTGGAACACCAAACCTATAAGAGGGTAGATACATCGAGAGGAACAGGCCATGGTGCACAAAACTCACTTTAGCCAGGGGAGAAACGAAGATAAAGAGTGATCCGGCCCTGGAATAGAAGTGGAGCTTTCTTAGTTAAATCTGCATACCGCTTTGCAATGTAACAGAAGAAAAAAGCATATGACAAAAACCCAAGTCTTCAAGTTGCCACACTGTGATCAGTGAGATATAGAAACTTGTGTGAAATATTGACTGCCCCAGAAAGATGAGATTCTTTTTGGAGACTTTGCTGCAATGCTGTTGCTGCAGCTGATAACCTATGTAAAAGGAAGATTAGGGGTAAGCTCTGAGTTTGTGTTCTGTCATGAAGTGAAGACCACCGAGCATTTGGTACCTAGCTGTGAAAGATGTAGATGTGTTTGGTCTTGGACTAACTTACTTAGCAGGGGGATTCTCTGCCAATACTAGCTTGGCCCATTATTGCCAGGATAACAGTCTACTTCTTCACATCTGTCATGCAATACGTGCAGTCATCGACAGACAGAAAAATCACGGTACACACTTCCTGGTATAACCTAAAGCCTTATGTATGGCCGGTGGAGATCATATTCGCTCCAGTGCTGTCTTAGGTAAACTTGAAGGAGAAGAGATATTAAATTGGGCTTTGCATGATTAAACCGTGCTTGAGATTTGTACTGATTTGGTCATGCAATGAAAGTCAAAGAGACAGAAAAATAAAAGGAGACGTTCCCTTCTTCTGCTTTTCTATTCATCATTGCATGGCATGAAATATTGACAAGCATGGTGACGAAATATTCTTTATTCTCAATAGAAGAAGGACGGGGAATGAGAACTCCAAGATCACGATTCTCATCATCATTTCATCTTCCGCAACCGGTAAAAAGAAGATGTAATAACCAAATTAATAGCAAAAAATTGACTCTGCAACGATCACGCAGAAGTAAGTAGAGCTACGGCTGCGGTCAAAATTACTGCAGAAACTCCGGTGACGCCAAGCGATGCTGCTGAGTTCCCTGGGGCGGGAGGAACCGCATCTCCAGCAGGAGATGCTGCCGTTGCCGAGGGAGCCGGGGTTGAAGATGGTGGAGCAGCCGTGCTGGAGGGCGGCAGGGTGGTGGCAGGCGATGGAGTCGCTCCTTTAGGTGGAGGACTTGAGGTGGAAGGTGCCAGGGTCACGGCGCCGGTCCGTGGAGAAGCTGCCGAGGATGACGGAGCGGAGGCAGAGGGCGGTCGAGTTGGAGCCACAGTGGAGGACGTCGGGGTGGCAGCAGAGGGAGGAGTGGCTGCCTTCGGTGGCAGGACGGCTGAGGAGGATGATGGGGGAGTGCCGGAGGGGCTGGGGGCGGTGACATTGATGGCGACCTTTTGGCCTAACGAGCAGTGGCCAGGGACGGTACAGATGAAGAAATGCTGGCCGGCAGTGGCGAGGGTGATCCTCGCCGGTGGGACGGTGGAGATAGAGAGGGTGTTGGTGCCGTCGCATGAGCTGAAAGCCGTCTCCGTCACTTCAGCCACGTCGTGCGCTCCGTCGTTGAAGTTGAAGACTGCATGGAGATGACAAGATCGTCATTTGGACCCAAGAATTAGTTTGCCAAGAGTTGTTCCTTAAAAAATATAAAGTGTTTTTCGTGAAATTAAACAAAGGAAATATTACTTTTATTAGAAAATTAGAGCATACTACGTCCGCATGTGAAGTAAATTTGACACAAGTGACCTTATTTCAAAGAATGGATAGAAATGATACTCAAATTAATGACAGATAAAATTATTTGTATGAATATTATTCTCTTGATGTTTATGCTAATTTTTTTGCCGCGAAAATAGACATCAATGCATTTTTTGTTTCTCAAATTTTTGTGCAATTGTACAATCAAATCAAAATTTGATTATGACTCCGTTTCTTTTGTGAAAAAAGAATAATTTAAAAAATATTTATCTAAAAATAATCACTTATAAAAGTTTGACATTCATGACTCTTGCGTATGGGATGTACAAAATTTGGAATCCAACGTATTTATACGGCGCTATGACATTTCAAAGTGAAATGTCGCTTAGTGTAGTTCTCTACCAAACTTACACTAAAATGTCTGGTCTCAACTTACCTAAGATGTCTCCAACCTCGAAGATCTGACTGTTAGCCCAAGCTTCATACGCCGCCGCGCCTCCCGCAGGTATAGTCCACCCCATGGCATCTCCAACCGTGTAAGTCACCACCCCTTTCGGATGCTCCGGCGGCGGCGCAGGCACCTGCGCAGCAGATCCCGACAAAAGAGCCGCCATCACCACTGCCGCCGCCGCGAAAATAACACCGCCCAAACGCCTCGCCATCGCCCTCTCTGTGTTCTCGAGAAACGTCAGGTCGCCCCTGCTCTTCTCTCTATCTCCTCCTGCTCACGAAAAGCTTCGAATTCGAATCCCCCTTTTGCTCTTTTGCAGCTCCCGGGGCTTCCCTCTTTTATAGAACCATTTTGACAGGAACAAGGAAAGGTCAAAGCAGCTTTCGGAATCATCATTGCCGTCGCGCACTGCGTTGACTCCTTAATGATCATTCTTTAATGACATGGGGGCTTTTCATCAAATCAAACTGTCGACGGTGCTTTGAGGTTTAAAGGTTTATAAATTTTCGAACGGCATAGTCATTTTTTAAATGTTAATGCTCCATGGCAATGAACAATCAATCTAATCCTCAAGAGAACCCAGTTAGCGAATGCTTTCTGACTTTTGGGGGGAGTTCGATCTGCTACGTGAAGCGCAATACGAGGGCGTGCACAAAGAGTTTTCTCGAACTTTCAATCTGTATTTAGACAGCACAAGAAAAAGTCTAAGCCCCCATTGAAATATAGGAAAAAAGAAAGCAAACGAGAGCGCGGAAGCACGTTACGTATTTGATGAGACGGGTCCGAGGATCATCCTGACGTGGGGGGCTTTCACACGGGTAAATTGGTTGATTTTTCACGAAAAAAAAAATCAGGTATAGGACAAGAAAAGGAATAGGGCTAATAAATACCACTAGAAATCCTTAAAAAAATAGTACGCCCACACTATATTTATTTCCATTAATTTTCCCATCACAAAGAAACCCAACTTATATAGCCGGGCATCATTTACTCCAAATTAATGGTTGTGTTATAATAAATTCCAAGTTGGTATATCTGTGTCATATTTATTCCAAGTTAATTTTTGCATCACAAAATTGGACAAAAGTTAGCGAGAATAGCACGTTGAGATTTTTTTGGCATGTGAATTAGTTTGGGATATATATAGGACAGGAGTACTAGTTTGGGATTTTTTAAAACACAAAAATGAATTTAGGGTAAATGGGGCGTGGGTGTACTAGTTTAAAATTTCTCGTGATTCAAAAATTAATTTGAATAAATATAGCACAAGTGTACCGGTTTAAAATTTCTTGTGACACGAAAGTTAATTTGAGTAAATATGACACAAGTGCATTGATTTGGTATCTTTTGTGGCGTTGATTATAACAAAATTTTGTGATTTTTTTTAGGTCAACATCACAAACCTTTGTTGATTATCATCAAGTCGTGATAATTTGCGTCATGGCATCAAGTAGATCGGTTAAATGGGCAAATCGAGTCCTGTTTGGGTTGGATTGAAAATTGTTCAACTTAAATAGACCCATCTAGCTCATTTTGATCTATTACTATGCAATGCAAAACTAATGACCTATACCTGATCCACCACGATCTATATTACTAAAACACTTCTATGTCTAATTCAATCTAGGGGAACTTATGTGTAAAGTGACTAAGTGCAAGATTGAGTAAAAGCAAGAAAAATGATAAGAGAGTCATAAACCTGGGTTAGATATGAGTAAATCATGAATCCATTTACGACCCATTTACTATTCAAATCTTTTGGATACCCTTGAATTAGAGATGCCACCATCTAACCCATTTGACTTGACGGGCCGCCAAGTCATGAGGCCCATATGGGATTGGGCCGGCCCAAGATCTTGGGTATGTCTTTGTTGTTGAATAAACTTATCTAGCAAAACAATTATCCATTAAAGGTGTGTTCATTTCATGGAAAAATGAGTTATTTTAAAAAACATTTTTCAAAAAGTAATTACTTGTATCGCTTACAAGAATAAATGAATGGAAATTTTTTCATCGTTCGTGAAAATATTGACATAGATTGTTATTAACGATGAAAATCTTCTCTACTTCGATGCACTACAAAAATCTCACTCACTACAAAAATCCTACAGATCTGCTAGCTGGAATAACATATGTCTTGATCCACGTATGTTGGAGTCTTATTGTTTGATGGTAATTTTCGAAATATATGTATAATTTCATGTCATCAAATTCTATTGTTTCGTTATATAGTATTATTAAAAGCAATAGTAAATTCGATTTCGATTTTAATTAATACATCCTCTCATCGTCATCTCTATGCAACAAGTCAAACAGCGACATGAAACAACATCCAAAATCGAGATAACTACCTCGTACCACTTGAATGGTCTCCGGCCAGATGGATTTCAGCCAAGTCAAACCTACTCAGAATTCTCCATAGAATCACTAAAACCAAATCAATCACTACCTTATTCCGGAGAAGAAGCAATGAATTCATCCACTATATGTGATGTAACAGCATCTCACGATGTACCAACATCTCCACCTCTCGTATGAATTCATTTGAGGTTAGTCCTTCCATAGGAAAACGTCAAGGTGACCCTTTATCGCCATTTTTGTTCTTTTTTGCAGCTGATGTCTTGTCCATTAATTTATCCCTAAATAATGAAGAGATAGCAATATAAAAATCGATCAATTACACATTAATCAATATTCAATTGATTGGTCTGAGGTTATGACAACGTACGACCCATTCTTTTACTTTATATGGATTCTCTTGAACCACTAGGGCATTTCTACATGAACCGGTTTTTACACCGCGATTTTGAATCAAAAGAGATTTCAAGAAATGGCAAATTGTACGGCATATGCCAGTGGTTTTGATATAAGTATTTGTGTCTTGAATCGACTGTGAGGGCTTCGCGATCTTGGAATGGATTTCCACAAGCCATGGGAAGTAAGCTATGCTGTGCAGGAAGGTCAGAACAAAGGCCTTAAACTGAGGAAGGAATGCCCTGTGTTGTCCCATCTCCTTTTTGCAGATGATTCACTCTTTTTCCCCACAGGCCGATGAGGATAATTACAGATGTTTAAGAGGCCACGGTGCACGAAAGTCATATTAGCTGGGGGAGAAATGAAGTAGAGTGATCTGGCCCTGCAATAGAAGTGTAGCTTTCTTCGTTAAATCTGCATACCACTTTGCAATGTAACAGAAGATGAAGCGGATGACAACAACCAAAAGTCTTCAAGCTGCTCCAGAGTGGTAAGTGAGGTATTGGAAACTTGTGTAGGAACATTGTCTGCCCCAAGAAATGAGATTTTCTTGTGGAAACTCTGCTGCAGTGCTGTTGCTACAGCTGATAACCTAAGAAATTTGGCCTTTCGTTGCTTGTATTTGTGGGAATCAAGGAATGATTGTTGGTTTTTTCCAAGGAAAATAGCAGATCATAACAAAAGTGCCCATTGGAAACATCTTCTTTGTTTGATTAATTGATTTCTGATGGAGATGAAGAAACTCCTTGAGATTTGGATTGCTTGTTAAAGCTCATAAAACAACAATCTAAACAGAAAAATCTCTGTTGTTTGAGGGAGAGAAAGGATATAAAAAAAAACAGAGTATAGCACTTCATACGTCTTGTGCAAAAGAAAAAAACTATCAAGTACCACAACTAAATACAAAGCAGAAATTGCTCACATACGTGCAACACATAACTGTAGACAAACGTGCTAGTAACTTCCTAGAAAATAGCAAAAACACTAACTGCATAACTAAATGAACTTGACTGTTTAAAAAAAAAAAAAAACAGAGGAAAAACATGACTGAAAACAGCAGCATTGAGACAATTCCAACAAACTCCTCCTTGGATCAGTTGCTGTTGCAGATTCCTATTAACAGCTCAAATCTTCTAGCCTGAAGTGGTTTTGTGAACATATCTACAAGCTGATCTTCAGATCTGCAATAGACCAACTTAATTTCGCCACTTTGTTGCACCTCACACAGAAAGAAAATTTTGACTTTGAAATGCTTGGTTTTGCCATGGAAAACTAGATTCTGAGATATTGCTAAAGCAACATGATTATCCACATTAACTTCAATGCAATCACTAGAATTCAACCACAAATCCTTCATTATCTTTTTCAACCATAAAGCTTGATTTGCAGCTGCAGTAGCTGCTATAAACTCAGCATCTGCTGTGGACTGAGCTACAATCTCTTGCTTTTTGGAACACCAAGAGAAACAAGCAGAACCAAGACTGAAACAATACCCAGACGTACTTTTTATGTCATCCATTGAACCAGCCCAGTCACTATCAGAAAATCATTGTAAGTTAAACTTCTGACCTTTCTTAAACTTCACACTAAAGAACAATGTTTCTTTGAGATATCTCAAGACCCTTTTACCTGCAACCAAATGTAACTGACTAGGACTACTCATAAACCTGGATAAAACACTCACAGCAAATAGAATATCTGGTTTGGTTGCTGTAAGATACATGAGACACTCAACCAGACTTTTATACATAGAAGAATCTACTGCATTTGTTCCATCATTCTTGTGTAGCTTCTCTTTAGTAGCCATAGGAGTGCTTACACATCGACAATCTTCCATCTGAAACTTCTTTAGAATTTTCTTAATGTATTTTTTCTGACAGATGAAAATCTCATATGAAGCTTGTTTGACTTCCAGACCCAAAAAATAAGTCATCTTTCCTAAGTCTGACATCTCCAAAACTGCAAATAGATCTTGCTTCACCTTCTCTATCAATTCCATATCATTCCCCGTCACTAATAGATCATCTACATAAAGTGACAGAATTACAACACTGCAATTCACCTTCTTGACATAAATAGTGAACTTACTTAAGTTTTTTACAAAGCCAAAATCCTGCAAATATCAATCTATCTTCCCATACCAAGCTTTTAGAGCCTGCTTCAGTCCATATAGAGCTTTCCTCAACCTGTATACACTCTCTTCTTGCCCTTTGATACTGAAGCCTTTAGGTTGTTCAACAAAAATCTCCTCCTCATGCTCTCCATTCAGGAATGCAAACTTGACATCTAACTGAAATATAGGCCACCCCTTCTCTGCTACGATAGCTAACAGTAGCCTTATTGTATCAAGTCATGCAACAGGAGCAAATGTTTCAAAATAGTCTACTCCCCATATTTGTGCATGGCCTTTCACCACCAGTCTAGCTTTGTGTTTATTGACAGAACCATCTGAATTAAGTTTTGTTCTAAACACCCACTAAACCCCAATCACATTCTTATCAAATGGTCTATCAATAAACTCCCATGTGTGGTTTTTCTGGATCATTGCAATCTCCTCCTGCATTGCTGCAATTCACCTTTGATCCTCCTTAGCTTCCACAAAGTTAGATGGTTCGAGCATTGCCACATTGCTTCTTTCATAGATATCAGCAAGTGACCTTGTGCTTCTCACTAGTAAATGATCCATATTGTCTTCAAATCCATCTATAACTTCATCAACCTCTACATTTGTTGCAGGTTGTTTTTGTAAACTGCTGTTGTTCTACACTCTTTTCTTCAATCCAATTCCACTCATCTTCCTCTAGAAAAATAACATATCTGCTCACAGTCACTTTCCTTGTCATGGGATGGAAAATCCTGTAAGCCTTTGATTGAAAACTATACCCAATAAAGATTCTAAGCTTTGCTTTCTTATCCAACTTGTCCCTCTTGACCTCAGCAACATGAGTGTAACACAAACACCCAAAAATCTTCAAATTCTTCACAGAAGGTCTAACACCATGCTAGACTTCAAAAGGTGTTGACTTCTCTAAGGCCTTTGTGGGCAATCTATTCAATAGAAACACTGCAGTATTAGCTGCTTTAGCCCAGAACTTCTTAGGTAACTTCTTCTCCTGCATCATACATCTAGCCATTTCCATAATGCTTCTATTTTTCCTCTCATTGACCCCATTCTGTTGAGGTGAATAGGGAGCAGTGAACTGTTGCACAATTCCTGCTTGTTCACAATTCAACTTAAACTTGTGAGCAGTATACTCAGAACCATTATCAAACCTGAGCATTTTAATTTTCTTCCCACTTTGATTCTCAACTAAGGCTTTAAACTTCACAAACTCATCAGCAACTTCAGACTTGGCTCACAAAAAATAAATCCAACTCATCCTAGTCATATCATCAGCGAAAGTAATAAAATACCTGCTACCATTGAGAGAAGACTCAGACATAGGTCCACATAAATCTGTGTGGACTAATTGCAGCTTCTCACATGCTCTCCACCTCCTCCTTTGAAAGGAAATCGGCTTGCTTGCCAAGAAGACAAGTTCTCAGACCGTGGAAATTCCTCCTCCAAACTTGGCAAGTCATCTACCAAGCTATTTCTCTCGCATAAACGACATGCTCTTCCTGTGAACATGCCCAAGTCTTTTATACCATAACTCTGCATTTTCTTCTTTGCACTTTAAAACCATTTGTTGCATCTCTTGTGGCTTGAACATGAAACTCTTGTCCTTCATTGGGATTCTTAGCACTTCTTTGCTATCTGCATTATTAATAAGACATTCCTTTCCTTCGAACTTCACTTTATAGCCCTTCTCAACTAATTGACCAACACTTAACAGATTATGGTCAATATTTGGCACAAAAAGAACATCATTGATTAACTTCACCTCCTGATTTCCTTCAATAGCCACTGTACCCTTCCCTTGCACTTCAATATACTGTCCGTTGCCAATTCTGACTCTAGACCTAACTAACCTGTCTAGACTCCTAAACAGCTTCGAATGGCCAGTCATATGATTGGTACAGCCATTATCCACCAGCCATGCATCATTCCCAACAGAAGATCCAGGAAATGAAGCTACAAACAAGTGCTCTTCCTCAGTTTCATTCACTGCTACCTATGTTTCTCCTACTTGCTGGTAATTTTTCTCTTTGCAGATTGCTTCCATGTGACCCAACTTGTGACATCTTCTGCATCTAGCATCAAGATATCTCCAACATTTAAAAAACTGATGATTAGTTTCACCACAGTACTGACAAGGCTTTTTGTTCTTCTTCCATTTGCTAGACCCACCATAATTTCCTTCTTTTGCTAAAAACTTGGAGTCAACAGCATTTTCTTTGGATTGAATCAATTTCTTCCCTTTGCCTCCATCATTTGATTTCACTCTAGCTTGCAACGCACCCTTTACAAACTCTTCTCTTCTCATCAGTCTTCTATGCTCCTGTGCTTGCAGAGCATTTAACAATTCTGCAAGCTTTATATCAACTAAGTCTCTTGTATTTTCCAGAGAAGCTATGGTGGCTTCGAACTTCTTTGGAAGAGACACTAGGATCTTCTGAACAAGCCTTTCATCCTTCAAGTTAGTCCCTAAAACTCTGATTTTTTCAGCTATCTCAACCAGCCTATCAGAGTACTCCTTCACTGACTCTGAATCCTTCATCTGTTGTCTCTCAAACTCCCTCAAGAGATTCAGCACCTTCATGCTCCTTATCTTCTCATCTCCCTCGTATTCATCCTTCAAGAAATCCCATATTACCTTTGCAGAATCACGTCTCATGATCCTTGTGAAAATAGGGAGTGAGACAGCAGCATACAAGCAAGACTTTGCCTTTGCCTTCCTTGTGATTCTCTCTTTATGGTACTTTATTTGATTCAAGGTCGGATTGTCTAGAAGTGGAGCAACCTCATAATCATTCTCTACAGCCTCCCATAAATCATGACCCTTCAAGAATGTCATCATCTTGACAGCTCAAGCCTGATAATTTTCCCCAGTAAAGACTAGAGCAGCCATTGCGAAGAATCCACTCGATCCTGCCTCCATTAGCTTTTTCTTTGCAGATTGGAAGCAATCTTCACTCACTTACCCTCACTTCACAGTCCCTTAAGATCCCACAAAAGCTCCGATACCAATGTTAAAGCTCATAAAACAAAATCAAAACAGAAAAATCTCTATTGTTTGAGGGAGAGAAAGGATATAAAAAAACATAGCATAGCACTTCATACGTCTTGTGCAAAAGAAAAAACTGTCGAGCACCACAACTAAATACAAAGTAGAAACTGCTCACATATGTGCAACACATAACTGCAAATAAACGTGCTATTAACTTCCTAGAAAATAGCAAAAACACTAACTGCATAACTAAATGAACTTGACTGTTTTTTTTTAATAAAAAAAAAAACAGAGGAAAACAGAGGAAAAACACAACCAAAAACAGCAGCACTGAGACAATTCCAACACTGCTTTGGTCATGCAATGAAGTTTTGTTTCATTTCCTGCTTTTCTTTTCATCGTTGCATGGCATATTACATTCACAAGCATCGCGAGGAAACCTTCGTTATCTTCAATAGGGAGGTGATGGGGAATGAGAACTCCAAGATCACGACTCACATCATCATTTCATCTTCTGCAACTAGAAAAATGAAAATATGATGACCAAATTAATGACCCAAAAAATGACTCCGCCAAAATCACGGAAAAGTGAACAGAGCTATGGTCGTTGTCAAAATTACTGCAGAAACGTCGGTGATACTAAGTGATGCTGCCGAGTTCCCTGGGGCAGGAGGAACTGCATCTCCCGCAGGAGATGCCGCTACTGCTGAGGGAGCCGGCATTGAAGATGGTGGAGCAACCGTGCTGGAGGGCAGCGGGGTGGTGAAGAGTGATGGAGTCGCTGCTTTAGGCGGAAGACTCACTGTGGAAGGTGTCGGATTCACAGTGCCGCTCGGTGGAGAAACAGTTGACGATGACGAAGTGGAGGTGGAGGGCGACGGAGTTGGAGTGATGGCAGAGGACGTCCGGGTAGAGGTGGAGGGAGAAGGATTGGTTGCCTTGGGGGGTGGGGCGGTAGAGGAGGACGGTGGCGGCGGAGTGGCAAAGGGGCTGGCGGTGGTGACATTGATGGCAACCTTTTGGCCAAACAAACAGTGGCCAAGGACGGTGCAGATGAAGAAATGCTGGCCGGCGGTGGTGAGGGCGATCCTTGCCAGCGGGACGGTGGAGATTGAGAGGGGCTTGGCCCCATCGCACGAGCCAAAAGCCGTCTCCATGACTTTGGCCACGTCCTGCACTCCATTGTTGAAGTTGAAGACTGCATGAAGATCAAAGAACAAGCTGTTGATTAAGATTGAACAAGTTTTTGGCGGTGGAACTAAACAAAAAGAAGAGCATATGCCGTAAAATACAAAGAGAATCTCACACAAAATGACTTTATCCCACTATTAATTTTAGAGAGTGAATAGATATAATACTAAAATCAATTATAGACAACATTATTTATGTAAAATATTTAGTTATAGTGACAAATAAGCTTTATTTTTTATTATTTACGTCAAAAAAATCAATACATTGAGAGTTTGAGTACAACAAGCCCAAAAAAAAAAAAAAAAAAAGATCATTTTAAAAGAAAAACGTCAAAAGAATATCCATATAAGTAATAATGACTATTTTTCGAAAGTTATGTATTTTATTTATGACATTGAAAAGAGATGAAACTTTCGAAATTCAATTTTTTTTTTTCTAATGAGCATTGGAAACCACTTCTTCTATCTTCAAGTTCTTAGCAAGTGGGATTGGCCTTCTGACTTGCCATTTGCAACCACAACAACAAAGCCGAACATTTTATGAGTCTCTTGCATATAGGATGCTATTTTGCCTAGTAAAAGTTATTCAATTTTATACTAAAATGTCATTTCTCGGCCTACCTAAAATGTCTCCGACTTCAAAGGTATTGCTGCTAGCCCATGCTCGATATGCAGCAGCCCCGCTTGCGGGTATGGTCCACCCCATGACATCTCCCACGGTGTAAGTCACCGTCCCTTTCGGATGTTCGGGCGGTGGCGCAAGTGTCTGTGCGGCAGATCCCAATAGCAAAGCCATAATTGCCGTCACCGTAGCGGCCGCCGCGAAAGTACAACCATTCAAATGCCTTGCCATTAGCCTCTCTGTTTTTGAATTTGAACACCCTTCTTTGCTCTTAGAGCATCCAGGGCTCCAACATTTATAGCATTGTTTCTCACTAAAAAAAGAAAAATTACAGGAGCTCGTGGAATGATCACAGTCGTGCTTTGCGTTGACCCCTTGGTGGAGCCCCCACCGTTGGATATGCGACAGGTGGAACGGGTCGGGTCAGCAGAATCTTGGTGCTCCCGGAGGATGTTGACGACGTGGGGCTTTCACGTCGATTGTATTTTAGAGGGGAAATTTTTTTAGTTTTTTATACTTCATATATTTCGGGAAAATATATGATTTCAAGAAATATTTTTAAAAAACATAATTGTTTATATCACATACAAAAATGAACAAACTAAAACTATTGTCATCATTCAAAAAAATAGTAAGATGAATTATTGTCAATTACAAAAATATTTATCGTTAATGAATTACCTTATCCAATACAAGCAATTGTGCTTAAATTACTCATTTCTCGTTAATTAATTATTTTAAACTAGGAGCCTTCGTAACACATTATTTTTAGTGTGATGCAATGGAATGAATCTGTCCTCGGAGCATCGACCAGCTGGGTAAATCTTTTTGACTTTTGGGAATCGATTTTGCTACATGAAGTCCATGAGCGTCAAATTTGTATTTAAACAGTACAAAAGCCTAATCCCATTGAAATAAAAGGAAAAAGCTTTAAGAAGAAATAGAAGAAATCGTAACGATGGAAGAGATAAAAGAAGCAAAGCGAGCGTGGAAGCACGCTAATGTATTTTTGGGGTCAACGCCACAAAACATCGCTAGCTGTCGTGGAGTCCTGAAATCTTGTGTCGTGCCATCAACTCCAATTGAAGACTGCTCTTAGGATTAGGCAATTTGGCTGTGAGGACGTCCATCAGACAAAAACTAATGTTAAAAAGTGAAAGCAGATCATATGTATTTAAAGAGTATTTAAATCCCGTTATCAAGTGATACAAGACATTTTTCACATCATTCTCATGTGTAAGCCTAATAAGAGGCTTTTTCAACGTCTCCTTTCATATGCAAGCAGGTTTAGAACCTTTAAATTGCTTAACCTCATAGTTGGAGCATATAAATTCTATTGCCGAAAGCAATACGTGAGATTTCGACAATGGTCATCAGATGTTAACACAATGTGTCGTTCCATTATCTTTTTCTTTCCCTAATTTTGATAAGTCTCAAGTTGGAGGCCGTTTAAAACTATCAAAAACTCCATGCTATGTTCAATGTGACATAATTGTTCTAGACTTTTTTTTTGTAACACCAAAAACTTAAACTTGTACATATGTGACCTCTATCAAGGTTCCACTTATGAGCACCATTAAACATTTGCCTACATGGACAATGGATGACAACCGGTGTTTACATGTCGCTCACGTGACTTAAGTGAAATAAATATGATGTTGTTTGACTTAAAAAAATCACCTGATAAAATCTTAACAAATGGTAAATGTGTCACCAGACATAAGTTTGGGGTTTTTAATACCCTAAGAAAAATTTTACGGTAAATGTGTCACAATGGACATAGTTTAGAGTTATTGATGTCATAATATAAAATTCAAGATAAATGTGTTATAGTGTGCACAATTTGGAGTTTTTAGTAAAAATTAGAGCATCCATTTTCGAAGATACTTCTAGAAAATTATCAGGCTCCACCTAGGCGTTCACCCCTACATCAACTTCTTGCAAATTCTCCACACTTTGAGCTATGTTCATTATAATGAAAAATTGAAACCAATTTAGAGTGTGCTTGGTTTGAAGATACTAGTGTTGCTTGGTTCGGATGTGTTGGCTCGTGTTGAAATTAAAAACCACTCATCACAGCATGTTGCGTTCTGTATAATTCCACGAGTTGGGCCGATTGCCTCATACCGAAAGTGGACCCTTATTCGATGCATTGAATGGGACAATTAGTGTGGAACTTTAGGTTATCGATTGTCAATTGGACATATAATTCCTTGCGTGGCCTCTCCAATAAAAGTTTTTAACTCTTCAAATTTTTTTGTTATTGAAGGTTACTGAGTTATTTGAGCAAACTTGGTTACTGCTTGTTACTTCCATTCCCTCAATCTACAGTACTTTCTCATTTTTTTCTCCAAATTTATGCAAATATCGGAAGTAGATTCTATTTTGCAGACACGTGTGTTCATTACTACTAGTTCAAAAATTGAAAAAACCTTAATAGTCCATGAAACTGGTCAACCATATAAGGGTCATCCCACTCGTATGATCCGAGTGAATGACATGGCGCGTGGGTCAAGGTCTTTTGGTAATGTTCTAATTAGAGATATCGATGGGCCAGGCTGGCCCATTTTAATTGACAGGCCGGAGCGGTACGAGGTCCATTTGGGTTGGCCCAGCCCAACCATGATCAGGCGTTACGATGATAAATGGGCCGGGCTGTGGCCCAAGCTTGGTTGTCTCTTGTCCGGCAGGGCCGGCCCATTTGTCGCCACCTATAGTAATCGGAAAGAAGCATTCGTTAATTTTGCTTGAGCGACTACGTTTAGCAAAAGACTAGTAGTGTCCTGGCAAATGAACTGCTAAGCCAAATTCATTGTTGTTCCTCTCAGTCTCAAAGAATTATGTGATAAGCTAAAACCATAAGTTATCTCACCAAAAAAAAAAAAAAAATAAAAAATTGAAGCTATCAAGCTAATATATGTATGTATGTATATATGTGTGTGTGTCTATATAAATATAAATATATATATATATATATATATATATATATATATATGTATATGTATATGTATGTATATGCTAAGTATTCTCTTGTTGTCTGACTTTGTTGCTGAAATCTTCATTAAAGATTAGAGTTCTCATCAATTTATTCGACGATGGATGTGCTGATTAAATGGTGTCGACGATGCTTTTATGTATCGAAAATCCTATAAATCCGCGACCTCTTTTGATTCGTGAATGATAAAGTCTTCATATTTGATGGTATTTGTCAAAATAAATTAGTAATTTCATGTCAGCAAATTTCATTATTGTATTATTGTATAGCATCTTCAGAAGTTCTAGTAAATTCGAATTTGTAGTATACCTCCTGTCATCGTGCTCTCTTTGCATCAACAAGCCAAACGGCGACATAAATCAAGATCCAGGGTTGACTCAATCCAACTCAAGATTCTCCATACTGCTTATTGATTATTTGTATCTCACGAATGCCACTGTCTTATTCCAAAGAAAGGCAATGAATTCATCCGCTATGTCTTCTGCAACAGCATCTCGCAATGTACCAACATTTCCAACTCTAAGAGGAGCTAACACAATAAGCCCATGAGAATGGACACAAGCAGGACTAGACGTGCAATACCGAGAGACGAGCCAACACTTGGTGGAGATGTGGTCGCGCCAGTGATGGGGGATGGCGGCGGTGGGGATCCCAGCGGGCTGGAGGTCGGGCCGCTTGGAGGATCTGCAACGGTGATGGCCAGCTTTTGACCCTGGGAACAGTGGCCTGCGGTGGTGCAGAGGAAGTAATAGTCGCCGGCGGTATCCAGGGAGTAATTAGCCGGAGAAGTGGACAGGACTGTGAATGGGGAGTCGGTGTTGCAGGCGTCATAGTCTTCCTTGGTCACGTCCCCAACGTCGTTGTCGCTCGAGTCGAAATCGAACACTGCCCCAAAAAAAGGGAAAAGAATTGAAGGATCAGGAGCATCAAAGAGTGAAAGCTTATCGATCATGGTCAACGCAAGTACCCCAGATCAGATGGATTGGTCTGATCACATTCAAACCTTTCATTTCTTGACATGTTGACCAGATCTGTGCTCAAACGTCGTTTGACTTTCTGATGAGAGATCTACTTACAAAACAAGCTCAAAAGGTGCACGAACTGAAATTGCCATAGTTCTGGATCTTCTTCTTCAACATAAATTTAGATATCATGCATACTTTGCACTCGTAAATGTATGTGAATTCGAAAGATTAATGTCGGGCGAGAACCGATTTCTGACTCACCTAGAACGTCGCCGACCTCGAACGTGTGTTGGCTCGCCCAGTCGGAATACGCGCCGGCGCTAGAAGGGATCTTCCATCCCTCAGAACCTCCCACTGTGTAATTCGTCGCCTCGGCGCACGACAAAAACGAGACCACGACCCCGAGCAGACAGGCTGTGATTTTCGCGTCGGCCATTTTCGGGCTTGGCTCGTGTTGGAATTTGAAGCCCAGGTCGCCCCCCAAAAAAGACCCTGTAGCTCCTTGTTTTGTCAAGGGGGTGATTTGAATCCTGAGATCATACAGGTAACAGGCTGCATTGTGCTGGACAGGTAGTGAGGCACATGAATTGATTGGCTTTGACTGATTATCTTATTTTCCGCGCAGTCGGTGATGGAGTTTGGGATTTGAAATATAAAGTCAAATATGCACGCACTCACGTTAGAATTCTGACGCAGTTAAATTATTATTATTTTCGGTGATTTTGAATGGATAGCATCCTCTCTTTCTCAATATTTTTCGTGAGTGGCTTGAGCCCAATTGGTTTGGGCTCAAAAGACATGGAAAGCCCACACTGGCAAAACATATTTAAGGAATTAAAAATATCTTTGAAACAGTTAGAATAAAAAAAAAAGAGTTTAGATGGAATTAAATATTCATGTTCAAATTCAAAAGACCTAAGTCACCAAGAAGCTGAACATACAAGTCAAAAGAAAACTTGCTGAAGGCAACAAACACCGGAGGGACTGGATTCGGAAAAGTGGCTAAGAGTAGAGCGAATAAGCTCAATTGTCTTTAATTTTACGGTTAATATCACAAAAAATATTAAATTATGCAAATTGTGATACAAAATATCCAAATTTTTTTATATCATCAAAAACCCTCAACTTGCCCATTGTGATACAATTATATCAAGTTTTGTGTGTCACAAAATACCATAAACTTATATTAGTGGGATAAACATACTATGATAGAATTGAAATAGAAGGTATATGTGTCATATATATATGCTTGGGTTTTTTTGTTACATAAAAAATATTGAGGGAATTGTATCATAGTAGACAAGTTTAAGGTTTTTGGTGATACAAAAGAAAAGTTTAGAGTATTTATGTCACAAAGGATATAATTTAGAGTTTTTTTTGTGGTATTTATACTTATTTTTAAAATATATTGTGTTAATTATATGGTGCTTGCATGCTTGGGTCTTGAAACAAAATTAATAATTAGGTTTTAGAAACAATAGAAGGGGAAACTTTGACATCGGGCCGGGCTTAAACTTGCTCTCACCTGATATATAACTAATTTTCATTTTGAGTACATCCTGAGATGATTCAGGCTTCCAAAACTCTAGCCTGAAACTTTAGGTCACACCTAATGAGGGACAAATATTGGTCAACTCGGTGCGTGAAGAGCCGCAACCATCAATGGGTCCTATTGAGATTGTGGCCGACGATTTCGAGTTGCCACTGGTCAGTCCAATGTAGCAACAAACTATTTTGAGTAAGCGCTAATTTGTTAGTCCATTAATTACTTTTTGTTACCTTTCACAGTTGCTTTGATATTGTATCCTTGCTTTTATCCGAACTCATTCGAGTTCATATAATCGAAATTTGGGGATCAAGAGGTCCATGTGATGTAAATATGCTATCCATTGATTATGATATGATGTATGCTATTTGCATAATATCCAGATCACATATATTGCCCTATGCAATCACACATGATATGGAATCGAATACTTCCATCTTATTTTTGTTTTTTGCTGCAAATATAGGTATAGACAAAATGGATGCCCTGTAGTTGGCCCTCGCGATTTGGAAAACGCTTGCACCATATATGGACTATAAAATGGGGAATACATGGAAATCAACGCGACTTGTGTTTATTACATTGCCAAATTTAGATTGATAATTATCATATATAAATCTGTGAGAAAATTACCAAAAAAATCTTAAACATCACTTATAAATATTTCAATTTGATCAATTTAGTCCTAACCCTCTCGACAATTTGCCAATGTAATCCATCCGACTAATTTTGGGTAAAAATCACTAACATGAACTATGGCCATTCTATATAACACGACCAGCATTGATATGGGGATTTTTACAAAATTTTTAATATTATATATATATATATATATATATATATATATATATATTCTTGTTTTTCTTTTCTTTTTACCCTTCTTCCTCCACTAGTTGTTGAGCCTCCATGATGGTTGGTGAGGCTTCTTGCCAAATTTAGCAAGAGTCAGCCTCACTTGCTAAGTAGGGCTCACTCTTGTAGGGGAGAGGCCGTTTAAGGCTGGCAAGGATCGATGTTGCTAGCTTTATGCAAGGCTTGACAAAGGTTGCCCCTCACCAGCCTCGAGCGTCCATGCAGGAGGACTGGTGTTAACTAGGTTGCCACGTCAGCACTTTCCAGCTAAAATTGGCCGAAAGAACTAAATTAACAAATTGTCGAAAGGTTTAAGACTAAATTAGCCTATAGCCAAAATGTTGAGAACTAAATTGAAAGATTTATGATCGAATTAACTGCCGTACAATATGTTATAATTAAATTAGTACGATTGAGAACTCGGTTAGCCACTTCACAATATATTTAGGATTTTTTGGATAATTTTTTCAGTTAATTTTTTTTTTATCAGAAAAGGTAAAATCTTTTTAATCTCAACTACTGAAAGATGTTAAAATCAAATCTTCTAAACTAGTAATAAAAGAGAACATGTTAACCATATCGGTAAGAGAATCTTTCTACGACTTTTTTATTTTATTTTATCCAAGATGGATCTTTCTATAAAACTAGTTCTTTAAATAGATCTCTCTTCAAACTCTTTCCCAAACTAGAGTTTCCATGCCACATCATGCTTTTAGGTTGCTTGTCATCATGCCTTCATCCGAGTCACTTCTACATCTCGCCTCGAATTAATTTTTAGCATGTTGCACAATTTTTCTTTTTAATATATTTATCACAAATATTAAATCTGAAGAAGAGTTGCACACAATCAACCAAGTTTATTTTATAGATTTGTTACTCCACAAATGTAATAATTTATTAACTTTGAATTCCAAATACAATTTACAAGTGTGGAATTATTTTTTCTACGTTTGTAAACAGCAAAAAACAAGTGTACATTGCAAGTAAATTTACATACGTTCGTTTTATCACAAGTTTGACTAGAATTTAAAAATAAATAACTATACTATATCTGATCAATAAAAATAAATTTTTATCCCTTAAGTTTAACATTATTTTCACTCGGGAAGATTG
This sequence comes from Eucalyptus virginea, assembly GCA_014182375.1. Taxonomy (NCBI): domain Eukaryota; kingdom Viridiplantae; phylum Streptophyta; class Magnoliopsida; order Myrtales; family Myrtaceae; genus Eucalyptus; species Eucalyptus virginea. The sequence continues at coordinate 13,595,047 of CM024516.1, read as the reverse complement.
GTCTTAAAACACCAATTCACTTTATGGAAAGATTACCTTGCAATTAAAAAATATTCTATTTTATGTGAAACTTATATATGGTTAAGTTAGCTTATTCCCACTTAAAAAAATGGAGACATGGAATGAAAGCATCACTGAGAAAATTAAACTGGCATAACATATAGAGGTTAAATAAAAATTCCATTCAATAAAAATAAATTGTAATCCCTTAAGTATAACATAAGTTTCATTCAGAAAGATTGCTCTTAAAATATCAATTTACTGTATGGAAAGATTACATTGCAATTAAAAAATATTCTATTTAAGGTGAAACTATTTATGGTTAGGTAGGTAGAATTATTCCCACTTAAAAACTATTTATGGTTCGGCTCGGCTTTTGGCTTCGCCTGCTCGCTGGCCGCGGCTTCTTCTGTAGCTACGTTCTCGGTGTGTTGGTCTTTCTTTTGTTTGCCACTGTTTTGGCTGGCCGGTTGCCTTGTCTCGCTTGGTTTTGTGGTGCTTGTCACCTGTCATTGGTTGCTGTCCTTACCTGCGCGTCGCATTCGCTTTTGTTTCCTTCGGCACCCTTCTACTCACTATGCGCTGTTCATTCTGAGTGTAAGTCTTGGTGCCGTTTGCTTGTACATTCTGGTTAGCTTAATTCAATTATCATTTACCAAAAAAAAAAAAATCACCAAGAATATTAAACTGGCCATAGAAACCAGTCCATTTCTAAATTTTCATGGTTATTGATTCCAAAAAAATTGGATCAATATTGTACAGTTCGGCTCCCGATCCTTGATCGGGAATAGATAAATTTCTATAATTTAGGTTTTATGTTATGTGTTTTGAACTTTTTATTATTTATTTAATATTACGTGTACATATTTAAGGATTTTTGCTATTGACAAATGGGGATTCTTATTTTTGCATTTAATTTCATTTTGTTTAACTAAAAAAAGAATAAAAAATGAAACAAAAATAAAATAAAATAAAGTTGGCCGATTCCCAAGTAAATCTTAGAGCTGACCCTTGGAAACAAATTGATAATGTAGGTTGCGGGTTCCGAGATATGCAAGATAAGTTCTAAATCTAAAAAATTTGGGAACCAGTTCCAATAGGATAGGTTACCAGTTCCAAGTTTCAAGTGGTACCCGAATCGACCTTGAAACCGCTCATCACTAGCCTATAGATAAATGGGAGGTTTGATTGTGGGGGTTGTTCTTATTTTACCCAAAAGATTTGTTTAGGAGCACATTGTGAATTGAAATCATGGGAAGTACTACTTAATCATTTTTACTAACTTAAAGCCCTAGTTGCCACACCCAATAGCTTACCAAAAACACAGCACATGTTAGTTTCTTTTTCTTTTCTTTTTCTTTTTTGCTAGAAGCATATGTTTGTTTCTTTCATGACAAAACATGTAACTATAAGAGTTTTCCTAATGTGGACTACATTAATTGATATTATAATTTACCGTTTTATGGGGTTGGTCTAAGGTGAGATAAAATGTTTCTTAATTAGTCTAATATGGAGCTGGTTAGTGTGGGCCGAGTTGAACCTGACCGGTAATGAGACGATTTGGATGGAAATTCTATAAATAGTGCTAAAGTTCCTTCTCTAACTCTAATTCTCATAATTATCCTCACAAATGAGTATTTACCTAGCGCTAAAAGGTGAGGGGCTGTCTCATTGAACTAGTGATACATAGGGCAATAAAGGAGAATGAATTGCGCTTGGATAATCATTTTTCTACTTCCGCATCAAGAACGATGAATTATAAAATATGTGTATTAATCTTTCTACTAAATTATATATGTGTTCTTGTTCTAGCTATGATTTTTTTTCTTCTATTTGTAATTTGAGGCAATATGTTAAACATGTTAACAAATTAGCTTCTACTTTATAAAAAGAAAAAGCAATTCGTTGTGACGGAATATTATGTGACAATAAAATTGGTCAAAGTCATGTTCTTGTAATTTAGTCGATTCATAATATCCAGCCACCGATCACAAATACCATTAACTAAATGATAATCTTTACTAAAAGCTAAGAAAAATAAGAACGTCAACTTAAAATAAAGAGTTCAACAAAAAATGAGATAAAAAGTATCACTAAACAATTATTCGATCGTGAAGAATCCTTTGGCTAGAATTTCTACATGTGCTATGTAAAATGTTGCAAATTATAAATTTAAAGAGAGAGATAAAAGTGACTTGGGTGAGAGGGTAACCTTGATTTAAGTGGTAATAAGGCCCAGGACTTCCCGCACTTTACGTTTTATGTTGTAAAACTTAAAGTCAAATTGCACTTTTACGGGGGAAAATGTTAGAAAAGTCTTAAACCTATTGCATTGATGTCAATTTAGTCATAAACCTATTATAATAGTGCCAATTTAGTTCAAAACATTTTTGATTTAGTGCCAATTTATTCTTCCAATTAATATTGGCCGAATATTGTTGACATAGATACTGGTTAGCTGATGTGACATGGTTGGCGCTAACATAGGCAACTTTTAGTAATATCTAAATTTTTTTGAATTTTTTTTTCTTATCTTTTTGGCTTCTCCTCCTTCTTCCGCCAGTTGGTTGTTGGACCTTGACAACTGGCTAGAGGCAAGCGCCAGCAAAGTTGAGGTCGAACTTGCCAGCCACTAGTAGCCCTCGCCAGAGGTCGCGAGAGTGGCCGCTATTGATCTCAACTTTCCTAGTTCCGAAGATGCCTTGTTCATTTTGGTGGATAATGATCAGATTTCCTACATCTATGTGCCTAGATAGATTCCTCTCGCCCTTGTCGGATATGGCGAGGCTTAAGCCCTTGCCAGAGGTTGGGTGAGGCTCGACCCTTGCTAGATTTGATGAGAGCGAGCCTTGCCGGCTTAGCACAAGGCCCCCTCGTAACCTCTCGGTGAGGGCTGCTAGTAGTCAGTTCCCGAGGTTCGGTGACTAGCTAGAGGAAGAAGGAGGAGAAGAAAAAAGGAAGGGAAAAATAAAATAATTTTTTTAAAAATATTAAAATATTATCAAAAATCATTAATGTCAGTAATAGTCATGCCACGTTAGCCAACCGACGTCTACGTTAGCAATATCAAGTCAAAATTAGTCAGAATGACTGAATTGACACCAATAAAAGATTTATGACTAAATTGGCACTAATGTAATATCTTTAGGACTTTTCTAATACTTTTCCCCACTTTTATACTATCATGGGGATTACAGTGATGAGAAAAATGGAAGTTGGAATTTAAGTCAATGGAAAGGGCACGTAGCAACTTCTACATCTCATTGGGCATTTGAAAATAAAATACAAAGATCGGGAAAAATATATGACGAGGCTTTGAGGATGACATGACAATTGTTTTATGGGGGTCTACTATTGTCACGAAAAAATTATTTTGTTTGTCCTATTTCTTAGAGCATGACATCAAGGATTTCATGATTTATGCAAGTTTGGTTTCGTGTACGTGGTGTGGCATAAGTCCACGACAAAAACCCACGTTCTCCATTTTGGTTGTGTTTTTATTAAAAGAATAAAGGCTGCTGTAATTTCTTTTTTGTCAATTAAATAGAGCCGGATTTTAAAAATTGTTGTTGCCTGCTTTCTCTTATTTGAATTTGCCTCTTCAAGAAGGACTCGCTTGTATCACTTTTGCCATTTTGCACCAACCAACCCGAATTAATATCCGATAAAGCCAGTTTTCCTGTTCCGAGGAATATATAACGATCCGAGTTAGTTAGAATATATTAAGAATTTAATCAACTCGAGGCCATATTGGGGTAAACAGTCTTATGAGAAGAAAGCAAGGCTGCTCTATATTTCATCCTTCCATATTTATGCTTTGATTTTCCAGGGTACTGCCTTAATACTCAAATTGGGAAGGAGGGGAAGAGGAGGAAAACCAAGTAAATTTTTGTAACTTTCGCGAGAAGAAGTGGGAGGGAATTCAAAATTCTTCTCTCTTCCTTTACTCGATGTATCCAAGCAAAGTAGCTTTTCCTTTACCACGACGGTGCATGCTTGCTAAATAGGCATAGGGCAAATTATGCGTTGTTGCTAACATAGGGTTCATTATCAATTGAATTCAACTACACATTAATTTTATTCAACAAATGCATGGAACTACACTTGACTTCCAATTGACGGGCATCAGCCATTATCCAAAACATGCTCCGGTGAACAATCGATGTGTCTGTTTATGTAACAAAACATGCCATGGAGAGAAACATGTTGAATTGACCCTTGGAAGGCTGAGATATCCACGACCTAGCAACTTAGTCATCCAGATACTATCTATTCCCCTCTCCTCTAGCTTGTGCTGTCTATTTGTTTTAAAAGGAGGAGGATATGACAGCACAAATGAGATTATAGACCAACTAATGGACTAATTTAAGAAAGCAAGGGATTCTACCACACACAGCTTGCTTCGAGACTGAAAGGAATAATGAGGGGGATTTTGGGCCTTAGTCGTGGATCCTCTTTTGTGGGTCTGATCCTATGGCTTTTGCGCTTTCTTGAATGACGGAGAATCATAATAACATTCGGGTTCCCACGTCCACGAAACGGAACAATGTGAGCATAGCATGGAGGTGATGAGGGTTTCAAGGAAGCTCACTCAAAATCCCGATGGAAGTTTCTTGCATCTTATGGGAGCAATTTCATGGTCACTTCATGACACTTTTTGGTGCGATTTGCCAAGTAATTTTTGTGAGAAATGTCATGAAATTGAAACTGAAATCAGCTGATTGTCTAACATTTGAAAGAAACTAAGCACTTGAATAGATCTGTTATCATCCAAGATAAAACCCAATGTTCATTTCATTATTTAAATAGGCAATGCGAGATAATAGTTTCATTAGTGGGGGTTAGGCAATGGCCCAATTTCGATTTTCATTTTTAGCAAGCAGTTCCATTCCATATATGAAGTGATATTGTATTTGTTCGTGTAAACAGTTATCTAGATATAGTTGCAATCTCTTTATGTAAAAACCCTTTTTTGAAAATCTCAAAAGTTTATTGGTTGACGTAGGACAAGCTGCCAATAGTTCCCTAAAATTAATTGATCAGCAAATGAATAGAGTTTAGCACAACATTTATCAAAGTGAATAGATAAAGGTCAGCCACTACGAGTAAGAGCTACGGACAATCTAGCATAAATCAGGTTGACAAGGATTTTTCATAGGAGTGCCATGGGGTTTCATTACAAATACCGGTGAAGAGCAGATGTTGAAAATGCATTTGTCCAGTCCTTTAAGTTAGCTTTGGAACTGTTCTTGTCAATCCTCCACAACCTCTACCGAAATTCACTACTCAATCCCAAAAAATTCTCTGCCCAGCCACACCAATTTTCCCAAATTTCTCGCGTAGCTTGTGCTTCACACTACGTTACCCTTCCGTTTTCGCATGGGGCAACGTAATCGTGGTGTCTTGCTCGCTTCACCTTCCCATTACATTTCCCTAAAGACTCCATTTATTAATGGAAAAGCAAGTCAAGTCAAGTTGTGCTTTATTTCAAAGTTCAATAAAAGCACCTGTGTAGGTGGCGCGCGCCTTCCGTATGATGCTAACGAAATTACGCGTTCAAGCACGCATAGTAGAAAAAGCAAGGACTAGGAGCATCTTTATTGCAAGTGGGTTTTCTTTTCCATTTTTTTGTTAAAATAAAAAGCAAGTAAAGTCAAGAAGCACCTGCAGAGATTCCCCGCAACTTCCTCATAATGCTGTGAATATTACGCGTGCAATGACTCAGCATTCATGGAGGACTCTGCAATCAGTATTCTTCAAGCATGAAGCTTAATACCGTGCAAAAGAAAAATGCACTTTGGTGGAGAAGCCATTGGCTGAAAATGTTAACATGAAATAAAAGCTAAACACCAAATGATATGAAAAAGTAATTGATATTCACTAAATAATTATTCAACGGTGCAGAGAACCGATTGGCCAAGACTTTCTAAATGTGACACCGAATGTATAAACCCGCAATTCTACCAACTCGAGAGGAGCCAACTATAATGCCTTGTAGGTCTATGAAATGGAAAAAAAGAAGATCGGCGGAATCACCTCATGTACTTAATTAGATGGATTTAATATAATGCTGAAGCTCAATTAGTTGTTGATTATGTAAACAAAATCATCATAATTTTCTAACTTGTCTAAATAAGGACAAAAAAAAATCACCTGTATTATCAATTGACTATCAGTTGCCTCGATAATTCTCATATACTGTACATTCTCCTATCATTATTGATATATCAAATGCCTGAATATGCTTGTAGCTCCATCCAAATCTGGAAACAGAGTCTCGCCCAAATCCAGTCTTTTGTAGAAAGTGTGCACTAATCTTCGGCCGACCTCACTCCGAGCATCAGCATTGCTCGCTGCTTTTCTTTCCAATTCTTCGTTTACTTGGAAAAAGCAAGTCAAGTCAAGGTGCACTTGCATAGGTAGCTTCAATGCACCTTCTGCATAATGTCGTAGAAATTATGCCTACAATGGTTTCCCTTTGCTTTTTATTTTTTAATTGTTTTAATAATAGAAAAATAAGTCAACTTGAACTCGTGCTCAGTTTAGAAGAAAAAGCACCCGCATATGCTCTATGCCCCTTCCGCGCAATGCCGTGGAAATTATGCATGCGATAATTACGCTTTTCGTGCAGCATGCATCGCAATCGCAGCGGTTCGATTAGTTGGAGATTCTTGGACCGTTGGATGGCAAGAACTCAACACTGTTCAAGCACGCATAGTAGAGAGTGTTGTGATGTCATTTCTCTGCCTTGCTGACACTAGATGTGTTCGATATTGACTAGTTTTGATATTTCTCTTGACTCTTGGAATGTATGTGAGTAATACATCAAGAAGCTTGAAATATGGAGGAGGATGTTTTTCTTCGAGGACTCTTATCAAATTTCAGATTGGCTGGAAGTTCTCAATACACGGTCTCTTCCCATTTTCAATTGACTATTAGTTCCAAGTCACAACCTAAGATGATTTTTTTGTCTAATTTATATTCGCTTTTATCTTCTAACTGGTGAAGCATATAAACCATCATATTTCCTATCAATCTCGACATTTGATTGATTTCATCAATCATTTATCATTTCAAATCCCTTCTCCTTATCATGTCATAGACTGAAATGGGAAATGAGTGATTCTTATGAAAACCATTGAATAGTTCTTGAACTTTAATTCGTTTCATGGAACATGTTTGAATGGAACAACAAAAATATGGTTCACTTCTTAAGTTTTCGATATACTTTAATGGAAATCTCCAAGTCTAGTAAGTATCATATGTATCGTGACCCTCGTGGAAGTATGAGAAGCAATTTGAGTGAAAAGTCATCATCTCTTCTTCACTTCAAAAGCTATTTACTTCATTGATATCGGTGTGTAGAGCTTTAGATACTTCATTTCTTATCATGTTTTGTAAATTAAGTGTACAAAAAGGCCTATGTTGAATACGAAAGTCTGAAATTTACATCAACTCAAATAATATAAAAGACTCGTAAAAAAAAATAATATAAAAGAGAATATGCACAAATATGAATTAAATGATTAGGAACGTCATGTGCAATGTGTTTTCAATTATACACTTGAGTTGAAAGAATGTTTGTACCTATAAGTAAAGAAGTGAGTTCATGCTCCTAGGAGGTTTTATAAGCTAAGCTGGTTGTGAGAGCAGCAAAAGTAGGCAATATTATATAGCTATAATACACTAGGTGTCAACGTAATCATTCCTTGTTGTCGTGTTTAATGCAATTTCTCTCCATTTAATACCATCAGCTTTTCAAATCACATCTTCTAATGCCAAATGAGCTAATAGTGAATCCTCCTCTATTGTGTTGCAAAAAATTGTATTTTGGTGAAGAACATGTTGGCGGAGACTGTCAACATGAAATAAAAAGCCTGACAAAAGATGATCATGAAAGGGGAAAAAAAGTACTACTGAATTACCATTAAAATACAAAGAGTTGTTAACTTAGAATTTATTAACGGAAAACCAAAAGAATAGAATTTATGTAAATTGTTAAAAGCCAATTATTTAAGGGGAGAGATAAAAGTGGCTTGAGTGGAGGATAACGATTTGATAATTTTTAAGCAAAAAGTAGTACAGAGAAATCTAGTTTAAGGAAATTATTTTGAAAACGATTTATTTTAGAGTTACCTTTCTAGACGAATAAAAAAGAAAAAGCCTCCTGCAGACTTTGTATAACAAAATCTTGTATAATCCCCCGATTTATATGCTCTTGTCTGACTCATGTAAATTAGCAGTGTATAAGAGAATGAAAGCAAGTCAAGTCAAGTTTAGCCGGTCTTGGATCTCTCAAATTTCAATGAAAGCATGTAGATAGGTTTGAAGCCCCTTCCTTAAATAGTATACACGACATGACACAACTCGACGCGTCAATACGTCATTTCTCAAAAATAGAGGATTTCGATACATTGGGACACGTTATATATTAGATCAATATTTTTATTTTTAATTAATTTAATTCAAATTCATAAATAAATAAATAATTAAAAAAGAGCATACAATGAATTTACACTAATAATATTAATAAATCAATTTATTGGAAATTCGAAAGACATATTTATAATTAATATGTATCCATATTTGGAAACGTGTTTTTAACTTTAATAAAAATTAGTGATGAAATTAATGACTAATAAAAAATTATAATCAATTTATTTAAATAAATTCATGATTTTTTACTACCAAAATTTATTATTATTTAAAATTCAAATCTTTTTATTTTTTAAAATTATTTTTTAATCTAATTTATCTATTTTTTCGATAAAAAAAAATCTCCACTAAGGTCCATCCCACTGCCTTCTTTCCCTAATTCATTTCCCCCTATTTCACTTTTCTTTTCCTCCCCCACTGACAGACAGGCTGTCATGTCCCTCCCCCGAGAAAATATTGGGTACGTCTTATGTAGACAGCGTGGCAAACAAGAAGGCACTGGGAGCGCGACACGTGTCCTCGGGGACCCATAATTTCGGGCGCCATTTTGAAAATTTTTGTGTACTGTAGCTCGTGGAGAGAGGTTTTTTTGCGACTTCTTTCTTTGCGCCTCTCTACCCTCGCTCTCTCTCCCCGACGAAGTCCCTCTCTCTCTCTGCCCTCTCTCTTTCCGACCGGCGACCCACCGCGAGCAACCGACGAACCAGAAGAATACCGGCGAGAGGACCGCGAGCAACCGACCGGCGTGCTACCTCCCTCTCTCTCTGCCCTCCCTCTTTCCGACCGACCGGCGTGCGACCTCCCCCTCTCTCTCTCTGCCCTTCCTCTTTCCGACCGACCGGCGTGCGACCTCCCTCTCTCTCTCTGCCCTCCCTCTTTCCGACCGGCGAACCACTGGCCTGAACACTGATCTGTTTAGTTTTTTCATCAGTTATTAATAAAATCTTCTGTTCCTTATTCTTTTTCAGCAAACAAGTTCTGGGGATACCACTGGCATGAACACTGGAACTTCTTCGGACATTGGAAATGCAGGTTTACTTGGGTGAGTTCATTCTTCTTTAGCAGTGCATTGTGCTTACATGGCAAATTATTGTGGTTGGAAAGTAAAATGAAACGGCTTGGAGGCTCTCTTTGTCACTTTGATGGAAAAAGTTCATTCTTTGTGATGCATATTAGTATTTATGCCTTGCACATCATACCATGCAGAAAAAGCGAAAATAATCCCAGCAGCAATCTAGGAAACAAATGTCTGTAGATGTAAATGGAAACAAGCAGTTTATTATCGTTTCAACAGTCCGAAATTAATTTTTCCCTGCAACCAGTCAAGGTTGATATAAATCCTTACACTGAAAAAAAAATAACAGATCGCCTGACCATGTCATCAATGCTTGTCTTTATTGATCATTCATGTGTGACACTAAGCCCCTGTTATACCCAAAATTCTTTCAACATCGGACTAGAATACTTCCAACTTATGCGATATTTATTTGACATTGTTTAAAATTTGGAAGATCTGATATTTGGATGAAGTTTTTCCTACTCCTGAGTTTGTGCTCTGCTTTATTGATTTTGCATGCGTGGGTCTATGTGCTGGCGCAAATGTGTCATAGACAGCTGATATCTCAATACGCATGACATGAATATCTCATTTTGGGGTTCACAACTTCTGGATAAATTTTTAAAATTGAAATTCTGCCACTTTCTTCCTTTAGGGTAGTTTCTGCAATGTTTTGTGGCTTTCGTTTTGTGGCAAGGTTAATCTTTTCTTATTGTGATTCATATGGGGAAGACTGATTTGAGGATTCAGCTGGTAACCATTCTCTGATGAGATGTCTGACTTTGAGTTTTGGTTTTTATAGACAGTAGAATCTGTTGAGGCTCCCAAGAGGCCTACGCAAGTTCCTGATGCCATTAAGCATGGGGGATTTATTGCTTATGAGCGCGAAGATGTTAAATATAGGGACCCTAATGTTCGGATGAACGATTGGAAGGAAGTCATGGAGGAGTCCAAACCAGGTCCCCTGTTAAAAACTCAGTCTGCCCGGTGCATGGACTGTGGCACTCCATTCTGCCATCAGGTAAGAGTTGTAATGATTTTATTTTATAATTGTGTCTGTGCGTATGTACGTATGTATTCTAGATGAATTTTATTGTTTATCAGTTCCTTTGGCTTTACTATGCAGGAAAACTCTGGATGTCCTCTTGGAAACAAAATACCTGAGTTCAATGAGCTGGTATACCAAAATAGGTGGCAGGAAGCACTAGATCGACTGTTGGAGACAAATAATTTCCCCGAGTTTACAGGCCGTGTGTGTCTTGCACCGTGTGAAGGCTCTTGTGTTCTAGGTATCATTGAGAATCCTGTTTCCATCAAGTATTGAATGCTCGATCATAGACAAGGCCTTTTGAGGAGGGTGGATGGTGCCCCGGCCACCCCAGAAGAGAACAGGGTATGCTGTCTCTTTATTCAACAACATTAACCAGTCAATTATATCTGTGCTTTGCTTACTATGCTCTTGGAGACTATGATTGGTAGGCGTTGCTTGAAAAGCTATGTCAAGGCTGTCCATTATGTTCCCTAGAGATGTATCTTTTCTCTGGGGTTCCTGTTCAAGTTACATCCCTCCTTTCCTTAATTCACAATGCTTAAGAATTAGCCTGGTTTTCCATTGAGTCTTTTGGCTTAAACCAGTCAGATTTCAGGGTTGGTTGTGACAAAAGATGTTGCCTATTCTAAAGTTAATATCATCAATTTCTTTATGCGCTCAGGAAAAAAGTTGCGATTGTGGGAAGTGGACCAGCTGGATTGGCTGCAGCTGACCAGCTGAACAGGATGGGCCATTTTGTGACAGTGTATGAGCGTGGCGATCAAATTGGGGGCCTAATGAAGTATGGTGTGCCAAACATGAAGACTGACCAAGTGGATGTAGTTCAACGGCGAGTTAACTTGATGGCTTAGGAAGGTGTCAATTTTGTGGTGAATGCCAGCGTTGGGAAGGATTCATCATACTCTCTTGATAGGCTCCAAAAGGAAAATGATGCTATTGTTTTAGCTGTTGGCGCCACAAAACCAAGGTAAGTTCATTGTGACTTAACTTTGGGGACATGTTGTAGGAGTTTCTGCACCATGTTCTGGTTGATGAGAAAAGCGATATTTATGCTTGTGGATTGAATTTTCCTTCTTGCGGGGACCTTCCTGTACCTGGACGCGAATTGTCAGGTGTTCATTTTGCCATGGAGTTCCTTCATGCAAACACAAAGAGCTTGCTTGACAGCAATCTCAAGGATGGTAACTACATATCTGCAAAGGGAAAGAAGGTAGTGGTCATTGGTGGAGGTGACACTGGCATGGATTGCATAGGAACATCTATCAGGCATGGCTGCTGTAGAATTGTAAACTTGGAGTTGCTTTCTAAGCCACTGGAGAAGAGGGCTCCAGGCAACCCTTGGCCACAGGTACAAATATTACATAAGTTACCTTTTCTCTTGACAACCACAGGAGTACTCTTGCTTATTCCATTATCGTTTATTTTATAGCATGCGCAATGTAATATTTGCTCACCGTTCTTTTCCTCTGTTCAATGCTGTTTATAGTGGCCTCGCGTCTACCATGTTGATTATGGCCACCAGGAAGCTGCAGCTAAGTTTGGGAAAGACCCAAGGTCTTATGAAGTGCTAACTAAGCAGTTTATTGGTGATGAAAATGGGGTCGTTAAAGGGCTTGAAGTAGTGCGTGTTAGGTGGGAGAAGGATGCTAGTGGGAAGTTTCAGTTCAAAGAAATTGAGGGATCTGAGGAAATCATTGAGGCTGATCTGGTTTTACTGGCCATGGGATTCCTTGGTCCAGAATCGGTGAGTATTTGAACCGTTCTCTCATATTTGTCAAATAGTTGGAGCTGTGCTAAGAAAGGATTTGGCATGGGAAAGTCAAATTTGCATGTAAATTAGTTGTTTTTCTTTCCGTCGTAACTGTATAACTTGGTTATTCAGTGTATGTGCTAAAGTAAATTTGATTGGCATGTGGGCCTTTAGAGGCTTACTATTGCCCTAGGAAACCTTATATAATATGGAAAAGTCGAACTGGTTAAAAATGAAGAATGTGAAGATACCTTTTAACCCATACTTATGTTTATGTGCATAGGGCTAGTGCCGGGTGGATGTAAATCTGTTCTCTTTTTCTGGACAGTTTATTGACAGCATTTGTGCCTGTTGTTTTTGCTGGTTTGCCCTTTCCAGACTATTGCAGACAAGTTGGGTCTAGAGAGAGATGGCAGGTCAAACTTCAAGGCTGACTATGGCCGGTTTGCGACCAATGTGGAGGGAGTTTTTGCTGCTGGGGATTGCTGATGTGGTCAGTCTCTGGTGGTGTGGGCCATCTCCGAGGGAAGGCAAGCTGCGGTGCAGGTCGATAGATTCCTCATGCCAAAGGAGGAGGATCTCACCGTCGACCCTGAGGCATATATCTTCTTTCAAATTATTCAATGCGGCATCAACTGCTAATTGTATCATGCTCGCCTGTGGGGGGAGCCATCTTCAAGTGCTTATTGTTCTTTTATTAATGTAACAAGATTCTCATTGCCACCCAAAGTCACTTTTCATCATTGAGGCAATACTTTCGTTCGGGAAGAAGGTGGGTGTAAAATAGAAAAAGCAGAGAATGTCATTTTTTGTCATGTCCTTTCCACAGTTGCCCGTGTTGGAAAATAGGCATCTCGAAGCTTTGATTCATCTGTTGTTATTTATTGTGCAGTATTGGAAAATAGGCATCTCGAAGCTTTGATTCGTTTGTTGTTATTTATTGTGCAGTATTTTGTTGTTTGATCACAAGAATGTAGCACTTTTGAACTTAATTCAACACTTAAAGGTTGAATACAGGACAAGCTCATTGGTCAAGCTTAAGTCGATGCATTTATTACTGTTCCCACAATTCTCTTGCAAATTGTCAACAGGTCTCTCATCAACGCAAGGCTCTACGGAAAGCATTTCCCGCACGTCGATTAATTCTCTCTCTCACACTATTGATAATTGAAACGTGATGTTGTGTTCTTTGTATATCGTCAAATTCAGAGTCGACGGGGTTGAATTATTGCCACTTTTCGATTTTATACTAAGTAGCAATCCCTTGGAGCTGCAGGTTTGCCAAGATTGGTAGGGCAGCGAGAGCTTTGCCTAGCAAGGTAACCGGCCACAGTTTGGATCAGAAATAAAATCAACATCTGACGACGTCATTTAATACAAAGCTTTGTTCTGTCAAAGAAAGCTGAAGGTACTCGAACCTGAAATTGAAACATCATAGTCCAAACATGAAATTGTTATTCATTCAAACCGACAATCCAATAAGCAAAAAGCTTTCCTTATGTTAGGTACTCCAAGAGATTTATGCACACGCAAAGTAGCCCCCGTGAAAAACATTGCGTCTCAATCAGCATTATATTGGACAAATTGGCCATCTTTCTTGGTTCGACTCTTGCCGACTCATCTTCTCATGAAAGGCAATACTCACATTATCAAAACATGCCAATACCTTCTTCAGAAACACATAGAACTCCAAAAGAAAAGTAAACCCCTCGAATATCTTTGCGAGTGCATGTAGAACCAACCTTGGTAACAAGAACTTCCTTGAAGAATTCTTCTGAAGAAATCGTATGAGCAAAAGAAAAAAACATAAACTAAACCATTCAATCGCAGTATACATCTAACCAAAAAAAAAAATCGTAGTATACAAAATAGTCATCTTTATCCACTCTTTCTGTAGATGATCCATAGCAAAAGACCTCGTATTTCTTCTTGTCAAATATTTGGTTACGCCTCTTCATCGTCCTCAACCATAATCCTCTTGCACGCTTCATAGCAAATGAACATCAGGTAGGGAAAACCTTAATGACAATCGACACGAACATCAGGTAGGGAAAACCATAATAGATACATTAGCTATTTAGATTACATGGATGCGGGATAGATTGTAAATATTGTAACGTAGGAGCCAATCCATGTGACCTCCTGAATGATCAAGTCATTGGCAATATTTTTATATATCAAGATGATAACAAGTACAATTTTCCTTATGAAGGAAGATCAAGAATTATAATGGTGGCTTGAGATTCAAAAACAAAGTTCTCAGAAAATGTGTGAACCACTCTTAAATAGCTTACTGTAATTGAGTTCCCCATTACTGTAACTGTGAACCACACTTTTACTTAAGAAAACAATATATGTTTCGAATAATACAAGTAAAAAATTACCTCCGATTCAGCCATCCAATAAATTTACACGTGTAACACCAAATGCTTGACCTGTTAAAGAGGAACAACATGCGATCAGCCACAATTTTTCATTACTTCAAAGTAAAAAGTCTTCAAAACTATGCAACATAAGTTCCAAATTGATCAAATACATCGACAAAAATGATTTCTTTTGTTTTACTGTTTGAAAATGACTTGATAGTCGACATCTTGTTTATCACTTTTGTTGTTTAAGTTTGCACAGTTTTGTCTTTAGACAATAATTCAATCTTGAACATATGAAGTAATGAAAAATTAGCACTCAAACTATAGAAGTTGTCCAATCTTTCTTGACAATAAACAACTATACTTGAATTTTCACTTTTTCTTTCAACATCCATCAAGAAAAAAATTCCCAAGTACGCTTGACAGATTGGACAGGTGCTATAGAATGATTACTTCGAGCAGTCACAAAGTCATGTTTAAGCTAATTTAGACAAACTTCAAAAACTGAAGATTCATATCTTTGGACAATGTCGTCTCACAGCATTATATGATGAACTATTATTTATCATGACAATGAAAATGAAAATGAAAAACATTAACTTGAAGGCCATTCTTACGGAACAGAACAAGTGTCAAGTGGTCTTGGGACACCTCCATGTGGGTCCACTACTATTTCTTGCATGTGAAGTTGATGTATTGAAATACCATTACTACCAATTCAGTACACAAGAAGGTGATGGTCTCAAAAGTTCATTACTTGATAGGTTTCACATGCACCGAGAGATTTGTATTGCCAAACCTACCTAACACTTTACATCAGTTTCAACGCCACCGAGTCATTATCATTTCCAACTGAGCTATGAGAACTAAGAAAAATGTTTAGCCTACATGTAAACAGCTGCATTAAAGGGGACACAAATGATCATTAAAGATGTCCATGCATCAAGAAGGCCCTGGTTTCTAAAAGTATTAAGGAAGCAGAATATGAGAAACAAGATGTACAGATAAAAGAGTTCAGGAAGTCACTAGCCCGATGGAATTTACATATTCAGAGTGTGATAGGAAACACTACTGCTAAACAAATCGGGCAACGTTCTGCACATAGAAGAATAAGAAAAAGGCAGGTTCAATTTAAGATACCAAGAAAGTATTCTGCCTGTAGTATCTGTTATTTTGCAGTAAAACATGGCAAAAGCAGTTCACATGCATAAAGAATCGACAGAAAATGTCCTCTGGAATGACTATGCTAGTTATATTACAAAGGGAGAAAAATGAGAATCAACAAATTGGTATTCAAGAAAAGGAGGAAGTGATTCAAGTCAATCTCCCACCAGTTTGCATAGTTTTCAATAATCTCCCAGGAAACAGGGGGAAGGAGACTTTTCACAATGGACTACCAAAAAATAAAAACAGAGGCTTTTCCCTGTCTTCTCCTCCCTCAAGAACAGCCAGGTGATTTTTTGCCCGTGAAGAAGGCAATTATACCAGGCCTCTAAGCATTTTGCATCAATACATGGCCAATGAGACCGAGAAGGAGTATATCAAACTGCGTTTGTTACTTTAATGGAAAACAATCTAATATGTGACTGATTCCTTCCCACCAAAATCACTGTATTCCCCTGTGACTTTTACCTGAACCAAAGCATTGGCGGGATCTTGACGCGAGCGGAACTGGAGATCAACAGGCTGGCGGGTGTGAGACGGTCGGGCACCAACGTTCCAGCGTACAAGACAAGCCGGTGTCGGATCTGGAGCTGGAGGGGGACGCGGTAGTTCGCCGGTCACGCGGTGGTTCACCGCGAAGAGAGGGAGGGCAGACAGAGAAGAGCGGGATCGTGATGCGAGCGGAACTGGAGATCAACAGGCCGGCGGGTGTGAGGCGGTCGGGCACCAACGTTCCAGTGTACAAGACAAGCCGGTGTCGGATCTGGAGCTGGAGGGGGGGGCGCGGTGGTTCGCCGGTCACGCGGTGGTTCGCCGCGAAGAGAGGGAGGGCAGACAGAGAAGAGCAGGGGACGGACGAGTCGGGGCCAGATCCGGAGCTGGAGGGGGTGGCGCGGTGGTTCGCCGGTCGGAAAAAGCGAGGGAGGGCAGAGAGAGGGAGGTTGCTCGCAGTCGTCTCGCCGGTATCCTCCTCGTTCGTCGGTTGCTCGCAGTGGTTCGCCGGCCGGAAAGAGGGAGGGCAGAGAGGAAGGTCGCACGCCGGTCGGTCGCTCGCGGTCGTCTCGCCGGTATCCTGGTTTGTTGGTTGCTCGCGGTGGTTCGCCGGTCGAAAAAAGCGAGGGCAGAGAGAGAGAGTTCCTCGGGAGTTCGTTCGGGGAGAGAGAGCGAGTGTAGAGAGAGACGAAAGAAAGAACTGAAAACCCTAGCTACAGTACAGAAACATTTTCAAAATGGCGCCTGACCTTATGGGTCCCACGAGGACACGTGTCGCGCTGCGACCGCCTTCTTGTTTGCCACGCTGTCTACATAAGACGTACCCCCCCAAAATTAAACGTCACCCATCGAGTCCCCCTTTTTTTATTATTTTTGAGTTTCTTTATTAAAAATCCTAATCAGTACCCTCCTTTTTCTCCTCCTCCTCCTCGTTCGCCGCTCACTTCACAACCCCCTTCCTCTCCTCTCCCTCTTGATCCTTCTGCTCCTCCTCCTCGCCGTACGACCCCCTTCCTCTCCTCTTCCTCTCGATCTCTATTTTGCTCTCGATCCTCGTCACAATCGTTTACCGCCTCGCCTTCGGCCCTTTCTCTCTCTCGCAGCTACAGCCTCGTCGCCGATCCATCGCAGCATCACAGTAGTGGCCCTCGCCTCGGTCTATGTTCTTTCTCTAGCCGTCTCTCGCCGTCGCAGTAACACGGTGTGAATCGGTGGAGACCACAGCAGGAGCATGTGAGTGTTGCTCGTCAGTTCTCTTTTCCACTTTTTCTTATTAATATAAAAAGCAAGTCAAGTCACGATGCTTCTGAGTATTGCGTGTCTCCAAGTCATGATGCCACTTCGACCAAAAAAAGAAAGAAAAAGTCATGATGCTGCGGGAATTACGCGTGCAATGATTATTCTTTCCGTGGCATGCCTCACAGCGGTTCGATTAGCATAGAGAGTTTTGGACCGCTGGATGGCAAGAACTCGAGCATTGTTCGAGCACGCATATTAAAGAATTTCGCGTGTTGGTAAATCCTACTTCGAAGGCTGAGAATAGGTGGAGATACCAGGGTTGTGTTGTTTGAGCACTCCTCAGGCAGTCAACCGACTCCTTGCTCTTTTGTGTTTCCTACTTTGATTGCTCCATTTTCTTCTGAGTAAGCAAGGGGTGTGAGAGTTCTTTTATTTTCGTTTGAATTAACTGAGTCATGAAAGACATTTGTGCGATTCGCAGATCTGGACCGTGAAGGCTGGCTTTCTTTTAAGGCTCTACTTGATCAATCTTTTATTTTAAAACAGAATAAGAATCTCGTTGGTCAACCACTCCATGATGTCCATCCAATCAAGAAAAAGGTAAATGGTCTTTCCGTTCTCTTCCTTTCTCTCCAATTCCTTTCGTTCCTTTTCACGTCATTTCCCTCTCAACTTAAATTGCCGATTGAATTGTAAAAGAGAAGAACCCACTCACTCAGAAGATCCGAATTCCAGGGCGTCTTCCTCATCGAATGCTCCACATGGGGGAGATCATGAAGGGGGAGACAAACGGTGGAAAGGGAATGCCTACGAAGTGTTCTTGAGCTTTAGAGGGACAGACACACGCAAAAATTTCACCGACTATCTCTATACTAGTCTTATCGATGCAGGAATTCACGTGTTCAGAGACGACAATGAGCTCCGTGTTGGTGAGGAGATTGGTCCGGAGCTTCTCTGCAGCATTAGGCAGTCCATGATCTCTATCCCAATTATTTCAGAGAACTACGTTTCCAGCAAATGGTGCCTTCGTGAGTTGGTTCAGATGTTAAAGTGCAAGAGGAGTAAAGGGCAAATAGTGTTGCCCATATTTTACAAAGTGGAACCCTCACAAGTGCGACATCCTACAGGAAGATTGAGCAAAGCTATCAATGCACATAAAAAGAATATGGAGAAAATGGTTGTGAAGGAATGGGAAGAAGCACTCAAAGAAGTTAGCTCCTTGAAAGGATGGGAATCGGAGAAAATTGATAACGGGTACCTTATTCTCTGACAAAATGTTGTTTAATTTTTCATAAATAGATCTTTCTTGAAAAAGAATAGACATATTGCTATCCTAAATCGATATTCATTGTTATTTGACAGGCATGAAGGAACATTGGTTAAAATTATTGTGAAAAAAGTTATGGGTGAGTTAAAAAGACTTTTTCAGCTAAATGTTCCCGAACAGTTAGTGGGAATCGAGGATCATGTGCAACAAATTATGAGCAACATAGATGCTGAATTCAATGGTACAAAGATTATTGGAATTTTTGGAATGGGCGGCATTGGTAAGACTACTCTTGCAAAGGTGTTATACAACAGACTCTTTGGTCATTTCGACTGTCGTAGCTTCTTGGCAAATATCCGAGAAACATCCCAGCGTAAGGGTATTGAATGCATACAAAAGCAACTCATTTATGACATAACAGGAAGTTCATGTGATGTGTCTAATGTCGACGAAGGAGTTAGTGTCATCAAATCTCGATTTATGAGGAAGAAAGTCCTAGTTCTTTTGGATGATATTGATGATAGTACTCACTTGAATGCTTTGGTCAAGGATGGAAGTTGGTTTGAAGTGAGAAGTATAGTCATCATCACAACTAGAAACAAAAGCATTCTCGATGAAGGTAGGATGGGCTTCATGTACCAACTTAGCGAGTTATCTTTAGATCAATCATTGATTTTATTTAGTAGACATGCCTTTCAAAGGGATTCTCCTTCGAGTGATTATGAGGTTATCTCTCGTGATGTCGTATCTACTACTGGGGGCCTCCCATTAGCTCTTGAAGTTATAGGTTCGTTCTTATGTAGAAAGAGAGAAGACGTATGGAAAGGTACATTAAAAAAATTAAAGAAAATGCCCCATGAGAAAGTGCAAGAGAAGTTGAAAATAAGTTATGACGCATTAGATTATGGGGAGAAAGAAATATTTTTGGATATAGCATGCCTTTTCATCGGATCACATAAACAAAATCCAACTTATATGTGGGATGATTGTGATTTTTACCCTGGGATGGGGATTGAAGTATTAAGTCTTATGTCCTTAATTAAAATTGACGAATATGGAAATCTATTAATGCATGATCAATTGAGAGATCTTGGAAGGGAAATTGTTCATGAAGAAAATCCAAATGAGCCTCAACAGCGTAGCAGATTGTGGTTTTACAAGGAAGCCCTGGATGTACTTGACAACAAAAAGGTAAGAGTTTTCTCTACTTTCCTTAGTCAGTGAATGTGGGTCCATCTTCCCTTTCTTGTTTGAATTGAAAAAAAAAAAGTATTAGTCTACAAGCGAAAGTGCTTTTTTGATTAATCATTGTTTTTGCCTGATTCTAGAAATCTATGGTAAAAATGAGCAAAATTTAGATGACTAGTACTTCATTGTAACAAAATCAACACGAAAATGAAAATATAGCATCAAACATCTGTAGCAATAAAAAGAATCATATATAGAATGTTTGTAATTATCAATTTTCCGTCCACGTATAATGAAAAACCCTCATCGAAGAAATACATGATAAGAAAGGAACGTAAAACACATGCGTACCTTTTGTGATGACATTCGCGTTTTCATTTTGATATTGACAATTGCAACTAAAGTAAACACCAAAAAAGTGAGGAAATTCTACAATTGGGATTCATACATATATTGATGGCAAATTTGATAGATGCATTTGGACAGTTAGAGTTGTATTGGTTCACATATACATGATAGGAGTAAAGGAAGTGTTATTTCACATACATACGGGCGTGAATTTTGATAAATATATTTGAATTACTATATGCATGAAGAGAGGCCTTCCATTGTATTTGCAAATGGACGCAAATTTGGAAATTCAGATTGCAATCTGCGAATGGTATAGGTGGATGAGGAAAAAGTTTTGGAGACAGTCGCTTGAGCTTCTCATCTTTACATATATTAGATAAATAATATGCAACTACAACCTTTCATTTCACAAGAATGAAAGGTAGAAGCCTATGCCATAGTAGTATGACAGCAAATCGAAATCAATGCATTTTATTTTATTTCAATTGGTCTCATCTCATCATTCAAAACTTATGGTCTACAATGTTTCCAAAATGTAGGGCACTAGAAAGATTAAGGCCCTTTCTCTTGGCAAATGTGATGAGGGAAGAACATACGCAGCCAAACAGTTTAAAAAATGACCAACTTGAGGTTCCTTCAAGTGGATGGTGCTAATTTCACTGGAGATTTCCAAAGCTTACTTCTTGAGTTAAGATGGCTTCAATGGAACGGCTGTCCCTCGGATTTCGTTGCGGTCAACTTTCATCCAAAGAAATTAGTTGTACTCGATCTGTCAAAGAGTGCAATTTCGGAGCATTGGGAAGGATGGGATCCACTCAAGGTAAGACGTAAAGAAGGCATTGGAGTATTTTTTTAACATAACATTTTTTTTCCTTGTACATTTGAAAATTGATTTTCATAATTAAACTAGTTGTTTCTCTTTAATTTCATACTCTAATATTCTTTTGCAATCGATGTGCTTAAAAAACATTTATCTATTGACGTGGCCAAACATTACTAAAAGAGGCATTTAAAATTAAATAAGACAACCGCGAAGGAGTAGAGGAGCACGTGTAATTTTTGAGGAATTCTAAAAAGTCGAAAACATGAGGAGTAGCAAAAAATCACAGATTGCGATAGTCCAATTACATTGACGTATCATTTCTTTCTTCCAGAAGGCGACCGAGCTCAAAGTTCTCAAGCTCAAGTGGTGTCTATCTCTGAAAAGAACTCCAGATTTGTCCACTTTCAAAAGGTTGGAGATTTTAAATCTTGCATATTGTAGGAAATTGAAAGAGCTTCATCCTTCTATTGGAGACATCAAGACTCTTGTTTCATTGGATGTTTGTGGTTGTGGAAGACTCAAGGAGCTACCGAAAGGGATAGGTAGAATGGTAGAATTGAGTTACCTTGGCATACAACAAACCGGTATACAACATATTCCTATTTCAAGTGATTGTTTAATGAAGGAGCTCAAGGTTATTGAAGCCTATGATTGTTCAGATTTAGTACACATCCCCAGCTCCATAGGCAATCTAGCATCTCTACAAAAGTTGGGGTTAGGTCGCTGCCACTCATTAACAGAGATCCCCGACTCTATTGGAAATCTGACATCATTGGTCAAGCTAGACTTAGAATGGACACCGATTACAAAATTACCGAAAAGCATTGGGAATTTGCAAAATCTGAGGATTTTGTATATTCGGGATACTCGCATAACGGAATTGCCTGATGACATTGGAATGTTGACAAAACTCCAAAAGTTGGAAGCTGATTGTTGCGAAAAGCTGGAGCAAGTACCTAGTAATATATGCAAATTGATTTCGCTAAAGGAGCTCCATTTTAATTTATGTGAGAAACTTCAAGAATTACCAGAACTGCCCTCCGGCTTAACAAATCTATCGATCACTTGCCGGGCGCCTTTGCCCCATCTTTCCCAACTAACCCTTCTCGAGATGCTCACTCTTAATGGATGCTGTCAGCTTGAATGTGTCCCGGAGCTTCCCATTGGACTATCGCTGCTTCATATTTGGAATTGTGGAAAATTGAAAGCCTTGACGAATTTGTCAGACTTGAAACACTTGCGATCTTTCGAAATTTGGGAAAGCCCATCTCTCGAAGGATCGCCCGACATGTCGAATTTTAGGCGTACGCAGATGAGAGAACTTGGCTTGAAAGAGTCCCCGGACCAGGACCTGATGGGGAGCTTAATATTCGAGCGTTAGTAGACGTGAAGAGCTACGGGGGGCAGAAGAGAAGGACGGCTCGACGTCCATGGAATCTCTCTCTCTCTCTCTCTCTCTCTCTCTCTCTCTCTCTCTACTAGCCAGTCACCCCGCTGGTTTCCTAGGCCCGAAGATCGAAGCCACCGTTGCCACCGCGCATCCACCGCGGGCGGGCGGGCGGAGTCGGTTTGCACGGCGAGATGATGACGGCGACGGCGACGAGGTGACGCCACGGCTGACAACGCCCTCTCCATCCGCTCCAGGTAAACACACCCACGCGTCTCTCGAGCTTTCCTGCGGTCTCTTAGCGTCGCTCCGGCGCGCGAGCTCATTGATTGTCCGGATTGGAGATTTTAGTTTGCTCAGTAGTAGGTAGTGCGGTAGTTTCGGCAGCAATCGGGTAGGCGGTTGGAGCTGGAAGTCGCGCTGGCTGCCAAGGTTCTGTCGAGATTTGGTGAGATCCGTCGAGTTGCTGGAATTGATCAAGGTCACGAGCTTAGATTCGCTGTTTTGAGCTGAGGCTAGCACGTACTGCTTAGTCAAATTCCTGCATTGGCGACGTTGTGAAAGCTCTAAATTGGCTACGATTGGATGATCGATCAATTGCATTTGATTATAAATGAGAATGAGGTGTTGCCCTCATCCTGAATTAGATTGGATGGAAGATTTAATCGGTGGTTGTGGCAAGGCTGAATATACTTTCTATACAGACTTGGGAGAATCCATAAGCTTTTCTCTGATGTAAGAATAACCTTTTATTGGTGGAGTTGGAAGTGAGATCTACCTTCATGAGAGCTTGGATTGGGGTAAAGGAAAGGTCTGCTGTGTGTCCATAGACAGCAATGCAGCACAATACCAAACAGCTTTGTACTGCAGCCATCTTTTCTGGTTGGGGACGGAATTCTTTTTTACATGGTAGCACATACCTCTTTACCTTTTTCTAATTTTTTCATCCACCTGTCTTCTTCTTTTCGTTGCCATTATCTGGTTTTGCGTTTGTTTTATTCTCTTCTTTACTCATGCCCTAGATGCTTCTCTACTTGACTTTCTCTAATAGGCATGAGAGTTTCTTCAGTGATGTGCTTCCGCTGTGGTGATGCTCTTGCTTTTATCTTCTACTTTTGAACTTCATTCCCTTTTTTCAAAGATAACACACGGGTGTTAGTGCAGAAGAAAAGATAGAGAATCTATCACTTTAGACCTTAATTTTCTGTCGTCTTATGATCATTGATCCAAAGTCCAATTTCAATCATTTTCAGATCGATCTTAACAACCTTTACCTTAAGGGTTAGATTTTATACTGCAGGATTGCCTCCCATGTGTGTACAATCATGTAGCTGTGACATGCCATCTATGTATAACTATCTAAAAAAGGAATGTGCTTGGCATATCGACATGGGAATGCAAGATCTCAGGCCTGGTGCTTGTGGAATTCAATTTAATATTGTGGAATCCTCTTGGGTTTCTCACCTTCTGTTTCTGGATTCTCTCTCATGATTGCCCCAAATTTTTACTTTTTGTTCCCTATTTATTTATGAATTGCATTACTTCTTTTTCATGTCTAGTTCAGGATACATTTCATGACATATCCTTTAGGGGGATCTTATACTGTTTTCAAGTTTTCAATTGGCGGGGATCCTCTTTATAGAGATACTTGTACTTGTATTGTACCTTGCTATTGTCCCTTTCGGTTCCCTTTTTGACAATATTATCATTCTAGAGTGACAAATTTCCCATGCTGTTAATCAAATAGCTCAAATCAAAGTTTTAGTGGTGATCTAGATGTAATCAAGTTGTTGACTTGATTGAATAGTGACCTATGTGTTGCATCTTTCTTATGACAGGGATGCGACGGTAATGGTGCAACAAGCTGTGCGATATGTTGACCAAACACTTGATCTTGAGACCAAGATAGAGCTTATTAAGACACTTAACTCTGTTGCCGGTGGGAAGATGAATATGTGAAATTAAACTCTGGCGCAGCTTATGTTCACAGCAATCTGCTTTTATTTCGTGATTTCTGTAGCTAGTTTCGTAATGCAGTTATATTTTGAAATTGAGAGAGCGTGATTGTTCAAGAAACTTGCAAAAATAAAGGAAGAACATGGTCTTCTAGCAGTACTGATTTGATGCAAGAAATGGGGGTAACTAGAAGTTAACTTCTGTTCTCACTAATCTTGTAATTGGTATTTCCTTGTCCTACATTCCTATGACAGTTTGAAATGCAGGTAGGAACTTTTGGAGCAAAGGCAAAGACGGAGAAAATTACCTTTATTTTTGAACAAGTGCGGGTTTTTTTGTATTGCTTTTAGCCAGTCATGCATTATTACTATGATTGGTTTTTCTGATCGATGGATTTTGCAGATTTGTCTGTGCAAGGGTTATGTCTGTGCACGTATCATTTCTAGGAAGATCAACTCCCGTGTGTTTGATGCAAATCCTTCCATAGAAAAGAAAAAGTCTAAAGAAGGTGAAAACATCGTGGGATGAGCGTCAGCTGATATTCCATCTCTTCTGGAGTTGAAACGGATATGCAATGACTCATGATACGGTAAATTGGTGTTTTGCTTTTCGAATGTTGTGTCCACTATCTTTGACTAATTTGTTTTTGCTGATCAAGTGCCACCTGGTATTCAAGTTGTGATTCACCATGTACTTTTATGGCTTTATATATCTGGCACATACTCTTCTTTCTTTCTAGCTGTATCGCACACTATGACGTTCTAGATGTACTTGATGGATTTAAACTCCCATCTCAGTTTACCTCACATTTATGTGGATAGCAATGTAGGTATTACTCACATAACAATGATTGCCTTGAGATTTGTCGATACCATAAGGGGATATATGAGATTCCATCGGTAAAAGGCAACCCAGAGCAGTGGATATGGGTGAAGCTCTTTCCTTGTTAAGTCTTCACTGAGTTTTTTAAGGCAAAGCTGTTTATACTGTGATTTAATTAAATGCAGGTTCTAAGGAAAATCTGCTGGTACTTAGTTCTATCACCACAAGATCCTATGCAATCAAGCCTTCTTAATGCAACTCTCTAGAGGATAAACATCTCTCAGGAATTCCCCAATTCAGGTACCATCTTTAAATTGTGCTAGGTAATTAATTTTTTTTTTGGGGTAAAGTTAGGTAATTGATTGTTTTTTTTTTTTTTTGGTAAAGGAGCTTAGGTAATTGATTGTTGATCTTGCAATATCTCAATAACGTGCCATAGAATTTGGTCGACCATACCTTTGATATTTTAATGTAGGTTGCTGCTGAAACAATTGGTCACGTTGGAGGCTCCAGCGGACTCCTCTTTAAAAGAACTTTCAAAGGTGAATTTGAGAATGAGAAAACGTGCTAGCAGGTGCACTTGTTGGGAATTAGACAAGGCCCAATCATAGTCAAAAGAAGAATTTTGGCTTCTCCTTGGCAAGACAAGCTACCTTTCTAGGAGCCTCTTCAGAGAATCATTGAACATGTAATTACAGAACTAGTTGTTTTTCTTCTTTTCATTGGATCAGCACTCAGATGTGACTCAGTCGGTTTTCTGCAGAATATTATCATCATTTTGAAGTATTGATCGAGGATTACCTTAAAGAGATTTGCAAACCTGTTATCCTCGGTATCCAGGTCGATTATGTGGAACATTTGTTGATGTTCTTTATCGGTGTCACTCTTTATGAATGATTGCCTAGACCCCTCATTTAACCTTGAGCAGCTTCTCGCTTGTGATACCTAATTGGGGCATGGCTGCTGGACTTGGACACAAGTTCCTAATATGTATAAAAGAGGTTTTGGAGCGTTGAAAGCCAAAGATTTGTCATGGATTTGAGAATGTTGTCTTCATCGTTTTGTTTTGTAAACATTCTGACCAACATATATGTGTAATTTTTTTTTTTTTTTTTTTGGCTTAGTCAGCTTCTGCTCATAAGTTTGTTGTAGCTGTAAGCGTCATTGTCTGGCATTGTGAAGCCGTTTCTTGTCCCATGGAACCTGAATCTTTAATGCACTTTAGAAACGTGGGAGGAGCTTTGCTATATTGCTAGAAATGGCTAAGCGAGCTTTTTCTGCTGGTATTGATACTCACCATTGCCTGTGTTACATAAGTATATCTTGCTAGAGATCTTGATTAATGTGTACAGAAAATCTTTGTAGCTGAATCACTTGGAGAAGAGCTTTGTGTTTGGGTTCTCTTACTCTGTTGTTAAGAACTTTAATCAATCACATTAAATCAACATTATCATTTGACAGACAAACCATATAATGATAATTATACACGCTGGTATGATATTCTATCGTCTTGACCTCTTACTTCTATATTACCATTTTAGGAAGCTGAGAAACATCTCCTTAGTGGTTGTTTCCAAGTACCTGGTGGCAATGGCAAAGATAGACCAGCCAATGGGAATTGTCAGTTCCAAAACAGCACAACAATGAGATTTTGAACTTGGGTGACAAATTTAGAAAAGCCGCTTGACCTTGTTGAGAAAAGTCGCCACCAAATCCCCAAGGAAACCACGGTTCATAAGGCTGCTTGGAGAGCTTGAATTGATTGAATGAATGATCTCTCCCCTCTCAATCCTATATCCCTTCTCCCCTCTCTCACCGAAGAATGCTGTTTCACATTGTGGTGGGGACTGGAGATATTCATCATAGAACTTTCGCATGGCTGTCTTAAATTTGATTTTATATTTTGTGGGGGGACCAAATCCCGGCCTTGTTTCTGACTGAAATGATGTACTGAATACACTTTATCTATAGAAATGGAGTCTGGTCTTTTCATCTTTCCTCTTTCCTCTATACCCCCTCCTTTTAATTGAAGATTTGCTGGCTTTCAGGGTCCAGAAAATGTACCGGTGGAACAGGTATCAGCACAAGATGTGCACTCATTTGGATTGAAATAAGCGCCTTGTTACAGAATTGTGTTTCGCATTACAAATATTGCTGGTGCTTGTGTTTTTTCTAACATCGGGGATAACTCTCTAGATTAAAGGCTTAATTAATGCTGCTTTTCGATTTCATTTCATATTCAAAATGAGCACCTGTTTTTAAGGGGCTTCATTTCAATAATATATCTGCACTTTTTATCTCCCCAAGAGACGTTATTTTTCTTCAAGTTGATACCTCTTAGGGATGGACCTTCGTTCTCTAAAATTCCAGCTCCTTCATTTGCTTTGTGGAAACTGAAAAATAGGGAAAAGCTACATCTACATCTTTTGGCTCTGGAAATAGTCATGCTCACTAGTAAATAGCACTCATTTGTTAGTGAAAGCACTGTTCTACTTTCTTCACAAAGTAAATGTACAAAGACACACAGGCAAAGGAGAGAGATCAACACAGCTGGATTTATGGCGCTCTCAATCCCCAAAATTCGCCAGGTTCTTTCAAGCTCCTAGGGTATGAGTTCGTAGTTTCAACGTCCTTTCAAATTTTGAATGAACTGTTTTTGTGTTGAGTTCAATCCTAAGAAGATTCACTTTGTTTCTCCAATCTCTACGCAATTTACTCTTCAGCTCGTTTGTCATTCCAATGCTGGGATTTTTTTATTACTACGTTGAAGATTTTATTCTGGCGAGTGATGTTCTATTTTGACTTTCCAGTATGCAATTTTTTGTTTGCTGCTGCTTTCTTTTTCCTTTTTTTTTTTTTTTTTTTTTTTTACTTTGATGATCTTGGTCTTCATGATATCAGAACTGCGAAAAGAGCAGAGTTTCAAAATTTAAGAGGAGCATAAATGTGTTTCCAAAAAACACATGAACTATACTACAAGTTTGAGCAAGGTTATCTGTATGTATCGTATTGCTGGAATGGTGAGAAGTAGCCTTTTAACGAATTTATTCACTTTATGACGAGTAGCAACATCTCACCATCTATCTAAAGTCCACCGGTATTTACAATGACCCTCATGTGTTAGGCACTTACACAATAAGCTTATGGCAATGCGCATGAACAAGACTAGCAGTGTGACACTGAGAGATGAAGCATCACTTCCAAGTGGTGGCGGAGATGTTGTGTTGCCAGTGGTTGTGTCTAGTAGTGACAGAGATCCCGCTGGACTAGAGGTTGGGCCGGTGGAAGTTTCACTGATGGTGACCACCAATTTTTGGCCACGAGAGCAATGGTCGCCATTAGGAAAGTGTAGATACGAGCAATACTCGCCAGCTGCAGCGACGGAAAAGGCCGTCGGTCTGTTTTTTAGGGTGGTGAACGGAGAAGCGGTGTAGCGGTGTTGCAGTTGTTGTTGTCATCCTTTGACATGTACGTGACATTGCAGTTGTCGTTGTTGGAACCTGTATTGAACACTGCAAAAACGATGGAAGATCATCCGGCTTTGAAGAGTGACGCTCAAGATTGATTGCAGTTACAAGTAATCGAGAATGGACTGGTCAGAGCAAAGTCATTAAAAATTACGATAAGCAAGTATCTGATTCCTACTCGAAGAGCACCAAAACGAGAATGGCGTGTTGGTTCACCCAAATAAAGGACATGGTGGTGTTGGAATGGATCCTTCTTCGCGCAGAACCTCGATTATTAGCGCTTAGCCATTTTGGCCGGGCTTCGCCATAATCTCAGTCGAGGTCGCCCTTAGATCTCCATTCTTTGTCGAGGGGTGATTTTTTAGCGCAAACGAAGGTGGGAAGTAGATGTTGCGAATGATACACAAGGACTGTATAGTGAATTACTAGCTTAGTTGCTTCATCTGAGTAATAGTACTTTCTGGAGTGGTTGATGACTGAGATTGCGATCGAAAACGAAGAAAGCCTGTACTTATTGTTTATTCCCTTTTAAAATGATGCATTCACAACTGTCTTTTGATGGGAGTGAAATTACTCAGGCTCTAGGATGTTGCCGAAACAGATTGCGGGATGGGGTGGCAATGAACGCGATGCCATAATACTCAAACCAATTATAATTGGATTAAGAAGGACGATTTGATCATGGGCTGCAATCTCTTAAATTCTTTTAGTCTCTATTCTGTACAATTTCTTCATCATTCCAGCCACCGACCAGAATATTTTGACTAATTAATATCTATAAAAGTTCTGCGTTAAAACTAGATTAAAACATATCGCAACTCAGATCACTTGTATAAAATGTCAGATTGCTTAATCTGAATTTCCACTTATGATCTTGCTGGACCAATATCGCAGCTAAGATCACATCAGTATGTTAGCTCAACATCTCTACATGAACAGAAGATCCATTAGAAACAACTCTCATGACGAGAAAAGATCAGCACTGCATCACATGGGTCCCATATCTATACTTCGCAAATTCCATGAATAACTCGCATGATGTGAAAAAGGGGATCGGGCGCATTGCGAGTCTTTCCAAAACAATACAGAGAAGAATTGGGACTCAAAAGGCATTTTCGGTTGATGTCGTTTAGGAATCAATTGAGCTTTGTTTGTACCAAGCGTCTAACCCTCAAAGCTAGAGAACAGCATTATAGTGTGTGATGTCAGCATATATATATAAACATTTGCCCCGAAATGCAAAATGCATTTGCGATAGAGAAAACCAATAGAAACAGTTCTCATGAAGAGAGAAGATCGTTGTTGCGTCACACTAATCCTATGTATGCTCTTCACAAATTCCACTGACAATCCCGCACAATTAGCCATGAGAAAATGCGATTTTGGAAGCCGAAGATGACAAGAACAAAAGTTTTTAATCAAGGCAAAGTGTCAAATATAGCAGAACCGTCGTTGTGGGAAAATTTTCTCGAGCCAAAGATCAGAAAAGTTGTTGATCAAGTAGCATCCCGTGTACTCCCAAACCTGCCCTTTTGAATTGACGAAACAATGCATCATGACAAGCGAATCTTTTGAGAAACTGTAAAAAGAGGCCAAACCACACAATGCAATTCTATGATTTGAACAATGAAAAAGAACAACGAGAATTTCTCAGAAATTTTCAAATTCGGACTTCATCAATATGGAATAAGATGTTGTTCAAAAGGAACTATGTTTTGAGGAGGGAATATAGTAATAGCATCCGTCAACCGACCAATATCAATTGAGAAACTGAATGTTGTGTTTACATACAAGATTGTATGGAAAGCTTGCAACTTTTGCTAGTCGTTAGGAATCTAAGAGCATTAGCCCTTCAATTCTTGGACTTAATAGAGTTGACACATTTTTGGCCGACCGTTGTCAAGAATGGTTACTTAAAAAGCTTCTTCTTATTCTTTTGGCATGAAATTTCTTTTTCTTATTTGAATACCAAAAAGGACACAAATAAATAGCCTCATATTAAGAGGAAAATATATCAATCGGCTCAACATTCACTAATATATTCAATTCAAGCGATTTAAATTTCTAATCCTATTTCATTTCCGATTTTATATTGAACAAGTGAGCTTTCGTTTCTCACCTTTACTCTAAATTTCCAACCACCCTTTTGATTTCCGTTCACATGCAAAGTCAAATCAAGTGTGAAATTCGGATCCTGCAGATGGCTGCGACCCACAGGTCGCCTTGGAGGAAAAGAAAAGAAAGGAGATCTCATCTTCATTGCAAAGCAGGCCAGCCCAGCCCAAGTAATTCTCAGGCTCCATGGGCCGTCTGGCGAAATTTTGGGCTGGAATCTCTATCGGCTGTTGGATCTTTTCCAAGGACAGGGACGGCCCAATCCGATCAGGATTCAATTCACTTCTTTTTCGGATCCCCCGATTTCCCCTCCATTTTCATCCATTTTCATTATATTCCCCCGTGCTCTTTTATTTATTTATTTAATTTGCTCTCGCATCAGTGAGTTCAAAGAGGAGGAGGAGAGAGGAGAGGGAGAAACAGACGAGTGGAAGTTTTCGCGAGTGAGGGGTTCACCAAGCGCTCTTTCTCTCTCCTCTTTCTTCCCCTTTCTCCTAGGTCTCCGAATCAATCGTCGTCGGAGACTCTCGCCGATTGGGATGGTGAGTTCGCGTCCTCGCTTTCAGATCTGCAGCGACTAATTGGCTGGTCGATTGCCGGCTCACCTGATGGTCCTAGGTGGGTGGCATTGGGGCAACTCAATAAGGGGGGCAACTCAATAAGGGGGTTCTTAGCGTGTTTTCGCCTCAACTTGGTGGTTTAGTACCGTGAGTACTGAATGTGCGTGACATTATTGAGTTAGTGGATGCGCTATATCGTAAATGATTTTCTTTCGGGATCTAACACTTTTTTTTTTTTGCATTATCTATTGAATTCAACTTCTCACAGGTAACGAATTATTCAAGTTGGCGAGATTTGGAAGAATTAATTAAAAAGATGTGCTTTTTTGGGTCCCTTTTGTGGAAGCTTGGAGTTTATTTCTGTGGAAGAATTGATAAAAAGATGTCTTTTTGAAGTATTACTCAAGGATTACCTCGAAGAGACTTGCAAAGCTGTTATACCTCAACATATGGGTTGATTATGTTGAATATTTGTTTATATTCTTCATCAGTGTCGATCTGTATGAATGATTGCCTAGAGCCTTCATTTAACCCTGAGCAGTCTCTCTGCTTGTGATCCTTGTGTGGTTGATGGACTTGGATACAAGTCCCAAAAATGGAAAAGAAGTTCTGGTGCCTTGATAGTAAAAGGCTTGTCATGAGGTTGAGACTGCTGTCTTCATAGTTTCGTTTTGTAAACATTTCTGACCAATATATATGTGTGGACTTCACTTTGTCAACTTCTGCTCATGAAATTTGTAGCTGTAAGTGTCATTGTCTGGCGTCTTGAAATCATTTATTGTCCCATGGAGCCTAAAATTCCAATGCCCTTTAGAAGGGTGGGAGGAGTTTTGTTATCACTCACCATTTCCTGTGTTACCAAAGTGTATCTTGCAATTAGAGCTTTCTTATTGTGTTCTTAAAATCTATGTAGCTGAATCACTCAAGGAAAAGAGCTATGTTTTTGGGTTCTGTTACCACTGTCGTTGAGAGCTTTGATTGTTCTATATTACCATTTTAGGAATCTTAAAAGCATATCTCCAAAATTGTTGTTTCCAAGTCCCTAGTGGCACAGATAGACCAGCCGATGGGAGTTGTCTGTTTCCAAATGACAAAGGACAGCAATATCATCTTGAATTGAGGGCGACAAATTTAGAAAAGCTCCTCGATCTTGTTGAGAAAAGTCGCCACCAAATCCACAAGGAAACTTTGGTTCATAAGGCTGCTTTGAGAGCTTGATAATGTTCTTAGTTGAATGAATGATCTCTCTCCCCTTGAGCGTCCCTCGATCTCTCACCAAAAGAGAAGCGGAATAATGCTGTTCATGTAATCAATGATTTGAAAATTACATCAAATATCATAAGATACACTTAAAAGTCATTCGTGCAATCAATAAATGTTTTGGTCATTATTGGAAGATCTCTTTTTGTCCATGTACTTACAAAACTAATTAAAACTTTTAAAAAGAAAAAAAAAAAGCTGCTATGAAGCATTGAAAACGTTTTTGTTTGGCAAAAGGAGATATTCAAAATTTTCAAAACATTTTGTTTGACCAAATTTAACATAAGAAAATGTTTATTATATCATTACGACAAGGACCAACTAATGATAAAATCAAATTTTTCATTGATCAAAAAGAGCAATTGTCGAAACCGATCAATTCTAGTAAAAAAATCTATTAAACTCTTTTTAAAATGAACTAGCCAATCATATACTTGATGAAGAAGACCTCATCGATTATAGTTGACAATTTTCAGCAAATTGGAGTTGTACCAATTTTGAAAACGCTAATTGGTTTTTCCTCTCTTTGCTGTTTTCTTAACACAACCTTGAATTCCATCTTCTTTTTCTTTTGAACAATTCTTTCGTTTTCAATTTTTTTTCCCTTTTTTTATCTGCCATCCTACCTGTAATCATTTTAATGGTGGGCATTTGGACAACTTCAACGTGGTAAGCTTTAAAGAAGAGATAAATTTTGAAAAAAAAAAAATAATAATTGAAAAGTTATCATCCTTGTTTCTCTCGACTTTAAGCCAATCGTTCCTCTTTCTTATGCTCGTGAAGAAGGAGGACTCTTGTTCTTGTTCTTTCCCCAGTCGTTGCAGCTTTCCGTTAAAGCTTGACGTTTCTGAATGTGGAGTGATTTCCTCGTTCGTGGATTAAAAAACGTTGCAGCTGAGACGGTCAGTGCCGGCTAGAGGAAAAGCGCTCGTCCCTACCGGTCTGAGCATCACAATACCAAAGGAAACATAATGCTCGATGTGCGACTTCTTTACCTCGAAACATTATCTGGGTACCTTGTTTTGGATAATCGACTAGGGTTGAATCGAATCGCTTGTACATTTGTTATTCCAGTGCCTAGTTCGGGTTTGGCATGGAAGTATTCGATCGGCGTCGGTGCGGGTGGGCCACAGAGGATGTCGACTCTGAAGTGAAGGTGGGTGAAAGGATCGCGCGGCTGATCATTGAGAAGATCATGACTCCCGATGTTGCTGCAGAGGTCGAGGACCTGGACTTGACTCTGAGACGTGAGGGCGGGTTTGGGTCGACCAGGTGTAAGGCCCATGTGCTAGGTTTCGGTTGCAACTCTGTTCTCTGTAAGTTTGTTTTCAGTGGGGATGAGGTTGTGCCGGGGATGCATGCAGGTCTGGTAGGAGCATTTTCTTGGTGAGAAATTTTGTCGAACAATTGGTGGGTAAATATTTGCTAATTGCTATGTGTTCAGCCACGCTTTTGAAGTATTTCCTTGTGCTCTGCCTGTCTCTGTTTAACTGTGAAATTCGGATCCTGCTTTTTGAGTTGCCAGTCTGCTGGGGTGAGCCTTGCGGCGAGTAATTAGCTAGTTGATTGCTGGCTTAAGTATTAGTCCTAGATGATGGTATTGGGCAACTAAATAAGGGGATTCTCAGTGTTTTTACATGAACTTCTTGGTTTAGTACCATAATTATTGAATATGTGTGACAGAGTTGATTTGGCGGATGCACTATCTTGCAGATGATTTTTTTAATTGTCTGACACCATGACCTATTGACTGTTAACTTTCTGCAGGTAATAAATTATCCAAGTTGGCGAGATTTGGAAGAATTGCTTAGAAGACGTGCTTCTGGAACTCTTTATTGAATGAAGGTTGGGGTTTATATTCCTGGGGAAGTTTAATGGTGCTCATGTGTAAACAAAGAATTGGTAATGAGCAAAATGTTAACCTTGAGATATTCTTTCTGGCAGGGTGCTTGTATTTGCTTATGAAGTGAAATTAAATTAATAACAGTGAGTATTCAGCACCCAAGTAATACAAAGTGAGTTTCCAGCAGTTAGCGTCATCGCTTTCTCAAAAGAAATAGAAGTAGGAGATAGCAAACTCAACAGGTAGAATTTGTTGAAAGATTACTTGGTAACTTAAAGGAAGCATTTAACTAAAATTAGTTATCAATAAGTTTCTCCCCAATCTATGAAGTCAATGTCAGATCATGTGATGTTGCATCCTATCAGGAACGCTAATTGGAAGTTCTCATTAACAAAGAACAAAAATAACTTTTTCAGCTGAGTAGGAAAATAATGCACAAAGCTATGTGGATAAGCTTCGCATTGTGGTACTATCTAGTAGGGAGGTACTAGCAAACTACTTTGATGTACTTTTACAAGATGGACTGTCCCTTTGGAAGTAAACGTGTGAGTGAGGATTAAAAAATAGAGATCCTTAGTCTGTGATGACAGAGAAAAGGCATATTGTTTAAGTTAAGTAGTTTTATTCTGTTTTGTCATCTTTTCAGGGTTTAGTGAAGTCAGCAATCGGTGATCCACTTTGTTTTTATTCTGGTCAGTAGATTTGTTTTAGGATTTGAGTTCTCTTGTATAGGGATAAATTGTTTTTGTTTCAGATGGAAAGGTTTTTCCTTGGTGCCTTACTTATTATACCTTTTACACAACAAAAAAATCAGGGAGAAAAGAAATTGAGATTGGGTGCCAGACGAGTGATTCAAAATACTAATCAACTAAAGATGGACAGTAAGTACAGGTTGTACCTCTTGATTGCGATAAGGGTTTGCTGTGGAGTTTCTCCCTTGCAAGATCATAGCATGTGTTAGGTTTGATCGTGGCAAAAGGAATATTAGAGAAGCAGGAGCCAAGATTATTGCATTCGCTCGTCTACCTAATTCTCGGGGCATGAATTTTTGTCTACGCAGCTCAAAGCACTCTTTGCCTTCCTCATCAAGTGATTGAGTCAAAATTATTTGATGACGCTGATACTTGGATATTCATACCTATTAAGTCGTTTTTCCTGTTATATAGTTGCTCCCAAACTTTCTTGTACCAAAGGAAGTATCTTACATTCCTTTGTTATGAGCGAATTGGATCATCAAGATTAACCGATGTCCAGGTATTTGCCTTTTCATCTCTGCTTTTGGGTGATAAGCTAGTGGAATTTTCACTCTTCATTGATTGTATTTCATTGATATGCTATGCTGAATGCTGATAAGTTCCTCTGGATTAGTCAAAGCATTATGACAGGTGGCTATTTATTATACCTATACCACATTTTTGCCTTCACAATTGTTATTAGGATTGCTAGGATTGCTACCTATCTAGGAGACAATTAAAAAGATGCAAGTTGATCACATCGACAATCATTCCCAGTTTGGATTAGGAGTAACATCATTGGAGATGTAGAATGGGATTCCTAATCCCAGTCCCAAATATCCTACTTTGCCTATTTAATTGGGACTCAACCTCATAGTAAATCAAATTAGGCGCCACTTCTCATCGTGCATGACCAATTTTATGTCTGAAACAATACATAAAGGCCGAACCTACTAATTGGGGCTAACTTTGGGGTTTGAACTATAAAGGGATTATAAATGAAATTGAGGTGCTGCTCTCGTCCTGAATTAGATCTACTTGGTGGTTGTAGCAAGGCTGAAGATACTTTCTATACAGACTTGGGAGAGTCCATATGGTTTTACCTGGATTAAGAATAACCTTTTATTGCTGGAGTTGGAAGTGAGCTCTATTTCTATGAGAGCTTGGGTTGGGGTATATGGGAGGTCTGCTGTTGCTTCACAACCAACAGTGCAGCACAATGCCATCACCTTTGTATAACAACCATATCTTCTTGCTAAGAACGGAATTCTTTTTTACGTCATAGTATATAGCTCTTTACCTTGTCTATTTCTTTCATCCTTCTCTCTTCTTCTTTTCAATGCCATCATCTGGTTTTGCTTTCATGTTGTTTTCTTCTTTACTTTCACCATCATCAGCAGTGCAGAGTCTTATGATTATTGATCCAAAATGTGGTCCAGTTTCAATCATTTGGGATTGATCTTAATAACGATTACCTTAGGGGTTTTATTTATAAGGACTTATACTGCAGCATTGCCTCCCATTTGTGCGCTGATTAGACCTTATACTGTCATTTTGTGTAGTCGTAATATGCCATCATACATGACTATTTGAAAAATGAATCTCGTTGGCATATCAATATGGGTATTGGCTCTCGGCAATATCTAGAGATGCAAGAATTCAGGCCTGGTGCTCATGCTGTTTGCAAGTTTTTTCATTTGGCTGGGACTCCTCGTCATTGTATTTCTATTACACCTTGCTATTACCCCTTTTGGTTCCTTTTTTCACTATTTTTCTTTTTTCTAGAATGAATAATTTTTCTTGCTGTTAATCAGATAGTTCAACTGAAAGTTTTAATTTTGCGCGGGACATAATCAAGTAATGAATTAATTGGATGGTGACATACACATTGCTCTCTACTTATAAACAGGCTATTGCAGCAATGGAGAAGCAGGCTATGCGATATATTGACCAGACACCCAATCTTGAGGCCAAGATTGAGCTTATTAAGACACTTAACTCTGTTTCTGCTGAGCAGGTGAAAATGTGAAATCAAACTCTATTGCGGGCTACGTTCTTGAGCAATCTGTTTTGGTTTCGCGGTTTCTATAGCTAGTGTCATTATGCAGCTATTTGTGGAAATTGAGAGAGCACGGTTGCTAAAGAAACTTGCAAATACTAAAGGAAGAACAGGGTCTTGTAGCAGATGCTGCTGATTTGATGCAAGAAATTGCAGAAACTAGAAGTCTACTTCTGTGGTCACTCATCTGGTAATTGGTTTTTCCTTGTTCAACATCATGAGTGGTTTGAATTGCAGTGGAAAATTTTGGAGCAGTGGAAAATATGGAGAAAATTGCCTTTATCCTTGCACAATATGGGATGTTTATATTGCTTTTAGCCATTTATGCTCTATTACTATGATTGGTTTTCGTAGATGGATTTTGCAGGTTTTATGGTGCTTAGATCGCCAGGACTATGTCTGAGCACAAATCCAGAAAATCAGCCCCCAGTGTTTGATGCAGATCCTTCCAGAGAGAAGAAAAGCCTAAAGAAGGGGAAATTATTGCGGAAAAAGCACCAGTTGATGTTCTGTCACTTCTGGAGTTGAAATGGATATAATATGAACCCATGATATGGTATATTGGTGCTTTACTTATTCTAATGTTGTGTCTATTATTTTTTAACTAAAGTTTTTTCACCAATCAAGCACTACCCAGTATTCAGGTTGTGGTTCAAGCCATGGCTTTATTGATCTATCGCATTCTCTTTTTCCTTTATATCCTTATTGCAAACTCTGATGTTAGAGATGTACATAATGGATTTGAACACACATCTTGCCTCACATTCATGTGGTTAGCATGTAAGTATTACCCACATTACAATGGTTACCTTGAGATTTGCCGTTGCTATATGGCGATATATGAGATTCCATCAGCGAAGGGCAAACCCCAAGCAGTGAATACCAGCGAAGCTCTTCCATATGAGGCTTTGTCAAGTCTTCACTGATTTTTTTAAGGCGCGGTTTTTCATTCCATGATTTAATTAGTTGCACATCCTAAGGAAAATCTGCTCGTACTTAGTTCGGTTACCACATGATCATATGCAATCAAGCCCTCTTAATGCCACTTCAGAAGATAAAGATCTTTCAGAAATTCTCCAATTCAGGTACATCTTTGAATTGTTTCTAGGTTTTTGGTTGTACATTTTCTTGCAATATCTCAATATTCTACCATAGAATTTGGTTGGCCGTGCCTTTGTTATTTTAATGCAGGTTGCAGCCGAAACAATTGTTCACAATGGAGGTTATCCAATTTACTGCTCTTTGGAGTACTTTCAGAGATGAATTTGAGAATGAGAAAAAACATGCTTGAAGGTGCACTTGCTGAGAAGGCAGCAGAAGATCTTAGACAGAGAATGAGCTAATATGTAATTATAGAACTTCGTCGTTTTTTCTTGTTTTCTTTGATCATCATTCAGATGTGACTCTATTATCTGCAGAATATCAATGTCGTTTTGAAGTATTACTCAAGGATTGCCTTGAAGAAACTTGCATAGCTGTTATGCCTTAGCATCTGGGTTGATTATGTTGAACATTTATTTATATTCTTTATCAATATCAATCTTTATGACTGAATACCTAGACCCCTCATTTAACCCTTAGCAGCCTCTCTGCCCCAGATACCTTCGTGGTATGGTTGCTGGACTTGGATGCAAGTTCCAAAAAAGTGGAAAAGAGGTTTTGGTGCCTTGAAAGCCAAGGCTTCTCCTGAGGTTGAGAATGTTGTCCTTGTAGTTATTCCATGAACATTTCAGACTGATATATATGTGCACACTATGCTTAGTCAACTTCTTCTCATAAAATTTGTTGTAGCTATGAGTGTCAATATCTAACATTGTGAAACCATTTCTTGTCCAAGGAGCCTGAAATTCTAATGACTCACCATTTCCAGTGTTACGAAAGTATATCTCATGATTAGAGCTTTCTTAATGTGCTCATAAAATCTACATAGCTTAATCACTCAATTAAAGGAACTCTATTTTTGAGGTTCTATTACCGCTGTTGTAGAGAGCTTTAATCATTAACATGCCTCAATCTATTAAATCAACACATCACCTACTAGAGAGACTGAATTATAGTAATTATATAAGCCTGTATGATACTCCATCAGCATGACCTGTTAATTCTATGACCATTTTAGGAAGCTGAGAAGCATCTCTCTTCAAAATGAATTTTTCCAAGTCTCTGGTGGGAAAGACAGACCTGTTGATGGGAGTTGTCTGTTTCCAGACGACTAAGGAAAGCAATGATATCTTGAATTCATGCTACAGATTTGGAAAAGCTCCTTGATCTTGTTGAGGAAAGCTGCCACCATATCCGCAAGCAAACTATGGTTCATAAGGTTGCTTTAAGAGTTTAAAGATGTTCTTAGTTGAATGTATGATCTCTCTCCCTTGAGCCTCCCTCTCTCTTACCAAAAGAGAGAAGCTGAAGATTGCGGTTTCTCGTTGTCCTCTGAAGTCTGAAGTGGGGACTAAAGATACCATAAACTCACGTGTAGCTGTCTTAAATTTAATTGCATATTTTGCAGGTGGACCAGATCTGGGCCTTGTCTTGGGCTGAAATGATACACTGAATACACTTTCTCCATTGGAATGTATTTCAATCGTTTCATCTTTCCTCTTCCTCGTTCCTTTTAAGTGAAGATTTTGGGCTCTTAAGGTTCAAAACTTGTAACAATGGAGTTGGTATTGGCACAAGATGTGCACTCATTCCATCAGAAATGAGGTGTTGTTACAAAATTCTGTTTTGCATTACAAATTTTACTGGTGCTTGTGTCTTACTAACATCCTTAGTAATATCGGGGATAACATTAGCTCGACGGAATCACCTCGCATACAAGATGGATTTAATGTAAGGCGGTAACTAAATTAGTTGTTGATTGTAAGATTGTCATAATCGTCGAACTTATTCATGTAAGGACAAACAAAACCTCTCGTATTTATTATCAATTGATTGTCAGTTGCCTCAATAATGTAATATCCATATACTAGATTCTATGGTCATTATTGATATGTCAAATGTCCAAGTATCTAGTAGCTCCATTTAAATTGGGATATAGAGGCTCACCCAATTCTAGTCTTCCGCAAAATGTGTGCATCTAATCTTTTCAATTGACCTTACTCTGAGCATCAGCATTGCCCGTTGGTTTTCTTTTTGAGTGTTTCATTTAGGGTACGTTTATTTGTATTTCTGTTCAAAAATTGTTCCGGAAAACAGAAATAGAAAAAATTATTTCTGTTCCAGGGAGCAATTTTTGACCAGAAAGCACGTTTAGTAAACTTATTCTAGAAATAAAAAATGAATAGAAACACGTTTGATAAATTTATATTCTTTTTCGTTTCTTTTAATTTTTTAAGATTTTTATTTTATTTTTCCTTTTTTTCTTTCTTTTTTTCCTTTTTCTTTTTTTCTTCTTTTGGCCGGTCGCCGCCATGCCGAGGCCGGTGACCGGCCGACGGGGGCGGCAACCTCGCCTAGCCATGGCGAGGCTCGGCGTGGTGGGGCGAGGCTCGGCCTCGCCTTGGCCGGGTGAGCTCGAGCTCCCCCGGATCTAGCAAGGCTAGCCTCGCCGGTGGTCGGGCGAGCTTGGCCTCGCCCAAATCCGGCGAGGCCGAGCGTCGTCGGCCCCTTGGCCTCACCAGATCTGGGCGAGCTCGAGCTCGCCCGGCCAAGGTGAGGCCGAGCCTCGCCGAGGGCCGATGACGCTCCGGCGAGGTCGCCGGCCAAAGAAAAAAAAAATAAAAAATAAAAGAAGAAGAAAAAAAAAGAAGAAAAGAAAGGAGAGAGAAAATTTGTTCTTCAAAAGTGTTTTCGGAACAAAAAATAACTTTTTTTTTGTTTCTTATTTCCGTTCTAATTTTGTTCCGAAACAAAAAACAGATTTTGAACAAAAACACAAACAAACGCATTTTTTTTTCTCGAGAACAAAAATAAAGTTTTTGTTTATAAATAGAAAATAAAAACACAACCATACACGCCCTTACTTAGAAAAGTAAGTCAAGTCAAGATATGATTAGATGCTGAGGAAATTACGCCTGCAGTTATTGCCCTTTGCTTTTTTATTTTCTAATTGTTTTATTAATAGAAAAAGCAAGTCAAATCGAAGTCAAGTTGTGCTCACTTTTAAACGAAAGGCCTGTGTAGGCGCTACGCTTTTGCTGCGCAATGCCGTGGAAGTTACACATGCAATAGTTGCCCTTTTCGTGCAGCATGCATCGCCCCGGTTCGATTAGTTCAACAGTCTATTAACGTTAAATTTTAATCTTCTTACTTGTGTGCTTTTGATCCTAGAATGATCAGGTGTGGTTAGTCACTCTCTTACTAAGCCGTTGAGCTTTTTTTTTTCCTATATTATCTTATCATTTCAGGGTTTGATTAATACTGTGCAAAGGAAAATTGCGCTTTGGTGGAGAAGCTGT
Source organism: Eucalyptus virginea (assembly GCA_014182375.1). Taxonomy (NCBI): domain Eukaryota; kingdom Viridiplantae; phylum Streptophyta; class Magnoliopsida; order Myrtales; family Myrtaceae; genus Eucalyptus; species Eucalyptus virginea. The sequence continues at coordinate 13,553,257 of CM024516.1, read as the reverse complement.
TGGCTGAAAATGCCAACGTGAAATATAAAGCTAAACAACAAATGAAATAAAAAGTTAACGGGTATTCACGAAATAATTATTTGATGGTGTAGAGAACCTGTTGGTCAAGAATTTTTAAATGTGATACCGAACATATAAACTCACAATTGCCACCACTCAAGAGGAGCCAATTGAGTCCATGAGAAGAAAAAAAAAGGTCAACGGAATTATCTCATGTAAGTAATGAGATTGATTTAACATAATGCCACAGCTCAATTAGCTGTTGATTATACAAACAAAATCGTCTTAATTTTCTAACCTGCCCAAACAAAAACGAACAAAACCTCCCATGTTTACTATTTATCGATTATTAGTTACCTCGATAATTTTCGTATATTATAAATTCTTCGGTCATTATTGATATATTAAATGTCCGGATATGCTTATAGAATGTGTGCACTAATCTTCGGCCAACCTTGCTCCGACCATCAGCATTGCCCGTTGGTTTTCTTTTCAATTTTTTCATTTACCTGGAAAAGCAAGTCAAGTCAAGAAGCACATGCATAGGTAGGTTCAATGCACCTTCCGCGTAATGCAGCGCAAATTACGTCTGCAATGATTGTCCTTTGCCCGTTGGTTTTCTTTTCACTTTTTTCATTTACCTGGAAAAGCAAGTCAAGTCAAGAAGCTCAGGTAGGTTCAATGCACCTTCCGCATAATGCAGCGCAAATTACGTCTGCAATGATTGTCCTTTGCCCATTGGTTTTCTTTTCAATTTTTTCATTTACCTGGAAAAGCAGGTCAAGTCAAGAAGCACATGCATAGGTAGGTTCAACGCACCTCCCGCGTAATGCAGCGCAAATTACATCTGCAATGATTGTCCTTTGCCTTTTATTTTCTAATTATTTTATTAAGAGAAAAAGCAAGTCAAGTCGAAGTCGCGCTTGCTTTCGAAAAAAGGCACCCGCGTAGGCTCTGTGCCCCTTCCGCACAATGCGGTGGAAATTATGCGTGCAATAATCGCCCTTTTCGTGGAACATGCATTGCAATCGCAATGGTATGATTAGTTGAAGATTCTTGGACCGTTGGGTGGCAAGAACTTAGCATTGTTCAAGCACACACTGTAGAGTGTTGTGATGTCATTTCTCTCTAAACTTTGTCATTTTTGTTTTTCCTAGTGTCAATGTTGATTTTATTTATCTTATGAAAATACTTAGGTGCACATCTCTGTTTTCTATCATATCAACACTCAGATTACGGTAATACATCGTAAAGTCATAAAACAATTTTATTTCACATTATATTCTTGTCCTTAATTATTATAATGTGTCATAAGTATGTTATAATAGACATACCATTTATTCCTATATCTTTCATACTTTGCGACAATCTAATGGCTTCGAACACAACAATTTTATTATGCTTAATTTGACAGTTAACACCGAGAAAGTTTTGATTGAACAACTACCAACATAAATCAAATAAATCAAAAATGGATGATAAGGGATATGGCATGATCGATGTGTGCCTTCTCCATAGGTTTTAGAGGCCCTAGAATCGATATTTCTTTCTTTTTTCTAAATTTGTGCTCACGTGCATCACGACTCCGATGGCATGAAAAGAAAAGCAATCAACAGCATGACTTTCAGTGCACAATAGTTGCTTATTTTTTGGAAAAAAAAATTCTTATTAATCTCAACCGTTAAAAAAGTAAAGTTGACATGAGATCCACATAATTGGATCTTGTAAATGAGTACTCAAGAGCACTGTTTACTTATATACAATACAAGAATCATTTTTATTTTTGGTATACTAATTAGACATATTTAGTATTGTGACATATTTAGTATTATCATGCACGCTCATGCCTTTAGACTAAAAGAAAAATCAACGTCATTCATGGCTAATTCTTTCCAACTTGTCTTGCTGTTACTGTTCCAGCACCACAAAATTGCCTTATGATTTCTTCCTAGGGAAGGGTCCTTTCGTACACAGAGAAAAGAGCACTTTTTGTCCAATAACACGGAATTGCTATATACGGAATTAGTCTCGCGGATTCCGAAAGGAATTTTTTTTTTTTCATCTCTTTTTATTTGGAAGTGTTCTCGAAAATGAGACAAAATAATTTATATCCCTTTTGAGAAACAATTATCAGATGGTGTAGAGATCCCGTTGACTAAAAATTTCTAAACGTGACACCGATATATAAACCCACGATTCCATCCACTTGGGAGGAGCTCACTATAATGACATGTGAGTCCATAAAAAGCAAAAAGAAGGTCGATGGGATCACCTCGTGTATGTAATGAGATGGATTTAACATAATGCTATTGTTGATTATACAAGCAAAGTCTTCGTAATCGTCTAACTAGCAAAACATCTCACATTTACTATCAATCCATTATTAGTTACCTCGATAATGCAATATTCACATACAATAGATTACGCGGTCATTGTTGATATATTAAATGTCCGAATATGCTTGTAGCTCCATCCGAATCAGGATAAAAAGTCTCACCCAATTCCAATCTTCCATAAAACGTGTGCATATAATTTTGGATAAAAGTTATCAAAAACCCCAAACTTTACTTACCGTAATATATTTACCAAAAACTTCTTTTATGACATAAAAAACTCAAAACTTATATCGATGTCACATTTATCTCAAACTTATACAGTGTGACACATTTACTCCCAATTTTTTTATTTTTTTTACATCAAAAACCCCAATTTTTTTCGGTGATACCAAAAAACCCTAAATTTATATGTGTATAACATATTTATCCCAAAAATTTAGTGTCCTAAAAAAATTAGGATTTTTGGTATCACAAAAAAAAAATTAAGGATAAATATATCACACAGATAAAAGTTTCGGATTTTTGGTATCATAGAAAAAAATTTGGATAAAAATGTTATAGTAAGCAAAAATTTAGGATTTTTTATGTCATTACAATATTATATGATAAATGTGTCACTCTAAGCAAAATTTGAGATTTCTTGTAGTTAAATTACAATAATCTTCAGCTCGCTGGTTTTCTTTTTAACTTTCCATTTATTTGGAGGAGCAAGTCAAGTCAAGGAGCACATGTATAGGTTGAATGCACCTTCTGCATAATGCTGCGGAAATTACCCCACAATAATTGCCCTTCGCTTTTATTTTATAATTATTTTATTGATAGAAAAAGCAAGTCAAGTCGAAGTCAAGTCGCGCTCGCTTTCTCACAAAATGCTTGTGTAGGCTCTACGCACCTTCCGCGTGACCGTGGCTCAATTAGTTGAAGATTTTTGGACCATGGGATGGCAAGAACTCAGCATCGTTCAAGCATGCACAGCATTGTTGCGATGTCATTTTTCTCTAAACTTTTTATCACTAGAATGTGTTCGATGTCGACTAGTGTTGACATCAATGTCTCTTGGCATGTATGTGAGTAATATAGTGAGAAGCTTGAAATATTGAGGATGATGTATTTCTTCGACAACTCTTATCAAATTTCAGATTTACTAGAAATTCTCTTTACATAGTCTCTTCCCATTTTCAATTTACTATTAGTGCTTCCAAGTAGCAATTTCAGATTATTTCTTTGTCTAGTTGTTTTCGCTTTTATCTTTTGGCTAACAAAGTATAGAAACCATCACATATTTCCTATTAATCTCAATATTCGATTGATTTCATCAATCATATGATGTTTGAAATCCCTTTTCCTTATGAAGGAAGATATAAAGGGTTTGAATATCATGTCACGGAATGAAATAGGAAAAGAATGACTCCTACAAAAACCATAGAATAATTCTTGAACTTTAATTCGTTTAATGGAACCTATTTGAATGGAACCACAAAAATATTATTCACTCCTTAAGCTTTCGATTATACTTTTATGTAGATCTCCAAGTCTAGTAAGTATCATATGTATGGCAAACGCTCATGGAAGTACGAGAAGCAACTTAGTGAAAAGTCATCATCTCTTCTTCACTCGAAAAGCTGATTAATCATTAATGTCGGTGTGCAGAGCTTTGGATACTTCATTTCTTTTTATGTTTTGCAAACTAAGTATACAAAAAGGCTCATGTTGAATATGACAGTCCAAAATTTACATCAACCCAAATAATATAAAAGAGAATATGATAAATATGAATTAATTGATTAGGAAAATCATGTATAATCTGTTCTCCAATTTTACACTTGAGTTGATAGAAGAGTCATATCAAGAAATATATTTCTAATTGAGTTGAATTTGAGAAAGCCCATTCATCATCCGACTTACTAGCAATAAGTGACTCTATATTTTGTTGTTAGGATTGGTAGATTATCGCCATGCCAGAGAAGAGAACACGTGGGTTCAACAACATTGTATATTGATTTGCATGTCTCATAGTCATTAGTCGGAGTTAAAGTGGTCTATAAAATGCATGTGAAGGAATTCGAAAAGTACACTTGTAAGATTGAACTTGGTGGAGACAACGTCAGAGGCATTCATTAAAAAATTTGGGTTGAACAGACCAAATTAATTTAGATATATGTAGTATAAGTTTCATCGAATTGATGCATTTCGTAAATAAGTTATTTGGATCTTGAGGAGAAGTTTCAATTGCATCCACTTACGGCTCAACACGTATAGATAGACATAAATGATCGGCAACACATTTTCAAGGGTTTCCTTTTCCACATTTTTTCAAATTTCTGCACCTTTTAAAAAAAAATTCGGCCAATGAATGAAAAATAGGGGGGACATTAGGAATTCAAAGATGTTTGTGTCGGTATTTGGTGTCAAATATTTATCTAATTCAATACTGCTTGAGTTTAGACAGTACACTAGTAGATAAGTACTACACGACTCATATTGACATGACATGAGTTAATAGCCATGAAGATATAAGCGAAACATTAGCAACGCTGACAATATTTTATCTAACAAAGCTCGGGTGGAGTTGCCTAGCACAACAATGTAAGAACCAGGATTGGGATGTTGAGCATCTAATCGATGTTGGCACTTGATATAACTCTTGTTTATTGTTATTACTACTAATTATCCATCCAATCATAATCCTAAATATGGACTATGCATTTCAGGCATTCTGTACATCTCCAATTAAAGGAATCTATTTGGACCTTGTCATAGGACATGTGACTGATTGTACAGTTATAACTTTGTGCAGCAAGGGTTTTCCGGTGTGTTGAAACTTCAAATCACATGATCTTGTGATACAATGTTCCATCATAATCTATTAATGTATTAGCTTTTGATCCTAGAATAATGAGGTGTGGTTAGTCAATTGCGTACTGAGCCATTGAGCCTTTTCTGTTTCATCTTATCAAGGCAAGAGGAGAATTTTTGTAGCTTTGAGTAATGAAGTATCTGCTCTTACCTTAGTAGGTTTTATAAGCTAAGCTGGTTTTCAAAGTAGCAAAAAGAGCAAAATATTTACCTATAATACACCAAGTGTCAAGGTAATCACACGATGGTCTCGTGTTTAATGCAGCCTCTCTCCATTTAATAGCTCAATTTTTCAAATCATATCTCCTAATGTCAAATAAGATAATATTTGAATCCTCTCTATCATGTTGCAAAAAATTATAATTTGGTGAAGAACTCGTTGGCCAAGAATGTTAAACATGAAATAAAAAAGTCTGACAAAAGATGACACAAAAAGGAAAAAAAGCATCACCGAATAATTATTCAATTGCGGAGAACCATTGGCTGGTAATTCATTAACACTTCATCAAAAAAATAAAATATATGTAAAATGTTAAAAAATAATTCCCTTAAGGAGAGAGATAAAAGTGACTTAGGCGGAGGGTAATGACTAATAATCTTTAAACATGATGTAGCATGGGAAAATCTAGTCTTTCGTGGAATGTGTGCACTAATCTTCGGCCGACCTCACTCCGAGCATCAGCATTGCTCGTTGGTTTTCTTTTCAATTCTTCATTTACTTGGAAAAGCAATTCATGTCAAGGTGCAACTGCATAGGTAGGTTCAACGCACCTTTCTCATAATGCTGCGGAAATTACGCCTGCATTGGTTGTCCTTTGCCTTTTATTTTCTAGTTGTTTTAACAATAGAAAAATCAAGTCAAGTTGAAGTCGTGCTTACTTTAGATAAAAAGCGCCTGCATAGGCTCTACGCCCCTTCCGCGCAATGCCGTGGAAATTATGCATGTAATAATTACGCTTTTTGTGCAGCATGCATCGCAATCGCAACGGTTTGATTAGTTGAAGATTCTTGGACAGTTGGATGGCAAGAACTCAGCATTGTTCAAGCACGCACAATAGAGAGTGTTGTGGTGTCATTTCTCTAACTTGCTGTCGCCAGATGTGTTCGATGTTGACTGTTTTGACATTTCTCTCAACTCTTGGCATGCGAGTAATACAGTGAGAAGCTTGAAATATTGAGGATGATGTGTTTCTTCCATGACTCTTATCAAATTTCAGATTTGCCGGAAGTTCTCAGTACATGTTCTCTTCCCATTTTCGATTTACTATTGGTGCTTCCAAGCGGCAACTTAAGATGATTTCTTTGTCTAATTTGTTTTCGCTTTTATCTTCTAGCTGGTGAAGCATAGAAACTATCACATATTTCTCATGAATCTCAACATTTGATTGACTTCATCAATCATTTGTTGTTTGAAATCCCTTTACCTTATGGAGGAAGACGTGGAGGGTTTGAATAGCTGTCATAGAGTGAAATGGGAAAAGAGTGACTCCTATGAAAGCCATCATGTAATTCTCAAACTTTAATTCGTTTCATGGAACATGTTTGAATGGAACAACAAAAATACGGTTCACTCGTTAAGTTTTCAATTACTCTTTTATGGAGATTTCCAAGTCTAGTAAGTATCAGATGTATCGCAGACCCTCGTGGAAGTATGAGAAGCAACTTGAGTGAAAATTCATCATCTCTTATTCACTCCAAAAGGTGATTACTTCATTGATATCAATGTGTAGAGCTTTGGATACTTCATTTATTTTCATGTTTTGCAAATTAAGTGTACAAAAAGGCTTATGTTGAATATGATAGTCCGAAATTTACATCAACTCAAATAATATAAAAGAGGATATGCACAAATATGAATTAGTTGATTAGGAACACCATGCGGGATATGTCTTCAATTATACACTTGTGTTGATAGAATGTTTGTACCTATGAGTAAAGAAGTGAGTACATGGTGTTAGGAGGTTTTATAAGCTAATCTGGTTGTCAGAACAGCAAAAGTAAGCTAATAGTATATAGCTACAATACACTAGGTGTGAACTTAATCACTCCTTAGTGTCGTGTTTAATGCAATTCCTCTCCATTTAATAGCTTTAGTTTTTCAAATCACATCTTGTAATGCTAAATAAGCTGACATTGAATCTTCCTCTATTGTGCTACGAAAAATTATATTTCAGTGAAGAACTCGTTGGCCGAGAATGTCAACAGAAATAAAACGTTTGACAAAAGATAACATAAAAGGAAAAAAAAGTACCATTGAATTATTATTTGACTGCGGAGAATTATTGGCTGAGAATTTATTAACGCGGCACTAAAAGAATAAAATTTACGTAAAATGTTAAAAACTATTAATTTAAGGGGAGAGATAAAAGTGGCTTGGGTAGAGGATATTCACTTGATAATTTTTAAGCAAAAAGTAGTATGGAGAAATCTAGTTTAAGAAAATTATTTTGAAAAAGATTTATTTTGGAGTTACTTTTCTAGACGAATTAAAAAAGGTAATGCGTCATGCCGACTTTTAATAACAAAATCCTCTATAACCCCCGATTTATACGCTCTTGTCATGGGCTCATGTACATTAGCAGCATATAAGAGAATGAAAGCAAGTCAAGACAGTGATGGATCTCTCCAATTCCATTGAAAGCACGTAGATATGTTCCAAGTACCTTCCCCGTAATATGCTGAGAATCGGTGGAGATCACGGCAGAAGCATGTGAGTATTGCTCGTCGGTTCACTTTTCTACTTTTTCTTAGTTATACAAAAAGCAAGTCAAGTCACGATGCTGCCGAGTATTGCGTGTCTCCAAGTCATGATGCTGCTTCGAGCCACAAAACGAAAAAGTCATGAAGCTGCGGAAACTGCGCGTGCAATGATTGTTCTCTCTGTGGCATGCCTCACAGCATTTCGATTGGCATGAAGAGTCCTGGACCACTGGATGGCAAGAACTCAGACATCATTTGAGCACGCATATTAGAGAATGTTGCGTATTCGTAATCCGACTTCAAAGGCTGAAAATCGGTGGAGATCCCAGGGTTCTGCTGTTTGAGCATTCCTCTAGTAATCAACGACGCCTTCTTCTTTTTCTGTTTTCTGTTCTGATTGCTCCATTATCTTCTGATGATTTGTCTGAGAGTTTCTATTTCTGTTTGAACGTAGCTTCGTGTTTGGCCACTGAGAGACATTTCTGCTAGTCCTAGATCTTGGGTTTTGCATCTCTCCCCTGTTTCCTCCTCTATCAATCTCTTTTACGATCCTTTCAAGATGGAAAGAAGAAAATTCACACATTCAGAAGATTCGATCTACGAGGTGTCTTCCTCGTCGACAACCCCACATGTAGGTGATTATGAAGGCGGAACCAGAAGGTTGAAAGGAAATGATTACGAAGTGTTTTTGAGCTTTAGAGGGGAAGACACTCGCAAAGGTTTCACTGATTATCTCTATACTAGCCTTGTCGAGAAAAGAATTCATGTGTTTAGAGACGACAATGAGCTTCGTGTTGGTGAGAAGATTGGTCCGGAGCTTCTTTGCAGCATTATGCAGTCCACGATTTTGATCCCGATTATCTCCGAGAACTATGCTTTTAGCAAATGGTGTCTTCTCGAGTTGGCTCAAATGTTGAAGTGCAAGAGAAGCAGAGGGCAAATAGTGTGGCCCATCTTTTACAAAGTGAAACCCTCACAAGTGCGCCATCTTAAAGGGAGATTCGAAGATGCTATCAAAGCACATAAAGAGAATAGGAACGAAATGGTTTTGAGGGAATGGAAAAAAGCGCTCAAAGAAGTGAAGGAATGGGAAGAAGCGCTCAAAGAAGTTGGTTCTTTGAAAGGATGGGAATCAGAGAACATTGATAACGGGTACATTATTCTTCACCAAATCATTGTTTAATTTCTCATAAATAAATCTTTCGTGAAAAAGAACATAAATGTGGTCGTCCTATACATAAATGTGGTCGTCCTATACCGCTTCAACTCCTGCTTGGTTCATGGCTTGAGACCACTCATGAACCGGTAGTATGCTTCTGTCTCGTTCATCGAAGGGATTTGGAGTAACAACTCCGAAAACCGCTTGATGTAGTCGCGCACACCACCCTTTTGCTCGAGATGCTTCAACTCATCACGAGCTTCTTCCTCCGCATAAGTGTGATAGTAGTTCCATCGGAACTCCTCGACGAATCTACCCCAAGTCGAGATAGGTTTTCCACACCTATCATCCAACCGACGATGCCACCACAACAAAGCATTATCGGCTAAGTACATAGATGCAGTGTTTACCCGTGATTGGTCATCGTTGATCCCCATGGCTTAGAAGTACCACTCCATATACGAAAGGAAATTGTCCACGTCTTTGGCCACCCACGAGCCCCGGAATTCCTTTGGCTTGGGTGCGTCCGTTCATGGACCTTGCACGGTGATCACCCTGTTCACGCGTGCTGCTTCCGATTCAATGAGCTTACCCTTGAGCTCCGCTATCTCCACACGCATGGCCGCCATCATGGCCTCCAGGGACTCATCCCGTTGTGCGAGTTCTTCCCTTAGGGTCCCCAGCAACTTGTGTCAGAGCTCTCCCATGACCGTCTTGAGCTCTTGCACCTCAGCTACGAGCTCCTCCCTTCCGACGTCCACTCCATCCATGGTCTGGGTTAGGTCATCGACCGATCCTTGGACATCGGTGACGAACAACTCTAACTTCGTCATATGGTGTGCAAGATCCCCAGTTGGATCCCTTGAACTCGAACCACTACGGCTCTTCTTTCCCTTGGCAGCACCCTTCTCGGCGTTCCTCCCACAATCAACGCAATCACCACCCATGGCGAGCACCTCATTGGATTGTGGATCAGCCATCACGCTTGGAACAAACTTGCTCTGATACCACTTGTCATGGGCCGATCGATCTAGCGCTCCCTTGCTCGTGCGGCCTTAGGATTTCTCCTAAGCAGCCTTTCTCATACTCAACTCACAAGGATCTTTAGAGAGAGAAACTCTAGAGAGAGAAGCTTTGGATTGTATTACTTGTGAATGAGATGAGTACAATGAGGGGGAGGAGACCCCTATATATATATAAATACAAGACAAACCGTATCCGTAGATCTCTCCTCGATCTAACGATGGAGATTGGATTTCCCAAACTACCAACTACCCGCATTTATTACATACGAATACAATTACCATATCGCCCGCCCCCAGGAGTATTCTAGAAGACTCGAGAAACCTTAGGACTCGGGGATACAAGCCGAGGGTCGCTTGATCCACGGATGTGTCACGGCCATCCCTTATAACCCTCTTGGATCGGCCTTCTTTTGGGCCATGACAATGACATGAAGGATTTCATGACTTAGGCAAGTTTGGTTTCACGTACTTAGTATGTCATAAGTCCATGACAAGAACCCGCATTCCCCATTTTGGTTGTGTTTTATTTAATGAATAAAGGTTGTTGTAATTTCTTATATTGGTCAATCACATAAAGCCAGATTTTAATAATTTGGTGTTGTCTGCTTGCTCCTATTTGAATTTTCCCCTTCTAGAAGGACTCAAATGCAACACTTTTTGAGTTTTGCCATTTTGCACAAACCAACCCAAATTAATATGCAAAAAAGGCAAATTCCCTGTTCATATTGCCAATCTACATGTATACAATATTCTTGCAGTTAGAGGAATGTATTATAATCGAGTTAGTTAGCATATATTAAGAATTTAATCCTTATTTGGGTAAACATTCTTATGCGAAGAAAGCAAGACCGCCCTATATTTCATCCTTCCATATATATATACTTTGATTTTTCGAGATACTGCCTTAATGCTTTACTTTGGAAGGAGGGGAAGAGGAGGAAAATGAAGTAAATTCTTGTAACTTTTGTGAGAAGAAGTGGGAGGAAAATTCAAAAAATTTCTATCTTCCTTTCCTCCATGTATCCAAGCAAAGCATCTTTTCCTTTTATAACGACGGTGCATGCTTGCTAAATAGACCACAAGCATAGGGAAATTTATGCGTCGTTGCTAGCATAGGGGTCATCATCAATTGGAATAAACTAAACTTTAATTTCATTCATCAAATGCATGGAACTACAATTTACTTCCTGTTGGGATAAACGAATTCCCTAAAACCGATCTGAAACTCAATCGAACCCCTAAAACAACGAACGCGGAAGGCGAGCCCAGGAAGCACATGTATCACCGATCAAAAAGTACATTACGAAGTCGAACGTACCTTGTATTTCATAGATTAAACACCAATATTGAAGTTCGAGAAAGAATCCCGATCCTGTTCTACCAAGAAGTGTACTGTTCTTTCCAGGGGGAGAAATTTCTATTTGAGAGCGTACTGTTCTTTCATTTGGGGAAGAGAGCGTCTTCTGAAAATGTACGTACGTAAAAGTACGTTCTTTTTTTTCTATCTCTTAAAACGCCTCCTCCAAAAGACATAGCCCCTTAACGTAAAATGACTCTTCCAAAAGACGTAACCCCTCAACGTACCCTTTCATATCTCAACCCTTCCTCCATGGGCCCTTAACTTGTGGGCCAGGTTTTTAGGCCCAACATGGGTGGACGGGCCTTCTTAAGCCCATCAACACATAGAAAAAACCCATCATCTCCCACTCGCATATGGTGGGCCGAACATGATCCTCTTTACCTCTCTGTAACATTCATACCGATAAATAATCCGTGCGACCAACATACTTTGAGAGCTCGTTGCCATACATCTATTAGGAATATATAGCAGCTCATAATGGGCATCACACTCTAAGTAGATTTAGTATGCAGTACCCTAGATCGATCGATCACATTTATATCTCTCTTGATCTCTTTTAAACAAATATATATATTATAAAACAATCATAATTGGTCGACCAGTGAATACAAAACTAGAATGTGATTCTCCAAATTCGATCTTCCTCTTTTCTTCAAACTCTCAATTTCAGTTCAGCTTGCTTTTTTAGAAATGTCCCATTAGATCGAATTAATGCATGATCATTGGCAACATCCTAAGATAGCAAACACTGAATAAAAATCTTGAGAATAGGTAAGAGTCATGAGGGCACTAAATTGAGGAACTCTTTTCCTCAAGAATCTCACACAGTATAAAAGTTGAGATCAAACTTTTGCCACTCTTATTGGTCGTCTCATGCATACGTAGTATGAAATACATATTACGGTATTAACTCCTTTCCATGAAGTGTATGTCTATACCATCAATACCGTACAGATGATAGTTCAGACATACCTAATGTCTAACTTGAGCTCATATATCTACTCATTCATAGAATTCATCAGAACTCACATCTGGCATTATAGATAGATAAAGTAAAATATGTGGGTTATTTTACTTTCGGACATAGTAAATATTATGTCATCATCTTAATACTCAGTTAAGGTAACATATATATTTTAAGCTTCAGCTCTCGATTATCACTTAGATAATAAGCTTAAAAACTGTCTCATATCTATTTATCACATAGTAAATAAAGGCGATTACCCGTGTGAGTGGGCTAATCTTTTATCTGTCCTACATACTTTCTTAACTTTATATAATGCACTAAGCACTAAGATGCATAAACGTCAAATAAAGATTCATAAGCATTAATAATGAAAAACACAAATTCATTACATGTGAACACTTAAGGGAAATTACAATATTCAGTACATCAGCCTCTACGCAGTCCTAAAGATTTTACATGACCACAAAACACTTCTCTAGGTATTGGCTTTGTCATAGAATCTATTACTATTCTATGCGTAGATATGTACTGTAAGTTTACATTTTTTCGTGCAACCATATCTTTGACAAAATTATACTTGGTATCTATATGTTTGGTCTTGTCATGATATTTTGGATCTTTGGTGTATGCTATAGTTGCTTGACTATCACAGTTAACCAATAATGGATTTGCAGCATACCCAATAATACCTAAATGATCCAAAAATCTCTTAAGCCAGACACCTTCTTGTGCTACTGCTGATAATGCCACGAACTCAGCTTCCATCGTAGACAAGGCTATACACATTTGTTTCTTACTACTCCAAGATATGGCGCCATTATTCAGTAAGAAAGCAAATCCAGAGGTAGATTTCCTTTCATCTAAATCTCCTCCCCAATCAGCATCTGAATAGCTTTCAAGTTGTAGATCATTTCCTTAGTAGCTCAGCGTATAATCAGCAGTTCCCTTCAGATACCTCAGTATTCTTTCAACGGCTTTCCAATGTGCTTGACCTAGATTGGATTGATATCTACTCACCATTCTAACTGCAAAACATATGTCAGGTCTTGTACACATCATATCATACATTAAGCTTCTAACAGCACTAGCATAAGGAACATGTTGTATTTGTTCCTTCTCTTGTGGAGTCCTTGGACACAGTCTATGGCTCAATCCTTCACCTTTTGCAATAGGAGTATCTATGGGTTTACAATCTTGCATACGAAATCGTTCAAGAACTTTATTTATGTATGTTTCTTGCGAAAGAGATAATGACCTCATCGAATGATCTCTCGAAATCTTAACTCCAAGAATGTATGCAGCCTCACCCATATCTTTCATCTCAAAGTTGGAAGATAACCAACTCTTGACAGGATTAACAAACTCTATATTGCTTCTGGCAATTAGTAAATCATCAACATATAATGATATGATCATAAATAGATCTTTAGATCTTTTGATATATACATAATGATCTTCATCAATCATTGTAAAATCATATGCCATTATAGCATTATGAAAACGTATATACCATTGTCTCAACGACTGCTTAAAGCCATTTATCGATCTCAAAAGTCGACATACCTTTTCTTCTTGGCCTTCCATAATGAAACTAGCAGGTTATTCCATATATATTTCTTCCTCTAATTCTCCATTGAGGAAAGCAGTCTTTATATCCATTTGATGTAACTCAAGATCCATACTAGCTACTATTGCCAGAATAATACAAATTGAGGTAAATCTAACTACAGGAGAAAATGTTTCCTCATAATCAATTCCTTCCTGTTGATTGTACCCATTTGCCACAAGACGAGTTTTATGTCTTTCTATTGAGCCATCAGCTTTACGCTTTATTTTGAGAACCCACTTGTTCCCAATGGCTTTACGTCCTTTTGGAAGATCAACTAGTTCCCAAATATGGTTTGACTTCATTGACTCTATCTTCTCTTCCATTGCATGCATCTATTTTTCCTTACTAAGGCAATTTAAAACCTCATTAACATTTCTTGGCTCATCTTCATCTTATGGAGCAACCATAAAAGTTTCCCCTTCAATGTCAAAACGTCGACGGGGAATACTTTTACGACTTGTTCGCCGTACGAGAGATTGTACACTTTGCACATCATTCCCCATTATGCTCCCACTCGGATTAGATAATGACAATATCATCTCATCATGTGGTTGTAATTGAGAGTGAGTTGAATTAAATTAATCACTTCTTATGTTACTCCCACTTGGACGAACTCCTCTAAATTCATTATTTGAATCCAAGGTTTCAAATAGAGAGTAATCATCACCTATTTCACCATTCTTAGGAAATTCATTCTCTAAAAATGTGACATCCCGTGATTCGAATTCAGTTATACTTCCACTTTCCTACTCACCTATAAACACATACAATTTCAAGTGTTCAGAGTATTTTATGAAAATACTCTTCTTTCATCTGGGACCCAAGTTCCCAAACTTGTGAGAGGGCTCATGAGTATAGGTAGCACAACCCCATGGTTTAAGAAAACTTAAGTCCGGTTTTCTACCTATCCATAACTCATATGGAGTGAAAGTAACTGATTTGAAAAACACCCGGTTAAGTATATAGGCAGCAGTTAATAACGCATCACTCCAAAAAGTGATAGGTAAGTTAGCACGTGCCATCATGGACCTAACCATTTCCAATAGAATTCTGTTCCTTCTCTTCGCAATACCATTTTGTTGAGGAGTATATGGAATAGACAACTGTCATTCTATTCATTTTTCATCACATAATTTTCTGAACTCATCAGATAAATATTCTCGACCTTGATCGGATCTCAATACTTTTATTTTCTTGTCTAATTGATTTTTTACCAAGTTCATAAACCTTTTGAAACAACTCAATGCATCAGATTTATGAGAAATCAAATAGACATATCCGAATCGAATATAATCATCTATAAATGTGATGAAATAAACAGCCACATGCCTTCTTCTCATAGTCATTGGACCACAGACGTTAGAATGGATTAAATATAAAAGAAATTAAGCTTTTTTACATTTTCCAAATGGTTTCCTTGTCGTTTTCCCTACTAGGCAATGCTCACATATGGGCAAATCGACTTTTTCAATGTTGCCCAACAAGCCCTCTTTGGCTAGCCTATTCATACGTTTTTGACCAATATGACCAAGTCTAGCATGCCATACATTCATATCATTATCAGGAAACGTGAAAAGGGAATAACAAACTTTGACATTACCATAGTCAACATTTAATACAATAAAAACATCTAGAAAATAACCGCAACCATAGTAGTTTATATCCAAATACAAATCCACACCATTATTATGGAAATCCATATTAAAACCAAGCTTAACCAACACTAAAACAGACACTAAATTTCGACGAATCTCCGGAGTATATAATACATTATGTAGGAACAAAGTGCGTCCACCACGCATGTTCAATTGACAGTGTCAATCCCTTTTACTTTGGCTCTGAAGTTATTTCCTACATAGATCCACTTAGTTCCAGTTGGTACTCATCAGAATTCCACGAAGGATTCTCTATCATTCGCTACATGGTCTGTTACTCTTGAATCTACAGTCCACAAAGGATTAGACTCAGTTAAGAATACAGAACTTTACACATAAGCAAAGTTCTCAAAAGTATAAGGGGTGTATACCTTCTTTGGCCCGCGACAGTCGCGAGCATAGTGACCCTTCTTGTCACAATTGTAACATTTCACCCTTGACAGCTTCTTCATTTGAGGACGCTTTCCTCTTTCATGTTGGTCAACTTTTGGTTTCTTCCCTGAAGAACTTGCTCCCTTGCCTTTCCACCTATTGAACCAATCAGGATGTTTGCACTTGGAGCTCGAAGCTCCATGTGAGCTGGAACCAGCATGATAAATTTCAGTTTCCGATTTAGCTGCCAAGAGGCGGTCATCTTCCAGCTCAAGATGATGCACTGCATCCTCAAAGGTTTTGATATTCTCATTGTGGGTCAGGTGCACCTTCATATGCTCCCAACTCTGAGGCAAGGAACGAATCACTGCTTGCACTTGCTGCTCGTCAGTCAGGACATGGCTAGCATCTTTCAGCTCATTAATCATGTTTGACATCTTTCTTAGGTGTTGCTTCATGGTCTAACCATGAGGCTTCTTGTAAGAGTCAAACCTAATAGTGAGCTGCCTCAATCTGGTCACTGAAGTATGACCAAATCTTGCTGTCAACGCTTCCCACATTTCCTTGGCATTCTCAAAACGCCTGAACTCTCGCATGACATCATTCTCCATGCTACTCAGCAATGTAATGCGAGCAAGGAAGTTCTTCTTCTTCCATGCAGCAAAGGCATCCTTATCTCTCTTATGTTGTGCAGTGTTTCCATCTTTGGATTCTTCCATAGTCAAGTTAAGAGCTTCTAGTGCCTTTTGTTCTTCCAGCACATATTGGATTTTCATATGCCATATTTCATAATTATCGCCGTTAAGCTTCTCACATTTGTTCAACTTAGCAACTATGCTCTTTGTGGCTTAAGCCATCAATCTGAACATATCAGACACATTTGCACGAATTATTAATGCCTATCATTTATGCATCCATTTTGCGCAAACCCATCATATTAATGAATAATTTCAAGTAAGGTTTCAGAATCAAAAGGTCACTATGTTTCTAATCATCATCCAAAAATTATGACTCAGAATTATTATTAATATAATTTTCTATGCAAAATAAATTCTTTGAAACTATAAAAACTTCTATGAACTACCCACAACAGTTAATAATAATAGAAGCAAATGATATTGGACATCCAATAAAGATAGAATAATAATATATCCACATAATGCAACTAACATATTAGTTGCTACACCGACCTCAACTAGGTAGGAAATATTTACATAAGATGTCCATAAAGCATACTAAATAAAGACCACTTGAAACATCTAACGCCAAGACAACATATGACTGGGAAAGATTCTTTTTTGTTCAATTTCTTGAGCTTTTCTTTTGTAAATTCCTTAGGCATTCTCGGTAGCCATGGAGAAACAAACGGATATCCCTTAGGATTTCTCCTTCGCCCATTCATCCCCCGCCAGATTGAAGTCATTCCTAGGGTCGTAGTCTTTGTGGCTTCAATCCGGTAATGTTCATCTATAAAAGCCATTACAAGCCTCCTATACTTAGTAGCTCGATTGACCTCCCATAGGCGATTCAACACTCATTGCCATATCGGTGGAAGAGTGTTCTTGAAGAATCGCACCATCTCAGAATGTGGCATGGGATAACCCTTCCATATGACCTCTTGTATTTTCCCATTGACCTCGAGAACATCAACCTAGAAAGCATTTTCTTTTTGTTCATCTGTAGTTGCGCAAATAGGTGTGTGCGCCTTACGGGGAGGCATTGTTCCTGCAACAAATGTAGAACAAAAAGGGATTACATATAATCCACATAGGCTTAATTGAAAAAAAAACACATTCCTTTTTTTTGGGGGGGGTCAATGGTCAACGGTCAACGGTCAATGGTCAACGGTCAACAGTCAACGGTCAAAGTAAACGATCAACAGTCAACGGTCAGTGTCAACGGTCAACGGTCAACAGTCAACGGTCAGACTACTTTACCCTTTCGTTTTAGCATGCAGCAACGTTATTCTGGTGTCTTGCTTGCTTCACCTTCCCATTACATTTCCCTGACGATTCCATTTATTAATGGAAAGCAAGTCAAGTCAAGTCGTGCTAGATCTCAAATTTCAATCGAAGCACCTGTGTAGGTTGCACGCATTTTCCACATAATGCTGACAAAATTACGCATGCAATAACTCGGCATCCGTCAAGTGGCCACGATAGAAAAAGCAAGGACTAGAAGCATCTTTATTGCAAGCTGGTTGTGCCCAATAGAAAAGGCAAGGACTAGAAGTATCTTTATTGCAAGCTGGTTGTGCCCAATAGAAAAGGCAGGGACTAGAAGTATCTTTATTGCAAGCTGGTTGTGCCCAATAGAAAAAGCAAGGACAAGGACTAGGAGCATCTTTATTGCAAGTTGGTTTTCTTTTTTGCTTTTTTGCCCAAAGAAAAAAAGAAAAAAGCAAGTCAAGTCAAGAAGCCATTGCAAAGGTCCCCGCAACTTCTGCATAATCCTACAAATATTACGAGTGCAATGACCATCATTCTTTAAGCACCTAGCAGTCAAGAATCAGCATTGTTCAAGAATGCACAGTAGAGAGTTTGTGTGTTTGTAATCCAACGTTGACGGCTGACGATCGGTGTAGATCCCGACAGTGGCTAGGTCATGTCGTTTGAGCACTCCTAAGGTAATCGATGGCTCCATGTACTTCTCTATTTCCCACTTTGATTGCTCTATTTTCTTCTTATGAGTCGTCTGAGAGTTTCTATTTTTGTTTGAATGTAGCTCCGAGTCTGAGTCTTGGGAGACATTTTTGCTATTCTCAGATATTTTTTGGTCGGTTGCTACTCTCAAATTTGGGATTCCATATTTCTCTCTGTTTCCTTCTCCATCAATCTCTTCTACAATCCTCTCAAGATGGAAAAAAAAGAACCCTTTAACTCAAAAGATATGATCTATGAGGCGTCTTCCTCATCGACCTCTCCACATGGAGGTGATTATGAAGGTGGAACCAAAAGGCCGAAGGGAAATGATTATGAAGTGTTTTTGAGTTTTAGAGGGGAAGACACTCGCAAAGGCTTCACCGATCATCTATATCATAACCTTAACCATGCAGGAATTTGTGTGTTTAGAGACAATAATGAGCTCCGTGTTGGTGAGGAGATTGGGCCGGAGCTTCTCTGCAGTATTACAAAGTCTAAGATCTCGATCCCAATTATTTCGGAGAACTACGCCTCAAGTAAATGGTGCCTTCGCGAGCTAGTTGAGATGTTGAAGTGCAAGAGAAGTAAAGGGCAGATAGTGTTGCCCATATTTTACAAAGTGGAACCCTCGCAAGTGCAACATCCTTTAGGGAGATTGAGAGATGCTATCAATGCACATAAAAAGATTATGGATGAAATGGTTGTGAAGGAATGGGAAGAAGCACTTAAAGAAGTTAGCTTCTTGAAAGGATGGGAATCGGAGAAAATTGATAACGGGTACCTTATTCTCCAACAAAACATTGTTTAATCTTTCATAAATAGATATTTCTTGAAAAAGAATATACATATTGCTATCCTATATTGATATTCATTGTTACTTGACAGGCACGAAGGAACATTAGTGGATATTGTTGTCAAAAAAGTTATGGGCGAGTTAAAAAGGTTTTTTCAGCTAAATGTTCCCGAACAGTTGGTGGGAATCAATGATCATGTGCAACAGATTATGAGCGAGATAGATGCTGAATTCAATGGTACAAGGATTATTGGAATTTATGGAATGGGCGGCATTGGTAAGACAACTCTTGCAAAGGTGTTATACAACGAACTTTCTAGTCAATTTCACTATTGTAGCTTTGTGGCAAATATTCGAGAAACATATCAGCGTAAGGGTATTGAGTGTGTACAGAAGCAACTCATTTTTGCCATAATAGGAAGTTTGTGTGAGGTGTCTAATGTCGATGAAGGAATCAATGTCATAAAATCCCGATTTACAAGTAAGAAAGTTCTTGTTCTTTTAGATGATATGGATGATTGTACGCACTTGAGTGCTTTGGTCGGGGATGGTAGTTGGTTTGAAGCTGGAAGTATAGCCATCATCACAACTAGAAACAAAAGCATTCTTGATGAAGGTAGGGCGGGCTATACGTACCAACTCAAAGAGTTGTCTTTTTATCAATCACTTATTTTATTTAGTAGACACGCATTTCGAAAGGATTATCCTCCAAGTGATTATGAGGTTATCTCTCGTGATGTCGTATCTACTACCGGGGGGCTCCCATTAGCTCTTGAAGTTATTGGTTCGTTCTTATGTAGAAAGAGAGAAGACGTATGGAAAGGTACATTAAAAAAATTAAAGAAAGTGCCCCATGAGAAAGTGCAAGAGAAGTTGAAAATAAGTTATGAAGCATTAGATTATAGGGAACAACAAATATTTTTGGATATAGCATGCCTTTTCATCGGATCACATAAACAAAATCCAACCTATATGTGGGATGCTTGTGATTTTTTCCCCGGGATGGGGATTGAAGTATTAACTCATATGTCCCTAATTAAAATTGACAAAGATGGAGAGCTATTGATGCATGATCAATTGAGAGATCTTGGAAGGGAAATTGTTTATCTAGAAAATCCAACGGAGCCTCAAGAGCGTAGCAGATTGTGGATCTGTGAGGAAGCCCTAGATGTGCTTGACAATTGCAAGGTATGAGTCTTCTCAACTTTTCTTAGTCAGTGAATGTGGGTCCATCTTCCCTTTCTTGTTTGAAATAAAAATAAGTATCAGTCTTGAGTCCCCATTAATTGCTGCTTCTCTAAGCAAAAGAGTTTTTTTGATTAATCATTGTTTTTGCCTGATTCTAGAAATCTATGGTAAAAATGAGCAAAATTTAGATGACTGGTACTTCTTTGTAACAAAATCAACACGAAAATGAAAATATAGCATCAAACATCTGTAGCAATAAAAAGAATCACATATAGAATGATCGTAATTATCAATTTTCCTTCCATGTATAATGAAAAACCCTCATTGAAGGAACACATGATAAGAAAGGAACGTAAAACACACACGTATCTTTTGCAATGACATTCTTGTTTTCATTTTGATATTGACAATTGCAAACAAAGTAAACCAAAAAAGTGAGGAAATTCTACAATTGGGATTCTTTAATTTTGATACTTATATCGATGGCTAATTTGATAGATGCATTTGGATGGTTAGAGTTGTATTGGTTTGCATATACATGATAGGAGTAAAGGAAGTGTTATTTCACATATAAAGGGCATGAATTTTGATAAATATATTTGAATTACTATATGCATGAAGAGAGGCCTTCCATTGTATTTGCAAATTGGACTCAAATTTTGGAAATTCAGAAGGTGCAAAATGCGAATGGTATAGGTGGATGAGGAAAAAGTTTGGAGACAATCACTTGAGCTTCTCATCTTTACATATATTAGAAAATAATATGCAACTACAACTTTTCATTTCACAAAAATGAAAGGTAGAAGCCTACGCCATAGTAGTATGACAGCAAATCGAAATCAATGCATTTTATTTTATTTCAATTGGTCGCATCTCATCATTCAAAACTTATGGTCCACAATGTTTCCAAGTTGCAGGGCACCAGAAAGATTGAGGCCCTTTCTCTTGGCAAATGTGGTGAGGGAAGAAGCTACGCAGCCAAACAGTTTAAAAAAATGACCAACCTGAGGTTCCTTCAAGTGGATGGTGCTAATTTCATCGGAGATTTCCAAAATTTACTTCCTGAGTTAAGATGGCTTCAGTGGGAGGGCTGTCCCTCGGATTTTGCTGCGGTCAACTTTCATTCGAAGAAATTAGTTGTACTCGATTTGTCATACAGTGCAATTTCAGAGGACTGGGGAGGATGGGTTCCACTCAAGGTAAGATGTAAAGAAGGCATTGAAGTATTTTTTTAACTTAACATTTTTTACCTTGTACATATAACATTTGAAAATTGATTTTCATAATTAAACTAGCCGTTTCTGTTTAATTTCATAGTATTGAAGGAAAACATGGTGCCCGATGATTGCATCTCTCTTTCATTTGGATTTGTCATGTGCTTATTTGATAATATAAGTTGCTTATGTCTAATAAGCAAATATCTCCTTTGAAATGTTATTCGGAAATAAATGCAGTTTGCACTTGTACACCCTAACATTCTTTTGCAATCAATATGTTTAAAAGACATTTATCTATTGCCATGACCAAACACTACTAAAAGAGACTTTTAAAATTAAATAGGACCATTGTGAAGGTATAGAGGAGCACGAGTAATTTTTTAGGAATTCTAAAAGGTCGAAAACATAAGGAGTAACAAAAAATCACAAGCTGCGACAGTCCAATTACACTGACATATCATTTCTTTCTTTCAGAAGGCAACCGAGCTCAAAGTTCTCAACCTCACGTTTTGTCAATCTCTGAAAAGAACTCCTGACTTGTCCACTTTCAAAAAGTTGGAGATTTTGACTCTTGTAGGTTGTGCGAATCTAGAAGAGCTTCATCCTTCTATTGGAAATTTGGCATCATTGATTGAGCTAAACTTAGCATATTCATCGATGAAAAAATTACCTAAAAGCATTGGGAATTTACAAAATCTGAGGATCTTGTGTATTTTTGGAACTGGCATAACGAAATTACCTGATGCCATTGGAATGTTGACAAAACTCCAAAAGTTGGAAGCTTGGTATTGCAAAAACCTGGACCAACTACCGAGTAATATATGCGAATTGATTGCGCTAGAGGAGCTCCTCCTTGAGAGGTGTGAAAAGCTTCAGGAATTACCAGAACTGCCCTCCGGCTTAAAAGATTTAAGGATCACCTGCCAGGGGCGGTCTTTGCCCCGTCTTTCCCAGCTAACCCATCTCAAGGAACTCTCTCTTTACGATTGCCATCGGCTTGAATGTGTCGCAGAGCTTCCCATTGGACTATCGAACCTTGTTGTTGCATGGTGCGAAAAATTGAAAGCCTTGAAGAATTTGTCAGACTTGAAACACTTGCGAAAATTCAGTATTTTTCACTGCCCATCTCTCGAAGGATCGCGGACGTGTCAAATTTTAGGCGTACGCGGATGAGAGAACTTGGCTTTAAAGAGACCCAGCGCCCTTATTGGTTATATTTCGAGCGTTAGCAGACGTCAAGAGCTACGAGGGTAGAAGAGAAGGACGGCTGGACGTCCATGGAATCTCTCTCTCTCTCTCTCTCTCGCTACTAGTCAGTCGCCCTGCTGGTTTCTGAGGCCCAAACATCGAAGCCACCATTCGCACCGCCCATCCACCGCAGGCAGGTGGGCAGGTCGGTCGGCACGGTGGAGATGACGACAGCAACGGCAACGAGGCGTCGCCACGGCTGGCAATGCCCTCTCCATCCGCTCCAGGTAAACGCACACACGCATCTCTCGAGCTTTGCTGTGGTCTCTCATCGTCGCTCTGGCGCGCCAGCTCATCGATTGTCCAAATTGGAGAATTTAGTTTGCTCAGTAGTAGCTAGCGCGGTAGTTTTGGCAGCAATCGAGTGGGCGGTTGGAGCTGGACGTCGCGCTGGCTGCCATGGTTCTGTCGAGATTTGGTGAGTTGACCAAGGTCACGAGCATAGGTTTGCCGTTTTGAGCTGAGGCTAGCACGTATTAGTCAAATTCCTGCATTGGCGACGTTCTAAATGCTCTAGATCGGCCACGAGTGGATCTGTAGGGCGTGATGCAGATGATCGATCAATCGCATTTGAAGTTTAGAGTCGATCGAACTCATGTTGTAAATTTGCAATTGTAGATAGTTGGGATGGCGGTGTTCAGTTTCCTAGCGGTGGCCGTCTACGTCTTCTTGGGACTGTTGCTTGGGAGCAGGGCTACTGAGATCACCGTGACGACAATATTCTCTTTTGTGGTAACTCCCTTAGCGTTTACTTTGTGCCATGATGACATAGATTGCTTTTCTTTGGTCACGGGGAATTGATGGGATTTTCCACATATTTCCCCCAATTTTCAGGTGTTCTTGGCGATGTTTCTGTTCGTCTGGTGCACCGCGATAGATCCGACAGAAAAGACCTGTTATAGAAAGAAGAAGAGAGGCTCCGAAGCGATGGCGCTCGCGGACTTTTGTGCCGATTCCTCGAGCTCACCCTTCTAGTTTCGATGCTTGATTTGCACACCTAGGTACTTCTTCTTTCTCTTTTTTCTTGAATGATGATGGAAGGAAGTTTGGGGTTGATATTCCTGTGGAAGTCTAATGGTGGTGCCTCTGTATGTGTATACAAAGAGATATGTAATAAAGCAAAGAGATTAGCCTGGGAGATATCCTTTACGGCGGGATATCGGCAAGTCTTGACACTTGACCGCTTAGCTTTGGAGAAGACAAAACTCAACGGGTAGGAGTCAGTAGCTGTGGCATGTGGATGAGCTGAGTAGGAAAGTAATGCACAAAGCTCTGTGGATAAGCTGGACATTATTGTTTGGGGTACCATCTAGCAAAATAGTTCGAACTTTTGCTTTTACAAGATGGTGCACCCTCCATTTGGAATTGACGTTAAAGATGTGGGAGTGAAGGATTGAAAATTTGATAACATCCCTGGTCTATGATGACAAAGAGAAAACGGCACTTTGTCTAAGTCAAGTAGTTTTATTTTGTTTTATCGCCTTTTTAGAGTTTAGTGAAGTTGGGTGTTGGGGCTTCTCTTTGTTTTCTTATTCTGCTTAGTAGATTTGTTTTTGGGGTTTGCATTACCTTTTATAGAGATGGATAGGTATTTCCTTGTTGCCTTACTTATTATACTTATTCCATAACAAAGAAAATGGGGAGAAAAGAGATTGAGACTGGGTGATGGAGGAGCGATTCATAATGCTAATTTGGGGATTGATGTTTGTCTGCCCACTGACAAACTAATATACAATCAATTAAAGATGAACTGTAATTACGAGTGGTACCTCTCCATTGCAATTAGGGTGTGCCATGGAGTTTCTCCGTTGCATGAACAACAGCATGCGTTAGGTTTGTTGGTGGTGAAAGTCATATTAAAAACACAGGAGCCAAGATTATTGTGTTCAGCTGTGTACCTAGTTCTTGGGGCATGAACTTTTGTCTTCCTAGCTCAAAGCACTCTTTGCCTTCCTCTTCAAGTGATACAAAGGAGTCAAAATTATTTGATGACACGATCTTTAGGGATATATATCCATGTTAAATTGTTTTCCTGTATTTTATTGCTCCTGAACTTTCTTGTAATAAAAGAAGCATCTTATACACATTGTTAGGAGTGAATGAGGTCATCGAGGTTAACCTATGTCCAAGTATATGCCTTCTCATCTCTGCTTTTGGGTGATATGGTGGAATTTTCACTCTTTGTTGATGGTACTTCATTGTCATGGTTTGCTGAAAGCGGATAAGTTACTCCTGGATTAGTCAGAGCATTATAATTAGTGGCTATTCATTATACCTATGCAAGATCTGAAAATTGTTTTAGGATTGCTATCTGCGTAGGATGCAATTAAAAGATGGAACTTGGTCACATCAAAAGTCATTCCCAGTTGGGATCAAGAGTAGGATCATTGGAGATGTAGGATGGGATTTCTAATCCCAGTCCCAGATATTCTTCTTGGCCTATTTAATTAGTAATCAATCTCATAGTAAACCAAATTAGGCTCCAGTTCTCATTGTGCATGACCCATTGTACGTCTAAAACAATATCTAAAGGCCAAACCTGTTAACTAGGGCTAACTTTGGGGATTGAACTATAAGGGAATTATAAATGAGAATGAGGTGTTGCCCTCATCTTGAATTAGATTGGATAGAAGATTTGATTGGTAGTTGTGGTGAGGCTGAAGATTCTTTCTATACAGACTTGGGCGAATCCATAAGCTTTTTGCCGGAGTAAGGATAACCTTCATGAGAGCTTGGGTTGAGGTAAATGGACCGTACGCTATGCCTCCACAAACGGCAGTGTAGCCCAATGCCAACACCTTTGTACAGCAACCACCTCTACTGGCTGGGGACAGAATTCTTTTTCATGTTACAACATATAGCACTTTACCTTGTCTATTTCTTTCATCCTCCTCTCTCCTTCTTTTCACTGCCATCATCCGGTTTTGCATTTGTTTTATTCTCTTCTTTACTTTTGCCTTAGATGCTTCTTTTAAGAGGTACGAGAGCTTCTTCAGTGACGTGCTTCTGCTATGGTGATAATAGTGCTTTTGTCTTCTACTTTTGAGCTTCATTCCCTCTTTTCAAAGATAACATACAGGTGATAGTACAGAAAAAAGATAGGATCTATCACTTTAGACCTTAATTTTCTGTAGGGTCTTACAATCGTTGATCCAAAGTAAGGTCCAATTTCTATTATTTTGGGATCAATCTTAACAACCTTTACCTCAAGGGGTTGATTTTATACTGCAGGGATTGCCTCCTATATATGTACTGATTAGATCATGAACTGTTGTTTTGTGTAGCTTTGACATGCCATCTATGTATAACTATCTAAAAAGAAAAAGAATGTGCCTGGCATATTGACATGGGAATTGGCTCTAGGCAATCTGTTGGGATGCGAGATCTCTGGCCTGGTGCTTGTGCTCTAGAATCTAGTATGGTGGAATCCTCTAGAATCTGTATTGTGGAATCCTCTTCAGTTTCTCACCTTCTGTTTCTGGATTCTCTCTCATGATTGCCCCAAATTTTTACTTTTTGTTCCCCCATTCATTTATGAGTTGCATTACTTCTTTTTCATGTCTAGTTCAGGATACATTTCATGACATATCCTTTGTGGGGATCTTATAGTGCTTGTGTTGTTTGCGAGTTTTCAATTGGCTTGTAGCCTCTTCATAGAGATACCTTATTTGTATTGTATCTTGCTATTGTCCCTTTTGGTTCCTTTTTTGACCATATTTTCATTCTAGAGTGACAAATTTTCCGTGCTGTTAATCAAATAGTTCAAATCAAAGTTTTAATTGTGATCTAGACATAATCAAGTCATTGACTTGATTGGATAGTGACCTCCATGTCACTATTTTCTTATCCACAGGCTGTGACAGCAATGGTGCAGCAAGCGTTGTAATATGTTGACGAGACACCTGATCTTGAGGCCAAGATAGAGCTTATTAAGACACTTAACTCTGTTGTTGCGGGGGAAGGTGAATATGTGAGAAATCATACCCTGTTGCAGCTTATGTTCATCAGCAATCTGCTTTTAGTTCGTGATTTCTGTAGCTAGTTTCGTAACTCAGGTATATGTCGAAATTGAGAGAGCATGGTTGATCAAGAAACTTACAAAAATAAAGGAAGAGCAGGGTCGTGTAGCAAAAGCTACTGATTTGATGCAAGAATTGCGGATAACTAGAAGTTAACTTCTGTTGTCACTGATCTTGTAATTGGTTTTCCCTCGTCCAACATTCCTATGACAAGTTTGAAAAGCAGGTAGAAACTTTTGGAGCAATGGCAAAGATGGAATAAATTGCCTTTATTTTTGAACAAGTGCGGGTATTTTGTATTGCTTTTAGCTGTTTATCCATCATTACTATGATTGGTTTTCTGATCGATGGATTTTGCAGGTTCGTCTGTGCAAGGAGTACGTCTGTGCACATATCATTTCCAGGAAGATCAACCCATGAGTGTTTGATGCAGATCCTTACATACAGAAGAAAAAGGCTAAAGAAGGTGAAAACATCATGGAACAAGCGCCAGCTGATATTCTGTCTCTCTTGGAGTTGAAACGGATATACAATGACTCATGATATAACAAATTGGTGTTTTGCTTTTCTAATGTTGTGTCCACTATCTTTTAACTAATTTGCTGTTGCTGATCGAATGCCACCTAGTATTCAAGTTGTGGTTCAAACCATGAACTTATATGGCTTTATATATCTGGCACATACTCTTCCTTCTTTCTAGCTTTATCACAAACTCTGATGTTCCAGATGTACTTGATAGATTTGAACTCGCATCTTAGTTTGCCTCCCATTGATGTGGTTAACCATGTAGGTATTACTCACATAACAATGATTACCTTGAGATTTGTCGATACTATGAGGCGATATATGAGATTCTATCAGTAAAGGGCGACCCAGTGCTATGTATATGGGTGAAGCTCTTTCCTTGTTAAGTCTTCACTGAGTCTTTCAGGGCACAGCTATGCATTTTGTGATTTAATTAAACATAGGTTCTAAGGAAAATCTGCTAGTACTTGGTTCTATCACCACATGATCCTATGCATTCAAGCCTTCTTAATGCAACTTCAATAAACATCTCTCAGAAATTCCCCAATTCAGGTACCATCTTTGAATTGTTCTAGGTAATTGATTGTAGATCTTGCAATATCTCAATAATGTGCCATAGGATTTGGTCGACCATGCCTTTGATATTTTTAACGCAGGTTGCTGCTGAAACAATTGGTTACGGTGGAGACTCTAACGGACTCCTCTTTAAAGTACTTTCAAAGATGAATTGGAGAATAAGAAGACATGCTAGGAGGTGCACTTGTTGAGAATTAGATGGGGCCCAATCATAGTCAAAAGAAGAATTTTGGCTTCTCCTTGGCGAGACAAACTACCTTTAGCTAGAAGCCTCTTCAGAGAATCATCGAACATGTAATTTACAGAACTTGTCGTTTTTCTTCTTTTCATTGGATCATCACTCGGATGTGACTTCCTTTATTTTCTGCAGAATATTATTGTTGTTTTGAAGTATTGCTCAGATGTGACTTACTTTATTTTCTGCAGAATATTATTGTGGTTTTGAAGTATTCCTCGAGGATTACCTTAAAGAGACTTGCAGAGTGGTTATGCCTCAGTATCTAGGTCTAATTATGTGGAACATTTGTTGATATTCTTTATCAGTGCCACTTTTTATGGACGATTGCCTAGACCCCTCATTTAACCCTGAGTAGCCTCTGTGCCTGTGATCCCTGATTGGGGCATGGTTGCTGGACTAAAAATACAAGTTCCAAAATATGTGTAAAAGAGATTTTGGTGCGTTGAAAGCAAAGGTTTGTCATGGATTTGAGAATGTTGTCTTCATAGTTTTGTTTTGTAAACATTTCTGGCCAACATATATGTGTACACTTTTTTTTTTTGGCTTAGTCAACTTCTGCTCATAAATTTGTTGTAGCTGTAAGTGTTGTCCGGCATTGTGAAACCATTTTTTGTCCCATGGAGCCTGAAATTCTAACATGCTTAGCTTTTTCTGCTAGTGTTGACACTCACCATTTCCTGTGTTACAAAAGTATATCTTGTGAGAGATCTTGATTAATGTGTTCAGAAAATCTTTGTTGTTGAATCACTCAAGAAGAAGAGCTCTGTTTTTGGGTTCTCTTACTACAGTTTTTAAGAGCTTTAACAAATCACATGCCTAAATTTATTAAATCAACACTATCATATGATAATTATACAAGCTCATATGATATTCTATCATCATGACCGCTTACTTCTATATTACAATTTTAGGAAGCTGAGAAGCATCTCTTCTTAGTGTTTGTTTCCAAGGACCTGGTGGCAATGGCAAAGATAGACTGGCCAATGAGAATTGTCAGTTTGGAAACGGCAATGGACAGCAATGAGATTTTGAACTCAGGCGACAAATTTGGAAAAGCTGCCTGACCTTGTTTAGAAAAGCTGCCACTGGATCCTCAAGGAAACCGTGTTTCATAAGGCTGCTTTGAGTGCTTGAAGATGTTTTTGGTTGAATGAATGATCTCTCTCCCCTAAGGCCTCCCTCCCTCTCTCTCTCTCTAACTGAAGAATGCTGTTTCACATTATGGTGGGGACTAGAGATATTGATCATAGAACTCTTGCGTAGCTGTCTTAAATTTGACTGCATATTTTGAGGGGGGACCGGATCCTGGCCTTGTTTTGGACTGAAATGATATACTGAATGCACTTTCTGTATAGGAATGGAGTTTGGTCTTTTCCTCTTTCCTCTTTCCCCCACCTTTTAATTGAAAATGTGTGGGCTTTTAGGGTCCGGAACTTGTACCAATGGAACGGGTGTCAGCACAAGATGTCACTCATTTGGATGAAATAAGCGCCTTGTTACAGAATTGTGTTTCGCATTACAAATATTGCTGGTGCTTGCATTTTTTCTAACATTGGGGATAACCCTTCCATTTCATTTCACATTCGAAATGAGCGATGTTTCCAAGGAGCTTCATTTCAATAATATATATGCACTTTTGGTCTCCTCAAGGGACGTTATTTTTCTCCAAGTCGATACCTGATAGGGTAAGGACGTTCTCTAAAATTCCAGCTCCTTCCTTTTCTTCATGGAAACTGAAAAGATTGGGAAAGGCTGTGGCCACGACATCTTTGGGTTATGCAAATAGTTATGCCCACTAAGTAAAAAACACCCTTTTACTTTCTTCACAAAGCAATTGTACAAAAACACATAGGCAAAGGAGGGAGACCAATACAGCTGGATTTATGGTGCTCTCAATACCCAAAATTCGCCAGGTTCTTCAGCTGGATTTATGGTGCTCTCAATCCCCAAAATTCGCAGGTTCTTTCAAGCTCCAAGGATATGACTTCGTAGTTTCAAAGTCATTTCAAATTCTCAATTAACTTTTTACCTATTGAGTTCGATCCTAAGAAGATACACTTTGTTTCTCCAATTACACGATTTGCTCTTCAGCTCATTAGTCATTCCAATGCTGGGATTTTTTTTCCCTACGGCAATGAAGATTTTGTTCCAATGAGTGATGTTCTGGTTTAACTTTCCAGTATGCAAGTTTTGGTCTCCTGTTGCTTTCTTTGTTTTTTTTTTCTTCGATAATCTTGGTCTTCATGATATTGGAACTGCGAGTAGAGCCGAATTCCAAAATTTCAGAGGAGAATTATATATGTTTCCAAAAAAATTATGAATCACTTCAAGTTTGAGCAATTTTATCTATATGAATCGTGTAGGAATTGTGAGAGGAATCCTTTAAACGAGTTGGTGGAGATTTGGTGGTGCAGGTGGTTCGGGCCGGTGGTGACAAGGCTCCCATTGGACTGGACATTGGGCCGGTGGAAGCAATGGTCACCAGTGGCCAAGGTGTGGATGTGAGTAATACTCGCCGGCTATGGTGACATAAAAAATGGCCGGTCCATTGGTTAGGGTGTTGAATGGAAAGCCGGTGTTGCAGTTGGTGTTGTCATCCTTTGACACATTCGCGACATCATGTGACCCTGTATTGAACCCGGCAAAAACAATGGAAGATCATCCAGCATGAAAAAGTGAAGCTCAAGATTTTTTTTTTGGCCCTCGAAGCTCAAGAGCGCCAAAATGAGAAGGCTGCATTGGCTTGGCGCAGTTCAAGTACACGGTGCTGCTAGAATTGATCATTCATCCTGCAGAATATCCCATTGGATAATTCGTCGCCTTTCCTCCCGAAAAAAATGGAGTTGCAACAGCTAGAACGAAGTCTCTGAGTTTTCGCACTTGGCCATTTGGGCGGGCTTTTGTTATAATTTTAGGACGAGGTCATCTCTTAGATCTCCATGCTTCCTATTCTTTGTCGAAGGTGCGGTTTTCGAGCACAAACATAGGTGGGAAGCCAATGTTGGGAACGCTACTCATAGATTGTGTAGTTATCATTGGCTTGGTCGCTTCGACTGACTATAATACTTGAAAATAAAGGAAGCCAGTACTGATCACATTCTCTGTCAAAATGATTCATTCACATCTGTCTTTTGGTGGGAGTGGAATTAGTAGATTCTAAGATAGTGCCTAAAAGGATTGCATGATGGGGTGGGCATGAATGCGACCCGTAATGCTCAAACCATTTGTGATTGGATTAAGGGAGGATGATTTGATCATGGGCTGCAATCTCGCGAATTCCTTAGTCTCTATTCTATTCAGTTTGTTGATCATTCCAGCGACTGTTATAAGACTTTGGCATTGCGACTATCATGAGAATTATGCATTATAAATAGATTAAAAAATGTCGCTGCTCAAATCACTTGTATATAATGTCAATATTGCTTATCTTCATAACAGATAAACATTAGAAACAACTCTCGCCACAAGAAGAGATCAGTGTCGCATCATACCAATCCTATACCTACCTTTCGATTCCACGGATAACTTGCACAGTGGCCGGTGAATCTTTCCAAAGAACATGGAAGAACCAGGTGAATCTTTCCAGAGAACATGGAAGAACCAGGATTTAAAAGAGCATTTCCGGTCAGTGTCATTCGGGAATCACGTGAGCTTTATTTGGACCAAGCGTCTGAACCTCAACAGCTAGAGAACTGTGCTTCAGTGTGTAACCTCAGCATCTATACAAAGACAGCTGCCCCAACATGCAAAATCCATTTGCGATAGACGAGCCACTAGAAACACCTCTCATGAAGAGGGAAGATTGGTGTTGCGTCACACCGATCCTATTATGCTCTTTGCGAATTCCACTAATAATTCCACGCACTTAGCCATGAGAAAATGCGATCTTGAAGGTCGAAGATAGCGAGAGCAGAACTTTCTGATCAAGACAAAGTGCCAAATATAGTAGAGCCGTCGTAATAGGAAAGTTTTCTCGAGCCAAAGATCGGAAAAGTCACTGATTGAGTAGCATCCCATGTACTCCCCAACCTTCCCTTTTGAATTGACAAAACAATGCATTGCAACAGGTGAATCCTCTGAGAAACCATAAAAAGAGGACAAACCCCACAACAATGAAAAAGAACAACGAGAATTTCTCAGAAATTTTCAGATTCAGACTTCAGCGCTTCTCTTACTCTTTTGGTATGAAATTTCTTTCTCGTTTGAATACCAAAAATGAGCAGATAGTAGTCTCGTACCATATTAAGGAGAAAATATATCAATTGGCTCAAAATTCACTAATATATTTTATTCAAGTGATTTAAATTTCTAATTCTATTCAATTTCCGATTTTTTATTGATCAAGTGAGCTCTTGTTCCTCACCTTGACTCTAAATTTCGTACCACCCTTTTGATTTCCATCCACAAAGTCAAATCGAGTGTAAAATCTGGATGGTATGGATGGCTGCGACTCACCGGTCACCTTGAAGGAAAAGAAAAGAAAGGAAATCTCATCTTCATTGCAAAGAAGGCCAGTCCAGCCCAGCCCACGTAATTCTCAGGCTCCATGGGCCGTCTGCCGAAGTTTTGGGCCGGAATCTCTTTCGGCTGTTGGATCTTTTCCAAGGACCGGGACGGCCCAATCCGATCCATATTTGATTCGCTTCTCTTTCGGATCCCCGATTTCCCCTCCATTTTCATCCATTTTCATTTTTATTCCCCCCGTGCTCTTTTATTTATTTATTAATTTAATTTGCTCTCTCATCAGTGTGTTCAAAGAGGTGAGTTCAGGGAGCCGATTGAGATGGTGAGTTCGGGTCCCTGCTTTCAAATCTGCAGCGCGTAATTGGTTGGTCGATTGCCGGCTCACCTGATAGTCCTAGGTGGGTGGCATTGGGGCAACTCAATAAGGGGGTTCTTAGTGTGTTTTCGCCTGAACTTGGTGGTTCAGTACCATGAGTACTAAATGTGCGTGACATTGTTGAGTTAGCGGATGCGCTATATTGTAAATGATTTTCTTTCAGGGTCTGACGCCTTTTTTTTTTTTTTGCATTGTCTATTGAATTTAACTTCTCATGGGTAATGAATTATTCAAGTTGGCAAGATTTGGAAGAATTGATTAAAAAGATGTGCTTTTGGAACCCTTTTGTGGAAGCTTGGAGTTTATTTCTGTGGAAGAATCGATAAAAGGATGTCTTTTCAAAGTATTACTCAAGGATTACCTCGAAGAGACTTGCAAAGCTGTTATACCTCAGCATACATGTTGATTATGTTGAACATTTGGTTATATTCTTCATCGATGTCAATCCTTATGAATGATTGCCTAGAGCCCTCATTTAACCCTGAGCAGCATCTCTACCTGTGATCCCTGTGGGGGCATGGTTGCTGGAGTTGGATGCAAGTCCCAAAAAAAAGTGGAAAAGAAGTTTCAATGCCTTGAAAACCAAAGGCTTGTCATGAGGTTGAGAATGTGGTCTTCGTAGTTTCGTTTTGTAAACGTTTCTGACCAATTTATATGTGTGGACTTCACTTAGGGCCTGTTTGGCAACGTGCCAAACAGTGCTAGATTCTGATTTTTTGTTCTCAAAATCAGTTTGGGACGAGAATCGCGTTTGGTAAAATTTTTGTTCCCGGGAACAATTTTGGACAAGATTTGAGAATAAAAAAAAAATTGATTCTCTATCCGAGAATCAGAAAAAGAATCAAAACAATGAAACCCTCACTCTTCCCTTTCGTCATCCTGATTGCTTTGTCCGCCACCGCCCGCTGCCGTCCACCGCCGCCCGCCGCCACCGTCTCCGCCGCCGTCCGCCGCCGGTCGTCGGTTCGGCGAGGTCGCCGGAGGCTCACTGTGGCCGGGCGAGGTCCGGCAAGCTCGCCGGAGGCAAGCCCAGCCACCGGCGAGGCCGGCCCGGCCACCGACAGGCCGGGCGAGCCTCGCGCCGGCAGGCTGGGCAAGGCTCGGCCTCGCCCGGATCGCCCGACCGCCGGTGAGGCTCGCCCGCCACCGGCGAGGCCGAGCCTCGCCCGGCCCGCGAGGCTCAACCAACGAAGGCCAACCTCGCCGAGGGAGCGTCGTTGGCCCTTGTTTGGCCGGTCGCCGGTCCGGCGACCGACCGGATGAAGAAGAAGAAGAATAGGAAAAAAAGGGAAAAAAAAAAGTAAAAACGTAAAAAAATATTTAAAATTTATTTAAAAATCAAAAGAAATTAATTTGGAATCGGAATCAATTAACACGGTATCAAATGCAATTCTATTACAGAATAAAAAAAAATTGGACAGTTACCAAACGTGCTTTTCTACTCGGGAATCGGTTCAGGAATATAATAAAAAATAATCATTTCTAGTCAGAATCAGCTATCGGGAACAGAATTGTTACCAAACGCGCCCTTAGTCAACTTTTGCTCATAAAATTTGTAGCTGTAAGGAAAAGAGCTCTGTTTTTGGATTCTGTTACCGCTGTTGTAGAGAGCTTTAATAGTTCTATATTGCCATTTTAGGAATCTTACAAGCGTCTCTCCAAGCTGGTTGTTTCCAAGTCCCCGGTGGCAAAGATAGACCGGCCGAGGGGAGTTGTCTGTTCCCAGATGACAAAGGACAGCAATATCATCTCAAATTTGTGGGCGACAAATTTGGAAAAGCTCCTCGATCTTGTCAAGAAAAGTTGCCGCCAAATCCACAAGGAAACCTTGCTTTATAAGGCTGCTTTGAGAGCTTGATGATGTTCTTAGTTTAATGAATGATCTCTCTCCCCCTGAGCGTCCCTTTATCTCTCACCGAAAGAGAAGCCAAATAATGCTATTTCACTGTGGCCTGAAGTTGGACTAAAGATGTTTATCATATAACTGTCGTGCAGCTGGCTTTACTTTGATTGCTTATTTTGCAGGGGGACCAGATCTGGGCCTTGTTTTGGACTGAAATGATACAATGAGTACACTTTCTGCATAGGAATTAGGAATTTATATTGGTCTTTTCATCTTTCCTCTTCATCCCTCCTTTTCATTGAAGATTTTTGAGCTCTCAGGTATCAGAACTTGTGCCAATGGAATTAGTATCAGCACAAGATGTGCACTCAATGCAACAGGATAAGCATGTTAAAATCTGTCTGGCATTACAAATTTTGCTGGTTCTTATATATTTTTTTTTTAAAATTGGGGATAACATTAGCTCTCCATAGAAAAGCCGAATGAATGTTACTTTTTATATCATTTCACATTTGAATTTCATCTTCAGCAGAGAGAGCCTGTTTCTTTTGGATCTTGGCCATTGGCAGTTCTAAAAACCTGTTTTTGCGGAGCTTCATTCAATTAGATAGCTGCATCTTTTATCTCCTCAAGAGACATAGTTTCTCTCCAAGTTGATGTTCCGATGTCATTTCCATCAGACATTCTGCTGTGATGTCATTTCTCTATATAGTTTCTGTCACTGAAATGTGTTTGATTCTGACTAGTTTTGACATCTCTCTCAACTCTTGGCATGTGTGTCAGTGAGAAGTTTTGAAATATAGAGGATAATGTGTTTCTTCGACAATCGTAAAATTTCAGATTTGATGGAAGTTTTTTTTTTACGTAATCTCTTCCCATTTTCAATTTACTATTGGTGCTTCTAAGTGGCAACTTAGGATTATTTCCGTCTAAATTTTTTTTCGCTTTTATCTTCTGACTAGCCAAGTATAGAAACCATTGCTGCATATTTCCTATTAATCTCAGCATTTGATTGATTTCATTAGTCAATTATTGTCTGAAATTCCTTTTCTTTACAGAAGAAGATGTAAAGGTTTTGAATATCATGGGCATAAGTATGTCTCAAGTGCCATAACTTGGCACAAATGGACACTTAAGTGCCATAATTTACGAAAGTGCCACATTTGAAGAAAAACGGATCACTTGAGTGCCAATCTAGCCAAAGTCCGGCCAAAACGCTGACATTTTCCGGCGAAGCGAGTGCAAAACGACATTGTTCTGCACGCTGACGTGGCCAAATAATGCAAAAACGGCGTCGTTTTGCACTCGCTTCGCCAGAAAATTGACATGTCAACGTTTTGACCGGACTTTGGCTAGAGTGGAACTTAA
Source organism: Eucalyptus virginea (assembly GCA_014182375.1). Classification (NCBI taxonomy): domain Eukaryota; kingdom Viridiplantae; phylum Streptophyta; class Magnoliopsida; order Myrtales; family Myrtaceae; genus Eucalyptus; species Eucalyptus virginea. The sequence goes on along the minus strand of CM024516.1, from coordinate 13,516,721 downwards.
ATGATCCTTTTTTCTTCGAATATGGCACTTAAGTGTACATTTAATAAGTTATGGCACTTAAGTGTCCCTTTGTGCCAAGTTATGGCACTTAAGGGGTACTTATGCCGAATATCATGTCATAGAGTGAAATGAGAAAATAGAGATTCCTGTGGGGATGATTGATTGAGTAGTTCTTGAACATTTTTCGTTTCATGGAACATGTTTGAATGAAATGAGAAAAAAATATGATCTACTCCTTAAGTTTTCTATTATACTTCTATTTATGCAGATCTCCAAGTCCAGTAAATATAAGATGAATGGCAAACTCTCATGGAAGGATGACAGGCAACTCAATTGAAAAACTCCTAGTCTCTTTCCTCTGAAAGCTTATTAATTCATTATTATCGTTGTGTGGAGTTTTCGATACTTCAACTCTTTTCATTTTTTGCAAGTGTACAAAAAAAGCTCGTGTCGAGTACAACAGTCCAAAGTTTACATCGACGCAAATAATATAGAAGAAATAAAATCATTATATATAAGTTGATCATGACCATTGTGTTGAACGCATTTTCCAATTTTGCACTTGAATTGATAGAAGAATAGTCCCAAGTAGTGAATCTCTAACCAACTTGAATCCGAGAAATTCCATTCATAATCCTATAAATTAGCAAAAAGTAACTTGCTATGTTTAGTTGTTGGAATTTGTACATCATTGCCATGCCTGAGAACATTTGGGTTCAACTGACATTGTCGATCGATGTATAAGTCTCAAAGTCATAAGTTTGAGTTAAAAGTGGACCGTAAAATATATGTGTAGGAATTTGGAAAGTACACTTGTAAGAATGACCTAGGTGGAGACAATGTTCAGAGCGTTCATAAACAAAAATCTGGGATGAACGGATCAAAATATTTTAGACATTTGTGGTATAAGTTTCATCATATTAACGATTTTAGTTAATCATTTATTTGGATCTTGAGAAGATGTTTCAATTGTGTTCATTTACAACTTGAGAGACCTATAAATCGACGTGAGTGATTGTTGACTCATTTCCTATGCTTGGTTTTTCCATGTATTTTCAAATTTTCACACCTTTTGAGAATATTTTGCAAAAAGAATAAATTTAAGGGAAAGTTAGGAATTCAAAACGTTTCTCGATATTATGTGTCAACTATGTTACAATTTGACTCTGCGTATCTTAGTACTGCCTGCAACAAGATCTTCAACTAATCAAATCAAATTGTGGCAATTGGTATGTCTCTTGTTTATAGTCTATAATATTAGTTATACATCAAACCATAATCCTAAACTGGGGCTGTGCATTCATGCATTCCGTGCATGTTCAATTAAAGGAACTTGTTTGGACCTTGTTGGAGCACATGTGATTGTGATCCTACAATTGAGACTTCGAACAACGAGATTTTACCCGAATGTTGAAACTTTTGACTCCAAATTTCTTCTGAATTTGTGTATTACATTACTTATTGGATTTTCTTTTCCTTTTTTATTTTCGGATGCGCGCACAGGATTTCCTTTTCAAATCACTGGTTGATCATGTGATATAAGCTTCAATTTTAATCTTCTTACTTGTTAGCTGTTGATCCTAGAATGATCAGGTGTAGTTAGTCACTCACATACTAACTACTAAGCCGTTGAGCTTTTTTGTTTATATTATCTAATTATTTCAGGTTCTGAAGAAGCCGATGGAGAAGTCGATGGCCGAAAATGTTAACATGAAATAGAAAGCTAAACACCAGATGAAATAAAAAGGAAAATTGTATCACTAAATAATTACTAGACGGTAGAGAACTTGGCCAAGTATTTCTAAATGTGACACTGAATATTTAAACTTGTGATTCCAGCCACTTGGGGGGAGCCAGCTATGATAAATTGGGAGTCCATGAAAAGGAAAAGGAAGAGTTGACAAAATCACTTATGTACATAATGAGATGGATTTAACATAACTCGACAACTCAATTTGTTGTTTATTGTACAAACTAGATTGTCATAATTGTCCAACTTGCCCAAGCAAGGACAAACAAAACCTTCCATATGTAATATCAATTGATTGTCAGTTGCTTCGATAATGCAATATGCATACACTATAAATTCTCTGGTCATTGTTCATCATATCAAATATCTTAATATGATTGTAGCTCCATTCATTTCAGGATACAGAGTCTCACCCAATTTCAGTGTTTCGTAAAATGCGTTAAACTAATCTTCATCGACCTTACTCCGAGCCTCAGTATTGCTCGATGGTGGAGGACTCGGAATTCCGCGGCGACTGACTTCTTCATGGCGCTTTCACGGTGTCGTGGGTGGAGGTTGCCATGGTTCTGGTGATGGTTTTTAACGTCAGAATCGGTGGTCGATTCCATTTCGTCTTCTGAATCGGTGGGTTCTTAAAGAGGGAGGGAAGGAAGGTTGAAGTTGTGGAGTTCGATGGGAGTGAGAAAAAGGCCAAAAGCAGAGAGCTTTTCTCAAGAGTCAAAAGAGAGAGACAGAGAGAGAGAGAGAGAGATACCCATATACACCCACTTTCAAAGTGGGGTCCACTCACTGCGAGGTAAGCTATAATCTACACTGCCATATGTGTACAAGATGTGACAAATTTACAATGACTAGCAAAAAGTCACTCTATATGTTTTGTTGTCGAGATTTGTACGTCATTGCCATGCCAAAGGATATTTGTGTTCCACTGACACTGTAGATCGATTTATAGGTCTCAAAATAGTAAGTTTGTGGCATAAGTTTCGTCATATTGATGCTTTCATTAATCGCTTATTTTGATCTTGAGAGGATGCTTCGATTGCTTTCATTTACAACTTAAGACCTATTAATGGACGTAATAGATCCCCAACTCATTTTCTGTGTTTCAAATATCCATACCTTTTAAAAATTAATTGGAAAAAGAATAAGTGATAAGAGAAAATTCAAAATTCAAAATGTCTGTTGGTATTAGGTGTCGAATATTTATCTGATTCGACCGTGCCTTTATTTGGATTGTTACACTAGTAAATAAGAATTGTACAAACTCATATGGAGGTGACGCAATTTAAAGCTATGTAGGCATGAGTGAACTGCTACTAAAGTTGAGAATATTTTATGAAGTGACAGTAAGGCTTGGGTCGAGTTGGCTAATACAACAAAATTAGAATCAAGATTAGGATGTTGGGCGTTTTATGAATGTTGGCATGTTGTGCTATTCTTCTATTGCCAATTAATACCATCTGCAGCAAGATCTTCCACTAATCAAAGCATATCGTGGCATTTGGTACATCTCTTGCTTATAGGTGATGGTATTAATTATTCATCAAATCATAATCCTAAACTGAGGCCATGCATTTCATGCATTCAGTACATCTTCAATTAAGGGAACTGGTTTGGACCTTGTCGGAGGACAGTTGAGACTTCAAACGACATGGTTTTATAATTGTATTGAAACTTTCAACTCCAAATCACTTATAAATTTGTGTATTACATACTTTTCCTTCTTTTTTTGGATAGTGAGCAGGTAGGATTTCCTTTTCAAATCACTAGTTGATAGTGCGATATAACATTCACATGGTCAATTAGCAAGATCATCCTAATCATCTAACTTGCCCAAACAAGGACAAAAAAAAATCTCCCATATTTACTATTAATTGATTGTCAGTTGTCTCAATAATACAATATACATAGATTGTTGATATATCAAATGTCCAAATATGACTGTAGCTCCATTAAAATTGGATTATAAATCCTCACTCAATTTCAGTCTTTCGTAAAATATGTGCATCTAATCTTGAGTCGATCTTACTCCAAGCATCGGCATTGTTCGTTGGTTTTCTTTTCAATTTACTTGAAAAAGCAAGTCCGGACCAGATTAGAGGCTCCGAAAATTACGCCTATAATGATTGCCCTTTATTTTTTTATTTTTTTATTGTTTTATCAATAGAAAAGGCAAGTCAAGTAAACAACGCACCTTCCGCGCCGTGCTGTGGAATTTTTTATTTTGGTCGGTCAGTGCTGTGGAAATCATGCGGGCAATAACTGCCCTTTTCTCGCAGCATGCCATGTAGCAATTCGATTAGTTAAAAAGTCTCGGACTGTTGGATGGCAACAACTCAGTATTGTTCAAGCACGCACGGTAGAGAGTGTTGTGATGTCATTTCTCTCTAAAGTTTTTGTCATTGGAATGTGTTCGATGTGACTAGTTTTGACATTTCTCTCAACTCTTGGCATGTACGTAAATAATACAGTGAGAAGCTTGAAATATTAAGGATGATGTGTTTCTTCCACGGCTCTCATCAAATTTCAGATTTACTGGAAATTCTATTTACATAGTCTCTTCTCATTTTCAATGTAGTATCAGTGCTCCAAATTGGTGTTGACACCTAAAATTTTTACATAAAAAATGGATTAATTTTTATCCCAAAAAATTAAAATTAAAATTGTATAACATATAGTTTAGAAGCATTTGTTTTATTTTATTTTATTCTATTTTTGCATTGGATCGACGGTGAGTATTAATACGACGTAAGATTTTTCACATATTCAGGTAATATATACCATTATATTTTTTTGGTCAGAAATGAAATTTTCAGATGAAATATTTAAAAAATACAAAAATGAATATTGTGCAGTGTGCATATACTCAGGGATTATCCACAAGTAAAATTGGAAACAAAATATTCCACAGGGATCTAAATTTTCCCCTAAAAAATGGTGTTGTGCGCGTACGGAGGAAGAGGGAGCCAAAAAAAAAAAAATCAGAAAAAAAACATGAGGAGGGGGTTTTGTTTTTTCTCTTGTCATCACTTGGGTAGAGGGACCTTCCTTCGGTTTTTGAGAGGGAGAAAAAAGAAAAAAGCTTGAACAAATGAGAAAAAGTGAGAGAGGGCAGAGAGAAGAGACGTGAGAGAGGTGCAGAGAGAAAAGAGACGTGAGGGGACAGGTGAGTGTGAAAAAGGAAAAAAAGGGGGGAAGAAACTGTTCATCGTCTTCTTCCCGTCTCCCCTCGCCGTTCCGCCTGCCGGCTTCCGCTGCGCCGGTCTCTGCCGCGCCTACTGCCAGTCACCGTCGCAACCCCCGCCCCAGCGATCCGACGTCCCTGCTCGCCGCGCCGACGCCGCCCGGAGCCGAAGCCCACCGCGACTTCGCCCTGCTGCCTCGCCGCTCCGCCACTCCGCCTCCTCCCTGCTCTATCCGCGAAGCCGCCCACTTCCGGCCTCCCCCGCAGCGCCTCCACCCACGACGCCTCTGCTCCTACGCCGCGCCCACACCACGACGACGCTGTCGCAACCACCGACCGCTGCACCCGCACCGCCGTTTCGCCTGTCGCCGGAGCCCTCCATCGCTCGCGAGCTCGCTGCCCCGCCAGCAAGTCCCAAACAGAGCGCTGGCCCCCTGCGGAGACGCCGTCCGACTTGTCCGCCGCGCCTCCTCCACGAGCCGCCGTCTGCAGCCCTCCGCTTGTGCCGTTCCGACCAGCGTCCCGACGCCAGCAGGCCCGCGATCGCTGGCCGCCGTCTCTGCACGCCGCTCGAGCTCCCCCTCCGAGCGACGCTCTCGCCGGCCGCGCCCCTGCTCGCTGCTGGTCCGCTCGCCGCCGGTCTACCCGGCGCCGCCCTTCACTGGAACACTGGTGACCAGCTGCCCTTGGGTGACCCAACACCACGAGCCAAGTCGTGGGTGAAAAAAAATGGAAAAAGAGAAAATCAATTTAGGTAGTATTTTACTTTATTTTATTTTTTATTATTTTTCCTTTATTTGTTTTTTTTTTAGTATAAATATTCTTGGACGTAAGATTGAGATTCCTAATATCTCAAATTAGGGATTGACAGTTCGATTTTCACGCTCGAAATCGACTCGCAATCATTTGAAAAATCATCAATTCGATATTATGTTTGGGATTTGATTTGCAATTTATTTAAAATTGACCAATCTGATCTCATACATGAGATTTGGTTCATCAATTTTTTGATATCAATCTTACCTTGTATCTACTTATCTTATTACATTGTTTATCACCGCCCGTACTTTATGCCACGACTAGTTTGGGCTCTCTTCCCTCACGAAATGGAGGAGTTCGAATCCCAGATGTGTCATTAGGGATTCTTACCTGGAGTACTGTGGGTTCTGCTGCAGTCACTCCCTCAAGGTTTGCTCGCCGACTATCGGCTTAAAAGGTTCCCTAGGTTACCAAAAAAAGAAAAATCTTACCTTACTCTGATTTGCCATTATGTGGTTTGAGTTGACTTTGTTTTCGTAAAAAAAAAAAAAAAAAAAAATAATAATAATAATAAAATATAAAATATAAAAAATAAAAATAAATCAATTGAGGATGCTAGTTTTTTTTTACTTACTTAGGTTGCACGTTTAATTATTTGATAATTTTAAATTTCGAATTTTATAAAAAAAAATCAAAATAAAAACAAAAATCATCATGCATATATCATGTATAATTAGGACATTCTTGTAAGTCATTCCATATTATAAATAAATTGCATGTTTCATTTTAAGTTTAGATTGATTTTGTAAATAGATTGCATCTTAAGTTAGAGATTATTAAGTTAAGATAATATCTTAGTTTAAATTAGGATTTGGCTTAACCTAATTCATAATACAAATTGGATGATATCTTAACCTGCATAGATAATTTTCGAATTTTTCTAATTTCGAATTTCATGAAAAATAAAAAATAAAAAAGTTGATTTAGAACAAATTGATTTAATTTTCTAGGATAGACTGCATTTTATGTATGTCATATAGTTTAGGTCATGTTGCCATGTCACATCATTTTATGTTAGATTAAAAGTATGCATTACATGATTCTCATTAAATAAGTAAAAATAAAAAAGAAAAAAAATGCATGTTAATTGAAAATCATATATAGAACTGTCGATATGAATTATAATCTAATATTGCAGGTGCTTTGTCGTTATGAGGTAAGTTTTACAATTTCTTTATTGTTTTTTTCTGAGTGTTAAATTGATGGTTTGCGGCTTATCTCACATGTTAGAGAAATAGATTTAAAATCAATTCAAGCTGCTTGTCAAATATTTTTTTTTCAAAATAAAAGAAAAAGATACCGAAAGAGCATTAGAGAAATATAGTGTAACTAAATCTCCAAACTCACAATCTCTAGTTCATAAGAATAAAGTAAATCTTTCATTACTTTACTTGATTTCTAATCGATTATGGGTGTGCAAAATACCCGAGAACCGCCCGGAACCGACGATTCTTGAGGGAACCGGTCCAGTTCCCGGTTTCAATTTTTGGGAACCGGTGGGAATCGGTCCGGTTCCCGGTTCCATGGGCAGATCCGCCCGCCCACCCGCCCGCCCACTCTCCCGGACCCGTGCATCGTTCCTTTTTAATATTAAAAAAAAAAATTACTAAAACCGAATACAAAGCAATTGTTTTGTGGCAATTGTTTTCGCTGCACATGAATACAAAGTTGAATATTGGGGAATTTTTATGCTTTTTGGTTGTTTAGTCTATTTATTAATATAATGATGAAAGTGATGTATTTAATAAAGTCTTGTTTAGTTGCACTTCCTTTGTTTTCCCGTGTTTGGATGGTGCCTCATTTCACCTCATTTGATTTGTTTGTGCGACTTGTGATATTTTGCCGAACCTGATGAGGGATATGTCCAGTTCATAGCTTAAAGAGAGACCCATTTTTCCTGAACACTTACTACTCTCTCAGCCTTTATATCAATTTGCGTACATCCTTTCATTCATTGGTTGTATTTATAGTTGCAACAAATGAATTTTTGTTCCACGTATTTAAATTTGATTTTTCTTTTTTTGGCTTGCTTTGATGTCACATAGTCGTTCTATGTTGAAAACCAAAATTGTTTCGCGTCAAGATTAGTTTCATGAATCCACCCAGGATCCGGAATGGACCGGCAATCCGGTTCCCGGGTGAATCCATGCAACAATCGGGTGAATCCCGATTCCAATTTTTCGGAACCGGTCCTTAGTTGGCGGTTTCCGGTTCTAGGTTGGGAACTGCCCGCTTGGACCATGCACACCCCTATAATCGACCCACCAGGCAACTCATAATTGAAAAATCAATTGCATATTAAGAACTTAAACCTAAGTCGTGAATTTGTATAGGTTTGGGAAAGTCCGAGCTAAGTTTAGGTTTAGTAATCCATTAGCCAAACCCTAAGTGGTTCACCCGAAATTTTGGTTGCAACAGCTGGCAATTTAGTTTCGACAAAAAAAGAAAAGTGGCAACTTAGAATTATTTCTTTATCTAATTTATTTTCACTTTTATCTTCTAGTTGGCGAAGTATAGAAACCATCAGATATTTCTTATTAATCTCGACATCTAATTGATTTCATCAATAATTTGTTGTTTGAAATCCACTTTTCCGTACGAAGGAAGATGGGAAGGGTTTGAATATCATGTCATAGAATGATATGGGAAAAAAGTGAATCCTATGGAAACCATTGAATAGTTCTTGAACTTTAATTAGTTTCGTGGAACATGTTTGAATGGAACAAAAAAAATATGGTTCCATCCTTAAGTTTTCGACTACACTTTTATACGAATCTCCAAGTCTAGTAAAATATCAAATGTATGGCAAACCCACATGGAGGTGTGAGAAGAAACTCTAGTAAAAAGTCCTCATCCCTTTTTCATTCCAAAAGCTGATTACATCATTGACGTCAGTGCGCAGAGCTTTGGTTACTGTATTTTCATTTTTCGCAAGTGTACAAAAAGGCTCACTTTGAGCTTGAGAGTCTGAAATTTACATCAAGGCAAATAATATAAAAGAGAGTATGCACAAATATGAATTAGTTGATTAGGAACGTAATGAGGAATGTGTTTTTCAATTTCACACTTGAGTTGATAGAAGAGTTATATCAAGAAATATATTTCTAATTTAGTCGAATTCGAGAAAGCCCATTTATAATCTGACCTACGTGATTGTCTATGTTTTGTGGTTAGGATTGCTAGATCATTACCATGCCAGAGAAGAGAACATGTGGGTTCAACGAAATTGTAGATTGATATACATGGCTCAAGTCATTAATTGGAGTTAAAGTGGACTGTAAAATGCATGCGAAGAAATTCAAAAAGTACACTTGTAAGATTGAACTAGGTGGAGACACTGTAAGAGGCATTCATGAAAAAATTTGGGATGAACATACCAAAATAATTTAGATATTTGTAGCATACGTTTAATCATATTGATGCATTTTGTAAATCAATTATTTGGATCTTGAGGAGAAGCTTCAATTGTGTTCACTTATAGCCCAAGGCCTATAGATGGAAGTAAGTGATCACTGACACAGTTTATAGGGTTTCCTTTTCCACATTTTTTTCAAAATTTCTGCACCTTTTGAAATATATTTCGGACAATGAGTGAAAAATAGGGGGGGGAAATTAGGAATTCAAAACATTAGTGTCGATATTAGATGTCAAATATTTATCTGATTCGACCCTGCCTATGTTTAAATGTCACACTAATACATAAGTATCGCACAACTCATATCGACATGACACGAGTTAAAAGCGGTGAAGACATAAGCGAAACACGAGCAAAGCTGACAATATCTTATCTAGTGCCGGCACGGCGCGGGTTGAGTTGCCTAGCACAACAATGTAAGAACCAAGATTGGGATGTTGAGCGAATGATTAGTGTTGGCACTCGATATAACTCTTGTTTATTGTTGATACTACTAATTATCCATCCAAGCATGTGCAATTACTAAAAACAGCATTAGAAAAAAAAATACACTTTACAACGTGAAAAAAATTACATTTCATATTCTTTCCTAAAATATCTTTCGCATTCTCAAAACTTATGTCCCTACATCCCCGCAAAAGCAGAGACCTCCCCTTTTTTGGGATTTGGATAGGAGCATACTATGAATTGAGATTTAGTCCAAAGAAAAGGTAGTGTAATTAGTAACTTTTACATCAGATTAGCCATTCGAAAATAAAGTAGAAAGATCAGGAAAAATTATTAGATGAAGACTTCGATCATAACATCACAATTATTTTATGGGGGTCTATTATTGTCACGAAAAATAATTTTTGTAGTCTTATATCTTGGAGCACGACATAAAGGATTTCATGATTTAGGCAAGTTTGGTTTCAAGTATGTGGTGTGTCATACACTATGAAACACGGACATTCTTTGGAAGCCTCCGTGTCGTGTTCGACTCGGATACTCTCCAAAAGCCTTTGTATCGTGTCGGACGCTGTGATACCACGGACATTCTCCGGAAGCCTCCATGTCACGTGTTCGACATGCTCCAACACATGGTCAACAAGTGTTAAAAAATCCGACATGTGGTCAAATTTTTCCGACATGCTTTGACTCACATGTCTGGAATTGCAAGAGGCATGGTGCATTTCTTGGGTGGGTCTACATGTGCGAAGGGAGGATAAATTGTTAAAGAAGGCGATGGAGGCTAGAGGTGAGGGCAAGGGATGAAGGCGACGCCACGAGCAACGGCAAGGTTGCAACTACAGGGGAGGGCCAGAGGAAGAGTAGAGACCGATGCGACTGAGAGGGCCACGACTACAATGCCGCAATGAAGGGCTGAAAGTAAGGCTACGACTGTGAAGGAGGGAGGGCCAGAGGTGAAGTGGCGAGCGACTGCGATGAGGTGACTGAGAGAGAGCAGAGATTGAGAGGAAGATGATTGTGCAAGGAGGAGGAGGAGGAGGAGGCGGCGGCTAGTGTTTGGGTTTCCAAGGAAGAACAGAAGAAAAAAAATTAAAAATGGGGACCCCGTGCAAGGAAGAAGAGCCTAGGAGGAGGTGGCGGCTGGGATTTTAGTTTCCAAGGTTCCTCTTTTAAGTTTTAGGGAGAAGAGTAGGCAAAAAAATAAAAATGGGGATGTCCGTCCAACTTGGTAGGATTTTTTTCTTTTTTCTTTTCTTTTTTGGAGGAAAGGGATGGTGGACGGTGATTTCAAGAAAGGAAGCGACAAGTGGTGCTACGGAAGCAACAAGAGGATGAAATAAATGAGTGGAGCTAAAAAGTGATTTTGGGAAATTAAAAGATTGACACTCTCCATCTCATTACATTTCCTCGACGGTTAAATGGAAAAGCAACCAAGTCATGCTGCATCTCAAGTTTAATCAAAGGACCTGTGTAGGTTCCACGCACCATCCGCATTATGCTAACAAAATTACGCATGCAATAACTTAGCATTCTTTAAGCAGCCAGCATCGTTCAGGCATGCACAGCACAGTAGAAAATGCAAGGACCGGGAGCATCTTTATTGCAAGTTAGTTTTCTTTTCTACTTTTTTGTTAAAAGAAAAGGTAAGTCAAGTAAAGAAGCACGTGCTTAGGTTCCTTGCAACTTCCGCTGCAAATATTCTGGATTGACGACTAGTATTAGGGGTGAGCGTAATTTTCGAGTGAAATACAGTTCCTTAACCGGGGGTACTGTGTTAGCAAGTTGGTTAAGGAACTGTGCCGTTAGGCATGCTAACACAGCAGAGGGATTTTCACCCTCCCTCACTCACTCCAGGCGCGGGATGCTATTATACCTGCCTACCCGGTGGTAGTCAGGGTCGAGGCCTTGACGTGGTGTCTACCTTCACCACCGTAAGGCCCCCAAATTTCCTGTCTATACAGAGAGGGAATAGGAGGACAGCGTGGAGTCTCTCACCCCAGGGTGGTTCTCTCACCTGTTTCCTCCGTGAGCAGTTTAAGGACCTACTCAAGTCCTACTGGGAGCATCTTTATTGCAAGTTAGTTTTCTTTCTACTTTTTTGTTAAAAGAAAAAGTTAAGTAAAGTAAAGAAGCACCTGCTTAGGTTCCTTGCAACTTCCGCTGCAAATATTCTGGATTGACGACTAGTATTAGGGGTGAGCGTGATTTTCGAGTGAAATTGGGAACCAGAGAATCGTATTCCAATTCTAAAGGGACCGGTTCCGATTTCTGATTCGGGTTGTAGCTCCTGATCGGAACCAAACCGGTTAGGACTAAAAAAAAAAGCCCCACATCAATTACCCTCCCTTTAGCAAAAAAAAAATTACCCTCCCTCAGTTCACTTCACTTCACAGTTCTCTGAGTTTCTCCCTACCCCTACCTCTGCCCATCGCCGACGCTGCTCGCCCTCGACGCCGCCGGCCCTCGACGCCGCCGCCGGACGCCGCTAACCCTCGACGCCGCTGGACGCCAGTCGCCACGCGCTTGGCTCGCCCTTGCCTCCCTCGACGCCAGTCGCCACGCGCTCGCCTCGCCGCTCAGCCGCTCGCCGTATACGCCGCCGGTGGACGCCGCTCGTCCCCTCGGTGGAGGCCGCTCGCCGCTCGCCCCGCCGCCCCCAACTTTGCTCGCCCGGTCGCCCCCGACGCCGCTCACCCCCGACTAGGAAGGATGGCTGGATTTCGCTTGGTGGTATCCTCCTCTCAATAATTGGTATGTTGGTGCCAGATCCCCATGATCTATTCGCTATAGTGCATGCCATGTACTATTCGTTTGACTTTTATTCTGGACTTTTGTTTGTTTAAGTGGTGCGAGAGATGTTAGTTGGTCCATTGTGAAAGGCTTGGACACTGATTACCGTTTTTGATTCCTTACTTGTCTGCTAATTTTCTGAATTTCAATCTGTTCTGGGCAGGTACTGAGGCTATGTTTGCCGATCTTGGTCATTTTACTGCTTTGTCAATGAGGGTGAGATCTTCCTGCACTTGCATTTGTTTGCTTCATGATCATATGCATGAAGAGCTCTAATATGATGGGAATGCTGCACATAACCATTATCGATGATTCTAGTTCGTTCGTGTAATAGATAGATTTGTGGGGAAAGGCAAATGATATTTTCATCTGATGAAGAAAGCCAATGCCTTCTGGAAACAAATAACCTAAAGTGTTGGAGTCCAATAATGTTTTCTATTCTTCATAGTGGATTCTAGGTGGAAAAGGGCTGAAACTTTCCTTGTTATGCAATTATCCCAAAGTTCAGCTGATGCAACATAGCACTTGGTTGATCCTCCTTTTACATGAAATTAATCTTGTGTATTTTCTTGGTGAACTGTGCAGCTTGCATTTGCTTTTGTCATATGCCCTTGTTTGGTAGTTCAATACATGGGTCAGGCTGCTTTCCTATCTAAAAATCTTGGCTCTTTTCAGTACAGTTTCTACAACTCGATACCTGGTTAACTTATTTTCTCCGTAATGCCTGTCCAAGTTCTTTGTATGGATTTCATTTGGCATTTCCTCTGATGTTACTTTTTATCCTTGCCCTGCAGACTGTGTGTTTTGGCCTGTATTTGTCATTGCCACTCTCGCGGCCATTGTGGGAAGTCAAGCAGTTATAACTGCCACATTTTCCATTGTCAAGCAATGCCATGCCCTTGGTTGCTTTCCAAGAGTGAAAGTAGTCCACACCTCAAAGCATATATATGGACAGATCTACATCCCAGAGATAAATTTGGATCCTCATGAGTTTCTTCCTTCTCTAGTTGAATTCCAGCTGGAATAAGAGTAAAAATTCAGGATAGGGTTTAAGGTGGCAACAGGTTATTGTGGGAATACACGAATCTGAGAAGCAAAAACAGAAGCCTTCCGTGTCAAGGAATACAGAGGAGAAGGTTGGTCTTATTTCTTTTTATAGTATATAACCTTCCTTTGTGACCGACCATAAACATGATTTTGGACATCAATGGTCTTCAATTTTTAATTGAGATCTTAAGGACCCCAACATCTTCAGCACTGTGATAAACTGATAAATAAGAAACGATGGCTTCTTTGTTATTAGCTCTGCATCAGCCATATTTCTTGCTAGATGGATGCTGGATGACTCACACCACCCTTGGGTCTGTTCTCTATCTTGCATTTCTTTCATCGCCACAAGCTTACAATTTGATTATTTGGGTATTAAGTTACCTTTTACTTTCTGCAGAATCCGACATTGGAATTCTACACATCTTATAAAGCATCTAACCTGAAGACTACGGTGTTTGCATTGCAATACCTGCAATTGAATGCAAAAGAATCCCCACTAAGCTATACATATCAAGTATCGGCAGCATAAGGTACACTTGTATGAGAGCTCAACAACTAGAACAAAAAAAAAATAAAAAACACTCATGCTTGGTCGAAGTTTGTTGCTTGCATCGGTGATTTTCTTGTGTTTGTCACAACAAAAGTTGCTAAGTTGCCATCCTTTTTCTGATCTTGGCTTGAGCATAGAAGCTTTGGTTTGTCTCTTTCCTTCTTTGTTATAATTCAAATCTGAAAATGAAACCAAAAAAATAAAAAAAAGAACCTGTTGGAACCTAGAACCGACCCTGAAACTTGTGACAGGGTAGGTTCCAGGTTCTTGGTTCTGATGGGTAGGTTCTAGGTTCCAAAAAATGAGAAACCTGTACCCGAGAGTAGGTTCCAGGTTCTAGACGGAACCTGTAAGGAACCAGGAACCACTCACCCCTACTCAGCACTCTTTAAGCACTCAACAATCAGAACTATTCAAGTACGCCCAGTAGAGAGTGTTTGAGTGTTGGTAATCCAACATCTAAGGCTGAGGATCAGGGAAGATCACAACAGGGTGGGTTGTTTTGTTTGAACCCTCCTTAGGTAGTCGACGACTCTTTACCCTTATCTGTTTCCTACTTTGGTGGCTCCATTTTCTTTTGATGAGTTGTTTTGAGAATTTCTATTTTTGTTTGCATCTAGATCTGAGTTTGAGTCCTACAAGACATTTCTGTTGTTCCCAGATCAGGGATTCCATATTTTCTCTCCTGGTTCTCGCTCCATCAATCTCTTTTACAATCCTCTCGAGATGAAAAGAAAAGAACCCATTCATTCAGAAGATCCGAACTATGAGGTGTCTTCCTCATCGACCTCTCCACGCGTAGGTGATTATGAAGGTAGAACTAAAAGACCGAAGGGAAATGATTATGAAGTGTTCTTAAGTTTTAGAGGGAAGGACACTCGCAAAGGTTTCACCGATTATCTCTATACTAGCCTTGTTGATGCAGGAATTCACGTGTTTAGAGATGATAATGAGCTCCGTGTTGGTGAGGAGATTGGTCCGGAGCTTCTCTGCAGCATCACGCAATCCACGATCTCGATCCCGATTATCTCTAAGAACTATGCTTCTAGCAAATGGTGCCTTCATGAGCTAGCTCAGATGTTAAAGTGCAAGAGAAGTAAAAGGCAAATAGTGTTGCCCATATTTTACAAAGTGAAACCCTCACAAGTGCGACATCCTACAAGGAGATTGGCAGAAGCTATCAATGCACATAAAAAGAACGTGGATGAAATGGTTGTGAAGGAATGGGAAGAAGCACTCAAAGAAGTTAGTTCCTTAAAAGGATGGGAATCAGAGAAAATTGATAATGGGTATTTTATTCTCCAACAAAACATTGTTGAATTTTTCATAAATAGATCTTTCTTGAAAAGGAATATACATATTGCTATCCTATATTGATGTTCATTGTTATTTGACAGGCATGAAGGAAAGTTGGTTAAAATTGTTGTAAGGAAAGTTATGGGCGAGTTAAAAAGACTTTTTCAGCTAAATGTTCCCGAACAGTTAGTGGGAGTCGATGATCATGTGCAAGAGATTATGAGCAACATAGATGTTCAATTCTATGGTAGAAGGATCATTGGAATTTATGGAATGGGCGGCATTGGTAAGACAACTCTTGCAAAGGTGTTATACAACAAACTCTTTAATCATTTTGATTATCATAGCTTCGTGGCAAATATCCGAGAAACATCCCAGCGTAAGGGTATTGAATGCGTACAAAAGCAATTCATTTATGCCATAATAGGAAGTTCATGTGATGTTTCTAATGTTGATGAAGGAATCAATGTCATCAAATCTCGATTTACAAGTAAGAAAGTCCTAGCTCTTCTGGATGATATGGATGATATTACTCACTTGAATGCTTTGTTCGGGGATGGAAGTTGGTGTGACGTGGGAAGTATAGTCATCATCACAACTAGAAACAAAAGCATTCTCAATGAAGGTAGGGCAGGCTACATGTACCAACTCAACGAGTTGTCTTTAGATCAATCATTGATCTTATTTAGTAGACATGCATTTCGAAATGATTTTCCTCCAAGTGATTATGAGGTTATCTCTCGTGATGTTGTATCTACTACTGGGGGGCTTCCCTTAGCTCTTGAAGTTATAGGTTCATTCTTATGTGGAAAGAGAGAAGAAGTATGGAAAGATACATTAAAGAAATTGAAGAAAGTGCCCCATAAGAAAGTGCAAGAGAAGTTGAAAATAAGTTATGAAGCATTAGATGATGAGGAGCAACGAATTTTTTTGGATATCGCATGCTTTTTCATTGGATCACATAAACAAAATCCAACTTACATGTGGGACGCCAGTTGCTTTCACCCAGGGACAGCGATTGAAGTATTGACTCTCATGTCTCTGATTAAAATTGATGAATACGACAAGATAATGATGCATGATCAATTGAGAGATTTTGGAAGGGAAATTGTTCGTCTAGAAAGTTTAAAGGAGCCTCAAAAGCGTAGCAGATTATGGAATTCTGAGGAAGCCATTAATGTGATTGACGGAAACAAGGTAAGTGTTTTCTCTTCTTGTCTTAGTCAGTGAATGTAGTTCCATCCTCACTTTCTTGTTTGAAATAAAAATGGTCGTCAGTATTGGCTCCCCAAAACTAGCTGCTTCTACTAGCAAAAGAGCTATTTTGATTAATTGCTGTTTTTGCCTAATTCTAGAACATAATTGAGGAGCAATTTCTTAGTTATGGATGAATGATATATATCTTTGCCTGGTAACATTGTGATGAGGATGTTCTCCTTTTAGTAACTTTAATGTAACAATAAAACTGCAAAAGCAGAATGTTTGACATATTACTTTTAGAGAAAACCTGACATTTATAAATTGCTGCGGGCATGCTTTCTCCACATATTTGTTTGATGCACATGTTTGATGTTTTGATTCATCTATTTGTTTCTTGCGAGGCCTTTTTTTTTAAATTTTTTTTTGAAAATTATTGACTTCTTATGAATTATTTGGTATGATAAATGAGATCTCCAATCATTTGTGACGATTTAGCTATCTTGGTTCCTGTATTTTTTAAGTTGGGTTAAGTGTACCCCCTAAGTATTATTGGTTGTGCAATTTAGTCCCCCATCTATTTTTGCTTTTACTTGATATAGTCCTCAAGCTTTCAAGTTTTTGTGTAATCAAGTATTTTGTGGTCAATCGTTAGTTGACACTATCAATTTGTTGATGTGGCGTTTGTATTTATTTAATATATATTAGCAACCTCATAATATAACCCTTTAAACATATATTATTTTCATTGTATAGACTTTTCATCATAGTGGATAGGTTTTTTCATGAATCCACTAATACCTTATCTTTTAGTGACGATGGATGATTTTTCTTTTAGACTCCAGATATTATTTATTTGCTAAACATATTTATAAAATTGTTTAATTCTTAGTGAACATCTTATTTAGCAAGGATTCAATTAACTTTAATAACATCATCTTATATTTGTGAAATGAAAATTAGTTCAGGATAAATGTGACACCGGTCCATTAGTTTGAGATTTTTTGTGACAAGAAAATTAGTGTGGGTTAAATGTGGAACAAGTCCACCGAGTTGGGATTTTTGGTATTATTAACCGAAGTAAATTCGGATTTGAATTATGTGTGACGATAAATTTTCATTATTAGCATACAAGTTAAAAGGAAATTCACTAAAAGCAAGCATGACATATGGATGATTTGTACCAGCATCAAACAAGCATGTGCCAATGTCACGAAAACCGTTGATTAAGAAAAACTAAACATAAACTTTGGGATGCAATACGTAATGAAATAACAAGACTATTGAAAAAAATGCTACCAACACTTTTCAGCAAGCCTATTTTCGCACGAAGGAAAATGTAATCAACTAAATAAAACATTGCTTAGAAGTGAAAAAAAATGGTATCTATAAAGTTGTCGACAAAAATACTATAAATATACAAGAAACTTTTAATGTAAAAAGAAGTAGGAACTCATATGAAAGAATAAAAGTTCGAAGCAAAAGTTGAAACCGCCAAGCAATCCGTATTATCGACTCTCATGATTTGCTCTCAATGTACAATTCGCCACCTTAAACTAAAAACAAATTTGAGTTCCTAAAATATTATGTTACAACAAAAGGAAAATGCAGAAGACTTGAGTTCCTTAAGAATACAATTTTATCAATCTTGTCCAATCTGTTCATACGATCTTATTAATATATGGTAAAATTGATCAAAATTTAGATGATTTCTACTTATTTGTAACAAAATCAACACGAAAATAAAAAGATAGCATCAAACATCTGTAGTAATATAAAGAATCATATATAGAATGTTTGATATTATCAAGATTTCCTTCCACATATAATGAAAAATCCTGGTCGAAGAAACACATGATAAGAAAGGAATGTTACAAAATGCATACCTTTGGCAATGACATTCTTGTTTTCATTTTGATATATAGGATTGCAAACAAAGTATACAAGAAAAAGTGGGGGTTTATACAACTAGGATTCTTTAATTTTAATACATGTTTTGATGGCAAGTTTGATAGATGTATTGGGACTATTAGAGTCGCATTGATTCACGTATCCGGGATAGGAGTAAAGGTAATGTTATTTCACATATAAATGGCATGAATTTTGATAGATATATTTGAATTAGTGTTTGCATGAAGAGAAGCCTTCTATTGTAGTTGCAAATGGATGCAAGTTTTGGAAATTCAGAAGGTGAAAATTGGGAAAGTTTGGAAGAGGAAAAGTGGGGGAACAACCGGTTGAGCTTCTCATCTTTACATAGATTTGATAAATAATATACAACCACAACTTGTCATTTCATAAAATTGAAAGGGAGAAGCCTATGCCATGATAGTGTGACAACAAATTGAAATCTATGCATTTTATTTTATATCAGTTGGTCTCGTCTCATCATTGAAAATTTATGGTCCCCAATGTTTCCAAGTTGTAGGGCACTAGAAAGATTGAGGCCCTTTCTCTTGGCATATGTGGTATGAGAAGAAGATACACAGCTAAACAGTTTAGAAAAATCACCAACTTGAGGTTCCTTCAAGTGGATGGTGCAAATTTCATCGGAGATTTCCGAAGCTTACTTCCTGAATTAAGATGGCTTCAATGGGAGGGTTGTCCCTCGAATTTCATTATGGCCAACTTTCATCTGAAGAGATTAGTTGTACTCGACCTATCAAATAGTAGAATTTCGGAGGATTGGGGAGGATGGGTTCCACTCAAGGTAAGATGTAAAGAAGGCATCGAAGTATTTTTTAACATAACATTTTTTCTGTTGTACATATAACATTTGAAAATTGATTTTCATAATTAAACTAGCCATTTCTCTTTATTGATGGAAAACATGACGCCCAATGAATGCATCTTTCTTCCATTTGAACTTGTCACATGCTTTTTAATAATAAAAGTAGCTATGTCTAATCATAAAATATTTCCTTTGCAATGTTATAAGAAAAGAAAGGCAATTGGCACTTGTACATCCCTAACATTCTTTTGCAATTATATGCTCAAAAAACATTTATCTATCAGCGTGACCAAACTCTGCTAAAAGAGACTTAAAATTAAATAGGACAAACATGAAGGAGTCGAGGAGCATGGATATTTTTTGAGGAATTCTAAAAGGTCAAAAACATAAGGAGTAGTGCAAAATCACATGATGCAATAGTCCACTTAAATTGAGGTATCGTTTCTTTCTTTCAGATGTCAACCGAGCTCAAAGTTCTCAACCTCGCGCATTGTCCATCTTTGGAAAGAACTCCAAACTTGTCCACTTTCAAAAGGTTGGAGATTTTAATTCTTCGATATTGTGTGAATCTAGAAGAGATTCATCCTTCTATTGGGGACATCAAGACCCTCATTTCCTTGGATGTCTCTAGTTGTAGAAGAGTCAAGGAGCTACCGGCAGGAATAGGTAGAATGGTAGAATTGAGGGAGCTTCTCATACAAGACACCAATATACAAGAGATTCCTATTTCAAGTGACTGTTTGATGAAGTTGGAGACCCTATCTCTCAATATTTGTAAACGAATTTCTCAACTTCCTAAATCTATGGGCTCCTTTGTTTCGTTAACTCAATTACTCATATCTGGATTAACAATTGTAGAATTACCTGAATCCATTGGTTTCATGAAAGAGCTCAAGGTCCTTTTTGCCTATAGGTGTACATCCTTAGCTTGCATACCCAGCTCTATAGGCGATCTTGCTTCTCTGCAAAGCTTGTTCTTATATCGCTGCTTATCGTTGACAAAGATCCCCGACTCGATTGGAAAATTGGCATCATTGACTAAGTTGGACTTATCATACACATCGATTACGAGATTACCTGAGAGCATTGGGAATTTGCAAAATTTGAGGATCTTGAACATTAGTAGAACTGACATAAAGAAGTTGCCTGATGCAATTGGGATGTTGAAAAAACTCTAAAATTTGGATGCTTCTTATTGCAAAATTCTGGAACAACTGCCTAGTAATTTATGCGAACTAGTTTCGCTAGAGGAGCTTTTTTTAAAGAATTCGGGCATTTTGAGCTTGCCAGAAAGCATTTCTAAGCTATCTTCTCTCCAAGTGCTCTACCTTGCAAGTTGCGAAAAGCTTCAAGAATTGCCAGAATTGCCCTCTGGCTTAATAGCTCTAATTATCACCTGCCAAAGGCCGCCATTGCCCCATCTTTCCCAGCTAACCCATCTCAAGGAACTCGATCTTCAAGATTGTCATTGGCTTGAATGTGTACCAGAGCTTCCCATTGGACTATCGAAGCTTAGTATTTTAATTTGTAAAAAATTGAAAGCATTCACGAATTTGTCAAAGCTTGAAGCACTTATCAGATTTGCACCTCGCCTTTTGCTTTGATAACACAGAAGTCACCAGCTTGGAAGGTTCACATTGCCTATCCAACTTACATGCAGGGCAATGCCCTGAGATATCTAGGGTTGATGAGAATGAAGATTCTTCAAAGTTGATGAGCCCAAAGGTATCTCAACTTGATGGATTGCAAAATCTTTCCGATTCAAAGATTCTGCACGGAACAAACGTCGTAACAAGTTGTGCGAGTTCAGTTGCAATCCAAGGATTTGACGGATCAAAATCCTTGCAAGTGTCGGAAATCCTAAAGTGCATGTCCGCTGGACGATTGCTAGACTTTTCAAGTTTTGAATATCTTAGAAGCCTCTATCTTGGGTATTGCCAGAATATAACTGAAATTCAAGGCTTTGATGGATCAGAATCCTTGAGAGAATTGACTATTTACGGGTGCCATTCCCTTAGATTAGTGAACCTTCCGAATTCGAAGAATCTGGAGTGTTCTATTAGCAACTGCGAGAAGTTAGTTGAAGTTCGAGGCCGCAAGGGATTGGAGACATTGCAAAACTTGTATATTAGTGGATGCCCGTCTCTTAGAGACGATCGTTGGAGTGGAGGGGAGGACGGGCCAGCGGAAAGTTTCACAGAAGGTGTTTCGGATCTCCGATTTCTCCCTTCCCAATTCTCTCATTTACTTTTGTCCTCTATCTTTTTTTTATTACCCTGAACTTTTTTTTATTTACCGTTCTTATTTTCTCTCTCCTTTTTGTCCTTTCTCCTTAGGGATCCAAAGCGATGGTGCTCAAAGGCTTTTTCCTTTTTGACCGAATTGTCCTTTAGCAATTCTCCAATTTCGATGCTTGATTTGCCTGCCTGGTTAGTTCTTCTGTCTCTCTCTCTCTCTCTCTTTTTCTTGAATATGAAGGGAGGCAGGTTGGGGTTGATATTCCTGTGGGAGTTAGTGGTGGCGCCTGTGTATGTATACAAAGATATGTAATAAAGCAAAGAGATTAGCCTGGGGAGTAAGCTGAGTAGAAAAGTAACGCACAAAGCTTTGTGGATATGCTGCACATTGGTTGTGGTACTATCTGGTTGGCAGTTACTAGCAAATTACTTTGAACTTGGTACTTTTACAAGATGGACAGACCCCCTTTTGGAATTGAAGTTAAACATGCGTGAGTGAAAGATTGGAAAATTACATGATATCCTTGGTCTATGATGACAGAGAAGAGGCACATTTTTTTTTTTTTTTTTTGGGGGGGAGGAGGGGGGTTATATAAGAGGCGCATTGTTTAAGTTTAGTAGTTTTATTCTGTTTTATCGTTGCCTTACTCATTAGACTTATTGCATAACAAAGAAACCAGGGAGAAAGGAAATTGAGATTGGGTGCCGGAGGAATGATTCGTAATGCTAATTTGGGGATTGACGTTCGTCTACCTACTGAACTATGAGTATGGGTTGTACCTCTCCATTGCAATAAGGGTTTGCTGTGGAGTTTCTCCCTTGCATGAACAATAGCATGGTTACATTTGCTAATGGCGAAAGGAATATTAAAAGAGCAGGTGCCAAGATTATTGTGTTCGGTCACCTACCTAGTTCTTGGGGCACGAACTTTTGTCTTCCAAGCTCAAAGCACTCTGTCTTCCTCTTCAAGTGATATAAAGGAGTCAAAATTATTTGACAACACTGATGCTTTGAATATTCATACATAATAAATTGTTTTACCTGTATTAAGTTTCTTCCAAACTTTCTTGTAATAAAAGATATATCTATCTTATACACATTAGTAGGAGTGAATGAGGTCGTTGAGGTTAACCTATGTCCAAGTATTTGCCTTCTCATCTCTGCTTTTGGGCAATAAGCTGGTGGGATTTTCACTCTTTGTTGATGGTATCTTGTCGTTATGGTATGCTGGATGCGGATAAGTAACTCCTGGATTAGTCAGAGCATTTTGATTAGTGACTATTAAATATACATATGCAAGATCTTTACCTTGAAAATTGTTATAGGGTTGCTATCTGTGTAGGATGCAATTAAAAGATGAAAGTTGGTCACATCAAAAATCATTCTCAGTTGGGATAAGGGGTAGGATCATTGGAGATGTAGGATGGGATTTCTAATCCCAGTCCCAAATATTCTACTTTGCCTATTTAATTAGCAGTCAATCTCATAGTAAACCAAATTAGGCTCCAGTTCTCATTGTTCGAGACCCGTTGTACGTCTAAAACAATGTCTAAAGCCCAAACCTGCCAATTAGGGCTAACTTTGGGGATTGAACTATAAGGGGATTACAAGTGAGAATGAGTTGTTGCCCTCATCCTGAATTAGATTGGATGGAAGATTTGATTGGTGGTTGTAGCAAGGCTGAAGATACTTTCTATACAGAGTTGGGAGAATCCCTAAACTTTTCGCCGGAGTAAGAATAACCTTCGTGAGAGCTTGGGTTGGGGTAAATGGAAGGTCTGCTGTGCCTCCACAAACAGCAGTGCAGCCCAATGCCAACACCTTTGTACGGCAACCATCTCTATTGGCTGGGGACGGAATTCTTTTTAATGTCACAGCATATAGCACTTTACCTTGTCTATTTCATTCATCCCCGTCTTCTTCTTTTCACTGCCATCATCTTGTTTCGCGTTTGTTTTATTCTTCTTTGCTTTTGCCCTAAATGCTTCTCTAGTTAACTTTCTTTAAGAGGTATGAGAGCTTCTTTAGTGATGTGCTTCTGCTGTGGTGATAATTGTGCTTTTGTCTTCTACTTTTGAGCTTCATTCCCTCTTTACAAAGATAATATACAGGTGTTAGTACAGAAAAAAGATTAAGGATCTATCACTTTAGACCTCAATTTTCTGTAGGGTCTTACAATCATTGATCCAAATTATGGTCCAATTTCTGTTATTGAGGGTCAATCTTAACAACCTTTACCTTGAGGGGTTGATTTTATACTGCAGGGATTGCCTCCCATATGTGTACTGATTAGATCTGAACTATTGTTTTGTGTAGCTTTGACATGCCATCTATGTATAACTGTCCAAAAAATGAATGTGCTTGGCATATTGGCATGGGAATTGGCTCTAGGCAATCTGTTGGGATGCTAGATGTCTGGCCTGGTGCTTGTGCTCTAGAATCTAGTACGGAGGAATCCTCTAGAATCTAGTATTGTGGAATCCTCTTCAGTTTCTCACCTTCTGTTTCTGGATTTTTCTCCCATGATTGCCCCCAAATGTTTGCCTTTTGTTCTCCTATTCATTTATGAATCGCATTACTTCTTTTTCATGTCTAGTTCAGGATACATTTGATGACGTATCCTTTATGGCGATCTTATAGTGCTTGTGCTGTTTGCAAGTTTTTGTTTGGCTTGGATCCTCTTCATAGAGATACCTGTGTTTTTATTGTACCTTGCTATTGTCACTTTGGTTCCTTTTATGACCATATTTTCATTCTAGAGTGACAAATTTTAAGTGTTGTTAATCAAATAGTTCAAATCATAGTTTTAATTGTGATCTAGACATAATCAACTCATTGATTTGATTGGATAGTGACCAACATGTCGCTGTTTTCTTGTCCACAGGCTGTCACAGCAATGGTGCAGCAAGCTGTGCAATATGTTGACCAGACACCTAATCTTGAGACCGAGATAGAGCTTATTAAGATGCTTAACTCTGTTGCTGCTGGGAAGGTGAATATGTGAAATTTAAACTTTGTTGCAGCTTATGTTCATCTGCAATTTGCTTTTATTTCGTGATTTCTATAGCTAGTTTTGTAAAGCAGGTATATGTCAAAATTGAGAGAGCACGGTTGAATAAGAAACTTGCGAAAATAAAGGAAGAACAGGGTATCATAGCAGAAGCTACTGATTTGATGCAAGAAATGGAGGTAACTAGAAGTTGACTTCTGTTGTCACTAATATTGTAATTGGTTTTCCCTCGTCCAACATTCTTATGGCAGGTTTGAAATGCAGGTAGAAACTTTTGGAGCAACAGCAAAGACAGAGAAAATTGCCTTTATTTTTGAACAAGTGCGGGTCTTTTGTATTACTTTTAGCCGTTTATGCATTATTACTATGATTGGTTTTCTGATTGATGGACTTTGCAAGTTCGTATGTGCAAGGATTATGTCTGTGCACATATCATTTTCAGGAAGATCAACCCCCGAGTGTTTGATGCATATCCTTCCATAGAGAAGAAAAAGCCTGAAGAAGGTGAAAACATTGTGGAACAAGCACCAGATGATATTCCATCTCTTTTGGAGTTGAAATGGATATACGATGACTCATGATATTGTAAATTGGTGTTTTGCTTTTCTAATGTTGGGTCCACTATCTTTTAACTAATTTGTTTTTGCTGATCAAGTGCCACCTGGTATTCAGGTTGTGGTTCAAGCTATGAACTTGTATGTCTTTATATATCTGGCACATACTTTTCTTTCTTTCTAGCTTTATCGAACGTTCCAGATGTACTTGATGGATTTGAACTCTCATCTCAGTTTACCTCACAATTATGTAGTTAACAATTTAGGTATTACTCACATAACAATGATTATCTAGAGATTTGTCAATACTATAAGGAAATATATGGGATTCCATCAGTAAAGGGCAACCGAAAGCTGTGTATACGGGTGAAGCTCTTTCCTTGTTGGATCTTCACTAAGTTTTTCAAGGCACGGCTGTTCATTCTGTGAATCAATTAAATGCAGGTTCTAAGGAAAATCTGCCGGTGCTTAGTTCTATCACCACATGATCCTATGCAGTCAAGCCTTCTTAATGCAACTTTAGAGGAGAAACATCTCTAAGAAATTCCCCAATTCAGGTACCATCTTTGAATTGTTCTGGGTAATTGATTGTAGATCTTGCAATATCTCAATAATGTGCCATAGGATCTGGTCGACCATGCCTTTGCTATTTTAACGCAAGTTGCTGCTGAAACAATTGGTCATGGTGGAGGCTCCGACGGACTCCTCTTTAAGTACTTTCAAAGATGAATTTGAGAATGAGAAAACATGCTAGGAGGTGCACTTGTTGAGAATTAGACAGGGCCCAATCATAGTCAAAAGAAGAATTTTGGCTTCTCCTTGGCGAGACAAGTCACCTTTAGCTAGGAGCCTCTTTAGAGAATCATCGAACATGTAACTATAGAACTTGTCGTTTTTCTTCTTTCATTAGATCATCACTCAGATGTGACTCACTCTATTTTCTGCAAAATATTATCATCGTTTTGAAGTATTGCTTGAGGATTACCTTAAAGAGATTTGCAGAGCCGCTATGCCTCAGTATCGAGGTCTGATTGTGTGGAACTTTTGTTGATGTTCTTTATCAGTGTCACTCTTTATGCATGATTGCTTAAACCCCTCATTTAAGCCTGACTAGCCTCTCTGCCTGTGATCCCTGGTTGGGGCATGGTTGCTGGGCTTGGATAAAAGTTCCAAAATATGTGTAAAAGAGGTTTCGGTGCGTTGAAAGCCATAGGTTTGTCATGGATTTAAGAATGTTTTCTTCATAGTTTTGTTTTGTAAATAATTCTGACCGACATATATGTGTACACTTTTTTTTTTTTAGCTTAGTCAACTCCTGCTCATAAATTTGTTGTAGCTGTAAGTGTCGTTGTCTAGCATTATGAAACCATTTCTTGTCCCATGGAGCCTGAAATCCTAATGCGCTTTAGAAGGGTGATGAGCTCTACTATATTGCTCAAAATAGCTGAGCCAGCTTTTTCTGCTGGTGTTGACACTCACCATTTCCTGCGTTACAAAAATATATCTTGCTAGAGATCTTGAAAATCTTTGTAGCTGAATCACTCTTAAGAAGAAGAGCTCTGTTTTTGGATTCTCTTGCTGCTGTTGTCAAGAGCTTTAATCAATCACATGCCTTAATTTATTAAATCAACATTATCATCTGACAAAGAGAACATATAATGATAATTATACAAACTTGTATGATATTCTATCATCTTGACCTCTTACTTCTATATTACCATTTTAGGAAGCTGAGAAGCATCTCTCCTTGGTGGTTTTTTCCAAGTCCCTGGAGGTAATGGAAAAGATAGACTGGTCAATAGGAATTGTCAGTTTCCTGACGATAAAGAAGAGCAATGAGATTTTGAACTCGAGCAGCAATTTTTGGAACAGCTACTTGACCTTGTCGAGAAAAGTTGCCACCAAATCTCCAAGGAAACCACAGTTCATGTGGCTGCTTTGAGAGCTTGAATATAGTTTTGGTTGAATGAATAATCTCTCTCTCTCTCTCTCTCTCTCCAAAGAATGTTGTTTCACATTGTGATGGGGACTGGAGATATTCATCATAGAACTCTCACGTAGCTATCTTAAATTTGATTGCATATTTTGCAAGGGGATCTAGCCTTGTTTCGGACTAAAATGATATATTGAATACACTTTCTATATAGGAATGGAGTTTGACATTTTCCTCTTTCCTCCCTTCTTTTAATTGAAGATTTATGGGCTTGGAACAGGTATCAGCACAAGATGTGCATTCATTTGGACGGAAATAAGCGCCTTGTTACAGAATTGTGTTTTGCATTACAAATACTGCTAGTTATTCTATTTTTTCTAACATTAGGGATAACTCTCTAGATTGAAGGCTTAAACACTTAATGGATGCTACTTTTCCATTTCAAATCACATTCGAAATGAGCACCTGCTTCTAGGGAGCTTCATTTCAATAAGATATCTGCACTATTTATCTCCTCAGGAGACGTTTATTTTCTCCAAGTTGATACCTAAATAGGGGATGGACCTTGTTCTCTTCCATCTCCTTCATTTTCTTCATGGAAACTGAGAAGATTGGGAAAAGTTGTGGTCACATCTTTTGGTTGTGAAAATAGTTATGCCCACTAGTTAAAAACACACCATTTTGGTGGTGAAAAGCACCGTTTTACTTTCTTCACATAGTAAATGTACAAAAACACAAAGGCAAATGAGAGAGATCAATACAACTGGATTTATGGCGCTCTCAATCCCCACAATTTGCTGGATTCTCTCAATTTTCAAGGGTTTGAGTTTGTAATTTTTATTGGGTGTGGTTCATACTCTATCAACTATGTAGGGGTAGTGTCTTTGCGACTCTAAAGGTTGAGCTCATATTTTATTAATAGTTTCGGGTTTGGCTCATCAATAGCTGCTGGATATATATATTCTCTTTTTCTATTTTATTTGTAATTTGAGCTTGGACTCATGAATAGGTACTAGATATATATTTTCTATTTGGAAATATATATTCTCTTTTTTATTGTAATTGAGGGATGTTACAGAGAGGTGTAAGGTGCTAATTATAGTGGAATTCTCAGTTGGACGTACCTTAGTTTAAGAGTGAACTAGGGTAAAACCTTGCATCTTGAATTCTCTCTCACTTTTACTCTCTTTTTTCTTTGTGATTGTGCGGCGAATCCTAATACTTGATGTGACATCCCGAAATTTGGCCCCGTTTCGGATATATGAAATAGTTGTTTCGTTGACGCGCTTATGGTAAATTTACTCGGAATTGATCACTCTCGAGTTAACTAATCTATTAGGTGAGACTGTTAGGGAATATAAACGCGACAGACTAGAGAATTTGATTAGAAATCGACTGCTTAACCATAACAATCGACAAGGGTTAATACGACACCGTTATAAATCGATTAACTAACGAATATAAGTCAATTCGATTGAATCATGTAGTCGAATTGCGGGTGGTTTTACACAATTGCGACAATCGTGTCAAACGGTAATAACTCGATTTTTTTTATCGAAATTATACTCGGGACGCATAATTAAACCCTTGTGATTTTATGACAACTGAAGGTTGTTTACGAGTCGGAGATGCACAAACGTGGATAAAAAATTATCGGCCACAGGTCAAATGCGCTAAAATCCTTAAAAACTACCGGATAGATTAGGTCGTACTAAAATCGCGTTCGGTCGATTTTAATCATGAAATTGAATTTGATTTCGGGAATCGGATGTTTGAGCATGTCACGATTCATTTATTGGACGTCGTCTCATCTTTCGGAGAAATTTTGTCGAGTCCAAAATTTTACGGAAAAATCGGTTTTTGGACAAAAAGGAAAATAAGAGGAAATTCGGATGGGGATGAGGAATGGCATTTTTCTACCCAAAAAGCCTTAATTTGGGAAATTAGAGCTTAAATTTATGATTGGGTGGACCAAGGACTTTTGAGGCATAGGACTTTTGTGGCTTAGTGATGATGAAATAGATATTTCATCCTTGACTTTCTTCTCTCTCTCTCGCCCTCACATACGTTTCTTCCCCCTTCCTTCTGCTGATCTTTTTTTCCTTTTTCCCATCTTCTTCCTTCACACCAGCCTTCTCCCCTCTATTCCATTTTTCCTTTCTCTGTCGTGTCTATGTTTTGGGCGCACAACTCTAGCACACAAACACAGAGTCTTTCCCCTATTCTGTTCTGTTTTGTCCTCTGCCGTCAACCCCTCATCCCATCCTCATCATCTCTCCTCATCTTCATCATCCAGCAACATCTTCACCACCATTGTCAACCCGCCAACTTCCATTCTCTCCATATGTTCTGGTTTTCCCTTTCTTCCCATCTTGCTGCTACACGCCCTCATCCACCATCATCCCAAAACCCCACCAGCACCATCACGCCAGCCCCATTTTCCTTTCACCGGTTTTGTTTCCCTTCATCTTGTTGCTGCCACCACCACTTCACCACCTCCACGCCACAGCCAGCTACCACCACTCCGCCCATCTCTGTCCAGCAACCCCATCACCACCAGCAGCTCCTTCACCCTTGCTGCTGCTCCATCACCGAAACACCAGCAACCTCAGTCCAGTCACCCAGCCGTCCACGCCAGCCCTCACTCCAACCCAGCACTCCACCCATCACCGTCCAGCCCTCACCGCCTGACTCCTCACGCCAGCCAATGCCACAGCCGCAACACTGCCCAGCAGTCCCACCATCTAGCTTTGCCGCGCGCAGCACCACCACCCGCGGCCACCACTAGCAACCTCAGCCCGCCAGCTCCACGTCCAGTCACCTCCATCCGACCAACCTTCCAATCCGATCAGCTCTCCTTGGCTGAGACTTGGAGGGCTGATTTCAGCCGCTGTTAAGCCTCTATTCGAGACTTAGTAGTCTCAGGTTTTCGCCGCCGTCGCGTTGCCGTCGCTGTGAGCCTACCGTTGTCCTAATCCGATGAATTAACTCCCATAATCTTTGATTATGCAGCTAATTGCGCTTAAGGGGTATTTAGATTAGTGCTAATCGTGTTTAGATCACTAGGATTAGTGTTAATTAAGTTGGTTTAGCTCGATTTAGTGGACTTCCCTTCAGATCTGTTTACCAGACACTCGCTGTTTGCTATTATTGTGTGTTAAAATGTGCTATGATTTTGAGGTTACTTCCTTCTTGAAAAATGTTCTAAACATCTTCATTTATGACATATATTTTACTCAAGATTTTAAGGATTTAAGAGCACAAGATTTCAGATTCATTACATGCAAGGTAGAATTTCGGTTTGTACTGGAACCCGTGACATTTTGGTGTTTGAAGGATTTTTATCAACTCTTAGAGTTCTATTTTTGAAAGAGTTTCTTCACAAAAGTTTTTCATCACATCTTGTAATTTAACATAGTCAAATTTCAGAGCAGACAGACAAATTTTGGACCTTGAGCCAAACTAATTTTGGAAAACAGAATTTCTGGACACGGACACAGTTTTGGTAACGATTTGGGCGATTTACTACTCTTATTCTAGGAAAATCTGGGTCAAGGTGTCTTCATAAAAAGTGTTCCTTTAAGTGTCCTTTATAACATATTTAAATTTGAGAATTTTTTGAACTTTTTTTATTAAGTTTCTGGAATCAATCGTAGAGATGCGTGAGTAGACCCGGTTTTTGCCAGTTAGGGCCAGTTGTGGTCTTGTCGTTGTTCTTGGTGTCTTGCTTGCTAGAAAATATATATTTTCTGAAATGGTTGACTTTTGGCATGCTGAGAACTTATGCGTGATATTATGATATTGGTTGCTCTATGTTGGCTCTGATTATTATTGCAAAAGATGGCATTGTGGGCAATTAAATAGAAAAACAAGGGGTGTTGGGTTTGGATGTGGCACCCCTCAACGGCCCCCAATCCATTAGGGTCACCACATTGTTTCCTCTAGCTGGATATCTTTTTTTTATTTTTTTATTTTTTTTTTATTTTATTTTTATCAACGGACTTTCGAGAAGTCATATGGGGGTTCTTTCATATACTTGATTGGTCCCTGCGCAAAAGTATGGTAGAAGTGTATCCAACAACTCCATTCCTTATATTCAGAAAACGATGCACACCAACTAAACACATTTATAGGTAATAAGCCAAACACTTTTATTTGCATAAAACTAGATGGACATCTTTAGTCGGTACACCAAAATGCCGTAGTCTTCTATACTCCGCTATACTTCAAATGATGACCGACATCTTTTCCGACAGTCGTATACTTAAAGTCCATCGATCAGTGTCGGCATCCAAAAGTTCCTTCCTTTGCTGTCCTCCTCCTCGCAGTCATATTCAATCACTCGGTCCATCTGCTGGTGGCGGTGGCAGCAGAGGTATTTTGTCTAGTTTGAAATGTTAGTCCCCGAAAGGAGTGAGTACAACCACTCAGCTGTAAAAGATCCATTAAAATATACTATGCAAGCCATCACGATCCAATTTTTATGCAAGATAGACAAGATAGGCAATCAATGAATGAGTTTGCATCTAAACCATATAACTCTTTAGTGCAATGACCAGTGCAGTTCCAACAAATAAGATGCATCATGTCTAGTCACACCAGTCCCGATCATAGGGCCAAACTGTTATGACACGTCCTATTCCATGTCATACAATTTAGTCCCATAACCAGGCCACACTCACACTCAATATCATCATCAGTTTTAATCATTCAAGAGGGTTTTATCCCCCTAGATGACCAATGTTTGCATCCTTCTGGGATTTCGCACCCAATCCTGGCGTCGCGAAAGCCTCCGGCATTCAGCCACTTAGGGCCACTGGCATCCAGAGCGTGTCTCGCCACGCCTCTAGGCATCTCGTATCTCATCTGGCATCATGAGGAACCTTAGGGGCTCTCCATGAAAATGATTACCCCGGCCATCCGAATTTACGTACCAACAAGCATACAACCGGGCATCCCGAAGCTCCCGGTGAAAAACCTCTGGGCATGTATTCAAAATACAACCAGACATTCACAAGGCATCGACACATTTGATCCTTTGGGCATCCCAACTCCTGGGGCATTGTTGACCCAAGGGTCCAACGTTAACATTTAACATCTTAATTTCCAAAAACACTTTTTAATGCAATGACAAGATGTCCCATGAATCTTCATCAAATCTCACTATTGAATGGTATGCTGAATGCCACTATCATCATGTCACATAACAACTCAAGATGCATTTACCTTTGGGACAAATTGAGCAAATTCGGAACAAAACAGGTCAAACCACACAATGCACAGTTTTAGAAACAATTTCGGAATAACCCCTAAATGAACTCAGAAAATTCTGAAATTTGGATATGTTATAAAAAAGACCTAAAGGAAAAAGTCTCATGAAGAACACTAAATCAGATTCATTTTATATCAAGAGCAGTATTTGCTATATTTTTCACTGACATTCTGTAATAGCTTCCAGATTTAACATTTACAAAGAAAATCGCTTCACTGACCAAACCTTGTCCATTCATTCTCAAATTTTGATTTTTTATTTCTAAAGATGTATCCTACAACTTTCATTAAGGGTTCGAAGTCCAATTCTAACTAGATAATAACAGAAATTTCACAGAATCATCAAAGGTCATGCTGTTTTACACGAAACAGTTTACTAATTCTAAGAGAACTACTTCTACCCATTCTGAATCCAGCATCCAACAATCACAACTCAAACACCTTCAAGTCTATTGCACTCCACTAGACAACAACAACACTACAAGGTATAGGTTAATGGACTTTCACTTGCCTCAAATCCTATGGTTCAACGGCTAGGGGTTTGGTTCGGTGATGCAGCCCAACGGCGGCGAAGACAAGTGGCGTCGACAGTGGCAGCTCGAGCAAGGCAGAAGGCGGTCCCTTCTCCCTCTTCGCCGTTCACCCGCTTCGCCGTTCACCCGCTTCGCTGCTCACTCACGAATTCTCTCACTCTATCTCTCTCTCCCTGGTTTCGTTCGGTCACTCTCTCTCTTGCTCTCTCGCTTTCTCTCTCTTTCACTCGCTCGCTCGTCCGCTTGCTCTCTCTCTCGTTGCTGGTTTGTTGACAAAACCGGTCAACTTTGCAAGGAGTTTCCTCGGTTGCTCGAGCAAAGGACGTGTGGCGGTGTCGTGGCCATCCTTTGGGGCCTCCTCTGCCAGCGCACAAAGCTGAAGACATGGCTTCAGCTGGTCGACTCCCACCTCATGCAGTACGTGGCAGCAGAATGAACCAACCTTGCATGGTTGACCGGCTGCATGGGAGTGACGCAGCTGCATGAATTCTTCACGAGCATGCATGGGCGTGGGCTTCTGCTGGCAGCCGAGTGGGTGGGCGACGTGGCTGTTGTTGGCCATCTCTCGGTCAACAGCTCACTTCCATTGACCACCCAAACGCACGCATGCATGGCAACAAAGTCTAGAGTCTTCGAGTCTTCAATTGCAGCATGGAGGGACGTCGTTTATCGTGGCTGCATGGGTCAATGTTCCCCCTTTGATTGACCACCGAATGAAAGTTCACGGGGTCATGCAAGTTGGAGAAGTATAGGTGGGCGGGAGTGCATGGCCGTGCATGGTCGTGTAGGGTCATCGAAACAAATGTGCACGGGAGTTTTGGGTTAGCAGGGTATCCAAGCAGGTGGAAGAGGGTTTCGATCGTGGCATTACATAAGGGAAATTTCGATGATCGGACCATTTCTAAATGTAACGTTTCGGTACAACGACGATGATGAAACGGTGTCCATAAATGGTACCAATGACGCAGTCTGACGATACTCCCGTCGATCCGTCACGGAACGTCACATATTCGAGGTCCGGCAAAAATCTGAATGCCACATTGGACACCAAAACTCATTTGCTCAATAAAACAATGAAGTTTTAAACTATATGTGTGCAAAGTTTGACGGATTAAGTTTGAGTACGTGGGTACCTACGAATTTATTTCGGAAAGCTTTGAACAAAAAAAAAAAAAAAAGGAGTTACGGGGTTCATTGTTTAAAATGGAATTTTGTTGTTTTGGGCTAATTGACGGAATTTTGGTGTGATCACCTACATACCCTGATACGTATGATTATGAGAGATAATAATCCCGTCCTAATGTGTATGAATATGCAGGACGATGCTCGATTAAGTTCGGATGCCCCCACGTCAACGGGATGCCGAGTCGCGATTGAGGCCGGACCGATGCTCCTCATTGAAATGCTGTCTTGATGCGTATGAATACGCGGGATGATGCCGTGCCCGACCGGGCGGGACGATGCCCGGTTACGTCGGATGACCGCCGACTGTTGAGTTTGCCGTGGCCAATGGGTCGTAATAACTGAAACACGCCTGAATGGTTGTAATAATTGTGCCTAATTATGGGACAAAATTATGTGGCACGGTATGGGACGTATTATAACGGTTTGGTCTTATAATCGGGACCTATGTGAATGTTCGAAGAGTGAAGCATGTGTTCTGGTTATTAAATTACGCTTGCTACATTGATGATAGCATATGTGATGAGCTAACATGCAAGGACGCGTCGAGACGAGGTGAGTTTTGTATGGTGCGTGTTTAGGACCCCCTCGAGGCGAATTTGCATCCTAATCGGGGTATAGGTTGTTGACTTGCTAAGATTTATCTCATCCCGTCGTGGTTAACCTTTTTCAGGTCCTTAGTATGGAGACACATCCGATACGGTTTGGGGTTCCATGGGATATGGAGGTAGATAATACCTTCTACCTTATCCTTGGGACCGACCGATTACGTGAGCGGGTTGTGAAAATGATGTGGGTCGACGAGGGTCTGGGTTACAACGTGCCCCACTATTTCCAAGCTTGGTATTTTACGAATTTGAACGGTGATCGGGAGGGTCCCGTACACGGTTTTGATGGGCCGCGCGTAGGAAGTGGGGTTTTGCAGGACAACGATCCTATGGATAAATACATCTCGGAAGGTGTCATGGTAAATCCAAGTACCGAGTCAGTAGGGCCCGAGGAGCCATGTTCACTTGGTGACTTACCTGATGTCTTGCTTGGAACTAGGTTTGGATTTGGGGTGTAGGTCACCTAGTAGTCTTTTTTAGACTGACTTGTATATGAGCTCGTAGGGTTGACTTGGTATACATATAAACAGTAGTTGGTGAAAAAAATCGCTAGCATGTTTTTCCTATCCTTATGTTTGTTTGTTGGCCATGTGTGTATTTAATTCGCTTATGCGTGTACTTAATCAAAAAATAAAAAGAATGGGTAGGCGATGCGTCATGAGACATTGCATTTTTAATCGACCGCCGAGGGATGTACGCATACCCAAGGTTAGGGGCGTGACACCTAGTATCAGAGCCAAGTTTGAGGTCAGGGTTTCTCAATGAAGAGAGATTCTGAGAAATCAAATCTTGGGAAGATGTCGTCCGATCAATCACGGATTGAAGTAGAGAAATTCAGAGGAAAGGGTTTCGAGTCGTGGAAATTGAAGATATAGGCTCTACTCATGGATAGAGATTTGTGGCATGTGATCGAAGATGATAAACTTGAGGAAAAATCCAAGGGAAAGTTGAAGGAGGACGAGGCAAAGGAATCCACGTCCACTAAATTAAAGGAGTAAAATATTAGCAATTGGAGGGTGTGAGGCTTGATCTAGCTATGCCTTGCTGATAATGTTTTGATAAACGTGACCTTTGAGAAAATGAAGAAAGATCTCCGGATGAAGTTGGAAAATCTTTCTCAGAGCAAGTCACTCGTGAACAAATTGCTTCTTTGGAAGCTACTATACAACCTTTAGATAAGTGAAGGTGATTCTTTTTCTGCACACTTAAATGAGTTTAATACTATGTGTGGGCAACTTGCATCAATTGATGTTGATCTGGATGAGGAAAAAAAGCATGTACTTTGTTGTGTTCATTGCCGAATTCATGGGAACATTTAGTTGTTTCCATTGGCGCTAGTTTTAATGCGTTATACTTTGAGGGCGTTGTAGCTACTTTATTCTCTGAGGAAATTAGGAGAGCTGAATTTGATAAGGCAACGCAAGAGGCTCTTTTTGTAAGAGGAAGAAACAATGAATGATCCAAATCCAAATTTGGTGGCAAGAATAAGTCTAAAGGAATATCTAAGATCAATTGGAAATAATGTGTTGAAAGTGCAAAAGGCCCGGCCACTTGAAGAAAGATTGCAGAAGTAAAAGTGTCATGCCCCGAACCCCGGGTACGCGCACATTCCTCGGCGGTCAATTAAAAATATGACGTCCCAATACGCGTCGCCGACCCATTCTTTTTATCTTTCAAAAGTACATGCGGAAGTGAATTAAATAAACACTCGGCCAACAATCAAACACAGGGATAGTAAAAACATGTTAACGCTTTTTCACAAACTACTATTTATAAACATAATAAGTTAACCCTAGGAGTTTATATTTACAAGTCTATCTCAAAAAGAAACCCCTAGTCAACCTACACCCCGGATCCCTCCGACTCGAGCTTGGGATCCTCCACGACACCATTCGATATATTGATGTCCATGGGTTGAGCTACCTCCCCATCCTCTGTCCCGACAGGCAGTCCGTCAAAACCCTGCAGAGGACCCTCTCGAGCCCTGTTGCCCTGTCAAAACCCTGCTGAGCTGGAATGGGCGGTGGTGAGGGCTGGCTGAGACGATTGCTGGAGTTGGGCGGTGAGGCGGTTGCTGGGGGGTTGGTGGCCGCTGGCCACGGCTATGGGCGGTGCAGAAGTGGAGAGGCGGTGGTGGTTGGCTATTGTTCTAGGTGTAAAATGGGATGAGGTGAGGTGTTGGTGGGTTGGTGAAGTGGACGGCAGTGCTGGGACTGCTAGGGTGGAGGCGTAAGGGTGGTGGTGAGTTGGTCGATTGAAGCTGGTGGACGGGCGGTTGCTGGTGGGATGCAATGGTGGGTGGATGCAGCTAGGGAAGACATGATGGAGAAGATGGGTTGAGGGTGTAGTCAAGAAGAAGAAATGCTGAAGATGAAGATGGCGGCAAAAGCTAGGAATGAACATGCGTGCAAGAGGGAATGAGGGATGGGAGAGAGAGGGAAAATGGAAGTCAAAGTTGCAACCAATGAGGGACTTGGTAAAATATCAAGCACTCATCACTAAGCCTCAAAAGTCTTCAGCCCAACAAGTCAAGTGGCCATTCAATGGCCATTTTTCATCCATTTTTTACAAACAAAGCATTTTGGGCAGCCAAATAACTCAATTAATCAGCCCATCCAAATTTCCATTTTTCTTTTGTCCGAAAATCGATTTTTCCGCAAAATTCTAGACTTGACGAAAATTCTCCGAAAGATGAGACGAAGTCCTATAAATGAATCATGACACGCTCAAACGTCTAATTTCTGAAACCGAATTCAATTTCGTGGTTAAAATCAACCGAACGCGATTTTAGTATGACCTAACTTATCGGGTAGCTTTTAGGGATTTTAGCGTGTTTGACCCGTGGTCGATAATTTTCGATCCACGTTTGTGCATCTCCGACTCATAGACGACTCTTGGTTGTCGTAAAATCACGAGGGTTCAATTACGTGTCCCGAATATAATATCGATAGAAAATCGGGTTGTTGCCGTTCGACATGATTATCGCAATCGTGCGGAATCACCTGCAATTTGACTACGCAATTCCATCGAATCGACATATATCCATTCACTAATCAATTAAAACAGTGTCGTATTGACCCTTGCCGACTATTACGGTCGAGCAGTCAATTTTCGATCGAATTCTCTAGTCTGTCACATTTATATCCCTTAACAGTTTTACCCAATAGGTTAGTTAACTCGAGAGGGGCTAGCTCCAAGTAAAATGACTATAGGTGCATCGACGAAAGAACCATTTCACATATTTGAGACGGGGTCAAATTTCAGGATGTCACAACTCTTCCCCTCTCATAAAAATTTTGTCATCAAAATTTAAATCATTACAATCCTTCTTAAAAAAGGTGGGGGTATTGATGTCTCATCTACTCCTCACTTTCCCATGTGGCTCATTCTGTTCCATGGTGTTGCCAAACCACTTTAACCAAAGGGAATCGTCTTGTTGTGCATCACTTGCTCCTTTCCATCCACTATTTGGATCGGTCTCCCCACGTACGACACTCTCTCATCCATGTCTAATTCCTTGAAATTCAACATGTGAGTCGGGTCAGGTTCATATTTCTTCAACATCGACACGTGGAAGACGTCATGCACTTGTGCAAGTCTCGGCGGCAATGCAAGATGATACGCCAAAGTCTTAATTCGTTCCAAAATTTCATAGGGACCGACGTACCTCAGACTTAGTTTCCCTTTATTGCCAAAGTGCGAAGTAACCCTCATTGGTGACACTTTGAGGAATACGTGTTCACCAACTTGGAATTCCAATGGCCTACGCTATTTATCTACATAACTCTTATGACGACTCTGAGCGGTCTTGAGTCTGTCTCGAATAGCTTTGACGGCGTCGACTATTTGCTAAACTAACTCAAGGCCCGTAATCTTGCGCTCTCCAACTTCGTCCCAACACACAGGAGTTTTGCAAGCTCTACCATACAACATTTCAAACGGTGCCATCTGGATACTCTAGTGATAATTATTGTTATAGGCGAATTCAACTAGATGAAGCTATTCCTTCCAGCTTCTTTTGAAGTCCAATACGCAAGCTCACAATATGTCCTTGAGGGTTTGAATCGTCCTCTCAGACTGGCCATCCGACTGCAAATGATAGGTCGTGCTGTATTACAACTTCGTTCTCAAGGCAGTCTGTAAACTTTTCCTGAAAGCTACCATGAACTTCGAGTCTCGATCTGACATGATCATCACTAGCACTCTGTGAAGATGAACTATTTGTCACACGTACAACTTAGCATATCTGTACAACGCATAGTCCTTTCGTATGGCGATGAAGTGAGCAGATTTTGTAAATTTGTCAACTACAGCCCATATGGAATCATTACCTCGCCGACTCCTTGGTAGTCCCATCACAAAATCCATTGTTATATGTTTCCATTTTCACTCGGGAATCTCGAGAGATTGCAAAAGTCATCTAGACTTGCAATGCTGTGCTTTCACTTGTTGGCACATCAGACACTTGGCGACATATCTAGTGATATCCGCCTTCATATCGGTCCACCAATAATGTTGATGTAGATTCGGATACATCTTTGTACTACCTGGGTGAATACTATAGCTACTACGATGGGCTTCTAACAAAATCTCCTCCTTAAGCTCCACATCGTCAAGTACACACAATCGCCCACGAAACTTTAAAGTTCCGTCCTTAGTAACTTGAAAATCGGCTTTTCTCTTTTCCGTATCTTCTTGATCTCAGGGTCTATCAACTGCAACGTCTTAATCCTTATCTACACTTCCAGTTCAATTTTGAGAGTAGCCATGAGACTTGAAAGATGGTCTATCTCAAACTTGAAATCCGAATCTTGAGCTCCTTCAAGTAGGAGCCACTCCTGAATCGCCATCTGTGCAATTGATGACTTTCGACTCAATGCATCCGCAACCTTATTGGCTTTTTTGGGATGATACAGGATGTCATAGTCGTAGTCCTTGAGAAGTTCTATTTAACGACACTGTCTCATGTTCAATTCCCTGTGAGAGAATAAATACTTTAGACTCCGGTGGTCCGTAAAAATATGGAACTTTTCTCCGCATAAGTAGTATCTCCAAATTTTCAGAGCAAAAATGATCGCTATGAGTTCTAAGTCATGCGTCGGATAATTCAGCTCATGAGGTCTCAATTGACGGGACGCGTACACAACAAATCTCCCATGTTGTATTAAAACGCAGCTCGCCCCTCCTCGTATATGACGCATCGCTATAAATCTCATATCCTCCAGGACCAGATGGAATCGTCAACACTGGTGCAGTAGTTAGCTTCTGCTTGAGCTCTTGGAAACTACGCTCGCACTTATCCGTTCGTTCAAATTTTTCTTCCTTCTTCAGTAGTCGAGTTAGAGGTTGAAGAAGCTCACAATTTGTGGATGATTTTTCATATCACATAATTTACAGATTGTACACGCTTATAAAGAGAAGGAAAAATACAATCTTTGACAGAGCAAAATTCATGGAATACCAACTCATCTACAGTTGGTATGCTAATATGAAAATAAAAAAAGATATCAAAAAGATTTCATATTCAAAAAATAATATCAGAAAAGATTTCATATCTTAACACGCCCCCGCAAGATGGACGTTCCATTGGAAACGCCCATCTTGTCACGCCCATCTTGTCTCGTAATTGTATTGTCTGCAGCCTTGATAATGGTTTTGTGAGAATCTTGGCAAGTTGATCATGGGTGGAAATATGAGAGACTCGCATCTTGCCGGCTTTAACAAGTTCCCGGACGAAATGGTAATCTATCTCAATGTGTTTCATTCGGGAATGGAAGACGGGATTTGCACAAACATAAGTAGCACCTATGTTGTCGTAATACAAGCTTGGTGCCGTGTCCATGTGAATGCCAAGTTCTTGAAGCAAAGATTTTACCCAAATGAGTTCCGTCGAGGCCATGGCAATGGCTCCATATTCTGCTTCAGTAGACGACTGTGCAACCAATCGTTGCTTTCGAGAACTCCAAGAGATAGGATTGGCCCCTATATAAATCACAAAACCCAAAGTAGATGTGTGATCATCAATGTTACCTGCCCAATCTGCATCGGTGTAGGCATGCAGCACAGGTTGTGTGTTGCGTCGCAAGTGCAACCCATGAAATAATGTTCCCTTAAGATAGCGTAAAAGCCTTTTTGCAGCTGTCTAATGGGTTGTGGTCGGCTTATGCATGAATTGAGATAGCTTGTTTACTACAAAACCAAGATCCGGGCGAGTGATGTTAAGGTATTAAAGTGCGCTAATGAGGCTTCGAAATTTTGTAGCATTGGCTGGTGATTGTTTGTCATGAACCGAAAAAGATTGACCCGTGGCTAATGGTGTCGCTACCTCTTTTGCATCTCCCATTTTGAAGCGCTCAAGTAGCTCTCTTATGTATTTATGTTGAGAAAGAAGTAAGCCAGTCTTTGTAGGAATGACTTCAGTTCCCAAAAAGAAATGCAGTGGCCCCAAGTCTTTAATTGAGAACCGATTAGAGAGAGCGTTGATGAAGTCCGGAACAAACTTTTGGTTACTTCCTGTGATAATGAGATCATCCACGTACACTAAAAAATAGGCTTGAACACCACCATGAGAGTAAATGAACAGCGAACTATCATTCTTTGAATTGACAAATGAATTTGCGAGAAGGAATGAACTTAGCTCATTATACCAAGCCCGCGGAGCCTGCTTTAACCCATATATGGCTTTGCGAAGTTTGCAAATGTGTGTTGGTTTTTTTGGGTCTTTAAAGCCAGGCGGTTGCGACATGTAAACCTCATCCTGAAGAGTGCCTTGGAGGAGGGCATTGTTGACGTCCATTTGTCTTAAAGTCCATCCACGCATTAAAGCCAATAATAAAACCACCCGAATAATATTTGGTTTGATGACCGGGCTAAATGTATCGGTGTAATCAAGGCCCGATCGTTTGTGAAAACCTTTGGCCACAAGACATGCCTTGTACCTCTCAATACTACTGTCCACATGTCTTTTTATCCGATAAACCCATTTGCAACCTACAACATTCAAAGATGGATCGAAAGGTATTAGTTCCCGAGTCCCATTACGAATAAGGGCATTGATCTCAGTTGACATTGCTTTACGCCATTGAGGATCGCACAGAACTTGTATAATTCCCGTTGGTTTTATAGTCGGTGGAAGTGGATGTTTGGTGATGATGTAGTTGAGTTGTTTGGGCTTGAAAATATTATTTTGGGGTCTAGTGGTCATGTTGTGAGTTCTTGTAGGTGGATTTTTGGGGGTTGATGTTTGGTCATTATTGATAGTGGCAATTGGGTTTTCAAGAGGTGGCATTTGTGGGGATCGATTTGAGGGTTGGAAAGTTGATGAGGATGCAGCACGGGATGGAATGTTGCTTCGAGGGGTCACCTGTGCAGATGGTCCAATGTTTGGCACTAAAACTGGAAGTGAAATAGTAGGTGGAGGAGATGAACTTTGAGGGGTTGACAAGACACTTTTAGTATTGAGAAGTGTTTGGTATAGAAATGTGTTTTCTTCAAACACAACATGACGTGAGATATAAAGACGATTATTTTGTGGATCAAAACATTTATATGCACTTTGTGACAATGAATACCCTAAAAATATACATTGTCGAGAGCAGGACATAAGTTTATTTGTGTTGTATGGACGTAACCACGGATAGCAAAGACAACCAAATGTGCAAAGTTTTTTTTATAATTGGGAGCCATTTGGAATAATGTTTGAAATGGTGAATGCATATTTAGAACGGGTGTTGGCAAACGATTAATGAGGTATGTAGCAGTTTGAAACACATATGACCAAAAAGAATGTGGTAGATTTGCTTTGTGTAATAGGGCGAGTCCGGTTTCAACTATGTGTCGGTGTTTTCTTTCTGCAGTTCCATTGTGTTCTGGTGTGTGTGGCGGTGTAGTTAGATGGGAAATTCCATGTTTTGCAAGAAAAAGTTTCAAGTTTTGAAATTCTCCACCACCATTCGAGTATAAATTTTGAATAAAGACAGAAAATTGTTTTTCAACCAAGCTTTTGAACTGTTAAAAAATTTGAGTAACATCAGATTTTTTTCTTATAGGATAAAGCCAAGTGTATTTCGTATAGTGGTCAACAAATATAAGATAGTAACGGAAACCATCAATTGAAGCAGTTGACACAGGACCCCAAACATCGGAAAAAATAATATCAAGTGGAAAATGACTTACAAGGGTTGATACCCAAAATGGAAGTTTGTGACTCTTATTGCACTGACACGCATCAAGGATAACTTAGAGCCTACGATTGACTCAGATTACAAACGAGTTGGAAAATTGTTAAGAACATGACTTAGAATACGAAATGAAGGGTGACCTAGTCAATTGTGCCAAACCATCGGTTTTGTTCGCTCACTGACAAAGGCTGTGAATTTTGGATGAGTATTTGTGAGAGGCATCCGATACACATCATTGCTAAGCCCTCCTCGAAGTAACATCGCTCCTGTGCAAAGATCCTTCACCAAAAAATAATTGGCAAAAAATTCGATAGATGAGTGGTTATTGCGACAAAATTGTGAGACGGAAATCAGGTCTTTTGTACTATCAGGTGCACATAAAACATTGGTTCATTTAAAGGATTGGTTTGGATAGGATAAATTAGTAGAACCAACATGACTGATACACAAACCTGTGCCATCACCAATGACGATCTCGTCGGGGCCTTCGTACTCTGAGTGAGTGGTGAGGTTGTTGAGATTGCTTGTGATGTGATGTGATGCTCCTGAGTCTAGTAGCCAACCATTTTCTTGATGTGGAGCTGTTGCAACATGAGCAGTAGGTTTGCGGAGACTATTTTGAATGCGAAAACAAGATTTGGCCGAGTGTCCATATTGATCACAAAATAACATGTCAGACGAGGCTCTCTGTTGTCTCGATCAGAATACCTCCTATGAGAAGGCCCACGATGCTGGTTA
Organism: Eucalyptus virginea; assembly: GCA_014182375.1. Classification (NCBI taxonomy): domain Eukaryota; kingdom Viridiplantae; phylum Streptophyta; class Magnoliopsida; order Myrtales; family Myrtaceae; genus Eucalyptus; species Eucalyptus virginea. The sequence goes on along the minus strand of CM024516.1, from coordinate 13,473,243 downwards.
GATCTAGAATAACTTTGATGATGGCTGCGATTATTGGGCCATCGGGAGTTGCTTCCTGTGCCACGACTCATGTTGCTATAGTTGGCTGTGACTGGTGCTGCTTCAGGTCTAATTTCCTCTAGTTTTAGTTGGGTTTCATAGGCCACCAATTTTTCATGCATTTCTTCAAAGCTGATTGTGTTTTCATGAGCCCTAATCGCTGCTGCGATTTCTTTGTATTCAGTTCAAGTCCTCGAAGTGCTTGAATGACTAAATCATCATCAGAGATAGGAGTGTCAATGATTGCCAATTCATCGGCAAGGGCTTTAAGTTCCTGCAAAAATTCTGAAACAGAACGTGAGTTTCGGCGAGCGGTAGAGAGTTGATCCTTGAGATGCATAACTCTTGAGCAAGATTTATTTGCATATAAATTCATGAGTTTTGTCCAGGCAGCATGTGATGAATTGCAAGAGGCAATGAGAGGAATCACGGCTTCGGATATAGATGCAAAAATTACATGAAGCAAGAGCTGATCCTAGCGAATCCAAGTTGTTGCGGCTGGATTTGGCACCATTTGATTTCCAGTTGAAATGGTGAGAGGCGGACAGACAAAAGTTCCATCAACAAATCCCATTAAATCATAACCAATGAGTAGCGCCTGAAATTGAGCACGCCAAGAGGGATAATTGGCAGCAGAGAGCTTGAATGACAATTGGACGGTGGCTGAGATCGAGATTAGACCATTAGGTGCAACTGTTCCGATGGAAACAGAACTAGAATTCGAGGTGGTGTGAGCTGATTCTAAAGGGACTTCCATGGCTAAAGGGTGCAGAAGATTGCAAAAAAAAAATGCAAAATAGTCGGATCAAAAAGCTCTTAGGAGCATAATTGCTCTGATACCATGAAGAAGCTCATAATTTGTGGATGATTTTTCATATCACATAATTTATAGATTGTACACGCTTATAAAGAGAAGGAAAAATACAATCTTTGATAGAGCAAGAATCATGGAATACTAACTCATCTATAGTTGGTATGCTAATATGAAAATAAAAAAAGATATCAAAAAGATTTCATATTCAAAAAATAATATCAGAAAAAAATGTCACATCTTAACAGAGGCATGGCTATTGCAAAAAATCTTTTCACGAATCATCTATAATAGCTTGCCAATCCTAAGAAACTTATGCTCTCTATCACTATCGTTGGTCTCAGCTAGTTTATAATTGCTTCGATCTTAGTCGAGTCTACGGAAATCCCTTCACCAGAAATCACGTGACCTAAGAAAGCTACCCGAGTCAACCAAAACTCGCACTTATTGAACTTGGCGTATAATCCGTGTTCTTGCAGGGGCTGAAGCACTGTCCTTAAGTGTCATTCGTGCTCCTCTAGACTTCTCGAGTACACTAGGATGTCGTCGATAAACACAATCATGAACTGATCCAGATACTCTTTGAATACTCGATTCATCAGATCCATGAAAGCAGCTGGGGCGTTGGTCAAACCAAACGACATTACGGTGAATTCATAATGGCCGTAATGCATACGAAAAGCCATCTTCGGTATATCCTGCTTCTTAATCCTCAGCTGATGATACCCTGTCCTCAGGTCGATCTTGGAAAATATCGATGCTCCCTACAGCTAGTCAAACAAGTCATCAATCATTGGTAACGGATACTTGTTCTTGATCGTTACCTGGTTGAGTTTCCGATAGTCGATGCAAAGACGCAACGGACCATCCTTCTTCCTTACAAACAGAACTGGTGCTCCCCAAGGCAATGCACTAGAACGTATAAATCCTTTATCTAACAATTCCTACATCTGTACCTTCAATTCCTTCAATTCTGACAATGCCATACGGCAAGGAGCATTAGAAATTGGCTTCGCCCCAAGGGCCAACTCGATCACAAACTCGATCTCCCTTTCTTGGGGGTAAGCCAGGTAATTCCTCCGGAAACACATCAAAAAACTCCTGTACCATGGCGATGTCCTCCATCTTCAGCTCCTCAACGAACATATCTACAATGGTTGCCAAATAACCTTGGCAACCCTCCTCTAATAGACGGGTTGCCTCAAGCGACGAGATTAAGGTAATCGAGGGTCCTCCTTGACTTCCAATAAACTCGAAACTTTCACCCGCTAACGAGTTAAACTGAATTGATTTACGATAACAGTCTACAATGGCTCGTTGCTTTGTGAGCCAATCCATGCCAATAATCACATCAAAATCAAACATGGCTAGCACAATCAAATATATCCTTTCCTTTCACTCACCAATTACTAACTTGCAACCAAGACACCCTATCGCCGACATCACTTTATCCTTTAATAGGGTAAATATACTAATGACTGTCCCCAACGATTCTAGACTCAATCCTACTAACTTAACAAATTGCTCAGCAATAAATGAATGCATGGCTCCGGGATCAAATAAAGCATAAGCAGCATGGTCGTTCAGCGAGACCGTACCTGTAACCACATATTGTGAGTCCTCCGCCTCCCTTCGGGTGATAGCATACACCCTTCCCTGCATCGGAGGCCTGCTCATAACACCCTGCTGTGCGTTCTGCGATGCACTCCCTCTATTATGTCCCATCTGCAATAGTGGCGCTATTGCTCCCATAGGCCTGCACGGATAGTCCTTGATCTGGTGGCCATACTGGCCACATCAGTAACAAACTCCTATCCTAGTGAAACACGGGGCTGATCCATGTCTTCTCCCATAGAAATGGCACACACTGTTTGAGTTGGGTGCTGACTTTCCTATTCCACCTTTCCAATTGGGAGGAATGGAATACCTTCCTCCGGTCATTGGCCTTTTCCCGAACCAATTACTATCTCTGTTGGACACAAATCGTGACCCAGATGCGGTGGCTCACTCATTTAGGTTCCTCTCGATCAGCTGGGCCCTCTCGTACAGCTCATTGTAATCCTTGAGATTTAGCAGCACCACCGGATCCTTGATCTCTAGTCTCAGGTAATCTCTAAACCTCCTTGCTCTGTCCATTGGGTCTTCAATCAACCTCGGTGCATATTTGGACAGCTCTGCGAACTTCGCCTCGTATTGGTCCATTGACATCTGGCTCTGACAAAGACGCTGGAATTTAGCCATTTTCTGCTCTCTAGCATAGTCTGAAAAGTACTTTCCATTGAAGACTTCCACAAAGGCATTCCACATCGGAACCGTACTTGCAAGAAACACTCTCCCTTTGGTGGCTTCCCACCAAGTGCTTGCGTTCCCTTGCAACTGGTAGACCGCCAGGACTATCTTGTCTTCCTTATAGCACCTCAGTAGTGCGAAGACCTTCTCCAGCTCTGGGATCCATAGAGTTGTAGCCTCAAAATTGCCTGCTCCAGAGAACCTTGGCGAATTTAGCTTCAGGAATTGTTCCATCAACTTATGCATCGGCCGCTCACCATTCCCATTTCCTAGTGGGACTTTAGCAACTGCGGCAGCAACAGGGGCAACAACGGCTATGGCATTAGCGGTAGCAGTGGCGGCAGCAGTAGCAACAGCTTGGTTCTGAGCCTGCTGACCCATCATATTCCCTAGGATCTCTAGCGCCTGAACAATCCATCTATCCTAGGATCCCCTGGTGCTTTTATCCTAGTACCAGCTTGCGACGGTACTCTTTCTCTCGCGCTAGCCTGAGCTGGTGCTCTACCTCGGGCATCGATTCTAGTCGGCGTCCTACCCCAAGTACCAAACGCAACTACTCTCTTCTAGGGAGTCCTCTACTCAGGATCGCTCATCCTGCATAATCTTTACAGATTCCTACTATCCAATTCTAACACAAAATTATAAATCTGAGCGACCCATACAAAACAATCAATCAATCGTAAGGAAAATGTCTTTCCTACTAATTATCTTATCACTCATCGCACCTTATCACTCCAGACACTGACCAGGCTCCGATACCACTTCGGGCGGGGATGTCACACCCCAAACCCCGGGTACGAGTACATCCCTCGGTGATCGATTAAAAATGCGACGTCCCAGGATGCGTTGCCGACCCATTCTTTTTATCTTTCAATTAAGCACATGCAGAAGCAAATTAAATAAACACCCGGCCAACAATCAAACACAGAGATAGTAAAAAATGCTAACACTTTTTCACAACCTGCTATTTATAAACATACCAAGTTAACCCTAGGAATTTATATTTACAAGTCTATCTCAAAAAGAAACCCCTACTCAACCTACACCCTGAATCCCTCCGACTCGGGCTCAAGATCCTCCACGACACCATCCGATATATCGATGTTCATGGGTTGAGCTACCTCCCTATCCTCCGTCCCGACAGGCAGTCCGTCAAAACCCTGCAGGGGACCCTCCCGAGCCCCATTGCGCTAGTTAATGAACCATGCATTGAAGCGATAAGGCACCAAGTGGAGGCCCTCATCAACCCAAATCGTGGTCACCATTAACTCACGGATCTGGATGGTCTCGGGAATAGGGAAGAAGGTAGACTCATAATCCATCTCCCATGGTAACCTAAAACAAACTGGATGCCACTCCATACTAAGGACCTGAAAAAATGGGTAACCACGATGAGGTGAGATAAATCTCAGTGAGTCAAAATCCTAAATCTCAATTAGGATGCAAATTCACCTCGAAGACAGTTCTAAACACGCACCATACAAAACTTACCTCGCCTCGGTGCATCCCTGCATGTTAGCTAATCACATATGCTATTATCAATGCAACAAGCGTAATTTAATAATTGGAACACATCATTTCATTCACATGGGTCCTGATTATAAGGTAAGATCATTATGACACGTCCCATACTGTGCCACACAATTTTGCCTCATAATCAGGCGCAGCTATCACAATCATTCAAGTGTGTCCTTATTATTATGACCCATCGGCTACGGCCAACTCAACAGTCGGCGGTCATCCAGCGTAACTAGGCATTGTCCCGCTCCGTCGGGCATGGCAACATCTAGCACTACACGCCTATACGGCATTCCATAAAGGAGCATCGGCCTGGCCTCCACTGCGACTCAACATCCGTTGACATGGGGCATTTGAACTTAATCAGGCATTGCCCCCTAACTCTCATCGGGTGACAAGTTCCAATAGTGACCACATGTGCACATACTTGACCAAGAACACCATGCTTTGCGTTCAAATACCTCGTTTTCAAATAATGAGCTTGGCCACTTTTCCTGATATTAAAAATCCCAATAAATATAATCGTGTGTGGTCACGTATTTAAATCGAACCATCAAACTAAGTACACTCTCATTTTAAAACTCCATGGTTTTATATAGTACACAAAAATTGGCGTCAAAAACTAACATTTGGTATTTTTCTATTTAAATGCCATAAAATTGAGTTTTGCAAGAATAACCAAAAATTACCACCAAGCACTCAATTACACTTCATAGCACATATAAGCCATCAAATGCATGTATAAATTCATCCATGAGAACGAGCGTAAAATTTCACAAAATGGCTAATTTGTCACTAATTACACTAATTACAATTAATTAAATAAATTGTGATTAATTAAGTTAATCCAACTTAATTAACCTAACCATGGTTAACTAACCTAACCAAACTAAATAATAACCAAGCTAACTAAACTAACCTGATCATGCTAGTTACACTAATCTATATTAATACTAATCTAACTCCCTAAGCGTAATTAACAACCTAATCATGGATTAGAGAGTTAACTCATCAGATTAAGACGACAACAGGTTCACGGCGACGGCAATGCGACGACAGTGAGACCTCAAGACTACCGTGTCTCCAATGGAGGCCCAACGACGGTGGAAATCAGCCCTACAAGGCTCTCGGCCAAGGAGGGGATCCAGTTCTATGGAAGGTTGGTCAGTCTCGGTAGAGCTGGCTGTGGGCGCGGCTAGGTTGGAGAGCTGGTGGCAGCGACGGGCTGAGGCGCTGGGCACAGGGTTGGCGGACGGAGCTGAGGCGGACGGCTGGGCGGCTGGGCGGAACGGGCGGTGGTGAGGGCTGGCTGAGACGGTTGCTGGAGTTGGGCGGTGAGGCAGTTGCTGGCAGGTTGGTGGCTACTGGCCACAATCGTGGGCGATGCGGAAGTGGAGAGGCGGTGGCGGTTGGTTGCTATTCAGGGCATGAAATGGGATGAGGTGAGGCATTGGTGGGTTGGTGAAGTGGACGGTGGTGCTGGGACTGCTAAGGTAGAGGCGTAAGGGTGGTGGTGAGCTAATCGACTGAAGCTGATGGACGAGCGGTTGTTGATGGGATGCAATGGTGGGTGGATGCGACTGGGGAAGAAATGATGAAGAAGATGGGTTGAGGGTGCAGTCAAGAAGAAGAAATGCTAAAGATGAAGATGGCGGCTAAAGCTAGGAAGGAATGTGCGTGCAAGAGGGAATGAGGGATGGGAGAGAGGGAAAATGGAAGTCAAAGTTGCAATCAATGAGGGACTTGGTAAAATGTCAAGCACCCATCACCAAGCCTCAAAAGTCTTTAGCCCAACAAGTCAAGTGGCCATCCAATGGCATTTTTTCCTCCATTTCCTCACAAATAAAGCATTTTGGCAGCCAAATAACTCAATTAATCAGCCCATCCGAATTTCCAATTTACTTTTGTCCAAAAATCGATTTTTCCGCAAAATTCCAGACTCGATGAAAATTCTCCGAAAGATGAGACAACGTCTTATAAATGAATCGTGACACACTCAAACATTCGATTCCTAAAACCGAATTCAATTTCGTGGTTAAAATCGACCGAACGCGATTTTAGTACGACTTAACCTATCGGGTAGCTTTTAGGAATTTTAGCGCGTCAGACCCATGGTCAATAATTTTCGATCCACGTTTGTGCATCTTTGACTCGTAGATGACTCTCGGTTGTCATAAAATCGTGAGGGTTCAATTACGTGTCCCAAGTATAATATCGATAGAAAATCAGGTTGTTGCCGTTTGACATGATTATTGCAATCGTGCGGAATCACTCATAATTTGACTACGCAATTACATCTAATCAACTTATATCCGTTTGTTAATCAATTATAACGGTGTCGTATTGACCCTTGCCAAATATTACGGTCGAAAAATCGATTTCTGATCGAATTCTCTAGTCTCTCGCGTTTATATCTCTTAACGGCTTCACCTAATAGATTAGTTAACTTGTGAGGGGCTAGCTCCGAGTAAAATGACCATAGGCACGTCGAAAAAACAACCATTTCACATATTCGAGACGGGGTGAAATTTCAGGATGTCACAAAAAGTGTGGGTCCAAAGAAGCGATATGTGGTTTCATCCTCTAGTACAAAGATGGATGATGACAACAACTTAGGAGACATATATCTCATCTGCAATTCATTGCAGGGTGACTGTAGTACATGGATAATTGAAACTAGAACATCTTTTCACATGATGCCTCATAGAGAATGGTTCTAATGTTATGAGCCATATCAAGGAGGTACAGTGTGAAAGGGAGATGATACGACGCTTGATATAGTTAGTTGTGAAAAGGTGAAGCTAAAGATGAAAGATGGGACAATCAAGAATCTTCCGAATGTGATGCATATTCCTAATCTTATTAGGAATCTTTTTTCTATGGAAACCATGGCAGATGTTGGCATTACTTTCACTAGCAATAAGCATTCATACAAGCTAACTCGTGGATCTATGGTGATCACCAAAGATCAATGAGATGGAAAACGGTGGAAGTTATTAGGAAGCATGGTGATCAGTGGTGAGAATTATAACTTAGAGTAGGTGGAAGAAGATCCTTTGATGTTATGGCATCAGAGATTGGGTCATATCGGTGAGAAAGGATTAATAACCCTTACCTCAAAGAAAATGGTAGATGGAATCCAACCTACGATATGTGTTTTGGATTTTGTGAACATTGTCTACATGGAAAACAAAATCAGGTATCTTTTAAATCTGTAGGAGGGAGAGCTAAAGAAATTTTAGATCTAATTCATGGTGATGTTTTTGGTCATACACCTGTAGCATCGTTTGGAAAATCAAGGTATTACGTTTCTTTTACCGATGATTATTCCAAATATGCATGGATATATTTCTTGCAGAGAAAAGATGATATATTTGAAAAATTTCGCGAGTTCAAAGCTTTGGTGGAAAATTGGTTTGATAGAAAAATTAATATTTTGCGAACTAACAATGAAGGAGAATTATGTTCATCGAAATTTAATCAATTTTGTGCAACCAATGGCATTGCAAGGCACAAAACAATGCCATATTCACCTTAGCAGAATGGGGTAGTGGAAAGGCTTAATCGGTCTCTCATGGAGAGAGCAATGAGCATGTTTAGTGGTGTAGGCTTAGCATCTTAATTTTGGATAGAAGTAGTAGCAGCTGCATGTTATCTAAAGAAGAGGTCCCCTACATCAGCTTTGAAGGATTAGAGACCGTTTGAGGCACTATTCATGAAGAGGCCAAACATATCCCATATTATGGTGTTTGGTTGTGAAGCGTATGTGCACGTGCCCGAGGAAAAGAGAAACAAACTTGAGAGCAAGTCAGAGAAGTACATATTCATTAGGTATAAGGATGGTGTTAAATGGTATAAGCTGTGGAATTCTAATGCCAAAAGTATTATCTACAACAAAGATGTGGCGTTCAAAGAATCTACGACAAATCATATCATTCCATAAGATCCTGAAAAACTATAGATGGTCGAGTTAGATGTCGATTTGAAGAAAGAGACAGAAGTTATACAAGCTGAAACATAAAATTTAGACTTGAAAGCTTGTGAGCCTGATGGGATAGATGATACAGTAGATTTTGAAATTGAATTTGAAGATAAAGCACTATTTGAACCAATCTTAAGAAGGTCCACACAGCTAAGAAGATTACCTAAGAAATATACCCTATTTGTCGGTAATGAAAATTGTGTTCTAATAGTACGAGTGAAAATCCAAGTACTATTAAGGAAGCAAGCAGTGCGAAGGATGCCAAACGATGGGAAAATGCCATGAAAGATGAGATGAGCTCACTATCTAAAAAAAAATATGGAGTCTGGTAAAACTCCTTGTGGATCGAAAGGGAATCGGTTGCAAGTGGGTGTTCAAGGAGGAAATATCTACAAATGAAGAGATAGAACGATACAAAGCTCATTTTGTTGCTAAGGGATACTAGTAGATTGAGAGTTGATTATGATGAGATTTTTTCTCCTATTGCAAAATTAAATTCCATGAGACTTGTCTTATCTATAATAGCTATATACAATTTGGAGGTAGAGTCACTTGATGTGAAAACATCATTCCTCCATGGTGACTTAAAGAAGGATATTTTCATGAAGCAACCAAAAGGGTTTGTGGTCAAAGGAAAAGAAGACTTTGTTTGCAAACTAAACAAGTCTTTATATGGCCTTAAACAATCTCCAATGATGTGGTACCAACTATTCAACTCATATGTCTTGAAGCTTGGCTTTGTTCGTTGTGATGCTAATCATTCTATCTACTTGAAAAGTAGAGGTGAGCGCGGTTCCCAGTTCCAAGGAAGGAGGTTCTGATTCCCGATTCTTTTTTTTTTTTTTTAATTGGCAGTTCCTAGTTCGATTCCCTATTCCTATAGGAACTGGAACCGGAACCTAAAAACTAACAACCCTAATTAATTTTCAATTTGTTTCTTCCCCTTTTTATTTCTTCCTTCTCCCTCTTCTTCCTGTCCCAACTTCCCTCTCTATTTCAGAGTTTCTTCCTTCACCTTCTTCTCCTTGTCCAGTGTCCTTGACTCCCCTTTCTGTCATGCTGAAATCTCTGATGACGACTCGGCTCTCTCCTCTCAACGTCGCTCAACACCCTTGACGCCGCTCGCCCCCTTGAGGCCCCCTTAACGCCGCTTTTCCCCCCTCAACGCCCCTTGACGCCACTCACCCCGCTTGACATCGCTCGACACCACTTGACACCCTCGACCCCCTCAACGCCCCTCGACGTTGCTCGCTGCCTCAACGCCCTCGACGCCACTCGCCCCCCTTGACACTGCTCGTGACCCTCAACACCAAAGAAACTTGCCTCCTCCACCACCGCCTCAATCGCAGGTCCAATCTCTATGCCATCTTGTCATTTTTGCTCTTCACTATCAGATTTACATTTTAGCTGCTTTACTTGGTTAATTTCTGAGATGTGGGAGTGTCATGCTTGTGTGCCCTGATCCAAGGATTGTAAATGTTTTCTTAGAAGCTCTAGAGAATATTCTAAAGGTTGGGCAAGCAGAGAAGGAACAGGTCATACTAAGGATAATGTCTATGCCCAGATGATAGATGATGCCCGTTCAATGTTGGATATGCATTTCTTGATTTTCCATATTTTCTGGCTATGGATCTAGAGCTTGTGTTGATAGGATTAGTAATGGAATTGTTTACTTGCTCATTTAGGGGGGAAAATGTAGAGACAGTTCACATTAGATTTGAGCATGACTGTTCTTTCTTGGACTAATTTGTTCAATTCATGGTGATGGCCAAAGCAATCGGGCATGCTTTTTGGGCTAAAATGTAGAGAAGTTTTACAGTGCCCGAATGATATATCGAGGGGAGATTGAGCTACATTTTTCGCCATTATCACATAATCAACTGGAAAAGAACTGGGTTTGGAGGAAAGGTGAAGATATTATTTTTCTTGGGAGAAGTTTGCTCGTGGGTGTTGAAGGCTTTGCATGATTTGGAAGTGACAATGGGCAGGTGCTATTTATAGTGGAAAAATGAGTTTTTAAAGGAGCAATTAAGATAGCCCCAGGTGTTAGGATGGAGAGTTTGATGGTTTTATACTTGATTATTACTGTTCCACGATGCAATCACTTGTTTTTCACTAGGGTCCTCAGTTTGGGCACAAATTTTTTCAGATTAACAGTGCCCAAGACCTCATTGTCTAAAGCTAAACCGGCAAAAAGGAATGGATCAGCAATCTCATCACAAGATGGTGCCTTTTGTGCCTTTCTTTTTATGTTAATTTAGATGAACAAGTACATAGAAAAAAGTAGAAGAAGAAAAATCCACCCTTAATGACACACAAATTGCTCTTACATCTTGCTTAGTTCAAGGTTGTAAACTACTATACCTTATTACTAATGTTTGACATATCATTCCATATTAGAATTTGACATATCATTCCAAGTTCAAATGCACGAATAATAGTTGGTTTTGCTATTTTATAAATGTTTATTCTTTCTTTTGAAATTTTTAACTATATTCTATTATTGTTGTATAGTGTAAAGTTAATGTATCAAGGTAACACGTCAATGGAGGTGGAGGGATCTGAGGAGATGACTCATCACATGGAATTGGAATTGTTTGGCGATGAAAATGAAGAAGAGCCATCCCCTATCACGAGTGCCACAAACAAGGTACTTGGTTCTCGTCTTCCTCCTTGTGATAAGAAATACATCCGAACATTGGAATCATTATGCAAGAATCGATGATAAGGATGAACGAATATATCAAGTGAAGTGCATTCATTGTAAGTTTGTATTTAAGTACCGTGTTGTTAACGATACTTCTACAATGAGGAAACACTTGACCACGTGCAAGAAGTTTTCTCGCAATGTAGATAAAAGGTAGAGATTATTTGTACCATGTAATGTAGACATAGCTGGCAAGGCAAGGAAAGATTCTAGTACCGGTAGCATCTTATCGATATGGTCGTTTAATCAAGAATGTTGTAGACAAATGCTTGCTCGGTTTATCATACTTGATGAACAACTTTTTTCCTTGATCGAGCATGTTAGATTTTGTGAATTTGTCAGTGAGTTATAGCCTCTTTTCAAACATTTATCATATTTTACAGTGGAAAAAAATTGCATGAAACTGTATTTTTGTAAAAGAACTAGAACTAGTTTGAAGGATTAGTTTGGAAAGATCAATTCTAGAATCGTGCTCACGAATGATACATGGACTTCCATTTTCATATCTCATTGCACATTCTATTGATGAAAATTGAAAGTTGCATAAAAAAATCATCAATTTTGTGGTGATGCATAATCATAGGGGTAGAGAGATTGGAAAGTGGTGGAGAAATGCATCTAGGAATGGAGAATAGAAAAAAAAAATGTGTCCATAATCACCATGAATAATACTAGTTCGAACGATATTGTAATTGGTCATTTGAGGGAAAAACTTTCTAGAGAAAAATTGTTGATATTATATGGTAGTGTTTTACACATGAGATGCATGGCTCATATATTAAATTTGATTGTGAGAGATAGCTTAACTATGACATGTGACTATTGCACATATCCGAAATATGGTTAGATATGTAAGGAGTTCTCTTGAGAGCCAAAGCATTTTGATATTACATTGAGAGTGAACGGATCACTTACAAGGGTTCGGTTATTCTTGACGTTGCTACTGGATGGAACTTTACTTACTTCATGTTAGACACCGCCATAAAGTTCAGAAAAACTTTTGAAAGGATGGAAGAAAATGATCTATCTTTTACAAGTGAGCTTAACCATGAAATTTCTAAAGACGGTGATTAAGAAAATGCAATTATTCTTTCGGAATTTCTAAAAGTATTCTATGATGCCACCAATCAGATATCGGGGAGTTCATAAGTTGCTTCAAATGATTATTTTGAAGTGATAACTCTTCTGTATATATATTTGAAAGATGTGGCGGATACCTTGGATCCTAAACTTCAAGCTATGGGTACGAAAATGAAAGAAAAATTTAACAAATATTACGGAAGCTTTGATAAAGTGAATATGATTGTTTTAATTACCATCGTGTTAAATCCTAGAGCCAAGTTGAATTATGTGAGCTTCTTGTATGTACAAATTTATGATGATGAATTGAAAATTAAAGAGATGCATTACAAGGTGAAGGACGCATTGGAACATTTGTATGAATTTTATGAGCAATCTTTTCTTGTTTCAAGTTATCAAAATTTTGGTAGCCACAGTTTGAGTGTAAGTAATAGTGGTTCCAATGCCGATGCGGGTGGTAATGAAGGTATAAAAATGTATGACACCCAAGCTTAGAAGAAAATGTTTTTACACTCGAATAAACAATGGTGCAAAGACAACAAATTCAAGCTTGATGAGTATCTTCAAGAAGAAAATGAAAAAGTTCTTGATCTTGAACTTTTGATATGAACTTTTGATGTGGTGGAAGACTACTAGCTTAAAATATAAGATCCTTTCTTTGATAGCTCGGGATATTTTGTCTATTTTCGTAACTACTATAGCTTCAAAGTCAATTTTTAGTATATCGGGTCGTGTGCTTTTTGGCTTTCGAAATTCTTTCATTCTCAAAGTAGTTGAAGCTTTTAATTGCACTCAAAAGTGGTTGAGAGCCGTTCGTGTGCCGAATAATGTTGAAGAGTGCATCGACAATGCAAAAAAAATTGAGTTTGGTAAGTGATGCTTATATCTTTATATATTGTAATTCCTTTTATATATCTAATAAGTGAATATTTTATTTAATATCTTCTTCTTCTTCTTTTAGATATGGATTGTCTTAATAAGGAGATTATCGTCGATAAATAGAGTTTACTAGTTAAAGCAGAATGAATATAGATGGTAAGGCATCTAGTACTTATTTTAGTTTACTAGCATCTCCCATTACACTTCCATTCAATAGCTTTAGTTCTCATATATGGGTTGATTATATAGTTAAGTTGAGCATTGTGCCAACTGCTATGCTCTTTTCTATATGCTTCAGAAAATGTTAGTTCTCATCATGTCCAAGGAGCACTTACTCAAATTGTAATGCCAAGCTACCCTGCATATGGTGAACTTCCAGTTGCAAAGAAAACATTGTAGTTGCAATTGCAAATAATCGATACGCGACACTTCAATTTTAAATTGGGTTAATACTCTAAAAAACCCCCAAACTGGTACACTTGTGACAAATTTACCCCAAACTATTTTTTTTACCACCAAAAACCCCAAACTGGTATACATTTGACAAATTTACCCAAAACTGGTACACTTTTAACAAATTTACCATCTGTTAGTTTTCGTTAAATTTTATTATCAAATTATTAAGTTAAATGACACGTGACAATTGACCGGTATACTAATTTAGGATTTTACGCTCCGTTTGTCACAGTTTATAATTTTTGTGATTTTTTTGTGGTATTAATCCAATTTAGCATAAGGTATATTTATCACAAATTTATCATTTTGGGGTTTTTTGCAGTCGAATAAATTAGTTTGTGGTAAATTTGTCATAAATGTACCAGTTTAAGATTTTTATAGTCGATGGGTAAATTTGTCACAAGTATACCAATTTGGGGTTTTTCATGGTCAAAAAAATAGTTTGAGGTAAATTTGTCACAAGTGTACGAGTTTGGGCTTTTTCAAGGTATTAACCCTTTTAAATTTGAAGCTATTATTAAGTTACTAACTGTGATTGTTGTTTCTTTTGATTTCAAGTGATCAAACTTTGGAACAAATTTTCATGGATGTTTAAGGACAAAAAACTCATCTTTCTTTTAATGCTCTTATCTGCAATTTTAATGCTCTTGCTTTTATGGTCTAGTTTGTTCTATGGTGTTATAAATTCTTTGATATAAAGCTCCAAAACAAAATTTATGATCTAGTGAAATTTGTTCAATTTCAATATAGACTTTTGTTTCATTTCCTCTCTTTTATCTATTTGAATCCCTTGCCAAGAATTCATTTTCCTATGTTCATAGTTTTGTTCATTTGTATTCTCTTTGATGAATGACAATCTTGTTTATCATTATTGCATTCATTTAAAAAAGAAAAAAAAAAGAAAAAAGAACATGTTGGTACTTGGAACTAATCCTAGAACTTGTGAAATGGGAGGTTCTAAGTTCTTGATTACGACAAATAGGTTTCGGATTCCATAAAATAAGGAACTTGTACCTGAGGGTAGGTTCCAGATTCCAAGCGAAACCTATAAGGAACCCGGAACCGCTCACTCCTAGTGAAAAGGTTAGATGATGACTTTATTATCTTAACCTTATACGATGTTGATGTGCTATTAGTTGGAAAAAGTTCAAGAATGATTAGCGCTGTGAAAGGGCTGTTGGCAAAACGGTTTAAGATGAAAGATCTAGGCCCTGCAAACTTCATCTTGGGCATGCAGATAAAAAGAGAGCATGAGAATGGGAAGTTGTGGCTAAGTCAAAAGAAATATATTGAAAGAGTGTTGAAATAGTTCGACATGGCAGATTGTAAACCAATGGAGACCCCTATGTCCACAAGTTTCAAGTTATCAGCACTCTAGTGTCCTAAGACTAAAGAGGAAGCTAAAGAGATGGCAACAGTCTCATATGCAAGCACAATTGAGAGTTTGATGTATGCGATGGTATGTTTTAGATATTGCCCAAGCAGTTAGAGTATTGAGCAAATATATGTGCAATTCGAAAATAGAGCATTGGATGGCAACAAAGAAGGTGCTTCATTACCTTCACAATACATCTGACTTTGACTTATGCTATGAAGGCATGAAAAGCTTAAAGGGATAGCAAGCATTATAACTGAAGTGTTTTGTGGATGCTAATTGGGAAGGTGACATCAATGGTAAGAGATCAACCAGCACATATGTTAATTCTTCATTCGGCAGAGCTGTAAGTTAGACGATTAAGAGATAGAGCACGACTACTTTATCTTATACTGAGGCAGAAGTACATGGCACTTAATCATGTGGCTAAGGAAGTAATCTAGATGCGCAAATTATGTGAAGAGCTAGGTTTTACATAGGTGGAGTGACAAAGTTGTGACATCTTAGATTTTCGACTCTGTTTTCTACTGAATTAATCGGGCATTTCATAAACACATCTATAGGGCTGTTCTTAGAGCTGATCACTCTCGAGATAACTAGACTATCCAAGGAAGCCATTAAGGAATTTTAAGGCAATAGACTTGAGAATTCGACCAGGAATCGACTTCTCGACCGTGCTCATCTTTAGAGGCCATTTCGACACAGTATAAAATTGATTTGAAATCAAAGATATGTTTGTTCGACTAAGATATGCGACTGATCGTGGGTGACTCCACTAAATTGAAAAATTTTCGTCAACCGGCCATAAACTAATTCTTCTGTCGTTTTAATACTCTGTGTCCGTATTTAGATCCTCGAGATTTTCACAATAATCGAGAGTCGCCATTGAGTCGAGTGGGTTCATTGTGGCTCGAAGAAAATCAACCATGGGTCATTTGCACTAAAAATTTCTGGAAACTACCCGATAGTCTAGGTCACGCTAAAAACGCGCCAAATGGAAATTAACCGTCAATTCAAGTCCGATTTCAGAAATTGAAAGTTCTGTCGTGTCACAATCTATTTTAGGAACGTTGACTCATCCTCCGAATAATTTTCAGAGATTCCGGGATTTTTACGGAAAATAGTTTTGGATATCATGGAAAATTAACGAAAATTGAGTTGGCTGAATTGAAGAGATTTTCGACTTGCAAACCGACCTATATGGCGCTGGGGACTCGTAGAAATTATGTGGACTTTTACTTCATTGAAATCGAACCTCAATTTGGGAATTGAGTAAGAAAATTGAAGCTAAATTAAGTGAATTTCAAACCAAAGGGAGGAGGGCTGCATTTTGGCATCATTTGGGTTTATGTAGTGAAATTTAGGCTAGAAAGAATTAAGGGACAAATTGATATGTATGAAGCCGCACGCGTCTGAATTCCTCACGCCAGCTTCAGCATCCATCGGTCTCGTCTGCCACACGTCCTCAGCGTCGTCCCCCTCAGTCAA
The DNA here is from genome assembly GCA_014182375.1 of Eucalyptus virginea. NCBI lineage: Eukaryota > Viridiplantae > Streptophyta > Magnoliopsida > Myrtales > Myrtaceae > Eucalyptus > Eucalyptus virginea. Next base: position 13,456,619 of record CM024516.1, on the reverse strand, counting down.
CCGAAGAAGCCCACCGTTGACCCCTGCTCTCCATCGAAGAAGCCCAGCCCGCGAATCGCCTTCTTCTTCGCCACAAGACCGCCCCATCATCCGCTCCATTTGCTGCCACGTCCGTGTCCACCGTCCACCCATTCTACAACCCACCGAAGCCTTCTCCAGACGTTGACTTCTTCAAGCTGCCCACGAACACCAGCCCTGCTCCACTTTCATTTGTCTCTGCCTCTACCGAGCGGCCTTCCTTGCTGCCGCGCACGAATCAACCGAAGCCACCTTACCGGTCAACAAACCAGCCACAAAACCCACCGAATTCGCTTCATCCACGCCACTTGTCCGTGAGCCAAGGCCCGCCGGTCAACCATCAACAATCGAAGCTCCATGTTTGACCGGATTTTCCCCACAACTCCACCGAATTCTCCACTGCTTCGTGTCTTCAGCCAGCTCACGCTCGGTCAACAAAACCAACGCCTCCTTCCACCGAGCGAAGCCCCACGCGTCCAAGAAGCCATCCCACGAATCCTCTCCACCTCTGCTTCGTTTCCCTCCCGCGGGCCTGTCTCCTTCAAGCCCACACGAAGCAAGCCCCGGCGGTCCTTTCCTTCAGCAACCAGCCCAGCGGCCCAAGTCTTCAACAAGCTTCAGCCCATCCAACTCAGATTTTGGCCCAGCATCTCCATCAAGCCCAGCCCAAGAATTTCAGCAGCCCAAGAATTCAGCCAAGTCAGCTCTTTGAAGCCCGCGAAGCAGCCCAAGCCCAAGACCAAGCCCAGCAATTGCTGTGGGCTTGCAAGGCCTTTGGGCCCGGCCCGAGTGTCTGCCGACGCTACTGAAAATTCGAAATTCGGCCGCCGTCGCGTCGCCGTTGTGGTGATCTGGTCTTCGCTTTTAATCAAGTGAGTTTTGCTCACTAATGCTTTCTTAATTTGTTAATTATGCTTAAGTGTTGATTAGACTTAATTAAGTGCAATTAGGTGGTTAGATTATAATAGATTAGTGATTATTAGATAATTGTGATGCAAGTTAGGCAATTGAATTGTGCAATTAGCGAATAGACATGTGTTAGTAGTTATTGAACGATTTTTCCCGACCCTTATTGGGCTTCATTAGGCATTACAGGCATAAATTGGATTTTTAGTATTTATTTATTAATTTTCATAATTAATTAATTAATTATTTATTTATTTTCCGGAAATTAGGCGGTGATAGTCAATGACCAGAATTTTATGCTAATTGTTGTGGCGCAATCTGTTTATTTAATTGAGCTTTATTTTATGTTGAAATGAATTATTTGTGAAATTGTGAATTATTCTTTAATTGAATAATCTTTTGTTATTAATTGAAAAATAACCTAAGATTCGGTTGATAGTGCCAAAAATGTTTTTGGCGGACTACGAAAATGGTGAGATTTATTGAAAGGAATTATTCTTTTGGCTTGCAAGGTCAATCGTGTCTACCCACTATCGACACCTAATTTTAGCAAATCTAGGGAAATAAGGAAAATAAAAATTGCATTTGAATAAATAAAATGAAAAAAAAATTAAAAAATGGAGGAAATTGATTTGATTGATTATGCTTGGAAATTTGTAATTTTTATGAATATTCGAATTTTGTTAAATGCAAAAGCAATTTAAAAATCAAGTAAATAAAGGACAAGAATTTTTGCAAAATAGAAGAAATCTGAAGAAAGTCAAGTTCGATTGTGAAATCACGCTTTGATTTATAAACTTTGATTTAATGCGACTTGGAGATGGAAACTCAAAATGCCATATAAAGCGGCCGTTTGGAATCATTATAAAAGAGATGTTCATTTTTCGTAATGGGGAAGGCTTTTTTGAAAAATTGAGAGTGAAATTCAGAGAGAAAGAATTTTCGTGAGACAATTTGTACAAAAGAGAGATTGTTTTCTGAAGAAAAAAAGTCAAGGTCAAAAGTATTCTTCAAAAGTCTCTGGAAAAGTGACGTGTGAAAAAAAAGAAAAAAAAAAAAAAAGAAGAGTAAAGCAAGTGTCGGTTTGTCTTCTTCGCCCAGCAGCCCCGCGCGTCGGCAACCCGCACCCGTCTCGCCGGCAACCTGCGCCTACCTCACCGTCCACGCACGCGTCCGCCTCCCCGCCCGAGCCGCGAAGCCGCTACCTCGCACCGATCATCGCACCTCGCCACCATCATCCCGCCGGATCCGCCCCCCGACGTGCAACATCGTGCCTCAACCCTTGACCGCGGCTCGCCATCGTGACTCGCCTTTGCAGCAATTGACAAAGCTCGCCGCTCCGATTTCGCCACCGACGCTCCTTGCAACTCACCGATCCGGCCACTAATCACCTCAACTCGTGAGCTAGGACCCGAGCCTCGCCGCAACGCCGCTTCCCACTTTGCTAGAACCCAATGCCACCGTGGTTTAGCCATCTCGACTCCTCCTCCGTAGCAACCGACACCGCAGCGGCCTCTGAAGCACCGGCGCACGCCTCACCCGCGATTTGCAGTGCCCACCACCGCGTGCCCCTGTCCAAAGCTGTCCCCCACACCCACGACCCAGCGCCCGAAGCAAGCAGCCCGCGTCTGATGACCGTGCTCCGCCCCACCGACGCCGCGCCCGCCTGCCTCATCGTCGCCGTCTACCAATCGTGCCGAGATGCCGCACCTCCGCCGGTCCCCTCGCGGAGCTTTGACGCCGATCAACCACCACCGACGCCATCCACTGTCTACCTTTCTAACCCATTAGGTAGTTTTCTTTATTATTTTTAATTTTCCTTTATTATATATTTACTTTTTTTACTTTTTTTTTCTTAAGTCTTAATGTTATTGTATAGGAAGGTGATTTTCATTTTATAAATTTCGTAGGCATTATCCGTAGGGATTTTTTCCGGAATTATTGTAATTACTAATTTGATCCGTAAGACGTCGAATCATTTTCTTAATTATATTAATTTTTGGGATTTTTGGATAGTATCTTAATTGTTAAATCAATATAATTATTAATTTGATCCGTAAGACTTTGGATTAGATTTTTAATTATTTTGAACTCATTGTCGTGATAATTAGGTTAAAATAATCGTTAATTTGACCTGTGAGACAATAGGTTATTTTTTTTATTATTTTAATCCTTTATTTTGTTGATAGTTTAGATTTAATATTTATTTAATAATTACTTATCTTAAAAAATAAAGCAGAAATTAGAAAATCAAAATTCTGCATGAGCATATAGGTTTAGTAAATCGGACATGTAGGTTTAGTAAATTAGAATTTTTTTAGGATTACATTTTTAGGATTGCATTTTTAGAAATAAGTTAGGGTTGGACCTTAATAATTTTTTAAATAGGGTTTTAGATAATGTTCGCACATTTTAATTATCTCATTTTTCCAAAAAAAAATAGTTTTCTAAGATAGGATAGGGTTTAAGTCAAATTAATCCCTAGAATTAATTAGAAAATTATTCCTTTTTAGATAGTTTAATTAGGGTTTTTATTAATTGTGAATTTCAATAAATAAATAAAAAGATACAAAAATACTAGGTGCATGTTAACTAGTTTGCATAATAGAATCATTTAATTAGAATTTGTTCATTAGTGAAGTTAGGTCATGAGGTGCATAATAACTAGTTTGCATAATAGGCCCATTTAATTAGAATTTGCATATAATAAGATTAAGTCATTTAGTTATAAAAAAATGCATTCTTATAAAAGAATTCTAATTTTCAAGAAAACCCAAAAAAATTGTTTGCTTTGTGTGATGTAATTTATTTATTGAATGTTTGAGCATCTGTGTGATCACCCTTTTAACATGATAGTAATTTAGGTTAAAATAAATCCAAACTGCCTGCAAAAACATTTTTAAAAAAAGAAATGGTACCGAAAGGGTATTAGAGAATTATAGTGTAATCAAGTCCCCGTACCCATAATCTTTGGTTCGTAGGAGTAAAATAATCCTCTCATTATTTTACTTAGATGTCTAATCGACCTACCATAAACCAATTAGTGGCGACTCCTAGTTAATAATCTTTTGTATGTTACATATTTGAACCTTAAGTCACGAATTGGTATGGGCTTGGGAGAGCCCGAGCTACGTTTAAAGACTTAGTAGTCCATTAACCTAGTTTTAGGTGGTACGCCCGGAATTTAGGTCGCGACACCCACACACGATATTTTATCAAGTGTCTTTGATACCAAGAAATTAGGCCAAGATATTATGAAATTGAGGAATTTAATTACGAAGTGCAATATCGTTGGCCGAGGTTGAATGGTCGTGGGATGTTGTGGGTTAAGTTAATTAAATCGGCAAAGTATGACCGTGCCCGCTGAATCGTGATTCAACATTACCACCGAAATAGGAAACAACAGTGTCGAGTGGGACCGTAAAGCCACTAAATATGGAAAGTGTCGAGTGGGATCATAAAGCCACTAAATATTGAAAGTTGCCGAGTAGGGCCGTGATTTCCACCTATACTTAAGTTACGTCCTAAGGACCATAATTCGTAATTGGGAATTGAGTTGGAATAATTGAAATGACCAGAAGTGGTATTGTTGAAATGTAATCAACTAGGTCGACTAATCATTGCTTGGATATGATGTTGTAAATTGATTGATTGAATTGAAATGACCGGGAAAATGTCATGTTAACATGTAATCGACTAGGTCGATTGATCGAGATATCGATCCATGATGTGATTGCTTGGATGCCTATTGAATTGTACTAATATGCAGGTAGAATATGAGGCCAAGGTAAGTCCTCTGATCCGTGCGTGCATAGGCAACCTGGTTAGCATATTGGTTTACTCATCGAGTCTTAAAGAGTAGAACTTGTTGAGACGTGGTCTCAATGGTTATCGTATAACCATTTTAGGCCTGTAGATGAGCATGAGGAGGAGGAACCAGAAGAGGATGATGAGCCAGAAAAAAGATGAAGAGTTTGAAGGAAACGAGCTTAGTGTAGAAGAATTGGAGGAGGAATAGGATGATCCCGAGTACGACCCAGATGAGGATTGAGATCCTATCCTGTTTTATTAGACCTGGTTTTTATGTGAATAAGTGTTAGATCAGACCTCTGTGAATAGTATTGTATTATATAATATGAGGTGCTTGTATAAAAGTGTGGTTGTGAATTTTCAGTATGAAAAATATGGCCTTACTTTTCTATCACATTGTTTTATTGTCTGGGGATTTATAATTGTTTCTACATGTGCTTACATAAAATGAAAGGGGTCGGCAATACATAGTTCTAGGATATCGCGTTCTAAAATTGACCAAGTAGAATGATGGGTGCGTCCCCGAGAATCGAGGTGTGACAATCGGGTGCAATAGTCAGAGTGCTATATTATTAGCTAAGAATCCAGGATTTAATGCAAGAATAAAGCACATGGACATTCATTATCACTTCATCCAAGAGAAAATGGAATAGAAAACCATAATGCTAGAGAAAATTGACACAAACATGAATAGTGTAGATTTTTTTTTTTTACCAAAGCAATGAGTACAAAAAAATTTGAATGGTGTATAATTGTATTGGGTTTTAAGAAGCATGTGGAGTATTCATTAATTGGGAGAATATTAAGATGTGATTTATACTCCCCATTAACTGAGGTTCAGTTCATATTTTATTAGTAATTTAGGCTTACACTTATGAATGGCTATTGGATATACATATAAATGTGTGTGCATTTATTAGTAAATATATATATATATATATATTCTCTTTTTATATTTTATTGGTAATTTAAGCTTATCATCATAAATAACTACTAGACAATCATAAATAACTACTAAACACACACACACACACACACACACACACACACACACACACACATTGTGACATCCTGATTTTCGGGTTTAGATTTCGATCGGATAAGTTGGGCTTTTCATTGACACACCTATAGTTCTTTTCTCTGAGTTGGCCACTCACGAGATAACTAGCCTATCGGGTGGAGCCGTTAAGGGATTTTAACCCAATAGACTCAAGAATTCGACTAGGAATCGACGCTTGACCGTGCTAGTTTGCAATGGTCATTACGGCATTGTTGAAATCGATCAGAGATCGAGATATGTTGATTCGATTGAGATATGTGATCAAAGCACGTGTGACTCCACTTGATTGCAAAATTCTCGTTGATCGATACTAAACCGATTTTCTATCATTTTGGTACCCTGTATCCGTATTTGAAACCTCAAGATTTTCACGACAACCGAGAATCGCCAATGTATCAAAGATGTACAATGTGGCTCAAAAATAATCGACCACGGGTCAATTGTGCTAAAAAATTCCTAAAAGCTACATGGTAAGTTAGGTCACGCTAAAATCGCGTCAGATTGAAATTAACCGCGAATTTGAACCCGATTTTAGAAATTGAAAGTTTTGTCATTTCACGATTTATTTTAGGAACGTTAACTCATCCTTCAAAGAATTTTCGGCGAGTTCGGGATTTTTACGGAAAATCAATTTGGACGATTTGGAAAATAACTGAAATTCGGATGAGCCAAATTGAGGGGATTTTTGGCCTCCAAAGTGAGCTAATTGGTGAAGAGAAATTGTGGAATTTTTGTGGGCTTATTTCTTAGCAAAATTGGACATCAAATTGGAGAAATTGGTGAAGAAATTAAAGGTGAAATGCTTGAAATTCTTAGGTTGGTATGGGGGCTACAACATTTGGCACCAAAGTGGATTATTGGTTGGATTTAATGTGCATAAAGGCTTAAGGGACCAAAGGAATTTGTATGAAAGCTTGTGGGACCATTTCATGATGAATTAGGATATTTATTTTTGACTTTCAATCCATCTTTCTCTTACTCCTTTCCCGCATGTTCCCCCTCTCGCCATGCACATTCGGCCGTCCATCCCCCTCTCCTTCTTGCACCCCGCTACGCCCGCAACTCAACCGAGCCAAGCCGTGACTAGCAGCAACCGTTAGCCTTACGGGGCCGTTTTCGGCAAGGTCCAAGCTCCCGTTGGCACCACCATAAACCCGAGTTTCGCCGCCATCGCACTACCATCACCACGAACCAGTTTTCACGCTAACTAGTGAGTTTACTCACTAATCTCTACTTATTGAGTTAATTATACTTAAGGGTTGATTAGTTTATGCTAATTAATGATTAGGTGGTTAGTTAGAATGGATTAGTAATTTATTACTCGTTATTGTATGTTAGGTGGTTAGATCGGCTTAATTAACAATTAGATGGATGGTATTATTTATCTAGATAGGTTCGGAAATTTTTGGACCCGTTTCGGTATTTAATTAGGCTTTTCCAGCCTAAGTTGGCATTTTTGGCATTTATTGGTATTTATTTAATTAATTTTGGTAATTATTTAATTATTTATTATTTTTCGGAAATTATACCGTGATAGTCGGTGACCGGAATTTCGTGCTAATCGCAATGGTATGCGTGATTTATTTAATTGAGTGCTAAATTGTGCAAAGTGAGTGTTAATTGTAATTTTGGGTATTTATCCCAAAATTTAATAATTTCAGTATTTAATTAGAAAATTACCAGGTGTTAGTTTACAGAGTCAAAAATGTTTTTATAGACTATATAATTAGTGGGATTTTATGAATTAAAAATATTTTATTTTTTACTCAGGCCTACCGTGTACCCACATACAATTATTTTTACTGGTATTATGAAAACGATGAAATTGTCAGTTGATGAGAATAATATACTTATATCAGCTTTGGTGAGCATATAACAGCTTCGGTGAACATATAACAACTTCGATGAGCATATAACAGCTTGGGTGAGCATATATCAATTTCGGTGAGCATATAACAGCTTGGGTGAGCATATAACAGCTTCAGTGAGCATATATCAACTTCCGTGACCTATACTATCTATCTATATCAGCTTAGGCGAGCATTCAGCTTAGGTGAGCAGTGATCGTTTCGATAAAGCGATTTGATAGATAATATTGTTTGATAAATAGTATTGATTGGGTTGACTGATAGATGATATAAATGGTATTGAATGATCAATTGGATGGAATTGATTGGTTGAGATTATAACTGTACTAACATGTAGGAGAGAACTTGAACATGTAGGAGAGAACTGAGGCAAGGTCAGTCATCTAAATTGTGTGTATAGGATGCATCTAGGCGTATTTCCTTGCTAGTCGGAGTTTAGAGGGTGAACTTGCTAAGACATTGTCTCACCCTGTCGTGGGCTCAAACTTTTCAGGTCCCTAGGGTGAAGAACTCGAAGCTTAAGGCGGAAGGGTCAAGAGCATGGTTGGCTCAAAAGTTCTTTTTGGAGATAGACTTCCTGTAATTAGACCCTAGAGTTGACCTCTGTTTGTAAACCAGATTGTTTATAAAAGCTATGTTGATTGATTTGAAATTTGTTGTTCTGTTGTTCTATCCCACGTTTGGTGTGGTCATGAGATTAGTAATTCGCTTCCGCATGCACATTAAAATGAATGGGTCGGCGACGCGTCCTGGGACGTTGCAAAATTAATCGACCACTGAGGGATGGGCACACGCTCGAGAATCGAGGCATGACATATATTCTCTACTCTCTTATAATTGAGGGATGTAACAAAGAGATGCGATGTGCTAATTATAATGAAATTCTCAGCTCGACATAGTCCTAGTTTAAGGGTGGACCATAATAAAACTTTGCGTCTCAAATTCTCTTTCTCGCTTTTACTCTCTTTTTTCTTTGTAATTGTGTGGCGAATCCTAACAGTTTCAATGTCATTTTAAATACTCGATGAATTGTTTGTGTGTTGAGTTTGATCCTAAGAAGATTCACTTCGTTTCTCTAATCACTACACGATTTACTCTTCAAATCATTAGTCATTCCAATGCTTTCTTTGTTTTTTTTTTTTTCCCGTTGATAATGTTGTTCTTCATGATATTGGAACTGTGAAAAGAGCTGAGTTTCAAAATTTCAGAGGAGAACCATATATATTTTTCCAAAAAAAAAAAAAAATACAAACGATATTACAAGTTTGAACAATGTTACACGCATCATGCTGGATTGTGAGAAGAAGCCTTTTAGCGAGTTTGTGATGAAACATCTCACAATCTATCTATAGTCCACCTGTATCTAGTAGAGACAATGATCCTCATGTATTATTATGCACTTACACAATAAGCTTATGGCAATGCACATGAACAGGACTGGCAGTGTGATGCCGAGAGATGAAGCATCACTACTAGGTGGTGGCGGAGATGTGGTGTTGCCGGGGGTTGTGTCTAGTAGTGACAAGGATCCCACTGGACTGGAGGTCGGGCCGGTGGAAGTTTCACTGATGTTGACCACCAAGAGCAATGGTCACCATTAGGAAAAGCGTAGATGTGAGTAATACTCGCTAGCTGTGGCGACGGAAAGGTGGCAAGTCCATTGGCTAGGGTGGCGAACAGAGAAGTGGTGTTTCAGTTGTCATTGTCATCCTTTGACACATTCGCAACATCATGTGAACCCTATATTGAACACTACAAAAATAATGGAAGATCATCAGCATTAGAGAGTGAAGCTTGAGATTGATTTTTGGGCCCTCGAAGCTCAAGATTGATTGCAGTTACAAGTAATCGAGAATGGACTGGCACAGAGCAAAGTGCTTAACAATTTATGATAAGCAAGTCTTGGATTCCTATTCGAAGAGCGCCAAAATGAAAAGGGTGCATTGGCTTGCCCAGTCAAAGTACATGGCTGCAAGAATGGATCCTTCATCCTGCAGAACCTCCTATTGTGTAATTCGTTGCTTTTGCTCTTGAAAAAAATTGCCTTAGCCTTTTTCACCAGGCTTGTGTTAAAATTTTGGGTCGACATCGCCCCTTAGATCTCCATGCTTTCGTTTCTTTGTCGGAGGTGTGGTTTTTGAGCGCAAACATAGGTGGGAAGCAATCGTCACGAACGATGCTCGTGGACTGTGTAGCTAGTCACTCGCTTGGTCGCTTCGACTGAGTATAATACTTTCTGAGAGGTTCTTGAGTGAGCCTGTGATTGAAAATAAAGGAAGCTGGTACTGTTCATTCTCTACGAAAAATGATTCATTCACATCCAGTCTTTTGAAGGAGTGTAATTAGTCGATTCTAGGATATTACCCGAACAGATGGCGGGATGGGGGTGGGAATGAACACGACATCGTAATGCTCGAACCATTTGTAATTGGATAATGGAAGGACGATTTGATCATGGGCTGTAATCTCTCAAATTCTCTTAGTCTCTATTCTATTCAGTTTGTCGATCATTTAGGGACTGACTGCAATATTTTGACTGATCGATATCTATAAGAACTCCACATTATAACTAGATTAAAACATATCGTAGCTCAGATTGCTTGTATATTATGTCATACTGCTTATATTTCAATTCGCCTCGAAGGCCAGGTCTTGCAAGTACTACTACTACTAACAATTTGGTGAAAAATCAATTGCTTTAAAATCTCCGTGACTCAGAAAAGCATTTTCGATCGATGTCATCAGAGAATTCTCAACTGTACTTGTTTTGTACCGAGTGTCTAAACCGGAAGGACTAGGAAACCATGCTTCGGTGTGTAAGCTCAACATCCATACATGAACATCGACTCCGACCTGCAAAACACATTCATCATGAACTAATCATTAGAAACCACTCTCATGACGAGAACAAATCAGCATTGCATCACACTAATCCTGTATCTGCTCTTCCTGAATTCCAAGGATAACTCGAGCCATTGCCCGTGAAAAAGGGGATCGGGGCATTGCTAGTCTTTCCAAAGAAAAGAGAAGCACCGGCACTCGGAAAAGCATTATGGGTCGATGTCATTAGAGAATCACGTGAGCTTGTTTGTATTAAACCTTTGGGCCTGTTTGGTAACCAGCCAAACAATGCCAAATTCTATTCTTTTGTTCTCTGGAGTAGTTTTTGAACAAAATCATGTTTGATAAAATTTTTGTTCCCGAGAACAAATTTGTTTCCGGGAACAGATTTAGAGTAGAATCAAAAATAAAAAAAATGTTGATTCTTATTCCTAGGAACAAAAAAAAATGAATAAAAAAAAAATGAAACAAATTTCACAACCCTACGTTCTCTCCTCCTATGCTCAAACCCATTCATTTTCTTCTTACATTACGAACTCATTCTCTCGTTCATTCTCTCCTCAAGAACGGGGTTCATTCTCTCCTCAAGAACGGTGACGGCAACTACTGCTTCTTCATTAATTGAAGCTACTCGTTCAAGGTGAGTTTCCTTCACTCGCAACTATGGGTGGTCGTCGGCCGATCCGTGCAACGGCTCGCTCACCATCGCCATTGTTCATCGTCTGCGACAGCTGGCAAGAGCACCACCGAGCTTGAGTCGGCGGGCACCCTCGTCAATTCGGGCCCAATGCTCGCTCGACGGCGAGCGCCCTCGCTGATCTAGCCGAGGGGTCGCTTGCTCGAGCGAGCCCTAGGCCCGAATCGGCAGGCGCCCTCATCGGCAGGCGCCCTCATCGATCTGGGCGTTCCCTCTCTCTCTCTTGATTTTCTCGATGTTGATGCTGGGTCTATGATGGTTCTTCGTTTAGTTTCTTGGGTTGGTGATGGATCGTGGCTGCGATTATAGCGCTTTTTAGGTTTTTGCTTGATGAGCAACCCCTTGGCCAAACTTCAAAACCTACTAGTTTGAGGAACTCATAATTGTGCTTATGGAACTCTACTCTCTAGATCAACAAGGACAACCTGTTTGGGAAAACTTAATATTTTTCAGTTCCTTAAAGAGTTTTCTGGCATGAAAATATGATATTTCGGTTAATGTCAGGGTAGGGTTCTTTGAAGAAAGACAAAGAACATTGAATGTCTACATCTGTTTTGAATTTATGATGTCAAATACAAGATTCTTATCTCTCTCTCTCTCTTGATTTTCTCGATGTTGATGCTGGGTCTGTGATGGTTCTTCGTTTAGTTTCTTGGGTTGGTGATGGATCGTGGCTGCGATTGTTGCGCTTCTTGGGTTTTTGCTCGATGAGTGACCCCTCGTCTAGATCGGCGAGGATGCTTCAGTGGCTAATTGGCAGGATGCTTGTCATCCTTTCTAAAGTCAATGCAATTTTAGTACAGAGTAATGAGCACTAGGATATGTTGCTTAACTATGTCATATGATATCTTTATTTGGATTATTTTTTAAATGGCTGCTGAAGTGGATTAGTCACTTAATGATAAGTGAAATAAGGGATATGTGACCCTTTGTTCTCGATGATGGTAGTGTGCAAAGGTTTAATTTCCTATGTGAGAGGGTGGTGGGTGCAATGTTGGATTTGTTTCTTTATATTTCTCTGTAGTAATTTATGAGGGTAAGTTGGTACACATCTTGATCAAATGTTTATGAATATGTTATAATTAAAGCATATCAGTGTTGTGAACTACTTCAAGAGCTATGCTTTTGGTGCCTACTCTAAGTCAATCTAGATCTTTTGCTGTGCGATTCACATAAAAAAATTTGGATGAATTATCACTTGTCCAGATTCTAATTGGTAAATCCAATTTGTTCCGTCTCTGAAAGCATGTGGACGATAATCTGAATTCTTGCGACACATTATGGATTAGTGGTCTTAAGTCCTGGATTGGTGCTACCAGGTCGGTCTTTTAGGCCAAGATTGTTGAGACGGCAGCATGATTTCGGGAGTTATATGTTCATGTTCGTCTTTTTGTGACTAGATAGTTGGTTTCTTTGCAATTATTCTTTTTGTTTTAGCGGTCCATATTGCACCACAACAATCACTTGGTGATATTATGATAGCTTAAACTGAGTCGAAATCTATAGCCACAAAACATTTTTTACTTTCTTTGTGGCCATTGTGTTATCTTCTTTTGGGTTGTGTGTTTCTAAATCTCCTGTTGTAGTGTACCACTATTCAAGCTGTTAGAAATTTGTTCTTTGTTGTACCTCATGCTTGTTGTCTTACCTTGCGAGTAATTTTAGTTGGTTGGACTGTGATTCGCAATTCATGCTTCACATTTTTAACTTGCAGCTTGCCTTGATCTTTGTTTATTGTGGTCTCATTGCACTTCTTTGATATTTTCTCAAAACTTTGACAGAGTGAGGGCCATCGGCAAATACTGACAAGGGAGCTGGAAGCTGTGGGTTTGCATTTGAACAAGAAGCCACCTCAAGTGAGTTTCATTGGAGCGTCTTTTTCTTTTCCCCTACTTACTCAGTTACAATTTCTCTTCCATGATAGTTTTAAGTCTCATCTCAATTAACTTATATGATGCTCAATTAAAGTTAAATGACATCCTAGAAAGAGATATTCAATGCAAAATTGACCGAGTTTTTAATCAACTTGTTTGTAAGTTTGTTAGTAGAAGAGGTGAGAAAGGGAAATCGCACAACTTCTACTTTTAACAAAGTAGGGTGGAATAACATATGAGCCGAATTCATTAAACAATCAAGATACTAATATAATCTATTGCAATTGAAGAACGAGGTGAACAAACCGAGAAGACAATATGATAGTTTTAAGAAGCTCATTTTACAATCCAGCTTTAGCTAGGATAATGTGAATAAAACAGTTATTGTCGACGATCCAAGTATTTGGGACTCTCACATCAAGGTATGTTTTAAGTTTTGATCATTTTGATATTATTGTAGATGTAAGTTTTAGAAGATTTGATTATGTTATTGACATATGTTATTATTGTGAAAATTGCAGGACAATAATGGGTGGGCAAAATTCAAGAATGATGGATTTCCTCAATATCCCGAACTGTGCATTGTATTTGGTGATACATATGCTACTGGAGAGCATGCCATAGGAAATGCCGATGATTTGACGGTGTCAAAGGAATGTGACAATGGTGGAGGAGTTAAGTGAACATCACATTGATGAGGAAGTTTTTACATCCGACTATAGTTCAACTCCTATTCATAACAATTACAAGTTGGATAGGACTCCAAATGTTAAGAGGAGAAGAAATATTAGCTCATTTGGTATTGCAAACACGTGCAAAGCTATACAAGACCTGCTCAAAGTTAGGTCAAGTCAATCTGGGAGTGGCTCTACTATCTCACAAGTCACACCACCACCTGTATACCCATTCTCTATAGTAGATGTGATTGATATCCTTGTTAATATGAATGAGTTGGAGCAAGATCTTGGAACGAGCATGTATTAGTGCTACATGAAGAGAGGCTTTCATCACATCACCAACTGAAAGGAGACATGGGCTTCCTCAATGTCTTTAGTAGATGTTAAGATATGTTTTGTGGATTGCATGTGGTTTCACTTGATTGTGTGATTTAATTGTTGAAACTCTTTTGTGTGGTTGTATGGATACGATGGATTATTTGAGATTTTTATATTTGATTTGCTTTTACTTTACAACTTATATTGTTGATTGTTATTGGATTTTTTTCAGATTTTTTATTGATGTTATTGTATTTGTGTGATGATATAAGTACTATGGAAGAGAGATCAAATAGTATGTCTAATGAGCAGGTAGAACCGATTGACCAATTCTTATATGACGATAATCTTGACATATTTATAGCATGGTTATGCATGATTCCGATGGACATATCCATGCATATGAAAGAACCTATTAGGGACAGCAAACTATCGGGACCTAAATGGATAAGAGAGATTATTTGTGGACATTCAGATAGAATATATGAAGCCTTCAAGATGAAGAGAACCTATGTGATTTGATGAGGATAAGAGGTTGGTTGAAAAATAGTCGGTATGTTAGGATAGATGAACAAATTAGAATCTTCTTATCTTTGGTTGGTCATAATAACTCAACTAGAGATTTATGTGCGATATTCCAACGTTCAGGAGAAACAATCATCAAGTATTTTAATTTAGTGTTGAAAGTAGTTCTCAAACTTGCAAAAGAGGTTATCAAACCATCATCCTTTGATGTTGTTCCACCGGAAATTCTTATGGATCATAATCATAAACACTATTTCAAGATACAGTTTTCATATCAATTTTACATCATCAAATACATGTAGTTAATAATCTTTGAATTTCCGTAAATTCACATGATCTTTTTTTTTCGAAATAAATTTACAGGGCTGCATAGGTGCTATTGATGACACCCATATAAATGCTACCATCCTCACGTCTTAGCAAATTTCGCTTAGAGGCAAAAAAGGAAATACTACTCAGAATGCGTTATGTATTTATCCGTTTGATATGAAATTTACTTTCGTATATTCTGGGTGGAAAGGATCTGCCAACGATTGTCAAGTACTTTCGACAGCACTTAAGACTCCTCGATTGTAATTTCCTCAACCACCACAAGGTATTTGATTTGTTTATAATGAGAAATTCATTTTATGATCGTTTCATTATTGCATACATACATACATATATATATATATATATATATATATATATGATAGGCAAATACTATGTGGTAGATTTTGGTTATACAGCACTCCTGGGATTTTTAATTCCGTTTAAAGGTGAACGGTATCATCTGAACGTAAAGGGAATGGAAGACGGTCAAGGACAATAAGAGAAATATTCAACCATAGATATTCTTCTTTAAGGAATGTCATTGAGAGGTCAATTTGGGCATTAAAGAATCGCTTCACCATTTTGAGACACATGCCTCCATTTACAATTAAAAAGCAATCACTTATTGTAATTGCATGTGTGCTCTTCATAATTATATTCGTGACCAAGATAGGATGGACAAAAACTTTTCCCTATATGGAGATCCAAAGTACCCATTTGGATCTAGAGAAGTGGAGGTTGTAGATGATACATCAAATGAGCAGGCAATGGAGATAAACATGCTTCAGAGAATTATTACAAATAAAATGGCAAGGGATTACAATATGCCAAAGATTCCAAAACTTTAGGTTATCGACTTTTGTAATATTTTAGTTATTGACTTATCAAAGCCAATATTTCAAAGTCGAACAATGAACTAAGTTATTTCATTATTCATTTATGGATAAATTGTAGTGATGAGTTTCTCGTTAAAGTCTTTTCTTTGTTTCAAAGAGTCATGTTGGTTTGAAGACTTATCTTCTTAAACGTTGGGTGTTCGATTTTGGGGAAGGGAATAGAGAGAGAGAGAGAGAGAGAGAGAGAGAGAGAGAAGAATCTTGGCTAAATTAAAATTAACATCCATCCATATTAAATTCAAAATGGATTAGATATTTAATCATATAAAAGTAAATATTAATTGAAAATGAGAAATCACCATGATAAAAAAATAAAAACAAAAACTCTTATTTAAATATAAATAATATTGAAATTCTAATAAGAAAATAAAATTTAAAATAAAAACAATTTTCGTTTTTTAATCTATTTTTATTTCTATTCTCATTTTAATTTCTTCCTATTCTGAAATATATATTTGCTATATATAGAATACATATTTAATTTTGTATTTTAATTTATTATTTAGTATTTATATTTATTACATATTTAGGTATATTAGTATAGTTTATACTAGGGTTTATTATTTACTATTTAATAAAAAAAATGATTTGTTAATATTTATAATCAATAGAGTTTCTATGATTTGATAGAATTTTAGAATGGAATATAATTCTAAATTCGAATTCTTTTGAAATTGAAAATATAATAAAATATAATATGATTTCTTCACTCATAAAAAGACAATCAAATTGGTGAGTGGTTTATGAGAATTTAATATCAAATTTACTCTCATCTAAAAGGTAATTGAAAAAGAATTGTAATAAAAATTTTATACGGTTATCAAATACATTTCTGTTCTTTTTCTATCCCAAAATCAGAAATTTTATGCAATTACCAAACATGTTCTTTTACTCAAAAATTATTCCTAAAAACAGAATAAAAAAGAATCATTTCTTATCATAAATTATTCATTGGAACGGAATTGTTATCAAATGCACGCTTAAAAGCTAGAAAATTATGTTTTTGCGTGTAGCCTCAACATCTATACATAAACAAATGCCCGAAATGCGAAATACATTCACGATACACGAACCACTAGAAACAACTCTTGTGAAGATAGAAGATTAGTATCGCATCACACGCATCCCATATTTGCTCTTTGTGAATTCCACGGATAAATCGTGCCAATGGGAGGCTTGCATATACATACAAGATTGTTCTTAAAGCCTTCAACTTGTATGAAACTTAAGGACATAATCCTTCAATCCTTATATGAAACTTGTCGAGAATGGTTACTGATTTAGACCGCTTCTTCTTGCTCTTTTGGTATGAATTTCTTTTCTTCAGTCGAATACCAGAAACGACGAAGAGGGTAGTCTTGTACCATATTATATCAATGGGCTCGAATTCACTAATATATATTCAACTAGAAGATTTAGATTTTTGATCCCATTCAATTTCCTATTTTATATCGATCGAGTGAGCTTTTTTTTTCTCGCCTAGGCTTAAATTTCTATCCACCCTTTTGATTGGCGAGTCATGAGTCGCGGACACCATCTCCATGCAAAATTAACTAAATATAAATGCGAATGGTTTGGATAGCTCGCCCTTCGGAGGAAAAGAAAAGAAAAAGAAACGATGACAAAATGTCAATCTTCATTGAAAAGATGGCTAGTCCAGCCCACGTAATTCTCAGGCTCGCAAGGCCGTCCCGGGAAGTTTCGGGCCGAACCTCTACCAGCCGTCGGCCCATTTCCAAAGTCCGGATCGGTTCGATCCGACCCGGATTCGATCCTCTTCCTGATTTCGGGCGTCTCGGATCCCCGGATTCCCCCCTCCATTTTCATTAATTTTCCTTTTTACAAATTCGATTTTCTCTCTCATCAGCGCGTTCAAAGAGAAGAAGAAGAAGAAGAAGAGAGAGAAACCCAAGGAGAGGAGTCAGGAAGTTTTCGTGAGTGAGGGTTTACCGAGCGCTCTTTCTCTCTCTTCGCTTTCTCTCAGTTAGGGCTCCAACCCGATCGTCGCCGGAGACATTCGCCGGATTCCCCGACCTCGCCTTCCGATTTCCAGCACCGGATCGAGATGGTCGGTTCGCCGCCCCCGCTTTCAGATCTGGAGCGGCAATCTCGCTCCTCGCTTGTCTTTTTTTTTTTCTTTTGTGTGTGGGGATTGAATCGTCGTGGCGGCGTGGCAGGAGGGCGGAGGAGGCAACCTGGAAGCCGCCATAGAGCAGCGGCTGAACGTGGAGAAGCAGATGAGGCTGGCCGGCGAGGTCGCCGAGACGAAGAAGGCGGTGACGGAGATCCTGCAGCTGTGCTTCGAGGCCAAGGCCTGGAAGACCCTGAACGACCAGATTGTCTTGTTGTCCAAGCGGCGCGGTCAGCTTAAGCAGGTGAAAAGATTAGGCTTTTTCTCTTGCTTGTTTTCCTGTTGTGATCTTTTGGCTTTGCTTAATTATGGAATTTTGGATCCCTGCTTTTCGGGTTGCTGGCTTTCTGGGTCGAGCGCCTCGCGGCAAGTGATTGGCTGGTTCGATTGGTGGCTTGCCTAATAGTCTTAGGTGATGGCATTGGGCAACTAAACGAGGGGGTTCTTAGTACCATGAGTATTGAATGTGCGGGACATTGTTGAGTTAGCGGATGCACTATCTTGTAAATGATTTTCTTTTAGGCTGACACCTCCTTTTTGCCTTATTTATTGAAGTTAACTTCTAATGGGTAAGAAATTATTCAGGTTGGCAAGATTTTGGAAGAATTGATAAAAAAAAAAAAGATGTGCTTTTGGAACTCTTTTATGAAGGAAGCTTGGGTTTTATTTCTTTGGAAGTTTAATATTTCACCTGTGTAAACGAAGAATATGTGAAAAGCAAAGGGTTAGCCTTGATATATATACCCTTCCCAGCAGGGTACTTGTATTTTCTTATCAAGTGAAATTGATCAATATCAGTGAGTCTTCAGCACATAGGGAGTAGAAAGTGAGTTTCCACCATAACCAATTAGCATTGTCGCTTGCTCCCAAAAAAAAAAAAAGAATTACAGGAGACAGCAAAGTAAATAAGTAGAAGTTGCTGAAAGGTTACTTAGTTTCTTAACAGAAACTCTTATTCAAGATTAGTTATGGCTAAATATCTCCCAATCCATCAAGTCTACGTGAAGTCGTGTGATGTTGCATTCTATCAAGATCACTAATTTGTAGGCAGTTACTAGCAAAATACTTTGAAATTGTACTTTTGCAAGATGGACACTTCGTTTGGAATTGAAGTAAAACACGTGCGAGTGAAGGATTGAAAAATAATTATCCTTAGTCTATGATAACAAAGAGAAAAGGTACATTGCTCAAGTTAAGTGGTTTTATTTTGTTTTATCATCTTTTTAGGGTTTAATAAAGTCAGTAGGTGGTGCTACTCTTTGTTTTTATTCTAGTCAGTAGTTTTGATTTAGGATTTGAATTATCTTGTACTGGGATGGATTCTTTTTGTTGTAGACGGATGGGTACTTCCTTGGTACCTTAGTTATTATATCTTTTACATAGCAAAGAAACCTGGTTGAAAAGAAATTGGGATTGGGTGCTATAGGAGTGATTCCAAATACTGATCCAGGGATTGATGTTTGTCTACCCGCAGAAAAACTAATATTCGTTCGATTAAAGATGAACTATGAGTATGGGTTGTACCTCTCCGTTGCAATAAGGGTTTGCTGTGGAGTATTTTTCTTGCATGAACACAGCATGTGTTAGGTTTACTGGTGGGAAAGGAATATCAGAAAAGGAGAAGCCAAGATTATTGTGTTTGGTTGTCTACCAAGTTCGTGGGCATGAACTTTGGTCTTCCCAGCTTAAAGCACTCTGTGTTCGTCTTCTTCAAGTGATATTAGAGGAGTCAAAATTAATTGATGACACTGATGCTTGGATATTAATATGTGTTAAATTTAAGTTACTCCGAACTTTTCTGTAACACAGGTATGTGAGAAAGAATATACTACCTTGTTGAGAGTTAATTGGGTTGTTTATTAAACTATGTCCATATATTTGCCTTTTCATGCCTTCTTTGGGCAATAAGCTTGTGGAACTTTCGCTCTTCATTGATCTTATTTCGTTGGTATGCTGTGCTGAAGGTTGATAAGTTACTCTGGATAGTCGGAGCATTATGACCAGTGGCTATTAATTGTGTGAATACAAGTTTTTTACTTGAACATTGTTTTTAGGATTACTATCTGTATACAATGCAGTTAAAAAAGATGGAAAGTGGTCTTACCGAAAATCATTCCCAGTTGAGATCCCGAGTAGGATCATCGGATGTAGAATGGAATTCCTAAGCCCACTCCTAATATCCTACTTTGCCTATTTAATTAGGACTCAACCTCATAGTACTCAAATTAGGCCCAAGTTCTGATTATGCATGACGCATTGTATGTCTGAACAAATATCGAAAGGCCAGACCTGCTAATTAGGGTATGAAAACTGCTGGGAATTGAACTATAAGAAGATTATAAATGAGAATAAAATGCTGTGCTCATCCTGCATTCGATTGGATAGCCAGATAGTGGATTTAATTGGTGGTTGTGGCAAGGTGGAAGATACTTTCTGTACAGACTTGGGAGAGTCCATAAGCTTTTGGCTGGAATAACAATAACCTTTAATTGCCGGATTTGGAAATGGACTCCACTTTCATGCGAGTTTCTGTTGGGAGAAATAGGATGTCTGGCGTGCCTCCACAAGTGGCATTGCAGGACAATGCCATCATCTTTGTATGGCAACCATCTCTTCTGGGTGGGGAGGGAATTCTTCTTGTCATTGCATTTTGGTCTTCAGCTTGTCTACTTCTTTCTGCCTCTGGTCTTCTTCTTATATTTCATTGTCTGTAGACCTAATCAAGTTATTGGATGGTGACGTATGCATCCCTATTTTCTTATCAACAGGCCGTGACAGCAATGGTGCAGCAGGCTATGCAATATATTGACCAGACACCTGATCTTGAGACCAAGATAGAGCTTATTAAGACACTTAACTCTGTCGCTGCTGGGAAGGTGAATATGCAAACTCAAACTCTATGCAGCTTATGTTATGAGCAATCTGTTTAGTGTTTTGTGGTTTCTATAAATAGTTTCATTATGCAGATATATGTTGAAATTGAGAGAGCACGATTGATCAAGAAACTCGCAAAAATAAAGGAAGAACAGGGTCTTATAGCAGAAGCTGCTGATTTGATGCAAGAAATTGCGGTAACTAGAAGTTGACTTCTGTGATCATAGATCTTATAATTTGTTTTTCCTTGTCCAACATTATGATGGTTTTGCAATACAGGTAGAAACTTTTGGAGCAATGGCAAAGACGGAGAAAATTGCTTTTATCCTTGAACAAGTATGGGTTTTTGGTATTGCTTTTGGCCGATTAGGCACTATTCCTATGATTGGTTTTCTGATCAATGGATTTTGCAGGTCCGTTTATGCTTAGATCGCCAGGATTATGTCCGTGCGCAGATCCTTTCCAGGAAGATCAGCCCTCGAGTCTTTGAGGTAGATCCTTCCAAAGAGAAGAAAAAGCCTAAAGAAGGTGAAAATATGGTGGAAGAAGCACCGGCTGATATTCCGTCACTTCTGGAATTGAAACGGATATACTACGAACTCATGATACGGTATATTGGTGTTTTGCTTTTAATGCTGGGTTCATCATTTTGTAACTAAAACTTTTCGCCGATCAAGTGCTACCTGCCACTCAGGTTGCAGATCAAACTGTGAACTTGTATGGCTTTATTTATCTGGCACATGCTCTTCTTCCTTAATGGATTTGAGTTACACATCTCAGTTTACCTCACATTCATGTGGTTAACGATGTAGGTATTACTCACATAACAATGATTACCTCGAGATCTGTCGATGCTATAAGTCAATATATGAGATTCCATCAGTGAAGGGAAACCCAGAGCAGTGGATACCGGTAAAGCTCTTTCCAATAAGGATTTGTTAAGACTTCGCTGAGTTTTTGAGGGACAGCTGTTCATACTGTGGTTTTATTAAGTGCAGATTCTAAGGAAAATTTGCTGGTACTTAGTTCTGTCACCACATGATCCAATGCAGTCAAGCCTTCTTAATGCCACTTTAGAAGATAAAAATCTCTCAGAAATTCCCCAATTCAGGTACCTCTTTGATTTTGCTTTAGGTAATTGGTTGTACATTCTCTTTCATTATACCAATAATGTGCCATAGAATAAGGCTGACGGTGCCTTCAATATTTTAATGCAGGCTGCTGCTGAAACAATTGGTCACAATGGAGGTTATCCAATGGACTGCTCTTTGGAATACTTTCGAAGATGAATTTGTGAATGAGAAAAACATGCTTGGAGGTGCACTTGTTGATAAGGCAGCAGAAGATCTTCGGCAGAGAATCATTGAACATGTAACTATAGAACTTTGTCATTTTTGTTCTTTTTATTGGATCATTGAATAGATGTGACCCACTCTATTTTCTGCAGAATATTATTGTCGTTTGAAGTATTACTCGAGGATTACCTTGGGGAGACTTGCAGAGCTTCTATGCCTCAGCATCCAGGTCTGATTATGTTGGAACATTTGTCTATATTCTTTATTAATGTCAATCTTTATGAATGATTGGCAAGACCCCTTATTTAACTCTGAGCATCCTCTCTGCCTGTGATCCCTGATTGGGGCATGGTTGCCGCATTTGTGTACTAGTTCGAAAAAAGTGAAAAAGAGGTTTTGGAGCCTTGGAAGCCAAAGGTTTGTCATGGAAGTGAGAACATTGTCTTTGTAGTTTTGTTCCAGAAACGTTTCTCACTGACATATATGTGTAAGCTTGGCTTGTCAACTTCTGCTCATAAATTTGGCATGGTTATAAGTGTCATTGTCTGGCATCTTGAAGCCATTTTTTGTCCCGTGGTTCCTGAAATTCTGATACCCTTTAAATGGGTGGGAGGAGCTCTGATATGTTTGCTAAAATAGCTGGCCTAGCTTTTCGGCTAGTATTAACACTCGCTCTTTCCTGCTTTACACTAGTATATCTCACTGTTACAGCTTTCTTAATGTGAAGAAAAAAAAAATTATGTAGCGTGACCCTCAAGGAATACAGATCTGTTTTTGAGGTTCTGTTACCGCTGTTTTGGAGAGCTTTAATCATTCACATGCCTCAATTTGTTAAGTCAACAGGATCATCTGATAGAGAGACCATATAGCGATAATTGTACAGCTTGAATGATATTCTATCGGAGATGACCATATAGCGATAATTGTACAGCTTGAATGATATTCTATCGGCGTGACCTGTTAGTTCTATCTTTCCATTTTAGGAAGCTGAGAAGCATCTCTCCGAAATGGTTGTTTCCAAGTCCCTGGTGGCAAAGATAGACCGGCCGATGGGAGTTGTCTGTTTCCAGACGACAAAGGACAGTAATGACATCTTGAACTCGTGGGCGACAAATTTGGAGAAGCTCCTCGATCTTGTAGAGAAAAGCTGCCACCAAATCCACAAGGAAACCATGGTTCACAAGGCTGCGTTGAGAGCTTGAAGATGTCTTAGTTGAATGAATGATCTCTCTCCCCTTGAGCCTCCCGCTCTCACCAAGAGAGAGAAGCTGACGAATGCTGTTTCACATTATGCTCTGGAGTGGGGACTGAAGATATCCGTCATAGAACTCTCTTGTAGCTGGCTTCAATTTGATTGCATATTTTGTAGGTGGACCAGATCTGGGCCTTGTTTCGGACAGATGATATACTGAATACACATTCTGCATAGGAATGTAATGTGGTCTTTTCATCTTTCCTCTTTTCCCCCTCGCTTCATTTAAAGATTTGTTGGCTTTCAGTCCAGAAATACCAATGGAACAGGTATGAGCACAATATGTGCACTCAGTAGTACTGAAATGAGCACCATTTCACTGAGTTCTGTTTCGCATTGCAAATATTGCAGGTGCTTGTTTTTTTTTTAATAACATCCAAGATTACATTAACTCTCCAGGAGGCTAGTGATCGCAATTTTTTTGTTTCATTAGCATTTGAATTTCATATTCAGTGGAGAGACCCTTTTTTTTTCATTATCTAGACCCAGTCTTGGCTGTTGGCAATTCTAAAAACCTCTTTCTAGGAGCTTCATTTTCAATAGGATAGCTACACTTTCTACCTCCTCAAGAGACGTAGTTTTCTTCCATGTCGATACTTGATTCGAGAGGGTCTTTGTTCTCCAGGTACGGTTTGCCGTGATGTCATTCCTCTCTAAACTTTTAGTCACCGTAATGTGTTTCATTGTTAACTAGTTTAAATATTTCTCTCAACCCTTGGCATGTATGTGGATAATACATCGTGAAGCATAACGTATTGATGAAAAGTTCCAACTAAAAATCGAACATATGACATTCATTCGCATTACCTGCCATTCTCCTTGAAAATACAACCTACTCCAGCATAGTACCTTTTTGATTCCTCGCCGGATCACTAGGTGCCGCCAAATGGAGTTCTCACATGATCACTTCCCATTTTCAATCTGCGGTTGTTGCTTTCGAGTGGCATGGCTCCTCCTCTAGGAAGAATGAGAACTAAACTGCGTGAGAAGTCCTTGTCTCTTCTTCACTCTATAAGCTGATTGTTTCATTACTGTCGGTGTGTAGAGCTTTGGAATGCTTCATTTCTTCTCCTGTTTTGTAATAAGCCCGCAGGAAAGCCCATGTTGAATATGACAGTCCATCAATGCAGATAGTGTAGAAGAGAATATGCGCAATTGTGTATAAGTTGATTATGAAAGTCATGTCGAATGCATTTTCCAGTTTTACACGCGTTAAAGAAAAGTCATCCTGAGTAGTAAACTTCTAATCGAGCTGAAGTGAAGAAGCCAATTTTGAGAAAGCCCATCAATAATCCTGTTTACTGGCAATAAGTAACTCTTTATGTTTTGTTCTTAGGATTTAATAATCATTGCCATGCCAGAAAGCATTTGGGTTCAACTAACATTGTAGATCGATTTATAGGTCTCAAATCATAAGTTTTTAGTTTAAGTGAACCTTGAAATGTATGTGAAGGACTTTGAAAAAGTACGCTTGGAAGAGTGACCAAGTGAAGACAATATCTGAGGCATTCATAAAATAAAGATTGGGTTGAATGAAACGAAACTTTTTAGATATATGTAACAAAAGTTTCATCATATTGACATTTTTCATTAATCATTTATTTGGATCTTAAAGAGAAGTTTCGATTTCGTTCATTGCATCTTGAGACCTATAGGTGGACATAAGTCATCGTTGACTCATTCTCAATGATCTTCCCAAGCCTTTTAAAAATATTTTGACAAATAAATAAAAAAAGATGGGGAAAATTAGGAATTTAAAATATTTGTCAATATTAGGCGTCACATATCTATCTGATTTGCGATCGCCTATATTTGGATTGTTACACCGCTAAATAAGTATTGCACAAATTCACATGGACATGACGCGGTTTAAAGTGGATTGCTACCAAAATTGAAAATATTTTTTTCTGGTGGCAGCAAGTCTCGTGTGGATTTGCCTAATGCAACACCACCAGGATTGGGATGTTGGGGATCTGAACAGTGTTGGCAAGCTACGCTGTTAATTTAACACCAGTTAATAGTATCTGAAACAAGATCTTCAACCAAGGAAATCAAATTGTGGCATTTGGTGTAACTCTTGTTTATCATCGATACCTTTAAACATCAATCGTAACCCTAAACGAGGCTATGCATTTCATGTGTCCCATACTTTTCCAATTAAAGGAATTTGTTTGGATCTTGTCGCGTGACATGTGGTTGTGATTGTACAGTTGAGAATTCGAGATTTCATCTCAAAATCGCTTATGGATTTTTGTATTGCATAGCTTAGTGGGTTTTCTTGTCTTTCTTTCTTGGATAGCGAGCATATTTGGGTTTCCTTTTCAAATCACTTCATCGTGTGATCCAATGTTCCCCTTTGGTCTATTTCCGGGTAAGCTTTTGATCCTAGAATAATGAGGTGGGGTTAGTACTAGGCTGTCGAGCTTTCATATCGTCTCTTATCATTTCGGATCCAGAAGAAGCTCACAAGGCAAGAAAAGAACCTCTGCAAGTATGAGTAAAGAAATGAATATTTGCTCTTGCCTTAGGAGGCTTTATTAGCTAAGCTGGTTTTCAGAGTGGCAAAGATAAGCAAACTAGAAAGTTAGGCCAATTCGTTTCGCGAAAAATATCACGTTTTCGAAAAATAATTTTCTAAGAAATAATTTTCTTGGAAAATGACTATATTTTCCGATATTCGGCTAAAACTTGAACTTTGAGTAGAAAGTATTTTCCATCATTCATTAGCTAATTTAATTGTTTGGGAAAAATTATAAAAAAATTGAATTTAATATTTTTAATTGACCAAAAATTAATTTTATTTTTTATATTTTCTTTTAAAATAAATTTTTAATTATCAAAAATTTTATTTTTTCCTTATTTTTTTTCTTTTTCTTTTCCTTTTTCTTTTCTTTTTTCTTTTTTTTTCCTTTTTCTTTTCCTTTTTCATTCCTCCTCATTCTTCCTCCACCGCCGGAGGCCTGACGATGGCCGGTTGCCCAACGACCAACCAAGATGTGGTCACCGACCCGACAAGCTCGAGGCTCAACCGATCTCGCCCAAGCTCGCCAAAGGTTTGCTGGGCTCGGCGAGCCGCAAGCTCGCTAGATGCGGTGGCAAAGCTCGGGCTTGCTGGATTAGGAGCCCGAGCATTTCGCCGAGCTCAAGCTCCGCAGCTAGATCCGGTGAGCTCGCTGCTTACTAGGGCCTAGCAAACCTCTAGCGAGCTCGGGCAAGGCCCGAACCCCACCTAGCTCGCTAGATCTGGCGAGGCCCAAGCTCAGCTTTGCCAGATCGGGCTAGGAGAAGCCTCGTCGGCCTAGGGCGAGGCTCGATCGGCTTCTTGCCGGTCGGCGGCCACCGTCATGGCCAACGACCGACCAAGGCCAAGGAAGAAGATGAAAATGATAGAAAGAAAAGAAAAGAAAATTAAAAACTTGATTTTAAAGCATAAAAATAAAACGAAAATGTGTTTAGTGAAAAGAAACAAGTGGAAGAAGTTATGGAAAATGTTTTCACTTTTGAAAAGTGAGACATTTTCCTCACTTTTAAAGGTTTTTTTTTTTTTTTCCAATAATGGAGAATATTTTCCTTAACTTGTTCATTTTTCATGAAACGAATGTTAGATAATCTGGAAAACGTTTTCCGAAAGTCATTTTCCGTGAAACAAACGAGCCTAAGTGTCATAGTGATCCTCGTTGGCCTCATGTAAAATGCAATCTCTCTCCATATAATAGCTTCAATTCAAATCGCATTTTCTGACGTTAAACAAGTTAATATGTGAATTTCTCCTATATTGTGCTAAGAAAAAAAAAACTTTAGATTTTGGTGGGGGTCTTCCAAATTCCATATTAAAGGCAAAAGGTTAAGGACATCCAATGCATCAACCCTTCAAAGATTGGTTGAATGATTTAAGTGTCTGGTTGAGATGTGGTAGTTTCAATATCCGAATGATAGTTCCTTTCGCTCTTAGCAACTTTTAAGGGTGACGTCCTTCACTTTGTTTATAAGTAGACTTTTATCGGTGCACGTGGACATGGTGAAATTGCGCCCGTAAATATTATTTGAGCCTAAGATTTAGACTGCAAGAAAAGAAAGGTGATAAAAATTTTCTCTACTTTTGATTGGAGGAAACAAGTTTCTAATTGGTTACAAATAATGAACATTACTCACGTGCAAACTTAACTAAATATAAATATAGATAAAATCCATATTTGTAATTCATCAATCGAAACTAAGCAAGGAAGAAGTTGAAATGTAAAAAACATGATTTGAAATAAAAAATACATGTGATATGCCCACAAGATTTCTTTGTTTTGAGGACATGTTGATATATGTGACAAGTATATAAATTCCTTCTCGATGATCAACTAGATCAGCATTTCAATCCATTTATGTACTATAGGTGTGTTTTCCTCCAACCCAATTGAGAAGAAAAGCCAATTCAAGACATTTGGTTCATTTTTGTGACATTAATACTATATTTCAGTACACTTCGTACCTAAATATAGCCTTCTCTTGCTTATGTAGAGAAGGCCACGTCCATATCCCTGAGCCTATGTGATCTCATTGGGAAATCAACCTAGGCCTAGGCGCCGCATGGACCTGCAATAATTTACCAATAAGGCTTCCAGATTAACTTTCCCAACACAGCTAAAAAGAACCTCTCAAATATCATGTTCGCATCTTCCGCCGCCGCCGTGAAGAATTGCTCAGAATAAAAGTAGATACGACGTGACACACAAAACTAATTGCAACATACAACAATGTTAACATTGTTAAAACATGATGATTTTTGAGCTTGTATACCACGAAACACATAAGAATGTGCATATGATACTCAGTTTGTGCAACCCATTTATCTATTATACAACCTACCTCCACCATCATCGATATAGGTGGTTTACTTTGAAAATTTAACCAATTATCCAAATCAACGGTGATGGATATGAATTTTACCCCAAAAAAAGTTTACACGGTCAGTGCATTCGAGTTTATTCCTTCTTATAGATACTTGTATATTTTTAAATGGATAATTGACTTGACCTAACAACAGAATGAGTCCATGCAATAATCTCTTGCCCATCATCACTGAAATTACTCCAAAGGGTCCCTTCCCAAACAATCATTCTTGTGGTCCATGCATCCACACAGGCGGACACACATACATGGCAGTAAATGCAGGCTATAACGAAGTGCATTGATGCATGTATGGTGCATGCAACGCATGGCATGCATTAAGAACATACCCAATTCATCAAGTGGCCCTTGCTCTATACAAGTCCACATCGAGGCATTATTTGATAGGGAGAGTCAGAGGGGTCGCCCCCCTCGTCCGCTGTAGAAAAAAGCCAGATTTGATGAGGGCATGTGTGGCCGCTTATACTTTGCTTCAGTTGAAGGACATACGCAAGTGTATCTGCTTGGGGAAAAAAAAAAGGACAAATCTGTGCAAAGATACTCTTTTCTTTCCCTCACCAGGAAAAAAAAAATTAATGAGTTTTTTTTTATATATGTGCTCCAATTGACTTCACAAGCTATGTAAACATCTTGTACACAATCTATATATAAAACATTGTTAAAAACCTATGTTACTGAGATAATACTGTCAAACAACAAAGCCACATCCTTCAAAGAAAACAAAAAGAAATTATAGTAAATACATGCCAAGTAAATCGCATTCACCGTACCACTTTTTTCTACTATAGTTGAAAATTTCATTCTTAGTATATAGATAGGACATCCATTCATAATATATAACATCTATTTTATCCTACTGATATGTATAATATTGATCGTGAATTTTTCACCAACAACGCTAGACGATACAAAAATATTTGAGGAAAAAAATAAAAGAAACAAGAAACTACTCTAGATGCCTTCCCGGGCCAGTAGAGAAAACTAGTCTAGAAAACTATTTCGAATTCAGAAAGCAATTCAAGTTGGATGGACATGATATCTATGGTAATGCATCCAAAACCACTTCTCTTCCTCCTCTAGCCCTAACCCTGCCTAATATCTGAAAGCTCTCTCCCCCACTTTATATTCTCTCTCTCTCTCTCTCTCTCTCTCTCTCTCTCTCTGTACCCAAACCCAGTTCTCAATAAATCCCAACTTTTTTCTGTTCTACCTTTTCCCGGACCCAGCATTTCCTGCCTGCCATGGCCACTTCTCATCCCACCTTTTTATCATAGAATTTCATCTTCTCTCTCTCTCTCTCTCTCTCTCTCTCTCGCTCTCGCTCTCATTTGTCACTCCATAAGATCCTCTCTTTTTTTCTGAAATTTTCCTCTATTTATACCACCCAGGACCATCTAGCCTTTCCTGTCGTGATACATCTCAACACCTCTCAGAAAGCAAGTCCTAGATCATCTTTCTTCTTCTTCTTCTTCTTCTTCTTCTTGTACAATTGAGGAGCTTTATTATTATTTTTCTGTGCGTGTAGAAATGGCAAGCTGCGTAGATATCACACCCACAGAACAGCTCTGCTACATCCCTTGCAACTTTTGCAATATTGTGCTTGCGGTATTATCATCATCTCATCTCTCTCTGGGCTTATTAGTGGGGTTCTGCTTTTTCACTTCTTTTTAAGTCCCACCCGGAGCTCTGATTCATCCATTGCTTTGCAGTTTTTATTGCTTCTGTGTTTTTATGCAATGAGTCTAAGCACTAGCAGCTGGAAAAGAAAAAAGAAGCATAAGTTATTAGGTCCTGAAAAGATAAGGAAGGGGAAGAAAAAGGAAAAAACATTGCACCTGTGTTATCTATTTTGTCTATTTTTGAGATGAAAACCCCATTGATCTCCTCTTTGAGTCTTCCTTGTTTTTTGGTGCAGTCACGTCTCCATCGTTCGACTGTACCTTTTTTTCTTCTTTTCTCAGTCAAATGGAAGTCATTTCTTAAGGTCCTATAGAGAGAGAGAGAGAGAGAGAGAGAGAGAGAGAGGGCCGGTTGGCTTGAGTTGTGTGTTGCTCCTGCAGGTATACGGTTTTATTTTTAAGGAAAAATAAGATTTTCGTGCAAAAATATTCAAGCGCACAATGACAAACTGACGAAGACAACTCCAACATCTTAATTTCCTAGCAGTGTGACTTATCTTTCCTTCACCAACACAGATCTGATTCACTCTTAGCCTTGCTTCAGTATATGTTTTAGGTCACCGGAGGAAATTTAAAAAAAATAAAGGATATTTCTCAAATCTTCCATTTTCTTATTCCATGCCCACCAAAGCACAATTCACAAGCAAAGCACCACGACATACTTTGTTTAGGGTTTTCTCTGAACTGAGCTCACAAAAACCAAACGGAGAAGAGAAGGTTTTCAGTTAATGATGCCCCCCGTTTATTGTCATTCTAGAACTCTTTGGAAAAAGTAAGAACCCCAAAAGGGAAAAAAAAAACAATAACTAACTAGACAGATCGCAACCCAAAAATTAGTCATTCTTTTCCTGATCTGGGTTTTCTTCCTTAGTTCTTAGTTCTTCTTCTTTTTGGCAGTGATTAAGTTTCACTGGGTAACACAATTTCCCTTTTATATAGATTGACTTTGTGATTTGTGGATATTATGCAGGTGAGTGTACCATGCAGTAGCTTGCTCGACATAGTTACCATCCGGTGCGGTCACTGCTCTAATCTTTGGTCTGTCAACATGGCTGCTGCTTTCCAGTCCCTCGCTAATTGGCAAGACGCTCAGGTGTGCTGACAATAACTTCATTGTTTTTTTTTTTTTTTTTGGTTCCTTTGGAGAAAAAAGGGAACATTTCGAGTATGGTGTGTCCAAATTTATGACGATGTAGGGTTTTTCAATTCTTTATGGTCTCTGAAATGGGACTATAGCAGCCGTCATAGGACCAAAACCTATGTGTTTTTCGCTTTTGTGTAGGAGAACTAGGTTTTGCGGCCGAAGTTGTCATTTTGAGTCAGTTTCTGTCCACTCCCTTCAAGGCAAAAGCATCATTTTCCCCCTCCGTAGGTTTTTTTTATTTTTTTAGCTACTCTTTTTCATTAATATTTTCAATCTTGATTTGGTTGGGAATGGATTTGAGTTAAAAGCATCGGTTCTTTTCAATGAGATCTGCGCCCTCTGTTGTGGAAACAAATCTCAAGAAATGGGTTTTTTTTGTTTTCCTCTTCTTTTTGTGTTTTTTAAGATCCCAAAGAAAGAGAGGGCTTGGCCTTGGTTTTGAAAGGACTGTCAATCTGGGTTTTATGTGCAATATTTATAATTATTATTGTCTTCTTTCCTCTGAATGACAGCCACCATTCTATGACTGATCCCGTCACTTCAATGCCGGTTTTTTCTCTCTCCTCTTCCCGTAGCTCGATCCCAGAAAACATCACTTCACCTCTCTCTCTCTCTCTCTCAAAAGACATTGTCCGCATGAAAAATGTATAAAATAGTGTCAACGCCATCAATATGTGCTAACCTAAGGCCTCTTCTTTTTGCCCTCACTTTTTTTCTCTCGTTGATTAAGGTGACTTTCTTCTTAATAAAAACACCTTTTACTTCCCTAGTAGCATAACTCCATAGGGTGAAAATTTTTACCATTCTTCACCGGGGGAGTTATTAAAAGGACTTATCAAGCTCAGGTCCTAAGTCAACAATATAGCAGCAGAAATCTGTGGAAAAATGATCTAATGGCTAAAGCAACAAGCTTTTTTTCTTTAATCTTGAACTACTAATCACAGCTAACTTAGGCAATCTCTCCTCTCTGAATATTTTTCTCATATAGGCTCCCAAGCAGGATTGCAGAATGGACATGGGTTCATCTTCAAAATGCAATAGCAAGATCACAATGCGAGCACCATCCACGAATGTCACTGAGCAAAGGGTTGTTAATCGACGTGAGTCTGGAATCTTTCTCCTTAGACAACCTAAACTTGGTGCTTTTCTACCAAAATTACAGACATTTCATATAATCTCTGGACACGAGCAGCGAGTAAAACCTGCATACTTAGAACAGTGTTTCCTATGAAAACTTCTATCTGGAGAAATGACATTTTCATGTTGCCATTTACAAGGTATTTACGTTCTTTCGACCATCAGAGGAGCTTATCCTTGCAAAGTGAAAAATCAATTCGGAAATCAATTTTCTTATATGCTTGACGAATTATATAATAAATTTTTGATTGGGTAAAGTTAAAATATTGTCATAATGCGTGATAACTCATGAGTTGTAGCTTTCTTGGATTTGCAGCTCCCGAGAAGAGGCAGCGAGTACCTTCAGCCTATAACCAGTTCATAAAGTAATGAAACAGAAATCGCTGCACAGCATGCGCTTAAAAAACAATGTCCTTTTTTTTTATTTTTCTTTTTCCATGATAAAAGAAAGAAAAGAAAGCTCTCAGCAATTATTGACATATTTGGTTATTGTCCTCTGGTCAAAATCATGGCGATTTTTTTAGAGAGGAGATTCAGAGGATCAAGGCGAGCAATCCAGACATTAGTCACAGGGAAGCATTCAGTACTGCTGCTAAAAACGTGAGTTGATGATAACATATCAGAATGATAGATTTGAGTAATTTTACTTAATTTTTGTTGGGCAAAATGTTAATGTCCATATCTTTTCATTTAACTTTGTTTCTGAATGATTTTTGCTATCTATACCAGTGGGCACACTTTCCCCATATTCATTTCGGACTGATGTTAGACAACAACAATCAGGCTAAAATGGATAACGTAAGTTCCTCTCTATTATAAACAAATTGCTCAGTTCTTCTACTTTGCCCGCTTCACATTGCATATTTCCACGTTCTTAAATTTTATTTTTGTTTTACATTTTTTGGTAGAGACTTTGTAAACAAACTGTTTCTTAGAATATGTTTAGGCAGTGTGCTGTTTAATATGATAGAGCATTATCTGCAATAGTCTGTGCCTGACCTAAGTGCCTGTAATCTAAAAGGAGATAGTCTTTGAGTTTAGGTGCAGTAACCTCTCTGAACTTGTTTGACGTTTAACCATTTCATTGTTGGCGATAATTTAGTATGGTCTTAAGAATAATTGTAGGAAAATGCTGTCTATAATATATTCTGAACAGACTCGACAAAAAATACCTCAAGAAACATGTGATGCCTGTGTTGGAACCCCACAGATAGAATGCACGGACCATGCATCTTTCCAGAACCGTATTGGCTGAACTTACACCAAACTAGGTTCAATGTACCAAACTGCATGTCGTGACAGTCCAATTTCATCAAGCATGTGTTTCGTCTGAAATGGCCTGTGATTGGTGGTAGTACTTTGAGGCTGTTTACCGACAAATCTTGCAATGGATATTATCATCTTGTCCATGTTAGTAACTACTGATTATTGCGGTATGAATGTGTAAAGTTTTTATTAGAAGGCTTGATCATTTTATGTCTTTAATTGGCCCTATTTATTCTCTGCGATCTCATTCATTCCTCGTTTCCCTCATTTTCCAACTTCGATGCAGCATTCCGAGAAGCATTTGATGTCAAGGGCGGCACTGCTAAACAAGTGAACCTGTGTTTGATTGCGCAGTACTACCTTCTATTTCATGTGAAGATGTGAAGACTCTATGAAACCTCTGCTTTATTATTATATATTATGTAAGAACGAAAGGGATTATATCCCCTGACTGCAATCCTTTCAAATTTGCCCTTTTTATCTTTCATGTTTATTTCACGACTGGAAGTAAAGTTCAATTTCACCTCAGCAATTTTTGGTTAGATCTTACACTTTAAAGTGAATTTGATCATATGAGTGAAAGAATTTTGCGAGAATTAGTTTCATAGACTTTCACGCGTTTGATTTGCTGAAAATAATCAGATGATGGAAAAGCATTTACAATCAATGAAAATATATATGCTTAAAGTTAGGAAAATCAATTTCCTTACCTGAAAAGGGGAAAACAGTCCCATAAAATGATTTCTCATAAAACATTTCCTTCATTATGAAGTTTTCCATGAAAGAAACACATCATAATAGAGTTTCTCTTTCAGCGTTACATAATTTACATAAAATGCACCCAAAAGTATTTTCATTTCGTGCAAGTACTTTTGGATGTGGGAAGAATGCTCTGGAAGTCCTCAATCTTTCGTATGAGACTTACAAGTTCAGAGCCGCAACTTCTGCTCGTTCATTTGAATTCTCTAATTTTCAAATTTCATTCATTTAAGTTACTCCATTGGCTAAGATTGCCTGAAATGGCGACCTAGCATTTCTTAATGACAGTTATTTTTACATGGCTTTTTCAAATAGTGTCACATTAGTTTCTAGCAATGGTGAAAGCCACCAAAAACCCTAAACTATGCCCACTAAAATCTATTTATCCCAAACTTTTTTGGTGACGCCAAAACCCCAAACTTGTATTTATGTAACACATATACCCTAAACTTGTACAATATGACACATTTACCTCAAATTTCTTCTTGTGACGCCAAATATCCCAAACTTTTATTCTTATAACATTTTAACCCAAAAAATTTGCTGTCAAAATTTTTTTGATTTTTTGTATCTCAAAAAGAAAATTGGAGTAAATGTGTCACACGTATATAAGTTTTGAGTTTTTGTGTCATAAAAAGTTCGGGATTCATTACCAAAAAAAAAAAAAAAAAAAAAGTTCGGGATAACACATGGATACAAGTTTAGGGTTTTTGTGTCATAAATAGTTTAGAGTAGATGTATCACAATAGGTGAGGTTTCGGATCTTCTGTAGTTATTTCTCTTTTGGCGAGGAATGAATAATAATTTGAAAAGCTAATAAAATTAAATGAGCATCCTGAATGTGAAACTTCTAATATACTTTTTCTAAATCGTCAGAACCGCGTTATGCAAAAGTTGTGCCCAAGTTCCATTAACCAAGCTATAGACCTCCTTGGCTCAAGATGATAAAAAAAAAAAAAAAAAAAAAAAAAAAAAAAAAAAAAAAAAAAAAAAAGTAGGAATATCACTGTATAATATTGCAAGTGATCATCAAAATGACTTTTCTTCATCCGATGGATCATACCACAACATGCAGTTTATTTGGGCATACGATTTCAAAATTAAATTGAATAATGCCAATCCCCAGAAGTTATTTCTTTTTTTGTCAAACCAATCCAGATAAGTTTGAGCTGATAAATAAAAGCGTCATTTAATATACTTTGTATTGTGCAAACCCTTGTCAACACATTCATGTCTTGGACAACAATGGCATAGAAATCGTATTTGATAGAAGCAACTTGAAAACGAGGAGCCTGTTTGTTGCAATTTATGAGCTACTTTTGATTCTTGCTTATGATTTTCTCCCCAAATTTTAATAAAATATTTTAAGCAAATTTCAAAAAATTATGAGAATATTTTTTCTAGATGTCAATACTTGAACATATTGGAAGGCTTTAAGTGTGTCGGATTATATATAAATCAAAGTGTGAGTTCCATAAAAATTTCCATAAAGTTTAAATGCAGAAATCAACAAAGGCAGTAAATTGTTAACCGGATAAAAGAAATTCATCCTCTATTATTTTACACTTACATGTAAAAGATCAAAACTAGATCAAATGAATAGCATTCTTCATATTGGCAATTTGATTTCTAACAACGGAACAAACACATATTTGATGACTCTGAAAGCTTTCTAGGTAAACTAGCACACTCCTATAAGTGTTTGCAACAAAAAGAAAACATTAAATACATAAATAAAGAGAAATCTTAAGTAACAAATCATTTATGTTGAAGATTCACCTCCTCTCTTCTCCAATTAATTCTAGATGTTCTTTGAACCATTAATCTCCAGAATGAGACGAGAGGGGTGAATTACTAATCTCCAGAGTGATTTAGGGGGAGTGAACCACCTCTTGCAAAGTTACAAATAACTGAGTGCAAGTTCTCCTAATCCATATTGCAAAAAGTATCTCAAAGAGAAGAGTGTGTTTTCCTTCAATTGATTTCTCAATCTTTCTTAACAAGTGGTATCAGAGCTTTTGATGCACACATTCAACAAGCAATGTCATAGCTTATGTTGTGTACTCCCAACATATGTTTGGATGGAGTGAATATCAATGTGATAAGAAGAGACATGGTTAAAAAAGAAGATAAAGCTACTTAATCCATGAGAAAAAATCTCAACTATCCAAATTTGCCCCCCTTTTGGAGGATCTCAAAATTAATGTTGACTTTGTTCTCTTTCTTCCAGTCAAATCAATAACCTCTTATCTAGAATCTCCTCTTAATCTCCCTGTCAAAACCGGGTATAGGTTGAAAGGATGTAAACGAATTCTTTGCAAAAGATTTATGGGATTACACAATAGTTACTTAAATTACTTAATATTTGCGAGTATTTAACAAAATTCAAGAAGTGAGTCAACACATTGACACATGCATAGTTTGTTAGTGTAGTAGCCAACTACATTCATTAATCAGATAATATTCCCATTCCAAGACTTCCAATAGTTAATTGGGAGAAGTACACTATTAATGCCATAAGTTGTATACAGCGCTCACTTTAGTGCCAAAAGTTTTAGTCGGATCACTTAAGTGCCAAATCGGAGGAAAAACGATCACGTTGGTGCCACCGGCGAAAGATTCCGGCCAAAATGATTATGTGGCTTTTAAAAAAAAAAATGAGAAGGCCTTTAAACGACGTCGTTTTCGGTCCTCCTTAAGAAAACGATATCGTTTTGCCGTCCCTACATGAATGGCCTCACAAAAACAACGCCGTTTAACTCATTTGGGGATTTTTTTTTTTTTTTGGGAATTGAAATTAGGGTTTTGCTCGCTCGGCCATCATCGCTCAGCCTCCGCCATCGCTGGGCCGCCGTCACTCGCTCAGCCGCCATTGCTCGACGCTGTTCGAATGCCCTCGACGACACACAAGGGAGCACCAGCCCCAGTCGCTGGAGCCTAGGTACTGGAAGATGCAGGTCAGGCACTCGTCGGGGAGATCGGAGATGGAGAGGGAGACATCAATGGCGACGCACTCATCAGTGGCCTCCCCGAGCACCGGCTAGATCACGGCCTTCGACTTGGCCACCAAGTGGCCATCGTTGGGGTCGAGGTCGGGGTTGGGGTCGGTGTCGGTGTCGGAGCCGCGACCACCGAGTGGCCATCGTCGAGGTTGGAGTCGAGGTCGGACACGTGGTCGCTGAGTGGCCATTGTCACGGTTGAGGTCAGGGTTGGAGCTACAGCCGCCGAGGGGCCATCATCGAGGTCGGGGTCGGGGTCGAGGTCAGAGCCGCATCCACCGAGTGCGGGGGCCATCGAGGATGGCGACTGGTCGGAGATTTAGGGTTTTAAATTGGGGGAGATACCAAACGGCATCGTTTTGGTGGTAGGATACTGACTGTACTCTCGGCAAGCCACATCGGCTTAAAATTAATAAAAAAGTGTCACGTCGGATTTCCGACCAACCAGATCGGAGTTAGCACCAAAGTGAGCGTTTTTCAAACTTTTTGACACTTAAGTGATCCGACAAAAACTTTTGGCACCAAAGTGAGTGCCGTACACAACTTATGGCATTAATAGTGTACTTATCGCATAGAATTTATTAAGCTCATCTTGCAATTACCTGTGACACTGGCTTTGTCTAAAGTAATCAAATTGGTTGCGTTGCTTATTAGGTAAATACCACAATCCCTAAATGAAACATGACCATTTCCATCATCTCATTATAGTAGGAGAGACTCCTAGGTGCACCAAGAGCACGACATCCATCCACCCAATGCATCATCGACTTTCAGTTTTAGTAGCCCCGTGCGGGATACACACGATTCAAGAGCAGGGAGGTATATCGAAACCTTCAATTTACCTCGTGACATCATCTTTAAGTGATTAGATAGATCCTATCTATATGACCTTACCACTACACACCACTTAAATTCAATTTCAAATTTGTTTTAATTTTGCAATCAACAATACCTAGTATGGCTCCCCCAATCTCATCCAACAGAAGATCTTTCACAGCTTTTGGGGGTGAAATTGCAGACACCCATTTTTTATTTAAGCTGAATACACAAACTACTTAAGAAAGTCTCTGCTTGTTTTTTTGTGGAAATCTACATGTGATGTAAAATTAATATTCCTTGAGCAGAAAACCTAAACTTACAGATGGTTAGACAGGACAAAAAAGTACAAAGAATATGAGGGAAGCTAATCCCATTGAAATGCACAGGGAAAATGGATAGCGTGAACGATGATCTATAGAGAAAGAAACAAAATTTCATCCATGGTTTCACAATCCACGCAAGCGCATCAGAACAGTTCTTCCATCGCTGATTAGCTAGAAATTCCTCCAATCATACCTCTTATTGGTGGTGATATACTTAATCATCACTTGCATGTGACTGTAAATAATTAATCGATTGGAGTAACTTTTCGTCTCCTTTTGCCTTTATTTGGCTGTCTTGCTTCCTTACGCCAGCTCTTGCAGTCCTCTTTTGCATTCGGCTCCCTTCCACTCACTCTGACTTTTTTTCTTGTTGAGTGCAAATTTTGTGGCGCTGGATCTTTTGTAATTATTAGTTAAAGCTCAATATATTCTTACCCTTCACCAAAAAAAAAAAGGGTCATGTTTTTCTCTAACTACCGTTCTAATTAGTGAGTTACAACCATGAATATCACCTACATTTATCTTTAGTTAATTTCACATGCACATCACTCCAGATTGGAGGAAATTATAGTTCGGACATAGATATGGATATTTTTTTCTGTATTGTATGAGTGGATGTAAGATAAGGCTGCATTTAGGTGATGATTAAGCATATTGCCACCAATAAGAAGTCCGGTTTAAGGTACCTAGGAGTTAAACATCACCCAAACGAAAAAGTACTTCGTTGTGATGGGTAAAACTATGTTATATATAATGCATGGTTAGGTTGATTTGATGATATAAACGTCCTGTATATTGTCTTTCTATGGTTTGGTATGGATTTTAAGTTAATTTTTGCATAGAATAGAAGTTATCAATTAAAATTGAACCAAGGCGATAACAATTAACTTTAGAGTTTTGATCAACATTCTTATTACAAATCAATTAAGTTTGATTTGGACAGAAAAATAAGTCGAACCGAACTAAAGCGAACCATGACAACCCTAATAGAACGATTAGCTTCGGTAGCATGGATGAATATGTATACCACATCCAAAAGAACTTATCGATAAGGTTCATACACAATTCTTTTTTTCTCAAATAACACAGGGTATCTAACTTTCAGCTCTACTCATTCTCACATATGAATATAAACTGCACCGTCCAAGTGCATTAGGTAAGGTTCCACTAACAAGGTTTGAAGGGGGAATTATTACGTATCGACACAACTTTCGTTGCGCATATTATTGGCATGTGCTCATGTGTGCGTACACAAACAAATTGAGAGAATCCTGGCCGCTTCTCGAAAGAGAATTGTAACACATGATTCTCCATATAACGAAACTGAATAAGGTTCGAGGAGCAAGGCTTATTCGGCCGGGGGAGTCGTAGGCTTATTCTCCTTCTCATGTCGTTAGCAACACATGGGAGTCGCAGGTTCTTACTTTATTCTCGCTGTCTGCAAGGATTCTTGAAAAATTTTGTTTTACTACACATTGAATAATGTGTGCATGGATTCTAGTAAAATTACTAGACAAAAGGAAATTAAATGGTGTGAGAAAATGGCCATTTGGATAGCGCATGGGAATGTTTCTGTTCCTATGTTCTTTTGTTTTTATGTTCTCCAATCAAAAAAAGAATATAAATCTATTTGATAACGTTAACTAATTTTTCTATTCCTTGGAATAGAAAAGTAGCCAAGGAATAAATTTGAAACATAAACAATAAGTGGAAAAAAAAGTAGCTTTTTTTTTTTTTTTTATAAATAATTCATTTTTTTCTCTTTTTCTTTTCTTCTTCTTCCTCGTCGCTCCTCACGAGCTGCCGCCTGCCACTCGTCACTGTCACCACCGCCACTGCCCGCTTGCTAATGTTGCCAACCGCCCGTTGTCACCGACCACCCCCGCCACCGACCGCCCGCCACTACCAATCGCCACCGACCAACAATTGGCGACGGCGGCAACAAGTTGCGACAGTAGCAGGTAGCAACAATCAAATGCCTTCCTATTTTTTTGTAGATCATACCAAACGTATTCCTATTTTTTTTCTATTTTGAAAATAGAAATTTTATATAGTTATTATGCATGTTGTTTTACTCAGAATTGTTCTACGGAGCAAATATAGAATAATTATTTTTGAAAAGAAATCGTTCCCCCAAATAAAAATGTTACCATTCACACGCTACGTTTGTTATGCTTTTCTTTTTTTTTTTTTTTAACTCAAAAAGCCTCAATTGAACTTCCATCCTATCTATATAATATATCAAAGACTTTTAAAATGGTATTTTAGGAAGAGAAGAGAGGTTAATTCCTTGAATAGATGAGGATTCCGGACAATTATCTTGAATTGGAATTTCGAAATAATTCATGGGTCTAATTTACAGTGATTACAAAGTTATGGAAATCTTTGACATGGAAACTAAATTAAATACAAATATAAGAGACGTTCGTGTTTGTAAACCCAGAAGGCTAGCTGACGGGTCCCCAACTGAAGACGGAGGAAAATATGCCCGATTTAAATTTTTTTAAAATTTTCGGGTGATTAACTTCCTTAATTTTGCCTAATTTTGCATCCTGGGTGCGGTGGGCAGTCCTAACGGCTGAACAGAATGACAAGGAGTTCACAGATACAACTCATGTGCCATCTGAAGAAAACATCGTCTTCCTAGAAAAAGCATACTGTTTGAGCACGCAAGCATGCAACATAAGCATCACGATGCACACAATACAGGTCAAGTTTCATAAATCAAGAAAGAAAGGGAGGTTGCATATCTAAGAAAACCTAAAAGTTGCTTCTCCCTATCAATTAAAAAAACCTATGTTAGGTGTGTTTTCCATCACAATCATCTCTCTCTAACACAAACCTAGATATGTATGTACATGCATACAGTAATTTTGTAACGATTCAAGCCATTCTAGGCATGCCAAGTTTTTAAAATGAGCATTCAAGTAACCATATAAGTTAGTGACCATTTGAAGTTGGATCTTACGAATTTTATTAGCAGGGCCATCCCAATCCAATGTGATATTTTAGGATGTCACAAACTTCCCAACTGAAAGAACTAACATACTCATCAAGTGATACTTCCCTTAATGGAGAGTGATGTGTTCATTCCTACTTTCTCCAACATCTTAGAAGTTTTCCGAAAGTTGTACCTTGTCCAAGCCCTCTTGCCTTGATGAGTACTCTCCAATCTCATTAGACTAGGTATGGACCTAATCCATCCATGAACTACACATCTACTTAGGGAGTCTAACTCTGATACTATCTAAAGATCTTACTTATTCCACATGGACCAAA
The DNA here is from genome assembly GCA_014182375.1 of Eucalyptus virginea. Lineage (NCBI taxonomy): Eukaryota > Viridiplantae > Streptophyta > Magnoliopsida > Myrtales > Myrtaceae > Eucalyptus > Eucalyptus virginea. The sequence goes on along the minus strand of CM024516.1, from coordinate 13,414,960 downwards.
GGCCCCAAAAGGAACGATCAAGTAATCACACCAAGCGGTGACAATTTAAGGGCAAGTCTTAATTATGAATCACTTTACATAAATTCTACTATTTGATGTGGGACTTTGGGATGTTTTCATTGTTGTTCTGTGATTTGAAATCCTTAAAGTTGGTCCTCTTTTAACCTAATCCAATAAATTTTGTGGCAGCCTCTTATTGACCAGTTTAACTATTCAACTTATTCCTTGGGCAATCATATAACTCTTCAACTTTTTCTTTTTCTTTTTTGTGACCTAGGAACCCCGTATAGCCAGCAGCCGGCGAGTAAACTTGGGAGGACACATAAGCTTGAGGACTCACCACCTCGGCGTCTCATTTAAGACCTCAAGCGACCGTGAGGGGATTCGAACTTCTCCCCTTCGTGAGGGGAAGAGAGCCCAAACCATCGCGGCCACCAAGGCGGTGGTTAAAAATATCCATTTTATTCAGGGGCTTGAGGTTTTGAGAGTTTTATTTATTTATTGTCGTACTCCAAATTCTGACCTATTAATTGTCGCTTCTCCTTCGCTTGTGGATGGAGGTCACCGGCCAAGCCATATCAATTTCTTGTATTGTTCTTTTTACTCTCCCACTTTTATTTTTTGGTTCATCATCGCCTTTTTGCTTAACAACTAGATACTCCTAAATAGTTGAGGCAACGTTATCTAAGCCCATATACTTCAAAAAATTATTATATTGGACACAACATGGCCCCGACACCATTTTCTGCAAGGAAAAATCCTCCAATAATATTATCAAAAATTTCAAATACCCGATACTATTTACCATGACTAGGGTTTATGGTAAGCCAGCCATTCTTAAATCACGATTTGGAAGTCATGGATAGCGACATCACCACGTTCTTCTCGCGAATAATGCCTTATACTTAAGAGATGCTATTCTTCTTGTGTTCTCATTTCTTTTCCCTTTCTTGCTTCTTTTGTTGTTACGAAAGTAGGTGTCTAGAAAAAGGGATCTAAGTGCCCAAGCATAGGCTGCAAATGGCAGACTCCTGATATTTTTCATAAAGTGATTGGACCACATATCTGGCATCCAATCTCAGTGTCCAAAGATCCTCCTGAAAAGCAATAGCTAGAGAAAAAAGCTCTCTGTATAGCTTCATTCAAACTTGGCCTTATGCTGTTCTTGACTAATAATTGCAATTAGGGTTCACATTCCACTGCGCATCTACTTTCCTCTCGAGAGAGAAGTAGCTCAGCTAATGTGAGTCTCAAGCAACATGGAACCCTAGAAAACGACACGCCCTTTCTTCATTCAAGCAGCTCTTCAGTAAGCAAAGTTACCAAAAGGCTAGCACTTTAAAATGGAACATCGCTCACTAGGATCGCTTTTTCTATGGTCGAATTCGACTCTTCGAGTCGTTATGTTGAAGTTGTATCATCTACAAGCGTCGTTTCTTCATCATACCAAAATCTACGTTCAGCAGCTTTATCACAAGACAACTCTAAATCTGTTTCTTTTCTTCAGCCGATTTCTTCAGTGTTTAATGAGATCTTTTGAGCAAAGCCGAATTTGATCTCGGGAGTGCACTCTACTCTTCGCTAGGTTAGCCAACTCGACACGGTGATATAATGCGTTGTCGCTTGGCTCTGTTAAAGAGGTATCAATCCGAGACAATGGTGCTTTCCATCGGTATAACCACTAGACATCAAAATTCATTCATTGTCAAATGCCCCAGAAAATTCTGTTGTCTTCCCACTTGATAATAAAGTGTCGACCGCAACATAGGCAGCTTCTAAAAAAGATTCAGGGATCGATCGACTGCGAAAAATTTTAAGGTTTAGAACTTGATTACCTACATTTCGCTCATAACCTTAGGAATTCTTATGAGAAATCAGGTTTGTCCAACATAGGTACTTGCAATTCTCGCAAAGTTTCAGATGCAGTTCAATAGCTTTTGCCGCATGTCAGGTTCATGCTTTAAAAGCTCAAAGCTGAATCGAATTTTCTCACTAAACGACTGTAATTTCTGATTCACAAATCAAATCATCTACCGACAGCTTATGTAATTCAAGCCATTGAGTCACGAGTGAATCGCGAGCTAATTAATCAGTTGATATGTCCAGTCAAAAGAGCATTTGCCCAGAAGAGGCAAAGTTCAGGACAGCTTTAGTTAACTTGGCAAAGTTAATCATGGAAAGATTTGAAGAACTAAGTCTCACAGAGCCTGTCAAGGGGAAAGGACAAACTTTGGACTACTGATTGTACTAGTGAGATATTCTCTGTTAGCCTTCTTTTGTATGTCCATTTCTCCAACAATACAGAAGACTAAGAGAAACTTTCAGATCTTGGGACATAGATGATATAATGATGGATATACACTAGTCTTGTCAGGTAGGTTAGGCAGTTAGACTCGAGGATTTTAGTATAATTCGAGTACATCAAGCACTACTCGATATGTCACCGTATTTATCCCGCAAAAGAAGTTATTCAAATGATCTCATACTCATGCTAAATTCACATAGAGAGACACAAATAAAAGCACAACCGTGAATTATAAAGCACAAACACGCTTGTTCCTCCGATCAATTATTATTGGTAGTTAACTAATGCCAGAGAGATACACAATGTTCATCAAGGTTGTCTTGTCATTTTCATAATGGGCAGTCTATTATTTGTAGTTATTTGTTAAATGATTACGACTCAACTGCAAGGATGGATGGTCTGGGCAACGACAATGACTTTTGATCCGGACTAACTTGTTATTTTCTCATAAATGCCTCTTTTTGGCCCTTACCCAAACTGTATATGCTGTCGCTTCTTAACTTTTGGTCCTAAAAACCTCAAAATCCGTGAGCCAAACAAGACTAGCTGTGGAGAGAGAAGATACCAGTGAGACGGAGGGCACTTCAAGCCACCAAAATGCCTTGCAGAGAAGAGAGTACGCCCTGAGTATATCTTCTGGTAATTTATTGCTAGGCTTTATAGACATGGTATTACTAGCTACTGAAATATTCTTCTTTATTTCACATTCTTCATAATAATATACACAACTTTCGAAATTGAGAATATCCATGATACTACATCATCATGCACCGTATGATTTATGTCATGAAAGTTATAAGAAATTACTGTAGATGGGAGGCAGGCAATATTGAGTTTTCCCAATTTTATGAAGCAGAAATAACGCATGTTCCTGTTAATGTATTTGCCCATAAACTCACAAACTCATAACCCACAGCAAGTAAGCCTCGACTACATTGTGGACAAGGCCTTGCATAAACAGAAAATAAAAACAATAAGAAAGGAGAAAGAAAGAAAAATCTCCCTCGCTTTAAGAGTTTTATGAACTCTCGACGGACTAATTCACCGTCTTAAAAATGTCACGTACAAATTCATTTTATCATACTTCCTATACAAAATGTCATTCTTCGCAAACATTTCAAAAGTTTTCTATGAACGTCTGACAAAATCAAAATGTTGTAAGCCTAGTTCCCAGCAAACCAAAATATGGGGGAAGATATATGCAGGTGCTTGTAGGTGAGACAGTACAGCTTTAAAATGGGAAAAAGAGAAAAAGGTGGGGTTAGCGGGGGAGGGGGAAGAAAAAGGTGGGAGAGAATAAAAACCATCGGGGCACCTCGGGATCAGCAATGTGGGATAATATAGCAGATTTTTTTTTTTTTTTTTTTTTTGAACAGAGATAACATAGCAGATTACAAGTTGGCATATGCTGCTTTTATCAGAATTCAGAAAGCACCCAAAAATGTTTTTCTTCCTCTCTTTTTGTTTTTGAAAGAAAAGAGAAGCTATATAATAAAAGAGAGTTTTTGCCAAGGAGTGCTTCTAAGTAATTATTAAAAGAACCTCTTCATATAGCATTTTACATTTTTAACGCACCGGTAATACAAGATAAACAATGCATCAACAATGATAAATTTTCCCTAAGAGTTTGATCTCCATTTTTATGTAGTGAATGGAGCCATGGCTCAACGGCTTTCAGGATGAGACATATTTCGTGTGTATTCTTACATGCAAGTGTAATGCATCCAGAGCTTTAATCATATGAATTTTATTTGAGATAAATTTAAGGATTTACATGCATTGGACTTACGTCGCACTTCAATTATCTATAAAAAATTAGGTAGGAAGGGCTGCTCTCTCTCTCTCTCCCACTGCATTGCGCTGCCACCTATTTCTGACAATTAGAATCTGAAACGTCAAGCTCAATGTCTGATCAAAGCATTCAATTTCAATTCTGATGTCCCCCGGCCCCCTCTCTCTGATCCTCTTTCTCTCTCTCTCTCTCTGATTTCTCCCCCTTCTCTCACGCACTTGCTTGCTCTTTGGAATCTTTATATGCCTTGATCCCTAGTGTTCCTACAAGAGGACACAGTACCCTTTTGATTGGGACCCATCCACAGAATTGCTCAGACTGATTGCAAATTTCTGGTACAGGGCCCAATTACCCTCTCTCTCACCACATGGGTTTGGGTTTCTGGCAGAGACGCGAGGTGATAAGTTCTTTCCTCCCTCTTCCGTGAGTCATCGGATGGGAACATGTGACTCCCATGAAGCATCATGTTCTGTGAAGGACAGCATGTTCGTCCCCCAGTGGTCGGAACCCGCGCCACGTGTCGCTCCCAAAATGCCCCTAAACCCTCCTCATGGACGGGCATAGTAGAAATTTTGAGATATTGAAACACGTCGACTGGACCGTGCAAAAGTGGGCTTACCCCGTCAGTCTATCTACTGTTTCCCTCCATGTAGGGTCAGATTTTACATTGTTCCAGGCCTTGGGCGGGCAAAATTTGTTGCAAGTATTTCTTAACGAAACCAACAAGCGTGACTAGCCGTCCTATGAATAAGATGGAGAACCGGAGTCGTGAACCCAGTAAATCAACCTTCTAACCAGTGACCAGTTAGGCAAATCTCACAGCGTGAAATTTCATTACGGTTGAACTGAGCTCACTTTCTTATATCCTTCCGCAATCACGAGAAGCAAGAACCGTGAGGCCTAGATAAGAGCGATGGATGACGACTGTGGATCATATCTTGAGTACTTCACATTAACTTCCCAGGCATCCAAGAAAAAAGCACGCCTTCACAGGACGATCTTCCTAAAACATGGCAAAATCGTCTCAGCTTCCCATTCCTCCCCATTTTTGTCTTCCAGGGTAATGAAATGAAGGAGAAGAAGAAGGGCTCGCACAATTTGCCTCAAAAGTTTGTGATGCTAGACTAATCTTCAAGAGCCAGAGACAGTCTGATTAATAATGTCTATGCCTGCTCGTGAAAATGTGGTATTTGCTTTGATCGAGCATCGATACACCCACAGACCACATTAACAATATATAAAAGGCCAATTTTGTGGCTCTGAAATGCACCCATGTGGCATGTTCAATCAAAGTCCTATGACCACGAACTAAGTAGAAAATAGATTCAAATGGCCGGGTAAACTCTCTTTGAAAAGGAGAAAAATAAAGAAATTTCATGAAGGTAACCCAAAGATATGTCTCACACTTAAAAGCAAATGGCATCTTTTCCTACAGAACTAAAAGAAATCCTCTTCTTATCGGATCCAAAATTAAATTTCAGATCTGAGGCGTCACTGGGAATTGAGGCATTGCTTGTTGAAGGGAAAGAAAAGATAAGGGCAGGTGAAGACCTCCTCAGACCGAACTTGTAAGAGGGAATGGCGGAATCCTCTTTTGGTTGATCCAGACCATCGACAAAAGAGGGAGGCATGATGGACGGTGTTGGTGGCTCAGGAAACATCCCACGCGAAGCAGAAATGGGAAATGTAAACCCTGCGCTATTATCAGAAGAAACCGCAGCCCTTACTTGAGGCTTATCAATGGAAATATGCGGAAGAGCTGCTTTAGATCCTGAAGCCGGTTTCTTTGGTATCATATGTCCACGAGAGTCAGAAAACCTTGGAAGTTCCTTGGAGACATCCTGCATATGACCCAATCAGAAAGACATCTATATGAGAATCTTTCAGCATATATCTGTAAATACAAGCCAGTGTTCATATACTTGGGTGGAATCGACTTCCACATCAAAAAATGACTGAAAAAGGACAGCTAGTCTCCTAATATCAGTATAGTTTTAAAGAAGCTATTGGATACGAATTTCCTATCAATTTCACCATGGTAAGAAAGAGCTAATCAGTTAAGACATTCACCGAATATCATACCGTAGGCACCTGTCAGCTCTAAATCAGAGCGAGCATCGAATATTAAACAACTCATGTCTTAACTGCCGCTAAAGGTCTAAATTGCTGATAAAAAATGGGAGGAAACCCATTCGCAGTTAATTTGATTGTCTCTGTGGTAGAAAAGCATTGCAAAGTTGAGGCGGTACCTTATCTGTACTCTTGGAGACAAACTTGTCAGCCACACCAGAGTCTAGTGAAGCAGTGTCATTAACTCCAGGAACCGGGATAGCATTGCAAATATCCTCATCAAAACTGGACAAGTGTCCTTTTGCAGCATTAGCAGTTTTGTTAACATTCTCTTCCGCTGGAACTCTAAAAATGGAGTTCCTGTACCTCCATTTGAAAGAGCAGCATTCATCTGGTTAGTCTCGCCTGCTTTGCCATATTTAACAGAAGCGGACAGATATGATAAATTACCGCTACTCGACATTGAATGAGCAACATCAGAAGACTCAGATTTTTTCCTCAAAGTGGCTTGCTTCAACTCCGCAGCCTTATCCTTGGGAGTTGGAACGCTTCTATCAAGATGCTCCAGTATCTTTCTAGCCATCTGACTCGAATGTGAGGGAACAGTTGAGACACCAACCTCAAAATTTAGTGACTTGTTTTCTACTGATTGAGGTTTTGAACTGCTACTTGTTCCTCCAGCCTCCATATTCTTGTTGAAGGCAGGAAAAGAAGGCATGCGGAAGTCAGTTGTTTCCCTCTGGGAAGAACCAACTAAAGAAGGAAAACTACTAAATTTTTTGGCACTTCCAGTGATGAACTTTTGCCTTGAACTACGAATGGGTCCTATGGATCCATGGTCACCTTGCAATTCATCATTTCTGAATCTAACCTGCGTGCATTCCAACAAATCTAATACAATCAATTTCAGTTCACCAGAATCATAGGTTTCACTCTTATAAGCATGGAAAAACACAATTTTAGTAACCACGAGAATCAGCTTATGATGTACGTTTTGCATCTCAATGCTAATTATTTGATTACATTTGAATTATGACTAAAAACAAACAAATCCAAAAACAAAGATTCATATTCATCACTACTGCCGTAGGAGACATTCAACTTGATTCCATATTCACGAAGAATTTTCATTGCCATGATAACTGATCCAATTGCTTCCAAAAAGCACGCGCTCGCACCATGCTCGGCCAGAAAAAGTACTCACCCAGACCCAGCTTTGATTTGGATTAATGACATATTAGAGTGCAAAAGAGACAGCGAAACAGTAATAGACATTCGTTTTCTACTTCACCATTACTCCTATCTGTCCTTTAAGTTCAACACCATCTTGATAAAAGATAAGACGTCATTAACCAGAACAATTAGCTCAGTTGCAGCTGCCTCTGGTGACTTTACTTCTCCCATTTGTCATTGGAGAACAATTAGGAGTATTCTATTTGCTTCACAAGCAGATGAGCATGTCCACATTGACAGGCACATATGTTACAGATCAAATTGATATTAAAAATTCACAGAACATGTTTCGCATACCGTAGACTTGGACATAGAATGTACAGGTCTTGAATATGGGGTTCTGCGGAAATTTGGAGTCGCGTGTCTGCCTCTTTGAGTCTGTGGGGTCAAATACTGATCTTGTACTACCGAACCAGGCCAGCATAGAGATGACTTGGGTAGAGGCGATGGACTATAAGGTTTCTGTAAAGAGCCATCCACACGAAGCAATGCTTTCGGATCTTCTGGCAGGTTACTTTTAAGAATAGAGCCAACTTCTGATGCTCGACTTCCCATGTATGCTCTAGCAATGTCGACAGGTGAAGCACCGATTTCATCACGTAACTGCAGAGTTTTCAGAGCACCATAAGTATCGTCAGAACAAACATTACCAGTTTTCTAAATTTGGTTCAAGCCAACAGAAGATAACAATGCCCAGACTGAAGTGGAACTCTTAACACCTGAAGAAAACTTCATCCGGTCTAAGATGGCCTCCCCATATATATATATACACATACATATAGAGAGAGAGAGGCATCACCATCAAATAAATAAACAGAGTTTCACTGCTAACACCATATTAAAATTCACGAGCTAGCACCAACGGCTTCCACTTCAATTGAAGAAAATCACTCCATGCATAAGAAACAGTACTATTTGAGTAGCTTTTTTGAAAAGGATACAGATATTTAGCTATTTATAAACATACGTGAAAACAGCAGAAAAATTTCAGTAACTTATAAACTTGAGAGATGGCATCACAACACATTTAATAGGATACCTATGTTAGAATACCAAGAGACAATCTGATGCTCTTCATTAGACAAGATGGCACTATAAAATGCCTTAACATTACAGACATCAAGAAGCAATCCACACTATATTTGGGAAATGTCCCGACACACAGGGAGAATAATAAACATGTTAGACCAGTTAAATAATTAATCATGCCATGATCTAATAGTTTAAACTATTAGATCAGTTGGTTGTGATCCTACAAAATTTCTCAAGGTGCCATAGCATGAGATCCTGAATTCAAATCCTTCCACATCCCTCATTTGTCTCCCCATATATATTTCCAAGCTTTAGTCATACATCAGTGTGACGGGCACTGTTAAACCATTTAGGGGCTGTTTGGATTAAATTTTTAATTTTTCTATTTGCTTAATCTAAATCTTGCAACTCATGCACGACTTTTATGAAATCTGATTCTCCTTAAACTTTCACAACGCTCAAGTGTTGCAATGTAAATGTACATGTAACTTTTACATAATTCTTTGAACTTTGAATAATATTTTTAAAATTTTGGTAGGAAAGAAAATGGAGTCTTTTCATTTTTGTTTAAATGCAACCAAGCATGCCCTTAAATATTAAACCACACCTTCATCTAATAATTAACCATTTAGAATAGTTGGCTTTGGTCCCATAAAATTTTACAAAACAGCTAGCAGAAACTAAAAAGAAGCAAAAGGTCATCAACCCCAACAAAGACTCACTAATGAATGCTATGTACCAAGGCACATTCGAATACCTTCAAATATTTATTTCCAATAAAAGCATGGTGGAGGTGCAGGAAGAGCATTACTATACTATTCACTTCATCAAACACACTTCAAAAGCACATAAAAGAAATTCCATTATGCTTCATGAAAAATTTGAGGCAAAGTTGGGGCAAAGAATGCTAGAAAATCACATGTATGCATAGTCATCTCAATAAGCTATTTAGATCCCAAGGAAAAATAAGATTTATCCTTCAGCTTTTCCAATATTAAGCTACCTTCAATATTCTCTGTAAAAAAAGATTTCAAACTGCTGAAAACTCACGAATACAACATAATTAGATGTAGGCCACAAACCTCATAATAAGACATCTTGATAGTTGCCGAACCATCAAGTGACCAAGCATCAGTTACCAACTATTGATGCCAACGGAACTTATCTGTCAGGATGGCCAATATATGAATTACAGCAATCCAGTAACTTTCTCTCTAACTCAAGGGATCTCTAGGTCATTCTATTCTGAGAATCCTTGGCTCACATCTAGAACAACAATGGCATTCTTTACAAGTTGCTTCGAATTCATTGGCCTTATGCCTGTGTACTCTAGCACAAACATTCGAGAAAACATGTTCTGACAGAGAAACGTATAGAAGAATCTACTCTACTTACATTTGAATGATGAAGGGGCGTTGAAACTTCCCATAGAGCTCTGTTCAAAACTCCCTGCACTCCCCCATTTGTTTTGCTTGGAATGTGAGGCACAATTGCATGGACCTCAACTTCACCCACAGCATTCATTTCAGAGTTGTTCTCCCTTTCCTTCATCTTCGGTGGATCAACAGACTTTGATTTTAATAACTCAGTCAGACGACTAATTTCATCCCTGCATGATGATAAAAACCATCAAGGCATGGAACAAAAAAAGACATCCCCTGAATAGTATTATGTACAAATCTTGTTGGTTAACTTTCAGAGTCCCTATCAATTATACATTGTCAACCAGAATTACTGTGCAAGATTAATAAGCCATTAAAGAGTCAAGGACAAAGTAATTTCTAAAAAGCAGGTTGAAATTTTGCCAACAAAACCAAATTTTCCTTCCACCATTTTCCACCTGCCCACTTTAAGTTGTCGCAAGCGCATATTTGAAACAAACAATTTACCAGAAGAAAGAAGGAAACTCTCTGCAAAGGGTATACAATTCAGAACAAACTACAGAAACAAGGTTTGGCCTAGTGGTACTTCCCCCTCACCAACACCTAAGAGGTCATCATTCTGATCTTTACCCTTCCCCTCCCTCACTAAAGAACCTAAAGGTAAGACAACAAAACTTCTCAAAAGATAAAATTGCACAATAAATTATCGCGAATGACTTTTCAGAAAAGAGATACATATGCATGAACTCAAAAAGACGAAGCAATTCACAGGTTAACGTCCACCAGGACAATTTAGTACATAGTACATTTAACCTTTAGACAAAAGATTGATTTACCTGGAGAACATTTTTCCTCTAATCAGCTGCTCAATTTCAGGAAGGATACCATCTTTTGGAGGGTCAGTTACTTTGTTTTCTGTTGTTTTGAATTCTTTGTACCCATCAAACACAATTCTTTTCGGTAGATCAGACGCAACAGCATTTTCTACTTTGGCTGATCTTGATAAACCCAGCTGCAAATTATAAGAACATCATCAACATTATATTAAAAAGAAAGACAAATGAAGCCATGGTAGAAAACTATGAGATTAAAATAAAACGACGTCTGTCATTAGAAAGACGTATACCTTTCATTTGATGGAGATAAGCACATGTTGGAAGCTACTTTTGGGACAAGATAGTTAATCCAAACACCTGACCTCAAAAGCCGTGTGCATATAGAGCCACACGAGCAAGGGTGTCACGTGTAGGAAACGATGATTTCCTTGAAAAACATGACAGGAAAGCATGCATCTTTACCCAGAAATATATGGATAATGGTGCGCCACATATGTTATTTGACAGAATCACTTGAATTTTGGCAAAAGAAAACATGAACAAAAATGACACGGCGATGAAGAACATAGGGACAAAGTTGCAGTGCTTGGAGAATAATAGTTTTACGTGGCACCATCAGCCACTATTTTTGTTCAGTAACTTCACAATTATAAAACTATTTCAGAATGAACCCAGTCAACCAGAACAACAAAGACCTCATGCAATATCCTAGAAAATGCAAGATCCAGAAATCATGAAAGAATTTGCAAGACTATTAACCAGAATACAATCTGGAGTGCCTCAACATGAACAAGAGCTATTCAGTAACTTACATCTGAATTGCCTTCGTGGTTACTCCTCTAACATCTTGATCGATCTCTCTCTTCAACTTATCTATAACAGAACATCACACCGATTGAAAATATTAACATGGCATAGCATACAGAAATAGCTATCTAAGCAAGTCTGAATATTGAAGTTACAAAGGTCACATTCCAAGATATAACCAGAGGACGCACTAAAATAAAGGAAGGATGATATACGGTCCACATGCAAATCACAAGCAGGAGCGCACACTATAACTGCCCGGAAGAGAATAACATACTATGTCGAGAAACAGCTATACATAAAAGAAACAAGAACTGAATATATGCAAAGTGAACATAAGAAATTATCTTGAGCAGGAAATGCACTCCACAGCTGCCCTGAAGGGAGTACATACATTGGACAAGCAGAGAATCAGTTATCTCGAGCTAGGGGTAGCTTAGAAACTTATTTTGAGTTGCCTAAATTAATATATATATATATTCTCAAAAATCACAGAGGAAAAAATCTGCATGAATCAAAATGTCAGCATTTATATGCTTTAAAAGAATTGGGGTGTTTGATATTAAACAAAAATCGAATTTTGAATGTTTAAAGTAAAAGTATACCTTGAACGCATAGTTCACCTTTAAACTTCCTCAACAAAGAAAATCAAGCTAGCAATACAAAGCAAATTCCCTTGCAATAGAAGAAAATCAATGCAAGATGGTGGCTGACTAGATCAGCCATACAAAACAAGCATTCTTGACAGTAGGAGTGCACAAAAACCAAACGAAATTTTTCTTGTTGTATAATTGATCCCTAATACTTTTATTCGGTCATACACCATCCTTTTTGTTTAACTGTAATCCTTGAAGACTTCTCATAGTCATAAACAACTTCTGTACATTAGAAGCACGTCCCCTGAAACAGAAACCACTCCATAGACAGATTCTAATAATGAAGAGAACATATCTATTTTTCATTATCAGACATTGCTGACATGGAAAAGAACATTAAAAAGACACGCATATAATGGAGTCTAGATTTGCAAAGTGAGTTGTATGACCAAACTTCGGTTCTTACAGTTCCCACTCTATTTTCTTTAGTCCTTGAATACTGAAATAAATAATTTATGTATTAGATTAGGATCACAATCCAAAATCTCATCGAGTTAATTGGAATATTGTAACACTGACAGTTGTCAATGGGGGTTGGAGGTAAAGCACTGATTCTTGTAAATAAAGCTTTCCTTCAAAAATGGCTGTGGAGATTTAATGTGGAGAAAACCAGTCCTTGGAGAAGGGTACAGATTGCGAATTTGGTTCGGAAGATACAGAGAGGATAACTAAATCTAGTCAACGAGCACATAAAAATCAGGCTTTGGAAGCGCATTAGGCAAGGCTGGGATGTTTTCAAAAGCAGAGTTTCTATATGCAGTGGGAGATGGTAAAGATACTAAATTTGAGATGCTACTTTCAAAGATTTATACATTTACTTGTATGCATAACAACAGTAAGCAATACATTTTAGCAAATTCCATCGCTTTTTTTTTTCCTCTCTAATCATCTTAACACATATTTCTCTCCTTCAATCACTGAAGAAAGAGCATAAACAAAGAGAAAGAAATTACTTCAAATCACCAAGGAATAGACAACGTGCTTCCATTACGGACCCAACTAGCCAGTACCGGAAACCTCTCTTGAATAGAGCAGAAGCAAACAAAAACCCTAATCACGGCAATCAACCAAGAAGCGGTAAAACTTGACCTCAATTCATCTGATCATCTATGCCGACTAACCAAAGCACACGAGAACAACTAGAGGCAGCAGAGATTGGAAAAGCGCAAACTGAGGAGAGATTAACAGACCCTCGCCGTCGTCGTCGCTGCCGTCGTCGCTGCCGTCGTCGTCGTCGTCGTCGTCGTCATGGAGAGGAGGAGCGAAGCAGGGGCAGGCGACCTCGAGAAAAGCGAGGGCAATATGCGGGTGGCGCCGCCGGAGATCAGGCGGTACGCCGGATCCACCAGCTTCGACAACCACCCGCCGCCGCCGCCGCCGCCGCCGCCGCCGGCGACGGCAACGGCCTGAGGTTTGCTCGAATTGGGGCGGGCGTAGGGCGTGGCGCGAGGGTTGCGGCTCGGAGGCCTCCTCATCTTTCCTCCGGCGCCCCTGCCGGACTCCGCCTGATGCGACGTCGCCGTCGCCGCCGCCACCGCCGCCGCCTCCCCGTCGTTCTCCATCGGCGGCGAACTTCTCGAGTGTAGAGAGAGAGAGAGAGAGAGAGAGAGAGAGCGGGGTTACTTTGGGTAGTCTGCGGCTAAATTATTTCGGTTTTTCCAAAATTATACGTTTTCAATCCGCCCCGAATTTTTAGCTTATCAGTTTGGATTATTACGTCATCAGTTTTTTAAAAAAAATTAAGAGCCGCCGCCTATGATTTTAACAATATCTCAATCATTTATAGTAATAAATTTTTAACCACCTGGAATTGCCAATTTGATTTGATTCCTTCAAAATGATTTTGTGTTTAGTCAAAGTTGAATTCGCAATTTCTATTTTGACTAGTCTTGCTTGAGAAAAATGTGGAATCTATAATCTTGGTGTTAGCTTAAAGTGAAGGATATAAATCCCATTGATTTAGGAAATTATTGCCAAATTAAGGAAACCAAATTCAACAATATATTAACATTAAAGGGATTGACATAATTGAGCATATTTAAAACATCTTCAAACTCATTAATCAAAATAAAAAAAATCTTTATCGATTTTTCAATGTGTATCAATGTATTATCGAAATGTGAAAGTAATACATGGTCTCAAGTTTCATTGAAAAGGAAGTTTTTCAAATTTATTCAACAAAACAAAATCAACCACTTCCATATTTCTATGGAAAATTAAAGCCATTTGGTATGTCGAATAGTGATGCCTGAAAGTTGAAATTGATTGTCTCTAAAAATCTATCCTCTTTCAAAGGCAAGTACCGATCAAAGAGGGAATATGCAAGATCCGCTAAGATCCACGTTCACTGTTCAGAGATAGTAGTAAAGACTTAGCATTCTTATCTACAAAGAAATTTGTCACGGCTGTGAGAGGGACATCACAACCGTATTGTGGCCAATTGTGCTAGCCCGTCTCAAGAATGACCACAACGATGATGCATAGTGGAAGCTGATGAAAAAGGCCACAAGAAGCATATCACATGGTCTCATTATTGAGGACTCGCAAAAGACAACCTGTTCATGGCTATGATTTGCAAACAACTACCCACGAGTGACCACTAGTCATGGCTACGACCGAGGCAACTACAATTCACGAATGGAATTAGATTTAGGGATTTCAAAAAGAGGGAGAAGTGGAAAAGGATGCAAGAAAAAGGAGAGACTAAATGGAGCATATTATGTACTGTGCAAGGTGAAAGAACAATGACAAAGACATTTGAAGTCTCCTTTGCCCTTTTCAATGAAGTCATAAAGCGATCTCAATCATGTACCATGTAGGGCCCGTCCAAGCAACCCTGTGTGGTCTCAATTGGCATTGCCCATCAAATGAAACTTTGCACCAAATGTATCTCGCTTGACATTGCATCTCAAAAGAAAAACAAAATGAGTAGACTCGGGTCTGCACACACACAGCACAATCGATGAATGGATTAACAAAATTCCCATGTCGCACTCGAGGAGCACCCAATGGTCTCGTAGGGGTCTGTTTTCAGACCAGGCAAGGCGGAATCTAATTCCCAGTACAGGCTGAAGTAGCCGTTTCCTGCGCATGGCTGAATCTGATGCTGTTATTATTCTCTTTTGTTTTTTTCACTTTTCTGGCTATTGCAATTCGTAGTGTTTACCCAACAAGAAAGCTCCAGATCTTTTTCTTCTTCTTTTTTTAATTAACCCTTTGGCCTATTCACCAAAAAGATTCCAAGTACAAACGATAGCGTTACAACAATCATCACCAACTACCCTAGAAGGAAAAAAGATAATCTAGCAAATGATGCCTTGGTGGACTTTCGAAACCAGAACCGACTTACCGAAAGATGTTCATGATCTGATCAGTTTGATTTGATGCAAAATGAAGACTCCCGTGAAATAAAGCAGAGGCTTGTCTGCCCCTCTTGATGCTTTTCTGTAGTGGGGGCTTTGGGAAATGCCTAATCCCTAGGGGTTCATCATAAGCACACTTTCTTGCTGTGCCTTTCATCAAATGTCAAACCCATTGCTGTACCCATCACGTCTCCCTCCTGTCTCTGTTGCCTCATTGGCTAGAATTTTCCAACTTACAGGGCCAAACTTTTTCCTATTCCTCAAGCTTCAACGACCATTTTACATAGCTAGTCTTGAACAGGAGCGTTATTAGCAAACCCAGCTATGCTTGTGCGGCAAACCAGCTATGCTTGTGCGGCAAACCGAGTGAAGCAATAGGCTGTGTGGATGATCTTGTTGTTTCTTGTTGGTGCAGTAACAATAAGAACGCCTACCTTAGAATGAATCTTGGTCTAAGTTGGCGTTGTGGGTCGAATGAGAATTTCGATCGAGCATGCGATCCTCCTCGATCCCAGGAGGGCATTTGATTCTACGCTGATTGGGATAGGGAAGTCAAGGTTTAGATCCCAAATCCTAGTGAAGGAATAAAGCTACACTCAATTATAAAGGAAAGCTACCGGTAGAATTGGGGGATTAAGGATTAGTTTAATTACTCCGAATGAGCGAGTTGTAGCACTTCGACAAAGAAAGGTTTATTTGAATGTTTACTCACTATATCGGAGTAAACGATAAGAGAATGACGGTTTAATTAAGCAGTAGACCTGATAAGACATGACTCTTTAGTAAAAGGGCTGCCACTGACATGGTAATATAGTGAATTGCCTAATCCTTAGGGGCTCATCATAAGCACATTTCTTGTCATGCCTGTCATCAAGTGTCTAACCCATTGCTGTACCCATCACAACTCCCTCCTGTCTGTGTTGCCTCTTTGGCTAGAATTTTCCAACTACCGGGCCAAACTTTTTCCTGTTCCTCAGGCTGTAATAACCATTTACATGGCTAGTCTTGAACAGGAGTCTTATCAGTAAACCAAGCACACGCTTGTGCAGCAAACCAAACGAAGCAACAGGCTGTGTGCATGACCTTGTTATTTCTTGTTGGTGCAATAACAATGCCACCTTCCTACATCCGATTATGATTAGATGCTGAAACACCGCATCGTGCAGATTGATTTCCAAGCGCAGATTTTTCCATATTTACCGCGTGAATTCCTATATGTTGGGCGACTAGACATGCCTGTTATTTTGTAGGTCCCATCCTTTAACATGGTAGATGAAATTTGAGTAGCAAATGGGAAGAAAGAAAGAAGGTCACGATTGAATGACAAGTGTCAAAGCAAGGTTGGTGAACATGGAGCTTTCTTTTGCCAAGGGAGATTCCCATTTCCATTATAAACAAAGCAAAATAGCGACGTAATAGACAAAATCAATCACAATACAAACATGTCAAGGTCTATGCTCTCTTAAGTGACTTGAATGTTTTGAATGATGTCTTGAAAGTAGATTGGCCTGTTTCAATGAAGCTTTCTTTTGTCAAGGGAGATTCCCATGCCATTATAAACAAAACAAAATAGCGACATAATAGATAAAATCAATCACAATACAAAAATGTCAAGGTCTACGCTCTCTAAAGTGACTTGAATGTTTTAAATGATGTCTTGAAAGCAGATTGGTCTGTTTCAATGAAACGATTTGGATGATATTGTCATATTTGAGAGGTACAGAATCAAAGTTGCTCAAGCAAATCAATGGAGGCTAATCTTATCAACTGAGGCAACCTCTAATGCACGCCTAAGCCCCTCATTTGACGAGAACCTGCTTTTCGGATCTTTTCTCTTTGAATAATCTCTTCAAGATGGTGACCTATTTGTGCCTTTCCCGAGCAAGCTCAGGGGCCACGCCTAAGCCCTTTTCTGTTACCCTGTGCAGTAGGAGAAAGTGACTGCAACCCTTTCGACAAAGAAAAAACATATATCAAAAGCCGATCATGCCAAATGCGAAAATGAGCGAGGAATCGTGTAAAGATAACTCTCGTGTAAATTGGGATTTAGTGAGAAGGTATCTGAGCACATGGAGCAGATGTTCTTTTCCATGTTATTGCCAAACTCCTATCCGAAAAAGTAGAGTATCTGCACAACCTCACGAGGCATCCTAATAACGTGACATTCGCCTATTCGAAGAGTTGTTGTTAAAGCAATCTTCTCTAGGAATATTGAGCTGTGAATGTGAAAAGACTTTTACTTTCACGGTCGGTATATGTAATAAAGCTGATGATATTGTGGGTTTTCGACGACTCATAAACATGTGATTGGTGATGCCAGTGATGAACTCAAAAAGAAAGAAAGGAGGTATAAGTTTAAATTCTTGCAGAGGTCAATTATTTTGACAATCATATTCCTACGTCTAGCAGGACAACTAGGACTCAGAGAGTACTTCTAATACTGCCCATCCATTGGTGACCCCACAACGGGCACACACAATTCCTGTACATGCACCAGCTTGCACTTATTCCAAATCCTAACCCATCAATCAAATCCTTGGCCCAAAAAACACATAGACACGAGCTGTCAAATAGGGGCCTTACCGGCTCTTGCTCTAATTCCCTCCCTCTGATTGTGGCTTACAATTGCAAGTATCACCATCCCAACATCTTGTCAAGACAGGGCTTTTGGCTTTTTCCTCTAATGCCCCTCCAATCAAAGATCACTTTAAAAGTATGCCAAGGCTCCCTTACTTGTGTGTGCTCAAATTCCACTTCAAATTTCTAGAACTGTTGAGGGAGAGTCCAAGTTCAAAAAAAAAAAAGACATGGAGAGCTTGAAGGGTCCTGGAGATGATCTTCAGCCACTAGACACCTGCAAGCTTGCTTATATCATCCATTTCTTGTTAGGTGCCGGGAATTTGCTTCCCTGGAATGCATTTATCACTGCCGTGGACTACTTCGGTCATCTCTATCCTGCCGAGCATATCGAGAGGGTCTTCTCAGTCGGGTACATGAGCTCGTCGGTGCTGGTTTTGGTCGTGGTGGTGAGCTTGGGCGGATGGAGCAGGAAGTTGAGCCTCAGGACGAGGATGAATGTGGGGTTTTCGTTGTTTATTCTATCACTGATGGTGGCTCCAATCATAGATTGGACTTCAGGTGGTGGCAGTGCCAGGAAAAGAGGAGGAAAAGTGGCGTATGCTGTCACAGTTTCATCAGTGGTCATGTGCGGATTAGCCGATGGGTTGATAGGAGGAAGCTTGATTGGATCCGCCGGGAAATTGCCAAAACAGTACATGCAGGCTGTGTTCGCCGGAACTGCTTCCTCAGGTCAGTTTTTGTGACTTCCTAATTTTACTTCTTAATCATTAGCAGAGCCATTGTTTTTCCCAAGATCCAGGGACATTTCTATTACCATTCAAAGGTTCCAGGACTCAGTCACTAGGATTAGCATTGCCCCTAACATGATTCATAGATACAAATCATCAACGAAAAATTGATAAATCATCGAAAGCAATTTTTGAACATGCAAGCGGATGTCGACTTCACCTAACCATATGCATTTGCTGGCGTTGACAGGAGTTCTGGTGTCAATCCTGAGGATAATCACAAAAGCCTCTCTTCCACAGAATCCGCAAGGTCTCCGGACCAGCGCCCACTTCTATTTCATAGTGAGCACCTTCATTCTGCTCCTGTGCCTTGTGTGCTCCAACCTGCTGCACAAGTTGCCAGTCGCTCGCCAACATTACACGTTTCATCAGGACAATCTCCAATACTCAAGGCTGAAGCTCTGGGTCGTAGCCGAGAAAATCTGGCTCCCTGCTTTCGGCATAGTCACGATATATCTAGTGACACTGTCCATTTTTCCTGGATTCATCGCAGAGGACTTGAAATCCGTGGTTCTCCAGGATTGGTATCCTGTTTTGCTGATCACGATATACAATGTTGCTGATTTAGCAGGGAAGTCCCTGACTGCGATCTACGTCATGAAGAGCCTGAAGAAGGCGACATGGGGTTGCATCTCCAGGCTTCTATTCTATCCCCTCTTCTATGTTTTCCTCCATGGCCCCGACTGGTTGAAAACCGAAGGTCCGATGGCCACATTGACATTCATGCTCGGGTTAACAAATGGTTACCTTACGAGCGTCCTGATGATTCTGACGCCAAAGACGGTGCCAGCTTCGGAGGCAGAGTTTGCCGCGATCATGATGGTCGTGTTTCTGGGAATTGGGTTGGTCAGTGGTTCAATCGTTAGCTGGTTTTGGATCATTTAGGCTTTTAGTCGAGAGAACTAGTCAAGCTGAATAATCTTTGCACCAAGAATTGATTTGAGTCCTAGAATGTTTTTTTTTTTTTGGTAAAAAAGTCCTAGAATGTTATGGTCAACGGATGTTGAAAAATGCAGGAATAAACTCTTATTCATCCTCTCTATTGGCAAAATGCAGGTGACATCAAATATCAGCAACACAACTCAGATTTAGATGGCATGATGCCGGACATCTAAAGAATGTACAAAGTGAACTAATATTACTAGGTTGAACCATATGGTTTGCAAGCTAAATAGCAAGTAGAAGGGATGAAAATTTGAATTGGCTTCGATCACATCGACAGAAAAAAGCAAAACAATACCGAGAGTTAGACCACGAACACCATATCAAACTGCATCTCCCAAGCAGCTTTTAGAGCTTATGATTCACGGGCTCGAATTCAGCGAAATATTGCAATGAATCAGCAACGTTCAGCTGAAACCAGTCTAGTCACACATATATGCTCAAGGAAATAAGTGATCGCGATTGATGATGTGAAGTAACACAGAAAGCAGCTCCAGTTAGTGAATAGTGATGACCTTTTCTTCAAAATTTAAAAAACGAAAGTAGCTTTTTGAGTCTAAGAAAACTGAATATTTACATGATCTTAGTACCCATCGATGGATTTTAGATGCTTCCGTGTTAGGTGAAAGTCAGAGGGTGTCAACCAGTTTGGAGAAAAACAATTTACTGCTTTTATATGTGGTTTTTTCTCTATAATGAAAAAGAAATTTAAAATTTGAAAGATTATTAATAAAATAAATATAATTTTACTGGTCAAAATTAGAACACCTTTTTCTGAAGGGATATCTTATTATGTGAAAGTGTAAAAGCCGCAATATTTAGAGAAAGTTTACAACTAAAAATATATCATTCTAAAGAGATAAGAAATTGGAGTTTCATTCTTATTTCTCACCCTTCCTTCTTGATTGAAAAAGAAAAGGTGGCCCATGTAAGGTACCGAGGCCATGGAGCCCCCGAGTTATAAATTGTCTTAATAAGTCAATTCATTTTTTTAATCGTTATTTAAGACATAATAAAAGGAAAACTTCAAACGTGATATTATAAAAAAGGATTAATATCACGAAAAATTCTAAATTGGATACTGCGACAAATTTACCCTAAACTAAATTTTTTATACCAAAAATCTTAAATTGGTAAGTATGTGACAAATCACTAAAAAATCAAAACTAATACATTTATAACGTATTTGCCATTCATTAATTTTCATTAAATTGGGTTATTACTACAAAAAATTATAAACCAGTACACTATATAATAAACAAAGGATAAAATTTCAAATTGGTATTCTCGTCAATTGTTATGTCATCCAACTCATAGTTAAATAGTAAAATTTAATGAAAAATAACGAAAAATAAATTTATCGCAAATGTATTAATTTTGAATTTTTAATGGTAAAAAATTAGTTTTGGTGAAATTGGTCACGTACATGCTAGTTTATAATTTTTTGTGATGTTAGTCCTATAAAATGTCATAACTAACAAATTATTTTACCTGAAAAAAAAAAAAAACATTCCACAATAGTAAATATTGGACTCTAACAAAAAAAAAAAAAAAAAGATTTATTTGTGATCGGTGACAGCATCGATATACGGTGCCTTATTGAATAATGCCTGTAGCTCAGTCTTGGTACATAGATCAAAAATTGATTTTTAAGGCGGAGATTCATCCGGGCACGGTGGACGCGCCGTCGAAACGACAAGATTTGAGGTTGTTTCGTTCTCCTCTGGCATCGCCTCTTTCGTTCGGGCACAGTCTCGATTCCACCTCGTCCCGTTTGTTCACTCCTCCGCAGCGCATTCATCTCTGCACCTCAGGTGTTTGCGAAAATGCCCGAGTGAAGCTGCTGGCCTCGGAGGCTCGCGTCTCGATCCGCAGCTGCTTCTTGGGTGTTTTCTTGAGGTGGGTCGATTTGGTTTTCGACGATCCTGCTTTCCTGATCAGTACAAAGTTGGCTACTTGGAGGGCTGTCGCAATTACACTGCTTCTTCCAACCCATTAAACTCCAGCTCAAACCTGAGAAAGAAGGGAAGTAAAAGAGACATCTTTGTATGCATAGCGTGATTGCTAGACGTTGCTTCTGCAGCGGGGCTCCGCGGCCTTGGCTCTTCGTCGGCCTGGGTAATCCCGGAGATAAGTACAGAGGAACCAGGCATAATGTGTGTAGCTGAACCCAGTCACTGTGCACTAAAATATGTTTTCTTTTTTTGTTTTTTTTTGCTGGAATTCCTAGTTGCAGAACCTTTAGTTCTGTGTTTGGGTTTTGATCGAGCAGGTAGGGTTCGAAATGATCGATGCTTTTGCCGAATCGCAAGGGATTCCGATGAGCACGGTCCACTGCAAAGCTATGTTCGGGCAAGGCAGGTGCTCGGTGATTTTCATTTCAGTTTTATTTTGTCAGGGGCGCGTGGGTTGCATTTAATTTGGTGGATGGAATATTGATGCAGGTTTTGTTGGTGATGTCCCTGTATTTCTCGCAAAGCCTCAGACTTACATGAATCTGAGCGGCGAGTCGGTAAGCCGTCTCAATGGTGTTTTTTCCCTACTCTGGATACTTATTAGGCTGAAGTGGGAACTGATTTTCCAGCCCTTTGTAAGATGGGCCGGCTTAAGTGAGAGATGGTTATGTCATAGGAGAATATGAGGGTTCTAAAAGTTGTAGCAGTAGAATCAAATAGAATGAAATCCCTTACTTGAAATTTTCTGTTTTGTATGGGGATTGTGGAAAATTCAGTGAGGACTTGTACATCATAAATGAAGGTTGAAAATGAAGATTATGTTGACACTAAGAACCAATGATGTCATGTGGAGTTTGCATTCTTCTTGAGGTTTTCAAATTCTGTTGATTGATGTTACTTTGTGCTAATGAATGGACTTGTTAGCTGTCCAACTTCAATGCCATTCGTCATTGTATTATGAGTCGGTTGGAAAATTGAAGTGTTGGTTTTCTAAGTGACTTCACATGGAGAAATAAGTGAGGAAGTTTAAAGAACTAATGTTGTTATTAGTGGGATGATTAGATGAGTCACCGTTTTGTCTTTTATTGATGATAAATCCTTTTCAAAATGTTTTTGAGTAAATTCATCTTTGCTCAAATCTTGGCCATGTGGGTCTTTCCGGAGTCATTTTATTCCTTGTCATTTGAGCAGATAGATTATCTCTTTTTTTTTTATAAGACTTCTAGATTTCGTGGTTTTCTACTGTTTACTTGTACAACATAGCAAAGACCATGGTCTATGAAGTGTATCACTTAGTAGGCTCTATGTAACCATTTCATTGTCATGCCAAAGTCTTTGAAATCTGTTTTTTCTGTTGAAAAAAATTCATGACGTGCTTTGATGAGATCATGCATGAAAGATAAAAGTTCAGTTTGGCTTCTAGTACAATTTTACGTTGACATTTTTACCTTTGAAGCTTTCTGAAGGTGCATGATATGGAAGGTTGAATGAATGGCATTATTGGATGGCAATTTTGGCAAGTAGTGCTCATCCAGGCTTAATAGTAATGCAGCATGTGTTCGCTTTGTTTAATTACAGGCTGGACCTCTGGCTGCTTATTATAAGCTGCCTCTTAATAGGGTGCTTGTGGTAATTTGCTCTTCCATATTGATGTTTTCCCTATTGGCTTACATTGAATGAGTTTCTCTCTGTGTAATAATTGGTCATCTTTATTCAGTTTCATGATGACATGGACTTGCCATGTGGGGTGCTTCGGCTTCAACCTAAAGGTGGTCATGGAAGTCACAATGGGTAAGGACAAAGTTTACATTAGATAGCCATCTTTGGTTGCTCTTCAATTTGTCTTTGTTGTGCTAGAGTACATTGGATAGCCTGCAGAGCACACCTTTCGTGCATGCTTACTGATAATTTTTTGTGTTCAAGGTATGACAGTGTCATGAGACCTTGAATTATGTTATGACTCTGTCGTTCTGTCATTAGTGTAGCTTCTCTTGACTGCCCAGCTATTCTCTAGATTCCTGGAGGACAAATACTGTGCAACTTAGCACTCTCAAACTATGGTCTTCTTATACCAGGGGTTTTTATGGGGATAAAAACTAAATTTGGGACTTGGTGGCTACGGAGAGGGATATCTTAACCCACATGTAGAGAATGGTTGTTTATTACTCAGTAGTTGCTGGGAACTTCTAAGGAATGTACAAGAGTTTCTAGAATGGAATGACTTGTGCAGAGGGGTTACACCCAGGTTCTAGGGGATATATTGGAAACATTAATAGTTGGACTAAAGTAGATTGGGCATGAGAGAAGAAATATGCATATCTAGTTGGTTTAGATGCCAAGCATAGAGTGGTAGTTTGACTTGGAGGCTTCGGGAGGTGGCAAGCAGTGAGCAACATGCTGTCAGAAACTCTTTATTGCAAATTTTGCCTGATTCAATGAATGTACCACAGTGGTGTATCAACAAGAGGGCTAAGTATGGGATCTCTCCACTTTGCATTCTTGGTGAAGCAAAATGGTTAGATGGTTGGTTAGGTTCCCTTACATCATAAAGCCATTGGCATTGACATATCATGCTTGCAAATGACCCAGGAAAAAAAAAAAAACTCAAGCCCACAAGAAAAGGTCTGTGTATGGTGGCCTTTTCCATACAAGCCTGACTTCACTCCCATCAAGTCAAAAGTGTCTCTAAAACTTCCTTAAAATTGGGAATGACCCAGATCCTGCGACTAATACCAACTCAATGCTGCATGCAATGCAGGTGAGAATCTCCCTATCACAAGTTCTTTGCTAATAAATTGGATAAACAGCCAAGAACTAAATATATATAGGATAAATTTTTTAAAAAAAAAAAGGCATGTCCGCAATGCCTGGTTTACACCTCGACAATGTAGAAATGAATAAATCTGATGAAGCGTAAATTGGTTTCCTAGTGTTCTGGAAGTTTTGGTTGTCTCCTGTTGGTGCAATTCCGACTGCCTCATATGACCTGCAATTCTGAAGGATTAAAACCAATTGCTTTGACTTTTGAGGTTACTAATGGGATTTCTAGTAGTTTCATGCACTTTGGTTACTGAAGTACTGAAGTACTGCTCTCTCTCTCTGCATTAGGCTGAAGAGTGTAATATATCATTTTCGAGGAAACAGAGAATTTGCTCGGCTGAGAATTGGTAAGTTTCTGGCACTGTTTAGTTTACTCGCCTCTTTCATTGAGTAAACCATTTACATATCTGTGCATGTGGATGTGTGTAGGTATTGGGAGGCCTCCTGGGCAGATGGATCCCAAAGCATTCTTGCTTCAAAAATTCAATCAGACAGCGAGGGAGCGGGTAAGCATGTAATCGCTTACTGGTCATATACTAGGCATCCTAATCCATATTAAACAACATTAGGTACAGGACAAAAGAAAACATGATCCAGCTATGAAACATGTTAGATAAACAAAAGCATTACTATCCAATGATATTATCTGATAATAATCGATGCTTCTCTTACTATGAAGTTTCGACAGGTTTCGATAATGTTTCCTTTTTTTTTTTTTTTTACACAAATCTATTTTTCAATGGTGTGTATAATCCTACCTTACTTCCACAATAGTCCATGATGATGCCCCCGGTTTTAAAACTTTATCAAACAAATAATAGTGGATTAATCTTTCTTTAGGTTTTGTTTCCATATCTTCAATCAGCATGCAACATTACTCAGTGATATTGATGATATGATCTGTGGTTTTGACAAACTAGATTGATGTCGCTTTGCAAGAGGGAGCTGACGCCCTGAAGCTTGTCTTGTCCAAAGGCTTGACAGAGAGTACAAGATGCTTCAATATGGAACAAAAGTACAAGCATATAAGATTGCAAACCCTACCTACATAAAGAAGAATAGGTATCAACTGTAGCTCAGAGGAAATTTCTTCTTCAAACTTTTCTCTTGGTTTCGCTTCTATTTCTTTCTTCAACAGTGCGTAAGTGGCTCATGTCTGCTGGCTGGTATCATAGGGAGTGAATTCATTTTTGAATCTGAAAATGCTCGAGTATACATGGATGACCATAATTTGTAAGAATTGTTTTACTGATTAAGCCTAGTTAGTCTTGTGAGCTTTGGTGCTAAATAGAGAAAACCATGGGAGCCTTCAGATGGAATAATTTCATTTTCCTTGTCTCCTCTACTTCCCATCATCCAAAGTGAGAGAAATTGGTAATTTGTGGCATATTTAGCAGAGAAATTTTAGGAAAGGCAATGTAGAGCTTCTTAAGCTACTGTTTTCAGAGTGGTTTTTCATCTTTCCTAATGATTCCCAGCGTAGATTGATTGTGCATCCTTAATCAGGACAGGCACATTGGATCAGACACGTGAAATATAATCCCTAACCAAAACGAGCTCAATTATAAGACTGATGCAAAATGCTGATGCCATATTTCCATACCGTGCCAAGTTGGGTGTCTTTAGTTTGCTTTTAAATAGGAATCTATCGAATTGCATATATCCCATTTCTTCTTTGGAACATCACTACAAATAGGATCGGTTTTTCTCAACCTGTAACTCTGAGAAAAGAGCGTTCCTACACCTTCGACTAAAACAGCTCGATAAATCTAAATGTGGGAGTGGATGGCGTGGTTATAATTCCATCAAAGATCCAGACTAACACCAACACCGGGTCGATCCAATTTCGCCTTGAAGTATTTGGAATGTTGATCAGTGTCGACTAATTCATTGGGTATACTACTAACAAGCTATCAGTCATCTCCTTGTGGTCACTTGGGCTGCATTTAATAACACTCTCGGGAACAAGTGTTTCCATTCTTTTGTTCTCGGGAGAAGAAATAGAATGGAAATCCATTTGGTAAATTTTTTATTTTCAAAAACAGATTTGGAACAAAAACAAAAACGAAAAAAAAAAATTGCTTCTTTTTCTAAGAACAACTCAAGAAACAAGAAACAAACTTTCTTTTCTTTTTTTTTTTTTTTTCTCTCTTCTTCCCCTAGCTAGTCGTTGGAGCCTCGTTGGGTCCTGGCGAGGTCACCCCGAGCTTACCAACCACCGATGAACCCCCCCAAGCCTCTTAGTGGCTGAGTGGGCAGGCCAGCTCATCGGCCACTGACGAGGCCCCTTGAGTTCGCCATGGCTGGGCAAGGCTCGATCTTGCTCGACTCGACCTCGTTGTGGCTGGGCGAGGCTCCCCTAAGGCTGACAACCTTGTTGGCCTTTGTCTCACCAATCGCCGCTAGCCATGACCAAGGCCGGTGATCGATTAGAGGAAAAAGAAGAAAAAGAAAAAAATTATAAAATTATTAAGAAATTAAAAGAAATTTTAAGTCACCAAAATATATGAAATTGTACTAAACACATTTCTTTATGGAGAACAAAAATTTTGTGTAATTACCAAACGGTTCAAATACTCAGAAATTATTTTGAAGAAAAAAATTATTCTCGAGAATTACCATAGGCACCCTTAGTCTTGTTTTGCCCATCCCCTTGATGTCATCTTGATTGATTGATTAAAGGGATGATTGGTAGTTCTTCCCATGCGGTCCTCGAGCGGCCAATGATTCAAAAGCTCAGTGCTCGCCACACAACCAAAGGTGGAATTGGAACCTGATCTCATCAAAGCTCCACTCGTCACTGTACTGACGAACGCAGATTCGTCTCCCTTGGTCAGAATGCATGCCTGTGGAGTGCATTGTTTCAAAGGAATTGTCACTGAGGATGGCTCCTTTCAGTATGATCCACCTCCACATCGATATCTTTCGGCGGACTATTACGATACGCGAGCGAATAAATTAGCTATTTTAACCGAGACTTTATGCGTCTCGATAGGTTGATTTCCTCGCGTCGGAAGAACTTTCCCGTTTAAAAATAGATGCATATTTAAAATTTCATGAACTTTTCGCATGGAGCTAAAAGTATTTTGGGCATGAAAGGCTACCTATGTTCTCCACTAATCAAAACCATGGCCTCTTTGGCCTCTTGTCAAGTGCCAAAGTGCCAAAATAGATGCATTTTATAATTGTAGGGTAAGTTACCCAAAAAAGTTTTGAATATGTTGTGTGGATTCCAATTTAATTCCATTTTTTTTTTCAATTTCGTCAACATAGTTTTAAATCTTTAATGATTTTTCAATGTAATCCGTCGATCACTTTAGGTTGGAAATCGATGACATGGAGGTTTACGCAGTGTTGGTTGTCCTACATGGCACAGCCGATGACGAACATTGAAAAATAAATTGAAACGTGTTTTTCCATTTTTCAAAAAAAAAATTCTGAAATTTTTTTTGTTTTCTTTTATTTCTTTTTTTCTACATCAGTGTTCATTGTGTCATCATCTCCTTCCACTTCATCACCAAAAGGACATCACTTAGGTGGGGCGGCATAAAAAGAAGATGAACAATGAGAAAAAAGAAAAAAAATCAGAATAGTAAAAAGTTTAAGGAAAAAAAAAAAAAGAAGAAGACCATGTAGAAAAAATGGAAAGGAGAAACAAAAAAATTTATAAAATTTCTTAAAGCCACGTCATGTTGAATGAAATCAAATACATCAAATCACCGGTTGTGTTATGTAGGAGGATTGGCGTTGACTAGACCACTACATTAGTGATTTCTAGCTTAAAATGGTTGGATAAACTATATGGAAAAATCATCAAAAAAATTAAGGATTACATAAATCAATTCGGAAAATTTAGGACTAAATTGACATCCATACAATAAATTTAAGACATTTTGAATAAGTTCCCCTAAATGTGTTTAGCCAGAAAGCTACAAATTTTTCTTTTCTATAACTATTGTTCCTCATGTTTTAAGCAATAAGACGACATAAGTGTATAAGGATAATTTATCCACACAACATGTATCATGACTTCGTGGCAAAAGAGGGATTTCAACATAGGTTCTCAATTGGACGACTTGCTTAAAGCACTCTAAACCAAAACATGGGGTCATTAAGATCATGTTTGGCAACGATTCTTTTTTTAAAAAAATTTTCATTTTTCTGGTCTCCTAAACAGAAAAGAAAAATCTATTTGATAACGGCAACTTATTTTTTCTATTTTCCAGAATAGGTCAGTGGCTGGGAATAAAGAAATAAGAAGTAAAAAAAAAAAAAAAAAAAAAAAACTATTTCCTTGTTTTTAGAAACAATTTTTGAGACAAGTTATCTTCTTTTTCTTTTTTGCCTTTCCTTCTTCCTCCCTAGCTGATCATCAGGCCCTGGGGGCCCCGTCACCAATTTAGACCTCACTGTGGCCTGGCGACAGTCTAGAGGAGGAAAAAGAAGGGAGGAAAAAAACAGAAAAAAAAAAAGTTCTCAGAAAATTATTTAAAAAATTAAAAAATTATGTCATAAAAAATTTGAGACTTATACCATACGCATTCTTATTATGTTTTTATTCCGAGAATAGAAATTTTGTGCAGTTACAAAACGTGTTCGAATACTTAGAAACTCCTCCAAGAGATAGAAATGAAAAAAAAAAACTATTTTTGAATAAAATTTATTCTTAAGAACGGAAATATTACCAAACACATTTTAATTTGCTCCATTTGGCCAAACATTTGGATAGGGAAATGATCAGGATGGGCCAAAATATCCACATATTTTATTTTCTTTTTTCAATAGGAATCGAGAAATTGAGTTGCCAGACTCTCGGCAACGCAGCTATCAAAAGAAAAAGACTACCTCGACTCGATGAGATTTAGTCAGATGCTGTATAGCCCGTCCTGGCAAGGCAAAAACCTCATCGATGATGATTCGCGTAGCTGCGTGCAAAATACTCATCAAATTATGCTATTTCCTTCATCTTAAATCAGGAAATGACATACAAGCAATGATTAGGGCCATGGACTATACTAACCAAGGAGGGATTCTAGAGGCTCCTCCGATTTTTCATTTGAGTCAAGACAAGAGGAGAGTGGCCATTTCGAAGACTTCCCTCGAATGGTTTTTATTGGCAAGGTTGTCTTGAATCATGATCTCACACCTTTCGTATCTTCTAAAACAAATGCCGGGTTGGCTAATCGCTTTGGACTACGTTCCCCTATCAGCCTCCACAATTGACCCCATGATTTTATACTATAAAAGTGTTAGGAAATTGATTGGATCATCTTAGGCAACTTCCCAAATCTTAAATCTCCCGACGACCCAACAAGTCTTGTCGATAGAAATTTACTAGGATACACTGTAGATCGACTTTTTTTTCTTCTAATAATTAAGATGAAGAAGAGATATCAACGATAGTGCTAGTAAATTTATGAACAGAATTTCACATATGCAATGTAAAATGACCGAAGGACTTACATATTTCTAACAGATGGTTTCGATATCCGTGTGTGAAATTTCTTTTGACAAAATAAAGGGAAAAAAAAAAAAAAAAAGCAAAGTGAGTTGCTATATTATGTCTTCGTTGGCATAAAAAAAAAATGATCAATTTTTGATTGTTATCGACATATGACAGACTTAATCGATGAGAGTAGGATGTGGTGAAAATGGAAGTCGATGAATAGAATAAGCAACAATTCTGAGGGCACTGAGACCTCACCAATAAAATGAAGACACCGCAGGTTATAAACAAGAGCTTTCACTAGTGATGAGGTCATCGATACTACTTGTGGATAATTGTTGCTGCATAGAGGATTAGGAAATTATTTCTTCGTTCAAATCCAATAGCTACTCGTAAGTAACCATTGACTATATATATATATAAATGGCCAATGTACACACACAAATCTTTTGCCTTATCTTAGGGGCCAATCATGCGAAAAAGCCAAAGCCCCATTTCTGCGCACGCTCAAAAAAGTTTCCACTTCAAAAAGCGCTTGCATCACCTGATCTTCTCGGTCAACTTTATGACACATTCGACTCTATAAAGTTGTAAAAAAAAAAATACAAAAATCTTCAAATTAGTATATTTATAATAAATTTATTCAAAATTAATTTTTTAATCACAAAAAATCTTAAACTGATATATTTCTGCCAAATTTATCCTAAATTTGGATGGCAATTGTGGCAAGATGTGCTCATCTTCAATAGTAATGCAGCATGTGTTCGCTTTGTTTAATTGCAGGCTGGACCTCTGGCTGCTTATTATAAGCTGCCTCTTAATAGGGTGCTCATGGTAATTTGCTCTTCCATATTGATGTTTCTCTATTGGCTTGCTTTGAATGAGTTTCTTTCAGTGTAACAATTGGTCATCTTTATTTAGATTCATGATGACATGGACTTGCCATGTGGGGTGCTTCGGCTTCAACATAAAGGTGGTCATGGAAGTCACAATGGGTAAGGACTAGAGATCACATTAGATAGCCATCTTTAGTTGCTCTTCAATTCGTCTTTGTTGTGCTTCATTACATTGGATAGCCTGCAGAGCACACCTTTTGTGCATGCTTTCTGCTAATTTTTCGTGTTCAAGGTATGACAGTGTCATGAGACCTTGAATCATGTTACAACTCTCTTGTTCTGTCATTAGTGTAGCTTCTCTTGACTGCCCAGCTATTCTCCAGATTCCTGGAGGACTAATGCTGTGCAACTTGACTCTCTCAGACTACAGTCTTCTTATACCAAGGGTTTTTATGGGAATAAAACTAAATCTGGGACTTGGTGGCTACAGAGAGGGATATCTTAACCCACATGTAGAGAATGGTTGTCCTTTTGCCCGGTAATTGCTGGGAACTTCTAAGGTATGTACAAGAGTTTCTAGAATGGAATGACTTGTGCAGAGGTGTTACACCCAGGTTCTAGGGGATATATTGGAAACATTAATAGTTGGACTAAAGTAGATGGGGCATGAGAGAAGAAATATACAGATCTAGTTGGTTTATATGCCAAACATAGAGTGCTGGTTTGACTTGGAGGCTTTGGGAGATGGTAAGCAGCAAGCAACGTGCTGTCAGAAAAGTCTTTATGGCAAATTTTGCCCATTCTAGTGAATGAACCACAGCAGTGTCTCAACGAGAGAGAGGGCTAAGTACGGGATCTCTCCACTTTGCATTATCAATGAAGCAAAATGGATAGACAGTTGGTTAGGTTCCCTTACATCATAAGGCCATTGGCACTGACATATCATCTAAGTGTCATAAGGAAATGAGTCAACACAACGCTTGCAAATGGCAAAAAGGAAAAATAAAACTCAAGCCAACAAGAAAAGGTCAGTGTGTATGGTGGCCTTCTGCATACGAGCCTGACTTTGATCCCATCAAGTCAAAAGTGTCTCTAAAACTTCCTTAAAAATGGAAATGACGTGATCCTGCAACCAATGCCAACTTAATGCTGCATCCAATGCCGGTGAGAACCTCCCTATCACAAGTTCTTTGCTAAAAAATAGGACAAACGGTCAAGAACTAAATAAATGCAGGATAGATGTAAAAAAAAACGCATGTTTGCAAAGCCTGGTTTACACCTATACAATGTAAAAATGAATAAAATCTAATGAGACATAAATTGGTTTCCTGGTGTTCTGGCAAGTTTCAGTTGTCCTGTTGGTGCAATTTCAACTGCCTGATATGAC
This sequence comes from Eucalyptus virginea, assembly GCA_014182375.1. NCBI lineage: Eukaryota > Viridiplantae > Streptophyta > Magnoliopsida > Myrtales > Myrtaceae > Eucalyptus > Eucalyptus virginea. Next base: position 13,382,731 of record CM024516.1, on the reverse strand, counting down.
CTGCAATTCTGAAGGACTAGACTTTGAGGTTACTAATGAGATTTCTAGTAGCTTCATGCACTTCTGGTTGCTGAAGTACCACCCTCTCTCTCTCTCTCTCTCTCTCTGTCTCTCTCTCTCTGTGCATTAGGCTGAAGAATGTAATATTTCATTTTCGAGGAAACAGAGAATTTGCTCCATTCTTGCTTAAAAATGATTTACAATCAGTGCACGTGGATGTGTGTGTAGGTATCAGCAGGCCCCCTGGGCAGATGGATCCCAAAGCATTCTTGCTTCAAAAATTCAATCAGATGGCGAGGGAGCGGGTAAGCACGTAATTGCTTACTAGTCATAGTCATATCCTTGGCATCCTAATACATTTTAAAGAAGATTAGGTACAGGACAAAAGAAAACTTGATCCAGCTTTAAAATGAGTTAGATAAACAAAAGCATATTATCCAATGATATTATCTGATAATCAATGCTTCTCTTACTATGAAGTTTTGACAGGTTTTGATAATGCTTCCATTTGTTCCTTTTCTTATACAAATCTATTTTTGAGCGGCGTGTATAATCCTACCTTGTTTCCATAATAGTCCATGATGATGCCCCTAGTTTTAAAACTATGTCAAACAAATATTAGCAGATTAATCTTTCTTTAGGTTTTGTCTCCATATCTTCAACCAGCATGCAACATTACTCAGTGATACTAATGATATGATCTCCTATGGTTTTGACAAACTAGATTGACGTCGCTTTGCAAGAGGGAGTTGATGCTCTGAAGCTTGTCTTGTCCAAAGGCTTGACAGAGAGTACGAGATGCTGCAACAAGGAACAAAAGTACAAGCATATAAGATTGCAAACCCTGCCTACATAAAAAAAAAAAATAAAAGAGGTGTCTACTGTAGCTTAGAGGAAATTCTTCTTCAAACTTTTCTCTTGGTATGGCTTCCATACTTTTCTTCAACAGTGTGTAAGTGGCTTACATTTGCTTTTGGCTGATATCATAGAGCTCATTTTCCAAAGAAGAATGTGAAAATGCTATATTGCCATTAATTCCATAATGTTTGATTCCGACACAAGACATGCTTAGCTTACTAGCAGCTTAAAGATGAAGATGCTTGAGTATACATGGATGACTATCCTTCGTAAGAATTGTTTTACTGATTAAGCCTAGTGAGTCTTGTGAGCTTTGGTGCTTAATAGAGAAAACTATGGGAGCCTTCAAATAGAATAATTTTGTTTTCCTTGTCTACTCTACTTGTCATCATCTGAAGCGAGAGAAATCGATAATTTACGGTAGATTTAGCTGAGAGATTTTAGGAAAGGCAAATGTAGAACTTCTTAAGCTACTGTTCTTCTGAGTGGTTTTTCACCTTTCCTCATGATCATGACATTGCAATGGACATGCAATGGGATCGGACACGTGAGATATGGTCCCTATTCAAAACGAACTCAATTATAAGACTATGATGCGATATGCTGATGCTATTTCCATGTTGTGTGGAGTTGGGTATCTTTAGTTTGCTTTTCCGGATAGAATAACAAAAAATGGGATAAAGAGGAATCTATTGAACTGCATATATCTTATCTCTTGTTTGGAAGATCCCTACCAATAGAACGGATATTCTCAATCTATAACTTTGAGAAAAGAGCGTTCCTACACATTCAACTAAAACAGCTGGATTAATCTAAATGTGCGAATGGATGGCGCAGTTATAAACTTATAATTCCATTGAAGATCTGGACCAACATTGACACTTACAATTTCGCCTCGAAGTCTTCGAAATGTCAATCAGTCATCTCCTTGTAGTTAGTTACTTGGTCTTATTTCTTCATGGAATAGAGTATGAAGCATTGTAGAGAGATTTCTGACGTTTGCCCATGATTCCAAATCAAGATAAAAGTGACACAACCTAGGACCTAGGACCTCCTAGGTTGTTCTAGTCTTCTTTTACCCTATTTGATTGACGCATCTTGATTGATTAATTGATCAAGGGATGATTGGTATCTTCCATGCATCCTCAAGTGGCCAATGAATTAAAACTCAGTGCTCACCCCACAACCAAAGTGGAATTGGAACCTGATCTCATGGTCCACTCATCGTTGTACTGACGAAAGCAAATCGTCTCTTGGTCACGATGCATGCTTGTGGAGTGTACTGTTCAAAGGGATTGTGACCAGGGATAATTCTTTACAGTATTATACACCTTGAATCGATATCTTTTGGCAGACTATTGCAAGACACGAGCGAATAAATTAGCTATTTTAACAGTCTTTACGCATTTGGTTAGGTTGATGTCGAAAGAACTTTCCCATTTAACAACAGATGTAAGTTAAAATTTTCATGAACTTTTTGTATGGATATATAAGTATTTTGGGCATGATGATCGATCCCTAAGGCTGCCAGTGTTCTCCACTAATTGAAACCACGGTCTATTTAGCCCCTTGTCCAGTGCCAAGATAGATATGCATTTCATAATTGTAGGGAAAATTACCCAAAAAAAGTCCTAAATCTATTATATGGGTTCCAAAGTAATTTTAAAATTTTTCAATTTGACCAACTTAGTTGTAAACCTTTTGACGATTTTTCGATATAATCCGTTAGGTCACTTTAGGTCCAAAATCGCTGATATGATGATTTAGTCAATGTCATCCATTCTATGTGGCAAGACTAATGATGAACATTAAAGAAATAAATCGAAACATATTTTTGCATTTTTTAAAAATTTTCTGAAATTTTTTATTTCTAATTTTCTTTTATTTCTTTTTTCCACATCACTATTCATTTGTCTTCATCTCCTTCCAATTCATCGCCAATAGGACATCACTACTCATCTTCTTTTTGCCGTTCCACCATTGGCGATGGTGAGGCGATGGTGGGGCGGCATAAAAAGAAGATGAAAGTGAGAAAAAAAGGAAAAAAAGGAAAAAAAAAAAAATTCAGCACAGTAAAAAGTTTGGAAAAGAACAAATAAGGAGACCATTTACAATTAAAAAAATAAAAAAAAATTATAAAATTTCTCAAAGCGATATCATGTTTATTGAAACCGTATATATCAATCATGCCATGTAAAACAGACAGTTAGCACTAATCGGATCACTACATCAGTGATTTCTTGCTTAAATTGGCTGTATGGATTACATGAAAAAATTGTCAAAAAATTTAGAATTAAATTCAACTCAAAAAGTTTAAGATTGAATTAACATACGTATAATAAATTTTGTGACTTTTTACATAAGTTTCCTAATTGAGTATTATCAAAAAGCTATAACATTTTCTCCTCAGCAATCGTCATTCCTTTCGTTCTAACCTCATCGACGATTCGCACGATTGCCCGCAACATACTCTTGAAATCATGCTACATTTCCTTCACCGTAAATGAACTCCTCCATTGCTTTTGAACTCATCTTCTACCTACCCAAAAGGGGCGAACCTCATATCCTTCTCTTGGAGCGCTTTCGAATCGTCCCATTCCGAAAGTCTTTTCGACCCTTCAGTACAGTCAAAATCTCCGAACACGACATGTTCTTGGAGCTCTGGGGCACGAGCGTTAGCGTCCAAACTGAAGAAGAAGAATTAGGAAATGACGTGCGAGCAATGACCGAGGGCCGCGGATTATACCAATCGAGGAGGATTCTAGAGGCTCCTCCGGATTGATTTGAACCGAGACAAGAAGAGAGTTTGGCAGGATTGTCTTGAATCAAAATGTTGCATATTTAAAATCTTTTAGACAAATGCTGGATTGGCAGATCGGTTTGGACTACATTCCGCTATATGCCTCCATTCTTGACATGTCATTTCATACGATGAAATGTCTGGATTGGATCATCTCGGTAAACTTCCCAAATCCTACGTGTCACGACGTATTGTCAAGTCTTGTCATTAGAAATTTATGAAAATGTATTGTAGATTGACTTTTTTTTTTTTTCATAATTAAAGTGAAGAAGAGACATTGATGATAGTGTAAGTAAATTCATTGACAAAAATTCACATGTAATGTGAGATTAGTTGAGCGTTGTAGATGGTTTTGATATCGATGTGTGAAGTTTCTTTTGGCAAAACGAATGGAAAACAAGAAGCAAAGTGAATTGATATGTTAAGTATTCGTTGACAAAAAAAAAAGATCAACTTTTGATTGTTATCAATAGGTGACAGATTTAGTTGACGAGGGCAGAATTTAGCAAAAATAGAAGTCAATAAATAGAATAACGAAAGATTTGGAGGATATCGACAACTCACAAGTAAAATGATAAGACATAACAGTCATGAATGAGAGCATTTGCTATTGATAAGGTCATCAATACCATTGTGTAATTGCCAAGTGGTGAATCTGTAATTGCTTGTGAATAATCGTTGTTAGATAGATGATGAGATTGTAGATAGAGCCAAACTCCTTGTAACCACAAATAAAATTAGAAAAAAATATTTGTTCATTCAAATCCAATACCTGCTCGTAAGTAACTGCTGATCACGGGTTATAAATACCACGCCGTATCATTTTAAGATCTTTAATCAACTACAGAACTCGACATTCCTCCCGCAAGTTTATCTTATCGCTTGCCATCTATCTTTTTCCGCAATTTACACCGTAGGCAATGACCGGCTTCTTAGCGTTTGCACCCCGAATTTCGCGTCTTTCTTTCGCTTTCCCATGTCGAAATCAACGACCAATGACCCTCCACGACCCCTGTCATTTCGTACTAATCCATCCACGTCCTGGAAAGCACTTCGTTCTTAAGTCTTGGCGCTTAAAAATTCTAGGAAAATGCATGAGTGGTGCGACTTTATTATATACATGTAAATGGCCAATGGGCGCGCACGTTTTTTTATGTCATGGCAAGGACCAATCATGTGTAAAAGGCCAAAGGCCTCTTTTTACACGCGCCCTTGAAAGAGATCCCACTTCGAAAGAGCGCTTTGCGTCACCTGATCTTCTTGGTCAACTTTATGATATATTATAAGGTTGTAGAAAGGAAAATTAATACATCATTGCTACATCCGATGGCACACGCGTGAAATGTTACTTTCCTTAAAACAACTTTCGGATTTTCTACAAAAAAAAAAAAAAAAAGGAAAGAGGAGTTAATATTACGAAAAATTTCAAATTTATTCACAAATTTATTTCAAATTAATTTTTTGATTATTAAAACTCTAAATCAATAATTTTATAAAAAATTTATCCTCTATTAATTTTCGTTAAATTTTGACTTTCAAATCGATTAGTTAGATACGTATAATCGATTGACGGATGTATCGATTTGTGGTTTTTTGTGATATTAATCAAATTTAACGAAAATTAATATAGAAGTGCTGATTTGAGATTTTTTATGATTGAAATTAGTTTGAAGTAAATTTTATACAGATGTATCTATTTGTTCTTTTATAGCTAAAAATTAATTTGAGATAAATTTTCATGGGCGTATCAATTTGGATTTTTTATGGTATTAATCAAGAGAGGGAGACAAAAAAAAAAAAAAACGAACTTTCGGACACACGCACGGTGCGTATTCGGCGCGTAATTTCGCCTTTCTCGAAGTCATTTTTAAACGTGATCAAATTTAAGGTAAATTTAATGTTGTTTTTTCCGCGGACGTCAATGACTCGGTCGGTGTTCGCTTTTATTTTCGCTCTCTCCAATGCATGCACACCACAAGATTGACCGCCACACCCCATCGTTCCTCCCTCCCTCCTCCCGAGCTGTCGAAAACCTTCGCTCGATTCGACCCTCTCGATCTCAGTCTCTCTCGCGGAATCGCGCTCTCGCCGGAGCTTGCGGCGGTGGCCGGCCGGCTGGTCGAAGCGGGGGCTCCGTCGATTCCGCCGGCGAGAATCTTGGGGTCGAGCGCTGCTGGCAGGTTCTGTTGCTTTCGACTCCGCGTTCTTTGTTCTCGCGCGCGGTTCTTGTTGCTTCCGCGTGTGGTGCTTGTTGCTTCTGAACGAGGGTCGAGTGCGGAATTGACCCGCCTCGTGATCTTTTTTGGGGGGGTGGGGGGTGCCGAATGTTGCTGCTTCGGGACTGAGGATTCGGTTCCGGATTGGATTTCAATTTAGTTCGTCGTCGGATTATGTGGTCGGTTGCTGTTTGTGGGTAGGATTGGAGATTGTTGGGCATCGTCATTGGGTTAATTTAGTTCTGGGTGATCGCCGCGTGGTTCAATTTCTTTCTGTTTGCCGGGACTTGCTGAAATCGGGAGTTCAGATTTCGGATTGCGTGATTTCGTTGGAAAATGGTGTAATCGATGCTGGGATCAGTTTTGTTTTCTGGGTTTTACTGGGTTTCTGATATAGCTGCTTCGGCAGATCGCTCGTGCAGATTTCCAGTTTTTTTTGGACGGTGAATTGGAGGAAGGCGCTGGATTTGTACGGACGGAGTGGAAAGAGCATGCCAAAATGGTGACGAGGAAGGTGGGGAAGTATCAGGTTGGCCGGACAGTAGGAGAAGGGACTTTTGCAAAGGTCAAATTTGCGCAGAACACGGAGAATGGAGAGTGCGTGGCCATGAAAATCTTGGCTAAAAGCACCATTCTTAAGCACAGAATGGTTGATCAGGTGCTCAGCTCTTAAACTCGTCATGAAAATCCTACTATTTGAAAGAAAATGGTAATGATTGCTCTAGTAATAGCTATCTATTTTTCAGACATTAAGATATTCTAGAAATTGTTTTGTCATATATCATGGGGTTCATTCCTCAAAGATCAAGATTTTGATTGGCCCAGGTTAACTCTTTTGTTGTGCTTAAATCATTATCCAAGGGCCATGATTCATTTTGGCTTTGGCTCCACTTAGATCTCTAAGTGACCTTCACTTTTTCCTCCCTTGACTTTGGTTCCAGATCAAAAGAGAGATATCCATAATGAAGATCGTCAGACATCCATATATAGTCAGATTGCATGAGGTATGACATATCATCTCTGTTTCCTTGAAGTTCAAAAATTGAAATCGATGATGACCTTTGTTTAGCCACAGTATAAGTTCAGTGTGGCCACTGCCTGTAACTAATTTCATTTTCCCCTCATATCTTTTCTGGATTCCAGGTTTTGGCAAGCCCGACAAAAATATACATTATTCTTGAGTTTGTTTCTGGAGGAGAATTATATGATAAAATTGTAAGTATTTCTGACATCTATACATTGTAGAAAACGCCAGAAATTGTTTGTCCTCACTTTGCTTGGCCTGTTTTGAAAAAACTAGTTCTATTTATTTAATAGGTTCTATCAAGTGCTGGTGCAGTGAAATGATCTTTTGGCTAGGAAGATTAAGGTGGGAGTGAGTAAATCCCCATACATCATTAGACAAATTCTAGGTTTCTAATTAATAGTCTTTCACCCTTAGCCTTGCCTAATCTCTCAACCACTGGGAGGATTTGTTGGATCACTTATGGTTATATTCTATTTAGAAGTTCCTTTCTACTAATTTGGTTTTAATTTTCAGGTTAACCAGGGAAGGCTTTCTGAAAATGAATCTAGACGGTTTTTTCAGCAGTTAATAGATGCAGTTGCCCACTGTCATAGTAAGGGTGTCTACCACAGGGACCTGAAGGTGCTTAGCTTTGCGACTGTGCAGCAATATTGCTGCTTTCTGAACTAATTCTCTTCCTGATTTTTTTTCTTCCTCCTCTTTCTTGACACAGCCTGAAAATCTTCTTCTTGATAGTCATGGAAACTTAAAAGTCTCTGACTTTGGATTGAGTGCATTGCCCCTTCAGGTAAGCATGATGATATGTGCACTTTTATGTGCAAAAGTTACTTGACCTGTGAGATTAATTTTCTTTGGTTTTTGTAGGAGCAGGGAGATGGACTTCTTCATACAACTTGTGGAACCCCCAATTATCTTGCTCCTGAGGTACAGTTGACAACTGACATTGCGTTTGATGTTTCTCATGCTTTTCTGTTGTCTTGAACATTCCACATGTAGATGATTACAGTCCATCATGAATAGAAACTGTTATATGCGCTAGAAAAGGGAGAAACTCAATTACTTTTTATGGATCTACCTGTACGTCTTGGATATGTTTGACAGTTGGGTTGAATAGAGGGATCTCGAGTTTCTCTCCATTTCAATCTGTTCACTGCCAAGATAAAAGATGAAATTTCATGTGTGCTTCTCATTTGGCAACCATGATGGTGCAAAATTCTGAACTTCTTCCTTCGCATCAAGAATAGAACTCCTACAACTTTTTCGGGTCATTTGATTAAGCATCTGTCAGAAGCCGCAAACTTGTTCATTTCCCTTTAGATATCAAATATTTGCATCTTAGCACACTAAAATATCTGTTTCAGGTTCTCGGTCAGCGGGGTTATGATGGTGCCGCAGCTGATATATGGTCATGTGGTGTCATTCTTTATGTTTTAATGGCTGGATATCTTCCATTTGATGAGACAGATCTTCCAACACTGTACAAAAAGGTTTGCTTTCCCCTTTTTGTTGCAAGCTTGTTCTTCTACTTCCACATGGCTTTTGAAACTCATTTCCTTTTCTCCTTAATTTATCAATGAATGAGGGAAATTAATGGATGATTTCTTGAAGCAATGCAGCGAAATTCTTGATGGGTCTGCTGCCAAATTACCCTCATTTAGCCCATAATGTTCGAAAGTAGTTACCTGTTCAGTGTTTAATCTCTGGGTCAGATGTTGGTGCACACTATTGAGCTAATTTAAATGCAAGATTTGGGTCAGAATGGTGCACCAGCTTGTTGTGGATGGTTCTTTAGGTTTCTCAGAATCCTTCATGATTTTTCTAGTTTTTCTTTTTTGTATATGTATTTTTCATGAACTCTTTACCCAATGGAGTGTTGCCTGGGGAGTTGCAAGTGACCCTTGTCTTTTCCCACACATATTGTCAAGGCTCATTTTTCACATCCGCATGTGTGTTTGATCGTATCCTATGTATTAGTTTATGCAGTTCTCTGTCTTCTTCATCTTGCATACTAGGAGAAGATGTGTTTTCACAGCTGTCTTTCTTTTCTAACCTTTTTGTTGATGTCGGTTCAAGCATTTAGAACAGGAAATATACTTGGAAGTTTCTGATCCCCTGCTTATGTGTAGATAACTGCTGCAGAGTATGTATGTCCGATTTGGTTTTCTCTGGGGGCAACATCATTGATCAAAAGATTACTTGATCCCAATCCTAGAAATGTAAGTAGCTACTTTGTCACATCAAAGTCGGCATCCTGCTTTAAATAAACCAACTGAACTTTTACCAGAAGTATACAGGTTATGACCTGGCAATTGACTGCAAAAATTGCTAGACAAAAAAATAAGCTAAGAGGATCTCAATTTGCTGAGCTCGTCTTGGCTGTTTGAATAATGATGTTTTCAAGCCTGACATATTACTAATTTCCCTGACAGCGCATTGGTATTGAAGGAATTAGAAAGCATTCATGGTTCCAAAAGAATTATATGCCAGCAAGATGTAAGGAAGATGAAGAAGTTAATTTGGATGATGTCTGCGCTGTCTTTGATGACATTAAGGTTTGTGCAACATTCCTGAATAACCCAGATATCCAGCATTTGTAGGTTCACTTGTTGTTTTATGCATTGTTGTAAACATGGTGACTTTTTGGAGGAATCGCTGTCTGTTGGCTTTTCCAGTACCCTTGATATTTTTGTTTTTGGTTTGTTGGTTATTGCTGTAATTTGCAGGAGCAATATGTAGCTGAGCAGTCGGAATTCAAAGATGGTGGCCCTTTGATAATGAATGCATTTGAGATGATCACATTATCTCAGGGATTAAATCTATCATCACTATTTGACCGGCAGCAGGTTGAATTTTGTTTTCCCAGCGGTTATTTTCTATCCTGATAATTATGTCTAGAGTGCAGTAGTTTGGCACTTTCACCAGTTATATTCCGTGAGTTCTAGCCTCTAGGCCCTTATAAAAAAATTTGATATCATAGTTTTCTTGATTTTCTGCTGGTATGAAAATCACTTGAATACTGTTTGTAGGTGACTTTGTTCTTTGCCCCGCCTGTGATTATATATCATCTGGATCTGCATAGTCCTTAAATTCAAGGTTAAATTTAGCACATAAATCAAAATTTTCTCCTCGTTGTGTGGACTATTTTTCTGTTTGCTTCATTAATGCAGAATCAGTAGTTAGAAGGAAATTAAAGAAAACCAATGTGGAACCAGAAATCTAGATTGATCAAAAATTGTGTACTGAATAAGAACCTTGACTGTAATTGTTCAGTGCTAAACCTGTGAATTTTTTAGCATTGATTAAAAATCTCTGTCAAAACACAGAAATTGCAGTATAATGATCAGGAAGGCAGATGAGATGCTGTGGATTGATTGTCAGAACTTCTCTCTTAAGTTAAATATCTATCGCATTTTAGTTGTCCGGTTGGTTAATCTTGAATTGAAATCCCCGTTTAACTGAGTTCTACTCGTCCTGAGCCATGAGGTTCACTCATAGTCAGCAATAAATCTGGATAGCCTGCACATAAAGAAGTTTCTCTCTCTCTCTCTCTCTCTCTCTCTCTCTCTCATCGCTGTTCATTTGTGTAGGATTTCATAAAGAGACAAACTCGTTTTGTCTCCCGGAAACCCGCAAAAGTGATCATCTCATCTATAGAAGCAGTGGCAGGCTCAATGGGTCTCAAGGTCCATACACGTAATTTTAAGGTATGTGTAATTTGTTTTGATTCATCCAAAATGGTTTACTGTCCATCAGTGCTTGAAGAATGGTTTTAAATTTGACCTCACATGGGATTGGGAAATATTGAATATCTATGAAGCTTTCTAAAATTAGTTAATGGTTTTTGGGCAAAAGCGTTTTCCAGAACATCCCTTTTCATATACTATGTTGGAAAATTGTAAAGTAGACGGTTTGGACAGGCTTGACTTCTTTTTATGAAGGATGTGAGTTGTTTGTTTAGGAAAATTGACTTAAGTCTTGTCTTGAGTGAAGCATGTGCTGTGAAAATTTGTATTCAGAGTTATCCAGTCTCATTCAAGTGATGTTTTCTTCGCAGACAAGACTTGAAGGATTGTCTGCAAATAAAGCCGGCCAGTTTGCAGCTGTCATTGAGGTAAATTTTGAGATCGTCGTATGCATTTCTTCATTTGAAATATCTAAGGTATGGAGGCCTCATGCGTTTGAGATCCTTTTTCATTTGTAGGTTTATGAAGTGGCACCGTCCCTCTTCCTGGTAGATATTAGGAAGGCTGCTGGAGATACACTTGATTATCATAAGGTGAACTTCAGAAAATATAAAAACTTAGTTATCCAAAATCTATTCCGGTTAACCTTCCTTAATAGCTTAAAAGACCTCCTAAAAATTTCTCGAGTGGTCTTGAAAGGCATTTTAGTAGCTTTTCTTTGAGCATCGCACATGAACTAAATTATTTCGTCTCGATTTGCAGTTTTACAGGAGTTTCTGTACAAAACTTGAGCATATTATATGGAAGCCAACAGAGAGTAATGCCAAGCATGGTCTGCTTAGAACGAAGAGTTGCAACTCCTAGTTTGTATTGATGTAATGCAAATCAATTAAGCAGACTGTGTAGTGGTGCAACCAACTTGCAAATCGAGGCAACAGCGTGCCAGAGCGGTCTTGTGCTGTATATAAACTTAATTTTTGACGATCTATATAGTGACGAAATCATTACATGTGATGTTTGTTTCTTGACCTGAGAATCATCATCTACAGTCTTATGGTCGTAGGCCTTGGAATTCAGATTTCAGATGAAGCTATGTAAACGAGCAATTCAAAGACTATCTCAAGTCGCAAGATACATAGAAGCCCTTTTTTTCTACTCAATGGCGCGAGCGTCTCTCTTTTTGTACGGATTCAATTTTCCTGGCATAGCGTAGAATTAGCTCACTTGTTGGAATTACTTGCAGGTGTGTCATCATAGCATCGAGTCTAGAACATCTTGGCTAAAGAGACCTTGAATGCTGGCGGTGTTCTGTTCTCTTCGGCGGCAGAACTTTGAATGGTTCACTTAGCTAATTTTGTAGACATTGCCGTGTTATGTCATTCGAAATGAGCCTTTAAATTGTACAGGAAAAACACTTCAGGATACAGTTTGTCATTCGAAATGAGCCTTCAAATTTTTCAGGAAAAACACTTCAGGATACAGTTATTCCGCTTGCAGTTTAGAAAAGTTTACTTGCTCTAAATCTCAGAAGCGTTTTAATCTTTCCAGCATTTGCCTGTGTCCGCTGTCCAGCTGTATCCTCCATTTAGAGACTCTCCATCGCAATCAAGGCTCGCTGAAGCTAAAATGGCGAGTCGTGACGGGAGTCGGCTCTATTCTAACCCTTTTCCTCGAAAGCACTAATAAAATCTGTCTCGATAAGATGCATCTAATAAGTCAGTTCGTTCAAAATGATCCACCATGTCGCATTTAAATATGTTGTGGGGACGAATGCTTCCATCCTATGTAGGAGCTCGTGTAAGGGGAACAAGTCCTGAATTGGTTTGAGACACATCTCAAGATGAAGATCACGCGGTGTTTGGTTCGGTTTGATGGCAGGACGAGGGGGACGAGGGATCAGCTTGCGGTTTGAATAACGGGTGTCTCAAATTTGAAAACCCCTGGAGTTAGAACTTTTGAAAACCTCCTTTAGTTAGAACTAATGTAAGTGCGTTGCAGCATTGGGGTTCTGTTTGTGGGGCTCGATATTATATTGTAATGGTTTTGGAGAGATTCGAAAGCCAAACTCAACTTGAATTATGCCAGCAGAAAGATGACTTCGTCTTTGCTTGGACATAGTTTCTCCGAGTACAGATGAGGATGACAGCATCGACACAAGCTCATCCCAGATTATCTAAAGCGTCTCAGTCACCAAACAAAGCAGAGAACCATGAGATTAATCCCGTTTTTCTCGGTGAAAAATGGAGTGATGTTAGCACGTTAAAGCCAGAGAACCCAACGGGCACTGCGCACAAAGGCAGGGAAGGACAGAGAATGCGAAAATGAGAACAAAGATGACCGCTCTTTCATCAAGATCAAGCTCAAAAAGAAAAATATTTAAGACAGATGGATACACAAAATGCCCGACACAGCTAAAACATTGGATTAAGAGCAACCAGCAGTACATGAACAGACCTTAGATTGTCGACCACAACATATCCACAAACAGGAGACATAACATCAGGGACTTGATGACTGACTTCTTCAGGAACAATGGCCACTAAAGAGGCGGTGGCCTTCCGCAATTGGAAGGAAAACAGTCGCAACAAGCATTTCAGATGCGAAAGCTTGCAAAAAAGAGGGTATAGTTGGTGTACTAGTTTGCCAAAACTTCCCTAGAAAACAACCAAGTCACTGAACGCCCATCCAAACCAGACTAATTGGCCTAAAAAACCTACTCTACAACTTGCTGCTGCCCATCACTATCTTTAAAGCTATTTCCTTATTCTCTCTCACATCACTACCAGGCCAAACTTCTTCATGTTCAAAGACCTTCATATCCACTTCCTAATCCGATGACCAGATTCGCTTGACTAGGAGAGGATATCACATCTCCACAAGCTCTCTGCTAGCTGTTCAACCATGCTACTGCTGATGGAACGGCAGTGTTGCAAATTCAAGCCAATTAAACTGCTCGCCAACTTCTTCAAGAAAGGCACACTCTCATTTGAGACCATTGAACAACCAGCCAAAGAAAGTACTTGTAGATTGAGGTGCCCAGCTAAGGAGAGGACTGAGACACCAGAATCAGTAATGCTGCATTTCGACATGTCAAGGTCATTAAGTAACAAGCAATTGTCTGCAATTGCGACCAAGCTTGCATCTGAGACTTTTCTGCAACCATCAAGATTAAGCAGCTCGAGGGTCCCTCCATGTAGCCGGACTAAGGTGGAAACTGCTTCATCAGTGATGTTTAAACAGTTACTGAGGTTAACTTTCACAAGTCCTGCTTCTGAATTTTCCAGAAGAGGGGAAAGCCCAGCGTCTGTTAACCCACAAAGGCCGGTTAAGTCGATGTGCTCCAGATGAGGGCACAACTTTCCCACCATGGCCAAACTAGCACTGCCAAATCCAGGGCAATTTCGGATCGATAATGATCGAAGAGATGTGCAAGACGAGAGCATCAGAGACCCTTCTAGAAAGTCCTTGATTCCCATACACTTGGCAATAGATAGAGACTTCAGCTTCATTTCACAGTTTGAAATCACACCGATAACTCCTCTCAAGGAAATCCTGTCCAATTCCTCGACTTGTAAATGTTCAAGAGAACTAGCTGCCCTCGAAAAAGCTATCAACCCAGCATCAGATACAAAGAGACACTTACGGAGGCACATCTGCTTCAAGTTTGTGCAACCCTTTCCAATGGCCCCGAGACTCAAGTCCGTAATTCCGTGACAGGAGGCAATTGTCAAGGACGACACTTTTTTGAGACCCTGGGCATTGCCCATGACCCAAAAGCCCTTCTCACTCGCATTTCTGAGACTGCCAAGGAAAAGACTAGTGACAGCCAGGCCAAAGTGCCCAATCACCGCAAGAGAGAAGTCTGTTATATTCAATCCCTGAAGCTTTATCTTGCTCAGGACAGAAGAAGCAGAAGATACCAAACTTGCAACTCCATGATCTCCAACTAGAGGGCAGTCTTTGAATGGAGATTGATTGCAGCCGAGGGCAACACCTTCCTATAGCTTCCAGGCCCTCATTCCCAATCTTTGGACACGATTCGATGTTCAAAGAAATCAAATCTCGACAATTTTCTGCAATAGCAATCAGACCCTTGTTGGAAACGGAAGGACAATGGCTAAGATCAAGCTTCTTCAGCAGACGACATTCTTTGGCTATTTCGACTAGACCATCATCCCCAATTGAAGATAGATTCCACAAAGAAAGAGCCCGAAGAGAAGGGCAGCCACGGGCAATTGCGGATATCCCAATGTTTGTGACTCCACGAGTAGAACTGGTTCCCCGGATCGAAAGCTTGCCGAGACCGCCACGACCATTAGTTCCCACTGCTACAGCAGCAAGCCTGACATCCGTCGCCTTCTTGCCCTCCAGGCACCTTGTGAGGTACCCATCCTCCTCAAGTCCTCCACTTACATCGCATGAAGCCATTTCGACATCACCAGATGACGAAGTCTTCATCTCCTTGTCCTCCTTTGCAGAGTTTTCAGCTCCACCTGATATTTCATTTCTGCGCATGCTACTCAAAAGGAAAAGCCAGTGCTTGGAGACACAGGCACAGGCGCTCCTTTCTCTACCGCCGGGGAGCCGTCTGAAGATCTCAAAGAGGCATTCATCCGGGAGTTCCCCGATGGACGATGGATGTTCCCCCTCATACTCGTAAGAGCTGACGGCGTATGGGCCACATATGCGAGCCCGCTTGTGGGGAGGGTAGTATACGTCCATACTGGAACCCATCGAATACAAACGATCCAAGTCGATAGAACTTGTACATAAAGATCCGCCACCGAAGAATTGATCCTCACCTGCAAAACCAATTATAAACAAGTCTGATGAGTTAATCTGGCCAAGTGTTCAAACATAAACGCAGTAACACAACCTAACACAGCAGTAGCAAAAGCTTTCTACCTCCTATCAACCACTCAAGAAATCCAGTTTCGTCTTATTACATGGAGCCACTTCTTAATTGTTAGCTTTAGCAGAAGATCAAAATCACAAATCGATCTTTACATCTACCAACAAAAACGGAAAGAGGGTATCGATATCTCAAGCTATAAGTCATAAAGTCCTGATCTTCAACTTCTACGATACCCACCACCAACCAAAAACCGCGAGAACTCCCACCATTTCTTCAATCAAAACCCAGAAAACATTTCCCTTCATTCGAAGAGCGTACGAAAGCGAGGAGCTTTTACCTCCATAATTGACGAGAGTCGGCATGGCTGATCCCTAGAGCAAGAAGAAGCTTCACCGAGCGCAAGGAGAACGAGACCCAACGCCAAGAACGAAACGACAATGCAGACGAAACCCGGTAGGCCTTCAGCGCATGAATGCATTTACAAGACCGAGCGAGTTCTTGAGGAGCATGGAACGGCCAAGAAACCCTAGCAAGCAGGGCAAAAAGAGAAGTAGAGAGGAGAGGAGGAGAAGGAGAAGAAGAAGGGAGAAGGTGCTGCGTTCGGTCCTGGGCTGGGAAGGTGTCACGCGAAGGAGTTATATTGGTGTCATCTGTCACTGCACAGAGAGATGGAGAGAGAGAGTACATGCAAGTGCAGTGTATCCATCCTCAAAACCGGCCATTCATTCCTAGTCCAACCAACCACCTCAGCCCCCCAAAAAGAAAAAGAAAAAAAAAAAGAGAGAGAGAGAGAAATAAATCGTAGGAGCAACCGGAAATTTCTCTTCTTTTCCATAAAAAAATTCCCCCCTTTTTATCTTCCTCCCCTTCCCTTGGGATTTCATTTTTTTATTTATTATTATTCAGAAGACGAGAAGATCACGGCAATATCTGAACCCACTATGGAATGTCGAATTTGAGTCGTAATTACTGTCTATGAATTAGACCCGTCACCAATGTTAATCGGGGATGAGACATCCCGTGATGGCATTTGGTTCCAGACGATACAGGATCGCTTAAGAAAGGAAGGCATTTGGTTTGCTAGGATCATTGTCTTATTGCTTATTAAGTTTTGAGTAAATACTACTAGAAATTTCAAACCGATACATGAGTGTCACATTTACATACAATTAATTTTGGTGTCACAACAAATCCATAATCACTAATATTGGATTAGAAAAACCTGCTAATTTTTCCCTAAGAGCTTATTGACGTTTTGAAAATCTGCTAAAATCCTTGATTTTACCCCAATTTGCCCTAAGATTTTGGTGATTTGGGAGAAAGAGAAGGAGTGAATTCAATTCTATTTTTTAAATCTCAATCTCAAGTTTATCTACTTCATCTAGCTTTCTCTAAACAGCGTAATTTAAGAGAAAACGTGTATGCTAAATTTTCACATTGAATCAACCTCACACATTGATCATTTGAGTTGTTTGTAATGTGCTTCCACGTCAACAATTTAGAGGGATATTGGTCGAAAGCTGATGGTGGTATATTTATTTGGCTTTTTGTGTACATGAAGATTAGTTTATGGGTAAATAACAAGCAAGTGCACCAATTTGGGCTTTGTAATGGCTCTTTTTTTTTTTTTTTCCTTTGCTTTTTGTCTTTTCCAGGAAATATTTCCAATTTAGTTTGACTGCGTTCATTGATGCCAATGTAAAAAAATGTCTTCATTTCCAACGCGTTGATTATATACATAATACAAGGAAAACAACGATTTAGGAATGATATAATCTTTCTTAATTCGAAGGTTCAATACATGTCCCCCAAGCGTTTGTGAACAAATTTTCTTCTCCTCTTGATTTAGCTAGAATCTATGCCAATTGTGAAGAAGGGTGGTCTCTATCAAGTGCCAAAACTCGAATTTACATTTAAGTGGTGCGAAACAAGGGCCTCATTACATGCTTTATGACTATGCCCTGTAGAAAAAGATTTCATCATTCAATAAACCACGCTTTAGTCTTAGCTTTAGCTTAAGCAAGCATCAATTTAGGTGAAGGTGGGGCTGAGAGCTATTCAATTAATGAATCAATCAATTAATTTTTGCCAAATGAGATTAATAAAATAAAACGAAATTGCATCTCCATTGATGGCCTTGACAAGTTGATGAGAAATTATAATCTCATGGGAGATGAATTGGCAATTGGCATGCCAGATAGATGGGGACGGAGTAGCACTTGGGTTTTGGGGAATACAACTGCCTGAGCAGTGGAGATTCATCTTCATCCTCCCTCTCTTTTGTGTATCCTAACTTTTTCTCATTCAACTCACCCCTGCAACTTGAGCTGCGTCTGCACCAAGTGGCACTTCCTGGAAAGTAGACGGCCAAGGAATTAAAATTTATGTATTCCAAACTGGGGGTTAGGAGGGATTGGATTAGGGGAATCGATGGATTATTATTCTTTAATCCCTTGTTGCTTTTATTGGTTTAGGAGGAATCGATGGGCTTGATTGGGGACAGTGAACACAAGGGGGGTTGCTTGTTTTAGGTGATTCTGTTCCCAAGACCGGCCTAGATTGCTAGTGCTTTGGTGGTTGTGCTAATGAAACCAAAACTGGTACTAACCAATTTTAATATAGCTCCCAACGACCGAGAAACCCGGTTTAAGTGAATAATCCAGCAATTTATGAAATCTTGTTCTAAATTTGTGAATTGGACAAGCAATGAGCCAAAACTCAAGTTAGGAATCTTGAAATCGAAGTCAACCGGGCTTCTTTGTTTACAAGGGTCGCTAGTTGTGAATAGATTGAACAATTTTGCGGAACTCTAAAGTGAATAGAAGAAAAATGAATCGAAGATCATCTCTCATTGATCTGATGTGTCAGGTTATATTGTTTTTCTGAGGCTTGGAAGTTGCAGTCATTTCTTATGCCGTATGGCTTGATTATACACAGCATATATATTGAGGGACATTTGTGGAAATTTTCTTGAAAATTTATTATTTTTCTTAGCGCAACACAAATGTATAGTGAAGAAGATTTATTAGAGGAAAATCACAAAGCAAAGGGAGAAAAATATCCCTAAAGATCTAAATATGTTGGGGAAACTTAACAGAATTAGAGGCACAATAAAAATGAAAAAAACATGCTACAAAACAAAGAGGGTAACAATGCTAGGCATGAATGGAAAAGTTGTAAACAAAATGAGTGAGCATTTACAGGAGCATATCATGTTCAATGTTTAAATGGAATCTTCCATCACATAAAATATCAAATCTGTAGATCATTCTTACCATACTTACCATTTTTAAGTAAAAAATAAATAAATAAATAAACCCTAAGTTGAGATTTTTCCGAGGCAATGTTTGAGTAACCAAATAAAGTGATTGAGCTTTAAAAGTTAAAGTTAATGCAAATCGGATTTTGTTAACAAGCACTTAATATTTTCTAAAATTCACAGAACCCCATATGGGCAAAATTTTGAACACTGAAAATGAAAAAAAAAAAAAGTTGCAATTTTTTCTGAGGCAATTCTTGAGTAACCAAATAAAGAGACCGGGCAATTTCAATAGACCGACCAGCTTGCATTGTTTGTAATCAGTACTTTTTCAGGTTAAAGTTATTCTAAATTGGATTTCATTAACAATCCCTTAATATTTTCTATAATCCATAAAATGACAAATTTCGAACATCGAAAATCAAACTTCAAAATAATTCAATATTTTCCTTTCCAAAATTATGAACACTCTTGTCAAGGCGGTGGGTAATGAAGATGATTATGGGGGTGGTTTTAACTTCAATGACAATTCATCAAACTTCCAGCTGGAGTTACAGAGCTGTTGAGCTTCGGAAGTTGAAGTCGACCCAAAAGCAGTTTTTGTCGTTTTTGCAGGCAAGCGGGGAGGAGCGTACGGTGCAGATGATCAGGTCAGCCCGGTCGACTTTTCGTGCGGACAAGATGGAGCGGTCAATTCCCTGTCGTTTCCCAAACGCGGGACAGGAGCTCTTTCCCATGGATGTTCAATGAATTGGGTACAACTCGAGCATCGTCCTGGAAAAAATCGACCAGAAATCGATTTGATTAGATGGAAGTTTCCTTCAGTTAGTGCGATGTGACTTGTTTCTTTATAATGTTGGTTTAAATTCGGAAGAAATTTGGAACCACGTGATTCTGTACAATGTTGAATGAGTCCTTCCATCGACTTTTATCGGCCAAGAGTGTTCAGTAAGAAACGTTTATTCTATGCTCGCCGAAATCCCGATGAATTTACACTATCTTAATGAGTTGGTTGTGTTGTCTCTTCTTTTTCATTTAATTAGTAGTAGTTGTCGCCCTTAGATTATCAGTGAAAATTCGCAACAGCAAGAGGATATGCATCGAACCTACATAATATTGCCTATCGTACATTAAGGCTAAGCCAAAAATGTCTATTTGCTGTCTAATTAAGGAGATGTGTATTAGTTTCATCTTCTTTACACAAGTTCTTTGCATTGCTTTCATTGGCTTGTTTAAATATTTAAATCGTGGTTATCTATGATTTACGCTTTCCAAATGAAATGGAAAATTCATGAGTTTTATGCTTATCAATATAGGTGGTTTTTATGCTTATCTATGATTTACGCTTTACCACCGGCCATGGTGGCTCCGCTGGGTAGGCTTTAATGACCCTTTACGTAGGAGGGGAGAGGTTCGAAGCCCTTGCAACGCAAGAGGGTTAGTAAGAGGCGCTGGGTGTATTAAGAGTGACGCCGTGGTGGTGGATCCTGCGCTAGCATTACCAAAGGGTTTACGGCGCGTGGCTGTCGGCTACAAACTGGTTCCTCCTGTCCACAAATATATATATATATATATATATATATATATATATATATATATATATATGTGTGTGTGGTTTTTCAGGGTGGTGGGTTCTTCGTTAGCGTTACTCTAGAATTTACTCGCCGGCTGCTGGCTGTACGAGATTCTTTGGATATAAACAAAAATAAAAATAAAAATATAGGTGGTTTTACATTTTAATCTCTTCGTCCTTTTTATTTGCTATATTATATTATATTATATGATCAGACTTTAAGCTTCAACATGAGACCGTATCCTATTTCTATCCTATGAGTGAGAGATGCATCATAAAAATCATCTTAAATAGTTGAAAACATTTTAAAATAAAATTGCCAGCGATCCTATAATGCTCCGTGCTAGCGATAATTATTGGTAGTAAAATAACTTTGTCGTTTATCAGTGAGCGATAACATTAATAGATAAAAAAAAATATGTATATCTATTTCGTGGAGAGAAAACACCTTTAAAATTAGAAAATGACTTGATTTAAGGAGAAGGTGAAGTGTCCGTGTTACCCCCCACACAGTAAAGACAACACGAGCCTCCTCGGTACGAAGATTCGCCTTTCCTTCTGTTGTCCTTTTCTGTCTTTTGGTCAATCTGAACGGGTGGAAAAGTCAGTTCAGCCCCTCCTTACCTACTCTGGATTTGGCTTCCTTTTTACAGCCGGTTCAATTCGAGAGCTCTTTGCCTTTTTCTTCTAATAATAATAAATAAAAAAATTAATAATGGGATGGAGACGTGATGCGGGCGGCGAGATGATGTTTCGAGAGGAGCGCATCGGAGACGTCGACGGACGAACGGCCCACGATGGGCCCACGTGGCGTCGCGCGCCCCCACCTTAAACGTGCGGTAGCCGCTTTTCCGTTCTACCGATGGGAACGCTGCGATTTTTATTTTATTTTATTTATTTAATTTTTTCGGCGGTCGCCGTAACGCCGCTGGTTGACGGGGCGGGGGGCGGGATTTGGACGATGAATTTGGGGAATCAGGGGGCGGGGCCCACCCGCACCCCCGGACCACGCTTGCGTGCCCCGTTCCCATGCAAGGTCCATTGCACCATTGGCATCGAGCCGTCCGTAATAGGACGCTTCCAATTAGGTCGTCGCCTCCGGTATTAAAAAATAAAAAAGAAAGAACTGGGTTAGGATCAATGGATTCTCTCCTCAAATCTCCTTCTCCTTTTCTTCGCTCGAATGAGACCTTCTCAATCACATTCATGAATACCATCCTCCTTTCCTCCTTATGTTCCGGTCGAATTAGAGAGACGACGCGTGAAATTGTCAATCTTCTTTATTTTCTTTTTCGAATGCGACATTCTTAATCACATTCATGAATATTAGTTCCCATTTTTCCTTGATATTTATGTTGAATTAGAGACGGCACGTGAAATTTGACAGAAGTTGGAACGGAATGCGACTGTGATATTATGTCGGGAAGTCTATTTTTCTGAGTGGTGGGAGAGGTCAGGGCAGGTTGAAGTGTCCCTTCCCTTAGATGGGGACTTTGTCGACGTCGTTGACTGGCGAGCCGTCTTGCCTAGGGCTCCCGTCGACAAACGATGAGTATTGCCTCGCCTTTAATTGGCGAACCGATCGGTTGACCAACATGGGAGACTCACTGATTGATTGTGCAAACATCTCCAACTCCAAGCCCCTTGTTTTCCACGAACCTAGCAGCAGATGGGGGAGATGGGCATGAATCCAGATCGGACTTTTCTTTCTTCGTTTGAGCACCTCCCCCGCGTGATATACATAAACCCTAGAAATGATCGATATTGGATGCTTCAACGATTGGAATGAAATTGGGTTTTGTCATGGTGTTGGGGTTGAGATACGTCCGGTCCCCATCTATTGGCATCTTTCGTCCTTACTTTTTATCACGTGCATGCATTTGAATCCCACATAGTTGATTCTATACTCAATAGGAAAAAAAAAAAAAAAACATAGTTGGTTCTACTTTCATAAAAATAACTCTCAGGATTAGTGTATGTCGAATATTTATACTTATCATATCTCTTTACGGAATTTCATGTAAGGCCTCCGTATATCATCAATTTTCTTACTAGAGACAAAATTGTACTTCAAAAGTAAATGAAATCTCTAACTCATCAAATATTCTTAAAAATTCATTTTCTTGAATAGACCAAATAACTTAGCATCTTCCAAAAATGACGAACTATTATCTCTTTCTGAATAGATGGCGACCATTTTTGTCACACTTACTGATAATGAAAAAGGATTCATAATCGTTACTACTGGCAATATATCAACCTTCAATTTATATTTAGATAGACAACATATAAAATTTTTGCATATCATATACGCATTCCATTGAACACAATTGTATATGTTAATCTCCATGTCAAAGAACAAATTGAACTAATCCAAAACAATAATACCCCATAATTTAGTTTGACCTCCCCATCCAAGTTCTGAGGATTCAACAAAAGGAATCGCATCGAGCCCTTCCCCATGACTCTACACAAAACATTCATAATGATGTTCGGTGGTGTTGGTGGCGTTTAGTCATATTCTATTATTCTTTCATATTCTTGAAGGATACGGCCTGGGAATTAAAATATGTTCATCAATAATAATTTATATGTATTCCAAATTGGGGCCTAGAAGGGATTGGATTAGGGGAATCGATGATTTCATTCTTTAATTTCGTGTTATTTTATTGGTTGAGGCGGGACCATAGGCTAGATTAGGGAAAGTGAACGCAAGAGGGGTTGCTTATTTAAAATGACTTTGTTCCGAAGGCTAGTCTAGATTGCTAGTGTTTTGGTGGTAGTGCTTATGAAATCAAGACCAGCATTAACCACTTTTAATATAGCTCCCAATGACCAAGAAACCCGATTTAAGCAAATAATCCTGCAATTTATGAAATCTCATTCTAATTCCTTGTTCTAAAACTGTGGATTGGGCAAGCAACGAGTCAAAACTCAATTCAAATATCTCAAAATAGAAGTTTGTCAGGCTTCTTTGTTCACATGGGTTGCTAGTTGCGAATAGATCGAACAATACCATGGGACTTTAAAGTGAATTGAAGGAGAAGAAGAGTCGAAGATCGTCTCTTATTGATGCGATGAAATTAGGTTGTATTGTCCTATTGTTCTTTTGAGGCTTGGAAGTTGCAATCATATTTTTTATGCAGTTTGACTTGATTATATATATTACCCAGCATATATATCGAGGGACATTTGTGGAAATTTTCTCAAAATTTTAATATCTTTCTTAGGGCAACACGAATGTATGGTGAAGAAGATTTATTAGAGGAAAGTCACAAAGCAAAGGGAGTAAAATAGTCCTAAAGATCTTAAATGTTTGGGGGAAACTTAACAGAATTGGAGGAAAACAAAGATGAAAAAAAACATGCTACAAAACAAAGGGAGTAACAATTCTAGGCATGAATGGAAAAGTTCTAAACAAAACAAGTGAGCATTTATAGGAGCAAATCGTATTCAATATTCAAAATGAGTCTCACATCACATAAAATGTCAAATCTGTATATTATTTTTACCATTCTTAACATTATGAAGTGAACAAAGAAAGAAAAAAGACCCCAAAGTTGCCATTTTTCCGAAGCAATGGTTGATTAACCAAATAAAGAGATTGGACTTTGAAAATTGAAATTATTCCATATTGCCTTTTGTTAGCAAGTACTTAATATTTTCTAAAATTCGCAAAATCATGTATCGACAAATTTCCAACATCCAAAATGAATATATTTAAAAAAAAAAACATGCTTTTAAGTGAAAATGTAAACAATTCAATAATTTCCTTCTACAACTAAACACGCTTATCAAGGCAGTGGTTAATGAAGATGATTATGGGGGGGTTTAACTATAATGACAAGATTCATCAAACTCCCAGCTGGAGTTATGGAGACGTTGAGCTTTGGAAGTTGAAGTCGACTTAAAAACTAGTTTTTGTCGTTTTGCAGGCAGCGGGTGAAGCGTACGGTGTAGATGACCTGGTCAGCTCGGACGGCTTGTCGTATGGACACGATGGAGGAGCGGGTATTTCCTTGCTGTCGTCTCCCGGACGCGGACAGGAGCTCTTTCCCATGAACGTTCAATGCACAAGCTACAACTTGAGCATAGACTTGGAAAAAATTGACCCAAAATCAATTGATTAGATGCAATATAGATTTAAATTCATAAAAATTCTAGAAAAATGTTAATTCTATGCAATGCCTAATGAGTCTTTCGTCAACTCGAGCGTATTTAACTAAGAGTGTTTATTCGACACTTGCTAAATCTTGATGAACCAATCATTTTTTTTTCTTCTTTTTCATTTGATTAACTATACTCGTTCCCCTAAATTATCAAAAAAAAAAAAAATTCACATTAGTGAGAGGATTATACATTAATCATATGATCCGCTGTCATACATTAAGGCGAAACTGAAAATGACTATGCAACATCTAATTCGATATGATGTGAATTAGTTTCACGGTCTATACGTAAGCTATTTGTTTCGTTTTCATTAGTTCGTTTAAATATTTAAAATGGTGTTTACCTATGGATTTTAAGCTTCACCTTATCCTAAAGTGACATAGAAATTATCTTTAGTAATTTAAAAAATTTTCAAATAAATTTACAACAACTTCGTAAGGCTTTGTGTTAGCAATTGTTATGAGCAGGAAAATAACTTTCTTGTTTATCAACGATAAATAACACTGCTAGATAACCACCGACCAAGGTGGCGTGGATGGTAGGGCCTTGGACCTCCCCGGTGGAGGCCAAGGTTCGAATCCCCTGCGAAGCAGGGAGGCAGTCTTAGCTACTACATGGTGAGTTAAGCGTGACGTCGGGGTGGTGGTTTTCCCGCTAGCATCGCCGGGGGGTTTACGGCGCACTGCCGGTGCAAGCTGGTTCCTCCTGTCCCAAAAAAAAAAATAATAAAAAAAAAATAACACTGCTAGATAATATATATATTTCCGTAGAGTGGAAATGTAAAAGGTTTGTCTTACCCGCACGAGACAAAGACACGATCCTTTTTCTGTCTTTAGATCAATATGAAAGGGTGAAAAGTCAGTTCTGCCCCTCCTTAACTACTCTAGATTTGGCCATTTTCGTAGCTGGTTCACTTTGAGAGCCCTTTGCGCTTTTTTTTTTTTTTTTTTTTTTTTTTTTTTTTTAATAACAACAATAATTTCGACCTTACCCATCCCGTGGTGGACGTGCTAATTCGCGCCCTGCCCCCTCGTCTGGGAGGGAAGGGATTCTAAACTCCACGCCCCCATTGCGCGATTCACCTGCGGCCCGTGGGAGGTGGGTCTCTGTGGGTCATCCCGGGTTTACGCCACCAGCTGCCGGCATTTCTGGCTGTTCTCAAGTTACAAAAAATAATAATAATAATAATAATTTCGATTATTAATATTAAAGGGATAATTTCAAATAAATGCTCGATTTCAAATAAAGGCTCGAAATATCCTCAATTTTTTTAAATAAGAGCTTGAAATGAACACTGTCTTTATAGAGGTTTGAAGTGTTTTATTTTCTCAACTAAGAGTTTAAAATGAACATTATTTTAAATAAAAGCTCGAAGTAACCATGTCAATTTTAAAGAACGATTTAACCTCACCAGCTTGTCAAGAACATTTTCATCCTTTACTTTTATATTTATATTTTTTCTCTTTTCTGTTTTCTCCATAAAAAGACATACTTAGAAAAAGACTAAAACTAATTAAAAAAAAAAACACACAAATTAAACAGAAAGAAACCAGGTGGGAGGGCGGGGTCAGCCCTCCCACTTTTTTTAAAAAGAAAAGGAAAAATGAAAGAAAATGAGAAGAAGTAAAGGAGGAGGGTGCTATATATTAGGTCAATTGCTTCTTTGAGATTAATATGATTATTTTAAGTTATTATTTGAAGCAATATTCACTTTAAGCTTTTATTTTAAAAAAATAAGGATATTTTAGAGGTTTATTTCGAATCTTTATTTTGAGAAATAGAGAGCAGTGTTTTGAATCTTTATTTGGTATTTTTTCTAATAATAATAGCAAAATAACGTGATGGAAACGTGGCGCACGTGGCGAGATTATATTTTGAGAGGGCATCGCAGACGTCGGCGGATGAACGGCAGGGGGTGGGCCCACGTGGCGCGTGGGGGACCCACCTAAATGTGCGGCAACCCCGTTTCGGTCCCGCCGCGGGTGGAGTGGGGCCGGGGGGGATTTGTACAATGAATTTGGGAATTAAGGGTGGCGCCCACCCCATCGCCCCGTTTTGCATTGCCACGTTCCCATGCATTACATTAATTTAGTCGTTCACCATAGCCGGAAAGCTAGAAGGACACTTAGGTCGTCTCAGATGGAAAAAAACATGAAAAACAGGGCTTAGGATCAATGAATTGAGACCTTGTCGATCACATTCATGAACATCATCGGTTCCTTTTTCTCCTTTGGCAATCGACCTCACACTAGAGACAATTGTGAAATTTGACGAATGGAGGACCATCCATTAAAAAGAAAATGAAGCGGAATCATTTTGATACCATGTTGGAAAGTCCATATTGAAGTGAAAGGGATTGGGCAAATTTAAGGTGCCTTTCCGTCGGTGCCTTTTCCGTCGGTACGGGCTTTGTTAATGTATGTGATAAAGCAAATCTCCCATGATACCCTTGGCTACCCCCCTTATACTCGCAATAAACTTGATGACAGAACAATGCAATGTATCTTCCTTGGCTATTCTCCTCATCATCGTGGCTATCGTTGTCTTCATTTACAACTGGTTGAATATATGTCTCTCGTCATGTGATTTTCCAGGAGAACTTCTTCCCATTTGCTAATTCACAATCCGGTCGATTGTCATCACCATTGCCTAGTTCTCCTGTTTGCATTGGTTATTCCTCTACTAAGCCCCCACAGTTTCAAGGGGTGTCCACCACCACATCAACTCCGTCAAGTCCATCTACTATCATGGATGACTCCTCATCACATATTCAACAATCTTCTGAATCCTCTTCTCCAGAATCTCCACCGTTACAATCTTCTCAACCTCAACCGCCAACTTCTACTTATCCAATGGTCACTCGTTTAAAAAATAACATCCGTAAACCAGGTGAACCCACTTTGTTATTGTTTTCACTCAAGCTTGATACCAAGTGAACCCACTTGTTTTTTCGTTGCAAATAAAGACCCCAACTAGCAACAAGCTATGACCAGTGAATTTAATGCTCTCATTCAAAATGACACTTGGGAATTGGTTCCTCATTACCCTTTTATGAATGTGGTCAATTGCAAGTGGATTTATTGCCTAAAAACCAAGTTTGATGGCTCCATTAATAGATACAAGACACGACTCATTGCGAAGGGCTTTACTCAATAGGCTGGCTGCTCTGATGATCGAAAATCTACTAGTGGCTATTGCATTTATTTTGGTCCCAACTTGGTTTCTTGGAGTTCTAAAAAGCAACCAACCGTTACTAGATTCAGCATTGAATCGGAATACAAAGGGGTGGCTAACGTATCCTCCGAATTATTATGGTTATTACAACTCCTTCGAGATCTTCGATACACTCTACATTGGCCACCACTTGTTCTTTGTGATAATGTAGGGGCAATCTATTTAGTTGCCAATCTCATCTTTTATGCCCGAACCAAGCACATAGAAATTGACTATTATTTTGTTCATGATTTAATTAAAAAGAAGCAGTTGGAAGTTCGCTTCATTCCTACACAGGTTCAAACGGCTGATATCATGACAAAACCTCTATCCATCTCCCGGTTTCTTATTTTACGCGACGAGCTCATAGTGACTCCACCACCATTTCGCTTGAGGGGGTGTCATAAAGCAAATCTCCCATGATACAACAATCTTCTACAATATGTGCCAATCCCATTGATTGAGCCAATCTTTCATGATTTGTGTCAATTCCGTCAATAGAGCAAATCTTTCACAATCCGTACTGATACTGTAGATTGCTATCATTGATACTGTAGATTGTTATCTTTGTAAAATCTTTTTAATTGTGTTTTTCTTGCTCATGTACATATTATAAATATAATACAAATCTCCACACCGATGGTGTGGGTGATCAAACTCAAATTCGTACTCTTTTTAGTATGGCCTATGTTGGTTGGCTAGCTAGTCGTCTTGCTTCACTTGTGGGTTCATGAACAATGGTTATTGGCTTTTAATCACCGGACCGATCGATTGAACAAGGTGGGATACTCACTGATCCATCGTGCGAAGTTCTCCAAGCCACCTGTGCTCCCGAACCCGGCAACAGATGGGCAAGACGAGTCTGAATTCAAATCGAACTCTTCTTTCCTTCGTCGGCGCTACTCCCACCAGCGCGATATGCATAAACCCGCAAATAAATGACCGGTGGATACCCTAACGATTAGCATGGAGTTGGGGTTTGTGATGGTGTTATTGGGTTGAGATATGTTCGATCCCCGTCGATTTGTTATCTTTCGTCCTTACCTTTCATCGCATGCATGCATTTGAGTCCAATGTAGTTGATTCTACACCAAGAAGGGGGGAAAACAATAGTTGATTCTACTTTAGTAAAAATAACTCTCAGAATTAGTGTGAATTGGATATTCATATATATCATATCTCTTTATAGATTTCATGAAAGGCCATTTTATATCATCCAATTTTCTTTCCAGAGACAAAAGCGGACTTCAAAAGTAAATGAGATCTCTAACTCATCAAATATTCTTAAGTTCATTTTCCTAAATAGACCAAATAACCTAGCATCTTCCAAAAATAACTTTTGATAGTGCACAATCTATGGTGACCTTTTTGTCACATTTACTAATGATGAAAAAGAATTCATAATACTTACCACCGGCAACATATCCACATTGAGTTTGTATTTAGATAGATAATACATTACATTTTGCATGCAATCGTATGTTAATCTCCAAGAGGGTACACGTCAAGGAACAAAATGAACTTATCCAATACCCCATAATTTAGTTTGACCTCCCCCGTTCAAGTTGTGAGTATTCAACAAAAGGAATCCCATCAATTTCAGAGGCAAGTTGTGAAACCGGAAATGGGAAGAAGGGGAAAAAGATCGGCAAATTGGTACCTTTTTCCCAAATTATCAGAGCCAAGTTGCGGGGAAATTAAAGTACTGCCGACAATGTGGCTCATTAGGAAAAAAAAGAAGAAAGAAAGAAAGATCAAAAACATATTGTTCTTGATTTTATTTGTCTCCGCACACATCTAAATTTATTAAATTGATTCCTATGGGACCATCGAGCCCTCATGAATGTACACAAAACATTTAAGATGATGTTTGGTGGGGGTGGTGGTGTGTAGTCACATTCTTCGGATTCAGACGGAACGGCAACCAACACGCCAAACGAGAGAGCGGGACAATCTTTGCCGTTCAACTACTCAACCTGCTCCGATTCTCTTGTAAAGGGTGCCAATGGTTCCGCCTTGAAGGGAATGTCCTTGAAAAAATACAAAGGCTTTTAAGCTAATGAATATAAGTAGTATTTCGGAAAGTATACCTTAAAAACATATTGGAAAGCAATATTGATCTAAAAGCCATTCGGTGAAAATTGTAATTTGTAAAGTAGTTGATTTACAAAAGAAATAATTTAAGAAGTGCTTCAAATTATTATCATTTGGCTGCTTGTGTAGCACGACATAAGATGGGATCCATATTCAGCCACGTCAAGATAAATTTGTAGGATCAACATGCCAAGATTTTTTCAATGTCTCGACCATTTCAAGAAGTCAAATTAAGTTAACCAAATCTCGTTGGATTCGCAAGCCTTTAAATGTCTAAGATGGACGGTGGAGAGAGCTGACATTTTGGGGGAACAAAAGGTCGCGAATTGAAGTTCATGCATTTACAATTCTTTGACACATCATTAAAAGCAAAATGCATGATATGCATTGAACCATAGACAAAGTCTTTAATCATACAATGCAGATGATCATTTTCACCGTCAGTACATCTAATAAAATTGTAGCCCTTAATTTAAATTTTTCTTACCGTCCTTGGAATGTCAGTGCTCGTGCAGCACCTGATCTGAAAGCATGTGATCGGTGATCATGCTTGATCAGAGGGGCTAATTTCTTCCAAACCCCCTCCATAGAAAAAATACAACGCGTCAGCATCGTGGTGATGCACTTGGCACCACAAGTCATGGGTTACATTCAGTCCCCCCCAATTGTCAGATGACACAGCAAATGTTGTCTATTTTATTACAAAAGTAAAACCACTCCAGTCCACTCCACCTTGTCCTTAGGGCACGCAATTCTAGATGTTTTGAAGCCTCAACATGGCAACCGTGGGATAATAATGTAGAATCGTGTAGTTTGTATAAAAAAAGATATAGGGCCGTGTGTGGTTACCATTTGTGGGTTTTTCGCCTACTGGTGTAAGAAGATTCTCCTGCAAAAATATTGTCTAGTTGTTGGACTGATTGAAAATCATAATAATTAATGCTTGTTGTCTCTAAACGATGGGTCAATGATACTGCTTTCCATGAACGGCATAGCACTTTGATTCGATTTAAAAGTTGTGACCGAACATTTATGAGTCTTGTAATCAAAGTAGTCTTGGCCTGCATTTAGTTCATCGCTAATAGGCTTCTAAGTTTGATATTTTATACATACACATTTCAAACCTACTGCATCGAAGAACACGATGAAAAAACTATTTCCAAAAACCCCCGCGCCTATGTGAAGTTGGCAAATACTTTCTAGAATGTAATATCCTATTTTCTCATAGCCGCAATTATTGTTGTAATGTTTTGACAAATAGGTTCTTAATATGTGATGTTAGCTGTCTTTCACTTGTGGGTGATTGAGGAAGACATAATTTGCCAAAACTTTTTGGCTTCATGTCAAAATTAAGGTTTGACAAAAAAAATTGAAATTTTGGAAAGAAAATTGTTCAAAAAGTCCATTAGTTCAATTATGTCCGAAAATCACAGACGTGGCGTCCAGTCAGCAATGATTATCCTCATGGCACAATTGGCAATCTACCTTATATGACTTCACTAAAAAATAATATTGTTTTGAGATTTTTTTAATTAATTATGTTCTTTTCTTTCCTTTTTTTTTTTCTTCTTTTCATTTGTTTCCTCATCGTCATCTTTCCAGAAAGGGCCGGCGAGGCCGTCCGGACCTCCGTGATGGCCAGCAATAGGTGAGAGTCTCCAAGCCCCAACAAGCAAATGGGTGGGGGTCTCGAAGCCCTTGCTAGCAACTGAGCAAGGGCTTCCAAGGGCTTCCAAATCTTCGCCTAAATTGTGAGGTCCAAGCTGTGCTACGTGAAGGTGATGAGGAGGCTGAAGGAGAGCCAATCATAGTTTGGTGACCTCTTCCCTGGCAACTACCCTTTCCTCTGGGGGAATCCAATGCCTGTGAAGAACTTGATTTAGAAAGATGCGAAATTAAGAGTATTAATGGGAATTTTCCAAGAGTTAAGAAGACTTGGGACTTAATCTCAAGCTCTTTGTATCTAAAACGATCCAAAATTAAATTCATCAAAGGATGAATAAAAAGGTGAGGCTAACCTAAGGGGACTAATCATAATTACAAATGAGTGGACATTCACATCTCTAGAACCATGATGTTTTAGGCTATTAAGGAGTTTTTTTTGGACATTTAGAAAAGTAAATGTTCAAGCGTCTAGTTAGAGAATAGGTTCTATACATTATTCAATCAGTCAATTACAACTTTTGATCATGGAAGAGTCGTGAGATCCATAAAATCAATTCGGAAAGCCTTTTCAGAAACTCTATACTATGACCCCCCTAGACCTTCAATGTCATTTTTGGCCTCGAAATCTATCAGTTTCATGCATTTTAGGACCATTTTCTATGTCCGGGCTATTTTAGGAAAATGTTATTGGCTCATTCGCTTTTGATCGAGTTAACTCTGAATATTAATTTCTATTCAAGGTTAATTACGAGCCGGTCAAATGAAAGGAAGCAATCCATCCATGCATCCCCTATCTATGTTATATGGATCCGCAAGGAGGCAGCTAACCCCTTAATGATATACCAACTTGGATTATTTTATAGACCAAAGTCATCAAAGTCTAGATGGACATATGGACACGTTAATCAAAAGTTTATGGCCACTAAAATTGCGTATGATAATGGCTAGTGGCTCATCAATGACCACTTAAACAGCTCTGAAATTTTCCACACCCGCTTTTGCCACGTCGACTAATTGCATACACATGGTTCAATGCATAATCCTCGATCGAGAGTCCCCAGTCAACCCGATCCATTCTAAAAAGAGAGCTCATGGATTTGTCACCATCTCCAATTTTTTTTTTGAAGAAAATGATAAGATGTTGTAACAAAATTGATACACGACAGTTTCAGCCCCATATAAAATAAAAAAAAAAATAAAAAAAAAAAGTAATAACAGTGGGATGGTAGATTCAGCAAATGGGTTTGTTAAAACACAATACTTTACCAAAGCCATGTTCAATGTTGTTCCTCTTTTGAACTTTAGTATTTGGAGGACCCTTTATTAAATCAAATTTGGACAATTAGATAAGACAGATGTTGGATGAATCTGGGGGTACACCTGCACGAACAAATGCAGCCTGCCCATAATCTTATGGACATTTAAATACTAAGTTAAAGGATTTCTCTATTCATTCTTGTTGAAAAAAGTATTAGAATACATAAAATAATAATAATTATTTGAAATACATTACAAAAGATTAGAAAATAAAAAGAAATGTCTAAGGCGTGCAAACACTGTTCTTAAGAATAATTCCAACCCTCGGAATACGTAACTCGGTGCGTAAGGCTTCAACGGCTATCCTCCCAAGATATAACAAACCTTCATCTATATTCCGCACTGAATATTACAAGGAAACATAACAACTTTTGTGATTGCGGTTTGAAGTTTTTTTTTTTTTGGTGACCCGGCCGACGACGCGGCTATCCTCCTAGCAAACACTGTTCTTAAGAATAATTCCGCCCCTCGAAATACGTAACTCGGTGCGTAAGGCTTCAACGGCTATCCTCACAACATACAACAGACCTTCCTCTATATTCCGCACTGGATATTAGAATGATTAGAATGAAATAGAACAACTTTTGTGATTGTGGTTTGAAGTTTCTTTTTTTTTGGTGACCCGGCCGGCAACGCGACTATCCTCCCAAGATACAATAGATCTTCTTTTATACTTTGCATTGAATATTAGAAGGAAATAGGACAACTTTTGTGATTTCAACAACTTTTGTGATTGTGGTTTGAAGTTTTTTTTTTTTTGTGACCTGGCCGGCGACGTAAACCTGGAATGGTGCTAGCGCAGGACCCACCACCATGACACTGCACTTAAGACCACTAGAGACCACGTTGGGATTCAAACTCCCCCCTTTCGTGAGAGGGAGGGAGCTTGAGCCAACGCGGCCACCACATGGGGTGGTTTTGGTTTAAAGTTTAATTTATATTTAAACAAGAAAAAGAGAGAGTCGCTAGAAGATCATCATAAATCAATTGGTAATTAAAAAGATGACCGTTATCAAATAATGAAGAGTTTATGGAGTAATAAATCAAAAGTTATAAAGCCATTAGACGACCGTTATACAACCATTAGAAAGCCGTTATGTGACCGTTAAAAAAGCCATTATAAAAATGATGACTTTCATGATGATCATAATTTCTAATAAATATTTCAAAACTGTTGAAATATCTAACAATTCTCATGTAATGTTCATTGCTTCACTTTTTTTTTTTTTTTTTTTTTTTAATGGATTCCATGTATTCATGTGGAGATACAACCAATGGTGGTGTGAGTTGGCAAGAAGGCTTGTCGTTATTTCGGTTAGAGACGGTCGAATAACAACCCGACCATAAAAGCTTTACTCAAAACGCCCTTCATGATCTGTTTAAAGAAGTGAAAATTGATATTATGTTCAAAGATATTTCAATTAATGCAACGGTATACATATATTATATTATATATAAATGCATTCATTCCTAAGGTTAACTAATAGATTGGGGTCATTTGCGCTAGTCACCCTAGCCCGTTTGAGAGAATTATTTAAAAAATCCTACACCTATTGTATAACGGCCAATTTAGTCATGAATTTTCCAATGATACCAATTTATTTCTAAATCTTTTGATAATTTTCTAATATAGAATGAATGATTTTTCTAATTTTTTAAAAAAATTACTGAATTTTTTCCTTTATTTTCCTTTCCTTTTCTTTCTTTTTGCCTTCTTTCTTTTTCCTATCATGTTGTTTTCTTCTTCCTTCGTCAGTTGTTGGCCATGAGCGAGGATCGTCCTCACCAACCATGTCTCATCCACATCTGGTAAGGGTGACCTTTGTTGCTCTCGTGTAGATCTGGGAAAGGGCAGCCCCACTAACTTGCTTGCCGGCACTGTGACTGGGTAGTTGCCATCATTTTCTTATGGCGTATAACTTGATAATACACAGCATATTTATTGAGGAAAGTTTGAGAAAATTTTCTCGAAAGTTCATTATTGACTTAGCGCAACACGAATGTATGGTGAATCAGACTTGTAGGAGGAAAATTATAAAGCAAACTAGAGCTCCTAAGATCTAAATGTTTGGGCGGAAACTTAACAAAGTTAAGAAAAAAAATGCATTTCGACAAATAGTTTCCTTTTTTTTTTTTATTTCACAAAGATCTTCTTGATGAAGTATTAGTCGCTGGAATAAGATCAACAAACTCTCAAGAATGGAAATGAAAAAGAAAAACTGCACTGCAAAATAAAAAGGATAACGCTAGGCATGAATTGAAATTTACAAACACTACTCCTATGTTATGTTATATCTCAAGTAATGAGTGAGCATCACACGAGCAGGGCATATTTGATACTTAAGTTGAATGTTACATATCACATAAATTGTCAGATTTGTAAACTATTCTTAGTCTATGATACGTCACTAAGTAAAAGAAATGAAGTGGCAACTTTTTCCGGGCCAATTATCAAGTAACGAAAGAAATGGTGCATTTATAATAAAGTGATCTGTCTTGTATTATATATGATCATTGCTTTGAAAGTTGAGCTATTCTAAGTTGAATTCTTTTTTACGAGTGCCCTAAGGACATCACTTAAAACTTATACAATTCATTGAAAAAAAACGCATATCAACAAATTTTAAACATGAAAAATGAATATATTTTTAAAATTAGCGTTTCAAATGAAAAAGTGTTCATATTTCTTAAAGCACAATTAATGAGCCTTGTCTCATTTTTATCGAGCGAACTCAAAAGACAGTCGTTAACATGACATTTCTTTTAACCATATGATCTTTGGCGTTAATTTTTTTTTTTTTTTGGTCTAAGGCATTAGTTAATGAAGATTAATGAGGTTTTAACTTTAATGACAGATTCATAAGTCTACAGCTGGAGTCAGATGTTGAGCTTTGGAAGTTGAAGTCGAACCCAAAGCCGTTTTTGTCGTTTTGGTGCAGCAAGAGAAGCGTACGGTGCAGATGAGCATGTCACAACATCGACGAACTTTTGGGTTAATGTGATGCGTGGTCAAATCCTGTCGTCTCCCGAGCACAGAAAATGCTCGTTCCGACGAACGTTCAATGCACTAATACAACTTGAGCATTATGTTGGGCGAAGAGAGGGAATCCACAAAAAGAAAAAAATGAAATAGACGTGAAAAATTCACCAAAATTAATTGATTAGATTAAGTTTTATTAGTTACTCATGTGTGATTCGTATATCCAGATGTCGATTTAAGTTCAAGAGAGAACCGGATAAATGATAATTTCATACCATGCCTAATGAGTCTTGTAGCGATTGAGAGCACTTGATTAAGGGTTTTTATTTGGTACATAGTCTTTTGTTGGTATCGTCGCTGTTGATTGGGTTATGAACTCTATGATATAATCAAAATCTTCACAAAGATTATTATTTGGTGACTTTGATATCATATCTCCTATATGAATGAATTGATTGTGTTTTTCTTCTTTTTCATTTAACGGAATTTGTTGCCCTAAATTATTAAAGAAAAATTTACAACAGTGATATAATGTCTATTCACCACCTAATTTAAGATGACATGTACTGGTCTCATGGTCTTTACGTAAGTATTTTGCATCGTTTTCATTAGCTCATTTAAATATTTAAATCACGTTTGCTTCTAATTAGACATTTTCCAAGTAAGATAGATGGTTAATGAGTTTTACATTATATTGAAATAAGAGGATGTACATTCCGATCTCTCCATCCTTTTATTCGCTATATTAACTATTATATGATCAGACTTTGAGCTTCAACACCTATCTTATTTCCATCCTATAAGGGAGAGATGCGTTTGTAGAAATTATCTCTATTAATTGAAAATTTTCAAATATATTGACAGTGATCTTGTAATTGCTCTGTGCTAGCGATTGTTATTAGTAGTAATATAAATTTTTTTATTTATCAATGATAAATAATAAACAACATTATAAGAAATCTACTGATAGGCAGTTGTGATGGTTCAGGGCTTGTTCTTCATCGCGGAGGTCGCAAGTTCGAATCTCCAAGTACTAGCGTCTTAAGTGGGGGGCTATGGTAGTAGGGTCCTGTGCTAGTCTCCCCCGAAGTATAGGGGCCCGGCTCTTCGGTGCTGTCCAGGCATGGGAGGCCCATGGTGGAGTCTTCGATTATTAAAAAAAAAAAACATTATAAGAAAAAAATATCAATTTTTGAGATAAAACACCTTTAAAATTAGGAAGTAACTTGATTTAAGGATATATAGAGAGAGAGAGAGAGAGAGAGAGAGAGAGAGAGAGAGAGAGAGATTTGTTATTTAGGCAAATATCACAAAAAACATAAAGCTTTCTTAAACTTTTTTCATGTCACAAAAAAACTCTAAACTTATTCACTATGACAAAAACACCCTTAACTTTTTTGTGTCATGAAGTAAGTGAAGCTTATACATTTGTAACACATATTAGTTATATTTTGGTTCCATCTTGGGTATCTCTATTACATTGATATTAGTTAGGGGCTTTTTATGACGCAAAAGAAGGCTTGGGATATCTGTGTTACCATGTGTATAATTTGAGATTTCTAGTGATATTAACCATTGTTATTTTGGTTAATTGGAAAGGTGAAATGTCTGTTTTACTCTCATGACATAAACAAAGACACCAAAACCCTTCTCCATTTGAAGATTAATCTCTCCTTTTTTTTTTGTCCTCGGGTTAATAAATACTATGAAAAATCTTAAATTGGTATATTTGTAATAAATTTATTTCAAATTGATTTTTGAACTGTAAAAATCCTATATTGATATACCTATTTGACCATTAAATACTCCAAATTCATGTATTTATAACAAATTTACTCATTGT
Organism: Eucalyptus virginea; assembly: GCA_014182375.1. Lineage (NCBI taxonomy): Eukaryota > Viridiplantae > Streptophyta > Magnoliopsida > Myrtales > Myrtaceae > Eucalyptus > Eucalyptus virginea. The sequence continues at coordinate 13,345,178 of CM024516.1, read as the reverse complement.
TAATTTCTGTTAAATTGGATTAATATTTTAAAAAAATCATAGATTGGTACACTTGTGAGTATATATTATCCGATTCAATAATTTGATAATAAAATTAAAAAAAAAGGATAAATTTGGCATATAAATACATCAGTTAATAAGTAGGCCGGTCATTTTGTGTCTTTTAATCTGAAGGGGGGAAAGTCAGCTCTGTCCCCCATTAACTGATCCCGATTTGTCCGACCAAAAAAAGTAAAGAAAAAGGGAAAACGTAAAACGTAAAGCAGGTGGGGGGAGATGATATTTCGAGAAGCATCGCGGATACCGATGGATGAACGGTGGGGCCCCCACGCGCGTAAGCACTTTTCGGTCAGTGGTGGGCCCTCCCCTCCTCCCCCTTTGCATGCCCGTTTCCCATGCAAGGTCCATTGCACATTCATATAGTCGTTCGTATTATAGCCTGAAAAAGCGCGAACTAGACTGCTTATTAGGTCGTCTCACAAAAAGATGAGGACAAAAAAAAAAAAACAGGGTTAGGATCAATGGATCCTTCTTTTGCTGAATAACCCGTCCATAAATCTCGGTTTTTTTTTTCTTTAATCCTCTTTTTCCTCTCTTTTTGATGTGCGAGCCGGATCGAAAATGACACTTGGAACTTGATGATGAATGGAAGAGTCGCACGTATGAAGGAAATCAAAATGAAACCCCGATTCCGATATCATGTAAGGAATTATTGGTTCCCTTCCATTTAATTGAGCTTTTGTCGATTGACAACCTTCAGTGGCCTAACACCACTATGTTGGCTGGCTAGCTAGCTAGTCATCTTGCTTGACTTATCGAGAAATGATGATTATTGCATTAATCGACATACCAATTAATTGATTGAGATGCAATACTCACTAATTGATCGAGCAAAGATCTCTAACCCCCTTGTTCTTGAACCCAATAATAGATGGGGGAGATGTGCCTGAATTCAGACCTGACACTTCTTTCTTTATTTGAGTTGCTCCCACACTGTAATGAATAGTATGAAATTGAAGTCTTGACTAGAAATTGCTGCTTCCACCAAACTTTTCAGTATCTAATTATTGTTCTTTTTTAGCTTGGGTTGCACGATAGAAGATGAGATCCATACGTAGCAACGTCAAGGTAAATTTATGGGACCAAGATGCCAATATTTTTCCAATGCCTCGATCAATTTAAGAAGTCAAATGAAGTTAACCAATTCTTGGTGGATTCACGATTCTTTAAATGTCAAAGAGGGAGGGTCCAAAGAGCTGACATTGTAAGGGGAGACGAAAGGGGTAATTGAAGTTCATGCATTTGCCATTCTTGATACATCACCACAAGTAAAATGGCATGATATGCATTGAATAATAGGCATTGTCATGAATCATTCAATACATATGAATTTTTAGACCGTCAGTATATCCAATAAAATTCTAGTCTTTGATTTGAATTTGTTTACCAACTTCGGAATGTCAGTATCCGTGTAACGTTTAGTCTAAAAGCATGTGATCGGTGATCACGCTTGATCAGAAGGGGCCATTTTCTTCCAATCCCCATCTCCATGAAAAATACGATGAGTCAGCATCGCAATGGTCAACTTGGCACCTCCAATCGTGGGTTACATTCAGTCCCCTCTAATTGTCAGAAAACACAGCAAATGCTGTCTTTTTTATTACAAAAGCAAAACCAGTCCTCTCCACTTTGTCCTTAGAACATGCAATTCTAGTTGTTTCATAACCTCAACATGGCAACTATGCGATAATAATATAGGACCGTGTAGTTTATAAAAAGACACAGGACCGTGTGGTTATCGTTTGTGCGTTTTTTGCCCACTGATATAAGAAGATTCTCCTACTAAAGTTTTGTCAAGTTGTTGGACAAATTGAAGTTCGTAATAATTATGCTCGTCTTGAATTGATGGATGGATCGATCTAATTTTCGTGAACAGCATAGTACTTTGCTCGATTCGATTTAAAGTTGTAATCAAACATTTATGAATTCCAAAATCAAACTAGTCTTGTCCCGTAATTAAAGCACTTTGCTAATCGTCTTCTAAGTTCTATGTTATATCTGCATGTAATCTTGGCAAGAGGTTGTTATTCAAGCGCTATCTTCTTTGAATTGGAAGTACAGGGGTTTCAATGGTGGATTTCATGATGGAGCGTGAAAAGAAATTTTTTTAGGAGGTATTGGGTCATTGTTATATTGATGAAATCCTTCTCATCCGTTCTCATCCTTATTCTAAGGCCTTCTTGTCTCCATATGATATCTCGGATGCAGTGTTCCTTAAGCATAGCCAAGACTTTATGTAACTGTGTCATGAAGTTTCATGATTTGCACATTGATAATTCATGTTTTAAACCTACTACACGATGAGAACTAATCATAAAGATTCCTGTAACCATGAGAAGTTGTCAAATAACTTTTTGAATTGTAATATATTATTTTCTCAAAGCTGCAATTATTACTACAATGTTTTGACAAACAAGCTCTTAGAATACATTATTGAGTGTCTTCACTTGTGGCTGATTGAGGACCACATAATTTGCCAAAACTTTTCAACCTCATGTCAAAATTACGGTTTGACAAAAAAAAAAAAAAATTATCCAAAAAGACCTTCACTTATTGTGTCGCCGTTAATTCAATATATAAACTTTTCAATTTGGATAATGCATTCCTAAACTTGTCGCAATTTTCCAATGAAGTCCATCCGGTGATTTGACTTGTGCAACTTCACTTGAAAACATCTTTTTGAGAAGTTATATATTTTAAAATTCTTTCTTTTCTTTTCTTTTTTCATTTATTTCTTCATTATCATCTTTCTAGAAAGGGTTGGCAAGGTTGTCGGGGCCTCGATCATGGCCAACATTAGGTGAGGGTCTATAAGCCCTAGCCACCAAATGGGTGGGGGTCTCGAAGCCCTTGTTGGCAACTTAGTAAGGGACTGCAAGGGCTTCCAAATCTTCGCCTTGATTGTGAGGTCCGAGTTGTGCTTCTCGAAGGCGCTGAGGATGTTGAAGGAGAGCCAGTCACACTTGGTGACCTCTTCATCGGTAACTGCCCATTCCTTTGGGTGAATCCAATGTCAATGAAGCACTTGATGCGAAACTAAAAGTATTAATTGGAAATTTACCAAAAATAAAAAGGCTTGTGATTGAATCTCAAGCTCTTTATTTATCTAAACTGATCCAAAATCAAATTCATCAAAGGATGAATAAAAGTTAGGCTAACCGACATAAAGGGATGCTCATGCTGATAAACAAGTGGACTTCACATCTTTGGAAACATGATGTTTCGATTTATTATTGAATTTTTTGAACATTATGTTCAAGTGTCTAGTTGTAGAATATTATCAGTACATTGTTCAATCAGTCAATTACAACTTTCGATTAGAGAAGAGTCATGAGATCCATAAGATCAATTCAGAAAGCCTTTTCAGAAGTTCTATATTATGACCTCACTGGACCTTCGAGGTCATTTTTGGCCTTGAGTTCTATAAATTTCAAGTATTTCAGGACCATTTTCTATGTTCAGGCTACTTCAAGAAAATGCCTTCGGCTCTTTTGCTTTTGATCGAGTTAACTTTGGATATTAATTTCCGTTCAGGGTTAATTTCAAGCCTGTGACAGGAAGCAATCCATCTACGCATCCCGTATCTATATTATATGTATCCGTTAGGAGGCAGCTAACCCCGAAATGACAGACCAACTTGGACTATTTTTATAGACCAAAGTAATCAAAGTCAAGATGGATATGAACACGTTAATCATAAGTTTATGGCCACTAAATTACGTATCATTATGACTAATGGCCCATCAATGACCACTTAAACAGCTCTGAAATTTTTCACACCCGCCTTTGCCTGGTTGATGAATTGCATACACACGGTTCAATGCATAATCCTAGATTAAGTGTCCCCAATTAACCCGATCCAATTTAAAAAGAGAGCCAATGGGATTGTCGGCCACCAATTTTTTTCGAATAAAATAATAAGATATTTTAACAAAACTGATGCACGATAGTTTTGGCTCACCTATTAGATTTTGTGAGAGCACTGCCAACTATTCTGAAAGTTCAAATTGTTGTTAAATAAATGCTTAGAAAGATTCAAACTCAGAACCTTCAGTTCTAATACTATGTGAGATTTTGTGAGATTATTGCTAATTGTTTTAAATGATTAAATTATTAGATGAATGCATGATTTATTATTTAGATATTCTAACACCACAATAAAAAAAAATAATAATTATAACAATGAGATGGTAGATCATTCAAATGGGTTTATTTAAACATGGCACTTTACAAAGGCCAAGTTCAATGTTATTCCTCATTTTTCACACTTTAGTATTTGGAGGACCCTTCATTAAATCAAATTTGGACAAATAGATAAGATAGATGTTGGATTCCTTGAATCTGATGGTACGCCTGCATAAAAAAATGCAGCCTGCTCATAATCTTATGGACTTTTAAATACTAAGTTGAAGGATTTCTTTGTTCATTCCCATGGAATATTCATTGCTTCCCCGTTTATTTTATGGATTACATGTATCCATGTCGAGATACAACGAATGATGGTGTAAGTTGGTAGTAAGGCTTGTCGTTATTTCAGTTAGAGACGATCAAATGACAACCCGACCATAAAAGCTTATTAAAATTGCACTTCACAATCTGTTCAAAGAAGTGAAAATTGATATTACATCCAAAGTTATTTCAGTCAATATGTTATATATAAATACATTTATTCCTAAGGTCAACTAATAGATTGGGGTCATTAGTGCCAGTCACCCCTGGCTACTTGGGAGGATTGTCCAAAAAATCCTACACCTATTGTATGGCGGCCAATTCAGTCATGAATTTTTCCGGTTTTGCCAATTTATTCCTAAATCTTTTGATGATTTTCTAATATAGTTCATTAAGCTAATTTAGGCTTGAAATTGCTGATACTGCGGTCTAATCAATATTGGCCATTTTAAGTGGCATGACTAATGTTAACACCTTTTGCAATTTTTTCCTTTATTTTCCTTTCCTTTTCTTTCTTCTCCCCCCCATTTTTTACCTAGTATGTTGTTCATCTTCTTCCTTCGCTACTCATTGGCCACAAGCGTGGATTGCCCTTGTTGGCCACCCCTCTTCCAAATCTAGTGAGGGTGACCTTTGTTGCCCTTGTCTAGTTTGGGAAAGTGCAGCCCTTGCTAACTCACCTGCCATGGCAGTTGCGATCATTTTCTTATGGCGTATACTTGATAATACACAGCGTATTTATTGAGTGAACTCTGAGGAAAATTTCTCAAAATTTTATTATTTTCTTGGCGCAACACGAATGCATGGGGAAGCAGATTTGTTAGAGGAAAATTATAAAGCAAACTATAACTTCTAAGATCTAAATGTTTGGGCGGAAACTTAACAAAGAAAACAATACATTTCGACAGGTAGTTTCCTTTTTAATTTCAAAAAGATCTTCTTGACGAAGTATTAGTCGCTGGAATAAGATCAACAAACTCTAAAAAATGCAAACGAAAATGAAAAACCACACTGCAAATTAAAAGGATAATGCTAGGCATGAATTGAAATTTACAGACACTATTCCTACGTTATGTTATATCTCAAGTAATGAGTGAGCATTTACCCGAACATAGCATCTTTGATATTTAAGTTGAATATTATGTATCACATAAACTATCAAATTTATGAACTATTCTTAGTCTTCGAACATTATTGAGTAAAAGAAATGAAGTGGCAACTTTTTCCGGGCCAATTATCAAGTAATCAAAGACATCGTACACTTCTAATAAAGTGACTGGTCTTGTATCGTATATGATCAATGCTCTAAAAGTCAAATTATTCTAAGTTGGATCTTATTAACAAGCGAACTAAGGACACATCCCTTTAAACTTCTAAAATTCATAAAAAAATCCATATCAACAAATTTTAAATATGAAAAATGAATATATTTCGAAAAATAACGCCCTCCATATTGAAAAATGTTCATATTTCTAAAGCACAATTAATAACCATTAACAAATGTTTCAGTTTTATTAAGCATTTTTAAGACGGTTGTTGATACGAATTTTTCTTTTAAGCATATTATCTCAGGCATTAATTTTTCTTTTGTCTTAGGCACTAGTTAAGGAAGATGATTATGAGGTTTAGCTTTAATGACAGATTAATCAAACTACGGCGGGAGTTAGATTTAAGATTCGGAAGTTGAAATCGACCCCAAAGCAGTTTTCGTCGTTTTGGTGCAGCCAGGTCAACTCGGACGACATTTTTAGAGGATGCGATGGTGTGGTCAAATCCTGTCGTTGCCCAAACACAGACAAAAAGCTCTTTCCTACGAACGTTTGATGCACTGAATAAAACTTGAGCATTATATTGGGCGAAGAGAGGGAATCCACAAAAAGAAAAAAAAAGAAATTGACGTGAAAAATTGACCAAAATTAATTGATTAAGTGAAGTTTGATCAGCTACTCCGGTGTGATTTGCATATCTAAATATGGATTTAAATTCAGGAGAAAATCAGAAAAATGATGATTCCATTTTACTTTCCCTGGTTCTAGGGGGGGCTACTTCAATGCCTAATTAGTCTTGTAGTGATTGAGAGTATTTGACTAAGGGCCTTTATTTGGTATGCAATCTTTTGGTGACCTCTGTTAATAGGGATGGTAACTTTGTGATGACCGAAATCATCACAAAGACTATTGTTTTGGTAACTTTGACATCAAATCTACCGTATCAATGAATTTATTGTGTTTTCTCTTCCTTTTCATGTGGTTAACGATACTTGTCGCCCTAGATTATTAAAGAAAAATTTAATAGTCTCACAGTCTTTATGTAAATTTTTTGCATTGTTTTCATTAGCTCATTTAAATATTTGAATCATGTTTATCGCTGTTTACACTTTTTTCAAATAAGACGGATGGTTATGAGTTTTACATTCTATCAAAATAGGAGGTCTTACATTTCGATCTCTTTGTCCTTAATTGGAAAGATGAAATGTCCCTTTGGCTCCCATAATATAAAGACACTAATGACCCTTCTCCGTTTGAAGATTAACCTTTCCCCCTCCCTTTTTTGTCCTTTTCTGTCTTTTTGGTCAATCTTAAGGGGGGAAAGTCAGCCCTCCCCCAATTAACGAATCCGGATTCGTCCGGCCAAAGAAAGAAAGAACAGAAAGTTAAAAAAGAGAAACGTCAACGCAAAGCCGGTGGGGGAAATGACGTTTCGAGAAGCATCGGTCACGTCGATGGACGAACGGTGGGGCTTTCCACGGGCGGAAGCACCTTTTGGGTTCTCTTATCGTGGACGCCGCGAGGTCGAGAGAAGGGGATTCATACAATGAATTTGGGAATTAGGGATGGGGCCTAGCCTACCCCGCTTTCCCTTTCCATGCCGTGTTCCCATGCAGGGTCCGTTGCACATTTCATTCAAAGTCGTTCGTATGATAGCCTTGAAAAAGCTAGAACGCGAGGCTCATTAGGTCGTCTCGCGAAAAGGAAAGAAAAAGCAGGGTTAGGATCAATTAATTCTTCTTTGACGTGCGAGGCGGATCGAAAACGACGCCCGAAACTTGACGGACGGAGGGGCTTGCACACGCGAAAGGAACCTGAACGGGACCCCAATTCCGATACCATGTTAGGTTGGATTGGGCGGGCTGTTGTCAATGAACAGCCTTCAGCGGCTTCGCTTCTGGTCGTTTTGTTTCGCTTCTCGTCGGTGAATGATGATTATCGCCTTAATCAACGAACTGATTGATTGACCGAGATGCAGTGCTCACTGATTGGTTGCACGAAGATCTCCGAGGCCTTTGTGCATGAACCCGGCAGCACATGGGGGAGACATGCCTGAATTCAAACCAGACTCTTCTTTCTTTGTTTGAGCGGCTCCCGCACTCGCGATATCCATAAACCCTTCAAATAAGAGATGTTCGATACTTTAACGAATAGTATGAATTTGAGATTTTTGATGGCGTTGGATTGAGATATGTTCAATCCCCGTCGATTGTTATTTTTTCTGAATACTTTCATCGCATGCATTCATTTGAATCCAATGTAATTGATTCTGCACCCTGAAAAAAATAGTTGATTCTGCTTTCATGAAAATAATTGTTAGAGTTAGTGTGAATCATATATTTATATATCATATCTCTTTATAAAAATTCTTGAAAGGCCCTTTCACATCATTCAATTTTCTTACTAGAGACTAAATCATACTTCAAAAGTAAATGAAATCTATAACTCATTAAATCATAATTATTTCTTGATCTCAAACGCTTTCTTTATTTTTGCAAAAAATTAAGCCCATTTTCCCGAATAGACCAAATACTCAAAAACTTAGTGTTTTCCAAAATTAAAGAAGTATTATCTCTTTCCAAATGGAAAGCACGTCTACTTTTGATCGTGCGCAATATATGGTGACCATTTTTATCACATTTATTGATAATAAAAAAGAATTGATAATACTTATCACTGGCAGTATATCCACATTCAATTTTTATTTAGATAGATAACATATAATATTTCTGCATATAATCGTTTGCTCATCTCCAAGGGGCACATGTCGAAGAACAAAATGAACTTATCCAAAACAATAATACCCCATAATTTGGTTTGACCTTCCCATTCAAGTTATGAGTATTCAACCAAAGGAATCACACCAATTTGACAATATATATATATAACTGAAAAAAGGGAAAAGGAGCAAAATAATCTGCAAATTGGTACCTTTTCCCAAATTATCAGAGCCTATTTGTGAGGAAATTAAAGTAATTCCGACAATATGTGGCTAATAGAAAAAAAAAAGAAAAAGAAAAAAGAAAAGAAAGATCAACAACGTATTTTTCTTGTTTTTTATGTCTCCGTAGTCCGTACACATCTAAATTTCCTCAAATTGACCCCCATGGGACCATCGAGCCCATCCCCATGAATGTACACAAACATTTAATATGATGTTTGGTGGTGGTGGTTGTGTCTAGTCATATTCTGGTACTCTTTAGGTTCAGATGGAACTGCAACTAACACGCCACAATTCTAACTACTCAACTTGCTCGGATACTCCTATAAGGGGTGTGTTTGGTTTGGTGTTGGCTGTTGGGGGAAAGTCTCTGAAAAAATGCAAAAGGCCCTTGGGTCAAAGGGATTTTTCAAATGCAAGTTGTATTCGTCAATGTGTATTTTAAACACACATTGGAATCAACTTTGCACTAAATGTTGCTTTGTGGAAGCTATACTTAATAAAGTGCCTGATTTGCCAAAGAAATAATTTAAGGAATGCTTAGAATCATTGACATTTGCTGGTTGGATAGCATGACAGAAGATTGGATCATACTTAGCCACGTCAAGATAAATTTGTAGGACTTAGATGCCAAGATTTTTCTAATGTCTTGACCATTTCAAGAAGTTGTATTAAGTTAACCAAATCTTGATGGATTCACAAGCCTTCAAATGTCAGATGGAAGGTCAAAAGAGCTGACGTCCATTTTTTTTTTTTTTTTTTTTTTTTTTTTGGGGTTGGGGTTCCGGGGGAGAAAAGGGTTGAATCGAAGTTCATGCATTTGCGATTCTTTGATGCATCATGACAAGCAAAATGCATGATAAGCATTGAATGATAGGCAAAGTCATGAATTATTAATGCAGATGATCTCTTTCACCGCCGATATATCCAATAAAACTGTAGCTCTTAATTTAAATTTTTCTCATCATCTTTGAAATGTCAATGCATGTGCAATGCCTGGTCGGAAATGGATGTGATCGGTGATCACGCTTGATCAAAGGGGCTAATTTCTTCCAATCCCCATCTCCATCAAAAAAAAAGAAAAAAAGAAAAAATTACAATGAGTCAGCATCGTGATTATCAACTTGCACTTCAAATCGTGGGTTACATTCAGTTCGCTCTGATTGTCAAACAACACAGCAAATGCTGTCCATTTTAATACAAAAGTAAAACCAATCCACTCCAATTTGTCCTTAGAACACGCAATTCCAGATTTTTTTGTAGCCCCAACGTGGCAACTATGCGATAATAATGTAGGACGGTGTAGGTTATACAAAGATATAGGACCGTGTGGTTATCATCTGTGGGTTTTTTGCCCACTGATATGAGAAGATTCTTCCGCTAAAGTTTTTGAAGTTCATAATAATTTATGCTCCTCTCAAACCGATAAATCGGCCAATCTAATGTTCATGAACGGCATAGTACTTTATTCGATTCAATTTAAAGTTGTAATAAAACATTTATGAATTCCGAAATCAAACTAGTCTTGCCCCATAATTAAAGCACGCCACTAATGGACTTCTAAGCTCTAGGTTATATCTAGATGTAATCTTGGCAAGAGGTTGTTATTCAAGTGCTATCTTCTTTAAATTGGAAGAACAGGGATTTGAATTGTGGATTTCATGATGGAGCGTGAAAAGAAATTCTTTTAGGAGTTATTAGGTCATTGTTATACTGATGAAATTGTTCGCATCCATTCTCATCCTTATTCTAAGGCCTTCTTGTCTCTAGATGTTATCTCGGATTCAATGTTCCTTGAGTATAGTCAAGATTGTACGTAATTGTGTCATGAAGTTTCATGATTTGTATATTGATAATACATGTTTTAGACCTACTACTCTTAAAACACAATGGGATAACTATTCCTCATGTAACTATGAGAAGTTGTCAAATACCTTATAGAATTGTAATATCCCGTTTTCTCAAAGCTGCAATTATTGCTATAATGTTTTGACAAAAAAGCTCTTATTCTGCATTATTAAGTGTCCTCACCTGTCGGTGATTGAGGACCACATAACTTGCCATAACTTTTCGGCTTCACGTCAAAATTAAGGTTTGACCAAAAAAAATTGAAAAATTGTCAAAAAAGGCCTAAAACTATTTTATAGGTGCCGATTTGGTTATTAAACTTTCCAATTTGGATAATATAGTCCATTAGACCAATGTTGTTTAGAAGTCACTAATGTGGCATCTAGTCAGCGTCGATCATCCTTACCGTATGCTAACGATCTAACTTGTACAACTTCACTAGATAACAATGTTATTTTGAGAAATATACACATATTAATTATATATTAATTCTTTTCTTTTCTTTTTCCTTCGGTTGGTAGGGCCTTGATGATGGCCAGGGCTTCTAGATCCTCATGCAGGTCATGAGGTTTCAGCTGTGCTACGCGAAGGTGCTGAGGAGGCTGAAAGAGAGCCGGTCACACTTTGATGACCTCTTCACCGGCAACTATCCGTTCCTTTGGGTGAATCCAATGTCAGTGAAGAACTTGATTTAGAAAGTTGTGAAACTAAGAGTATTAATTGGGAATTCACCAAAAATAAGAAGACTTGTGACTCAATCTAAAGGTCTGTGTATTTAAAACGATCTAGAATCAAATTTGTCAAAGGATGAATTAAAGTTAAAGTAACCTAAAGGGATGGTCATGGAAGCATGATGTTTCAATTTATTGCTGAGTTTTTTGAACATTTAGAAAAATAAATGTTTAAACATCTAGATAGAGAATAGGATTTGTACACTATTCAATCGGTCAATTACTTTCAGTCGGAGAAGCCTCGAAGTCTGTCAATTTCATGTATTTCAGGACCAGTCTCTATGTCTGGGCTATTTTAGTAAAATGCTTTCGGTTCATTTGCTTTTGATCAAGTTAACTTTGAATATTAATTTCTATTAAAGGTCAATTACGAGCCCCTCAAATGAAAGGAAGCAATCCATCCAGGCATCCACTATCTATATTATATGGATCCGTTAGGAGGCAGCTAATCCCTAAATGACAGACCGACTAGGATCATTTTATAGACCAAAGTCATCAAAGTCTAGATGGATATGAACACGTTAATCAGAGTTTATGGCCCCTAAATTGCGTATGGTTATGACTAATGGCTCATCAATGACCAATTATATAGCTCTGAAATTTTCCATACCCGCTTTTGCCTGGTTGGCGAATTGCACACACTCGGTTCAATGCATAATCCTCGATTAAGAGTCCCCAATCAACTCGATCCAATTTAAAAAGAGAGCTAATGGATGTGTCAACCTCCATTTTTTTTTTGAAGAAAATAATAAGATGTTTTAACAAAATTGGTACACGACAGTTTCAGCCCACCAAAAAAATAAAATAATAATAATAATAATAATAATAATAATAATAATAACAATGAGATGGTAGATTAGTCAAATGGGTTTGTTTAAACCTGGTACTTTACGAAAGCCACGTTATGTTGTTCCTCTTTTTTCAAACTTAAGTATTTGGAGGACCCTTTATTAAATCAAATTTGGACTAATAGATAAGATAGATGTTGGATTCCTTGAACCTAGGGAACGCCTGCAAGAACAAATGCAGCCTGCCCACAATCTTATAGACATTTATATACTAAGTTGAATGATGTCTAGATGTTCATTCCCATGGAATATTCATTGTATCGACATTTGTTTTATGGGTTGCATGTGTTCATGTCGAGATATAACAAATGATGGTGGGAGTAGTAGCCTAGTAGGTAGGCTTGTCGTTATTTCGGTTAGAGATGGTCGAATATCAACCAGAACCACATAAGCTTTACTCATGACGACCTTCGCAATTTGTTTAAAGAAGTGAAAATTGAAATTACATCTAAAGATATTTTATGGTGTAAATATATCATATTTAAATACATTCATTAATAAGGTCAACTAATAGATTGGGTTAGTAGCGTTGGTCATCCTTGCCCACTCAAGAGAATTTTTCAAAAAGTCCTAGACTTATTCTATGACATTCAATTTAGTCGTAATTTTTTCAATTTTCTCAATTTATTCATAAATCTTTTGACAATTTTAAAATATAGTCTATTTAGTCAATTTAGGCCTAAAATTGCTAACGTTGCAGTCTTATCAGCACTGGCTACATGATTAGTGTGAATGATTTTTTGCGATTTTTTTTTTATATTTCTAAATTATCTCCTTTGTTTTTTTTCCTTTTTCTTTTTTTTTTTCCTCTTTCTTTTTCTTTTTTCCTATTCTATTGTTCATCTTCTTCCTTCGCTAGTTGTTGGCCACAAGTGAGGATCGTCCTTGCTAGCCACACCTCAGCCATCTCGCCAGCCACACCTCATCCATTTCTAGTGAGGGTGACCTTTGTTGCCCTCGTCTAGATTTGGGAAAGCGCTGCCCTCCCTAACTCGCCTGTCGATGCTATGGCTAGGCAGCTGCGATTATTTGCTTCTGGCATGTTACACAGCTATTTATTGAGGGAAGTTTTAGGAAATTTTCTCAAAATTTTATTATTTTCTTAGCGGAGCACGAATATATGGTGAAGCAGACTTGTTAGAGGAAAATTATCAAGCAAACTATAACTCTTAACATCTAAATGTTGGGGCGGAAACTTAACAAAGTTAGAAAAAAAATACATTTCGACAATAGTTCCCTTTTTAATTCATAAATATCTTCTTTAAGTTGAATATTCCATATCACATAAATTATCAGATTTGTAAACTATTCTTAGTCTATAAAAAAATTATTAAGCAAAGGAAATGAAGTGGCAACTTTTTCCGGGCTAACTATCAAGTAACCAAAGAAATCGTGCTCTTCTAATAAAGCGACTAGCTGGTACTGTATATGATCAATGCTTTGAAAGTTGAATTATTCTAAGTTGGATTCTTTTTATCAAGTGCCCTAAAGATAACTCACTTGAAACTTCTAAAATTCATTAAAAAAAACCGTCTATCAACAAAATTTTAAACACGCATGTCAAATGAAGAAGTGTTCATATTTTTTGAAGCACAATTAATGACCCTTATCTCATTTTTATCAAGCGTATTCAAAAGAAAGTTGTTAATACGAATTTTTCTTTTAAGCTTACGATCTTTGGCATTAATTTTTTTTTTTGGTCTTAGGCAATAGTTAGTGAAGATCAGTACGAGGTTTAACTTCAACGACAGATTCATCAAACTACAGCTGGAGTTAGATTTAAGATTCGGAAGTTGAAGTCGACCCCGAAGCAGTTTTCGTCGTTTTGGTGCAGCTAGAGAAGCGTGCGGTGCAGATGAGCTGATCAACTCGGACGACTTTTTGAGTGAATGCGATGGAGTGGTCCAATCCTGTCCTCTTCCAAACACAGACAAAGTGCTGTTTACTGCGAACGTTCGATGCACTGAATACGACTTGAGCATTATATTGGGCAAAGAGAGGAAATCCACAAAAAGAAAAAAAAAATGAAATAGACGTGAAAAATTGACCAAAATTAATTGACTAGATGAAGTTTTATTAGTTACTCCGGTGTGATTTGTATATCTAAATATGGATTTAAATTCAGGAGAAAATCAGAAAAATGGCGATTTCATTTTACTTTGCCTGGTTCTAGGGGGGTTACTTTGACGCCTAATGAATCTTGTAGTAATCGAGAGTATTTGATTAAAGGTTTTTATTTGGTACGCAATCTTTTGGGGATCTTGTCACTGTTGATTGGCTTGGTAACTTTGTGATATGACCGAAATCTTCACAAAGACTATTATTTTTGGTGACTTTGGCATCAAATCTATTGTCTTAGTGAATTAATCACGTTTTCTTTTCTTTATCATTTGATTAACGATACTTGTTACCCTAGTTATCAAAGAAAAATTTACAATAGTGAGCATATAAGTCAAGAGGATATGTATCAGTCTCATGGTTTTTATGTAAGTTTTTTGCATCATTTTCATTAGCTCATTTAAAAATGTAAATTGTGTTTGCCTACGACTTTTTTCAAATAAGACAGATGGTTTATGAGTTTTACATTATATCAAAATAGGTCTTACATTTCAATCTCTTTGTCCCTATATTCGCTATATTAATTATTATATGATTAGATTTAAGCTTCAACATAAGACCCTATCCCATTTCCATCCTGTAAGGGAGAGATGTGTCGTAAAAATTATCTCAAATAATTGAAATTTTTAAATATATTGACAATGATCCGTAATGCTTCATGCTAGCAATTGTTATTAGTAGCAAAACAACATTTTTGTTTGTCAATGATAGATAACATTAATAGATTAAAAAAAAAACATGCACCTTTAAAATTAGAAAATGACTTTGATTTAAGGAGAACAGAGAGAGAGAGAGAGAGCGCTCTTTGTTATTAGGATAAATATTACAAAAAACTTCAAACTATATCTATTATAGCACCAATATCCCAAAAAATAAATATTTTATATCAACAAAAACTTTAAACTTATCCATCGTAATATTTTTTTTACGTCGTGAAAAAATTTGAGCTTATATATGTATGACATGTACACCCTCTATTTTAATTATATCCACAATATATTTATCACACGTGTCATAGTGGGCAAATCAAAGATTTTTAGTAACACACAAAAAATTCAGGATGTTTGTATTGTGAAATGTCCGCTTTAGTCCCTCGAGGTAAAGGACACCAAAGACCCTCCGTTTGAAGATTAGCCTCTCTCCCTTTTCATTTTTCTTTTGTCCTTTTCTGTCTATTGGTCGATCTGAAAGGCCAAAAAGTCAGCTCTGCACCCCATTAATCAATCCGGAATTGTCCGACCAAAAAAAGGAAGAAAGGAAAGAACTTAAAAAAAAGAAGCAGACGTAAAGCGGGCGGCGGGGAAATGATATTTCGAGAAGCATCGGAGGGAGACGTCGATGCACGCACGAACAGCGGGGCCCCCACGCGTGCGTAAGCACCTTTTCGGTTCCCTTGCGGTGGACGCCACGCCAGGTCGAAAGATTGGGGTGGATTCATACGATGAATTTGGAAAATCAGGGATGGGGTCCACCCGCTTTTCCCTTTCGTGCCCCGTTCCCATGCAAGGTCCATTGCACATTCATTCAAAGGCGTTCATATTATAGCCTTGCAAAAAGGTGGAACCAGACTACTCATTGGGTCGTCCCAGAAAAAGACAGAAAGAAGAAAACGGGGTTAGGATCAATGAATTCTTCCTTGACGTGCAAGTGGGGATTGACAACGAAGCCTGGAACTTGACGAACGGGAGGAGGGGCTTGCACGCGCGAAGGACAACTGGGAACCGAACCGGATTCCAATACCGTGTTAGGAATTAGAGGCTCCTTTCCATTGGATCGGGCTTTTGTGACGAAGGAAGGGACTTGCATAGGCGAAAGAAACTGAAATTGAACCGGATTGCTTTACCATGTTAAAAATTAGAGGCTTCCTTACTTTGGATTGGGATTTTGTCGACACGGCCTTTGATAGCATTAATGCCTCTCTCTTGGCGGGCTGATTCCATAAAAAAGCATCAACTTTAGATTGATGGACAAATCTGGCCAAAACTTTTTTTTGTCAAGAAAAAACACGAACTTTTAGGTTAAGGGACAAACCTGGCCGAATTTTTTTTTTTTTGTCTCCTAAAAAAGTATCAACTTTTGGTTAAGTGACAATTCTGACCTCAATATTTTTTTTTTGTCTTGTAAAAAATCACAAACTTTCACTCCTATCCAAAATCTAACCCATACCATTAACTTTCTATTTGAAGTTAACCTTATTTTAGGAGAAAAGATTCTAGCCGTGAGTTTAGTGGATCTCATCCACGGTTTCTCTTGACAGGCGGTAATCTATAATTTCATATTACGACAAAACGATAAAGTCTAGCCAAAGAAATTCAATCTGGAGATTTTTTTACTTGCTAGTGAAGTATAGGAGATAACATAATTTCACCATTATTCTTCAAGTTGTGGCTCACACAAGAAGACAATGGATGGTGTTAGCCAGCAAGTGCACATGGATTTATTGGCAAGGACAATCAATGAATTTAAGTTAAAAGGGGTCAGATTTAGGATTTAAGTGAAAATTAGTTATTTTTTTCAAAAAAAAAAAAATTGGGCCAGAATTGTCACTCAACCTAAAGTTGGTGTTTTTTACGTGATAGAAAAAAAGTTTGGGCTAAATTTGTTACTCAATCTAAAGTTGGTATTTTTTTACAAGATAAAAAGAGTTTGAACCAGATTTATTCATCGATCTAAAGTTGGTGTTTTTTTTTTGGAATTAACCCCTCTGTTGGCTGGCTAGCTAGTAGCCTTACTTTGCTTCTCGTCCGTGAATGATGATCATTGTCTTAATTGATGGAGCGATTGATTGATCGAGATGCAATGCTCATTGATCTACCGTGCAAAGATCTCCAAGCCATTTGTTCCCGACCCCAATACCAAACAAAAGGGAGATGTTCCTGAATTCAGACCGCACTCTTCTTTTTTTGTTTGAGCTGCTCCATTACGTGCGATATACATAAACCCTTCAAACGAGAGACCCTGGACACTCCGATGAGTATGAATTTGGGGTTTTTTTTATGGTGTTGGGTTGAGATATTTTCTCTTTATTTTCATTGCATGCATTCACTTGAATCCAACATAGTTGTTTCTACATCCGGAAAGAAAAAAAAAATAGTCGATTCTACTTTTGTGAAAATAAATCCAAGGGTCAGTGTAAATCATATATATATGTATGTATATATCATAGGTCTTTATAAAAAATTCATGACAGGCCCCTATATATTATCCAGTTTTCTTACCAAAGACAAAATTGTACTTCAAAAGTAAATGGAATCTTTTACTCGTTAAATCACAATTATTTTTTAATCTTTGAACACTCGCTTTATTTTTTTGCCAAATATTAAGCTCATTTTCCTAAATAGACCAAACACTCAAAAACTTATAGTGCGTTTCGTTCGACTTTACAAATGAGCTTTAAATTTAATGCAAATGTTAAAAATTGAAATCCTTTAGAGAAATACAAATTGCGTTTGATGAAGCCCCTTGTAAAGCAACTTCGAGTGTAATAATGTTTGGTAATTTTTTTTTTTTGTAAAGGGCTTGGTTGTAATTTTCTTTTTTTATTATTAAAAAGAAATCAAACCCTTCATTGGCAAAGATTTTGGGCTACCATCTAAGTAGCACCGGCATTGGCACGTGACGAGCCACACGACACGTCGACACGTTTCTAAAAAAAAAAGAGAATTCCGACATATTCGGATATGCTGTATATTAAATATATATTTTTATATATACATAATACATTATTATTTTTATGATTGTTTCAATCAAATTAATTTGAATCAAATTCATAGATAAATAAATAATTAAACAAGCCTAGAATGAATATACACTAAAAACATTAATCTGCCATTTATTAATATCACTCATTGTTTCAATTTCATAAATTCAACTCTATTTCAATAATTCAAAAAACTTGGAGAAAAAACAAATGATCCATATTCTGGACTCACATGTTAGATATGTTGGAAGAGGAGAAAAAAAAACTTAAGGGCTGAATTGTGTATCATGGGAAGTGGGAGTTAGAAGAGGAGAGAATACTAGGCTTTCTTCTTTCTCCATTTATTATTTTTATTATTGTGTTTTATTTTGTCACACACACACACACACACACACACACACACACACACACATATTGACCTCTCCTTTATTGAATTTTTAAAATTAATCTCGGTATTAGAATCACGTGTCGGAAACTTGCATGTTAGAATTTTGACTCGAGTGTCGGAGAGTGTCGGACACGTGTCAAAGTGTCCGACACGACACGAAGGCTTTTGGAGAGTGTTGGTGCTTCATAGGCTACCATCGAGCCAAATCTAGCATTGGTGTTCAACATCCAAGGTTGTATGACCTCAAGCAACTCCCAGCAAATGTCGCAAGACCTTAGGTGGCCATTGCTTGGGTTGTGAGGCCCTATGTGATGGTCGCTTGGGTTGCATGACTTAGACATCCCTCACTAGGGTCTCGCAATATTGCCAGCCCTTTGTTGGTTAGATTTGACCTCATCAGCCCTTGCTAGCTGCCGTCACAAAGGCAATGAACTACGAGGGGCAGAACCAAAAAACTGAAGAATTGATGATGGTAGTTTTGAAAAAAAAAAATTATTTAACCATAGTTTTGGTATTATGCAAATACTACTTCAAAAGGCTAGTCTCTGCTTGCCTTAGTTTTAGCATCCCCAAGCCCAACATTTGACCAAAAATTGCTTCAAAAGGCTTGTCAAATAATCTAATATCTCTTAAAGGGGTTTTGAAGGTGGAAAGCACATTTAAAAAGTTGAATCAAACGGACCATTAGTGTTTTCC
Source organism: Eucalyptus virginea (assembly GCA_014182375.1). Taxonomy (NCBI): domain Eukaryota; kingdom Viridiplantae; phylum Streptophyta; class Magnoliopsida; order Myrtales; family Myrtaceae; genus Eucalyptus; species Eucalyptus virginea. The sequence continues at coordinate 13,326,131 of CM024516.1, read as the reverse complement.
AAAGTTAATGAATTATTATCTCTTAAAAGCATGTCCACTTTTAATCGTGCACAATATATGGTGACCATTTTGATCACATTTATCAATCGAAGGTTAGAGTTGGCTTCATTGCTTACTGATAATGAAAAAGAATTCATAATACTACTGGTGATACATCCACACTCAATTTGTATTTAGATAGATAATATATAAGATATTTGCAAATCAGATAGGCATGCGTGGGACGCAGTCATAGGTTCATCTCCAAGACGACACATGTCAAAGAACAAAATGAATCGAAATCAATAATACCCCATAATTTAGTTTTACCTCCCCATTCATGTTGTGAGGACTCGACAAATTGAATCACGTCAATTTCACGCACAAACACACGCATATATACATATATTCCAACCTAAAAAGGGAATTGCTCAAAAAAAAAAAAAACCTAAGAAGGGAAAAAAAGAGCAAAAAGACATGCAAATCATTACCTTTTCCCAAATTATCAGAGACGAGTTGGAAGGAAATTAAAGTACTACCGACAACGTGGCTAATAGAAAAAATAGAAAAGAAAGATCGACCACATATTTTTCTTCTTGATTTGTATTTGTATCCGTACACATCTAAATTTTCTCAAAGTGACCCTTATGGGACCCTCGAGCCCATTCCATGAATATACTCAAAACATTTGCAATGATGTTTTTGTGGGGGTGTGGAAGTCATATTCTATTTTCCTACAGGCAGCAACTAAACACACCACAACAACAATAGCGGGACAATCTTTTGCAGTTCAACTACTCAACTTGCTCCGATTCTCCTACAAAAGGGGTGTTTGGTTTGGCACCGGGAGAGCGTCTCTAGAAAAATGCAAAGGCTTTAAAGGATTTTTAAAAATATAAATAATGTTTGGTAAAATGTATTTTAAAAATAAATTAGGAGGCAACTTAAACTATATTTTGTCAAGTAGCTAATCTCAAAAGAAATAATTTAAGAATTTTGCCTCGAATTATTGTCATTGTGCTGCTAAGATGGGATCCATACCTAGCCACATCGAGATAAATTTGTTGAACCAAGATGCCAAGATTTTTCCAATGCCTTGATCTTAAGAAGTCAATTAAACTTTACCCATCCTGGTGCTTTCACTAGTCTTTAAATATCAAAGATGTAGGGTCAAAAAAGCCAATATCGTAGGGGGAAAGAAAAAGGTCATGAATTGAAGTTCATGCATTTGCAATTCTTGATACAGCACGAAAGAAAAATGTATGATTGGTGTCATCTGTCACTGCAGAGAGAGAGAGAGAGAGAGAGAGAGAGTACATGCAAGTGCAATGTATCCATCCTCAAAACCGGGCATTCATTCTTAGTCCAACCAACCACCTCAGCCCCCCAAAAAGAAAAAGAAAAAAAAGAGAGAGAAATAAATCGTAGGAGCAACCGGAAATTTCTCTTCTTTTCCATAAAAATATTCCCCCCTTTTTATCTTCCTCCCCTTTCCTTGGGATTTCATTTTTTTATTATTATTATTTAGAAGACGAGAAGATCACGGCAATATCTGAACCCACTATGGAATGTCGAATTTGAATCATAATTACTATCTATGAATTAGACCCGTCACCAATGTTAATCGTGGATGAGACTGCACGTGATGACATTTGGTTCCAGACAATAGTTATTGCAATTGGACGCGGTATTCAGGATCGCTTAAGAAAGGAAGGCATTTGATTTGCTAGGATCATTGTCTTATTGCTTATTAAGTTTTGAGTAAATACTACTAGAAATCTCAAACCGATACATGAGTGTCACATTTACATACAATTAATTTTGGTGTCACAACAAATCCATAATCACTAATATTGGATTAGAAAAACCTGCTAATTTTTCCCTAAGAGCTTATTGACGTTTTGAGAATCTGCTAAAATCCTTGATTTTACCCCAATTTGCCCTAAAATTTTGGTGATTTGGGAGAAAGAGAAGGAGTGAATTCAATTCTATTTTTTTAATTCTCAATCTCAAGTTTATCTACTTCATCTAGTTTTTTTCTAAACAACGTAATTTAAGAGATCTATGTATGCTAAATTTTGACGTTGAATCAACCTCACACATTGATCATCTGAGTTGTTTATAACGTGAACAATTTAGAGGGATATTGGTCGAAAGCTGATGGAGGTATATTTATTAGGCTTTTTGTGTACATGAAGATTAGTTTATGGGTAAATAAGGAGCAAGTGCACCAATTTGCTATGTAGCACCGACACAGACACGCGACACGACACGACACGACACGCCGACACATCATTTCTTAAAAATAGAGAATTTCGACACGTTCCGACACGTTATATATTAAATATTTTTATATATAAATAATAAATAATAATAATAATAATAATAATAATAATAATAATAATAATAATAATAATAATAATAATAATAATAATAATAATAATAATAGCCTATAATTAATTTACACGAAAAATATTAAATAATATCATTCATTATTTTAATTTGTTATAATAATATATAAAACTTAGAGGAAAAAAACATTGTTTAAAGAAAAATGCTGAAATGATATTTTTAAATTTATTTATTTATCATAAATAACATTTTTTTATTACTTCTTTCATAGTAAAAGACTTTAAAAAAAACTAAAACAATTATAAAAAAAACAAAACTGAAAAAAAAAAATTGACCCCGTGCATGTATATTTATAGCAATTTTATTACTTCTTTTGTGTATATTTATATTTTGACCCCTCAAGTATTATAAATTTTTAAAATTGACCTCGTGCGTGTCGGAATCACGTGTCGAAATTTTGGACTCGCGTGTCGGAGCGTGTCGAATATAGTTGACCAAGTGTCGGATTTTTCGACACTCGTTGACCACGTGTCAGAGCGTGTCGGAACGTGTCGGAGCGTGTCGGACACGTGTCGGAGTGTCGGACACGACACAAAGGATTTCGGAGAATGTCCATGCTACATAGCCAATTTGGGCTTTGTAATGGCTCTCTTTTTTTTTTTCCTTTGCTTTTTGTCTTTTCCAGGAAATATTTCCAATTTAGTTTGAGTGCGTTCATTGACGCCAATGTAAAAAAATGTCTTCATTTCCAACGCGTTGATTATATACATAATATAAGGAAAACAACGATTTAGGAATGATATAATCTTTCTTTATTCGAAGGTTCAATACATGTCCCCCAAGCGTTTGTGAACAAATTTTCTTTTTCCTCTTGATTTAGCTAGAACCTATGCCAATTGTGAAGAAGGGTGGTCTCTATCAAGTGCCAAAACTCAAATTTACATTTAAGTGGTGCGAGACAAGGGCCTCATTACATGCTTTATGACTATGCCCTATAGAAAAAGATTTCATCATTCAATAAACCACGCTTTAGTCTTAGCTTTAGCTTAAGAAAGCATCAATTTAGGTGAAGGTGGGGCTGAGAGCTATTCAATTAATGAATCAATCAATTAATTTTTGCCAAATGAGATTAATAAAATAAAATGAAATTGCATCTCCATTGATGGCCTTGACAAGTTGATGAGAAATTATAATCTCATGGGAGATGAATTGGCAATTGGCATGCCAGATAGATGGGGACGGAGTAGCACTTGGGTTTTGGGGAATACAACTGTCTGAGCAGTGGAGATTCATCTTCATCCTCCCTCTCTTTTGTGTATCCTAACTTTTTCTCATTCAACTCACCCCCTGCAACTTGAGCTGCGTGTGCACCAAGTGGCACTTCCTGGAAAGTAGACGGCCAAGGAATTAAAATATATGTATTCCAAATTGGGGGTTAGGAGGGATTGGATTAGGGGAATCGATGGATTATTATTCTTTAATCCCTTGTTGCTTTTAGTGGTTAAGGGGGAATCGATGGGCTTGATTAGGGACAGTGAACACAAGAGGGGTTGCTTGTTTTAGGTGATTCTGTTCCCAAGACCGGCCTAGATTGCTAGTGCTTTGGTGGTTGTGCTAATGAAATCAAGACTGGTACTAACCAATTTTAATATAGCTCCCAATGACCGAGAAACCCGGTTTAAGTGAATAATCCCGCAATTTATGAAATCTTGTTCTAAATTTGTGAATTGGACAAGCAATGAGCCAAAACTCAAGTTAGGAATCTTGAAATCGAAGTCAGCCGGGCTTCTTTGTTTACAAGGGTCGCTAGTTGTGAATAGATTGAACAATTTTTGCGGAACTCTAAAGTGAATAGAAGAAAAATGAATCAAAGATCATCTCTCATTGATCTGATGTGTTAGGTTATATTGTTTTTCCGAAGCTTGGAAGTTGTAGTCATTTCTTATGCCATATGGCTTGATTATACACAGCATATATATTGAGGGACATTTGTGGAAATTTTTTCGAAATTTTATTATTTTTCTTAGCGCAACACAAATGTATAGTGGAGAAGATTTATTAGAGGAAAATCACAAAGCAAAGGGAGAAAAATATTCCTAAAGATCTAAATATCTTGGGGAACTTAACAGAATTAGAGGCACAATAAAAATGAAAAAAACATGCTACAAAACAAAGAGAGTAACAATGCTAGGCATGAATGGAAAAGTTGTAAACAAAATGAGCGAGCATTTACAGGAGCAGATCATGTTCAACGTTTAAATGGAATCTTCCATTACATAAAATATCAAATCTGTAGATCATTCTTACCATACTTAACATTATTAAGTAAAAAAAAAAAATCCAAAGTTGAGATATTTCTGAGGCAATGGTTGAATAACCATATAAAGTGATCGAGCTTTGAAAGTTAAAGTTAATGCAAATCGGATTTTCTTAACAAGCACTTAATATTTTCTAAAATTACGGAACCCCATATCGGTAAATTTTGAACTCTGAAAATGAAAAAAAAAAAAAAAGAAGTTGCAATTTTTTCTGAGGCAATTGTTGAGTAACCAAATAAAGAGACCGGGCAATTTCGATAGACCGACCAGCCTTGCATTGTTCGTAATCAGTACATTTTCAGGTTAAAGTTATTCTAAATTGGATTTCGTTAACAAGCACTTAATATTTTCTATAATCCATAAAACCCCATGTCCACAAATTTCGAACATCGAAAATCAACGTATTCAAAAGATCCTTAACAAGTACTTTTAAATGCAAAATAATTCAATATGTTCCTTTCTAAAATTATGAACACGCTTATCAGGGCGGTGGTTAATGAAGATGATTATGGGGTGGTTTAACTTCAATGACAATTCATCAAACTTCCAGCTGGAGTTACAGAGCTGTTGAGCTTCGGAAGTTGAAGTCGACCCAAAAGCAGTTTTTGTCGTTTTTGCAGGCAGGCGGGAGGAGCGTACGGTGCAGATGATCAGGTCAGCCCGGTCGACTTTTTCGTGCGGACAAGATGGAGCGGTCAATTCCCTGTCGTTTCCCGAACGCGGGACAGGAGCTCTTTCCCACGAATGTTCAATGAATTGGGTACAACTCGAGCATCGTCCTGGAAAAAATCGACCAGAAATCGATTTGATTAGATGGAAGTTTCCTTCAGTTAGTGCGACGTGACTTATTTCTTTATAATGTTGGTTTAAATTCGGAAGAAATTTGGGAACCACGTGATTCTGTGCAATGTTGAATGAGTCCTTTCATCGACTTTTATCGGCCAAGAGTGTTCAGTAAGAAACGTTTATTTGATGCTCGCCGAAATCTCGATGAATTTACACTATCTTAATGAGTTGGTTGTGTTGTCTCTTCTTTTTCATTTAATTAGTAGTAGTCGTTGCCCTTACATTATCAATGAAAATTCGTAACAGCGAGAGGATGATGCATCGAATGTACATAACATTGTCTATCATACATTACAGCTAAGCTAAAAATATCTATTTGCTATCTAATTAAAGGGAATGCGTATTAGTTTCATGGTCTCCACACAAGTTCTTTGCATCGTTGTCATTGGTTCGTTTAAATATTTAAATTGTGATTACCTATGATTTACACTTTCCAAATGAAATGGAAAATCCATGAGTTTTATGCTTATCAATGTAGGTGGTTTTACATTTTGATCTCTCCATCATTTTATTTTAAAACATTTTCAAATAAAATTGCCAGCGATCCTATAATGCTCCGTGCTACCGATAATTATTGGTAGTAAAATAACTTTGTCGTTTATCAGTGAGCGATAACATTAATAGATAAAAAAATATTTATATCTATTTCGTGGAGAGAAAACACCTTTAAAATTAGAAAATGACTTGATTTAAGGAGAACTATATACATCCTCTCCTTGCTATTCGGTTTATTGGGAAGGTGAAGTGTCCGTTTTACCCCCCAACACGGTAAAGACAACACGAGCCTCCTCGGTACGAAGATTCGCCTTTCCTTTTGTTGTCCTTTTCTGTCTTTTGGTCAATCTGAACGGGTGGAAAAGTCAGTTCAGCCCCTCCTTACCTACTCTGGATTTTGGCTCTCTCTTTACAGCCGGTTCAATTTGAGAGCTCTTCGCCTTTTTCTTCTAATGAAAAAAAATAATAATAATAAATGGGATGGAAACGTGACGTGACGCGGGCGGCGAGATGATGTTTCGAGAGGAGCGCATCGGAGACGTCGACGGACGAACGGCCCGCGATGGGCCCACGTGGCGTCGCGCGCCCCCACCTTAAACGTGCGGTAGCCGCTTTTCCGTTCTACCGATGGGAACGCCGCGATTTTTTTCTTTATTTTTTTATTTATTTTTTTCGGCGGTCGTAACGCCGCTGGTTGACGGGGCGGGGGCGGGATTTGGACGATGAATTTGGGGAATCAGGGGGCGGGGCCCACCCGCACCCCCGGACCACGCTTGCGTGCCCCGTTCCCATGCAAGGTCCATTGCACCATTTGCATCGAGCCGTCCGTAATAGGACCCTTCCAATTAGGTCGTCGCCTCCGGTATTAAAAAAAGAAGAAGAAAGAACCGGGTTAGGATCAATGGATTCTCTCCTCAATCTTCCTTCTCCTTTTCTTCCCTTGAATGAGACATTCTTAATCACATCCATGAATACCATCCCCCTTTCCTCCTTACATTTCGACAAATTGAAAAGACGATGAGTGAAATTGTCAATATTTTTGTTTTCTTTTTTGAATGAGACGTTCTTAATCATGTTCATGAATATCGATTCCCATTTTTCCTTGATATTTAGTCCAAATTGGAGATGGCACGTGAAATTTGATGGATAGAAGTTTGCACGTATTAAAGAAGTTGGAACGGAATGCGACCGTGATATTATGTTGGGAAGTCTAATTTTTCTGAGTGGTGGGAGAGGTCAGGGCAGGTTGGAGTCTCCCTTCCCTCAGATGGGGACTTTGTCGACGTACGGACCTGGTTGACTGGCGAGTCGTCTTGCTTTGGGCTCCCGTCGACGAACGATGATATTGCCTTTGCCTTTAATTGGCGAGCCGATCGGTTGACCAAGATGGGAGACTCACCGATTGATCGTGCAAAGATCTCCAAGCCCCTTGTATTCCACGAACCTAGCAGCAGATGGGCGAGATGGGCATGAATCCAGATCGGAATTTTCTTTCTTCGTTTGAGCACCTCCCCCACGTGATATACATAAACCCTAGAAATCATCGATATTGGATGCTTCAACGATTGGAATGTAATTGGGTTTTGTCATGGTGTTGGGTTGAGATACGTCCCCATCTATCGGCATCTTTCGTCCTTACTTTTTATCGCATGCATGCACTTGAATCCCACATAGTTGATTCTACACTTGACGGGAAATTAAAAATAGTTGGTTCTACTTTCATAAAAATAACTCTCAGGGGTTAGTGTACATCGTATATTTATACTTATCATATCTCTTTACAAAATGTCATGAATGACCCCGTATATCATCAATTTTCTTACCGGAGACAAAATTGTACTTCAAAAGTAAATGAAATCTCTAACTCATCAAATATTCTTAAATTCATTTTATTGAATAGACCAAATAACTTAGCATCTTCCAAAAATGACGAACTATTATCTCTTTTTGAATAGAAAGCGTGTTCTCTTTTGATAGTGCACAATAAATGGCGGCCATTTTTATCGCACTTACTGATAATGAAAAAGGATTCATAATCGTTACTACTGGCAATATATCAACGTTCAATTTATATTTAGATAGACAACATATAAAATTTTTGCATATCATATACACATTCCATTGAACACAATCGTATATGTTTTTTTTTTTTTTGATACCGAGGAACCACCAGAGCCCCCTTATGGGGTGACACGACTCACTGGTGCCCAGTGATACCATTGAGTCTCGTCACAAGCCGCTATTTAGACGTATATGTTCATCTCTATGTCAAAGAGCAAATTGAACTGATCCGAAACAATAATACTCCATAATTTAGTTTGACCTCCCCATCCAAGTTCTGAGGATTCAACAAAAGGAATCGCATCGAGCCCTTCCCCATGACAATACACAAAACATTCATAATGATGTTTGGTGGTGTTGGTGGCGTATAGTCATATTCTATTATTCTTTGATATTCTTGAAGGATACGGCCAGGGAATTAAAATATGTTCATCAATAATAATTTATATGTATTCCAAATTGGGGCCTAGAGGGGATTGGATTAGGGGAATCGATGATTTTATTCTTTGATTTCGTGTTATTTTTATTGGTTAAGGCGGGACCATAGGCTAGATTAGGGAAAGTGAACGCAAGAGGGGTTGCTTATTTAAAATGACTTTGTTCCGAAGGCTAGTCTAGATTGCTAGTGTTTTGGTGGTAGTGCTCATGAAATCAAGACCAGCATTAACCACTTTTAATATATCTCCCAATGACCGAGAAACACGATTTAAGCGAATAATCCTGCAATTTATGAAATCTCGTTCTAAACCCTTGTTCTAAATCTGTGGATTGGGCAAGCAACGAGTCAAAACTCGATTCAAGAATCTCGAAATAGAAGTTTGTCAAGCTTCTTTGTTTACATGGGTTGCCAGTTGTGAATAGATCGAACAATACCACCAGACTTTAGAGTGAATTGAAGGAGAAGAAGAGTCGAAGATCGTCTCTTATTGATGCGATGAAATAGGTTGTATTGTCCTATTGTTCTTTCGAGGCTTGGAAGTTGCAATCATATTTCTTATGCAGTTTGACTTGATTATATATATTACCCAGCATATATATCGAGGGACATTTGTGGAAATTTTGTCAAAATTTTAATATCTTTCTTAGTGCAACACGAATGTATGGTGAAGAAGATTTATTAGAAGAAAATCACAAAGCAATGGGAGTAAAATAGTCCTAAAGATCTTAAATGTTTGGGGGAAACTTAACAGAATTGGAGGGAAAAAAAATGAAAAAAAAAAAAACATGCTACAAAACAAAGGGAGTAACAATTCTAGGCATGAATGGAAAAGTTCTAAACAAAACAAGCGAGCATTTATAGGAGCAGATCATGTTCAATATTCAAATCAAGTCTCGTATCACATAAAATGTCAAATCCATAGATCATTTTTACCATACTTAACATTATTAAGTGAAAAAAAAGACCCCAAAGTTGCCATTTTTCCGAAGCAATGGTCGATTAACCAAATAAAGAGATTGGACTTTGAAAATTGAAATTATTCCATATTGCCTTTTGTTAGCAAGTACTTAATATTTTCTAAAATTCGCAAAATCACATATCGACAAATTCCCAACTTCAAAACCGAATATATTTCAAAGAAACGACGTGCTTTTAAGTGAAAAATGTAAATAATTCAATAATTTCCTTCTACAACTAAACACGCTTATCAAGGCGGTGGTTAACGAAGATGATTATTGGGGGGGGGAGTTTAACTATAATGACAAGATTCATCAAACTCCCAGCTGGAGTTATGGAGAGGTTGAGCTTTGGAAGTTGAAGTCGACTTAAAAACTAGTTTTTGTCGTTTTGCAGGCAGCGGGTGAAGCGTACGGTGTAGATGAGCTGGTCAGCTCGGACGGCTTGTCGTATGGACACGATGGAGGAGCGGGTATTTCCTTGCTGTCGTCTCCCGGACGCGGACAGGAGCTCTTTCCCATGAACGTTCAATGCACAAGGTACAACTTGAGCATAGACTTGGAAAAAAATGACCCAAAATCAATTTATTAGATGGAAGTTTCCTTTTTGCGATGCAATAAAGATTTAAATTCATAGAAATTCTAGAAAAATGTTAATTCCGTGCAATACTCAATGAGTCTTTCGTCAACTCGAGAGTATTTAGATAAGAACATTTATTCAATACTTGCTAAATCTTGATGAATCGATCATGTTTTTCTCTTCTTTTTCTTTTGATTAACGATACTTGTTGCCCGAAATTATCAAAGAAAATTCGCAATAGCGAGAGGATGCTACATTAATCATATGAAACATCGGCTATCATATATTAAGGCAAAATTGAAAATGTCTATGCAACATCTAATTCGAGATGATGTGTAATGGTCTATACATAAGCTACTTGCATCGTTTTCATTAGTTCATTTAAATATTTAAAATGGTGTTTACCTATGGATTTTAAGCTTCACTGCGAAACCTTATCCTAAAGTGACATAGAAATTATCTTTAGTAATTTAAAATTTTTTCAGATAAATTTACAACGACTTCGTTGTGTTAGTAATTGTTATGAGCAGGAAAATAACTTTCTTGCTTATCAATGATAGATAACAGTTCTAGATAATATATATATTGCGTCGTGAGAAAAGCACATTTTAAAATTAGAAAATGACTTGATTTAAGGATAGCTAATAGATAATATATAAATTTCCGTAGAGTGGATATGTAAAAGGTTTGTCTTACCCGCACGAGACAAAGACTTTAAGACACGATCCTTTTTCTGTCTTTAGTTCAATGTGAAAGGGTGAAAAGTCAGTTCTGCCCCTCCTTAACTACTCTGGATTTGGCCATTTTCATAGCTGGTTCACTTTGAGAGCCCTTCGCCTTTTTTCTTTTTTTCAAATAACAACAATAATTTCGACCAAAATAATAATAATAATAATAATAAGGGATAATTTCAAATAAAGGCTTGAAATATCCTCAATTTTTTAAATAAGAGCTTGAACATTATCTTAAAAAGAGGTTTGGAGTGCTCTTATTTTCTCAAATAAGAGTTTAAAGTGGACATTATTTTAAATAAAATCTTGAAGTAACCATGTCAATTTTAAAGAAAGATTTAACCTTACCAGCTGGTCAAAAACATTTTCATCCTTTACTTTTTATTTTTTATTTTTTCTCTTTTCTGTTTTTTTCCATAAAAAGACATACTTAAAAAAAGACTAAAATTAAAATTTAAAAATAAACACAAATTAAATAGAAAGAAACCAGGCGGGAGGGTGGGGTCAGCCCTCCCACTTGTTTTTTTAAAAAGAAAAAGGAAAAATGAAAGAAAATAAGAAGAAGTAAAGGAGGAGGGTGCTATATATCAGGTCAATTGCTTCTTTGAGATTAACATGATTATTTTAAGTTATTATTAGAAGTAATATTCACTTTAAGCTTTTATTTAAAAAAATAAATATATTTTAGAGGTTTATTTCGAATTTTTATTTGAGAAATAGAGAGCAGTGTTTTGAGTCCTTATTTGGTATTTTTTCTAATAATAATAGCAAAATAATGTGATGGAAACGTTGCGCACGTGGCGAGATGATATTTCGAGAGGGCATCGCAGACGTCGGCGGATGAACGGCAGGGGGTGGGCCCACGTGGCGTGTGGGGGCCCCACCTAAATGTGCGGCAGCCCCGTTTCGGTCCCACCGCGAGTGGAGGGGGCCGGGGGGATTTTGTACAATGAATTTGGGAATTAAGGGTGGCGCCCACCCCGTCGCCCCGTTTTGCATTGCCACGGTCCCATGCATTACATTAATTTAGTCGTTCACCATAGCCGGAAAGCTGGAAGGACACTTAGGTCGTCTCAGATGGAAAAAAACATGAAAAACAGGGCTTAGGATCAATGAATTGAGACCTTGTCGATCACATTCATGAACATCATCGGTTCCTTTTTCTCCTTTGGCAATCGAGCCCGCACTAGAGACGATTGTGAAATTTGACGAATAGAGGACCATCCATAAAAAAAAAAAGATGAAACGGAATCATTCTGATACCACGATAGAAAATCCATATTGAAGTGAAAGGGACTGGGCAAATTTAGGGTGCCTTTCCGTCGGTGCCTTTCCACCGGTACGGGCTTTGTCAATGTATGTGATAAAGCAAATCTCCCATGATACCCTTGGCTGCCCCCTTATACTCGCAATAAACTTGATGACAGAACAATGCAATGTATCTTCTTTGGCTATTCTCCTCATCATCGTGGCTATCATTGTCTTCATCATAGATTATATGTCTCTCGCCATGTGATTTTCCAGGAGAACTTCTTCCCATTTGCTAATTCACAATCTGGTCAATTGTCATCACCATCGCCTAGTTCTCCTGTTTGCATTGGTTGTTCCTCTACTAAGCCCCCACAGTTTCAGGAGGTGTCCACCACCACATCATCTCCATCAAGTCCATCTACTATCATGGATGACTCCTCATCACTTATTCAACAATTTTCTGGATCCTCTTTTCCAGAAGCTCCACCGTTACAGTCTTCTCAACCTCAACTGCCAACTTCTACTCATCCAATGGTCACTCATATAAAAAATAACATTTGTAAACTAGGTGAACCCCACTTTGTTCTTGTTTTCACTCAAGCTTGATACCAAGTGAACCCACTTGTTTTTTTTGTTGCAAATAAAGACCCCAACTAGCAATAAGCTATCGCTAGTGAATTTAATGCTCTCATTCAAAATGACACTGGGGAATTGGTTCCTCATTACCCTTCTATGAATGTGGTTAATTGCAAGTGGATTTGTTGCCTAAAAACCAAATCTGATGGCTCCATTGAGAGATACAAGGCATGACTCGTTGCAAAGGGCTTTACTCAACAAGCCGGTTGCCTTGATGACTGAAAATCTACTAGTGGCTATTGCATTTATTTTGGTCCCAACTTGGTTTCTTGGAGTTCTAAAAAGCAATCAACCATTACTAGATCTAGCACTAAATCGGAATACAAAGGGGTGGCTAACGTATCCTCCGAATTATTATGGTTATTACAACTCCTTCGAGATCTTCGATACACTCTACATTGGCCACCACTTGTTCTTTGTGATAATGTAGGGGCAATCTATTTAGCTGCCAATCCCATCTTTTATGCCCGAACCAAGCACATAGAAAATTGACTATTATTTTGTTCGTGATTTAATTAAAAAGAAGCCGTTGGAAGTTCACTTCATTCCTACACAGGTTCAAACGGCTGGTATCATGACAAAGCCTCTATCCATCTCTCGGTTTCTTATTTTACGCGACAAGCTCATAGTGACTCCGCCACCATTTCGCTTGAGGGGGTGTGATAAAGCAAATCTCCCATGATACAACAATCTTCTACAATCTGTGCCAATCCTGTTGATTGAGCCGATTTTCCATGATTTGTGTCAATTCCGTCGATAGAGCAAATCTTTCACAATTCATACTGATATTGTAGATTGCTATCACTTATACTGTAGATTGTTATATTTGTAAAATCTTTTTAATTGTGTTTTTCCTGCTTATGTACATATTATAAATATAATACAAATCTCCACACCGATTGTGTGGGTGATCAAACTCAAATTCATACTCTTTTCAGTATGGCCTATGTTGGTTGGCTGGTTAGATGTCTTGCTTCACTTGTGGGTTCATGAACAATAATTATTGGCTTTTAATCACCGGACCGATCGATTGAACAAGGTGGGATACTCACTGATCCATCGTGCGAAGTTCTCCCAGTCACCTGTGCTGCCGAACCCGGCAACAGATGGGCAAGACGAGTCTGAATTCAAACCGGACTCTTCTTTCCTTCGTCGGCGCTACTCCCACCAGCGCGATATGCATAGATCCGCAAATAAATGACTGGTGGATACCCTAACGATTAGCATGGAGTTGGGGTTTGTGATAGTGTTATTGGGTTGAGATATGTTCGATCCCCATCGATTTGTTATCTTTCGTCCTTACCCTTTCATCGCATGCATGCATTTGAGTCCAACGGAGTTGATTCTACACCAAGAAGGGGAAAAAGAAAAAAAATACAATAGTTGATTCTACTTTTGTAAAAATAATAATCAGAGTTAGTGTGAATTGGATATTTATACATATCATATCTCTTTATAAACTTCATGAAAGGCCCTTATATATCATCCAATGTTCTTTCTAGAGACAAAATTGTACTTCATAAGTAAATGAAATCTCTAACTCGTCAAATATTCTTAAGATCACTTTTCTAAGTAGACCAAAGTGCACGATATATGGTGACCATTTTTGTCACATTTACTGATGATGAAAAAGAATTCATAGTACTTACCACTGGCAACATATCCACATTGAGTTTGTATTTAGATAGATAATACATTACATTTTTGCATATAATCGTGTGTTAATCTCCAAGAGGGCACACGTCAAAGAACAAAATGAACTTATCCAAAACACTAATACCCCATAATTTAGTTTGACCTCCCCCGTTCAAGTTGTGAGTATTCAACAAAAGGAATCCCATCAATTTCAGAGGCAAGTTGTGAAACCGAAAATGGGAAGAAGGGGAAAAAGATCGGCAAATTGGTACCTCTTCCCAAATTATCAGAGCCAAGTTGCGGGGAAATTGAAGTACTACCGACAATGTGGCCAATTAGGAAAAAAGAAAGATCAAAAACATATTTTTCTTGATTATTATTTGTCTCCGTTAACATCTAAATTTATTAAATTGATCCCTATGGGACCATCGAGCCCCCATGAATGTACACAAAACATTTAAGATGATGTTTGGTGGGGGTGGTGGTGTGTAGTCACATTCTTCGGATTCAGACGGAACGGCAACCAACACGCCAAACGAGAGAGCGGGACAATCTTTGCAGTTCAACTACTCAACCTGCTCCGATTCTCTTGTAAAGGGTGCCAATGGTTCCGCCTTGAAGGGAATGTCCCTGAAAAAATACAAAGGCTTTTAAGCTAACGAATATAAGTAGTATTTCGCAAAGTGTACCTTATAAACATATTGGAAAGCAATATTGATCTAAAAGCCATTTGATGAAAATTGTAATTTGTAAAGTAGTTGATTTACAAAAGAAATAATTTAAGAAGTGCTTCGAATTATTGTCATTTGGCTGCTTGTGTAGCACAACTTACGATGGGATCCATATTCAGCCACGTCAAGATAAATTTGTAGGACCAACATGCCGAGATTTTTTCAATGTCTCGACCATTTCAAGAAGTCAAATTAAGTTAACCAAATCTCGGTGGATTCGCAAGCCTTTAAATGTCAAAGATGGACGGTGGAGAGAGCTGACATTTTGGGGGAAGAAAAGGTCGTGAATTGAAGTTCATGCATTTGCAATTCTTTGACACATCACGAAAAGCAAAATGCATGATATGCATTGAACCATAGACAAAGTCATCAATCATACAATGCAGATGATCATTTTCACCGTCAGTACATCTAATAAAATTTTAGCCCTTAATTTAAATTTTTCTTACTGTCCTTGGAATGTCAGTGCTCGTGCAGCACCTGATCTGAAAGCATGTGATCGGTGATCACGCTTGATCAGAGGGGCTAATTTCTTCCAAACCCCCACTCCATTAAAAAAAATACAACGCGTCAGCATCGTGGTGATGCACTTGGCACCACAAGTCATGGGTTAGATTCAGTCCCCCACAATTGTCAGACGACACAGCAAATGTCGTCTATTTTATTACAAAAGTAAAACAACTCCAGTACACTCCACTTTGTCCTTAGGGCACGCAATTCTAGATGTTTTGAAGCCTCAACATGGCTGCCATGGGATAATAATGTCGAATCGTGTAGTTTGTATAAAAAAGATATAGGGCCGTGTGGTTACCATTTGTGGGTTTTTCGCCTACTGGTGTAAGAAGGATTCTCCTGCAAAAATATTGTCTAGTTGTTGGACTGACTGAAAATCATAATAATTTATGCTTGTTGTCTCGAAACGATGGGTCAATGATACTACTTTCCATGAACGGCATAGCACTTTGATTCGATTTAAAAGTTGTGACCGAGCATTTATGAGTCTTGTAATCAAAGTAGTCTTGGCCTGCATTTAGCACATCGCTAATAGGCTTCTAAGTTTGATATTTTATACATACACATTTCAAACCTACTGCATCGAAGAACAAGATGAAAAAACTATTTCCAAAAACTCCCACGCCTATGCGAAGTTGACAGATACTTTCTAGAATATAATATCTTATTTTTTCAGAGTCGCAATTATTGTTGTAATGTTTTGACAAACAAGTTCTTAATATGCGATGTTAGGTGTCTTTCACTTGTGGGTGATTGAGGAACACGTAATTTGCCAAAACTTTTTGGCTTAATGTCAAAATTAAGGTTTGACAATTTTTTTTTTTGAAATTTTGAAAAAAAAATTGTTCAAAAAGTCCATTAGGCCAATTATGTCTGGAAATCACAAACGTAGCATCCACTCAGCAGTGATCATCCTCATGGCACGATCAGCAATCTGCCTTATACGACTTCACTAGAAAATAATGTTGTTTTAAGATTTTTTTTTAATTATGTTCTTTTTTTTTTCTTTTCGTTTGTTTCCTCATTGTCATCTTTCTAGAAAGGGTCGGCGAGGCTATTGGGACCTCCGTGATGGCCAGCAATAGGTGAGAGTCTCAAAGCCCTTGCTAGCAACTGAGCAAGGGACTGCAAGGGCTTCCAAGGGCTTCCAAATCTTCGCCTAAATTGTGAGGTCCAAGCTGTGCTACGTGAAGGTGCTGAGGAGGCTGAAGGAGAGCCAGTCATAGTTTGGTGACCTCTTCCCCGGCAACTACCCTTTCCTCCGGGGGAATCCAATGCCTGTGAAGGACTTGATTTAGAAAGATGCGAAATTAAGAGTATTAATGGGAATTTCCCAAGAGTTAAGAAAACTTGTGACTCAATCTCAAGCTCTTTGTATCTAAAACGATCCGGAATTAAATTCATCAAAGGATGAATAAAAAGGTGAGGCTAACCTAAGGGGACTAATTATAATGATAAATGAGTGGACATTCACATCTCTAGAACCATGATGTTTTAGGCTATTAAGGAGTTTTTTTTGGACATTTAGAAAAGTAAATGTTCAAGCGTCTAGCTAGAGAATAGGATCTGTACATTATTCAATCAGTCAATTACAACTTTTGATCACAGAAGAGTCGTGAGATCCATAAAATCAATTCGGAAAGCCTTTTCAGAAACTCTATACTATGATCCCCGGGACCTTCAAGGTCATTTTTGACCTCGAAATCTATCAATTTCACGCATTTTAGGACCATGTTCTATGTCCGGGCTATTTGAGGAAAATGTTATTGGCTCATTCGCTTTTGATCGAGTTAATTTTGAATATTAATTTCTATTCAAGGTTAATTACGAGCCGGTCAAATGAAAGGAAGCAAGCCATCCATGCATCCCCTATCTATGTTATATGGATCCGCTAGGAGGCAGCTAACCCCTTAATGATATACCAACTTGGATTATTTTATAGACCAAAGTCATCAAAGTCTAGATGGATAAATGAACACGTTAATCAGAAGTTTATGGCCACTAAATTGCGTATGATAATGGGTAGTGGCTCATCAATGACCACTTAAACAGCGCTGAAATTTTCCACACCCGCTTTTGCCTCGTTGACTAATTGCATACACATGGTTCAATGCATAATCCTCGATCGAGAGTCCCCAGTCAACCCGATCCATTCTAAAAAGAGAGCTCATGGATTTGTCACCATCTCCAATTTTTTTTTTTTGAAGAAAATGATAAGATGTTGTAACAAAATTGATACACGACAGTTTCAGCCCCATATATAAAAAAAATTAAAAAAATAATAACAGTGGTATGGTAGATTCAGCAAATGGGTTTGTCAAAACACGATACTTTACGAAAGCCATGTTCAATGCTGTTCCTCTTTTGAACTTTAGTATTTGGAGGACCCTTTATTAAATCAAATTTGGACAATTAGATAAGATAGATGTTGGATGAATCTGGGGGTACACCTGCACGAACAAATGCAGCCTGCCCATAATCTTATGGATATTTAAATACTAAGTTAAAAGGATTTCTCTGTTCATTCTTGTTGGAAAAAAGTATTAGAATACATAAAATAATAATAATTATTAGAAATACATTACAAAAGATTAGAAAATAAAAAGAAATGTCTGAGGCGTGCAAATACTGTTCTTAAGAATAATTCCGCCCCTCGGAATACATAACTCGGTGTGTAAGGCTTCAATGGCTATCCTCTCAAGATACAACAGACCTTCATCTATATTCTGCACTGAATATTAGAAGGAAACATAACAATTTTTGTGATTGCGGTTTGAAGTTTTTTTTTTTAAGTGACCCGGCTGGTGACGCGGCTATCCTCCCAGCAAACACTGTTCTTAAGAATACGTAACTCAATGCGTAAGGCTTCAATGGCTATCCTCCCAAAATACAACAGACCTTCCTCTATATTCTGTACTGAATATTAGAATGAAACAAAACAACTTTTGTGATTGCAGTTTGAAGTTTTTTTTTTTGTGACTCGGCCGGCGATGCGGCTATCCTCCCAGCAAACACTGTTCTTAAGAATAATTCCACCCCTCAGAATACGTAACTCGGTACGTAAGGCTTCAACGGCTATCCTTCCAAGATACAACAAATCTTCTATATTCCGCACTGAATATTAGAATGAAACAGAACAACTTTTGTGATTGCAGTTTGAAGTTTGTTTTTTTGGTGACCCGGCCGGCGACGTGGCTATCCTCCCAAGATACAATAGACCTTCTTCTGTACTTTGCACTGAATATTAGAAGGAAATAGAACAACTTTTGTGATTGTGGTTTGAAGTTTTTTTTTTTGGTGACCTGGTCAGCAACGTAAACCTGGAATGGTGCTAGCGTAGGATCCACCACCATGACACTGCACTTAAGACCACTAGTAACCATGTTGGGATTCGAACTCCCCCCTTTCGTGAGAGCGAGGGAGCTTGAGCCAACGCGGCCACCACATGGGGTGGTTTTGGTTTGAAGTTTAATTTATATTTAAACACGAAAAAGAGAGAGTCGTTAGAAGATCATCATAAATCAATTGATAATTAAAAAGATGACCGTTATAAAATAATGAAGAGTTTATGAAGTAATAAATCAAAAGTTATAAAGCCATTAGACGACCGTTAAACAACCATAATGATGACTTTCATGATGATCATTAGAAAGCCATAATCAAAAGTTATAAAGCCATTAGAAAGCCATTATGTGGCCATTAAAAAAGCCGTTATAAAAATGATGACTTTCATGATGATAATAATTTCTAATAAATATTTTAAAACTGTTGAAATATCTAACAATGCAATTCTCATGTAATGTTCATTGCTTCAACTTTTTTATTTTTGTTTTTATTTTTATGGATTCCATGTATTCATGTGGAGATCAACCAATGATGGTGTGAGTTGGCAAGAAGGCTTGTCGTTATTTCGGTTAGAGAGGGTCGAATAACAACCCGACCATAAAAGCTTTACTCAAAACGCACTTCATGATCTATTTAAAGAAGTGAAAATTGATATTACGTCCAAAGATATTTCAATTAGTGCAACGGTATAAATATATTATATATAAATGCATTCATTCCTAAGGTTAACTAATAGATGGGGGTCATTTGCGCTAGTCACCATATCCCGTTTGAAAGAATTATTTAAAAAATCCTACACCTATTGTATGACGGCCAATTTAGTCATGAATTTTCCAATGATACCAATTTATTTCTAAATCTTTTGATGATTTTCTAATATAGAATGAATGATTTTTCTAATTTAAAAAAAAATTTCTGAATTTTTTCCTTTATTTTCCTTTCCTTTTCTTTCTTTTTCCTATCATGTTGTTCATCTTCTTCCTTCGTTAGTTGTTGGCCATGAGCGAGGATTGTCCTCACTGACCATGCCTCATCCGGATCTTGTAAGGGTGACCTTTGTTGCCCTCGTCTAGATCTAGGAAAGGGCAGCCCCACTGACTTGCCTGCCAGCGCTGTGGCGGGGTAGTTGCCATCATTTTCCTATGGCGTATAACTTGATAATATGTAGCATATTTATTGAGGAAAGTTTGAGAAAATTTTCTCAAAAGGTCATTATTGTCTTAGCGCAACACGAATGTATGGTGAATCGGATTTGTAGGAGGAAAATTATAAAGCAAACTAGAGCTCCTAAGATCTAAATGTCTGGGCGGAAACTTAACAAAGTTAAGAAAAAAAAATGCATTTCGACAAATAGTTTCCTTTTTTTATTTCACAAAGATCTTCTTGACCAAGTATTAGTCGCTGGAATAAGATCAACAAACTCTCAAAAATGGAAATGAAAAAGAAAAACCGCACTGCAAAATAAAAAGGATAATGCTAGGCATGAATTGAAATTTATAGACACTACTCATATCCTATGTTATGTTATATCTCAAGTAATGAGTGAGCATCACGCGAGCAGGGCATCTTTGATACTTAAGTTGAATATTACATATCACATAAATTATCAGATTTGTAAACTATTCTTAGTCTATGATACATCATTAAGTAAAAGAAATGAAGCGGCAACTTTTTCCGGGCCAATTATCAAGTAACGAAAGAAATGGTGCACTTCTAATAATGTGACCTATCTCGTATTATATATGATCAATGTTTTGAAAGTTGAGCTATTCTAAGTTGAATTCTTTTTTGTGAGTGTCCTAAGGACATCACTTAAAACTTATACAATTCATTAAAAAAAAAAAAACCGCATATCAACAAATTTTAAACATGAAAAATGAATATATTTTTAAAATGAGCGTTTCAAATAAAAAAGTGTTTGTATTTCTAAAGCACAATTAATGAACCTTGTCTCATTTTTATCGAGCCAACCCAAAAGACAGTCGTTAACATGAGATTTCTTTTAAGCATATGGTTTTTGGCATTAATTTTTTTTTGGTCTTAGGAATTAGTTAATGAAGATTAACGAGGTTTTAACTTTAATGACAGATTCATAAGTCTACAGCTGGAGTCAGATGTCGAGCTTTGGAAGTTGAAGTCGAACCTAAAGCAGTTTTTGTCATTTGGTGCAGCAGGAGAAGCGTACGGTGCATATGAGCATGTCACAACATCGACGAACTTTTGGGTTAATGTGATGCGTGGTCAAATCCTGTCGTCTCCCAAGCACAGACAATGCTCGTTCCGACGAACGTTCAATGCACTAATACAACTTGAGCATTATATCGGGCGAAGAGAGGGAATCCACAAAAAGAAAAAATGAAATAGAAGTGAAAAATTGACCAAAATTAATTTATTAGATTAAGTTTTATTAGTTACTCAGGTGTGATTCGTATATCCAAATATGGATTTAAGTTCAAGAGAGAGCCGGAAAAATGATAATTTCATGCCATGCCTAATGAGTCTTGTAGCAATTGAGAGTACTTGATTAAGGGTTATATTTGTTACACAATCTTTTGTTGGTATCGTTGCTATTGATTGGGTTAAGAACTCTATGATATAATCGAAATCTTCACAAAGATTATTTTTCGGTGACTTTGATATCATATCCACTATCTTAATGAATTGATTGTGTTTTTCTTCTTTTTCATTTAACGGAATTTGTTACCTAAATTATTAAAGAAAAATTTACAACAGTGATAGAATGTCTATTCACCACCTAATTCAAGATATGTACTGGTCATGGTCTTTACGCAAGTATTTCGCATTGTTTTCATTAGCTCATTTAAATATTTAAATCGCGTTTGCTTGCGATTAGACATTTTCCAAGTAAGATAGATGGTCAATGAGTTTTGCATTATATTGAAATAAGAGGATGTACATTCCGATCTCTCCATCCTTTTATTCGCTTTATTAACTATTATATGATCGGAATTTGAGCTTCAATATTGGGACACCTATCTTATTTCCATCTTAAAAGGGAGAGATGCGTTTGTAGAAATTATCCCTATTAATTGAAAATTTTCAAATATATTGACAGTAATCTTGTAATTGCTCCATGCTAGCGATTGTTATTAGTAGTAAAATAATTTTTTTGATTATTTATTAATGATAAATAACATTATAAGAAAAAAAAATATCAAATTTTCAGCAAGAAAAGCACCTTTAAAATTAGGAAGTGACTTGATTTAAGGATAAATAAATAAATAAATAAATAAATAATATATATATATATATCGAGAGAGAGAGAGAGAGAGAGAGAGAGAGAGAGAGAGAGAGAGAGAGAGAGAGAGATTTTTGTTATTTAGGCAAATATCGCAAAATACATAAAACTTCCTTAAACTTTTTTTCATGTCACAAAAAACTCTAAACTTATTCACTATGACAAAAACACCCTTAACTTTTTTTGTGTCGTGAAGTAAGTGAAGCTTATACATTTGTACCACATATTAGTTATATTTTGGTTCCATTTTGGGTATCTCTATCACACTGATATTAGTTGGGGGCATTTTATGACACAAAAAAAGGCTTGGGATATCTATGTTACCATGTGTATAATTTGAGATTTCTAGTGATATTAACCATTGTTATTTTGGTTAATTAGAAAGGTGAAATGTCTGTTTTGCTCTCATGACATAAATAAAGACACCAAAACCCTTCTCCATTTGAAGATTAACCTCTCCCTTTTCTTTTGTCCTCGGGTTAATAAATATTATGAAAAATCTTAAATTGATATATCTATGATAAATTTATCTCTAATTAGTTTTTGAATTGTAAAAACTCTAAATTGATATATTATTTGACTATTAAATACTCCAAATTCATGCATTTATAACAAATTTATCCATCATTAATTTCTGTTCAATTGTATTTATATTATAAGAAAATCATAAATTGGTACGCTTTGTGAATATATGTTATTCAATTCAGTAATTTAATAATAAAATATAATGAAAATTAATAAAAGGGAAAAATTTTGATATATATGAGTTAATGAGTATGCGGGTCATTTTCTGTCTTTTAATCTGAAGGGGGGAAAGTCAGCCCTGTCCCCCATTAACTGATCCCGATATGTCCGACCAAAAAAAGTAAAAGAAAAAAAGAAAACGTAAACGTAAAGCAGGTTGGGGGGGAAATGATATTTCGAAGAAGCATCGCGGATGCCGATGGATGAACGGTGGGGCCCCCACGGGCGCAAGCACTTTTCGGTCAGTGGTGGGCCCCATCTCTCCCCCGTTGCATGCCCGTTTCCCATGCAAGGTCCAGTGCACATTCATATAGTCGTTCGTGTTATAGCCTGAAAAAGCGCGAACTAGACTGCTTATTAGGTCGTCTCACAAAAAGATGAGGACCAAAAAAAACAGGGTTAGGATCAATGGATCCTTCTTTTGCTGAGTAACCCGTCCATGAATCTCGGTTTTTTTTTTCTTTGATCCTTTTTTTTTCTCTCTCTTTGATGTGCGAGCCGAATCGAAAATGACACTTGGAACTTGATGATGAATGGAGGAGTCGCGCATATGAAGGAAATCAAAATGAAACCCCGATTCCAATATCATGTAAGGAATTATTGGTTCCCTTCCATTTAATTGAGCTTTTGTCGACAGACAACCTTCGGTGGCCTAACGCCTCTTTGTTGGCTGGCTAGCTAGCTAGTCATCTTGCTTTACTTGTTGAGAAATGATGATTATTGTGTTAATCAACTAAACAATTAATTGATTGATATGTAATGCTCACTAATCGATCGCACAAAGATCTTTGACCCCCTTGTTCCCGAACCCAATAGCAAATGGGGGAGACGTGCTTAAATTTAGACCTGACACTTCTTTCTTTATTTGAGTCGCCCCACACTCTAATAAATAGTATGAAATTGAAGTCATAACTAGAAATTGCTGCTTCTATCAAACTTTTCAATATCAAATTATTGTTCTTTTTTTAGCTTGGGTAGCACGACTGAAAATGAGATCAATACGTAGCAACGTCAAGGTAAATTTATGGGACCAAGATGCCAAGATTTTTCCAATGCCTCGATCAATTTAAGAAGTCAAATGAAGTTAACCAATCTTGGTGGATTCACGATTCTTTAAATGTCAAAGAGAGAGGGTCCAAAGAGCTGACATTGTAAGGGGAGACGAAAAGGGTAACTGAAGTTCATGCATTTGCCATTCTTGATACATCACCACAAGTAAAATGCATGATATGCATTGAATAATAGGCATTGTCATGAATCATTCAATACATATGAATTTTTAGACCGTCAGTATGTCCAATAAAATTGTAGTCTTTGATTTGAATTTGTTTACCAACTTCGGAATGTCAGTATCCGTGTAACGTTTAGTCTAAAAGCATGTGATCGGTGATCACGCTTGATCAGAAGGGGCCATTTTCTTCCAATCCCCATCTCCATGAAAAGTACGATGAGTCAGCATCGTAATGGTCAACTTGGCACCTCAAATCGTGGGTTACATTCAGTCCCCTCTAATTGTCAGAAAACACAGCAAATGCTGTCTTTTTTTATTACAAAAGCAAAACCAGTCCACTCCACTTTGTCCTTAGAACATGCAATTCGAGCTGTTTCATAACCTCAACATGGCAACTATGATCCGACCAAAAAAAAATGGCAACTATGCGATAATAATATAGGACCGTGTAGTTTATAAAAAGACACAGGACTGTGTGGTTATCGTTTGTGCGTTTTTTGCCCACTGATATAAGAAGATTCTCCCGCTAAAGTTTTGTCAAGTTGTTGGACAAATTGAAGTTCATAATAATTTATGCTCATCTTGAACTGATGGATGGATCGATCTAATTTTCGTGAACAACATAGTACTTCGCTGGATTCGATTTAAAGTTGTAATCAAACATTTATGAATTCCAACATCAAACTAGGCTTGTCCCGTAATTAAAGCACTTTGCTAATCATCTTGTAAGTTCTATGTTATATCTGCATGTAATCTTCGCAAGAGGTTGTTATTCAAGCGCTATCTTCTTTGAATTGGAAGTACAGGGGTTTCAATGGTGGATTTCATGATGGAGCGTGAAAAGAAATTTTTTTAGGAGGTATTGGGTCATTATTATAATGATGAAATCCTTCTTATCCATTCTCATCCTTATTCTAAGGCCTTCTTGTCTCCATATGATATCTTGGATGCAGTGTTCCTTAAGCATAGCCAAGACTTTATGTAACTGTGTCATGAAGTTTCATGATTTGCACATTGATAATTCATGTTTTAAACCTACTACATGATGAGATAACTAATCATAAAGATTCCTGTAACCATGAGAAGTTGTCAAATAACTTTTTGAATTGTAATATATTATTTTCTCAGAGCTGCAATTATTACTACAATGTTTTGACAAACAAGCTCTTAGAATGCATTATTGAGTGCCTTCACTTGTGGCTGATTGAGGACCACATAATTTGCCAAAACTTTTCAACCTCATGTCAAAATTAAGGTTTGACAAAAAAAAATAAAAATCCAAAAAGACCTTCACTTATTGTGTCGCCGTTAATTCAATATATACACTTTTCAATTTGGATAATGCATTCCTAAACTTGTTGCAATTTTCCAATGAAGTCCATCCGGTGATTTGACTTGTGCAACTTCACTAGAAAACATCGTTTTGAGAAGTTATATATTTTTAAATTCTTTCTTTTATTTTTCTTTTTTCATTTATTTCCTCATTATCATCTTTCTAGAAAGGGTCAGCAAGGTTGTCGTGGGCTTGATCATGGCCAACATTAGGTGAGGGTCCGTAAGCCCTAGCCACCAAATGGGTGGGGGTCTCGATGCCCTTGTTGACAACTTAGTAAGGGACTGCAAGGGCTTCCAAATCTTCGCCTTGATTGTGTGGTCCGAGTTGTGCTACACGAAGGCGCTGAGGATGTTGAAGGACAGCCAGTCACACTTGGTGACGTTTTCACTGGCGACTGCCCATTTCTTTGGGTGAATCCAATGTCAATGAAGCACTTTATGCGAAACTAAAAGTAATAATTGGAAATTTACCAAAAATAAAAAGGCTTGTGATTGAATCTCAAACTCTTTATATCTAAACTGATCCAAAATCAAATTCATCAAAGGATGAATAAAAGTAAGGCTAACTGACCCAAAGGGATGCTCATGCTGATAAACAAGTGGACTTCACGTCTTTGGAAACATGATGTTTCGATTTATTATTGAATTTTTTGAACATTATGTTCAAGTTTCTAGTTGTAGAATATTATCATTACATTGTTCAATCAGTCAATTACAACTTTCGTTTAGAGAAAAATAATGAGATCCATAAGATCAATTCAGAAAGCCTTTTCAGAAGTTCTATATTATGACCTCACTGGACCTTCGAGGTCATTTTTGGCCTTGAGTTCTATCAATTTCAAGTATTTCAGGACCATTTTCTATGTTCAGGCTACTTCAGGAAAATGCCTTCGGCTCTTTTGCTTTTTTGATCGAGTTAACTTTGGATATTAATTTCTGTTCATGGTTAATTTCAAGCCCTCCCTATCTATATTACCTGGATCCATTGGGAGGCAGCTAACCCCGAAATGACATACCAACTTGGATTATTTTTATAGACCAAAGTAATTAAAGTCAAGAAGGATATGAACACGTTAATCATAAGTTTATGGCCACTAAATTGCGTATGATTTTGACTAATGGCCCATCAATGACCACTTAAACAGCTTTGAAATTTTTCACACCCGCCTTTGCCTGGTTGATGAATTGCATACACGCGTTTCAATGCATAATCCTAGATTAAGTGTCCCCAATTAACCCGATCCAATTTAAAAAGAGAGCCAATGGGATTGTCGCCCACCATTTTTTTTTTTTTTGAAGAAAATAATAAGATATTTTAACAAAATTGATGCAAGATAGTTTCGGCTCACCTATTAAATTTTGTGAGACCACTACCGACTATTTTAAAAGTTTAAACTGTTGTTAAATAAATGCGTGGTCTATTATTTAAATGTTCTAACAATCTCCTGCATGTTTGGTTTGGTCTTTTGTTGTGTAGTATTGAGTGTGAAATGTTAACTAGGGAGATAAATGGAGCCTAGAAAAATTCAAACTCAGAACCTTCGGTTCTAATACCATTGTGAGATCACTACTAACTGTTTTAAATGATTAAATTGTTAGATGAATGCGTGATTTATTATTTAAATATTCTAACACCACAGTAAAAATTAAAAAATAATAATAATAACAATGAGATGGTAGATTAGTCAAATGGGTTTATTTAAACATGGCACTTTACGAAGGCCAAGTTCAATGTTATTCCTCATTTTTCAAACTTTAGTATTTGGAGGACCCTTCATTAAATCAAATTTGGACAAATAGATAAGATACATGTTGGATTCCTTGAATCTGATGGTACGCCTGCATAAACAAATGCAGCCTGCTCATAATCTTATGGACTTTTAAATACTAAGTTGAAGGATTTCTTTGTTCATTCCCATGGAATATTCATTGCTTCCCCGTTTATTTTATGGATTACATGTATCCATGTCGAGATACAACGAATGATGGTGTAAGTTGGTAGTAAGGCTTGTCGTTATTTCAGTTAGAGACGGTCAAATAACAACCCGACCATAAAAGCTTATTAAAATTGCACTTCACAATTTGTTCAAAAAAGTGAAAATTGATATTACATCCAAAGATATTTCAATCATATATTATATATAAATACATTCATTCCTAAGGTCAACTAATAGATTGGGGTAATTAGTGCCGGTCACCCCTGGCTGCTTGGGAGGATTGTCCAAAAAATCCTACACCTACTGTATGGCAGCCAATTCAGTCATGAATTTTTCCAGTTTTGCCAATTTATTCCTAAATCTTTTGATGATTTTTAATAAAGTTCATTAAGCTAATTTAGGCTTGAAATTGCTGATACTGCGGTCTAATCAGTATTGGCCATTTTAAGTGGCGTGACTAATTTGAACACCTTTTGAAAATTTTTCCTTTATTTTTCTTTCTTCTTTTCTTCTTTTCTTTTTTTTTTTTGTTTACCTAGTATGTTGTTCATCTTCTTCCTTCGCTGCTCATTGGCCACAAGCGAGGATTGCCCTCGTTGGTCACCCCTCTTCTAGATCTAGTGAGGGTAACCTTTGTCGCCCTTGTCTAGTTTGGGAAAGTGCAGCCCTTGCTAACTCACCCGCCAACGCCATTGCTGAGGTTAGGCAGTTGTCATCATTTTCTTATGGCGTATACTTGATAATACACAGCATATTTATTGAGTGAACTCTGGGGAAAATTTCTAAAAATTTTATTATTTTCTTAGCGCAACACGAATGTATGGGGAAGCAGATTTGTTAGAGGAAAATTATAAAGCAAACTATAACTTCTAAGATCTAAATGTTTGGGCGGAAACTTAACAAAGAAAACAATAGATTTCGACAGATAGTTTCCTTTTTAATTTCAAAAAGATCTTCTTGACGAAGTATTAGTCAATGGAATAAGATCAACAAACTCTAAAAAATGCAAACGAAAATGAAAACCCACACTGCAAATTAAAAAGGATAATGCTAGGCATGAATTGAAATTTACAGAGACACTATTCCTACGTTACGTTATATCTCAAGTAATGAGTGAGCATTTACCCGAGCAGAGCATCTTTGATATTTAAGTTGAATATTACGTATCACATAAATTATCAAATTTATGAACTATTCTTAGTCTTTGAACATTATTGAGTAAAAGAAATGAAGTGGCAACTTTTTCCGGGCCAATTATCAAGTAATCAAAGACATCGTACACTTCTAATAGAGTGACTGGTCTTGTATCGTATATGATCAATGCTCTAAAAGTCAAATTATTCTAAGTTGGATCTTATTAACAAGCGAACTAAGGACACATCCCTTTAAACTTCTAAAATTCATAAAAAAAATCCATATCAACAAATTTTAAATATGAAAAATGAATAAATTTAAAAAAATAACGTGCTCCAAATGAAAAAAATGTTCATATTTCTAAAGCACAATTAATAACCATTAACAAATGTTTCAGTTTTATTAAGCATTCTTAAGACAGTTGTTGATACGAATTTTTCTTTTAAGCATATTATCTCAGGCATTAATTTTTTTTTTTTTTTTTTTTGTCTTGGGCATTAGTTAAGGAAGATGATTATGAGGTTTAGCTTTAATGACAGATTAATCAAACTACAGCGGGAGTTAGATTTAAGATTTGGGAGTTGAAATCGACCCCAAAGCAGTTTTCGTCGTTTTGGTGCAGCCAGAGAAGCGTACGGTGCAGATGAGCGGGTCAACTCGGACGACTTTTTTAGAGAATGCGATGGAGTGGTCAAATCCAGGTGTTGCCCAACCACAGACAAAAAGCTCTTTCCTATGAACGTTGGATGCACTGAACAAAACTTGAGCATTATATTAGGCGAAGAGAGGGAAAAAAAATAAAAAAATTGACGGGAAAAATTGACCAAAATTAATTGATTAGGTGAAGTTTTATCAGCTACTCCGGTGTGATTTGTATATCTAATATGGATTTAAATTCAGGAGAAAATCAGAAAAATGATGATTCCATTTTACTTTCCCTGATTCTAGGGGGGCTACTTCAATGCCTAATTAGTCTTGTAGTGATTGAGAGTATTTGACTAAGGGCTTTTATTTGGTATGCAATCTTTTGGTGACCTCTGTTAATAGGGTTGGTAACTTTGTGATGACCGAAATCATCACAAAGACTATAGTTTTGGTAACTTTGACATCAAATCTACTGTATCAATGAGTTGATCGTGTTTTCTCTTCTTTTTCATTTGGTTAACGATACTTATTGCCCTAGATTATTAAAGAAAAATTTAATAGCCTCGCAGTCTTTATGTAAATTTTTTGCATCGTTTTCATTAGCTCATTTAAATATTTAAATCGTGTTTACCGCTGTTTAGACTTTTTTCAAATAAGACGGATGGTTATGAGCTTTACATTCTATCAAAATAAGAGGTCTTACATTTCGATCTCTTTGTCCTTTAATTATCATATGATTGGACTTTAAGATTCAACAAATTTCAAATATTTGTGTTGTAGTGATATCGTTTAGAATTTTTTTTTTAAATGTGGTATTAATCCATATTATTTTTGTTAATTGGAAAGATAAAATGTCCGTTTGGCTCCCATAACATAAAGACACTAAAGACTAGGGGTGTGCAAGCGGACCGGGTATACTCGATTCCCGGACCAGTTACCCGTTCCCATTGAAACCGGTTCGGGAACCGGTTTAAACCGGTTTGGGAATAGGTTCCGAGTGATTACCCACCTGGAAACCGGTTCCTGGACCGGTTTTGAAATTGGTTCCCGAACTGGTTTTGTAAGTAGAGGTTCAAACTCCCCCCTTTTTTTTCCTTTGATTTCTATTCTTACTCTCGCAATCACATGACGTTTTTTCTCTTGGCTCTCTCAAACACACATGGCACTCCTCCTTTGTCATTTCTCTTCCTCACTTGCTTCCCTCCCTCACCGGCTCCCTCTCGTACCGTCCAATGGACGGACGGTGTTCGTCACTGCCAAATTCTTGTGTATCACATGGATTGGCTCGCCTAATTATCTTTTGTAGGAGGAGTTATGCTTGCATAAATGAGTAGCTTCATGTACTAGTTGTGGGAATAAAACTAATATTAGATCCATGTTTGTTGCTAATTCTTTGCTTTATGATTTTATTTATTATAATTAGTCTTGTTGATTCTTAATTTTTCGTTTAGTAAAAAATTTCATGTATTTATTTATTACAAGTGCTTAATGTTTTAATACAAATTAGGATGATTACGTTATTTTCTCGCATATAGGATATTAGGAGATTGCAAAACAAGGTTCTAGTGGAAACAAGGTTAACCCTGGAATCGAATCAGAAAACAGGGCGGGTTGGGTACAGGGTCCAATACAAATAGGATTAGGTATAGGGTCCAGAAAAGAGGAACCGGTTATAACAGGGTTGGGTACAACATCTAAGTCTAGACCCTACCTACCCTGGACCTGATCACCCCTACTAAAGACCCTTCCCCGTTTGAAGATTAACCTTTCCCCATCCTCTTCTTTTGTCCTTTTCTGTCTTTTTGGTCAATCTGAAGGGGGAAAAGTCAGCCCTCCCCCAATTAACGAATCCGGATTCGTCCGGCCAAAGAAAGAAAGAACAGAAAGTTAAAAAAAGAGAAACGTAAAGGCAAAGCCGGTGGGGGAAAATGACGTTTCGAGAAGCATCGGTCACGTCGATGGACGAACGGTGGGGCTCCCACGGGCGGAAGCACCTTTTGGGTTCTCTTATCGTGGACGCCGCGAGGTCGAGAGAAGGGGATTCATACAATGAATTTGGGAATTAGGGATGGGGGCCTAGCCTACCCCGCTTTCCCTTTCCATGCCGTGTTCCCATGCAGGGTCCGTTGCACATTTCATTCAAAGTCGTTCGTATGATAGCCTTGAAAAAGCTAGAACGCGAGGCTCATTAGGTCGTCTCGCAAAAAGGAAAGAAAAGCAGGGTTAGGATCAATGAATTCTTCTTTGACGTGCGAGGCGGATCGAAAACGACGCCCGAAACTTGATGGATGGAGCGGCTTGCATACGCGAAAGGAACCTGAAAGGGACCCCAATTCTGATGCCATGTTAGGTTGGATTGGGCTCTTGTCAATGAACAGCCTTCAGCGGCTTCGCTTCTGGTCGTTTTGTTTCGCTTCTCGTCGGTGAATGATGATTATCGCCTTAATCAACGAACTGATTGATTGACCGAGATGCAATGCTCACTGATTGGTTGCACAAAGATCTCCGAGGCCTCTGTGCATGAACCCGGCAGCACATGGGGGAGACATGCCTGAATTCAAACCAGACTCTTCTTTCTTTGTTTGAGCGGCTCCCACATTCGCGATATCCATAAACCCTTCAAATAAGAGATGTTGGATGCTTTAACGAATAGTATGAAATTGAGGTTTTTGATGGCGTTGGATTGAGATATGTTCAAACCCCGTCAATTGGTATTTTTTTCTGAATACTTTCATCGCATGCATTCATTTGAATCCAATGTAATTGATTCTACACCCTGAAAAAAATAGTTGATTCTACTTTCATGAAAATAATCGTTAGAGTTAGTGTGAATAAAATATTTGTATATATCATATCTCTTTATAAAAATTCTTGAAAGGCCCCTTCACATCATTCGATTTTCTTACTAGAGACTAAATCGTACTTCAAAAGTAAATGAAATCTATAACTCGTTAAATCATAATTATTTCTTGATCTCAAACACTTTCTTTAGTTTTTGCGAAAAATTAAGCTCATTTTCTTGAATAGACCTAATACTCAAAAACTTAGTGTCTTCCAAAATTAATGAAGTATTATCTCTTTCCAAATGGAAAGCACGTCTACTTTTGATCGTGCGCAATATATGGTGACCATTTTTATCACATTTATTGATAATAAAAAATAATTCATAATACTTATCACTGGGAGTATATCCACATTCAATTTGTATTTAGATAGGTAACATATAATATTTCTGCATATAATCGTTTGTTCATCTCCAAGGGACACATGTCGAAGAACAAAATGAACTTATACAAACAATAATACCCCATAATTTAGTTTGACCTTCCCATTCAAGTTATGAGTATTCAACAAAAGGAATCACACCAATTTGACAATATATATATATATATATAACTGAAAAAGGGAAAAGGAGCAAAATAACCTGCAAATTGG
Organism: Eucalyptus virginea; assembly: GCA_014182375.1. NCBI lineage: Eukaryota > Viridiplantae > Streptophyta > Magnoliopsida > Myrtales > Myrtaceae > Eucalyptus > Eucalyptus virginea. The sequence continues at coordinate 13,293,543 of CM024516.1, read as the reverse complement.
TATCTTTTGCCAAATTATCAGAGCCTATTTGTGAGGAAATTAAAGTACTTCCGACAATATGTGACTAATAGAAAAAAAGAAAGAAAGATCAACAACGTATTTTCCTTGATTTTTATGTCTCCGTAGTCCGTACACATCTAAATTTCCTCAAATTGACGCCCATGGGACCCTCGAGCCCATCCCCATGAATGTACACAAACATTTAATATGATGTTTGGTGGTGGTGGTGGTGGTGTCTAGTCATATTCTGGTACTCTTTAGGTTCAGATGAAACTGCAACTAACACGCCACAATTCTAACTACTCAACTTGCTCGGATGCTCCTATAAGGGGTGTGTTTGGTTTGGTGTTGGCTGTTGGGGGAAAATCTCCGAAAAAATGCAAAGGCCCTTGGGTCAAAGGGATTTTTCAAATGCAAGTTGTATTCGTCAATGTGTATTTTAAACACACATTGGAATCAACTTTGCACTAAATGTTGCTCGGTGGAAGCTATACTTTATAAAGTGCCTGATTTGCCAAAGAAATAATTTAAGGAATGCTTAGAATCATTGACATTTGCTGGTTGGATAGCATGACAGAAGATTGGATCATACTTAGCCACGTCAAGATAAATTTGTAGGAAAACTTAGATGCCAAGATTTTTCCAATGTCTTGACCATTTCAAGAAGTTGTATTAAGTTAACCAAATCTTGGTGGATTCACAAGCCTTCAAATGTCAAAGATGGAAGGTCAAAAGAGCTGACGTCCGTTTTTTTTTTTTTTTTTTTTTTTTTTTTTTTGGGGGTTGGGGGGGAAGAAAAGGGTTGAATTGAAGTTCATGCATTTGCGATTCTTTGATGCATCACGGCAAGCAAAATGCATGATAAGCATTAAATGATAGGCAAAGTCATGAATTATTAATGCAGATGGTCTCTTTCACCGCCGATATATCCAATAAAATTGTAGCTCTTAATTTAAATTTTTCTCATCATCTTTGAAATGTCAGTGCATGTGCAATGCCTGGTCGGAAATGGATGTGATCGATGATCACGCTTGATCAGAGGGGCTAATTTCTTCCAATCCCCATCTCCATCCAAAAAAAAAAAATTACAATGAGTCAGCATCGTGATTATCAACTTGCACCTCAAATCGTGGGTTACATTCAGTCGCTCTAATTGTCAAACAACACAGCAAATGCTGTCCATTTTAATACAAAAGTAAAACCAATCCACTCCAATTTGTCCTTAGAACACGCAATTCTAGATTTTTAATAGCCCCAACGTGGCAACTATGCGATAATAATGTAGGACGGTGTAGGTTATACAAAGATATAGGACCGTGTGGTTATCATCTGTGGGTTTTTTGCCCACTGATATGAGAAGATTCTTCCGCTAAAGTTTTGTCAAGTTGTTGGACATATTGAAGTTCATAATAATTTATGCTCCTCTCAAACCGATAAATCGGCCGATCTAATTTTCATGAACAGCATAGTACTTTATTCGATTCGATTTAAAGTTGTAATTAAACATTTATGAATTCCAAAATCAAACTAGTCTTGCCCCATAATTAAAGCATGCCGCTAATGGACTTCTAAGCTCTAGGTTATATCTACATGTAATCTTGGCAAGAGGTTGTTATTCAAGTGCTATCTTCTTTGAATTGGAAGAACAGGGATTTGAATTGTGGATTTCATGATGGAGCGCGAAAAGAAATTCTTTTAGGAGTTATTAGGTCATTGTTATACTGATGAAATTGTTTGCATCCATTCTCTCTCTAGATGTTATCTCGGCTTCAATGTTCCTTAAGTATAGTCAAGATTGTACGTAATTGTGTCATGAAGTTTCATGATTTGCATATTGATAATACACGTTTTAAACCTACTACTCTTAAAACACAATGGGATAACTATTCCTCCTGTAACTATGAGAAGTTGTCAAATACCCTATAGAATTGTAATATCCTGTTTTCTCAAAGCTGCAATTATTGCTATAATGTTTTCACAAACAAGCTCTTATTCTGCATTATTAAGTGTCTTCACCTGTCGGTGATTGAGGACCACATAACTTGCCATAACTTTTCGGCTTCATGTCAAAATTAAGGTTTGACCAAAAAAAATTGAAAAATTGTCGAAAAAGGCCTAAAACTATTTTATAGGTGCCGTTGGTTATTAAACTTTCCAATTTGGATAATATAGTCCATTAGACCAATGTTGTTTAGAAGTCGCTAATATGGCATCTAGTCAGCATCGGTCATCCTTATGGCATGCTGACGATCTAACTTGTACAACTTCACTAGATAACAATGTTGTTTTGAGAAATATATATATATATATATATATATATATATATATATATATATTCTTTTCTTTTCTTTTTCCTTCGGTTGGTAGGGCCTTGATGATGGCCAGGGCTTCTAGATCCTCATGCAGGTCATGAGGTTCCAGCTGTGCTACGCGAAGGTGCTGAGGAGGCTGAAAGAGAGCCGGTCACACTTTGATGACCTCTTCACCGGCAACAATCCGTTCCTTTGGGTGAATCCAATGTCAGTGAAGAACTTGATTTAGAAAGATGTGAAACTAAGAGTATTAATTGGAAATTCACCAAAAACAACAAGACTTGTGACTGAATCTAAAGCTCTGTGTATTTAAAACGATCTAGAATCAAATTTGTCAAAGGATGAATAAAAGTTAAAGTAACCTAAAGGGATGGTCATGTTGATAGATGAATGGAGTTTCACGTCTTTGGAAGCATGCTGTTTCAATTTATTGCTGAGTTTTTTGAACATTTAGAAAATAGGATTTGTACACTATTCAATCAGTCAATGACAACTTCCAATCGGAGAAGCCTCGAAGTCTATCAATTTCATGTATTTCGGGACCATTCTCTATGTCTGGGCTATTTTAGTAACATGCTTTCGGTTCATTTGCTTTTGATCAAGTTAACTTTGAATATTAATTTTTGTTAAAGGTCAATTACGAGCCTTTTAAATGAAAGGAAGCAATCCATCCAGGCATCCACTATCTATATTATATGGATCCGTTAGGAGGCAGCTAACCCCTAAATGACAGACCGACTAGGATCATTTTATAGACGAAAGTCATCAAAGTATAGATGGATATGAACACGTTAATCAGAAGTTTATGGCCCCTAAATTGCGTATGGTTATGACTAATGGCTCATCAATGACCAATTATATAGCTCTGAAATTTTCCATACCCGCTTTTGCCTGGTTGGCGAATTGCATACACTTGGTTCAATGCATAATCCTCGATTAAGAGTCCCCAATCAACTCGATCCAATTTAAAAAGAGAGCTAATGGATGTGTCAACCTCCAATTTTTTTTTTTTTTTTTGAAGAAAATAATAAGATGTTTTAACAAAATTGGTGCACGACAGTTTCAGCCCACCAAAAAGATAAAATAATAATAATAATAATAATAATAATAACAATAACAATGAGATGGTAGATTAGTCAAATGGGTTTGTTTAAACATGGTACTTTACGAAAGCCACGTCATGTTGTTCCTCTTTTTTCAAACTTAAGTATTCGGAGGACCCTTTATTAAATCAAATTTGGACTAATAGATAAGATAGATGTTGGATTCCTTGAACCTAGGAACGCCTGCAAGAACAAATGCAGCCTGCCCACAATCTTATAGACATTTATATACTAAGTTGAATGATGTCTAGATGTTCATTCCCATGGAATATTCGTTGCATCGACATTTGTTTTATGGGTTGCATGTGTTCATGTCGAGATATAACAAATGATGGTGTGAGTAGTAGCCTAGTAGGAAGGCTTGTCGTTATTTCGGTTAGAGATGGTCGAATATCAACCAGAACCACATAAGCTTTACTCATGATGACCTTCACAATTTGTTTAAAGAAGTGAAAATTGAAATTACATCTAAAGATATTTTATGGTGTAAATATATCATATTTAAATACATTCATTAATAAGGTCAACTAATAGATTGGGTCATTAGCGTTGGTCATCTTTGCCTGCTCGGGAGAATTTTTCAAAAAGTCCTAGACTTAATATATGAAGGTCAATTTAGTCATAAATTTTTCAATTTTCTCAATTTATTCATAAATCTTTTGATGATTTTAAAATATAGTTTATTTAGCCAATTTAGGCCTAAAATTACTAACGTTGCGGTCTAATCAGCACTAGCTATATGATTAGTGTGAATGATTTTTTGCAATTTTTTTTTATATTTTCTAAAATCTTTCCTTTGTTTTTTCTTTCCTTTTCTTTTTTTTTTCCCTCTTTTTTTTTTTTTTGGCCTATTCTATTGTTTATCTTCTTCCTTCACTAGTTGTTGGCCACAAGCGAGGATCGTCCTTGCTAGCCACACCTCAACCATCTCGCCAGCCACACCTTTGTTGCCCTTGTCTAGATTTGGGAAAGCGCTGCCCTCCCTAACTCGCCTGTCGATTCTATGGCTAGGCAGCTACGATCATTTTCTTCTAGCATGTAACTTGATAATACACAGCTATTTACTGAGGGAAGTTTTAGGAAATTTTCTCAAAATTTTATTATTTTCTTAGCGGAGCACGAATATATGGTGAAGCAGACTTGTTAGAGGAAAATTATAAAGCAAACTATAACTCTTAAGATCTAAATGTTGGGATGGAAACTTAACAAAGTTAGAAAAAAATACATTTCGACAATAGTTCCCTTTTTAATTCATAAATATCTTCTTTAAGTTGAATATTCCATATCGCATAGATTATCTGATTTGTAAACTATTCTTAGTCTATAAAAAAATTATTAAGCAATGGAAATGAAGTGGCAACTTTTTCCAGGCTATCAAGTAACCAAAGAAATCACGCTTTTCTAATTAAGAAACTAGTCTGGTATTGTATATGATCAATGCTTTGCAAGTTGAATTATTCTAAGTTGGATTCTTTTTATCAAGTGCCCTAAAGATACCTCACTTGATACTTCTAAAATTCATTAAAAGAACCGTCTATCAACAAAATTTTAAACATGCATGTCAAATGAAAAAGTGTTCATATTATCTGAAGCACCATTAATGATCCTTATCTCATTTTTATCAAGCGTATTCAAAAGAAAATTGTTAATACTAAATTTTCTTTTAAGCTTATGATCTTTGGCTTTATTTATTTATTTATTTTTTGTCTTAGGCAATAGTTAATGAAGATCATTACGAGGTTTAACTTCAATGACAGATTCATCAAACTACAGCTGGAGTTAGATTTAAGATTCGGAAGTTGAAGTCGACCCCGAAGCGGTTTTCGTCGTTTTGGTGCAGCCAGAGAAGCGTGCGGTGCAGATGAGCTGATCAACTCGGACGACTTTTCGAGTGAATGCGATGGAGTGGTCCAATCCTGTCCTCTTCCAAACACAGACAAAGTGCTGTTTACTGCGAACGTTCGATGCACTGAATACGACTTGAGCATTATATTGGGCAAAGAGAGGAAATCCACAAAAAGAAAAAAAAATGAAATAGACGTGAAAAATTGACGAAAATTAATTGATTAGATGAAGTTTTATTAGTTACTCCGGTGTGATTTGTATATCTAAATATGGATTTAAATTCAGGAGAAAATCAGAAAAATGGCGATTCCATTTTACTTTGCCTGGTTCTAGTGGGGTTACTTTGACGCCTTATGAATTTTATAGTAATTGAGAGTATTTGATTAAGGGTTTTTATTTGGTACGCAATCTTTTGGGGATCTTGTCACTGTTGATAGGGATGGTAACTTTGTGATGTGACCGATATCTTGACAAAGACTATTATTTTGGTGACTTTGGCATCAAATCTATTGTCTAGTGAATTAATCATGTTTTCTCTTCTTTATCATTTGATTAACGATACTTGTTACCCTAGATTATCAATGAAAAATTTACAATAGTGAGCATATAATTCAAGAGGATATGTATCAGTCAAGAGGATATGCATCAGTCTCATGGTTTTTATGTAAGTTTTTTGCATCATTTTCATAGCTCATTTAAAAATTTAAATTGTGTTTACCTACGACTTTTTTCAAATAAGACAGGTGGTTTATGAGTTTTACATTATATCAAAATAGGTCTTACATTTCAATCTCTTTGTCCTTATATTCGCTATTTTAATTATTATATGATTGGACTTTAAGCTTCAACATAAGACCCCATCCCATTTCCATCCTATAAGAAAGAGATGTGTTGTAGAAATTATCTCAAATAATTGAAATTTTTTAAATATATTGACAATGATCTTGTAATGCTTCATGCTAGCAATTGTTATTAGTAGTAAAACAACATTTTTGTTTGTCAATGATAGATAACATTAATAGATTAAAAAAAAACTTGCACCTTTAAAATTAGAAAATGACTTTGATTTAAGGAGAACTATAATAGAGAGAGAGAGAGAGAGAGAGAGAGAGAGAGAGAGAGAGAGAGAGAGAGAGAGAGAGAGCTCTTTGTTATTAGGATAAATATCACAAAAAAATCAAACTATATCTATTATAGCACAAATATCTCAAAAACAAATAAATTATATCAACAAAAACTTTAAACTTATCCATCGTAATAAAAATACCCTCAATTTTTTTACATCGCAAAAAAAATCAAGCTTATATATGTATGACATGTACACCCTCTATTTTAATTACATCCACAATATATTCATCACATGTGTCATAGTGGGCAAATCAAAGATTTTTAGTAACACATAAAAAATTCAGGATATTTGTATTGTGAAATGTCCGCTTTACTCCCCCGAGGTAAAGGACACCAAAGACCCTCCTCCGTTTGAAGATTAGCCTCTCTCCCCTTTCATTTTTCTTTTGTCCTTTTCTGTCTATTGGTCGATCTGAAAGGCCAAAAGTCAGCTCTGCGCCCCATAAACCAATCCGGAATGGTCCGACCAAAAAAGGAAGAAAGGAAAGAACTAAAAAAATAAAAGAAGCAGACGTAAAGCGGGCGGTGGGGAAATGATATTTCGAGAAGCATCGGAGACGTCGATGCACGCACGAACAGCGAGGCCCCCACGCGTGCGTAACACCTTTTCGGTTCCCTTGCTGTGGACGCCACGCCAGGTCGAAAGATTGGGGGGATTCATACGATGAATTTGGAAAATCAGGCGTGGGGCCTACCCCACTTTGGCCCTTTCCTGCCCCGTTCCCATGCAAGGTCCATTGCACATTCATTCAAAGGCGTTCATATTATAGCCTTGCAAAAAGGTGGAACGAGACTACTCATTGGGTCGTCTCGGAAAAAGACAGAAAGAAGAAAACGGGGTTAGGATCAATGAATTCTTCCTTGACGTGCAAGTGGGGATTGACAACGAAGCCTGGAACTCGACGAACGGGAGGAGGGGCTTGCACGCGCGAAGGACAACTGGGACGGAACCGGATTCCAATACCGTGTTTAGGAATTAGTGGCTCCTTTCCATTGGATCGGGCTTTTGTGACGAATGAAGGGAGTTGCATAGGCGAAAGGAACTTAGACAGAACCGGATTCTGATACCATGTTAAAAATAAGAGGCTTTTTCCTCACTTTGGATTGGGATTTTGTCGACACGGCCTTTGACAGCTTTAACGCCTCTCTGTTGTCTTAATCGATGTGGATTGATTGATCGAGATGCTAATTCCAAAGATAAATACCAGACAAAAGCAACTAATTTAGACCGTACTCTTCTTTTTCTGTTTGAGCTGCTCCATTACGCGCTATATATATAAACTTTTCAAACGAGAGATCCTGGACACTCCGATTAGTATAAAATTGGGGTTTTTGATGGTGTTGGGTTGAGATATTTTCTCTTTATTTTCATCGTATGGATTCACTTGAAAACTGTTGTTGTTGTTTTTTTTTTTTTTTTTTTTTTTGTTGGAGAAACCGTCGTGAAAAAACCCCCTTCAATCACCTAATGGCTTACCAGTCTCCCTGCCACTTGCGTCGCAAAGACTTCAAACTTCCGACCTCTCCCTCAAAGGCTTGAAGCCCGATTCTACTTTTGTGAAAATAAATCGAAGGGTCAGTGTAAATCGGATATTTATATATATCATAGGTCTTTATAAAAAATTCATGACAGGCCCCTATACATCATCTAGTTTTCTTACCAAAGACAAAATTGTACTTCAAAAGTAAATGGAATCTTTTACCCGTTAAATCACAATTATTTTTTAATCTTTGAACACTTGCTTTATTTTTTGCCAAATATTAAGCTCATTTTCCTAAATAGGCCAAACACTCAAAAACTTATAGTGCATTTCGTTCAACTTTACAAATGAGCTTTAAATGTAATGTAAATGTTAAAAACTGAAATCCTTTAGAGAAATACAAATTGCATTTGATAAAGCCCCTTGTAGAGCAACTTTGAGTGTAATAATGTTTGGTAAATTTTTTTTGTAAAGGGCTTGGTTGTAATTTTCTTTTTTTTTTTTATTAAAAAGAAATCAAACCCTTCATTGGCAAAGAGTTTGGGCTGCCATCGAGCCAAATCTAGCATTGGTGGTCAACAACCGAGGTTGCATGACCTCAGGCAACTCTCATCAAATGTCACAAGACCTTAGGCGGCCATTGCTTGGGTTGTGAGACCCTATGTGATGGTCGCTTGGGTTGCATGACTTAGACATCCCTCACTAGGGTCTTGCAATATTGCTGGCCCTTTGTTGGTTAAATTTGACCTCATTAGCCCTTGCTAGCTGTCGTCACAGAGGCAATGAACTACGAGGGGTAGAACCGAAAAACTAAAGAATTGACAATGGTAATTTTGAAAAAAAAAATTATTCAACCATAATTTTGGTATTCTGCAAATGCTACTTCAAAAGGCTAGTCTATGCTTGCCTTAGGCTTTTAGCATCCCCAGGCCCAACATTTGACCAAAATTTGCTTCGAAAGGCTTGTCAAACAACCTAATATCTCTTAAAGGAGTTTTGAAGGCTGAAAGCATGTTGAAAAGGTTGAATCAAACGGACCATTAGTGTTTTCCAAAGTTAATGAATTATTATCTCTTAAAAGCATGTCCACTTTTAATCGTGCACAATATATGGTGATCATTTTGATTACATTTATTGATAATGAAAAAGAATTCATAATACTACTGGTGATATATTTACACTCAATTTGTATTTAGATAGATAATATATAAGATATTTGCAAATCAGATAGGCATTCGTGGGATGCAGTCGTAGGTTCATCTCCAAGACGACACATGTCAAAGAACAAAATGGATCGAAAACAATAATACCCCATAATTCAGTTTGACCTCCCCATTCATGTTGTGAGGATTCAACAAAAGGAATCACGTCAATTTCACGCACAAACACACGCATATATACATATATTCCAACCTAAAAAGGGAAAAAAAGAGCAAAAAGACACGCAAATCATTACCTTTTCCCAAATTATCAGAGACGAGTTGGAAGCAGATTAAAGTACTACCGACAACGTGGCTAATCGAAAAAATAGAAAAGAAAGATCGACCACATATTTTTCTTCTTGATTTGTATTTGTCGCCGTACACATCTAAATTTTCTCAAAGTGACCCCTATGGGACCCTCGAGCCCATTCCATGAATATACTCAAAACGTTTGTAATGATGTTTTTGTGGGGGCGTGGAAGTCATATTCTATTTTTCTTCAGGCAGCAACTAAACACACCACAACAACAAGAGCGGGACAATCTTTTGCAGTACAACTACTCAACTTGCTCCGATTCTCCTACAAAAGGGGCGTTTGGTTTGGCACCGGTAGAGCGTCTCTAGAAAAATGCAAAGGTTTTAAGGGATTTTTCAAAATATAAATAACGTTTAGTAAAAGGTATTTTAAAAATAAATTAGGAGGCAACTTTGACCTAAAAACCATATGGTGAAAACTACATTTTGTCAAGTAGCTAATCTCAAAAGAAATAATTTAAGAATTTTGCCTTGAATTATTGACATCGTGCTGCTTGGGCAGCACGATGGAAGATGGGATCCACATGGAGATAAATTTGTTGAACCAAGATGCCAAGATTTTTCCAATGCCTTGATCTTAAGAAGTCAATTAACCTTTAACCCATCTTGGTGCATTCACGAGTCTTTATATGTCAAAGATGGAGGGTCAAAAGAGCCAATATCCTAGGGGAAAGAGAAAGGTCGTGAATTGAAGTTCATGCATTTGCAATTCTTGATACGTCACGAAAGAAAAATGTATGATTATGCGTCATGACAGGTTGACGATCTTTTACATCATTACTACATCCAATTAAATTGAAGCCCTTCATATAAATTTTTGCTTGCCAACTTGGGAATGTGAGTGCATGTGCACCGCCTGGTCTAAAAGCTTGTGATCGGTGATCACTCTCGATCAAAGTGGCTAAGTTTTTCCAATCCCCTAAAAAAACAAATGCGTCAGCATCATGATGATCAACTCAGCACCTCAAATCACGGGTTACATTCAGTCCCCCCTAATCCCCATACAACAAAGGAAAAAGCTGTCCATCTATTTCAAAAGTAAAACCAATCCACTCAACTTTGTCCTTAGAGCACGCAATTCTAGATGTTCAATAACTTAAACATGGCAACTATGGAGTAGGACCGCGTAGTTTATATAAAAGATATAGGACTGTATGGTTATCATTTGTGGGTTTTTGGCCCACTGGTATAGGAAGATTCTCTTGCTATAGTATTATCAAGTTGTTGGACAAAATGAAGATCATAATAATTTATGCTGGTCTCCAAACAATGGATGAATTGATCTAATTTCCATGAACAATGCACTACTTCGTTGGATTTGATTTAAAGTTAGTCCCACATTTAAAGCATGTCGCTAGTCGGCTTGTAAGTTCTATGTTATACACACACACACATCATTCTAAGTAAAGATCTAAGGAGTTTTAACTTATTCCATCGTCTGCATGTAATCTTGGCAAGAGGTTGTATCCAAGTGCTGTCTTCTCCGAAATGGGGAGAGCAAGGATTTGGATTGTGGATTTAAGATGAAACGTCAGAAGAAATTCTTATAGGAGCTATTAGGTCATCGTTATACGTGACCAAACTTTCGCATGCAATTCTCATCCTTAGTCTAAGGCCTTCTTGTCTCTAGATATTATTCCGGATTCAGTGCTCTTTAAGTATAGCCAAGACCGTACGTAACTGTATCATAAAGCGTAATGATTTGCATATTTGATAATACATGTTTTAATTCTACTACATCTAAAAACACGATCATATAACTATTCCTCTGGCAACTACGAGAGGTTGTCAAAACCTTTTAGAATTGTAATGTCCTATTTTTTCAGTGCTATAATTATTGCTAAAATGTTTTGACAAACAAGCTCTTGGTCTGCATTATTGAGTGTCTTCACTTGTGATCAAGGACCACATAATTTGCCAAAACTTTTCGGTTTCATGTCAAAATTAAGGTATGACAAAATGAAAATTGAAAATTTGGAGAAAGTTGTCCGAAAAGTCTTAAATCTATTATATGGTCACTAATTCAATTTTAAACTTTCCAATTTGGTTGATGTAGTCCTAATTTTTTTCAATGTAGCCCATTAGACTAATTTTGATTGAAAATCGTTACACTGGCGTCTAGTTAATGCCGATCATCCTCATGGCATAATCGGTGATTTGATGCGTACAAATTCATTACAAAACATAGTCATTTTGAGAATTTTTATAACTTTTTTTATTTCCTCATTATCATCTTCCTAGAGAGTGTCGGTGAGGTCGTTTGGGCTTTGCAATGGCCAACGACAGGTGAGGACCTTTTAAGCCCTTGTTGTCAAAGAGCAAGGGCTTTCAAATCCTTGCCTAGATGGTGAGGTCCAAGTTGTGATAGGCGAAGGTGCTGAGGTGGTTGAAGGAGAGCCAGTCACACTTTGGCAACCTCTTCGGCAGCAACTGCTTGTTCCTATGGGTGAATCCACCGCTGGTGAAGAACTTGATTTAGAAAGATGCAAAACTAAGAGTATTAATTTGAATTTTACCAGAAATAAGACGACTTGTGATTGAATCTCTAGCTCTTTGTATCTAAAGTGATCCATAATCAAATTTGTAAGAGTAACCTAAAGGGACTAGTCATGCTGATAAATGATTGGACTTTCATGTCTCTTGAAACATGATGATTCAAGTTATTGATGAGTTTTTTTCAAACATTTAGAAAAATAAATGTTCAAGTGTCTAGTTGGAGAATAGGATTTGTACACTGTTCGACTAATCAATTACAACTTTCAATAAGAGAAAAGTCATGAGATCTATAATATCAAATTGGAAAGGCTTTTCAAAGTTCCACACTATGTCTTCTGAGGACCTTCGAGGTCGTTGTTGGCCTGGAAATGAATCAATTTCATGCATTAGGACCATTTTCTCTGTTCGTGGTTTTCTAGGAAAATGCTTTTGGCTCATTCGCTATTTATTGAGTTAACCTTGAATTTTAGTTTCTAATTCAGGTCGATTTAGGAGCATTTCTATGAAATGAAGCAATCTATCCGTGCACCCATTATCTATATTATATGGATCCACTATGAGGCAACTAACCCCTGAAAGAAATTCCAACTTCAAATATTTTATAGACCAAAGTCATCAAAGTCTAGATGGATATGAACACGTTAATCAGAATTTTATCACCGCTAAATTGCATGAGATTTTGACTGACGGCTCGTCAAGGGCCACTTAAACAGCTCTGAAATTTCCACACCCGCTTTTTGCCTTGTCGGTTCAAAAGGAACCCGTCTCTGGAATGCATAACCCGCGGTTCAATGCATAATCCTCGATTAACAGTATGGTCTGTCACCATCACCATTTTGAAGAATATAATAAGATGTCGTAACAAAATTGGTACACGACCGTTTCAGCCCACCAAAAAGAAAAATTTAAAAAATAAAATAATGGGACGGTAGGTTGGTCAAAGGGGTTTGTAAAACGTGGCACTTTGCGAAATCCAGGTTCAATGTTGCTCCTTTTTATTAATTTTTATTATTATTTGGATGAACCTTTATTAAATCAAATTTGGACAATGAGATAATATATAGGTTCGGTTCCTTGAATTTAGGTGGTTAGCCTGCAACACAAATGTTTAGTGAAGCAAATTTGTTAGTGGAAAATTACCAAGCAAACTATAACTTCTAAGATCTAAATGTTTGGGAGGAAACTCAACAAAATTAGACAAAAGTACTTTTTGACAAATAACTACCTTTTTAATTTAACAAAGATCTTCTTGACAAAGCATTTGTCACTGGAATATGATCAATGAACTCTTTAAAAAGGAAAAAGAAAAACGAAACTCCAAAAAAAAAAAAAAAAAAAAAAAAAAAAAGGATGATGCTTGGCATGAATTGAAATTTATAAACAATATTCCTATATTATGTTATATCACAAGTAATGAGTGAGCATTTACACGAGTAGATCAACTTTGATATTTAAATTGAGTCTTATATGTCACATAAATGATCAAACTTGTAAACTATTATTAGCATACGCAGCATTATTAAATAAAAGAAATGAAGTTACAACTTTTCTAGGGCAATCATTGAGTAGACAAATAAAGCAATTGTACAATTCTGGTAAGGTGGCTGATCTTGTATTAAATAAGATCAACACTTTGATGGTTGAATTATTCTAAACTAGATCTTATTAACAAGTACCCCAGCGACATTAGTTAAAGTATTTAGAAATAACAAAAACCCATATCAACCAATTCCGAAAATAGAAGAGGTATATATTTTTAAAAAGGCGACACTCTTTTGATAGAAATGTTTAGGCCCTGCATGGAAATGCTCCAAAAAAGTGTTTTTGGAACACTTTTGTACTTTTTTTGTTCCCGGGAACAAAAAAAGAACAGAAACGCGTTTGGTTGCGTTTCTATTCTTTTTTGTTTTTTTGTTCCCGAACACAATTGGAGCAAAAAAAAGAAACAAAAAAGTTACTTCTTGTTCCAGAAACAATTTTGAAGAAACACATTTTCTCTCTCTTCTCTTTTCTTCTTCTTTTTTTCTTCTTTTTCCTTTGGCCGGTTGCCGGCCTCGGCCATGGCGGGCGACCGGCTGTTGAGGGCCGGCGACGCCGTCAAGGGTCGGCGACCTCGCCGGAGCGTCGCCGGCCCCCAGTGAGGCCGAGCCTCGCCTTGGGCTGGTGAGCTCGGCCTCGCCCGGATCCGGTGAGGCCGAGCGTCGCCGGCCCCCGGCGAGGCTCGGGCTCGCCCGGCCATGGCGAGGCTCGGCCTCACACCGGGGCCGGCGACGCTCGGCCTCGTCGGATCTGGGCGAGGCCGAGCTCGCCCGGGCGAGGCCGAGCCTTGCCCAACCATGGCGAGGCTCGGCCTCGCCGGGGGCCGGCGAGCCTCGCCGTGGCCGGGCGAGGCTGCCGGCCCCTTCGGCCGATCACTTGGAGGCCGGCAACCGGCCAAAAGAAGAAAAATGAAAAATAAAATAAAAATATTAAAAAATTAAAAGAAACAAAAAAGAATAAAATTTATCAAACGTGTTTCTATTCACTTTTTATTCCCGGAACAAACGTTACCAAACGTGTTCTTTTATTCAAAACCGTTCCCCTAACGAAACACTTTTATTTTATTTTATTTTATTTTATTTCTCGTTCTCCTAACAAAAAAAAACAAACGTTACCATTTGCACCCTTATATTTTCAAAGCACAATTGATGATCCTTAACAAATGTCTCCCATTTTTCATTTTTTTTTTTGGTTGGAAATGTCCCCCGTTTGCCATGCGTTCTCAAGATGGTGGTTAATACGAATTTTCTTTTAAGCAATGCGATTTAGATTCATTTTATTTTTCTTATTTTCTTAGGCATTAGTCAATGAAGATGTTAATGGGGTTTTAACGGGATAAGTACACTAATGGTGTCATAAGTTGTGTACGGCGCTCACTTTGGTGCCAAAAGTTTCCGTCGGATCACTTAAGTGCCAAAAAATTTGAAAAACGCTCACTTTAGTGCCAACTCCGATGAAATTGGCCGGAAATCTGACGTGGCCTTTTTTTATTAATTTTTGACGCCGACGTGGCTCGTCGGAGAGTTGAGTCAGCATCCAAACACCAAAACGAAGCCGTTTGGTGTCTCCCCCAATTCAAAACCCTAATCTCCGGCCGTCGCCGTCCTCGACGGTCCTTGCGCTCAACGGCCACGGCTTCGACCCCGACCTCAACCCCAACCCCGACAATGGCCACTCAACGGCAGCGGCTCCGAACTCGACCCTAACCCCGACCCCGACGATGGCCACTCGGCGGCCGTAACTTCGACCCCGACCTCGACCTCGACTGCGACGATGGCCACTCGACGACCACGGCTCAAACCCCGACCCCGACCCCGACCCCGACCCCGACGATGGCCACTCCACGGCCGTAGCTTCGACCCCGACCCCGATCTTGATGATGGCCACTTGGCGGCCACAGCTTTGACCCCGACTCCGACCCCAACCCCGACGACGGCCACGGCTTCGACCTCGTCGAAACCCTAATTTCTTCCCCATGTGAGCTAAACAGCATCGTTTCCATGAAGCCATCCACGTAGGACAGCAAAACGACGTCGTTTTCTTAAGGAGGACAAAAAACGACGTCATTTAAAGGCTTATCGATTTTTTTTTAAAAAAAAAAAATCATTTTGGCCGGAATCTTTCGCCGAAGGCTGGAATCTTTCGCCGGTGGCACCAAAGTGAGCGTTTTTCCTTCGATTTGGCACTTAAGTGATCCGACGGAAACTTTTGGCACCAAAGTGAGCGCCGTACACAACTTATGGCACCATTAGTGTACTTATCCCGGGTTTTAACTTTAAAGACAAGATTCGTCAAACCACGGCTGGAGTCAGAATTGAGCTTCGGAGGTTGAAGTCGACCAAAAAGCAGTTTTTGTCGTTTCGTGCAGCAAGAGAAGCGTCCGGTGCAGGTGAGCAGGTCAACTTGGACGACTTTTCGAGGGGATACGATGGAGTGGTCAAATTTTGTTCTCCCCAAACACGGACAAGAGCTGTTTCCTGTGGATGTTCAATGCACTAGATACATCTTGAGCACAGACGCGAAAAATTGACCAAAATCAATTGATGAGACGGAAGTTTCCTCAGTTATCGACGTGATTTATTCATTTATTTAAATATTAAATTTAGTTCGGGAGAAATTTGGAATGACGGTAATTCCATGCAATGTTATCAACCCACAAGAGTTTAATCAATGACTTTTATTTGGTACTCAATCTTTTGATTGGATGCTAGCCATGAGATGGGCTTGCATAAAATGAAGTAGTTACCACAAGAATATGCAATACGATAAAAAAGACAACCATCCCATAACTTAACTTTCTATTATTCACACTGTCCTTTTGAATGGATAAACTGAAAATGCTCGAATTTGAGAGGATCGCTATTAGTTTTATGGTCTTTGCTTAGGCTTTTGCATTTTTTTCATTAGCTAATTTAAGTACTTTAATTGCCCAACCGTTTAGACTTTTTTGATAAAATGAAAGGTCTGTGATTTTTTAGGATATATCAAAAGAGGAAGTCTAACATTTAGATCTCCCCGTTCCTTTTTATTTGCTTCATTAACTATAAGACGATCGGACATTAAACTTCAATACAAGACCATATCCCATTTCCAAACTATATGCGAGAGACGCATTCGAGAATTCACATTATTTTTTATAATTTGATAGCAATCCTCTAATGCTCCAAGCTAGCAACTGTTATAAGTAAAACAATCCTTTCTCTTTTTAAATCAACGATAGACAACTCTAGTAGATAAAAGGGAAAATGACACAAATACATTAAATTTTTGCACATGAAAATCTCACCCTAGCACTACTACTCTTCCCATACCTGTCCACAAATTCGAAATTTATATGGCTAATTATTTCATGACGAAAATATAAATGCCCCGAGTTCAATACTATCACAGCTGGTGTGTCAATAATATTGTCCACACTTCTAGTTGATCAAAGGAAAACTCGAGATATTATAGACTTCCGGATAGTTAAGTCTTTCATTTGTGAAGATATGTCATTAGGCTGCAAATAAGTGAAGATAAATTCGTCTTCTTTGGCACCCAGATTGCAATTCAAATTTGTTAAGTGAAGGATTAAATTCATTGGATTTCTTAGCTACAATGCCCACTTTATCATGTATATCTAACATCACGACCAAATACATTTCTCAGTGCAACATGTACCATGTTTAATGAACAAAACTTAGAAAAAGTAAAAAGAATGATATACACGTTATTAGTGAGGGCCCATTGATCAAATGATTTGTATATTCTAGTTGTCCACTAGATTTATGCAGCATATAAATAATAAAAGTTTTCCAAAACAACAATACTCCATTCAGGTTGTGAGGATTCAATGAGAGGAATCACATCAATTTGACGAAAAAGAACAGGAAATTTCCAATCGAAAAGGGCAAAAGAGCAAAGAGACCTGCAAATGGGTAGCTTTTTTTCCAAATTATCAAATGCCAAGTTGTTAGGAAATTAAAGCACTACCGACAATGTGGCCAATAGCAAAAAAGAGAGAGAGAGAGAGAGAGAGAGAGAGAGAGAGAAAAGAAAAGATCAACAACATATTTTTCTTGATTTTTATTTGCCCCCCATAGACATCTAAATTTTCTCAAATTATCCCCTACGGGACCCTCAGGCCCATCCCATGAATATTCACAAACATCAAGAATGATGTTTGGTGGTGGTACTGTGCGGTCATATTCTTCCGATTCAGACAGAACAGCAACTAGCATGCACCAACAAGGAGACAATCTTTTGTAGTTCCCCTACTCAACTTGCTCCTGTTCTTCTAGAACGTGGCCGATCTCCAAAAGAACTATAACATCACAAGATAGCGCGACAGAAGATGGGTTCCATACTAAGCCACCTCAAGATAATTTTTTTGGGACCAAGATCCAAGATTTTCCAGTGTTTTGGTTAATTCAGGAAGTAGAATTCAGTCGACCAATCTCGTTGGATTTACAGGTCTTAGATGTGGGCATCAAGGTCACGCAGAAATGTTAAAGAAAGGAAGAGGCAACATTAGGGTTTTGGGGTTTGTCAAAGATGGAGGGTTCAAAAGAGCTGACATTGTCAGGGGAGGGGGAACGGAACAAGGGTCACGGATGTAAAGTGCATGCATCTGCAACTCTTGATACAACATGAAAAGAAAAATGCATTATGTGCATTCAATGATAGGGCATTTGTCATGAAATGCAGGTGATTTTTGAAGATGTCCATGAGTATGGGCTAGAGTCAGAGAAACCCTCCTCACCATAGCCCAAGTTGAGCCCTTTTTTTTTGGGAGGGGGGAGCATAATTCCCAGTCGAGCCTTCGTTCTAACGGAGAAAGGTGAGAATTCTGACCACATCCGCATCATTGAAATAATTAACGATTAATAATATGATTCATTTATCAAGATAGAAAATTGGGTACATATCAATGTGTAAATTTCACTTGGGTAATAATTTTTCTTCACGTCGTGAGTATATCCAATGAAAATCCAGAAGACTTTGCTCTAGCCTTTAATTGATTGATCAACACCAACTGTAAGACAATTTTTTTATGACTAGACAAAATTGTAGACCTTAATTACCAAGCAACGCGTGATGGGCGATCATTCTCGATCAAAGTGCTTATTTTCTTCTAGTTAGCATCTCCACAAAAATACAATGCGTCAGCATCGTGTTGATCGACTTGGCACCTCGATTCTCGAATCATGGGTTACATTCAGTCCCCTCTACTCCTCAGAAAATAAAGCAAATGCTGTCGACTTAGTACAACCAGTCCACTCGACTTTGTCCTTGGAACACGCAAATCTTGACGTTTTATAGCCTCAACATGGCAACTACGCGATAAAGATGTAGGATCAAGTAGGTTATCATTGTGGATTTTTGCCCACAGAAGATTCTACACCTAAACTACACTCAAGTTGATGGACTATTGAAGATCATAACAATTCATGCTAGTCTCGAAAAGGTGGATCGATTGATTTAATTTTCATTAGCTGAATTGATCTTTGTTTGATTCGATTTTAAGTTCTAATTGAGCATTTATGAGTTTTGAAATCAAAGTAATCTTGCCCCGCGTTTAAAGCACGTCACTCACTGGTCTCTAAGTTATGTGTTATATATTCACCATTCTAAGTAAAGATTTAAGGAAAAGTCTAATTTATCCTGACGTCTACATGTAATTTTGGCCAAGAAGTTGTTGCCTGTGTGGTATTTTCTTTGAATTGGGGGTGATCAAGGAATTGAATAGTGGATTTCAAGATGGTGCGTGAGAAGGAATTCTTTTAGGAGCTATTAGGCCATTGTTATATGTATCAAAATCTTTGTATACATCTTCATTCTCATCCTAAGGTCTTTTTGTGTCTCTAGATGTTATCTCAGATTCAATGTTCATTAGGTATAACTATAACTGTGTTTAATTATATCATGAAGTGTTATGATTTGCATATTTTATAATACCTGGTTTAATACACATATTTATTTGAATAGTCCAAGGTGTAGAAGAGCGATTAGTGTGGCTAGCTTTGTTCAGTGATATCAAGACGGTTTTATGCCCATTTTAGAATGATTGGATTAATACCAACTTAGTTTGGAAAGATGCAAAACTTAGAGTATTAATTAAAATTCTACCAAATATAAGAGGAGGTTGTGAATAAATCTCAAGTACTTTGTATCTAGAATGATCAAGTACCAACTTTGTCAAAAGTTGAAGAAAAGTAAAATCGACCTAAAGGAAAGTGGAATTTGCACGCCTCTAAAGCGTGATGTTACAGGTTGTTAATTAGTTTTTCGAGCTTTCAGAAAGATAGATATCATTGAGTTTGCAAATGCAATTTGCACATTGTTCAACTAGGGAATATGACTTTTGATTGGAGAAGACTTAGGAGATCCACATTATCAATCCACAAAACTCCTTCGGACTTTTATATTATGGCCTCGAGGGGATCTTTTGAGGTCATTTTTGGCCGTAAAATTAGTCAATTTCATGTTATTTCAGGACTAGTTGTTCATTTTCGGGCTGTTTTTAGGCAAAGGTTTTTGCTGTGTATTCAATCGATTTCGAATTTTAATTTCTATATAATTACTAGACTGTCGATGAAAGGAAGCGATCCATCCATGCGTCCACTTTGTACATTATACCGTATCTGTCATCAAGCAACTAAAGCAATACCGACTTGGATTATCCTTTAAACCAAAGTCATAAAAGTTTAGATGGATATACTACGTTAATCAGAAGTTTATGGCCCCTAACAATGCGAAGATTAATGACGAATCCGCAACTCATCATCGTCGTCATCATCATCATCTCTTCCTCCTCAAAGTCCACTGAATAATGCTGTCAAATTTCCACTCCCGCTTTTGCCCGGTTGACAAATTGCTACGCATGGTTCAATGCATAATCCTCGATTGAGAGTCCTGCATGAACCTATCCAATTTAAAAAGGGACCTAATGGGTTTGTCACCTTCTCCAATTTTCTGAAGAATATAATAAGATGTTGTGACAAAGTCAGCACACGACAGTTTCCGTCTACCAAAAAAGAAAATTTTAAAAAATAATGGGATGGTAGATTAATCAAAGGTTCTGTTTAAAAATGGTAATTTACGGAATCCAGGTTCAATGTCGTTCCTTTTACGTTAAACTTTAGTATTTGGACGACCCTTTGTTGATTCGAATTTGGACAACTAGATAAGATATGTATGTTCGATTCCTTGAATCTAGGATTTAGCCTGCATAAACAATTGCAGATTGCCCATGATCCTGTGGACATTTAACCATCAGCTTGAAGGATTTCTCTTCCATTCCCATGGAATGTTCATTGCACCGGCATCTGTTTTTATGGTTTGCGTTGTATTCATGTGGAGATAGGAACGAATGTTGGTGGGAGTTAGTAGGTTGACAATTGGACACCTCTTTTGGAGGGCTTGTCGCGGACGGTCGAATAGCAACTCGATTATATTCCATTTTCACATAGAAATTGATATTAAATATAAAGATATTTTACTAATTGAGACATCATAAATATATATTATATATACGTACATACAATCCTGTGGTTGATCATTATGGATGCATTTGAACGAATAGACTTTTGTATCGAAAGAATAAAGACAAATAAGATATAATTTTCTACGTGACCTGTGATTTTTGATTAATAGATACAACAAGGCATATAGATGTAGACTACCTTGCATCCGTGAGATCAAATTAAGCAGATAAACAAGCTGACGTGATTCAAAGAAAGAAAGATCTCGTGAGATCGACACTATTCATTGAACTATGGTCAAGCTCTGCCTGGCATCTGTGCGACCATCCCAAGGTGGTTGCTTGAGGACATGACAAGGTGATCATGGTTTTCTAAATTGAGAATCGGCCGCGTGCACACCAGGAAACTTTAACCTATTTACATAACTTTTACTTCTTACTTTTCACAATATCCAAATCTTAAAACTCACATACTTTCGACTTCTTTTCAGGGGAAAAGAACCCCCAAAACGGAACCACCGGCCGTGGTGGCTCCACTGGATAAGGCTCTGCTTATCCTCAACGAAGAGGTGAAGGGTTCAAAACCCAGGAGAGGCGCTAGATGTATTAAGTGTGACTCAGGGGTGGTGGGTCCTCCTGCTTAAGTGTCACCTGGGGGTTTACGGCGTGGCTGTCGGCTGCAAGCCGGTTCCTCCAGTACCAAAAAAAAAAAAAAAAAGAACCCCTAAACGGCTAAAACTTTCATGACCATCAAATTGTAACATGTAGATTCACTAATGAGTTTATTCATAATTTCTGAAATATAAATAATATTTTTAAGTTTCGGCGCAAAAGTATGGTGTTCCAAATCTCCCCACCTGTTGAGGTAAAGGATCGGCCCAATTTTTTTTTTTTTTTTCTGAGAGGATGTAGCTCCTCTTTGTATTAGTATTTCTAAATGGGTTTACAATTGCTGGTATAACGTGGTGGAATTCCCCCTTTTCTCACGGACTGAACTCAATGCGAAAAACAAGAAGAGTTAAATGAGAAGTCCGTGAGCAATGATCGCATCATGGGATGCGGCGCACAAGGCCCATTACGGCCCATGGTAACGGCACAGCCCGTTCCGTCGGCGATTCTAAAACTCAGAATATGCAATAAACTGACCAATTCCCATATCTGACACAAATTCGTTTCACAAAAAAAATATTTTCCGGAAAAAAATTTCTTTAAATGATTTCTTCTTTAAAAATTGGATATCATTTTTCAATTTATATAAACTTTTGGACTAGAAACTTTGCGTTTGGACGTAGGAACTCACTCCTAGGCCCTTGGCAGCGGGACTAGGTCTATTGAGAGCAAGCCTGGGTCCATTGAGGTAGGGCCTAGGACCCCGACGCTTGGGCCCCGGTCCATTGAGGTTGCACCTTGGATTCCCATGCTTGTGCCCATGACCCTGAAGCCCTTGCTCGGGTCCATCTAAGTCAAGCCTAAGTACATCAAGGCTAGGCTAGGACCCCCATTCATGGACTCAATCCTCAACGCCGGCTCCTTGATCCGTTGAAGCC
This sequence comes from Eucalyptus virginea, assembly GCA_014182375.1. Taxonomy (NCBI): domain Eukaryota; kingdom Viridiplantae; phylum Streptophyta; class Magnoliopsida; order Myrtales; family Myrtaceae; genus Eucalyptus; species Eucalyptus virginea. The sequence continues at coordinate 13,271,113 of CM024516.1, read as the reverse complement.
TAGACACTTAGGATCGGGTTCTTAAAGCTCGTGCCCGGCTCCCTAAGGCTTGGGCCCTAGTCCATTGAGGTCAAGCTTGGCTTCTTGGTGCCCACTTTGAGGTCCATTGAGGTTGGGCTTGGGACCCCGATGCCTATGCCTAGGTTCCTAGCACCCTAGTCTGAGTCCATCGAAATTGGGCTTGAGACCTTGGTGCCCGTGCTTGTGTCCATCAAAGCCGAGCCTAGGGCCCTGGTGCATGTGTTAGAGCTCCCAATGCTAGGCCCAATACTTAAGGCCCCTACTTGGATCCCCAGTCCATGAGCTTGGGACCATCAATGTTAGGCGCGGGTCCATGAAGGTTAAGCCCAGGACCCTAGTGCCATTGCCTGGATCCTCAGCATTACTGTTGGGGTCTTAACCTTGCCTCAGTGGACTCGTGTCCTATACGCGAGGGACCTCCTTGGCATCAAGGCTCGAGGATAGCTTCAATGGACCTAGGCATGGGTGTCAGGTGGAGCTTCGATGGACCTGGGCATGGGTGTTAAGTACCCGGCCTAGGCCTTTCTGAACCATAAAGCAATAAATTTTATTGCCTGGAGTGGGAATTTGGATTAAGCAATATGACATTATATATAAGTTATTTGAATTGCAATATGTTCTAATCTAGTTATAATGGAGAACTTTTATATGGAGAACTTTTATAGATATTAATTAGTCAAAATGTTCTGATCGATTGCTGGAATGATCAAGAAATTGTATAGAATAGAGACTAGAAAATTTGCGAGATTGCAGCCCATGATCAAATTTTCCTCCTTAATCCAATTATAATTGGTTTGAGCATTATTGCATCGCATTCACTCCCACCTCATCCCGCAATCTGTTTGGGCAACATCCTAGAGTCTCAGTAATTTCACTCCCATCAAAAAGATAAATACAGGCTTCCTTTGTTTTCGATCGCAGTCTTGGTCATCAGCCACTCAAGAAAGTATTATACTCAGTCGAAGCAACAAAACTAGTGACTCACTATACAGTCCATGTGTATCATTCGCAACATTTACTTCCCACTTTTGTTTGCGCTCAAAAATCACCTCCTCGACAAAGAATGGAGATCTAAGGGGCAACCTCGACCTGAGATTATGGCACAAGCCCGACCAAAATGGCTAAGCGTAAATAATCAGAGGTTCTGCGGGAAGAAGGATCCATTCCAACACCACCATGTCCTTTGACTGGGTGAGCCAACACGCCCTTCTCGTTTTGGTTCTCTTCGAGTAGGAATCAGATACTCGCTTATCGTAATTTTTAATGACTTTGCTCTGACCCGTCCGTTCTCGATTACTTGTAACTGCAATCAATCTTGAGCGTCACTCTTCAATGCCGGATGATCTTCCATCATCTTTGCAGTGTTCAATACAGGTTCCAACAACGACAACTACAATGTCGCGTACGTGTCAAAAGACAACAATGACAACTGCAACACCGCTTCTTCGTTCACCACCCTAAGCAACAGACTGACGGCCTTTGCTGTCGCTGCAGCTGGTGAGTATTGCTCGCATCTACACTTTCCTAAAGGTGTCCATTGCTCTCGTGGCCAAAAATTGGAGGTCACCATCAGTGAAACTTCCATCGGCCCAACCTCTAGTCCAGCGGGATCTGTGTCACTACTAGACACAACCATCGGCAACACCACATCTCCACCACCACCTGGAAGTGATGCTTCATCTCTCGATGTCACACAACATTGGGATTTGGTGGCAACTTTTCTCAACATGGTCAAGCGGCTTTTCCAAATTTGTCACCTGAGTTCAAAATCTCATTGTTGTGCCGTTTTCAAACTGACAATTCCCATTGGCTGGTCTATCTTTGCCATTGCCACCAGGTACTTGGAAACAACCACTAAGGAGAGATGCTTCTCGCTTCCTAAAATGGTAATATAGAAGTAAGAGGTCAAGACGATAGAATATCATACCAGCGTGTATAATTATCATTATATGGTCTGTCTGTCAATTGATAGTGTTGATTTAATGTGATTGATTTAAGCTCTTAACAACAGAGTAAGAGAACCCAAACACAAAGCTCTTCTTCAAGTGATTCAGCTACAAAGATTTTCTGTACACATTAATCAAGATCTCTAGCAAGATATACTTTTGTAACACAGGAAATGGTGAGTGTCACTACCAGCAGGAAAAGCTCACTCAGCTATTTCTAGCAATATAGCAGAGCTCCTCCCACGCTTCTAAAGTGCATTAAGGATTCAGGTTCCATGGGACAAGAAATGGTTTCACAATGCCAGGCAATGATGCTTACAGCTACAACAAATTTATGAGCAGAAGTTGATTAAGCCAAAAAAAAAAAAAAAAAAAAAAAAGGTAGTCAATCTCAATTTATTTTCTCCTTGGTTTCTTTGTTATGCAAGAAGTATACTAAGTAAGGCAACGAAGAAATACCTATCCATCTCCATAAAAGATAATGCGAACCCCAAAAACAAATCTACTAAGCAGAACAAAAAACAAAGATGAGCCCCAACTCCTGACTTCACGAAACCTTGAAAAGGCAATAAAACAAAATAAAACTACTTGACTAAGACAAAGCGCCTTTTTTCTCTTTGTCATCATGGACCAAGGATATTATCTAATTTTTCAACCCTTCACTCCCACACGTTTAACTTCAATTCCAAACGGAGGGTGGGCCCATCTTGTAAAAGTACAAGTTAAAAGTATTTTCCTAGATAGTACCCCAAACAACAATGTCCAGCTTATACACAGAACTTTGTGCACTACTTTCCTACTCAGCTCATCCACATGCCGCAGCTACTGACTCCTACCTATTGCGTTCAGTGTCTCCTCCAAAGCTAAGCGGTCAGGTGCTGAAGACTCACTGATATCCTGCCAGAAAGGATATCTCCGCAGGCTAATCTCTTCGCTTTATTACATATCTCTCTGTATACACATACAGAGGCCCACCATTAAACTTCCACAGGAATATCAACCCCAACCTTCCTTCCATCATCATTCAAGAAAAAAGAGAAAGAAGAACTACCCACATAGGCAAATCAACCATTGAAATTGGAAGGGCAAGCCCGAGGAATTGGCACAAAAGTCCGCGAGCGCCATCGCTTCGGAGCCCCTCTTCTTCTTTCTATAATTGGCCCTTTCCATCAGATCTATCGAAGTACACCAGATGAACAGAAACATCGCCGAGAACACCTGAAAATCGGGGGAAATATGTTGGAAAACCCATCAATTCCCCATGACAAAAGAAAATCAATCAATGTCATCATGGCACAAAGTAAATGCTAAGGAGTCACCACAAAAGAGTATATTGTCGTCATGGTGATTTCAGCAGCCCCGCTCGCAAGCAACAGTCCCAAGAAGACCTAGAAGGCCACCGCTAGGAAACTGAACACCGCCATCCCAATTGTCTGCAATTGCAAATTTACAACATGAGATTGATCGACTTTAAACTTCAAATGCGATTGATCGATCATCTACATCACGCCCTACACATCCACTCGTGGCCGATTTAGAGCATTCAGAACGTTGCCAATGCAGGAATTTGACTAATACGTGCTAGCCTCAGCTCAAAACAGCAAACCTAAGCTCGTGACCTTGGTCAACTCACCAAATCTCGACAGAACCATGGCAACCAGCGCGACTTCCAGCTCCAACCGCCTACCCAATTGCTGCCGAAACTACCGCGCTACCTACTACTGAGCAAACTAAAATCTCCAATCCGAACAATCGATGAGCTCGCGCGCCGGAGCGACGTGGTTCTAAAATGCAGATGAAGCTGAGAGACCACAGGAAAGACGCGTGCGTGCGTTTACCTGGAGCGGATGGAGAGGGCGTTGCCAGCCGTGGCATCGCCTCGTTGCCGTCGCCGTCGTCATCTCCGCCGCGCCGACCGACCTGCCCGCCTGCCTGCGGTGGATGAGCGGTGCGAACGGTGGCTTCATTCTTCGATCTTCAGCAGGGCGACTGACTAGGGAGAGAGAGAGAGAGAGAGAGAGAGAGAGAGAGAGAGAGAGAGATTCCATGGACGTCCAGCCGTCCTTCTCTTCTACCCCCCGTAGCTCTTGACGTCTGCTAACGCTCGAAATATAACCAATTAGGGAGTTGGGTCTCTTTAAAGCCAAGTTCTCTCATCTGCGTACGCCTAAAATTCGACACGTCGGGCGATCCTTCGAGAGATGGGCTTTCAAAAATACTGAATTCTCGCAAGTGTTTCAAGTCTGACAAATTCGTCAAGGCTTTCAATTTTCCAGAATATTGAATAATAAGCATCGATAGTCCAATGGGAAGCTCTGGGACACATTCAAGCCGATGGAAATCAACAAGACCGAGTCTGTTGAGACGGGTTAGCTGGGAAAGATGGGGCAAAGACTGCCCCTGGTAGGTGATAGATAGTTCCCTTAAGCCGGAGGGCAATTCTGGTAATTCTTGAAGCTTTACACATCCAATAAAGTGGAGCACCTCTAGCGAAATAAGTTTGCATATATTACTAGGTAGTCCCTCCAGATTTTTACAACCCCAAGCATCCAAATTTTGCAGTTTTGCCAACATCCCAATATCATCAGGCAATTCTGTTATGCCAGTTCCAGCAATACGTAAGACCTTCAAATTTTGCAAATTCCCAATACTTTTAGGCAATTTCGTGATCGATGTCCGTGTTAAGTCAAGCTTGATCAATGATGCCAAATTTGTAATAGAAGGATGAAGCTCTTCCAGATTCCCACAATCTTCAAGACTCAAAATCTCCAAACTTTTGAAAGTGGACAAGTCAGGAATTCTTTTCAAAAATCGACACCGCGTGAGGTTGAGAACTTTGAGCTTGGTCGCCATCTAGAAGAAAGAAAGGACGTCAATGTAATTGGACTGTCACAACTCGTGATTTTTTGCTACTCCTTATGTTTTTGACCTTTTAGAATTCCTCAAAAATTACCCGTATTCCTCTACTCCTTCATAATTGTCCTATTTAATTTTAAATGTCTCCTTTAGTAGTGTTTGGTCACGACAATAGATAAATGTTTTTTAAACATATTGATTGCAAAAGAATGTCTAACTGCATTTATTTCCGAATAACATTTTAAAGGAGATATTTTCTTATTAGACATTAGCAACTTATATTATCAAAAAGGAATATGACAAATCCAAATGAAAGAGAGATGCAATCATTGGGCACTGAGTTATCCTTTAATACTATGAAATTAAATAGAAACAGCTAGTTCAATTATGAAAATCAATTTTCAAATGTTATATGTACAAGGAAAAAAATGTTAAGTTAAAAAAAAAAAATACTTCGATGCCTTTTTTACATATTACCTTGAGTGGAACCCATCCTCCCCAGTCCTTTGAAATTGCACTGTTTGACAAATCGAGTACAACTAATTTTTTTGGATGAAAGTTGGCCGCTGCGAAATCCGAGGGACAACCCTTCCACTGAAGCCACCTTAATTCAGGAAGTAAGCTTTGGAAATCTCCGATGAAATTAGCACCATCCACTTGAAGAAACCTCAAGTTGGTCATTTTTTTAAACTTTTTGGCTGTGTATCTCCTTCCCTTACCACATTTGCCAAGAGAAAGGGCGTCAATCTTTCTGGTGCCCTGCAACTTGGAAACATTATGGACCATAAGTTTTGAATGATGAGATGAGACCAATTGATGTAAAATAAAATGTACTGATTTCGATTTTTGTCATACTACTATGATGTAGGCTTCTCCCTTTCATTTTTGTGAAATGAAAGGTTGTAATTGCATATTATTTATCTAATCTATGTAAAGATGAGAAGCTCAAGCGGTTGCTTCCAAACTTTTTCCTCATCCAACTATACAATTTCGTAATTTGCACCTTCTGAATTTCCAAAATTTGGGACCATTTGCAGCTACAATGGAAGGCCTCTCTTCATGCATATACTAAAATATATGTCAAAATTCATGCCCTTTATATGTGAAATAACACTTCCTTAACTCCTCTCATATATACGCGAACCAATACAACTCTAACCATCCAAATGCGTCTATCAAACTTGCCATCAATATAAGTATCAAGATTAAAGAATCCCATAGGGTTCCCCTGGGTATCAAAAAAAAAAAAAGATTAAAGAATCCCGATTGTAGAATTTCCTCACTTTTTTGGCTTACTTTGTTTGCAATTGTCAATCCCATAGGGTCCTTCAATGAGGGTTTTTCATTGTATGTGGAAGGAAAATTGATAACATCAGATGTTCTATACAATGATCCTTACTTTTCTTTTTATCACTACAGATGTTTGATGCTATGTTTTCATTGTAGTCATCTAAATTTTGATCCATTTTCCCATGGATTAATGAGATCTTCTGTCTGAATAGATTGGGCATGAAAATTGATAAAATTTGTATTCTTAAGGAGCTACGAGTCTTCTGCATATTTCTTTTATTGTAACCTACTATTTTACAAACTCAAATTTGTTTCTTGTTTTAGGTGACGAATTGCACATTGGTGGTTTCAACTTTTCCTTCAAAAATTTTATTCTTTCATATGAATCCCTACTCGTTTTTACATTAAAAGTTTACTGTGTATTTATTGTATTTTTGTCAACAACTTTACAGATACCATTTTTTTTTTAAACTTCTAAGAAATGTTCTATTCAGTTAATTATGTTTTTCTTTGTGCGAAAATATGCTTGCTGAAAAGTAGTGGTAGCATTTTTTTTCAATAGTTTTGGCATATCATTATGTTTTACATCCCATGTTTATGTTTATTTTTTTTTGTTAATTAACAGTTTTCGTGACATTTGCACATGCTTATTTGATGCTTGTACAAATTTTCCATATGTTATAATTGCTTTTAGTGGATTCCCTTTTAACTTTCACGCTGATAAAGAAAATTTATCATCACACAAAATTCAAAACCATATATACTTCGGTTAATAATAGCAAAAGTCCCAAACCGATAGACTTGTTCGGCATTGACCCCACACTAATTTTAATGTCATAAAAAAGTTCCAAATTGATAGACCCGTGTCACATTTACCTCAAATTAGTTTTCATTTCACAAAAATAAGATAATGTTTCTAATGTTAACTAAATCTTAGCTAAATAAGATGCTCACCAGGAATCGAACAATAAACAAATTATTATTATAACATGATAGCCTACATTTAGCAAATAAATAATATTGGGAGATTAATCAAAAAATCATCCATCATCACAAAAAGAAAAGGTATTACTAGATTCATAGAAAGAAATTATCCATTATCATGAAAACTATCTACAATGAAAATAATATATGTTTAAAGGGTTAAATTACGCAGTTAATCATCCTACATCAGCAAATTGACGGTGCCAACTGACGATTGACCACAAATGACTCAATTGCATGAAAAAGTGAAAGTTAGAAGACTATACTAAGCAAAAGCAAAAAATAAATGGGGGACTAAATTGCACAACCAATAATATTTAGGGGTTAAACTTATCCCAACTTAAATAATACACGAAACAAGATAGCTAAATCATCACAGATGATTGGAGGTATCATTTATCATACCAAACAATTCATAAGAAGTCAATACTAAGTGAAAGAAAAAAATAATTAAAAATAGGTCTCGCAGGAAACCAAATGATGGATCCAAACATCAAAATGTGCATCAAACAAATATGTGGGGAGAGTATGGCTGCAACAATTTATAAATGTCAGGTTTTCTCGAAAAGGAATTTGTCAAACATTCTGTTTTTGTAGTTTTGCTGTTGCATTAAAGTTACCAAGAGGAGAGTATCCCCAACAAAATACTACTGGGCAAAGATATATATCCTTTATCCATAACCAAGAAATTGATCCTCAATTATGTTCCGAAATCAGGCAAAAATAGCAATTAATCAAAATAGCCCTTTTCCAAGTAGAATCAGTTAATTTTTGGGAGTCAAGATTGACAAGAATATTTATTTCAAACAAGAAAGGGGAGATGAAATCACATTCACTTTCTACAACCAGTAGAGAAAACTCTTACCCTGTTTCCATCAATTACATCTGCGGCCTCCTCAGAATTCCATAATCTGCTCCGCTTTTGAGGCTCCTTTGGATTTTCCAGACGAACAATTTCCCTTCCAAGATCTCTCAATTGATCATGCATCATCAGCCTTTTGTATTCGTCAATTTTAATTAAGGACATAAGACTCAATACTTCAATCCCCCTCCCCGGGAGAAAACTACTAGCATCCCACATGTAAGTTGGATTTTGTTGATGTGATTCGATGAAAAAGCATGCAATATCCAAAAATATTTGTTGTTCCTCATCATCTAATGCTTCGTAACTTATTTTCAACTTCTCTTGCACTTTCTTATCAGGCACTTTCTTTAATTTCTTTAATGTATCTTTCCATACTTCTTCTCTCTTTCCATATAAGAATGAACCAATAACTTCAAGAGCTAATGGAAGCCCTCCAGTAGTAGATACAATATGATGAGAGATAATCTCACAATCACTCGAAGGAGAATCCTTTCGAAATGCATGTCTACTAAATAAAATCAGTGATTGATCAAAAGACAACTCTTTGAGTTGGTACATATAGCCCGCCCTACCTTCATCAAGAATGCTTTTGTTTCTAGTTGTGATTATGACTATACTTCCCTCTTCAAACCAACTACCATCCCCGACCAAAGCACTCAAGTGTTTACAATCATCCATATCATCTAAAAGAACAAGAACTTTCTTACTTGTAAATCGAGATTTTATGACATTGATTCCTTCATCGACATGAGACACCTCACACAAACTTCCTATTATGGCAGAAATGAGTTGCTTTTGTACACACTCAATACCCTTACGCTGATATGTTTCTCGGATATTTGCCACGAAGCTACGATAGTCAAATTGACTAGAAAGTTTGTTGTATAACACCTTTGCAAGAGTTGTCTTACCGATGCCGCCCATTCCATAAATTCCAATAATCGTTGTACCATTGGATTCGGCATCTATCTTGCTCATAATCTGTTGCACATGATCATTGATTCCCACCAACTGTTCAGGAACATTTAGCTGAAAAAATCTTTTTAACTCGCCCATAACTTTGTTGACAACAATATCCACCAATGTTCCTTCGTGCCTATCAAGTAACAATGAATATCAATATAGGATAGCGATATGTATATTCTTTTTCAAGAAATATCTATTTATGAAAGATTAAACAATGTTTTGTTGGAGAATAAGGTACCCGTTATCAATTTTCTCCGATTCCCATCCTTTCAAGTAGCTGACTTCTTTAAGTGCTTCTTCCCATTCTTTCATAACCATTTCATCCGCAATCTTTTTATGTGCATTGATAGCATCTCTCAATCTCCCTATAGAATGTCGCACTTGCAAGGGTTCCACTTTGTAAAATATGGGCAACACTATCTGCCCTTTACTTCTCTTGCACTTCAACATCTCAACTAGCTCGCGGAGGCACCATTTACTTGAGGCGTAGTTCTCCGAAATAATTGGGATCGAGATCTTAGACTTTGTAATACTGCAAAGAAGCTCCAAACCAATCTCCTCACCAACACGAAGCTCATTATCGTCTCTAAACACACAAATTCCTGCATGGTTAAGGTTATGATAGAGATGATCGGTGAAGCCTTTGCGAGTGTCTTCCCCTCTAAAACTCAAAAACACTTCATAATCATTTCCCCTCGGCCTTTTGGTTCCACCTTCATAATCATCTCCATGTGGAGAGGTTGATGAGGAAGACGCCTCATAGATCGGATCTTTTGAATTAAACGGTTCTTTTCTGTTCATCTCGAGAGGTTTGTAGAAGAGATTGATGGAGAAGGAAACAGAGAGAAATATGGAATCCCAAATTTGAGAGTAGCAACCGACCAAAAAAAAAATCTGAGAATAGCAAAAATGTCTCCCAAGACTCAAACTCGGAGCTACATTCAAACAAAAATACAAACTCTCAGACGACTCATCAGAAGAAAATAGAGCAATCAAAGCAGGAAATAGAGAAGTACATGGAGCCATCGATTACCATGACCCAACCACTGTCGGGATCTACACCGATCGTCAGCCTTCGACGTTGGATTACAAACACACAAACTCTCTACTGCGCGTTCTTGAACAATGCTGATTCTTGACTGCTAGCTTAAAGAATGATGGTCATTGCACTCGTAATATTTGTAGGATTATGCAGAAGTTGCGGAGAACCTTTCCAGTGGCTTCTTGACTTGACTTGCTTTTTTCTTTTCCTTTGGGCAAAAAAGTAAAAAAGAAAACCAACTTGCAAGAAAGATGCTTCTAGTCCTTGCTTTTTCTTCTGTGCATGCTCGAACAATGCTGACCACTTGACTAATGCCGAGTTATTGCGCGTGTAATTTCGTCAGCATTATGTGGAAAGTGCGTGCAACCTACGTAGGTGCTTTGATTGAAATTTGAGATCCAACACGACTTGACTTGACTTGACTTGCTTTCCATTTATAAATGGAATCCTCGGGGAAATGTAACGCGAAGGTGAAGCGAGCAAGACACCAGAATAACGTTCCTCTAACTGCAGGAATATTGTATACATGTAGATCGGCAATATGAACAGGGAAATTGCCTATTTTGAATATTAATTCGGGTTGGTTTGTGCAAATGGCAAAACTCAAAAGTGTTGCGTTTGAGTCCTTCTAGAAGGGGCAAATTCAAATAGGAACAAGCAGACAGCAGCAAATTATTAAAATCTGGCTTTATGTGATTGACCAAGATAAGAAATTACAACAGCCTTTATTCATTAAAAAAACACAGGTTTTTGTCATGGACTTATGACACACTACGTACTTGAAACCAAACTTGCCTAAATCATGAAATCCTTCATGTCATGCTCTAAGATATAGGACTACCAAAATTATTTTTTCATGACAATAATAGACTCCCATAAATTATTTGTCATGTCATGCTCGAAGCCCTGATTTTATAATTTTTGTTGATCTTTCTACTTTATTTTCGAATGGCCAATCAGATAAAAAAGTTACTATTTACACGTCCTTTCTATAGGACTAAAATCCCAATTCCACATTCACGCCGTAGGCGCCACGCCAGGTCCAATTCCACATTCACGCCGTAGGCGCCACGCCAGGTCGAGAGATGGGGGTGGGGGGGTGTGGGAGTCATACGATGAATTTGGAAAATCAGGGATGGGGTCCACCCGCGTTTCCCTTTCGTGCCCCGTTCCCAGGCCAGGTCCATTGCACATTCATTCAAAGGCGTTCATATTATAGCGTGCAAAAAGGTGGAACGAGACTACTCATTGGGTCGTCTCGGAAAAAGACAGAAAGAAGAAAACGGGGTTAGGATCAAATGAATTCTTCCTTGACGTGCAAGTGGGGATTGACAACGAAGCCTGTAACTTGACGAACGGGAGGAGGGGCTTGCACGCGCGAAGGACAACTGGGATGGAACCGGATTCCAATACCGTGTTTAGGAATTAGAGGCTCCATTCCATTGGATCGGGCTTTTGTGACGAATGCAGGGAGTTGCATAGGCGAAAGGAACTGAGACAAAACCGGATTCCGATACCATGTTAGAAATTGGAGGCTTTTTCCTTACTTTGGATTGGGATTTTGTCGACATGGCCTTTGACAGCATTAACGCCTCTCTATCGGCGGGCTAATTCCATAAAAAAATCATCAACTTTAGGTTAATGGATAAATCTAACCAAAACCTTTTTTTTTTTGGTCTCATGAAAAAGCACAAACTTTAGGTTAAAGGGACAAATCCGACTTGAACCTTTTTTTTTTGTCTCATAAAATAACATCAACTTCAAAAGTAAATGGACTATTTTAATCGTTAAATCACAAGTATTTTTTAATCTTTGAACACTTGCTTTATTTTTTTGCCAAATATTAAGCTCATTTTCCTAAATAGACCAAACACTCAAAAACTTATAGTGCGTTTCGTTCGACTTTACAAATGAGCTTTAAATGTAATGCAAATGTTAAAAACCAAAATCCTTTAGAGAAATACAAATCGCGTTTGATAAAACCGCTTGTAAAGCAACTTTAAGCGTAATAATGTTTGGTAAAGTTTTTTTGTAAAGGGCTTGGTTGTAATTTTCTTTTTTAAAAATTATTATTAAAAAGAAATCAAACCCTTCATTGGCAAAGAGTTTGGGCTGCCATCGAGCCAAATCTAGCATTGGTGGTCAACAACCGAGGTTGCATGACCTCAGGCAACTCTCATCAAATGTCACAAGACCTTAGGCGGCCATTGCTTGGTTGTGAGACCCTATGTGACGGTCGCTTGTGTTGCATGACTTAGACATCCCTCACTAGGGTCTCACAATATTGCCGGCCCTTTGTTGGTTAGATCTGACCTCATTAGCCCTTGCTAGCTGCTGTCACAGAGGCAATGAACTATGAGGGGCAGAATAAAAAAACTGAAGAATTGATGATAGTAATTTTGAAAAAAAAAAAAATTATTTGGTTTATTGGGAAGGTGAAGTGTCCGTTTTACCCCCACACAGTAAAGACAACACGAGCCTCCTTGGTAGGGGTGAGCGTGGTTCCGGGTAGAACCGGGAACCGGAACCGAACCGGAGGAGGGTCCGGTTCGGTTCCCGGTTCTGAAGTGGCCGGTTCCGGTTCCCGGTTCCTTTTTTCTAGGAACCGGCGGTTCTTGGTTCCGGTTCCGGTTCCTGGAACAAGAACCGGAACCGGAACCGGAACCGGCCTAATTCAAAAAAAAAACCCTAACCCTCCCCTTCTCCCACGTGATTTCCCCCTCGATTTTCCCTCCTTCCCCTTTCTTTTTTTTTTTCTCTCTCTTTCTTTTCTCTTCTTTTTCCTTCTCACACGTCACTTCCTGCCCCCTACCCCTACTTTTTTCTTTTCTTTCTCTCTCTCTCCTCTTTGCCCCTCTCTCGGCCGAAACCCCCCATTCTTATGTTCTCTTCTTCTTCTTCTTCTTTTCTTCTTCTTCTTCCTTCCTCTTGCTGGCTGTTGCTTCACCCACCACCACACCGCCGCCCCACGCCCTACTTACCACCACCTCGTGGCCACCGAACCACCACCACCCACCAATCGTCCGACGAGCCGTCTCGCCGTTGAGCCCGACGAGCTGTCGCGCCGTCCGCGCCGCCCCTCGCCGCCGTGAGCCACCGCCGCCATCCCCAAGCCACCATCACCACCTCTTGCCGCCCTCGCTCGGTCGTCCGGGCCGTCGTTGCTCCGAACCGCCACCGCCTCCGCCAGAACCGAGCTCTTCCCCCCTTGGCCGTGGGTTGAGCCGCGACCGCCGCTGTCTTCGTCGCGCCGTCCGTGCCGCCGTTGGTGCCGTGAGACTCGTGTCTTCGTCGCCGTCGCCGGACCTCCCTCGACACTGCCGCTGGACGCCGTCACCCCTCACTCGCCTCGCCGCTCAGCTGCTTGCCGTCGACGCCGCCATTGGACGCCGCTCGTCCCGCCGGTGGAGGCTGCTCGCTCGCCCAGCCGCCCCGACGCAGCTCGCCGCTCGCCCAGCCCCCCAATCAGCCTTAACTCCACACCCCTTCGCCTCCACCTCCACCTCTTACATATGGTATTCAACTCCTGTCCTTTGAGACCTTAATTAGATTTGCTGGTGTTCATTCTGAAATATTCTAATAATTTGAGTCACTGCCCCCTTAGTTACTTGGTGTCTTGCTGTTTTCGTGCTTGTAATAGGCATGGGGCTGAGAGAAATTAGACTGATGATTCTTAATCTATTAATTTCTCATTAAAGATGACTGCTTTAAGGACCGGTGACTTGGAGCTGACTGATTCTTTGAGTTTGGTCGAGTATGTTTACCAACGATGTAAAACGTGCTTTACGTTATGGTGGAAGTTTATGAAATCCCTTTGATCTTGACCTGGTTGTGCTTCCGAATTAATTTTCAATGTGGAAAATTAGAAACAACTTAACAATTGTTAACTTGATTTCTCTAATGGAGGGGCAAGATCTTGCAATGTTCTCATGAAGTACCTTCCTTGAAGAGGTAAAGTTTAAAGGAAAAAAAGAACACTTTGATCGATTTGGCAAAATTGTAGTCTTTTAGTTGTCTCTCCGAGTTCTTTGATTATGAAATTATTTGAAAATGTTTCACTTTGTTTCTCTTTCTTGAATTGGTATTTAGTTCTGTTTTTTGTAGCCATTTGGTTTATTATAATTGCATAACTACTTTTTTATGTGCTCCCTTATGCAGCCATCTGGTCAAGATCAATGTTATCAAGATTTTTTGGTAGAGCACTTTTTGGTGTTGCTAGAATAAAGTCTTCTGCTGGGACTATTGCTGCTGCTTTTGTAGCTATATCTGGGACAGGACACAACCTTCTCGAGGCATTCTTTCAGGCAGATAGAAACCCAGAGAATGACACTCCCGATGTCTACGTGCATTGGTGGTTTTACCTATTCGGGACTTAGCATTGCGGGTTAGAGAACTCTTTTATTTTTGTTGCCATTGCTTCTGTAGAGCTGAATTCTTAGGATTTCTACTGTATAGTGTGGATCTGGAATACAGAAACGTGAATGCCATGTCTATATTTAGTCTCTCCATAGATTGGTGTCTCTTTGTGGAAGCTTTTTAATAATTTTTGTCACATTTCCAAAGTAGGCCGATGATGAGTTGGCTGATTTTAGAGGATGCCTTGATATTATTCCACATAAATGCGGATGCCTTGATATTATTCCACATAAATGCTCTGAACTTGAGATTAGTGTTTTTGAATGTCAAATTTTTGTTAGTGCTTTTTCTGGACCTTGTTGTTTTGCTATCGTTGTTTTGCCGTCGACAATGCTGCTGCTGTTCGAACTTCGATGACGAGCAGCTCGCGTGTCGACGAGCTGCCATGGAAAAAAGTCCCACGTGTCGCTATTCAGTTTTATTTGTTTTGTATTCTCTCTCATAAATGACAAGCTTGTTTATTATTGTTGCGTTCATTTTCGTTTTGCTTAATTAAAAATGAAAAAAAAAAAAATGAACCTGTTGGACCCTGGAACCGACACTGGAACCTGTGACAGGGTAGGTTCTAGGTTCCAGATTCCGACGGGTAGGTTCTAGGTTCCACAGAATGAGGAACCTGTACCCGAGGGTAGGTTCCAGGTTCCAGGCGGAACCTGTAAGGAACCTGGAACCGCTCACCCCTACTCCTCGGTACGAAGATTTGCCTTTCCTTTTGTCGTCCTTTTCTGTCTTTTGGTCAATCTGAACGGGTGGAAAAGTCAGTTCAGCCCCTCCTTACCTACTCTGGATTTGGCTCTCTCTTTACAGCCGGTTCAATTTGAGAGCTCTTCGCCTTTTTCTTCTAATAATAAAAACAAAAACAAAATTAATAATGGGATGGAAACGTGACGTGACGCGGGCGGCGGGATGATGTTTCGAGGGGAGCGCATCGGAGATGTCGACGGACGAACGGCCCGCGATGGGCCCACGTGGCGTCACGTGCCCCGCCTCCACCTTAAATGTGCGGTAGTCGCTATTCCGTTCTACCGATGGGAACGCCACGATTTTTATTTTATTTATTTATTTTATTTTTATTTTTTTGGCGGTCGTCGTAACGCTGTTGGTTGACGGGGACGGGGGGCGGGATTTTTTTTTTTTGGTCAATCCTACTCTATTACTACTCTACACTTACTCTCAGACTTTTGCCCTGCCTCTTGCAGGGCGTGGGAATCGAAACCCACTTCTGAAATTTACGCGTCCCCACCCCTTTCTCCCCTGAGAAGGTGGGGATTTGAATCCCTCACCTCCCCTTCCATGTTGGAAGGGTGGCTACTGAGGCGAATCCCAGTGGTTGGGGAGGGGGGCGGGATTTGGACGATGAATTTGGGGAATTAGGGGGCGGGGCCCACCCACACCCCCGGACCACGCTTGCGTGCCCTATTCCCATGCAAGGTCCATCGCACCATTGGCATCGAGCCGTCCGTAATAGGATGCTTCCAATTAGGTCGTCGCCTCCGGTATTAAAAAAGAAGAAGAAAGAACTGGGTTAGGATCAATGGATTCTATCCTCAAATCTTCCTTCTCCTTTTCTTCGCTTGAATGAGACATTCTCAATCACATCCATGAATACCATCCCCCTTTCCTCCTTATGTTCCGGTCGGATTGGAGAGACGACGCGTGAAATTGTCAATCTTCTTATTTTCTTTTTCGAATGAGACATTCTCAATCATGTTCATGAATATCGGTTCCCGTATTTCCTTGATATTTAGTCCAAATTGGAGACGGCACGTGAAATTTGACGAATAGAAGTCTGCACGTATCGAAGAAGTTGGAACGGAATGCGATTGTGATATTATGTCGGGAAGTCTATTTTTTGAGTGGTGGGAGAGGTCAGGGCAGGTTGGAGTCTCCCTTGGGGGGGGATTTGGACGATGAATTAACTTTGAATTTTAGTTTCTAATTCAGGTTGATTAGGAGCATTTCTATGAAAGGAAGCAATCCATCCTTGCACCCATTATCTATATTATATGGATCCACTATGAGGCAACTAACCCCTGAAAGAAATTCCAACTTCAAATATTTTATAGACCAAAGTCATCAAAGTCTAGATGGATATGAACACGTTAATCAGAAGTTTATCACCAATAAAATTGCATGAGATTTTGACTGACGGCTCGTCAAGGACCACTTAAACAGCTCTGAAATTTCCACACCCGCTTTTTGCCTTGTCGGTTCAAAAGGAACCCGTCTCTGGAATGCATAACCCGCGGTTCAATGCATAATCCTCGATTAACAGTATGGTCTGTCATCATCACCATTTTGAAGAATATAATAAGATGTCGTAACAAAATTGGTACATGACCGTTTCAGCCCACCAAAAATAAAAATTTTAAAAATAAAATAATGGGATGGTAGGTTGGTCAAAGGGGTTTGTAAAACATGGCACTTTGCGAAATCCAGGTTCAATGTTGCTCCTTTTATTAATTTTATTATTATTTGGATGAACCTTTATTAAATCAAATTTGGACAATGAGATAATATATAGGTTCGGTTCCTTGAATTTAGGTGGTTAGCCTGCAACACAAATGTTTAGTGAAGCAAATTTGTTAGAGGAAAATTATCGAGCAAACTATAACTTCTAAGATCTAAATGTTTGGGAGGAAACTCAACAAAATTAGACAAAAGTACTTTTTGACAAATAACTACCTTTTTAATTTAACAAAGATCTTCTTGACAAAGCATTTGTCGCTAGAATATGATCAATGAACTCTTTAAAAAGGAAAAAGAAAAACGAAACTCCAAAATAAAAAAAAAGGATGATGCTTGGCATGAATTGAAATTTATAAACAATATTCCTATATTATGTTATATCACAAGTAATGAGCGAGCATTTACACGAGTAGATCAACTTTGATATTTAAATTGAGTCTTATATGTCACATAAATTATCAAATTTGTAAACTATTATTAGCATACGCAGCATTATTAAATAAAAGAAATGAAGTTACAACTTTTCTAGGGCAATCATTGAGCAGACAAATAAAGCAATTGTACAATTCCGATAGGGTGGCTGATCTTGTATTATATAAGATCGACACTTTAATGGTTGTATTATTCTAAACTATATCTTATCAACAAGTACCCCAGTGACATTAGTTAAAGTATTTAAAAATAACAAAAACCCATATCAACCAATTCTGAAAATAGAAGAGGTCTATATTTTAAAAAAGGCGACACTCTTTTGATAGAAATGTGTATATTTTCAAAGCACAATTGATGATCCTTAACAAATGTCTCCCGTTTTTTTTTTTTTTTGGTTGGAAATGTCCCCCGTTTGCCAAGTGTTCTCAAGATGGTGGTTAATGCGATTTTTCTTTTAAGCATTGCGATTTAGATTCATTTTATTTTTCTTATTTTCTTAGGCATTAGTCAATGAAGATGTTAATGGGGTTTTAACTTTAATGACAAATTTAGTCAAACCACGGCTGGAGTCAGAATTGAGCTTCGGAGGTTGGAGTCGACACAAAAGCAGTTTTTGTCGTTTCCTGCAGCAAGAGAAGCGTGCGGTGCAGATGAGCAGGTCAACTTGGACGACTTTTCGAGTGGATACGATGGAGTGGTCAAATTTTGTTCTCCCCAAACACGGACAAGAGCTGTTTCCTGTGAATGTTCAATGCACTAGATACATCTTGAGCACAGACGTGAAAAATTGACCAAAAATCAATTGATGAGACGGAAGTTTCCTCAGTTATCGACGTGTTTTTTATTCATTTATTTAAGTATTAATTTTAATTCGGGAGAAATTTGGAATGACGGTAATTCCATGCAATGTTGAATGAGTCTTTTTATCAACCCATAAGAGTTTAATCAAGGACTTTTATTTGGTACTCAATCTTTTAATTGGATGCTAGCTATGAGATCGGCTTGCATAAAATGAACCAGTTACCACAAGAATATGCAATGCGATGAAAAAGACAACCATCCCATAACTTAACTTTGTATTATTCACACTGTCCTTTTGAATGGATAAACTGAAAAATGCTCGAATTTGAGAGGATCACTATTAGTTTTATAGTCTTTGCTTAGGTTTTTGCATTTTTTTTCATTAGCTAATTTAAATACTTTAATTGCCCAACCGTTTAGACTTTTTTGATAAAATGAAAGGTCTGTGATTTTTAGGATATATCAAAAGAGGAAGTCTAACATTTAGATCTCCCCGTTTCTTTTTATTTGCTTCATTAATTATAAGACGATCGGACATTAAACTTCAATACAAGACCATATCCCATTTCCAAACCATATGCGAGAGACGCATTCGAGAATTCGCATTATTTTTTTTATAATTTGATAGCAATCCTCTAATGCTCCAAGCTAGCAACTGTTATTAGTAAAACAATCCTTTTTCTTTTTAAATCAAGGATAGATAACTTTAATAGATAAAAGGGAAAATGACACAGATACATTAAATTTTTGCACATGAAAATCACACCCTAGCACTACTACTCTTCCCATACCTGTCCACAAATTCGAACTTTACATGGCTAATTATTTCATGATGAAAATATAAATGCCTCGAGTTCAATACTATCACAGCTGGTGTGTCAATAATATTGTCCACACTTCTAGTTGATCAAAGAAAAACTCGAGATATTATGGACTTCCGGATAGTTAAGTCTTTCATTTGTGCCCTAAATTATGAAAATATGTCATTAGGCTGCAAATAAGTGAAGATAAATTCGTCTTCTTTGGCACCCAGATTGCAATTCAAATTTGTTAAGTGAAGGATTAAATTCATTGGATTTCTTAGCTACAATGCCCACTTTATCATGTATATCTAACATCACGCCCAAAGACATTTCTCAGTGCAACATGTACCATGTTTAATGAACAAATCTTAGAAAAAGTAAAAAGAATGATATACACGTGATTAGTGAGGGCCCATTGATCAAATGATTTGTATATTCTAGTTGTCCACTAGATTTATGCAGCATATAAATAATAAAAATTATCCAAAACAACAATACTCCATTCAGGTTGTGAGGATTCAATGAGAGGAATCACATCAATTTGACGAAAAAGAACAGGAAATTTCCAATCGAAAAGGGCAAAAGAGCAAAGAGACCTGCAAATGGGTAGCTTTTTTTTCCAAATTATCAAATGCCAAGTTGTGAGGAAATTAAAGCACTACCGACAATGTGGCCAATAGCAAAAAAAAAAAAAAAAGAGAGAGAGAAGAAAAGATCAACAACATAATTTTCTTGATTTTTATTTGCCCCCCATAGACATCTAAATTTTCTCAAATTATCCCCTACGGGACCTTCAGGCTCATCCCATGAATATTCACAAACATCAAGAATGATGTTTGGTGGTGGTACTGTGCGGTCATATTCTTCCGATTCAGACAGAACAGCAACTAGCATGCACCAACAAGGAGACAATCTTTTGTAGTTCCCCTACTCAACTTGCTCCTGTTCTTCTAGAACGTGGCCGATCTCCAAAAGAACTATAACAGCACAAGATAGCACGACAGAAGATGGGTTCCATACTAAGCCACCTCAAGATAAATTTTTTGGGACCAAGATCCAAGATTTTCCAATGTTTTGGTTAATTCAGGAAGTAGAATTCAGTCGACCAATCTCGTTGGATTTACAAGTCTTAGATGTGGGCATCAAGGTCACGCAGAAATGTTAAGGAAAGGAAGAGGCAACATTAGGGTTTTGGGATTTGTCAAAGATGGAGGGTTCAAAAGAGCTGACGTTGTCAGGGGAGGGGGAACGGAACAAGGGTCACGGATGTAAAGTGCATGCATCTGCAATTCTTGATACAACATGAAAAGAAAAATGCATTATGTGCATTCAATGATAGGGCATTTGTCATGAAATGCAGGTGATTTTTGAAGATGTCCATGAGTATGGGCTAGAGTCAGAGAAACCCTCCTCACCAAAGCCCAAGTTGAGCCCTTTTTTTTTTTGGGAGGGGGGAGCATAATTCCCAGTCGAGCCTTCGTTCTAACGCAGAAAGGTGAGAATTCTGACCACATCCGCATCATTGAAATAATCAACGATTAATCATATGATTCATTTATCAAGATAAAAAATTGGGTACATATCAATGTGTAAATTTCACTTGGGTAATAATTTTTCTTCATGTCGTGAGTATATCCAATGAAAGTCCAGAAGACTTTGCTCTAGCCTTTAATTGATTGATCAACACCAGCTGTAAAACAATTTTTTTACTACTAGACAAAATTGTAGACCTTAATTACCAAGCAACGCGTGATGGGCGATCATTCTCGATCAAAGTGCTTATTTTCTTCCAGTCAGCATCTCCAGAAAAATACAATGCGTTAGCATCGCGTTGATCGACTTGGCACCTCGATTCTCAAATCATGGGTTACATTCAGTCCCCTCTACTCCTCAGACAATAAAGCAAATGCTGTCGACTTATTACAACCAGTCCACTCGACTTTGTCCTTGGAACACGCAAATCTTGACGTTTTATAGCCTCAACATGGCAACTACGCGATAAAGATGTAGGATCAAGTAGGTTATCATTGTGGATTTTTGCCCACAGAAGATTCTACACCTAAACTACACTCAAGTTGATGGACTATTGAAGATCATAACAATTCATGCTAGTCTCAAAAAGGTGGATCGATTGATTTAATTTTCATTAGCAGAATTGGTCTTTGTTTGATTCGATTTTAAGTTCTAATTGAGCATTTATGAGTTTTGAAATCAAAGTAATCTTGCCCCGCGTTTAAAGCACGTCATTCACTGGTCTCTAAGTTATGTGTTATATATTCACCATTCTAAGTAAAAATTTAAGGAAAAGTCTAATTTATCCTGACGTCTACATGTAATCTTGGCCAAGAAGTTGTTGCCTGTGTGGTATTTTCTTTGAATTGGGGGTGATCAAGGAATTGAATAGTGGATTTCAAGATGGTTCGTGAGAAGGAATTCTTTTAGGAGCTATTAGGCCATTGTTATATGTATCAAAATCTTTGTATACATCTTCATTCTCATCCTAAGGTCTTTTTGTGTCTCTAGATGTTATCTCAGATTCAATGTTCATTAGGTATAACTATAACTGTGTTTAATTATATCATCAAGTGTTATGATTTGCATATTTTATAATACTTGGTTTAATACACATATTTATTTGAATAGTCCAAGGTGTAGAAGAGCGATTAGTGTGGCTAGCTTTGTTCAGTGATATCAAGACGGTTTTATGCCCATTTTAGAATGTTTGGATTAATACCAACTTAGTTTGGAAAGATGCAAAACTTAGAGTATTAATTAAAATTCTACCAAATATAAGAGGAGGTTGTGAATAAATCTCAAGTACTTTGTATCTAGAATGATCAAGTACCAACTTTGTCAAAAGTTGAAGAAAAGTAAAATCGACCTAAAGGAAAGTGGAATTTGCACGCCTCTAAAGCGTGATGTTACAAGGTTGTTAATTAGTTTTTCGAGCTTTCAAAAAGATAGATATCATTGAGTTTGCAAATGCAATTTGCACATTGTTCAACTAGGGAATATGACTTTTGATTGGAGAAGACTTAGGAGATCCACATTATCAATCCACAAAACTCCTTCGGACTTCTATATTATGGCCTCGAGGGGATCTTTTGAGATCATCTTTGGCCGTAAAATCAATCAATTTCATGTTATTTCACGACTAGTTGTTCATTTTCGGGCTATTTTTAGGCAAAGGTTTTTGCTGTGTTTTCAATCGATTTCGAATTTTAATTTCTATATAATTACTAGACTGTCGATGAAAGGAAGCGATCCATCCATGCATCCACTTTGTACATTATACCGTATCTGTCATCAGGCAACTAAAGCAATACCGACTTGGATTATCTTTTACACCAAAGTCATAAAAGTTTAGATGGATATACTACGTTAATCAGAAGTTTATGGCCACTAACAATGCGAAGATTAATGACGAATCCACGACTCATCATCGTCGTCATCATCATCATCTCTTCCTCCTCAAAGTCCACTGAATAATGCTGTCAAATTTCCACTCCCGCTTTTGCCCGGTTGACAAATTGCTACGCATGGTTCAATGCATAATCCTCGATTGAGAGTCCTGAATGAACCTATCCAATTTAAAAAGGGAGCTAATGGCTTTGTCACCATCGCCAATTTTTTTAAGAATATAATAAGATGTTGTGACAAAATCGGCACACGACAGTTTCCGTCTACCAAAAAAGAAAATTTTAAAAAATAATAGGATGGTAGATTAATCAAAGGTTTTGTTTAAACATGGTAATTTACGGAATCCAGGTTCAATGCCGTTCCTTTTTCTTTAAACTTAAGTATTTGGACGACCCTTTATTGATTCGAATTTGGACAACTAGATAAGATATGTATGTTCGATTCCTTGAATCTAGGGTTTAGCCTGCATAAACAAATGCAGATTGCCCATGATCCTGTGGACATTTAACCATCAGCTTGAAGGATTTCTCTTCCATTCCCATGGAATGTTCATTGCACCGGCATCTGTTTTTATGGTTTGCGTTGTATTCATGTGGAGATAGGAACGAATGTTGGTGGGAGTTAGTAGGTTGACAATTGGACTTCTCTTTTGGAGGGCTTGTCGCGGACGGTCGAATAGCAACTCGATTACATTCCATTTTCACATAGAAATTGATATTAAATATAAAGATATTTTACTAAATGAGACATCATAAATATATATTATATATACGTACATACAATCTTGTGGTTGATCATTATGGATGCATTTGAACGAATAGACTTTCATATCAAAAAGAATAAAGACAGATAAGATATAATTTTCTACGTGACATGATTTTTGATAAAAAGATACAACAATGCATATAGATCTGGACTACCTTGCATCAATGAGATCAAATTAAGTAGATAAACAAGCTGACGTGATTCAAAGAAATAAAGATCTCGTGCGATCGACACTATTCATTGAACTATGGTCAAGCCACACATGAACTGCCTGGCATCTGTGCGACTGTCCCAAGGTGGTTGCTTGATGACATGACAAGGTGATCATGGTTTCCTGAATTGAGAATCGGCCGCATGCACACCAGGAAACTTTAACCTATTTACATAACTTTTACTTCTTACTTTTCACAATATCCAAATCTTAAAACTCACATACTTTCGACTTCTTTTTAGGGGAAAAAAAACCCCAAACGGCTAAAACTTTCATGACAATCAAATTGTAACATGTAGATTCACTAATGAGTTTATTCATAATTTCTGAAATTTAAATAATATTTTTAAGTTTCGGCGCAAAAGTATGGTGTTCCAAATCTCCCCACCTGTTGAGGTAAAGGATCGCCCATTTTTTTTTTTTTTTCTGAGAGGATGTAGCTCCTCTTTGTATTAGTATTTCTAAATGGGTTTACAATTGCTGGTATATAACGTGGTGGAATTCCCCCTTTTCTCACGGACTGAACTCAATGCGAAAAACAAGAAGAGTTAAATGAGAAGTCCGTGAGCAATGATCGCATCATGGGATGCGGTGCACAAGGCCCATTACGGCCCATGGTAACGGCACAGCCCGTTCCGTCGGCTATTCTAAAACTCAGAATATGCAATAAACTGGCCAATTCCCATATCTGACACAAATTCGTTTCACAAAAAAATATTTTCCAGAAAAAATTTCTTTAAATGATTTCTTCTTTAAAAATTGGATATCATTTTTCAATTTATATAAACTTTTGGACTAGAAACTGTGTTTGGACGTAGGAACTCACTCCTAGGCCCTTGGCAGCTGGACTGGGTCTATTGAGAGCAAGCATGGGTCCATTGAGGCAGGGCCTAGGACCTCGACGCTTGGGCCCCAGTCCATTGAGGTTGCACCTTGGATTCCCATGCTTGTGCCCATGACCCTGAAGCCCCTACCCGGATCCATCTAAGTCGAGCCTAAGTACATCAAGGCTAGGCTGGGACCCCCATTCATGGACTCAGTCCTCAACGCCGGCTCCCTGATCCGTTGAAGCCCAAACACTTAGGATCGGGTTCTTAAAGCTCGTGCCTGGCTCCCTAAGGCTTGGGCCCTAGTCCATTGAGGTCAAGCTTGGCTTCTTGGTGCCCACTTTGAGGTCCATTGAGGTTGGGCTTGGGACCCCGATGCCCATGCCTAGGTTCCTAGCACCCTAGCTTGAGTTCATCGAAATTGTGCTTGGGACCTTGGTGCCTGTGCTCAGGTCCATCGAAGCCAAGCCTAGGACCTTGGCGCACGTGTTTGAGCTCCTAATGCTAGGCCCAATACTTAAGGCCCCTACTTGGATCCCCAGTCCATGAGCTTGGGACCATCAATGTTAGGCTTGGGTCCATGAAGGTTAAGCCTAGGACCCTAGTGCCATTGCCTGGATCCTCAGCACTACTATTGGGGTCTTAACCTTGCCTCAATGGACTCGTGTCCTATGCGCAAGGGACCTCCTTGGCATCAAGGCTCGAGGACAGCTTCAATGGACCTAGGCATGGGTGTCAGGTCAAGCTTCGATGGACCTGGGTATGGGTAGGCCTTTCTGAACCATAAAGCAATCAATTTTATTGCCTGGAGTGGGAATTTGGATTAAGCAATATGACATTATATATAAGTGATCTGAACTGCGATATGTTCTAATCTAGTTATAATAGAGAACTTTTATAGATATCAATTAGTCAAAATATTCTTATCGATTGCTGGAATGATCAAGAAATTGTATAGAATAGAGACTAGAAAATTTGCGAGATTGCAGCCCATGATCAAATTGTCCTCCTTAATCCAATTATAATTGGTTTGAGCATTATTGGTCGCGTTCATTCCCACCTCATCCCGCAATCTGTTTGGGCAACATCCTAAAGTCTGAGTAATTTCACTCCCATCAAAAGATAAGTACAGGCTTCCTTCGTTTTCGATCGCAGTCTTGGTCATCAGCCACTCAAGAAAGTATTATACTCAGTCGAAGCAACAAAACTAGTGACTCACTATATAGTCCACGTGTATCATTCGCAACATTTACTTCCCACTTTTGTTTGCGCTCAAAAATCACCTCCTCGACAAAGAATGGAGATCTAAGGGGCGACCTCGACCTGAGATTATGGCACAAGCCCGACCAAAATGGCTAAGCGCAAATAATCAAAGGTTCTGCGGGAAGAAGGATCCATTCCAACACCACCATGTCCTTTGACTGGGGGAGCCAACACGCCCTTCTCGTTTTGGTGCTCTTCGAGTAGGAATCAGATACTCGCTTATTGTAATTTTTAATGACTTTGCTCTGACCCGTCCGTTCTCGATTACTTGTAACTGCAATCAATCTTGAGCGTCACTCTTCAATGCCGGATGATCTTCCATCATCTTTGCAGTGTTCAATACAGGTTCCAACAACGACAAACTACAATGTCGCGTACTTGTCAAAAGACAAAAATGACAACTGCAACACCGCTTCTCCGTTCACCACCCTAAGCAACAGACTGATGACCTTTTCTGTCGCCGCAGCTGGCAAGTATTGCTCGCATCTACACTTTCCTAAAGGTGTCCATTGCTCTCGTGGCCAAAAATTGGTGGGTCCAGCGGGATCTCTGTCACTACTAGACACAACCACCGGCAACACCACATCTCCACCACCACCTGGAAGTGATGCTTCATCTCTCGATGTCACACAGCATTGGGACTTGGCGGCAACTTTTCTCAACAAGGTCAAGCGGCTTTTCCAAATTTGTCACCTGAGTTCAAAATCTCATTGTTGTGCCGTTTTCAAACTGACAATTCCCATTGGCTGGTCTATCTTTGCCATTGCCACCAGGTACTTGGAAACAACCACTAAGGAGAGATGCTTCTCAGCTTCCTAAAATGGTAATATAGAAGTAAGAGGTCAAGACGATAGAATATCATACCAGCGTGTATAATTATCATTATATGGTCTGTCTATCAATTGATAGTGTTGATTTAATGTGATTGATTTAAGCTCTTAACAACAGAGTAAGAGAACCCAAACA
The DNA here is from genome assembly GCA_014182375.1 of Eucalyptus virginea. NCBI lineage: Eukaryota > Viridiplantae > Streptophyta > Magnoliopsida > Myrtales > Myrtaceae > Eucalyptus > Eucalyptus virginea. The sequence goes on along the minus strand of CM024516.1, from coordinate 13,244,770 downwards.
CAAAGCTCTTCTTCAAGTTTCAGCTACAAAGATTTTTTGTACACATTAATCAAGATCTCTAGCAAGATATACTTTTGCAACATAGGAAATGGTGAGTGTCAATACCGGCAGGAAAAGCTCACTCAGCTATTTCTAGCAATATAGTAGAGCTCCTCCCACGCTTCTAAAGTGCATTAAGGATTCAGGTTCCATGGGACAAGAAATGGTTTCACAATGCCAGACAATGATGCTTACAGCTACAACAAATTTATGAGCAGAAGTTGATTAAGCCAAAAAAAAAAAAAAAGTACACATATATGTCGGCCAGAATGTGTTACAGAACAAAACGATGAAGACAACATTCTCGAATCCATGACATATCTTTGGCTTTCAACACACCAAAACCTCTTTTATACATATTAGGAACTTGTATCCAAGTCCAGCAGCCATGCCCCAATCAGGGATCACAGGCAGAGAAGCTGCTTAGGGTTAAATGAGGGGTCTAGGCAATCATTCATAAAGTGTGACACAGATAAAGAACATCAACAAATGTTCCACACAATCAGACCTAGATACTGAGGCATAACAGCTTTGCAAGTCTCTTGAAGGTAATCCTTGAGCGATACTTCAAAACAACAATAATATTCTACAGAAAACATATTGAGTCACATTTGAGTGCTGTTCCAATGAAAAGAAGAAAAACGACAAGTTCTGTAATTACATGTTCAATGATTCTCTGAAGAGGCTCCTAGAAAGGTAGCTTGTTATGCCAAAGAGAAGCCAAAATTCTTCTTTTGACAATGATCGGGCCCTGTCTAATTCCCAACAAGTGCACCTACTAGCACGTTTTCTCATTCTCAAATTCACCTTTGAAAGTGCTTTTAAAGAGGAGTCCGCTGGAGCCTCCAATGTGACCAATTGTTTCAGCAGCAACCTACATTAAAATATCAAAGGTATGGTTGACCAAATCCTATGGCACATTATTGAGATATTGCAAGATCTACAATCAATTACCTAGCACAATTCAAAGATGGTACCTGAATTGGGGAATTTTTTAGAGATGTTTTTCCTCTAAAGTTGCATTAAGAAGGCTTGATTGCATAGGATCATGTGGTGATAGAACTAAGCACCAACAGATTTTCCTTAGAACCTGCATTTAATTAAATCACATTATGAACAGCTCTGCCTTCAAAAACTTAGTGAAGACTTAACGAGGAAAGAGCTTCACCCATATCCACTGCTCTTGGTTGGGTTGCCCTTTACTGATGGAATCTCATATAGCCCCTTATGGTATTGACAAATTTCAAGGCAATCATTGTTATGTGAGTAATACCTACATTGTTATTCACATAAATGTGAGGTAACCTGAAATGGGAGTTCAAATCCATCAAGTACATTTGGAACGTCAGAGTTTGCGATACAGCTAGAAAGAAAGAAGAGTGTGTGCCAGATATATAAAGCCATACAAGTTCATGGTGAACCGCATCTTGAATACCGGGTGGCATTTGATCAACAAAAACAAATTAGTCAAAGATAGTGGACACAACATTCGAAAAGCAAAACACCAATTTACCATATCATGAGTCATTGCCTATCCGTTTCAACTCCAGAAGAGATGGAATATCAGCTGACGCTTGCTCCACAATATTTTCACCTTCTTTAGACTTTTTCTTTTCTATGGAAGGATCTGCATCAAACACTCGGGAGTTGACCTTCCTGGAAATGATACGTGCACAGACATAACCCTTACATAGACGAACCTGCAAAATCCATCAATCAGAAAACCAATCATACTAATAATGCATGAATGGCTAAAAGCAATACAAAAGACCTGCACTTGTTCAAAAATAAAGACAATTTTCTCTGTCTTTGCCTTTGCTCCAAAAGTTCCTACTTGCATTTCAAACCGTCATAGGAATGTAGGACAAGGGAAAACCAATTACAAGGTCAGTGAGAACAGAAGTCAACTTCTAGTTACCCACATTTCTTGCATCAAATCAGTAATGCTAGAAGACCCCGTTTTTCCTTTATTTTTGCAAGTTTCTTGAACAATCATGCTCTCTCAATTTCAAAATATAACTACATTACGAAACTAGCTACAAAAATCATGAAATAAAAGCAGATTGCTGATGAACATAAGCTGCACCAAAGTTTGATTTCACATATTCATCTTCCCAGCGGCAACAGAGTTAAGTGTCTTAATAAGCTTTATCTTGGTCTCAAGATCAAGTGTCTGGTCAACATATTGCACAGCTTGCTGCACCATTGCTGTTGCAGCCTATCATGACAAAGATGCGACACATAGGTCACTATCCAATCAAGTCAATGACTTGATTACGTCTAGATCACCATTAAAACTTTGATTTGAACTATTTGATTAACAACATGGAAAATTTGTCACTCTAGAATGATAATATTGTCAAAAGAGGAACCAAAAGGGACAATAGCAAGGTACAATACAAATACAGGTATCTCTATGAAGAGGATCCCCGCCACTTGAAAACTTGAAAACGGTATAAGATCCTCATAAAGGATATGTCATCAAATGTATCCTGAACTAGACATGAAAAAGAAGTAATGTGATTCATAAATGAATAGGCGAACAAAAAGTAAAAATTTGGGGCAATCATGGGAGAGAATCCAGAAACAGAAGGTGAGAAACCGAAGAGGATTCCACAATATTAGATTCTAGACCACAAGCACCAGGCCTGAGATCTTGCATCCCAACAGATTGCCTAGAGCCAATTCCCATGTGGATATGCCAAGCACATTCCTTTTTTAGATAGTTCTACATAGATGGCATGTCACAACTACACGAAACGACATTTCATGATTGCACACAAATGGGAGGCAATCCCTGCAGTATAAAATTTAAACCTTAAGCTTAAGGTTGTTAAGATTGATCCGAAAATGATTGAAATTGGACTTTGGATCAATGATCATAAGACTACAGAAAATTAAGGTCTAAAAGTGATAGATTCTTTATCTTTTCTTCTACACTAACACCTGTATGTTGTCTTTGAAAAAAGGGAATGAAGTTCAAAAATAGAAGATAAAAGCAAGAGCATCACCACAACAGAAGCAGATCAATGAAGAAACTCTCATGCCTATTAGAGAAAGTCAACTAGAGAAGCATTTGGGGCATGAGTAAAGAAGAGAATAAAACAAACGCAAAACCAGATAATAGCAATGAAAAGAAGAAGAGAGGAGGATGAAAAAAATAGAAAAGGCAAAGAGGTATGTGCTACTATGTAAAAAAGAATTCTGTCCCCAACCAGGAAAGATGGCTGCAATACAAAGGTGTTGGTATTGTGCTGCATTGCTGTCTGTGGACACACAGCAGACCTTTCATTTACCCCAATCCAAGTTCTCATGAAGGTAGAGCCCACTTCCAACTCCACCAATAAAAGGTTATTCTTACATCAGAGAAAAGCTTATGGATTCTCCCAAGTGTGTACAGAAAGTATATTCAGCCTTGCCACCACCAACAATTAACCTTCCATGCAATCTAATTCAGGATGAGGGCAACATCTCATTCTTAATTGATAATTCCCTTATAGTTCAAACCCAAAGTTAGCCCTGATTAGCAGTTTTGGCGTTTAGATATTGTTTTAGACGTACAATGGGTCATGCAAAATAAGAATTGGAGCCTAATTTGGTTTACCATGGGATTGAGTTCTAATTAAATAAGGCAAAGTAGGATATTTAGGACCAGGGTTAGAAACCATTCTACATCTCCAATGGGAATGATTTTGATGTGACCAACTTCCATCGTTTTAATTGTATCCCATATAGATAGCAATCCTAAATACGATTTTCAAGGTAAAAAAAATCTTGTATAGTTTATAATTAACAACCACTAGTCATAATGCTCTAGCCTGTCCAGGAGGAACTTATTAGCATTCAGCATAGCATAACAATGAAATACCATTAATTTAAGGGCCAAAATTCCAGCAGCTTATCAGCCAAAAGCAGAGATGAAAAGGTAAATAATTGGACATAGGTTAACCTCGACGACCCCATTCACTCCTAAAAATGATTGTAAGATATTTCTTTTAGTACAACAAAGTTTGGGAGCAACTAAATACGGGAATAACAATTTAACATGTATGAATGTCCAAGTATCAGTGTCATCAAGTACCTGCCAACATGACACATGTTGTGTTCATGCAAGGGAGAAACTCCAGAGCACACCCTAATTGCAATGGAGAGGCACAACTCATAATCATAGTTCATATTTAATTGATTGTATAATAGTTTTTCAGAGGGTAGACGAACATCAATCCCTGAATTAGCATTACCAATCACTCCCTGGTAGTCAATCTCAATTTATTTTCTCCTTGGTTTCTTTGTTATGCAAGAAGTATACCAAGTAAGGCAACGGGGAAATACCTATCCATCTCCATAAAAGATAATGCAAACCCCAAAAACAAATCTACTAAGCAGAACAAAAAACAAAGAGGAGCCCCAACTCCTGACTTCACGAAACCTTGAAAAGGCGATAAAACAAAATAAAACTACTTGACTAAGACAAAGCGCCTTTTTCTCTTTGTCATCATAGCTTAAGGACATTATCTAATTTTTCAACCCTTCACTCCCACACGTTTAAAACGGAGGGTGGGCCCATCTTGTAAAAGTACAAGTTAAAAGTATTTTCCTAGATAGTACCCCAAACAATAATGTCCAGCTTATCCACAGAACTTTGTGCACTACTTTCCTACTCAGCTCATCCACATGCCACAGCTACTGACTCCTACCTATTGAGTTCAGTGTCTCCTCCAAAGCTAAGCGGTCAGGTGCTGAAGACTCACTGATATCCCGCCAAAAGGATATCTCCGCAGCTAATCTCTTCGCTTTATTACATATCTCTCTGTATACACATACAGAGGCGCCACCATTAAACTTCCACAGGAATATCAACTTCAACCTTCCTTCCATCATCATTCAAGAAAAAAGAGAAAGAAGAACTACCCACATAGGCAAATCAAGCATTGAAATTGGAAGGGCGAGCTCGAGGAATCGGCACAAAAGTCCGCGAGTGCCATCACTTCGGAGCCCCTCTTCTTCTTTCTATAATTGGTCCTTTTCATCGGATCTATCGCAGTACACCAGACGAACAGAAACATCGCTGAGAACACCTGAAAATCGGGGGAAATATGTTGGAAAACCCATCAATTCCCCATGACAAAAGAAAAGCAATCAATGTCATCATGGCACAAAATAAATGCTAAGGAGTCACCACAAAAGAGTATATTGTCGTCATGGTGATTTCAGCAGCCCCGCTCCCAAGCAACAGTCCCAAGAAGACCTAGAAGGCCACCGCTAGGAAACTGAACACCGCCATCCCAACTGTCTGCAATTGCAAATTAACAACATGAGATGGATCGACTCTAAACTTCAAATGCGATTGATCGATCATCTGCATCACGCCCTACACATCCACTCGTGGCTGATTTAGAGCATTCAGAACGTTGCCAATGCAGTAATTTGACTAATACGTGCTAGCCTCAGCTCAAAAACAGCAAACCTAAGCTCGTGACCTTGGTCAACTCACCAAATCTCGACAGAACCATGGCAGCCAGCGCGACTTCCAACTCCAACCGCCTACCCGATTGCTGTCGAAACTACCGCGCTACCTACTACTGAGCAAACTAAAATCTCCAATCCGAACAATCGATGAGCTCGCGCGTCGGAGCGACGTGGTTCTAAAATGCAGATGAAGCTGAGAGACCACAGGAAAGACGCGTGCGTGCGTTTACCTGGAGCGGATGGAGAGGGGGTTGCCAGGCGTGGCGTCGCCTCGTTGCCGTTGCCGTCGCCGTTGCCGTCGTCATCTCCGCCGCGGCGACCGACCTGCCTGCCTACCTGCGGTGGATGAGCGGTGCGAACGGTGGCTTCGTTCTTCGATCTTCAGCAGGGCGACTGACTAGGAGAGAGAGAGAGAGAGAGAGAGAGAGAGAGAGAGATTCCATGGACGTCGAGCCGTCCTTCTCTTCTGCCCCCCCGTAGCTCTTCACGTCTGCTAACGCTTGAATTCTAAGTACCCCGGATAGCGCTGGGTCTCTTTAAAGCCAAGTTCTCTCATCTGCGTACGCCTAAAATTCGACACGTCGGGCGATCCTTCCAGAGATGGGCATTCAGATATCCAAAGACTTCGCAAGTGTTTCAAGTCTGACAAATTCGTCAAGGCTTTCAATTTTCCGCACCTTGCAATAATAAGCTCTAAGAGTCCAATGGGAAGCTCTGGGACACATTCAAGCCGTTGGCAATCAACAAGAGCGAGTTTGTTGAGATGGGTTAGCTGGGAAAGATGGGGCAAAGACTGCCCCTGGCAGGTGATCCATAGTTCCCTTAAGCCGGAGGGCAATTCTGGTAATTCTTGAAGCTTTTCACATTCACTAAAGTGGAGCACCTCTAGCGAAATAAGTTTGCATATATTACTGGGTAGCCGCTTCAGATTTTTACAAAACAAAGCTTCCAACTTTTGCAGTTTTGCCAACATCCCAATGTCATCAGGCAATTCTGTTATGCCAGTTCCAATAATACGTAAGACCTTCAAATTTTGCAAATTCCCAATACTTTTAGGCAATTTCGTGATCGATGTCCTTCTTAAGTCAAGCTCGATCAATGATGCTAAATTTGTAATAGAAGGATGAAGCTCTTCTAGATTCTCACAACATTTAAGATTCAAAATCTCCAAACTTTTGAAAGTGGACAAGTCAGGAGTTCTTTTCAAAAATCGACACCGCTTGAGGTTGAGAACTTTGAGGTCGGTCGCCATCTAGAAGAAAGAAATGATATGTCAGTGTAATTGGACTGTCACAACCCGTGATTTTTTGCTACTCCTTATGCTTTTGACCTTTTAGAATTCCTCAAAAATTACCCGTGTTCCTCTACTCCTTCACAATTGTCCTATTTAATTTTAAATGTCTCCTTTAGTAGTGTTTGGTCACGACAATAGATAAATGTCTTTTAAACATATTGATTGCAAAAGAATGTTAGGGTGTACAAGTGCTAACTGCATTTATTTCCAAATAACATTTTAAAGGAGATATTTGCTTATTAGACATGAGCAACTTATATTATCAAAAAAGAATATGACAAATCCAAATGAAAGAGAGATGCAATCATTGGGCACCGAGTTTTCCTTTAATACTACGAAATTAAATAGAAATGGCTAGTTCAATTATGAAAATCAATTTTCAAATGTTATATGTACAAGGAAAAAAATGTTAAGTTAAAAAAAAAAAAAAAAAAAAACTTCGATGCCTTTTTTACATCTTACCTTGAGTGCAATCCATCCTCCCCAGTCCTCTGAAATTGCACTGTTTGACAAATCGAGTACAACTAATTTTTTTGGATGAAAGTTGGCCGCTGCGAAATCCGAGGGACAGCCCTCCCACTGAAGCCATCTTAATTCAGGAAGTAAGCTTTGGAAATCTCCGATGAAATTAGCACCATCCACTTGAAGAAACCTCAAGTTGGTCATTTTTTTAAACTTTTTGGCTGTGTATCTCCTTCCCTGACCACATTTGCCAAGAGAAAGGGCCTCAATCTTTCTGGTGCCCTGCAACTTGGAAACATTATGGACCATAAGTTTTGAATGATGAGATGAGACCAATTGATGTAAAATAAAATGCACTAATTTTGATTTTTGTCATACTACTATGACGTAGGCTTCTCCCTTTCATTTTTGTGAAATGAAAGGTTGTAATTGCATATTATTTATCTAATCTATGTAAAGATGAGAAGCTCAAGCGATTGTTTACAAACTTTTTCCTCATCCAACTATACCCTTTCGTAATTTGCACCTTTTGAATTTCCAAAATTTGGGTCCATTTGCAGCTACAATGGAAGGCCTCTCTTCATGCATATACTAAAATATATTTGTCAAAATTCATGCCCTTTATATGTGAAATAACACTTCCTTAACTCCTCTCATATATATGCGAACCAATACAACTCTAACCATCCAAATGCCTCTATCAAACTTGCCATCAATAGAAGTATCAAGATTAAAGAATCCCGATTGTAGAATTTCCTACACTTTTTTGGCTTACTTTGTTTGCAATTGTCAATATCAAAATGAAAACAAGAATGTCTTTGCAAAAGATACGTGTGTGTTTTACGTTCCTTTCTTATCATGTGTCCTTCAATGAGGGTTTTTCAGTGTATGTGGAAGGAAAATTGATAACATCAGATGTTCTGTACAATGATCCTTACTTTTCTTTTTATCACTACAGATGTTTGATGCTATCTTTTCGTCGTAGTCATCTAAATTTTGATCCATTTTCCCATGGATTAATGAGATCTTCTGTCTGAATAGATTGGGCATGAAAATTCATAAAATTTGTATTCTTAAGGAACTACGAGTCTTCTGCATATTTCTTTTATTGTAACCTAATATTTTACAAAATCAAATTTGTTTCTTGTTTTAGGTGACGAATTGCATATTGGAGGTTTCAACTTTTCCTTCAAAAATTTTATTCTTTCATATGAATCCCTACTCGTTTTTACATTAAAAGTTTATTGTGTATTTATTGTATTTTTGTCAACAACTTCACAAATACCATTTTTTTTTAAACTTCTAAGAAATGTTCTATTAAGTTAATTATGTTTTTCTTCGTGCGAAAATATGCTCGCTGAAAAGTAGTGGTAGTATTTCTTTTCAATAGTTTTGGCATATCATTATGTTTTGCATCCCATGTTTATGTTTATTTTATGTTAATTAACGGTTTTCGTGACATTTGCACATGCTTGTTTGATGCTTGTACAATTTTTCCATATGTTATAATTGTTTTTAGCGGATTCCCTTTTAACTTTCACGCTGATAAAGAAAATTTATCATCGCACAAAATTCAAAACCATATATACTTCGGTTAATAATAGCAAAAGTCCCAAACCGATAGACTTGTTCGGCATTTACCCCGCACTAATTTTAATGTCACAAAAAAGTTCCAAACTGATAGACCCGTGTCACATTTACCTCAAATTAGTTTTCATTTCACAAAAATAAGATAATGTTTCTAATGTTAACTAAATCTTTGCTAAATAAGATGCTCACCAAGAATCAAACAATAAACAAATTATTATTATAACATGAATGCCTACATTTAGCAAATAAATAATATTGGGAGATTAATCAAAAAATCATCCATCATCACAAAAAGAAAAGGTATTACTAGATTCATAGAAAGAAACTATCCACTATCATGAAAAGTATATACAATGAAAATAATATATGTTTAAAGGGTTAAATTAGGCAGTTAATCATCCTACATCAGCAAATTGACGGTGCCAACTGACGATTGACCACAAATGACTCAATTGTGCGAAAAAGTGAAAGTTAGAAGACTATACTAAGCAAAAGCAAAAAATAAATGGGGCACTAAATTGCACAACCAATAATATTTAGGGGTTAAACTTACCCCAACTTAAATAATACACGAAACAAGATAGCTAAATCGTCACAGATGATTGGAGGTATCATTTATAATACCAAACAATTCATAAGAAGTCAATACTAAGTGAAAGAAAAAAATAATTAAAACTAGGCCTCGCAGGAAACCAAATGACGGATCCAAACATCAAAATGTGCATCAAACAAATATGTGGGGAGAGCATGGCTGCAACAATTTATAAATGTCAGGTTTTCTCTAAAAGTAATTTGTCAAACATTCTGCTTTTGTAGTTTTGCTGTTGCATTAAAGTTACCAAGAGGAGAGTATCCCCAACAAAATACTACCGGGCAAAGATATATATCCTTTATCCATAACCAAGAAATTGATCCTCAATTATGTTCTGAAATCAGGCAAAAATAGCAATTAATCAAAATAGCCCTTTTCCAAGTAGAATCAGTTAATTTTGGGGAGTCAAGATTGACGAGTATATATATTTCAAACAAGAAAGGGGAGATGAAATCACATTCACTTTCTACAACGAGTAGAGAAAACTCTTACCTTGTTTCCATCAATTACATCAGCAGCCTCCTCAGAATTCCATAATCTGCTCCGCTTTTGAGGCTCCTTTGGATTTTCCAGACGAACAATTTCCCTTCCAAGATCTCTCAATTGATCATGCATCATCAGCATTTCGAATGTGTCAATTTTAATTAAGGACATAAGACTCAATACTTCAATCCCCCTCCCCGGGAGAAAACTACTGGCATCCCACATGTAAGTTGGATTTTGTTTATGTGATTCGATGAAAAAGCATGCAATATCCAAAAATATTTGTTGTTCCTCATCATCTAATGTTTCGTAACTTATTTTCAACTTCTCTTGCACTTTCTTTTCAGGCACTTTCTTTAATTTCTTTAATGTATCTTTCCATACTTCTTCTCTCTTTCCATGTAAGAATGAACCAATAACTTCAAGAGCTAATGGAAGCCCTCCAGTAGTAGATACAATATGATGAGAGATAATCTTACAATCAGTCAAAGGAGAATCCTTTCGAAATGCATGTCTACTAAATAAAATCAATGATTGATCAGAAGACAACTCTTCGAGTTGGTACATATAGCCCGCCCTACCTTCATCAAGAATGCTTTTGTTTCTAGTTGTGATGATGACTATACTTCCCGCTTCAAACCAACTACCATCCCCGAGCAAAGCACTCAAGTGCGTACAATCATCCATATCATCTAAAAGAACAAGAAGTTTCTTACTTGTAAATCGAGATTTTATGATATTGATTCCTTCATCGACATTAGACACCTCACACAAACTTCCTATTATGGCAGAAATGAGTTGCTTTTGCACACACTCAATACCCTTACGCTGATATGTTTCTCGGATATTTGCTACGAAGCTACGATAGTCAAATTGACTAGAAAGTTTGTTGTATAACACCTTTGCAAGAGTTGTCTTACCGATGCCGCCCATTCCATAAATTCCAATAATCCTTGTACCATTGGATTCGACATCTATCTTGCTCATAATCTGTTGCACATGATAATTGATTCCCACCAACTGTTCGGGAACATTTAGCTGAAAAAATCTTTTTAACTCGCCCATAACTTTTTTGACAACAATATCCACCAATGTTCCTTCGTGCCTGTCAAGTAACAATGAATATCAATATAGGATAGCAATATGTATATTCTTTTTCAAGAAATATCTATTTATGAAAGATTAAACAATGTTTTGTTGGAGAATAAGGTACCCGTTATCAATTTTCTCCGATTCCCATCCTTTCAAGAAGCTGACTTCTTTAAGTGCTTCTTCCCATTCTTTCATAACCATTTCATCCATAATCTTTTTATGTGCATTGATAGCATCTCTCAATCTCCCCATAGGATGTCGCACTTGCGAGGGTTCCACTTTGTAAAATATGGGCAACACCATCTGCCCTTTACTTCTCTTGCACTTCAACATCTCAACTAGCTCGCGGAGGCACCATTTACTTGAGGCGTAGTTCTCCGAAATAATTGGGATCGAGATCTTAGACTTTGTAATACTGCAGAGAAGCTCCAAACCAATCTCCTCACCAACACGGAGCTCATTATCGTCTCTAAACACACAAATTCCTGCATGGTTAAGGTTATGATAGAGATGATCGGTGAAGCCTTTGCGAGTGTCTTCCCCTCTAAAACTCAAAAACACTTCATAATCATTTCCCCTCGGCCTTTTGGTTCCACCTTCATAATCACCTCCATGTGGAGAGGTTGATGAGGAAGACGCCTCATAGATCGGATCTTTTGAATTAAAGGGTTCTTTTCTTTTCATCTCGAGAGGATTGTAGAAGCGATTGATGGAGAAGGAAACAGAGAGAAATATGGAATCCCAAATTTGAGAGTAGCAACCGACCAAAAAAAATCTGAGAATAGCAAAAATGTCTCCCAAGACTCAAACTCGGAGCTACATTCAAACAAAAATAGAAACTCTCAGACGACTCATCAGAAGAAAATAGAGCAATCAAAGCAGGAAATAGAGAAGTACATGGAGCCATCGATTACCTTAGGAGTGCTCGAACGACATGACCCACCCACTGTCGGGATCTACACCGATCGTCAGCCTTGGACGTTGGATTACAAACACACAAACTCTCTACTGCGCGTTCTTGAACAATGCTGATTCTTGACTGCTAGGTGCTTAAAGAATGATGGTCATTGCACTCGTAATATTTGCAGGATTATGCAGAAGTTGCGGGGAACCTTTCAAATGGCTTCTTGACTTGACTTTCTTTTTTCTTTTCCTTTGGGCAAAAAAGTAAAAAAGAAAACCAACTTGCAATAAAGATGCTCCTAGTCCTTGTCCTTGCTTTTTCTATCGTGCGCAACTAACTTGCAATAAAGATGCTTCTAGTCCTTGCTTTTTCTTTTGTGCATGCTCGAACAATGCTGACCACTTGATGAATGCCGAGTTATTGCACGCGTAATTTCGTCAGCATTATGTGGAAAGTGCGTGCAACCTACGTAGGTGCTTTGATTGAAATTTGAGATCCAACACGACTTGACTTGACTTGCTTTCCATTAATAAATGGAATTGTCAGGGAAATGTAACGCGAAGGTGAAGCGAGCAAGACACCAGAATAACGTTGCTTCATGCTAAAACGGAAGGGTAAAGTAGTGTGAAGCACAAGCTACATGAGGAGTTTAGGAAATTGGTGCAACTGAGCAGAGAATCTCTGGAATTGAGTAGTGAATTTTGGTAGAGGTTGTGGAGGATTGACAAGAATAGTTCCAAAGCTAACTTAAAGACTTGGACAAATGCATTTTCGGCATGGAATATGGGTCATTGCCTAAACATTGATTGTTAAATTGAATGTATATTATTGCGTAAATCCCGCTAATGAAATTATTATCTCACACTGCCTATTTAAATGATGAAATGAACGTTGGGTTTTTTTTTTTTTTTTTTTTTTGGGATGATAATAGATCAATTCAAGTGCTACATTTTTTTTCAAATGTTAGACATTCAGCTGATTTCAGCTTCAATTTCATGACCTTTTCCACGAAAATCACTTGGCAAACCGCACCAGAAAGGGTCATGAAGTGACCTTGAATTTGCTTCCATAAGATGCAAGAAACTTCTGGCAGGTTTTCGAGTGAGCTTCCTTGAAACCCTCATCACCTCCATGCTGTGCTCACATTATTCCGTTTTATGGATGTGGGGACCCGAATGTTATTATGATTCTCCGACATTCAAGAAAGCGCAAAAGCTGTGGGATCAGACTTGCAAAAGAGAATCCACGACTAAGGCCCAATGGCCACCGGTACCCCTCCCCCTTATTATTCATTTCGGTCTCAAAGCAAGCTGTGTTTGTGTGGTAGAATCCCTTTCTTTCTTAAACTAGTCCATTAGTTGTTCTATAATCTCTTTTGTGCGGTCAAATCTTCATCCTCTTAAAAACAAATAGATAGCACAAGCCGGAGGAGGAGGAAGCAGATGGTATCAGGATGACTGAGTTGCTAGGTTGCGCAACACCTCGGCCTTCCAAGGGACAACGTCACATGTTTGTCTCCATGGCATGTTTTGTCACACAAACAGACACATCGATTGTTCACCGGAGCATGTTGTGGATAATGGCCGATGCGCTTCAATTGGAGTCAAGTGTAGTTCCATGCATTTGATGAATGAAATTAAAGTTTAGTTGATTCCAATTGATGATGACCCCTATGCTAGCAACGATGCATAAATTGCCTTATGCTTGTGGTCTATTTAGCAAGCATGCAACGTTGTGATAAAAGGAAAAGCTGCTTTGCTTGGATACATGGAGGAAAGGAAGATAGAAATTTTTTGAATTTTCCTGCCACTTCTTCTCAAGAAAGTTGCAAGAATTTACTTCATTTTCCTCCTTTTCCCCTCCTTCCCAAGTAAAGCATTAAGGCAGTACCTCGGAAAATCAAAGCATATATATATGGAAGGATGAAATATAGGGTGGTCTTGCTTTCTTCACATAAGACTGTTTTACCCAAATAAGGATTAAATTCTTAATATATGCTGACTAACTCAGATTATAATACATTCCTCTAACTGCAGGAATATTGTATACATGTAGATCGGCAATATGAACGGGGAAATTGCCTTTTTTGAATATTAATTCGGGTTGGTTTGTGCAAATGGCAAAACTCAAAAGTGTTGCATTTGAGTCCTTCTAGAAGGGGCAAATTCAAAAAGGAGCAAGCAGACAGCAGCAAATTATTAAAATCTGGCTTTATGTGATTGACCAAGATAAGAAATTACAACAGCCTTTATTCATTAAATAAAGGGAAAATGTCACAAATAATCCCTATATTTTAACTCAATGTCCAATTTCGTCCCTGAACTTTCAATCGGCTCAATTTGGTCCCTGAACTATTGATAAAATGTCCAATTTAGTCCCTGAACTTTCAAATGGCTCAATTTGGTCCCTGAACTATTAATAAAATGTCCGACCTAGTCCCTGAACTTTCGATCGGCTCAAGTTGGTCCCTGAACTATGATAAAATGTCAAATCTAGTCCTTCCTTACTATTTTTCTCTTTTTTTCCTTTTTTTCCCTTTTTTTCCATTTTTGCCCTTTTTTTTCCTTTTTTTTTTTTTTCGCTTTCCCTCCGCCGGAGCCGGCGGAGGGCCGGCGTTCGGCGAGGGAGCCCCTCGCCAGATCGGCGAGGGCCCCTCGCCGGCGTCCCTCGCAGCGGGCGAGTCCTCGCCGATCTTGCGAGGGAGCCCCTCGCCCGACGCCGGCGAGGGGCTCCCCCTCGCAGACGGGCGAGGGGCCGTCGTCGGGCGAGGGGCTCTCCCTAGCGGATCCGGCGAGGGGCCGTCCTCGCCGGCGTGGGAGAGCCCCGCCCACGCCGGCGAGGACGGCCCCTCGCCCGGATCCGAGGGGCTCCCTCGCAGGATCGGCGAGGGGCATCCTCGCCGCGTCGGGCGAGGGGCTCTCCCTCGCCCGGATCTGCGAGGGGGCGAGGAGAGCCCCTCGCGGATCCGGGCGAGGACGGCCCCTCGCCGGCGTCGGGCGAGGGCGAGGGGGCGAGGGCGAGGGGCTCCCTCGCCGGCGTCCCTCGCAAGCGGGCGAGGGCTCTCCCTCGCAGATCCGGCGAGGGAGAGCCCGCGCGACGCCGCCGCGAGGAGGGCCCCTCGCCCGCTTGCGGCCGGACGCGCGGCGTCCGGCGGGGAAAGCGAAAAAAGAGAGGAAAAAAACGGAAAAAAAGGAAAAAAAGGAAAAAAAAAAAAAAAAAAAAAAACGGAAAAAAAAAGGAAAAAGGAAAAAAAAAGAAAAATAGTAATTAAGGACTAGATCAGACATTTCATCATAGTTCAGGGACTACCTTGAGCCGATCGAAAGTTCAAGGACTAGATCGGACATTTTATTAATAGTTCTGGGACCAAATTGAGCCATTCGAAAGTTGAGGGACTAGATCGGACATTTTATCAATAGTTCAAGGACCAAATTGAGCCGATTGAAAGTTCAGGGACGAAATTGGACATTGAGTGAAAATATAGGGACTATTTCTGACATTTTCCCTTAAATAAACACAGGTTTTTGTCATGGACTTATGACACACTACGTACTTGAAACCAAACTTTCCTAAATCATGAAATCCTTCATGTCATGCTCTAAGATATAGGACTACCAAAATTATTTTTTCATGACAATA
This sequence comes from Eucalyptus virginea, assembly GCA_014182375.1. NCBI lineage: Eukaryota > Viridiplantae > Streptophyta > Magnoliopsida > Myrtales > Myrtaceae > Eucalyptus > Eucalyptus virginea. The sequence goes on along the minus strand of CM024516.1, from coordinate 13,229,206 downwards.
ATAGACTCGCATAAATTAATTGTCATGTCATGCTCGAAGCCCTGATTTTATAATTTTTGTTGATCTTTCTACTTTATTTTCGAATGGCCAATCAAATGAAAAAGTTACTATTTACACGTCCTTTCTATAGGACTAAAATCCCAATTCCACATTCACAGTACGCTCCAATCCGAATCCCCATAAAAGAGGTGGTCTCTGATTTTGTGGAATGCAAAAGATATTCTAGAAAAGAATATGAAATGCAATTTTTCACATCGTAAACTGTATTTGTTTGACTGACCCAAAAAAACTGTATTTGTTTTTTTTTTTTTTTTTTTTTTTTTTTGGTTTTTGGGTTTTTTTCGACCCAAAAAAAAAAAACTTTATTTGTTTTTTCTAATGGTGCTTTTGATAATTGGGCGTGCTTGATGTTTAAATCCCTCCCTAGAAAAAAAAATGAAATTCAGGATGTAATCAGGGCAATTTTTTTTTGTCAGTAATATTTTTCTATTAAAAAATGAAATCTAGGACATAATTAGGGCAAAAAAAATTTTGTCGGTAATATTTTTCTATTAACACCATATGTCTTAAATGGAGGTTCTTGATGGTAAATTGTAAGGCTTGTTTTCTCAAGGTGGGGCTGTTTTTGAGCCCGCGCTTTGGTGCACATTTGTCATGCCATATCCCTTGCTAGTTATTCAATCAAAACTTATTAGTGTCAATTGTCGAATTGAATATAATAAAATTGTGTGTTCAAAGTCACTAGATCATCGCAAAGTGTGAAAGATATAAGAATATATGGCACATCTATTATAATGTACTACATTATGGCAGGCCATAGTAACCACGGACAACGGCATAATAATGTAGAATAATATTGTTTTATGACTTCACAATGTATCATCATAATCAATGTTGATATGATGTAAAACAGAGATATGCACCGAAGTACTTTCGGAAGATGAATAGAGTCAACACTGATGCAAGGAAAAAAAGGGTTAATATCCTCAAAAATCCTAAACTGGTTCATTTGACCAAACTAATTTTTTGATCACCAAACACATTTGATAAATTTATCTTAAACTGATATATTTATGACAAATTTACTCTTTATTAGTTTTCGTTAAGTTTTACCGTTAAATTACTAAGTTAGATTATACACGATAGTTGACTGGTGTATCGGTTAGAGATTTTACTCTTCGTTTGTCACGATCATATAATTTTTGTGATCTTTATAGTATTAATCTAATTTAATGGAGGATATGTTTGAGTAATCGAACAAATTGATTTGGGATAAATTTATCACAAGTGTACTAATTTAAGGTTTTTTGTAATTATTTTGGGTAAATTTGTTACAAATGTATTAATTTGAGATTTTTCATGATCAAAAAATTAATTTGAGATAAATTTATTATACGTGTATCAGTTTGGAGCTTTTTAGATATTAATCCAAAAAAATAAAATAAAGTGTAGATAGAAATGACGTCATAACACTCACTCTCAGCTGCGCGTGCTTGAACAATTCTTAGCTCTTGCCATCGAGCGGTCCAAGAATCTTCAACTAATCGAACCGCTGCGTTTGCAATGGAAAGGACAATTATTGCACGCACGATTTCCAGGGCATTGCGCAGAAGGGGCGTGGGGACTACCTAGGCGCTCTTTTTCCAAAGCAAGCACAACTTCGACTTGACTTGCTGTTGCTATTAATTAAACAATTAGAAAATAAAAAGCAAAAGGGCAATTGTTGCAGGTGTAATTTCTGCAGTGTCATGCGGAAGGTGCATTGAACCTCCTGATGCATGTGCACCTTGACTTGACTTTGCTTTTCCAGGTGAATGAAGAATTGAAAAGAAAACCTACGAGCAACGCTGATGCTCAGATCAAAGGTCGGCCAAAGATTAGATGCACACTTATCCCGATTTGAATGGAGCTATAAGTATAGTCGGACATTTGATATATCAAATAATGACCAGAAAATCTACGGTATATGAGAATTATCGAGATAATTGATAATCGATTGATAGTAAATGCATGAAGTTTTATTTGTCCTTACCCGAGCAAGTTAGAAAATTACAACAATTTTGTTTGCACAATCAACAATTAATTGAACTACGGTATTACATTCCATCGACCTTTTTTCATGGACTCACAAGACATTATAGTTGGTCCTTTCAAGTGGGTGGAATTACGGGTTTATACATTTAGTGTCACATTTAGAAATTCTTAATCAACAAGTTCTCTGCACCATCTAATAATTATTTAGTGAATATCCGTTTCCTTTTTTATTCATTTGGTGTTTAGCTTTTTGTTTTAGGTACATATTTTCAGCCAACGGGTTCTTTTTCCTTTGCACGGTATTAAGCTTCTTCAAAACCTGAAATGATTAGATAATACAGAAAAAAAGCTCAACGGCTTAGTATGCGAGTGACTGATCACCACTCATCATTCTAGGATCAACAGCTTACAAGTAAGAAGATTAAAATTGAACGCTATCACATGATCAAATAGTGATTAGAAAAGGAAATCTTGTGTGCTCATATATATATAAACAAAAACAATAAACAAAGTAGGAAATGAAAATCCACTAATTAATGTAATACACAAATTCATTTGGATAAAACCTTGTCGCTCGAAGACACAATTGCAGGATCACAATCATATATCTACAACAAGGTCCAAAAAAGTTCCTTTAATTGACCCCAGTTTAGGATTATGATTTAAACTTGAAAACAGTATAAGATCCCCATAAAGGATATGTCATGACATGTATCCTAAACTAGACATGAAAAAGAAGTAATGTGATCCATAAATTAATAGGGGAACAAAAAGTAAAAATTTGGGGCAGCATGGGAGAGAATCTAGAAACGGAAGGTGAGAAACCGAAGAGGATTCCACAATATTAGATTCTAGAGCACAAGCACCAATTTGCCAAAAATTGTCAACTATAATCGACAAGGTCGTCTTCATCAAGTATATGATCGGCAAGTTCATTTTAAAAAGAGTTTAATAGATTTTTTTTTACTAGAATTGATCGGTTTCGACAATTGCTCTTTTTGATCAATGAAAAATTTGATTTTATCATTAGTTGGTCATTGTCGTAATGAATATAATAAACCTTTTCTTATGTTAAATTTGGTCAAACAAAATGTTTTGAAAATTTTGAATATCTCCTTTTGCCAAACAAAAATGTTTTCGATGCTTTATAGCGGCTATTTTTTTTTCCTTTATAAAAATTTTAATTAGTTTTCTAAGTACATGACAAAAAGAGATCTTCCAATAATGACCAAAATATTTATTGACCGCACGAATGACTTTGAAGTGTATCTTATGATATTTGATGTAATTTTCAAATCATTGACTACACAAACAATGGGAAAAAGTATTGAAGATCACTAATTTTTTTCGTTTGACTTATGCTGATTGCTAAGCAAATTTCACGGTGGCATTCTTCAATAAAACGATAAATAAATCCATTTTGTTAGGAAGGTACTCGTTATTTATCGGGCATTATTACTTCTACAGCTAAAGCAAAAGATGTGCCCATAGCTTTTTCTCTAGGAACAAACAAAACTCCCCAGGTATGTAGATAGCCTATTACTGAAATCGACCAAGGATCGCCCCAATCATTCCTCTTCCCAATATTTTTCAGCTTCCGTGACGAATAATGGAGAAGCTAGTAGGGGTGTGCAACCGGACCGGGTCAACCCGGTTTCCGGATTGGCCCACACGGAAAACAGGGTCGGGAACCGGTTCCGGTTGAAACCGGTCTGGGAACCGGTTTCCAAAGTTTAGACCCTGTTTGAACCGGTCCGGAAACCGGTTCCGAGGGATTACCCACCCGGGAACCGGATCGACCGGACCGGTTCAGGAACCGGTTTGAGAACCGGTTTTTAAGGCAGTCCAAAAACCCTAATTCGTTTCTCTCTTTACTCTGACGCTCTCACACCCGCAAACTTCCCCGAGCTCGCGACCTCCGCCGATCCATCCGAGCGCTGACGCTGCTTCCGCTCACCCACCGTCGCCTTCCTCCCGCGACACCCGCAGCCGGTGAGATCCCGACGTCGCCACTCCGCCTCTCCCTGCTCCGCGCCCCCTAATTTTTGTTGGTTTTCGCCACCGAATCGCTGATCGTGTCGGGTGTCGTTCGTTCCAGAAATCGAAGGCCCCGAAGAGTCCATGTACGCCGGCGGCGCCTTCAAGCTCAAGATCCAGATTCCCGAACGGTGCGTTTTCAATTTTTTCTTTTTTAGGGGTTTGGTTTTGGTTCGTGAGATGAGAGAGTTGTCTTTGTTGTTGAGTTTTGATTTCGGGGGTCGTTGTTGTGGAATCTCTCAGCTACCTGTTTCAGCCTCCGAGCGTGATGTTCCAGACACCGGTTTACCACCCCAACATCGACAACGGCGGCAGGATTTGCCTCGACATCCTCAACCTCCCGCCCAAAGTGAGTCCCCCTTTCGGGCTTCTGCACCAGGACGGCCGAGGGTTTCTCGTCCGAATTGCGTTGCCACGACTTGTGTAGTTTGCGCATTCCGTCGCGTTCGAATTAGATTTTTTCTGCATTCGGCCATTGCTGGATTTAGATGGGAATTGCTGGAGTAGTTGCTTGGGGCTCCCAGATTTCGAGGAATCACATTTTCAAGTGATTGTGCTTGTGGGAGTTGCTTTCTAGGAAAATGCTCTATCTTTTCTTTGTTGGTCATAAAGGTGGATCCGGAGAGGCGCATATTCTAGTTCACAAGCCTGAATTAGCTTTTCATTTAGTGCAAACGACTTTCAATCCCATTTCCTTTTCATATGCAGTGAAAATGGGGCTTGTCAATTAGCACTTAAATTTAGCGCCTCATGGTATTCTTCTTGTGTCGATGTAACATGTCATTCTGTTAACTGATGGTTTTTGCGTTGACTGCAATGTTGTATGTCATTCTGTTAACTCCCTCTTGTTTCTCACGGTTGTGTCAATATTAGCTGCATTGGGCTTCTTGCTTTATGGAGGAAGGTAATTATTAGAAGTTAATGTACTTGGTTTACTACTCGAGCATCTGGAACTTTTATGTTCTGCTTACTCGTGTGGTTTGATTTTCTCCTTGTGATCATGTGGTTGTCAAATAATTCCAGGTTGTTTTTCATGCTGAGGCGCTTTCCTATTGAATCTAAAGGAAGAAGGAATAAGCTCCATGAGGTGCTTTTCCTTTCATTTTAAATCGAACTTAGTCCTGTCACTTCTTTCTCGCTTCTTGCCTTTGTTTAAGAGACATATTTTAATTATTGTGCACATCTGTAATTATTACTTTGGAGTTAAAGTGAAAATATGAACTGTATTGCTGGTGGTGGTGCTTGGTGCTGTCACTAATATCTTTGTTAGAAACTGGAAATTTTTGGGATTAGGCTGTAGTTGTTTGTAAGTGAAGTTCTCTGTTCTATCAATTCTCACAAGCATTGGGAGATCTTCCTTTTTTTCCTTTTTCCCTTTTTCTTGGTTCTGGTGAAAGTTTCTTCATTTGACTGGATACATATCCAATTTATTCAACTTTCAAGGAGGTCTTGGTACTTTTATATTGGGTGTTTATGATATGACTTATGAAAGTTTTTCATTTGACTGGATACATATGTAAAACAGGTTCCAATATAAACAGGGTTAACCCTGTTCCCAGACCGGAAAAACAGGGTGGGTCGGGAACAGGGTCTAATGCAAACAGTGTTGCGAACAAGGTCCAGAAAAAGAGAACCAGAGAACCGGTTATAACAGGATCGGGTACAAGATCCAGGTCTAGACCCTACCCACCCTGGACCCGATCACCCCTAGAAGCTAGAACTCCAGAGAACAAAGGCCTCTTCCCTAGTGAAGTATTGACTTCAAGAAAAACGTTCTCCCTTGAAGGGAAATGACAAATAGCATTCATTAGCCTCACAAGCGCCAGCAAAATTCATAGTGTAAAACAGAATTTAGTGATGAGGCGCTTATTTTAGTACGAATGAGTGTCCATCTTGCTTAGTACTTTCCAAATTCCTACAATACATTTTACGGTCCACTTTAACTCCAACTTACGATTTTGAGACCTATAAATCGATCTACAATATCAGTTGAAACCACATGATCTTCGGCATGGCAATGATGTACAAATCCAAACAACAGAACATAGAAATTTTCTTTTTGATAATTTATAGGAATATGAATGGAATTTCTCAGATTCAACTTGATTAGAGATTTACTACTTGGAACTATTCTTCTATCAATAAAGCGCAAAATTGGAAAATGCATTCAACACAACGTTCATGAGCAACTTATAAATAATCGCTCTATTTCTTCTATATTATTTGCGTTGATGTAAACGTTGGACTGTCGTACTTGACACGAGCTTTTTTGTACACTTGCAAAAAATGAAAAGAGATGAAGTATCGAAAGCTCTACATAATGGTATTAATGAAGTAATCAGCTTTCAGAGGGTAGAGACGAAGGCTTTTCACTTGAGTTGCTTCTCATCCTTCCGTGAGAATGTGCCATTCATTTGATATTTACTGGACTCGGAGATCTGCATAAATAGAAGTGTAATAGAAAACTTAAGGAGTGGATCATATTTTTTTTCTGGTTCCATCCAAACATGTTCTATGATATGAATAAAGTTTTTTTTTTTTGGGTCGAAAAAAATGAATAAAATTAAAGAACTACCCGATGATTCCCATAGGTGTCAAGTCACTCTTTTCCCATTTCACTCTATGACATGATATTCAAAACCTTTACATCTTCTTCAATAAAGAAAAGGGATTTCAGACAACAATTGACCAATGAAATCAATCAAATGCTGAGATTAATAGGAAATATGCGATGGTGTCAAAAGATAAAAGTGAAAACAAATTAGACAAAGAAATAATCCTATGTTGCCACTTAGAAGCACCTATAGTAAATTGAAAATGGGAAGAAACTATGTAAAGATAACTTCCATCAAATCTGAAATTTTACGATCGTCGAAGAAACACATTATCCTCAATATTTCAAAGCTTCTCGTTGTATTACACACACATGCCAAGAGTTGAGAGAGATGTCAAAACCAGTCGGAATCAAACACATTTTAGGGACAGAAACTATATAGAGAAATGACATCACAACGGAGTGTCTTATGGAAATGACATCAAAACATCAACTTGGAGAGAAACTATGTCTCTCTTCAGGAGATAAAAAATGCAGTCATCTAATTGAATGAAGCTCCCCAGAAATAGGTTTCTTGAACCGCCGATGGCCAAGATTGGGTCCAAAAGAAACACGCTCTCTCTGCTGAAGATGAAATTCAAATGTGAAATAATATAAAAAAAATAACATCCATTCGCCTTTTCTATGGAGAGCTAATGTTATCCCCAATGTTAAAAAAAATAGAAGCACCAACAAAATTTGTAATTCCAAACAGATTTTAACATGCTCACTCTGTTGCATTGAGTGCACATCTTGTGCTGATACTAATTTCATTGGCACAAGTTCTGGACCTTGAGAGCTGAAAAATCTTCAATGAAAAGGAGGGATGAAGAGGAAAGATGAAAAGACCAACATAAATTCCTAATTCCTATGCAGAAAGTGTACTCATCGTATCATTTCAGTCCACACAAGGCCCAGATCTGGCCCCCCTGCAAAATAAGCAATCAAATTAAAGCCAGCTGCATGAGAGATATGATAAACATCTTCAGTCCCACTTCAGGCCACAATGTGAAACAGCATTATTACGCTTCTCTTTTGGTGAGAGATCGAGGGACGCTCAAGGGGAGAGAGATCGTTCATTCAACTAAGAACATTATCAAGCTCTCAAAGCAGCCTTATGAACCAAGGTTTCCTTGTGGATTTGGTGGCAACTTTTCTTGACAAGATCGAGGAGCTTTTCCAAATTTGTCGCCCACAAATTCAAGATGATATTGCTGTCCTTTGTCATCTGGAAACAGACAACTCCCATCGGCCGGTCTATCTGTGCCACTAGGGACTTGGAAACACCATTTTGGAGAGATGCTTTTAAGATTCCTAAAATGGTAATATAGAACAATCAAAGCTCTCTACAACAGTGGTAACAGAACCCAAAAACATAGCTCTTTTCCTTGAGTGATTCAGCTACATAGATTTTCATAACACAATAAGTAAGCTCTAATGGCAAGATTTACCTTGGTAACACAAGAAATGGTGAGTGATAGCAAAACTCCTCCCACCCTTCTAAAGGGCATTGGAATTTTAGGCTCCATGGGACAAGAAATGATTTCAAAATGCTAGACAATGACACTTACAGCTACAAATTTTATGAGTAGAAGTTGACAAAGTGAAGTCCACACATATATATTGGTCAGAAATGTTTACAAAATGAAACTACGAAGACAACATTCTCAACCTCATGACAAGCCTTTAACTTTCAAGGCACCAAAACTTCTTTTCCACTTTTTTTGGGACTTGTACCCAAGTCCAGCAACCATGCCCCATAGGGATCATAGGCAGAGAGGCTGCTCAAGGTTAAAAGAGGGCTCTACGCAATTATTCATAAAGATCGACATTGATGAAGAATATAAACAATTGTTCAACATAATCAACCTGTACGCCGAGGTATAACAACTTTGCAAGTCTCTTCGAGGTAATCCACAAAAGGGTTCCACGGAAGACATCTTTTTATCAATTCTTCCATGGAAATAAACTCCAAGCTTCCACAAAAGGGTTCCAAAAGCACATCTTTTTAATCAATTCTTCCAAATCTTGCCAATTTGAATAATTCGTTACCCGTGAGAAGTTAAATTCAATAGATAATGCCAAAAATAAAAATAAATAAATAAAAGGTGTCAAACCTTGAAAGAAAATCATTTACAATATAGCGCATCCGCTAACTCAATAATGTCACGCACATTCAGTACTCATGGTACTAAACCACCAAGTTGAGGCGAAAACACACTAAGGACCCCCTTATTTAATTGCCCCAATGCCACCCACCTAGGACTATCAAGTGAGCCGATAATCGACCAGCCAATTACTCGCTGCAAATCCGAAAGTGGGGACACGAACTCACCATCTAAATCGGCTCCTAGAAATCGGCTCCCAGAAATAAATAAAAGAGCACGGGGGAATAAAAATGAAAATGGATGAAAATGGAGGAGAAATCAGGGGATCCGAAAACAAAGCGAATCGAGTCTGGATCGAATTGGCCCGTCAAGGGCCTCATAAAAGATCCAACAGCCGATAGAGATTCCGGCCAAAAACTTCGCCAGACGGCCCATGGAGCCTGAGAATTACGTGGGCTAGGCTGGCCATCTTTGCAATGAAGATGAGATTTCCTTTATTTTCTTTTCCTCCGAGGCAACCGGCGAGTCGTAGCAATCGACGCAATTCGAATTTTACACTTGCTTTGACTTTGCATGTGGACGGAAATCTAAAGGTGGTTGGAAATTTAGAGTAAAGGTGAGAAACGAAAGCTCACTTGATCATTATAAAATCGGGAATTAAATAGGATTAGAAATTTAAATTGCTCAAATAGAATATATTAGTGAATTTTGAGCCAATTGATATATTTCCCTTTTAATATGATACGAGACTACTATCTACGTCATTTTTGGTATTCAAATGAGAAAAAGAATTTTCATGCCAAAAGAGCAAGAAGAAGCCTTTTAAAACAGTAACCATTCTCGACAAGAGTCGGCCGGAGATGTGTCAACCCTATTAAGTCCGAGGATCGAAGGACCAATGACCTTAGGTTCCTAATGGTTAGCAAAAGTTGCAAGGCTTCCACACAATCTTGTATGTAAACACAACGTTCGGTTTCCCAATTGATATTGGTCAGCTGATGGATGCTAGTACTATATTCCCTCCTCAAAACATAGTTCCTTCTTAACAACATCTCATTCCATATTGATGAAGTCTGAATTTGAAAATTTCCGAGAAATTGTCGTTGTTCTTTTTCATTGTTCAAATCATAGAGTTGTATCGTGTGGTTTGGCCTCTTCTTACAGTTTCTCAGAAGATTCGCTTTTCATGATGCATTGTTTCGTCAATTCAAAAGGGTAGGTTTGGGAGTACACAGGATGCTACTTGATCAATGACTTTTATGATTTTTGGCTGGAGAAAATTTTCCTACAACAACAGCTCTGCTATATTTGGGAGTACACAGGATGCTACTTGATCAATGACTTTTATGATCTTTGGCTTGAGAAAATTTTCCTACAACGACGGCTCTGCTATATTTGACAATTTGTCTTGACCAAAAGTTATGTTTTCATCATCTTCGGCTTCCAAAATCGCATTTTCTCATGGCTAATCGTGTGGGATTATCAGTGGAATTCATGAAGAGCATACATTGGATCGGTGTGACACAACACCGATCTTCTCTTTTCATGAGAGGTGTTTCTATTGGTTTTCTCTATCGCAAATGCATTTTGCATTTCGGGGTAGATGTTTATGTGTAGATGCAGAGATCACACACGGTAACATAGTTCTCTAGCTTTTGAGGGTTAGACCCTTGGTACAAACAAAGCTCAACTAATTCCTAAACGACATCAACCGAAAATGCCTTTTGAGTCCCAGTTCTTCTCTGTATTTTTTTGGAAAGACTCGCAATGCCCCCTGATCCCCTTTTTCACATCATGCGAGTTATTCATGGAATTCACGAATTGTAGATATGGGATCCGTGTGATGCAGCGCTGATCTTTGCTCGTCGTGAGAGTTGTTTCTATAGGATCCTCTGTTCATGTAGAGATGTTAGGCTAACACACTGAAGTACTCTTAGTCTTAGCTGCGATATTGGTCTAGCAAGAACACCAAGGACGAGTGCCCATGCTCGTGCTTAGGAGTTGGGGATCTAGGCCCAAGACCCTAGTTTGTGTGCTCGATTCTCAAACTACCCATGGTGCAAGTCATCAACACCCGAATAGTTTATCTTTATTTAGGAAAATATATTTTTCTCATTTAATGACAGAAACCATTTTCATATCAATTTTCGGATTTCAGCTAAATACTGATTTTTTTTTTCTTTTTTTTGGGTTCGTTTCTTGGAAAATGACTTCATAAAAAATATTTTCCTAGAAATGTCATATTTTGCACAAAAGAATCGGAGCCAAACAAAGAATATGGAATGCAAATTGTTGAGGAACCAACTTCTTAATAGTTCGCTCATGATACATTGTAGCGAGTCTCGTGACGAAACTTCTCGCTGGCACGAGAGCAGTTCAAGGACAACTTAAGGTTTCATCCGCATCGGATCGATAATCCTGCTGCTACCGGACACCAGTATTCCTGAGTAAAAATTTTGCGGCGATGTCTCGTGAAATGACTTAACGTCCGTAGTCGAAAGAAACAGCACACACCAAAGTGAGATTTCCAAAAGCATGGAACTTCTTTCTGGGAAGAAATCTCCACGAAAACGAAACGAGATCGTTTGTGCAAAGTTCAAGTTTGGAAATGTCCAATGCAATAGCTGCCAGTGGTCCAGCTACCTCTGCAAAACCCTTTTCTGTGAAATGTTCCCTTCCCTTTTCTATGATGGTAAAACAACCTGTTTACGACACATTCTGCACAGTTCTCAGGTTGTAACGTAGCTATGAGCTAAACCACCATAGAAAACCGGATTCAAAAGCCCTATTTGTTACTGGAGCAGCACTAAACTTTTGAGCTAAGTCTGACTCTTGGGTGACAGGGAGAGGGTTAGGCAATATATTGAACAGTTAATTCTATCTACATTGGATCTCCCCAGTTTGAAGAGTATTACAGTGAGATCCCTGGCATTACATGGGGCACAAGGAAAGGTTATACCAGCAATACAAGTTATGAAGCAAATGTGCCAATCACCGATAACAAATAAACGTGATATCTCTCAAGGCATAAACAGAGCATGCCTACAACAGCTATATGTTCACAAACCCCAAGCAAAAGGTATCTGAAACAAAATGCCCTACTTGAATAGGAGGGATGCCAGGCTCGACCGCCATCCAAACAACATAGAGGGCTCAGGCTTCTTGGGCATAAGAGCCATAATGCTGGTCTGCGCATTGGAGGTAGGTGAAATTAGCTGCTTCAAGCCTGTCTCTGATGACCTGTAATTAGAAAAGATAAATGCTTTTACAAATAAGTACGAAAAATGCTACTGAAATACTATCAAAACACGCAGAGGTATGTTTATTGAAATTTCATTCGAGTGCCCAATGTAGCTTACTTGTGTAAGCTCCAAGAAAAGGAAAAAGGAAAACCTGAGGCACTCCAGATCAACAGAAACAGTTGCTCCTCAATCTAGTGCACATAAATAAAATGGCACGGTTTGCCTAAAACAGGTGCTTTCATCATCATGCATTACACTCGGAATCACGTAGTAGGAAGAAGGTTATGCGCCATTTACTTAATATGTGCATACTCCATCCAATAGCAACTTCAAGGCACACACTACAACACCAGGAGGCTACTGTGATTGGTCTCCTCCGACTGGAGGCAATACTTGGGGATACTATTATGATTTAATCAGCGGCCATCAAATTGATTGTAGTTAGCAATGTTCTGGATTACTTCAACTGACAAAATTACACACTCTTCAGAAAATACAAGAAAACTATACTAAGGACTCAAATGTAACCTTGCATTGCAAATGAAGATTGAAAATTATTTTGCCAAGCAACTCTGGTGCAGATTTAAGAGTAAGGACCCATTCTATGCACTATAACAGAGAAGCAATCGATGGATCCTCAATGAAAGTTTTGCCAAGAACTATAAAGGCGTGATGGATTCCCGAGAGAAAGAAGCTGGGATTGGGTGATCGAGAGATGGCAAAGCCGATCCTAGTTGATGGAGAAAGCCAAGTAATGGAATGTAACGCAGCACAAGCCATCGAAGATCAGCCACAGGAAGAATCAGCAAAGATGAGTGGTCGAAGTAGCTAATTCGAACTTCTGATATAAAGCAGTCGCATAGACGGCGACTGCGTAAATGGGAAGATCAAAATCACCATGGTAGGAACATCTAGAATGCAAGAGGGCTATTCCAATTTCCAAATAATCGAGTTAAGGCTGAGTCGAAGAGAAGCCCAAGAACGAGAGAACGAATTAGCTAAACACAACACCAGCTACTCGACAAGAAGAGAATCCCGTGAACGTGCACAGCGCGAGGAAGATGCCCGACAAGCCACAATCCTCTATCGAGGCCTAAGCACAGCACCAACCAATCCTCTCTCCTTCCCTTACGTTCCATCGCATGTAGTCATGCGGCTCCCGTAATACTTGCAGACCGAATTTAAAGCACGAATCACGCAAAAAATCGAGAATTTTCAACAGGGTTCGAGGAAAATCCGTACGCGGGAGGGAGCTGGCCGTCGCCGGCGAACGTCACCATCCCCTGCCGCTGCTTGTGCTTGGGATTGGCCGAGCAGACGACGTACACGCGCCCGCGGCGCTTCACCGTCTTGCAGAACTCGCACATCTTCTTCACCGAGGAGCGGATCTTCATGGTCGCTGCTGCCGAACGGGGAAGCGAATCAACACCAGCGGAGCAATCGACAGTGATGGAGGAAACCGAGGCGAAACCCTAGCCGAAGGAAGACGAAGACTCCCTCACGTGTTTTGGGCCCTTTGGGCTCTTGCTCGTTTCAAGGTTGTAAGGCCATTTGCAAGCTTGAAGCCTAGGCTGGGCCTTAGTATTCAACAAACTTTAAGAGGTAAATGTAACGGGAGTTTTTAAAACTTGTCATGGGAATGTAATCTAGTCTTTAAACTCATCATAAAAGTGTAATTGAATCTTAAAATTTTTTAAAAAATATAATTAAGTTCTAAAACTTGTTAATTTATTGCAATTAATTTCTAAATTTGTCAATTAGTGCAAATAAGTCTTAAAACTTATTAACATCTTTCATTTGTTAGGTTGGAGAGGCTAATGGAAAAACTTAATTGCACAAACTTGATAAGTTTTAGAATTTGCTTGCATTTTTTGAAAATTTTAGAAGTTAATTGCATGTTTATGAAAATTTTTATGAATTTTAGTACGCTTATCCTAAAACTTATTAGTATTGTCAATGGTTAATTTGTTATTTAGCCCTTAAGTATATCTAATTTATTGGAAATTTCCTGTTATTTTTATATGTTTATGGTATGAATGGCTAAAATTATCGAAGTTCACTTTTAATTAAATAATGACATGCTTATATTCTTCAGGGATCTCTTCTCCTCTTTTTCCCTAAAATGCCATCGACAACTTATTTTCGAATTCATTGATATGAGAACAAATGTGTAAATGAATTTTTAGATGGTACTTCATACGTCAGCTTAACTCACGAGTCTCATACCTTCCACTTTCTTGCATTTTCTCAGTCTTGATTTTTGTTTTCTTTTTAACTCTCATTCTCTATCAATCAAATACACTATTTCATAAGTAATGTAAAATATGCTAATACATGCAACTTTTGAGCTTGCAAGTTCTATTTTATGGAAAATTATAGTTTTTACTTCAAACATTTACACCTACCCGTTGGGTATAAACTTAAGATCTTTATATGGTGAGTTTAATGAATGAGTAGGGGTAATCAATTCTAAAGTCAAAGCCTGGAATCAGCCCTGTAGTTCCGTAAAATTGCAACCAAAAATTAGACCAATTATATATGGAACCAGCCTGCATCAACATACATTCTGCGTAAAAAATTAATCATATGCCCAATCCTATTAAGTCAGGTTAATTGTTGTTGTTGCTTCTGCTATTGATTATGGGGTCAGTCTTTTTGGACTCGGATTTGGCGAAGATCAAAATCAAAGTTATCTTATGGACATTATGTTCGCATAAATATGTGCGGGACTACTTATCCGGAGTGCATTTGAAAAAGAATACCATACTGAAAGGGCTAATACTCAGATTGCAACTGAAATTGTCTGTGCTATAGACTGTCCATCGGCTTCTCTATCTTTCATTCATGATTGTAGTGATTCCTTCCTTCGGAGATCTGCATTCTTTTCCATCTCACGCCGATGCGTCAATAACGTGTCAGTTTATCACTTTTGGTCTTTCTTTTGCTGTAGATGTTGGACGTGTGACTCCACCCAGAGGTCCAAAAACTTCGTAACAGGAAGATGGTCTGACAAGCTTGGCAGAAGTAATTATTTGTTAAGGGCCGAAGCTTGGCGGTCGACCGACAGGCAAGTACGTGCTCATTCCGACAGCGCTGCAAGGGGCATTTTCGTCCGAAAACATTTCATTTTTTTCCTTTCCCTTTCCTTTCTCTATGCAGATCCTTTTTCGTATACCCCATGGTTGACATCTTCTCCTTCAATCCCGAACATTCAACCTCTAACGGCAATAAGCTCGAATGAAAAAATTTGCAGGGGAATCACAATTTTACATGACAATCCTCTACTGTGACAACATCACACATCTTCTTCTTCGAAGACCGCATTGCATCCTCTTTCCTACTGCGATTGCCTCAACATTTTTATTCTCCGTCCGTTTCTCGCCGTCTCCAATTCCTTGTCTTTCGTTGTTTTTGGTTTGCTAATCACTCTCCTGCGTAATTCAATTTCTATTTCTTCAAAGTATTCAAAGTCTTCCAATTTTGTTCTTTCTTGTTCTATTTCGTTAATGTTGTGTGGGTTTTTTTCTTTTTTTTAGTGTATTTTGATGTACTCGTGATTGTCGGAATTGTGCTGTTCTAATGAGTTTTTTTTTTTTTTGGGAAGGGGGGGAGGTGGTCTTCAATTTGGTAGGTTGGTTTGTGGCGTGGAAACTAGGTTTGGTTCAGCAGATCTTCAGCCTCCGTCGCACCACTCAACAGTTTCTTACAACGTTAACAATTTCACCAACCACTGCTTCTTCCCCTGCACCTATCCAAAAATCAACCTTCCGGGCCCATTCCTACTTCTCTTGGAAAATTAGACAATTTAATCGAATTCAGCATTTCACGGAATAACTTTTCCGATTCAATTCCGAGAGAGATAAGGTGACTTGAGGAATTTGACTATACTTTATTTATGGCATAAATGGACTTTTAGGATTCGTGCCTTCAGAAATTGGAAGGCTCACTTCCTTTATTGAACTTGAGCTAGCATTCAACAATCTTACTGGCTGAATTTGTCATTCCCTTGGAAACTTGACAAATTTATCTTTATTTAGCCTCTTCCAAAATTATTTGATTGGTCCAATCCCTACTTCTCTTGCGAAATGGGGCAACTTAACCTATCTAGGCATTTCAAGGAATAACCTTTTTGGTTCCATGCCACAAGAATTATGCCACTTGAGGAGCTTGAAGGATCCTAGCTTATGGGGAAATAGATCGTCAGGGTCCATTTCTTCAAAAATAGGGAAGCTCACTTCTCTTACCAAATTTTCCCTAGGACTCAACAATATCAACAGCTCGATTCCTTTTTCTATAGGAAACTTGACAAATTTATCTTTCCTTTTTTTTTGGTCGAAAGTAGATAGTTCATTCGATCATCGAACATAACAAGTCTTACAAGACAACGATTGAGGAAATTCTGAACATAAAATTTCCAAAAGAGGTAAAGGAGGGGTGGTCAACCAATTTAGAGGAAGTTTGTTGGCACGGTGACAAATTTATCTTTCCTTTACTTGAATGGAAATGCACTCTTGTCCTCGATCCCTCAGGGAATTGGGAGATTGGTACATCTCGAAGGATTGGATTGTCAGAGAATGATTTGGTCAGTGCAATACCATCATTTGTGCAAAACTTGAGCAATCAAAAGATTTTAGACCTATACTCAAATCAACTTTTAGACTCAATTCCACAAGAGTTTGGGAAATTGATGTCTCTTCAAGCATTAGATGTAGCCACTAATAATTTGACCGGTCCAATCCCTGCATCAATTGGAAGCTTGGCAAATCTAACTGCATTAAGCCTTCATGACAATAAATTCTTTGGTCCCTTGCCTTTTGAATTTAATAAGTTAATATGTTTGTTTAAGTTGGATCTATCTAATAATGAATTAGGGAGGGAACTGCGAGAGGATGTATGTCTTGGGGGATCATTGCAATATTTCACTGTCTTCAACAATCATTTCAAAGGCTCCATCCCAACAAGCTTAGAGAACTGTAGCACATTAATCAGATTGAGACTAGAAGGAAACCAACTTATTGGAAACATGACAAATATCCACATCTAGGTTATGTGAACTTGAGCCACAATCATTTGACTGGCAAACTTTTTGTTGAAATGGAAGCATTGTCATAATTTGACGAGTTTAAGAATATCAAATACCATCATTTTTGGTGAGATACCCACAATATTTGGATGGATGGCTCAATTACAAATATTGGACCTTTCATTAAATACTTTAAGTGGGGAGACTCCAAGGGAATTTGGAAGCCTATCATTGTTGTTAGAACTTAATCTAAGCAACAACGCGATCACGGGAAATGTCTCGACTGAGATTGGATTGTTATCTCATTTGGCACATCTGAACTTGGCATCCAACAATTTAAATGGATCGATACTAATGCAGCTAATCTCATGCCAAATCTTGTTGAGCTTGAACTTGAGTAGAAACAAATTTCAGAGAGGCATCCATTTTGAGTTACGTAACACACAATTCCTTGAGGTTCTTGACTTAAGTCATAATATGTTGACTAAAAACATACCAGGAGAGCTTGGAAAATCGAGAATGCTGCAAGTTCTAAATATCTCCTCCTCTTTGGTTCCATTGCACATGTTTTTGGTGATATTTCGGCCTGGACTTCCATTGATATATCCTATAATTACCTAGAAGGTCCTCTCTCAAATGTCAAGGCTTTCATTGAGGCTCCATTTGAGGCAATTCAACATAACAAAGTGCTTTGTGGAAATGTTGTTTGTTTACCAAAATGCAATTCTACCGTGAGCAAGAAAAGCATTGGACGCATTAATACTAGTATCATAGTTTTCCCGATCCTCTCGTTATTGGGGTTTCTCCTTCTCTCTTGCACCTTGACCATTCTTGTAATCATCAATCACCATTGAAGAAGGATTATTAAGAGGGAGAACAATGAACGGGCAAATGATTTAGATTTTATGCGTATTTTGAGTTATGATGGCAAGGTTTTTGATGATCGAGTCGTCAAGGCCACGGGAGGGTCAAGGCCATGGGAGGGTTTGACTCCAAGTACTATGTGGGTGAAGGAGCATATGGAACTATTTATGAAGCTGAGATATCAGAAAGTCAAACGATTGTTGTCAAGCAAACCTCGTCATCTCGGGAAGATAATGAGATCGTTGATTTTATATGATTTGGAAGGGAAATTCAAGCCTTAAGAAATATATGGCAACATTATATTGTGAAATTTTATGGATTCTACTCTCATGTACAACGTTGTTTTTTGGTGTATGAGTACATGGAAAGAGGTAGCTTGAGAACAACTTTGAATGATGATGAAAGAGCAATAGAGTTTTAATGGGACAAGAGAGTAAATATGGTCCAAGGAGTTGTGAATGCATTGTCTTATATGCCTCATGAATGTTTGCCTTCGTTGATTCATTGAGACTTGATTAGTAACAACATTCTATTAGATCATGATCATGAGGCTGGTGTTTCTGATTTTGGCACTGCAAAACTTTTAAGGCTAGATTCATCAAACTGGACTATTATTGCTCGC
Organism: Eucalyptus virginea; assembly: GCA_014182375.1. Taxonomy (NCBI): domain Eukaryota; kingdom Viridiplantae; phylum Streptophyta; class Magnoliopsida; order Myrtales; family Myrtaceae; genus Eucalyptus; species Eucalyptus virginea. The sequence goes on along the minus strand of CM024516.1, from coordinate 13,210,683 downwards.
ACAATCGGATATATTGCTCCAGGAACTTCGTAATTTTTGCAATTTTTAATGACCTTGGTGTCAGGCATCCCTTCCATAACTGAAATTCTGCTAGTTTGTTGCAGTTCTTTAGTTATTTAATCTTCTTATAGAAATTTGTTTACTCCATCAAAGTTTTCAAGTTCTGTGCAGAGAGAAAGCTTTTCGATTTCCCCAATAAGTAAGAATTGGTAAATGAGGAAAAATATCATAATCGATCCACTCTAAAGATATTAAGCTCGTATTACCTAAAGATGCCCTTACTTTAAGTTTTGGAACAATTTTTTTCAAACTTTGTCCAAGCATAAACTCCCATGATCAAATCAATGTTGTAAGCGTATATTAATTAGAATTTTGTACTTGTAATCATCACGTCATGGGAAGCAATGTTTTAACTTGAATAATCAAGGTTACAAAAACCTATGAATTTTTACTTGCAGAGCTGGCTTATTATGTAGTTCCTACGAAAAATGCGAGGGAGAATTACCAAAAAAGTTCTAAACCTATTGCAATTGTGCCAATTCAATCCTAAACTTTTTTTTTTGTCCAATTTAGTCCTAAACCTTTTATAATTGTGCCAATTCAGTCCATCCGGCCAAAATTGGCCGGCCGGCGCTGATGTGGACACCGGCGGGGGACATCCAGGCCGGCGAGATAATTTTTAATTTTTTTAATTTTTTTAATTTTTAATTTTTTAATTTTTTTTTTTTTTTTGCCTTCTTCTCCTTCCTCGGCCGGCCAACGTCGGCCGGAGGTGAGGGCCGGCGGTTAGCCTCGCCGGCCACTGGCGGAGGCGAGCCTCGCCCAACGACGGCGAGGTGTCCATCACCAGATCTGGCGAGGCTCGACCTCGCCATGGCTAGGCAAAGCCGAGCCTCGCCGGCCACCGGCGAGGTGAGGGTCGACCTCGCCCGGTGGCCGGCGAGGCTGCCGTCGCCATCGCCGCCCTTGCTGCCTCCCCGTCCCCCCAATCGTCGGCACGATCTCCCCCTCCGAGCTCAAGCGACCCTCCCGGCCGTGACCGTCGCCAAAACCCTGTTCCAGTGCCTCTGGACCGACAAGGACGAGATCGAGCTCCTCCGTGGGTTCCTCGACTACACCACGCAGCAAGGCGGGGCCTCGCCCTCGCCAGTGGTCGGCCAGGGCCGAGCTCGCCGGATCCGCGAGGCTCGGCCTCGCCCGCCCGGCGGTGAGGCCACTTTGTCGCCGGATCTAGTGAGGCTCGGCCTCGCCTAGCCATGGTGAGGTCGAGCCTCGCCAATTTAGCGACGGCCGCCTCGTCGTCGCTGGGCGAGGCTCGCCTCCGCCAGTGGCCGGCGAGGCTGACCTTGCCAGCCCTCACCTCTGGCCGGCGTCGGTTGGCCAGAGGAGGGAGAAGAAGGCCAATTTTTTTTTTTTTAATTTAAAAAAAATATTTAAAAATTCGAAAAAATAAAAATAAAAAATATTAAAAAATTACCTCGCCGGCCAGCTGTCCCCTGCCAGCGTCCACGTTAGCGCCGGCTGGCCAATTTTGGCCGGATGGACTAAATTGGCACAATTATAAAAGGTTTAGAACTAAATTGGACCAAAAAAAAAAAAGTTTAGAACTGAATTGGTACAATTACAATAGGTTTAGGACTTTTTTTGGTAATTCTCCCAAAAATGCGATGTTTATAGCTTTGGAGTCGTCGCATTAGAGACGATCATGGGAAAGCATCTAGGATATCATGTCTCCCGAGAATGTTCATCGTCCGCCCAATCTGAGTCGCCTTCTAAACTTTGTCTTCAAGATGCGCAAAACGTGGTCTTGATTGCCAAGCTAGCATTTGCATGCTTGTAAGCCGATCCGCGACTTCGACCGACTATGGGACAAGTCTCACGTGAGCTTCGCGTTCAAGTAACTTGGAGCAACTTCGCAATCTCAGTGTCAAGAAATTTGGAGCATTCACGAAAGATGGTACATTTTGAAGTTACTTTTTCATGTGGTATCGTGTCTGGTTTTTAATCATGATGATGATCGCCTTTTGAATATTTTATAGTTTTCACTAATCCGAACCATGTGATTTATCATTTTCCCTACAAAGCTAGCTTCTCTGTGAACGTCGTAAGAATTGTGAGATGTTTATAGTTTGGAGTTGTGGCACCAGAAATAATTACAGAAACGCTTTTGGGAAGATCTCATTTCACAACTATTTCCAGCATTTTGCATAGCGAAGAGGAATTGAATTTGCGAAATGTATTGGATCGACATCTCTTTCCTTCTTTGAAGCAAGATGTAAATGCCATGTAGTTTCTATTGCCAGAAGACATAATGATACTAGTTATCTGTAAACTTTTATAGATGTGTAGTGTCATACTTACATTTTTAATTAGTTCAATCAAGTTACTTTTTGACAAAAGTAAAATGTTGTTTTGAAACTTTTAGTTGGCCCACTTAAATCCCTTATATACTTTAATACGTTTATTGTCATTCTTTCATTAATTGATTTAAATGAAGTGTGGCACGGACACCAAAACCACAATTCACGTTCCTTAATATGTGCAATATTAACTCAAACAACTTTTTCTTTTCTAACACACATCCAGTTGGCTCTCTTCAATAACCACTTTTGGTTTCTTCTCCGAAAAAGGATAGGGATAATGACTTTGAAATCTCTGCAGCCAGAGTGTAGAGAAAACTAAATTGTTTTCTTTCGATGCACTGTGAAAATTCCCTCCTCTTCTACATTTGAAATGATCTCGATTGAAAGCTTGAAGAAGAATAAGGCCACATTGATCATATTGAGTATTCTTATCCTAATTTGGAAGCTTTTCTTAACCAGTGGTAGAATTTCTTTAAAATGTTAATTTGAATCCGAGTGTTGATTTTGGTCCTCTCACGCAAAACTAATAATGTCCGGAACTATCCTTTTCATCTAATTCTTTTTTATATTTTATTGTCTTGATTCTTTTGTTGATTAATTTCTATAGAACCCTTCTCAATACCATAACACGATAATTTGTAGTTTGACAATGGATTAAGTATCTTTTTTTCGTATATCAATAGGATACATGCAAATTGATAAATGGAGTAGGCACACAAAATCAAGGAGGTAAATTAGTTATCTAAGGAGTCTTGGGACTACTTAGCAAATACGCTGGTGTTATAGAAACAACTGTACGCATACAAAAACAGTAATCTTCTTTAAACAAAATATAAAGGGATAAAAGAAAAAGATAATGACACAAATGACCCATGAACTTGGACCTCATGTGCAATGTGGTCTCCGAACTTTTAATTTGTTCTATGCAATTTCTAAACTTTTGCCCAATGTGCGATATGGACCCTGGATTTTTATTTTGTCTAATGTGTTTCTTGAACTTTTGATACATGCTCAATTTAGGCCATGGACTGTATGGAAATGTTCAATATTGTCCATAATCTTTTATGTGTAATGTAATTCTTGAATTTTTAATTTGTTCAATGTAATCTCTAGATTTTTGGTACATATTCACTGTAGTCTATAAATCATATTAAAATGTTCAGTTTAATCCTTCCATTAATTCAAAATCATGAAGATTGGAAAGGTAAGTCAAGAACTTACTTGTTAAAAAGGAAAAAAAAGGTATGATAGCTTGAAAAATGTCATTACTTTAATAATTGAGCTCAATCAAATTATGAAATTGAATAGCTTTGCACCAACAGTAATATAATCAGACCATTTGAAGGGTTGGAAGTAAATAAAAGGAGAAAAAGTTAAGGTCTTTATTGTCAAGGTCCTTCCCGTGATTAAGACAAATTGATTGGAGAGAGAAAAGAGAGGGAAGCACACAAAGAGAAATTTTTGATAAAACAAGGGCAAAAGAAAGATAAAGTTGATGTTGATTTTGTTGTTCATGACGATTTCCTATGTTTATAGTTCATGAGTGTTCTAGGGTGTGAAGACTTGTAAGCAAAAAAAGTGGCAGACCCGCACTTGTGAAGCGAATCCAATATTCACGTCTGCTATAAATAATTGTGCGAGAAGGGGGTTTTTAACTGGAGCCTAGGTAAGTTGCACTCCTTTCGAAGTGTGAATTTAAATAAATAAATAAAAAATACTTGGGATTGGGGAGAGAGAGAGAGTGAGCGAGCTCCATTGAGGCTCACGAGAAGCATCCGGTCGAGCTTCAAAGAACCAATAGAAGAGTGTCATTAACCATATATTATGAAAATTATGAAAAGATTGTGAATTCAAGCATTGCGCGAAAATTCATAACGTTTCAAGTTAAGCAAAGATGACAGTGCGTCCCACCCAAAATATAGATGAAGTAAACAGTAAAACTTGAATATCCATCATCCGAGTGGTTTCAATTAAACTAAATGATTCTCATATGGGCATCACAATCAAACCAAGATTTAAATCCAATGCGTTTGTTAAGTGATTCGTTACGTGGGTGCAAACATTATCCACTCATTTATTCAATCCACGGATATAATCAACTAAGTTTCTGGAAATCGTAGAGAGGAAGCTGATGTCAAAGATCCATTTTTTCTTAACCGTGGCTTTTCCGCTCCACAAGGCAAAATCAAAAAGGCCCCACGCTTTCTCAATTTCCGACCGAAAAGGTCAGAACTGAATAGCGTTGCACTAACAATAAAATAATCAGATCATTTGAAGGGTTCAAAGTAAATAAAAGGCGAAAAAGTGAAGAGAGGGAAGCACACAAAGAGAAATTTCCAAGAAAACTAGGGCAAAAGAAAGATAAAGTTGATGTTGATTTTGTTGTTTATGACGATTTCCTATGTTCATATGTTCATGAGTGTTTTAGGGGGTGAAGACTTGTGAGCAGAAAAAAAAAAAAAGCAGACCTCCACTTGTGAAGTGAATCCAAGATCCATTAACCATATATTATGAAAATTATAAAATGATTGTATGTGAATTCATGTATTGTGCAAAAATTCATAATGTTTCAGATTAAGCAAATGTCCGACCCAAAATTTAGATGAAGTAAATAGTAAAACTTGAATGTTATTATTCAAGTGGTTTCAATTAAACTAAATGATCTCACATGGGCATCACAATTAGACCGAGATTTAAATCCAATGCGTTGGTTAAGTGATTGCGTTACATGAGTACAAACATTATCTACTTATTGATTTTGTCTACGAAGATAATCAATTGAGTTGTTGGAAATCGTAGAGAGGAAGTTGATGTCAAAGATCCATTTTTTTATTAACCGTGGCTTTTTCGCTCCACAAAGCAAAATAAAAAAGGCCCCATGCTTTCTCATTTACGCCTGAAAAGGTCGGAACTGAATAGCTTTGCACTAACAGTAAAATAATCAGACCATTTGAAGGGTTGCAAATAAATAAAAGGCAAAAAAGTTAAGGTCTTTATTGTCAAGGTCCTCCACGTGATTTAGACAAATTGATTGGAGAAAGAAAAGAGAGGGAAGCACATAGAGAAATTTTTGAGAAAACTGAGCAAAAGAAAGATAAAGTTGATGCTGATTTTGTTGGTTATGACAATTTCCTATGTTCATATGTTCATGAGTGTTTTAGGGGTGGAGACTTACGAGCCAAAAAAAGGCAGGCCCGCACTTGTGAAGCGAACCCAATAGTCACGTCTACAATAAATAAATATGCAAGAAGGGGTTTTTTTAACTGGAACCTAGAAGAGTCGCACTCCTCACGAAAAGTGAATTTTAAAAAAGAAATTACTTGGGGAGAGGCAGAGAGAAAGAGAGAGAGAGAGAGAGAGAGAGAGAGAGAGAGCTCTATTGATACTTCAGAGAACCACTAGAAAAGTGCCATTAAGAACCAGTAGAAGAGTGCCATTAACCATATATTATGAAAATTATGAAACGATTGTATGTGAATTCACATATTGTGCGAAAATTCATGACTTTTCAGATTATAAAAAGGTGAAAGTACGTCCGACCCAAAATTTAGATGAAGTAAATAGTAAACCTTGAATATTATTAGGAAAAAGTGCCAAAAAAGTCCTAAACCTTTTAGCTTTGTGCCGATTTAGTCCTAAACCTTTTTTTGGTGCCGATTTAGTCCTAAACATTTTTACGTTGTGCCAATTCAGTCATTTCCGGCCAATTTTGGCCAGATTTTGCTGACTGGACGCCGGCCGGCTGACGTGGCCTGATCGGCGCTGACGTGTACAATTTTTAATAATATTTTAATATTTTTAAATATTTTTTATTTTATTTTTCTCTTTTTATTTTTATTTTTATTTTTTTTTTTTTTTTTTTTTTTCCTTCTCATCTTCTTCCTCCGGCCGGTCGACGGAGCTCGGCGACCGGCCGGGGCAACGGCCGGCGAGGTCGACCTCGCCGACCACCTCGCCCGTGTGGCCGCGAGGTCGAGCCTCGCTCGCCCGCCCGGCGCGAGTCGAGCCTCGCCGCCCGCCCGGCGCGAGGCCGCCCTCACGGCCTGGGTGGCGAGGCTCGCCCTCGCCGGATCCGGCGAGGTCGAGCCTCGCTCGCCCGCCCGGTGCGAGGCCGCCCTCGCGGCCTGGTGGCGAGGCTCGGCCTCGCCGGATCTGGCGAGGGTCGAGCCTCGCCCATGGCCGGCGAGGGCGAGCCCCGCCAGCTCGGCGCGAGGCCGGTTGGACTCCTCCCGGCTCCATTCTCCGATCCCGTCTCGCCCTAGAAATTTCCTCCCTCCTCCGCTCGTCGTCATCGTCGTCTCTAGGGTTCACGGGAGCTCGGGGTGTCTTCGGTCGCGCGGTTCCGGCACCGGATTTTCGCCTGTTTCTCCCGCGGCGATTCGTCGGGGTGGGGGTTTTGTGATTCTGGGTTCTCCGAGGCAGGCTGGCCTCACGCCGAGCTGGCGGGGCTCGCCCTCGCCGGCCATGGGCAAGGCTCGACCCTCGCCGGATCCGGCGAGGCCGAGCCTCGCCCGCCCGGCGCGAGCCCCTCGCGACTGGGTGGCGAGCCTCGCGGCCACCGGCGAGGTGGCCGGCGAGGTCGACCTCGCCGGCCGTCGCCTCGGCCGGTCGCCCGGCTCCGGCGACCGGGCTGGAGGAAGAAGATGAGAAGAAAAAAAAAGAAAAAGAATAAAAGAAAAGAATAAAAATAAAAATAAAAATAAAAAGAGAAAAAATAAAATAAAAAATATTTTAAAATATTAAAATATTATTAAAAATTGTACACGTCAGCGCCGATCAGGCCACGTCAGCCGGCCGGCGTCCAGTCAGCAAAATCCGGCCAAAATTGGCCGGAAAGGACTGAATTGGCACAACGTAAAAAGGTTTAGGACTAAATCGGCACCAAAAAAAAAAAGTTTAGGACTAAATCGGCACAAAGCCAAAAGGTTTAGGACTTTTTTGGCACTTTTCCCAATATTATTATTCAAGTGGTTTCAATTAAACTTAATGATCCTCATATGGGCATCACAACTAGACCGAGATTTAAATCTAATGTGTTGGTTTAGTGATTGTGTTACGTGAGTACAAACTTTAACTACTTACTTATCCTGTCCACGAAGATAATCAACTGAGTTGTTGGAAATTGTAGAGAGGAAGCTGACGTCAAAAATCCATTTTTCCTTAACCGTGGCTTTTTCGCTCCACAAGGCAAAATCAGAAAGGCCTCACGCTTTCTCATTTCCGCCTGGAAGCTAGATGAGTCGCACTTCTTTCGGAACGTGAATTAAAAAAAAAAAAAAATTACTTGGAGAGAGAGAGAGAGAGAGAGAGAGAGAGAGAGAGAGATCCATAAAGGCTTCAAAGAGCCAAAACAGTGTCATTAACCATATATTATGAAAAATATGAAAAAATTGTATGTGAATTCAGGTATTGTGCAAAAATTCATAACGTTTCAGATTAAGCAAAGGTGAAGGTGCGTCTGACCCAAAATTTAGATGAAGTAAATAGTAAAACTTGAATATCTATTGTTCAAGTGGTTTCAATTAAACTACATGATCCTCGTATGGGCATTACAATTAAACCGAGAATTAAATCCTATGCATTGGTTGAGCGATTGTTATGTGAGTACAAACATTGTCTACTTATTTATTTTGACGATGAAGATAATAAGTTGTTAGAAATCGTAGAGAGGAAGCTGATGTCAAAGATCCATTTTTTCTTTAACTGTGGTTTTTCCGCGCCACAAGGCAAAATAAAAAAGGCCCCACGCTTTCTCAATTTCCGCCCAAAAAGGTTGGAATTGAACTTCAAAATTTCCCAATTAAACTGATTAAAAAAAGAAAGATTTTCTCTTGCAATTTATCGTAGATGAAAAGGCCCCATTTGCTTGGAAAACGTTGTACAGCTGTAATAAGCATTGGTTCTGACTGAGGCTTCAAGGGTGATATTCCCCCTATAAATATGTCATCAATCTGGTTAACCATACGTAGACCTGAACCATCTCGCCTTATAAACCAACCATTCCCCAAATCATGGTTTCTTCCGTATTGCTGGCCAACCACTTTCCTTTAACTGCCTTCTTGTTCTTGTCGCTCTTCTTCGTCTACACCACTTCATTTCATGGTGCAGGTGCTTTTGCGTCCTCCACTTCTTCATTCACTGTCAACGCCACTGAGAATAAGAATGAAGCAAAAGCTCTCTTAAATTGGAAATTTACGCTTGACAATCATAGCCAATCTCTCCTCTCATCATGGCATGGCAACAATCCTTGCAGCTTTACTGGTATCGCCTGCAATGACTATGGAGCCATCACCCATCTAAATCTTTCCTGTCTTGGTTTGAGAGGAACTCTAGACGGCCTTGACTTCTCGCGAATAAACAATGTGGTTAGCTTGGAACTTGGCAACAACTCAATCTATGGCTCCATCCCCTCAAGTGTTAGTAACCTTTCCAAACTCAACTCTTTTGATCTTTGTGGCAATGAACTGTCCGGAAACATTCCTCTAAAAATAGGTATGCTAGAGAGTCTTCATTATTTGTCTCTATGTGCAAACAACTTGAGTGGTCACATCCCTTGGGAGATTGGACAGTTGAATTCCCTTGTGAAACTTGATTTTTCCAGAAACGCTCTCACCGGTTCTATCCCTGCTTCACTAGGGAACTTGAGCAGCCTTATTTATCTTTATCTATGGAAAAATCAACTTTCAGGGCCCATTCCTACCTCTCTCGGAAAACTAGGCAATTTAGTCGAATTCAGCATTTCACGGAATAACTTTTCTGGTTCAATTCCAAGAGAGATAAGTGACTTGAAGAATTTGAATTCTCTTTATCTATGGCAAAATGGACTTTCAGGATCCATTCCTTCAGAAATTGGAAGGCTCACTTCCCTTATTGAACTTGACCTATCAGCCAACAATCTTACTGGCTCAATTCCTTGTTCCCTTGGAAACTTGACAAGTTTATCTTTTCTTAACCTCTATCTAAATGATTTGACTGGTCAAATCCCTACTTTTCTTGCAAAATTGGGCAACTTAACCAAATTAGTCATTTCACATAATGCCCTTTTTGGTTCCATGCCACAAGAAATATTTGACTTGAGGAGCTTGAAGGTTCTTAGCTTATGGGGAAATAGATTGTCGGGATCCATTCCTTCAGAAATAGGGAGGTCCACTTCTCTTACTGAACTTTATTTGGGACGCAACAATTTCATTGGCTCGATTCCTTTTTCTATAGGAAACTTGACAAATTTATCTATTCTTTACCTCAATGAAAATGCAATCTCATCCTCAATCCCTCAAGAAATTGGGAGATTGGTACATCTCGAAGAATTGGATTTGTCAGAGAATCATTTGGTCGGTCCAATGCCATTGTCTCTATTGAACTTGAGTAATCTAAATATTTGATACCTTTACTCAAATCATCTTTCAGGCTCGATTCCACAAGAGTTGGGGAAATTAAAATCTCTTCAAGCATTAAGTGTAACTGATAATAATTTGACTGGTCTAATCCCAGCATCAATTGGAAGCTTGGCGAATCTAACTTCATTAAAGCTTGGTGACAATAAATTCGTTGGTTCCTTGCCTTTTAAACTTAATAAGTTAACACGATTGGTTAGATTGGATCTATTTAATAATGAATTAGTAGGGGAATTGCCGGAAGATGTATGCCTTGGGGGATCATTGCAATATTTCTCCATCTTCAATAATCATTTCGAGGGTCCCATCCCGACAAGCTTAAAGAATTGTAGCACATTAATTAGATTGAGGCTAGAAGGAAACCAACTTACTGGAAACATTACGGAAGCTTTAGGAGTATATCCACATCTATATTATATGGACTTGAGCCACAATCATTTGAACGGGGAACTTTCATGGAAATGGGAGCGTTGCAATAATTTGACGAGCTTAAGGATATCAAACAACAGCATTTCTAGTGAGATACCAGCATTATTTGGAAGGATGGCTAAATTACAGAGACTAGACCTTTCATTAAATAATTTAGGCGGGGAGATTCCAAGGGAATTGGGAAGCCTATCATTGTTGTTAGAACTCGATCTAAGTAACAATGCACTCATGGGAAATCTCCCGACTGAGATTGGACTTTTCTCCCATCTGGCACATTTGAACTTGGCATCAAACAATTTGAGTGGATCGATACCGGTGCAGTTAGGCTCATGCCAAAACTTGTTGCGCTTGAACTTGAGTAGAAACAAATTTCGGAGAAGCATCCCTTTTGAGTTAGGCAATGCACAATTCCTTGAAGTTCTTGACTTGAGTCATAATATTTTGACTGAAGACATACCAAGAGAGCTTGGAAATCTGAAAGTGCTACAAGTTCTAAATATCTCCCACAACAACCTTTGTGGTTCCATTGCACATGTTTTTGATGTGTTGGCCTTGACTTCCATTGATGTATCCTACAATGACCTAGAAGGTCCTCTTTCAAATGTCAAGGCTTTCATTGAGGCTCCATTTGAGGCAATTCAGCATAACAAAGGGCTATGTGGAAATCTTGTTGGTTTACCAAAATGCAATTCTACCATGAGCAAGAAAAGCATTAGACGCGTTAATACTAGAATCATAGTTGTCCTGATTCTCTCATTGTTGGGGTTTCTCCTTCTCTCTTGCACCTTCACCGTTCTTGTCATCATCAATCACCATCGAAGAAGGATAATTAAGAGGGAGAACAATGAACAGGCAAATGATTTAGATTTTATGCATATTTTGAGTTATGATGGCAAGGTTTTCTATGATCGAATCGTCAAGGCCACCAGAGGATTTGACTCCGAGTATTATGTGGGTGAAGGAGCATATGGAATTGTTTATAAAGCCAAGATATCAGAAGATCAGATGGTTGCTGTCAAGAAAATCTCATCATCTCAGGAAGATAGCGAGATTGTTGATTTGATACCATTTGAAAGGGAAATTCAAGCCTTGAGAAATATACGCCATCGCAACATTGTGAAATTTTATGGGTTCTGCTCTCATGCCCAACATTGTTTTCTAGTGTACGAGTACATGGAAAGAGGGAGCTTGAGAACAATTTTGAATGATGACGAAAGAGCAATAGAATTTCAATGGGATAGGAGAGTAAATGTGGTCCGAGAAGTTGCGGATGCATTGTCCTATATGCATCATGAATGTTCGCCTCCATTGATTCATCGAGACTTGACCAGTAACAACATTCTATTGAATTCCGAGTATGAGGCTCATGTTTCTGATTTTGGAACTGCAAGACTATTGAGGCTAGATTCATCAAACCGGACCGCTATCGCTGGCACCATTGGGTATATTGCTCCAGGTACTTCGTAATTTTGCAATTTTAATTACATTTGGTGTAAGACATCCTTTCTATAATTAAAATTTTGCTAGTTTGGTGTAGTTCTTTAGTTACTTTGGAAATTTATTTACTCTATCAAAGTTTTCGAGTTCAGTGTAGACAGAAAGATTTTTTATTTCCCCGGTAAGAAAGAATTGGCAAATGAGGAAAAATATCATAATAGTTCGTGTCATCTAAAGATGCTCTTACTTTGAGTGTCAAAACAAAATTGCTTGAACTTTGTCGAAGCATAAACTCCCATGATCAAATCAGTGTTGTAAGTGTAGATTAAGTAGAAATTTGTACTTGCAATCATCACGTCATGGGAAGTAATGTTGTTAACTTGAATATAGCTCATGATTGAGGTTATGAAAAAAATATGAATTTTTTCAGAGCTGGCTTATTCTATCATTCCAACCGAAAAATGCGATGTGTATAGCTTTGGAGTCATCGCATTAGAGACAATCATGGGAAAGCATCCAGGATATCACAGCTCTTGGGAATGTTCATTGTCCACCCAATCTGAGTCGCCGATAATGTTAAAAGATGTGCTAGATTACCGTCTCTCACCTTCTAGACTTTGTCTTCGAGATGCACAAAACGTGGTCTTGATAGCCAAGCTAGCGTTCGCATGCTTGCAAGCCGATCCACGGCTTCGACCGACGATGGGACAAATCTCAAGTCAACTTTCCGTTCAAGTACCCATGGAGATGCCATTCTGTGCAGTCAGCTTACAGCAACTTCGCGATCTCAGTGTTAAAAAATTTGGAGCATTCACGGGAGATGGTAAGTTTCAAAGTTAACATTTTCATGTGGTATTATATTTGGTTTTTAGTAATGATGATGATCGTCTTTTGAATATCTTCATAGTTTTCACTAATCCCGACAATGTAATTTATGATTTTCAATACAGAACTAGCTTCTCTGCGAACGTCATAGGAATAGTGCAATGATTATAGTTTCGAGTTGTGGCACCAGAATTAATTATGAGAAGACCTTTGGGAAGATCTCATTTCACAACTATTTCCAGCTTTTTTTGCACTGTGAAGAGGAACTGACTTTGCAAAATGTATAAAATCGACATCGTTTCCCTTCTTTTGAAGCAAGACGTAGATAAGATGCAGCTTCTATTGCCGGAAGGAGCAATGATACTAGTTGTGTAGTGCCATTCTTGCGTTTTTAAATTGGTTCAATCAAGTTACTTTTTGACATATATACAATGTTATCTTGGAACTTTTAGTTGGTCCACTTAAATTCCTAATATATTTCAAAATGTTTATTGTCATTCTTTCATTAATTAATTTGAATGAAGTATGGCATGGACGCCAAAACCACAATTCACGTTCTTTAATATGGGCAATATTCACTCAAACAACTTTTTTTTTCTAACACACATTGTCATCTAGTTGAGTCTCTTCAACAACGACTTTTGGTTTCCTCTCCCTAGGAGGATGAGGATAATTACTTTGAAATCTCTGCAGTTAGAATGCAGAGAAAACTAAATTGTTTTCTTTCGATGCACTGTGAGAAATCCCTTCTCTTCTACATTTGAAATGACTTCGATTGAAGAAGAATAAGACCACATTGATCAAATTGAGTATTCTTGTCCTAATTTGGAAGCTTTTCTTTATTTGTAGTAGAATTTCTTAAAAATATTAATTTGAATCCTAATGTTGATTTTGGTCCTCTCACGTAGAACTAATAATTTACGGAACTATCCTTTTCATCTAATTCCTTTTTTATATTTTATCATCTTGATTTTTTCATTGATTAATTTCTGCTGAACTCTTCTCAATACTATAACACGATAATGTGTAATTTGACATTGGATTATGTATCTTTTTCCATATATCAATAGGATATATGCAAATTGATAAACGAAGTAGGCACAAAAAATCAAGGAGGTGAATTGGTTATATAAGGAGTCATCGGACATCTTCGCAAATAAGTGTTGGACGATGTAAAGAACATGCGTTGGTGTTATAGAAACAATCATGCATATACAAAAACAGTAATCTTCTTTCAACAAAATGGCAATGACACAAATAGCCTTTGAATTTGGGCCCAATGTGCAATGTAGTATCTGAACTTTTAATTTTTTTAATGTAATCCCTGAATTTTTAGTTTATTCAATTGTTCCCTATACTTTTGGTACATATTCAATTTAATCCATGGACTCTATGAAAATGTTCAATATTGTCCCTAATCTTGAACGTGCAATGTGGTCAATAAATTTTTAATTTGTTCGATATAATACCTAAACTTTTAGTACATATTGAATGTAAGCCCTGAATTATATTAAAGTGTTCAATTTAGCCCTTCTAATAATTCAAAATTAGGGACAACATAATTTTATATAGTCCATATACTAAATTAAACATGTACAAAAAGTTCAAGAACCATAATGAACAAAAAAAAAAAAAAATTGGGGAGCAATTGCACATTGGGCTAAATTTTAATGACTATATTAAACAATTTAAAATTTTAGGGACCTCATTACAAAGTTTATGGACCCTTTGTATCACTTTCCCTAAAAGAATGGAAAACATTTTTATGTTCGGCCTATCCACCTAGCTTACTATGCTCTCCCAACTCTAACAGCCTAAATCAAGGCTATAGTGCAATATTTAATCTTTGAGACGTGACAGCCTCTGAAGATGCTTCATTCTACAGTTTATTAGTCTCTGCTATAAATTCAATCCAACGGGAGTAGTTGAGTTGGAGGAAAACGAACAAAAACTCATTTATGCTCTGTGTGTTCGTCTGGGAAGAGAGGCTTAGCCGGTGCTGTGTTTAGGCCTCAAAACTAATTTATGCTCTGAGCGTTCCATCACATGTAGTTATGCAGCTCCCATAACACTTGCAGACTGATTTCAAAGCACGAATCACACGAAAGTCGCACATTTCCAACAAGGTTCGAGAAAAGCCGTACGTGGGAGGGAGCTGTCCTTCGCCGGCGAACGTCATCATTTCCTGTCGCTGCTTGTGCTCGAGATTGGCCGAGAAAACGGCGTACAGGCGCCCGCGGCGCTTCACCGGCTTGCAGAACTCGCACATCTTCTTCACCGAGGAACGAATCTTCTTGGTCGCTGCTGCCAAACGGAGAAACTATCGACAGACTACCTCGCGTGTTTTGGGTCCTTTGGGCTCTCCTTCGTTTGGAGATTTTCTAAAAGGATGGGCCTGCGGTACTTCACGCATCTACTTATTTCACGGGCCCGCCGTCTTCCACTTTTCTTTGCATTTTCTCGCTTCTTGATTATTTTATTATTTGGAACATCTTTTATGATCTGTGATAATCTCATTCTCTGTCGATCAAACACATTATTTATGTACATGCAACTTTCCAGCTTGTAAATTCTATTTTATGGAAAAAATATTTACTTAAAATATTTACACCTCGCCGTCGGATATCAACTTAAGGTGACCTTATGTGGTGATTTTATATGCATAAGTGAGGTGATCGGCTCCAAAGGCAGAAGATGGAATCGCCCTTGGAGTTCCAAAGAATCGGAACCGAACATTTGAACTAGTTACATTTGAAACCAGCCCGCACCAACTGACGTCTCCTAATTCAACCCAAGAACTGAGTTTGTTTTGTGGAAATCAGTTTATGGTGATTGTTTCGCTAAAAGTGTCAATGAAGCACCTTTCAAAATACGGATCGATATAGAAATTGTCAAAGGATATGAAGGGACATTTGTTAATTCGTGGACCGGAAACGCTTATTGATGAAAAAGTTAAAGGTACGAAAATTGGAAACAATCACTGTCAGCCATGTAAAAGGGTACTATAATGTAAAGATAATGGGAAGATAAAATTTGAACAACTAGTGTCCATTGATTGATTAGTGGTCACTTGGTTGAATTACAATCCTAATATTTAAATGGGTTAATGCTCTGAAAAACCTCAAACCAGTACATATGTGACAAATTTATCCCAAACTAATTTTTTGACCATAAAAAATCCCAAACTAATACACCTTTGATAAATTTACCCCAAACTAATACACTTGTGATAAATTTACCCTATGTTAGTTTGAATGACACATGACAGTTGACTGGTACAATAATTTGCGATTTTACTCTCCGTTTGTCATAGGTATGCAATTTTTGTGATTTTTTGTAATATTAATCAAATTTAGCGGATGGTATATTTGTCACAAATATACCAGTTTAAGGTTTTTTACAGTTGAGTAAATTAGTTTAGAATAAATTTGTTACAAGTATACCAGTTTGAAATTTTTTTATAATCAGTTGAAGTAAATTTATCATAGGTGTACTGGTTTGGGTTTTTTCATGGTCGAAAAATTAGTTTATGATAAATTTATCACATGTGTACCAGTTTGAAATTTTTCAGGATATTAACCCTCTTTAAATCCACTAGCGATGATTCATAATAATTATAAAGAAAGCAAATAACATCTTACATGACTTCAGAATTCACCAACATGTATTTACAAACGGTTACCAAAGATCCACTATCGACAACCATGTATTCATTACTCGCCCCACGTTGACGGTTTCTTCTGCAACTTGCAACCCCTCTTTCTAAGTTATAACAGCCCATGTTTCTCAGCCTCCACGGTTAGTGGCTTACAAGATTTATGGCTCCACTACTTTTGGATCATGTCAGCCTAGCAACCACATTGACTCACTCACGTGAATTGTATTCGAGATCATCACTCATAACCTCGATGGTTTTTTAGTGCTCAGCTCGTTGCCGATAATGTGTTCATGGTCTGTTTGCCGACTAAATTGAATTTGACTTACCGACACTCATGTCTTAGGGCTTAATAATTTTTCTGTATGCACCCCGTTGGTAATTGCTAATCACCTCGTCGACTATCCACGTTTGCCGACTAAGAACTCCCGACACTTAGCAGATTTAGATCCACCATGTCCTGCTCAGTCTTTTCTAATTAGAGTTGACAATCAAAGACTTGGGCTATAACTTTTTTCTGTCATGGCAGATCTCTTGTTAGACAAGTGATCTTGTGCATAAATCTCACAGTCGAGGACGAGGGGTGCAGTCCTCTTGGTCGCAACTCCAATTCGCCAAACACTCAAAACATTATTTGTAATGTCTTTTGTACTTATAAAATTAAAAAAAAAAATCAATTCAATTTTTTCAATAAGGAATTTAGCCTGTTCTTGTCTCCTAAATCAAGTTGTGTTAAAGTTATAAAAAAAAAAAATACATATTAGATGTGTACGGGGCAAATTAATTTCAGAGTATGTGGCGTAATGTATAATTGAGTACTTATTTATGAAAGAACTTTCTTTATGTTGTTTTTTCATATGACAAATGAATTAAAAAATCAAATTACATTTTTCAACAATGAATTTAGCTTGTTCTTGTCTCTTATATCAAGTTTTATTTCATTAATAAATTGCATATACTAATGTTACAAGTGTTCAAGGTAATATAGAGTAGGCGGCATAACATGGAGTGTATGATACTAGAAGTGTTTGAATGTGAATTAAGTATAGAGTAAGAGGCACCACTTATAATTGAGTAATTATTTATGAGCTCTTCCCATAATACATGCATCGATTAAATCTCTTCATATGAAAAGTGGGAATTGCCAAGATTTCAAGACGTTTTGAACTATAGAAGGCTACACTATGGATCTTTCTCATTATGTCTGTGTGTCTATTATATATATATGTTACCGATTTAAGGAATTCTCATTACAAATCTCACTATGAATTATGAAACAACTTTTTTTTTTATTAGTCGATCTAGTAATTTAGTAATTTATTTTCCTACGACATAGCGTGAATTTCTTTGTAATTATTTCAATATGAGGATAAATCTTTCTCCGAAAAGAGCATGCTAGGTCTTATACATAGAGTTTCTAATGTTGTGGAGTACCTAATGTATTTTTTATTTGCACTAACAGAGGATGCCTTCTTATTGGCAATCTTGTCTCAATCCTCTTTCTTTATTTTTGAAAACTATGCAATCTCCAATAAACTCATTACCAGTGGGAGAGTAATCCTTAATGCCGAAAGTGACCGCCCATTTTTGCCAACCAATTAGTTAAATAAAAGAAATTGCTTGCTATATGTGATCAACTTTTGCAGCACATGAAGGTCAGTTATTACCACAAATACTTCTGTCCTGGATCTTCCCAACATCTCAAGAAGATGCACCAACCTACATCACACCCACTTAAATTAACAACTCAATGTATGATTAATTATTGATAATCCTTATCTTGAAATCACCTTTCTCGAACTTCTTAACGTGTGATGGACTAGAACTTACCATTCATGGGACATACAATGCCTTTCTTCACTATCTTTTTCCTACCTAAATTGCCATAAGCAAAATTTCAAACAATGAGTTTAGGATAAATTTATCATAGGTGTACAAAAAATTAGTTTGAGATAAACTTGTCATGAGTATATCAGTTTGGGGTTTTTGATGGTTAAACAATTAGTTTGGGATAAATTTGTCATGAGTATATCAGTTTGAAATTTTTGGTGGTCAAAAAATTAGTTTGGAATAAATTTATCACTAGTGTACCAGTTTATAGTTTTTTTATTGTCACAATATTAGTTTGGAATAAATTTGTTACGAATCTACTAGTTTTGAATTTTTTATGATCTAAAAATTAATTTAAAGTAAATTTATTATAAGGGTACCGGTTTGAAGTTTTTTACCCCAATATAAAAATCACGGTTGTTGAATACCATATCTCTTATTAATAAAATTAAAATAATACTTGAATATAAATCGTTCTAATTAACAAAAAATAACAACAATTTTGTTTTTATTTATTTCTATTTATATTTTTGAATTTTTTTATCTTATTATATAAATTCAAAATTTATAAATATATGTTTAGTATTTATATTTATTCCATATTTTAGGTATATTAGTATAGTTTAAAATTAAATTTTATTGGAGAATGATGAAATGGGAAAAATGAAATAAAAAAGAGAGGGAAAAATAATTAAACAAATAAGCAAACAAAAATGAACTAGGCAAGTTGTGAGAGATTCTAACCATACTGAGCCTCCAGGTTTTGCCTTTTGGCATATAGGTGGATGTGCTCCCAAGAAGGTGCCTACCTATCTTGAGAGTTCTTCCACTTAAGCAAGCTTGAGTTCTAAAACTAAGCTTGTCATTACATCAAAACGTTATTCACCTCTAGAAGCTTGTAGGAGCATGTCCAGACCCTCTAGCCCCAGCAACTACTCCTCATTCTCATCAGACTGAATAGTTACAAATGGGATCATTCGTGCCAAACATTAAACATGATAAGATGTGAAAATGTTTGATTTTATTAATGTGATTCACCAAGTAGTTGATGAGATATAACAAAACATTGAATTTCATATTATATTCTATTCAGTTCTGTCCTAACTAGAAATCTAGACTATCAACTTCATTTTTTTAAAAACTATTTGCTAGAATAAGAATTGGGCAACAAGATAATTCTGAATTACATGAGTTTTACTTTGATGAAAGCTCCACTTGCCAATTAAATTTGTAGACCATCATATTATGTTTGGTAGTCAGAATAAAATTCATGTTATCCTATGTTTGGTTCCTTCTCCAAATAGGATAAAGTCGAATATAAAAAGAATATAACCCAAATAAAATTATCCCAAGGGGGAAGTGAGAGAAATGTGAATAGAATTTATAATATTTGTAATATAAAAGTCATTCGTAATATAAAAGTCATATTTGTCGAATAACATATTTCTTATTAATAAAATTAAAATAATATTTTAATATAAATAATTCAAATTAAAAAAAATTACAATATTTTCATGTTTATTTATATCTATTTATATATTTAAATTTTTCTATCTTAATATGTACATTCAATATTTATAAATATATTTTTATTATTTATATTTATTACATATTTGAGGTATATTAGTATAGTTTCAAATTTAAATTAAATTTATTGGAGAATGATGGAAGGGAAAAAAGAAATTATAAAAAAAAGAAAAAAAATAAATAAATAAAGTAAGCAAAAATGAACTAGGCAAGTTGTGAGAGATTCTTACCATACTGCCTCAAGATTTTGCATATAGGTGGACGCACTCCCAAGAAAGTGCCCACCTCTATTGAAAGTGCTCTTACTTGAGCATGCTTAACTTTGGAGTTCCAAAATTAAGCTTCCCATTACATCAAAACATTATTCTACTCTAGAAGCCTGTAGTAGCACGTCCAAAACCTCTAGCCCGGCGACTACTCCCCATCCTTGTCAGATTGAGACGTTACAAATGGGTCATTCATACTAAACATTGGACATTATAGGATGTGAAAATATCCGATTTTATTAATGTGATTCACCAAATAGTTAATAACATATCATATTCAGTTTTGTTCTAACTAGAAATCTAGACTATGAAATTCTTTTTCTTTAAACTATTTGCTAGAATAAGAATTTGGTAACAAGAAAATCACAACCATGGAGGGTGTGCATCCTTTTCTTTTATTATAATTTCATGCTTCTCTTCCCCGTATTGTCCTTGCCCCCGCTTCCGCATGCAGTTTTTATGAAATGAGAGAAAGATAATAGATAATCATAAATTTTTTATATTTTTATACGTTGTGATATATCATATAAGCATTACATTAAAAGATTACGAGTTACAACTTTTTTCAATGGATTGTAGAAGTAGAAAATATCCGGACTCCAATTGAAGGTCAGGCCTAAATTTTTTTTTCCTAAATCCCTGTATCATAGAAGTATACGTTTTGAAAATTTTTGAGTGGGACAGGACTTTATTGGAGCCCGTCATGTGTAACACAGTGAGAGACCACTCACGACGAACTAGGCCCATAAGACTGAAAAGGTAAGTCAAGAGCTTATCGGTTAAAAAGAAAATAGAAGAAGAAGGGAATCGACTTCTAAAAAAAATGGAAGACAAAATAGCACGATGACTCCTTCCAAGTGGATCCAAGATTGTCATTTACTTGAATAATTGATTTCAATTAGATTATGAAAGTGAATCCCTTTGCACTAAAACTAACATAATTAAACTATTTGAAGGGTGGAATTGAAAAGAAGGTGAAAAAATTAGGGACTTCATGGTCAAGGCCCTCCACATGATTAAGGCATTGATTGGAAAAAGAAAAAGAGGGAAGCACACAAAAAGAACTCTCCGAGAAAACCGGGGCAAAAGAAAGATACTGCTGATGTTGGAATTGTTTGTTTATGGGAATTTGGCGTGTTCATACACTCATGAGGGTCTAGGGAGGTGAGCACTGGGTGAACTAAAAGAGAGAACTGAATCCAAAAGTTGTTCGAGAACGCGGGATCTTTTAGTGAAGCCTAGATGAGTCGCTTCTTTCGTAATGTGATCTTCTCCAAAAACGATTTATAAGCTAGAAATTTTACCCCCAAAAAATTGCTTGGGGGAGAGAGGGACACCACTGATCAAATTTTCCAAAATTTCTTGAGTAAATCAAATTGATTCAATTAAATTCCGGTGGATCATCACCATGCCCTTCATTTTTCCCATTGCCGTCTCCAACAAGTACAAGATTGCTGGATTGTCCGATTGCGAGACATTGATTCGGTTGGGAAGGCCAGTTTGAGCTACTGCAGTCGTTGGGGACTCGGACTCCAGCGAGTCAATGAGAACCGTTCCGAAACAGGGAGGGGACTTTTCAAGTGGTTTTGGACGTGGCAAACGCGATCGAGAATCATGGGAGTTAGATTAGGTGGATAATCTCCGGTGTGGTGCTCGTAGATTGCAGAACTACACCGCCCATTGAGAGTAGAGAGAGGTTGAGGACTGGAACGTCGACCAGAGTAGGGGAGATTATTAGGGCAAAGTAGCCTCTAGTGAGGCCAAGGGGGACGCGGAGAGAAGAGGCCAAAGACTCGACTCAACGGATGAACTCCGAGAATGCGACGCGGCCGGAAGCGGCAGTGTCGATGAGAGCATGGCAGTCGGTGGAGGAGAGCGGGAGGCAAGGCGAGAGAAGACATAGAGTCATTGATGGGAGAGTGACACGAACAGCTAAGAAAGCGGAGCGAGAGGCCTCGAGACATTTCTTTAGGACAAAAATGCCCCTGTCCGTGGTGCAACTAATGGCACGTGACACGCACATGGCTCATAGTCCTGCGAAGATTTGTATTGCCGGTGAGACTGGGGAGTCAATTGAGAGGAAGTCGGCAACTTCATGGATTCCTTTGAGATGAACATTATTTTGGTTTTCCTTTGAGATCAACATTATTCAGCTAATTTCTGTTCAGTTTTTCATCTTATGTTCAATGTCAGTGAGAATGGGAAGACTCTGCCCCTCCTTAGTTTGCTGCCGTTATATCTGCGCTCTTCCGTTGGTGAATCCCAATGCACTTGGTTTTCTTTTCCTCTTGAGGAGGCTTTGGCTAATGGTGATTGTGCTTTTGTAGTTATTGCCACACTACTCACTGAAATCTATTTGAAACTTATACTTACGGCTGATGAATGCATCTTTTGTGATCCAAAGGAGAAAAGTATCTATCCATCAGTTTCTATTATTTGTTTATTAATTTATTTGCATTCTATTTTACTGAAGTTTGAAGAAAATGATTTGTGTTAAATCAACAATTGCATGCTATTTGCAGGATTTAGGACATGTCATCTTTTATCAAGTTGAAAAACATCATGTTAATGGGACAATTACTTCTGTAAATGTATGACGGTAGGCCATAACAATGATGAGCCCGTTGGTTTATTGCTTTCTCGTTATTCTTCAGTTCTTTTTGTGGGTAATTAGTGTGGGTAGTTTTAGAAGTTTTTGTAACTTCATAAAATTGATTTTGCATATGATAATCATATTAATAATAGTTTTAAGTTAGGATTTTGGAGAATGATTGGAAACATAGTGACCTTTTGATTACAAGCCTTACTTGAAATTATTCATTAATATGATGGGTCTATGTAAATGGGGATGCATAAATGATAGGCATTAATAATTCGTGCATATATGTCGATGTGTTGGCCAGGATGGTTTCAAAGAACTAAGAACGTAATTGCTGATATTAATGGCAACAATTGTGAAATATTGAATATGAAGATTCAATATGTGCTGGAAAAGCAAGAAGCACTAGAAGCTCTTGACCATGTTATGGAAGATCTTGAGGATGTCATGCGCCACCTCGAGCTAGTAGAGGACCGCCTAACGGCATTTGAGCCGAAAATAGATATTTGCTATGCTGGTTCTAGCTCAGAAAGGGCTTCGAGCTCTAAGCGCAAGCGCATTGATTCGTTCAATATGTGGGAATGCAAAGGATCAAGTCCTTATTGCAAGAAATCAAGAGTTAACCAACACAAGAGAGGAAAACGTCCTCAAGTGAAGAAAATGTCAAGGGTAAGGTGTTACAATTGTGACAAGAAGGGTCACTATGCTCGCGACTGTCGTGAGCCAAAGAAGGTATACACCTCTTATACATTTGAGAACTTTGCTTATGTGTCAAGTTCTGAATTATTGGCTGAATCCAATCCTTTGTGGACTATAGATTCAGGAGGGACAGACCATATAGCGAAGGATAGAAATCTCCTTTGTGGAATTCCTGAGAGCAGTACCAAGCTGGAACTAAGTGGATCTGTAGGAAATAACTCCCGAGAGATGAAGTTAAATGGATTGGCACTGCCAATTGAACATGCGTGGTGGACGCACCTTGTTCCTACATGATGTTCTATATGCTCCGAGAGATTCGTCGAAATTTAATGTCCTTTTGATGTTGGTTAAGCTTGGTTTTATATGAACTTCCATAATAGATGTGTAGATTTGTATTTGGATACAAACTACTATGATTTTGGTCACTTTCTGGGTAGGGCCGTTGGTGAATCCCAATGCACTTGGTTTTCTTTTCCTCTTGAGGAGGCTTTGGCTAATGGTGATTGTGCTTTTGTAGTTATTGCCACACTACTCACTGAAATCTATTTGAAACTTATACTTACGGCTGATGAATGCATCTTTTGTGATCCAAAGGAGAAAAGTATCTATCCATCAGTTTCTATTATTTGTTTATTAATTTATTTGCATTCTATTTTACTGAAGTTTGAAGAAAATGATTTGTGTTAAATCAACAATTGCATGCTATTTGCAGGATTTAGGACATGTCATCTTTTATCAAGTTGAAAAACATCATGTTAATGGGACAATTACTTCTGTAAATGTATGACGGTAGGCCATAACAATGATGAGCCCGTTGGTTTACTAACTTTACCTTGTGACCAGGGGTAAAAAAACAAACCAAAAACAAAAAACTCAACCCGAACTAATTTGAATCATGTTTATTGTTTGGGTTGCGATTTGATTCGGATTATACACTCAGCCTAATGGTTTGGTTTGGATCACTCACCCCTAGCCAGTACTGTGCATGAATGAGATGTTCACCACCTTTAAGTGAGTACTAAGTAAGCCTAGGTGATTGACCGAGTGGATCGAAGTGGAGGATCATTCGTCTTCCCCTTTTTTAGATGGTTGGAAACTTGAACCAGCTTACAACTAGACCAATTAATGGCATATCTAGGCGTAGGTCTTGGATGGTGGAGTCAACATTAGCACCTAGGAGCTCTTGATGCACTGGTTTAAGAAGAAAATTGGCTAACTAAATCCCAACAAATTATGCTTTTGGCATGGGCGGGCCCAACGAGTAGCTCGGTCAATGATCTGGAGTTTACTTGGGACAGTGGTACCCATGAGCGCATGCCGTCGAGCGGATTTTTGTCCTGCCAGAATCTTGGAGGAGTCGCAAGCTTACTCATCTCAAGTTTTAGGCTCTTGATGGCCTCTCTTGGGATCTATACCTCGCACGCAATAGTTATGACACAAAATCATATATTTTCGTACCGAGCGTGCAATC
The DNA here is from genome assembly GCA_014182375.1 of Eucalyptus virginea. Lineage (NCBI taxonomy): Eukaryota > Viridiplantae > Streptophyta > Magnoliopsida > Myrtales > Myrtaceae > Eucalyptus > Eucalyptus virginea. Next base: position 13,186,188 of record CM024516.1, on the reverse strand, counting down.
CTTATGCTAACGTTAAGGAAGGGCTGTCTAAAGTGGTCGATCCTACACGCTCTTGCAGAGTTCGCACATCTTCTTTACCGAGGAACGAACCTTCATGGTCACTGCTGCCGAACGGGGAAGAGATCGACGGTAATGGAAAAAACTGATGCGAAACCCTTGCCAGAGGAAGGGGAAGACTGCCTCGCTTGTTTTGGGCCCTTTGGGCTCTTGTTCGTTTGAAGATTTTAAAAGGGCCGGGCCTAGTAGTACTTCGCACATCTACAAAATTCACGAGTCTCACATCATCCATCATCGACTTTTCTTTTCATTTTCTAACTCTGGATTTTTTTTTTTTTTTTTTTAACTTCTTTTTTGATCTGTGATAATCTCATTCTCTGGTAATTAAGTTGAAGATGCTAATACCTGCAACTTTCGAGCTTGCAAATTCTATTCTATGGGGGGAAAAATAATTTTTATGTAAAATACTTATACATCATCATCGGATGTTAACTTAAGGCAATCTTATGTGGTGATTTTAAATGCACGAGTGAGGATGATCGGCTCCACAGGCGGAACATATAATTGACCTTGTAGTTCTGAAGAATCGGAAGTGAAAATTGAACTAGTAGATTTGGAACTAGCTCGCAGCAACCGATGTTGTGGAAATATCGGTGATTGTTTCCCCGAAAGTATCAACAAAGCACCTTTGAAATATAGATCGATGTAGAAATTGTCAATGGATGTGAAGGGTCATTTGTTAATTCTTAGATAAGAAACACCTATTGATGAAAAAAATTAAATGTACAAAAACTGGAGGCAATTGTGGTAAGCCATGTAAAAGGGCACTAGAACGTGAAGATGACAGGAAAACAAAATTGGAACAATTGGTATTTATTGATTGATTAACGGTCACTTGCTTGAATTATTATACTAATATTTAAAGCTACTAGTGATAATTAAAAATAGTTATAAAGAAACAAATAACGTCTAACGTGCCTCCTATAATTCTAACGTGAATTAACGAACACTTACCAAATATCTACTATCGACCACCATGGTTTCATTTCTCGCCCCCACCTTGACGGTTTCTTCGGTAGCTTGCAACCCCTCTTTCTGAGTTATAAACAGCCCACGTTTCTCAACCTCTATATTTAGTGGCTTCCGAAGTTTATGGCTCCACTACCTTCGCATCATATCAGCCTAACAAGCACATTGACCCGCTCAAGTGAATTGCATCCGATATCGTCAATCGTTACTTGGTGCTCTGCTCGTTGCCGATAAAATGTATTCATGGTCTATCGGCTGACTAAACTGAACTTCACGTACGACACTCATGTCTCGGGACTTAGTAATTTTTCTTCGTGCCTGCTGTTGGCAGTTGCCAATCACCTTGTCCACTCTCCATGTTTGCCAACCAACAACTCCCACCACTTAGCGGATTTTAGCTTCACCCTGTCTTGCTCAGCCTTTTCTAGTAACTTGGGCCATATTTTTTATCTGTAACTCATGACAGAACTCTCGTTAGCTAAGTGATCTTGTGCGTAAATCTCATAGTCGAGGACAGGGGTCCAGTCCTCTCGGCTGCAACTCCAATTAGCCAAACACTCAGAATATTATTTATGTAGTCCTTTATACTAATAAAAAAAAATCAATTTAAATTCTTCCATAATGAATTTAGCTCGTTCTTGTCTCTTATGGTAAGTTGTATCAAAGTAAAAATTAGTTACACATTACAAGGGCATCAAGGCAAATTAATTTCAGAGTATGTGGCTTAATGTATAATTGAGTAATTATTTATGAAAGAACTTTCTTTATGTTGTTTTTTTTCATTTGACTAATAAATTAAAAAGTCAAACTACATTTCAACAATAAGTTTAGCTTGTTCTTGTCTCTTATATATCAAGTTGTAATTAATTAAAACATTACATATACTAATGTTAGAAGTGCTCGAGGTAAAATATTTATAGAATAGGTGGCATAACAATAGAGCGCATATGATTATGAGCTACGACTTTTTCCAGTGGATTATAGAAGTAGAGGCGATCCACACTCAAATCAGGGGTTTGGCCTAAATTTTTATCTAAGGCCCTCCATCATAAAAGTATAGATTTAGCAAATTTTCAAGTGGGACATGACTTTATTTAGGCCCATCACATGAAAAACGGCAAGAGGCCATGACTCACGAGGAACTAAACCCATGAAGACTGAAAAGGTAAGTCAAGAACTTACTAGTTTAAAAAGGAAAAAAGGACACGATAGCTTAAAAATTTTCATTACTTTAATAATTGAGTTCAATCAAATTATGAAAATTGAATAGCTTTGCACAAACAGTGGCATGATTAGACCATTTGAACGGATGGAAGTCAAAAGAAGTTGAAGTAGTTAAGGTCTTCATGGGTCAAGGTCCTCCATGTGATTAAGACAAATTGATTGGAGAAAGAAAAGAGAGAGAAACCCACAAAAAAAAAAAAATCGAGAAAACTGAAGCAATAGAAAGATAAAGCATATATATATATTTTTTTGGTCAAAAGATAAAGCTGATGTTGATTTTGTTGCTTATGAGGATTTCTTGTGTTCATACATTCATGAGTGTTTTAGGGGGTGAAGACTTGGCGAGCAAAAAAAAGAGTAAGACCCACACATGTGAAGTGAACCCGAGATTCACATTTGCTATAAATAATTGTGTGAAAACGGGGGTTTTTATTGGAGCCTAGATAAGTCGCACTTCTTTTGAAATGTGACCTTAAAAAAATTATTCTAAAGAAGAAGAAATTACTTTGAGAGAGAGAGAGAGAGAGATTGCGGCTTGGGAGGAGCATGTGCTTGAGCTTCAAAGAACAAGTAGAAGAGTGCCATTAACCATATATAATGAAAATTATGAGAAGATCGTATGTGAATTCACATATCAGAGAGATTTATTGAGGCTTGGGAGGAGCATGTGCTTGAGCTTCAAAGAACAAGTAGAAGAGTGCCATTAACCATATATAATGAAAATTATGAGAAGATCGTATGTGAATTCACATATCAATATTTATATAATGCGAAAATTCATAGCATTTCAAATTAAAAAAAGTTGAATTCATAGCATTTAAAAAAAAAAAAAACTCTTTCCCACTCAAAAAACGTTGTCATACGCACCCATAACTTCCCTCACACCTTTTTGAAAGGTGTCTATCTATTATGTCACATCAAGACGAAGTGGTGTGTCTTAATCACATCCCATTATGGACGTACCAACGAAATATAATAGCATCCACTTCTTCCTCCTCTTAAAAAGCACGGATTCAATAAATGGGGACATTCCAGTGACTGGAGGAACATGTCTGACCGGTTGAGAGGCACCTATTGAGAGGAAGAGATGATTTAGGAAAATATAGAAACAAAGGCAAGGAGTGTAAGGCAAGACAATTGCCTTTGTTGAATTTTCCTTTGGTATTCTTTTTCGAAAACTTCGGAGAAGACTGAGTCGTAGTGTCCTCTAAAAACATCCTTTCAATTTCTTCGTCTATTGATGAATCTTTTTTCGATGCTTGTTGACTGGACGGTTTAATAGGATTTAGGGTCTTCTTCCCTCTTTTGTTAGCAGCCTTGGGTTTAACATGTGTATGACTATGAAGTGATTTTTATTGGGCGGGGGCGGATTTAGTGGCCTCTTTGTAAGAAGAATCAAAGACTACAGAAACCCATCATGTAGTCCATTGCATTGTACAACCAAGAGCAAGTTGGAATTCATCGACGTCGGAGAAGTGCCAACTGTGAATAATTTGGGTGATCATAGAGCAGTTGAAAGGACCCTTCTCCGAGAGCTTATATTTATGTTTGTCAATATAAGGAAATTCAAAAGAGTATGAGGCTTGCATCGGCACAGCTTGCTTACACTTCGAACTTAGGGTAAAACTTTCTTTTATCGACAATCTTAAAGGAAGGTCGACTAGAGCAAGCCCATTAAGCCAAAAATTGAAAGATCATTTTCGAAGGAAAAAGTCATAAAGAATAGGAAACATGTCGACAACACATGAGACGAGTATAGATAGTCATGTGCATGGCTGAGTGCTAAAACAAACATGCCAACTTATCGACAAGTATATGGATCAATGTATGTTGACCGACGATGTTATTCATCGCTGCCATGTGTCCAGTTGTCGAAATATGGCGATAGACAACAAGTATTACCTAATATGATTATTATCAATATATATTAAAAGAATATTAATTAGCTGCTCTGAAATTTGAGATCAATGAGTCCAAAGACATACGATTTTGCAGGAATAGTCACTGTGTAAAGTCTAAGTCATCTAAGAAATCAGTTGAGATTTGAAGATACGCAAGGACATTCAACGAAATCATCCAGATATTATTGCACAAGTCAAGATCAATTAATATCGGATCTGATTTGTATATTATTTTGGTTTCCTTTTGTTTACATACAACATGTACTATAATACACATTATGTACATTGACCGGATATACTGAAATAGAAGAAAAGATTTTCCCCTCACTTCATTTCCTCCCGCATCAATTCTTGTCATCTTCTTCATCTTCTTACATGGTATCAGAGTGGGTCACGCATTTTTAATCCGCTTCTTCTGCCTTGTTTTCTCATTTTCTGGTCTTCTGATCATCTACCGAGAGAATCTAGCTAACCTACAAAACGCGTTAGCACTCCGGCGCAAGAATCAGCACCTTGAGGAAATCATATTGAATCAGACGAAGGAAAAGAAAAGAGGGAGATTTTCATACCGTCATGGCTGACAATCAACCTCAATTACCTATGGATCCAGTGACCTCGGAAGCACAAGATCAAGTGCTTAACATCATTGGTCGAACTGATCAACCCGCAAAGGGGCAAATTTTTCCATGGCAACCCAATCTGGGGTATCCCCATTCGGGGACCTCCTACCAGTGGGGACCAATGCCGATATACTATGGAAAAAATCCAAATGCATCATTCTCAGGAAGTCAAACTCAAAATGGTCCACCAGCCGCGAATGGGGCGGACCGCTCAGAAGCAATCGAGTCGTCTAATGCGGGCGAAAACCCTAACGGGTCAAGCGATTCGCATGCGGGGACTCAGGGCACCTTCAATCAGGGTCAACAAGGAAACCCTTACTCGGGTTTTCCACCCGGCTTCCTGTCGATCCCTTTGGCAACCGCCATGGGTCGCCCAGAACCCGGTGATGCCTTGTATGTCTCAAACTCCGACCGGCTCGAGTTGCGACTTATTAGTCACCCTCTCACAAGACCCGAAAACTACTCGAGCTGGGCACGAGAGTTTCGGAGAGCGCTCGTCACAAAAGATAAAGAAGGTTTCATCGATGGAACTACCCCGATTCCGCTCGATGAGAAGATAGCGAGATAATGGAAAAAATGCAACCAATTAGTGAAAACGTGGATAGGTAATTGCATCAGCCCAAAAATCGCAACAGGTTTACCCCCCACAAAGGATTCAAAAACAATATGGCAAAACATTCAAGAAATGTACGGGAAACTCGATAGAGCAAAGATTTTCTCATTGCACCAAGCCCTCAACAAGCTGAAGTAGGGAAACATGTCAGAACGACGTGCTTCAACAAGCTCTCTACCCTCTGGAACGAGCTAGAAGCGGCAGAGTAGAAACTCGAAGGATCGGAGGCAACGCTCCAACAGTACAGAAAGCAATAAAGGACCGAGAGAAAGCGACTCGTTTCTTATTGATTCTCAACAATTCTTACCTTCACTTCAAATCGCAGATCCTGGCAATGGAATCGGCTCTCCCAATTGGCCGAATCTTTCAGCTCGCGGTGTAGGAGGAAAACCAGAGGCTCACCGCAACCGACATCAAGACCTCCGAAGCCCTAGCACTGGCGGCGAAAATCGAAAAGGGGTAGAAAACCCTAGCCAAAGGAAGAGAGGCGACATCGCTAGGGTTCAAAGAGCAAAAGGGGGCGCTAGGGTTTGCGGAGCCGAAGGGGCCTTTTAAGGGCTCGGTGGACGATCAAGATCCACTCTAGCGATCTAACGGTCAGAAAAGAGCGTGGCACTCAATTGATCTCGACGGTGGAGATGTGCCCAACTTAAAAGGATCCAGCGGTCCAAATTATTCGAAAAATTATGGGCCGAATGGGCCGAATTTTAAAAATAGAGGGAAGTTGTTTTGTGATTATTGCAAAAGGCCCCACCACACTATTGACAATTGCTGGAAATTACACGGGAGACCTAAAAGGAAGGGAAAGGAGATTTCAACAGCAGCTTACCAGTCTACATCATCCACAGATGTCAACCAACCCATCACACATGGAGAATATCAACAATTGATGCAAGCTTTGCAAAAATTGGAAGTTCCAAAAAGGGGAGCAATTTTACGGGTATTTCTCATTGCCTGACAAATAGCATATCAAGAAATGCCTAGATTATTGACTTGGGAGCGAGTGATCATATTGCATGCAATAAGAGATTATATTTCTAATATTCATGAAGATTAAGCAAATCCTATTACTATGCAACTGCCAAATAGCAATATCACTCATGTCACCCTAACTAGGACTGTTACTCTTAGCCCACAAATTACCCTAAAAAATGTTCTTTATATTCCGGATTTCCAATTTAATCTTATCTCTGTGTCCAGAGCCTGTCAAGAAAATTCATGCCAAGTATTTTTCAATGCTGATATCTATCTATTTCAGGCCCTTTCGACTGGGAAACTGATGAGCTGGGGTAACCTCTCTGAAGGATTGGTTTTTTTGGAGAAATTCACCCAAAAATCTTGCTTTGCTCTCTTGTAATAAATCATTGTGTAATCTGACTACCAATGATAAGAATTTCATTTTGCACTCAAGATTGGGTCACAGCTCTTCTCTTCCTTATTCCCAATGTCCTATTTGCCCATTTGCGAAACAATCACGAACACCTTTTCCACTAAGTCAACATCGTTCAAATGATATTTTTTCTTTGTTGCATGTCGATTTCTGGGGGCCATACCATACATTAAACCATGACGGGTCTTGATTCTTTCTCACAATCGTAGATGATCATTCCAGAGCCACATGGCTCTTTCTCATGCAAAGTAAGAGTCAAGTTTTGTCTCATCTAAAGATTTTTCTTTCCTTGTCAAAGACCCAATTTGGGAAAAATGTTCGAAAAATACGAACAGATAATGGAAGTGAATTCTTCAATCATGAATGTGCTGCCTTTTTCTCGTCACATGGGATACTGCATGAAAGCACATGTGTCTATACACCACAACAAAATGGGGTGGTAGAACGAAAGCATCGTTATCTATTAGAAGTGGCGCGGGCTTTGAAATTTCAAGTCTCCGTTCCAGACAATTTTGGGGGCGAGTGTGTTTTAACTGCAGCTTATTTGATAAACCGTATGCCAAGTAAACTTCTTGGTGGACGCACACCCTTTGAGCTGCTTTATGGAAGGAAACCAGATCCGGCACATTTGAAGATTTTTGGGTGTCTTTGCTACGCCACCATAGTAAGTCCTAGAGATAAAATGGGACCTCATGCTCGTTGCTGCATCTTTATGGGATATCCCAGCCTACAGAAGGGATACAGGGTATTTGATCCCTCCACAGAAGAATTTATGGTTAGCCGAGATGTTTCATTTCAGGAGAATTCTTTCCCTTTTGCCACATCTGCATCAGACACAGATCAAGGTGATCATTTCCATACTATTCAGACGGAGGAGACTGTGGAAGATCCAAACTATGTTCTACTTCGTTCATCAGCAAATATAAAGCCATCTATTACAACTCCTATGGACATGACACCCTCACGTGAGGTGACAGCACAACACCAGGAGGAAGTCGCTTCCCCAGATTCGAGTACTGTTGGGGATTCAAATAACAACTCGCCACCAAGGGAAATTGTACCAAAGCGATCCGAACGTAGCACACGTCCACCAACCTGGACCAAAGACTACATATGCGGAGTCCAGAAGTCACCAGGTATTCTGTTCCCAGTTGCCTCATTTATTTCTTTTAATAGACTTTCTTCGGAACATAGATGTTGTATTACCCGCATTTCCAATGGGTGAGAACCATCGAGTTTTGAAGAGGCGAGCACTGATCCGCGCTGGCAGAAGGCTATGGAAGCATAATTAACGGCCTTGATGGATAATCAAACATGGGATCTTGTTACCCTACCTGCGAAACGTAAGGCGATTGGATGCAAATGGGTTTACAAGATCAAATATCGTGCAAACGGATCTGTCGAGAGATACAAAGCCCGATTAGTGGCAAAGGGCTTCACACGAAACTTTATCTCCTGTGGCCAAAGACGTTATCGTCCACTCATTTATTTCGATAGCCGCGTTTCAGGACTGGTCATTGCATCAGATGGATGTCCACAATGCGTTCCTGCATGGCGATTTAGATGAGGAAATTTATATGGAAGTGCCACAAGGTTTACGGAGACAGGGGGAGGATAAAGTATGTCGTCTCCACAAATCCTTGTATGGACTCAAACAAGCCTCAAGACAGTGGTATGCAAAGTTTGCTGAGTCATTGATAGCTGCCAGTTTTCAACAGTCCAAGTTTGATTATGCTGTTTTCACATGAACTAAAGGTATGTCATCTATCTATTTAATGATATATGTAGATGATATACTCATTATGGGCAATAATGAGATAGCAATCAAAGAGCTCAAAAACTATTTGCACTCCACATTCCATATTAAGGATCTGGGATCACCAAAGTACTTCCTTGGAATCGAAATTGCACGTTCGGACCAAGGAATTTCCCTCAGCCATAGGAAATTTGCACTGGAGATTATATTAGAAGCAGGTATATCGGGATGTAAGCTAGCTGTAATTCCAATCGAGCAAAACATTAAACTGACTACGGCGGACTATGATGCTGGTTTATCTCAACAAACTGATCCTGTACTCAAGGATCCGTTGAGATATCAGAAGCTCGTTGGAAAGCTCATATATTTGACTATGACCAAACCAAATATAAGTTATGCAGTCCAGACGCTCAGTCAGTTTATGCACCAGCCGAAGGAATCTCATATGAATGCAACACTTAAAGTGGTGAAGTACTTGAAGAGTTGTCCAGGGCTCGGGATTCTTCTTTCTAGGAAATGCAACATGAGGATGGCTGCATACTGTGATGCGGATTATGCGACCTGTCCGATGAGCAGAAGATTCATAACTGGTTTCTGCATCAAATTGGGGAACTCTTTACTCTCATGGAAGACAAAGAAGCAACCGACTGTTTCTCTATCTTCAGCAGAGGTAGAATATGTGCCATGGCCAAAACATCTTGTGAAATAGTATGGTTACGGGGATTGCTTCAAGATCTTGGAGTACAAGTTAGGGGACCGACCAGACTGTTTTGTGACAATGATGCAGCCATCAAACTCGCATCGAACCCTATTGTGCATGAGAGAACCAAGCACATAGAAGTGGATTGTCACTTCACTCGAGAAAAGATCCAACAAGGGATGATCAAGATACAAGGGATTGGAACAGAAGAACAATCAGCAGATGTCTTCACCAAGCCCTTATGTGAGAGACAACATGCGTATCTTTTGAGCAAGTTAGGCGTCTTGGATATCTACAAGCCACCAGCTTGAGGGGGAGTGTTGAAGATACGCAAGGATATTCAACGAAATCATCCTGATATTATTTGTGACAGCCCGATTTTCCAATTTTAATTTCAATAAATTTAGACGGGCATTTCGTTGGCACACATATAGTTCCTTTCCTTGAGTCGGCCACTCATGTGAATACTAGTCTATCAGGTGAAGCCATTAAGAAATTCTAATGTATTAGACTCGAGAATTTGATCAAGAAGCAACCTTTCGACCGAAATAATCTGCAAGGGTCATTACGGCACAAATAAAAATCGGTTAGGGATCGGAGATAGGTTGGCTCGACAGAGGCATGTGATCAAGTGTGGGTGATTCCACCGGATCGCACAACTCTGGCCGATCGACACTAAACCGACTTTTCTAACGATTGGGTACCCTGTGCTCGTATTTGAAACCTTGAGATTTCCCCCGACAACCGAAAGTTATGGCTTGAAATGATCAACCGCAAGTCTAATGCACAAAAATTTGTAAACGCTGCTCGGTAGATTAGAATGCGCTAGTATTGTGCCAAAGTGAAATTAACCGTGAATTTGAGATCGAATTCTGAAATTGGAAGTCATGGTGCGTCACAAATCTTATTAGGAACATTGGATTAATTTATGGACTTTAATTTGAACTCAATTGGAAGAGAATTGATGGAAATTGAAGCAATTGGATGTCTGGATTTGGACCCCGGCGGAAAATGAAATTGAACCTATTGGACTAAAGTTGTGGAAGGTTTGGAGTTAGTGGATGATGACATCACCTATGATGTCATGGATGAGGCAAGATGGGCTAGGGTGGTGACAAGTGGAAGGTGGGGATGAGGTCTTGGAAAGGTGGGATGTCACTTCCCCCTTGTCCTCATCATCTTCAACCTTTTGAATTTGGAGGAGAGAGAGAGGAGGTGTGCGTGAAGACCAGCGGAAGCCGAAGCCCCCCGTCCGCTCCTTCGCCGCTCGACCGTCGCTGCCGCCTCGCCCGCCGTTCGCCGGAGCTTGCGTCGCCGCTCACCCGCGCGCGACCGCACGCCCTCCCGCGCCGAGCCGCTCGCCTCCATCTCCGCCGCGAGCCCCGCACCGTCGTCGCCCAACCAGCTGCTGTTCGCCGCCGCCAAAGCCCTCCGTCGCCGCCGTTCCTCCGCCCAAGCCACCGCCGGTTCTTGCTCGAGCTACCGCCGGTCTTTCTCTGCCGTTCCTCCGTCCGTTCGCCGCCGTCCACCGCCCCTCGAAGCTCGGTTAGTTGCTGGAAAACCAGCAAGATCCAGCTCCTTCCGAGCTCATTTTGGCCCCCTATTAGTCCTCATTTGGTGTTGATCCGTGTAGGTTTGTCGTCGGCGTCGTCATGCTCTTCGCCGGAGACCCGTCGGAAAGCGATTCCGGTGAGTTTAGCTCACTAAACCCCGATTAGTGGGTTAATCATGCCTTAAGTGTGTTTAGTTTAGGTTGATTGAGATTAGGTTGTTAGATTAGTTTATTTAAATGTTGATTAGATTAAGTTGTTTAATTAAAGTTAAGCATGTTTAGTTTAAGGGTTAAGTAGGTTTATTTTTAAAATAAACCTTGATGTGACTTAAAGGAATTTATTTATGATTTAAATAAATGTTTCGAAATTTTTGGATTATTTAATAATAAATCATATTCCGAAAATCATTAAAATATTATTTATAAAAAAAAAACTCGAAAAATTATTTTTGACCCTAATTGCTCAGAATTTCGTGCCGATCGTCGCTGTATAGTTAGAATTTGAAATTGATGATTGGTTAATGCAAATTGAGTGTTGATTGAGGGAAATATGAATTTTAGTTAGAAAATCTCAAATGTCGGATTTGATATCGAAATTGGATTGTTTCAAAGGTTAATGTTGTGATTGGAATATGTGAATTACGTGTGACATGCCTTGAGTTGATTATAAATCGTTGCTTGATAATTATGGGAATTGAATTGATCTATTAAGTTGGAATTGCCCCTATATGGGATGCCCCATACAACGGATGCGGGTCGCAGTTGATTATGGGCCCATGCTCCTTCGGGAACGCCGTCGATGTACTGACAAAGCCGTGCTCCAAGGTGGGGAGGCGATGCCTGACTATATGTCAGTAGATAGCTGAACTGCGAGTAGGCTATGCCCTTGTGTGGCCCTATTGAATGATGATTTGAAATGCTTGCTCTGATGGCAAAATTAAATGAAATTGATTGCACTTCGATGGCTCACGTGCTTATTATAACTTGTACTTGAGTGCTATGAATTGTACTAACCTGTAGGAATGCAAGAAGGCGGGGTAAGTTTTCTGTATTGTGTGGCTAGACCACGCTGGGGCGTATTTTCTTCCTAATAGGGGTTTAGGAGGGGTGAACTTGCTGAGACAAAGTCTCATCCCGGTTTGGGGAAATATTACAGGACCGTAGATGGCGATACCCCCGACGATGAGTGGCCTGCCAACAGAGATCGATCAGACGACTGAGAGTACTCCTGACCCCGGGAGCCCCTGGGTCTATCAGTTGGTGAGGACCATCATTTGGGTCGAGGTGAACGTGGATATTAGGATGTCGTATGTATTTAGGACTTGGTTTCGGACCGGAGCAGATGGTGCTAGGATTGGCCCCCTGGACAGCATGGATATTCCGTTGGCGGTGATGACCGCCATTTTAGGAGAAGGTGTGGCAGATCATCCCAATGGTCGAGTGATCAATGCCTCGCCCCCGGCCTCCTGGGTGACTGACCCTGAGGATGTAGGATCGACGAACGGGGATGACCAGTCGTCCTAGGACTGTGTCTTTTTCTTTTTGGCGGACTGATCCATGTTGTGTAGGCTAACCCTCTTTTGATGCACATAGACTCTGACCCATTTTTGGTGCATAGGCCCTGGATCTGATTGATGTATGTAAGCCCTGGATTGATAATGATGTATGAATGTTCGTTGTTTGATTTTAAATTGATGTTCCTGCTGTCCTATCCCGAATGTTTTTGTAAGGGGTTTCTTAGTACGTTCCGCTTGCGCATTAATAAAATAAATTGGGGTCGGCGACATTACCTGGGAAGGTCGCATTTGCATGACCATGGCGGGATGTTGGCGCGCTCGTGGTTCGGGGCGTGACATTATTGCAAAAGTCAAGATCAATTAATATCGGATCTGCTTTGTATATTATTTTGTTTCCTTTTGTTTACATACAACATGTACTATAATACACGTTATGTACATTGACTGGATATACTGAAACAAAAGAAAAGATTTGCCCTCACTTCATTTCCTCCCGCATCAATTCCTGTCGTCTTCTTCATCTTCTTACAACAAATTGTTTAAGGGAATAGTAACTGCTTGAAAGCAAGATCGTGGAACATACACTGATTACAAGAAACATGGAGCAGTTTTTGCACTTAAGATTTAGAAACATAGAGGTATCTTTCAATTATCTTTCCCGCATTGTACTTTAAATTTCCTTAATTGTAGTTCTCAAATTCGGGTTATCAATTAAATTCCGGCATGTATCTTTATCCTATCACTGTGTCATCGATTGAATTCCAATGTAGTATCTTTATGTTCTCAGGCTATGTCATTGATTAAATTCCGAATGTCATTGCATTATTGAGTTTGTAATTTCAAGCCTCGTCATTGATTGAATTCTAACTTGGTTTGGGATTGTACAAAGTTATATGAATTGGAGAAGTCAATTCCTTTTTTGTATGAGATATCCTTTATCCGAAGTTAGCGCAAGACCTTAGTCTTTTTAAAGAAAAGTCGAATAATTACTTTTGGAAAAAGGTATTTTATTATGAAAACAATTCCGGCGAAACAACGGGCTTTTCTGGACCCATCATGACTTACAAGGAGCTAAGCCCATGAATACAGAAAAGTAACATAATTATGAAATTAAAGGGCTTTGCACTAACGGTAATGTAATTAGACCATTTGGAGGGATGGAAGTTTTTTAAAAAAAAGGTCGAAGTAGTTAAGGTCTTCAAGGGTCAAGGTCCTGCACATGATTAAGACAAATTGACTGGAGAAAGAAAAGAGAGAGAAGCACACAAAAAGAAATTTTCGAGAAAACTGATGCAAAAAAAAGATAAAGCCAATGTTTCTTTTTTTATCTTTTTTTCGCCGAAAGATAAAGCTGACATTGATTTTATTGTTTATGAGTATTTCTTGAGTTCATACATTCATGAGTGTTTTTTGGGGTGAAGACATGGTGAGCAAAAAACGACGAAGACCCGCACATGCAAAGTGAATCCAAGATTCACGTTTGCTATAAACAATTGTGCAAGAATGGGGTTTTTTATTGGAGCCTAGATGAGTTGCACTTCTTTTGAAATGTGATCTTTCAAAAATTATTTCAAGCTAGGAATTTCACAAAAAGAAAAAAAGAAGAAATTACTTGGGAAGAGACAAAGAGAGATATATTGGGCTTGGGAGGAGCATGTGCTTGAGCGTCAAAGAATTAGTAGAAGAGTGCCATTAACCATATATAATGAAAATTATGAAAAGATTGTATGTGAATTCATGTATCAATATTTATATAGTACGAAAATTCATAACATTTCAAATTAACAAAGGTGAAAGTATGTCCAACCCAAAATTTAAATGAATTACATAGTAAAACGTAAATATTTATTCAAGTGGTTTTAATCAAATACGTGATCCTTGTATGGGCATTACAATTATACCGAGACTTAAACCTAATGCGTTGGTTAAGTGATTGCCTTATGTGAGTACAAACATTATCTACTTATTTATTCTATCCACGAAGATAACTAATGGAGTTGTTGGAAATAGTAGAGAGGAAGCTGATGTCAAAGTTCCATTTTTTCTTAACCGTGGCTTTTTGACAAAATCAAAAAGGCCCCACGCTTTCTTAATTTCCGTGCGAAAAAGCCGGAACTGAATTTCAAAATTTCCCAGTCAAACTGACTATTAAAAAAAAGAAAAGATTTTCTCCTGCAAGTTATCGTCAATGAGAATGCCCCATTTGCTTGGAAAACGTTGTACAGCTGTTATAGGCATTCGCTCTGACTGAGGCTTCAGGAGTGATATTCCACCTATATATATGTCATCAATCTGGTTAACTATATCTAAACCTGAACCATCTTGCCTCGCATTAACTAACCATTCCCCGAGTCATGGTTTCGTCTCTATTGCAGTCCAATTACTCTCCTTTAGCTACCTTCTTGCTCTTGTTGCTCTTCTTCGTCTACACCACTTCATTTCATGGTGCAGGCGCTTTTGCATCCTCCACTTCTTCATTCACTGTCAACGTGACTGAGAATAAGGATGAAGCAGAAGCTCTCTTGAATTGGAAATATACTCTTGACAATCATAGTCAATTTCTCCTCTCTTCATGGCATGGCAACAATCCTTGCGACTTTACTGGCGTCGCTTGTGATGACTATGGAGCTGTCACCCATCTAAATCTTTCATATCTTGGTTTGAGAGGAACTCTAGATGGCCTTGACTTCTCACGCATAACCCATGTGGTTAGCTTGGAACTTGGCAACAACTCAATTTATGGCTCCATCCCCTCAAGTGTCGGTAACCTTTCCAAACTCAACTGTTTTGATCTTTGTGGCAATGAATTGTCTGGGAACATTCCTCTAGGTATAGGTATGCTAGAGACTCTTCATTATTTGTCCCTATGTGCAAACAATCTAAGTGGTCACATCCCTCAGGATATTGGACGGTTGAATTCTCTTTTGAAACTTGATTTTTCCAGAAACACTCTCATTGGTTCTATCCCTGCTTCACTAGGGAACTTGAGCAGCCTTAATTATCTTTATCTATGGAAAAATCAACTTTCAGGGCCCATTCCTACCTTTATCGGAAAACTAGGCAATCTAGTCGAATTCAGCATTTCACGGAATAACTTTTCCGGTTCAATTCCAAGAGAGATAAGTGACTTGAGGAGCTTGAAGTTTCTTAGTTTATGGGGAAATAGATTATCAAGATCCATTCCTTCACAAATAGGGAAGCTCACTTCTCTTATCGAACTTTATTTGGGACATAACAATTTAATTGGCTCGATTCCTTTTTCTATAGGAAACCTGACAAATTTATCTTTTCTTTACCTCAATGGAAATGCAATCTCATCATCAATCCCTCAAGAAATTGGGAGATTGGTACATCTAAAAGAATTAGATTTGTCAAAGAATAACTTTTCTAGTTCAATTCCAAGAGAGATAAGTGACTTGAGGAGCTTGAAGTTTCTTAGCTTATGGGGAAATAGATTATCAGGATCCATTCCTTCAGAAATAGGGAAGCTCACTTCTCTTATCGAACTTTATTCGGGACATAACAATTTAATTGGCTCGATTCCTTTTTCTATAGGAAACCTGACAAATTTATCTTTTCTTTACCTCAATGGAAATGCAATCTCGTCATCAATCCCTCAAGAAATTGGGAGATTGGTACATCTAAAAGAATTAGATTTGTCAAAGAATAACTTTTCTAGTTCAATTCCGAGAGAGATAAGTGACTTGAGGAATTTGAAGTCTCTTTTATTACGGCAAAATGGACTCTCAGGATCCATCCCTCCAGAAATCGGAAGGCTCACTTCCCTTATTGAACTTGACCTATCAGTCAATAATTTTACTGGCTCAATTCCTTGCTCCCTTGGAAACTTGACAAGTTTATCTATTCTTAACCTCCACCGAAATGATTTCACCGGTCCTACTTTTCTTGCAAAATTGGGCAACTTAACAGAATTAGACATTTCAAAGGATGCCCTTTCTGGTTCCATGCCACAAGAAATATATGACTTGAGGAGGCTGAAGGTTCTTAGCTTATGGGGAAATAGATTGTCGGGATCCATTCCTTCAGAAATAGGGAAGCTCACTTCTCTTACCAAACTTTATTTGGGACACAACAATTTCATTGGCTCGATTCCTTTTTCTATAGGAAACCTGACAAATTTATCTTTTCTTTACCTCAATGGAAATGCAATCTCATCCTCAATCCCCAAAGAAATTGGGAGATTGGTACATCTCGAAGGATTGGATTTGTCAGAGAATCATTTGGTCGGTCCAATGCCATTGTCTCTACTGAACTTGAGTAATCTAAATATTTTATCCCTTTACTCAAATCATTTTTCAGGCTCAATTCCACAAGAGTTAGGGAAATTGAAATCTCTTCAAGCATTAAGTGTAACTGATAATAATTTGTCTGGTCCAATCCCAGCATCAATTGGAAGCTTGGCGAATCTAACTTTTTTAAGGCTTGGTGACAATAAATTCATTGGCTCCTTGCCTTTTAAATTTAATAAGTTAACACAATTGGTTAGGTTGGATCTATTTAATAATGAATTAGAGGGGGAATTGCCAAAAGATGTATGCCTTGGGGGATCATTGCAATATTTCTCTGCCTTCAATAATCATTTTGAGGGTCTCATCCCAACAAGCTTAAAGAACTGTAGCACATTAATCAGATTGAGGCTAGAAGGAAACCAACTTACTGGAAACATTACAGAAGCTTTTGGAGTATATCCACATCTATATTATGTGGACTTGAGCCATAATCATTTGAACGGTGAACTTTCATGGAAATGGGAGCATTGCAATAACTTGACGAGCTTAAGGATATCAAACAACAGCATTTCTGGTGAGATACCCGCATTATTTGGAAGGATGGCTAAATTACAGAGACTAGACCTTTCATTAAATAATTTAGGTGGGGAGATTCCAAGGGAATTGGGAAGTCTATCATTGTTGTTAGAACTCGATCTAAGTAACAATGCGCTCATGGGAAATCTCCCGACTGAGATTGGACTTTTCTTCCATATGGCACATTTGAACTTGGCATCAAACAATTTAAGTGGATCGATAATGGTGCACTTAGGCTCATGCCAAAACTTGTTGCGTTTGAATTTGAGTAGAAACAAATTTCAGAGAAGCATCCCTTTTGAGTTAGGTAATGCACAATTCCTTGAAGTTCTTGACTTGAGTCACAATATGTTGAATGAAGACATACCAAGAGAGCTTGGAAATCTGAGAATGCTACAAGTTCTAAACATCTCCCACAACAACCTTTGCGGTTCCATTGCACATGTTTTTGGTGATGCGTTGGCCTTGACCTCCATTGATGTATCCTACAATGACTTGGAAGGTCCTCTCCCAAATGTCAAGGCTTTCATTGAGGCTCCATTTGAGGCAATTCAGCATAACAAAGGGCTCTGTGGAAATCTTGTTGGTTTACCAAAATGCAATTCTACCATGAGCAAGAAAAGCATTAGACGCATTAATACTAGAATCATAGTTTTCCTGATTCTCTCATTGTTGGGGTTTCTCCTTCTCTCTTGCACCTTCACCATTCTTGTCATCATCAATCACCGTCAAAGAAGGATAGTTAAGAGGGAGAACAATGAACAGGCAAATGATTTAGATTTCATGCGTATTTTAGGTTATGATGGCAAGGTTTTCTATGATCAAATCGTCAAAGCCACCAGAGGATTTGACTCTGAGTACTATGTGGGTCAAGGAGCATATGGAATTGTTTATAAAGCCAAGATATCAGAAGATCAAATGGTTGCTGTCAAGAAAATCTCATCATCTCAGGAAGATAGCGAGATTGTTGATTTGATACCATTTGAAAGGGAAATTCAAGCCTTGAGAAATATACGCCATCGCAACATAGTGAAATTTTATGGGTTCTGCTCTCATGCCCAACATTGTTTTCTGGTGTACGAGTACATGGAAAGAGGGAGCTTGAGAACAATTTTGAATGGTGATGAAAGAGCAATAGAATTTCAATGGGATAAGAGAGTAAATGTGGTCCGAGGAGTTGCGGATGCATTATCCTATATGCATCATGATTGCTCACCTCCATTGATTCATCGAGACTTGACCAGTAACAACATTCTATTGAATTCCGACTATGAGTGTGACATCCAGATTTTCGGGTTTGATTTCGACTGGATAAATATGACCGTTTTCGTTCAGTTGAAGCCAGAGATTGTGAAATTGGGATGCAAGTTGGATCATTTGACGGGGAAATGTCAGGAGAAGGCCGAGGACACATGGGTTAATTTAATTGAGCTTCAATTGGATGGAATTGATTGAGAATTGATTGAACTAAGTGTACAAGATTTTATGCCACGGCGGAAAATGAAATTGAACCCATTGGAGAAAGGTTGTGGGAGATAGTGGGGTGTGACATCATCCATGAGGTCATGGTGGGGCCAAAGAGAGAGAGAAAGAGAAAGAGAAAGAGAGAGAGAGAGAGAGAGAGAGAGAACCGGTCTTCTTCTTCCTCCCCTTCTCTCCCGTCGACGCTCTCTCCTCCATCTCCATCTTCTTCTTCTTCGGACGCCACCAGCAGCAACGGAGATCGACCAACAATCCGTCGAGGAGCTCCGTCGTCGCACGCCCACAAGCCACCGGAGCTGCTCGCGCGCACCCAAGCCCGTCGCCGTGCGTTCTCGCTGTTCCGCAGTCCCAGCTCCCTGTTCCGAGCTGCTCGAGACGCGTCCCAGCCCCGCCGAGCTCCCTCCGTCTCCGTCCAGCCGTCCTCCGACCCCTCTTAGACCGCCGTCGCCTTGCCGTTGCTCCGCCTGTCTCCGTCTCCCTCTCACCGTCGCCCCTGCTTCAGCCGAGTTCTGTTGGAGAAATCTTTCTAGAATATTTTGAAGCTGACAAAACGTTTCTATCAGTCTAGTCTGGATATTTGCAGATTGTCTGTTTAAGGTCTGAAGACTTTCTGATCACCAGACTCGGCACTCAAGACTCAAGACTTAAGACTCAAGATTATTCTCATTGACAGATCTTTTCGATCCAAAGTGACAAAGGAAATCCGAACCGAAGTACATGGTTAAGGATTTAATCTTATCCTCTGGAGAAGATCTTTTGGCTGGATAAATATAACGGATTCTTTTATTCGTATCTAGATCGATTGAAGATCCGATGATCGACGAAGTATTCTTGGAAGGTTCTATTCATGGAAACCAAGATCCTGATTGTATGGGCGAACAGGATTGATGGGCTATCGTTAGATTCCTTTAATAGCTCGAATGATCTTCTTAATTGATTCCATCCAACGGGTAGATTGGAGGAATTCCTTTGGTAAGTGCCAACGGGTATGATGGCATAAAGGAATATAAAAGGAAGACGTTCTAGTTGTTTTAGAAGTGTGGTCGATAGAGAAATTCCGGAGTCTGAAGCACCTCGATTATTAGTCGATACAGTTTGAGCGAAATTGTATACACAGAGAGTGTCTATACTTGGTGATACCTTGAGTGAGTGTGGTAGATCATCTACACCTAGAAATCAAGGAAGATCAACACCGTAACATCTCTTTGTTCATAGTGGAATCCAGCCGATTGGTCATCGGTGCGAAGAGTGGACGTAGGCTTGAATCAAGCCGAACCACTATAAACCGCGTGTTCAATTCTCTCTTTCATTTACTCAGTCTTACGTCGATTGTTATTTGTTGCAAATCCTTCAACTGTCTAAGTATTGTGCGACTATCAAGAAAAATCGTTTATATACCTATTCACCCCCCTCTAGGTACTAGCACTAGCTATATCAATTGGTATCAGAGCTCGTGTTCTTACTTTATTTGAAGTGTTTTACTTCAGAGTAAAAGATCCATGGCTAGTATGCTTTGGCACCGGGGCTGGTGGAAGGGCAAAGCAATACCGACCACCCTACTTTGATGGAAAGGATTACAACATCCGGAAGAACAAGATGAAAGCCTTTCTACGATCAAAGGATCCTC
Organism: Eucalyptus virginea; assembly: GCA_014182375.1. NCBI lineage: Eukaryota > Viridiplantae > Streptophyta > Magnoliopsida > Myrtales > Myrtaceae > Eucalyptus > Eucalyptus virginea. The sequence continues at coordinate 13,165,954 of CM024516.1, read as the reverse complement.
CGGAATGGGACGTTGTGGAAAGAGGGATCACTCCTACCGCTGCATCGGTCTCGAAAGAGGGAAAGAAACAATTGAGACCAGGTGGAATGACTCGAAGAAATAAACAAGAGACAAGCACTCGATGCAAAAGCAATTTACTCTTTATATTGTGCTTTGTCACCAACTCGAATATAATGAATATCTTCTTGTGTTACAAAGAAAAGAAGTATGGGACAGATTACATATCACCTATGAAGGAACAGATCGAGTGAAGGAGACCATAATCAACATTCTCCTTGGTCAATATGAATCCTTCAAAATGAAACCAGGAGAATCTATAACTGACATGTTTAGTCGTTTTACAGATATTGTCAATGGTCTTGAGAACCAAGGACAAAAAATTTCTGATCCCATGAAGGTGAACAAGCTACTGCGTGGACTCTCTAAGGATTGGAATCATATAAAGACTTCAATAAGGGAGACGCAAAGAATTATGCCACTATCTCGTCGATGAGCCGATTGGAACTCTTCATCTTATGAAGTGGAACGAATTAATGAAGACGAAGATCCAAGAGGTAAGAAATCCATTGCATTAAAATCAAATGATGATTCTGATGATGCAGATTCTGAAGATGATCTGGACGACGAGGAGCTTGCTCTTATGATAAGAAGATTCAAAAACTGAATAGAAAAGGAAGAAGGTTTAACTCTAAGAAACAAAGTTTTCAAAGACAGCAGACCAAGTCTCGTTGATGATGAGGAACCAAACAAAGATGTAGTTTGTTTCGAATGTAAGAAAAAGGGACACATAAGACCCAACTGTCCTCTTCGAAGAAGAAGAAAGGAAAAGCTGAAAAGTTTCGAAAAGCACTCAAAGCCGAAACTTGGAGTGATACGAGTGTGAAGAAAGTGATGATGAATATGCCAATCTGTGTCTCGATGGCACAATCGGACTCATAAGTGAATTTGAATTTGAGGTAAGTGATTTTAAAATTCCTGTCAAAGTCTCTAAATACATTGATGAACTGTGTTTTAGTCTTAAGACTTCTCTCAAAAGAATTTCCGAACTTAAAAGGAAAACTTAGCTTTAAAACAAAAAGAAAACATTTTAGAAGAAAGAGTTAAAAGTTTAGACTCGAATGTTTCAACTCTTAAAGAAAAAGAAGATAATCTCTTAAAAGAAAATGCTTTTTAAAAACTAACTTATCAAATATTTCAAAGAAATTTTCGATAGGATCCGAAAACTTGAAAAAGTTCTTTCTATTCAAAGACCTTACTTTAATAAGTATGGTCTAGGTATGACAGCAGAAACAATTCCATTGATTGATTTTCCCAAAGTAAAAGAAAGAATTAAGAAAAGACTGTCGAAAGAGGCTTACAAAAATCATTTCAAGAAAGTTTTTGTAAAATCTGTAGGTCGAAATGCTCTAAGATGTTCAAAGTGTAACAAGAAGGATCACTTTGAAAAAGAGTGTCCTATGATTTGGAAGCCTGTTAAGAAAGCATGGCCTAATAATGTTTATCCTACTAACACCAAAGGACCCAAGAAAATTTGGGTACCAAAGAAAGCTTGAGACTCTCTTTTGAATGCGGTCTCTGTCAAAAAAAAGGTAAAGTGGTATCTTGACAAATGGATGTTCAAGACACATGACAGAGACTCAAATTGCTTCATAAAGCTTATTCAAGTGAATGGAGGAAAAGTTTCATTTGGAGGAAACAAAGAAAGGAAGTATTGTGGGATTTGGAACAGTAAAAATTGGAAATCTCACAATAAGCAATGTTTCTCTAGTAGAAGGACTCAATTACAATCTTCTCAAAGATTAGTCAATTATGTGATACTGGATTCAAGATCTTCTTTCAAGAAGGAACATGTTCTGAATCAAGAAAGACTCTACTCGATCTTTCAAGGGTCGAAGACATGGAAATATCTACCTCCTAGACGTAAAACCAAATGAATCGCATTGCCTAATCTCAATTCAAGACGAAGCAAGCTTATGGCACGTAAAGCTTGGTCATGTCAACATGAAGCAATTGGCCAAAATCTCATCAAAACAGCTTGTTCGAGGACTACCCAAATTACCATATCAAAAGTCCGATCTATGCACACCATGTATTCTGGGAAAACAGGTAAGAAATTCATTTAAACCAATAAATCATGTCTATACTAATCATGTACTACAGTTGCTGCATATGGATCTCTTCGGACCAACCAGAACCCAGAGTATTGGAGGTAAGAAATATTGCCTAGTAATTGTAGACGATTACTCCCGTTTTACTTGGGTATATTTTATTGCAAGTAAGTCAGAAACATTCTCGTATTTTGAAAAATTTGCTAAAAAGGTTCAAAATGAAAAAGGATGTGCTATCTCAAGTATAAGAACAGATCATGGAGGTGAATTTGAAAATCAAGATTTTACAAAATTTTGTGATGAATCTGGATTTAAACATGTATTCTCCTCTCCATATACTCCTCAACAAAATGGAGTTGTGGAAAGGAAGAATAGATCTCTTCAAGAAATGGCTAGAACTCGTTAATTGAAAGTAAAATTTCTTCACGATTTTGGGCCGAAGTCTGTTTCAACAAAGATGCTATATCATAAATAGAGTCTTCCTAAGACCTATTCTAGAGAAAACCCCCTATGAGTTATTCAAAGGTAAGAAGCCTATTGTTTCATACTTTCATGTATTCGGTTGCAAATGCTTTATATTGAAAAATGCAAAAGATCAAGTTGGTAAGTTTGAAAAAGATCGATGAAGGCATCTTCCTTGGATATTCTACATCAAGCAAAGCCTACGAGTCTATAATAAGAAGAGCCGATCCAGGAGGAGGAGTCAATGAATGTCAAATTTCAAGACTCTACGCAAGATGAATCCAAATCGGACTCGGCATGAAGAGTCCGAACCTCGCTCCACCCTCAAAAGCTTACAACTCAAGAAGCTTCTCGGACTGGAGGATCGGCATCAAGCTACTCGTGAAGACTCGAGATAAAGAAAGAGATCATCAACCGAGACAAATCAACCAAGAATCGGAAGCATAAATCCGGTCATCCCAAAGATCTCATTATCGGCGAAATTAACGAAGGAATTCGCACTGAGATCCAAAAGGCGTGAAGAGTCTAGTCTTTGTGGCTCTCATTTCTGAAATTGAACCAAAAAGCATAGAAGAAGCTTTATCGATGAAAGCTGGATTGAAGCTATGCAAGAAGAGCTCGGGAGTTCAACATTAATGACGTCCGGGAATTGACATCTAAACCAAAAGGTAAAACTGTTATTGGAACCAAATGGGTGTTCAGAAACAAGATGAATGAAAAAGGAAAAGTCGTACGAAACAAAGCAAGACTCGTGGCCAAAGGATATACGCAAGAAGAAGGAATAGACTATGATGAGACTTACGCTCCTGTGGCAAGGTTAGAAGCTATTCGTCTATTACTTGCGTTTGCTTGTTATAAAAATTTCAGGTTATTCCAAATGGACGTCAAAAGCGCCTTCCTAAATGGATTTATCCATGAGGAAGTTTACGTGGAACAACCTCCGGGGTTTGAAGACCCAAAGAAGCCGGACTCGGTCTTCGGACGAAAAGGCTCATGGTTTAAAGCGAGCACCTCGAGCTTGGTACGACGGACTAAGTAAGTTCTTATTACGAAATGGTTTTGTCAAAGGTAAAGTTGATACTACTCTATTTATCAAAAAGGAAAACAAAAGCTTTTTACTTGTTCAAATATATGTGGATGATATTATTTTTGGATCCCCTAATGAAAGTCTCAGGCAAGAAATTTTCAAAGTCTATGCGGGATGAGTTTGAAATGAGTATGATGGGAGAATTAACATTCTTTCTTGGTCTTCAAGTAAAGCAATTGAAGGAAGGAACTTTCATTTACCAAGAAAAATATGCTAATGATCTTGTCAAAAGGTTTGGATTGGAAAATTGCAAAAAGACTGATATACCAATGTCAAGTTCGTTGAAGATAGACAAAGATGAAGAAGGGAAGAAAGTTGATCAAAAGCTGTACATGAAGCATCATCGGTTCACTTCTTTATCTTACTTTGCTTCTAGACGACATTTTGTTGAGTGTTTGCATCTGTGCTAGGTTTCAATCGGATCCTAGAGAATCCCATCTCAGTGCTGCAAAACGTATTATTAAATACGTTGCCTCATCTTCAAGCATCGGTCTATGGTATCCTAAGAAGGGAGACTTTAATCTTCTAGGATATTCAGACGCAGATCTAGCCGGTTGCAGAGTCGATAGAAAGAGTACTTCAGGAACTTGACAGTTGCTTGGAAGCGGGACGTTGTCTTGGTTTTCAAGGAAACAGCACCGTAGCTCTCTCTACAACGAAGCGTAGTATGTAGCTCTTGGAAGCTGCTGTTCGCAAATTCTATGGATAAAACAACAGCTACAAGACTTTGGGATTAAAGACTCATGCACGAAATCGAGATGTGACAACACCAAAGTGCGATCAATCTCACCAAAAATCCAATCCTTCATTCAAGAGCAAAGCATATAGAGATTCGACATCATTTCATTAGAGATCATATTCAAAATGGAGAAATCTCAATTCAATTTGTTGATTCGAAAAGTCAACTAGCGGATATATTCACAAAGCCATTAGAGAAAAATCAATTCTATTTTATCCGCTCCAGACTCAACATTTTGAAGCTTGAAGAGGTTAAAGTCTAAAGATTCTCCATCTCTATATCATCAGACTCTAAATTCTCAGACTCAGACATTCATGGTATAGACTGTAAGTTGTTTTTATCTCGAAAAGGTACGATCATTCGTTCAGTTATAATTGATTTATATCATCTTTAATTTCCGTAAAAACTGGAAACATGCCTTTTCAAAAAGGATAACTTCTATTTAAAATGGCAGTTATTATTTTTAAAGAAAGACGACTGTTCACTTTCCTTTGTACCGATTGATCTTTCCTTTTCAAAACTGAGTTATATATACACAGTTTTCTTTTTTACTCGATCTTCAAAACCCTAAAAGGCATTCTCCTCCCAATCTTGTTTTCTACTTTGTGTTCATACTCGAGAAAGTTGTCATCTTTTCTTGGGAAAGCGAGTAAAGGAATCTTTCATCGACAAGAAAAGATGTCTTCTTCGAGAAAGTCTTCAAGGATTGCGAACAGGGGACCACAGAGAATGAAGGAGGGACCTACGCACTTCGATCTCACCGAGGAAGAAGATTTGTCGGGACAGCAACAGAGCCCATTTCCCTCTCCACCTCATCATTCACCATCTACCCCACAAGATGCGGGTCATCAACAGGAGGAAGAGATACTAGAGGACGTAGAACCTATAAGAATTATGGGAATGAGTACAAATTTTTGAAGAGAATGGAGGAATTGGGAATTGCTCCCAAAGGAAAGGCTGAGGAAGCACTTGCGAACATTCCAAGTGACCCTCGTGTAGGAGGATTGAATCCCACTGAAGGGAACGATGATGATAAAATGTTCAGTGATTTTCAACCGAGAATGGGTATTGCTGCAAAGGTGAAGGGAAAGAGAATGGAGTTGTTTAAATCGAAGGAACAGGAGAATCTGTTCTTCAGACTGTTGAAACGAGGGGTGATAAACCCTAGGAGTGTTGATTTTGATTTCTTAGATGCCGTTAATGTGAACTTAAGGGAGAAGTTCAATCTGCTTCAACTTGAGCAGTTTTGCACCGATACCACAGACGGTTATGCGCACTTGTCTGCATATTTCTATTCGAATCTCAGCTTTTTAGATGCGAATAGAATATCATTCAGTGTTCGAGATCAGGACTATGTGATAGATGTGGACATGTTAGCGGACATAATTGGAGTTGAACGAGGACGTTATCAACCAATCAAAGTCTCGATTGCTCGTGCTACACTGGAACTTGTCAAAAATAGAGATACAGAGGGGAGAATTACCTACTCGAAGATGAGTGCCATCAATATTGTGATCAATTGCATCAGGCCCAAGTCTACATCAAAGACTGATGTATCTAATTCGGAGGCAAAATTGATGTACGCAATCAACTCAGGGAAGAAGTTCTCTCTCCCTCATACTATTCTCTTCCACATGTACAGAGCAATGTCGAAGGACAAGGGACAATTGCCTTACCTGTGTCCGTGACCAAGATCTTCAGACACATGAATATTGAACCGCCTCATACTCTCTGTGTTAGACCGTGCGATAAGATGGTGATAGGTCAGAAGATGTTGACGAAGATGCGTCTGAAAGAACTTAGCAAGGAAATGGCGAAGTTCAAAGTGAAGACTCCAGTCTCTTCGCATCAAAGAGAAAAGGAAGGAGTCCATTGGTGCTCCATCCAAAAAGAAAAGATCTCTCATCTTGGAGGATGAAGAAGAAGAGGAAGATCTTACTATCACTGCACTGGTAAGGACTAGACGTTCTGTACCTCAATCAACGGAACTTCAGACGAAGCAAAGAGAAGAAGAGGAACAATTCAAGAACAGAGAAGAAGAAGAGCAGCGAGAGAAGGAGAAAGAAGCTGAAGAAGAAGAAGAAGAAGAGCAGCAAGAGAAGGAGATAGAAGCTGAAAAAGAAGCTGAAGAAGAAGGAGAAGAAGAGAAAGAAAAGTCTGCAGCTGAATCTGGAGAAAAGGAATCAGAAGAGCATGATCATCACTCTTCCCATTTTGATGTCCTAGAGACAGGGGGAGTTGGCGAGCAAGAAAGGTCCTCACCTCATGCTGCCAGCAGTGAAGGTCTGAGACAATCGCCAGTAGCTCCGGAAGAGTTTCAGGCTTCTCAATTGCCTGAAGAAGGACACGATACGTCAACAACAAATCTGCAAGGTTTTACAGAAGCGCCATCGTCTGCATTCACTCCATCTGAGAAAGCAAATGCTAGTATACAGACGGACAATTCAGCAGATTTTCGTCGTATTCTTGATGTTCTTCCTGAAATGCGGGGCCAAATCTATGCTCGACTATGAGATTCAAACCATAAAGAATGCTTTGGACAAGCATCTTCGCCATTCCGGAGGACAGAATGAAAGACCTCGCTCTACTTCAAGCCAATGCCAAAGGAGAGGAGGTAGCTCAATTAAGGGAAGACTTGAAGAGGCTAGAAGGCATAGTACAATCCATGGGAGATTTCCAGATCGTGCGCATTCCCAAGCAGACCTGACTCCTTTCTCACCTTTTTTTTTTTTACTGATGACAAAAAGGGGGAGAAGCAATTTGAACCAACCATCTTTAAACTTTGACTTTAAATTTTTTGGTTATGTTTTATGTTTGTGTTTTTGAGTATGACTTGTGTGAACTTGGGTGTGAACTGAATTTGGCTGTGGATTTTGATGCTTGACTGTTGGCATTTATATTAAGTGTTGTTATATGGTATTACTCATGAAAGACTAACCAATTTTCTGTGGATGCAGAGTCTGGTTGTTTTATTAATCTTTATGAGATAGCCATATTGCTTGAGAAATGTTTTTGCAGGTCAAAGTTGTTCAAATCTACAGGAAAGTTTTGTCATCATCAAAAATGGGGAGATTGTTGGAGAAATCTTTCTAGAATATTTTGAAGCTGACAAAACGTTTCTATCAGTCTAGTCTGGATATTTGCAGATTGTCTGTTTAAGGTCTGAAGACTTTCTGATCACCAGACTCAGCACTCAAGACTCAAGACTTAAGACTCAAGATTATTCTCATTGACATCTTTCGATCCAAAGGACAAAGGAAATCCAACCGAAGTACATGGTTAAGGATTTAATCTTATCCTCTGGAGAAGATCTTTTGGCTGGATAAATATAACGGATTCTTTTATTCGTATCTAGATCGATTGAAGATCCGATGATCGACGAAGTATTCTTGGAAGGTTCTATTCATGGAAACCAAGATCCTGATTGTATGGGCGAACAGGATTGATGGGCTATCGTTAGATTCCTTTAATAGCTCGAATGATCTTCTTAATTGATTCCGTCCAACGGGTAGATTGGAGGAATTCCTTTGGTAAGTGCCAACGGGTATGATGGCATAAAGGAATATAAAAGGAAGACGTTCTAGTTGTTTTAGAAGTGTGGTCAATAGAGAAATTCCAGAGTCTGAAGCACCTTGATTATTAGTCGATACAGTTTGAGCGAAATTGTATACACAGAGAGTGTCTATACTTGGTGATACCTTGAGTGAGTGTGGTAGATCATCTACACCTAGAAATCAAGGAAGATCAACACTGTAACATCTCTTTGTTCATAGTGGAATCCAGCCGATTGGCATCGGTGCGAAAAGAGTGGACGTAGGCTTGAATCAAGCCAAACCACTATAAACCGCGTGTTCAATTCTCTCTTTCATTTACTCAGTCTTACGTCGATTGTTATTTGTTGCAAATCCTTCAACTATCTAAGTATTGTGCAACTATCAAGAAAAATCGTTTATATACCTATTCACCCCCCTATAGGTACTAGCACTAGCTATATCAAGTTCCAGTAGCTTCCCGAGCAGTTCAGACCACCGCTGGAGCTCCCTCCGGCCACCGTGAGGCCCCGCCGTTGGCCGTGCAACACCGCTGCAGCTCCTCCGCCCGTTTCCGACCCAAGCCAGCCCCGAATCCGCCCTTTCTCGGCCCCAAACAGCAATGGACAGCAGCTGGAAAAATGGGTATTGCAGCCCGCTCGTGGCCCGTTTTGGCCGCCTTCCCGAGCTCGGATGCTTGGCCCGCCTTGAGGAAAGTCGATCCTCGCGTCGTCCTCGTCGTTTTGGTCCGCTCGGTTCACTAATCCGGTGAGTTTACCTCACTAAACCCTAATTAGAGGGTTAATGATGCTTTATGGGTGTTTAGTTTATGTTAAATGTTATTAGGTGGTTAGTTTAATTTATGTAAATGTAGATTATATTAATGTGCTTGATTAACTTAAGTGGGTTTTATTTAAGGCTAAAGGAATGCTTATATTAATATAAGCCTTGATGTGACATAATAGGTTTTATTTTTGAATTATTTAATGATTTCGAATTCTGGAATTTATAATATTATATTATATTCCGAAATTATTAAAATAATATTATAATAACAAAAAAAAACGGAAAAATTAATTTTAACCCCGATTGCTCAGAATTTCGTGCCGATCGCTGCTGTGTAGTCGGATTTTGAAATTGACGATTAGATATTATAAATTGAGTGTGGATCGTGAAAAATATGGATATTATTATTATATTAATTTTCGGAATAAATTTAATTATTTAATAAATTCCGAAAAATTATTTTGGGACCCTAAATTCTCGAATTTCGTGCTGATCGCTGCTGTGCATTTAGAATTTGAATGTGATGAATGGTTGCGGCAATTTGAGTGTGATTGCGATTTATGAGGACTCTTTATGAAATCCTCATAGAGGTCGCGCGATCAGCACCTAATAGAGGGAAATGAATGGGCGATTGGCCGTGATATGCCACCTAATAGAGGTCGCGCCCAGTGGGGCCGTGATATGCCACCTGATAGAGGTCGTGCCCAGTGGGGCCGTGATGAACCACCTATGAGAGGTCGTGCCCAGTGAGGCCGTGATGAACCACCTATGAGAGGTCGTGCCCAGTGAGGCCGTGATGAACCACCTATGAGAGGTCGTGCCTAGTAGGGCCGTGATGAACCACCTAGGAGAGGTCGTGCCCAGTGAGGCCGTGATGGACCACCTAATTAAAGGTTGTGCCGAGTGGGGCCGTGATTGCCACTGGTTGTTAAACCTTCCTATAGGGTCGTGATTGGAGGCAATGATTGATTTGTTAGAATGACATGTAATCGGCCGAGTCGATTGATCGCTGAGACGATCCAAGTGGTTGAATTGTTCTGATGATGTGATTGTGCTGCAGTTGTTTGGTTATTATAATTGCACGTGGTTGAATTATATAAACTGTGCTAACCTGCAGATGGAGGCTAATGCGAGGTAAGTCTTGGTGTGATGTGGCTAGGCCACCCGGGGCGTATTTTCTTTCTAATAGGGGTTTAGGGGGTTGAACTTGCTGAGACATTGTCTCATCCTGGTTTGGGGATTAAAATTTCAGGTCCCTAGATGGCGGTCGTGGAGGACTCGAAGCCCTAAGTCTGGAAAGGTGGAGACGGAAGTATCGGCGAACGTGTCCTGCTAGTTGGTTTTAGGATAGTTCCCATTTTGTCGAGCTGGTCTATTTTGTAGACAATCCAGTGTTGTATTTAGACCTATGTGTTTGTAAATGAGTGTTTGGTATTGTGATTGATTGCCTGCCTTTCTATCCCAAGTTAAATGTTGTCAGGGGATTTGTTTCGCTTCCGCATGCGTAATAAAAATGAATGGGTCGGCGACGTGTCCTGAGAAGTCGCATTTGTATCGACCAAAGTGGGATGTTCGCGCGCTCGGAGGATCGGGGCGTGACAATGAGGCTCATGTTTCTGATTTTGGAACTGCAAGACTATTGAGGCCAGATTCATCAAACTGGACTGCTATCGCTGGTAGCATTGGGTATATTGCTCCAGGTACTTCGTAATTTTGCAATTTTAATTACATTTGGTGTAAGACATCCTTTCTATAATTAAAATTTTGCTAGTTTGGTGTAGTTCTTTAGTTACTTAATTTTCTTATGGAAATTTATTTACTCCATCAAAGTTTTCGAGTTCAGTGTAGACAAAAAGTTTTTTTTTTTCCCCAGTAAGAAAGAATTGACAAATGAGGAAAAAATATCATAATACTCCATGTCATCTAAAGATGCTCTTACTTTGAGTGTCAAAACAAAATTGCTTGAACTTTGTCTAAGCATAAACTCCCATGATCAAATCAGTGTTGTAAGTATAGATTAAGTAGAAATTTGTACTTGCAATCATCACGTCATGGGAAGCAATGTAGTTAACTTGAATATAGCTCATGATTGAGGTTATGAATAATTATCAATTTTTTCAGAGCTGGCTTATTCTATCATTCCAACCGAAAAATGCGATGTGTATAGCTTTGGAGTCATCGCATTAGAGACAATCATGGGAAAGCATCCAGGACATCACAGCTCTTGGGAATGTTCATTGTCCACCCAATCTGAGTTGCCGATAATGTTAAAAGATGTGATAGATTACCGTCTCTCGCCTTCTAGACTTTGTCTTCGAGATGCACAAAATGTATTCTTGATAGCCAAGCTAGCATTCGCATGCTTGCAAGCCGATCCACGGCTTCGACCGACGATGGGACAAATCTCGAGTCAACTTTGCGTTCAAGTACCCATGGAGATGCCATTCTGTGCAGTCAGCTTACGGCAACTTCGCGATCTCAGTGTTTAAAAATTTGGAGCATTCACGGGAGATGGTAAGTCATGTGGTATTATAGTTGGTTTTTAGTAATGATGATGATCGTCTTTTGAATATCTTCATAGTTTTCACTAATCCCGACAATGTAATTTATGATTTTCAATACAGAACTAGCTTCTCTGCGAACGCCATAGGAATAGTGCAATGATTATAGTTTCGAGTTGTGGCACCAGAATTAATTATGAGAAGGCCTTTGGGAAGATCTCATTTCACAATTATTTCCAGCTTTTTTTGCACTGTGAAGAGGAACTGACTTTGCAAAATGTATTAAATCGACATCTCTTCCCTTCTTTTGAAGCAAGACGTAAATAAGATACAGTTTCTATTGCCGGAAGGAGCAATGATACTAGTTGTCTGCAAACCTTTATCGATGTGTAGTGCCATTCTTGCGTTTTAAAATTGGTTCAATCCTTTTTGACATATATACAATGTTATCTTGGAACTTTTAGTTGGTCCACTCAAATTCCTAATATATTTCAAAATGTTTATTGTCATTCTTTCATTAATTAATTTGAATGAAGTATGGCATGGACGCCAAAATCACAATTCACGTTCTTTAATATGGGCAATATTCACTCAAACAACTTTTTCTTTTCTAACACACATTGTCATCTAGTTAAGTCTCTTCAACAACGACTTTTGGTTTCCTCTCCCTAGAAGGATAAGGATAATGACTTTGAAATCTCTGCAGTTAGAATGCAGAGAAAACTAAATTGTTTTCTTTCGATGCACTGTGAGAAATCCCTTCTCTTCTACATTTGAAATTATTTCGATTGAAGAAGAATAAGACCACATTGATCAAATTGAGTATTCTTGTCCTAATTTGGAAGCTTTTCTTTACCTGTAGTAGAATTTCTTAAAAATATTAATTTGAATCCTAGTGTTGATTTTGGTCCTCTCACATAGAACTAATAATTTACGGAACTATCCTTTTCATCTAATTCCTTTTTATATTTTATCATCTTGATTTTTTCATTGATTAATTTCTGCAGAACCCTTCTCAATACTATGATACGATAATGTGTAATTTGACATTGGATTATGTATCTTTTTCCATATATCAATAGGATATATGCAAATTGATAAACGAAGTAGGCACAAAAAATCAAGGAGGTGAATTGGTTATATAAGGAGTCATCGGACATCTTCGCAAATAAGTGTTGGACGATGTAAAGAACATGCGTTGGTGTTATAGAAACAATCATGTGTCACGGTCCATGAATCCTCCCGTACTCGTGACACTTGTGAGTGGTGTTTAGGGTTATTGGCTGAAGAGTGATGAGGCAGAGGAGATGAACACAACTGGTCCATGGGAGTGGTGTCAAGACGATTGGTGCTAGGAATTCTAGGATAGAAGGATTATATCACTTAGGAGCTCTGAAGGCGGGGTAGGCCTCCCGTGCACAAACTGGTCGGGAGCTAATACCGCTCTCCTGACGAGGTCATGGCAGGCCGAAACCAGTTGTTGAGCCTAAAGAGATCTGTTGTCTCACTCAATGAACTAGACGCCCGAGCGACACTAGGTGTGGTAGGATCTCATATGAAGAAGCATTCACCGTATTGTTCACTAGAATAACTATAGAAGGAAGGCTAACTTGGCGAATTCCGCTCGCCAGGCGCCGCACGGGTCGTTCCGAGGCCAAGGAAACTCTCGGCCTGTGACACATGGTATCAGAGCAGGAATCCCTCCAATAAGTGGGTGAGTTGGAGAATCGAACTTCTCACTCTAATGCGGGTCGAATTGGTAAGTACTAGTGGTACCGGTCCTAGTGGGCGGAAAGTGAATCGCCGGAGCAAAAGATGCTCAAACGAAGCGCGGCTCTCTGCTCCTAGGATGGCAATGGGTGCTAGGACGAGTCAGTTCCTCGCCGAGCTGATAAGGAGTTGGAGAAGAACCGAATTCTCGCTGAATAGGGATGACGTTCCTAGATCGATCAGTGAATTCGAAGAAAAGGTCTAGTGCCACATTTTCAACAAGGAAAGACCCTCCATTTGGTTTGCTGGGGTCAAGATGCTTAGTAGACAAAAATGGTGTTGCCAAAAGATGCAGTTGGCGAAAAATGCCACACTTGCCAAAGAAAGTGTAGGTGACCGAGAATGGCCAAGCAGCTGAGATCAAAATAGGCTACCAATGGAGCAAAACTTGTTTTGTTGGGCGAAGTGTGACCATTCGATGTAAAATCCCAAAAGTGGCACATCAATGGTTATGGGATGAAGCGACAAAACAAGATCGCAATGAGGGCGTTGAGAATTTGAGTGGGGAAGAATGTCACGGTCTGTGAATCCTCCTGTACTCGTGACACTTCTGATTGGTGCTTGGGGTTATTGGGTGAAAAGTGATGAAGCAGAGGGGACGAACACAACTGGTCCATCGGAATGGTGTCATGACGGTTGGTGCTGGGAGTTCTAGGATAGAAGGATTATATCACTTAGAAGCTTTGAAGGCGGGGTAGGCCTCCTGTGCACAAACTAGTCGGGAGCTGATGCCGCTCTCCTAACGAGGCCATAGCAGGCCGAAACTAGTTGTTGAGCTTAAAGAGATCTGCTGTCTTTGGACTAGACACCTGAGCGACGCTGGGTGCGGTAGGATCTTGTACGAAGAAGCATTCACTGTATTATTCGCTGGAACAGCTATAGAAGGAAGGCTGACCTGGCGAATTTTGCTCGCCAGGCGCCACACAGGTCGTTCTGAGGCTAAGGTAACTCTCGGCCCGTGACACGTGCATATACAAAAACAGTATTCTTCTTTCAACAAAATGACAATGACACAAATAACCTTTGAATTTGGGCCCAATGTGCAATATAGTATCCGAACTTTTAATTTGTTCAATGTAATCCCTGAATTTTTATTTTACTCAATGGGTTCCCTATATTTTTTGTACATATTCAATTTAGTCTGTGGACTCTATAAAAATGTTCAACATTGTCCCTAATCTTGAACGTGCAATGTGGTCAATAAATTTTTAATTTCTTCAATGTAATACCTAAACTTCTACTTTTAGTACATATTCAATGTAAGCCCTGAATTATATTAAAGTGTTCAATTTAGCCCTTCTAATAATTCAAAATTAGGGACAACATAATTTTATATAGTCCATATACTAAATTGAACATGTACAAAAAGTTCAAGAACCATAATAAACAAAAAAAAAAATCATGGAGCAATTGCACATTGGGCTAAATTTTAATGACCATATTAAACAATTTAAAAATTCAGGGATCACATTGCAAAGTTTATGGACCCTTTGTATCACTTTCTCTAAAAGAGTGCAAAACATTTTTATGTTCGGCCTATCCACCTAGCTTACTATGCTCTCCCAACTCTAACAGCCTAAATCAAGGCTATAATGCACTATTTAATCTTTGAGACATGACAGCCTCTAAAGATGCTTCATTCTACAGTTTATTAGTCTGTGCTATAAATTCAATCCAACGGGAGTAGTTCAGTTGGGGGGAAACGAACAAAAACTAATTTATGCTCTGAGTGTTCGTCTGGGAAGAGAGGATTAGCCGGTGCTGTGTTTAGGCCTCAAAACTAATTTATGCTCTGAGCTTTCCATCACATGTAGTTATGCAGCTCCCATAACACTTGCAGACTGATTTCAAAGCACGAATCACACGAAAGTCGCACATTTTCAACAAGGTTCGAGAAAAGCCGTACGTGGGAGGGAGCTGTCCTTGGCCGGCGAACGTCATCATCCCCTGTCGCTGCTTGTGCTCGAGATTGGCCGAGCAAACGGCATACAGGCGCCCACAGCGCTTCACCGGCTTGCAGAACTCGCACATCTTCTTCACCGAGGAACGAATCTTCATGGTCGCTGCTGCCAAACGGAGAAGCTATTGACAGACTACCTCTCGTGTTTTGGGTCCTTTGGGCTCTCGTTCGTTTGAAGATTTTCTAAAAGGCTGGGCCTTCGGTACTTCACGCGTCTACTTAATTCACGGGCCCCCATCTTCCACTTTTCTTTGCATTTTCTCGCTTCTTGATTATTTTATTTTTTGGAACGTCTTTTATGATCTGTGATAATCTCATTCTCTGTTGATCAAACACATTATTTATATACATGCAACTTTCCAGCTTGTAAATTCTATTTGATGGAAAAAAAATACTTAAAATATTTACACCTCACCGTCGGATATCAACTTAAGGCGATCTTATGTGGTGATTTTATATGCATGAGTGAGGGTGATCGGCTCCAAAAGCGGAAGATGGAATCGACCTTGGAGTTTCAAAGAATCGGAACCGAAAATTTGAACTAGTTACATTTGAAACCAGCCCGCACCAACTGACATCTCCTAATTCAACCCAAGAACTGAGTTTGTTTTGTGGAAATCAGTTTATGGTGATTGTTTCGCTGAAAGTGTCAATGAAGCACCTTTCAAAATACGGATCGATATGGAAATTGTCAAAGGATATGAAGGGACATTTGTTAATTCTTGGACCGGAAACAATTATCAATGAAAAAGTTAAAGGTATGAAAATTGGAAACAATCACGGTCAGCCATGTAAAAGGGTACTATAATGTAAAGATAATGGGAAGATAAAATTTGAACAACTAGTGTCTATTGATTGATTAATGGTCACTTGCTTGAATTACAATCCTAATATTTAAATGAGTTAATACCCTGAAAAACTCCAAACTGGTACATCTGTGACAAATTTACCCCAAACTAATTTTTTGACCATAAAAAATCCCAAACTAATACACCTTTGATAAATTTACCTCAACTAATACACTTGTGATGAATTTACCTTATGTTAATTTCCATTAAATCTTACTGTCAAATTACTAAGTTGAATGACCGTGACAGTTGACCGGTATAACAATTTGCGATTTTAATCTTCATTTGTCATAGTTATGCAATTTTTGTGATTTTTGTAATATTAATCCAATTTAACGGAGGGTATATTTATCACAAAAATACCAGTTTAAGGTTTTGTATGGTTGAGTAAATTAGTTTAGGATAAATTTGTCATAAGTATACCAGTTTGGGGTTTTTTATGATCAATTGAAGTAAATATATCATAAGTGTACCAATTTGGAGTTTTTCATGGTCAAAAAATTAGTTTAGGGTAAATTTGTTACACGTATACCAGTTTGGAATTTTCCAGGATATTAATCCTATTTAAATCCACTAGCGATGATTAATAACAATTACAGAGAAAGTAAATAACATCTTACGTGACTTGTAGAATTCACCGACATGTATTTACAAACGGTTACCGAAGATCCACTATCGACAACCATGTATTCATTACTCGCCCCACGTTGACGGTTTCTTGTGCAACTTGCAACCCCTCTTTCTAAGCTATAACAGCCCATGTTTCTCAGCCTCCACGGTTAGTGGCTTACAAGATTTATGGCTCCACTACTTTTGGACCATGTCAGCCTAGCAACCACATTGACTCACTCATGTGAATTGTATTCGAGATCAACACTCATAACCTTGGTGGTTATTTAGTGCTCAGCTCGTCGCCGATAATGTGTTCGTGGTCTGTTTGCTGACTAAATTGAACTTCACTTACCGACACTCATGTCTTAGGACTTAATCATTTTTCTGTATGCACACCGTTGGTAATTGCTAATCACCTCGTTGACTATCCATGTTTGCCGACTAAGAACTCCCGACACTTAGCAGATTTAGATCCACCATGTCCTGCTCAGTCTTTTCTAATTAGAGTTGACAATCAAAGACTTGGGCTATAACTTTTTTCTGTAACTCATGATAGATCTCTTGTTAGACAAGTGATCTTGTGCGTAAATCTCACAGTTGAGGACGGGGGGTGCAGTCCTCTTGGTCGCAACTTCAATTCGCCAAACACTCAAAACATTATTTGTAATGTCTTTTGTACTTATACAATTAAAAAAATCAATTCAATTTTTTCAATAAAGAATTTAGCCTGTTCTTGTCTCCTAAATCAAGTTGTGTTAAATTTAAAAAAAAAAAAAAAAAAAAAATATTAGATGTGTACGGGGCAAATTACTTTCAGAGTATGTGGCGTAATGTATAATTAAGTACTTATTTATGAAAGAACTTCCTTTATGTTGTTTTTCCATATGACAAATGAATTTAAAAAAATCAAATTACATTTTTCAACAATGAATTTAGCTTGTTCTTGTCTCTTATATCACGTTTTATTTCATTAATAAATTGCATATACTAATGTTACAAGTGTTCAAGGTAATATAGAGTAGGTGGCATAACATGGAGTGTATGGTATTAGAAGTGTTTGAATGTGAATTAAGTATAGAGTAAGAGGCACCACTTATAATTGAGTAATTATTTATGAGCTCTTCCCCTGATACATGCATCGATTTTAAGGAATTCTCATTACAAATCTCACTATGAATTATGAAACATCTTTTTTTTATTAGTCGATCTAGTAATTTAGTAATTTATTTTCCTGCGACATAGCGTGAGTTTCTTTGTAATTATTCCAGTATGAGCATAAATCTTTCTCGGAAAAGAGCATGCTAGGTCTTATTTAGAGTTTCTAATGCTGTGGAGTACCTAATGTATTTTTTCTTTGCACTAACAGAGGATGTCTTCGTATTGGCAATCTTGTCTCAATCCTCTTTCTTTATTTTTGAAAAATATGCAACCTCCAATAAACTCATTACCAATGGGAGAGTAATCCTTAATGCCGAAAGTGACCGCCCATTTTTGCCAATTAATTAGTTAAATAAAAGAAATTGCTTGCTATATGTTATCAACTTTTGCAGCATATGAAGGACAGTTATTACCACAAATACTTCTGTCCTGGATCTTCCCAACATCTCGAGAAGATGGCCCAACGTACGTCACACCCACTTAAATTAACAACTCAATGTATGATTAATTATTGATAATCCTTATCTTGAAGTCACCTTTCTCGAACTTCTTAACGTGTGATGGACTGGAACTTACCATTCATGGGACATACAATGGCTTTCATCACCATCTTTTTCCCACCTAAATTGCCATATGAAGGTCATTGTCGCTTCTTTTGTTAGGTATATAAAGAGCACAAACAACTACTTGATTAAAAAATAGTAATTACCATTGATTAGGGGTTACTTCCTCTCTTCCCCTTCCATTTTTAAGTGTAGTTCGAAATTGAATTCGACTTCGATTGACGCACAGTTTTTCACTTCATAACACATGGTGTGAAGAAAATGATTTTGGCGGGCATGTCCCAGTCACGTTGTATGCTAGCAAGTATCTTCATTCTACTCATAAGTAAAGTTTGCAGGGGATTTTTTTTTTTTAGTATGATCCATAAAACAAACATATGTGTGTAATAATGAGATGGAGAATGGCAACATTGTTAGGTGAATTCTATTCATGAACATGTATCGCTTGAGAGACTAGAATCGAGCAAAAGCATTGGCTCTTTTATTAATTAGTAATTAAAGAAAAATAAACCACTAAGCGGAGGCCTTGGACCACCTGCATCAGCAAGAAAACCTTATTTTTTCATCCACCTGCAAATGAAACTGAATTCAATTGGGTCAAAAGATATGCAATAGAGCCTCAAAAGCCATTCAATCTTGGCCTGGTAACAGGTTGGTCCCGTGCTGTAACCTTAGATAGCACTGAAAGAACTGCTCATCGAAAGATGGGAAGGTTATAAATCGACAGTTGAGGGCAGACCAGGCATGAGCACAGATACAATCCCAATTGATTGGAAGCACCTCCATATAATGGCGAGGAAAGCAGTCTGTGAATGCAGTCGGAGGGGGAACATATTTGAGTTAATAACCCAAAATTATATGGTCTCGAGCAGATCGTAGTCCATGAAGGACAGAGACATATGTCCATTGTCTTCATAACAATGGCAATTGTCGAAGCGCTTCAAGTACACTACATACTAAGCATTTGAAGAAAAACGAGGGTCATGCGCCATTTTGTTATAAAAAATTGAAGACAAGGTCATAGAATACATCCTACGGGTGAATGATCGGGTATAAATATGTCCCTTCGGATAACCAACTCGAGCACACTACCCAAAGATTTGAGAGGACTGGAGCTTAGTGGGACTGTTGATAGTTATTGGAAGTTAAACCATATGAAAATTGAATTAAATCTAGTTCCCGCCATTGAGCTTGATAACCTTGAAAGGCCGATCTCCAATACGCCAAGGATCATTAAGGTGTTAGTCGATGAGAATTTCGACATACATATTCAGAACAAAGGAATAAAAAGGGAATTCCATTAATGAGAAATGTTATTTGGATGTACTATATTTTTTACCTCCTTTTGGAAAGCCAACATGCGAAAGCTTAACTTGCCATTTTCTGTGGTCTACCGATTCTCGAGGCCACGTCTTTTGGCATTCCTTGCTGTCAAATGGTCATATTCATTCTTCTTTAGTTCTTTGAGGGAAGTAGTGTGCCGCTCCAAGACCTCTTCCACTTGAGCCCTCTAAGCATGCTTAAGTTTCTGTTAGTGACGTGTGGCAGCCGGCTCCGTTTCAATTTGAACAAGTTGTTTTTCAAGTAGTGTCTCTTCCTTATCGAGACAAGCTATTTCATCAATTATAGTGCGCAAATTAGCTTGGTTAGTTCTCACATTGTGGCTGGTTTCTTCAATGGACTGATTGAGGTCTGGGTGTTTTTCTTTTAGGACAGTCAGAGATTATTGACTCATGGTTGTGTTGGTAAGTTTCCATTCTAGTGGTAAACCCATTCGAGAAGTCTCGATATTTTTCTCTGAGCCCAGGAGGCAAGGCAACGCTGATATTCTCTTCACACAATTGAAAAGCCGCCACTTGACAGACCAAGGAACTCCAACAATTGACATCATATCCTTTTAGTAGTAGCTTCGCCAGGAGTTGAGGATCCTGAAGATTAAATCGTTGGAGTTGATAGCTAAAACTTGGGAAGCCTTTTCCAATTTATGTATGACTTTGGCAAGAGAACTCAGAGAACGTTCATCACCAATTTGATGCAATTGCTGCGTTGAAGAAGAAGATGGCAATAAAACATTGGAGAAGTGTTTAGCGGGAACAGAAGTTGATGGAAGATCACGAGTGGTTTCAACAACAGAGTCAGTCCCTTTGTTTAGCTCGCCAGAAGAGGATCCTAAGTTGACAACTGAATTTGGAGCAATCGATGGGGTCACTAGTGGGTCCTTCATGGTACCTGATGAGGTCAGAAATGAACTCATTCAGCTGAACACATCAAATAAGATTAGAAAAAGACAGAGGAATAGAATTTGCTCTGGTGCCGGAAGAAGTAAAAGAGCAGGCTCAGCTGATAAAAGTTGTTAAGATGTATTGACGAGTACATTTGATAAATCCTGACCACCTATAGATGCACTAACGAATTAGCTTTGGGCTGTGTCAATGCCTGAGCCATGTCGACATTTCATCAAACGAGGAATCGTTAGTGTGCTGGGAAAGACTTGCCATACACTTTAAAGGAATTGGAGATGGAACTGGTAAGGTATTCACAGAGGCAGGAGGAAAATTGTGACTCAATTCAATTGTTACACCAGCATCGCCAGAGGAAGACGCGGCTGGAATGACCTGACTGCTTAAAGTGGGTAAGGCGCCCACAAACTCGGTGGCATCAGATGCTATTGTAAGACAAGTTGGATCAAGACCTCCTTCGGTATGTGAACTTCTAGGTAAAGTTGAGAAGTTCCTCCTCCTTTTCTTTGCTAAAAGTGCGTTTGCATCCACTTCTTCCTCCTTCTAAAGAGCGCGGAGTTCATTAAATCGGGATATTCTAGTGACTGGTGGAACAAGTTTGATCGGTTGAGAGGCACCTATTGATAGCAAGAGATGATTTAGGAAAACATAGAAACAAAGGCAAGGAGTGTAAGGCAAGACAATTGCCTTTCTTGGATTTTCTTTTGGTATTCTTTTTCGAAAACTTCGGAGATAAAGAGTTGTTGTGTCCTCTGAAAACATCCTTTCGATTTCTTCATCTATTGATGAATCTTGCCTCGATGCTTGTTGACTGGACGGTTTAATAGGATTTAGGGCTTTCTTCCCTCTTTTCTTGGCAGCCTTGGGTTTAACATGTGTATGACTATGAAGTGATTTTACTTGGGTTGGGCCGGACTTAGTGGCCTCTTTGGAAGAAGAATCAAAGACTACAGAAACCCATCATGTAGTCCATTCAGTTGTACAACCAAGAGCAGGTTGGAATTCATCGATGTCGGAGAAGTACCGACTGTGCATAATTTGGGTGATCATTAGAGGTGTTAAATGGGTTGTGCAACCCATTTATGGACCCATTTATGGTTAAATGGGTCATTAATGGGTCAAGTTTTATCTTATAAAGCACCTATAATAAGTTTTAATGGGTAAACACTAAGATATGAGGGTTTTAAATGGGTCAATTCTTTGACCCATTTATGACCCATTTATCAACCCATTTTTAACTCAAAACCTCATTATCTCTCTCTTCTCTTTAACTTTATCATTTTTTTTCATAAAAATCGAAATTATAATTATTTTTCTTTTTTCTTTTTCTTTCTTCTTTTTTTTTTTTTTCTTCTTCCTCGGGTCGCACGGCACGGCGATGGCCGGCGATCGGCCGGGCGAGCCTCGAGCTCGCCGTCGTCGGGCGAGCTTGAGCTCGCCGGATCTGGCGAGGCGGCGGCCTCGCCAACGCCCGGCGAGGCTCGAGCCTCGCCGGCGTCGGGCGAGGCGAAGGCCTCGCCGACGTCCCGGCGAGGCTCGAGCCTCGCCGATCCGGGCGAGCCTTGAGCTCGCCGGATCTGGCGAGGCGGAGGCCTCGCCAACGTCCGCGAGGCCCGAGCCTCGCCGATCGGGCGAGACTCGAACTCGCCGGCGTCGGGCGACGCTCCAACCTCGCCAGATCCGGCGACGGCGAGCTCGCCGTGAGCCGAGCGAGCGAGCGCCGGCTCGCTGTGGCGGCCGCCGCCACATCGTGGCCGGCGGGCCAAAGAAGAGGAAGAAGAAAAAAAAAAAAAAAAAAAGAAAAGAGAAAAGAGAAAAGAGAAAAGAGAAAAGATAATTAAAAATAATTAAAATTAAAATTTTAATTTAAAAAAAATAATAAAAATAATTAATTTTTAAAAAATAAAAATAATTAAAATTCAATTTTTTAAATAATTATTTTTTAAATTTATATTGTATAAAATCATGTTAGCAATATCATTTTAAAAAATAAAAATAATTAAAATTCAATTTTTTAAATAATTATTTTTTAAATTTATATTGTATAAAATCATGTTAGCAATATCATTTTAAAAAATATATATAAGCTTTTTTTATGTTTCGTTAAATGGGTCGGGTATGGGTTGAGTATAGGTCGGGTCGGGTATGGGTCAAAAAATTTGCACTACAATAAATGGGTCATAAACGGGTTAAATGGGTCAATTTGGGTCGGACCATTTATGACCCGACCCAAACCCGACCCAACCCACCCGTTTAACGGGTCTAGTGATCATAGAGCAGTTGAAAGGACCCCTCTCCGAGAGCTTATATTTATGTTTGTCCATATAAGGAAATTCAAGAATTATGGGGCTTGCATCGGCACAGCTTTCTTTAGGCCATATTGTTTTGCACGATACTGCGGAGAATACACTTCGAACTTAGGGTAAAAACTTCTTTTATCGACAATCTTAAAGGAAGGTTGACTAGAGCAAGCCCATTAAGCCAAAAATTGAAAGATCGTTTTCGAAGGAAGTCATAAAGAGTAGGAAACACGTGTACAACACATGAGACAACTGTAGATAGTCACATGCATAGCGCGTGAGTACTAATACAAGCATGCTGACTTATCAACAAGTATATGGATCAATACATGTCGACCGACGATGGTATTCATCGACGCCATCTGCCCAGTTGTCGAAATACAGCAATAGACAACAAGCACTTGCTAATATGAATATTGCCAATATCTATTAAAAGAATATTAATTAGCTGCTCCGAAATTTAAAATTAATGAGACCAAAGGCGCACCATTTTGCAGGAATAGTCACTATGTAAAGACCAAGTCGTCCGATGAATTAGTTGAGATCAAAGACAGGCATTGTTTAAGGGAATAGTTACCGCTTGAAAGCAAGATCGTGGAACATACACTGATTACAAGAAACCAGGTCATGGAGCAGTTTTTGCACTTAACATTTAGGAACATAGAGGTAACCAACAAAAGTTACTTGGAAAATTATAACCGCTGAGAATTGTCAAAAAGTAGTTACCATGAGCCATTAGAAATACCGCCAATCACCCATTAGAGAAACCACCCCCCCACCCCAACAAAAAAAAAGGAAAAAATCAAGCCGAATGTCATCTTTCAATTATCTTTCTTACTATTGTACTTTAAATTTCCTTAACTATAGTTCTCGAATTCGCGTTATCAACTAAATTTTGGCATGTATCTTTATCTTACCGCTATGTCATCGATTGAATTCCAATGTAGTATCTTTATGTTCTTAGGTCGTGTCATTGACTAAATTCCGACGTAGTTGCATTATCGAGTTTGTAATTTCAGGCTTTGTCGTTGATCGAATTCCGACCTAGTTTGAGATTGTACATAGCTATATGAATTGGAGAAGTCAATTCCTTTTTTGTATGAGATATCCTTTGCCCGAAGTTAGCGCAAGACCTTAATCTTTTTAAATAAAAGTCGAAGAACTACTTTTGCATAAAGATATTTTTTTACAAAAACAATTCCGGCGAAACAATGGGCTTTGTGAATTTTCGAGTGGGACATGACTTTATTCGGACCCATCATGTGTAACACGGTGAGAGACCGTGAATAATGAAGAACTAACTCCATGAAGACAGAAAAGTAACGTAATTATGGAATTGAATAGCTTTGCACTGATGGTAACGTAATTAGACCATTTGAAGGGATGGAAGTCAAAAAAAAAAAGTTGAAGTAGTTAAGGTCTTTAAGGGTCAGGGTCCTCCACGTGATTAAGACAATTTGACTGGAGAAAGAAAAGAGAGAGAAGCACACAAAAAGAAATTTTCGAGAAAACTGAGGCAAAAGAAAGATAAAGCTGATGCTTTTTTTTGGTTGAAAGATAAAGCTGACATTGATTTCATTGTTTATGAGGATTTCTTGTGTTCATATGTTCAAGAGTGTCTTAGGGGGTGAAGACATGGTGAGCAAAAAAAGAGGAAGACCCACACATGTGCAGTGAATCCAAGATTCACATTCGCTATAATTAATTGTGCGAGAATGGGGTTTATTATTGGAGCCTAGATGAGTCGCACTTCTTTTGAAATGGGATCTTCTTTAAATAATTGTTTCAAGCTAGAAATTTCACAAAAAGAAAAAATAAGAAATTACTTGGGAAGAGAGAGAGAGAGAGAGAGGTCTATTGGGGCTTGGGAGAAGCATGTGCTTGAGCCTCAAAGAACTAGTAGAAGAGTGCATTAATCATATATAATGAAAATTATGATAAGATTGTATGTGAATTCATATAGTGTGAAAATTCATAACATTTCAGATTAACAAAAGATGAAAGTGTGTCCGATCCAAAATTTAAATGAATTAAATAGTAAAACGTAAATATTTATTCAAGTGGTTTTAATTAAATACATGATCCTTGTATGGGTATTACTATTATGCTGAGAGTTAAATCCAATGAGTTGGTTAAGTGATTGCCTGATGAGAGAACGACCATTATCTACTTATTTATTTTGTCCATGAAGATAATCAACAGAGTTGTTGAAAATCGTGGAGAGGAAGCTGACGTCAAAGATCCATTTTTTCTTGACCATGGCTTTTCCGCGCCACGAGGCAAAATCAAAAAGGCCTCACGCAATTTCCGCCCGAAATGGTCGGTGCTGAATTTAAAAATTTCCCAGTTAAATCGATTAAAAACAAAAAGAGAAGATTTTTTCCTGCAATTTATCGTCGATGAGAAGGCCCTATTTGCTTGGAAAACGTTGCACAGCTGTAATAGACATTAGCTCCGACTGAGGCTTCAGGAGTGATGTTCCATCTATAAATATGTCATCAATCTAGTTAACTATATGAAGACTTGAACCATCTTACCTCCCGTAAATCAACCATTCCCCGAATCATGGTTTCTTCCGTATTGCCGTTTAACCACTCTCCTTTGCGTACCTTCTTGTTCTTGCTCTTCTTGGTCAACGCCACTTCATTTCATGGTGTAGACGCTTTTGCATCCTCCACTTCTTTCACTGTCAATGCCACTGAGAATAAGAATGAAGCAGAAGCTCTCTTGAATTGGAAATCTACTCTTGACAGCCGTAGCCAATCTCTCCTCTCTTCATGGCACGGCAACAATCCTTGTAGCTTTACTGGTGTCGTTTGCAACAACTATGGAGCTGTCACCCATCTAAATCTTTCCTATCTTGGTTTGAGGGGAACTCTAGACAGCCTTGACTTCTCGCGCTTAACCAGTGTGGTTAGCTTGGAACTTGGCAACAACTCGATCTATGGTGCTATCCCCTCAAGTGTCGGTAACATTTCCAAACTCAACTCTCTTAATCTTTGTGGCAATGAATTGTCTGGGAACGTTCCTCCAAGTATAGGTATGCTAGAGAGTCTTCATTCTTTGTCCCTTTGTGCAAACAACCTAAGTGGTCACATCCCTCGAGAGATTGGATGGTTGGATTCTCTTTTGGAACTTGATTTTTCCAGAAATACTCTCACCGGTTGTATCCCTGCTTCATTAGGGAACTTGAGCAGCCTTATGTATCTTTATCTATGGAAAAATCAACTTTCAGGGCCCATTCCTACCTCTCTCGGAAAACTACGCAATTTAATCGAATTCAGCATTTCGCGGAATAACTTTTCTGGTTCAATTCCGAGAGAGATAAGTGACTTGAGGAATTTGAAGTCTCTTTATTTATGGCAAAATGGATTGTCTGGACCCATACCTTCAGAAATTGGAAGGTTCACTTCCCTTATTGAACTTGACTTATCATTCAATAATCTCAGTGGCTCAATTCCTTGTTCTATTGGAAACTTGACAAGTTTATCTATTCTTAACCTCTTCCAAAATAATTTGACTGGTCCAATCCCTACTTCTCTTATGAAATTGGGCAACTTAACCAAACTATTCATTTCAAGGAATACCCTCTCTGGTTCCATTCCACATGAAATATGCAACTTGAGGAGCTTGAAGTTTCTTGGCATATGGGGAAATAGATTGTCAGGATCCATTCCTTCGAGTATGGGTAACCTTTCCAAACTCAACTCTCTTAATCTTTGTGACAATGAACTATCCGGGGACATTCCTCCATGTATTGGTACTCTAGAGAGTCTTCATCTTTTATTCCTATGTGCAAACAACCTGAGTGGACGGATCCCTCAAGAGATTGGACGGCTGAATTCTCTATTGACACTTGACTTTTCGAGAAACCATTTTACCGGTCCTATCCCTATTTCACTAGGGAACTTGAGCAGCTTGATTTATCTTTACCTGTGGAAAAATCAACTTTCAGGCCTCATTCCTAATTCCCTTGGAAGATTAGGCAATCTAATTGAATTTAGCATTTCGTGTAATTACCTTTGTGGTTCCATTCCAAGAGAGATTAGTAACTTAACGAAATTGAAGTCCCTTTATTTATGGCAAAATGGACTTTCGGGACCCATACCTTCAGAAATTGGGAGATTGGTACATCTTGAAGTATTGGATTTGTCAATAAATAATTTACCCAGTCCAATGCCATCGTCTCTACAGAACTTGAGTGATCTAAAGATGTTAAATCTTCGCTCAAATCATCTTTCAGGCTCGACCATACCTTTAGAAATTGGGAGATTGGTAAATCTTGAAGAATTGATGTTGTCAGAAAATGATTTGGTCGGTCCAATACCATCATCTTTGCAGAATTTGAGTAATCTAAAGACGTTAGCTCTTTACTCAAATCATCTTTCAGGCTCAATTCCACAAGAGTTAGGGAAATTGATATCTCTTAGAGCATTGTATGTATCCTCTAATAATTTGACCGGTCCAATCCCCGCATCAATCGGAAGCTTGGCGAATTTAACTGAATTAGGGCTTTCTGACAATAAATTCATTGGTTCCTTGCCTTTTGAATTTAATAAATTAACAAGTTTGGTTTGGTTGAATCTACATAATAATGAATTAGAGGGGGAACTGCCAAAAGATGTATGCCTTGGGAGATCATTGCAATTTTTCTCCGTCTTCAATAATCATTTCAAGGGTCCCATCCCAACAAGCTTAGAGAATTGTAACACATTAATTAGATTGAGACTAGAAGGAAACCAACTTATTGGAAACATTACAGAAGCTTTTGGAATATATCCACATTTGTATTATGTAGACTTGAGCCACAATCATTTGACCGGCAAACTTTCGCGGAAATGGGAGCTTTGTCATAATTTGACGAGCTTAAGGATATCAAACAACAGCATTTCTGGTGAGATACCCGCAATATTTGGAAGGATGGCTCAATTACAGAGACTAGATGTTTCATTAAATAATATAAGAGGGGAGATCCCAAGGGAATTAGGAAGCCTATCATTGTTGTTAGAACTTGATCTAAGCAACAACATGATCACGGGAAATGTCCCACCTGAGATCGGACTTTTATCCCATCTAGCATATCTAAACTTGGCATCAAACAATTTGAGCGGATCGATACCGATGCAGTTAGGCTCGTGCCAAAACTTGTTGCGCTTGAACTTGAGCAGAAACAAAATTCGGAGAAGCATCCCTTTTGAAATAGGCAACACACAGTTCATTGAGGTTCTTGACTTGAGTCATAATATGTTGACTGAAAATATACCAAGAGAGCTTGGAAAGTTGAGAATGCTGCAAGATCTAAATATTTCCCACAACAACCTTTCCGGTTCTATTGCACATATTTTTTATGATATGTTGGCCTTGATTTCCATTGATGTATCCTACAATGATTTGGAAGGTCCTCTCCCAAATGTGAAGGCTTTCATTGAGGCTCCATTTGAGGCAATTCAGCATAACAAAGGGCTTTGTGGAAATGTTGTTGGTTTACCAAAATGCAATTCTACTGACGAGTAAGAAACGCCTTGGAATTAGAATCACTGTTGTCCTCATTCTCTCGTTCTTGGGGTTTCTCCTCCTATCTTGCATCTTGATCATTCTTGTATTCATCAATCACCGTCGAAGAAGGATTATCAAGAAAGAGAACAATGAGCCAGCAAATGATTTAAATTTTATGCGTATTTTGAGTTATGATGGCAAGGTTTTCTACGATCGAATCATTGAGGCCACGGGAGGATTTGATTCCAAGTACTATGTGGGTGAAGGAGCATATGGGATTGTTTATAAAGCCGAGATATCAGAAGGTCAAACGGTTGCGGTGAAGCAAATCTCATCATCTTTGGAAGATAGTGAGATCATCAATTTGACTCCATTTGGAAGGGAAATTCAAGCCCTGACAAATATACGCCATCGAAATATTGTGAAATTTTATGGGTTCTGCTCTCATGCCCAACATTGTTTTCTGGTGTATGAGTACATGGAAAGAGGGAGCTTGAGAACAACTTTGAGTGATGACGAAAGAGCAATAGAATTTCAATGGGACAAGAGGGTAAATGTGATTCGAGGAGTTGCCAATGCATTGTCCTATATGCATCATGAATGTTCACCTCCGTTGATTCATCGAGACTTGACCAGTAACAACATTCTATTGGATCATGATTATGAGGCTCATGTTTCTGATTTTGGCACTGCAAGACTATTGAGGCCAGATTCATCAAACTGGACTACTATTGCTGGCACCATCGGGTATATTGCTCCAGGTACTTCGTAATTTTTGCAATTTTTAATGACGTTGGCATCAGACATCCCTTCCATAATTGAAATTTGCTAGTCTGGTGCAGTTCTTTAGTTATTTAATCTTCTTTAAGGCAATTTGTTTGCTCCATCAAAGTTTTCAAGTTCAACGTAGACAGAAAGCTTTTTGATTTCCCCAGTAAGGAAGAATTGGTAAATGAGGAAAAATATCATAATCGATCCATTTCAAGGTTGTTAAGTTCGTATTACCTAAAGATGCTCTTACTTTAAGTGTCGAACAAACTTCTTCGAACTTTGTTGAAGCATAGACTCCCATGATCAAATCAGTGTTGTCAGTGTAGATTAAGTAGAAATTGTACTTGTAATCATCACGTCATGGGAACCAATGTTGTTAACTTGAATACAGCTTATGAATGAGGTTATAAAAAAACCATGAATTCTCTACTTGCAAAGCTAGCTTATTCTACAATTCCTACCGACAAATGTGATGTGTATAGCTTTGGCGTCGTCGCATTGGAGACAATCATGGGAAAGCATCCAGGGTATCACATCTCCCCGGAATGGTCATCGTCCACTCAATCTGAGTCGCCAATAATGTTGAAGGATGTGCTAGATCAACGTCTCTCACCTTCTAGACTTTGTCTTCGAGATGCACAAAATGTGGTCTTGATTGCCAAGCTAGCTTTTGCATGCTTGCAAGCCGATCCGCGGCTTCGACCAACTATGGCACAAGTCTCGCGTGAGCTTTGCATTCAAGTACGCAGAGAAACGCCACTCTCTGCAATAAGCTTAGAGCAACTTCGCGATTTCAGTGTCAAGAAATTTTGAACATTCACGGGAGATGGTAAGTTTCGAAGTTACTTTTTCGTGTGGTATTGAGTTTGGCTTTTAATAATGATGATGATCGCTTTTTGAATATCTTAATATTTTTCACTAATGCCAACCATGTGATTTACCCATTTTTACTACAGAGCTAGCTTCTCTATGAACGTCATAGGAATAGTGCGATGTCTACGGTTTGGAGTTGTGGCACCGAAATTAATTGCGGGAAGGCATTTGGGAAGATCTCATCTCAAAACTATCTCCAGCTTTTTGCGTGGCGATAAGAAATTGAATTTGCAAAAAGTATTAAATCAACATCTGTTCCCTTCTTTGAAGCGAGTTGCAGTTTCTATTGCCAGAAGGCACAATGATACCAGTTGTGTGTGAACTTTTATTAATTTGTACCATCATACTTGCATTTTTAATTAGTTCAATAAGTTACTTTTTGACAAATGTACAATGTCATCCTAAAACTTTTAATTGGTCCACTTAGATCCCTAATATACTTTCATATGTTTATTGTCATTCTTTCATTGATTAATTTAAATGAAGTATGGCATGGGCACCAAAACCACAATTCACGTTCCTTAATATGTGCGATATTCACTCAAACAACTTTTTCTTTTCTAACACACATTGTCGTCCAGTCGACTCTCTTCAATAACGACTTTTGGTTTCTTGTCCCTAGAAGGATAAGGATAATGACTTTGAAATATCTGCAGTTAGAATGTAGAGAAAACTAAATTGTTTTCTTGCGATGCACTGTGAAAAATCCGTCGTCTACTACATTTGAAATGATTTCGATTGAAAGCTTGAAGAAGAATTAAGACCACATTGATCATATTGAGTATTCTTGTCCTAATTTGGAAGCTTTTCTTTAACAGTGGTAGAATTTCTTAAAAATATTAATTTGAATTCTAGTGTTGATTTTGGTCCTCTCACGTAGAACTAATTTACGGAACTATGCTTTTCATCTAATTCTTTTCTATATTTTATCGTCTTGATTTTTTCGTTGATTAATTTCTACAGAACACTTCTTAATACTATAACACAATAATGTGCAGTTTGACATTTGATTATGTATCTTTTTTCGTATATCAATAGGATATATGCAAATTGATAAATGGAGTGGGCACGAAAAATCAAGAAGGATATGGATTGTTTATCTAAGGAGTCTTGGGACTTCTTCGCAAAAAAGCGTCGGACAGTGAGCAGAACATACGTTGGTGTTATACAGACAATTGTGCGCATACAAAAACAGTAATCTTCTTTCAAGAAAATATAAAGGAGTTTAAGGGATAAAAGAAAAGGATAATGATACAAATGGTCCATGAACTTGAGCTCAATGTGCAATGTGTTCTCCGAATTTTTAATTTGTTTAATATAATCCATGATTTTTAAACCAATGTGCAATGTGATCCTTAAATTTTGATTTTATGAAATTTTGGTATATGTTTAATTAAGTTCATAGACTATATGAAAATGTTTGATATTGTCCCTGATCTTTTATAAGCAATGTGGTTCCTGAATTTTTAATTTGTTTAATGTAATCTCCGGACTTTTCATACATATTCATCGTAGTCCCTGAATTATATTAAAATATTGAATATAGTCATTCTATTAATTCAAAATCATGAAGACTGAAAATGTATGTCAAGAACTTGCTGGTTAAAAAGGGAAAAAGGACAAATGTCAGTACTTTAATAATTGAGTTCAATCAGATTATGAAATTGAATAGCTTTGAATCGGCAGTAACATAATTAGACCATTGAAGGGTTGGAAGTAAATAAAAGATGAAAAAGTTAAGGTCTTCATGGTCAAGGTCCTCCATGTGATTAAGACAAATTGGTCGGAGAAAGAAAAGAGAGAAAAGCACACAGATAAATGGGGGGCAAAAGAAAGATAAAGTAGACGTTGATTTTGTTGTTTATGAGGATTCCATGTGTTCATACGTTCATGAGTGTTTTTAGGGTGTGGACACTTGGTGAGCCAAAAGAAGGCAGACTCACACTTGTGAAGTGAATCTAAGATTCGTCTGCTATAAATAATTGTGCAAGAATGGGGGGTTTTAATTGGAGCCTAAATTTCGACCAAAAAAAAAAAAAAAAAAAAATTGGAGCCTAAATGAGTCGCACTTCTTTCAAAATGTGAATTTTGAAAAAAGAAATTACTTTGGGGGAGAGAGCTCCATGAAGGCTTGCGAGAAGCATCTGCTTGAGCTTCAAAGAACCAGTAAAAAAGGGCCATTAACATATATTATGAAAATTATGAGAAGATTGTACGTGAATTCACGTATTGGGCGAAAATTCATGATGTTTCAGTGTCGTATAGATTATGTAGAAATGTGTACTTGTAATCATCAAGTCATGGGAAGTAATTTTGTTGACTTGAACATAGTTTATGAACGAGGTTATAAAAAAATTGGGGAAAAGTGCTAAAAAAGTCATAAACCTTTTGCATTTGTGTCAATTTAGTCCTAAACCTTTTTTTGATGCCAATTAAGTCCTAAACATTTTTATGTTGTGCCAATTTAGTCCTTTCCAGCTAATTTTGGCCGGATTTTGCTCACTGGACGCCGACCAACGGACGTAACTTGATCGGCGTTGACGTGAACAACTTTTAATAATATTTGAATTTTTTTAACTTTTTTATTTTTATTTTTATTTTTTTCTTATCCTCTTCTTCCTCCAGCCGATCGCCGGACCTCAGCGACCGGCCGGAGGAAGAAGAAGATAAGAAAAAAATAAAAATAAAATAATTAAAAATATAAATATTAAAAATATAATTAAAAGTTGTCCACGTTGGCGCCGATCAGGCTATGTCAGCCGGCCAACATCCAGTCAACAAAATCGAGCTAAAATTGGCAGAAAATGACTGAATTGACACAACGTAAAAAAGTTTAGGACTTAATTAGCACCAAAAAAAGATTTAGAACTAAATTGGCAAGGTTTAAGACTTTTTTAGCACTTTTCCCAAAAAATTGTGAATTCTCTACTTGCAAAGCTGGCTTATTCTACAATTCCCACCAAAAAATGTGATGTGTATAGCTTTGGAGTCGTCACACTAGAGACAATCATGGGAAAGCATCCAAGGTATCACATCTCCTTGGAATGTTCATCGTCTGCTCAATCTAAGTCGCCAATAATGTTGAAGGATGTGCTAGATCAACATCTCTCACATGCTAGACTTTGTCTTCAAGATGCGCAAAACGAGGTCTCGATTGCCAAGCTAGCTTTTGCATGCTTGCTAGCCAATCTGCGACTTTGACCGACTTCGGGACAAGTCTTGCGTGAGCTTTGCGTTCAAGTACCCATGGAAATGCCACTCTCTACAATCAGCTTAGAGCAACTTCGTGATTTCAGTGTCAAGAAATTTCGAACATTCACAGGAGATGAAAAGTTTCAAAGTTACTTTTCCGTGTGGTATTGTGTTTGATTTTTAATAATAATGATGATCGCTTTTTGAATATCTTCACAGTTTTCACTAATCCTAACCGTGTGATTTATCATTTTTACTATAGAGCTAGCTTCTCTATGAACGTCATAGGAATAGTGTGATGTTTATAGTTTGGAGTTGTGGCACCAGAGCTAATTACGGGAAGCATTTGGGAAGATCTCATTTTATAACTATTTCCAGCTTTTTGCGTAGCGAGGAGGAATTGAATTTGCATAATTTATTAAATCAACCTCTCTTCCCTTCTTTGAAGCGACTTTTGGTTTCTTGTCCCTAGAAGGATAAGGATGATGAATTTGAAATCTCTGCAATTAAAATGTAGAGAAAACTAAATTGTTTTCTTGCTATGCACTGTGAAAAATCCGTCGTCTTCTACACTTGAAATGATTTCGACAGAAAGCTTGAAGAAAAATTAAGACCACATTGATCATATTGAGTATTCTGGTCCTAATTTGGAAGCTTTTCTTTAACAGTAGTAGAATTTCTTGAAAATATTAATTTGAATCCTAGTGTTGATTTTGGTCCTCTCACGTAGAACTAGCAATTTACGGAACTATCCTTCTCATCTAATTCTTTTTTGTATTTTGTTGTCTTGATTTTTTCGTTGATTAATTTCTACGGAACCCTTCTCAATACTATAACCCGATAATGTGTAGTTTGGCATTGGATTATGTATCTTTTCTTGTATATCAATAGGACATATGCAAATTGATAAATGGAGTAGGCACAAAAAATCAAGAAGGACGTGAATTGGTTATCTAGGGAGCCGTGGGGCTTCTTCGCAAATTAGCGTTGGAAAGTGTATAGAACACTCGCTGGTGTTATAGAGACAATCGTGCGTATACAAAAACAGTAATCTTCTTTCAACAAAATAGGGAAATGAGAAAGGATAATGATACAAATGGCCTCTAAATTTGAGCCTAATGTGTAATGTGTTCTCTAAACTCTTAGTTTGTTCAATGTAGTCCCTGAATTTTATTTTATTCAATGTGTTCCTTATACTTTTGATATATGTTTAATTTAGTCCATAAACTATGTGAAAATTTCAACGTTTTCCCTGATATTGAATGTGCTATGTAGTTCTTGAATTTATAATTTGTTTGATGTAATCTCTAAGCCTTTGATACTTATTCAATGTAGTCCCTAAATTATATTAAAATGTTCAATTTAGTCCATCCCTATAATACAAAATCATGGACAACTTTGAATATTTTCATATAGTCCGTAGATTAAATTGAAACATTTATCAAAAGTTTAAGAATCACAATGAACAAAATAAAAATTCAGGAATCATATTACACATTGGGCTAAACTTAATGGATCACGTTAAAAAAATTAAAAGTATAGAGACCGGATTGCATAGTTCATGGACCATTTATATCACTTTCCATAAAAGACATGAAAAACATTTTTATGGTTCGGCGTATCCATTTGGCTTACTATGCTCTCCCAACTCTAACAGCCCAAATCAAGGCTTAATCATTAAGAAGTGACAGCCTCTAAAGATGCTTCATTCTACAATTCATTAGTCGGTGCTATAAATTCAATCCACCGGGAGTAGTTGAGCTGAGGGGAAACGAACAAAGACTAATTTATGCTCTGAGTGTCCGTCCGGGAAGAGAGGATTAGCCGGTGCCGTGTTTAGGCCTCAAAACTAATTTATGCTCTGAGCGTCCTATCACATGTAGTTATGCAGCTCCCATAACAATTGCAGACTGATTTCAAAGCACGAATCACACGAAAGTCGCAAATTTTCAACAAGGTTCGAGAAAAGCCGTACGTGGGAGGGAGCTGTCCTTCGCCGGCGAACATCATCATCCCCTGTCGCTGCTTGTGCTTGAGATTGGCCGAGCAAACGGCGTACAGGCGCCCACGGCGCTTCACCGGCTTGCAGAACTCGCACATCTTCTTCACCGAGGAACGAATCTTCATGGTCGCTGCTGCCGAACGGAGAAGCCATGGACAGACTACCTCGCGTGTTTTGGGTCCTTTGGGCTCTCGTTCGTTTGAAGATTTTCTAAAAGGCTGGGCCTACGGTACTTCACGCGTCTACTCAATTCACCGGGCCCCCATCTTCCTCTTTTCTTTGCATTTTCTCACTCTTAATTTTTAAATTTTTTGAAACATCTTTTATGATATGTGATAATCTCATTCTCTGTTGATCAAACGATCTTTATGAACCACCTGAATCTCATTCTCTGTTGATCAAACACATTATTTATGTACAAAAAAAAAAAACGCATTATTTATGTACATTTCCAGCTTGTAAATTCTATTTGATGGAAAAAAAATTACTTAAAATATTTACACCTCACCGTCAGATATCAACTTAAGGCGATCTTATGTGGTGATTTTA
Organism: Eucalyptus virginea; assembly: GCA_014182375.1. Taxonomy (NCBI): domain Eukaryota; kingdom Viridiplantae; phylum Streptophyta; class Magnoliopsida; order Myrtales; family Myrtaceae; genus Eucalyptus; species Eucalyptus virginea. The sequence continues at coordinate 13,130,407 of CM024516.1, read as the reverse complement.
TATGCATGAATGAGAGTGATCAGCTCCAAAGGCGGAAGATGGAATCGACCTTGGAGTTCCAAAGAATCGGAACCGAAAATTTGAACTAGCTACATTTGAAACCAGCCCGTACCAACTGACGTCTCCTAATTCAACCCAAGAACTGAGTTTGTTTCGTGGAAATCAGTTTATGGGGATTGTTTCGCTGAAAGTGTCGATGAAGCACCTTTCAAAATATGGATCAGTATAGAACTTGTCAAAGGATATGAAGGGACATTTGTTAATTCTTGGACCGGAAACGCTTATTGATGAAAAAGTTAAAGGTGTGAAAATTGGAAACAATCACGGTCAGCCATGTAAAAGGGTACTATAGTGTAAAGATAATGGGAAGATAAAATTTGAACAACTGGTGTCTATTGATTGATTATTGGTCACTTACTTGAATTACAATCCTAATATTTAAATGGGTTAATACCCTGAAAAACCCCAAATTAGTACATCTGTGACAAATTTACCCAAAATTAATTTTTTTACTGCCAAAAACCTCAAACTAGTACACCTTTGATAAATTTACCCCAAATCGATACACTTGTGACAAATTTACTATATATAAGTTTCCATTAAATTTTATTGTCAATTTACTAAGTTGAATGACGCATGACAGTTGATTGGTATAACAATTTGCGATTTTACTCTCCATTTGTCATCGTCACGCAATTTTTGTGATTTTATGTGATATTAATCAAATTTAACGGAGGGTATATTTGTCACAAATATACTAGTTTAGGGTTTTTAACTGTTGAATAAATTAATTTATGATAAATTTGTCACAAGTATACTAATTTAGAGTTTTTTTATGGTCAGATGAGATAAATTTATCATAGGTGTACCAGTTTAGGGTTTTTTATGGTCAAAAAATTAGTTTTTGGTAAATTTATTACACATGTACTAGTTTAGAATTTTTCAAGATACTAACCCTATTTAAATCCACTAGCGATGATTAATAATAATTATAAAGAAAGCAAATAACATCTTACGTGACTTCTAGAATTCACCAACATGTATTTACAAACGGTTACCAAAGATCCACTATCGACGACCATGTATTCATTGCTCGCCCCACGTTGACCGTTTCTTGTGCAACTTGCAACCCCTCTTTCTAAGTTATAACAGCCCATGTTTCTCAGCCTCCACGGTTAGTGGCCTACAAGATTTATGGCTCCACTACTTTTGGATCATGTCAGCCTAGCAACCACATTGACTCACTCATGTGAATTGTATTCGAGATCATCACTCATAACCTTGGTGGTTATTTTTAGTGCTCAGCTCGTCGCCGATAATGTGTTCGTGGTCTGTCTGCTGACTAAATTGAACTTCACTTACCGACACTCATGTCTTAGGGCTTAATAATTTTTCTTTACGCACACCGTTGGCAATTGCTAATCACCTCGTCGAATATCCATGTTTGCCGATTAAGAACTCCCGACACTTAGCGGATTTAGATCCACCATGTCCTGCTCAGTCTTTTCTAATTGGAGTTGACAATCAAAAACTCAAAACAATCAAAGACTTGGGCTGTAACTTTTTTCTGTAACTCATGACAGATCTCTTGTTAGACAAGTGATCCTGTGCGTAAATCTCACAGTCGAGGACGGGGGGTGCAGTCCTCTTGGTCGCAACTCCAATTCGCCAAACACTCAAAACATTATTTGTCATGTCTTTTGTACTTATAAAATTAAAAAAGTCAATTCAATTTTTTCAATAAAGAATTTAGCCTGTTCTTGTCTCCTAAATCAAGTTGGGTTAAAGTTTAAAAAAAAAAAAAAAATACATATTAGATGTGTGCGGGGCAAATTAATTTCAGAGTATGTGGCGTAATGTATAATTGAGTACTTATTTATGAAAGAACTTTCTTTATGTTGTTTTTTCATATGACAAATGAATTAAAAAATCAAATTACATTTTTCAACATTGAATTTAGCTTGTCCTTATCTCTTATATCAAGTTTTATTTCATTAATAAATAGCATATACTAATGTTACAAGTGTTCAAGGTAATATAGAGTAGGCGGCATAACATGGAGTGTATGGTATTAAAAGTGTCTGAATGTGAATTAAGTATAGAGTAAGAGGCACCACTTATAATTGAGTAATTATTTATGAGCTCTTCCCCTAATACATGCATCGATTAAATCTCTTCATATGAAAAGTGGGAATTGCCAAGATTTCAAGACGTTTTGAACTATAGAAGGCTACACTATGGATCTTTCTCATTATGTAATATATATATGACCTTAGGCTATGTTACCGATTTAAGGAATTCTCATTACAAATCTCACTGCGAATTATGAAACATCTTTTTATTAGTCGATCTAGTAATTTAGTAATTTATTTTCCTGCGACATAGCGTGAGTTTCTTTGTAATTATTCCAATATGAAGATAAATCTTTCTCCGAAAAGAGCATGCTAGGTCTTATACATAGAGTTTCTAATGCTGTGGAGTACCTAATGTATTTTTTATTTGCACTAACAGAGGATGTCTTCTTATTGGCAATCTTGTCTCAATCCTCTTTCTTTATTTTTGAAAAATATGCAACCTCCAATAAACTCATTACCAATGGGAGAGTAATCCTTAATGCCGAAAGTGACCGCCCATTTTTGCCAATTAATTAGTTAAATAAAAGAAATTGCTTGCTATATGTGATCAACTTTTGCAGCATATGAAGGACAGTTATTACCACAAATACTTCTGTCCTGGATCTTCCCAACATCTCGAGAAGATGCCCCAACGTACGTCACACCCACTTAAATTAACAACTCAATGTATGATTAATTATTGATAATCCTTATCTTGAAGTCACCTTTCTCGAACTTCTTAACGTGTGATGGACTGGAACTTACCATTCATGGGACATACAATGGCTTTCATCACCATCTTTTTCCCACCTAAACTGCCATATGAATGTCATTGTCGCTTCTTTTGTTAGGTATATAAAGAGCACAAACAATTACTTGATTAAAAAATAGTAATTACCATCGATCAGGGGTTACTTCCTCTCTTCCCCTTCTATTTTTAAGTATAGTTCGAAATTAAATTTGACTTCGATTAACGCACAGTTTTTCACTTCATAACACATGGTGTGAAGAAAACGATTTTGGCGGGCATGCGCCGGTCACGTTTTATGCTAGCGAGTATCTTCATTCTGCTCATAAGTAAAGTTTGCAAGCGATTTTTTTTTAGTATGATCCATAAAACAAACATATGTGGGTAATAATGAGATGGAGAATGGCAACATTGTTAGGTGAATTCTACTCATGAACATGTATCGCTTGAGAGACTAGAATCGAGCAAAAGCATTGGCTCTTTTATTAATTAGTAATTAAAGAAAAATAAACCACTAAGTGGAGGCTTTGGACCACCTGCATCAGCAAGAAAACCTTTTTTTTTATCCCCCTTTTCCACAGAGTCAAATTTTCTTTTGCTTTAAATATCGGATTAAAGTGGCTGAGGTTACAGAGAAAGTGGATCTAGGAAAGCATATGTGAGATTTAGAGATGTCACCTAACTTTTTTCGATGTGTAGATTCTTGACTGGAAAATTGTGCATGCATGTGTCATGTTCCACTCAGCAAACATCATGACCCTTTTCTTTTGGCAAATCCTGCTCTGGCTCTTTTTTAAAAGGGGAAAGTTATTAAAAGTTGGCATTAAGTTGAGTGACCGATGATTTATTTGTTTTGATTGCCAGGAATAGGGTCGTGTCGTCCACCACAATCGCGAGATTAATAGAGAGGTATACGAGAGATAGAAAGACAAAGAATCGGGATATACGTTGCTCGGCCCTATGTCCACAGAGAGGGCGAAAGTAATCCACTATAGACGAAAGATTACATGCTCCAATCAATGTCTCTCTTTGCTCCAAACCTCAATTACACTTAATTAATCCTCACCTACTATTTCACATAAGCTGTCGTAGGGTTTCATATCAAAACTCAAAAAGAGAAAGCCTAGAAACATTCTCAATAGATTCTAACATGTAACGCCGCAAAGTACCTTCAAATAGGCTTTTATAGATGTAAGTTAGGCCAAGCTTGTGGCACTTGCCGGGTCTTTCCGGGTGCTCAATTCGTGCCCATTATGCCTGGACAAAACGCAAGCACCTGGCCAGGCGGCCGCTCGTCCGCCTTCTCGTCTGGCCGATTCGTGTTTGGGTGCTCGGCATGTGCCCAGTGGCCACGGGCCATTCCAAGCCTGTGGCCAGTAGCTTGGGACTATCCAATCGGATGCCTAGCCCTTTCCCTAGGTCGTGGCCTTACAGCTCTTAGTCTTTCATGTTATATTATGGTTAATGGATTAACAAAAGCCAATAAATTAAGATACATCTTTTCTAACGTATCTCTTTTGGATACATAAATTTCCTAAACTTTTCTGTTCACGTATCTATTGAATTCATAAAGTTCCTAGATTCATGTATCTTTAGTTCATGTATTTATTGAGTTCACGAATCTCTTGAATTCACGTGTCTCTGGATTCATGAATCTCTTGGATTCACGTATCTCTTGATTCATGAACTTCATAGATACATGCGTCTATTTAATTCATGTATCTCTTCTATACATGAACTAAAAATCTCTATAAATAGATAGGAGCATAGAGCTTCAAAAGAGTTTTTTAGGGTTTTGGTTTTTCCGACTCGATCCAAAAAGGCTTTGATAAACTTTTCAACTCCTCTGATTTTTCCCAGTGTGCTGGTTCAATTGAACGATTCGACTGAGTTATGTTTGCATAATACTAATCCAAACAGGTTCGAGGTGTTGTATCTTATAAGGCATAATTCGTGAATCTGCGAAACACCATTAGCAGGAACTAATTGTCTTAAGAAGATTCGGATATCCATACCTCACCTCCAAATTTTATGTTCTGATTACAACAAACTGTTTGTTTTCTCTGGATTATAATTTCCAACATTTCATACCCAATGGTCAAATCCTCCGGGGCGCTCGTCAAAGAAACTGGAAAAAAAAAAAAAAAAAAAAAAAGGCCCTCTTGTCCTTAGCCTCAACTTCGGGCTTCAATCATCGGCTGGATATTTGGTCATACCTCAAAAGATCCACAACTTCAATTTTATGGTATGGTCGAATTGCTTACGGGGCATATAGAAGGCCACAACTTTTCTTTATAGAGTGAGTGGGTGAACCCCACATGGTATTGAGCGGTCCAAAGACATTTGGAGGTACCCTTTCCGACTATGTAACGACATTTCCATAGGAGGAAGTAAGCTAAACAGGTCATCTTCTTATGCGTAAAGCCATCTCCTCTTTTGCTATTGGTTGTAGTCATCTGGTCAAAAACCCTCAAAACGCCAAAACAATTCGCCGAGCGACCGAACTTTTTGGCATCTTTTTCAGGACGTATTCAGCCGTGTTCAGACACTGACGAAACCAACAAGACAGGAGACTAAACAAAGACCTCAAAAAGCCCCACAAGCAACCACGTCCTGGTGGTGCTAGAACGTGACAGAGAAACCAAAAGGGACAGCAATTATATGTAGATGCGTGTGCATTCCGTTGTTAGAATCAGTGCAGTGATTCCGCAGCAATTTGTCTCAGCTGCCTATGCCGCTCGATTGAGGTTTTTGCTGCTTCACTTGTCACCAACACATGCTCGACAGGTGGCCCGCGGGAAGTTTCATTGGCTCCTGTCGTTCTCTGGGAAATTATTGCGCCCCCTTGATTGGTTTACAAGATTCAACCTATGGTTTGTTAGGGAGTAGAGCTTGAACGATCACCAAATCAAATTACAATTTCAAGTCGATAGTTGTTGACCTTGAGTATTCAATTAAGAGAATGAGAATGGAAAACCTGGGTTTTCTAGTGTTTTCATTCTTATGAGCTCTCGAAGTAGGATTTTCTAGTGTTAATCTAGACATTACCACACACGAATGAGATGTTCACTGTCTTCGAGTGACTATTTAGTAAAGCCTAAAGCTCACTCCCGAGGTGATTGACCTATTGGATCAAGGTAGAGGATCCATTCTTCTTTCCCTTCTTTAAGTGATCGCTAACTCAAAATTGCTTACAACTAGACCTGATTAACGGCAGATCTAGGCACAGGTATTGGATGGTCGAGTTGACATGATGGCCGAAGAGTCCTTGTCCAAATCCTTTTACCAATTCAAAGTACGAATTTTTCTTTACAAAATGAATGATTCCGGGCAAGCTCAAGCAGCCCTCGGTTGCATGCACTGGTTAAGAAGGAAATTGGTTAACCAAATCCCGCCCAATTATGTTTTTGGCATAGGCTGGCCCGACAAGTCGGTAAGTCGATGATCAGGAGTTTGCTAGGGACAGTGGTACTCAATGATCGCATGTTGTTTAGCAGATTTTTATTCTGGCAGAATCTTGGTGGAGATGTGGGCTCACTCGTCTAAAGTTTTAGGCTCTTGATGGCGTCTCTTGGGATCGATTCCAAGTGCACGGCAGTTATAACACTCAAATCATATGTTTTTATCACAAGCGCACAATTCTTATGCCAATTTTAAGTAAGGGCCATCGACATTGGTCAATCCTCCACGCTCTAGGTCTCTATTATCCGAGTGAAAATTATCAGCACCTATATGTAACTATATAGTGGTAAATACGCTGCCGTGATAAATAATACTTGCTCTCTTTCATTTCTTCTTTTTCTCAAAAGCAAGTACTACTTATAGGAAAAGCTACCTATCACGCTTCAATTATTGAGACCTTCAATTCAAATCGAATTTAATATTGTACCATAGGCGTGCCGCACGCGTTCTAAGTCAATGGGCCAAGTCTTGATGCCATTGGATCGATTTTTTTTTTTTTTTTTTTGTGCAGGCTAGGAAGGTTCAAGGAAGATGCCTGTGTTCACACGCCAACCACGAAGAAAAAGAGAGACCGGTTCTCGTCCTTTGTTGTCGCAAGTGGTCCTTGTCCGGCCAGTTCTCCTAACGACCAAACTTGGGACAGGGCAAAGACGTATCGATGCCCTCTACTTTTTCACCCGTGATCCCGAGGAAGTATTTTAATTCTTTGCCGAACATATCCAATCGAAAATCCGCGATCTTACGAAGGTACTCGAAATAGCAGGACAGAGCACAAGAGACTATTTCTTTTTCTATTGAGACATTTTAAAATATCCGAGTTAATTATTGTTAAGAAAATCAAGTCTCGAAATGCCATGAGCAAAATGTTTAAAAGAAAAGGAAAGAAAGAGTGATCATCATTCGAAGACATCCTAAAGATTTTTATGTTTGAGTGGGTCCAATGGTGTCAAATTCTCAAATGGGTTAATGGCTATGTAGTTATTATGAGATGACATGGCATGGAATTTGCTGAAAATATGGTGTAATTGCTCCATGCTTGGATTGTGGTTCAAGGAAGATGAACGGTAATTTATGCAAGGACAGTGACACTTCAGTTCCATATCAAACGAAATAGATCTTCTTTGACGATTCATAGGCAGAACTCGCCACTATGTGGTCATTGCTTGCAACTTGTGCAATTAGCAAGTACTCCTTTTGCAGGCTTGAATCATGTGGAACAAATCAAATTGTTACAAATTGTAGCATGGGACGTGAGTCAGTGAATATACAATTCGATGGCAGACTCTAACCTATCCAATCGTGGGCAAATGTGATCATCGGAGCAAGAAAAGTCTAAACAAGGTGAGACTTCTGGCAACCTTCGACAACGACGTAACCAAAGTGAGAGACTATAGCTATTGTTTAGTATAGGCCAACGCCATCGAGGGCATTGGCGCTTTAGGCAAGAGAGTTTACGGCACTCCAGATCTCATAGAAAATGGGAATCAGGTCGGATCGGATCGGGTCGACATAGAAACGACGCCACCTTCCGCACAAACTACTAGGATAGACAAAGACCGACAGAACGGCATCTAAAACGACCATACGACCTACCGGATGCCGCACCTCCATGATTGTCAAAATGTGTGATTGGCCAGGGTAATGTCGAGCAAACGAAAGGGGTGAAAAAACCCTGTAGTTATCACCTCCAATAATTGACGACGAATCTTTGCTTCACGCAAACAAAACCGATACGATTAGAGAGCAGCGAAAGTAAGGATCAGCCAAATCTCACCAGATGTCGCCATCCTGGGATGGCGATATCAACTCAAGCAGCACAGCGGCACGCATTCGCTCTGCCCGATCAGCAAAAAAGAAAAGTAAAAATTCTTCAAATGGCAAGAACAGAAGCCTGAAAATTTCTAAACAGCAAGACAGATTCACATATTCGGCCATTGAAATTACCCCATCCTAAGAGGCTTCCGGGCCCATCTAGTTCCTAAATTCCATCACCTTCCGGGCCTAAACCGGAACTGCGGAACATCCTCCTCAAGAGTCTAATAATGAAGCAGGAATTTCCGACAGGGGCGAAAAAGAAACTAAAGAACAGGGGCAGCGAGAGGGGAATCTTTACAAGAATATACTGCAAAGTTAGCGAGAATAGATTAAAATATCGACAGCAGCAACTTGGGGGGGAGAAATGGAAGGGCAAATGGGGAAGCCCTTCCGTCAGCAGGAATAGGCCAATCTCTGAACGACACGATCTTTGAGAATTCCGTTGTACAGAGCCATCCTATTGGCAGGCATTCCTCTGGCTTTGCCGCTCGCATTCTTCTTGAACTTGGTCGGATTCGGGGAGGGGGAGGAAGGAGCGGGACCGGTCGCGATCCTGTGCTGCCTCCTGAACTCCTCGCTGTAGCCGCACGGATCCACCACGTCCGCCGCGAAGTGGACTCTCTTCTTCTTGTTCTTCGCTCTCCGCTTCCCATCTTCGAGACGGAAAAAAAAAAAAACAGGGGAACACCCACAATCGTGATCAGGGCAAAAAGAAGGAGAGAAAAAGAAGGGATTTTGCGACATGGGTAACTCGGGAATCCGGCCGGAGAGGGAAAAATGAAAAAAGAGAGAGAGAGAGAGGTTCTTGTTTCGGTGTTCGTACCGGACAGCATGCAGGAGCGGAGGGCGCGCTGCGGGGGCTGCGAGACGTGATCGTCGACCGGCTTCTGGAGGCGGAGGGCGAGGAGGATTACGGTGCCGGAGACCGCCATGGCGGTGGCCAAGGCCATTCCTTGAGGGGTCAAGATGGAAGCCATGTTGAATTTGATGTAGAAGGACGAGAGAGAGAGAAGGGTGCTATTTGTTGGCTGCTGTGAGCAGATGAAGACGACGGTTGCCGTCTTGAGGTTTACTTGGTGTGGTCTGGTCTGGTGTGCTTTGCTCTGCTCTTTACACAGAAAGAGAGAGAGAGAGAGAGAGAGAGAGTGGTATGATGGCAATGGAAGCTAAACAATGTGGCATTAAATAATGATGAACCATATGATACGGTGGCCTACAAAAGAAGGGCCGCAAATTGGCATTTTATTTATTTAAATGACAGCAGTAGTAGGAGCCTAACGTCAAAAGGAAGAGTGGGATTGGTGGGTTTTTCTATCTGTAGTGAAAAAATATATATTTTTTTAATAGTATTGGATGAGAGGAACGTCACACAAGAAAGTTTCGATTTTCATGGGATGACGTCGTGGAAAGAAAATCATTATTCCATAATCTCGGTGAAATTTAGCGTATGCTCACGGGTGCGAGGAATTTGGATTTGGGCAAACTCTTCGGTTTAGCTCAACATTTAATCCATCTAGAAGGTTTCTCTAGAAAATCTTTATTTGGCACCTAAACTTTGTGTCTCAATTAATTTTATTTCCAATAAATATCTCTAGGCTTAGGACTTTTATGAATCCAAAATGAGCAGGGCATTTTATTCAACCAAACGACATGAACATTTAGGAGAGATACTTAAGGAAATGGTCATAACTATCCTGGAGAGGTATAGTAGCACATAATCTGACCCTGATGACAGACTGGGAAAGGGTTTGGTGGCCTTGGAGATGCTTTACATGTCAGGCTAAAATAGGCAAAAAATCAGACATAGAATAAGTGGATAGAGCCTCTAAATAAATATGGGAGTAGGTGTTTTTGTGTTTTTATACAGTCCCAAAAAGGCTGCTCACTATTAATAAATTTTGAAAAAGAAAATAAGAAAAAAATCTATTTCAAAAATAAATAGGTGTATGTGTAACAAGAATTCTCGGTAATGTTATTTTACGATGATAAATACAACGTTTTCCCTTCACTTTTTATTTGAAGAATTTATATCTACGGATTTATGTAATTTACACATGCACAAATTCTAGTCTCAAGAATTAACGGACATTTTCATTTTATCAGATCCAAAAGTCTTTAAATTTCATAGAAAATTGTTTAAGCTTTTATAATTCTCTCTCAAAAAACCATATAGAAATATGGAAAAATGATCAGAATTTGCTACAAATGTTTTTCTTCCCGTAGATATGTGCATATCATTACATCATTGTCTTCAGGCAGGAATTGAAACCTTCCACCTGTACTTATACAGACAGCCATTCCTATACCGACAAATACGTCGCATACGAAGAAAAGCGTCCGCAAGCAACCAAAAAAAAAGAAAAAACAATTTACATTATAATTATTATTTTAGAAAAATAGAGACAACATGGAGCCAGCAGAAGCAAGAATCACGAAATCGATTAACCTATCAAAAAAAAAGTTAAAGTAATATCAGTAAAGAAAAAGCTCCCCGCGTCTACTTTTTGCACGAGTGACGCATATTATTCCCAAGGCCAATCAAGATTAATTAAAGTTAATCGTCAATCTTGAGAACATTAACAAAGCTTCTTTGGCATCCTGGGACCGCATGACGAACAATTAAGATGAACTCGGTTTACATGATCTACGGACCGTACAATTCTTTTTTTTTTTTTTTAAATTTTTGGGCCATCCCGTGTAAGAAGTTTGTAGAAAGTCCGTGCATGATGTTTGTAATTTTTTAAAAATTTTAATTAATAAGGTGCTACGAAAGGAATTCGACATGTGGAACTAGATTCATTGCTCCGCCACACCAATTTACCTCGAGATTGCGAAATTCGTGAAAAAACTTATCTTGTAATATAAAACAGAACAAGAAAATAATACCAAAATGACTCAAAAGTAACAAGTGAACCAAAGATCCAGCATCCCTTAACATACATAGATGGGGAGGGGAAGATGGATTCATTGCATACTCCAGAAACATAATGCTTCGAAGACAACACAATGACCTTGACCAAAAATCAAGATTTCTTTAATGGAAAAGATAATTAGATCTTAATCCCCTTTAAACCCAGTAAAGAAATGCACATTTTGCACGTATGGATATGATTACTATGAACTTAATACACTCCTTTTTACATGCATGTGGGCAATTGAACCTGCCTCGAAACCGGACGGTCTTTGTTTAGGTTTTTCCCAAGTGCCTTGCTAGGATCCAAGGGACCATCATGTGTTTTCTTCAGCTTTCAATTTTTCTTTTCTTTTCTCCTTCTTGTCTACAAGTAAAGCGAGATAGTGGGAGCAACGTGTGTAGAAACAATTTCGAAACTATAGCTTTAGAAAAATCAATAATTGGTTCACATTGTAGCGTCCCCAGGCATGTCACGCAACCATCTCCTTGAAGAGCTTAAAGTATGACCATTGACCGAGAATGTGGATAAAGTCAAGAATAATTTAAATATAGAAGATAAATAGAAAAATGGGGTACTTTGGATCTCGAGTTGCGATAATGAATAAGTTCGATAAAAATCAATTTCTAAAATGTACGATCAAAGCAATGCCACAAATTTCAATGGGGAGGGGAAGGTGGACTGCTTTGGGTTTGATACGGCCTTTCATTTTCTCAGCTTCGTCTCTCTAATAAAGTCCAGAACTTTTAACCAGATCAGAGCCTCATCCGCTTGGACAAATCAGAAAGTCATTTTCTTCTAAATTTGGAAAAGTAGGATACCATTTCAATTCTTGGCTGAGAAGCAGTACTTCAAAACCGCATTGATTTTTCCAATATGCATTTTGTTCTGAGTGAATTTGACATTAGCCCTTTTTTTATTTAGGCTTATAAAGCCAATCGCAAATGTTTAAAATCTCACGTTACCTTAGAGATAGAGATGTATTTTATTGCCTTTTATTCACATAATCTTTTGTATTAAAATTAAAATATGCCCCGAAAGACGGGAAGAAAAAGGGGTTTGAGGAAGCCGAACGTGCGACCACTTGAGTCATCTTTTAGAACACTGACAGATCTGCGCCTAATAATTCACTTTGAACGAATGTGCGCCTCATCCTTAATACAGGAAATGGGACAACAACATTGGCAGATTCCCGTCGGACAAGGAACATTGCCTAGAAAAAGCCTACCCATAATCCAGCCAAGACAGCATCTGCCAGTCAAGTAAAGCCATGCTAAGGAACATTATGGAATCATGGGTTTTCCTATTGACAATTTTGTAGCAATGGAATTTTTGCCTCCTCAAAAATGGCATCTGTTCACAAAAGGAAAGTATTTTGAAACATTAATGATGCCCGTATCAACGCATTTCACAGTGAATATGTAGAGAAGTGGACGGATCGGATCGCCACAAATCAATATCAAAACCCACTTCATCCTTGCAAATCGTTTTGTGATACAGAGAGAGAGAGAGAGAGATTCTGTACAGAGATTGGCAAATGTTTGTTGATACAGAGTCATTACAAGGACAAGCGATAGGAAGATGTGTCGGGAGTCAAATCCATCGCGACCTGGAGCAGGTGTTCAATGTTGATATCCGGGTAGTGCTGTAGAAGCTTCAAGTTCGCTATGAAGTCACCACTCATCAGTCTGCTCTTTATGCATAACAACATGGCACAACAAACTCGCAGCAGCATATCCTGTGCCACCAGACGTATTTCATTGTCATTTTCTCAAGTTGCCAACAAGTTGATCGATTGAAGAGAGGGGAATTTGCAAAAGAATTGTGTCCACCACAAGCATAATATTAGAGTGTATGTTCAATTACCAGCAGGAGGCAAAGTGAAATCTAAATGCTCTAGCTCTATGCACAGGAGAGGAAAGACTGTTTCCACCCCAAAAAGCATCACTCACCAAACAGACGGAAGTGACCTAAACAGTATTGAGAAAATGACGAGCAGACTTGCCCTCCTCCATAGAAATCAAGACATGAAGGTGAACGAAAATGACAAAAACAAAGCAAGCCTTATCCTAATAGATTGATTTAGCCCAGGATCAATACGCTTTCAAATGTTTCAGATTTCAGTCGCATTCAAATACTTTTCAAATGCCTTTTTATGTCTTTCTCCATCCTTTTCAATCGGCATTCACATTATCAAGAAGACTCCACATGTAAAAGATTCACGATCCCCTTTTTTGTCACTTGCTGATCTTGTCCTTGATTGGTGTCACAACAACTTTTCCTCGAAAAGGACATTTTCAATCTCCTCTTCTTGATTTCCCATCGAAAGGATCCTTATGTCTGGTACACATATCCGGTGTATCCATTACGTTGAATAAACTATTGTTGGCCATAAAATCACACAGAATTTAACCTTATATTTAAGTAGCATTCTTGTGTTCCATATATTATAACATGCACGCTTCTCTATTTAACCTATCATGTGCATATATTGTGAGGGAAATATTGATTGATTTAGACCAATTTCCCATTTTTTTTGCACAAAGAATCCAAGATTATGATCACCCTGCTCACTGTTACTTTATGATCTCTGATTCTTCCCACTGCTTCATTTGAATTTTTACCTATACCGAACTTAAAATGAAATGTATAAATTCAAAAATTCCTCCCAAAATCGAGCTTCTCATATTATCCTCCTACATCTACAAACGCTAGCATGCATCAGAATTATCATCCTAAATTGGCAAGTGGTTTTTCCTCTACTTATCAGGCATTACATTTCTACATCATGAAATTATGCAAATAAAAGAAAGGGCCATTTTCCAAATAAAACAGGTCTCTACATCCAATTATTTCCAATATCTTTCTCAGAAGATGTACTCAGTGAGTCCTGGTAGACCAAGTAACCCAGTCAGACCAAACCACTTCAAAGTAACCCATATTGGTGCTTACTTGTTTTCGTGGATTCCAATAACATGGATAGCATGCACAACTGTAGAAATGGAGAGTGCAGAGAGAGCAAAAATACCTGAACACCAAAAGGGTTGCCCAAAAGAGAATCCCATATTCTCAAGATGGATTGGAAGCTAAATTCTTGGGTAAGAAGCAGTGTGATCCATCTAAATGCATAGAATTGTGGTTCAACCTGCTCATAATAATCATGACATTAGCTGACCAGCAAATCCCAAAATTGCGATGTCAGAAAGCAGAGCTGAAGAAGATGTGCAACCACAAATTGTTGAACTTATGGAATTATAGCTTGAGCCATTTGAGATTACCCTGGTTGTAAATTCAAGATGCCGCCACAATTCCTCATCGTTCATCTTTAACAACTCAGATAAGCGGGAAAGGGTAGAGAGTATTCCCACCGAACTATTGTCTAACTGTTGACAGAAGTGGTCCACTGAGTCACCCAGGAGCCTGACAAAACATGAAAAACTATCTGCTTCTGCATTTGCCTGCACAGATATAAGACAACATCTCCACATTAGATGCGAAAAGATAACAAGTTCATTAATGGAAAGAAGAGTACAAGCTGGGCAATGTGGAGTGAACACATCAATACTTTGAAAGAGGGTGAAGTTGCAATCACATTTGGTAGATTGACATGATTTTGAGACTTGAGAGACTATGATACAGATGTTAAAGCAAACAAATGACTGTAGAGGGTACCAGATGCACAACATGGAGCAAATGCATTAATTCACAAAAAGAGGCTGAAATCAGATATACATTTGACGCTATATTTCATGATTTCTTAGACTTGAGAGACTTATCACACAGATATCAAGCAAAGATATGTCCTGAGTGAGTATCGCACGAGCAAGTAAAAGCATTGGTCAGAGAGAGAATATTTATAGAATGAAATTATAGCTTTCCAGTGGGGAAAAAACTGGAATTGTACCTACCTTTGAATTTTCCTTTACATCACCATGTTGACTAAAAAGAATTTAGCTCAATTAATTAGCGCAAGTTCAATAGACACTAATGTGAAAACATGCATAGTAAAACGCCTCAAAGACCTCTACACATTTCATTGCATATCAAAGCATGATAAGAGATCAAGATTCCGCAAAAACTCAGCTGATGTACAATCGAAAAGTGACCTGAACATATATAAAGCTTGAGCTTTAAAAAAACATGACACCTAGGAAATTCCAAGCCTTGTAAGTATAAACTTGGACAATTTGCAAGCACGGAAATACAGTCGTCCAAGGGCAAATGACATACTTCTGAAGACAAGAAGATTCAGTAACTCTTACAGCATTTTGCTCATTAGGATCAGTACTGAAGACATAATATATGGGTGCCAAGACCTCGTTCATTCCTTGCACATAGCGGATAGCAGGATTCAATTTTGCAAACAGGAGGAGAATATTTCTCATTGCTTCCTGTAGACACACAAAAAATACATCAGCTCCTCTGCACAAGAAAAAAAAAGTAGCAACAATCTCATATAGAACAACATAAAAGATACCATACCCTGTGTCTTCTACTGATCGCTGTTTCTCCAGAAAAGAATTTCATATCTGGGTGGGTACGTTGTAAATCACGGTCTATCTGCTCTGCAACTTCTGTATTCTAGACACACATGTCTCTATTGTGGTAAACATCAGCTCAAGAATAGGGCAAGAAAGGACAAATCGAACCCCAAATAGTGGAAAATATATGCACCTCAAAGTACTGATTCCAAACGCTAGCTTTACCAAGACTCAGAGGGTGATCCTCCTGAGAGATTTGGTGCCGGCGAAGTGGTCCATCAACATCACTCCCTGCTGCCGTTTCACAAGGACTGAAATCTAAAATTTTCCTTCTAGCAAACTCTGACTGCCTAGAGTCAAGATTTTCATACATCACGAACTTCAGAGTCATATGATTCTGGTGATACAAGTTGATAAAAAGAAAGGAAGAAAGCAGCTTACAGGACTTATAAGAAGGTCTTCTTTCAGCTTGGCATACTTAAGTCGGTTCTCTAATAACTCCTTTTCCCACAAGTTGCGAGAAGGGGGAAGATAGCCAAGGAGCAGCTGCTTAAAATAGAGCAGATTAAACAAAGATTTCACAAAATGCACACCTTCAAAGTGCCTATCCTTGTTTATCCTTCCAAAGGCACTCGCTCAATTAAAGATCAAGTTCACACATTATAACCTCAGGTACAAGTAAATAGGAATTCTGTTAAAGGTTCAGGAACTCCCAGTCTTGCATATGTTTTTATCCACCTCATCGTTTTTGGTACATGGCAAACTAGATTGGATATGTTATCCACAATGTGCCAGAATCAGATGAGCTGCTTATGAAAAGTGGGTATGTTAGGGTAGGCTTACTTGGTTCTTTAATTGGGTTATGATACAGTTCAAAGCATGTCAAACATATGCACCATAAGAATGGAACAGTCCTTGCTGAGAGTCTTTGTTTCAAGGTAACAAACAAAGTGCAATATTGATCACTTTTCAATCATGGAAGGTAAAAGGATTGTGGCTCCAAGCTCTCTAACTTCAAAATCCTAAATCAGGCAATGAATTTGCCCTATATTGTTTTAGAATAAGATAATAAGATTAGACAGATGGCAGAATGTGTTGTCGCACATGTTCAAGGCAGTGTCCATCAAATTGCCCTTTTGGTGAACTCGTATGTAAGAGCATGCACACTTGGAATAATGTACCCAGAAAGCAGTTAGGAATGGGGTATCCAGTATGACAATCTCAGTGACAAACCATTTATACAAAAATTGCACTTCCTCCAGACTTAGGCAATTTAAGTACATGCAAGAAGCTGAAAAATGGATTGTCCTTCTCCCATCAAACGATGCAATTCAAGTTTTTGTAAGGTGTTATCTTACTCCACACACATATCATTACTATGAACCAGCAAATGCTTGAGGAATGAAGATAATTAAGTTCTAACCTTCCAAGTCGTGGCACGCAAACCCCCCTCGTCAGGAAGCCCTTTACTCGCAATTCTCTGCAACTTCTCCAAATTTATTTCTTCCTGCGATATCTGCAGAAAGAATCCAAGAATTGAACCGACAAATCGAGAACTTCCAATCGACTACACACACAATGCTGCATCAGTTCACACAAAGTAACAACGTGAGCCTCAAGGATTCAACCATGCGAAGACAAAAGTCATCAATTCACATCAATCCATCATACCTCGTACTGAACATCAGACCTCTTCTCATCAGCTGCAATCACCTCCAACACCGAAACCGGAGCCGACCCTTCTCTCGCGGACCTCTGCCGGGCCCGAAACTCCGGCTCGCCGCCGCCGCCGCCGGCTCCTCCGCCGGTCGGGCCCTCATCCTGCACGCGCCCCTCTTCCACTCCATCATCCGGCTCCTCGAACTCCCGATCCGACCCGAACCCGTTGGGCTGAATCGTCTCGAGCTCTTCCCCGAACTCGAGGGCCGCATCGGACCCTGCATTCTCGCCGTCCCGGTAGTCGAAACCGATGACCAAGCTCCCCAGCCGGTCCGGGAACGGCTTGCGGGTCTTGTCGGGGATCTTGAGCTTGTTCTTGAGCATGGCTTGAACAGGACGGTTTCTCTGAGTTTCAAGACAATCCGTGGGGCGCTTCTCTATACTTGCATTGGAGGTTTCGAGTGTGATGAAGGGTTTCTTCCCCTTTTTAAGGTGGGGGAATGCGAGAGGTTGACGCGGGGATGAACACAGAGAGAGCACGCCGGCGTTTCTTTTCTTAGTGTTGGCAGAGGGAAGGGGGCAGGAGAATGGTAGTTAACGGTTGACTGGTAGTCCTTTGGCCCACGCTCCAGGAGAGCACCTGGGGGTTCCCCCCTGTGCAAGAGCAAAAAGCCCAAAACATCTTGCCTAGATTTAAGGTTACACAACTTTTTCCTATATTTTAGTGCAATTTTTTTTTTTGAAAATATTACACTTTAATTTATAAAACTTTATACGAGCAATTTATGTCTTGTCCTAGCATATTGCCACAGCTTTTATTTTGTCCACTCTAGTCTAATTTTTCGTATGCCTCATTGTTAACCATGATCCAAGTTTCATGGGTCAACGTTTGAGATCGATCGTGCAGCAATTTAAGCTTTCCTTTTATTAGTTGGGTTGCCTGAATTAAGCCTTTTCCCAAGAATTGAACACTTGCTCCCTAACCCACTTAGATTGTAAATAAAGGAAGTGTTTAAAGGGAGAAACTTTGAGAGATAATGTATTTTTAATGCTCAAGCATTGGGAGGAGAAAGGAATCCCTATTTATATATGTGGAGATGTACTCATCTCAATTACACCCTACCTTATTAAATATAAGACAACCATCTACATTATTAAATATCGTAAATACAAATATACATTTTCAAGAAGCCATCGAGTTTAGTAGATTAAGGCTTATTCCTTTCCCAAGGATCAATTCTTGATCTCAAACCTTCAAAACCTCAAGATCATGACATTCTTCCTCACCTTATCGAGCAACATCCTCGACGCTCTCAACTCGTTGTCTTTTGTTTGAATTGTCGATTTCTTCATAAGTTGGCGATTCTTCCATCTTTGATGCCGCTTAGTTTTTTTCCTCTTGATTTGTCAGTCACATGGCTCTTGAATCCCACTCATTTCTCAGGCAACTCCTTTGATACAAATTTCTATGTTGCTTGGCAAGTTCTCCACTCTTGGAAAAAAGCAGATGACCAGTATCTTTGAGTCGGCATAGGTTGCCCCAATTCCTCCTTCGGCATCTCCAAAGGTTGTGGTTTTACTCTCAACTCAGCAGTGAGTTCTTCAACTCTCATTCTTTCATCCACAAGTCATATCATGCAGATGCTTTTGGGCTCCATCGACCCAAAGATCACCAGTAGCGTCAATCGAATGGGTATCATGGATTGATGATAATAATTGACTCGCTCATGGCAGTCACACTATCAAATAATTCCAAACTCAAAATAAGATCATCTTCATGAAGCCCAAAAACCCCAAAAGAGAATTTGCCCTTCCAATCACTGATGTGTAGTTCCACGTTACGAGCAATGCCAAAGGTCCGTACATCATATGAATTAAATGCCTTGAACCGATGTCCGATTGGTTCCACTCGAAATCCCAAACTCTTCACCGCTTCGCTCAACAAGAACATGTTCGACCCAATCATGTCTACCAAGGCATAGAGCTTTGTGTTATTAATCTTGACTTCTAGAAAGGCAAACTTATACTTGAAAGTAATGCCATGAGCTTGTTCCTCTTTGGGCAGTCTCGGTCAAATGGGACCGTTGCAAATTGGCATCCTTTTTTAACAAGTGATGTTGATAATAGTCATTGTGACACCTAACATCATTCGCTTTCGTACAATTTGCATGGAGTTGCTTGTATCTTAGTCCGTATGGATTAAGTTACTCGACATTCTCTCTCTCTCTCTCAAGAATTTGACCCATTATTGTTAACAAGTATCTTGGATCATATATATAAATATGTATATTATAAGTTTGGATATGCCATCTCCCTCAAGTAAAGTGAATGATGCATCAGAGTAAAAAGTTTCCTTATTAAATATATTTAACAACTGTCTCGAGCACTCGTTAATGAGATTTTAATTATAATATATACAAAATTGTATAGTTGACGTATAGTTATTAAATAAACACTGCAAGATTGCCTCGACGTTTAGGATTTCCAACATGTTGGCTGTACCACGGTTGGTAACTTTGGTACCATGTGATGCAGTGATGTGTGGTATAGCATCATGAAAATGTTTATTTGGATAGAAATTATCAAATTCAAAAACTCTCTTTAAATATTAAAAAGCCACCACAGCAGAGCTGCTGAGCACCAAAAGATTGTTTCTTGGCAAATAATTTGTAATCCCCGCTTAATCATGCTTCTTTTCAAATAATGATAGCGCTACTCAATGACGTTCGCATGAAGTAATCCGTAATGATGGTAAAGCATTTCGGTTCTTTTGAAGTAATGATACAGCTTTCAAGTAATGAAAAGTATACTACCTCCTAATATTTTAACATAACAGTAACCACACATATCCTTGATTTAAATTAAAACTTGTTTGGGCGATTCGGGCCAGGCCTCAAGCCTTATGCCTAGGCTTGGCCGGAACATCAATCAAGCCTAAAGAAACCATCAGGCTTGTCCAAGAGATCCTAAATTTATAACTAAGTCTGACCATTTTCTAGGCGGGCTGTCGAATCGGCTAACCCGTGATCTAGTCTACTAGTTATAAGAATTTACAGTGGATTCCCAATTTGCAATGTATGGTCAAGAGGATTTTTATCTTGTTGTACGGATCAAAAAGAAGTTAGAGTTGACACGATGGACACGTGAGGGTGCCTCCTAGGAATGCTAGCTAAGTATATTTTGTTTATATAATTGGTATATGGAGATAAGTGATGAGCTGTTAGTGTGTATTTTAATGAGTTGATCATGTTTAACACCTAATAACCGGCTGCAGCATCATTTGAAAAAGTATAGTAGATGAAGTATAGGTATCTATAAAAATTATGGGAATAAAGGGCACGTTTTGTTGAGTAACTTTCTTCGTCGTCAACTCATTTTATTGCGGCATGAATGAGCAACTCAATAATTCTAGCATGATATAGGACAAGTCTTATTAACATTAGAGATGCCCCGTCCCCGCCCGATTTGACCACCATGGGTATATTCATGTAACTCATAAAAACCCTGGCGGATGTGGGGATTTTCCCGCCCCACTTGCCGCATTCTACAATAATATTAAGCTTAAAAGTCTCAAGTTAAATTATTCAGCAAACATAACTTAACAATGTAAGAATAATTATGGTCCACATGATGTTATTAGTTAATGATTTAATAAATATTTAAATGCTAAATAGTATTGGCTATGAAAAGTTGTAACTCATATGAAAAGGATGAAAATAAACAATTTTATTAAGAAGTTTACCATTCTTCCAAAAATATGCGACTCTTACAAAATAAAGAAATGCTTTGATGGAAGACACCTATTCATAACCAATATTAAAAGAATCTTATCATCTCTTCACCCACGACAAACAATGAATGAACATTGTTTTTCATCCTCCATTAAATAAGATACATTAAGGAAAAGTGTGGGTTAATAGAGAGAAATTAGATTTCTTTGTTCCTCGTTTTTCACAATAAATATTTTCGAGGTTCTGTTAAGGATAAAAGTATATGCTCATCCTTCTTATTTTGAAAAATCATGAAGATGAAAGATCTCTGTTTTGAATTTCCACATCAAAGAATTACATTATCTCTAATAAAAAATTGCAAGTCGAATGAGTCATTCATGGGCAAAAAAAAATACGAGTTTGGAATTCCTAGATCTATTAGCATAAAGTTTGGTTTAGAAAATTTTCATGACTAATTGATGAGAAAGTGAAAATTTCGATGGGTAAAGTAAAGTATGGACGTTGTTAAGCGTATTTTGTCATATGCTCTGCAGTCCGTACCTATTACGGCGATCGAGCCAAACCTATAGGCTATATCATGGAAGAGTTCATGGATGTGTATGAATATATTTCAGAAACTATTGGGCTATTGATCA
Organism: Eucalyptus virginea; assembly: GCA_014182375.1. Taxonomy (NCBI): domain Eukaryota; kingdom Viridiplantae; phylum Streptophyta; class Magnoliopsida; order Myrtales; family Myrtaceae; genus Eucalyptus; species Eucalyptus virginea. Next base: position 13,108,850 of record CM024516.1, on the reverse strand, counting down.
CTTAGAGTAGACTTGTTCGTGGATTCGATAGCTCCACGGCCCATCAATTTTGCACTTCTTCTACAGTCAGGATCATTATGCAAAAAAAATTTGAAACCTATTACATATATGTTAACTTAAGCTTAATATTTTTCACAATTCACTAATTAACTCCATCTAGTCAATTTTAACCATAAATTACTGACGTGGATTTCGACTGTCCTATATGGCACAGCCATGCTAACCTAGACAATTTTTATAAAAAATTATGATTTTTTTTATAATCCTTTATTTTTATTTTTATTTTTTTGCCTTTCTTTTCCTTTTATTTTATTCCAAGCTTGGTGAGGGTCAGCCAGCCCTTGTCTTTAGGGGTGATTGATTCTTGGGTGGACAATTCCCACCTTGGAATCAAGAGTTGCACACCAATGACCGATTTAAAAAAATTGGGATCTGGAATCAAAGACATATGCTCTAATTTCGGATAAATCCATGGAACTAATCAAAATGTTCCAATTTCAAAATAGGTATGAGACTTGAGAGCAAGCAATGACGTTGGAGGCGGCCAAGAGTGAGTGTGACAAAGGGAAAGACAAGGTCAGAGGCAATTAAGAGCGAGTGTGAGAAAGGGAGGTGAGGCCGCGAGATGAGTAAGGCAAGAGATGAAGAGAAACCACTGGAGTTTACTCCAATGGCCATTCTTTTCACATGAGAAAAGTAAGGTGAAAGGTTCAAATCCCTACCTCCTCAAAGAGGTTGGGTGGGGACAATTTAATTTTAAGTGTAAGTTTTGACTCTTATGTCTTATAAATAGATAAGTCAAATGTTTAAGAGTGAGAGTTAGAGTAGAAGTAGAGTAGAATTAAAAAAAAAAAAAAAAAAAAAGACAGAGAGATAAAGAGAAAACAAGGGTTTTGATTTGAAAAGTAAAAACTTAAAAATTAAAATATATATTTATATATGTATCGGTTCGGTTCAAATGGGTGGGTGAGTAGTTCCACACCTAGAATAAAGGACCAAACTAGTACTTGTTGGTTTAAGAGAATTGGAATCGGGAATTGAATAAGTCTCATGGAAATCGCCGATTTTGTGCCAGCATGGTTTGGTTTCAGGCAATTTATGATTTTGTTGCATATTTCTACTTACCTTAGTCAACGAGGGTCGATTGGCAACCCTCGTCGAATTTGGTAGGAAAAGAAAAATAAAAAGAAAAAAAATCAAAAATGTATATAAGAAATGGTTTATGTTAGTATCAATCATCCAACATTCACATTAGCAGTTTCATATTAAAATTGGTCGGATGAACTCAATTAAAATATTTTCAAAAGATTTAGAATTAATAGACAAAATAGAAAAAATAAAAAAATTTGAATTAAAAATCGTAAAATCACTAGGGACCCAAACCGGGAAAACACGCAAGTGCGGTGGTCAAAAGTGTAAAATCCCGGCCCCCTCTTTTATTGGACGCGCTGAACTCGGGTGACGAAAGCACGACAGAAGAATCTAGAACCCTAACCGAAGCTCCCCACTATATAATCTCCCTTCTCACTGCCCCCCTCCGCACTCTCGAGATCCCAAAAACCCTAGTGCACCTCCAGTCCCTTCCTCCCTCCCGCTCCTCCTTCCCGATCTGTGAATCCCCTTGCTCCTCGCGTCCCGTCGGCGGCGAAGAATCCGGCGAGAGAGGTTGCTGCGGCGGCGAGATGGCGGAGACGGAGACGTTCGCTTTCCAGGCCGAGATCAACCAGCTCCTCAGCCTGATCATCAACACCTTCTACAGCAACAAGGAGATCTTCCTCCGCGAGCTCGTCAGCAACGCTTCAGATGTGAGTTTTCTATTTCTTTTTTTTTTTTTTCATTTCCTTTTCTCGGATCGCGTCCTGTTCCCTGTTCTTTGAGTCTCGCGAGAGATCGCGTCGTTTGCTTGTGTTCTGGATGGAGGTTGCTCTCGTTTTCTGGATTTAGCTTTTGTTGCTGCGTGCGATTACGTTTTAGGCAGCTGAAGTGTTTGCGCGAGATCTTCGGCGGGGATGTGGGTTTTTGGGATGCTGCTGGTGAATGTGAGCATGTGCCGTTGACTGTGTAGGAAGCTACGATACGATTCGCAGTAAATTTCCTTCGGTGATGTGATTAGGGTTTTGTAATTGTAGCATGTAAAAATTTCACACGCTAGGGCACAGAGTGATGTTGAGCATGGCAGGGAATTCTTCCCCCCTGAACACTTTGGGAAGGCGGATAAATCTATTGAACATGTTGCTGCTCATTATTGCGGTACCTCTTAGGTCGTTGGTTTGGTAAGCTTGTAGTCCGAACATAATTCAGAAGTTTTGATATGAGAAGAAGAGTAAGTACTGAGAATTTGTAGTCCGAACATTATTTAAAAGTGTTAATATGAGAAGAAGAGTAACTGATGAGAATTCCTCTTACTTGTTCAATCGACGCTCTTGCTAACATGACTGTAGTAATTCATTGAACTGAACGTTGTCTTGACCTGCATTATATGTAAAGATGACCGATCGTCCAAACCTGTTGATTTATTATATTCAATTTATGTTATATCTCAAAAGTCTGTAGTGGGGCCAGCTGAATGCGGTATAAGTGGAATGCTGGCTCATCTCTTTCTTTGTCTATTTCTTGGAACTGAATACAAACTCAAATTTCTTCAGGCTCTTGACAAAATTCGCTTTGAGAGCTTGACTGACAAGACCAAGCTCGATGCTCAACCAGAGCTCTTTATCCACATTATCCCTGACAAAGCGAGCAATTCACTGACCATCATTGATAGTGGGATTGGGATGACCAAAGCAGGTCTGTGAATTGGTGCTTGGCTTTGGGCATATAGTCCTGATTTCACCCTTACCTAATGTATAATTGTTTGCTTACTGTTGAATTTGTTTCTTCAGATTTGGTGAACAATCTTGGTACCATCGCCAGATCAGGAACCAAGGAATTCATGGAAGCACTAGCTGCAGGTGCTGATGTCAGCATGATTGGGCAGTTTGGTGTTGGTTTCTACTCTGCTTACCTTGTTGCTGAAAAGGTGATTGTCACTACTAAGCACAATGACGACGAGCAGTATGTTTGGGAATCCCAAGCCGGTGGATCTTTTACTGTCACCAGGGACACTTCTGGTGAGAATCTTGGCAGGGGAACCAAGATAACTCTTTACCTTAAAGAAGACCAGCTCGAGTACCTTGAGGAGCGGCGTCTGAAGGATCTAATCAAGAAGCACTCTGAGTTCATTAGCTACCCTATTTCCCTCTGGGTTGAGAAGACCACTGAGAAGGAAATTTCTGATGATGAAGATGATGAGGAAGACAAAAAGGATGAGGAAGGAAAGGTTGAGGATGTTGATGAAGATAAAGAGAAGGAAGAGAAGAAAAAGAAGAAGATCAAGGAAGTTTCTCATGAGTGGTCCCTGGTGAACAAGCAGAAGCCCATCTGGATGAGGAAGCCTGAGGAGATCACAAAGGAAGAGTATAGTGCCTTCTACAAGAGCTTGACCAATGACTGGGAGGAGCATTTGGCAGTGAAGCACTTTTCAGTTGAAGGTCAGCTTGAATTCAAGGCAATCCTCTTTGTTCCGAAGAGGGCTCCTTTTGATCTCTTCGACACCCGCAAGAAACCCAACAACATCAAGCTCTATGTTCGCCGTGTCTTTATCATGGACAACTGTGAGGAGATCATTCCTGAGTATCTTAGCTTTGTGAAGGGTATTGTGGACTCTGAGGACCTCCCTCTCAACATTTCCAGAGAAATGCTCCAACAGAATAAGATCCTGAAGGTTATCAGGAAGAATCTTGTCAAGAAGTGTGTTGAGCTCTTCTTTGAGATCGCTGAGAACAAGGAGGACTACAACAAGTTCTATGAGTCATTCTCGAAGAACCTCAAGCTCGGTATTCACGAGGATTCTACGAACAAGGGAAAGCTAGCTGAGTTGCTTCGTTATCACTCCACCAAGAGTGGTGATGAGATGACCAGTCTCAAGGACTATGTGACTAGAATGAAGGAGGGCCAGAGTGACATCTACTACATCACTGGTGAGAGCAAGAAGGCTGTTGAGAACTCCCCATTCTTGGAGAAGCTGAAGAAGAAGGGCTATGAGGTGCTATACATGGTTGATGCCATTGATGAGTATGCTGTTGGCCAGCTCAAGGAATTTGAGGGTAAGAAGCTCGTTTCAGCGACCAAGGAAGGTTTGAAGCTCGATGAGAGTGAGGATGAGAAGAAGAAGGCAGAAGAGCTGAAGGCCAAGTTTGAGGACCTGTGCAAGGTTATCAAGGATGTTTTGGGTGACAGGGTTGAGAAAGTCGTGGTCTCCGATCGTGTGGTCGACTCCCCATGCTGCCTGGTTACTGGCGAGTATGGGTGGACTGCTAATATGGAGAGGATCATGAAGGCACAAGCATTGAGAGATAACAGCATGGCTGGTTACATGTCGAGCAAGAAGACCATGGAAATCAACCCCGAGAACCCCATCATGGACGAGCTCAGGAAGAGGGCAGATGCCGACAAGAACGACAAGTCAGTGAAGGACCTCGTTCTGTTGCTCTTTGAGACTGCACTCCTGACCTCCGGCTTCAGCCTCGATGACCCCAACACATTCGGCAGCAGAATCCACAGGATGTTGAAGCTGGGTCTGAGCATCGATGAGGATGCGGGTGAAGGTGATGCGGACATGCCTCCATTGGAGGATGCTGAGGCCGAGGCCGAGGCCGAGGGGAGCAAGATGGAGGAAGTTGACTAAATTCCGCACCGCAACTTCTGGATGTTCCGAACTCTTTTATCATCTCAGGGCTTTTTAGTATTTTGTCATGGCTTCTTCATAACGCTTAGGTCGATTGATGAAAGCTTTAGATTTTGGGTATGTCTTATGCGCTCTTTGACTTGTCTCAACCGTTTCTTCTATCAATAGTAGCAACTGCGGCTCTTTTCGTGCACAAAGAGTTCTCTGTCAATCGACCTCGTTTTGCTTTGGGTTTGTGTTTTTAGGTGTTGGTTGGATCATGAGAAGGTTTGGCTTTAATGATTATATTCTCTTACTGTGATGAGAAGTGCCGGTCCGACAGGGACATCGGGATTGCCCCTCGGCGAAGTGTTAGTCGACTTCGCTTCTCGAATTGACAGGCTTTGCTGCAGACATTTGAGGGATCACCACTGGGTCCATCGCATTCTTCGGGATCAGGGAGGATTAAGGATGTCGCGAAACGAAGGATTCTCTCCTTTCCGTACCAATCTCGACATCGTGGTCATTTGCGTTTGCCTCTTCAAAAATAGTTCGATCCAGCGCGGAGGAACCTCCATGTTGGTCATTCTCTTTGCGACCTCGCACTTTGTCAAACCTTTTCCCGTTAATGTCCTTACTGAACCGAGAAGGAACTTTTAAGTTCCGGGATCAAATCGGGAATCACGGCAATTTTGGGGGTCAAAGGGGCAATTATAGATTTCCTTGTAGTGTCTTCACTCTACTACTGTCGCCAATGCACATCCCGATCGTATTTTCGTCATCACTTTTGCACACAACCTAAATTTAAAGATTTTTCTTCTTCTTTTTCGCCGGCTTTGAGAATGTTTAAGTCAAGTTATTGAACCACATCGTGATCTCATGTTGGTCGCATGCGAAGAATTGCAACTAGGATTATCGGTAACTTAAGGTTTTCTTTGAAGATAATTAGCATCATCATTTCTTACACAGGATGTAAATTTTAATAGTAATAGTTAGATAGCTCGATGCCAGCTATGTTACGATGTTGCTTCAACATAATTACATGTAAGAACTTTGCGATCTAGATATGACACAAAGAAGGGTGTTGAACCAGAAGCACATGAAACTAAAATTTCATGGGCCAAATAATAATCTCCGGACACCAAAGTTGGGACCATCTAACGTGGCCCTCGCCACTGACACTTGTTTCTCGTCCCCCATTTAAAATGTTTTTTTAAATTAATTATTTTTCATGAGATAAACGAAAGTTTAGTTTAAATTCTTTTCTTTTCTAAGGAACATTGTACCGGAAGGCTTCTAATACAATTTTGTTGTATTTCTTTGAATAGTTTGAAGCCTATCTCAACTCGCCGCCATAATGATTGGTACAAATTAGACCTTTCATCATTACTTTTGGTGGGAAGAGGGAGGATGGTAGCTGCTATAAGAGTGCAATAAAGGCGGGAAAATTACTTTAAAAAAAGCCCTAAATCTATTATAATTATGTCAATTCAATTTTAAACTTATTTTTGATCAATTGAGTTTTAAATTTTTTTAATTATATCAATTCAGTCTATCCAATTAAATTTGGCTGGTCGACGCTAATGTAAACATCGGATGACACCACCAAATAATTTTTTTATTTTTTCAAAATTTTCATTATTTTTTTAATTTTTTCTTCTTCTTCTTTTTGCCTCCCCCCTCCTTCCTCCTTTCGGCCATCGGCCAAAGGGGAGGACCGCTTGCTGGATTTGGCCCCGAGCCACTAGTAAGGCTCACTCTCATCAAATCTGGCAGGGGCTCGCCTCACCAATGGCAAGTTTACCATTGCATCTTGTGCAACAACGATTGACGGGGTCTTCTTTGCCAACGCAGTCTTCTTTGCAAAGTTGAATGAGGTCTTAACTAGGGAGTTTGCCTAGTGACACTCTCACTCAAATGACATCCAACCACCGACGAGGTGAGCCCCCACTAATGGCTAGATGAGCTCGTCCCCGAGCCACTAGTAAGGCTCACTCTCATCAAATCTGGCAGGGGCTCGCCTCACCAATGGCAAGTTTACCATTGCATCTTGTGCAACAACGATTGACAGGGTCTTCTTTGCCAACGCAGTCTTCTTTGCAAAGTTGAACGAGGTCTTAACTAGGGAGTTTGCCTAGTGACACTCTCACTCAAATGACATCCAACCACTGACGAGGTGAGCCCCCACTAATGGCTAGATGAGCTCGTCCTCATACAGATCCGACGAGGTCGAGCTCTTCGATCCACTAGCGAGGCTTGCTTTCATTAGATCTAGTGAGGGCTAGCCTTGCTGATGGCTAGGCGAGCTTGCCCTCTCCCAATGAAGGCGATGCGAGCTCACCATTGGACTCGATCGGTGTGGGACAAGGAGATTGCATCATGAGTAGGTAGTGTGTGAACATCCTCAAAATTCGACCTTATTCAGGATACAATAAGGGGTTTACTTATATTAATGTGTAATAAATAGAATTAGAATTTGAATTGGTTTAGGAACCATTCAAGAGTATTAAACCTACTGAGAAATGCAATTTAAGATTTCGATATGCACGACCAGAGAACTCAACCATGGATGGACAATTCGACTATAAGGATTGATGAAAGATAATCTTAAATCATTTCAGACTGATCCAGGAATGGTTATAAATCGATTCGATAATAGTATATAATCGGATTGCGGGTGATTCTGCACGATTACTATATTAATTATAAATGACCTTAAACCAATTCCAAATGATCGTGTACTTTGGAGCGACCAATTGACCTTTCACGATTACATTACAACCGATGATCATCCATGAATTGAAAAAACTCAAACGTGGATCGATATCGAATCAATCACAGATCGAACTTGTGAAACCCCTAAAAGATGCTAAGTCACATTTGATAAATTTCAATCACAAATTCTAATCTAGTTAAGGATATCGGACTTAAGAGGATTAAGTGACCACTATTGGACATCGCTTTATCAAATTCCTCAATTATCGGTAAACCGTGAATTGTTAGATAAGAGAAATTAGGCTAGAAATTGAAAGCACAATGGGCTACACGCTTGAGTTAGGCCCAAATTGGATGACTCAAGCCCAAACCCAAGTTCTATGTGCGTGAATAGTGTGCGTACTACTGGACCTTCGCTATTTTCCAATTTTGTAGAGCTTTTTGTGGTTTGAATCTCACAAAACTTCATTAATGAAAGTTGTTCAAAACATCTTAATCTACAATATAATTTAATTTTATATTTTTTTGAGGTGAAATGGTTGGTACGAAAGCCTATTCTTTTACTGTGGAAAAACTGTTCTGTGCATTTAAAATGGTGACCTATTGGTCTTCTCGAGTTTTTATAATTTTTTTCCTATGGAATCTAAACATGCTTCCTTCAACAAATTTGTAGAGGACATTATATCTATAACATACTAAAATTTCAAAGTGTTTTATGAAGATTTGGATATTAAAATCGATTTTTCTTTGCAATCATTGGAACTGTTCAAGAGACGAGATTTTGGGTTGCCTTTGGTGATTTTTTGCTCTTAATATAAAACGAATTAGGCTTGGATTCTCCCATGAAAAATGTTATTTAAAGTCTTTTCTACAACATATTAAATTTTTATAATTTTTTGAATTTGTTTGACTAGGCAATGACATTTATTTCCAAAATTGTTTGAGACTATTCTTCACATTGGAAGGAGAGGGCCATACTTTCAAGCTTGAAGGACAAGCTTAGGCAATTGTATGATTGAGATCAACCCTCACCTACCAAGTTTGGAGCCATCATTGCAAGATCTTGGCATTTAATATAGGGATAAGTGCTGCAGAAGTCCTAAATCTTGTCACGAAAATGCAATTGAGTCCTAAAACTTGCAAAAAGTGCAATTAAGTCCTAAAACTTGTCAAAATATTTTAATCGAGTCCTAAAATCGATGCCGTCTAATTTCCTAACGGAAAAAGCTAACGTGGCGCTGGCGTGGCTTTTTTAATCGTTTCTCTCTCCTTTGTAAGGAAATTAGACGACATCGATTTTAGAACTCGATCGAAACATTTTGACAAGTTTTAGGACTTAATTGCACTTTTTGCAAGTTTTAGGACTTAATTGCATTTTCGTGACACGTTTTAGGACTTCTGCAGCAATTATCCCTTTAATACATACAAGAATGTGAATAGTTCATGAATAGTGCAAAATCTTGGTGAAGTGACCGAAATGCCCTCCCTTTTGACTAAGGAAAAAAGGGCAAGGATGGAAAATGGACTTGGAAGGGGTGGCAATTACTTTGTGCGGCAAAGAGGAGAAGTTTGAAGACTAATCTAGCTTACCCAGGTAGCCAATCCACTCAAGTGCCTAAAATGCAAGGATTTTTCTTCTTCCACAAGCCACCCTCACATCAAAAGAACTCTAGACTTAGTAGGTTGAGGGATATAGAATGGGATGGGCATCTATGGAGATGGGATGTTCCTCTCTATTCTCTCTCTCTCCCCCAACCCTCACTATCGGCCACCCTTCTCTCGCTCACTCTCATTTTCCCTCATATGCCACCCTCACCATTGGGCACCCTCTCTAGGTTGAGGGATATAGAATGGGATGGGCATCTATGGAGATGGGATGTTCCTCTCTATTCTCTCTCTCTCCCCCCACCCTCACCATCGGTCACCCTTCTCCCGCTCACTCTCACTTTCTCTCATTTTCCCTCATTTGCAACTCTAAAACTCACACATTCTCTCTCTCCTCACCACTAGCCAAACACCACCCCATTGTCGACACTTTGGCAAGCTCGTTCTTTCATTTTTCCTCTTGTTTTACCTCATTGGCGACCACCCTTCGAACCTCGACGTCGGACCACCCTTCGCATTGCCAAACCGCCACCTAGAGCTGACGGACCAACCTCCTCAAGGGATGTTCAGCATTGTGCAGCCCACACTCATGCACCCTCTTGCTCGTTTCTTCCCTGATCTAGTCCCTCGCAAAGCCTGGAGGCTATGCCAACGTCAAACCACCGTTGGACCACCACTAAGCCGCCACTGGAGCTGCGACCAGCCACCATCTAGTTTGCTTGCGCCATGTAGACGCACAACAAGCAGCCCTCGGTTGTTGTCCAACCTTGTCGCACCACCCCCGACGCCATACGAAGCTTGGATTAGTTGTGAGTGGCTTTCTAACCCTTGATTAGGGTTGTTATTGCATTTTGGAAGTAGTTTAGGGTGAAATTAAGGTTAAATGATGATTTATTGATGTAATAAATGGATATTGCGTGATAAGTTATTATTGGACTTAGATGGGTTATTGAACGTTTACCGATAGGTTATCGAGTTTGAAAGCGATAGGTTACCAGATCGTGGATGATAAGCTATTGAGCTTAGGACGATAAGTTATTATGTTGGGATAATATGCTATTATAATATGTGAATAATAATATGTAATAATAAAGGGATAAGTTACATTGTAATGGTACGTTGTTTCAATGTGTCTTAGTAGGATGGCATACTATTATGTGAGATACGCTTTATATGGAGTACGGATTATACGTTAAACATGTTATATGGATGATGTGTCATGTGATTTAGTGGTTATCTATGTTATTTAAGTTATGTGCCATATAGTTTGGGGGTAAAACATGTTATTTCGATGATGTGCCATGTGGTTTAGTGGTTAAACATGATATTTGGATGATGTGCCATGTGGAATAATGGTTAAAAATGATAATTGGAATATGTGCCATGTGAATTAGCGGTTAAATATGATATTTGGATTATGTGCCATGAGTGTGAAGTGAATGGTGCATATGTGTGTGATATAAGTAATGCACGCATATGAAATGATGACAATGTATTAGATGTGTTAATTGGAAGTAGTCGTTATACATAAGATATGTTCATTGTCCATGGTCAACATGTGAGAACACCCCGAGCCTCCGAGACGAGATATGCGATGGTTTTTGGTCGTGCAAGGAAGCACGTTGGGTCAAGTCTTTCTCTTGGAATCAGCGATATTGAGACGTATCGTTCCCGAACCAAGTCTAGTACTAAATCGGTTATCATGTCACAACGGGCCGGTCCTTTTTCCAAGTTAAGTCTGGTACTAGGTCGTTGATCATGTCACATCAGAGCGATCCTTTCTTGGTCTTGATACAATATTGGAGCATATCATTTTCAATCCAGATTGGACTTAGGCCGGTGCTCAACGTGACGGGCCAAGCCATGGATTTTCGTTTCGTGCTTGGCATATTTTATAGATGTATTTTCGATAGATCATGACACACAGTTCACTTGGCACGCCATTGAGGCATTCATACTTGGCTAATGAGAAAAATAACAATGAGCGTGAGTAGTGATGTACTCGTGTGATCATATAAAAACCCTGATGCGTTTTACGTGGGGATGATGCTCGATTAAGTTTGGATGCCCCCAAGTTAACAAGATGCCATTCGCGGATGGATTTCGGAATGAAGCTCCTTAGAGGACTACCCCCAAGTCAACGAGATGCCATGCTCAATGGGGCGAGATGATGCCTGGTTACATCGGATGACTGCGAACCTTCGGATTGGCCTTGGGTCTTGAGCAGCCATAATAATTTGAAAGCATGGTTTCAAGGGTTGCATGGTAGTATGGGATGCCATATGATTCTTGAGACGTCACGTGTATAAAGTGCATGAATGCTGAATGTATATGATGAGGATGATACCATAGTCTACATGTGTAGCATGGATATTTATAAGTTACATGAGAAAAGTGCATGAATTAACTATCATTTCAGTGACTTACGTGGCACGTGCATGCTTTGATCGATTCTGTTTATGAATTGAAAGGCATGAAAATATCCTGTAGGTCAATGTTTGAGTTAGAAAAATTGTGAATTTGTATGCCTTTGATTAGGACTCAAGAGATTTGAGTTGCTACATGGTGCCTATAATTATTGTTATTCATGCGTGATGATTAACTTGTGAATGTTGTATACTTAATGGAATGATGCACTCACATAATGATTGTTTATACTATAATAGGACACGTGATAGACTATCGCATGTTGAGTGGTCTAACTCCTATTAATAGATAATGCAAAACAAATGATTTTCTATTGAATTGTTATCCATAGATAACTTGCACGTTTAAGGTGCTTCTAAGGTGAATGGCTTTCCTACGCGAGGTTTAAGAAGTTCACTTGCTGAGTTTTATCTCATTGTTGTTGTTTAAATGTTTTACAGGCCCTAAGCATGTTTGAGCCGTGCCACTATGTTCGTTTTAGTGTGCCTATGAATCAAGACACCGAGATGACCTTTTATCCGGTTCCGAGTGCGAACACTAGATATGAGAAGCATGTGACCATGATTTGGGTGGATGAAGGGTTGCTTAACCTAGTGCCCCATAAGTTCGAAGCTTGGTACCTTTAGTTTAGAGAGGAGCGTTGGGGCCCTCTTTAAGGATTTGATGGACTGTTAGGTGGGGGATCCAGGGGTGCTAGTTGGGGCCACATGGTTAGGGATACCCCCGACGGCAATATCATTAACCCTAAAGTGGACCCAGATCCAGAGTTGGACACTGAACCCAAGCCAGGGCTTTATAACCAAGATCCGAAGGGGATACCACCCCCTTGAAGTTACCTTGTAGCATAGAGGTGCTATGCCAATCCCACATCCTTTGGAAGTGTGTGTATGGTTAAACTGTCGGGTGTAATTAGAGTTAACTTGTATTGGCTAATGTATGTGTTTATGAAAGTGTATGTTGATGCGTTCCTGGCTATCCATGTTTGTTGGTTGGGTGAATTGTTTTTGCTTCTGCTTGTGTATATAATTGATAATACGAATGAGTCAGCGACATGCCCTAAGATGTCACAAACGAATAACCTAAGTGAAAAGTGATGGCGTGGGTTGTCGCAAGCCCGGAGCAGGTCGGGGCGTGACATAATGAGTCCGGTAAAATTACCAATTTAGTTCTAGACCTATTATATATATGCCAAATTAATTTTAAACCTTCTAATTTTATCAATTCAGTCATAAATATTTTGTTCATTTGTTAATGTACTCTTTTCAATCAATTTTGACTTAAAATTGTTGACATAAATGCCAGTCATTCTACGTGGCATGGTCAGCATCAACGCCAACCCTCACCAAATTTGGTAGGAAAAAAAGGAAAAAAATTAGAAACTTTTAAAAAAGACTTACAAAAATTTCCTCCAAGATATTACGGTCATCATTCTTGCATAGGATGTAAATTACAACAGTAATTGTTACATAACTCTACATCAGTGATGTTACTATATTGTTTTAATATAATTACACGTGAGAACTTGTGATCCAGATATGATATAAAGGAGGGTGTTGAACCAAAAGCACATAAAACTAGAGTTTCATGGGCTAAATCATAAATCTCCATATATCAAAGTCAGGACTATCGAACGTCAACCGCGCCACTATATCTAAATATCTCCGGAACAATATAAATATTTTTTTATTTATTTTTATAAGTGATGCAAGTGATCTTTTTTTTTTTTTTTTTAAATCCTTCATTTTCTATGAGATAAATGGAGGCTTAATTTACATTCGTTTGTTGGCCTGAACATTAGGTGAAATGCATAATCAAGTTGTGAATGTCTGAACAAGTACAATTAAATTCAAAACTACTTCCGGTGCAATCAATTCCTTCTAGCGCCACTAGAATTTTGTTGACTTGGTTTGAGAAACCGGTGTGGCCCTTTTAAATGAGTTGACTTTGGTCTGATGTGTGGCCGGCGTAGAAAAGTCAAAAAAACTCAACAAAAAAAAGTTGGAGAAAGAAATCCAAAATTTATAATTATGAAATATTAAAGAGGAGAACCGAGGGTTGGTTCCCCCAGCCAATGCCACACCGACTTTCGCTGGACTTGGCAGAAAAAGGCAAAAAAGAAAAGGAAAAAAAAAATCTAAAAACTTATCTAAAAAAGTTGGAAAATGTTAAAAAAAGACTTACAAAAATTGTCCAAAAACTTCATAACAAACTGCGCTGGAAATTCGCCCACGTGGCCACCCTTCCAACTTGGAAGGAGAGTGCTTGGGGTTCAAATTCCCACCTTCTCGGGGGGATTGAGATAGGGATGATTTCATTTCGGGGAGTGGGTTTTTACTCTCACGCCCGCAGAGCGAGAAAAAAAGTCTTAGAATGAGTGTTAGAATAGGATTAGAGTAGGACCGATAAAAAAAAAAAAAAAAAAAAAAAAAACTTATGTACTGTAAAGGAGGGGTAGGGGCCATATTAGGTTGAGCCCCACTCAAGAAAAATCACATCTGACTAGGCTCGTTATGTAACGTCCTTTTTCAAGTCCATCCATTTAATTTTTGGTTTTGGATGGACGGTTGGATCCGAGCTATGTGCATGATGTATGGTGCGAAGTATTTCACGTCATGTCGAATTCCTTTTTTCTTTAATGGGAATTTAATGACAAGTGACCAAATCTTCTCTCTCTCTCTCTTTACTGGCTAAACTAATTCATACAATTGAGCACCCCACAACATCGTGGAAAGATCAACCCTCGGCAAGAATTTCGAGGTTGCTTCGACTATAACTTGTCATCTCAATGCACTGGTGAAATCTTGAGTCCTTGCCATCCCAAGAAGCATCCAAAACCCTGCGAAGATTTTTCTAGTGGGGAACGTGAATGGTGGGGGCACTGCCTGGGGGCGGTACAAAAAGATAATAAATTCCCGATGCACGTCGAAGCCTTCAACGCAGGCCCATGTGGTTTCGATACGAACCAATAAGGAGTTGTTCCTTTCACAATCGTAGCGAGTTCAAATGTAAAATTTAATGTGACCCCCACACCGGCCAGCGACGTGGTGGACATCTCCTCCTCGGGTCTCCTTTCGCCCTCCGCCGTCGCACGCGGGCGGATGCATGCACTGTCGTCTAGCGAATCGAGAGATCGACACGTTTTCGTTTCGGGATTATGCCACGACTAGGTTTCTCCGGGAAGTGCTCATTAACCGACCAGTCCAAAGAAAATCTCCATGGTTCTCGACGCTAGTGAAGCGTACGATAGTCGTACGGGTGTGCTTAATCAATGCCTAAGAGCATCCGTCGAAATAAAATTATTTAGGGTGCGTTTGTTTGTATTTCTATTCAAAAATTGTTTCAAGAATTCTATTCCGAATAATAATTTTTGGCCAAAAAAACGCGTTTAGTAAATTTGTTTCGAGAATTAAAAAAAAAAGAACCAAAACACGTTTGGTAAATTTGTGTTATTTTTTTGTTTCTTTTAATTTTTAATATTTTTCTTTTTATTTTTCTTTTTTTTTTCTTTTTTTCTTCTTTTGGCCGGCGGCCTCGCCCAGCCATAGCGAGGCTCACCGGCCCCCAATGAGGCCGAGCTCGCCTAACCACCAATTGCCTGGCGGTGGCCCGGCGAGGCCGAGCGTCGCCGGTGGCTGGGCGAACTCAGCCTCGCCAGGGGCCGACGATGCTCGGCCTCGCCGGGGGCCGGTGACGGTCGTGGCCGAGGCCGATGACTGACCAAAGAAAAAAGAAGAAAAAAAGAAAGAAGAGAGAGAAATTTTATTTTTTCAAATTATTTCAGAAACAAGAAATAAGTTTTTTTTTGTTTCTCGAGGCCCGCAAGTTGAAGTCGTGCGCTCGTCCTAGAAGAGTTACTAACGGTCGGTGGAAATCATTGCCTTTTACGGGATACTTGCAGAGCGGTTAATTAAGGAAATTATCACAGCTCTCAGACGAATTAATTGCTGTCGTGGAGCGTACAATCGGCGCCTCGAGGGGCGACAATGTTCTTAGACCCTTTTTTTTCGTTTTTGTTTTTATGGGGGCACCGAGCGAGACTGAGAAGGGAGGGACGAAATCAATCGGGCACGTGAATTGAAGTCATCAAAAGCCAATGGGAAGTCATTCACTTTTCAAGTGGCCCCTTGGGGTAATTGGGCATGGATAAGGTTGTGGTAAAACTAGAGTTCGTCGTGCAATTTGTGAAACGATTTTGTCAAAACACGCCGGTCCGATTGATGCGTAACATCGAATTGCACTTTCAAAAGTTTAGTCAACATACAAGGGGGCCAAATTTCCATCCTCCCATCTTAAAGAGCCTCCCTAGCCTGAAAATCATCGATTAAGACTAAACGATAAGCGTTGTCGTGATCGTATCAAACTAGTCAGGTGATTTAATTAGTCCGCACATGCCTGACCATTGCCTTATAGCAACCAGTGAAACTTCACCCATCGATGCCCACTTGTCGAGCTAGCATCGAATAGCTCGAGAAACATGCATCGTCATCACTGACACACCCGAGAGACTAATCGAAATTCGTGGTGTCAAGTATTTCCAGTCCAAGACACTTGTCGAGCGCCTAATTAAGGAAATTATTACAATTCTCGATGCGCATCAAAAAGCCAAGCTTTTGCTATATGTTATGCCTTGTCAATGTTGGAAAAAGTACAAAAAAAAGTTATAAACCTATCGCATTGGTGCCAATTCAGTATTAAGTATTTTAATTAGAACAATTTAGTTTTAAATATTTTCACATCGATATCAATTCAGTTCATTCATCTAGTTTAGATCGGAAATTATTAACGTTTATGTCGGTCGTTTTACGTGGAATCATCAGCTCACCGAATAGATTGAATTAATACCGATGTAAAAATATTTATAATTAAATTGGTATAATTAAAATGTTTATTACAAAATTAGTTCTTACTCAATAGATTTATGATTTTTTTAGTACTTTTCTTCGTCAATGCCTTTTGAAGGCTTGTTAATAAGATCCTTTTACTTTGGCGGGTGCGCGGGGCGAATTCCAAAATGGGGGTGATGAGATCATCCGGCTCATGAGTTGACGTCACGCCCACGTCAGGGAAGGGGTTACGAAAAGTCAAATGGAAAGAAGGCATTGACTTTTAACCTCTTGTGTAATTGCTGGGCGTGAATAATGCGGCCTCAAGTGCACTAAAATTCACCGTGCAATTAGTGAAACAATAATGCACAGACGAAACAGAGCGGCCTGCAACTAATGAAATTCGATTAACCAATCCGGAAGTGTCGTCCACGTGATTCACACGTAAGTCCGTACTATGCGCTTTCGAGAATTGTAGTCGATATATTTGGAATCTGTTGTCCTAGCGATAATTATCGAGCCCGGACTGCCACATTGATAATTCATGACAAGAATTGATTGAAAAGATTACATTGAATTTTTCTGCAAATGTTAATGGTTAACTTGGCAAAATTGAAAAGTATAAGACGAATTTTGTATCCACACAATAAGTTTAGGAACCTCTCAACACCGTCCAATTAAATTGGACAATCAATGCGCACTTTGTCAATCCCGCGTTTAGCAACTCAGGAAATTCGTGTGATTGCAAAAACTTCAGTGTGTCCAAAGTCCACAGAAATTGACTCGTGCTTATTTTCTCAAGTGAATTTCCAAGAGACACGTCCGGTTTGTACGACCAAAACTAATTTATTTTGAGCCGCACAATTCAAAGGAGGATTACTTCCGACGAACCGGCATGACGACGCAGGGCAGCCCCCTAAATTTTCGTCTCTTCAGTTTTCTCTTTGGCTTCGTGAATTAATGTAGCAATTAGATCAGTAATCGATCGTTTCATTGAAAAACTCTGCCCCCGGCGTGAGATTAGAGCTGGAGAGAGACTTCACCGAACACGTGAAGGACTCTCGCTCTCAGACTGATGCAACTACATTTGTCCGGTGAGAAGGTACGCATCGCTGAAACGAGAGACCAGGGCTGGTTCTCGCATTTGAATTGGCCTTGGTTTCGTCGCACACGGCAACTCGATTCGTCCCGTCCCCATCTGGGGAAGCACGGTTGCACGCTCTTCCAGAGTTTTCAAGTGACGCTTCGTGGTGATTTTTTTTTTGACTTTTGGAGGTTCGAGGTCTTTCCCATTGTGACATTGACCGCCTGAACTGATTGGCTGCTGTTACTGTTTCGTAGGTTGCTGAACTCTACGGCGCATTGAGGACGGTGGACCGTGGAGGTGATCCACGGGATCATGAGTTTGGCTCGAGTCATGAGCAAACCACCGTACGAGTACGAGTCGTGTTAAGTTGAGTAGTTCTAATACATTTCTTATGAAGAGACACTTTTGACTGTTAGCATCTCAAAAGGGATATGAAAACGTCTAGAGATGGTCGCTAATATTGAATGCCTCTACCCACCTTTTTAACTAACAAGGAAATGATTTTTAAGTCATCGTATCATAATTCATTTTATATAACTTGACGTGACATTCACATTGATTGAAAACTAGAACGTCACCTACAAAATAGCTTATTACTAAAGTAGAACTCAATTCTTCCGTTCAAACAAGCATGCCCCCATCTCTTTTATTGTCCTTTTTTTCACTAGGAAAATTATCAAAGAAGTCATAAATTTATTGTAATTGTGTCAAGTTAGTCTCAAACTTTTTTTTTTATATCAATTCAATTCACCTAGCAAATTTTAGCTAGTCAACCCGATATTGATAATTTTTAATAATATTTTAATATTTTTCAAAATTTTTAAATGTTTTAATTTTTTTTTTTTTCTTTTTATTTTTTAAAATTTTTCTCCTCTTCCTTCTTCCTTTGGTTGGTGTGGTGTGGTCAATCTCACCCGCCCTTGATGAGGTTCCCCCTCATTGAATCTGGTGGGGGCTCGCCTTGCTAGTGGAGCAACAGCGAGGTCGAGCCTTGCTGGTTTTCACCTCTGGCCATTTGCCCCAGTTTGCCGACCAATTAGAGGAAGGAGGAAGAGCAAAAAGAAAAGAACAAAAAGAAAAAAGAATTTAAAAATTAGCAAAAAAATTAAATATTATTAAAAATTATCAATATCAGCATTAACCGTGGTACGTTAGCACCAATGAGCCAAAGTGTAGTTACTACCTGAGGGAAGATCATGTACAATAGAAGGGGTACGATGAGCTCACAACGTAGTCAAAACGAAGTAAATGTGTGTACAGATTACAGAGGGAGGGAGGGGCACTCAACCGTGCGTCTCGGGAAGACGGTCTCCTTCGACCTTATACGAGGAGAAATTCATGCGTCTAAGGCCGACGCCTCGAAAGTCACCCCGGAGTTAATGGGCCCAAATTGAATCTCTCCCTTTCTCTCTCTCCTGCGAGTTGTAGTGGAGACGGTGGTCCTGCTTCAGGGGTTCGAGGCTCTCGAGAGTCCGTCCTTCTCCGGTGGGATCGTACCTCATCCTTGGAGAAATCAATTTGGAGAAATCAATTTGGATGAATCCGTTGGAGGTGTGGTTCGTACTCCCATCTATAGGAAGACATAGGAATTCTGTTTTCGCTTTAGTAATTTGGATTTGGGCCCATGACTAAGTACTGTGTATATAATATCTTTTGCTTGTAATTAAGAGATATAATAGAGGGGTGTGGGGGTGTTGATTATAGTGGAATTTTTGCTGGATGTATCTTCATTTTAAAGATGAATAAGATAAAAACCTTATGTCTTGATCTTTCTTTCTGTCTTTTACTTTCTATTTCCTTGTAATTGTGTATCGAATCTTAATAAAATCGTGGGCACTCTACTTTCAATGATGCTGGATTTTACTTCAAGACTATGGGTCATTCTGGACTGACAAAATACCCTTGCTAGAATTATGAGTCAGGCACGATGCATATCGTGTGCAGTTTGGTTTCGGTAACAGCAGTGTCAGTCGCGGTTGCCAATTGATTCCGATGAGTGGAATCCAAAATGGCTGGCCTGAAATGGGGAAGTTGCAAGTGCGCTGTTTTTTTTTTTTTGGTTGAAAGTGGCGATTGTATTCATATTAAAGAAAACTTACAACCTGAAGCTAAAGCGTCCGCATAAACAAGGTCGAGCAGAATGATCAGCAAGGCGTTTGTATGCGGAAGGAGTTACAAGACGGGTGAAATCGGCATGGAGAGCTCTTTCATGATGTTGCATAGTGTATAACTCGTTCGAGACATTTTTCGACCTAAAAATCCGTCTTTTCTAATGGGTTCCTGAGGGTCCTCTATTGTTTTTTTAAAAACTATTTATTCGAGCACTTTTTCACAATTTTTTTATATGTCTTTGTTTATTTAAGAGTTTTCTGACGTAAACTAGAGCCCCTTGAGATTATGTTAATTCCGAGGCTTTCGTCTTTCTTGTATATAAGGGTTAAGATATGTGTTGCACGTATTGTTGTACTTAGATGGTCGGAGAGTGGTTATCTAAAATATGTGAGTGTGACTGTAGAGCAAGGTACCTTTAGAAGCATGCAAGTAGTGTCCATTTAGACAGGTTTACCTAGGAAAATGAAAAGGTCAGCTCCTAACCTTCTGCATTATATAGAGTTTATGCCCTTGATCTTCAAAACCATCAACATAAGCACAGAAAATTGCAGTTCATAACTCACTCGAAATGTTGGAAATGTCTTTCATGGAGAATCAGGCGTTTCCATAGATATAAATTGGCAAAATTGATAGGATTGAACTATTAAAAAATTTACCGACCAAAAAATACTATTAAAAAATTTCATGTTGACATAGTCAATATTTTGGTGGGTCAACCTTCGTAACCATACACAATAAATAATGCATGACAAATATCGTCCACCACTTCAGTCTTTATTATCTTTCATTTCTTTTCCAACCCTTAGTAAGGAGGGGTCCCATTCACCATTACAATGTTTACGTGTCGTTTTGGTGGATTAGATCATGAATTTACGGTCAGAACAGTACAAAAAGGGATTAGAACCTTTTGCGTAACCCGCCTTAACAGCGTTCCTTAGATTTTATCACCAGGTAAGAGGGCAAAGCAAAAACTTGATACCTTTAAACTAGGGAAACAGCTGAAGGGAGCTCCGAACTTCTCTGAAAAATTTACATCAATGAATTAGGAGCTAACTAGGATATCAATTCTCTAATGTGATTTTCTCTAACACAATCCACATATACATCTTAACAATTACTTGCAAGTATGCGTTCAATGTTAAGTTTGCTCCACTAATTTAGGTATCAAGAAATCTTTCTGTAGACCGAACTATTAAATTTGCCACCAAGATTAGATGTTACACCATGATACCTTTTGATTAATGAGATAGCTAAGAGAGACCTCTAGTTTGGCTTGTTAATATATTCTATTAAACTCACTTTCATTCAAAAAATTAATCTTATGAGTTATGAGTTAACTAGGATATAATGACTATTTTATACTACACAAATTCTTTGATGTGAAATTTTTCTAACAGAATTCACATGTGCATCATGACATCTTAATTAATGGATTATAAGGTAAGTATCGCCCATAAAATGATTCCTCCAATCGAAGATGTAGAGCAAAGCAATAAAAAATGAATTGTGTGGATAGTCATTATTATCGAGTTGGTTGTCGAGAGAGTTTTTTCCTTCTAGTTTTGCATCGATTACATAGCTAATGTGAATAAACAAATCGACCGCCCTAAAGATGACGATTAGGGCACGTGTAGGCATACACTTTTGGCATGCTTATAAGGGTTTGGCACTAGCTACAAAATATTTGGATTGAGTCACCGATTACTCAATTGATCCGTAGGTATCCGAATGAACCCATCTCGCCAACACCGCAATAGGATTATAGCTCCAAAAACCTGTCCAGTGACACAAGAATCGCGTATTACCATCGCAAGCGAGTTCAAACTTGCGACCTCACGAAAGAAGAGCATCCATCCGGCACCATTAAAGCCACTTATGGTTACCGACATCTACGTTGAAGCTTGAAGAAAAGTTACGCGGTATCGTCGTCCTTCTGTCCCAAGTCATTCAATCCAATCTATACACATCATCTACAGTGGTTTATAAATAATTAAGGGGAGGAGGCACAAAGTCCCGTCCCATTTAATGGGTAGGTTTAACAATCTTGTTGTGGAGCCTCGGGAGAGGTAGGGGAGCTGACCCTTCTTGCAGGTTTTGCATTGCAAAAGCTGTGTACTTTGTCTCCCTTTTAGTTCGCCGACAGATTACTCCTGTCCGGGAGAACACAGAGACCCACAACTACGACTTTTTCCGAGCTTCCCTCTCTGAGTTCGCTCTCACCTCCCCTCCCTTTATATTCTGCAGTAAGATCCTGCGCTCCATCCTCGTCACCAGTCGGACCGCGACTTAGATTTCTCTCTCTCTCTCTCTCTCTCTCTCTCTCTCCGTCCGCGTCTGGACAAAGAAAGAAACGAACAAACAAGACGGAACGAGATGAAGACGGTTCAGTCGAAGAAGTTCAGGGGCGTGAGACAGCGTCACTGGGGCTCTTGGGTTTCCGAAATTCGCCATCCTCTGTTGTATGTCGTCTCCTCCTCCTCCTCCTCCTCTTCCACTACCCCATTCTTGTTCTTGTTCTTGTTCTTCTTCGTCTGCGATGTTGCTTCGTTGCCAAATTTCTGGGTCGGCCTTATTCGAAGACAAGATATTGATGACCTAATATTCAAGCCCCCATAAGTTTCTTGTGATGTTCTGGTTTATAAAATAATTCGCGTCCGACAGTTGCGGACTTGACTTTTACTGCGTAGAACGAGTCAATGACAGTCTAAAACCCTAAAAAAGGGAAGTTTCTCAATAGGATCGTGAATGTTTATCATACATCAGTTTCACTTCCCACCATGTGATCTATTCATCATGCAAGTAATCTCAAATTATAGGAAGAGAAGGGTGTGGCTGGGCACGTTCGAGACGGCTGAGGAGGCGGCACGAGCCTACGACCAGGCCGCCATCTTGATGAGTGGCCGCAATGCAAAGACCAACTTCCCGACATCTCAAACCACGGACGGCGGCCCCGCCGCTGCCAATTCCTTGTCTTCCTCGAAGCACTTGTCGGAGATCCTCCACGCGAAGCTCAAGAAATGCAGCAAGACGCCGTCGCCATCCCTCACCTGCCTAAGGCTCGACACTGAGAACTCCCACATCGGAGTCTGGCAGAAGGGCGCCGGCCAGCGCTCAGACTCCAACTGGGTCATGACCGTACAGCTCGGCAACAAAAATACCGATTCCAATGGAGAGTCTGGAGACCATCTTCCTCTTCCTCATCCTCCTTCCACTTCTTCTTCTTCTTGTTGCTCATCTTCTTCATCGGTGCCGTCACCATTGTTGCCGCCGCAGCCGCCGCCTTCAGAGTTGATGGCGAGAGGCACCATGGAAGAAGAAGAGAGGATTGCCTTGCAAATGATTGAAGAGCTCCTGAACCGGAATTCCGCTACCCCTTCTTTTGAAAACCCGGAGGAGGAGGATAGTTTTTTTCTCTAGTCCTCTAAAAATGGTAAATTTAATGTGTTCTTATGATATTGTGTATAAAGTATTGCGAGAAGTCGTTATACTTTTGAAAATGACAATTGTGATGTATCGGTGAAGATAGTGCTCGAGATAAATAATGTTTACAGGGACCGAACATGGGGGTAGAGGAACAAATTTAAGGGAGTGCGGGGATGTATTACTAAATATGTAAAATTGTGGGTCCAAAATGTGTGGCTTGTGTGCAGTCTGCACGGAAGAAAAAGATTGGATCGTTAACACTTGACAGCATTTCTTATAATTTTGTTTCTTTTTCTGTTCTTTTTAAGAGTGGATAATTTGGGATCCTCCTATTTCCTATGTTGCAGGATGTCATAAGGTACATCTGGTTTACAGGAGGTTATATTAAGATTTCCTTAACTCCAGCAGTTTTTTTCTTATTCTCTATCCCACATCGCTTAACAACAATTTTTATATGCTTTTTACATACATATGATCTTCCTTTATCTATCGGTTTTAGGTTAGACTTCCTAACATGATATAAGAATCCGTAATACCAGCAGCACTGACTGTGTTTCCAATTGGTCGTGCCTATGCCGTGGTCAATGTTCACGTGCCGCTATTAATTCGACTTACAGCATGTACGAGAAGTGTTGAAATATTATCTCACATCACTGATAATTTATTTTATTTGACTAGTTCTTTTTATGAGTGACATCATTAAGATTTATTGTATAATTTGATGCAACTATTTGACCGAAAAGTTGATCCAGTCTAGCCGCTACAACCTCTGTTCCAATTCGTTGCTCTACTTTCTTGATCTAGATCTAGCTTTGAGAGTTTTGCTCTCTTGATCTAATTCTAAATCTAGGAATTTTAATGAATAAGTACTTTGCCTCAAATTAAATAGTGTTCACAACAACTCTAATGTAAGATCTGCACTCGTTTAACATGTTTGTGTTTGTGTTAGAAACTTTGGCATTTGGCACTTTCTAAAATTTAATAGTATTCACAATAGCTTTGCTATAAAATTTGTGCTTGTTTAAGAAGTTTTGGCATCTCACTCTTACTAAAGGGCTTACTTTCATAGATGTCGATTTAAACTTGTAATATATATTTTTGTTGTCTCTGTACAGATGGTGTTGGGAATGCTGAATCTAGGTGCACATCACCAAAAACCAAAGTCATATCTATAGATGGAGATCCCCACATGTGCTCATTACTGATGATGACATGTGATTCAATAATCGACCACCGATCTTTTTGCTTGGATGTAATTATAGAAATGTTCTTGAAAGACGATGGTGTGCGGAACTCTATCGATCATGCTCTAATGATATGCCCTGATGGATTTGTGTTTTTTGGGTAGCTCTATGGGATTGTGATTTCCGGATTTCCTGTACCTTCTTTCATGTATTATTTTGATAATGGATGAAAATTTATTTTGACAAAAAAAAAAAAAAAAAAAAATTACCGCATTGACATTGCCATGAAAATATCCTAATGAAGTTAATAATTAAAGACTAATTAGGTGATTTGGTTTGCAAAAAAAAAAAAAAGTTAGAACGAAAAAATTGCAAAATGCCATAAACTATAGGATTAAATCTTGACTTAATTTACTTTCATCGCCTCAGGGGAGGTATGCCAAAGTGACGTTATGTGCGATTTCTGTCTATCGATATTCGAGCGGTAATTTCGATCATATTAGATGAATTTAACAGTGGAATTTTGAGGGTGCATGCGGAGCCAAGTTCATGTGATGAAGGAGGGAGAAGAGCGCAAAAAACTATATTATTGTAGATAATTGTTTTAACAAACATAGTAGGATGCAAATCAGGGGGTCCTTGTGAAAATCACCAGCTCGAACATAGCTTTTGAAGGACGAAGATCCTATATCACGCACGCTGTCTCCATCGATCGACAAAACTCTCAACTGTCAGTGCATTGGGTCATAAATCTTACAGCTACCATTTTTTTTTAAATCGATCGATAATTTGAACAGATGGGACACCGGCCACAACGCGATTACTAAATAGCAGGGGATCTCATCCTGTTTCTGCATCACGATGAGCTCGATCGGTCGATCTGTATAACAAGTGCATCCAATTATCTTCTTCAGTTCTTGATCAGGACCTCTCGGTGAATATATTCCAAAAAGGGTTTCTCGTTGTTGTTGTGTACATGTAAAATGCGTAGGCAAACGTCCGAGGCCCCCGTCGCGCTACTGATGTAGAAATTGAAGTACGAGGATTGGGGGGGTGGGGGTTGGGGTTATACGGAGATTGATATTGACAGACGGACGAAAAGTCTCCCAGCAGCCAGCAGCAATCGTGCTCTCGTCACTTCACACTGCTGTCGCGTCCTTTCGTGTGCCTGCATGCGTGGCCAAATTTACTACCCAACTTCACGGTTCACGGATGTTTCCTTTCTCGTGCCTTCTCCGGTCGGGAAACGGGAGCTCCCTGTGCATCGACGTCTCATCTCATGACTACAAAAAAGAAGAGGAAAAGGGTTGTTGGGATTTGATTCGTTCTCCAGCACGAGTGGACAAAATCAAGCATGGAAATGGACATGGGCGCATGATGAGGGTTGCAAGAGATTCGACATTTATACTTACAGGAAGCGCAAAGTAGGAAGACACGGAGAATGGAAGATCTTAATGTAAATGGATTCGATTTTTCTTATATTCAAAATATACATATTCATACAACATTCACAACTATATTCCCTAAATCTACTTCTATTGATATGGTAAGTATAATTGAAAGATTGAATAAAACAACTCATAGGATAAGGAAGCCATGATGGTATATGATCACGCTAAGTGCGACTGTCCTAAATAGTATACTGTCATTCCTCTTGTTTAGTAAGGCATATGCTTTATTGATAGTAGGGAGCTGATCTATAAGGAAGATTGACTCTGTCGCGGCATAAGATACATTAAGACTTTGGAGAAAATCTAATAATGAATCTATTTTAAGAAATTGTAGCAAGGTCGACTTTGCTCCACAAATGTAAGTTGGCAAGGCTCGGTACAACCATAGTTATCTCGATAGGATTTAATCACGATGTAATAGACAGATGTCGAAGCAAAACCTTATTGATGTGTAGAGAAAGTCCTATGGATCTCAAAAATTTGAGAAGCATTACAAGTGGAGAAGTGCTCCTAAAGATCATTCTAGATATCATTTGCCAACTCATGCCAAAGAATACTATTTGAGATTGTTGGTACAGTAGAAGGGATCAATCAGGACCTCACCATGCTATTGCAATGTATCCATAAGGGATAATCCGAACAGGTTGAACTAGGGCGCAACAAGGATCCATCAACAAAACACAATTTTTTGCCTCAAGGGCCATGAGCATGGCAGATTGCCATATTGGATAATTGTTTCCATCTAAAGGAGGAGAGACAAGAGGGGCATACGGATGGTTACTCGAGTGAAGAAAAAATAGAGAAGTTTCATCGATCTTGGAAGTCATCATGGAAGTGCTTTGATCGGCCATGAAGAAGAAACTACATCGGGATCAATGTTTGCTCGATACCAAGAGAAAGGACACAAAATGGAAGATCCCAATGTGAATTGATTCAATTTTTCTTGTATTCTAAATGTACATGTTTATCCACCATTTACAACTATATTTCCTGGATATATTCTTATAGATATGGTAAGTACAACTGAAAGATTAAATAAAACAATTTGTGGGATAAGGATGCTATGGTAGCATATGATCATGCTAAGATTCCATACGATTCGATAAGATTTCGTATGATCACGCTAAGTGACACGCTCAAGTTATGCCAAAACTCTCCTTAATTCTCGTCCATAGTTACTTCACGTTCATCACAATGTCTTTTGCTTTCACTTTCGGCTTTCGAGTCAAGTTAATGATCCGATGATGTGCTTTGTGATTATCGTTGCAACTGTTCAGGAAATATCTCCATTTAGTTTCCAACATTTGCGTACAAAGTTTCCAAGCATTTTACTTTTCTTTGTCGAATGAGGTTGATTTCCATCGAATGCATTCACACATTGATCTTGAGATGTGGAGGGAGAGTTTCCGACATCATCCCGACACCCTTATCAGTTTACATCCTCCGTATTAAAATGTGGTGTGGACTCTACTCGAAATTTTGTGCACGTGAAAGGAAAAAGAGAGCGACTGGTAATTGCCCTATGAATGAGGGTAAACAAGCTTTTCTTTTCAGGATAAATACACTAAAAGTCCTAAAACTTCTCACAAAAGTGTAATTAAGTACAAAAATTTTCAAATAATATAACCAAATCATATACCTTGTCATGAAGATGTAATCAAGTCCTAAAACTTATCACAAAAGTACAATCGAGTATTAAAATTTTCACAAAATACAATCAATGGAATGACTTAATTGGATTAATTTGATAAGTTTAAAAACTTGATTATATTTTTTAGAATTTTAGAACTCAATTACAATTTCATGACAAATTTTAAGATTTCATTGCACTTTTAAAAAATTTTAGGTTTCAAATGTAAAATATATTAAAAAATTATTAAAAATTATATATGTGGCAATCTGCCGTGCCATATAGGATAGCTGACGTCTACGTCAGTTGTTTCCGGTCAAGATTGGCTAGGTGATTTCAATTAACAAATTATGAAAAGATTTAAGACTCAATTTGTAAAATTAAAAGGTTAAGAATTGAATTGGTAACAAGTGACAGAGCAATGAATAATTGCCCTATGAACGGGAGTAAACAAGCTTTTCTCTTTTTACACCAAGTACACCATTTAAGGTTCGAAAATACTAGACCTATAGAATACCCTACTAATCTTATGGACTCGGAAAGTGACGTGCAAAACCCGAGGAGATGGCCCGAACGTGGACTTGTCTACCTTTGGAGTTGTTGGACGTCGAGCTTGTGACAATATGCCGTGCCATATAAGACAGCTGACGTCTACGTCAATTATTTCCAGTCAAAATTGGCTAGATGATTTCTATTGACAAAACATAAAAGGATTTAGGACTTAATTTGTAAAATTGAATTAGTAAAAGCTTGACAGATTTAGAATTTTTTGGATAATTTTTCCAAAAAAAGAGAGCAACTAATGATTGCCCTATGAACGGCGGTAAACAAGCTTTTCTTTTTTTACAACAAGAACTCCATTTAAGGTTCGAAAATATTAGACCCATAGAACACCCTACTGATCTTATGGATTCGGAAAGTGACGTGCAAAACCCGAGGAGATGGCCCGAACGTGGACTTTTCTACCTTTGGAGTTGTTGGGACGTCGAGCTTGTGCCGTACACCTAATCCAAATACAAGTCTCCGCTCCTTAGTACACAACAACGCGACTTTAGGGAAGATTATGTCTTGAAGCCGATTATCAGCATCATTCATTCATTAATAACGCAGCCGCCGTCATCTGAAATGGACTCTCGTAACCGGACCAGCTGCATATCATTTTCCTGAACCCAGCCTAGTATGCTAGGAAAATGGCTTCACGGGAATCAAGGCCGGGGGACCCGAATTAAGGGTGGTCCGGAATCCCGCGGTTATCATTACCCTATTTTACTGTTGGGGTTGACTCCGAGAACAGAAGCAGTTTAAGGACATGCTCAGGTCCAATACCCTAATAATCTTATGGACTCGGAAAGTGACGTGCAAAACCCGAGGAGATGGCCCGAACATGGACTTTTCTACCTTTGGAGTTGTTGGGACGTCGAGCTTGTGCCGTACACCTAATCCAAATACAAGTCGCCGTTCCTTAGTACACAACAACGCGACTTTAGGGAAGATTATGTCTTGAAGCCGATTATCAGCATCATTCATTCATTAATAACGCAGCCGCCGGACTCTCGTAATTAGCCATCCGAATTTTTCTATTGATCAAGCTTTGCATTTTTCCACAATGGAGCTTCGATTTGCGACTCTTCTGCTTTCTCCTTTCATGCGCGATAGGCTAAGCTGTGGGGTTTCGCAACTGATGGGAACCTCATGATCCTGACCAGCACCTAATTATTTGCTGTGAAGCATCGATCACGTAATTATATCTCAAGGTCAAGTGGGCAGTTGTGGCATCACCTCAATGCTTAAACTCATTGAAGATTTCCGCCAGTGAGATGTCACGTTAACTCGTCGTGTTCCACTCTCCCGCTTCTTATTATCGTCCGTTACATGCTCGTTTTTCATTTATTTTGGGTTACATCGAGTCCCCATGCCTGGACCAGATATGAGACGGGGGGAAATAAGTGCTCCCGAAGACCTTGGGAAGGTCAGGGTCCAGGTGATGATGGCGAATAGACATTAGATGTACACATGATATGAATATAATAAGGGCATAAAAGGATGATTCAAGAAACGAATCCAAAGTCATCGAACTAAGAATTATTGCATATACGTAGTAAAATTTACTTCTTTTGTCGTATTAGCACGTACAAGGGAGCGATTCGTGCATTGTTATGCGAGGTTCAGTTCCAACTTTGATGAAAGTGGGCTCTGGGTTCTGGGTTTTTTTTTTTATCTACTCCCCACTGAATTCGTTTCCAAAAGATTCTTAAATTATTATATGATGCACCTAATTTTGGACTTCTCTTTTTCATTTTTCATCACTTTGTTTTTTCTTATTTCCATTTTTTAGTAAGTTAATTTAGAAACATAAGTTCTAACATTTGAAAGCATGACCACAATCGCTATTTCATTTTTTCCCGTTTCTCATGTCGTCCGTCCGTATTCATATAATTTATTTTGAGTTATATTGAGTACCCACGCCTAGCCCCAAATCTTCTGCTGCAATCGCTATTTCATTTTTCCTGTTTCTTATGCCTTCCGTTCGTATTCGTTTAATTTATTTTGGGTACCATCGAGTCCCCATGCCAGGCCCCAAGTCTTGTACCATGGTACGAGGAAAATAGGCACCCTGAGGACCTTGGGGAGGTCGGGTCCAGGTGATAATGACGACTAGACATTTCATGTGCACACAATTCGAATGTAATTATGGAATGAAAAATAATTCAAGAAACGGGAGCAAAATTATCAAACTGAGAAGTATTGTATATATGTAATACTCCCACTTTGAATTTTTTTTCTTTCTTCTTTTTTCCCTATTTTCCCTCTGTCGGCCTCAGGCAACAGCTGCCCTTTTGCTAGATCAGACAAGGCCCAGCGATGGCCAAAGCAACACGAGATAAGGATATGAAAGATTTTACGGTGTGTTTGGATGGTCTAATAAATCGATTTTATCTTTCGCCCTGATTTTTTGGGGATAAAATAGCTTGGAATCAAATACTATTTTTGCCCTGATACATTATGCGCATGAGTCATGACCATCAGATGAAATCAACTTGAAACACTCTTCTACAGATTGGACCTCTTGGAGTAGGAACCAAATACTTGCTTATCATAATTTCTAAGCACTTTGCTCCGACCAGTCCATTCGCAATTGCTTGTAACTGCAATCGATCTTGAGCTTCCATGGCAAAAAAATTCAATCTCGAGCTCCATCTTTTGATGGTGGCGGTCTTCCATTATATTTGCAGAGTTCAACTTCAATACAGGGTCACATGACGTTGCGAACATGTCGAAGGGTGACAACGAAGGCTTCTTCTCGTCATTCTAGCATGATCCATGCAGATAACCTTGCTCAAAATTGTGATAGTTCATAAGTTCCTCTGAAATACATATCAAGCAAGTGCAGAATGTTCTCAAGGCGACAACATGCTGGGGAGGTAGATCTAGAAAACATGAGGTTGCAAAAATCTTACAGAGACGAGATGTTATGTAACAAGCATGCTATGTCGTTGAGAGGGACAATCATCCTCCGACCGTGCCAAGTTTTTTTATTGTACGAGCGTGGTGGTGAGCTGCCTTGACACATCATTGACTAAATATTCACCCGTGGGTTCAAATGTCGGTCAAGTACTTCAAGAATGCAAGGATCGAGCTTGAAAGTGTTACGGGTAGTGGGCATGAGTAGGGGTGATCGATTTCAAGATGGGTGATTCCCATCTTGAAATCGGGAACTGTCCATTGATTTCATGGATTCATTATAGGGTCCTTATCTAGAATATTCCATCATCATATACCCAATCAATTGCTATCCAAATTGTATGAAGAGACATTTGGTAAGAGGTTTACATGATGTTGACCGCATATATTGTTCCTCTTGCTTTTGTGAGGCACAAATCCGCAATGCAACTATTCGTAAGGCATTGTGAATCCGGTGCATGTTTTAATTCAAGAACCATGAGATCTAGACTTAATTAGGTTTGAGTGCAATGGTAACCATTTAGGATCGCGTTGGGTGGGAGTAAATTCTCCTCAATCCCTTCTTGGCTCTAGTAATTCGTTGCATGAAATGACAGAAAAAAAAAAAGGGACAACAAATATGTGGCATTCTTCTCCCATGTCGGGGTTTTGACCCAAAACATAAAATTAAAAAAAAAAATTATGCATATATATATATATATATATATATATATATATATATATATATATATATATCCATATATATATATCGATCCAGTCCGGATAGGTAGATGATCGGTTTCACACTTAGAACCAAAAACCAAACCGATACTCACTAGCTTCAGTAAATTAGAATCAGGAACCGAACCAGTCTCCATGGGAATTGCTAGTTCTAGGGCCAATCTACATTGGTTCTAGGTGGTTCATGATTTTTTTGCACACCACTAAGCATGAGAGGCGAAAACAGAAAAAAAATAGGGCAAGTTGATGACCATCAGCAGCAGTCCTAGCAATGGTAGCGTGATTTAGCCAAATCGCCATTGCCTTCTCTAGTAGTCGGCCGGAGGGCTCGTGCTTGTTGGCGAGACATTGGTCATGTCTAAATCGAAGTCAGAGGATTGACGCAAGAGAGAGAAATCCGGGTCGGGTTTCTTTCTTTTTATTTCTAGGTCTGTCAATGTCATACGCAGTCGAACCCGTCTGCAACCCTCAAACTCCCTTTTACCACCGAGTGCCCAATGGGTGCATTTGGGTCATGTTCGATGGACCGGAGGCCGAATAAAGAGGAGGAGGGGCAGTGGGTGGTGTGCTTGGACATGTTGTCCGTTGAGGTCTTGAAGCCCGGGAGGCCCATTTTCGTTGCGTAGTCTTGGATGATGGCGGGTCCAAGAGCGACACGGGCGGGTCGAGAAGCGGCGAAAAGCCGGGGCAAGCCATCGCGCGAGAGACCGGTCGCGACCGGCCGGCGCTCCGATGCAACTGTCCGGGCCGTGACCAATGCGGCCACGAGACGAAGACAGAAACCCGGCGTATATTTTCATAGGCGAGTTCTCGGAGAAGGTCGTCGATTTCGGATCATGGCCTCATCATGAATGGGATTGTTATACGTTTGATTTGAACACGAACGCGAGCATTGTGACCGCGTTCCACGTCGAGAGAAACGGTGCTTTGATATATAAAACTTTTTGCTTGAAACAGTTTCTCAAACGCCCTAATTCCCTTTAAAAGCATCAATTGCATGTTGGGTTATAATTCTAATCCAGTTTTTTATTTTATTTTATAAAAAGATGTGAACTTTTAGCTCGTATTTCAAGTTTAGCCCATTCTTTTTTCCGATAATGCAATAAGACACGGATTTTTAGTTGCTATCCAAATCTGATCATAGTCGAGTTTCCGTCGTATATCACTCAAATTTTTGCTTTCTTACATAGTACTGAACGGTCTTACTGGACGGAAACTTGAGGATGGCCAAATCTGGGGGTGTCTTTTATGAGATGAAAAAAGAAAAAATTTGAGTGAGAATTGAGACCCCAAGTTGAAGTCGACGTTTTTTTACAAAGCATAAAAAAGAAAAATGGGCCAGAATGAACTCGAGTTAAAATGGGTTTTGTTTTAGGAGACAAGAAGAAGTTTAGATCGGGATTGAGGCCCAAACTAAATTAGGCGCTTCTAAGGAAATTAGGCCCTTGTAAAGTATTTTAATTTTCTGTCCTAATCCTTAAAATCTGATAGGCCCTTGTAAAGTATTTTAATTTTCTGTCCTCATCCTTAAAATCTGAAGGAAAACATAAGATAACTTAAATAATAATTTATGAGAACATAAGATACCAAATTTTATCATCTATAATGACATGGGAGGGTTCATCATACACATCCTTGTCTTGAGATATACGTAAGAATATTCTCTTATTCCAATTAAATAAGAACAAGTTG
The DNA here is from genome assembly GCA_014182375.1 of Eucalyptus virginea. Classification (NCBI taxonomy): domain Eukaryota; kingdom Viridiplantae; phylum Streptophyta; class Magnoliopsida; order Myrtales; family Myrtaceae; genus Eucalyptus; species Eucalyptus virginea. The sequence continues at coordinate 13,075,814 of CM024516.1, read as the reverse complement.
ACTTATACGAATATTATCGGGAACAAGCTGACCCAAAAAAAAAAATCATTTAATTATAACATTATTAATATCGAACGTGAAAAAATAAGGGACGCTAAAACTGAATAAAATAAAAAAAAATATTTCGTTATGATTTTTAGTTATTATCTCGAACGTTTTCAATTGCACAAGGTGAGCTCGAGTCGCGGCGGTAACGACGCTTCATTATATCAGTTTTTTCACTGCATTGCTAGACAATCTTGTTATTATCATTATATAAGACTATCACTCGAAGCAAACGAGAAAAAAAAAATACCCGAAACTAAAAGAAGCATTGGATTGAAGTAATTGTCCATAATAGATAGATTGTATCTATCTAAATTGGATAAAACAAAATGATTTCATTATGGTTTTTAGATCATTTGATATCTTGTAACCTTTTTAATCAGACGGCCATTTCCGGTCGCGCAAACAACTCGTAAGCCCGTGTCACGGCAGTGATTGTGCTTCGTCATATTAGTTTCTACGTTGCACAGCTAGACAATTGTGTTAGTTCAAATTGCTTAGCAAATAATCTTGTGATAGAATCAGTCGACAATATTGTCGTGGGACATTGTCAATAAGAGCATTGGAATCTTCCCATTCCTCAGAGATTTTTTCTCCTTCGTATAAGTAAACCGAAAAAACAACTAACTTTTATAAAATAACTCGACTCCTCGTTATATTTTACTTATCACAAAAGTGCAATTGAACCATAAAATTTTATAGAAAATGCAATTAAATCATAAAATTTATCATAAAATTGCAATTGAGTAATAAAACTTTCAAAAAGTGCAATTAAATCTTAAAACTTGTCATAAAAGTGCAATTGAGTTTTAAAAATTTGAAAAACTGTTATTAGCAGAAGGATTTAATTTAATCAATGTGACAAATTTTATGATTTAATTGTATTTTTTGAAAGTTTTAAGATTTCATCATACTTTTGTAATAAAATTTAAAATTTAATTATAATTTTTAAAAAATTGAAGACTAAATTATACCTTCATGGCAAGTTTTTGAACTTCCAAGCCACTTATCCTTATTTTATTCATTCGTGTGATCTAACGAACCCATGAATTGAGTCAATATAGGCGACCAAAGTACTCAACTAGACCCCGTGTGAGGGAAGGCTCGAAATCAGGTGGGCCCCATGCCGGCATGGCGGCGCGCCTCATAGGCTGGGTGGCCGTGCTAGCGCAGCGGGTGCGATGACAAACCCCGGTGCATGGCTAGGGTGAGGAGCTAGCCGAGCCGGCAAAGCCGAGCCGTAGATAAACCTGGGTCAGCCAATTAGCCCGTCCCACTAAGATCTCGTGAGCATGCTGACACGCGACTTTTCCATAATGCGGAGAATATGCGAATCTACCAAAGCATCAAGACTCCTGTTGTCGTAGGAACAAAGATTTTAGTCCCACGCCCTAAGTAATCAATCTATTTTTTACTTTGAAAAAGAATCATAAATATAGAAAAAACCTCCGAAAAGAGCACGACCGAATTGACTCTCCGGAGACCGCTCAGCGGTGGCCCGCCGCCCGCCTCCGAGCCAGCCACGCACCCACCACCGGTCGGCACGGGGGAGGAGGCGGCGGGGGAGCGGCGGCGCTCGTTGAGGCGGCGGAGCAAGGGGAGGAGGAGGCGGAAAAGAGGGGTAGCGGGATGTAAGCATTCCGGACAACGGGAAAAGCGGGGGAGAAAACAATAATGATAAATAATAATGAAAAGAAAAAGGTGGGACTTGGAAAACCGAGGATGGGCGGAAGGGTGTCAGAGAATATCCGAGGGGCATATCCGAATCTTCCGAGGATGATGCTCCTCAACTCGTCGAACGTTCCGAAAGTTCAACGTGTTTCGAGGCGAGGCGCGGGCCCCGCGCGGCGTCTTTCGCCCCTTCTCCCGGTTTTGCCCCTCCGGCCCTTGTTGACTTTCTCTTCTCTGTCTGAATTTTCATTAAAGAAAAAACGAAGACTCTTTCTCGCATGCTTAAGCCTAGCAATTCGATAAGAACGATGGGCAAAGACCACCGAAAATTCTAAACCCAGATTTATATCTGCACGATACATTTGCTCTTTCTCAAGATTCTGTCAATAAAATCATTGAAAATATATTTATATGAATGCCAAGAAACAAACATTATTGATATAAATTCACCAGTGGATAGCTATGTTGGTAAGGACCTTGCTCTTTATCGTCGAGGATGTAGGTTTGACTCTACACATTGCTAATGTGTTGTAAGTTGAGAGTTATAGTGGTAAGGTCCTATGATAATCCTCTTGAGGTATAATTGTCGGTCCAAATATGCCACCGGATGCTGAAGGGCCTTGTGACCCCGAATAGCGTAAGTAAAATAGGGCTCAAACGGACTCATAAAAACAAAAAACGTTATTGATATAATGTCCATACAACTTATGTAAAATAAAAATTACGTTTTTTTCACTGAAAAATTATCTAATAATTGCTTGATGCTTGATGGAGACTTAGCTGGCATAATTTGAAGTTTCTTTGTGACATTTTCCTTTAAAAAAAAATTAATAATAGTGATTTTTGCCAACATCGACCTTTTTTCCTCGATCGAATATTTAAAAAATGCGTTAATGTGCATTCGTTAAAATCGAACTTTCCGTCAAAAGAAAAGGGAGAGACTTCTCGGCGCCGGGTCCCTGTCGTGTATTACGAGGTGGTACTTGGTACACCTGTGGCGAGAAGCCGTACCGAGCAAGCTAGGGGCTTTTACGTCTTTTCGCCCTTTATCTTAACCTTTTTCGGAAATTTTTGTTCTCGGGGATGATGGGACTGAGAAAGAGAAGGAAAGATGAGCTGTGCGGCGACGGATATTCCAGATCCTTTCGGGATTATACCATGCCTCATTAATATGCCAATCCGTCCCCCGCCCCAACCCCCACCTCCCGGCTCGGCTCGGCTCGGCTCGAGCCGCGAGCCGCGCCGTTAAGCTATAACCCTCTTCCCTTAATTTTCACCTTGGTCCTCCGCTTTTCATATTTTTCCGAAAGGGGGGGAAAAAGAAAAAGGAAAAATTAGCTATCATCTCTCTCTCTCTCTTTACTAGGGCTTTTGAGGAGCTCGTTTTCGCAGTTGCCCCGGACATCTAAATCCCCAATGCGAAAATGTCAATCGGCGAAAGGGAAAGGGAAAGTGAAGATCGCACGGTAGGAAAATTCGAAGAACATTCCCTGAAATCGATCGTCACCATCTTATTGTAATATATCCCGAAAATATCATGATTCGAATCCGCCTGAATTGAAAGTTCGGGTCACCACCACGCTCCCTGCAAGCGCGTGGCCGCCAATAGTCGGGTGGCTGCCAATAGTCGGAGTCCGTACGAGACGTAACTATCCGATACAGTTATTTTCCTGTTCCTCGATACAGTCTGTCGCGCTTATATAAATAATTTCCGTTGTCGCACTTTGACTGGGAAACTTTGTGTGAACTCTCACTTCACTTCCGAAGACACTTCTCAGTGCTTGCACTCACCACTACTCGGATCTAAATGGAAAATCTTTGTCGTCTTGAAACAGTGTCGGTGATGACTTGTCTTAACATCTTAATAAAAAAGAAAGGGAAAAACACGACTTACAGCCCATCTGATGGGGTGGCGGCAGGAAATGACCCTTACGACCCTCCAGAACCGAGGGGGGCCCAGCCCTTCAATACCCTCCGATTTTGCAAAGAAAAAAAAAAATACTTCTCCCTCGTATAAACTTCGTCGTACGAAATTAACGCGAAAAGCTTCGGGTGACGCCGCGGCTCGTGAAATCCCATTTTCGTCCCCCGACCCTCCTTTTAAACCTCGGGGATCGCGTCGTATTTCGGGTCCACGACGTCACCCGAAACGGCAGAGGAACCCCAGGGAAGGTAAAAATGGAAGAAGAAATCTTGGCAAATCGCGGGACCAAGGCAGGGGCTTCTCAGCAATTTACTTTATGGCCACTCGGGATTTATAAAATTATCCGGCGAGGTCCCCCCCCCACGCCCGTGCGCCTTTTTTCTCCCGACGAAGATGAGGCTCCTCCCCGTCCCATTCGCCGCCCTCTCGCTGTCGCCGAAACCAGCCAGTAGCCGCGCGATGTCGAGCCACTGCACTCACGCCACCAACACCCAAAAGAAATCATAAAATAAAAAAAAAACAAAAAGAATTAATTCATCAACATAAGCAGGAGTCCAGAATTTACTCATCATGAGTAACTAACCCAGGAAATCCAGACGAGCTCCACGAAATGACTCGCGGCGCCACGTGGCATTCCGCCAGGCGCCGGGAACCACTTTCGGAAAAGCCGGGGGGAGAGGGGCGGGGGAGGAAATTGGGAAAAAGGTTTAATTAATTAAATTATTTTTTCGGGAGGGGAAGGTGTTTTTACGAAAATGGTCGGATATTCCTTGGCACATATCGACGAATATTCTCGGCTTCTTTCGCCATTAAAATCTCCCTTTCCTCAACGTCCGCCGTTCCTCTCTCACCATCTCTCGCTTCTCGCTTCTCGCTTCTCGCCTCCTCTTTCCCCCCCGCCGGAAAAATAACCGATTTTTCCTCTCTCTTTCTCTCTCGCTTTCTGCGTTCTTTCCTTCCTTCCTTCCTTTTCGTCGGAGAAGGGATTCTCACCGGCCGGCGGCGGCGGCGGCCATGAAATTCGGCAAGAGCCTCAGCAACCAGATCGAGGAGACGCTGCCGGAGTGGCGCGAGAAGTTCCTGTCCTACAAGGACCTCAAGAAGAAGCTGAAGCTCATCGAACCCAAGGGCGCCGACCGCCCCGCCAAGCGCCCCCGCCTCGACGCGGCGGAGGCGGCCGCGGCCGGCGGCGGGGGCGCCGAGGCGGCGGCGGCGGCTGCCGGAGGGGCGGCCGAGGGCATGACGAAGGAGGAGGTGGAGTTCATCCGGTTGCTGGAGGCCGAGCTGGAGAAGTTCAATTCCTTCTTCGTCGAGAAGGAGGAGGAGTACATCATCAAATTGAAGGTACTCTCGGCCGGCCTTGCTTCCCTGTTTTCCGGTTTTCCTCTCGATTGGATCTGTCTGCTCTTCGTTCGCTTTGATCCGCGCATCGATTGCCGGCGAATTTTCGGTTTCCCTGTTTCGTTCCGTCCGATCTGTCTCGTGGGGATGCGATTGATTTGCCTATCAACATGTGAAAACGAGCCGATTCGTGATCCTATAATCGTTTGAATTGTCGTAGTGATGGAAAACGTAATCTTTGGAACAGGATCGTGCAATTCTAGACATGATTAGCGCTTGAATCGTCGTGGAATCGTCTTTACCTCCTCGGAAAGTTACAGCCTTTATGGCTTTTGGTCGGTCGTTTTGTCCGTTATTGATCTTTTAACTAAGATTCTTAGTTAGGAAGTTTAATGTAGGAAATTACCTCGTAGTTTGGAAACGAGCAACTTGTCGAAAGGGTCATGTTACACTTTAGTGGTCATGGTACTTCTTTGAATAAGGTAAGGTTAAAATATATAATGTCGAGCTGACTGGGACCACAGATTAGCTGACGAAATGTTGTGACTAAGATGCCCGGTCCTGCCTCTGGTGGGGCCGGATTCGTCGCGAGGTGCGCTTTTGCACGCGCGCCTTAGTTTGGGCTTGTGCAATTTGGGTTAGGGGTGATACGTGAAATTGCGGAGTGCCCTATTCGTGCCTTTTTGTAAGCCCTTTTGTAAGTATATTTTGCTAGATTATCGAGGCATATGCCATATTATGATCCAATAATATATATTATATAAGTATATTTCGCTAGATTATGGAGGCATATGCCATATTATGATCCAATACTATATATATATATATAATGTGGAGCTGACTGAGACGACAGATTAGCTGACGTAAGATATTCTGCGAGTCTCTGACTGATTTATCTTGCTTTATTCACTGGTAACTGTAATTATTTTTGTCTATCGACCATTGCCACGTGTTTATTTAGTTCAGATCATGTATAGTGATGCTGTTTATGACACGAGATGTGCATAGTTGCTCTATGTGCTTAGAGAGATTTGGGTACTTAGAAGTTGGGTGGTTTTGGGATCATCCAAGTGAGACATGTCGTTGACGGAATGTGTATTTTACTTAGTGGTCAAAGCACGCGATGTCTGACTGAGACGACTGATTAGCCGACACGAGATGCGGTGGTGGCGACCAATCTAATCTCGTTATATTTATTTATTTATTTATTTATTAAGTTCCTCTGGCTATGCGTGTAAGTTTGTATGTATGATCCGGGATGCAGTACCTATAAACTGCTGCCACGTCACTCTTTTCTCCTGTAACACGTGTCGATCTTGAATTGCGACAAATTCTTGTTTATTCAATTGATTTTTTAGAAATCATGCACGTAGACGGACCGTGCATCCTGCTCTCATGCACGATGCATATTTAAATCTTGGATCTAGAGAACCATGAAATAGCTTGGAAAGTTCAAGCATTCGGCACCTGTTCAGATGTTGAGATGCTCACTGTTGCCACATGAAACGCCATGAATACTTGGATTCTCTAGTCAAAAGTTGGGCAATAGGGAAATGTTGTTGGGTTATTGTGTGATGCTGATTGTAGTGCCACCTCTTCCAGACTAAGAGGAGTTTGATGACTGATGTTGGTATTGTGGGTTATCACAGGAATTACAGGATAGAGTAGGAAAGGCCAAGGATTCTAATGAAGAGATGATGAAGATTAGGAAGGAGATTGTCGATTTCCATGGGGAGATGGTCTTGTTGGAGAATTATAGTGCCCTCAACTATACAGGTACTGCAAATTTCTTTTTCTGAGTTTTGAATCGACAGATTTGTTTATTATTGGGGATTCTGCAACCTGCATTTTTTTTTTTTTCATTTTTGTTTATCCATTTGGTTTGACTATCAGAAGACATCATTAAATTCTCGAAATCAAATGCGAGTGTAATACGGAATGCATTTTGACTTGTACAGACTGCAACTTTAGATACACAGTTGCGTGTTCTTCTGCTAGAGTTAGCTGTCGTGTAGAGGGTTTTGGAAGTGTCATAACAGTGCTCCCTGTTAACTTTCTCTATCGGACAGAAAACTTGATGTTAAGTAGACTGCTTCAGATTAGTAGTACCATTTGCAGGCCAGTCTTAGACAGTTGAAAAAGAACAAATAATCTCTCAACGTCTTCCTAGAATTGAATTGCATATGGCATTTCTCTGTACTGTGTGTGTCTAGCGAGCTATTGGTTCAGCAATCAAGCAAACAGAATTATCATCAGTTCCCATTGGTTGAGATCAAGAAAAGAAACTGTGATCTGATGATAAACTGACAGGGCTTTTGATTTGTGTTTTCTATTAGCCCCTCAAATTGTTTCCTAAGTCTATGTTGTCTCTGGTCCCAGGGCTGGTGAAAATCCTGAAGAAGTACGACAAAAGGACCGGAGCTCTGATCCGCTTGCCCTTCATCCAGCGGGTCCTGCAACAGCCCTTCTTCACCACCGACATGATTTACAAGCTGGTGAAGGAGTGCGAGAAGATGATTGACCAACTCTTCCCTGCGAACGATCCTCCCCCGCCCTCAGCCGAGGAGCCTAGAACGGACGACGACGGCTTGGACCCCACGACCTCTGCCTCCACCAACACCGACGGTGTGCTCAGAGTGCCCAAGGACCTCGCAGAGATCGAGCACATGAAGGGCCTATATATGAAGAGCACGATATCGGCTCTGCGAGTCCTCAAGGAGATCCGGAAGGGGAGCTCAACGGTCAGCCCCTTCTCATTGCCGCCGCTGCAACTGAGCGGGGTGGAGGAGGCGTGGAAGAAAGTCCCGCTTCTGGAACAAGAAGCTAAATAGCTGTCCTCTCAGTAGTTTTTTCTCCTTTTTTTTTTAACCTTTTACTCTTCATAGCTGCATACACTGTAATGTGCTACAAGATTTCCTGGGGAACTAATTCTATGTACAAGACAGCATGACTAGTGTACTAAAAGGGTTCGTGTCCCTAGCAGAATTCTTACTGTACTAAAAGGATCTGCTTAATGTCTTGATGTGAGATTCGAGCTGCATCAATATCGTTTTTGCCTTCATCTCTGCACATCATTGGATACATAATAATAATAATAAGATTTATTACAGGGCGCAACCCTTTACGACAAGCTAGGTGCATGAAAAAGTTTTGTTAGTGACTAACCTAAAAATGATAAGACAGTTGTGTAAAATTGAGTTTTGTGATGGAACAACGTCATTATGAAGCTTTGTTGTCTCTCCCATTATCTCTCTTCGCTCCCAAGCATATTCTGATTCGTGCCCTTCTCACATCTTGAAGGGTTGGCTTGTATGACTTGTTGCCGTCCCTTCGATCATAATAATAAAGATTCATTACAGGGTTGCAACCCTTTACAAAAAGCAAAGCTTTTAAAAAAATTAAGTTAGTGATTAACCTAAAAATAATTAGAAAGTTGTGTAAAATTGAGTTCTGTGATGGAGCATTGTCATAGCAAAACTTCAATCTCTTTCAATCTCTCTCTTAACTCCGAAGCCAAACTTCAGTATCCTTTTCAATCTCTCTCTTCACTCTGAAGCCTATTCTGATTCATGCCCTTCTAGCATCTTGAAATGACAAAACTTCATTGTCTCTCACAATCTCTCTCTTGACTCCGAAGCCTATTCTGATTCGTGCCCTTCTAACATCTTGAAGTGACAAAACTTCATTTTCTCACCTAATCTCTCTCTTCACTCTGAAGCCTATTCTGATTATTGCCCTTCTAGCATCTTGAAGGGTTGGCCCGAATGACTTGTTGCTGTCCCTTCGATCTTGGCGACTATGACCTCGAATTGGCTTCAGTTCAACTTTGATCGTGATGCAACATCTCCCCTTTCCATCTACTTTTGGGCATTGAATCATTATCGATTGAAAGTTGAGTATGATCCTTAATTTCCCATTTGAGTAAAACTATTACTTTTGATATTGATTAGATGAAAAGGAAAAACTTAATAATCCACTTATCTATCATTTGACGTTTCCAAAAATAACCAAAATTGGATTCATGCGATCCGTGAAGAGGTCATTAGTGATTATTTGAGTATCTTGCTTAATGCTGCTAATTTTTCGTGGAGCTGTTGCATACCCTTGCACGGCATTGTCAAAGTCGTAGCAAGGGTCGGAGCGAGGGGGGGAATAACAGAGCCAAATACAATTAATTATGTATGCCGACCAATAAGATTATACAAGCTAATTGAAATATTCTTTTAGGAAATATTAAAATAATAAGCAATTAAAGGCGCCTACTTTTTATTTCGGTCAAAAAAGGCGGCTACTTTAGATTACAAGAGTTCAATAAAAGAAAAAAATAAATAAATTTGGTACTCATCTAACAATGATATCCAAGAACGAAAAATATTGGAATGGATTCGACTCTATCTATAATATATTATGTAAATTTGAATTTTAAAATATTTTATCAAAATTGATTTCAACAAAAGTCAGGCCAAAACAGTCTAGGCTTTATAATGTATTTGTGAAATTTTGTAAAATTATCATGAGCTATCCCAAATTTAAGTTGCTAGATGAATGGATGATTTAACAACTAAATATTCTATTAAAATATTTTAATATATTCTTTATGTCAAATTGCCATTAGTGACATCATTAGCGTTTCGTTTACACAAAAGCTCTTCGTAATTATCTAATTTACCCCTTCTTGGTTCAGCTGATGAGATACAAGTATTATAGTATTAATTCCAAAATGATTTCTTTCCAATTTTTATGTTGAGGAGATAACCGAGGAAATTCCACTTTAAATTATCTTTCTGTAGCATTCATTATTCAAAATTTTAATTCGATTTTTCTATATATGGTCCTCTCAAGATGCCCACCAACTGTTCAATAAAAGGCCTCAAAGCATTTCTCAGCGGTATCTTTTTCTTTAATTTTTATTTTGGCCACTCTTGCCATAATTTAATTTATTATCGGCAACCTTATCTTGAAACATGTCTTCTATTTTTTTTTTTTTTTTTGTATGGTGATAAAAAAATTCTGCACTTTGATTACGCAACATTGTGGTTAAAATTAGATTTGCGCTACGTTGACAAAACTGCAAGTAACAAAAGATGCTTTAAAAATGAGATTAAAGTCTCTTTTTTATATACAGCCATGACTATAAACACAAAGAAAATTGGGTAGAAACAAAAGAATAAAAACATTGGGTCTTCTAATTGAAGTCTAGCTATGATTCAAAATCTGTAAGTCTATATTACTTTGCCATTTTTAATCTAATCAATTTGCTCCTTGTTTGAATTTCTCGCCAAAATGAATATAGCATATGGGCAAATTTTTTATATCTCAAGTACACGTTCAAACCAAAATAAATAAAATTGTCAATTAAAATCATGAATTACCACCACAAAAAGAAATTAAAATCATGCAATGCATGGGCAGAGAACTGCTTTTAACAAAACAAATGATAAATAATTTCTGATTTATCTAATGTATCGGTTATTGATGTGCATCGATTGAAATGAAGAAAACTGTGCAAATCATGGACAATATATCTAGTGTTATAGTAATCACGTTTGGCTCATCGCATAAGCATAACACCACACTTCTCACTTGCGGTTCGTTCTTGTGGTAGATGACGTTGTTGTTAACTTTCAACAATGATTGGTGTAGGATCCTTTGGGAGAGGGCCGTTATAGTTTTTTTTTTTTTTTTTTTTTTTAGTAACTGAGGATCCGCCGGAGTCTGCCCTTGTCGGCTTACGCCGATTTGAGGTTTCACGGGCCTCTGCGATGGAGGCCCAACGGCAACTATACCTTGGGGGAAACTAACCCAATAACCCAATGCCGGAAGAAGGCCGCTATAGTTGGTCACCACTCTCCACCCTCTTCACTCACAAGAGAAGCTATATGGCTCATGTGAAAACCTTGCTTTTTTTTTTCTACCCCATCCTTATTCATGCAAGACCGCATAATCAAACGAGAGGGGGTTACTTATTGAATCTACCCCTATCTTGATTTTCATCTAATGGCAGCATTTTCCACCGACGAGAAACTCCCTCCAACCCTACTGGCTTATAGATTATTAACATCACTTATCAGTAGAGCTATCAAATGGGTAGGTCAGGTTGAAAATGGGTTGACCCAAGTACAATTAGGAGCGAAGGAAAAAGTGGTGAATCTCATCATCATTACCTTCAATCTTGCGATCTCTGAGCTAAGCTTCTGTGTGGGTGGAGGACCCAAGCCCAATTCATTCATTAAACCCTCATATCGCTCTAGCATTTCCTGAATCGGCCCATCATAGTAAGAGAGGTTTGCCGAACTTTTAGTCCAGCAATGTGCTGCGCTTTTAAAAGCCTCATTAGACTCGAATCCCTGAAGTCCCCTCCTCATCCCCAGGCCGTTCTAAAACTACTGTCGAAAAAAGAAGTGATAATATCACGAAAAATCTCAAATTAGTAGAATCATGATATATTTATGCCAAATGAATTTTCGTGTCAATGAAGATTTCAAATTAGTAGACATGTGACAAATTTACCCTTTGTTAACTTGAGTCAAATTTTACTGTGAAGTCGTTGATGACATTAGAAATCTACAAATTTAATATGCGAAAAACCTCAAATCCAAAACTAAAATACTTGTGATAATACAAATTAATTTTTGTGTCTCCAAAAATTTCATTGGCTTCCCTCAAATCTTACTTAAATTGTACTAATTTGAAGTTTTTGACGACACAAACTAATTTTGAATAAATTCATCATGGGTCTCGGTTTGCAATTTTTCGTTGTATTAACTCAAAAAAAGAATAAGCGATTGAGTTATAACGTTGTTTGAACGTTAGCAGCAGGACCGAGGGGAAAGAAACGCATTGACGCCGGACGATGCATTTGGGAATTTCCATGCTTTTTACTTGGATGAGACGAGTTTGGGTCTCTGTGCTAATTAAGCAATAGCCATAATACTCGACAGGATTCTCGGGTAGCAAAAGGAAGGCCCAAAGGCCAAAATTACATTAAAAAAAGGGAAAAAAAAAAAAAAACTCCACGAATGCCAAAACTTCCTACGTCGATCCGCTTACAAAAGGGACACTAGGATCCTCTGGTATGCTCTCCGGCTCAAATCGCAATTACCCAATTCGATCCGCCCACTGATTGACCTCCCACTAATCTTCATTCACGACGAGGACAGATATCTCTCCTCCGTTCTTGTGAAGGAAGATGGCAGAGGCGATTTTGATTATTTCGCAGAAGATTAGTGAATCGCTTCGCAGTAGTTTCCGTGAAAGTGTTAGAGGCGGCACCACCCCCATGTAACGGACGCAGGATATACGTATCAGTACTGCGTCGGGGGGCTGAACTTTGAGACCTTTGCATTTGGAGACTATCGACCCGTACTTAGAGCTCACCACACGAGTTACCGCTACGACATAGTAGTTGACGGATTAAGGTCAAGAAAGAGGCAACTCCTAGGCATAATTTTAAGGGTTTGTTTAGATCAATTATCACTGTCCACGAAATTATTTAGACATAAATTGCTGTCAATAATGAAAACGGTCTTCATTACTAATTATTTCAAATTATACGAGTGATTATTTTTTAAAAATATTTTTCAAATAATTTATCGTTTGAAAATTGTTTCAAAACAAACAAGGAGCGGTTCAAAATTTGTTTTAAACGTTAGTGATATTTTGGAAAAAAGCTAGACATGTCTATCACCATATTGTTAATGCTTATTTCAGAATTAGTGAAAAAAAAATGGAAATGGGCCTAATCCTGATATGAAATAGCTGGTTCTTGGATGATATTTTTGGATGCATGCTGACTGAATTCCTTGCCTCTTTTTCATTTTCCATTCCTAACATTTTTTGGAATAATGAACAAATAATCCATAAATTTTTAATTTATTTAATGAATTCCTTGAACTTTAGCCTAATGTGCAATGAGATTCATAAATCTTTAATTTATTCGATGTGATCCTTAGGATTTGGGTATTTATTCAACTTAAGTAGGACATACGTATATTAGTATTGTGACGGGGGTTGAACTTTGTGACCTTTGCATTCAGAGACTATCGACCCATATTTAAAGCGCACCACACAAGTTACTGTTGCGACACTAGTAGTTAATGGTTTTTTCTTCTTTTTTTGTATCAATCAAAAGGTCAAGGAGACATGACTTCTAGGCATAACTTTAAGTTGTCATATTTGTTATGGAGTGTTTAGATTGATTTTCATCATTTATGAAAATGTTTAGGTATAAACTGCTATAAAGATGAAAGCATTTTTCGTTGACTTAAGTACTTCCAGCAATATAGGCAATCATTTTTAGGATTTTTTTTTTAATATCATCTTTCACGCACACAAACAAAGCTGAAAATTGCTTGAGTTAAGCAATATAGTATGAGCGGTTTAGAGGTTTGTTTAAAACGTTGGTAATATCTTGGAAAAAAAAGCTAGACCCAACTATTTCTACATTGTTAACGCTAATTTCAGGACTGCTAAAAAGAGAAAACATGGCTAAATCCTAATATGAAATGGGCGGTTGTTGGATGATATAGTTGGACCCATGCTATATTCCTTGTCTCTTTTTTCATTTTCCTTTCTTGATCTTTTTTGGGATGATCATACAAATAGTCATTGAACTTATAGTCTTTAAATTTTTAATTTGTTCAATGTGGTCTCCTAAACTCTAATCTAACGAGCAAATGACCTTGAATCTTTAATTTATTCGATGTGACGTGTTCAACTTAGTATCTAAATTATATAAAAATGTTCAACATTATCCTTCTATTAATTCAAATTCACCTATAATAATACAATATTTTTATATAATTCAAGGACTAATTTAATAAGTACTAAAAATTTAAAAACCACATTGAATAAATCAGAAATTCATGGATCATATACATATCAAGTTATAATTTAGATATCATTGAAAATTTATGGATTTAAATCGCATACCGAGTTAAAGTTCAGAAACTATTTATCTCGTTTTCCTTTTTATTTTATTTTTTGTCATTTTCCTTTCTTGGTCCTTTTTCCTTCCACGGAACTGAAACGTTTGGAAAAGACGCCAAAAACACAGTTCCACACGTTTTCCTCTCGCGTCGCTCGAAAGTGAAAAAAAAAAAACCTCACCCAGAAACCACAAGTCGCAAAACTCGAGTTCTCTTCTCTTCTCCTTCTTCGCGTTTCCCCCCGACCGCCGTCCGTTCCCATTCACTCCCCCCTCCGCCGACCTCCGCCCGCCGCTGCGCCGCCGCCGCCGCCGCTTCCCCCATTTTCACATTCTTGACATACGCAGAGCACGTGTCCAGCTTCCATCAGAGCTTTTGCAGATAAGCTCGCAGCACCACTCCCCGCCCATGCGGCCTGCCTAAAAGGCAACAATAGAATATTCCCACAAAACCCGAAGCACATAATTGTCTTGTCATTCTTTTATTATCCAGCCTGTTGTCCCTGCCTTGAAGATTACTCTTTGAATACTCTCGTTCCAAGTTCAACCCCCTTACCCCCACCGTTTTCTCTCTCTCTCTCTCCCTCTCTCTCTCGCTCTCTTGTTTCTGTCTGTTGGGTAATTTCCCGCTTGAGGTACCGTGCACTCTTCTTCAGTCTCCCTCGCTCGCGGTGTCAATGGCTTCTTTAACCACAGTGCCTCACTCCGCCTGCTTCTTGAGCAAGACCCAGTTGTCGGAATCGCGTCCTGCCCGGGTTTCCTTTCGCCCTCGTCCGGGGACCGGTTTCTTGCAGAGGGGGTCTTTCCGGGCGGCTCGCGGGATCAAGAACATGCCCCGGAAGGCGGCGGTGGTCGCGGCTACGACGGCGGAGAAGCCGAAGAAGAGGTACCCCGGGGAGGCGAAGGGGTTCGTGGAGGAGATGAGGTTCGTGGCCATGAAGCTGCACACGAGGGATCAGGCCAAGGAAGGGGAGAAGGAGGTGAAGGGCCCCGAGGAGAGGGCGGAGACGAAGTGGGAGCCGAGCGTTGATGGGTACCTGAGGTTCCTGGTGGACAGCAAGTTGGTTTATGATACGCTCGAGAGGATTGTGGAGGATTCTGCTTTCCCTTTCTGTAAGTGTGGTTGATTTTATTTGTGGTTTCTTTCTGGGGTGTCATTAGTTCTTGGTTTGTCGTTCGGTGTTGTGATCAGGTTTGATTAATTTTATGTGATTGTGATAATTTGTGATTATTGGGATGCTGGGTTTGAGTGGTTGGATGATGCTTTTGATATGGTGAGATGGACCTGTTAGAAATATGTGGCTGTTGAGATGTCAAGCTAATCTCAGATGCGGATGATTGTTGGATAGTTTTTCCTTTTATCCTGAAGGAGGATTGATGGTTTCACTCCTTTCTGCCTAGCAGAAAATGGTTTCACTCCTTTCTGAGTTTCTGTGTGCCTTGCCAATTTCTTGCTTCTGTGTCACAATGCTGCAACCAGTCATTGTTTAAAAATTATGGTGCGAAAAAAGTTGGAATCTTGGCAGAGGAGGAATGATCGAGTCTCTAACAGTTTGAAACTCACAATGGCACGCTTCTTTCTGCCTGATGAATTCAGTGAATGCGTGCATCGGACAAACTTGTTCAAAAGCTTGACCTTTTCTTTTCTTGTGTATGATGGTGGACTACTTTCTGCAAGCTCTTGAACATATTAAATGTTCTTCTTGGTTTAATTTTTTTATTTATAGATTTCCAGCTCTTTCAATACCATATTGCTGTTCATTCAGAAATAGAATTCCTCTGCGTTGCAGTCCACATTTAATGCTGAGATATTTGTAATGTCATTTTGTGTCTATTGCCAGCCAAAGCTGGTCTATTGTGATTGAGGATCTTAAAGGGAATGTAGAATTAGGATGTTGGATTCTCGGTTCTTGAACCATTTTCTTTTCCGTGTGGGAATGCTGCAATTGGCTTATCAATTGTAATTGTTTATTGTCACTCTGTTTAGTTGGGCTTTTCAGATGTACTTGTTTATTATCACTCTGCTGTTTCTCGGGAAGTGTACTCTTAACACGTGATTAGCAAAATAACTTCTCTAACTTTTATCTACCTAATTCTTGTTTTAGCTTGTAGACACCAATGAGAAGATTATGTAATACTGTCCTCATTCTAAGCAGCTAGTTCAGTGGTTTCAGAATATCTGGCTGTTGCATTTTCTTAGTCAAAAATCTCCTTGA
The DNA here is from genome assembly GCA_014182375.1 of Eucalyptus virginea. Taxonomy (NCBI): domain Eukaryota; kingdom Viridiplantae; phylum Streptophyta; class Magnoliopsida; order Myrtales; family Myrtaceae; genus Eucalyptus; species Eucalyptus virginea. The sequence continues at coordinate 13,059,691 of CM024516.1, read as the reverse complement.
AAACTGTTCTTCTGTGCATAATTTCCAGGATCCCTTTGGAATAAATTAGTTTTCAACTCCCCCCCCAAAAAAAAAAAAAAAACAAAACAAAACAAAAACACCACCACCACCCAAAAATAAAATATCCACTTAGTCTTTATTTAATTTCGTGACTTGAGAATAAACTTTACCCATATTTAGGACACTATGAATTCACTGCAACCTGCTAAATGCTAGAAAATTAGGACCGACTTTTGTTGACATACATTTGCATGGGTTTTTCCTTTAAGTGTGCATTTGTTTTGACCTCAGTCATGACCCAGAGCCAATGGGAATCTTTGAATTGTTTTGAGTGCAGATGCTGAGTTCAGAAATACTGGTTTGGAGAGGTCAGAAAAACTGGCAAAGGATCTGGAGTGGTTCAAAGAGCAAGGTTATAACATTCCTGAACCTTCTTCACCCGGGGTGACATATGCCCATCATCTCAAAGAATTGTCCGAGACAGATCCTCAAGCGTTCATCTGTCACTTCTACAATGTTTACTTTGCCCACAGTGCTGGTGGTCGGATGATTGGGAAAAAGGTAAAGCGCTAAGGCTTTGAAATCAGTTGGTTTATTTTTGTCCCAATTCATTTGTGCATAAATCAGTGTATTAGATGGATATTCTTCATGCTTGAAGAGGTCAAATATGCTGTCTTGAGCCTAGTCCAAATGGAAGAAACTGAATCTCTTGTCAGCTTAAAGTTTATGAATGCCACCAAATACTCAACCATTCTGCCTCCGCCTCCTTTAAGTGGATATCGAAAGCTGTGTTTATTCTTATGCGTTGTGGGTCTTTTAAATTTCTCATCTTTTTCTTGGATCCTATGGAGAATTTGTTGTGATATGTTGAATTGGAATTAGGTGGCAATAGGCAATTTATTCTTTGATCATAATATATAATTTAGTAGAGAGGCATCAGGAGGTTGCCAAAGCCATATATAGAATTCCAAGCCCTTAAGAGCTCAGCCACAAAGAGAGAATCTATAGTCTGTCAAAAAAGCAGTTACCTCCATGAGCATCTTTCAACTGCACCAAAAGTATAAAGCCAATCTTTTTTATTCATAGAATCTGCCAGGACCCAATTCGACCATTCAAAAGTACAAAAAGTTTATCCATATCTGATCTGCCATGTCAAAGGCAATTTGGATGGAGGTGAGTGACAGATAACCCATCCTTCATTCAGAAAAAGGATTGATATTCTGATAACTTTATGAGATTCATTGGCATTGTTATCCTACCTTGCCATGTATTTTCCTGAGCATGCTACCGATTTTGCTGGAGTATCTTTTATATTGTCAATCTGCTTTTGGAAGTGATAATTAATTTGTCTCTAAATTTTATCTTGTTTTAGGTGGCTGAGAAGTTACTTGATAACAAGGAGTTGGAGTTCTATAAGTGGGATGGTGAACTTCCCCAACTATTGCAGAATGTGAGGGACAAACTGAACAAAGTTGCCGAAGTAATTCCTTGGCACTCTTCTGCTACATTCTTTACTCATGTGACTGGATTTGTAAATGGTCTTCACTATTATATATTCATGTGGAAGAGTTAGTTCCATGGTTTGACATGTAAACTGCTTGTTTCGTTGTCTAACGTGTAAATTTCACATGTGGTGTCGCCAGAACTGGACCAGGGAGGAGAAGGACCATTGCTTGGAAGAGACCGAGAAATCATTCAAGTACTCTGGCGACATTCTTCGTCTGATACTGTCGTGATGCACATATGAAATCCCAAGTGTTGTACCAACCTGGTTTAAGTAACGGGGCAGAAAGCCTTGACAGTTTACACCTGTGTTTGAACCTGCACAATTGATCTGCAACCGCAAGCAAGTCCCTGGATTTGCCGGTTGTTCCTGTCAAATGTGACATGGATTCTTTTCTTCATGCGGAACAGAAAATAGGGTTCTGCTGTACATAACTTCTCATACTGAAACTTGGCTAATCTTTTCTTGATTTATGAAGCGGGAGACATGATTTTCTTTTATCAATGGTTTTCCCCCTTTAACTTGACATTGACGTATGCTAGCGTGTGGAGTACCTGGTTGGGATTTAGGATGTGGCTTCTCGGAACACGACTATGCGAGGTATTACTGTGCCTGTACTTCTTTCTGTTAGGGTTGAACCCTAACCTCCTTTACTACTGCCATGTTGTGAATCCTATTCTGACTAGGCCGAGTCTTTGATGGCTCGCAAAGTGAGGAGGTTACGGTCGAGTCGAGTCTTCGTGACGCATGTCCACTAGAAAGAGGCTTTAGGACAGCCTAATGCATTTTAGGAAATAACTGCATCTTCTTAAACCATTGTTCTAGGAAATGATTGCATCTTCTTAAGCCATTACCTTACCATAGGACTAGATTAAATGAAATAGTTTGATTTACCTTACCATAGGACTAGATTCAATGAAATAGTTTGATTGAATTCAAACAAGTTGGAATTTTGGGATAGTTTGAGTAATTTTGGGATGGTGGGTCTGTATGGATTTCGACGCCATCCGCACTGAAGTCGTGAAAACAATCAAAATGACCCGAATAGAATCAAAAATTGTATAGTCCTTAGTAATATTATTAGCACTATTTGTGAAGTGACGGTCTATTTTTAAATACCACTTTCATTTTCGGGTACTGAAGGGAAAGGATAACCAAGAATCGAAATGGAACGGTTCACTTCGGTTTCATTCAAAACCATGGGGAGTCAGCTTCCGCAAATGGCATTTTGTTAGCAATATTTGGGAAGTGACGGTCTATACGTAAGTACCGCTTTCACTTTCTGGTACTGAAGGGAAAGGATGACCAAGAACTGAAATGGAACAGTACACTCCGGTTTCATTCAAAACCATGGGAAGGTCAGCTTTCGCAAATGGCATTTTCGAGTACAACCGAATCATCCAGATCCCCTATCCCCTCTTCCTGTCGCTCTCTGTTGGTACTGAAGGGAAAGGATAATCAAGAATCAAAATGGAACAGTTCACTTCGGTTTCATTCAAAACCATGGGAAGCCAGCTTCCGCAAATGGCATTTTATTGGCAAGATTTGTGAAGTGGTGGTCTATCCGTAAGTACCACTTCCACTTTCTGGTACTGAAGGGAAAGGATGACCATACAGCACACTCCGGTTTCATTCAAAACCATGGGGAGGTCAGCTTTCGCAAATGGCATTTTCGAGTACAACCGAATCATCAGATCCCTTATCCCCTCTTCTGTCGCTTTCTGTTGGTGCGTAAGAAACGCAAGCGCATAGGAAATAAAAATAATGATGTGAGATCATATGTCAAAAGCAGCGCCTGTAGCTCAGTGGATAGAGCGTCTGTTTCCTAAGCAGAAAGTCGTAGGTTCGACCCCTACCTGGCGCGAGTTTGGTTCCCTTTTCCTTCTTTTTTCTTTTTTGTAATCAAATTAGCCATTACTTTCACTTGTTCTGTTCTCCTTCAAGATTTCTTCACCGTGTAATTTGCCAATGATTTTGCATCTGTCAAGAAAAGGCATGGAGCTTCGGATGGCAAAGCTCAAGAATCGCGGCCAAGACTGACGGAGGAGCATTAGCCCAAGAAAGCTTCGCTGTGATCAGTGACAATCAGTGACAAGGATGCCGTCGCAAGATCAGCGTCTCTTCTTGAACCACGACAGGGCGTCAACTCGACGCTGCCAATCACATTGGCTCAAAAGAAATATGTTCCAGGAGCGGGTCCTGGAGAGAGACATTTGAAAACCGGCGGTATTATCGTGCCTTAACCGCTACATCAAAACCTCTTCCATATAAACTTATCAGAGAGAACACTAAAGAACTGAATGTACTCGGTACGGAACCGACATCATCCTTCTCATTGGAGAAAATATTCAGTGGTATGTGCGCGCCACGTCATCCGCTGACGTGGTGCGCACATACCACTCGGTATCGACGCCTGTCCTGGGGGACCCGCTGGAAAACGAAAGGACCCGCTCAGCTCGGCTTGGCTCGGCTCGCTGGCAGAGGAAAAGACAGGTCAATGGGTCAAGAAATTTGTGAGCTCCCGCCCGAATTTTTTGGGTTTTCTCTCTCCTCTTAAGAGAATGAACAGAGAACGACGAGCCCTGTGTCTCCTTCTCTGCGCATTCCAGCCCCTCCGCTTCCGCCCCCGCCTCCTCAAAACCCTCACCGGTCATCTGCGTCTGGCACGTCGCCTCCTCCAAGAGCCTCACCAGTCGCCGTCGGGTCCCGACCCCCTCCGCCTCTGACTGTTCCCACGGAGATCGAGCAGAAGGTTTGTGCTCGCGTTGGTCTCTCGGCAATTTCTGGATCTCGATTCCCTCCGACGAACTCTGACTCCGAGCCCTCGAGGTCGATGGTCGGGACCTAAGGGCCTCATGCTTCTTCTCCTTCTCCACTCCCCAAAAAGCATCGCCGTCCGTCGCGGCACATCGCCCGAGAGCCCCGCCGATCGCGAGTGGGTCCCGAGCCTCCTCTGCCTCCGCCTCCGCCTTCGATTGTTTCCAACGCGGAGATCGAGCACAGAAGGAGAAGAGAAGAAAGGACAAAACCACCCCCTCCCTCTCCTCCCGTCCCCTAAACTCCTCTCGCCGTTCGCGACAGCTTCATCGATGCCTTTGATAGTTGTGTCCGATTCAGCTCAATCCCCGAAGAAATCCAAAAGCAAGAGCAAAGAGAAGAAGATGAAGGCGAAGGTCCAGCTCGAGGCCGACGGCGGCTTCTAGTCTCTGACGTCGGAGAATAAGCACAAGAAGGAAAAGAAGAGCGGCAGCAAAGGCTCCGAATTCAAGCAGCCGAAGCTCCTGGAGCATCAAGGGGATGCGAAGAAGGAGAAGAAGAGGAAGGCGCTGGAGTTGTGCGAGGACGACGAGGAAGACGAGCGAGACCAACTCCGAGCTGGTCGACCCTGAGAACTTGAAGGGGAAGAAGAACAAGAAGGCGAGGTTGAGCGACGGCGATGATGGGGTGGCTCAGGAGGAGAACCGCAACGCTTTGTCGAATTTCAGGATCTCGGACAGCTTAAGGTTGAAGTTGAAGGACAATGGGATCGAGGCGCTTTTCCCATTTAGGCCATGAGGTTTGACATCGTCCTCGATGGGAGCACTGGCCAGGTATGAAGACTTTTTATTTGAATTCCGCAGGATTGACATGTCGATGGTTGCGTGCTTGGTTGAAATCTGCTAATTAACTGACAAATTAGAGAAGTGAATGGTCTGGACGTTGTAGTAATGACAGCGTGTGATGTGGAAAAGGGTCACGAAGCCGACATATATGAAAAGAGAAGCGAGTTTTGTTGGCTCTATGAGTAGTGAATGGTTGATGTATGAGCCCGGTGAATGTTGTTTTAATTAACAGCACGACAAAAAGCGCTTATGGTGTAGAGCAACATTCTACAAGCCACTCCCGAATTCCCATGGCTCGCCTTTGGTCATGGCGAGCACCGACTATCATTCCTCTCTCAGCGAGCAACCGACAAGCTGGTGGATATGAGTTCACATGCTTCCGCGGGGGTGTAGTTGAGAAAAAATTGTCTTCCATCGGTGATGGACTCTGCAGAAGGAAACCTCCCAAGTCATCCCCTGGTTTCTGATTTGGAGATCTCTGATGGGATTCTGGGGGGATCAGGTTTTGTAAACTCCAAAGACAACCTTTCTCCTGAAGGTGGTGGTACTACAATGAACTTGCTTCAATTATCATCACAACTTCAACGTGTGGAGGATCAAAGGCAATCCATCCATTTGAAGGAGCAAAATGATGTTTTCGGTTGCCCCAAAGATCACTTAAGCATTCCAAGACAAGGTACAAGGAAATCCTTGAAACCTTCATTTGTTTGATGGGTAGGTAGCGCCTATGTTTCTCTCGTATTCAGTTTGCTTTGTCGATATTCGCTTTATTGGAAATCGACTGTATATACTATGAGAGGAGAAATTATTTAATTTTTTTTCCCACTTCTTGTGCTTATTTAGATGAAATGTTGTTTGGCAAGGTTGTTTTTCCTTGAACTCTGTCTTAGCACTGAGTATTAAGTTGCGCTAGGCTCTAGCTGATCAATAAGAATCTGGTCCCTCCTGGTATTGGAGTGTGTCTTGCTCGCTATGCCACCCAATTGCATGGAGTTGTCAATTTTACAGCAAACTCTCTCGGCAAAGTTGTCACCTCTTGACTCTGTTTATATATAGACTGACAACTTGCCCTATCTGATATGAGAGGATGTTTAGGCCAAGATTGCTACTGCAGGCAAAAATAAATCTGGAACCAATTCCTCTTTTCTTTTCGTCCGCTGCTGTCGAGCTTGATGTTGCAGTTTAGTTCACTTAGTGACATACGCATTCTCATTTTCATTGCGGTTACAATTGACAAGCGGTTCGAAGCTTTGCATGTTTTCGCATTGTTTCTCAATTCTTCTCCAGTCTGGCTCGAATTCATGATCCCGTCTTAGTGAAGCGAGAATTGGCTGAGATTGGCTTTTATTCCTCTCGAGGAGAGGTTAATGGTAGTAGCATAGGGAAGATCAGTATTCTTCAATGGCCACGGAAGGCAGTGGTACACCCAATTGAGCAATAAATTATTTATTGAACTTTGCAATTTTTCTGGTCCAAGCAGTAAGCAGGAAAGAGTAGTGAATTTAATCTACGAAGGTGTTGGTAATGGTGGTCCAATTAAGAAAATCAAGGATCGAGTAAAAATCCTCATGCGAAAGGGTGTAATGCCGCTAATTCAGTTTTATAGCTACTACTAAGACCTCTGTTCTTCCCGCTTTCTGATGGTGATGGTGGTCCGACTTCTCCATAACTTCGGTCATGGAGATCTTGTCGTGCATTGCCCATTGATGTTGTGTCTGTGTTGGTTTGTTTTTGTTGCTTCGATTGCCGAAAATCTATGGCAACCATGCAGAAGAATTGCAAGGCCCAGTATGCAAGGGCATTTTTCATTTTGACAATTTTAGGACATTGGCCTGAACAGATTTTTAGGTCATTAATTCTTCATAGTCAACAGGGGAGGGAAAACAGATTCATTGAAGGTACTGTACTGCGGAAGGCATTCAAACCTAGCCGATAATTCGACCAAAAAACCTATAGCTAAATAAATCTTCTAGTTTGTGGCATTGTCATCTGTACATTAGTTCATTGGTGTTATTTGATATATAAAAACCAAAAGTGCGTGAAGACTTTGTTTGGCTGCGCTTGCATTTCATTTTTTTAAAGATGATTGGCTGCTAGGAACATGAGTTTTGGAACTGCTTCCTCATTTCTGTAGTTGATGGGTTTTAATTTTCAAGCATTGATTATCACCTTGTTCACTGTGCGAATTGTACCGGGGCAAAACTATGGCTTCGTCTTGCCCATTTTGGAATCTCGACGAATGGGCCTGCAAAACCTCAAGGAAGACAGGATATGTTGGTGCTTTTACCTACTAAGGAATTGGCCAAGCAGGTATTGCAATCAAGTTAATGGAAATAATCTCATCTCTTTACGAGATAGATGTCGACATCGTTTACTCTATTATTTTAGGTGTTTTCTGATTTTGAAGTTTATGGTGGAGCAATGGGCTTAACATCATGTTGTTTGTATGGTGGAGCACCTGGCTGTGTGAAAGTAACTCATTGAATTGGAAGCTTATTTGGTTTTCTTTCATCTGCTCGCATGTTCACAGTTGTTACACCTTGTGGCAGGACCACGTTGAGAGGGAAAATATTGACTTGAGCTCTTTAAACTTCCGTGTCCTTGATGAGGCTGATGAAATGCTAAGGATGGGTTTTGTTGAAGATGTGGAGCTAATTCTTGGTGTGTGTACACTAATTTTTTTCACTATGAAGTTTCTGGTGAAAATATGCTTTACTTATTTATTGCAATTACAATTATTATTAGTGTAGGTCTTTAACAAATGTTTGCAATATATTGCAGGTTGAGGACATCTTGTATGACTGATTGCCATGAGAAGCAAGTTGCCATCAACAAGTAGATAGAGAAAAGGTCTGTAATCAAAGAAAGTTGAAAGAGGGTGCACGGCAAAATGAGCAAGATGAAGCATGGCTTTTGATTTCGAAATGATGAAACAAATTCTCTTGAAAGTATAGATAGTTAACTAATGTCAATCAGTGCAATTTTTGGATTTTTTTTTTGGCTATGAGCTTGCACTTATACATAGGGTAGAATCCATGTGTAGCTTTTTGTTTTTTTTGTTGTGAGCATGCACTTCTACATAGGATAAGATCAATGTGCAGCTCCTACGTCTTTTTGCTATGAGCATGCACTTCTATATAGAGTTGGATTGATTTGTAAATATTTTTTGGGACTTATTAGTTCATTGCTTTTGTTACAATAAAATGCCATATTATGACATTAAATTATTGATCAATGCAACAATCTACTTTTTGGTGTAAGCAGTTGTTATTTTTTTTTAGGAAATTACATCACGAGTATAATATCGACTGAACTACTATTGAGACCCTCTATTGTAGTTAGACTTGGATTTTTCCTTGTCTGGTTGAATCATTAGCTGCTTTTGAGTTGTCTCTGCAATGATATTCTTCCCTTGATTTTAACAGATTGTAATGTTAAGCAAGCATTTTCTTCTTTTTGTCGATTGGTGATCTTATTGCTGTAGTATTGCTCCACCGTTGAGAAGCACAAAAGTAGGAAACAACTCTTATATTGAACTGATAAAAAATATATACCCAAGCGTACAACTCACATTTGCAACAAAAACAAAAATTTAGAAAGGTGGAGACATCACTAAAAGGCCCCCACAAAAAGCTAGGAAAAAAACAGAGTTGACTGAAAATATACCAAATATATTTGGACGATATGGGACCAAGGTACCACATACTTTATCCTATGGTGGGTCATTCATTACAAACGCTTGAGGCTAGGTTCCTAAAATCATAAAATCAGCCAAAATTTCACATTGATGCCTTTTTTCTGTCCTGGAAGGTCCGACGCCAAGGAACTGGCTGCAGATTATTTTATCACCTTCTATTGTTACCGCGACCTCTCCCACCACCGAAGCCACCAGAAAACCGGCCATTCCTTTGGCCAGAAAAACTACCACCTCTACCCCAAGAAAAACCACCGCCCCTACCACCATAGCCGCCACGACCACCCCCACTGCCAAATCTTCCCCCTCTTGATTGGTCTCTCTCCTGGCAATGTTTTTACCACCTCTAAGCTTACATCTGTTGCATTCTCCTGACCTGCAAACCAAAGGAGAGACATATTAAAATCATTGGCTACACTAGGCTTATTAATTTGCAATATTGCTAAAATAATAGAAAAATCTATGGAAAGTACGCATAAAGTGCAGCATCACTTATGACTTGGGAGCCTGATGAGTTCTGTAGTTTACGTACCAGCAAGGAAAGTATCTAGATCTTCAGCTGCCACATCAAATACAATGCCATTTCCATCAACTGTGAGAATAAGACCTTCACAAACTCTACTTTATTTTCAGGCAAGAATCTCCTGAGGACACCTAAAGCATACCTAAAATCAAAGTGACGCATAAGCCCAGAGTCAGATCACGTGAGAATAGAATACAATACCAAAGCTAGAAGGGGCCAGCCCCACTTCCACACAATATCTGCAAAGCAGTACTGCAAAGCAATACAACTATTTGACAAAAGAGATCTCGCATGCTTACAAAGGTGTATAAATGGGCCTTCCAGTCTCAAGAAGTAAGGTTACATGGTTTTCAAGTGACGAAAGCAGTGATCTGCTCTTTATTTCACTATAACCCTGAAAAAAGGAAGAGTACAGATTATATTTGTTAAATAACTGAAGAAAGAAGGAAAAGAGATGCACGTCAAGAAAGTGCAATTAAAGAAATAAGCTTTGTTGAAGTAACAAGATGTGAGTGGAAAATAAACTTACAGAAGCCTTTGCAAGAGCCTTTGCAAGAGCCTTTGCAAGTAATTCAACTGCTGACATGCCTGACGTGTTCAGTAGTTGCTCGGCTGCAGACTTGAATGCTGGAATGACACTGCATTTTGGAGGATATTAGCATCTTGTTATAGGCAATGATTCAGCTTCTCAGCAAAAAGAATGACTGTACCTATCAGAAATTTGTCTTGTTGATTCTGCAGCTTCGACACCAGCAGCTTGAGCAACATCACTTGGCTGCAGAGCACTGATGTGTTCAAATTTTACACCAGACTCTCTTTCGATCTTAGATACATTTGCCCTTCTTGGATTGTACACCACGACAGCTACTACAATATTGCCTAGAAAACAATATAGCCCTCAGCATCTGGCGAGCTACAGAAATAATGAAGCTACGGAAAATGCAGGTTTCAACTTGAATAATTACCAGCTCTCCCCATGTGTCCAGATCTGTGAGTATATTCTTCAACATCACGTGGAGGCCTGCACTTAACCAAATAAAAAAAAAAGGCCAACTATCAGCACGACTGCATTTTTTAAAAAAAAAACAACAAATCAAAACATACCACATACAGCATCCTTGGATAATTAACTGGACATCATCGATGTCCAATCCTCATGCCGCCACATTTGTGGCCACTAATATCATAAACTTGCCAGAGCTGAAACCAGCAAGTGTAACCTGCACTCAAGAAGCAAAATTTATGCAAGGAAAAGCCTGTCCTGCATCAATTAAGAGGTAAAAAAGGTTTCGGCCATTTTAATATAGATGGTCGTTGGTAGCCATTCTGAGCATGTATCCGAATGGCCTTTTACATTTTGTTTTTACTTAGTATAAATCTCATGGCTCACACACACTTCTTTTAAATCTGAAACTCTCGAAATCATCACAACACTCAAGTATTGACACATAAATTGAGAAATCATTCATTCATGGTATTTGTCAAATTCAAATAATATTTTAAATTTTAGCGGGAATTACTCCAAGCATAGCTTAGGTGTAACCAAACATACCCTAGCTTACATTTGTTGCATTCTCCCCAATTCGACTGTAAACGCACTTTAAATTCAATTTTTCCTACCAAACATCCATGTCAGGTTTATAAGCAGTGATTACATGCTCACGCACATTTAAAGAAAGCATATATTAATCAGTAATAGAATGACCAAAATTGCCACTCACAGGGTTAAGAGTGTTATGCTCTTTGAATGTCTCCTCTAGCACCAATGACTGTTCTCTAGACAGCCTGAGCTTCTTCCTCACTCCATCTCCTCTGCTGCCATCTTCTTCGATGCTCTCACAAGAGCACGAAGTTCTCTCAGCCTCAACTTCATTTTCTCCATGCGGGTCTCTCTCGCTTCTCTTCCCGCTTATGCTTGACACGGTGCTGTTAGGTGATGAGACATGATTATCATCATTCAAATCCACCACCAGTATGTCTCGGTTGATGCCGACTCCACTGAAGAATGACCTCGGGGCAGGTGGACAGGCGGAGATTCTTGGGGAGGTAGACGAGGGCGAGCCGGAACGCGACCGACGCGACGACCCATCGCCATTATCACTCTGTCTTTTTTCAATGTGGGAAAATATATAAGTCGCATTTCTGATCTTACTTTTATTTGGTCAAATGACACTGTTATGGACAGGAAGGAATTTTAAATACATTACTGCAGGGAGACTGGGGAAAACAGCATGCAATTGTCTTGTATGATCATTATATGCCAAAATTCAGTGAGTGAGAAGAACACACGAGACGAATGAACATGGTACTACTTTTTTTCTGGCTGAGTTGTGAAGACTATGGCAAGCCAATAGAGTATGGCACCTTGATGAAAATGGAATCTAAACCAGAATCCTGCAGAAACAAAATTATTCTACTCCTGCTTGAAACCGGCCTTGAGATCAAGCTAACCCCAAAAGTTGTCAATTTAATTCCTCTCTCCTTCCAATCACTCAGAACAGAAATACCATTAGATCAACCTACTCAGAAGTCTCAGGGATTTGATCTAGAAAGGAGATCTTTTAGGACTAGATTGCATGACTAGATTTTGGCACTCAATACAACCAACAAAGAAACAACCAATAAGGACTTTGTCGATAAAATTGATGAAATGCCTTGTCTAGAATTCAGGGAAAGCTACACGTCATCATAGTTTTGAGACAATCTAAACCAGGAGTTGCTTCTGCTACTCTAGATCCACAACCACCCCAAGCATTAACACATATAACCCCAGGACAGGAGCAACTATCATTGAGCATATCTTACCATCTCTTCCAAATTGACAACCTTACCTGCCCTGCTTTATCCTCTCCAGTCTATCATTCTTATACTTCGTTCAGAAGGCAAGGATGGGATGAAAATGGAAAGAAAATTTAAATTTCTGTCCTCTCTGCGCCAAAGTTTCAAACTTTACCCCAATTTTCCTTCCCCTCCCCTCCTTCCCAAACAAAGCATTGGTTCCAATCCTTGGGAAGAGGCAACTAGAATGCCTAATACAAATCACATTGTAGCAATAAAGAAAGTCCAGCTTAGTCTGAGCATAGCCTCTAAAAGGGCTTTTCTTTGGGAATAGGAATCCCTATACACTCTAACTTGACTGCCTTGCATAGTTTAACAAGGTTTGTTCCTTCAAAAAATGGGGTGTCAACAAAAAAGGAGAGCAATCACAAGTAGCATAATTCAGTGAATTCACAATACAACAACACAAACATTTTAGCAAGGCCTTAAATAGATAGACTATGATCAGCCAAAGCATACAATTAATAGTAGTTACTGGCGCAACCTATTCGTCATAAGCAAAATTGAGAAACTGATAACCTAAACCAAAGTAGTAGGCTATTCCTTAACAAAGTTACGGTCAAATTTCATAAATGGTAATTCTTCCAAGATCACTTCATTAGTTTGAGTTATTCTCACCCAATTATTTGTAGGTTTGAACACCAGAAATAAGAAAATGAATATCAAACTAAGTCGTTGGGGGAAAAAAACGTTAAGTCTTCAGAGATCCTAAGGTGCCAACCCTGATGACACAGATAAACCAATGAACTGAAGAGACAGTTTGCTGTTTCTAGTCATTACATCACCCATGAATTCTTGATCTTTATTAAATATCTCTACCAAAAGCTGCAGCCACAACAAACAGCTCAATAATTAAGCCCTTCACAACCGCTAATCATTAGGCATAATCATCACTACTCAATGAGCCCATGATCCTTATGTTAATCTGTATCGAGGGACTACAGGAGTACTCAAATGTCCCATTGAAAGAACAAGACAGTTGAGTGAAAAGATTAAGCCCTTCACAAACCCCCCACACACACTGGCATTTCGGCATTGATGTCACTTGTGCCTTCAAGCGCTACAAACTTAATGGAAACAAGAAAACCATCCCCTGTGACTTAAATTGCAACCATCACTCCAAACATTTCAATTCCACGGTAAAGATTACTAAGCAAACACGAAGCAATAAATCCGAACAAGCATCGACAACGGACGGGTACGGAAAACAGAGAAAAGACAGCGCAACACTCACTTCACGAGGATGTCGTAGTACTCGGGATCCAGGGAAGAGAACAGGGCGTCCAGATCCTTTATCGCCATTATCGCTCTGTGTGGGGGGTTTACGGCGGAGGTTCCTAGGGAGGTAGACGAGGGCGAGCCGGAACGCGACCGACGCGACGACCCATGTCCAGAACCCCGAGCGCGTGCGCTTCTGCTTCTTCGTCTCCGTCTTCTGCTTCGTCGTTTCTCTCTCCTCCATTTTCGTCGTCGTGGTTCGACGCGTTGGCGTCGGGTGCGTAGGCGGAGGCGGAGGAGACGGGGGCGACGGACTCCGACGCCGACGGAGGCAACCGGCGGAGGGGCGTCGACGTCGGGGTTTGCTGGAAGAGAGGCGCGACTTCGAGGACGAAAGAGAGAGAGAGAGGACTAGAGGTCGCGAGAGGGAGGCGGAGGGGCGTCGGCGTCGGAGTCGGGTTCAGGGGAGGAGGCGGAGGCTGCGTCGGCGTCGGCGTCGGCGTCGGCGTCGGACGACTTCGCGGAGGGGGCAGAGAGAGAGAGCAGAGCGGACGTCGCGAGAGGGAGGAGGAGGAGAGAAAGTGAGAGAGAGAAAAAATTGCATAAAATTCAATCAGGAGAGAGAAATCTTTTGGGCGGGACCTGTCTTTTCATCTGCAACGAGCCGAGCCAAGCCGAGCCCGCCCCTCCTTTTCCAACGGGTCCCACATGACGCGTGTCGATCTCTGAGTGGTAAGTGCGCACCACGTCAGCAGATGACGTGGCGCGCACATACCACTGAATATTTTCTCTTCTCATTGGGACTTCAAAAACAGCACATTGCATACTATCCTTATGAAGGACGATTGTACTAGAGGCTAATGCGCATTACTGAAAATAATGAAATTTAGCAATGAGGAGAAATTCATTCGTCGAATGTGCTCATGAATCCACCAAGGAAGCCAGCTCCGTTGCAGTCCCCGCACAACATCTCCTTTTTGCCTCTGCAAACAATTTAAAAGTTAAAAACAACATCACGAATTGGAGGTAAAAGGAAAGAAACAGGGACATTGCTAAACCCTGGCCATAAGCAAGTGACTAAAAATGTGTGTGTGTGAGAGAGAGATTGCTCAAGTACCTGCAAAGCCAACATATCCCGCCGGCTTTAAACTGTCCGTTGAAGTGGTCTACAGAGTTTACTCCAGTCCCTTCACATTGGGAACACTGCACTGCACCTGGTAATTACAGAGGAAATCAAAATCTTCCATTCCAAATACTGCGCTGCATCCTACTAGAATACTAACACTTGGTAATAAAGCAAGCCCGACATTTTGCACAGAAAATGATCGTCGAAGTAGACAAGTTTCAATTTCTATGATTCGATGAACTCAACTAACAGACACACCAGATGCCACTTCCTTGGAATTTTTTTTTCTCCCTGAAAACTCGTCCTTGACCATAATGACGGCCAATTGATGGAAGATGAGAGAAACCAAGAAAACAGTTTGCCTTCTCTCTAAATGTAAGTACATCTCTCCCTGACTATGGTACATCTCAAAGAGACTTTTTTTATTTATTTATTTTTATGATGAGCAGTGGAACAAGTAGAAAAACACTCGTATGATGGTCCATTTATGACATGAACTTGCCATAAATAAGCACAGAGAAAATCTTAACATTGTGATAAAAATTATAAGCCATACTCCAAGAGGAAAGCTTACTATTCAATGCTTGTGATATCATGTAATACAATGAATATAATTTGTGCATCAGGAGCAATAAGCTCATAAATGTGCATATCTGCAAAGAATGTTCATGTTGGGTATAAAATATTACATCACAGTATACAGATTGGCAGTGTAGTACATATAGTATTACGGCAGTGGATGTGGATTATGGAGAGCACTCATGGTGATTTTCTGCAGAATGTAGCAAGTCTTGAACATTTGGACAAAATTTAGGAGTCAGTAATCAGTATTCAAGAGTCAATACTTGACCATTACCATTTCCATCACAATTAGTACAAACAATGCTTCGGGGTTTGGTGCCTTGACCATCCTTTGCAGCCTGTAAAACCAGGAGACAATGTTCAAGCCAAAGGAAGAAAAAAAAAAGAAAAAGAAAAAAAAAAAAGGAAAACAATCATGGAGAACAAACTCAATATGTATAAATTCAAAAGGTCATTAAAAAGGATTCTGTTAAGAAGTGCCCTCAAGTCACTTGTTAAACACCTCAATGAAGAAAATTTGTCATTTCCAATCTACAATCTTTCTTGTATTATGTGTAATCTGTGTATTGAAAATAAAGACAGTTTTCTTATTAAGTATGGTTAACAAGTGCTTCAAGGCCACTTGTTAACAAGACTCTTCTAAAAAATACCCATTTAGACATTACTTTTGTTGTGAAAGGTTACTTCTCCATATTTTGCCCTCTTGCTCAAGCTAACAAGCATGCGATTAATCCTTCTATGATCTACTAATCATTCAAGTAGCCAGAACATCAATGGCACAACATTTTTCACCGTCACTGTGGCGTAATCCAGCTAGATTTCTTGCATGAAGCTATTACCACCCGATAAACTTCCTAGCAACAAATTGCTCAAAACCAAATGAAATACCAATAAAATCCACCCCTGTTGCCCATGGATTACATTATCGCCCTGCCACAGGTTATTACATAATTTGCATGGGTAGTCCAAGAAAGGCGATTTCCAAAAGCTCACGGCAATTGAACCCTCATTCAGTATGGTCCAACTCAGAGTAATCTCATCACCAAACACAAAAGAAGAAAGATCAGCCTAAGAAGCTACCACCCATTTGCTTCAGCATTAAAACCCCTCATCCCCCACATACTAAAGTTCACTGCAATTTAAGAAGCAAAAAGATTAGCCTCAGAAGCCATCACCTTAACTTCCAAAGACCGAAATCTTGCAACTTTAGTCCCAATACACGCTTCATTCACTCTCAGAACTTTCCCAGCGACCGACCTACCAATCACCGCTCCTGCAATGCCCACCCGCAAAAACAATAGCAAGATTGAACGTCAAGTCAAGATTTCACAAACAAGAAAATCAAGAATCAATGTCACATCCGCATAGGAGGAGGGAGGAAGAGAGGAAGAGGAAGTACCCACTCTGGGTGGAGGCTTGACAGAACAAGCCGGAGCGAAGCATATAGAATTCGCCATGTCCAGGAGATGCTCCAAGCTCCTCTCTTTCTTGGGTTGGACTGAGCACAACCGGAAAACTCAGCCTAAAAGGAGAGGAGATGAATGACAGCAGCTGAAGTTTTTGCCTCTGATCCCCCACAGATAAGGCCCTCATGGTTTCATGAATGGGGACAACTGTAACTTGAACTTACCAAAACACCCTCCACACCGACTCTGAGCAACAGGTGGAGCTAAGGGGGTGAAGGGTAATATCAATAGTCTGTGGCGAAAGCATTTTCTTTTCTGAGAGGCAGTGGTTCCGCTTGGCGCTCGCAGAACCAGAACCCAATTTTTCTTATTATTTGTAAAACAGGAGAAGAGAGAGAGAGAGAGAGAGAGAGAGAATGGCAAGCGCCCTCTTGTCCACCGGTCTCTTCGTCCCGTTAAAAAGTAAGCATATCAAAGTTCGTTCATTTACAATTTTTTAAGGTTCAAAATCTCACCTTTTGAGTTTTTCACTGTGATTTGCCATGCTACTTTCGTTGGAATTGAGAAACAGCTCGGGGTCCCTTACATGTGCCATTTTGAACAGATAGAGGAGAAACTGCTGGGTTCCGCGTGTGGAATTCCAGGAGCTCAATTCATGGCGAGTTGCTTTCCAAAGCCAATCTAGTGAAGAGGGAAATTAGCAGCGACGCGAGGGGACGCCTTGTGATTGCCTCCGTGGTTGGTTTGCTCTTCACCTGTTCTTGTCTGTTGTCTTATCTTGAAATAAATCTTTTGCGTTCAAAACTTGGCTCAGCACAATGATGTTGTGTTGGACTTGTTGGTGATGTACAAGAAAAGGGCTTGCTTCGACTATTTTGGTAATTTTGGTACTTGTGAACTTGGAGCTCTCTGGGGAGCTATGGCCTGATACAGTTTGTCATTGTAATGTATGGCAGCTTGGGAGGAAGGTCACCCGGAGAGAGACTGTAGTTCCTGACCCTGATTATAGAATACCCATTGTCTTACTTGGTAAGTGCCCTATTACATTGCTTTTCTCACGTTGAAGTTTGCTTCTACTTGCTCTCCACAAACTCAATTGTGATAGGATGATTCAGGTGAACCTTCAGAATTATGTAACCCTCCTGTCGTAATGTTTGATCTAGGGATTATCCTATTGGCTGCTGAGCTGATCTTGATTGATCATTTTTCCAAATCTTTAAATTCGCTTCTTGGATGTTAGTATTTACTGTCATTAAGAAAAAATTGATCAGTTGTTAGATGGTCAAATGGCGATGAAGAAGCTGACAGGAATATTGATATGAATCAGGTATGGCTGGTGGATTAGCCTATACAAACAATCTGTTACCTGCTGCCCCTGTCGGTCTACTTGGGCTGCTCTTATTATTTCAGGTGATGTTACAATTAAGGCACGTGGATCCTCTACTGGTACAGTGCTCCCCCCGGTGCCTTGGTAAATCTCAATCAATGATTCATGAAAATGAGACTTTTATCAATGGTTGAAATTTGTTGAGACATCAAGGGGAGCACGACAAGGAGTAGAGGATCCTCACCCATAATTAAGGATCAATTTTTGCAGGCAGGTTGTGAAGTGTAGTAGAAAATTTTTGTCTGACATGCCACCTTAAATTTGCTTCCTTTGGCAATAACTAGTTGAAGATTTTGAGTTTACTTTGACAATGTCCGCTTATTACTCAATGCAAATTGTGATCTAGTTTGCCTAAATGGTGACTCTGTTTTCTTTCTCTTCCTTTTGATCCAGACTACTAGAGTGAGATTTGTCTTTAATGATGAGGCTCTGGTACGTTAATCGATCTTCATCGCAAGCTTCCAATTCATGCATGAGCTAATTGGCAAGAAAACTAATTTGAGTGTTCTAGTCTCTATGTGTATTGTGATGGAAGTAGATTCTCCTCAATGTGATCTCCATTTCTTTAGTCTGAATTTCTTGCACTCAAGCATTGTTCTGGCCCTTCACTATTTTGACTTTAAAAGTTTAAGGTGGACCTCGATGATTCTAATTCTGGATGCTGAAGCTTCTGCTTTTGTAATACTCAATTTAAGCTCATCTCCAATTAGAGAGTACTTTGAGCTGATGTGTTAATCTTAACAGAAACTCCACCTACTATACAACTTAGATTCTTTTCTCTGATAATAATTGGAATCTGAAGATGGTTTAATACCATGATTCACTAGTTTCTTCATCGTATCTTTTCTTTCATTATTTCCGGAATTCTTCCTTTAGTCATATTATGTCTTAGTAACTGTAGTTTGAGGCATTGAGCCATGTCATGGTGACTTTAGCTTGAGCCATGACCACCCTAATGGATTTCTCTTCATTTCAAGATCCCAGTCAGATCAGTTAGTTGTTACAGGAGGATGATTCTTCTTGACAAATCATATGCTATGAGATTGACTCGAATTCATTTTAGGCTACCCAGCTCCCTGGTTTCAGGGCTTTGGATTTTATAAGAAACGTGAAATAACTTACTGGTTGCATATCATTTCACTGCATGGTGCTATAATATTTCATTATCTTAGGAGGTGAAAGTTGGAGAGGAGCTTCAACAATCAGGTGAAAATGTCTTTGTAGGAGGGAAAAATCGGTGGAAGTAAGTATTTTAGTTGCTGCAGTAACTTTGGGAAAATTTTGCTTTCTGTGAGAATTACAGAAGCTGCTGCTTTGCATTCTGCATGTCTACAGATACTCTACCTTTGTGAATTGGGAGCTCTGGTGGCCAAATTTTCCTGTCCTTGTGTACTTCAAAGAGACACAAACAAAGCCTGAGGGACAAGTGCACTTCTTTCCAGTAATTTTTGTAAGTGAAAGATATAAGTAAATCGCGATTGCTGCAAAATCATGCCGCATCTTGTTCAGCTTCTCACTTTTTTTAAGTTTGTGGAGCCAGTGAAGGTTCGAAATCTCATCTATGACTATTTTTCTTGGAATATCAGAATGGGAAGCAACTATATGATGTCATGGTGGAGAGAGCTGGTCCTTCAAAAACAAGCGGGCCAAAATAATGCTAAAAGAGTTTATTTATCAAGCTATGCCATATTATGTGGGACTTCAAATTGACGAGGTATGGCATTACATACTAAAAATTGTCAAAGTTTGTGAAATCCAAGAACGTACAATGTCATTCTAGATTCTGTAGCAGCTGTATTTCTGCGTATTCTTTTGGTTGCTTCTTCATTGTGATTTTTGGAAGTTTGGAGACTGTCTTGGTTGTCTTTTATCATCAATCTCTTAGAAAAGATATTTATTTGGCCGTGTGATTGACCCATTAAGAGGTTTTCGTTTCTAACGGAATTATTTGAGTCACCTTATGCCATTTGAATGCAACTAGGGATTGTCGCACGAACGTCATCCTTTTCCCTCCTATGACATCTGCGATTCTTTCTTTTACAGGAAATGCTTCAGAGTGCTCGGTTAATTGAAGATTCACTATGAGAGTTACGTGAAAGACAGTTTTCTCGTGTGCATATGTACCTATGTATGCTTTCTTCCGGAATGGTAGTAGCCAGTTCGGGTTCAATGTACCTTTGTACATCACAAACGAGAAAGAAATCTGTATATTTATAACGCTCCTCTAATTGTTTACATGGATCATGTCCTCTCGTATCTTGTAACCACATCCAACTTTTTTATGCATGGAGTTGTCGTGAGACTGAATTTTTGGTAGAATGGAGAATCCTCTTGTTCTCTCGTTCATGCATAAGCACAAACTCACAAAACCCTGAAGCAATCAAATTTTTAACATACTTCACCAATCAAACCAGGCTACCATGAGTACATTCTAAATGTTGTCAGATTGCTTCTTCTCATGGAGATATAAATTCACAGGAAAAACAAGACTACAAGTGAAAAGGTGTTGAATATGCCTTTGTAAGCTCTGGTCACACTACTTATTCTGCATTCACTCGCAAATCGCAAGGTCATTTGCTACAAATACAAAGCATGAATTGCAATAAATAAACATAATAACAAATCGGGTGTGGCAAATCTAATGGCGACAGATACGACCCTAACTATACTCCAAGAGAAAACCATAAAGTATCTGTGCTTCCTTACTTGCTCACTAACTGGCTCCTTCAATGGACAGTGTGTCTCATTACAATTCCAAATCTAATTCTCCATCTAGGAACTGAGTGGAAGTTCTGTCCAAGGGTTGGCAAAACTCTTACAAAGGAGTCTGCTAAAGAATTGTCCCTTTTCATGCTTGACTCGGTGATCTTACATCAACAAGGCTAAGGTAAATTAATCCACTATCAGCCGTTCTTGTTGCAGTGTGCGTCTGTACCATGCTGGGTGCAATGACGATACCCAACAGAGTGAAGAAATTCTCGAATCTCTTTAGAACTGCTGTTACTTGCCTGCAACAACCGTTCATCCTCCTCATAAATCAAATACGGTGCCTTGCCTGCCTCTCTCGACAGCAACTTCACGGCCCCCTTCAGAACATGATGCTCCCAGCCCTGAACATCTATTTTGATGAGAAGAACCGGTTCTGACTCTGGTATCACTTCGTCCAGTGGGATGGACCTTACTTGAAGTTCTATTTCTTCATTGGACTTGAATGCCAACTTGGCACCGGCTGATGAGACAGCACTGTTGTCGAGCCGGCCAACCAACTGAAAACATCAGTCAGCATGGACATGATCAGCACAGCAAAAAGCATAGCCAGATACCAACAATAAAAGAATAATTGTACTCTCAATCTTCTTATAAGAATGACTGCATCAGTATCGGGAACTCAAAACATGATCAGATCATATGACATCTGTGACTGGAAGGAGCTCATGCAGATTGTTCTCCCTATTATTTCAATCTAATTATAGAACTCGAACACATATAGTTACTTTTTTATTAGCACAAAGCATCACGAGTCCTAAATCATACAGTGCCACCATCTCTCTTGCACCAAGTTGCACAGCAATTCAGATAACGAGTTTAGTGAGAATTATAGAGGTCACATTCTTATTTCACAACATTATTATTGTTAGTCCACAGCTTCGATGTAAACAGAGAAGTTCGATGTTGGTACCCATCGATGGATACACCGTGCCAACTATTGTCATTTCGATATACAATAGCTCAAGATGTTCATTGTCGAACTTGCAAATAGGGAATACCATTTTGAGAGTGTAAAATAGTTCGAAATACGCACTATCTTCTAGTTCTAGCCACACCATTAAGCAATTTCATTTACGCACAGAATGCATCAAAGCACTGAAATTTTCTTTCCAAGGGCATTACAATGATAGAGGGCCAAAGCCTACCACTCACGTTACATCCCATTCATTAACCACTCAAATTACATCCCATTTGTTAGGCCAAACCAAGCCAAATGGAGCCACATTCTATTAGCATTCCATTGACATTACCACACAAGTTTAAGCAGAAACCCTATTGGATTGGAAAATTACCACTCCACAGTTCAACCTTTGTCTCACATTCATATTCAGATCAAACCATGGAGTCCCTAGGTTAGACTCTTTCAAGTGGCATATACAGTGACTGAATGATCAACTACAAAATTGGAAAATGCACGAACGTCACTAGCCTCCTAGGAACAAGATTTTCCACCAGTAGACAGAACTCATTCCATTTTTTCCAAAAACGGAAACCAACCGATACAGATGAAAAGCCTCAAACTTTAGAGCGATTCAAACAACCCAACAAGTATAAAGAAAACGCCACCTTGTGAAATGTGATGTTCCCAGCCCGGTCCGATGCAGCCGCCGCGAACAAATCCATCAGCTCCCCGACCCGATTCATCCAAATCCCATCGCAGATCCGCTGCAAGTTCTCGAAAACCGGCTCGAACGCCAAAACCCTGAACCCCATCGCCGCGGCGGCGAAGCTGGCCATCCCGACATTGGCGCCCACGTCCACGAAAATCCCATCTCTGCCCTCGTTCCGGAACCCCTCCAGGAGCTCCTGGACGGTCACCGATATGTCGGGCCGCCGGAAGGCCTTGCCCTTGAGCGTCCGGACGATGTTCTTGTGGGGCTTGTCGGGGAGCGACCCGAAATCGGAGAGGGAGTAGAGGAAGGGGTGCTTGACGCCCTCGACGACGTTGGCGATCACGGGGTGGGCCTGGGGCGACGCGAAGCAGTCGAAGGGGGAGATGGCGGGGGAGGAGAAGCGGGATTTGGTGGCGAGGGCGGTGGGGACGGGAGAATCGGGAGAAGCGGTGGAGGAGGGACGGAGGGAGAGGAAGTAGAAGATGAGGAGGAGGAGGGAGGAGGAGAAGAGGAGGAGGAGGAACCTGGAGGACAGGAACTGGGGCTGCTTCTCCCTCCTCCACGCGTTCGCCATTGCAGGGAGCTGCTGAGAGAGAGAAAGAGAGAGCGAGAGCTTCTGGGTAAATCAAGATTGGATCTTGGCACTGGGCCTGAACCTCGACTTTGGAAAATCTTGCCCCTTTTGCTTTCTTTCATTCTTTAGTATTTTTGCTCGTTTTGCCCGGCTCCTTACTGTTAGGTTTGTTTTAAATTTTGCATAGGAGGAATTATCTTTTTTGACGTATGAATTTTGCCAATTATTTTTTTTTGTAATTGTCTTTTGGATTTAAAACACATAAAGAAAAAATTGATTGTTGCTTTTTTTAGAGGTGAGAACAAATAGAGACCGGAGTAAAGCAGATCTGTTAAAAAGGTAAGAAATTTTCAATATGGACAGTCACATTCAATTTTTAGTAGTTGCATATAGATATAATGTTCATAACTTATGACTCCCAATGCAAAGCATGGTTGTAGGGAGGATTGCACAAAAATAGCAAGTTAAATCAAGTTCATATTTAATTTTGGAGTTTTATTCGATTAATGATTCTTCATGCCATTCTCAAAGATCTATAATCTAGCGATCGCCGTGCTGTCAATGGCTGACAATGGCAAGGTTTTGAGAGAAAAAAAAAAAATACTTACTACTATTCCTAATATTTTCTTCATACTTGATAAGTGTCAAGTGGACAACTCTATTGATTGATTAATACATGTACATGTGGGGTCCATTCTTCAAAATTTTCAACTACCGTTAGCCTTTTTCAAATTTTTCTCTTCTTTCTCGTGTGATTGATCTTTGCTCTCGACACCCTTGTTGGCCATCATTATAGGCGAGGCCCTTTTTGGCACATCTTTGAGATTTTCAATGCCGAAGGATGGTGCGGCCATGAGGGTGTCGAGCGCAAGATGCATAACACGGTAGTTCTCTAGTGACTCTTTGAAGAACGAAGAAGAAGAAAAAGGAGAGGATCTTGAAAAAAGAGAAGGGAATTTGAAATTTTTGAAGAGTGGATCCCATATGTATACTTGATAATTAATCAATAGAGTTAAAGTATGCTTACTTGGCACGTGTCAAGTATGCAATATGCTTCGATCTCATGATTTATAAGAGACACTTATCAGAGAACACTGATTGGAGGGTTGGCATTTGGCATTAGAACATCTAAATCAAATGACTATAAGAGACACCGCAAAGTTGCTATTTATATGCCCAAGGGACCGCATAACAACCCTATACATTTGTCTATAATTTTTCATGCCGGTGGATTAGTGTGGCCAAAACACACAATCTATTGACAAAGAAAAGGCATTGCTGGTGAAATCTCAGGTCCTACTTCAAATAGAAGAGAACCTATTAAGTTATACATTAACATCCATCCATCTATAATGTCATATTTGAGACATCATGGAAAATGCTTACCATGAATATTTAAGTGGAAAATTTGAAATTTGTATATTTTTTCGGGAGATGATAAAGGAGCGAAATCAAATTGTGAGTATTCTTTTTCCCATTTACAGGCTCTCAAACAGAACCTAAAATGGTGATTACCTTGTATGGGCACTCATACTTATTTTGAGGTTTAATCCCTTCAGAGCTAGTTGGACTCTTATAATGGTATCAACTCTTAACAAGTTTTTAGGAGGGCGAATGAAACTGAAATAAACAGAACCACCCATCAAATAGGAGAGCATTAAGGAGTTTCGTTGGGTACACGGGCCAAGCAGAAGGGGGAAGAAATGAATTAAATCACATCTACTAGGGCGGTAACCCAACGTCCTATTTTAGATTTTTTTTTTTTTAAATGCTCCATCGAATGGTATATAAATCAACACCCCAACCCCGAATGACCACCACCTTGTGTGCTTGTATTTCTTTTGGGGGCTGTGTGTAACGTTGAACGAGCCCGATAAAATTTCAATCCTGATCCTTGAACTTATGCCTAACTTTAAATCAAATCATTTCAACTCTAAATTCACTTAAATAGAGTTAATGTATCCATCGGATTCAACAAGAGTTTGATGTGGTAAAACTTACTGCGCCGTAGGCTGTCACCTAATGGCAATGCATGGGATTGAAAACCTTGAAAGCACAAGAGAACTTTGAGTATTGAGATTTCTTAACATGAACATTGCACTTGAGTTTTCCATGTGAAACTCTTGGTGGCTCCAATGGACACATCCACAGCAATTAATCATACGAGTGAGAGTGATTTCATTGCAAAAGTTATTCATGTTCAAAATTGGATTTGACGTAATAAATTTAGAGACAATGCTGAAATTTTACCTAATTTCAAACTAATTAGTCCACGGGCGAAGTTACTCATCCACTTCTTCCAACCTCATCTTACTTTTTTTCAGAGCTCAAGGACACTAGCTCAAAGGCCTGACTACTTGGAGGTTAATGAAACACCTCGCAAACCTCATGAACTAGCTTAATTTAGGCGTTTGACTTATACGCTCTGAATCATAGCGGTTGTACACAGTTGGTAGGATTAAAATATATTTGAATTGGAAATCTCCACAAAGCTCGACCAAGGTTGTTAGACAACCTTGTCACCTCGGGCAATACAAATTTGTGTTCTATTATCGTATCTGAAAAGTTATCAACGAAACTCCAGAATTTACTACAATTTTTTCTTTTTTGTAAGAAAACATATCATCAAGAAATTATATCTTCTATTAAAACATTTACTGAGGAAGCAGAAGCCCTTTTAAAAGAAGCTATCCAGGAGTAGAAGGAACGCTTTCTACTTAGGAACATGCCCAAACCCGGATGAAGAAATTCGTCATGTCAGCTCACGGATTTTAGGATTTCGTCGCTGGGTTCAGTCCCGATCTAGAAAGAAGGAAAAATGTGAAGATCAAAGCGATTTCGTGGGACTTGGCGTGAAGATCATGTGGAAGGCCATAGCGCAGTCTAACAAACTTGTCGTTATTGTTTTCCTTCTTCACGAGAGGCCCTCTTCTCGGAACCATCGATTTTGTCTTCTTCTTTTTTTCCTGAGTGTTTCATGCCTATCTTTCTTCTTTTCGTTTCTTTCACTTTCACATGCATTTGCTTCCTTCAACGGGCAGAATTTGCTCTGAAATTTCTCTCTCTCTGTAAGGAAATCCTGGCCTTCTCTCTAAACTCGATCTTTCCAATGATTTTGCTGAAGAAGGTCCAGTCGAAGGGGGAGACGGCGGCGGACGAGAAGCGGGATTTCGTGGCGAGGGTGGTGGGGACCGGAGAATCGGGAGAAGGAGTGGAGGAGGAACGGAGGGAGAGGAAGTAGAAGATGAGGAGGAGGAGGGAGGAGGAGAAGAGGATGAGGAGGAACCTGGAGGACAGGAACTGGGGCTGCTTCTCCCTCTTCCACGCGTTCGCCATTGGAGGGGAGCTTCCTCAGCAAAGAGCGAGAGTTTCTTGGGAAAATCAAGATTGGATCTTGGCACTGGACCGAACCTCGACTTTGGAAAAACTTCCCCTTTCGCTTTCTTTCTTTCTAAGCGTTTTGTTCGGTTTGCCCGGCTCCTTATTCCTACCTTTTTGGGGTATTTTTCAAATTTTGCATAGAAGGAATTATCTTTTTTGACATATGAATTTTACCTTTTTGTTTTTGCAAATATCTTTTGAATAAAATGACATAAAAAGAGAAAGTGATTGTTGCTTTTTAGAGGTAAGAGGCTAAGAGCAAACAGAGACAGGAGTGGAGAAATGTTAAAAAAGGATACGGAACTTTCTCTAACTATTATCTCTTATTGTGAGTGATAAATACAGACCTCACTTACATTCAATTTTGGGTAGTCGCATGTAGATAATGTTCATAACTCACCATGGAAAGCACGGTTGGGGGAGGATTGCACGAAAATAACAATTTAAATAAAGATCACAGTTTATTCATTTAGATATATTTGATTCTGGATTTTAAACCCATCAACAATTACATAGATATTATTACAACACAAAATAGTAAACAGTTCTCACAAGGCTCCATTTTGTTGATGATGAGCCACAATCCATCGATGCAGCCGCAATCCATCGACGTAGAATGTGAAGATAGTAATTACCGTCAATGGAACGGATAGATTCTGCAATGCATAGGATAAGTTGCCCCAGCAGGATAACAAACACCACCGCAATCCACACGTAAATGGCAAGGCCGATGCTTTTGTACGGTTTCTTGCCATCATAAGTTGTAAACAAAAGGGGGACTCCATAAGTTGCGATGGAGAAAATTATAGCCATACCTGTATGGATAAAGTCTCGCCTTAAAAAAATCATATTACCTGCCGTGATCAATTTTGTTTGTTCCATGAAAAATAAATAACTTAGATTCTTAAGAAAACAAATTTCAAATCATCTATTTTATTAATAAAAAACCTAGATTCTTCTAATGTTTCTAGGACATAGTGATCATTTGTAGATTCTAAATGGTTCCTAGGAGACCAATGTGGTTCCCAATTTTAGAAATTCGAAATTGAGAATAACAAGTACATGACAAATTTTTAATATTGAAGGATGGTGCACCATGAGGTATCGAGTGCAAGATGCATAATACAACAGTTCTCTAGTGACTCTTTGAAGAACGAAGAAAAAAGGAGGATGATCTTGAAAAAGGAGAAGGATTGAAATTTTTGAAGAGGGTATACGGGTTGATTGATCTAGCGTTCCCTAACTGTGCGACCTAGGATTTTTAGAGAAACAAACTCCTATGAACTTGTATTTCACTTGTGAAATTATACAATGAGGAGGAGCAAACCTCTATATAAACAAGTACATGACAAATTATATCCGTAGATCTCCCTTTGATCTAACGGTAGAGATTATATCTCCCAACTACCATCTACCTGCATTTACTACATAAGTGTACAATTACCATATTGCATGCCTCCAGGAGTATTCTAGAATACTTGAGAAAACCTATGACTCAGGATACAAGTCGAGGGTCACTTGTTCCACAGATGGGTCACGGTCATTGTTTAGAACCCTTTTGGATCGGGCTTTCCTTTGGCCATGACATATATATGATAATTAATCAATAGAGTTAAGTATGCTTACTTGGCACGTGTCAAGTATGAGATATGCTTCGATCTCATGATTTCTAAGAGACACTTATCAGAGAACACTGATCGGAGGGTTGACATTTGGCATTAGAACATCTAAATCAAATGACTGGAAGAGACACCGCAAAGTTGCTATTTATATGCCCAAGGGACTGTAGAACAACCCTATGTCAAAATTTTTCATGCCGGTGGATTAGGTCTATCACATCTGACAGGGAGCTTAGCGTGGCCAAAACACACAATCTATTGACAAAGAGAAGGCATTATCGTGAAATCTCAGGTCCTACTTCAAATAGAAGAGCAACTATTAAGTTATACATTAACATCCATCTTTAATGCCATATTTGAGGCATCCGGGAAAATGCGGATCATGAAAATTAAGTGGAAAATTTGAAATTTTTATATTTTTCGGGAGATGATAAAGGAGCGAAAATGTTAAATTGTGAGTATTCTTTTTCCCATTTTCTTCACTTAGAGGCTCTCAAACAGAATCTAAAATGGTGATTACCTTGTATGGGCACTCATAATACTTATTTTGAGGTTTAATCCCCCATAGTCGGATTCTTATAATGGTATCAACTCTTAACAAGTTTTTAGGAGGACGAATGAAATTGAAATAAATAGCACCACACATCAAATAGGGGAGCACTATGGAGTATCGTTGGGTACACGGGCCAAGCAGAAGGGGAAGAAATCAATTAAGTCACATCTACTAGGGTGTTAACCCAACGTCCTATTTTAGAATTTTTTTTTAAATGCCCCACTGAATGGTATATAAATCAACACCCCGACCTCGAATTCCACCACCTTGTGTGCTTGTATTTCTTTTGGGGCTGTGTCTAACGTTGAACAAGCCTGATAAAATTTCAATTCTGATCCTTGAACTTATGCCTAACTTTAAATCAAATCCCTTCAACTCCAAATTCACTTAAATAGAGTTAATGTATCCATTGGTTCCTATCATGGAAAAAACAGGAAAATATCTGGGAATACCCTCAGATTGGGGCCAGACCAAAAAACATATGTTTGCTTGGGTCCTTGCTCGAGTTGAAAAGAAATTAGAGGATTGGAAAGAAAAACTAATATCTAAGGCGGGGAAAGAGATTCTTATCAAAACAGTAGTCCAAGCTTTGCTACAATACACTATGTCACTCTTCAGAATCTCGATATCCATCTGCCGAGCGATAGAACAACGAATCTCCAACTTCTGGTGGAAGCAAAATTCAGCAAAGAAAGGTGTTCACTGGAAGAATTGAGACTCTTTGAAATCCCGAAAGGACTGTGGAGGACTTGGTTTTAGAGATCTTGTCAATTTTAACAAATCTTTGCTAGGGAAACAAGCTTGGTGGCTAATTCAAGCCCCGGAAGCCCTATGGAGCAGAATATTAAAGAGCTTATACTTCCCAAGAGATACATTCTGGAGTGCACATAGAGGTCATAGACCATCTTGGGGATGGCAAAGCCTCTTGATGGGAAGGGATGTGATTGAACCTGCAACTAAATGGGAGGTAGGAAATGGGGAAAATATAAGGATTCGAGAGGATCGCTGGTTAACCTTGGGAAATATTGGTGGACCTTCAAATAGAAATGATCCTCAAAGGGTGGTGGAACTGATAGACCAAAATACCAGAGAATGGAATGCCCAGCATATTAATATGATTTTTGGTGAGAGTGTGGCAAAGGAAATATTAGCAACTCCTCTTAGTTTATTCCTGGAACCAGATAAATTAATTTGGACTGCAAACGGATCCGGAACCTACACAGTTAAGAGTGGCTATAATAGACTTAGAGATCACGAGAAGCTTTCAACAACAATGCTACCCTCCACTTCCTACCAGATTCCCAAATCATTATGGCATGAAATTTGGAAGCTCCAGACTAGCCCCAAAGTCAAATTTTTAGTATGGAGCCTATGCAATAACGCTCTCCCTACCAAAGAAAATCTATTCAAGAGGAAAATGATACTTGATCCGAGATGTTCAATTTGTCAACAAAACCTAGAAACGGTTGAGCATTTGTTTGCGTTATGCAGCTGGACAAAAGCTATTTGGTTAGAAACGAGACTACAGATTGACACTTCCCTAATGAAGATAACTCGAATTGATAAATGAGTCCTGGATGCCCTTACCTCAGCGGTGGATTCTCAGGCAAAAGTTTTTTTCGCTGAGATTTTATGGCAGATCTGGAAAGCAAGGAACGCTGTGATTTTCCAAGCTCATCAGCCAAACCTCTGGTTGATCTTTGAAGAGGCAACCTCCATGAACCTGCTCTTCAACAATCAGCTCCCGCGGAACAAATCCCAGCAAAAAAAGATGACGGTAGATCCGAAGAATAGCTACCTGTGGATGGCAAAAGAATCCCATACTTGCAAAATCAACGTGGACAGCGCCTGGTGCAGCTCCACATTGTCTAGTTCAGTCGCCGGAGTTGTTCGAAACAGTAGCAGCCTCCTCGTCGACGGCTTCGCGAAACTCATCCACGCGCCCTCAGTCCTAATCGCTGAAACCCTAGCGGTGAGGGAAGCTTTACTTTGGCTGCAACACTTTGAACAAGACAGAAGTGCATGATCTGCCGTGTACTTGGAAAGTGCAAAAGAGTTCCAACTCACTTCAAACAATCTAGAAACTATTCAAGGTATTTTGGGCCAAAAAGAATGTGTATGGGCTGCACGAGCATTAACTGATGATTGCAAAACTCTTTTGAAGCACATGCCTCAAGTCAAATTAGCCCACAAGCCTAGAGAAGCCAATAGAGCAGCATATTGGGTCGCAAAGGCCCATCGAGCAGGAGATCTTCCCTTTAACTGGATAAGATGTCCCCCCTTCTCTTTCGTTAATTTTATGCTTAGATGCTGAAACTTTGTGGTGTTCTGACGATGGTTAAGTAATGAAAGCTATCTATTTCCGACCAAAAAAAAAAAAAAAAAAAGTTTGTGTGACATCCCAGATTTTCAGTCATGTTTTCTATTGAATAAATCGGGCATTTCATTGAAGCGTCTATAGGGGTACATTCTTAACCGATCATTCTAGAGATAACTAGACTATCTGGGGAAACCATTAAGAATTTTAAGGCAAATAGACTTGATAATTTGACTAGGAATCGGCTTCTCGACCGTGCTCATCTATCGAGATCATTACGGCACAGATATAAATCGATTTGAGGTTAGAGATAGGTCGGTTTGACTGAGATGTGTGGCCGATCGTGGGTGACTCCACTAAATTGGAAAATTCTTGTTGACCGGCACGGATCCGATTTTACTTGTCGTTTTGGTACTCGTGTCCGTAATTGAATCATCGAGATTTTCACGACAATCGAGAGTTGTCATTGAGTCGAGTGGGTTCATAGTGGTTCGAAGAAAATCGACCATGGGTCATTTGCCCTAAAAATCTTTGAAAACTACCCTAGAGTCAGGTCATGCTAAAAACGCACCGAATGGAAATTAACCACCAATTCAAGTTCGATTTCGAAATCAAGATTCGTCATGTCACAATAAATTCTGGAACGTCGACTCGCCTCTCGGAAGATTTTTCGAGATTCCGGGTTTTTGCGAAAAATCGTTTCGGACGTCGCGAAAAGTTAACGGAAATTCGGATATGCCAAATTTAAGAAATTTGAACTCCTAAAGTTGTGAGTGTCGATTTATGGAAAATTGTTTATGATTTTTCTTCATCGAAATTGGACCTTAATTTGGGAAATTGAGTGATGAAATTGATCCTAAAATTGGGAAATTCGAAATAAGGTGTGGGTCAGCATTTTAGGCAGCAGAATTTATTAATTAGTGGAATTATCTTATAAGAAAGTAAAGGGAGACAAGAGTATATGCATGTGGGGCTTGAGGGGGGACCAAGATAATGATGAAATAGATATTTGGCTTTGACTATTAAGCTTGGATGTCTCTCTCCCTCCTTCGATCGGTGCGACCATCCCCTTTTGCTGTCTATCTTCTTCACTTTTCGGACGCCACACCAACCGACTTCATCCCTCTCTGTGTTCATTTTCTCTCACGGCCACATAAGCCCACGACCGAAGCTCTCTCTCTCCGCTCAGCCACGCCCCACGAAGCAACAACCCCGCACGTCAGCAACTCACGCCGGCTCATCTTGTTGACCCTTCCTCCAGCAGCTCCACCGAAATAATTTCTATTTTGCCGCTGCCAACGCCTCCACGGTTCCTCAGCTCCTGCCACACGTCCGTGTAGGATTCCCACCAGTCAACCTTGCGGTTCCCCAGCCGGTTTGTTGACTCCGCAGCTCAATTCCAACGCTTGCACGTCCCCGAGTCAGCTTCTCTCCCTCGAAGTCCCGTGGTGGACTCCAATCCAGGCGTCGACGTCAGCCCACAGTCCACCGAAACAGCTGCCCCGCGTGCGTTCTCCTTCGCCCAGCTGGTCCGTGTGTCTTCGGCCCAGCAGTTGGGCCCGTCCACGAAGTCCACCAGAGTGTGAATTCTCTGCAGCAAACCGGTCAACACTCAGCAGCACAAAGCAGCCGGTGTTGACCCCAACCATCCACGCGTCTTCAGGTTTTGGTCCAGCTGCCACGAAGTCCCGAGCTGCTGAAGTGTTGAAGAAATCCCAACGCCACCAAGACAGAAGCTGCTGCCGCGCCAGTCCACAAACGAAGCAGCACCATCCGTCCGTGTCTTCTCGTCCAGTCCAGCGTCTGGCCCAAGCTGCTGCCCGTTCGTTCGGCCCAAATCACAGCAGCCCATTCTCGCATGTCAACAGCCCAAAAGCCAGCGAGCAGCCCAGCAATTCTAGCCCAGCGTTTGGCCCATCCTTCAGCAGCAATTCGGCCCAAGATTTTAACAATTTGGTCCAGCTCCTTGAAGTCAGCACAGTCCAGCGAAGCCCAGCTCGATTCAGCAACAAATCTCAGTTGGGCTGAGATTTGTTGGGCTCGTTTTAGGCCCGGCCCGAGTGTCCATTGACGCCGCCGAAAATTTGGAATTCGGCCGCCGTCGCGTCGACGTCGCGGTGTTCCAGTCTTCGCTTTGCAAGTGAGTTTTACTCACTAATGCTTTCTTAGTTTGCTAATTATGCTTAAGGGTTGATTAGATTTAATTAAGTGCAATTAGGTGGTTAGATTAGAGTAGATTAGTGATTATTAGATAATTGTGATGCATGTTAGGCAATTGAATTGTGCAATTAGCAAGTAGAGATGTACTGTTATTTATTAAATGCATCTCGGAATTTTTCCCGATCCGTTCTAGCGTCCAATTAGGCATTATGGGCCTAAATTGGATTTTTAGTATTTATTTATTAATTTTCGAAATTAATTATTTAATTATTTACTTTTCGGAAATTAGGCAAGGATAGCCGACGACCAAAATTTTATGCTGATTGTCGTAGTGCCGGTTCATTTATTTAATTGAGCATTATTTTGTCTTTGAATTGAATTATATGTGAATTTGGGATTTATTCCTAAATTGAATAAGGTTGGTTATTAATTGAAAAATAACCGGGTATCAGTTAATAATGCCAAAAATATTTGAATGGACTATAGAAAATGTGGGAGTTATGGAAATGAAAATATTATATTTTGGCTAAGATCAGCCGTGTGCCCACGCACGATATTTTATTGGGTATGATAAAAGATGAGAAGAAATGCTGTGTGGCGTGGCTCGGCGATTATTTCATCGCTTTGGCATGTAGGATGCCTTAGAGAATGCACGTAAAGTGTTGAATATTGATCATGCTTGTGTGGCGGTAATTGATCAAGCCTGTGTGGCGTAGAACATGCCTGTGTGGCGTAGATCATGCCTGCGTGGCCGTACTTCTGTGTGTCGAGTATCGTGCCCGTGTGGCTAAAAGTAATTGGAATGCCTAATAGTATGCACATAAATTGCTTATTGTACATCACGTTAGCGAAAACGACGCCCTAGAGCATTAATGTAGCTCCGTGACTAAGTATACTATTGGAGATTATATAGTGTTGAGTGAGATGACCTAGAAATGGTCCAACTGACATGTAATCGACTAGGTCGATTAATAATTGCTTTGATCTGATGTTGTAATCTGATTGATTGAATTGAAATGACCGATGGATGGTTCAATTGACATGTAATCGACTAGGTCGATTGATCGAGATATCGATCTGTGATGTGATTGCTTGGGTGCCTATTGAACTGTGCTAATATGCAGGTGGAATCTGAGGCTAAGGTAAGTCCTCTGACTCTGTGTGCATAGGCAGCCCGGTTAGCGTATTGGTTTACTAATCGAGTCTTAGGGGATAGAACTTTCTGAGACGTGGCCTCAATGGTTATTGAATAACCATTTCAGGACTTTGATGAGGAGCCTGAGGAGGAGGAATCTGAAGAGGAGAACCCTAATGTAGAACCAGATGAGGAGGGAGATTTTGGAGAAGAAGATGATCATGAGGAGGATCCTGAATACGACCCGAATGAGGACTGAGATCTCATCCTGTTTTGTCAGACTTTGATTATATGTGGATAAGTGTTAGATCAGACCCCTGCGAATAGTATTGCATTATATACTATGAGGTGCTTGTATAAAAGAGTGGTTGTGAATTTCAGTATGAAAATTATGGCTTTGCTTTTCTATCCCTTTTATTGTCTGGGGATTTATAACTTCTTCCGCATGTGCTTAATAAACGAAAGGCTCGACGATACGTAGTCTTGGGATATCGCATTTTAAAATCGACCAAATTGAAAGATGTGCACGTGACCAAGGGTCGAGGCGTGACAGTTTGATGTGGTAAAACTCACTGCACCGTAGGCTGTCACCTAGTGGCTATGCATGAGATTGAAAACCTCGAAAGCACAAGAGAACCTTGAGTATTGAGATCTCTTAACATGAACGTTGCACTTGAGTTTTCCATGTGAAAGTCTTGGTGGCTCCAATGGACACATCCACAGCAATTAATCAGATGAGTGAGAGTGACTTCATTGCAAAAGTTATTCATGTTCAAAATCGGATTTGACCGTAATAAATTTAGAGACAATGCCGAAATTTTACCTAATTTCAAACTAATCAGTCCACGGGCGAAG
The DNA here is from genome assembly GCA_014182375.1 of Eucalyptus virginea. NCBI lineage: Eukaryota > Viridiplantae > Streptophyta > Magnoliopsida > Myrtales > Myrtaceae > Eucalyptus > Eucalyptus virginea. Next base: position 13,024,835 of record CM024516.1, on the reverse strand, counting down.
TTATTCATCCACTTCTTCCGACCTCATCTTACTTTTTCTCATAGCTTAAGGACACTAGCTCAGAGGCCCGACTACTTAGAGGTTAATGAAACACCTCGCAAACCTCATGAACTAGCTTAATTTAGGCATTTGACTTTTATGCTTTGAATCATAGTGGTTGTACGCAGTTGGTAGGATTAAAATATATTTGAATTGGAAATCTCCTCAAAGCTCGACTAAGGTTGTCAGACAACCTCGTCACCTCGGGCGATACAAATTTGTGATCTATTATCGTATCTGAAAAGTTATCAACGGAACTCCGGAATTTACTACCATTTTTCTTTTTGTAAGAAAACATATCATCAAATGACCAAACCCGGATGAAGAAATTCGTCATGTCAGCTCACGGATTTTAGAATTTTCGTCGTTGGGTTCAGTCCCAATCTAGAAAGAAGGAAAAATGTGAAGATCAAAGCGATTTCGCGGGACTTGGCGTGAAGATCATGTGGAAGGCCATAGCACAGTCTAACAAACTTGTCGTTATTGTTTTCCTTCTTCACGAGAGGCCCTCTTCTCGGGACCATCGAATTTGTCTTTTTTTTTTTTTTTTTCTGAGTGTTTCATGCTTTTCTTTCTCTCTTCTTTTCGTTTCTTTCACTTTCACATGCATTTGCTTTCTTCAACCGGCAGAATTTGCTCTGAAATCTCTCTCTCTCTCTCTGTAAGGAAATCCTGGCCTTCTCTCTAAACTCGATCTTTCCACTGATTTTGCTGAAGAAGGTCCGGTGTTTCTTGTTTCAACCCTGTCATGGATGGTATCTGTTCCCTGTTTCTTCTTCTGTAATGTGTCATATACTTGCATATTGGGCATTGACATAATTCTCTGATACCGTCTTGAGCTTACGATGCTGATTTATTGTAGCATATCTGTTCATGCATGCCTCCATGCCAGTTCGATCTGAATTGGTGCTTTACTGATCTTATGATGCTGATTTATTGTACATACTCTGTTCACGCATTCCATCATGCCGATCTTGAAATGTTACTTTACTGATTAAGCCAAATGAAAAAAAAAAAATTAGTGCGTTTCTGTTACTTTACTGATTAAGCCAAAAGAATTAAAATGAGTGCGTTTCTGTTAAGGAATGATGGGGAGTTATCGTTCTTCAATACATAGAGCATTCAAGTTGATTTTCTTTTGCTGAACAAGCAATTAAAGGCATAGGCTGTTACATGAACTAACTGAAAGTTCACGGATTATGAACATTTTAAAACAGTTAGCTTTTTGAACCGTATGATATACCTCATGCTTGTCCAATGGTGCATGGAGATTCCGTACAAGGAAGAAGCAGGAGCAGCTATGAGAACGGCGACAATGGAACATCGTTCCTTCAGCTAGTGCTCGCACTGAGTTCTGAAAACTTCATGATGGTGAGAGTCCTAACGATAAGGTTTATGGTCAGGCCCACGACCGTGTTGTTCTGTATTCGCGTTTAAAGTACAATGTAAACTCATTTGTGGATGACTGCTTTGCAACTTTGCAAGGGTACATTAGCTCTTATTTTCGCCTTTGGATCGATTTCTTGTGGCTTTGGCTTTGTGATTGTCTTCGGAGACTCCGGGTTTTTCAGTGTCTGCGATTATGGAGCCGTCGGTGATGGCGTTACAGTTGATACAGGAGTAATACTTTTTCCTGTTAATACTTATCCACTCGATTTCATCTATAACTTTTTCTCACTGTCTTGGATTTGACGTTGTCTCCCACTGGTTGCAGGCATTTCTTGAAGCTTGGCAGACTACATGTAGCACGCAATTCGAGAATCCGACCATGATCATTCCAGAAAATTACACATTTCTGGTACACCAGCTTACATTCAGCGGGCCATGCAATGCCAAAAAAATCACATTTCTGGTATAAATAGATTGACTTCACTCTTTTCCCTGATTAGAACTACCGTTCAAGTGTGCAATAGAATCATTAACAAAAAATGATTAACTTGATTAGACTACTTGCACTGCAAGAGAGGAATTTCGTAGCCTGCTTGCAATGCCAAAAATGATTAGAACTGACCGTTCAAGAGTGCAATAGAATCATTAACTTGATTCTCTTTCATTTTTCCTTCATGTCAATTTCGACTCATCTATCATGCAATTCCATAGGTATTAGGGAATATAAACGCACCTACCTTGCCTAGAGCATGGACGGATCTCGACCCTAGCTCCTGGATCACATTCCATGGCATAGATCAGCTTCGTGTTAGCGGTTTCGGTACAATTGATGGACAGGGATCAAAGTGGTGGAATCAATCCTGCAGATATCATTCACATTTGGTACATAAAAATTTCTAAGTATATTTTTCATTCTACTTGTTTTTTCATGGCTCGGATCATGGGATGGACTGTTATTTTTCAGGAAGGATGCACTTCTCTGGCACCGACAGTAAGTCTACAACCTATTATCTTGCACTGTAACAAAAACACGCATCTAATTGACATATTGGCAGGACATTGACGAGTTTTAGTAGAACAATTGTGGAGATTTTGTAATTGGTTTGCAGGCTATGAAATTCCTTTCGTGCAGTGCGAGCAGTCTAAACAATATAAAACTTGTAAACAGTCCACAAACCCATGTATTAATTAGGGGATGTCGCTTCTTTGACATCGGCAATTTGTTGATTGAAGCTCCGGGGACGAGCCCTAACACCGATGGCATTCACATTCAATCCTCACAGCATGTGTCCATCGCAAATGCAGTCATTGGAACTGGTAATTTCTGCAATTCCTCTTTTGTTTGGTCTTCCTTATTGCAGTAAGTAGTCGCGAATGTTCACGTCTGTGATTTCCGTTTTCCTTAAAGTTGGGCTTGTGATTTTTAGGTGATGATTGTATATCCATTGGAGACTATACTTCAATATTTATGTCTCGTCTGTCACATGTGGACCTGGCCATGGTGTAAGGTGAAGTCCAATTGTTCATGATATCTCTGTCAATGCGATTTATGATGGAATCAATCATGACAAAAGGACATCAGATCATGAACACAAACATCTCTTTGAGCAATCTTAATCTTGAAAATTATCTACATTGTGCTCTTCAAGACACGTGCATAAGATGGCTATAGTTAGTATTTAGGAATTGAGTATTGTAGATGGTGCACCAATCTTAAACCTAAAAGAGGATGAACTTTGTGTTCATCTAATAAAATGCAGATCCTTTCGTTCTTGCGAAGGTCATGCAATTCCTACTCCACTTAACGTTTTTGTCATTACTTTGTTTATGCTTTTCTACAGCATTGGAAGTCTTGGCCGAAGAGGGAATTTCGTTCAAGTTGAGAACATTCATGTGAGCAATGTACAATTTAAGCATACTACAAACGGTGCTCGAATCAAAACATGGCAGGTAATGAACAATGAGTGCAAACTGCATTCATCCGAGATGGAATTTCATTTCATATTTCTATTCTATTTGAATTTCCTCAATATTCCTTTGTGTTGTTGTAGTGAAGGTCGGGAAGGGATATGTACGAAGAATCACTTTCGAGCATCTTAAATTCGACTCAGTTAAGAATCCCATTATCATCGATCAAAACTACTGTTCCATCCGGGGAGCATGCCAAGAAATGGTAAATTCCTTTTGCTAAATTGATGCTTTTCTTTTTCCATGAAAGATGCAAATTGTTGAGGCAATTTCTTTCTCCCTTTGAAATTTTTGGACGAAGCCAACTGGAGTTCACATAAGTAACGTGGCATATATCGGCCTATTGGGGACTTCGAGCACAGATGTTGCCACTAATTTGAATTGCAGTCGGAGCGTCGCGTGCACCGGAATAGTACTTGAATCAATAGAGCTGATGTCTGCAAATATGGATAGGCAAGTTACATCTAGTTGCCTCAATGCACACGGGAACACCATTGGAGTGGTTCAACCCGATCCCTGTCTCCAAAGTTGACAAAAGCACATTAATCTCTTTCTGTTCTACCGAGACCGGCATCTAACTATGTCGATTTCTCAAAGTTTCTTTGACTGTTGCAGAGAGCTTCCCGTGTATCCTCAGGAGTTGTGCGGTGAAAGTTGTCTGGGTTGTGTCTCTATATGGAGCCATTTCTTGCTGAAAGTGCTTCTCTGCACTGGCACTCTCTTTCTGCACATCCATGTTTCTGCATTATTTTGTGATTGTATGTTCTGAATCACGATAGCTGAGCTTAGGAATCAATACCATACAAGAGCCCAGACACCAGTTGATAGTGATGGATTTGGCTAACGTGTTCTCGGAAAACCCGACGGGAGGATGGTCCCGACGGCAATGGAGAAGGGAGAAATGACATTTGGACAACGGAGTCAGGCGGTTTTATCTCAGGTAGTACTAATAATCTGTAATGGCCTAGTCGAATTTTGCATAAGCATGGCGTATGAAAACCGGAATCTCCTTTAGTGTTGGCTCGTTATGCCCAATTGATAAGTCCCCACCCTTATTGGATCGAATATGGGCCTAGCCCATTTATGAACTGCATATCTACTTAAAGAGTCATGCTATGATACCATATGTAATGATTTAGCTTGGTTTACGTGGGCCAAACCTTTAAAAGAAGTAATTTAAGTAACCATATAAGATGGTGACCATTTTAAGGTGGGTGTCAAGTAACTCAATAAGTCTTCTCCTAACTGATGTGAGACTTGAGTTGTCAAACATGTATTTATTTCCTCACATGCTAACTTAGGTAAGTGAGGTTCAATCCGGGTCAAAACCCAGAACCCCTCAATCTGTTCTCATGCAAGCAAATCCATTCCCGGCGAAAGACTTCGCAGACTCGAAAGCATTGATCGTGCATTATCATCGGTAGTTTCGTTCGGAGGAACAACAGATAGAATTGATCAAGTTTGAGCATCATCCACGATTACCTCGTGCCCCCGAAATTTAGCACCACGAATATGCAACGTAGTCTTCAGGAAATGATATCATTCTCATCCAGAGCTATGCAGACTACATCAATTTTTAGAACATTGGTACATTGATTATGTCATCGGTCTTCCATACGCCTTGCCTACGCAATACAGTTTTCGCTTGTGCTGGAATAAGACGCCGCAAGTCAGGACAATCGCGACGGGTCGGCATTAGTAACTGACCTGCTAAAGTGCAGACGAACTGCAGATTCTAGTTCTAGCGGCACAAATTTGCCATTGTCCACAAGCATACATCTGAATGTAGAGAAGAGTTTTTTTTAATTTTTTTTTTTGGTAATCTATAAATATTTTTCCTTTCTTGAGAACGAGGTAGGTAATGTTTTTTTACACTTAATTTGAACGAGTCATTGGGCATAGTGACACATTAACCGAAACGATCTTGACAGCCGCATGAGATGAGCCATATGCAGTTCACGTGGCCGGCAATTGCTCTGAAGGCTTTGTTTTTGTTAGTAGTGAATTGTAACAAGGAATCTTCTCTTGATTCGAGTCCTACATATCTCTTGATCCCACTTCTTGTCTTTGTTGTTGATTATTTCCTCTAATATTCACTCGGAGCAAACATACCTTAACTTTCTCGAAATTTCAACACATAGTTCCTAAAGAAATTCCTAAACGGGAGGACAAACGATTATTGATTGGTTGAGTCCTTATCTTGTTTTGGCGGATTAAGTTTTCAACATTTAGAATATGTGCAATCAAGTTTTAATCTCACTGTCGCGAGTTTCCCATGCTAGAAACCCATTCATCTAAATGCCACGTGGCCACAAACCCATCAATATTATAGGATTTTTGACGGCATGTTTATGACTTGATAGCACATTTTTTTTTTTAAAATAATGTTTAACAGTTAATTGACTGAAATAAAATGCTAAGATCTCATTCTTTTTTACCCATGCTCCTTTTTTTTTTTTTTTTTTTTGTGACTTTATTCCTGTACGGGTGGAATACTAATTGATTCTCGAACTTAAATTGTAATTACGAAAACTTCAATGATGTGCTAACACTGCCTCTGTAAGATGATTTCTCAAAAGTTTCAGGTGAAATAGGTTTAAAATTCTATTTTTTTCCTCTTTTGTCTTTCCATATTTTGGCTCATGCAAGCATATCACAGCAAGAGGGATATTCCTAGGAGCTGGTACGTGCACATTTCGTTTGGATGAGGACGGAGGAAATAGTTTTGAGAAATCAATCACCATTAAAATCAATCAAAGGCAAAGCAATGCTGTGCTCTATAAATACAGGGACATAGAAGGTCCACATTATAAAAATATCTACCCATATTCGGATAAGAGTTAGCTTTTGCCGCTTCTTCTTCTGCTTCTTCGCTTGTTTTCTTGAGCTTCTTCCAACAAAAGGAGGCAAGGCAACCATGGAAGTGATGAACAAATACTGGACTATAAAGACCCATATAGAGGGCGCACCCAAGGAAGATGACTTCTACCTCAAGACTTCGACTTTGGCTCTGTCCCTCGGGCCTGGCTCGATGGACATGATCGTGAAGAACCTGTACGTGTCCATCGACCCTTACCAGTTGAACCGGATGAAGAGTTCCAGTTCATCGCAGAAGACCGGCGGTTTCGCCATGGGAATCGCTCCTGGCCAGGTTAGCCAATCTGTTCATAAAGTAGCTAAGTCTGCTTTGACATTGTTGCTATTCTGTTAATCAAATTAAAGCACTATTATTTTGGTGAATTTGTAATGCTTCCAATGCTTCCAATGATGATTTTTGTTGTTGGCAAAAAATAAAACGATATCATTGCAAAGACCAAGCTAATCATCAATCATTCTCAATCAACGTAACTGTAGAAATCTCCTGTTTGTGTTGAAAAGATCAACTTGAATGGCAAAATATGAGTCGGGCGTTTTGTTTTATGAATAATCTTTAAACAGGAAATTGAAGCTTTTGGTGTGGCAAGAGTTGTGGCCTCAGAGAATCCTGAATATGAGAAGGGCGATTTGGTTGTGGGAGTTGTCACTTGGGCAGAGTATAGCAAGATAGGAAGCAACGGAATGATCAGGAAGCTTGATCCAATGGGGTTTCCTCTGTCTTACCATGTTGGGATATTGGGTAATCTCTTTCACCATCTTATATCTCTGTAGGGAGTTCTGTCACTTGAGAAAGGCCCTTTTTGATCCTCCTGTATTCTTCCAGCATTTAGTGGGCTCACAGCCTATGCCGGGTTCTTCGAGATATGCAAGCCGAAGCGAGGTGAGAGGGTGTTTGTATCGGCGGCGTCGGGGTCAGTCGGGAACTTGGTTGGACAGTACGCGAAGTTGCACGGGTGCTACGTCGTCGGTTGTGCAGGAAGCAAGCAAAAGGTCACTTTCCCCGTTGTCCTACTATACAAGTATCCCAATGTTTGTCGCCAAAAGATCGTGAATCATGATGAACTTTTTGTTGTTACAGGTAGAACTGCTCAAGGAAAAACTAGGTTTTGATGAGGCCTTCAACTATAGGGAGGAAAATGATTTGAACTCAACTCTCAAAAGGTCAGATTGCGTCAGATCGTATCAAGAATCTAGATTGTATATTCTTTTCTCAAAAGAAAAATCTTGTCATTTTTTTTGCGTTTGTTTTTGTCAATTGACAGGTATTTTCCTGATGGGATCGATATATACTTTGACAACGTAGGCGCCGAGATGCAAGAAGCTGCGGTCGCTAACATGAATGCCTTTGGCAGAGTTGCCGTGTGTGGAGTAATATCCGAGTATACAGATTCCGGGAAAAAAGCGGCGCCCGACATGTTAGATGTCATTTACAAGAGAATAATGATCCAGGGCTTTTTAGCCGGCGATCACATTGGCCTTTTCCAGGATTTCATCTCAACCACCAGCGACCATCTCCGCAGTGGCAAGTTGTGCGCACTCGAGGACATCTCAGATGGCCTGGACAGCATTCCCTTTGCTTTCGCAGGGCTGTTCCGCGGCGACAACATCGGGAAGAAAATTGTTAAGATTGCAGAAGAATGAGAGTTGGCTAATTGGGGCATTAACTTAGTCAGATCGGTGCTTCAATATCAGATTCATTTGAGTTTACAAATCATATATTGCCGGAAACTTTCTATAGCTTTTATGATGGGAATCTTGGAAGGAAAATTACCAAAAAGTTCTAAACCTATTGCAATTGTATCAGGTTCGATCTTAAACTTATTTTTTTTACCAATTGAGTTCTAAACCTTTTACAATTATTCCCGATCAGTCTATCCGGCCAAAGTTAGCCGGGCGGCGCCGACGTGGCAGCTACAAAGCACCACGACTTTTTTAATAATATTTTATTTTTGAAATATTTTTATTAATTTTTATTAAATTTTTTTTTCCCTTCTCTCTTCCTTCTTCCTCCCTCCTCCTTCCTTTGGCTCCGGTGGGCTTGCCTCGCATGGAGGGCCTTGCTAGACGCAACGGCTAGCCCCCCTTGTCGGATTTGGCAGGGGCTCGCCTTGGCCGATGACTACAAGGCGAGCCCTCGCTAGATTCGGTGGGGGCTCACCCTGCTGTCGCTAGGCACAAGCTTGCTAACTAGCGAGGTAAGCCCACCGAATCGCCTTGCCAAATTCGGCAGGGTTTTGCCCTGCCATCACTGGGCACAAGCTTGCCAGATTTGGTGGGGCTCGCCTTGCTAGACCCGGTGATAGTGAGGCCCCCCTCATCGAATTTGGCAAGGGCTCGCCCCACTAGTGGCTGAGCGAGCTCACCCTCGCCTACCAACGGCAAGGTGAGGCTAGCCCGGCTGCCTAAGTCCGGCGATCGGCCAGCCCTCCCCTCTAGCCTGTTGCCTGAGCCAAAGGAAGAAGGAGGGAGGAGGAGAGAAGAGGAGGAAGGAGGGAGAGGGAGAAGAAAAAAAAAAAGAGAAAAAAAGAAAAAATGATAAAAAAAATTAATAAAAAATTTCAAAAAATAAAATATTATTAAAAAAAGGTCGCTGGCACCGGTCGGCCAATTTTGGCCAGATGGACTGATCATGAATAATTATAAAAGGTTTATGACTCAATTGGTCAAAAAAATAAGTTTATGATTGAATTGGCACAATTACAATAGGTTTAAGACTTTTTTTGGTAATTTTCCCAATCTTGAAATAGAGAATGGTAAAACAATTTGAAGTAAGATATACTGATAGTCCTAAGTAAAATATTGAAGGACCAGAGTCAACAGAACATGTTATGTGGAAGGTTTTTGAAAAAAGGGTGACCGCCCTAGTTTTTGCATCAATTTTATGCAGCATCTCATTGAGGTTAGAGATAGCGTAGTGCTATTTCTCCCTATGCTATTACAACCTCTTTAGTTGCATCTATTACAATGTAATGTAATAGAACTTTGATAAGGATTATACTGATGGGTTTCATGAATGACATGTAACCCTAAAATCATAATTAAAAGGGAAATATAAATTCACACCTTAAATAATCATTCACGACCTTAATACCTTGCAGATATCATTTGATAAGTACCATGAGATTATATTAACATAAACACTGTATTATGATTACTGCTTTACTAGTCAACCATAAGTGTAATTATCCTGGTATGTTATTGTGATTTTACAAACGTATGAACAATTTTTATCTATTATTAAATAATTAAAATGTGATTATGATTATGCTTCACATTGACCCCACATGGGTTATGAATAAAATGTACTTTATTATAAAAATCCAGGCAATCGTACCTTGTAGTATAAGCAGCAAACATTATGCTAGTTATTGTAGTATATATAATCTTTTGTAAATAACTATGTATTATCAAGATATCATAGGTAATCTGTAAAAGATTAATCATATAACATGTGAGCATGCCAGAATAAGTACAGTTGGGGTCATCAATATCAATATAATATAAGCAAATTAGTTATAATTAACACAGACTTTAATGATAATTATTAATCTAAAATTGACTGAGTGAGTAGGTAAGAAAAAAAAAAAAAAGGAGGGCTACTTTTGGAGCCGCGATAACTATCACATTCCTCGTAATAGAGCTGTATTATAAGTAACCAGTAGCAGCTGCTACCGTAAACAAACACTATAAACTTATAATAGGCCAGTGACATAGCGGTCATTAGTGCAACTAAACATGTTGTTAATGTTGCATTTCCTCTAATATTAGTGTCGGGAAATAAAATTTCATGCGATAGATAGACAGGCCGTCGGAGGACAATCGCGATCCATCAATTACATGTGCTTAATGACGTCAACTTTAGTAATGAAAATGAAGCTTACCCCGAAGTATGGCAATCACATATGAATTGACTCATCTGCCATATTTAGAGGGTAAATTTTGAAGAATAAGATATTATGTATTTTGATTATCAGGAGATGAGACTATCCCAAATCATGCAAATACGTACAAATTAAAGGTGAAAATCTGAACCTCTTCCCATTTAGGTGTAGGTCTAAATTTAGGAGTTTTTCTTTCTCATTCTAAAATCTAGATTTGGGAGTTTCTTAAATATATTTGATTTGCGGTGGTTCAACATATTGTTGTTGTCTCTCCATGGTGATGATGTTGAGGACGCCGAATCTAAGGGCGCACTGCAAATCGTAGTTTCTAAAGGGGAAGATCTAAGCGTGTACCTATTGTTGGTTGTTCATTCAAACAAACTAAAACGTGCCTTATCTCACATCGAAAATAAGTGAGTGCGGATGTGGATGAATTTGGTGCTAACCAACAATAATTAATTTTTATTTATTGAAAAATTCAGATTTATAATCATAGAAATTAACCACAGTGTTTTATTCAAACAATGTGATTGTTCACAAAGGAGTTACGACTATTTTTTATTTATTATTTACTTGATTCCGAATTTTTCGTACACCTTTTTAAGATAATTTTTGAGAACATAGCTGTTCATTTTGCAACATTTTTTCGAAGGGTTGCCTCTGTTCAAAAGACAAAGATAAATACACTAGTTTTTGGGGATCAATCTTGATGAAGTCTTTTCAAATTTTCTTTTTAAAATTACAGCCATCATTTTTAATTGGAGACCTTAGAGAAATATTAGAATTGCTATATAGTATTATTCATCGAGATTTATTGTATTATGGAGGAGATTTACTAGTGACCATTCTCAATGTTGTGGGGATACATAATTTCTTAAAGAAAGTGAAATCATACCCCACTTGATTGTTCGTCATATTTTCCCAACAATTATAAGGAATTAATTTTCCAACAATGGAGTCGAAGTCAAAGAGAGAGGTTGATCGGTGTCGCCACCAAGAACAAGACTCTGATGAATCCCACCAACACCGGCTTTGATGCGAAGCGATTGATCGGGAGGAGTTTCACTGATCCTTTGGTCCAAAGTGATGGGCGCCACTGGTCGTTCAAGGTCATTGTTAGTCCCGGAGACAAGCCCATGATTGTCATCAATTACAAGGGGGAAGAGAAGCGATTTGCTGAGGAGGAAATCTCATCCATGGTCCTCACGAAGACGCATGAGATTGTTGAGGGATACCTCGGTACGACTATCAGAAAATGCCGTTGTCACGGTCCTTGCCTACTTCAATAACTCTAGAGGCAGGCCACCAAGGATGCCAATGTCATTGCTGGCCTCAATGTCGTGCATATTATCATTGAGCCGACTGCAGCAGTCATTGCCTATGGTCTTTACAAGAAGGCAACAAGCACTGGAGAGACAAGAAGATCCCTCTCGTGTGAACCTCAAAATGAAGACTGCCCGCTTTTGCATCTACTTGGTCGAGCCACAACAACACGTTCCGAGCTGGTGATGTATAACGATCATCAACATTGAAATTATGGACAACGTTGTGAACAGAGATGACACTACCTCGCTTGAAGCGAGCGGTTTCAAGCCCAGCCTCACCGTGAATGGCAAGCCGGAATAGTTCCTGTGTTTCGAGGGTAGTTTTGGACTTTGGGGTTGATCCTAGCAACTGGAGGATTGTCTTCACTCCCATCATGGTTGGTTTGTTCAATGTGATTATCACTGAGAACAGTTTCAAAGTGATGGATTCATCTCTCCATCTCGAATTTGTCCTAGGAATTATTTGGAGATGCCCCGCGCCTAAACTGCATCCGTGATTCTGGCATCAGACCACGCCTACAACTTCTCCACAACGAACAGCCACAACGCTTTGCCATACCCACGCCATTGTTGCTGGGTCTCACCCATGCCGCTCCCTGTTTTCGTGTCTGCACCAGCAAGCTTTCATTGTTTTGCCGGTCCGTGGATGGACTCGGCAACCTCCGACAAGCCCCTTCACTGCTTTGTCCATTTTAGTCCAGTTTCGCTAGTGCTGCTCCAGTCGTTCACCAACAACTTACTGCAATTACGGAAAATGGATTTCACACCTCCACCGCAGTTTGTGATTTGATATCGCCAGTAACATGTGACAAATGCAGGGCGTGGGGCTGTGATTCACCATTCTCAACCTGTGGGATGGCTCCACATCAATGAGTTCACCGATTGTTTTAAATGGATGTTGATGATTGGATTCTCCAACTGTAACAGTGCAGAGCTGCACAAGGTCGCCATCAATAGATACGAAACAAATTTGTGAATGAAGAGTCTTGGGTGGTTTATCAATCAAAGAACTATTGCTGGCGTTGAGAAAGTCCTTTTCCGTTCGATAGGGACAGTACTTTTCCGCTTACTACGAGTATTATCAATTTATGGATGAATTTGTTGCAAAAGAAAATGACGATTTTTGTGGGTTTGATCAATAGGAATGACTCATCTGATAATGCTATCTACATATAGATACAAAGGTTTTCCCCTTTTCTAATATCATTTATTCCGATTGCATCCATAATTATCTTGGTTAGAAGTGAACAAACTGGACTTTTTGATGCTGGCAGCTAGAAAGAGTCTGTGGCATGTGTCCAACTACCATTTAAATTGGTTATGTTAGAGCAAACTCTACTGTTTATATCCAGTGTTCTCTGAAGGGTGGATCAATGACCCTCCTTTTGTTGGTAGTTTGTGCAATTGTGTAATACCAATTAGTCTTTGGGGAGAGGCATTGTTTACTGCATGTTGCATTCACAATTGCATTGGTTTTCTATTTTTGATATATGTATTTCATTGAGCATGAAAATTTGATTATGCGCAGTTTTGATTGGATGCCTCCTAAAATATTCTTGAAGTGTGGGTATTCGAAGGGGACTTTTGAACTAATATAACTGGAATCAATGAAACTAAGATGCATTTAACTTTCATTTTTAAAATGAATACCATCTTGGGTATTAAAGTTAAAAACATAGTGGGGGTTATTTTTTAAGCCAAAGTGATTACGTGGAAAAGATGTTAAATAAATTTCAACATTTTGGTTTTAAAGAATTGAGCATTCAATTTGATTCTAGTCTTAAATTAAATTATAATACTGATAGAGCAATAACACAACTTGAATATGCGAGTGCTATAGGGTCTTTATTGTTTGCAATGCATTGTACTAGACCTGATATTACTCATTCCATGTGTAAGTTGAGTGATATACTAGTAATCAAAGTATAGAACATTGTCAAGTTATTACGAGAATTTTGGTTATCTTAAGAAAAATAAAAATTTGGGATTATTCTATAATAATTATCCAACTATATTAAAAGAATACATCGAAATTAGTTGGATTACAAGTGTGGGTGAAAAACATTTCACTTTTGAATATATTTTCACATTTGGTGGATATTTTGTTTCTTAAGTGAGCAAAAACGGATATGTATAACTCATTCAACGATGAAATCCAAATTCATTACTTTAGCAATAACTGAGAAAGAGGCTGAATGGATTATGAATTTATTATTGGATATCGAATTATGACACAATCCCATGCCTCTTATTTCTATCCATTATAATAGTTAGACTATTTTGGCAAGAGCTTATAGTAGCACTTATAATGGTAAATCCAGACATATCAATCTAAGATATGAGTATGTGAGGCAATTGATACAAGATAGTACTGTAACAATTATCTATGTGAGGTCAAGCAATAATCTAGTTGATTCCTCGACAAAGGCTTCACTAAGAAAAATAGTAAATATGACATCACAAGAAATAGGGCTTTATTATAAATCACCAGTAATAGTAACATGGCATTTTTAAAGAATATCACTAGTTACAAGGTTTAATGGATAAAAATTAGTTATTGAAAGTGATTGTTTGATATTGACATTAGCCTTGATATGAGAAGTCAGTATCATTTATTACGTTTTATAAGATGAATTAAATTCTTAATGAAGTATAGTACAAATTAGTAATATGTGTAGCAGAAACAAATGGTGAATACTTTACCAATATAAGCTTAGAAGTGGTGCTACTTTTTATGAAAGTTAGGGTTGCTTTCTAGAGAGCTTATGATTTAGATACAAACAAAATGCCATAATAGTGCCTAGTAAAATAGAACTTCTCCTAGTAAAATTAGTAAATACGCGGATTGTTTGAATTTATTATTTAAAATGTAAGTTGAAAGCTGAGTTACTTATCACTTTGATAGAGTTTTAAGATACTTGTACTAACTAAATATTTAACTCGAAAGAGACCTTTATGTATATATATTAATCTCATGAAAATTTTGGCTATATATTTTAACGTTTTATTTTAAGCGTTTTGTTTTATAAATAAAGTGAGGGATTGTTGATAATTTATTTATAAAACAGAGTATGAGATGCCTTGTCCAAACTATGAGATGCCTTGTCCCATATAAAAAATATGTGAGTATGCACATGGACGGGATTTGGCACTAATAAAAAATCATTAAATTTTATTTATTGAAAAATTCATATATGTATAATTATAAAAATTAACCATAGTGTCATATTGAAATAGTGGTTATTCACAAATGAATTACGATTATTTATTATTTATTTGATTTTGAATTTTCATGTCTTTTAAAGATAACTTTTGAAAATGTACATGTTCATTTTATAACATTTTCCAAGGGGTTGCCTCTGTTCAAAAGATAGATATGAGTACGTTAGTTTTTGGGGATCAATCTTGATTAAGTCTTTTCAGATTTTCTTTCCAAAATTACAGCTATCATTTTCAACCGTTTCACTTGAGAGACCGTGAAGAAATACTAAAATTATTATCTAGTATTTTTAATCGAGATTTTGTTGAATCTTGTAGGAAATTTGCCGATAATCATTCGCAACGTTGTGGGGGCAAATAATTCCTTAAAAAGGGTAATATCATTTATCAAAGTCTGACTTCATTAATCTCCTCAATCGTTTGTCATATTTTCCTAACACCTATCAATGATGATTCCTGTAATCGGCTGCCGATTGTTTTTTGATACTATGACAAATAAGGTCTTTTGGAATAAGGGCATACTTATAGCTGCAACCTGTACTATTTTGTTTTCTAAGTTTTGTTTTGTTTTGTAGCTCTTTGGGAGCGTCCTTATTACTATTTTACTCGTACTACGTAATATCAATAAATATACGTATTGCATCGGATTAGATACTGTCATGTTATGCAAAAAGAAAATATATCACGAGGTTGCAGTGGCATCGCAGACGATATGTAGTGAATCCATTAGGGCTTTTTCCATCAATATCTCCCACCACACCATATAACCTCCAATCTGAATCGTTGGGGGGCAAACGTTGCGATCAAAGGTAATCGTCCGGTGGGCTTGTCCCTGCCGCTGTTCAGGTCTAACTATTGCCTAGGCTCGCGCACCCGAAATTAAAGAAATAAATGATGATGATGATGATGAAGTCCACGGAACATTAAAATTCGACGAATGAGAAAATCTAGAAGTAAGATTTACTTGTAAGAAATCTTAATCATAGCCTGGTTAGGTGCATGATTATGGATATTTTATCAACTAGAAAAGTTTTAGCTTCTACGAGTCTATACATTTGGTTTGGCTTTTAGTCCTATTGTTACCTGAAATTTGCTCAAAATATTGATCATACTATGCGTGTTAGAATTGTAATCGAGTCAACTCAAACTATCATTTATATTAGAGTTATGACTGAGTCGAGTCGAGTTGATACAACTTAATACTTGAGCTCGACTCAAGTGGGAACATTGACTTTAATCTCAAAAGCTTTAGTCTTGCAAATTCGATGAACATATAGTGAGGAAAACAAACTTAATTAACAAAATAAAATAAAATAAAATGGGAGAAAGATATATGATTCACCTTAGGTCTTATGTCATCTACTACGTCTCACATGATTACACATTGCAGCGTATTGTCCTACATAAATCTCTAGATTAAGAAAATGACAAAGTTTGATTGAAACATAATTTTGGGATTGTGCTTATAAGTAAAGTCGAACACGCAAGAACTTATTCTAAAAAATTATCTAGCCAATCAATCGGAATCTCCTTTTGTTGCGGGCACTGCTCGTTCTTGAACTTGCTCGTCTTTTTGTATGTTTTTCTTTTGTTTGTTTGTTTATCTTAGACCACTTTTAGTACAGATAAGGTTATTGAAAAGGACATTAACAGTCACAATCACTAAACAGTGCTTTCACATAGAATGCAGTACTGTGTTTGTTAAAACCGACCCTTGAAAACATAGTGACCATATTTTTAAACTCACGAGAGTTTGTCGTTGAGGAATCAATCTCAAAAATATTTTTAATTGGATTTTTTTAGAGAAAGAATCTTATATGACGTTAAAATGTCAATATCTATACATTTTTTTTTTGGTCAGAATATCCATACATGTTGAAACGTTTGAAATGATCTTATTTAAATTAATCAAACTTTACACGACAAAAATAAAAAGTAAATGGTAGAAAGGTCAATTTCATGCAGATAATTTATATATATATATATATGGTTATAGAAAGACTTAAAGTTTCATCCATACAAAGAATCTGTCTAGTCTCCTAGCTTCAGCTTCTTCTTGTTCTTCTCCAACCATGGAAGTGGTCAACAAGCATGTGACCCTGAAGACCCACATAGAGGGCGCACCCAAAGAATCTGATTTTGAGCTCAAAACCTCACCTTTGGCTCTATTGCTCGACCCCGGCTCAGGCGAGATGATAGTGAAGAACCTGTATGTGTCCATCGATCCACATCAGTTGAATCGGATGAAAAGTTGCAGCTTGTTGCAGAAAACTGGTACCGGTTTCGAAGGAATTGCACTTGGTGAGGTGAGCCTGACCTGTTCATAGCAGCTATATATATGTTCACGGGAAGATCATGTAAATGTGATGGGAATTGAAAAGTAGGAATTGGGTTTTCTTTGATTTTTGGCTGCAAATCTTTGTGAAGGAAATTGAGGCATATGGTGTGGCAAAAGTTATGGCTTCAGACAATGTTGATTTTGAGAAGGGTGATGTGGTTATGGGAGTTGTTACTTGGGCAGAGTACAGTAAGATAAGAAGAAATGGGATGATCAGGAAGCTTGATCCATTGGGGTTCCCTTTGTCATACCATCTTGGAATACTGGGTAAATTTCTCATTCACCAACAATTTCCTATTATCATAATCATTTTCAATGGTGCATGATTTCTTTGTAATCAAACGAATTTTGTAAGACTCTGCCAGGGAAAAGAATCTTACAGGCGTGCTTCGGATTTTGGCATGTACCTGCTTAAGTAGCTGTACTATTCTGGCAGAATAATGTTTTAGTTAACTGATTTTAACAGTAGAAACATAAAAATTAAAATGGTGTTGAAGTCGTATGGTTCATTACAGCAATATGTCACAAGAGGTACACATTCGAACAAGGACATGTCTTAACATGGTCAAGAAATGATATAGGGGTTATTTGACCTTGGATCGGCATCTCGCAGAATGCGCTATAGTTGGGTGATACAAATGATGTCTCAACCTATGTCAAGTTCGTGATCTTAGCCTCTCAGTAGACATCAAACTAAAAAACATTTGTTTGCACTGATGCTTCAGGCTACCAAACGTTTTTCCCCCTTCTGGTTGCGTTTCTATACAGGTGTTGCTTGTTCTTTCAGGATACAGTGGACTTACAGCCTATGCCGGGTTCTTCGAGATATGCAAGCCGAAGCGAGGTGAGAAGGTGTTTGTTTCGACAGCAGCGGGGTCAGTCGGGAACTTGGTTGGACAGTACGCGAAGTTGCACGGGTGCTATGTCGTCGGTTGCGCTGGAAGCAAACGAAAGGTCACTTTACCTATGGTCCTACATCACAACTTTCCCCAATGTTTCCATCTCCAAAAGATCACGAATCATGATGAAATTGTTTTGTTGTTACAGGTACAACTGCTCAAGGAAAAACTAGGTTTTGATGAGGCCTTCAACTACAAGGAGGAAACGGATTTGACCTCAACTCTCAAAAGGTCAGATTGCTTCAAAGCGTGTCCAGAATCTGGATTGTACATTCTCTTCTCAAAAGGAAAATCTAGTCATTTTTCCAATGTTTTTGTCAACTGACAGATATTTTCCTGACGGCATCGATATATACTTTGACAATGTGGGTGCTGAAATGCAAGAAGCCGCGGTCGCAAACATGAATACCTTTGGCAGAGTTGCCGTGTCCGGAGTAATATCCGAGTGTGTAGATCCAGGGAAAAGAGCCGCCCCCAACATGTTACAGGTCATATTCAAGAGAATAAAGATCCACGGGTTTTTAGCTGCCGATCACGTTGGTCTTTTCCAGGATTTCATCTCTACCACCAGCCACCATCTCCGCAATGGCGAGTTGTGCCCGCTTGAGGACATCTCGGATAGCCTGGACAGCATTCCCTTTGCTTTCACAGGGCTATTTCGCGGTGACAACATCGGAAAGAAAATTGTTAAGATTGCAGAAGAATGAGAGTTTGCTAATGGAGTTATAACTTAGCCATATTCAATGCCTCAATATCGGATCCCTTCGAGTTTACTATGGGGGTGTTGTCATCTCTATTCATATTATTTTTGTGAGCTATATAAGTGATCATTTTTATGAATGTTTTCTAAATTATTTATTTTTCGCAAAATATACCAAATCTAAAATAAGAGTTCCCTTGAAAAGCAATTTATCAGATGACAGATAGACTATTGTTGGATTTTAACCGGCTCCTATAATTCGTTTGGTGCTCGTTTATTTTGTTCTCAAGTATTCTTCTAATGCATCTCTTTTCAGTCTTGCAAATTCAATAAACGTGCATCGTGAGACACAAAAATTTATTCAACAAAATAAAATAAAAAAACTGGAGAAACATTTATGATACACTTTAAGCATCATGTCATCTACTATGCGTCATAAGATTAAGTTGAGTTATGCAACATATTATCTATAGAAATCAATTAAGAAATTGACAAGGTTTGATTGAAAAATAAATTTGGTGTTGTTCTTATAAATAAAGCCTAATACGCCATAACCTTTATAAGAATTGCTGTTATTATACAGTTTAGACCTCAACACATAAAGAAATCGCAATCATTTCCTCTTGTACTTATAATTCGTTCTACTCTTTAAAATAAAATCACCCACCAATCGAGTAATTATGCAATTGGAAATTAGTGACCACTTGGCTTAATTTGGCCAGTAGGTCTAAAGGAATCTTCTCAACGCATGACTAGTCCTTCCATCTTTATTTAATTAATCACAATTTGTCACGAGAATTATCTGGCCAATGAAAACGGCCGGCTCTTGCTGCGGGTACTACTCGTTCTTGATCCTGCCCTTATCTTTTTTTTTTTTTTTTTTTTTTTTGGTACTTATCTTAAACCTTATTTAGTATTCTAAATTTTTTTGAGAAGGACAAAAATCACAATCACTAAACAGTCCTCTTACCTAGGATGCCGTACTAAGTTTACTAAAACCGCCCTATATAAGTAGAATATTGAGTTTTGTAGTATAGTAAAAGTTGACATCTGACAGAGTAATCATATTTATTACCTAGTGAGAGTTTATCTCATTTTTAGTGTACTAAGTTTAGGAATCTTTCTTGTTATTATACTCAACATCACTTATATGACATTACATGTTAGTATCCAAATATTTTGAAATTTTTGAATTAATCTTAATTAAATTTATCAAGCTTTAGACGACGAAAGTAAAAAAGTAAAAGGTACAAGCCATCAACATTTTTTGTGAAGTAAGCACCGTGGTAGATTACCACTGCAAAAGGTTACTTTCATGCAAACATTAAAAAAAAAGTTCGATTTTGGTTATTGTCAATATGCAATAGACTTAGTCAATGAAAATAGAGTTTTGTCATTTATGAATAGAATTATCGACAACTTAACAATGAATCGACAATCTCAAATAGTAGAATAAATCAACCATGGAGGTAGGAGTCGAAGAAATTGTCAATGTAATGGAGTCAATGTAACAATTTGTAACATTTGTTCATAACATCTATTTTGATAACCGTCAATTATAGGTTTTAAATAGTCACATCGTACTTTTTGGAGTCCCTACACAAATCAATCAAAATTACTATCTTTTCAATATCTTTGCTTTCCCGGGTAGCACTTTATTTTCCTAACCATAGCTTCCAAATTTGCGTTGTCAATTGAATTTGGGTATGCATCTTTATCTTGCGCGTTGTGTCATTAATTAAACTACAACATGGTGCTTTTATGCTTTTGGGCTGTGTCATGGATTAAATTCCGATATATTTTGTTTGCATTTGGTTACTTAACAAAGTCCAAACTTTCCAGGCCTTGTCGTTGATTAATTTCCGGCATGATTTGTGTTTCTACATTCCTGTTCTAATAAAAGTCGTTAGTTGCTAATTATCTTTGATATTTTGTGTCCGGAGTTTGTGTAGAAACCTGATTTCCTTTAATTAAAAGTTAAAGAACGACTTTTAAGTGAAAGGATATTTTATCGTGGGAGCAATTCCGGTAAAACATAGAAAGACTCGTCAATTTCAACCAGATAATAATCTGTCTAGTCTCCAAGCTTCAACCTCTTCTTGTTCTTCTGCAACCATGAAAGTGAAAGTGGCCAACAAGTATGTGACCCTGAAGACCCACATAAAGGGTATACCCAAAGAATTTGATTTTCAGCTCAAAACCGCACCTTTGGCTCTATTGCTCGACCTGGGTTCAGTCTAGATGAGTGAAGAACCTGTACGTGTCCATCGACCTATATCGGTTGACCCGCGTCATGCATTACAACTCGTCGATCGATACCAGCTTCGAAGGAATTACTCTTGGTGAGGTGAGTGTGACTTGTTCATCACCGGCTAAAGATGTTCACAGGAAAATCATGTAAATGTGATGGGAATCGAAAAACAGAAATTGGGTTTTCTTTGATTTTTGTCTTCAAATCTGTGTGCAGGAAATTGAGGCATGTGGTGCGACATAAGTTGTGGCTTCAGACAATGTTGAATTTCAGAAGAGTGATTTGGTTGTGGGAGTTGTCACTTGGGCAGAGTACAGTAAGATAAGAAGAAACAGGATGATCAGGAAGCTTGATCCATTGGGGTTCCCTTTGTCATACCATGTTGGAATATTGGGTAAATTTCTCTTTTACCAACAATTTCCTTTTGTCATGATCATTTTCAATCGTACATGAATTTCTTTGTAATCAAAAGAACTTTTTAAGACTCTGCCGGGGTGGGGAAGAGAGTTTTACATGCGTGCTTCGGATTTTGGCGTGTGCCCGCTTAAGTAGCTGTCCTATTCTGGCAAAAAAATGTTTTAGTTAAGTGATTTTGAGAGAAGAAACATAAGAATTCAAAATGGTGTTGAAGTCATGTGGTTTATTCTAGCAATATGTCGCAGAAGGTACACATTTGAACAAGAACAGGTCTTAACAGGGTCAAGAAATGATGTAGGGCCAATATGTCGCAGAAGGTACACATTAGAATGCACTATAGTTGGGTGAAATCAATGATGTTTCAACCTATGTCAAGTTCTTGATCTCAGCCTCTCAGGAGACATCAAATTGAGGAACATTTGTTTGCACTGATGCTTCAGACTACCGAACGTTTTTTCCCCTTCTGGTCGCGTTTCTTCATGGGTTTTTTCTTGTTCTTTCAGGATACAGTGGACTAAGAGCCTATGCCGGGTTCTTCGAGACATGCAAGCCAAATTGAGGCGAGAAAGGTGTTTGTACTGACGGCATCGCAGTTGGGAACTTGGTCGGACAGTACCCGAAGTTGCATGGGTGCTATGTCGTCGATTGTGCTGGGAGGAAACGAAAGGCCACTTTCCCCATAGTCCTACATTACAACTTTCCGCAATGTTTCCATCACCAAAAGATCGTGAATCATGATAAACTAGGTTTTGATGCGGCCTTCATCTACAGGGAGGAAACTAATTTGAACTCTTGACTCTCAAAAGGTCAGATTCTTCAGAGTGTATCGAGAATCTAGATTGTCTATTCTCTTCTCTAAAGAAAAATCGAGTCATTTTTCTTGTGTTTGTTTTTGTCAATTGACAAGTTTTTTCGTGCTGGGATCGATATATCCTTTGACAACGTGGACGCCGAGATGCAAGAAGCGGTGGTCGCTAGCATGAACACCTTTGGCAGAGTTGCCATGTGCGGAGTAATATCCTATTATACAGATTCAGGGAAAAAAGCCGCGCCTGACATTTTAGATGTGATTTACAAGAGAATAAAGACATAGGGCTTTTTAGCCAGAGATGACGTTGGTCTTTTCCAGGATTTCGTCTCGACCACCAGCAGCCATCTCCTCAGCGGCGAGTTGTGCCCGCTCGAGAACATCTCGGATGGCCTGGACAGCATTCCCTGTGTTTTCACAGGGTTGTTTCACGGCGACAATATCGGGAAGAAAATCGTTAAGATTACAGAAGAATGAGACTCTGCTAATGGGATTCCTTCGAGTTTACTACATGAACTTACACAAGCGTTGTCATAGCTATCAGTAATATTTTACTCACATTACTGCATATCGTCAGAAAAAACTCACATTGCATCGGATAATATATACGATCTTATTTTGCGAAAAGGAAAAATTTTACATGAGGTAGTACCGGCATCATCAGATGATATATAGCGAATCAACTGAGATTCTCATTGCTACCCCCGCCATACGAAATAAATGAACAAAAAGTTCGGGCCCATGGAACAAAAAGCTCGACAAATGGAAAAACTCTTGACGTGCCGTGATTTGATTAGGTGCTCAGTTATGATTGTTTTCTTAACCAAATTAAGTTGTGGCTTCTTCAAGTCTATGGAATTGGTTTAGCCTTTAGTCTTACCGTTGCTTGAAATTTTGCTCAAAATAGAGAGATTTGGATGACTCATACCATCCGTGTTAGAGCTATAATCAAGTTGAGTTGAGTTATCAAAACAAAACTTTACATCAAAAGACACTTCCGCAAGTTAATTCCAATATATATATTTCAAAATTGGTATCCCTATGTTCAGTGCATAGTTGACTTCATTCCTGCCCTTTCGTCATTCTAGTAGCTTGCTAGTAGACCCTTGCTGACATCTGAATTTCGCCGAGAATAAATGAGGGATTATAATAAGAATACCCTGGGGTCCACCATTTATAAGCATGTCATATACATCGCGATTATGGTGTTAAATCCATGTCGCCCGCTAAGTGGTTCCCCTTAATCGTCTATCTTAGATGGAGTCATCATAATGTCATGTAAGATTCATAAATTGCATGAACTGTGGAATTTGCCAATCGATAGGCTTCAACAATTAAGTGTACGTTTTATTCACACTTACGCAATAGAGATCGTTGGAATATTGGCCGTAAATTTCGTCTATTTTATAGCCACAGCTTCACATTCTCACCATCCTATTCGTTTGTCATTTGGTTCATGCAAGGCCCAAGCTCGCATTATGGGATCAGGGGAAGCAAAACCGATAAGTCCCATAAATAATGATCGGTAAATTCATGCAAGAATTAAATAAATTTAAGGCATTCATAAGAAAGACAAATAAAATTAGTAAACGATAACAAAAATTGATAAATTTCGAATAGTCACATTGTATTTATTATTTATTTTATTTTTCCTCTCTTTTTAAATTATTTTCATTTTTCTTTCTTTTTCCCCTTCCATCATTCTCTAATAAAATTTTATTAAATAATTAACTATACCGATATACCTAAAATACTAAAATACCTAAAATATGTGATAAATATAAATATATATTATCCATGAAAGTAAATATATAGATAGGCGAATAGGATGATGCTGACAGTTGGGCAACGATCTTTCAAGTTGAGGAGACTCGGTATTTGATCATCCAAATGGTATTCGGCAGCCATTCCATCGTATGGAAAGCCACCAAGAACGCGATCACCACTCCCGTCTTTGACACCTAAATTTTGGCGACCCATTTAGACATTTAAAAAATTAGGGGTTAATTTTATATCTGAAAAAATAAAATCACATGGCATATAGTTTAGGAATATTTTTGTTTATTTTATTGGACCGATGGCGAGTGTAAAATTTTTCACATATTCCGTTCAGATTCTTCACACATTTAGGCAATATACACCAAAGGATGTATTTTCAAGCAAAAAGGAAAATTTTGGATGGGATATTTGATAAATACAAAAGGTAATATTGCGCGGGGTGCAACGATATATTCAGTGGTATTTTGCATGAGCAAAATTAGAAAGTAAAATATACCATGAAGATCCAATTTTTTGGCTTATAAAAGGGACCGCATACGGACAAAGTTGAGGGGGGAGGACACGCACATTGATACACACGGCCACATGTAGAGATATACGTGAGAAAAGAGAGAGGTAAGAACGTGAGTTCTCTTGGCGAAGTTTTGGCCGAGACCCACGTCGTCACTGCCCCCGCGCTCTCGTCATCCGTGACAACTTGTCGACGAGCCACAAGCCTTGCCGTGCTGAGCTCGCTGTCTTCAACCTTGACGATGCTGCTGCTCTAGTTTAGCCACGTTGACGCCGAAGCTATTGTTCATTCCACGATAATGCTAAGTTGCTGATCTCACTGCCCGCATCACCTGTGCCGCACCACTTGTCCTCAGGAATCAACGAAATCCCATCTTCATCATGCCTTTTCTTCTTCGACAAGATCAGCACGTGTAAAGAAGACAGAAGGAGGCATTACACGAGAGAAAGTCCTCATATTCAGAGGTCAATAGTCAACAAAGATGAGGGCCGCACAATTGATACATCCATGCAATTGAGGGGGAGACGTTCGTTGACTATAGGTCAAACGGAGCCCAGAACGCAGCAAGTTCCAGTGCTGATCCGACGAAGTCAAACCAACGGACTCCAAGCGGCGTCACAGCAAATTTGTTATCGATCCTAGCAGCACCACGAATTGTTGAGCCAAGCCCCGAAGATTACTACTCTCTGTTTTTGCAGGTTTACCGGTGCCCTTGTCTACGTCCAGCAACAAAACCGTGGCGTCTCACGTGTTCCGAAAAGAGGATAAAGTTCCTGCAGAAGATTAATTTTAGGCCAGGAGCTCATGAGGAATTTAGACGTGTGGAGATATTCTTTAGCGGAAGAATAGAGAACAGACTTCGGGTCTCTTGACCGCAAGTACACCGCTGGCCAACCTTGGTCGCAGGTCGTGAGTAGCCGTTTGAGGATCGGAATTCGGAAGCCAATATTCGAATTAGCCTCTGCCATTCGTGAGCCCCTTGCCGCTGGTCCACGGTTTCGAGTCGACATCCCAATTTGGAAAAGTTATCGGTGCGATATCGAGAGCTAGGTAAGATTTTTGATTGATTCGATTTTCTTATATTTTATTGTCCGATCCATGGGGTCGCGATTTATTTTGAATATTTGTTCGTTATTGCCATATCCAAAAGATCTCTTAATCCCTCATGAATTGGGAAATCTTCCTAATTTCACAACGTGCATACGATTGACGGTCCGATTTCACGCTCGAAATACGACTCGCAATCGCACGGAAAAATCGCCAATCCGATCTCACGCTCGAGATTCGATTCGCGATTTTATTTAAAATTGACCAATCCGATCCCATGCGCGGGATATGATTCGTCAATTTGTGGATATCGATCTTATCTTGCCTGATTTGCTATCGTGTCGTTTGAATCAATTTCGTTTTCATAAAAAAGAAAATCAAAAAAATTGAATTAGGATTAGGTTTGTTTTAGAATATTTCTTGTTATCTTGCATATTTAGAATAGAGATTTTATTTCGAATTTCAAAAATCAAAAATCAAATCAATCAATTTAAATTGCTAGTGTTTTTTTACTTAGGTTGCATGTTTAATAATTTGATAATTCTTAATTTAGAAATTAATAAAACAAAAAGAAAAAGGGTCATCATGCATGTCATGTAGAATAAATGCATTCTTTGCACGTCATTGCATATTAGGATAAAATTTCATGTTTCATTTTAAGTTTAGATATTAGATAGATTGCATTTTAGGGTTATTTGGGTTAAGATAATATTTTAGTTTAAATTAGGATTTGGCTTAACCTAATTCCTAATGCAAATTAAATAGAATCTTAATCTAGTTTAGACAATTTTCACATTTTTCCTAATTCCGAATTTCATGAAAAATAAAATAAAAAAAGTCTTAGAATAAATTAGTTCCATTCTTTAGAATAAATTGCATGCTTATTAGGAAAATAAAAACCATGTGCACATCATATAGAATTAGGTTCATACAATGCACGTCATTTAGTGATTTTTGTTAGGTTCATTTAATTAGAAATTGCCCGTCATTAGAATTAGGTCATTAGATTAATTTAGATTGCATATTTAAATGTTGCATTTCTTTAATTTCGAATCTCATAGAAAATACAAAAAAATTATTTAGAATAAATCATCTCATGCTTAGGATAGACTATATGCTTAGTTATGTCATATTGCTTAGGTCATATAGTTAAGTCATGTTGCCATGTCATATCATTTCATGTTAAATTAGTGGCATGCATTGCATATTGCATGATTTTCATTAATTAAGTGAAAACAAAACAAAAATTGCGTGTTAATTAGAAATCATATTTATGACTGCTGACGTGAATTCTAAACTAACAACGCAGATGCTTTCGTTGCTATGAGGTAAGTCCTGCAATTTATTTAATTGCTTTCTTGGGTGTTAAATTGGTGGTTTGCGCACCCGCATGATCACCTCACATGTTAAGGAATTAAAATCAATTCAAGCTGCTTGCCAAACATTTTCCAAAATAAAAAGAAAGGTACCGAAAGGGCGTTAGAGAATTCTAGCGTAACCAAGTCCCTGTATCCATAGTCTCTGGTTCGTAGGAGTAAAATAATTCTCCCGTTATTTTACTTGGGTTTCTAATCGACCCACCAAAAATAGATTAGTGGCGACTCCTAATTAAAAAATTGCATGTTAAAAAACTTAAACCTAAAGTCGCGAATTAGTATGGGCTTGGGAGAGCCCGAGTTAAGTCTAGGCTTAACAATCCATTAGCCAAACCCTAGATGGTTCACACACCCGAAAATTTGGTCGCAACACTGTCCATATTTTTATCCCAAGTTCTACATTACAAGATGTTTGGTCAATGAAGAACAGAGACCATTGATGCTCATAAGAGTGGTGCTCACCGCATTTTCATTCAAGGCCGACCTCGATCCACAATTTGCCGTATTATCCGACTTTCCAGTTATCATGACGATTTTTATTCCTTCCTATATCACCGTGTCACTGCTACTAATAGGCCTCCCTTCGAGGCGTGCAATCTCTCTCTACAACGCGAGTGCTCCGCGAGTGCTCCTCTACTTTGTCATTCTCTCATCAGCCTTCGCTCATGTCCATGTGGTTAGAACCACATATTTTTATCCCGAGTTCTACATTGTTGGCGAAATCCTCAGGTGCCCTGGCTCTTACCACATGAACATGAGCGAAGGCCGACGAGAGAATTGCAAAGTAGAGTAGCACCCTCGTTATAAAGAGAAAGATTGCGCGCCTCAAAGGGAGGCTTCTTAGCAGTAATGACACGACGATATAGGAAGGAATAAAAATTGTTGTGATAATCGGGAAGTCGGATAATATGGCAAATTGTGGATCGAGACCGGCCTTGAATGAAAATGCGGTAAGCACCGCTCCTATGAGCATCAATGGTCTTTGTTCTTCATTGACCAAACATCTTGTAATGTAAAACTTGGGATAAAAATATGGGCAGGAGTGGTGATCGCGTTCTTGGTGGCTTTCCATACGATGGAATGGCTGTTGAACACCATTTGGACTATCAAAAACTGAGTCCCCTATGTATCATCTTCCTACGACCAACACGAGGGGATCATCTTCCTACGTATCTTATGTGCCATATTTTCTATTCTCGGCCGCGCCATGGTGATCTTCGTGCCAATACCTACCTCTATGCCCCCGGAGGTCAACTTCAGCCCCGTCTCTTCCCTCTCGTCCCTCGACATCTCCACCTCCTGCGTCACCGACCAATGGAACATCGCTCTATGGGAAGGGCGGTGAATTTATGATGTTTAGAATAAGTTATGTAAACTGTTTAGGAACTAACAGTTTTAGTTCCTAAATTGTTTACATAACTTTCTTTCTCAACATAAACAAGAATGAGCATGGGACAAGAGAGGGGGAGGTGGTGATCGAAATTCAAGAGTTTCATGCGAGTGTATTCAACGGCCATGAGCATGCTGAAGTTCTTGACGGAGAGAGCAATATTCCATTGGCTGGTGACGTAGAAGGTGGAGATGTCGAGGGACGAGAGGAAAGAGACGGGTTGAGCTCGACCTTCAGGGGCATAGAGGTAGGCATTGGCACAAAATACTGTAAATATGAAATAATATACTTATACATTAATGTTTTTTTTTTTTTTGGTGGTTTTGCAAAGGAAAACTTCTTTTTTCTTGCGAAATAAATGAATTCATTTTTTCATGGTGTCGTCACTATTAGACCGGAGTCCTATGTTAGCCTACTAAAAACTAAGGAGAGGGAGTGTATTGGGATAAGTAAGGTACTATAATTCCACCATCTTACCTTAAGTCCTTTTTTAGAGGGTACCCAGATACGAAAGGAAAGCAAGAAAATCCTCGACAATATTTCTAGTGTATTTTCATGAATAGTGTTTGGGCTCGCTTGGTAGAGGCTGGCGTCAGCTACCTGAATCAAGACCTGACTTGACGACATCATCAACCTTACCTAATTGGAGACCCAACCTAGTCAAATTGGTCGGATTGGCTTAAGAGCCGGATTCGACATGCAATGTGTGCGCCACATGCACTACGCACTTAGGTTGTGCATATGGGTGCGTGGAAGCTCCAATTGGAGCATAGTTGGTGTCAATGTGTTCGTATTGAAATTCTCTACATTGAGGTATAACTATTTTATATGTTTAAAGCTTTTCATGCCACAATTAATTTATCTAGAGTACCTAGGAAAAAGAAGAAGAAAGCATATGGTATAAATATCTCAATTAATTCAAAAATCCTAAACATGGGTTTGAGGAGGAAAACAAATTAGATAAGTAGTGAAATGATATCTCAATTAATTCTTATCACATATATACTCCCATTTGAGCAAAAGAAAGTGCTTGGTAAGTGTCCAAAATTTCTATTCTCAAGATAGAAATGTGTTTGGTAGTATTCTTAAATTTTTTTGTTTCTTTTAAGTCATATCACATCAGACATTTAAAATTTTAATTAATTAAGCCTATGCAAATTTAACAAAAGAGTTGCCACTAGCATTTTTGGGGTTGGCTAGAAACCCATTAAGATACATAAGAATATCTTACTATTCATGCAATTAGAGATTCTAGAATCGGGGACCTGATTAAGTTAGCCTTAAGAATAATTCCCCCTCGATACCTAAATTGATCATGCTAACTAATGCCATAGTAGCCTATCGAAAAAATCTAAAATTTGTCTTAACCATTTTAGAGAAGAAAAGTAACACCAAAGATATTGAAATATACATTTAATTATAATCATAAAGGAAAGCAAACAAACATCCTAATATTGTCCTAAAAAAAAAAAAAAAAGCAACACAAAACAAAGAAGCCCTAAGGCTGTGTTTGGTTGTCTAGATTTCTAAATATAATATGACAAGAAGTTCATTGATTTTTATATATCATATTCACTATTTGGTGAACTGTGGATTTAAAATCGAATATATTCACATTATATTATGTATATTATTTAGTATAACTGTACATCAGTGTAAATGAACCTAAAAGTTCACAACTGTCGATGATAAAAATCTTTCGCAACACTCGTGCCTACTTCATTTTTATTTGTCATTTTTTCCTCTTTTCTTAATTATTTTCATTTTCATTTCTTTTTATTAAATAGTAAACTAGACTAATATACTTACAATACCTAAGATATGTAATAAATATAAATATAAATATATTTATATTAAATTTATATTATAAGATATAATTAAAATTCAACTATATAAATAGAAGATAAGATTTAATTAAAAAATCTAAATTTTTATTTTTTGTTATTTTGAATTTCTTGTATTGGAATTCAATTATTATTTATATTGAAATATAATTTTAATTATATTAATTTATGAAGCTTGTTATTTGAGAAAATAAATTTTCTATTACGTATAGGAAAAATCCTATCCTTTTTTTATCCAACCTCTCTTAGGATATTTTTATTCAGTTTATATTCTTCTTATATCCAATTTTGTTTAGTCTTAAGCATTGCACCAACTGGTTGTCAATCGAATAAGCTTCAGTTTATCAACCTCATCACTATCAAAATGGTTGTCTGCGGTACTAGATTGCAGTTCACCAGTACGAACATTAATCATGCCAAACTCACTAGGCCTCTCATCACTTGTGATCTGTGAGCAGAAATTAAAGAAGTAACATCAGACTTGTGAATGAAGTAAAAAGATCTACGCCATCCTACGTATTTTTCTTTGAAGAACTATGCTATAGGTTAAAGGTTCTTTTGCTTCGCAAGGCATCATTGCTTCTTTAATCACAGTCTCGTCAATCCTATCAATTCCTTGTCATCCTTGGAGTCCCGAAATCAATATAAGCATTGAAAAGCATCAGGCGAGCTATCACTAGAGAAAAAACATTCTAACAAGGAGGTCACCAAAGCTACGGCATCAATGACGTTCGGCGATTAATAAAGAAGCCCTGGTGCATGATGCAAAATAAGTATCAAGAGTACAATAAGGAAGAAACTATACGGAACTCATGTAAAACATATACAGATATAGAGTTGACAATTATATCTTACAGGCAGAAGTCCTGAACATTTCGCACAGGTCGTGCAGTTGACCCCGCCACAATCGAGCAGCTCCAGCAGCATCCTCGAAGCAATGCATCCGCAATGCAGGCGCTGCCAATTCATAGTGGAATCAAAATCATGATAAACAGATCGGGCGGGCTCTGAGCCGCATTCCTCAAAGACTGACTGCTCACCTTGCCACGGGAAGCGCACTCCCTCCATCCGGAGTCCTTCGAGTGGAAAACATCGCAAAACGCGGCCTGTTCAAATGCAGACCTGGAAGCAGTCAAATTCGTCATTAGCGACCGCTATTCAACGGCGCTGCTAAGCATCCAAAGCACCTCTCCGCTCATCACTAGGACCAGATAAACATTCAAAATCGACGTCACACCGCTTTGAAGCACCGAACAGAACTGAGAAAATCGAAAGTCAAACCGGCGGACGACGGAGGAGGCGAGACAAGAGTAGTTACCCGCACTTATCGCAGAGGGTGGCGAGCTGCACTTGCAGTTTCGTTTCTTCTTGAATTTTTATTAACGGTTTTGGCGCTCTCCGCCTGGTGGTTTCCCAGGTAGAAACGGCGCGTCGTTTGGGGGAGGTTTCGAGCGGTCCGCGAAACGCTCGGGCTCCTTTTGATTTTTGAACGGGCGGAAGGCTGTGCTTCCGTACGCTCTGGCGTTGATTAGACCCCGTGGACCCTACCGAGGGGTGGCGTGGTGACAGCTGGTGGGCCCTGATTGGACAGAAGGTGATGTGTGATTGGTTTAATAATCTACGCTAGTCACTTGATCTAAATTTCAAGATCAATTCGAAGTTTGAAAAGCGCGAATCCATGCAGTCCACGTGGGCCTCGCATCAGGGCCGTGGAGTCAATTGCGAAATGACATGGATTTTAAACTTTTGGTACGGGAGATAAATAACTTGATCCGATAAAATGATTAAAATGAGATTTCTTTTTTTTTTTGATAAAAGGTAATAATATATAAATAAAGCTAAGGAGATATACAAAAGATCGGCACCAAAAACCTACACTCAATCCTAAAAAGGAGACAAAGTGTAGGGGGGCCAACAAGAGAGCCACAAAGGCACATCAACAAACAAACAAGCAAGAAAGAGATAATAATAAGGTTGACAAACCTTCAGCCCCCAAGGAGGCGGCTAAGAACAAAGAGTCAAAAAGGAACGGGGCAACTTGCGCAAAGCAACAACTAAGGAGCATAAAAAATGAGATTTCTTTTTTTTATGCTTAGAATTCGTCGGGCTTGCTTTTCACTTACACTAATAGATAACTTGCGGCTCGTACAATGCACGGTGCACGGTGAATAAAGAAAGGCAGAGAAATATTAAAATAAGAGAGGATTTTCATGATTAGTGCTTGGGTCCTGATTTTGCTCTTTTTAACCCTCCTCGTTGAATACACGTTTTAGCCACTGGGAATGCAGAAAGAGAGAGAGGGAGGGAGAAGAGGAAGAAGGGGGGCGGTTTTGGAAGTGGAGGACGTGGGTGGTGGCGGAAGAGAGACGGGACGTGGGTGATGATTCACGTGTGTTTATTTGCTTTTGAATCCCCATTTATCTTTTCTGCCTCCGCCAGTTTCTCCCTCTCTTTCTCTCTCCCCAACTGAAAAAGACCAAAATCTATTAAATCTCATGTCACCACGTTGCAAAAGGTATTTTAACATGTCGAATACAGCGCCCGCCATTGTGACGATGTGCGTGGTGTGACTATAATTTGTCTGCTGCGAATCTTGATTTGCTTGAGGACATGCGTTTATACATTTCGCTTTGGATCGACCGGCGGCCTCACGCGTCGCAAGTACGTGATGCATCCGTGACATGAAATATATTCTCTATGGCTCTTGAGCTCCTTAGGTAGCTATTACCGATTTCATACAATGAGCAAACAAGTCATCATGGTTATCTTTATGAAGGCCGTGCCACTTGACACAAAAGAAGAGCCGATCCATCGCCCCCAAAGTACTCTAGAATTTGCACTGTCGCTATCACCGGCCTTACATCTGGAAGGTCAAGGCCGCTCCCAAAAACCGAGACAGAGCATAAGTCACAGAGAGAAAGTTAAGGCTATTTCTTTTCTTTTCCTCTGCTCAAAACCTTTGCTAGCACGCAAAATTGCCGCTTGGTTATTAGCTCATCATATTAAGTCTAGGGATCCAAGGGAAAAATGAAGAGGAAAAGATAAAGGGGAGAAGTCGATGGGCACACGAGGAAGATTCCTATGTGTTCTCCATAATGACAAACAAATGAATTCTCTGGTCTACTGTAGAACAAGACCAAAAATGGACAATACTTTCACAAGGCACAAACCTCATTTGACCGAATATTTAACAAGGATTATTTTCGAAAGAAAAAAATTATTCAATGAAATGAGCAAGTACTATCTTATTTGCTTTTTATGCTGATTGGGACAATGCATTTGAAGGTGCCCTATTATGAAGTAACATGAATTAATGATAGCTGCTGGCTAAACTGGCATAAGCAAAGAAATCAGTGAAAACACAAAGTGTGATCTGAGAGCTCTGATCTTTACTTGCATTAGTTGATCCAGAACCCATATGCATCCATCAATCCGTATTAGTTGAACCTGATGAAGCGTTACAACTCTTCGCAGAAAATAGGTCCCAGTTTCAAAGGAATTACCCTTGGCGAGGTGAGTGCGATGTGTTCACAACAGCTAAATATATGTTCAAAGGACAATCATGTAAATTTGATGGGAATTAGAAAAGAGGAATTGGGTTTTCTTTGATGTTTGTCTTAATCTATGCGCAGAAAATTAAGGCATATGGTGTGGCAAAAGTTGTGGCTTCAGACAACGTTGAATTTGAGAAGGTGATTTGTTGTGGGAGTTGTTAGTTGGGCAGAGTACAGAAAGATAAGAAGAAATGGGATGATCAGGAAGCTTGATCCATTGGGGTTGCCTTTGTCATACCATGCTGGAATATTGGGTAAATTTCTCATTCACGAACAATTTCCTATTATCATAAACTTTTCAGCGATACATGACTTTCTTCTTAATCAAAAGAACTTTACAAGACTCTGCTGGGGTGGGTAATAGAGTTTTACAGGCGTGCTTCAGATTTTGGCATGTGCGGCTTAAATAGCCGTGCTATTCTAGCAGAAAAATGTTTTAGATAAGTGATTTTAAAAGAAGAATGGTGTTGAAGTCATATGGTTTATTAGAGCAATATGTCCCAGAAGGTACACATTAGAAGAAGGAGAGGTCTCAACAGGGTCAAGAAATGATGTAGGGGCAATTTGACCTTGGATCGGCATCTTACAGAATGCCCTAAGTCAAGTTTTGTCAAGTTCTTGATCTCAGCCTCTCAGGAGACATCAAACTAAAAACCATTTGTTTGTACCGATGCTTCAGACTACCAACGTTTTTTTCCCCTTCTGGTTGCGTTTCTTTATGGGCTTTTGGTTGTTCTTTCAGGATACGGTGGACTTACAGCCTGTGCAGGGTTCTTCAAGATATGAAAGCCAAAGCGAGGTGAGAAAATGTTTGTATCAATGGCACCGGGTCAGTTGGGAACTTGGTCGGACAGTACACAAGGTTGCACAGCTGCTACATCGTTGGTTGTGCTAAAAGCAAACGAAAAGTCACTTTCGCCAATGTTTCCGTCACCAAAAGTTCGTGAATCATGATGAACTTGTTTTTGTTGTTACAGGTACAACTGCTCAAGGAAAAATCTAAGTTTTAATGAGGCCTTCAACTACAGGTAGGAAACTGATTTGAACTCAACTCCCGAAAGGTCAGATCGCTTCAGAGCATATTAAGAATCTAAATTGTACATTCTCTGCTCAAAAGAATAATCTGGTCTTTTTTCGCCTGTTTGCTTTTGTTGATTGACAGGTATTTTCCTGACGAAATCCATATATATTTTAACAATGTGGGTGCCGAGATGCAAGAAGCCGCAGTCGCTAACATGAATACCTTTGGCAGAGTCACGGCGTCCGGAGAAACATCCACGTATACAGATTCAGGGAAAAGAGCCGCCCCCAATATGCTATAGGTCATATACAACAGAATAAAGACCCAGGGGCATTTAGCACAGATCATGTTGGTCTTTTCCAGGATTTCATCTCGGCCACCAGTAACCATCTCCACAGCGGCAAGTTGTGCCCGCTCGAGGACATCTCAGATGGCCTGCAGAGCATTCCGTGTGCTTTCACAGTGCTGCTTCACGATGACAACATTGGGAAGAAAATTGTTAAGGTTGCAGAAGAATGAGAGTTTGCTAATGGTTTGTGAGTTAGTCGGATTCAATGCCTCAATATCAGATTCCTTCGAATTTACCACATGAACTTGACGAGCGTTGTCATCTCTAATGGTACTATTTTACTCACATTACTACGAGCCCGTTTGGTTCAGCTTTGGGGAAATGCCTTTGGGAGAATGCAAATACCTTTACCTTAAAGGGTTTTTTCCAAAATGCTTGACTGTTTGAAACTATAACTGAAAAGTGCTTTAGGGAAATGCAAACTGTTTGGTAAACATATATTTGAAAAGCTTTTTAGTGTGACCAAATTAAGTTTTTTAGTTTTAGTATTTTTAAAATTGCAAAAAAGAAACAATGACTATATAACATTTTACATTTTCATGTTGAGAGTAATGTAAAAGATATCTATTAGTAAATTTATTTAAAAATTATATTAAAAGAATTTGATTATAAATTAGATGCAAAGCTCAACTTTTGGCCTATGGTTCTTTTTTTTTTTTAGGTTTGTTTTCAACTTTGAATATATATATTTTAAATATTATTGTAGTATTAAGCATCTTCGTTAATTAATGATCATTTTAGTGTATTAATAAAAAGTTGGGCTATTGATTGTCAAAAGATAAAAATGACAAAAAGAAGAAGAAGGAGAACCCAACATTTGCATTCCGATCACCATCCAATTTTTATTTCATGTAAGGACTGTCAGTTCCACAGCGTACACTCAAAGGGTTTTTATTATTATTATTTTAAAATAAAAATAAAATTCGATGAAACTCTGCCGTCGATCAACGACGGTTGGTGTGTGGGAAAGATGATCAGTTTTTAAAAAAAAAAAGTCAACTGATGAATAGTAGAGGTGGACTTGTATTTCCAAAATGCTGAAAGCCCAAAGTAGGTCCTAACTTGCTTTGAGCTTTCAAAGATATCAAATGCCAGCATTTGGCTAACGACACCTCCAAATGTTAAACCAAACACCTAAATTTTTTCCAAGGGACTTTCAGGGTTGAAAGCCCCTTGGGAATGCTGAACCAAACATGGCCTACATATTATCAAAAGTATACGCATTGCATTAGGTAATATATTGTCATATTTTGCAAAAAGGAAATTTTTTTTACATTAAGTTGTACCCGCATCACCAGACGATATAAAGCAAATCAACTGACATTCTCGTTGCTTCCTTTGTCATATAACTTCCAATTTGAATGTTGGGGCAAAGGTTGCGATTAAAGGTGATCATCAGGGAGGCTCGTGCTGGATGGGCATCCAGTTGAGGCCTAACTTATGGCCAAGCCTTGCAACACGAAATAAAAGAACAAAAAACTTGACAAACGAAAAAATCTCGACGTGCCATGATTTGATTACATGCTTGATTATGATTATTTTCTTAACCAAATTAAGTTTTAGCTTCTTCAAGTCTATGGCATCTCTCTCTCTCTCTCTCTCTCCCTCCCTCTCCTCGTCATCTCCTTCAACCATCAGCCATAGGGGAGTGTTTGAGCTAGTCTCACCCTCTCCCCTCCCTCTTTTATTGATTTTGTTTATGTTTTATTGTTTTTTTCTTACCTTTTCTTCTCTCCCAATTTGGATTTGAGAGCTTTCTCCTCATGATTTAGTTCTCTATTTGAGAGTTTGAACTCTCACGGTCTAGTTGTAGATTTGGGTAATATCACCTCTCGATTTAGATTTGGAAGTTCAATAAAAATACTTTGGGGAATTTGAGGTGAAGAAATTGACAAAGTTTGATTGAAAAATGAAGGTGGTGTTGTTCATATTAATAACGCCTATCTATTTTAAAAATTTAAGCAGTTATTACATGCAGAAAAATACATTTTAGAGCTCAACACATAAATAAATCACAATCGTACTTATATATTGAACTACTTTTCAGAATAATCACCCACCAATTGAGTAATTTTCTTTACCAAATTAAGTTTTAGCTTCTTCAAGTCTATATCTTAAGTAGCACCGAAACCGACACGTGACATGCAACGCGCGACACGATATGACATGACACGCCAACACGTCGTTTCTTAAAAAATAGAGAATTCCCACACATTGGGACACGTTGTATATTATATGTATATTTTATTTATAAATAATACATTATTGTTTTTATGATTATTTCAATGAAATTAATCCGATTCAAATTCACAAATAAATAAATAATAATAAGATCCTATAATAAATTTACACTAAAACATTAATCCACCATTTATTAATATCCTTCATTATTTTAATTTGAAAAATTCAACTCCATTTTAATAAATCCATGAAACTTGGAAAGAAAAAAAAAAAGTAATTCATATTCTAGACTTATGTATCATACATGTCGAAAGAAAAAAAAAACTTGAGGATAAATTATGTATCACGGAAAGTGACAGTCAAAAGAGGAGAATAAAATATTAGGTTTTTCTTATTTCCTAATTTATTTATTATTTTTATTATTGATTTTTTATTTTTTCACACACACACACACACACACACACACACACACACATATATATTGACCTTTCATTGAGTGAAATTTTTTAAAATTGACCTCACATGTCGGAATCATGTGTCGGAAACTCGCATGTCGGAATTCCAACTCAAGTGACGAAGAGTGTAAAAAAAAAAAAATTGACCAGGTCTCGGATTTTCTGACACGTGTTAATCGAGTATCGAAGAGTGTCAAACACGTGTCGAAATGTCTGACACAACACGAAAGCTTCCGAAGAGTGTTGGTGCTTCCTAGTCTATACCATTATTCTCTCTCTCTTCAACCCTCAAGCTAGTCTCCACCTCCCCTCCCTCTCTACCCTCTTTTGTTGATTTTGTTTGTGTTTTATTGTTCTTTTCCCTTTTTTCTTCTCTCCTAATTTAGATTTGAGAGTTCTCTTCTCCTAGTCTAATTCTTGATTTGAGAATTTGAACTCTCACAATTTAGATCTAGATTTGGGTGCCATCCTCTCCCAATTTAGATTTGGGAATTTAATAAATATATGTTCAGGAATTCAAGATTAAGAAATTGACAAAGTTTGATTGAAAAATGAAGTTGGTCCAGCTCATATCAATAATGCCTATTACGCAATAATCTGTTCTAAAAATTTATGCTGTTATTATACGTGACAAAAAACATTTTAGAGCTCAACACATAAATAAATCAAATCATGTCTTCTTGTGCTTATATTTCGAACTACTTTGTAGAATAGTCACCCATGAAATCGAGTAATTATGCAATTGGATATTAGTGATCACTTGGCTTTATTTGGCCAGTAGGCCTTAAGGAATCTTCTCTACTCTTGACTATTCCTTCATCTTCATTTAATTAATCGCCACTAGTCTGGCCATTGAAAATGGCATCTTCTCTTGTTGCGGGTACTACTCGTTCTTGATCCTGCCCTTGTCTTTTTGCTTTTTGTATGTCTTAAAACATATTTTGTATTCTTTTAATTTTTTGGAAAAGACAAAAAAAAAAAAAAATTCACAATCACAAAACAGGCCTCTTACCTAGAGTGCAGTACTGAGTTTATTAAAACCAGTCTACATAAGTAGAATATCGAGTTTTGCAGTATAGTGCAAGTTAACATTTGACAGAGTGATCATATTTATAACTTAATGAGAGTTTGTCTTATTTTTAGCGTATTAAGTTTAGAAATCTTTCTTGTCAATATACTTGACCTCACTTTTTATGTAAATAATTCTAAAAAATATTTCAATTAATTTTTGGAAGGATAAAAACTTTTATGACTTCGAAATGGGCGGTGGTATTTCCACCCCTACATGACTAAATTCACTCAATTTCTATTAAAAAGACAAAATTATCGTCTATCATTTAATTGCAATTTAAATTAGTGGTCTAAAATTTATTTACTTTCCTCTTTTTTTTTTAGTTTTTCTATTTTTGTGTAGGATCTACTTACCATAATTAAGAATTTTATATGTTTAGGTTTTGTTTGTTGTAGATTTTCCATGTACATTAAAGGCACTATTTTTTTTTATTGCTAGATAAAATGTTTATTTTGTTGAAAAGAGAGATTTCCTAGAATTCTAATTCTTTTTCATGCTGTCGATTGCATTTATAGATAAATTGTTAAGTAGATGAAATTTAATTACATCAAAATATTGCACAAAGTAAAAAATTTAAAAATCCTAGTGAAATATCATTATTTTGGATTAACAAAAATTCATATCATTTATGAATTGTACAAAAAAAAAAACAAGATACCTTATTGTGTATAATGTTTTTTGTGTTTTCCTATATATTAATATAATGTCTTACATGCTTTATATAGAAGTATTTCACTAGTATAATAAGGAAAAAGGATAAATTCTTTTATCTTGTAAAGAAAGAGATTTAATATACATAGTAGACTAATGAAATTAATAAAAAGTTCACCAAGAAAGTGAGATTTTGAGATAGGAGGGACAAAAAAATAGATAATTTTTTATAAGATCAATAATAAAGAATAGACTTTTCAGTTTTATACTATATCAAATAATGTCTTCTTTTTTTTCTTTTTTTCTTTTTTACTATTAGTGAGATGATTTTACACAAAGTATGTAAAATCTTATAAGAATATCTGAGAATGCATGCTTCTTTAATACGCTAAAAAAATGTGAAATGCTTAATTAAAGACCAATCATGAATAGAAAATAAAAAATAGAAGAAATTATTGGGGCCATCACTTTAAACTGCAATTGAAAGATTAAAGACAATTTTGTCATTTTAGTGTAAATAGGGGTAGATGTAGTCATTTAGAGGTGGAAATAGCACCGCCCTTTTAAAATGTCAATAACTAAACATGTTGAAACTTTTGTAATAATCTTATTTAAATTAATCAAACTTTAGACAAGGAAAATAAAAAGTGAACGGTAGAAGCCGTCAACTTTTTCTGCGAAATACCACCGTGGTAAATTTCCGCTGCAAAGGTCAATTTCATACATATATAGTCCTATAATAATAGTGCTTGTCAATTTCCCCCAGACAAGGATCTGTCTTGTTTCCTATCTTCAGCTTCTTCTTGTTCTTCTGCAACCATGGAGGTGACCAACAAGTACGTGACCCTGAAGACCCACGTAGAGGGTGCACCCAAAGAATCTGATTTTGAGCTCAAAACCTCACTATTGGCTCTATCGCTGAACCCTGGTTCAGGCGAGATGATAGTGAAGAACCTTTATGTGTCCATCGACCCGTATCAGTTGAACCGGATGAAGCGTTACAGCTCGTCACAGAGAACTGGTCCCGGTTTCGAAGGAATTACTCTTGGCAAGGTGAGTGACTTGGTCACAGCAGCTAAATATATTTTCAGAGGACATCATGTAAATATGATGGGAATTAGAAAAAAAAGGAATTGGGTTTTCTTTAATTTTTGTCTTAAAATCTGTGTGCAAGAAATTGAGGCATATGGTGTGGCAAAAGTTGTGGTTTCAGACAATGTTGAATTTGAGAAGGGTGACGTGGTTGTGGGAGTTATTACTTGGGCAGAGTACAGTAAGATAAGAAGAAATGGGATGATCAGGAAGCTTGATCCATTGGGGTTCCCTTTGTCCTACCATGTTGGAATATTGGGTAAATTTCTCATTCACAGACAATTTCCCATTATCAAAATCTTTTCAATGATACATAAATTTCTTCTTAATCAAAAAAACTTTACAAGACTCTGCTGGAACAGGGAAGAGAGAGCTTTAGAGGCGTGCTTCGGATTTTGGCGCATGCCTGCGTAAGTAGCAGAGCTATTCCGGCAGAAAATGTTTTAGTTGACTGATTCTGACAGAAGAAACATAAGAATTCAAAATGGCATTGAAGTCATACGGTATATTACAGCAATTTGTCACAGAAGCTGCACGTTTGAACAAGGACAGGTCTTCTTGATCGGATCAAGAAATGATGTAGGGTTTATCTGACCTTGGATCAACATCATGCAAAATGTGCTATGGTTGGGTGATACAAATGATGTCTCGACCTATGTAAAGTTCTTGATCTCAGCCTATCAGGGGACATCAAACTGAAAAACATTTGTTTGCACTGATGCTCCAGGCTACCAAACGCTTTTTCCCCTTCTAGTTGCGTTTCTTTATGGGCTTTTGCTTGTTCTTTCAGGATACAGTGGACTTACAGCCTATGCTGGGTTCTTCGAGATATGCAAGCCGAAGCGAGGCGAGAAGGTGTTGGTATCAGCGGCATCAGGGTCAGTCGGGAACTTGGTTGGACAGTATGCAAAGTTGCACGGGTGCTATGTTGTTGGTTGTGCTGGAAGCAAACAAAAGGTCACTTTCCCCAGTGTTTCCTTCACCAAAAGATCACGAATCATGATGAATTTGTTTCGTTGTTACAGGTACAACTGCTCAAGGAAAAACTGGGTTTTGATGAGGCCTTCAACTACAGGGAGGAAACTAATTTGAACTCAATGTTGGCACCTCAATTTTAATTAGTTTTATTAATTAAGTTTTTAATTTTTGTCTTTTTGGATAAATAGATAATAAAAAAAACAAAAACAACAAAAAACAAATAAAAATAGTAAAAACAAAAGCAGAAAAGCCCTCGCATGGGCCCGTGAGGCCCATTCCGCATCAGCCCAGCCCGGCCAAGTCTTCTTCTTCCTCGCGCAGTTGCAGCGCACGCGCAGGGGGCGCGACGCCGGAGCGGAGGGGAGGAGCAGCAACGATGCACGTGGAGCAAGGGGGCTGGCATCGGATAAGAACGTGGGAGGGGCAGCTGGCGTCGGATGGGGACGTCGGTTCGGCCGGCGGAGGCCGCTTGGTGCACGGGGATCGGCGGTCGAAGCTCCGTCGACCGGCTGCCCCCTCGCCTATAAATAGGCCCCCGTCTCCGTCGTCGAGGACACACGCCGAGAACGATCGAAGGCTGCAAAGCTTCGAGCTTCCTACTGAGAGACTTCAGAAGGGGAGCCGAGGTCGAGCAAGCCCAAATCCGAAGGCTCGCGGCCGGAGAGGGAGAAGTCCCGCCGGAGACACACACAGAGAGCGAGAGAGAGAGAGAGAGAAAGGCCACCGGAGCTTGGGGTCCCCTGAGAGACTTCGGGGGAGCTCGAGCGCCGGCGAGCCGTGGAGTGGTGAGCTCGGAGGGGTCCCCGAGAGACTTCGGGGAGCTTGACGAGCGAACCCGAGGGAGAGAGAGAGAGTTCCGGCCAGATTTGACCGAGCCCGGGTCTCGCCGTCGCCGTCGTCGCTCGCCGTTCCTCCACCGTCACGAGCCGCCCTCCTGCCGTTGCCGTCCCCGTTCGAGAGAAGGTAAAAAAGGGGCGTCGCCGTTACCGTTGCCGTCGCCGTTGTCGCCTTCATTGTCGCCGCCGTAGTCGCCGTCGCCGACAAGCCCCTCGGTTTCCCCCTCTGGCGCCGCGGATTCGCGAACCCTAGGGTTGGCGATTTTCCGGGTCGCCGAGTCGGATCCGGGTCTCGGAACCGGGTAGGGTTTCGCGAGATTCGGGGCGGCGAGAGTCGGGCCGCGATTCGGGTCGGATCCGGGTAGGGTTTGCGGGGAGTCGGGTCGCTGAGCGGGCTGTCGGGCCGGGTTTTCGGGTCGGGCCGGGTGCCCCCGAGCGCCCGGCCACGGCGCCGTATTGTTTAATATTTAAAAAAAAAAAGTCGGGCCCGCGTAGCGGGCCCGTCTGCGTTTCAGGCTGGCCCGGGTCGAACCCGACCCGCGGATCCGACCCAGGTCGGTTTTATTTTATTATTTTAATATAAAATAATATTCTATGAATAATAAATAAATGGTTTATTTTCAAAAAAAAAAATCAAAAATGTTTTAATTTCCAAAAAATCAAAAAATGTTTTAAAAAATGTTAAAAAATGTTAAAAAATGTTTTATTTAAAAAAAAAAAAAATCGAGAAAAATCAAAAATAATTTATTTTCAAAATGTTTTAAAAATATTAAAAAATTATTTTATTTTTCCGAGAAATCAAAAAATCAAAAATATTTCATATTTTCCAAAAAATGCCAAAAATCCAAAAAAGTCAAAAATTCATGAAAAAGCCAAAAAAATTCAGAAAAAGCCAAAAAGACTTGTATTTTTCCAAAATACCAAAAAAATCCCAAAAATTTCCCCAAGTAGGATTCGAACCTACGACCAGTCAGTTAACAGCCGACCGCTCTACCACTGAGCTACTGAGGAACAACGGGAGATTCGATCTCATAGAGTTCAATTCCCGTTCTCAACTCATAACCAATATGAGCTCGAAGTTTCCTTCGTAACTCCCGGAACTTCTTTCTTCTCGTAGTGGCTTCGTTACATGCCTCATTTCATAGGGAACCTCAAAGTGGCTCTATTTCATTATATTCCATCCATATCACAATTCTATTAAAAAAATTCATTTTAAATATGAAAAAAATGAATATAAATTAATAGAAAATAGAATATAAGAAAGAACATAAAAAAAGCTAAACGAAACGACGTATTATAAGCGTTTCTTATTTAAATTATTCAAGATATCAATATCTTTCTTGAGATAGAAATGTCAAAAAATAGATGGAAAAAATTGCGTCCAATAGGATTTGAACCTATACCAAAGGTTTAGATCCAAAAATTAGAAAATGACTCAAAAAATGTTTTTCCTCCAAAAAATGCATGGAAAATCCTTCGAACATCAAAAAAACCTCAAGATTTAAACAAGATTAGGTACCGA
The DNA here is from genome assembly GCA_014182375.1 of Eucalyptus virginea. NCBI lineage: Eukaryota > Viridiplantae > Streptophyta > Magnoliopsida > Myrtales > Myrtaceae > Eucalyptus > Eucalyptus virginea. The sequence continues at coordinate 12,981,066 of CM024516.1, read as the reverse complement.
AAGGACATTAGTGATTAACTAGTGTAATCAAGTCCCCGATCCTAATTTCTCTGGTTGCGCAGAGTGAGTATTTCTCCCGATACTTCACTTGGGTTTCTAATCAACCCACCCCAAATCGATTAGTGGCGACTCCATTTTAAACATTGATTTACGGTTAAAACTCGGATTATTAAAGTCGTGAATTGGTGGACTTGGGAGAGTCCGGGCATAACTAATTTCAGCCGAGCCATTAGCCTCCTTAGGCGCCCGTACCCGATTGTGGGCGCCGAAAAAAAAAAAAGAGGTCGCGACACTCAACTCTCAAAAGGTCGGATGCTTCAGAGCGTATCAAGAATCTAGATTGTATATTCTCTTTTCAAAAGAAAAATCTAGTCATTTTTCTTGTGTTTGTTTTTGTCTATTGACAGGTATTTTCCCGATGGGATCGATATATACTTTGACAACGTGGGCGCTGAGATGCAAGAAGCGGCAGTTGCTAACATGAATACCTTTGGCAGAGTTGCTGTGTGCGGAGTAATATCCGAGTATATAGATTCAGAGAAAAAAGCCGCGCCCGACGTGTTAGATGTCATTTACAAGAGAATAAAGATCCAGGGCTTTTTAGCTGGTGATCACGTTGGTCTCTTCCAGGATTTTGTCTCAACCACCAGCAACCATCTCCACAGCGGCGAGTTGTGCCCGCTCGAGGACATCTCGGATGGCCTGGACAGCATTCCCTTTGCTTTCACTGGGCTGTTCCGAGGCGACAACATTGGGAAGAAAATCGTTAAGATTGCAGAAGAATGAGAGTTTGCTAATGGGTGTTAAAACTTAGCTAGATTAATGCTTCAATATCTGAATCCTTCGAGTTTACTGCGAGTGCTGTCATCTCTTTTTGTACTAAATTACTCACATTACTGCATATCATCAAAATATACGCATTGCGTTGGATAATATATTATCATATTTTGCAAAAGGTAAAAATTTACTTGATGTTGTACTGGCATCACCGGATATAGAGAATGTTGTGATTAATGGTGATCATCTGGCAAGTTCGTGTTGGATGGGCGTCTAGTTGAGGCCTAACTTACAGCCCGAGTTTGCAACACGAAATAAAAGAACAAAAAGTTCAGGCCCATGGAACAAAAATCTTGGCAAATGAAAAATTCTCAACGTGCCATGACATAATTAGGTGCTTGATTACGATTGTTTTCATAACCATTTAAGTTACAGCTTCTTCAAGTCTATACATTTGGTTTAGCCTTACTCTTACGGTTGCTTGAAATTTTGCTTTAAATAGAGAGATTTGCATGACTCATGCTAAACTTGCCAGTTGTAATCATATCACGTAGAGTTGTCATTCATATAGAGTTGTAACCAAGCTGAGTTGATGCAATTCAATGATCAAACTCAACTCGACACAAACCTGTAAGGCTTGATACCCAATTTGAGCTTAATCGAGCTTGACTTCTCAAACTCGAGCATGACTTAATTTTACTCTTTAATAGGCTTATAGTTCAACTCAACTTTATTCAATTAGCCGAGTACTTTTTGTTTAAGCTCGGATTAAGCTTGGACTTGAGCTCGAGCTTGAGTTGGAGTCTAAAAGCACAATGCAATTGATCAATAATACGACTTTTTTTTTTTTGGTAAAAATAATCCGACTTTTTGTGTGTGCATAATATGTAAAAAAGCAAACATCGTTGGGCTTGCCAATTACTTTGATCCAAGTAATTTTTAACTCATGCTTGACTCAATTAGATATTCAAGCTACCCAAAAAGAATTTAGCCAATTTTAGATATTAGTCGAGACTTGTCATTGTTAATATTTAAATAATAAACTACGATTCATTTAACAATTTAAACTTTTAGAATAGTTAGTTGTGATCCCACAAAATCTCATATGGTATTAAAGTTTTTTTTTGGTTAAGACATATGGTATTAAAGTTGGAGGTCTTTGAATTCAAATTTTTACATGCTTCATTTGCCTCCCCAATTAAATTTTCATACTTAATACTAGGAAAAACAAAAAAAACACTAGACTAAGCATACTTAAACTTTTAAAATAGTTGGCTGTGATCCCACAAAACCTCACAATTATTTAGCACATATTTTCAGTCCAAGTAAATTTCCACTCTTAGTACTAGTAAAAAAAGACTAGACTAAGTATGAGGGAGGTGTTTTTCATCTAACAGCTACAAAATTTACAGTTATTCAGCACACATTTTCGGTCCATACCATTGCCCTATAATTTTTAGTTAGTTAACAAATTTGTTATCGGATCATTTTGTTTAAGTTATCATGCGCATTTTAGGAAAAATCAAGAGAAGGGTTTCGTTGAAAATAGGAGCTATTGGTCACATAACAGATAGACTAATGTTTGATTTCAACCGGCTCCTAGTATTCCTTTGGTGCTCGTTTATTTGTTCTCAAGTATACTTCTAATGCATCTTTTTTCAGTCTTGCAAATTCAATAAACGTGCATAGCGAGAAAAACAAATTTATTCAACAAAAATAAAAAAAATGAAGAAACATCTATGATAATACATTTTAAGTATCATGTCATCTACAATGTGTCATGAGAACAAAAATGAGTGCTGCAACAAATTATCTATCAAAATCTCGAGATTAAGAAATTGAAAAGTTTGATTGAAAAATAAGGTTTGCATTGTTCATATTAATAATGAATAATACGCAATAATCTATTCTGAAATATTGAGCTGTTATTATACATTTTAGAGATCAACACATAACGAAATCTTAATTGTGTCCACTTTTGTTTATATTTATAACTACTTTGTAGAATAAATCACCCACCAATCGAGTAATTATGCAATTGGATATTAGTGTTCACTTGGTTTAAATGGCCAGTAGACCGAAAGGAACCTTTTCTACGCATGAGTACTCCTTCATCTCTATTTAATTTAATCGCAACTTGTCTGGCCAATGAAAATGGCATCTTCTCTTGTTGCGGGTACTCCTCGTTCTTGATGCTGCCCTTGTCTTTTTGCATTTTTTTGTATTTATCTTCAACCATATTTAGTATTCTTAATGTTTTCAAAAGGACAAAAAAATCATGATCACTTAACAGGCTCTTACCTAGGATGCAGTAGTAAGTTTATTAAAACTGGTCTATATAAGTAGAATATCGAGTTTGCAGTACTATACAAGATAACATTTGATAAAGTGATCAAATTTATAACTGAATGAGAGTTTGTCTTATTATCATTGTACAAAGTTTAGGAATCTATCTTGTCAATATAGTCGACGTCACTTTTTATGTAGATAATTCTCAAAAATATTTTAATTAATTTTTTAAGGAAAAAAAAAACTTTATGACGTTAAAATGTCAGTAACCAAATATGTTGAAACTTTTGAAATAATATTATTTAGATTGATCAAACTTTAGATTACGAAAATAAAAAATAAAAGGTAGAAGCCATCGACATTTTTTGCGAAGTACCACCGTTGTAGATTCCCATTGCAGGGGTCAATCTCATGCAGATTATACATATGCGGTCCTATTGGTATAGAAAGACTTGTTAGTTTCATCCAGACAAGAATCTGTGTGGTCTTCAAGCTTCAGCTTCTTCCTGCTCTTCTGCAACCATGGAAGTGGCCAACAAGTATGTGACCCTGAAGACCCACATAGAGGGTGCACCCAAAGAATCTGATTTTGAGCTCAAAACCTCACCTTTAGCTCTATCACTCGACCCCGGCTCAGACGAGATGATAGTGAAGAACCTTTACGTGTCCATTGACCCATATCAGTTGAACCGGATGAAGCAGTATAGCTCGTCGCAAAAAATGGGTCCCGGTTTAGAAGGAATTACTCTTGGCAAGGTGAGTGACTTGTTTACAGCAGCTAAATATACGTTCAGTGGACAATCACGCAAATGTGATGGGAATTAGGAAAAAAGGAATTGGGTTTTCTTTGATTTTTGTCTTCAAATCTGTGTGCAGGAAATTAAGGCATATGGTGTGGCAGAAGTTGTGGTTTCAGACAATGTTGAATTTGTGAAGGGTGATGTTGTTGTGGGATTTGTTACTTGGGCTGAGTACAGTAAGATAAGAAGAAATGGAATGATCAGGAAGCTTGATCCATTGGGGTTCCCTTTGTCATACCATGTTGGACTATTCGGTAAATTTCTCTATCACCAACAATTTCCATTATCATAATCTTTTCAAAGATCACAAGACTGCCGGGGCGGGGAAGAGAGTTTTACAGGCGTGCTTTGGATTTTGGAATGGACGCGCCTTGTTCTGGCAGAAAAAAATGTTGTAATTAACTGATAGTAACACATTTGAATAAGGACATGTCTTAAGGGGTCAAAAAATGATGTAGTGCTTATTTGACCTTGGATCAGTACCTTGCACAATGCGCTGTAGTTGTGTAATACATCGGATGTCTCAAGCTATGCCAACTTCTTGATGTCAGTCTCTCAGGAAAACATTAAATAAAAAACACTTGTTGTCGCCGGCGCTTCAGGCTACCAAACGGTTTTCTTCCCTTCTGGTTATGTTTCTTTATCAATTTTCTGCTTGTTCTTCCAGGATACAGTGGACTTGCGGCCTATGCTGGATTCTTCGAAATATGCAAGCCCAAGCAAGGCGAGAAGCTATTTGTGTCTGCGGCTTCAGGATCGGTTGGGAACATGGTCGGACAGTACGCGAAGTTGCTCGGCTGTTATGTGGTTGGTTGCGCCGGAAGCAAGCAAAAGGTCGCTTTCACGAGCTCCTGCGTGACTAGTACTTGACGTGTGCCCACTTATGAATCTCCCAAGTTTTGGACTTGTGTCACAGGTAGAACTGCTCAAGGAAAAACTCGGCTTTGATGATGCTTTCAATTACAAAGGGGAAACTGATTTGAATTCAGCACTCAAAAGGTCAGGTTCTCCAATTTTAATATGCACGGATGCACTGACCACCTTCTTCTCCAGTGTTTTGGGATAAATCTAAATTCTAAAACAATCCCACAATCATTTTGCTTCCTGCATTTCCGGTTACAGGTACTTTCCCGACGGAATCGACATATACTTTGACAATGTAGGTGCTGAGATGCTAGAATCTGCAATGGCTAACATGAATACCTATGGTCGAGTTGCCGTCTGTGGGGCAACATCTGAATACACGGATCCTGGAAAAAGAGCCGCACCCAATATGTTAGATGTTATCTACAAGAGAATAAAGATCCAGGGTTTTCTAGCCTGGGACCACATGGACGTCTTTGAGGATTTCATTTCAACCACCGGCAACTATCTCCGCAGCGGCCAAATGCACCCGCTCGAGGACTTCTCAAATGGGGTGGAGACCATTCCCTCTGCTTTTGTAGGACTATTTCGTGGAGATAATATTGGGAAGAAGATTGTTAAAATCCCAAAAGATTGAATTTGCTTGGTTAAACAACTTAACCAGAGAGCCGGTAATGTTTGTGTGACTCATTATGGCTTTCGTATAATGATTTTCAGTTCATCTAATCTTAGTCACAACTTTTTAAATGGCTAACGGCAAATTCGCTTACAATCAAGATGATCCTGGCAAAGCGGGAAAGATCCGCAGAATTAACACTACGGCTAGTAATTGATGCCAGGTTGCTTGGTAAAGTAGGCTAATATAAGTGAAAGTGAATAATAATTTATCCAAAAGGCTCGAATCTCTGAGGCCAATGCACAGGAGCATTTCTAATACTAATTAGAGCACTAAGATCACAGTATTCTTTCGGGCTACCGTTTGAACTCTCTATCCAGACAGTCAACAGAGGAACTTCCATTCTCAGAGTGATGACTGGGGACATTTATCAGAAGAAATTCCATTCTCGGTGCCATGACGACATCCATAGTTTACTCGAGCATGGAACATCTACAAAAAATAACACGAATTGCACAAGAAAAAATATCTCGTTACATAGAAAGAAAACAAGCAATCTTAAATAGATCGCAAGAACTATGCCATCACAAACGAATGAATCCTAACTTAATTAGTGTAACTAGTCTCTCTTACAATTGGATTCCCCAAGGGAGTCCGTCAGTGGTAACATGGTAGGATGACCAAAAAAAGTTATAAAGCGAAGGATCCCTGTGAAGCACTCAAAAGAGAGATGACAACGCAACAGAGGGTCTACAGTAATATACTCCACAATATGTGAAGATAAACCAGCATACATAGTACTGATATTTACAATCAACATTCCATGCACATATTTAATCTTAATTGTATTGAGATACACTAGACATGTATTGAAGTTAGATCTTCCATACCCAAAAACCCATATTTACTCTGCCTCTCGCAATGGATTAATCACCTTTTAACCCTTCCATGTTAGTTTCTTGAAATTCATTGGCCACATTTCTGCCAGGATACTCATAAGAGTTTGCTGATCTCTGCAAAAGAGAAAAAAAGTAGCATAAATTCTCACATTTTGCTTTAAAATGTCGCATGAAAATGTCAAATTTCTCATGATGCATATAGTACCTCGGTCACTACACTTGCATATGCCATGTCACAACATTCAAACAGCTACATTAATGAGTAGCAACAAAAATCAAAGGAATACAAAAGAATGCCACAACAGTGGGACTATAGATTAAGTTTACTTATGTAGTTGGCTCAGTAAATGGGTGGAAGCCACTTGCGAACCAAGGTGAATGGCAAACACTTCTTACATTAGATAAGTTAAATGGTCTCATTAATCAAATGAAAAAAAAACACATCTCAGGCCAAGAGAAGATACCCCATTATAAAGACTTGGATTTCTAGTAGGACCCCCAAAATTGCGAGGAGAAAAGACACTTGACAGCTGATGTGAATGTGCCAAATGAGTCAGTAAATGGGCTTTGTCCAGAGTAGCGCCAACAACCAGCTCTTCATTACAGAATGAAATCGTAGTTATATGAAGTGTAAAGTAAAATAGCTCACATAATTAATGGAAGTAAACTCATTATGCAATCTATTACCAATCACCTCGACTCTGTATTGCAGTTGAGGGTTGCTCCTTTGGATGATTTCTTCTTTTTTTTCTCCAACTTACTCTCAACCCCATCACCTGTTACTCCCTTTGCTTTCCTTCGAGGGTGATCTGTTATTGATGTCTCACTTACAGAGTAAGAAACCTCATTAGCATTCACAACCCTATCGCTGTTATCTTCACCATCTTTGGTCAAAAGATTGGAATTGTGCGCTAAAATTTCCTCCACCGTCTTGTCCAAATTTTGCATTGCAATTCTCATTGTATGTTCATCTTCAGCAGCCAAGCTCATTACAGCAAAAGCTTTTCGCATCAGTGTGGAATAACGACCAATCTTTGATGAACATGGTGACACATGTGGAGAGTCATCATGCACAATACAATCCTTGGCACCCTTAGTCCATCTCTTTAAAACATAAGCCGATGGGATTTTTGTAACCTTAATATTCCCGTTAAGTACATACAAAGCATGACGGCACAACCACCCATTTGATTCAAATAATTTACATCCACAAGAGACTGAAAAATTAACAGAATCAAATTTCACAACATTTTTCCCTTGAATCCCATGGCAAACTAGAGTATATTCAGAGACTGCCCCATCACAACTACAATCCAAAACTCGTTCTGACATACTTTGCAAAAATTCCTCATAAAACTTGGAAAATATGGTACGAGTGTATGCCACTGCAGCATGTGTCAGAATCGCATTATTTGACACAACCAATTCTGGCTTACCTCTAGAACTGTGATCATCTCGAACTTCAATCTCCCTTATATATTTTAACTGTTGTTCATAGTGGTGGACAAATCCAATAAGGTCCATGCTATTAGCAGGCATCAGCTGGAAGATATCATTTGTGCCCTCAGTCCTCTGAGTTGATCTGATACCACATGAAAATATACCCCGACCAAAGGCCACACTCCATTTGTTTCTCGATTCATATAGTCTGTTAAGCCAAGAGTTGTCCTTAGTGCCCATTCCTCTTCCATTTCCTTCCAAGTGGATTCGAATACAGACTCTGTTTCACATCCATACAGTAGTTTTGAGAAATATCTATCCCTAAACTCAGGCCTCTCATAAAGATTGGGGATCTTTTTAGCAGCATTTTTTGCAATTTGTGACGTGCATAGACAATGTTGTGCATTTGGAAACACCTTTTCAACAGCTTTTTCTATAGCTTGGTCTTGGTCAGTGAAAATTGTTCTAGGCGCTCTATTTCCCATTGCCTCCAAAAACGTCTCAAATAGCCATATAAATGAATTTACTGTCTCATCTAACAGGAGAGCGCACCCAAACAAGGTATTCTTCCAATGATGATTAACCCCAAAAAAAGGTGCACATATCATATTATATTTGCTAACGCGATATGTGGTATCAAGCATCACCACATCACCGAAACAATCATAATCGAATTTAGACAAACTATCTCTCCAAAATAGGTTCGTCAATTTACCGTCTTGATCCACTTGTACAGCATAGAAAAGCATAGGATTTTGCATCTGCATGCACGTGAAATGATTCAAGAGGTTTTGCCAATCTTCCCCCCTCGCGATGCTTGAAATTTGAGTTGGCAAGAAATTATGGCTACCATGCAAACTAAACCCCAAATTTCTACTTGCTCCATCTTCATTTTCCAAGTTAAATGACCTGAAATTTACAATGCCAGCTTTTGCCATGTCAGCTAAGACACCTTTACTTGGATCAGAAACTATCCTTCCACATCTGATCAGATGCCTTTGATTTTCTGGAAGAAATGCATGGTTATGCTCAGGCTTGTACTCTATGACTTCATGAACTCCATTTTCACCTTAAATTTAATATGCGCTTGACAGCCACACCTAATCTCAGTCCTTTCCATCTTTTTTTGCTGGTAGGGTGGAGTGCAAGAGAAACCCTCACAATTACACAAAAATGTACGCCGAGTGATTTCTCCTTTGGAATTTCTAACTTTATTACCCTTCCGAATTCCAAATCCCTTACGTAATGCATATGCCACATACGTGTGATATGCTTCAAGTTCACTTGAAAAGACCATCCCCACTGTAAACTCGAAATTTTTGGGGAGATTGTGTATTGAATGGCGAAGATGGGCATCATCATCTTCTACAGTCCAGAAAAGTTCAAGTAGCAAATCATCAAAACATGAGATTCATAAGTTGTAAAAGCATAAGTTTGATTAACAAATTATCGCAGGTCATTAAAGATCTTCATTACAAAGAAGAGACCTACACACCTTCTGCTATCTCCTTGCTTGCATTCTCTGGTTCCATATTATCTCCCATCCTGGTACTAAATTCACAAAAATCAGACACAAAGCCCTCGGTAACCCACAAATACAATGCATAAACACAACCGCCCAATAATCTGTAAAGCGACAACTACTGAACAGCAAAAATTGGACCTTCTCTTTCTAGAAAGAACCCAATTTCTCATCCACCATTAACCAGTCACCCACATATTACCAGCTCATGAAGTATCAACAGATGCTCTAATTTCATTGTTTAAAAAGAATGCAATTCCAGATACCAACTTAAGGGCTATATCAGAAGCGGAAATCTCATTGCTGTACAGAGTAACAGTAAGGAACTCTCACTAAACTACGAGAAAGAGAGAGAGACAGAGACAGAGAAGCAAAACCCTTAAGAAGAAAGACAGCAAAGTGGAAACCAGCACATTTATTTGCCTTTTCTGGCTCAGAAAAATTGAAACTTGACAGGTCTAACAGTGAAATGAACTCGAGACGTGAATGCTACGAAGAAGAGAGAGGAGTTACCTGGGGCTCCTGAGAGAGAAGAAGCTGGAGAGGCAATTGGCACCCCTAGAACGACGGCGGCGACGCTCGACCGTCCCGCTTCCGGCGATCTTCACGGTGGCACCGCCTCGATATCCGGTCTTCTCCGTTCGACCCAGAAGGAGAAGGATCGGACATGGAAGGAAACTCTAAGCCCCAGCTCCAAAATGGTCGAAATTGCCCATTACTTGTATTCACTTGTCACACGTGTGAATGTTTATAAATTTTTATGGTATCAATTACTAATTTCTTGTCCGAAAACTTACCAGTCATGTAGTCAAGCCGTCATTGATAATACTTTTTCATATTAAGATTTGAAATTGATTGAAGAAATTACTAGTTATTGAAATGGTCTAAGATGTTTTTACATGATAAATCGACGTCAATTTTAACAAGTTGGCTGGCGGCCATAAAGATAAGTTCGAACTTAATATTCTCAATATAAAAGTACTAGTAAAATAATGAGAAAAATTACTAATTGGTCCGTAAGTACTGATTTTGCCAATATATAACCATATTAGTCTAATAAAGAAATTACTTCTCATAATCACTAACCAGGAGGAAGGTCACCAAGTGCTAATAAATTGATACACATTTTTTGGTAAAAAATTACTAATGATATAGAAAACTACTACTTACGTATACATATTTAGGGTGGCACTATTTCCACTCTTTATATGACTAAATCCACCCAATTTTCACCAAAAAAGGAAAAATCACCCAACATTATTTAATTACAATTTAAATTGGTGGTCTCAAATTTGTTTACATTCCTTTTTCTAAATTATTCTACATCTATGTAGGAACTAACTACAAAAATTAAGAATTTAATGTATTTAGTTTTTTTATTATTATTGTAGATATTCCATGTATGTTAGAGGTACTATGTCTTTTTTTATTGTTAATTATTACTTTCATAAAAATTTGTTTTGTCAAAAAAAAAAGAAGAAATTTCCAAGAATCTACTTCTTTTCTACATTGTCGATTATATTCATGGATACATTGTTAAGTAAATGAGATTTAATTAAATCAAAATGTTGCATAAAGTAAGATTTTTTTTTTTTTTTTTAAAATGCCAATGAAATTTTATTATTTTGAATTAACAAAAATTAATATCATCAATAAATTGTTTAAGAAAAACATTAAGATACCTCATTATGGCATAATGTTTTCAGTGTGCTCTTGAATATTTCTCTAACTTCTCATATGTTTTATATAAAAGTAACTCATCAATATAGTAAGGAAAAATATAAATTCTTTGATATAGTAAATAAAGAGAGTTGATAAATATTTTAGACTAATGAAATTAATAAAAATTTTCACCAAGAAAGTGAGCTTTTGATATAAGAGGAGAAAAAAATAGATAGGTTGTTATAAGAATGATAAAGAAGAGATTTTTTAGTTTTATACTATATCAAAGAATGCATTTTTTTCTTTACCAAAAAAAAAAAAAATGCATTTTTTTCCTTACCGTTAGCATGATAATTTTACATAGAGCATATAAAGCGTTATAAGTATATCAAAGCTATAAAAAAAAATGTGAATTTCTTAATTATTGTAACTATCCTACATAGAAAAAGACAAAAATGAAAAAAAGTAGTGTGACCATTATCTAAAATTGCAATTAAAAGATTGAGGATAGTTTTGCCTTTTTAGTGTAAATAAGGGTGGATTTAGTCATTTAAGAAGTGGAAATAGTGTTGCCCTATATATATATAATAAATGGTTACTAACCACTCAATATAATTTGATTCGCATGAACGGCTCAATGATAATTACAGCCATTTATCGTGAGGGTCTCAGTGAAAATATTTAGATTAGCCATGACTTGACCTGAGAATGAGATCAACTATATGAGGATATATTCTTGTCTAGACTCAAATGGATAGATCAGGTGTAATCTCATTAGTTTTATCTAAGTCCAAAATATTCAGTACTATGATATGATTTACAAATCTGGCTGTGAACGAGTATTCCATGGATGTAGCACATAACTCATTTTGGGTCGGACTTGATGGGATTTGCATCGGACCTAGCATACCAGTCGCCATTATCAGGATTTTGGAATGTGTGCGCTTAAGTAGCTGTATTATTCTGGCAAAAAAATGTTACAATTAACTGATAATAACAGGAGAAAGATAAGAACCCCAAATAGTTCTGAAATCATCTCGTGTATTGCAGCAATATGTCACAGAAAAGTAAACGTTTGACTTATATAGGGGAGCACATTTGAACAAGGATATGTCTTAAGAGGTTCAAGAATTGATGAAGTGCTGACCTTGGATCAGTATCTTGCAGAACGCATAATAGCTGTGAGACACAAATGATATCTCAAGCTATTTCGTGGAGAGCATTCCCTCTGGTTTTGTAGGACTATTTGGTGGAGAAAATATTGGGAAGAAGATGGTTAAAATCACAGAAGAATGAGTTCACGTCGTCAAAAAACTTAACCGGACAATCGGTCACGTTTGTGTGATTCATCGTAGCTTTCATGCAATAGTTTTCGGTTTCTCTACCAAATCTTAGCAACAAAGCTTTTTAAATGGTTAACAGCAAATTCACTTCCGATCAAGCAGATCCGGGTCGAGCAGGAAAGACGAGGATAGTGAAAAATCTATAATTAGTAAATGATGTTGGGTCACTTGGTAAAGTAGTTTGATACGAGTGAAATGGAAAAGAATTTATCCAAAAGGTTCGAATCCTTGTGGCCAATGCAGAGGAGCATCTCTAATGCTAATTAAAGTAAGATCACAGTATTCTTTTGGGCTACCGTTTGAACTCTCTGTTCAGACAGTCATCAGAGGAACTTCCATTCTCAGAGTGATGACTCGGACATTTATCAAAAGAAATGCCATTCTTGGAGCCATGACATCCATAATTTATTCAAGCGCGGAACTTGTACCAGAAATAAGACAAATTGTGCATGAAAAATATGCTGTTTACATGTAAAGAAACCAAGCAATCTTAAAATAGATCACAAGAAGTGCGCCATCACGAACTGATGAATCCTACCCAAACAGTTTGTGTAACTAATTTCTCATACAATTACATTCCCCAAGGGAGCCTGCCAGAGGTAAACATCGGATGACCAGGAAAAAAATATACAGCATAGGATCCCTGTGAAGCACTCAAAACAGGGGTGACACTGTGACAGAGGGTCTACTGTAATATACTCCGCATGTGAAGATAAAACAGCATACATAGTACTGATATATACAATCAACATTCCATGCACAAATTTTGTCTTACTTGTCTTGAGATATACTATAGATGTATCCAAGTTAGACCTTCTATACCCACAAAACCATATTTACTCTGCATCTTGCCGATGGATTGATCAACCTTGTAACCCTTGCATGTTAGTTCCTTTAGATTCATTGGCTACATTTCTGCCAAGATATTGATAAGAATATGATGATCCCTGCAAAAGAGAAAAATATTATAATTCTTACATTTTGCTTAAAAAATGTTGCATGAAATGTCAAATTTCTCACCATGCATATAGCACCTGACTCAGTACACCTGCATATGCCATGTTGCAATATTCAGACATCTGCATCAATCAGTAACATCAAATATCAAAGGAATATAAAAGAATGCTACAACAGCAGGACTGTAGATTAAGTTCACATATGTACTTGGCTCACTAAATGGGTAAGAGCCACTCCCAAACCCAGGCAAATGGTGAACACTTCTTACATCTAGATAAGTAAAATGGTCTCATTAATCAAATGGAAAAGCACATATCAGGCCAAGAGAAGATATATTGAGACTTAGATTTGTAGTTGGACCCCAAAAATTGCAAGGAGAAAAGACACTTTAGTGCTGATTTGAATGTGCCAAATGAGTCAGTAAATGGGCTTCATCCAGAGTAGCACTAACAACCAGCTCTTTAGTACAGAAAGAAATTGTTGTTACGTGGAGTGAAAAGTAAAATAGCTCATATAATTAATGGAAGTAAACTCATCATGCAATATATCCCAATCACCTTGACTTTGTATTTTGGTTGAGGTTGCTCCTTTGGATGATTTTTTATTTTTTTCTCTCCAACTTACTCTCAACCCCATCACCCATTACTTTCTTCGCTTTCTTTTGAGGGTGATCTGCCATTGATGTTTCACTAATGGAGTAAAAAACCTCATTACCATTCAAAACCTTGTTGCTGTTATCTTCACCATCTTTGGTCAAAAGATTGGATTTGTGCCCTAAAATTTCCTCCACCATCTTGTGCAAATTTTGCATTGCAATTCTCATTGTATCTTCATCTTCAGCAGCCAAGCTCACCATGGCAAAAGCTTTTCACATCAATGTGGAATAACGACCAATCTTTGATGAACATTGTGATACTTGTGGAGAGTCATTATCCACTATACAATCCTTGGCACCCTTAGTCCATCTCTTTAAAACAAAAGCCAATGGGATTTTTGTAACCTTAATGTTCCCATTAAGTACATACAAAGCATGGCAGCACAACCACCCATTTGATTCAAATAATTTACATCCACAAGAGACTAAAAGATTAACAGAATCAAATCTCACAACATTTTGCCCAGGAATTCCTTGGCAAACTAAAGTATATTCAGAGACTGCCCCATCAGAACAACATCTCAAAACTCGTTCCGACGTACTTTGCAATAATTCCTCATGAAACTTGGAAAATATGGTACAAGTGTATGCCAATGCAGAATGTGTCAAAATTGCATTATTTGACACAACCAATTTTGGCTTACCTCGAGAATTGTGATCATCTCGAACTTCAGTCTCCCTTATATATTTTACCTATTGTTCATAGTGGTGGACAAATCTAATGAGGTTCATGCTATTAGCAGGCATCAGCCAGAAGATATTTTTTGAGCCCTCGCTCTTTTGAGTTAATCTGATACTACATGAAAATATGCCTCCACCAAAGGCCACACTCCATTTATTTCTCGATTCATATAGTCTGTTAAGCCAAGAGTTGTCCTTAGTGCCCATTTCCTTCCAAGTGGATTTGAATACAGACTCTGTTTCACAGCCAAATAGTAGTTTTGAGAAAATGTCCCTAAACTCAGGCTTGTCATAAAGACTGGGGATGTTTTTAGCAGCATGCTTTGCACTGTGTGATGTGCATACACAATGTTGTGCATTCAGAAACACCTTTTCAACAGCTTTTTCCATAGCTTCATCTTGGTCAGTGAAAATCGTTTTGGGTGCCCCATTTCCCATTGCCTCCAAAAACGTATCAAAGAGCCATATAGATGAATTTACCGTCTCATCTAATAAGAGAGCACACCCAAATGAGGTATTCTTCAGATGATGATTAACCTCAACAAAAGATGCACATATCATGTTATATTTATTAACGCGATATGTGGTATCAAACATCACCATGTCACTGAAACAATCATAATCAAATTAAGACAAACTATCTCTCCAAAATAAGTTTGTCAACCTGCCATCTTGATCTACTTGTACATCATAAAAAACATGGGATTGTGCATCTGCATGCACGTGAAATGATTCAAGAGAGTTTGCCAATCTTGCCCCCTCGCAATACTTGAACTTTGACTTGGCAAGAAATTATGGCTACCATGCAAACTAAACCCTGCATTTCTACTTCCTCCATTTTCATTTTCCAAAAAGTTATATGACTGAAATTTACAATGCTGGCTTTTGCCATGTCAGCCAAGACTCCTTTACTTGGATCTAATATCATCATTCCACATCTTATCAAGTGCCTTTGATTTTCTGGGAGAAATGCATGATTATGCTCAGAAATGTACTACATGACTTCATGAACACCATTATCAACCTTAAATAGAATATGTGCAAGACAACCGCACCTGTTCTCAGCCCTTTCCATCTTTTTTTGCTGGCCAGGTGTAGTGCAAGAGAAACCCTCACAAGTACACACAAAAGTACACCAAGTGATTTCTCCTCAAACTCCAAAACCCTTACACAATGCATACGCCACATACGTATGATATCCTTCGACTTCACTTGAAAAGACCATCCCTACTTTAAACTCGAAATTTTCAGGAGATTGTGTATCTAGTGGCAAAGATGGGCATCGTCATGTTCTACAACACAGAAAAGGATGTGTAGGAAATCATCAAAACATGAGATTCATAAGTTGTAAAAGCATAATTTTGATTTAACACATTATCGCAGGTCATTAAAGATTTTCCTACGAAGAAGAGATCTACACCCCATCTGTTATCTCTTTGCTTGCATTCTCTGGTTTCATATTATCTCTCAACCAGGTGTTAAATTAAAAAAAAAAAAAACAGACCTAAAGCCCTCGGTGGAGCCCTCAGTAACCCACAGACATGATCCATAAACACAACCGTCCCATAATCCATATAGCGACCACTACTGAACAGCAAAAATTGGATCTTCTCTTCCTAGAGAGAGCCCAATTTCTCATCAAATATTAACCAATCACCCACAGATTACCAGCTCATGAAGTATCAAGAGATGATCCAGCATCATTGTTTAAAATGAATGCAATTCCAGATACCAAGTTAAGGGCTACGGAACTCTCGCTAAGCTACGAGACAGAGAGAGAGAATCAAAATCCTTAAGAAGAAAGACAGCAAACTGGAAACTCGCACGTTTATATATGCC
Organism: Eucalyptus virginea; assembly: GCA_014182375.1. Lineage (NCBI taxonomy): Eukaryota > Viridiplantae > Streptophyta > Magnoliopsida > Myrtales > Myrtaceae > Eucalyptus > Eucalyptus virginea. Next base: position 12,964,722 of record CM024516.1, on the reverse strand, counting down.
TTCTCTGGCTCAGAAAAATTGAAACTTGACAATTCTAACAGCGAAATGAACTCGGGACATGAATGCTGCGGAGAAGAGAGAGAAGCAACCTGGGGCTCCTGAGAGGGAGAAGAAGCTGGAGAGACAATCGGCGAACCCAGAACGACGGCGGCGGCGCTCGACCGTTCCACTTCCGGCGATCTTCACGGCGGCGCTGTCCTGATCTCCGGCCATCTCCGTTCAGCCAGCCAGAGAGAAGAACCGCAGTTGGAAGGAAACGCACGGCCGGCATTGCCCATAACTTTACTGGTCACACGTGTGACTCTGCTAAATTTTACTTATTCCCCAAGACTTAATAGTCGTGTGATCAAGCTATATATTTTTTAACTTTTCATATTAACATTAGTAATTGATTGAAGAAATTAACTAGTTATGGAAATGGTTTGAGATATTTTTTTTATAAGAAATTGCAGTTTACAAGTCACCCACCGACCACAAAGATAGTTCGAGTTTGTTGTTCAAGTATAAAAGTAATACCGAAATGATGAGAAAAATTACTAATTGATAAGTAAGTACTTATTTTACCCATATATAATCATATTAATCCAATGAATAAATTACGTCCCACGATCACTATCAAGGAGGAAGCGTCACCAACTACTTAATTGCAAAATCTTTATAGAAAACTACCACTTAAGATATATATTTACCTTTTCTTTTATAAGCTTTTTTGTATTAATGATATAAAAAAAATTACTAATTACGATATATACATATTTACCTTTTCTTTTATAAGTAGTTACTAAACACTTGATGCATTAATTTATTTTTCAATATGATTTGATTCACTAGAATGAGTCTGTAAAAATCATGTCCCATTTATTGTGTGAATCTCCGTGAAAATTTTAAATTAATCAAATCCAATGTGATTTAGATCCATTACATGGGGATATGTTCTTTGTCTATACTTGAATGGATAAATCAGGTGTAATCATGTGAGTTCTATCTGAGGCCATAATATTCAATTGTCATGATTCGATTTATGGATATGGTTGAGCACATATTCCATGGATCTATTACTTATGTTAAACTAAATTTGTATTCCAACTGATAAGATTTACATAGAACCTATTAAATTTGATTATGCATTTCGACTTAGTATAAACACTACGCAAGGCAAATTAATTAATTATATCGATACATGTGGACCTAGTACATGCAATTTATTTAATCATACGATTCTCATTTGTAGAGTAATGCTTTGTGTGCACATGAAAATTTGGAATAATAACATAAATAATCTTCAAATTTTGGTTCAACACATAATGTGATCTTAGAACTTTTAATTTAATGAATATGATCCTAAATATAAACCCAATATGCAATGTTATCTTTAAATTTTTAATTTCTTTAATGTAATTACTAAAATTTTGATAAATGTTCAAATTAATTCTTAAATTATATCAAAATATCTAATACTATCATTTAGTAATTTAAGTTTAAGAACAACATATAAAAGTTCGGAAACCATAATGATGAATCAATGACGACATTGCTTTGGGCTAAAGTTCAAGAAATGATATTGAACAATGTAAAAGTTCAAAAATCATATTACAATAAAATTTTAAGAAATGTTATGCGACAAATTGAAGTCAAAGAAAAATTCACCACAAATCTGAAGGTGAAAAAAATCTTCTCTTCGCATTGGAGTGACACCAAGAAGATGAACCAGGCTTGACCATTGCCAATGATTCAGAAGGCCATCACGGCCAGCCAAGCCGCCACCCTCACTTCCCTCGCCAGGAAATGCACGACCCTGAGCCAACTCAAGCAGCTCCATGCCCACATCCTCAAGCTCCACCGCCCCGAAAGAAACCCATCAGCCATCGGGCCTCTTCTCTCCGTCGCCGCCACTTCCGGCGACCCCTGTTTCTTCTCTTACGCCTGCTCCATTTTCGAGCACCTCCGTTGCCGCAACACCTTCATGTACAACACCATGATCAGGGGTCACGTGCAGTCCGGGTCCCCTGTTACGGCGGTGTCGTTGTACTCGGCTATGTTGGGTTCTGGGGTCGAGGGCAATAACTATACTTTCCCGCCGTTGATCAAAGCTTGCATCTTTTTGGGTCCCGATTCGAAGTCCATTGGTTTGCTGGTCCATGCGCATGTCGTTAAGTTCGGGTATCATGTCGACCCTTTTGTGGTTAGCGCGTTGATCGAGTTTTATTCGTCGGTTTGTGATTTGGGGAATGCGCGGAAGCTGTTTGATGGAACTACCATGAGGGATGTGGTCACATGGACTGCACTGGTCGATGGGTATGGGAAAGCCGGGGACTTGGAGAATGCGAGGCTCTTGTTCGACGAAATGCCCGAGAGAAATGTTATATCGTGGAGCGCGATGATGGCAGCTTACTCTCGAGTCAGCGACTTTAAGGAGGTTCTCTCTTTATTCAGGCAGATGCAAGAAGTGGGTATTGAACCTAATGAATCTGTTCTCGTTAGTGTACTCACTGCTTGTGCGCATCTCGGTGCTGTCACTCAAGGGTTATGGGTGCATTCATACGCTAAGCGGGTGAATTTCATTTCGAACCGCATCTTAGCTACAGCACTGGTCGATATGTACTCAAGATTTGGTCTTGTGGATTTGGCTTTGTCTGTTTTTCACAATATATCTGATAAGGATGCCGAAGCATGGAATGCTATGATTGCCGGGGTTGCACTGAATGGAGAAGCAGTGAAGTCTCTTGAGCTATTTAAGAAAATGACTGCACATGGGACTCAACCCACAGAGAGCACCTTTGTGGCTCTTCTCACGGCGTGTACTCATGCCAAGATGACTAAAGAAGGCCTTAGGCTTTTCGAAGAGATGGGTAATGTCCACGGTGTTAGGCCAAAGTTGGAGCATTTTGCATGCATTGTCGACCTTTTGGCCAGGTCGGGTATGGTGGAGGAAGCCAAAACTTCATGGAGGAGAAGATGGGAGGACTAGGAGGAGCGGATGCTAATGTGTGGGGAGCATTGCTGCATGCATGTCGTGTTTATGGGAATGTAGAACTCGGGAATAGGATCTGGAAGAAGCTTACTGATATGGGCATAACTGATAGCGGGACTCATGTACTCTCGTACAATATTTATAAAGAAGCTGGTTGGGAGAATCAGGCTAATCACTTGAGGAAGTTGATCTCAGATGCCCAGATGAAGAAGCTACCCGGTTGCAGCATGATCGAAGTGAATGGCGTTGTTAAAGAGTTTCGTGCCGGCGATTTTTGTCATCCACAGGCACTGGAGATGTGTAAACTACTCAATTCTTTCCTCAGAATAATAAATTTGGAGGAGTTATACATTGGCTGAAAATGTTCTCCAGAAAAGTGAATTGGGCTAGGACTTCAGGAGTTTTGGTAGGACACCCATTCTTTTGATCTGTAACGTTTTGCTTCCCGTATCAAGCTCAGCGAGTTAACCAATCTTACAATCATCCATAAGAATTGCATCTTTGATGGATTCTTGTCTTCCAAATCAAAGCAATACCAACCCAATTGCAATCTCCCATGATCATTGATAAATTTGACATTCTTTTACCTGGGAGACTCGTAATCTAGCGGGACATGGAAACTCACTCTCAGCCCCCAGCTACAGCTTTAAAGGAGGCCCTACTGAAAAACTAAAAGTAGAAAGAAGCTCAATAATCTTGATTGGACCTAATCTAATTGGAAAAATTTTAGGAAAAGATTCTTGTTACTCTAAGCAGAATCTAATTACTGCTGAAAGTACCAAAAGATTTACTTATGGAGAACCTGATATTTGCTCAAGGTAATGGATCATAGTATTAATAAAAAAAGACATGAACCATGTAGATTACTCACGTCATGTTAAATACCACGTTGGTGGGCCTCGGTTTGCATTCCTCCAAATTGAAGAGAGCTTTGGCTTCGTTCTCTCTCACCAACCTGAACCTTCATGATCACCCGCCACCTCAAAACCAGGACACTCCGCAGAGTAGCAAACCCACGTTCGTATCATTCAAATCAATCTCTCATCGCGAGACCACCTTCGTCTCCATCGTTCGACCAAAGTCCTCGCTCCCATAATGCATTCTCCATCAACCGTTCGATGGTCGATTCCATCCGCAAGAAACACCCAACTCAAGCTCTTTCCCTCTTCAAGAAACAGCTCCAGCTGGGCTTTCCCGGCGGCATCGATGAAGCCACCGTCTCCCTGGCGCTCAAGGCCTGTGATGGAGACCTCGGGCTCTGCCGCCAGCTCCATGGCTTCGCCATCTCTTCTGGGTTTGTTTCGTTCACCACGGTTTCGAACTCTCTGATGAACGCTTATAGTAAAGGTGGGAACTTTGACCGAGCTCTGTACATTTTCGAGAACTTGGAGCGGCCCGACACCGTTTCTTGGAATACCGTTCTGTCTGGATTCCCGGATAGCGAGGATGCGTTGAGTTTTGGCGTCAGGATGAATTTGAGTGGGGTTGGTTTCGATGCAGTCACATACACTACTTTGCTTGCTATTTGCTTGGACTATGAAGGGTTTCTGTTCGGACTGCAGTTGCATGGTCTAGTGATTAAATTTGGATTGGATACTGAAGTTTTTGTAGGCAACGCTCTTATAACTTTGTATTCGAGACAGGACATGCTAGAACATGCCAGGAAGGTGTTTGATGAAATTCCCAGTAGGGATATAGTTTCGTGGAATGCGATGATATCAGGCTACACGAAAGAAGGAAGTTATGGGGCGGAGGCAATACGTTTGTTTATTGAAATGGCGAGGGAGGCATGAAGCTTGATCATGTCTCATTTACCAGTGCTGTTTCGGCTTGTGGCTATGAAAGGAATTGGGAGCTTGGGAGACAGATTCATGGCCTGACAATAAAAGCTGGATATGAGAAGCACGTCTCGGTTGGTAATGTCTTGATCTCTAATTATTTGAAGTCTGAGACCGTGGAGGATGCCAAATTGGTATTCATGAACATGAGCGAACGTAATGTTGTCTCATGGACTACAATGATCTCCATGGATGAAGATGCCATGTCTCTTTTCAATCAGATGAGAGTGGACGAAGTTTACCCAAATGATGTTACATTTGTTGGACTTCTGCATTTCATAACAAATAACAATTTGGTCAAAGAAGGTGAAGTGATTCATGGATACTGCTTAAGTACTAGTTTTTGCTCAGAGTTGAATGTTTCCAACAGCCTCATCACAATGTATGCAAAATTTGGAACCATGGAAAATTCGTTGAAGATTTTTGAAGAGCTCAACTATAGAGAAATCATATCTTGGAATGCTTTGATATCTGGGTACACCCAAAATGGACAGTGCCAGGAAGCGGTCGAGACTTTCTTTTTGGCGACAAAAGAGCTACAGCCTAATGCATATACATTTGGTAGTGTATTGAGTGCCATAGGAGCTGGTGAGGCTATTTCTCTAAGGCGTGGTCAAAGATGCCACTCGCATCTAGCAAAACTCGGACTGAACACCGATCCAATCGTTTCAGGTGCTCTTCTTGACATGTATGCGAAGCGTGGGAGCATTTCTGAGTCTCTTAATGTTTTCCACGAAACTCCTATAAAGAGCCAATTTGCATGGACAGCAATAATTTCTGCTTATGCAAGGCATGGAGATTGTGAGTCAGTGATAAGACTATTCAAGGAAATGGAGAAGGAAGGCATACAGCCTGACGAAATAACATTCCTTTCGGTGCTATCCGCTTGCAGTAGAAAGGGAATGGTTGATATTGGCCAAGAACTCTTTGACTCGATGGTCAACGAGTACTTGATTGAACCATTGCCCGAACATTATTCATGCATGGTGGACATGTTAGGCCGTGCAGGGAGGTTGAATGAAGCAGAGGAGCTTGCTAGCCGCATTGCAGGAGGCCCAGGATTGTCTGTGCTCCAGAGCTTGCTTGGGTCATGCAGAGTGCACGGGAACGTCGAGATGGCAGAGAGGATTGTGGATGCTCTGATGGACATGGAGCCCACAGAATCAGGGTATTACGTGTTGATGTCGAACTTGTATGCCGAGAAGGGACTGTGGGAGGAGGCGGCAAGGGTGAGGAAAGGGATGAGAGAGAGGGGAGTGAGGAAGGAAATAGGGTTCAGCTGGGTGGACGTGGGTGATCCTGATGGTTCATTGTGCTCGCATGGGTTCTCATCGGGTGACATGTCACACCCTCGGTCGGAGGATATATTCAGGATGGTGGAGTGCCTGGGATCGGAAATGCAGTTCTTGAGAGAGAGACAGAGACGGGGAGAGACTGAGAGGATGTTTGCAATGTGATTTCATCAACTCACTCGATGCGCACAGGTAAATTTTCATCGAACTGGATGATGGATGATAAAGACTGAGCACCACTGCTTCATATCAATCGGTCGCGCGGTGAGAAACATGGAAGAAAGCAAGATTTTGGAAGGAAATGCGTTTATCTTTACTCGCCGAGGAAAAATTCAGTTTCAGTTTCCATGTCCAGCAGAAGCTGATGAGACCACGACACATCGTTTGAGGGGCCGATGAGAAATGATTTCTTGCTTAGAGATGGCAAAAACTTGGCGTTAGATATCACTAGTCTTTGCTTTTCATTGTTTGAGCAATGGAATGCTCTACATTATTCTTTGACTATACGGAATTTTTCATACATAGTAAACATTGAATAACCATTTTTCGACCAAAGCTTTAGAGATAATTAAGAGATTCCTCACATCTCCCTTAATTCTCTATTTTTCCTGCGGTTATGCATACGAGATTCTCCACATCTGTCTTAATTCTCTATGTCCATTAGGATTGTGCATCTATCTCCCGTGATGGTGTACATACATAATCGATCCTAATTGATTGTGATTGATAATGTCTCGTTACCTTAAATAGTTATTTTATAAAAACGATAAAATCAAAAGCCCATTTGGAATAAATTTTGCGTTTGTTCCCGAAAACCCCTTTATCCTAAAATATTTGCATTTGGCCACATCTCCCGTGATACATACATAATTGATCAATTGATTGTGATTGATAATGTCTTGTTACCTTAAATAGTTATTTTAAAAAAAACAATAAAATATACATCATAAGGCAATTTCCTTCAGTGAATTTTATCTTGGTGTCGGAGCTCTTGTTGTTTGAAGAAGCGTTGCAACATGAGCTCTTTAGTGTTATTTCAAACACTTTCCATTCGCTTGAAAGAAAAGGAGCCCAAAGGTACCGTCCGACTCGCTGCACTCAAAAGAGTCATATCCTTAAATTTTGAGGCGTCCGGACGCACCTCCATATTTCGCTGCATCAGGGTTTCACGCACCTCCCTCGCGCTAGAATTTTTTGCCTGCATGATTGTGGGAACCATCAGCCAAGTCACCCTGTTTTCGTGTTACCTGCCGTGTCAACAATCACCTTAAACGACAAAAAAGAAGGAAAAAACAGCCACCTTAAGACTCAAACGCGTATTTGCCATGTCAGGCTCAAAATTCAAATGTATTTGCCATCCCTTGTTTTCTCGTGGCATGCCGTGCCAGCAGCCACCAAACTCAAATTGGCATTTCACGTCAGCCAAAAATTCTGTTAGGTCAGCCTATTGTCTTGTAGCCCATTTAAATTAGTCGCTTCTCTCTTCAGCAGACCAAATTGGTTCGCCTAGCCTACCCAACCAATCGGTTGATCAGACGGAAAAAGAGTTAAAAAAATCTTAATTTTTTTTTCATTTGTGTTAATTTAGTCATAAACATTTTTTTGATATCAATTTAGTCATAAATACTTTTTACTTGGTGTCAATTCAATTATTTATTTATTTTTATTTTTTTGTTGACCCGGATAGCTAACGTGGCACAATTGGCACTAATGTCGACAATTGTTAATAATATTCTAATGTTTTTTAATTTTTAATTTTCTTTTTTCTTTTTCCTTCTCCTCCTCTTTCCTCCAACCGATCGTTGGAACTTAGCGACTAGCCAAAGGCTTTGCCGTGAGGGTGGCTTCATGGCCTGGGCGGCGAGGCTTGCCCTCGCCAGCCTGACGCGAGCTAAGAAGTACTGACACCCTCCGAAAGCCTTCATGTCGTGTCCGACACTCCGACATGTGTCTGACACACTTCGACACGTTCCGACACATTCCAATACATGGTCAACAAGTGTAGGGAAATTCGACACATAGTCAACTATTCCCGACATGCCCGACACGCGAGTCCGAAATTCCAACACGCGATTCGGCCCGAGGTCAATTTTAAAAATTTTCAATACTTGAGGGTTAAAATATAAATATATGAAAAAATAATGAAAATAACAAAAATGAAGGGAAAGAAAAAAATTCTTACTCTCAAGTTTCTCAATTATAAGTTTTGACATTTGCGTGAGTGACGGTGAAACGCCCTTCTTCTGCCCCGTCGCCCCCGTAGACTAAGAGCAGTGATTTTTTTTTCCTTCTTTCCACCTCTCGCAGGCGTCGCCTGTGAGTTATCTCTTTTTGATCTATGTCATTTTTGAATTATCTCTTACATTTTGCATGTTTTTGAGTTATTTCCTTTTCTTTTTTCATTTTCAAGAGTTTCTTAGATTTTCATTTTCTTGAACCTTGTTTTGCAAAGGAGCTCCAAGCTAGTCTATATCATGAACTTCAAACTCTATCTGGGACTATAAAAAATCTCACTAATTTTCATTAAGTGTAAGAAAACATGACACGTTCCTTCAAATTTACTCTTTTGTGTTTGCAATTTTTGAATTTTTATTCAATCTCTGTCAAATTAAAATAATGAACGATATTAACAAATGTTAAATTTAGTATAAATTAATTCTATGCTCTTTTTATTATTTATTTTTGCGTTTATATATAAAAATATATATTTAACATATAACGTGTCGGAACGTGTCGGAATTCTTTATTTTTTGAGAAATGACATGTTGGCCCTCATGGCCTTGTGTTGTGTCGCGTGTCCGTATTTATGCTACATAGGACGCGAGGCCACCTAGCGGGATCACCTTGCCCATGGTTGGTGAGGGCAAGCCTCGCTGCCTAGGCTGTGAGGCCCGCCCTCGCCAAGGCGACAAAGCCTCGTTGGCTGTCACTGGAGGAAGGATGAGGAGAAGGAAAAGAGAAAAAAGAAAATAAAAAATTCAAAAATATTAAATATTATTAAAAGTTGTCTACATCGGCGCTAATCATGCCATGTCAGCTGGCCAGTGTCCAATCATCAAATTTTGGCCAACATTAACTAGAAAGGATTGAATTGACATCAAGTAAAAGGGTTTAGAACTGGTATAAATGTGACATCCCAGATTTTCAATCATGTTTTTTATTGAATAAATTGGACATTTCATTGACGCACTTATAAGGCTATTCTCAGAGTTGATCACTTTCGAGATAACTAGACTATCCGGGAAACCATTAAGAAAATTTAATGTAATAGACTTAAGAATTCGATTAGGAATCGGCTACTCAACAGTGCTCATCTTTAGAGGTCATTACGACACAATTAAAAATCGATTAGAGATCAGAGATAGATTGGTTCGACTGAGATGTGTGGCTAATCGTGGGTGACACCACTAAATTGGAAAATTCTCGTCGATCGGCACTAGATTGACTTTCTATCATTTTGGTACCCTATGTTCGTATTTGAATCATCAAGATTTTCACAACAACTGAAAGTCGCCAATATGTCAAGTGGGTTCCTAATAGCCTAGGTCACGCTAAAATCGCGCCAAATTGAAATTAATCGCGAATTTGAGTTTGATTTCAGAAATTGAAAGTTCTGTCATGTCACAATTAATTCTAGGAGCGTCGACTCAGTCTTAGAAGATTTTTTCTACAAACTGAGATTTTTTGGGAAAAAGTCGAAGTAGGATTGTCTTTGTCCAGAAAATGTCGAGGATCGTTTTTATCACAAATTGGAAAGCAAGTGGAATCAATTGGTGAGAAAAATACCAATTGGATTGATGAGGTATCGATTGAATTTATTGAGGCCGAATTGGATTGATTTGAGGGAGAATAAGTGTCCAATTGAAGAAGAAATCAAGCAAATTCGTATGCCTCCCATCCATGACCTTTGGACCACTTCAATTGAGCTTCTAGAAGGACTATGGTGGCTAATTTGTCACCATGGAAGCCAACTAGTAGAAGGATGAGGTCAAGGGGATAAATGAGGAGAAAATAAGACCAAGTGGCCCCCTTGTCTCCTTTCTCCTCTTCCCTCATCCATGGCCGGTCGACCAGCCCCATTTCCCCCTCCATTTGTGTTGCTCGACACCCCCAACAAACCAAAGAGACCACCGGAATAGCACCCGCTTGTCGCACGCCACCGCCAAACCGCATGCCATCGCCGTTCATGCGCCACCACTCACCGCACGCTGCCCCCGTGCGCTCGCCAGTCCACAACGTCGCCTCACTACCGTCCTTGCCTCCAACAAGTTGCTTGTGGTCGCCCAAACCACCACCGAAGCCAGCTGGAGCTTCCACCGCCGCCACTTGAACCCGATTTGGCCCCTTCAACCTTCCTCGATCCATTCCCGTCTCAACCGAGCCACCACCTTACCATTTCAACCACCAACCAGCACCAAACAGAAGTTGGAAGTGTGGGTTTTTAGCAGCCTTCAAGACCCATTTTGAGGCCCCGAAAGTTAGGCCCGCTTTGGAGCGAAGTGAGCCACGTTGCATTCCCAATGATTTGAGCCGATCGGATCACAAAACAAGTGAGTTTAACTCACTAATCCTTGTTTAGTAGGTTAATGATGCTTAATGGCTGATTAGATTAAGTTAAGTATGGTTATGTGGTTAGTTAGATTAGATTAGTGAAATTTAATTGTTTATCGATGCATGTTAGGTAGATAGTTAGTGCAATTAGGGCCTAGAGGAGCTCTAGTATTTATCTAGATTGATTCGGAAATTTTTTGGGTCTGTTTGGGCGTCCAATTAGGCATTACGGGCCTAAGTTGGATTTATTGACATTTATTTAATATTTTATGTATTTATTTATTTATTTATTTTTCAAAATTAAATCGGGATAGTCGGTGATCGGAAATTTTGTATCGATTGCAGTGGTGCTCTCTATTTATTTAATTGAGTACATGATTGAGCAAATTGATGGTAATTAGTATTTGTGGGTATTTAATTTTAAAAATGGATAATTTTGGTAATTAATTGGAGAATTACCGGGCGTTAGTCTATAGCGCCAAAAATCTATTTTGGGACTGCTGAAAATAGTGGGAGGTTTAAAAGTGAAATCTTTGTATTTTGGCTAAGACCGCTCGTGTACCTACACATGTGTATTTTTATTAGGTATGATAAAAATGGTAAATTGATTGTACGATCGAAATAGTATACAATACCGGCTCGATGACTCTATATGTCGTCTTGGAGAAAGAACGGTATACAATACTGGCTCGATGACTCTATATGTCGTCTTGGAGAAAGAATGGTATGTTATAACATCTTGATGATTCTATATGTCATCTTGGAGAAATAACGTTATACTATAATAACTTGGTGACTCGATATGTTATCTTGGAGAAGGAACAACATTTTATACCGGCTCGATGACTCTATATGTCATCTTAGAGAAAGAATGGTATGCTATAACAGCTTGATAGCTCAGTATATCATTTGGAGAAGTAATAGTATTTTATATCGGCTCGGTAACTCGATAGGTCATCTTAGAAAAGGAACGATATACTATTATTTAGCCCTTGAGGCTAGCTACTATCTATTTTTCAACTTAGACAAACCTGTCTGCAAGGTGGTTGAACCTTATAGATAATATTGATTGATATGACCGGGGAATGGTTTGATTGACATGGAATCAATAGAGCCGATTGATTGATGATTCAATATGTGGTGATTGATTGGATGTCTATTTGAATTGAACTGATTTGTAGGGAGAACTGAGGCCAATGTAAGTCTTCTAACTCATGTTGTACTTAGGCAGTCTTTAGGGCGTATTTGCTTCCTAATCGAGTCTTAGGGATTAGAACTTGCTGAGATGTCGTCTCACCCCATTGTAGTATAATATTTTAGGTCCTTGGATGGCCGCCCCTCCAAACCCTCCTGAATATTTTGGGCAACCTAAGAAGTTTACTGAGATAAATTACCACATTCCGATACACCACCACCCTGAGGGACTTGAGTATGTGTTGATAAAGTCCACAATGCTGGTCGATGTGGGAGGACCAAAAAGGTGCCTCATGAGTACAGGGTGTGGTATCGCCATTATGCTGATGGGCGCAGGGAGGATCCGATACCGGAATTGGAGATACCGCTGTACGCGTTGGAGGTTGCATTCGGGAAGGGTACAATAGATCCTAAGGGTGGATCACTGATAGATGCGAAGGACCCCAAGCTCCGAGGGCGATTCTGACTCTCCGGTGTACTTAGCCATGGGGTCCAGCTAGAGCGAGGAAGAAGGAGAGATCTTCGAGGAAGAAGAGGACCTAGAGGAGGATCCGAGAGGAGCCTTGAGACCCCCACCCCTATCTTACAAACCCTATGTTGTGAACCTATGTTGTGATAGAATCGACTTTTGTAAATAGTATTGTAATATATACTATATGGGTTACAATGTATAAAAGTGTGGTTGTGGTTTTTCAAGTTTGAAAAATATGGCCATACTTTTCTATCTCATTGTTTTATTGTCTGGGGATTTTATATCTGTTTCCGCATGGGTATTAAAATGAATGGGTCGGCGATGCATCCTGGGATGTCGCTATTTAATCGACCAAGCCGGGATGGGCGCATGCTCGAGGATCGGGCGTGACAATAAATGCAAAAGGTTTGGGACTTTTTTAACATTTTTCCCTTGATCGGACTACTAATGTCTTTATTAAGATACATCCACCCAAACATCTTTTGCATCTTTCCTCCAAATTTCAATTGACATTTCTATGTTAGAGGATGTTAGAGATAATTAAGATTACTATTGTAAAATCTTTGTACCTTAGACAATCATCTTGCCAAGCCAATAAATAGCTTATGTGCTATTCATTATCATCTTGTAAAGTTGATGTGTTGTTCATTATAAAAATTCACTGAAATTACAAAATTCTCTTTGGCATATTCTTATCTTGTAAACATTTTACGATGAAAAAAAACAAAGAGGAAATACTCAAAGGCTACATCTTTGCTTAATAATTTTACCTTTTAACGTGTTATGATCAAGAATATACGAATCTTTATGTAGGAAGGAAACTAATCTAATCTAACAAGAAAATTAGTTATCTTAATCTAACAAGAATGCTAAGCACCTATGAAATAACAAAATATTAAACACAGTCTTTGATGTGAATCGTTGCGGAAGGATCGTTCTACGAAGGCCCAGATGGTGCGAATTGCAAACCTCGACCTCCAATCAAACCTGTGATTGGCAACCTCGGTATGAACGTGACCTGTTGACGAACACGTGTCAACCAACCAACGTTATAGACGCCACGAGCGAAAGAATTCGCTATCTCGCTCGATAAGTCGAAGAGAATCTTGATTAGGTCAAGTCCTCAAAAGAACAGTAAAAAGAGAACCTCTCAATTCTTTTCCTCAAAAAAATAAAATTTCTCTGTCCCCAAAGAAATTTAGCAAATCCTTTATATAGGCTGCCACACAAACCCTAAAACCAACCCTAAAAATCTAATGCGTTATATTCTAAAATATTCCTATTTTAGAATATTCTTAAACAAGAATATATATAAATTGACTTGGTCAATTATTTGGTAACAAGATAATTAAATTGCACCAAGATTTCCAAGATTCTTCAAGATTTGATCCAAGGTCATCTTTACGCCAAAGATCACGAACCATGACGCCAACAGCTTGCCTGAATTGTTTGGCCAGCGCTGAGTAATCGAACCGGTAGGAATAGACAATGGGTCCCTAGCACCTCCTCCTCGATATGGCTCGATGTCCACATCATTCCCTCCCCCATGCAAAGGATTTGTCCTCAAATTATCACTGGCATCGAAAATAGTCAAATCGGAAACATTAAATGTGGCACTAATGTCATACTTACCTGGAAGATCAAGCTTGTAAGCATTATTGTTAACTCTTTCCAAAACCATGAATGGTTCATCCCCTTGCGGTAATAACTTAGAATGTCGCTGCTCAGGAAATCTCTCTTTGCGCATATGAACCCAAACCCAATCTCCAGGTTCAAACACCACTTCCTTGCGCCCTTTGTTAGCTTGCCTTGCATATTGCTCAGTCTTGCGTTCAATATTTGTGCGTGTCTTCTCATGCAACACCTTGACAAATTCAGCTTTCTTTGCTCCATCTAAATCCACACGCTTATCAACAGGTAAAGGGATTAAATCTAACGGAGTTAATGGATTAAAACCATAGACAACCTCAAATGGTGTAAATTTAGTAGCAGAATGCATGCTCCTATTATATGCAAATTCAACATGTGGCAGACAATCTTCCCAAGATTTTATGTTCTTTTTAATAATAGCACGCAACAATACCCCTAAAGTTCTATTAACTACCTCGGTTTGACCATCGGTCTGTGGATGACAAGTAGTAGAAAATAATAACCGTGTTCCTAGTTTTTTCCACAATGTTTTCCAAAAGTAGCTAATAAATTTAGAATCTCGATCTGAAACAATCGATCTAGGCATGCCATGCAAACGTACAACCTCCTTAAAGAACAAATTAGCAATATGAGATGCATCATCAGTTTTATGACAAGGTATAAAATGAGCCATCTTTGAAAACCGATCAACAACCACATAAATAGAATCTCTACCATACTTAGACCTAGGCAATCCTATCACAAAATCCATAGAAATATCAATCCAAGGATGCGTTGGAATAGGTAATGGTGTATACAAGCCATGCGGTTTAGTTGTAGACTTCGATTGCTTACAAACAATGCATCTCTCACAAACACGTGTGACATCTCTCTTCATATGTGGCCAGTAAAAATGTTCATACAGCGCTTCATAAGTCTTATTAATGCCAAAATGTCCCATTAAACCACCACTATGAGCTTCTCGCACCAACAATTCACGCAAAGAACACTTAGGCAAACATAGTTTGTTTTCACGAAAAAGATAACCTTCATGCCTATAAAATTTATCAAATGCAGCGTGTTCACATGCTTCATAGACTCTCCCAAAGTCATCATCATCAATATATAAGCTCTTGATATGCTCAAAACCTAGACACTTTGCTTCTAAAATAGTTAGAATCGCATACCTTCGAGAAAGTGCATCGGCTACCACATTCTCCTTACCTTTCTTGTACTTGATCACATATGGAAAAGTCTCGATGAACTCCATCCATTTGGCATGTCTTTTATTCAACTTTTGCTGCCCTTTCAAGTACTTCAAGGTCTCATGGTCGGTGTGGATCACAAACTCCTTTGGCCATAAATAATGTTGCCAAGTCTCCAAAGCTCGCACTAAAGCATACATCTCCTTATCATAGGTAGGATAATTCAATGTTGCTCCACTCAATTTTTCGCTGAAATAAGCTATGGGACGCCCTCCTTGCATCAACACGGCTCCAATTCCTGTACCAGAAGCATCGCACTCTATCTCAAAAGTAGCACTGAAATTCGGCAAAGATAATAAAGGAGCATTAGTTAACTTATCTTTTAGCAGATTAAAGGCTTTCTCTTGCTCTTCTCCCCACGTGAAACCCACGTGCTTCTTGATAACCTCAGTTAAAGGTGCGGCAATGGTGCTGAAATTTCTCACAAATCGTCGATAAAAACTCGCCAATCCATGAAAGCTACGCACCTCTCCTATGGTCTTAGGCGTTGGCCATTCACGGATTGCTTTGACCTTTTCTTCATCAACCTGTATACCATCAACACTAACAACAAATCCTAGAAATACTAATTTGTTGGTAACAAAAGAGCACTTATTTAGATTAGCATATAATTGCTCGGCCCTTAAAACCTGCAAGACAGCTCGCACATGCTCAATATGGTCATCGGGACTTCGGCTATAAATCAAGATGTCATCGAAATAGACAACCACAAATCGACCAATAAAAGCACGCAATACATGATTCATAAGTCGCATAAACGTGCTCGGTGCATTAGTTAATCCAAATGGCATGACTAACCACTCATATAATCCATACTTGGTCTTAAATGCAGTTTTCCATTCATCACCTTCTTTCATCCTAATTTGATGATAACTACTTTTCAAATCGATTTTAGTGAAAATGCAAGAACCATGCAACTCATCCAACATGTCATCTAACCTAGGAATAGGATGTTGATACTTTACCGTAATATTATTGATTGCTCGGTAATCGACACACATTCGCCAAGTTCCATCCTTCTTTGGTACTAACAAAACAGGGACGACGCACGGGCTAAGACTCTCTCTCACATGCCCTCGTTCCAATAATTCACTAACTTGCCGCTGAAGTTCCTTTGTCTTCTCGGGATTGCTTCGATATGCCGGTCGATTAGGTAATGGCGCACCAGGAATCAAGTCAATTTGATGTTCTATGCCTTGAATAGGTAGTATCCCTCCAGGAAGTTCATCAGGAAAGACGTCTTCAAATTCCTGCAATAAAAACACAATAGGACTAGGCAAACTTGGGTCAAGATCGTTAGTAGAAAACAAAACCTCCTTGTACACAAGTACAAGTATTGGTCGATCTAGAATTAAGGCTCTCCTCACTTCACTTGATTTTGCATAAAAATTATTTTGCCTCTTTTCTTTCCTCTCTTCTTTTCCCTCGGTTTTTACCACAATCTTTCTCTCGGCCTCTCCTTTTCCTTGCGTCTTAGACACACCACGCAAGCCCTCGGATTTCTCACCTTTTCTCTCTCTCTCGGCTTCTCGTTGTAACTTTAATTGATCTTGATACACCTCACTAGGTGTCATTGGTACCAATGTATAAGTATTTTGATTCATCACCAATGAATAACGATTAGTATATCCATCATGATGTACCTTTCGATCATATTGCCATGGTCTTCCAAGCAAGATATGACCCGCTTGCATAGGAACAACATCACACTCTACCTCGTCCTTATATCTCCCTATCTCAAATGGAATTCGAACTTGCTTCGATACTTTCACCTCACCACTATCATTTAACCATTGAAGTCTATAAGGCCTAGGGTGCTTTGTTGTCTTCAAGCCCAACTTATCCACAATAATACAACTTGCCACATTCGCACAACTATCTCCATCAATTATCATACTACAAATCTTACCATTCACCACACACCTTGTATGAAACAAATTATCTCTTTGTTGGTGATGCTCCTCCCCTTTATTTGCACACTCGAGAACGCCTAACCACCAATAAGTCTCCTTTTATAGCCACTTCTCCATCACTACAATCCTCCAATGGTGGCATCTCATCATCATCTTCTTCCCTTTCACTTTCGGACTCAATAACACCATGTCCAGTCATGATCATCACCCTCCTATTAGGGCATTGATTCGCCATATGACCCCTGCCCAAACACTTAAAACATTTAATTTCACGAGTTCTAGTGTTAGGATTTTCGATTTTACCTGAAACCGGATTCGTTCCAACTTTACCGTCCCTTTCCTTCTCCTTTGAAGTTTCGGGTTTGGTGTTGTTTCCTCTCCAATTTGGCTTCTCATCTCTCTTCCAATTGGATCTCCAATTCTGATTTGAACCTCCTCCACTTTTGTGATTTCGGTCCAACTTCAATTGCCGCTCAACTTTGATGGCTTTGTCCACCAATTCTTCCAATTCAACATATTGTTGCAGCTCTACCACCCTTGCTATGTCTCGGCTCAAACCACTCAAAAATCTTGACATTGTGGCCTCACGATCCTCCATCACATTAGCACGGATCATGGCAATCTCCATCTCCTTGTGATACTCTTCCACGCTCTTATTGCCTTGTGTGAGATTTTGTAGCTTTTGAAACAAATCTCGGTGGTAATGACTAGGTACAAATCGCCTTCTCATCACCGCTTTCATTTCATCCCACGTCTCTATCGGTCTTTCACCATTGCGCCTCCTACTAGTCACAAGTTGATCCCACCAAATTATAGCATAATCAGTAAATTCAACAGCTGCAATTTTTACCTTTTTGAGCTCGGAGTATCGTTGGCAATCAAATACCATCTCCATGCGTTTCTCCCACTCTAGACACGCATCGGGATCATTCTTCCCTTGGAAGGAAGGAATCTTCATCTTGATGTTGCCAAGTTCATCATCTCCTCGGTGTCTAAACCTTCGGCCTCCATTCCACCTTTCAAATCGAGCATCTCGATCATCCTCCATGTCGGCCTCATCATCATCATATTGCCGTTGCCTTCCATGTTGTGTTCTAGAGGCATCTCGCTGATGTTGCGGCCTTCCTCGGGGTATCTCTCGGTCACCATCAACCCTCATGCCATTCCCCATCATTCGACCACTAAGCTCCTCCACTACGACCCTCAATTGCTGGATGCTTTCCACGAGCGCTTCATCCCTTCGTATGGAGTCAACCTCCCGTTGATTCACACTTTCTTCGCGCGACATATTTTAGACCTGCAAGTAAACGTTAGTCTAAAAAATCCTCACCAATCGCTCCCTCACGTGTTTCTCTCGAGATGTTTGTCACTCCTCTCGTGTTTAACTCAAGTCTAGGCTTTTTCCACCCTCAATTAAGCTTACACACTCTTGCCTTTCTCCTCTCGTATTCTCTTTTCACAAGCTCTTTATTGGACTCAAAGCCTGTCTCTCAACCCCCTCACGACAATCAATCAAACTAATCAAACAAGATTAGATCACTATTGATTTTGTTTCAGTAAGTAACAATTTCAAACCAACAAGTACAACTTTCGAAATTCCAATTGAAACACAAATCACTACTGATTTTGTTTCAATTTGGTCTACTAACAAACGAGTCGCCTTCTTGATTTATTTTTTTTGTTCGGCTAATTTTTTTTTTTGCCGAAGCTGTTTTTTTTTCTCTTCTTGCACGCTTTTTTTTTTGTGCGTTTTCTTTCTCTTCTTTTTTTTTTTACTTTTTTTTTTGACGAACTCGAGATACAATTTAAGATGCTAGAAAAGAAAATTTAAAACTAACAACAAACAACTACGTATGGAAGCACAAAAGCAATCAGATCCTTAAATTAACTAGAACCAAAACCCTAACTCAATAAATCTCAAATTGCTAAATATCAATAGAAAATTAAAGATAAATAGACCTTGTAGAAGTAAGCTCGATACCAAACTGATGTGAATCGTTGCGGAAGGATCGTTCTACGAAGGCCCGATGGTGCGAATTGCAAACCTCGACCTCCAATCAAACCCGTGATTGGCAACCTCGGTATGAACGTGACATGTTGACGAACACGTGTCAACCAACCAACGTTATAGACGCCACGAGCGAAAGAATTCGCTATCTCGCTCGATAAGTCGAAGAGAATCTTGATTAGATCAAGTCCTCAAAAGAACAGTAAAAAGAGAACCTCTCAATTCTTTTCCTCAAAAAAATAAAATATCTCTGTCCCCAAAGAAATTTAGCAAATCCTTTATATAGGCTGCCACACAAACCCTAAAAACCAACCCTAAAAAATCTAATGCGTTATATTCTAAAATAATCCTATTTTAGAATATTCTTAAACAAGAATATATATAAATTGACTTGGTCAATTATTTGGTAACAAGATAATTAAATTGCACCAAGATTTCCAAGATTCTTCAAGATTTGATCCAAGGTCATCTTCACGCCAAAGATCACGAACCATGACGCCAACAGCTTGCCTGAATTGTTTGGCCCGCGCTCGAGTAATCGAACCAGTAGGATTAGACAATGGGTCCCTAGCACCTCCTCCTCGATATGACTCGATGTCCACATCAGTCTTTGAATGGAACTACATACCCAACAACATTCTTTAATATCTATGAAGATACTTCGAAAACCCTCTTAAGCTGGTGCATTCAGCTTGCATATAACAAATGCAACTTTCTTTGTGACCAAGTGTCATGTAAGCCGAACTAGGTCAGGTATATGGATACATCAAATCAAACAGAGACAATGATAATTGTGTAAGTTAGACCTTATATGTCAATTCGAATATAATCCATGTCATCATTAGAATTGACAAACGTTGAATAAGCACATGATTAAAATATCGACACCTCTTTTTCAAACAACTTTGAAACCGTTTGGAAACCCAAATTTAATTGTGGCAAACTAAGCTACATCGCCTCACGGTGCTCAATTTAACTTGCTCAATTAAGTAGTGCTTGACTCCAACGCTCATGCCTATCAAGACATTTGACAGCGACTTGGTCGTGGTTGATGCACGCAATTGACAGAGCCCTTCAACAAATAATGTCTACGGTTGACCTTCTTAGGTGTTGACAAAATTGGGAGGATTTTGAAGATGAGGTAATTTGACGACAAGAAAAAGAAAAGGATAAAAATAGGGTTTTGGTTTTGGTTCCTCTCACTTGGTTAAATATTTTAGAATCTTCAAAAACTCGGAGAAAAAGAACACGGGTACATCATTACTCAATAACTTTACTATCTAATGTGTCAAACAAAGAAATTAATCTAATATTATAAGAAAATTAGCTATCTTATTCTAATGAGGAAATTTGGCTTCATTTATTTCACGAAAAATGAATGATTTGGAAAATATTTTCTTAAAAATGATCGATTATATCCCTTAAGATAATTACCCTATGAAGAATATTTTCACATTGATAACAATATATGTCTAAATATTTTTGTAGATGACAAGAATATTTTTCACTAATTGATTATTGTAAACGATATAAGCAATCATTTTAAGAAAATATTTTCCAAATCATTGATTTTTTTAAAACAAATAGAGCCTTGGTAATCCTAAAAAATAATGGAATAAAAAAATAAGATTCCTAATATGTATTGGTATCTCTAACAGATTATTTTAAATATACTTAAACATAAAGAAAACGTCAAACTATCGTTTTGCTATTCCTATATAACAAAAAAAAAAAAAAATAAAAATTCTTGACCTTCTCTTTCCTTGTCACTTCTTTTTTAATCTCTCTCAAGATTTATAGATTTGAAGGAAAAATCAAATTAAATCCTCAATTCGACCTTTTCTTAATAATTTCTTTTGGCATTTTTTTGTGGAAGAAATAGTACATGGTTTTCTTCAAGCTTAGTTCAAGAAAGAATAAACTATTGAAATTTAGATTTAAATCGAGATAGGAAAGTAAAACTCTAAATCATTAATTTTCCTTTAAAAAAAAGAAGAAGAAGATGTTTGTACATCAAATACATGCTTAATAAAGTTGAAGGCTAATTTGATCAACAAACATAAGAAGATATGCTTCAGTAAAAAAGATGAGGAAATAGGACCATCCCGTTTAACTAGTATTTCTTTATCCAATTTGTAATTCCTTTACATCCATTAATTAAACATATTGAACGATCATATTAAATTGAATTAAATAGTAGTCATCCGTACAATAAAAGAATTTACAAATTTCCTTCATGTGTAATCAATATTAGTATTAGTAGAATTTTCTGTTGATATAAAAATCCAGTCAACTGGACGTCAAAATTTATGTGTAGTTAAAATTTAGTCAATTTTGTGAAGGGTTTTTTTATTTTATTTTAAATATCAATATAATTAATTGGTTAAAAAAATACAAACGGAGACTAATGAGACAAGTGGAAGCGTGGATGATTTATTGTGTTGTCATGGTTGTAATAGAGAGAACGTGGATGAAGCGGTTATTGGTAGGAAATTTCGAATTGATCCGTGGAAAAGTTACCTTTACTAGTCAAGTTTTGGGTAAATTTTTATCAGTGAGCATAATTATGACTACTAAAGGAAAGTTGTGATTAAACATAACATTAAATTTACTCGTACTTACGTGGTTACAGCTTTCACGACCACAATTGAATCCTAAAACCATAACCTCTAGTGAGTGCAAACACTGGATGCAAACTTATGCAACAGTGTCCATTAAGATTCTTCTTGGCACTTCGCACACTTGCGCGTGAAATCATAGTCCGTAAGCAGTGCCCGCCTCCCTTCAAAGGGTAAACCCTCCTCTATGTATGAAATGGTCACCTGCAAGATTTCAGAATTTCTCACATCTCAGCTACGCATATGCTCACTATAAGAGAAAGAGCTGCATTGCTTTTCACCTAAACTGGCATAATTTCATCCGAGCATATGCTAACTAGCCAGACTAAGCCGCAGGTAATTACCTCTTCTCCCTTCGAAATGGGTTTTAATGCCACTATCGTTGCTTGACCATCCCTATCCTTACAAGGCGGAAACAATCAAATCACTTCTTTCGCATATTATTTGCAGTCTCCACCCACTCAGGTGTCCATGAAAAGGAATAGGTTCAACGTAGCGTAGAGTAGATATAGATGATGTTATGTTGTCAACACTCATGGGACGGTTATGGGATAATGGAATAGTTAGTGCAAAGAAATAACCGTTCGAGGCGTAAGAGAAACCGCCTGAAATTAATTCTGAATTGGTTGAGATGAGCTCATTATACCAATGTCCCAAAGTCCTCTCCTCTCTCTCCTCTCTCCTTCACCGGTCTTTGTTACTCTCTTTCACCCCCTCTCTGTCTCCGGTACCCTTTTTCACTCACCCCTATCGTCTCTCTCTCTTCACTTTCTTTGACAGCCTCAACCGGTGGCTTTTCTGGGAAGGAAGAAGCAAAACCCATCAAAAAGTGCCAGAGACACTGAGACCGTCACCTCGACAACGCTCAATATGGTGGCCGCAAGCTCTGCTTCAGGGACTTGTGAATAATCTGGTCCACAAAGAATATTGCAATTCTCTGTTTTCTCGTCTTCCTTTTTACCACATTAATGCAAAATGCTTTTGAAGTGATGAGTTTTTTTTTTTTTTGGTCAGTCCTACTCTATACCTACTCTACACTCACTTTCAGACTTTTGCCCTGCAAGTGCATGGGAGTCGAAATCCACTCCTGAAACTTACGCGTCCTCACCCCATCCCTCTGAGAATGTGGGGATTTGAACCCCTCACCTCCCCTTTCCATGTTGGAAGGGTGGCCACTGGAGCGAATCCCAATGGTTAAGTGATGAGTTTGGGAGCCCAAGATGAAAATACTATAAGAATAGCGAAGAACTTAGATGCAACAGTAGCTGAAATTTCATCATATAACTCAAGCATGGTTTTGACAAATGGTGCTAGTGATGATAATGATAATGAGGCTTCTTTTGTGTGAGATGTCGGTATTGGACCCCCTTCAAAAGAAAGCAAATGTAACAAGTTATGGAAGGCTTAAAACCTCAAGTGAAAAAAAGAAAGAAAAAAAAACTAAGAAAATAATACCCTCGATGCCAGTAGAAAGTTGAGGTGAGCTGATTCTGATTGACATAGAATCCTAGTTAATATGTTTAGTTTATTTTTATGCTACATGATGCCAATTAATATATTTCTTATTTTGTAATTTAGAGATGGTTGTTCAAGCAACACATGTTGAAACACATTTGTCGGATTATTCAAGAAATACAAATCAAATTCAAAAATACCTTTTGTCCTAGCAACATTGGTGTAGTAAATCTTAATTTTCATAATCAGGTGTGTCTCTCTGAGTTCAACATTTGGAGTCAACACCTAATATGAAAATGAGTTAACTTCTAGGGTGTGTTTGTTTCACGGAAAACATAACGTTTTTGGAAAATGTTTTCCGGGAAATCATTTTCCAAAATGGTTAGTTTTCATTTGTTTGGTGATATATGACTCGAAAGCATTTTCTGGTGTTTGGATCGCATTTGAAAAATGATTGAATGACATTTGACCTAACAATTGACAATAGTGTGGCTCTAACTTCCAAATTAATTTGTTGAGTCCATATTACTTTATAAATGGATTTTTCTCGATCAGCTTAATAAATCTAGAATTTGAACCTTCAAAATGAAAAGGAAACCTGAATTCATACACATATTTTTTTTTTTCTGAAAATGGACATGATTTTTTATTACAAGAATAAGTCAAAACGATCTCATTAATCACAACAAACATGCAATTCGCGATTATTTCAGCAATCAATCAAAAGGACGGGTCGGCGAAATAACAAGATCTGGATGGCAAACGACTTATCAAGGAGGTGCCTTGACCATTGCATCTAGAAATGGGAAGATGGCTATTCTTCCACAAGGTAAATCGACTCTCTCACTAGTGTCTCCGCAGAGCAATACCCATCATTCTCAACCAAAACCCAACAGCGAAAAACGAATTTTAAACCCTTTTGATTCACGAAATCAAGGCCGAATTCTGGGATTTGGGACGCCCAGAAAACATGGGTCTCGTCTCGTCTAAGATTTCTCTTTTTGAGAACCCCACAAGAAAACAGGCAGTGAAATCGAAACTCTCCCATTGATCGACATCAACCATTCAATTGCTTCTCAACACCCAGAAAGCGATAAGCCAGAGGCATCAATCAGCAATCACAGCCACACCAAATCAGCAGAAAGACTGGAGAACACACTGCTTAAAGACAACATAAGAAATTCTCGGTCACGAGGCATGCTTTCACCTGGAAAAGGCAAAACTGAAGGAGACGCTAAGCAGATAAAAAGAGTAGGTCATTGAGCTGGATGTGGCACACGGATTTATCAGTCAATAAACTTGAGTCCATTGATGAGCACACGGATTCGAAGCTCAAGCGCGAGAACATCACGATCCGAAGAGCACCGGATGTGGCAAGGTGAGCGGCAGATTCGGCACCGATCAGCAGGCGAAGCTTCCGGAATACACAGAGGATCGAGAGAGAGGCTTTGAGGGGCGTTTCACTTCAATTGCTTGAACAAGATGAATGGAAACGTGAATCAAACAACTGAAACGCAGAGAATCAACATCAACTCAACGACGTAAAGCATCGATCAAACAAATTTTGAGATTATTCTCAAATCGGAGAGGAGAGAGAACCCAGAACCGTGTTGAGCGTCGTTGAAGAAGAGCCAGACCTTCAATGGCGAAGAAGAAGATCTGGACCTTCAATGGCGAAGAAGATGCGCATCATTGAAGAAGAGATGAAGAAGAAAGACGAGCGAAAGAAGCGAAGGGAGAGAGCGGCGAGAGCGGCGTACGGAAAGGAAAAGTGAAAGGTTGGAAGGGAAAAAATGAAAAGGGAAAGTGTTTTCAGCTCTTGAGGCGGAGGAATTCGTTTTCCTAAAATAATACATGATATTTGTGTTGACCAGAAAGTCATTTCCGTTGACCAAACCCTTTTTAGAGAATCAAACGGCTGAAAATCCGGAAAACACTTTCCAGTAAAATACTTTCAGTGAAACAAACACAATCCTAGTTGCACTTTGCCTTTGATGTGCCTACTTATTACAATGAGAGTGCTGGATATTTAAAGGCGGTGATTAAAACCCCGAGAGAAGAACACGTGAGAGCCTTCTTGTTTCAGTCGCATGCAAAAGAAAATGAGAGACGAGTTTTGATTAAAATGTCAAAAGAAGCAAGTAAAGCTTAACTTGCCAAGGAGATTGATTGAATAAGGTTTTTTCACTGCATGAAGTCGGCAAAGGAAGACTAGCTGGCGGCTATTGGCACCTGCATCTTGCCAACTTGCCCAAGAAGTAAACGGAAGTCCATTATGTATGAAGTCAGCCACTGGACATGTGACGGTGACGTTCAAGCTCTCTAGAGGAGAAACATCTGAAGACAAACAAAGGAACCCGTACGTGCCGACACTGATGGTCTCCATGACAATAGCCAGCAGAGTCAACGACCATCTGGTCGTTTTCGAAGAAACATTCTACTGAATTGGGCCAGAATAAAGAAATGGATGCATACGTTGCTCGAAACATGCAAAGACAGGGACGTGACAAAGATTGGATAGGGGAGGAGGAAGACCAAGTTGACAAGTTTTGCTCCCACCAACTACAATCAAGTCATAATATAATAAAAATTTATTTTTAAGTGGAGACTCTAGAGCGGTCCTCATCTCCAAGCATAATGTTCAAAGTGGAACTCCATAATGGATAACTATTAAGTCAATAACAACATATTGAATGAAAGAGTCATTATATAGATAAGTGGACCCTTGGGCCACAGGCGCTGGGCAGCAGATGTTCCTTCCTCGGGTCTCCTTTATTGGTATTGAAATCTTCTTCGGCAACCATTGATGGTGTGAAACACCACAAAAAAGACGACCATCACTCCCACCCATATCTTTATGCCGACTTCTAGATTGGTTGCCATATCCTTGGGCGCGGTGGCTCTTATCAGAAGGGCCACCGCGCCTGTGGAAGATATTATTGTCCTATACAGCAGTATTCTCGTAATCACCATGAAAAATGGCCTCCTTGATGGGAGACCGCTCAGAATGAGAAAGATAATGCTAAAGGAAGAAAGAAAGACCGTCATGATGACCTTAGAAAAACCAATATCGCGTTGCCAAAGGACGCTCGGACGACTCATACTCAATTTAGCTGCAAATGTGCCAAGTAATGCGGCGATGAGGATGAAAACACTCTTGTCCATCCCGAGCTACTCATATTCCTCATCGAACTTCTTAAAATCTCCAGGTGAGCGCCTCGTCTTCATGGCTTCCATTGTTGTCCTCCAAAGAGCTTGAACGTCCCCGAGAGAGAGAGAGAGAGAGAAAAGAGGATGGGGAGGGAGAGAGCAAAGACAAGATTTAGCAGCGGTAAATTGAGGAATGACAATCATCTCTTGCACTCTTTGTATTTTGAGAAATAATTGCACAACCGTGTAACTGTATCGCTATTGAATTTGGAGGAAGTTTCCCTTCAATCTAGAATGGAGGAAGAAGTCATTTGATAAAGAATAGTCGAAACATTCAAAAGCGATACAGTTACACGGTTATGCAATTATTTCTCAAAATACAAAGAGTGTGAGAAATGGTTGTCATTCCTCGATTTATTGCTGCTAAATCTCGTCTTTTCTCTCTCTCTCTCTCTCTCTCGGGGACGTTCAAGCTCTTTGGAGGACAGCAATGGAAGCCATGCAGACGAGGACCTCACCTGGAGATTCTAAGAAGTTCAATGAGGAATATGAGTGGCTCAGGAGCGACGAGAGTGTTTTCATGCTCGTCGCCACATTGCTTGGCACGTTTGTAGCCAAATTGAGTTTGAATCGTTTGAGCGTCCTTTGGCAACGCAATACTAGTTTCTCTAGAGGTCATCATGATGATTTTCCTTCCTTCCTTCCTTTAGTGTTGTCTTTCTCATTCTAAGCAGTCTCCCATCAAGGACACCATTTTTCATGGTGATTACGAGGGTACTGCTATATACGGTAGTAATATCTTACGCATTTAGTTTTGCCCTTCTGCTAAGAGCCACCGCGTCCAAGGATATGGCCAACAATCTAGAAGTCGGCATAAGGATATGGGCGGGAGTGATGGTTGTCTTTTTAGTGGTGTTTCACACCATCAATGGTTCCCGAAAGACATTTTGACATCAATAAAGGAGACCCGAGGAAGGAACATCTCCTGCCCAGCGCCCGTGGCCCAAGGGTACACTTATCTACCCTATCCAATCTCTTTTATGTCCCTGCATGTTTCGAGCAACATATGCATCCATTTCTTTATTCGGGCTCAATTCAATAGAATGTTTCTTAAAAATGACCAGGGGAGATGGTTGTCATTCCTCGATTTACCATTGCTAAATCTCGTCTTTGCTCTCTCCCTCCCCATCCTCTTTCCTCTCTTTCTCTCTCTCGGGGACGTTCAAGTTCTTTGGAAAACAGCAATGGAAGCCATGAAGAATAGGACCTCACCTGGAGATTCTAAGAAGTTCAATGAGGAATATGAGTGGCTTGGGAGCGACGAGAGTGTTTTCATGCTCGTTGAAGAAAAGAAATTCAGATTCTGTGATGTTTTCATTGCGTGTCAATTGAATGAATGAGACTACAATTCATAGTTGTCATAGACAATGCCTTCTCTTTTGCCTGATAAAAAAGAAAAAATCACCAGGAAAGAAAGATATACTGGGAGTTGGCGGCCAGCCTTTTCATTTTGCCATCATGTCGGCCAAGTTGCAAGTGTCTCTTGATGAAGAACTCAATGTGATGCAACTGCCGAAGCTGAAAGAACAACTTTGAGTTCTCCAAATTTTGAGATTCTGAGTCATGGGTATGCGAGTTCTAGTGAATTTGCTAATTGTTCTCCTTGGAGATCCCATTGGAGATGCAGCTAAGAATCCTTATGATTGTAAGCTCAATTCAACCGCTTTCTTGACATTTATTTCCCTAAATGTATTGTTCACACAGGTGAATTTACAAATTCCTCAACCTTGCTCGCTTGGACTTTTTGCATGTTGCTGAACTCCTACTCCTTGTGCAGAGGCTTTCATGTCCACCAGCACTTCCTTGTAAAGAGAAAGAGAGGATAATCACCCTATTGACCACTGTATCGGCATTTAATATCTTCCCCTTGGGGCTTGAGTCGCGAGAGCAATGCCTAGTCACTGAGCCCAATCGCTAACCGACTTCGCAGCGTGCAGTGGTAGGACATGTGCCTTCTACTCCGCTCCACCCCACCATGGCCTAATCTTTGCTCCCCTCCCTCCGCCTCAGGAAGAAACTCTTCCGACCCTCCCTCCTCCTCTAGTCGGTCAACGAAGAACAATTATTACTGCCTTAATGTGCTTCGTTGGTGGCGACAGGGGAACGGTTGCTTGACAAACAACGGAGTAGCAACGAGTGCGGAAAGCGAGTGAGCGCTGAAGCAGGGGCACATGCTTTGTCAACGACAGCGGGGGAACGACCGCTCCACAAACACCAGAGCAACAAAAGCGTGGTGAGAGAAGAGAGTAAGCATTGGAGCAAGGACACCTCCTTCGTCGGCTCAGGCGGGGAATGGCCATTTCACGAATGTCGGAACGAACGTCAGAGTAGCAACAAGCACGAAGAGAGAAGCGAGCGAGCGCCACCACAAGGGTGGCCGTAATGTGGTTTGTTGGCGATGGCGGGGTTACGGCCGCTTGACGCGCGGCGGAGCAGTAACGAGCGTGAAGAGAATTTGGGATTCAAAATTTTGAACCAGTTCGCAGCTGTTGGAGAGGAACAAAAATTGTTTGCTTCTTTTTTCTTCTTCCATGCCGTAATAAATGCATTGCAAAAAGAGGCATGCAAACTAAGGAGAGAGAAACCATGTGTAGGCTAGGAGGGGGAAAAGAAGGCTAGGGATTGGAGGGAAGGAGGAGAGAGGGGAAGAAGGCAGAAGAATTCAGTGGGCCCACGCTTCCATGTGGCGCCGTGTGAGTGGTCGGGGACCATGCTGACATGGCACTCCCGACCACCCAATATTTTCTCGGAAGGGAAATAAGGGGTTCAAATCCTCACATTCCTAGGAGGGGTTGGAATTGAGTTAGTTTCAAGTGTGGATTTTGACTCCCACGCCTTGTAAGAAGGCAGGCAAAAGTCTGAGAATAAGAGTTAAAGTAAGAGCAGAGTAGGACCGACTAAAATAAAAAAAAAAATGTAGTGAAACAACAATGGTTCCGGAGCCATTTAACTCATGACCTTTCAACATCAAATTTTAAAGATCACATCTTTAATCATCTCCAGATGTATTGATGGACTCACAAGTAAAAGATACATAACTAACAATGATGCCTAATTATTTCATTCACTAAAATTAAAGTAAAACTTTGATATTCACAAGCGTCGCACTCGATACTCTCAAGTCTTCACTGATTCTACTACCATCTCACCCGCAACGGGAGAAAACACGGCGGTCGCATCGTGACGATGCAAATGCGAAGGGACGCGAAAGTGACTCGTTCCTTCTATTCTAAGATTGCAACAACTTGCTCGTTCGAAAAAGGATCAATGAAGGAGTAGAGGAGCATTACCTGGATTTCGCGAGGAGGAGGGGCTTGGAGGAGGGCGGAGATTTTAGGAGCGCACTTCTCGTCGATTGGGCGGACGACTTCCATTTGGAGATTGCTTCTTCTCTCAAGCTCGAGAATGCTCTGCGGATTTTTCTGGCAAAGGCAGCGACGGCAAACTCTCAATCCTGAGTTGTAGTCCACGCTTCTCCTGCTGCTCTTGATTTCATGGTGGTGGCGCGGCACTACTCGGCGTCTATTCCTGTACTTAGGGGCAAAAAAAAAAAAAAAAAAAAAGATCACTAATATATCTAATTCAATCATAATACATTTAATTTTGTAAATTTATTATTAAATCATTTAATAAAACTTTAATGTAGTCATTTCGAAGCTAATTTTAGCCTGAAAATGCTAACGTGAATATTTAGTTAACGCCATCAATCCGACCCACATTAATTGAACAAATTTATGAAAAATGGCATATGAAAGTGATTTTTAGCTCATGAATATTTGGAAACTTCTCAAAAATTTATGAGGACGTGCTGTTGCAAACTGAATGCATAAATGTAAACTTAGTACATCCTATTTTTCCTAAATGACGTATGGTTTTATCTATATAGCTAGAATAAAAAATTATGTTAATAGCAAGTAAATGCAAATTAAAAAAAAAAAAAATTGAATCGAACGTCCTTAAAAGGTTTTTTTTTACACTATTCATTCTCTCCCCATTAATGCATTTGGGGTTTTTTATTTTTTTTTTTTTGGTCAATCTTACTCTAATCCTGCTTTAACACTCACTCTCAGACTTTTGCCATGCTTCCTTGCAGAGCGTGGGAGTCGAAACCTACTCCTGAAATGAAACCGTCCCCACCCCAATCTCTCCTGAGGAGGTGAGGATTTGAACCCCCCACCTCTCCCTTTCAAGTTGGAAGGGTGGCCACTGGGATTTCATGAGAAGATTTCTGTACAAGTAAAAGAGCAAATTGGTCCCGACCAATCTCAGGTAAACTCATCATTCACCAACTTCTCTCTGATGAGAAAATAAAACGCTTTGTTTAACACACGACTACTCCTTCCATTCTAATGCGCCTAACCATAAAAATTCATTCTGCAACATGATCGATCTAAAATAAAGGTAATTATATAATGTGTCGTGGCTGCAATCCATGACCACCAAATTTGCACAAGCAAATCTTTCAAATAATCAAAATCGTTGACAAAAAATATATATCTAGCGTGGGCTAGAATCCTCCTCGAAAATCATCGGTACCATTTCTAACCTAAATAATACATATGTGTTGCATTTCTGGAAAGTGAGAATATCCACCACGTAATTTTATGACCTTCCTCACACGGGACTTGGTTCCTAATTGCAAAGACTTTGCACCTATCCTAAAAGGAAGGACTGCATCATGCCTAGAAACTCTTCTTTTCAAACAATTTCTACGAAGTAAAGAAACCACTGTAATTTTCTTCCAAGGCTTATGCTTATGAACCCAACTGATGTTGCAAAAATACACAATTACTCTCAATAGGTCCAGACCTTCTGAATCGCTTGCTTACGCTACATATCAATTCAACTGAGACAGGTCATAAAGCCTTTACTATTGCCTAATCATACAGTGCCGCTTTATCTTTATCAACATATTCTTCACCTTCAACACGCTAGGAGTAATAAGTCAATTGTGCTGCTAGGTCGAACATGCGCTTGGCTATGATGAAGATCACAAGGAAACAGAATTATATTCTCGTGGCGTAGCATCTGATGATAGACTGCTAACAGTGTTCATAATGTAGTTTAACTAGAAAAATAAATGCCATGAAGAAGTTCCATCCAATTAAATTAAAGAAAGAAGAAATGCTCGGGATAGACGATCATGTAGGGTGTAAAAATTATTAGCATATTGCCCATGCGACAATCCATAGGCCAGCTTAGGTTCATATCAGATACTTGTGTACCTTCTCCTCGATCAGACCACCTGAAGTAAACACTCCAGCATACTCCAAGGCCTGAAGAACTCTTTTCTGCACAAATGAAGAAAACAACTTCAACACGCAGCACAACTGGCTGAAATAACACAAATTGAGGAAATTGCCCCAGCAATACAATTGCTATCTTAAGAAACAGAATGACAAAAACGAAGTGCGATTAAGAAAATATATATGATGCTAATACAAAACATAATCAAAATGACAGAACCATGGGATGTTAACAGCAATTCTACATGAGCAAATCTAAAGCTAAAGCTTGGTTATACCAACAATTAACAAGGTCCAAAAACCAGAAATAACTAAGGCAAAGTGGTCCACACAAAACAAGCACATTGTGTGCAAACATAGCGGTTTGGTAAAATCATTAGTGCAACAATCATACACTGCTTACTAGGAGTATTCCAGCAATGGTACTGGCATACTCAGTGCACGAATGAGAAAATACTCAAGCAGAAAATGATGAATTCTCTGGTGTTGTCCAAACAGATGCAATTCAGTGTTTTGCAATTACCTCACTCTCATCATCAAGAACTGTTTCCATGAGATAAAGATCACAAAATTTGGTGATCTGCAAAAGTACTTCCGACACAGAGGATCTTACAGTTGCTCGTTTCTGCAAAAAGAAGTACTAAATCAGGCAACACTCATGCAAAACACATGAATATGGTAATGGGACCCCACAAAGGATTCTATTACCTGAAGCTCCTCAGGAATAACTCCGAGGAACGACATGTGACCTGAACAAATAGCACAGAATGCAGACTGATGAGGCAAAGAGAAGAGCTTGGTGCTTAGAGAGATTTTGAGAGAGAAGGGAGGGAGAAGAGGAAGGGGGGGGGGGCGGTTTTGGAAGGGAAGAGAGACGTTTCGGAAGGGACGTGGAAGGGAGCGCACGCACAGAGAGACTCAGAGAGAGAGAGAGAGAGAGAGAGAGGGAGAAGGTGGGGGGAAGGGGCGGTTTCAGGAAGAGAGACGTGGAAGGGAGCGCACACACAGAGAGACTGAGAGAGAGAGAGAGAGAGAGAGAGAGGGAGGGAGGGAGGGAGGGAGAAGGTGGGGGAAGGGGCGGTTTCGGCGCGTGCAAATTGGATGACCAAATTTTCAGGGATTTCAGTTGCTTTGCACGACGTTCTCACGAAGTTCATCCTTTTCTCTGAGCATCGATAAAATGACATCCCATCGCCCCCAAAGTACTCTAGAATTTGCACTGTCGCTATCACCGGTCTTACATCTAGAAGGTCGAGGCCACTCCCAAAAACCGAGACAGATAAGTCACAAGAGAGAAAGTTAAGGCTATTTCTTTTCTTTTCCTGTGCTCAAAACCTTTGCTAGCATGCAAAAATGCCGCTTGTTCATTAGCTCATCATATTAAGTCTAGGGATCCAAGGGAAAAATGAAGAGGAAAATATAAAGGGGAGAAGTCGATGGACACACGAGGAAAATTCCTATGTGTTCTCCATAATGACAAACAAATGAATTCTCTGATCTACAGTAGAACAAGACCGAAAAGGGATAATACTTTCACAAGGCACAAACCTCATTTGACCAAATATTTGCTCAATGAAATGAGCAAGTACTATCTTATTTGCCCTCTATGCTGATTGGGACAATGCATTTGAAGGTGCCCTATTCTGAAGTAAGATGAATTAATGATAGCTGCTGGCTGAATTGGCATAAGCAAAGAAATCAGTGAAAACACAAAGTGTAATCTGAGAGCTCCGATCTATACTTGCATTAGTTGATCTAGAACCTATACGCATCCATCGACCCGTATTAGTTGTACCTGATGAAGCGTTACAGCTCATCGCAGAAAATAGGTCCCATTTTCAAAGGAATTACCCTCGGCGAGGTGAGTGCAATGTGTTCACAGCAGCTAAATATATGTTTAGAGGACAATCATGTAAATTTGATGGGAATTAGAAAAGAGGAATTGGGTTTTCTTTGATGTTTGTCTTAATCTATGCATAGGAAATTAAGCCATATGGTGTGGCAAAAGTTGTGGCTTCAGACAACATTGAATTTGAGAAGGTGATTTGTTGTGGGAGTTGTCAGTTGGGCAGAGTACAGAAAGATAAAGAAGAAATGGGATGATCAGGAAGCTTGATCCATTGGGGTTGCCTTTGTCATTGGAATATTGGGTAAATTTCTCATTCACGAACAATTTCCTATTATCATAATCTTTTCAGCGATACATGAATTTCTTCTTAATCAAAAGAACTTTACAAGACTCTGCCGGGGTGGGTAATAGAGTTTTACAGGTGTGCTACAGATTTTGGCATGTGCGGCTTAAATAGCCGTGCTATTCTGGCAGAAAAATGTTTTAGATTAGTGATTTTGACAGAAGAATGGTGTTGAAGTCATATGGTTTTTTAGAGCAATACGTCACAGAAGGTACACATTAGAAGAAGGACAGCTCTCAACAGGGTCAAGAAATGATGTGGGCGCAATTTGACCTTGGATCGACATCTTACAGAATGCCCTAAGTCAAGTTTTGTCAAGTTCTTAATCTCAGCCTCTCAGGAGACATCAAACTAAAAACCATTTGTTTGTACTGATGCTTTAGACTACCAACGTTTTTCCCCCCTTCTGGTTGCGTTTCTTTATGGGCTTTTGGTCGTTCTTTCAGGATATGAAAGCCAAAGCGAGGTGAGAAGGTGTTTGTATCAATGGCACTGGGACAGTTGGGAACTTGGTCGGACAAAACACACAAGGTTGCACAGCTGCTACATCGTTGGTTGTGCTAAAAGCAAACGAAAAGTCACTTTCGCCAATGTTTCCGTCACCAAAAGTTCGTGAATCATGATGAACTTGTTTTTGTTGTTACAGGTATAACTGCTCAAGGAAAAATCTAAGTTTTAATGAGGCCTTCAACTACAGGTAGGAAACTGATTTGAACTCAACTCCCGAAAGGTCAGATCGCTTCAGAGCATATTAAGAATCTAAATTGTACATTCTCTGCTCAAAAGAATAATCTGGTCTTTTTTCGCCTGTTTGCTTTTGTCGATTGACAGGTATTTTCCTGACGAAATCCATATATACTTTAACAATGTGGGTGCGGAGATGCAAGAAACCGCAGTCGCTAACATGAATACCTTTGGCAGAGTCACTGCGTCCGGAGAAACATCCAAGTACGCAGATTCAGGGAAAAGAGCCGCCCCCAACATGCTATAGGCCATATACAACAGAATAAAGACCCAGGGGCATTTAGCATAGATCATGTTGGTCTTTTCCAGGATTTCATCTCGGCCACCAGCAACCATCTCCACAGCGGCAAGTTGTGCCCGCTCGAGGACATCTCAGATGGCCTGCAGAGCATTCCTTGTGCTTTCACAGTGCTGTTTCACGTCGACAACATTGGGAAGAAAATTGTTAAGATTGCAGAAGAATGAGAGTTTGCTAATGGTTTGTGAGTTAGCCGGATTCAATGCCTCAATATCGGATTACTTCGAATTTACCACATGAACTTGACGAGCGTTGTCATCTCTAATAGTAATATTTTACTCAAATTCGTACATATTATCAAAAGTATACGCATTGCATCAGGTAATATATTATCATATTTCGCAAAAAGGAAATTTTTTTTACATAAAGTTGTACCGCATCACCAGATGATATAAAGCAAATCAATCGACATTCTTGTTGCTTCCTCCGTCATATAACTTCCAATCTGAATGTTGGGGCAAAGGTTGCGATTAAAGGTGATCATCGGGGAGGCTCGTGCTGGATGGGCATCCAGTTGAGGCCTAACTTATGGCCCAGCCTTGCAACATGAAATAAAAGAACAAAAAGCTTGACAAACGAAAAAATCTCGATGCACCATGATTTGATTACATGCTTGATTATGATTATTTTCTTAACCAAATTCAGTTTTAGCTTCTTCAAGTCTATGGCATCTCTCTCTCTCTCCGTCCCCCTCTCCTCGTCATCTCCATCAACCATCAGCCATAGGGGAGTGTTTGAGCTAGTCTCACCCTCTCCTCTCCCTCTTTTATTGATTTTGTTTGTGTTTTATTGTTCTTTTCTTACCTTTTCTTCTCTCCCAATTTGGATTTGAGAGCTTTCTTCTCCTGATTTAGTTTTCTTTTTAAGAGTTTGAACTCTCACAGTCAAGTTGTGACTGTGGGGAATTCGAGATGAAGATTTAGATTTGGAAGTTTAATAAATATACTTTGGAGAATTCGAGATGAAGAAATTGACATAGTTTGATTGAAAAATGAAGTTGGTATTTTTCATATTAATAACGCCTATCTATTTTAAAAATTTAAGCATTTATTATATGCAACAAAATACATTTTAGAGCTCAACACATAAATAAATCACAATCGTACTTATATATTGAACTACTTTGTAGAATAATCACCCACCAATCGAGTAATTTTCTTTACCAAATTAAGTTTTAGCTTCTTCTAGTCTATTCCCTAAGTAGCACCGAAACCAATACACGACACGCCAATACGTCGTTTATAAAAAATAGAAAATTTCGACACGTTGGAACACGTTGTATATTATATGTATATTTTATATATAAATAATAAATTATTATCTTTATGATTATTTCAATCAAATTAATCTGATTTAAATTCACAAATAAATAAATAAAAATAAAATCCTATAATAAATTTACACTGAAAACATTAATCCACAATTTATTAATATCGTTCGTTATTTCAATTTAACAAATTCAACTCCATTTCAATAAATCCATGAAATTTGGAAAGAAAAAAAAAGTAATTCACATTCTAGACTTACGTATCAGACGTGTCGAAAGAAAAAAAAAAAACTTGAGAGTAAATTGTGTATCACGGAAAGTGACAATAAAAAAAGAATAGAATAAAATATTAGGCTTTTCTTATTTCCTAATTTGTTATTTTTGTTATTGATTGTTATTTTTTGACATATATATTGATATTGACCCTTCATTTATTGAAAATTTTTAAAATTAACCTCACATGTCAAAATCGTGTGTCGGAAACTCACATATCGAAATTCCGACTTGAGTATCAACGAGTGTCAAAAAAATTGATCAGATGTCAGATTTTTCGACACGTGTTAACCGAGTGTCGAGAGTGTTGAACACGTGTCCCGGAAAGTGTCGGTACTTTATAGTCTATATGATTGCTCTCTCTCTCTCTCTCTCTCTCTCTCTCTCTCTCTCTCTCTCTCTCTCTCTCTCTCTCTCTAGTGTCTCCACTCCCCTCCAAACCCTCTCTACCCTCTTTTGTTGATTTTGTTTGTTCTTTTCCTTTTTTTTTTCTTCTCTCCTAATCTAGATCTAGATTTGGGTGCCATCCTCTCCCGATTTAGATCTGGGAATTTAATAAATATAAGAACTTTTGGGAATTCAAGATTAAGAAATTGACAAAATTTGATTGAAAAATGAAGTTGGTCCAATTCATATCAATAATGCCTATTACGCAATAATCTATTCTAAAAATTTATGTTGTTATTATATGCGACAAAATATATTTTAGAGCTCAACACCTAAATAAATCAAATCATGTCCTTTTGTGCTTATATTTCGAACTACTTTGTAGAATAATCACCCATGAAATCGAGTAATTATGCAATTGGATATTAGTGATCACTTGGCTTAATTTGGCCAGTAGGCCTTAAGGAATCCTCTCTAGCCTCGACTATTCCTTCATCTTCATTTAATTAATCGCCACTTGTCTGGCCATTGAAAATGGCATCTTCTCTTGTTGCGGGTACTACTCGTTCTTGATCCTGCCCTTGTCTTTTTGCTTTTTGTATTTTTCTTAAAACATATTTAGTATTCTTTTAATGTTTTTGGAAAAGACAAAAAAAAAAATCGCAATCACAAAATAGGCCTCTTACCTTGAGTGCAGTACTGAGTTTATTAAAACCAGTCTACATAAATAGAATATCGACTTTTGCGGTATAGTGCAAGCGGACATTTGACACAGTGATCATATTTATAACCTAATGAGAGTTTGTCTTATTTTTAGTGTATTAAGTTTAGAAATCTTTCTTGTCAATATACTTGGCCTCACTTTTTATGTAAATAAATCTAAAAAATATTTCAATTAATTTTTGGAAGGAAAAAAACTTTTATTGCTTCAAAAAGGGCGGTGGTATTTCCACCCCTACATGACTAAATCCACTCAATTTCTATTAAAAAGAAAAAATTATCGTCTATCATTTAATTGCAATTTAATTCGTGGTCTCAAATTTATTTACTTTTTCTATTTTTGTGCAGGATCTACTTACCATAATTAAGAATTTAATATGTTTAGGTTTTGTTTGTTGTAGATTTTCCATGTACATTAAAGGCACTATTTTTTGTTTATTGCTAGATATTACCTCCATAAATGTTCATTTTGTTGAAAAGAGAGTTTTCCTAGAATTCTAATTCTTTTTCATGTTGTCAATTATCTTTATAGATAAATTGTTAAGTAGATGAAATTTAATTACATCAAAATATTGCACAAAGTAAGAACTTAAAAAAAAAAAAAAATCCTAGTGAAATATCATTATTTTGGATTAGCAAAAATTAATATCATTTATGAATTGTACAAAAAAAAATCAAAATACCTTATTGTGTATAATGTTTTTAGTGTTTTCCTATATATTCATATAACGTCTTACATGCTTTGTAAAAAAGTATTTCACTAATATAATAAGGAAAAAGGATAAATTCTTTGATATTGTAAATAAAGAGATTTAATATACATATTAGACTAATGAAATTAATAAAAAGTTCACCAAGAAAGTGAGATTTTGAGATAGGAGGGACAAAAAAATAGATAATTTTTATAAGATTAATAAAGAATAGACTTTTTAGTTTTATACTATATCAAATAATGTCTTCTTTTTTTCTTTTTCTTTAAACTATTA
The DNA here is from genome assembly GCA_014182375.1 of Eucalyptus virginea. Taxonomy (NCBI): domain Eukaryota; kingdom Viridiplantae; phylum Streptophyta; class Magnoliopsida; order Myrtales; family Myrtaceae; genus Eucalyptus; species Eucalyptus virginea. The sequence goes on along the minus strand of CM024516.1, from coordinate 12,926,193 downwards.
GTGAGATGATTTTACACAAAGTATGTAAAATCTTATAAGAATATTTGAGAATGCATGCTTCTTTAATATGCTAAAAAAACAAAATATGTGAAATGCTTAATTACAAACCTATCATGAATAGAAAAAGAAAAAATAGAAGAAATGATTGGGGCTGTCACTTTAAACTGCAATTGAAAGATTAAAGACAATTTTGTCTTTTTAGTGTAAATAGGGGTAGATGTAGTCATTTAGAGGTGGAAATAGCGCCACCCTTTTAAAATGCCAATAACTAAACATGTTGAAACTTTTGAAATAATCTTATTTAAATTAATCAAACTTTAGACAAGGAAAATAAAAAGTGAACGGTAGAAGCCATCAACTTTTTCTGCGAAGTCCACCGTGGTAAATTCCCACTGCAAAGGTCAATTTCATGCAGATGTTTTATACATATATAGTCCTATAATAATAGGGCTTCGTCAATTTCCCCCAGACAAGGATTTGTCTTGTTTCCTATCTTCAGCTTCTTCCTGTTCTTCTGCAATCATGGAGGTGACCAACAAGTATGTGACCCTGAAGACCCACACAGAGGGTGCACCCAAAGAATCTGATTTTGAGCTCAAAACCTCACTTTTGGCTCTATCACTCGACGCTGGTTCAGGCGAGATGAAAATGAAGAACCTTTACGTGTGTGACATCTTGAATTTTTGACCCCGTTTCGATAAAATAAAATGGGCATTTCATTGACATGCCTATGGTCCTTTTTCTATGAGCTGATCACTTACGAGTTAACTAACCTGTTAGCTGAAGCCGTTAAGGGATATATTCGCAGTAAAATCCCTAAAAGCTACATAATTGATTGGATTGAACTAAAATCGCGTCCGGTCGATTTTAACCAAGAAATTGAATTCGGTTTCGGGAATCGAATATTCGAGCATGTCACGATTCATTTTTAGGACCTTGTCTCATCATCCGTCGAATTATCAATGGGTCCGAAATTTCGGAAAAGAAATTATAGGAGAAAAAATCGAAGACCAAAGAAAATAAAAAGGGAAAGAGAAAGGGAAAATAATAATAGTAAAAGGATAATATTATTATCTTATTATTTTTATTATTCTTTTTTTCTTCTTTCTCTCTCTCCCTTTTCTCTCTCCTTGGAGGGGGGAAGATCACGTGGGGGACGAGGAACATCGCTCTCTTCGTCAAAAGCACCGGCATACTCATTGCCGGCCAATGTACTCGCCGGTGACAGGGAGCTTGTACAGATGATCTGGTTAATAGCTAGTTAAAGGCAGCATAGTTTCTTCTTCGTACTGCTATATAGTCGTGTAAGATTTTTTTTTTTTTATTTATTTTTTTCACAAGGTTTGTACATAACGTTAAATATTTTCTTCCAGTGAGAACCAGTAAGTCTAATTTGTACGCAATGTTAATGTTTATGTGGGTTTAGCTCGTTCCATTGTTGGTTTTCCTGTGAGATATGACGCAACATGGAAAGATTGATGCAGCATTACTGCATGTATTTGCTTCTCTCTGGTCTCCCGAGGCGAAAGTTATTTGCTGGGGCTTATTTGTTTGAAGTCAGAATATTTTCAGTTTCTATTTACCTGAAAATGGAATGGGAAACAACCATCCGTCTTCCGAACATGTGCTTCGGTTCGTGAAGATAAAGATCCTCGACAGAAATTATGGAAATGTATTTGGTCCTGTCATTTTCCAAGTTTTTCGCCATATTTTCATGTTTAAACCCGTGTGTCATCGGTATCGCGTTCAAGATGAAAATCATGTGGGTGGTAGCAAATTTTCTTTTTTTTTTTGCCAATTATTTCATGTGTCATAGAGAAGTAAAAATAATGATGTTAAAAGGGTCATAAGTTATGACTTATAACATGCATGTGAGTGGTAGGCTGGTAGCAAAGAAAAACATAAGTAGATAGTTTCCATCCCAATCCGAACCCTAGAGAAAAGAAAGGTAAAAGAAAAAATTAAAAAAAAAAAGGAAATCCAGCAACCCGACCCAACCCGAAACACAGATGCAAGTCTAATGTGTTTTGGGTCGAGTCGAGTAACAACAAAACTCGACCCAACCCGACCCGTTGACACTCTTACCGTGCATTGTACAGGCCGTAGGCAACCTATTAACGTAAGTGAAAGGCAAGCCCGATGAATCCTGAACATAAAATAAAAAATAAAAAAATATCATTTCGATCGCTTTATCGGATCAAGTTATTTATCTCCCATGCCGAAAGTTTAAAATTCACATCATTTCGCAATTGACTCCACGGCCCGATACGGGCCCATGTGGATCGCATGAATTTGCGCTTTTCAAACTTCGAATTGATCTTGAAATTTAGATCAAGTGACCAGCGTAGATTATTAAATCAATTACACATCACCTTCTGTCCAATCAGGGCCCACCAGCTGTCACCCACGCCACCCCTCGGTAGGGTCCACGGGCTCTAATCAACGCGAGAGCGTACGGAAGCATAGCCTTCCGCCCGTTCAAAAATCAAAAAGAGCCCGGGCGTTTCACGGACGGTTCGAAACCTCCCCCAAACCGACGCGGTTTCAACCTGGGAAACCACCAGGCGGAGAGCGCCAAAACCGTTATAAAAATTGAAGAAGAAACGAAACTGCAAAGAACAAAATGACCAAGCGCGGGGCGCGCGAGGCGCATCTGAGCTGCTGTGGTGAATCTGTCGCTAGACAATTATGACTTCCATGGGCTCAGTCCTTCGCCACAGCGAAATTCTACATCCGACAAGAGTGATATTTCGGGGTCTCTTTCTTTAGGATCAATGGATTTGGGGGACCAGAAATTTGATTTCATTATGGTAGAGTCAGATTTGCCATCATCTTCCTCCATCACTCAATTTTCTGTAAGTACAACCTCTCTATAATTGTGAGTTACCGCATCGATGTCTATGCACAGCAATTCACAATCATATTTTCAAAATGTTATCTGAGCACAATTGGTGGCTCTTTACAGCGAGATCTAGAGGCCGAAATGAAAAGACTCAAGCAAACCATGGACATGTACAGCACTGCTTGCAAAGAGACCCTCTCCGCCAAAAAGCAGGTAACATTATGTCTTCAAATTTTGATGCACGGATGACTTCCTTGATAGTTCATGGGGATACCCTTTTTGCCCGTTTGTTTCTAATATATATCTAGACGATATTTTACGGAACTTTCCAAAATGTTTGACAATTTACCAACTTGATCTATTAGAGAGTGGTAACTGCAGAATCCTTCCTTCACTTGTCATATTCTCATTCTACGATATAATTATTGACAAATACTCGCAATAGCCCTCAATTTAACAGTAAAAGAATTGGCAGTTGTGGATGGATGAAGATAAGTTACCATTACAAAATGCAAGATTGAGGCCTATGCATATCTTCCTGTCTTGCGGACAGGAACTTCTTATTTATTTCGTAAATACATCATGTTAATATGCTGTCAGATCATTCTATAATTGGCGATGGATATATTGGACATGCAACTTGGATAAGCTTTTTGTATATCGTTGGTGCACCTATTTTGAAGCTATGGAAAAGGTATTGAATGTAACTGAGTATCATTAAGTTAAGAGGAAGCCAGGCATGCAGAAGAGGCAGCTCTTGCTCTGGCCGAGATGGAAAAGGCCAAGTGCAAAGCTGCCATTGAAGCAGCAGATAAGGCGCAGAAGCTAGCCGAAATGGAGGCACAGAGAAGGAAACAAGCCGAGATAAAAGCCAAGCTAGAGTCAAAAGAAAAGGTTCGAGCACTGAGTGCTTTGCACCAGAACGATACCCGATACAGTAGATACACCGTACAAGAAATCGAGGAAGCAACTGACAGATTCTCGAAGACAAATAAGATTGGCGAAGGCGGATAAGGGCCAGTATACAAGGGAAAGCTCGACCACACGTCTGTAGCAATCAAGGTGTTACGACCTGATGCTGTTCAAGGGAAAAAGCAATTCCATCAAGAGGTACATAATTTTTTGTTGGTCGCTGGCGTTCCACCCATGCGCGCACCCAAAAAAAAAAAAAAATGAAAAAATATATAGTTTTCTTTGGATTTGTTGGTTGGTAGGCCTGATGAATGAGAATTAGACCCTTTGATTAATCTCAATGCATACTAAGATCTTCTGGCTTGAAGGAATGCATCTCTGGAGCCATCAGTTTTAGAATCTCCGAATATGAGGAAATGACACGATTGGGGGAGTAGGTGGAGTGACCCGCACCATTTGAAAGAACCTATTTTCAGCTAATTTATACAGAACATTTATGTTCTATGTTTCCCATTTTATCTCATAATGCTAATTGCTTATGCCAAAAATGTAGGTCGAGGTTCTGACCTGCATGAGACATCCAAACATGGTCCTCCTTTTAGGAGCGTGCCCGGAGTATGGATGCTTGGTGTACGAATACATGGACTGTGGCAGTCTCCAAGACCGCCTATTTCGAAAAGGCAAAACCCCTCCGATTTCGTGGCAGAAACGGTTTGATATAGCAGCAGAAATCGCAACAGCTCTTTTGTTTCTCCACCAATCCAAGCCTGAGCCTCTTGTTCATGGGGACCTCTGGCCAGCCAACATCCTCTTAGACCGCAACTACAAGAGCAAGATTAGTGACGTGGGCCTAGCGAGGTTGGTCCCCCCTGCTGTAGCAGACAGTGTCACACAATTTCACATGACTTCGGCTGCAGGAACGTTTTGTTATATAGACCCGGAGTATCAACAGACGGGCAAATTAACCACCAAATCAGACGTGTACTCCTTCGGGATAATGTTGCTTCAAATAATCACAGTTCAACCTGCAATGGGGCTGTCCCACCATGTTAGAACTGCCATCGAGAAGGGAACGTTTGAAGAGATGCTTGATCCAGCAGTGCCGGATTGGCCAGTGGAAGAGGCTTTAGCATTTGCGAAATTGGCTCTCATGTGCGCAGAGCTGCGAAAGAAGGATAGACCTGATCTTGGGACGGTTGTATTGCCAGAGCTTAACCGGCTAAGGGATTTTGGAAGCAACTTAGAAAGCAGCAGCGGTAATAGTTACAGCCCTGGACCAAGTTCTACCGTTGTAAGCCGTGGACCTAGTTCTCCCTCTGTAAGCTATGGATCATGTTCTCCCGTTTTGAGTCCTCGTCAGGTATGACTAAACACTAATCTTGGTTGTGTTTTAGCTTTCAACAAGTTCAATGGAGGCATCCTACATCACATCTTGATCCTCATTGCTTGGATGGACAGAAACATAAACTGAGAACTAATCAGGACAACTGATGACAGATGATTTTTCTGTGTGTTTTTTGTTTTCTAGAGTTGACTAGTAAAATATCACTTTTTTTAGGCCTTTCCTTCTTTCATGGAAGATCTTCTCAACGTTGTGTGCAAAAAATGATGAGGGGAGGCGAGTCTAATCACAAATATGCATGCACACGGTCATTGAGCTGTGAAAAAGCTGAAACTCGAAACTATGCATTTACAGACTGGCATCCACTCAACTGAAGAATTATGTCCATTACACTCCTTTAGACATAAAATAAGGAGAATAAAACGGAAAAGCTGTTCATGACCATAGCATCTTCCTTACGGACTGGCATCCACTCAACTAAAGAATTTATGACGTTTAGAAAAAGTTATGTAAATTATTTAGGAACGGTGAGTCCTGAACTTTTTCAAATTTTTAGACTATTTAGAATTTTATGTTTAGAAAAGTCATGTAAACTGTTTAGGAACTAAACGAACAGTTTAGTTTATGTTTAGAACAAAGTTATATAAATTGTTTCTGAAAACAGTTTATAGAACTTTTTCTAAACATCATAAATTCTCCGCCTTGCTCAAAGAACTCACCTACAAAAATTTGCAGGAACAAGGAAAAAAAGAAGAAAGAGTTAACTCAAAATGATAGACCATCATATGACCGGCATGAGCGGATCATCTTCCTATATATGTTTTATGTCCTGTTTGCTATGCTTGGTCCCGCCATGATGATCTTCGTGCTAATACCTACCTCTATGTCCCCGGAGGTTGAGCTCAGCCCGGTCTCTTGCCCCCCTATCTTTTGTGCATCGAGTAAATGATGCACAAAAGATAGGAAGGCAAGAAGCAGGACTCAGCTCGACTTCCGAGGGCATAGAGGTAAGCATTAGCACGAAGATCACCTTGGCATAGCAAATATGGCATAAAAGATACATAGGAATATGATCTGCTCGAGCCAGTCGTGGCGATTTGTCATTTTGAGTTAACTTATTTTTTCCTTTTTTTCTTGTTCTTGCAAATTTTTGTGGGTGAGTTCTTTGAGGAGGGTGGAGAATTTATAATGTTTAGAAAAAAAAAATTATGTAAATTGTTTAGGAACGGTGAGTTCAGAACTTTTTCAAATTTCTAGACTGTTTAGAACTTTATGTTTAGAAAAAACATGTAAAGTGTTTAGTAACTAAATGAACAGTTTAGTTTATGTTTAGAAAAAAGTTATATTTAAGAAACAGTTTACATATCTTTTTATGAACCACTACCAAAAACATTAATATATGAATATTCTTGCATACTTACAATATATGTGCCCGTTTCACTTCATCTGCATGCTTTGTCTGTTGCTTTGTTCAATGAAATGAATTTCTCTAATTGGAGTGAACAAATCCAGTTTCGCTTAGGTGTTTTGGACTTGAGATGAAAAGTTCTTGATCAGATGATGCCTTGGGCCATGTGCGCTACAGCAAAAGATCTGCCCTGGATGACTCATTACTCAACTTTCTGAATTTTCTTCGGCACCAATTGAACAGCGGAAGCACCACCAAAAACATTAATGTATGAGTACATTCTATATATTTACAGTATTTGTGCCCATTTCACTTCATTCGCATACTTTGTTTGTTCCTTTGCTCAATGGAATCAATTTCTTTGATTGGACTAAACAAGTCTAGTTTCACTTAGGCCCCTTTGATTCATCATTCCCAAGGGGCTTTATGCCCCCAAAGCCCCTTGGGAAAAATATCAAGCATTTGGTTCAAATTTTTTAAGCTCCATTTGCCAAATGCTATCATTTGGAATGCTGAAAGCCCAAAGCAAGTAGGGACATGCTTTGGGGTTTCAGCATTTTCGAAATGCTAAGTTAAGATTTAATGAGTTTTTTTTCTTTCCAATATTGCCCTTACTGATAATCATGTTTTCCTCTTTTGCTCTCAAAAAACACTGTTCATCTTCTTCTTCTTTGACTTGGACTTGGACTTGCTACTTCACCGTGAAGCTCAGTTGGCGATCGGATAGATTTGGCCACGAAGGGCCAATTTGGCTGCCGGAAGCCTCGCCTATGGTTGCGCGACCTCAGGCGAGCCACCTCCCCACCACCACTGCCATCAATTGCCTCCCCACCATCACCACCACCACTGTCGAGCCGCCTCCCCCTCGATTTTCCCTCTCCAACGTAGTTGTAGCTCCTCCTCCCTTTTTTTTTTTTTTTTTCCTTTGTTTCTTTTTTTCTTTTTCTTTTCATCTTAAAGTTGCTTTGCAAAATATACACAAAAATGAGTATCCAAACACTATTGCCTTCACAAAATGCCCATTTATTCAAAAATACTTGGTTGAACCAAACTGGCCCTAGGTAACCTTTTCCCTGTTTTGCTCCACTTTAGTGAAGTTCGTGGCTGAGCTATATGGACACATTTGCGTAGTGTTGAGTGATTGGTTGAGAATTTGTGTGGTTTCGGTGATGGTGGGGTCTTCGATGAAGAAGAGTTGTAGAAGGTAGGCAGAGGCTTCGAGAAGAAGAAACTTGTAGAGGAAATAGGCAAAAAAAAAAAAAAAGATAAAAGAAAGGAGAAAAGGCATTAAAAAATAGGAAAATCAAAGAAAAATAAAAAATGTTTAAATTTTTTTTAATCCAATCGAGTTTGATCTGGGTAGACGGTGGTTGGTTTAGTGGATCAATCATATAAACTTGGTTTGACCCCGTTACCCGTACTAAAAATTTCTCAAAAATCCTAAAAATGTAAAAAAAAAAAATCGGAAAAATCCTTAAAATTAGTAAAATGTTAATAAATTCATAAAAAGTGTGAAATAATTAAAACATCAAAAAAATTTTAAAATTCGTTAAAAAAATAAAAAAAAAACTAAAAATATCCAAAAATTCCAAAAATTAGGAAAATTTGAAAATTCCAAATTATTAATAGCAATAAAAAATTTTCAAAAATTCAGAAAAGCGCTTAAAACACAAAAAATCCAGAAAATTCATAATTTTTAAAATTTCGAAAATATTAAAAATGTTAAATTTAGAAAAAACAGTTAAAATTGGAAAACCCTTAAAAATCTTGAAACCCAAAATTGGAAGAACCTTTAGGCCGTGTTTAGCAATTAAGATAAATATATTTGGTACCTACTCAAGACAGGATAAAGTCATATATAAAAGGGATATAGACCGAATAAAATTATATCATGGGAGAGGTTGGATAAAGATTGATAAGATTTTTTTTACTATCCATAATAGGAAAGTTATTTTTTCTCAAAAAACAAGCTTCTTAAATTAATAAAATTAAAATAATATTTCAACATAAATAATATTTCAATTCCAACATAAGAAATTCAAAATAACAAGAAATAACAATTTAGATTTTCTGATTTAATATTTTTATTTATATATTTTAATTATATTTTAGGTATTTTATTTATATTTATTACATATCTTAAGTATCAAAAGGTGGGAGGAAAGGCAGAGGGAAAAAAATGTGAAAATCTGTTCAACCATTTGGTCAGACGACAATGGTTCCAGAGTCATTTAACTCATGACCTTCGACATCAATTTTTAAGATCACATATTTTATCATCTCTAGATGTATTGATGGACTCACAAGTAAAAGATAGATAACTAACAACGAAGCCTAATTATTTTGTTCATTTAATAAAAGTAAAATTTCAGTATTCACAAGCGTCGCACTTGATACTCTCGAGTCTTCATTGGTTCACACCGTTCAATTGGTGTCAAAGAAAATTCAGAAAGTCAAGAAATGAGTCACCCCAGGTAGATCTTCTACCCAGCGTTCATGGCTCAAGGCATCATCTGATCAAGAAATTTTCATCTCAAGTCCAAGAAACCTTAGTAAAACTCGACTTATTCACTCCAATCAGAGAAATTCATTCATTTGAACAAAAGAACAGACAAAACATGCGAATGAAGTGAAACAAGCATAAATACTGTAAATATGCAAAAATATACTCATACATTAGTGTTTTTGGTGGTGGTTCATACCATTCAAAGGTGCCGAAGAAAATTCAGAAATACAGTGATCATGCCAACAAGTGATCCGCCCTCCATCTCATGCACTCTTCGTCGTAACATTATAAAATGGTCAAATAGTCCAACAAATTGTGCCATCCCCAAGAGGTCAACGACGCATCACACATAAAATGACTGCCGAGCGAGGGCGCTAGATGAAGTCTTATCTGTTTGATCCATCGATAAGGTTGAAGCGTTGATTTTCCCAAAAGATCAATGTAAAAATATATTTCAATTTTTAGGTTACATGCAACTTATCTAGATAGTAAAATAAATAAATGAATAAGGATTCGATTAAGTTATGCTAATTTTTGAAAAATGCTTCAACCTTATGGATGGATTAGAGAGATAAGACTTCAGCCAATGTCCTTGCCTAGCCGTCATTCCATGTGCGATGAATTGTTGATCTCTTAGGGATGTAGGCAATTTGTTGGACCTTTTTACCATTTCATAACTTTCCGACGAAGAGGTCGCGAGATAGAGGGTGAATCATTTTGTTGGCATGATCACTGTATTTCTAAATTTTCTTCAGTACCTTTGAATGGCATGAACCACCACCAAAAATACCACCAAAAACATTAATGTATGAGTATATTCTTGCATATTTATAGTATTTATGCCCGTTTCACTTCACCGCATGCTTTGTCTATTCCTTAGTTCAATGGAATGAATTTCTCTAATTAAAATAAACAAGTCAAGTTTCACTTAAGTGTCTTGGACCTGAGATGGAAAGTTCTTGATCAAATGATGCCTTAGGCCATATGCGCTGGGGCAGAAGATCGACCTTGGGTGACTCATTACTCGACTTTCTCAATTTTCTTCTGCACCAATTGAACGACATAAACCATCACCAAAAACATTAATATGAGTATATTCTTCCATACTTAAAATATTGGTGCTTGTTCATTTGCATGCTTTGTTTGTTCATTTGTTCAATGGAATTGTTAAAAATTGATCCATTTTTGGAAAACTCTAGACTACACTAGAATACTCGGAGAAAGAAAAAATGGTGGCAACAATTTGTCCAAAATAGAGTTGAAGTTTCTAGTACGTTGGAGAAATTTCTAGTACATGTGCATGGAAAAAAAAGGCAAGAAAACTCTCAAATATTAAAGAACTTTCTGGTACTTGGGCAGTAGACCACATGGTCAGCAAATAGACAGACCACATGGTCAGCAAATAGACAAAAGAAAAGCAAAGAAAAGTCAACAAAAGCTGTTGGGAATAGAAAAATGCTAAAAATGGAGAAACACCAGAAGCTGCAAAAGCATGTTTTTGGTATTAGTTATAGTTTTTGGTTAGTGATGTTGTGTGCAAGTGTATGGTGTAGTTTATAGATGATGGATATGGGACAAGATAGGATGGTTCAAGGGATAAACATAAATTTTTATGGAACAATGATAGTTTTACTAGTTTATGAAAATAATTTTACAATAGTTGAAGGAGGTGTTGGTGAGGGAGTTACATGATGTGGTTTTTATGATTAGCTCCTACCCAAAACATGGAGCACTTGCTCCTTTATATAGGCTGCCAAAGTAGGTGGAGGAAGTCTCTAGACTTCTCTACAAATAGCTACTATTATTTTATAGTAATATAAGATGGAGAATTCTAGAACACACAAGAGATGGCAGCTTGTAGATTCTTCTAGAATTTTTCTTGAATTTTCTAGCTCAAATCTATCTTGAAGTTTCTAGAATTGGATCACAAATTCCAACACTCCCCCTTGATTCAATTTTGGGATACTCCGGACTTGTGTTATAAAGTCTCGGACGTACCTTGAAATATCTCTTGTAATTTGTCCCACGCCTTTTACTCCGTCTTCGTTCCACGATCCCTTGCATTCTTTTGTCGGAACACTTGCACTCGCCTTTGAATGTGCATGTCTTTTCTTCAACGATGTCCCATGTTTCTCGGGGCATCAAAATGCTCTTAGTTGTAGTTGTTAGCTCGGGTTTTGGCTCCGGCTCTTGTAGGCTCTGGCTTTTTAAATGAACTCAGTCTGCATAATCTATGTCCCCGTTGGACATATACCGATTAATTACTCAAGACACGCGGTGCTCTGGGATGGCCTCTAGAAAGCGAGCACAGCTGGCGGTTCTAATTGAATTGACTAGCGATGAGGACAGATGAGGTTATTATTTGCTTAACTTTTCTAGGGTTTTTTCAAAGATCACGGACAAGCTTTGCGTAAGCGAAACAAACTAAAGAGAAGATTCCCAGCTTGGCAAAAGGACCTTTTCTCTAATAAATAGAGCAAGCTCGGATCAAAGTTTAGAAGCAAACACTCCTCCATCTTCTACCCAAAAATCCATACAATCAACGATTCCATCTCGCAGTTTTCAACAATGTCCCATGTGTCTCGAGGCACGATTATCATCACTGTCATTATCACTTTTCTTCTCTTTACCTTTTTCTTTTTGTTTCTCCATTTTTAACTGGCGATAAAACCTCTAAATATGTCTTTTCTGATGACAATAATGACACTTTGAAATTTATTATACTTACCTCTGCTTTTGTCTCGACTTTTATCTCTATTTCTCAAACCTTGAGACTCACTTCTTCCCCTTTTCTCAACAACCAAGGCATCAGAATGTGAAGAAGACAATCCTTGTGTCTTCCTTCTCATCTCTTCATTCAAAATACTATTCTTGGCCAAATCTATGGTAATCGTACCATCTGGGACAGAGTTAGACAAAGATGTTTTGAATGTCTCCTAGGAGTCTGGCAAAGTACCAAGCAACCATAGTGCTTGTATCTCATCATCAAACTTGATTCTCATCATAGCCAATTGATTTATAATTCCTTGAAAAGAATTTAAACAATCATTCAAACGAGTACCATCATGATATTTCAGAGCCATCATATGTTTTATAAAAATAACTTATTATTTCCAGTCTTTCAAGCATATAACTGTTTGAGCTTATCCCATAAACTGCGTGCATGTGTTTCCTCAATAATATGGTTCAAAACATTATCATCTACCCACTGCCTGATATAACCACACACTTGACGATGAAATATAGACCATTCAACATCAATATTATTCTTTGGTTTCTTCTCGGCAAATACGGGCAAATAAAATCTTTCACATATAAAAGATTTTCCATCTTCCCTTTTCAAATATGATAATTCAAACCATTCAGTGTAACCATTCTACTTGTATTCGTTTTCATTGTTTAACACAAGGCAGAAAAATCAAGCAATAACCCAGTGCTCTAACACCACTCTGATGGGAGAATGGTAACAATTCGAACAATATCGAATCAACACAACGGAATAAAATAATCTCCCATCTTGTGTAAACCTAATAGAAATCGATATAGTAGAGTAAAATAAATACCAATCACGCGAATACAAGATGATTTTTTACGAGGAAAACCTCATCGATGTGAGGAGATCAAAAATCACGGGACCGGAGTCCACCCAAAATTCTTCACTATTAATAAAATTGTTCTTCTCTAGCAAATACTAGAGGTACATAGCAGCAAAGACCTTAAGAACATAATTCTTGGCAATACATATAAACTTCACAAGAGATCAAGGATAAATCTGACCAAAAACGCAGGTTTTGATCAATCCATGAAAAACCAGATGTATGGAGCTTCAAACGAAAATCAAATCGTTCAGATTCGATAAAATTGCGCCACAAACATGCTGACAAAATTTCAGCTCAATCGGACCACGAATCAACCTCCGATGCCAGCTTGATGTAAATCATATATTGTCCCAAACCCCAAATTTTCTACTTTTACTTTTTCTCTTGTTACTATTTCTTTTTTTGTGGCTACCTCTTTATATAGATAGTGAGAAATCATATTTTTTCATATAATTTATCATATGGGCTCAAACCCTTTCTGGGCTTTCAACTCATTGGGTCTCCTCCACATAGGAGTGAACCCAGCTAACAGTTACGAGCAGTTATCTTTTGAAAATAGATGATGGGACATCTCAAGAATAACTGCATGGGACAGTTATAAGATAATGGAATAGTTAGTGCAAAAAAATAACCGTTCGAGGCATGGGAGAAACCGCCTGAAAGTAGTGCTGAATTGGTTGAGATGAGCTCATTATACCAGTGTCCCAAAGCCTCTCCTCTCTCTTTTCTCTCCTTTACCGGTCTCTGTTACTCTCTTTCACCCCCTCTCCCTCTCCATTACCTTTTTTCTCTCACCCCTGTCGTCTCTCCTTTGACAGCCTCAACCGGCGGCTTTTCTGGAAAGGAAGAAGCAAACCCATCAAAAATTGCCAGAGACACTGAGACCGTCGTCTCGACAACGCCCAATATGGTGGCCGCAAGCTCTGCTTCAGGGACTTGTGAATAATCTGGTGCAAGAAGAATATTGCGATTCTCTGTTTTCCCGTCTTCCTTTTTACCGGCCAGAAAAGACAATCTTTACACATGCTCAGGAATTGGTGACAGTTTTCTTGGCAATGTTGATTATTCCACCAAAATGGAAAACTCCATTTTAATCCTCGAGATAGGGTTGCCCTACTACGCCAGTTGGTTTGTTATTCTTCGCCAAGAAAATTCAGATGAAAATGGAGATTTAAAACCCTAACGAGAGAGAGGAGACAAAAAAGTAACGGGGAGAGGGGTGCTAGGGAGAGAGTAACGAAGCGCGGAACACGTGACAACCAGCGAGTGGATGGAGAGTTTGCTGACTTGGATGTGCTTTCCTCAAGGCACTCCAGAAGTAATTAAAATCCTCCGAGGCAGTGACTTCTCGAGCACAATTGGAGCCTAATCTGTAATTAACTGTACTTTACGGAAGTAATCAATAATCCTGGAGGGGAAGGTATATAAATCATGTATAAAGATTAAAATTTAGAATGGTTTATTTTCCCTTTTTGTAAGGTTGTGTAATCCATTTTATCATAGTTGTCGGCTCAAATTGGAAAGAAAATACTTTTATGAAACGATTCAACTACAGGTGTAGGGAAATAGACCTAGCCAAGCCAAGCACTTTCAGCAAAGTGATAATGTGCTACATTAAACATGAAAATGTGTTTCTGATTTATAAACTCTACAATTTATTTAGGTTTTTTGGGATATTAAATTACTTTATGTTACCTCAAAATGTAGCCTATTGTTTTGATAAATGACATAATTATGAGAGAGATTTCTTTATATTTTCTCCTTCGAGAGCGTTGCACCTTCGTGCTTGTTGTGGATTGATTATCTGTGTTTATCATTCGTTAGTACTGTGCCAACGAGTTAACATGCACTTTTGTTTGGACAGTATTGTGATTTGGTCTATTAACACCTACAAATATGTATTTCTTCTTTGAAGGCAATGATATCGGGTGGTGTAGACACTGCCATGACTACCCTAACGTGGACAATCTCTCTATCGCTAAACAACCTTCATGTTCTAAACAAGACTTAAGAAGCACTAGATGCTCAATTTGATAAACAATGACATGTGAAAGAGTTAGATATTTCCAACCTGACTTACCCACATGCCATAGCGAATGAGATTCTTTACACCCACCAATAACACTTGGCGTTCCACACGTGTCAACTGAAGATTGCATCATTAGTGGGCACCATGTTCCCAAAGGCGCAAGGTTGATCTTCAATGTATGAAAAATTCAAATCAACCCAAAAGCATGGCCTAATCCAATGAAGTTTAGGCCCATTTCTAATAGCCGATGAGCCTCACCAGCGATTGTGTGACCTTTGCTGATGTCTAGCTAGGGATTTGATGTTTATTTTTTAAAAATGTCATTTTCAAGTGTAGTTTGAAACAACATTAGAACCATAATTGCATCTTGATACTTTTTAAAATTACACTTTACCAAATACTATTCGCAAAAAATAAACATTTTAATATAAAATCCTTTGTATTCCCCCAAAGCTTTTGCTAAAAGTCCAACCAAATGCAGTAGGGAGGAATAAAATGGTGTTGTTTGTACTTAGCTTTTTAGATCGTACTATGTCCAGGGTTGTCTTGGGAAATCACAATCTAGTTTGACCTTCAAGTTTTCTAAAATCTTCATGAAGAACAATTTCTCTCCCAAAATCTGTGCACTTATCATGCATCCATATTCTCTCACCATCAACAATCTTGATCAAGGACTAATCAATAAGAACTTCAAATTTGACCTCTTGGAAAATGTCACAAGCCTCCCACAGGTACATTGTGATAGGTTTTTTCTTGTTAACAAAGAAACGTGCAATCCAGAAAAATTTGTTGTGCCTCATATCCAAGTGCATAACAACTTGACTTCAACAGGCACAACAGTCAAATCACACGATGTGCTTGTCCACTTTGCTTTGTTTATAAGTCTATGTGGTGTTCTTATGTAACTATTGTTCATCTGCAATGCCAAATCTTCGTGGTTCCAAATCGAACGAGGCAATTCCTCAATAGTTTTCCTAGATAAACTTATCTCCATTGACAACTTTAACTTCCCAACAGCATCTGGCAACCATTTTAGACTCAAACAATTCACCAAAGATAAGTACTGGAGAGCCATTAGCCTTTTGATTGTGTCTAGAAGTTTAAATAATCTCATATCCTCCATTACTAGCCTTGACAAATGTCTTAGATTACCGATTGAGTTTGGCAAATAACAAACTCTAAAACCATGGATCGAGAAGAGCTCTTTCAGGGCAATTAGATAACCAATTTCCTTGGGCAACTCTCTAAGATACGGTCACCATTTGATTTTCAAATAAATCAACCCCTTTAGTTTACCAATCAAGTAATCAATTTCAGCCAACCTTAGGAACTCTTTCAGAACCAATCTCTCCAATCTTATAAATTTGGAGAAGTTAGGTGTTTTGATTAAGGATTTAGATCCTGCGAAATTCAAAACTTTCACTCTACTTGCCACCTTCAAATTAGCAACTAGCTTACTACTGTCTGGACTTGTATGCATTGCAAATTAGGTGCATGTTATCTATTCAAACAATATTAGTGAACACAATTACGAACACCCAAAAAAAGAGTCAGAGATAGTTTACCAAATTAAAAAGAACGGGATTTACTTATAGTGAAGGCAATTTAATATGAGAAAATAAAGAAAGTTATAGTAATCATTCTCAGAGAAAATTGCGAACAACCAAAGGAATGATGCATCACAAAACCTACAAAAATTCATGACATATGTGCTTGCCAATTTTCTATTCTCTTCCTTGTTTGCGATATAGGCTTTTCTCGTCTTTCTTTCAAATTCTATCCCTTCATTAAATCCTAAAACTAACCAACCATGAGGGGTGGGTGTAGTGGATGAGAATGATGGGGGTGAAGTTCTTCATAGTAGTGAGGACTAGGAGAGCAACTGTGAAATGTGTTATTGAGGAGCGGGAGTACATATATGCATAATCACGAGAAATATAAACTGTGAAATGCGTTGTCGAGAAACCGCCTGAAAGTAGTGCCAAATTGGTTGAGATGAGCTCATTATACCAGTGTCCCAAAGCCCCTCCTCTCTCTCTCCTCCCTCCTTTACCGATCTATGTTACTCTCTTTCACCCCCTCTCCGTCTCTGTTACCTTTTTTCTCTCACCCCGGACGTCTCTCCCTTGACAACCTCAACTAACGGCTTTTCTAGAAAGTAGTACCGAAAGCCCATCGACCCATTCTTCTCCTTTTACGATGAATTACGAAGCATCTTTTGTTGGTCCCCGAGCTCTCTAGAACGCCATTCCAGTTACTCCTACTTCCGTAGGAATTTTTTTTTTTTTTAGCACGTGGTGTTGGAGAAATCTTGCCAGAATATTTTGAAGCTGACAAAACGTTTCTATCAGTCTAGTCTGGATTATTACAGACTTTCGATTTAGAGTCTGAAGATAGTCGGACATCAAGACTCAAGACTCAAGACTCAAGACTCAAGACTTAAAGATATTCTCATTGACAGTTTTCTAATCCAATGTCGAAAGGCTATCCAGAACCTAGGTGTTTGGTTAAGAAGTTAGTCCTATTCTCTAGAGAAGATATCTTGGCTGGGTTAAGCTAACGGATTCTTTCTATTCAAGATCCGATGGTTGACGAAGTAATCTTGGAAAATTATATTCTTGGAAACCAAGATCCTGGTTGTATGGGCGAACAGGATTGATGGGCTATCGTCAAGTTCCTTTAATAGCTCGAAAGATCTCCTTAATTGATTCCGTCCAACGGGTAGATTGGAGGAATTCCTTTGGTAAGTGCCAACGGGTATGATGGCATGAAGGAGTATAAAAGGAAGTCGTTCAAGTTATTTCGGTGCATGCTCGATAGACGAATTCCGAGTCCGAAGTTCCTTGATATTCGGTCGATTCATTCGAGCAAATTGTATACACAAAAGAGTGTTTATACTTGGTGGTATCTTGAGCAAGTGTGGTAGATCATCTACACCACTGAATCAAGGAAGAACAACACCTTGTAACACTTCTTTGTTCATAGTGGAATCCAGCCAATAGGGTCATCGGTGCGAAAAGAGTGGACGTAGGCTTAAACTAAAGCCGAACCACTATAAACATTGTGTTCAATTCTCTTTTCCCTTCTCTCAGTCTTTTGATTGCTGTTTATATCCATCGATTGTCTAGTATTGTGTGATTTAAGTGAAAAATCGCTTTATACCTATTCACCCCCTCTAGGTACTCGTTCTAGCTATATCAATTGGTATCGAGCACATGTACTCACTTTATTTGAAGTGTTTTACTTGAGTAAAAGATCCATGGCTAGTATGTTAGCACCAGGGCTGGTGGAAGGGCAAAGCAATACCAGACCACCCTACTTTGATGGAAATGATTACAACATCTGGAAGAACAAGATGAAAGCTTTTCTGCGATCAAAGGATCCTCTGGAATGGGACGTTGTAGAAAAATGAATCATTCCTAAAGCTGCAGCTGTCTCAGAAAGAGGAAAAGAAGCTGTGGAAGCTAGCGGAATGTCTCAGGAAGAAATAATCAAGAGACAAACTCTTGATGCAAAAGCAATATATTCCTTATATTGTGCTTTATCACCTACTGAATATAACAGAATATCTTCTTGTGATACAGCAAAAGAAGTTTGGGATATGTTACATATCACCTACGAAGGAACTGATCGAGTGAAAGAGACCAGAATCAATATTCTTCTCGGTCAATATGAAGCCTTTAAAATGAGATCTGGAGAATCAATAACTGACATGTTCAGTCGTTTTACAGAAATTGTGAATGGTCTTCAAAATCAAGGTCAACCAATTTTTGATTCCATGAAGGTTAACAAGCTTCTGCGTGGACTCTCCAAGGACTGGAATCACATAAAGACTTCAATAAGAGAGACACAAAGAATCATGCCACTATCTGTCGATGAGCTGGTTGGGACTCTTCAGTCTTATGAAGTGGAACGAATAAACGAAGACGAAGATCCAAAAGGTAAGAAATCCATTGCATTAAAATCAAATGATAATTCGATGTTACGATTACGAAGACGATATGAACGATGAGGAACTTGCCCTTATGATAAGAAGATTCAGAAAGTTGAATAGAAAAGGAAGAAGATTCAACTCTAAGAGACAAGGCTTTCAAAGACAACGAGACCAAGACTGTTGATGATGATGAAGCAAATAAAGATGTAGTTTGCTTTGAATGTAAGAAAAAGGGACACATCGGACCCAACCTCCTCTTCTAAAGAAGAAGAAAGGAAAGGCTGAAAAGTCTCGAAAGGCTTTCAAAGCTGAAACACGGGTGATACAAAGTGTGAAGAAAGTGATGATGAATATGCCAACTTGTGTCGATGGCGCAATCGGACTCGGACTCGGACTACGAATCGGACTCGGACAGCGAATTTGAAGTAAGTAATTTCAAAATTCCTGTCAAGGTTTCTAAGTATATTGATGAGCTGTGTTTAAGTCTTAAGACTTCTCTTAAAAGGATTTCTGAACTTAAAAGGGAAAACTCGCTTTAAAACAGCAGGAAAATATTTTGAAAGAAAAGTCAAATGTTTAGACATGAATGTTTCTACTCTTAAAGAAAATGAAGAAAATCTTTTGAAAGAAAATTCTCGTTTAAAAATTGACTCATCGAATATTTCAAAGAAATTTTCAATAGGGTCTGAGAAACTTGAAAAAATTCTTTCAGTACAAAGACCTTATTTCAATAAATCTGGTTTAGGTATGACAGAAGAAACTATTCCCTTAATTGATTTTCTTAAAGTAAAAGAAAGAATTAAGCAAATACCTTCAAAAGAAGCTTACAAAAATCATTTCAAAAGGTTTTTGTAAAGCACATGTAGGTCGAGATGCTCTCGGGTGTTCTAAATGCAAAAGTCCAGATCATTTTGAAAAAGAATGTCCTATGATTTGGAAACCTGTTAAGAAAACTTGGGCTAGTACTGGTTATCTTACTAACACAAAAGGACCCAAGAAAATGTGGGTACCAAAGAAAGCTTGAGATATTTCTTTAAATGCAGGTATCTATCAAGAGAAAGGTAAAGTGGTATCTAGACAAAGTGGATGTTCAAGACATATGACGGGAGACTCAAAATGCTTTATAAAGCTTGTTCATGTAAATGGTGGAAAAGTCTCATTTGGAGGAAATAGCAAAGGAAGAGTTGTGGGTTTTGGAACCGTGAAAATTGGAATTCTCACAATAAGCAATGTTTCTCTAGTGGAAGGACTCAATTACAATCTTCTCGACATCGATCAACTATGTGATCTTGGTTTCAAGATCTTCTTCCAAGAAGGAATATGTTCCGGAACCAGTAAAAGACTCTACTCAGTCTTTCTTGGGTAGAAGGCATGGAAATATCTATCTCCGGACGTGAAACCGGAAGAATCGCAATGCTTGATTTCAATACAAGATGAAGCAAGTCTGTGGCCTGAAAGCTTGGGCATATTAATATGAAGCAATTAGCCAAAATCTCATCAAAGTAGCTTGTTCGTGGTCTACCCAAATTGCCTTATCAAAAGACGAGCTGTGTACTCCATGTATTCTGGAAAACGGGTAAGAAATTCATATAAGTCTATAAATCATATCTCAACTAATCATGTACTGCGGTTACTTCATATGGATCTCTTCGGACCAACCGGAACCCGAGTATTGGAGGTAAGAAATATTGCTTAGTAATCGTGGATGATTACTCTCGCTTTACTTGGGTATTTTTTCTAGCAAGTAAATCCGAAACCTTTTCATATTTTAAAAAATTTGCTAAAAAGGTTCAAAATGAAAAGGGATGTGTTATTTCAAGCATAAGAACATATCATGGTAGTGAATTTGAAAATAAAAATTTTACAAAATTCTGTGATGAATCTGGCTTTAAGCATATGTTCTCTTCTCCATATACTCCTCAGCAAAATGGAGTTGTGGAAAGGAAGAATAGATCTCTTCAAGAAATGGCAAGAACTCTTTTAATTGAAAGCAAAATTTCTTCTCGTTTTTGGGCTGAAGCTGTTTCAACAGCTTGCTATATCATTAATAGAGTCTTTTTAAGACCTATTTTAAAGAAAACCCCCTATGAATTATTCAAAGGTAAGAAGCCTATTGTTTCATACTTTCATGTATTCGGTTGCAAATGCTTTATATTGAAAAATGCAAAAGATAATGTTGGTAAATTTGAAGAAAGATAAGATGAAGGCATCTTCCTTGGATATTCTTCATCAAGCAAAGCCTACAGAGCCTATAACAAGAAGAGTCAGACTGTGGAGGAGTCAATGAATGTCAAATTTCAAGACTCAGTTCAAGATGAATCCAATCAGACTCATCATGAAGAGTCTGATCTTACTCCAATCTCTCCAAAGTCTTCAACTCAAGAGGCGTCACAGATTCAGGAAGACCAGCAACAAACCATTTTTGAAGACTCAGGCAAAGAAAGGGATCATCAGCCAGATAAATCAACCAACAACTGGAAGCATAAGTCCAGTCATCCCAAAGATCAAATTATTGGCGATCTT
This sequence comes from Eucalyptus virginea, assembly GCA_014182375.1. Lineage (NCBI taxonomy): Eukaryota > Viridiplantae > Streptophyta > Magnoliopsida > Myrtales > Myrtaceae > Eucalyptus > Eucalyptus virginea. The sequence continues at coordinate 12,905,098 of CM024516.1, read as the reverse complement.
AATGAAGGAATTCGCACCAGATCCAAAAGGCGTGAAGAGTCTAGTGCCGTAGCTCTCATTTATGAAATTGAACCAAAAAGCATAGAAGAAGCTTTGTCGACGAAAGCTGGATTGAAGCTATGCAAGATGAGCTCGAGAGCAGTTTATCATTAATGATGTCTGGGAATTGACACCTAAACCAAAAGGTAAAAGCATTTATTGAAGCCAAATGGGTGTTCGAAACAAGATGAATGAGAAAGGTAAAGTCGTACGAAACAAGGCCGACTCGTAGCCAAAGGATACACGCAAGAAGAAGGGATAGACGTGATGAGACTTACGCACCAGTAGCAAGGTTAGAAACTATTCGATTATTGCTTGCTTTTGCTTGTTATAAAGATTTCAGGTTATTTTAAATGGACGTCAAAAGTGCCTTTCTAAATGGATTTATCCATGAGGAAGTCTATGTGGAACAACCACCTGGGTTTGAAGACCCAAAGAAGCCGGACTCGGTCTTGGGCCGAAAAAGGCCTTGTATGGTTTAAAGCAAGCACCTCAAGCGTGGTACGACAGACTCAGTAAGTTTTTAATACAGAATGGATTTGTTAAAGGTAAAGTTGATACTACTTTATTTATCAAAAAGGAAAACAAAAGCTTTTTAATTGTTCAAATATATGTGGATGACATTATTTTTGGATCATCTAATGAAAGTTTGTGCAAGAAATTTTCTAAGTCAATGCAGGATGAGTTTGAAATGAGTATGATGGGAGAATTAACATTCTTTCTTGGACTTCAAATAAAACAATTGAAGGAAGGAACGTTCATTTATCAAGAAAAATATGCTAATGATCTTGTCAAAAGATTTGGGCTTGAAAAGTGCAAAAAGACCGACATACCAATGTCTTGTTCCTTGAAGATAGACAGAGATGAAGAAGGGAAGAAAGTTGATCAAAAATTATACAGGAGTATCATCGGTTCACTTCTTTATCTTACTGCTTCTAGACCTGACATTTTGTTAAGCGTTTGCATCTGTGCTAGGTTTCAATCAGATCCTAAAGAATCTCATTTCAGTGCTGCAAAACGTATTATTAAATACGTTGCTTCATCTTCAAGCATTGGTCTATGGTATCCTAAGAAGGGAGATTTTAATCTTCTGGGATATTCAGACGCAGATCTAGCAGGTTGCAGAGTTGATAGAAAGAGTACTTCGGTACGTGCCGGTTGCTTGGAAACGGGGACGGTATCTTGGTTTTCAAGGAAGCGAGCACGTGGCTCTTTCAACAACGAAGCGAGTATGTAGCCCTTGGCGATTGCTGTTCGCAAATTACGTGGATTAAACAACGCTACAAGACTTCGGAATTGAAGACTCATGCACGAAAATCAAATGCAACAAACCGAAAGTGCAATAAATCTCACGAAAAATCCAATTCTTCACTCAAGAGCAAAGCATATAGAGATTCGACATCACTTCATCGAGATTATGTTCAAAATGGAGAAATCTCGATTCAATTTGTTGATTCAAAGAGTCAATTGGCGGATATATTCACAAAGCCTTTGGAGAAAAATCAATTCGATTTTATTCGCTCCAGTCTCAACATTTTGAAGCTTGAGGAAGTTAAAGTCTAGAGACTCAAAGACTTTTAGACTCAGACTCATGGGTATTAACTGTAAGTTGTTATTTTATTTTGTCTCGAAAAGGTATGATTATTTTCGAATTACCGAGAAAAAGGGAATCGTGTCTTTTCAAAAATATAACTTCTATTAAAAATGGCAGTTATTGATTTTAAAAGAATACGACGGTTCACTTTTCTTAGTACCGATTGGTTTTTCCTTTTTGAAACAGAGCTAAATACAAACAGTTTTCTTCTCTCTATCGTCTAAACCCTCGAAAAGCATTTTTCTCTCAATCTTGTTTCCATTTCGTGTTCAAACTCGAGAAAGTTGTCAACTTTTCTTGGGAAAACGATTAAAGGAATCTCTCAGTGTCAAAGAAAGATGTCTTCTTCAAGGAAGTCCTCAAGGATTGCAAGCAGGGGACCACAAAGAGCAAAATAGGGTCCTACCCATGTTGATCTCACCGAAGAAGATGACTTATCCAGTCAGCAACAGAGCCCGATTCGCTCTCCAGCACGTGATTCTTCTCCATCTACCCCACAAAGTGCGGGTCACCATCGAAGGATGAGATAATCGAGGATGCGAGCCTGTAAGAATACAAAAACCCTCTTTTATCTATAAACTCTATCGTGCTTTGAAAAGCATAGGAACTCCGTTGAATCACGTGAATGAGTTTCTCAAAAGTAAGAACTATGGCAATGAGTATCTTTTTCTGCGACAAATGGAGGAGTTGAGAATTGCTCCTAGAGGAAGGGCAGAGGAAGCACTTGCTAGTATTCCCAGTGATCCTCGTGTGTCTGGACAGACTCCTACTGATGGGAATAATGATGATAAAATGTTCTATGATTTTCAACCGAGATTGGGTGTTGCTGCAAAGGTGAAAGGAAAGAGGATGGATTTGTTTAAATCCAAAGAACACGGAGAATTTGTTTTTCAGGCTGTTGAAGAGAGGGGTGATAAACCCTAGAAGCGTTGATTTTGATTTTCTAGATGCTATTCATGTGAACTTAAGGGAGAAGTTTGATCTACTACAACTTGAGCAATTTTGCTCTGACACTACTGAAGGATATGCTTAACTGACTGCATATTTCTATTCGAATCTTAGCTTTTTGGATGCGAATAGAATGTCCTTTAGTGTCCGAGATCAAGATTACATAGTAGATGTGGACATGTTGGCTGATGTCATTGGAGTAGAGAGAGGATCATATCAACCGATTAAAGTTTCCAGTACTCGTCTTATGCTGGATCTTATGAAAGGCAACAGTACAGAAGGGAAAATTGTCTACACGAGAATGCATGCTATCAACATTTTGTTGCACAAAATTGTCATCAACTGTCTTAGGCCGAAATCAACATCAAAGACAGATGTGTCAAATTCGGAGGCAAAATTGATGTATGGAATCATCAAAGGGAAGAAATTCTCTCTTCCTCACATCATTCTCTTTCACATGTATAAAGCAATGGTGAAGGACAAGGGACAACTGCCTTATGCAAGTCTTGTGACCAAGATCTTCAGACACTTGAATATTGAGCCCCCACAATCTCTGTGTGTTCGACCATGCGATAAAATGGTGGTGGGTCTGCGAATGGTGACTAAAATGCGTCTGAAAGAACTTGAAAAGGAAATAGAGCAGTTCAAAATGAAATCTCCAATACCTTCGGCATCCAAAAGGAAAGGAAAGGAGCAAATCAATCCACCATCCAAAAAGCAAAAGAGGAGACTCTTGGTGGATGAAGAAGAAGAAGAAGAAGAGGAGGAGGATTGCACTATCTCTGCATTGATAAGAAGAAGACGTTCTGTATTTGAATCAACGGAACGTCAGGAGAAGGAGAAAGAAGCAGAGGAAAAACAAAGAGAAGAAGAGAGACAAGAAAAGGCCAGAAAAGAAGAAAAAGAAAGAGCAGAGCAAGAAGAGAAAGAGAGAGAAGCGACGAGAGAAAGAAGAATCGAGAAAGAAGCTGAAGAAGAAGAGGAGACAGCCAAAGAAAAGTCTGCAGAGATAAAGATGAAGTTTTTCAAGATGCTGCAGAGATTGACCCTCATTCTTTCCCATCCGAGGCTTTCGAAACAGGGGGAGGAGTTGAGCACAGGAAGACTACATCTGTTCTTCGTGAAGATGTGAGTCTCTCTAAAGCAAATCCAGAAGATGTTCAAATGCCTGGAGAAGGTCATGATACATCAACATCGAAACTGTGCGATTTCACAGAAGATCCATCGTCTGCGTTTACTCCATCAGACCGAGCAAAAGTCAGTACACAGACGGATAATTCGGCAGATTTTCGTCGCATACTTGATATCCTTCTGGAAATGCGTGGTCAAATCTATGCTTTGGACTGTGAAATTCGAGTTCTGAAGAATGCTGGGAAAGCATCTTCTGTTTCCCTTCAAGATCAGATCAAAGATCTCTCTCTTCAAATTCAAGCCAATGCCAAAGGAGAAGAGGTAGCTCATCTAAGGGAAGACTTGAAGAGGCTGGAAGGATTAGTTCAATTCATGGGAGATTTCCAGATCGTTCGCATTCCCAAGCAGAATTGACTACTTTCTCACCTTTTTAATGATGACAAAAAGGGGGAGAAAATGCCAGCTTTGAACTCTGAACTTTGAACTTTTGAACTTTTTCAACTTTCAACTATAAATCTCTTTTATTATGTGTTTTGATTTGGGTGTGAGCTTGAACTTGAACTTAGTCTGTAGTGTGGATTTTGATATCTGAATGCTTGCAGTTACATCAAGTATTGTTATATGGTTTTAATTATGAAGGACTAACCAATCTTCCTGTGGATGCAGAGTCTGGTTGTTCTTTATTAATTTTTATGAGATAGCCATATTACTTGAGTAATATTTTGCAGGTCAAAGTTGTTCAAATCTACAAGAAAGTTTTGTCACCATCAAAAAGGGGAGATTGTTGGAGAAATCTTGCCAGAATATTTTGAAGCCGACAAAACGTTTCTATCGATCTAGTCGGATTATTACGGACTTTCGGTTTAGAGTCCGAAGACAGTCGGACATCAAGACTCAAGACTCAAGACTCAAGACTTAAAGATATTCTCATTGACAGTTTTCTAATCCAATGTCGAAAGGCTATCCGAACCTAGGTGTTTGGTTAAGAAGTTAGTCCTATTCTCAAGAAGATATCTTGGCTGGGTTAAGCTAACGGATTCTTCCTATTCAAGATCCGATGGTTGACGAAGTAATCTTGGAAAGTTCTATTCTTGGAAACCAAGATCCTGGTTGTATGGGCGAACATGATTGATGGGCTATCGTCAAGTTCCTTTAATAGCTCGAAAGATCTCCTTAATTGATTCCGTCAACGGGTAGATTGGAGGAATTCCTTTGGTAAGTGCCAACGGGTATGATGGCATGAAGGAGTATAAAAGGAAGTCGTTCAAGTTATTTCAGTGCATGCTCGATAGACGAATTCCAGAGTCTGAAGTTCCTTGATATTCAGTCGATTCATTCTAAGCAAATTGTATACACAAAAGAGTGTTTATACTTGGTGGTATCTTGAGCAAGTGTGGTAGATCATCTACACCACTGAATCAAGGAAGAACAACACTGTAACACTTCTTTGTTCATAGTGGAATCCAGCCAATAGGCTGTCAGTGTAGAAGAGTGGACGTAGGCTTAAACTAAAGCCGAACCACTATAAACATTGTGTTCAATTCTCTTTTCCCTTCTCTCAGTCTTTTGATTGCTGTTTATATCCATTGATTGTCTAGTATTGTGTGATTTAAGTGAAAAATCGCTTTATACCTATTCACCTCCCTCTAGGTACTCGTTCTAGCTATATCACGTGGGATGTGCTTTCCTCAAGGCACTCAGGAAGTAAATAACAATCCTCCGAGGCAGTGACTTCTTAAGCACAATTGGAGCCTAATCTGTAATTAATTATACTTTACGGAAGTAATCAATAATCCTAGGAGGGGAAGGTGTAGAAGTCGTATGCTGTTCTTTAAAAAATACCAACACAACTCAATGATGAACCTATTGCAAATGGACTCTCTACTTTAAGACCTGAACTTCAGCCACTTGTATGGAGTGATCCTAGTCATCCTCATCCTATCAATCCATGTACGTTTCAAAAGCTTATGTCACAAGCTCAAACACTACCAGAAGTTGCAGGTGCATGGTCCGTCGTAGGGCATTTGCCCATACTAGCAAAATCCCGTCTTCCTCATAGGACCTTCGTGTCCATGGCAGATGAGTATGGGTCATTCTTCACCATCAAGCTCAGCTTTTTTTCAGCCATAGTGGTTAGCAGTTCCAAGATAGCCAAAGAATGTTACACCAAGCACGACCTCGCCCTCACGTCTCATACTTAGCTTTTGGCCACTGAAGTTATGGGCTACAACTATGCCTTTGTGGCGTTGGCTCCTTACTTTGGAACTGCTCTCTATCCAGAGGATTTGGTTGTTTTGATTAAGGATTTAGATCCTACGAAATTGAAAACTTTCAGTCTACTTGCCACCTGCAAATTAGCAACTAGCTTATGTCTGGACTTGTATGCATTGCAAATTAGGTGCATGTCATCTATTCAAACTATATCAGTGAACACAATTATGAACACCAAAAAAGAGTCAAAGATAGTTTACTAAATAAAAAGAACGGGATTTACTTATACTTGAGGCAATTCAATATGAGAAAATAACGAGAGTTATTGCTATCCTTCTCGGAGAAAATTGTCAATAGCCAAAGGGAGTGATATTCAATGCATCACAAAACCTACAAAAATTCATGACTAATTGGCTTGTCAAGTTTCTATTCTCTTCCTTGTTCGCGATTTAGGGTTGTCTCGCCCTTCTTACAAATTCTGTCCCTTCATTAAATCCTAAAACTAATCAACCATGAGGGGTGGGTGTAGTGGATGAGAATGATGGGGGCGTAGTTGGTCTTCATAGTAGTGAGGAATAGGAGAGCAACTATGAAATGTGTTGTTGAGGAGTGAGAGTGCATATATGCATAATCACAAGAAAGATAAACATGAAATGCGTTATCTGAAATGTAATGGATTGGATATGTTGCATGTTGTAATGGATAAATAAAATGCAGCAAGAAGTAGCTATTAGATAACTTGCTTTAGGACAATCAAATGGTATAAAATCCGAGTCATCTGTTATTACATTCAATTAAGTGAGTCAAAAAAGGCTATAGTTTACTAAGTGGTTGTATATTTTAAAGGATTGGATAAGATATAGAAAGAAGTAACCACTATACTCACTATGGGATAGCCAAATAGCATAAGATCCGAATCATCTATGATTAGAACATCAACTTGTCCCATAATCGCCACAAAAGTGATTTGAGTGTCTACCTCATAAGGAACAACAACATAAGAAATATTCTCCTTCTTCAAGACCTTTCACATGCAACCACACCAATTAACAAGCCTCATGTCATTGGTTATTATTTTCATTCATCTCAATCTTAATCGAATAAAATCCTCCAATTAAATATTTTTCTAATTTTCTAATTGTGTTTTTTGTTTTTGTTATTTTGGGGAAAAAAAGAGAGTAAATGTACTCTTCAAGTTTGGTTCAAGAAAAAAATTGAAATCAAAGTTTTGACTAGATAGGAAGATAGGATCCCTGATTTTCCTAAAAGGTGTTAGTAAATATTAATACATGCTTAATAAAGTTAAAAGGTAATTCAAATAAAAAGATATGCTTTAACAAAAAAGAAAAAGAAAAAAAGATGTGGTTATTTGGATCACTCTTATTTATATAGTATTTCTTTATCTAACCTGCAATTCCTCTTCATCCTCCAATTAAAATATTGTACAATCATAACAAATTTGAGTGTAGTAAGGATAATAAAATTTCCTATAACTTCCATTAATCATTACTTGTATCACTAAATACTGAAAGTTTGACTTGCAAACTTTCCGTTAATGTAAAAATCAAGTCAATTTGATATCGATGAAAAAATAATGCATGGTCGAAGTTTAGTTGATTTTGCTAAAGTTCTTTAAAATATATATATATATATATATATATATATATATATATATATATATATATATATATATATATCAATTTAATAAATTTGTTATAGAAAATTCAAACGGACATTAAACGGCAAGTGAAAGCAAGGACGATTGGGTGTGTCTAAAATATCATCAAATCATTACATGGGACAGAATGAAACGGTTGTAGGTAAGAAACTAATCGAGGATGGGAAAGATAATGAGCTTATTTTTAATAATTGTTAAGGGGACGTTAATTTTAGATCAAGATCCATGGAGACTATATGTACATGGGCAATACCTTCCTTACTCTCTGTCCTGCAATTCTCTCTTCTCCCGACAGTGCCTCTTACAGCACCATCCATGCCATTGGATCCGCTACCAGTTCAACGACATAAATTTAGTTTTGCAATTCTCTCTCTTCTCTCTTTCTATCATTCGAAGTTTCACCTTAGCCTCCATTGATGTAGTTATGGGCATGCAATCAACCATTCCTAACTTTTTTTTTTTTGGTCGAAAAAAGATGATATTCATTCATTCATATAAGGAAAGCTTCAGTACACAATAAGTCCAAAAAGACAACAAGAAGGATAATAAACCCAATTAGTTGGAAGGGCTTTTCTTCGGTGGGCCTTACAAACCCAGTCTACGATGGTGTTGCATTCTCTTAGGGGTGATCGGTTCCCGGTTCGGTCCGGTTCCAAGGTGGAACCGGGAACTGGACCGGGAGAATCGGTTCCCAATTTTGGGAACCGTGGACCGGACCGTTGGTCTTAGGACCGAGAACTGGACCGGACCATTGGTTCCGGTCCAGTCCGGTCCGGTCCAAAAGAATTGGCACTTTCTTTTTTCACTCAAGAATTACCATTCACTAAAGAATAATCATGCTCCGAACCGATCAATTCAATTCGGTTTCCGAGCAATCTAATAAAACTATTCACACATGTTTCCACGTGCAAAATATTCAAACTTCACTTGTGTGAATATCAATCATAGTTTATGTGTTTCATGCTTAATTTTAAGCATAAAACCCATGAACAACGTGATTAAAGGTTGTGTTTGGCTTAGACTTTATAGACAATCTCTCTTATATACTTTGAATGTTTAGTTGATTTAACGGTGTGAAAGACTTCACACGTGCACAGTTCGCCGAACAGCATGTCGAGACCCCACGAGACCGGAGTACTTTCCTCCAAAGACTTCACCGGTTCAAGCTATCGACTCCACCTCTATCTCTTTTTCCTCTTTTCCCACAAAGTACTTTAGGGTTTGCAAAAGAGCTTGTGCTTCCGCCTGAAGAGCTAAAGACACTCGAATTGTGCGCACAAAGCCATCGACGAGAACTCCTCTGCTGTCTCTGCAGACTCAAGCCATGGCAGCTTCCCCTGTTTCCGGAAGAAAGGAACCATCCACGTTTACCTTTAGCACACCCTTCACTGGAGGAGTCCAGATCTGAGGGGAACCGTTCACCGGAGGCTTGCGGATCTGAGGCAAATCGTGCGTTGTAGTAGTTTCAGTGCGGTGAGAGTTGTGTTGCAGGGGTGTCTCGTTTGAAAAGGCACGATTTGGTGGGAAATCCCCAGTTCGAAGGGGGTTGGGCGGGGGAGGCATCACTATCTGAGGCGAGTGGTGGCTCGGAGGGGGATCTATCAAAGGCAAGTTGTGGCTCAGCTGAAGATTTGTCGGTGGCGAAGCTTTTTGCCTATTACACAGGGGCGTCTCGTTCGAACTTGCATGATTTGGTGGAATTTCCCTGTCGAGGGGTTAAATAGAGGAGGCGTCTCGTCCGGCGAGTTGAGGCTCGGAGGAGGATCCATCGGAGGCATGTTGTGGCTCGGAGGAGGATCTCGTGGAGGCGAGGCTTGTTGCGAGTATGCCGAGGTTGCGGCTGAGCCGTGCATTGAAGTGGGCGAAGTCTGGGCCGATTGAGGCGTCGAACTTTGAGGTGGGTATTGCTGCGCATGAGTTTGTTTGCTCTGTTTACCCACCCACCTATTAAAGTTATCTTTTATGGCTTGTGCTAAGATGATGATGTGCTGAGGACTCAGTGGTTTTGCTCTAAAACACCAATCATTGCGGGATTTCCAGATTTGCCATAGTAAGAGGGCAAGTCGCTCAAAAGAGATGAAGGTATGCTTGAAATTGGTCAGCCATTCCTCTATTCAAGTTATCCCCTGACCTTCTTTCTGCATTTTCACATCAGCAGCAGCCCATATTTGGTGCGTCCATGGATAGAGGAGGAAGAGATGCTCGATTGATTCTAGATTTCTGTTGCAAATCATGCATGTTGCCTTAGGTATGATATGTCTACAATACAAGTTTTCCTTTGTTGCTAAGGCATTTTGGCAGATTTGCCATAGGAAAAATTTCACTTTAGGCGGAAGTTGGGCATGCCATATTTTGTTCCAAAATGATCTTGGTGTTCGATATGATGATGAGGCCTGGTTTTGCTGCTTTGCTTTGCTTCTTATGCCTTGAACTGATTATATGCACTCTTGATTGTGAATTGCCCTGTTTTGGTTGGCTTCCATACCAGTTTGTCCTCCGGAAATTTGGGGTTAAGGTGAATTGCTAGAATTTCATTGCTCACTCCGTGGTCGAATAGATGTTGTATCCTGTCTTCCTTCCACGTAGCAGAATCTCTGTTTATAAGTTCTGAAACCTGTGTTGGGTCATCTCTATCGGCAAGGCCTCCTATTAATCCTCTTGGTAACCATTGATTGTTTCTTATACTTATTTTTTCACCATTTCCAACAACCCACCGAGATAGGGAGTTGATAGCATTTCTACCCAAGATTAGACTTTGCCAACCCCATGATGGCCTGGAACCGTTTTCAGCATGTAGTAGGTCTGTGTGGGGGAAATATAGGCCTTTGAAAAGTCGGCTCCAAAGAGAAGTTGGATTCTGCATTAACCTCCAAGCTTGCCCTTGTTGAATTTAATTAGATCTTGGAAGCCTAGCCCACCTTCATCCTTTCTTGACTTAAGAGTGTCCCAGCTTTTCCAATGCAAACCAAGCTCTTGTTCTCATTATTTTTCCACCAAAAAGATGCTATTTTCCTTTCAATTGCTCAGCAAATAGATAAAGGGATCTTGAAAATGGACATTGCATATTGCGGTAGAGCTTGAACCACCGTTTTAAGAAGAATTTCTTTCCCTGCCTTCGATAAAAAATTATCTTTCCAGCCCTCAAGTTTCATGTTAACTCTTGCAAGAATCCAATCAAACATTTGCTTTTTAGATCCACCCCAATCAGAAGGTATTTTGAGGTATTTCCCTGTCTTTTCCAGCTCCGATACCCTCATTTCTCTAGTCAAGTTACTTCTCAATGCTCTTGGACAGTCTTTACTAAAAAGCATCCTAGATTTGTTTAAATTTATAGCTTGTCCAGACGCAAAGCAATATTGATGCAGGGTCATTGCTACATTTTGACATTCGACTAACTTGCTTTCCAAGAATAAAATTAAATCATCCACAAATAGTAGATGAGATAGTGAGGGGCAATATCTATTGAATTTAATTCCCTTAATGCTGCCATTCTCCATTTCTCTTTTCAACAACATAGATAGAACATTCGCCACAATAATAAATAGATATGGAGATAGAGGGTCACCTTGTCTTATCCCGCGAGTAGGGTTAAAAGACTCTGAAGGTTCACCATTTACCTTAACCTTGAATGACAATGTAGAGATACATTCCATGACCCATGAGACCCACATATCGCAGAATCCCATTTTTTGCATGCTTGCTTTGAGGAAGTCTCATTCGACATGATTGCATGCTTTCTTTATATCAATCTTCAGCACCGCATGAAATTTCTTTTTCCGTTTTTGAATACGTAGCTGATGAAGTACTTCCTGCACAATTAGTATATTGTCTTGTATCTGTCTCCCGCTTACAAATGCACTTTGCTCCTTTGCTATTAAGTCAGGCAGCCACTGTTTAAGTCGATTTGCCATGATTTTTTAGATAATTTTATATGCAAAGTTACATAGGCTGATAGGGCGAAACGGTTCCACCCTCTCCGGATTACGTACTTTCGGTATGAGGGTAATATAGGTTTGATTCAGCTCAGGGTTGAGTTTTCCTGAGTTAAAAAAAAATGTCACCTCTGTAAAAACTTCTTCCTGAATATCTGGCCAATGATGTTGATAGAACTTTCCACACAAAACATCTGGCCCAAGAGCTTTAAGAGCCCCTAATTGAAAGATTGCTGTAGTTATACCTCATGTAACGTTACATCTCCAGTTAGGCTGTGGTTCATCTCTTCGTTGACTATGCATGAGATTTGATCTATGACTAGTTGGAAGTTTCTTGGCCCTATTGAAGTATATAGCTCTTTGAAATACTTGGCTATCATCTCCTTTAATTGTATAGGGTCTCGACACCATTCATTTTGGTCATTTTGCAGCATTACTATTTTGTTTCTTTGATGCCTTTGCACTGTGGTTGCATGGAAATATTTAGAGTTTTTATCTCCCCATTTAAGCCAATTGATCCTGGATCTCATGCCCCAATATATTTCTTCCTATCTCCATAACCTCTCTATCTCCATTTTTAGCCAATTCATCCTGTGTGTGTCATAATGTGAGGTAGAATGATTTGTGATGGCCTTAATCTCTCTTTTCAGCACTGAGATTTGTTTTTCTGCATTCTTAAACTTTCTTCTACTCCAGCCCATCAACTCATCAGCCACTTTTTTTGATCTGAATGATAGAGGTACGGTCTCCCCTCCAAAAGATTTCCAGGCTTCCAAGACAATATGTTCATACTCCTCATCATCTACCCAGAAAACTTCAAATTTAAATTCTTTTTTGCGTTTGAGCTGTTGGGGAAACAGGTTTAATAAAATAGCGCTATGATCCAACCCAATAGCTGGTAAGGCAAAGACTTCCGCAGAGGGGAAAGGAACTCTCCAATCCATACTGCACAAAGCTCGATCCAGCCTCTTCCTAATCAACTCATCCCCATCTCTGTTGTTTGCCCATGTATAGACACATCCCTTACCTTATAGGTCCATGAGGCCACATTCATTAATAAAGATTTGGAAGGCTTTACATATGTAGTATTCAGCCACTCTTCCTCCTACTTTCTCCCACTGATATAAGATTTCATTAAAGTCCCCAACACACAGCCACGGATCCCAATTTAGCCTGGTCATCTAATAAATTTCCTCCCATAGCTGTACTCTTTGCTAAAAATCAGTTGGTGCATAAACAAAAGTAACCCTCATTCTATGTTTTGTCTCTTCCAAATGGCAGATTAAGTCAATATAAGACATAGTGGTAGATATAATGGAAATGGTAACCTGTTCATTCTAGAAAAGTGTTAAACCCCCCGCCAAGCCTCTAGGACTTACAGTGAATCGATGCTGAAACTTGAGTCTCTTCTGCATTCTTTTAACCACATCTTCTCTATTCTTTGTTTCCAATAAACACAAAACCGTAGGCTTTTCTTGAGCTACTAAAGCTCGTAGCGATTGAATTGTCAGGGGGGAGCCTAAACCCTGACAATTCCAGCATATAAGTTTCATGTGTAACCCGGTGGCTTATTAGGGCCAGCCACCAGAGCCCATTGTTGCACTTCTTCCCATGTTTGAATAGGCGTCTCCAACAATTGAGTTGCATCTAATATTTCATTGTTTGAGTGCTGCACTTCATATGGAGAGTATCGCTTCTATTTTTTATTGACATGCATTTTCATTTTTTTGCATGCTTTCAAGTTTCGATCTTCCAGAGATTCTGGTTGGGTGCCCTCGAGGGTAACTCCTCTTAATTTCAGTGAGTGGTGCTGCTCATCCATGTTCTCTTCCCAAACCATGGGATCCTTCATCTTTGCTTTTCCACGTTCAATTGCCCTATTGGTGCTGGTTTTTTGCAAATCTGTTGGTGAGCCCTTATACACCACAATCGTGCCTGCATCCATTGGTGTTTTAGGTATGACTTCTTCTTCCCTTAATTCCTCTATGGACTTTCCATAAAAAATATCCCAATAAGGGCTAACTTCATTAACTTTTGCTTTCAACCATGGGCCAAAGGGTAGCTCTTTCATGTTTCTAGATTTGTCCTCATTAAAAGGGACCTCTACACAAGTTTGAGAGTAATGTCCTACCTTCCCGCATGAGTAACAATAGCGAGACAATCTTTCATATCGAAAATCCAGCCATAAGTGCTTTCCCATGTTGCTGAAAATTGACTCTGAGAGCAGAGAGTTTGTAAGGTCTATCTTTACCCTAGCTTTCCCTATCTTGTAGGACGTATATCCCTTAGATTCAATTTTGACCTCCGAGACACTACCAATTTCCCCAGCCACCTTAGCTATCACTTTCTCCGAGATCCATTCAATCGGCAGACCATGTATGTGCACCCAAAACTCACAAGTTTTAAAGTTGTAACAAGCCTGAGGTATATTAGGCTCCCATAAATTCAGTAAGAGTAAGTTATTTGCAAAAGACCAGAGACCCTGGTGAAGAACCCTATCCCTGTCTGTTTCCGACCCAAATCTGAACTCAAAAATACCTAGGGCTAATGGGGATATCTCTACATTTTCCATTTTCCATACGCGTCGCATTGTGCTCTATGCTTGGATGTTTACCTTTGGATTCTAATACAGTTGGCCGATCAAAGATAGTTTGCATTCTTCGATCTTCTCTGGGGTTATTTCATCATCAACTGTGGTGATCTTGTTCTTTGTCCACAGCTTTCCCAGTCGCTTACAAAGGGCAGCAAGGCGAACTTCAGATTCTTCCATATCCTCCATGAAGAGAGCGTATAGCAGTGCTGAGACCAAAGGCTGGCTGAAAACCAAAACAAAACAGAATGGACGAAGAAAGGGAAAGATCAGCAAAGCAGACGCCGGAGACTGCGATGTCATCCAAAGAAAAGCTTATATGTAGCACGAAGTAGATTCAGAGGGGATGAAGATAGGAAAGGGTTAGGGTTTTGTAGATGAAATAGGTAGGGATTCTAAGGGGGGGAACGTGATTTTTGGTTATTGGCTGAGTGGATTAGCCATGATTTCACAAAGAAATAGTGGAGACTATAGGAATAAGGTTAGGGTTTTGGATTTCAGTGACTACCCAGAGGTAGAGGGAGCTAACCTGCGAGAGAGAAGACTCACACTTGCGGTGAGAGGTTCGTCTCAACCATTCCTAACTTTGCCAACAAATCTTTGGCATATTTTTTAGGGCACATAAACATACTATTTTCTTTTTATTCTCTTCAATCCAAGCCAATCTATGCAAAAGAATTTTAAAGAATCACAAAATTATATCACAAGGTTTGTCTTTTTAAGTCATTTTCCATCATTAATTTATATGCTCCAATTACCCAAAAAAAAATCTAAACTATAAGATTCTCGCTACCTCATATATGCAATTGTTAACACACACATATAAACATATAAGTTGACCAAGCAAAGTCATTGAGGGTAAGTCGTATGGCAATCCCTTAAACCCTACTTAGGAGGGTTGTAACTCTTTGGTGACTCCACTGAAGATTGGTTTATAAATGAGGATTTACACCTCACTTTTTTTTAAGGAAAAATTAGTATGACTAGTTGGTTTGGCCTTAATTGGCTCATTGTGGGATTCGATGAGGAAGATGCCACCAATAGCCGTGTTGAATGTGACGGTAAAGGCCATGAGCCATATTTGATTTGACCACAACTCTCTGTCCTCCATCTATTACTATCTCATACATATATATAGTTCACATAGTATTTAGACCTAGGAATGTTTTCAAAAGCACATGTATATGAAGTCTTGTGTATATATTGGATAATATCAAGTTCAAAACTTCGCAAAAGCGTTTGAGGCTTTTTTTTTTTTTTTTTTTACTTGTGAATATTTTGAAAAAGATAAATAATACCTTAAATATTCACAATAAGGATGTGATTTTATAGGTGAATGTCTATTTCAAGAGTTTCAATTGTTTACTTACAAATTCAAGTAATTTTTCTCGATATTTTGAAAAAGATAAAGAATACCTTAAATATTCACAATAAGGATGTGATTTTATAGGTGAATATCTATTTCAAGAGTTTCAATTGTTTACTTACAAATTCAAGTAATTTTTCTTTTTATTTTATTATTTATTTTTCGATATTTTGGAATAGATAAAGAATACCTTAAATATTCACAATAAGGACGTGATTTTATATCTCAATATTTATTTCAAGAGTTTCAATTGAAAAATAAAATTAATACAACCGCAAAATAAAAGGCGTGAGCGGCAGGATTCGAACCTGCGCGGGCAGAGCCCACATGATTTCTAGTCATGCCCGATAACCACTCCGGCACGCCCACTTCGTTGGCCAAGTTGCTAAAAGATATTTATTATTTAATGCGTTGCTAACAATCAACACACTGTCTACCTCTTGTACTCAGTTCCCGGCAGTCCGCCGGTGGCCGTGGCCGAGCCACCCACGAGCACCGTTGCTCGCGGCCAGGCTCGTCCGTTGCTAGATCTTAGAGCCATGCTGCTACTTCTGCAGGCACATGAAGCAAGAGCAGCAGCATGGGCAAGTCATGGACTGGAAGATGCCCCCTTCGGATGGAGCCCATACTTCTCGTGGGAGGGGGACTCTCGCTGGACAGAGCAAAAGGAACCAGAGCTCCCTCATTTTTTGTTCTCCAACCAAACATCATGAGCAGGCCATAAAAAAGAACCACAAAGTCGAGGATGTCCGGGAGGCAAATGGAGGAAATCTGGGTTCATCTTCTCTTTACTGTTCAAGTCGATTGTTGCAGCAATAAGGCGGAGGTAGCCGGGCAGTGAGAAGGATTCCAGCACGACATCACATCAGGCTTCAGTTCGAGATCCCAAAATCTGGGCACTCGCGGCCAATGCACCTTGTCGGCGTCATCCAAACCCTTCCATCCGTCAGCAACCCTTGGCAGAGAGCGACATACATGAGGAGATTACTCTCCACGGACTTGGAATTCTGAACGAATTTGGCTAGTTCAACAAAATATTATGCATCTACCGGCCTATGAGGTGGTACTTGATCACTTCCCTTTCATCTCTCTCCAAGCGGCACGTTGTCTTGCAACATGAACGACCAACTCAAATTGCTTATGACAACGCTGGGGCAATAAGTTGTTCGAGTTATGAATCTGATACAAGAAGTTACTGTTCGCTCTGCTTCTACTCGCTGATAGAGAATTTGCCATCTCAGTTTATAAACTTATATAAATCATGTTGGACATATTTCGATTATAAAAACGTGGGACAATCACGCTAAATTGATACCTCCCCGAAGGTACAAGCTCAACCCAGCAGAGACAATCCTGGCCTTGATAGTTCTCAACATGAAGACAATGCCCAAGAGTCGGCAAATGATCATATGCTATCATTCCATTGACTTACTGCCTAGTTCAATACTCACTTCAACGAGAAATAAGTAAGAACCAAAAGCACATGCTCACGAATTTGATGCTCAAATGATACAGAAGGATAATCGTCATATTTAAGTAGAACAAGAAGAAAGAAGAAAAGCCCCAAGAAACACACAATCTCTCTCTAATAGCAACTATTTCAGTCAAAGCCTCCCAAAGCGCAACCGAGTCAAGAGGCCCATCACACCGATTCGCACTTCACAAAGATTCAAATCAAGAGCTTCTCGATTGCATCCTGCATTATGCAAACAATCAGGTTAGTAAACAACCTCCAGCATTATGATGATAAGTCTCTTCTTTTTCTTTTTTATATGAGGCAACACGATGGGAAGGCAGTAGCATACCTTGAGTTGCTGTATCTGAGACTTTAACTGGCTTCCTTCATTTGTGGTCACGGAACAGGCAATGACAGGTCTTGTGACCCCACATGCTCGGCCAAGTGCTTGTTTTGAGGGCACAAACACATAGGGCACATTCTGCAATTTCATTCAATGTGTGAATTAGGGTCTACTTGCTGTGAAAAAGTTAGGAGGCAGCAAATAGCATAGCAGAAGCTATCGCATCTAGACTGCGAATCTCCTAAACATAAGTTATTTCTCACAAACAAAAAGAAAATCAGGAAAAGCAATCCATCATTTAATATATATTAGGCACATGCTAGATCATGATTGTTAGCTATAACAATCGGAATAATTAGATCCTCCAAATTCATTTGCGAGATACACACTTTTATAACCTTCCAAGGTGGAATCATTATATAAAACTCTCCATCATAGAAAAGCTAGCCAATCACAACTCTCTGAAATAATCCACACATTCTATGAACCAACTCTTTAAACAAGCAACTGGCATTGACAACTGCAGTCGGGCAAGGTTTTAAAGGACATTATGTAACAGGAACAATTATTCCGGATAAAAGTTATCCTTTCTATGAAAGAACTATGCAATTAGCAGGTTCTTTGACAACTTTATAAAAATGATACAATGACCACATATACAAATTGAAGCTAATTACAGAGTCCAGCACCGAGCAGATTCAGTATCAACCAGAAAACACTAATTGTCTCTGAAAGCACATCACAGATAGAAAACCAAACAAGTACTCCTCGACCTAACCGTACAAGAAGTAGAAAACATCCTTCAATGCATGATCAACTGATACGCAACATTCACTTCACATGCCTGATCCGTCAATCAGCAATACTCACTTACAAATGCCTGCTGTTTAAATTATGAACTTCTAGGCCCCAACTAAACAGTGCAACATCCTCTTCCACATGACTACTTAACCCAATGAGCAGAAGGCCATATAGCACAACATAATCAATCAATTTGCTTCCAGCAATAGAAGTACAGGATTTACCGATGATTCCACTGACTTATTCAACTATGCAAAACACCACAAATTAACTGCCGAAAATATTTTGAACTGAACAATTACTGGCAATATATGGGTGATTAGCCTATAAAGGGATCAGACCAATAAAAAAACTAGAATGCTCAAACCATATCATCTAATCCAATACAACAAGGGTGAAATTTAGTTTCCAAGAACCATATATAGCCTAAAAGAACCTCCCTAAAACCTGTTCCAAACAATGAGAACGCCTCAGATCATTATTCCAATATTGTCTAGGAGATAAAAGCTGAGACTCAACATATGTAGAACAAAGTCTAAGAGCACAAATCGAAAGTGGTAGCTTCATATCAATCAATGGCCCCAACCCAGCTACCAAAAATCGACCTTTAACAAGGGATTGATGCCCAGTTGGATAAAAAAAGCCAACACAACACAATCCAAAGCATCTTATCGAGCTTCTCTTAGTAAAACATAAAAATCCAGTCAGAATCAAAACTACCGTTACTTAGCAGTTCTCTTGGAGGAGAACATCAATTAAAAAGAAGAAAGACGAATGCTGCGTGAGCAAGCACCTTATCCTCAGCAAGCAACGGAAGATGGAGGAGGATCTCGAGCGGCTCGGTGTCCGCAGCCATCACTATGAACTCAGAGATACCCCTGTTCAGCGTCTTCGTAGCTGAAGAAAGAAACCCCCAAAAACAATACCGGTCATATTCCCCAAACCAAAAACCAGACAACCCTATACTGAAATCCTATAAAAACAGAGAAAGAAAGAAACAAGAGATCAACCCTCGTTGGCGCCCTTCTTGAGCTGCTTGTAATTAGCAGCCTGCTGGACGAGATCGAGTATGGTGATGGAGAGCTGGGCGTCCGCGAGGGGATAAGCCTTCGGGTTCACCGCCTCGCCCGTCTGCACCAGCATGAAAACCACTCGTGCGCATGAGGAACACTTACAGTAAATGAGAAATTGAAAAAACAAGAGAGAGAAGGGTCCAATCAGAGGGAAGAGATGGGCATTACCATTGTCGATGAGCAAACTGTGGGGAGGGAGGCTAGGGTTTTTCGTGGGAGGAGAGAGAGGAGAGGAAGGAGGAAAATGTGCGAAGAAGGGTTTTAAGTAAAGGTTCGAGCTTTGGAACAAACCCGAACGCCCAAAACGACGCGGTTTAGGCCAAAAAATATCAAATGGAAAATATTTTCATAACCAAAACATTTTCTTTAATTACTATGTAAGAAATGGAAGTTTTTTTTTTTTTTGGTAAAAGCAATAAATGCAAGAAATTGAATTTTATAGGATTAATACCACGAAAAACATCAAACTGGTACATTTATAATAAATTTATCATAAACTAATTTTTTTACCCTACATTCATCACAAGTATATCAGTTTTGTGATTTTCGTGATATTAATCTAATTTAATAAAAATAAACGAAAGGTAAATTTGTCGCAAATGTACTTTTTTGGTAAATTTGCCATGTGTATACCAAATTACGGTTTTGGGTGGTTGAAAAATTAGTTTTAGGCAAAATTGTCAAAAATGTATTAGTTTAAGAATTTTCGTGATATTAATCCAAATTTATAAAATGAGTTCATTAATTGTGATCATAACTTGAGAAAAAACTATTGAGGCTTTTACATCTTTTAGGGACGCCGATATTGTGGCATTTGATCTTGAAGTAGATTGATTTCGATGCATTTTGTGTAATAACTTTCAATTTTTATATCATGATTTTTTGACATGTCATGGTTAGCATCTCAAACGTAAATTTCATTCATGTCCATTCAAGTTAAGTTGATTTCACAATCAAGACAATGATGCAGCTGATTTTAGTATATGCAATCTACATTCTTTAATTGCTAGCACGAGAGACATATAAATAATTTTCTTGATTTCACATCATTGCTGTGTAGCCACACCATGAGCATTCTAGGATATTGATCAAAATGCATCTAGTAAATTGAGTGATTAGAATCACAAGTATCAAAAAATGTTAATACCACAAAAAATTCTAAGACAAATTCTTCGGTTTGTTCCTTTGATACAAGTGGTAATCCTATTACTACAAATATCCAGTTACAGGACAATGTTACTGGAATGTGGATTGCTAGTATGAACCTTGTACAACCCTTCTAGAAAATGAAGATGATTGCCCTTCACAAAGAAGAAAAAGAAAAAAGCTCAAGATCCTTTTTACTTGAGATACGACCCGATGGGTTTCATAGGAGAGCTCAGGCCCAGTTCCATGATCTCTTTGTTTGGCTAAATTATCAGGCGACAATAACCCTATAGCCGATACGGGTGATGTATGTGTTACGACCCAATGAATTGACTTGACCCTGAGGCCATGATCAATTCATGAACGAGCGATCCTCAACAAGAGGTGATCGGTTCCAAGATGGATAGATTCCAGACCGATTCTTAAATTTTGAACTCTAGAACCTATCTTGTACCTATTCTATTTTTCTGGTTCAATTATAGGGTCTACTTGAAAACTTGTTTTTTTCCCTTTATGAAGTTATGAGTAACGAAATGATTCTAAGTAACTAATGAACAACAGAAAGCCTAATTCACAAAATAATAATAATAATAATAATAATAATAATAATAATAATCCATAAGATCAAGATGTAATCACGTACAAATATAAAAGATTAAAGGTTCAAACAAGTAACATAAAATATAAATTATAAAACTCCATTCTCCATTCATCCATAAAAATTTAGAAAAAGAGGAAAGAACAAAAGACAAAAGAGTGCTGAAATTAGAATTTATGGAAAAAAGAAATTAGGATTTTAGCTATTTAACTTATAATATTGGTTCTAAAACCAATTCCAAAACAAGGTAGTCTAGTCTGATTTACTCGGAACCTATTCTCGAACTAGGAACAACCGATTCCAAAAGTTTGGAACATGTTCTTGGATTGATTCCAACAAGAACCAGCTCCTAGACTTGTTTTTCGAGTGGTTCAGTTTGGATCTCAGGTAGAACAAGCTTGGTTGCACACCCCTACCCTCAACCTATTTGCCCAAGTCCTATTTTCTCAAGTATTCTAAAATACTTATGATGGCGGGTGATATGGTAATTGTATGTTTATATAATAAATTTGAATAGTTGGTAGTTGCACAGATATAATCTACACCATTACATCAAAAGGAGACCTATGGCTACGATTAGTCTTGTACTTATATATATAGAGGGTTTGCCTCTCATTTATAACATCTCATTTGTGAGGATGTCAATTAGTTCTCATAATTGTTACTTTCAATCCTATACTTTCGTTCAAAGGTCCTAAAGATCAATCAGAGTTGAGCGGTGTACGACAATGGAAGGTATACACCTATAAGTGCTTTTCTTGCAATGGTCCACCTGTGGCTAGAGATTCCCTATGCAAGGAGCACGAGGAAAGGGAATATGGTGATGGAAAGCCGGGTCTTTATGAGGGGAGAAGCCTTCGGGTTCACTGCTTTGCCTGTCTGCTACATGGTAAAAACTGGACAAGGAAAGGGAATATGATGATGGAGAGCCGGGTCTCCATGAGGGGAGAAGCCTTCGGGTTCACCGCTTTGTCCGTTTGTAATAAGTAAAAACCAGCTCTCGAGCGATGCATGGCGAACGAAGCAAAGAAAACAATAGAGAAAAATAGAGAGAAAAGAGAGAGAAGGGTCCAATCAAAAGGAGGAGATGGGCATGACCAGTGTGATGAGCAGACCGTAGAGAGAGAGGGTCTAGGGATTTTGAGAAGAGGGGCGAGGGAGAGAAGGGTCCAATAGGCATTACCAGTGTGATGAGCAGACCGGAGAGAGAGAGGGCCTAGGGATTTTGAGAAGAGCAGGAGGGAAGACGCCCAAAGAAGGGTTTTTAAGTAAAGGTTCCGAGTTTGGGAGCAAAGATAAATGCTCAAGGCGGTTTTTTAAGCCCTACATTTATTTACATAACGTATGAAATACTTTTTCTGCGCACTATGTAAGAAATGAAAATTTTATAAAAGGGATTCATTAATTGCAATCATAATTTGAGAAAAAATATTATTGAGGCTTTTACCTCTTTCATATGGCTTGATATTGTGGTATTTGATTTGCGTAATAACTTTTGATCTTCATATCATGATTTTTTGACATGTGTCGGTTAGTATCTTTGAGGTAAATTTCATGCATGTCCAAATGACGAAAATAAAGAAATTATTTTTTTGGAAAATGTTTTGTATGAAGTAAATGCATCTTACCCACCGGTGGGCAGCTGAGCTAATTTGGCTTTGAGTACTTCATCATAGAGGTCCTAGGGTCGAAACTCTACAGCTACTAACGCCTCTTAAGTGGGAGGATATGGTGGTGGGATCCTATGCTAGTCTCCCTTGAGATATAGGGGCTCGACCATTCGATGCCATCCGGGTACAGGGGCCTAAGGTGGAATCCTCGTTTATTAAAAAAAATGAAAAAGTAAATGCATTTTAAATTTTATTTCATGGTTAAGACAATGATATTAATTTATCACCACGTAATGCACCCGATTTTAGTATATATAGTCTGTATTCTTTGATTGGTAGCGAGAGGCATGTGGCTATAATTTTTCAATGTCGTGTCATTGCCGCATCATGAGCATTCTAGAAAATTAATCAAATCAAACGGTTAATATTTAAAAAAATTCTAAATTGATATATTTATGATAAATTATCCAAAATTATTTTTTGAGTTATTAAAACTCTCAAATTGAAACACTCATGACATATTTACCCTTTATTACCTTCAGTCAAATTTTAACATAAAATTGCTAAGTCAGATAAAACATGATAATGATTCAATTGACATGACAAATTCACATGAAAATCCATATTAGTTTATGGTAAATTTATTAAAGGTATATTAAGTTTTTGCTGTAAAAGGTATATCATTTTAAGAGAAAATTAGTTTAAAGTAAATTTTTCATAATTGTATTGATTTAGGATTATTCATGATATTAATCCCATTGAAAAATCATTACTTTAGTAATTTTAGCGGCCTCTTTCTACGTGCTAGGCGTGAGTTTTCTCGCCTCTATGGGGGGACGTGTCTCAGCGACTCAAACAGCGACACGTGGGCACCTCGCCCATACAATGAAGGATCGTGATTGGCCAGATGAGTTTTTTTCAAGCTCTCGCAGCCTATAGAAGGACAAAGAAAGCTCCCGTTCTTTTCAACCGTCAACTCAAAATATTTCTGCACATTCTTGCACCAACAACCCCGCGCCGCACCCGAAGAAATTCCGAAGCTTTCCTCGGTCGTTCTCAGAAAGAAGGGATCGAGAACAGAGGTCCACACGAGGAGGATGGGTTTCGTAGGAGAAACCTTGGACTCCCTCAAGCGCACGCAGCTCAGAGATGCTCTGTCTCAGGCCATCAGTCTTGGTTTGTTGCCTCTCCATCCAACCCTCCCTCTGGCTTCTAAGAGTCCATTCGTCAAGAAGCATGCGTTTCCTTTGATTCTTTTCGTTGTAATTTGCGCTGTTCAATCGAGATTCTAGGGTATTCGTTTGTTGTGAGCGAAAGAATGGTTCGGATGGGGATAGGTAGTCGTTTTTCTTTCTCTGGTAGTGGAAGGGGAAGGGGTGGTTCTTGGTTTTATTCACTTGATGGTTGTGTGGGTGATGAGATCGTTGTGATGCATTACTTGCTGCTTTACCGTCTGTCTCTCTTTTGCTGCGGCGGGCTTAAGTCGGGTCCTGTGGATTGTCGTGCGCATTGATGGATCCTAGATCTCTCGCTCGCCATTGGGATTAGTAGCTTTCTGTGGCGAATGATCCTAGTGATTGTTACTTATTTAGATTGTAGACTGAAGAGCTGAGACTGCGTTGGTTGGGTGGTGTTCGTTGTCATTATAGTGTGGCCACCTTGGGAATTCATGGCCAAACTGCCTGTAGATTCCTCACGGACTCCAAAGTTGAGTCACTGTTGCAAAGCCATTGTGCTTGGTGCTAGAGTGTGGCCACTGTAAGGGAGTCAGTTATGAAGGCACGACAAGTCCCACGTCATTTCTATAAGAAATTGATGAATCGCAGTTGTTGCATTCAAGGCTAGTTCTTTTTCTTTTCTTCTTTTCTTTCGTGGAGACTTATCTTACAGTTAGTCAAACTTTTCTTCATAGATTGCACTTGGTGATGGAGAAGTTCATCGCCATGGACTGCCTTTCCAGCAGGATCTCTAGGCTTCTTTCCTAACTGTTCTTTCTATAGATGGGATGTCTGATTAGTCCCTCAGAACATGAGATCCAATTTGTGATCCATCCAGGTGGGACCTTTATGTGCTGCTTGTTAAGAATGATCCTAATCAGGCAGGGGTGGAACGCTAAACATGTCCCTAAGTTTCAGTACTTTTGAGATATAATCTCTTTCAAAAGTATTAGCTCCCACTGTTTGCCGAATAGCATCCATTAAGGAAAAGAGTAGAAGTTATAGACATTTGTTACACATGATGAAAGTCAAGCTTCGATCTACAGTATAGAGTGTGTTACTTTTATTTGGGAGATGAGGATGCATTAGTTGTTCTTCTCAATATGGTGGCATAATCATTCTGAATTAATACTCTGAGTGTGTGCTGTAGGATACTTATGCTGTTAACAGTGAAACTCTAATTTGCTCCGATATGCTCAACTCTCTCAGGCATGATAGTGACATCAGCCTTGATGATATGGAAGGGCTTGATATACTTTACCGGTAGTGAATCGCCTGTTGTTGTGGTGCTCTCTGAAAGCATGGAACCTGGCTTCAAAAGAGTGAGTATAATTTTTACTGGCACTAGTAAATGCTGTGGACTTAAACCAGCTGAATGGAGCAGGGTTCTGCTGTCTCTCTCCTGTTCCAGTGGTAGTTTTTATGAGTAATTGATTTAGATTTGTATAAAATCATGTCTGATATTTATAACGCCAAGGTGGTTGTTTTTTTTCTGTTTTGGAATGCACATCAACTAACGATGAAGAAAGAATGCTTCCATTCAGACTTCAGAACATTCCTACATTACTCATGTTTTAATCTCTCTCAAGGCATAGATTCTGATGCTCATGCCTGTAACAAAGCACCATTATTAGTTTAAACTCGTTTGCTCACCTAATATTTGGATTTCCATAGCCTGGCTAAATTGCTTGAATTGACTTCACCCAAGAAACTAGAAACTGGGACTTAGAAGGATGATTATTTCTCACCATCACTCACCATTCCTTCACTCACGGGTCATGAAAATTTTGCAAAAAGAACAGAAATAAAAGTTGTAAAACCAGTAATTCTCTCATGTCGTGACATTCTATGGACAAATTGCATAGATCTGGTTTACAGTGCTTTGTTCATGGCACCTGATCCTAGAAAATTTGCATAGAAAGCAATTAGAGTTTACCTTGTTTGTCTGCCTAGTGATATAATCTGCATATATGACTTTCTCTTGCAGGGTGACATTTTATTCTTGCATATGAACAAGGATCCTATTCGGACAGGAGAGATTGTTGTCTTCAATATAGATGTACGTTCATTTAATTGGCATTTAACCAATTTACTTGCTTCGTATGTAGTTTGAATATGCTTTTGAATGCTTTTGACATCTGATGCACTTAAATTAAGAGGAACCCTTTCACACAAGAAATGAAATTCTAGTATCGCATCAATCTGCAGCAGCATCGAAACCCTTGAAAACATTGCTGGAAAAGAGGCATCGACCTCTCTCTCTCTCTCTCTGTGCAGAAAATTGTTTGAAACAAATTGGTCATATAAAACCCATTTGGTTTTGACCAACTTGCTTTGGGTGTAATATTAGTCGGTGTTCATCTGGCCATCCGTTGACCATAGTCGTATGCTAGTACAAACATCTCATGAAATTATTATCTGCCTACAATCCAATCAATTGGGAGAAACTCAATAGGTTCCTTTTCGGAGCAGTTCATCCTTTCCAAACGCAGCATACAACTATCCATTGTATTGCGCTTTCCAAGTGTGCTTGTTCCCCTTCTTCCTTGCCATGACAAGTCTTCGTGAAATATCTCCAATGAGAAGAAAAAAGGCATTGTGTCAATAGGTCACTAGCTACATTAGTTCATGAATTCTTTTCTGCATATAATGGATCCTTTATTTAGAGCTTGCATTCGAATTCTTATTTTCTTATGTGTCATGTACTCATGGTCCATAGATACTGAACATCCTTTCTGTTTCTGCAATGTGGACATGATTGCTTCATCATCCAGGGACGTGATATTCCAATTGTGCATCGAGTTATTGAAGTAAGGCTCTCTCTCTCTCTCTCTCTCTCATGTGCACTCACACATTACATTCTCTAGGTCCTGTTACTGCTCCTGACAGCCGGTTGATAGAACACTGAACATCGGCTTATTTTATTTAGGTTCATGAGCATGGTGGCACTGGTGAAGTTGACATTCTAACAAAAGGTTGAGCACGACACTAAAGATCATCCAATTTTACCTTGGCAAAAACAAGCTAACCATTCACAGGGGAAGCACCGAGCTGCAATTTCATTGTTTCATATCTATCGCACTGAAATGCTTTCTTTCCTGAAGTCAATCAAAAGATGAGAATTCTTAGGAATTCTAGCCTGCTGCGATTCTGATTCATGATGCTTCTGTTGTTTTCATTTGCCTTCCACCTTACCCAGTTTGATGATCTCTTTGTTTGGCTAAATTATCAGGTGACAATAACCATTTAGATGATAGGATCATGTATGCGCACGGCCAACATTGGTTGCAGCAGCAGCACATCATAGGGAGAG
Source organism: Eucalyptus virginea (assembly GCA_014182375.1). Lineage (NCBI taxonomy): Eukaryota > Viridiplantae > Streptophyta > Magnoliopsida > Myrtales > Myrtaceae > Eucalyptus > Eucalyptus virginea. The sequence goes on along the minus strand of CM024516.1, from coordinate 12,878,052 downwards.
CCGTTGGGTAATTCAGCCTTTTCCTTTTAACATTCCGTTGGCAAATTAGCAGTTGGAATTAGGGGTCATTTGCAGAGAACCCGGCATTTTCAGTATCCCACGCTGTATATGTTCTTTTGATGCCAGAATACTTCTCTCTGCCTTAGTCTCCAAGTCTCACTTCTTAGTTGATAAAGCAAACATGGCTTGTCGTTTAAAGGGAAAAAAGAATGCGCTGTCTTCTTGAAAATGACATGACCAGAGAGAACCGATTATTCCACAGTTTTGCCGATTATAGAAGCATTATGTAGCATGTCAGGAGAAAGAGAGTTTACAAATCAGTCGAACTAATCATCTGATACTTCACTTCTGCCAATGCTAACGTGAAAGGGCAATTTCCTTGAACCCGCAGGCACTTACCATACGTTGGGTATCTGACAATTATCATGACCGAGAAGCCCATTATCAAGGTTTGCCTCACCTTTGGAACTTCAAGTCTTCTAATTTTTCCCTTTGACGTCGCCATTGTTACCCAACATGTCCACCACATCAAATGCCTTTGAAACATCACCTGAAGATGCTTGCTGATGCCATTCTCTCGACTTGTGAATCTCTTGCAGTACATATTGATAGGTGCATTGGGCTTGTTTGTCCTAACCTCAACGGAGTAGGATGCGCGGGCTTCTGGTTCTACGGACCACTTCTACTCGCTCTGGAGGCAAAAGACAAGTCTCAACTCCCAACTAGCCGTGATTATTGTCACAAAACAAGTCGTTAATGCGAAAATGTACGAGGGTCTGTCTCACTTTGTCAAGATGGAATGTTGTTTCGTTGTGATGAGACATATCTTTATTGGACGAATATCATGGTATAAAAATGTGCCATCACAGTGCATGCTTCTGGTTTATCCAGGATCCTTCTCAGAATCTGGATTTGCCATCCTCCACAATTAGACTTCTGAAACCCCTATGCATACTGGTAATCCGCGTACCTCATTGCGCAATTGTTAAACTGTTGACTCGTCCATCAAATCGTATTGCTTACTCCATTACAAGTGTGTTAATCGGAACTACAACAGACCAAGAGAAGCCCACGGCTCTCACTGCTCTTCATTCCAGCCATGTTAAAGGCAAAAGAACCTCTCCAAGGAGCCGCAGCTGATTTTTTCCCGTGGACAGCAATTCAACTCTTGCCCGGTAACTTCATCTCATATTCAGCTCACATCCAACATAATCCGATCACTGACTGATTTTAAGGACGAACAGCACCACACTGCATGCATTTCCATCAGATTTTCCACCATGAATCCCTTGGCCATATCTTGTCAGGGTAGATTGTCCAGTGTACACTCATTGCAGCATCCAACTTATAAACTTGGGATGAGTTTTCACATAACCAGCCCCAGAAAAGGGAAAACAGCAAAGACTATCGACCTATATGCACTATTGTTTCTGGACTTTAGAAGTAAGACAATGGATCTACCATTACAATCTAGTAACTGTTTGGTGCCGGATCTCAGAGAAATCAAAACACATCAAGACTGCTTTTTTCTCCATAATCTTGAATGTTAAAAATGAACATGCACATGCGGGGGAGAGAGAGAGAGAGAGAGAGAGAGACTTCTAGCCTGGCACATAGGGCTGACTGCACCCAAATGCAAGAGCTAATCATAAAAACAACAGGCAGATCCAAACAACTCACATGTGATGAAATTAATGACTTTTCCGACTAAATCATAGGTTTATAACAGGAAACAAGCTGCATTGCAGCAAAACAAATGCTTTTAAGTATCGTCTGCAGAGTCCATGGCATCCCACCACAGAAATTTATTGTATGAAGCCAAGTCTTCTCCACAGCAAAGCAACAACCGCTTCCATATAAACAGCCATACAGTTAGCTGGAGAATAGAGCCCGGTAGTACCATATGTGCAAGGAACTTGATGATATTAAGAGCATTACAGTAGCTTCATATCTAAATTCGGAAATGATGATGACTCCAGATGCATGGCGGAGTCACATTGACCATTCAAAACTATTATAGTTAAACAAACATGAATAACCTATGGCGGAAATTCATATGATATGTCTCAAACCCAGGCTGAAGGGCATTACTAGCTAAAGGTGTAAGAGGGAAGTTCATTTCCGCATTCATAACAAAAATTACTTTTGAGTCCATTGCCTAAGCTTGCTCATGAAAGCCAACATCTCCTCACAAGAGCCAATGGATGAAATGTATCCATTGGACAATCTGCAAAAGAGACAGCAGGAACAAAGATGAGATAACCTGGTTTTCGGCATAGATATATGCAAGAAAGAATTGAAGATTATCCCATTGAACATAAACTAAAATTTGAAGAATAAGTAGTTGGTTTGATCCAAAAGAACAGACATGACAACTCAAAAGTCTTAACAATCCCTAATAGACGGTACTCAATCATCAAAGCCATATTTCCAAGGAAAAACTCATGTTCAACTAGGGACAACAGTAACTTCAAAAAGATTAAGTTAAAATTTTTTTTATCAAATACATGAAATTCCCCATACAAGAGGGCTGTTGCGAATTAGAAGAAAAATGGAAACTTCAAATAACCTAAGTACTCCTACTACTAGCTGGGCTACTTCTTGCTAGCAGCGATCATAGCCCAGCTAGTAGTTGCATCATTTCCAGATAGAACGCTAGTGCAGCAGAAACATCAAAAGCAATAAAAAAAAAATAGCTATTCCTCAACGAAGAGCCAATAATTCAAAGCTTCGCAATAGGAGAGTATCCAGATATTGAAAGCATCCATAGAATGTTCCTATTCAGAGCCAACTATATGATAACCTCATGCATATGCTCCAAAGAAAGCTCCCAAATAACAAAACGCACGACCAGGTTAAGACTCATCTTAATTAAGCCAAGAACACAGGCCAGGTTTCTGATTTTCCTCATCACGAGAATTCATTCAAATGCAACATAAACTTGTGGGGAACCAACCTCATCTCCACGCTCATCAAGCCACTCCCTCGAACTTTTGCAACATGTCGCAATGCGGCATCTCCCTTATAAATCCCCATTGCCGCCTCTGCATCTCGACCCTACAATTCTGCGACAGGATGGAGATGTAATCCCTGTCGATCTTCACCTCAAGCCTCGCTCTTTCGTAGCTGTCCGGGGGATAATCCTGATCAAACTTTGAGGTGGACTTAACATAATAATTCACACCCCTCTGTGTCGTGTACTTGTACTCATAGGGATACGTCCTGGATAAAGAGTAAATTGGGTCCGAAGATGGTAAGAAGTTCAATAGCAGGATCAAAATGACGGGAAGCAGCTGAATCAATATCCTCAGATTGAACCCACTCGACCCATTATCCGCCTGTCTCTGCCCCATTCCAGTCCCGAAGCTAAACCCTCGATACTGCGTAGTAGTTGCCGGGTGCATGCCGCCGAAGAAGAAGTTCCTAAATATCTCATCGGCGTCGAACTCCGCCTCGTAAAATCCGTTGAACCCTTGCGCCGGGCCGCGCCTGGCCGCCCGAGCCATGTGAACAGGCTCATCAGAACCGGTGACATCATACTTCTTCCGGTTCTCCTCGTCGCTCAAGCACTGGAAGGCCTTGGAAACCGCCTTGAACGCCTCCTCGGCCCCGGGAGCTTTATTCTTGTCAGGATGAACCTTCAGGGAAAGCTTCCTATAGGCCTTCCGCACATCCTCCACGGTGCAGCCCCTCTCCACCCCTAATATCTCATAGAAGTCCTTCTTCTTCCTAATTTGCCTCACCATCGCAATCTGCTCCTCGGTGTACGACGCCGCGCCGCTCGACGCAGAGGACGAACCACCCGCCGACGGGCCCCGGTGCCGCACCGACGGCCTCTGCTGATCCGACTGCGCCGCACCGGATCGGTCCGGCGCCGGCCCCTCACCGTTGGTGGCCGATTCCGACTGCGAATCGGACTGCCCCTCGATTTTCGACAGCAGATCGTCGACCGGCAGGCCGGGATCGAGGCGGCGGGCCTTGGCGACGAACTTCAGGGCGCGGGCGCGATCGCCGGACTCGAGCGCGTCCTTCCCGATCTTCAGGCACTTCCGGGCGTCGTCCTTGTTGCCGTCCATCTCCGCAGCGCCGCGAATCGACGGATCGATCGAGCAGGAAACCCTAGACGGAGCGCCGGCGATCGCCGGAGGCCGCGGGAAACCCCGAATTCGGGACCGGAAAATTGCGGAATTCGCGACGGCGGGGCGTTGAATCCGACGGAGGTGGAGCGGATTAGAGGTTGGATTTATAGATCAGGCGATTTTTGAGAGAGAGAGAGAGAGAGAGAGGGCCGATGGTCCTCTGCAATCGTCGAGAGCCCGAGGTCGCCATTATAGAACAGGGTTGTGTTCGGGTGCGGGCGGGCGTACGTTACCACGCGGCCTTGCCCGATGGGCTACACGTGGTCGAGGCGATCCTGGCCGTTCGCGCACCTCCTTCTTCCGCTACCGCGGTACCGCCCGTGGGATCGTGCCGATCTGGATGTTTAATCGGACGGCGCGCGCGGGTTCGGGCAAGAGGAGTCGGGACGGAGGAAGGCGGGTGAAATACCATTTTCGGTCATTTCGAGCCCCACTCATTTATCGTTTGCTCAAAATTTCGGAGCTACGTTCAAATAAATTTTTGTCTTAGAGTAAAATCGCAATTTTTCACATGAAAATACTGTTTGATCCTACAAAAGAAATCAGTTATTACGACAAAAAAAATAAAGAACCGACATATCTATTGTCTTAAATTATGTTTATCTCTAGGAAAATAAATAACTACATTAAGAAAAATATTTTTTTAATTCATTTGAGATTAAATTCTTGGAATGATGGCCTTTTTTAAGTTTCAAGTGATTTACGGAAGACTCATCTGGTTCTAGTTTTAAAAATTTGAAATCAAGAATAATTAATCTGATATCCACTTACACATAACGAATTGAACCGATTAAACCGCAGAGACCAAATCGACAGAACGGCCAGGATTTATTAGATTTTTATTTTTATTTTTATCTAGAACAAACCCCAATCAGCAAATTAATTTTTTTTCTACAGTTGAAAAAGTCCTTTTAGAAATGGAAGAGTAGGAGTCGACCTACTCTGGAACTCATCACCCCAGTGCGATTTGTCTCCACCATCCAATGCAAGAATGCTTTGTCAACGTCAGATGCGGAACCACCGCTCTGTCGGTGCAAAAACTTACCATCAATCATCGAACTTGCGCACCACAAAAGGCAATGCCCGAAAAACAGCCACGTCGAAAGATTAAATGACCCGCAAAGGATCGAACAAAAGAACCAGGAACCCGACATGAAGGTGGGGCTTGACGAAAGATGAGGTCATGTTCAAGATACTATATCAGCACAAGGTCAGGTAGGTGTATCTAAAACAAGCTGGAAGCAACTTCCCCTGGCCCCAGACAAACTCCCAAGACGGCAAAAAAAAAAGCTGCGAAGTCGGAACAGCCGGATGCATTTCCCAGTTTCCGACCTGTATGTAATTCTTGAATAGCTCTCCTATCATGGTGCCGAAGCTAAAATTATATACTTCATGTGTGAATGTGCTGTGTCAACACAAAAAAGATGCAAAAGCAGGACCGAGGCGAGGCGAGGCTACTCCCATCCGCTGGCCACGACTGATCCATGGCTCATGCCATACCCGTCCGACTCATTGGTGCGGGAATTGTTATTAGCAGCATCATAATAACCGTGGCTTGCTGAAAGGTACGAGTCAGCAGCAGCATAGCCGTAAACATCGGTGCTGGGAGGGTCAGCATAATAATTTTCACCAGAACCGTAAGTATGCGCATCTCTGTAACTGCTAGAAGAAGAGTAACTCCTATTGCTAGATTTTGGACCTCTTCGGAAGTCATTGCCACCAAACCTGCTCGCCCTACGATTTCGAGCCAGGCCATGGCTATGACTACCTGACTGTTCGGCACACTCACCAAGCCAAGAAGGGACTTGCTGATTGGCCTCTTGCATAAGTTGCACGAGAGCTGTTGCCAGTGACAAATTCTTTCCACTGAAGAATGCAGTAGCCAACCCAGATTTACCAGCTCGGCCTGTCCGGCCAATCCTGTGCACATAGTCATCTATACTTTTGGGCAAGTCATAGTTTATAACATGAGCAACATGCGGGATATCAAGACCTCGCGAGGCAACATCTGTCGCTACCATAATTGGAATGGCTCCGCTTCTGAATGATCTCAGAGCTCGCTCTCTTTCCTTCAGATAAGAAGATGAGGGATTAAACACCTCACAAGAAAAGCCGGCAACACATGAAGATAGAAAATAAGATCTTTCAAGTAGGACTCTTGACAAACATGGGTTAGGCAACTCGATGCCACCAGGTACAGAGAAGGCATAAGATTGATCAACCAAAATGTACTATAAAGAGAAGAAATGCAATTCAGATTAGAAACTAACCATTTGAACTTTATCTCCATGTATAGCGATAGCACGAAAGCCACTTCTCAACAGCCAGTTCTCAAGGGCATCCGCTCCCCTCTTTGTCTCAACAAACACTAAAGTCAAACTTTGCTGCAGCAAAAGATGATTTCATTTATGTTCAGTAAGCCACTAGAATATCATATTGAAACAGTCACATAATTGGGGAGGAAGAATAACAGAATGATTTTTCTTATGAATTTAGTAAACAGCAACATTGTGATAAATGAACAAATCCTCATACCTTGCTGCCAACACATCCATTTTTTCCTTGGGAATGAAGAAGATCCACAAGAAAGCTTCTCTTATCCTTATCATCAACAAATTCAACTTTTTGAGCAATCAGATCTGTGCTGGAGCCTACCCTTCCAACGGCAAGAAATATATAATCAGAGAGAAAATCGGACGCCAGCCTCTGTAATGTGAAAAGAGAAACATTAGCCATAAAATCCAGTTTGCACGTATTATTGGATTAATTAATCACTAAATTCCCCCCAAAGATGTTGGCAGCTTATTAGAGAGCATTTATAAACCTGTATATCATCTGGAAAAGTAGCACTGAATAGCATTGTCTGCCTTGCTCCAGATGGTGGCATGTCCATTCGTTCGACAATCTTGCGAATCTGGGGCTCAAAGCCCATATCTAGCATACGATCAGCTTCATCCAAAGTAAAATATCTAATCTTCCTTAGAGAGACTTTATCTCTTTCAATCATATCCACCAACCGACCAGGTGTGGCAACTAAAATATCGACACCTTTTTCCAGGGTGCGAACCTGAAAGAAAATCAGTATAGAAGCTAGTCATTGAAACAAGATCCAAGTATTGTGAAAGAAAATGCACAAAAAGCCTTAGACATTAAGCAATCAAAACCTGTGGTACAAAGAGTACAAATCTTCCCATGTAACGGATCCAGGTAGTCATGCAGAAAGCAAGATTATGATACAGAATTCCAAGTGCCATTAATGTCACTTTTCACATCCGTGAAGAGCCTCATATGTGATCTCCAGAAAAGAACACCTACAAGTGGCTACTCTAATACAGTGGCCAAAAATCGCCACAGTGGCAACTTGGCAACCTATTAACAAAATCTCCAAGCAAATTGGTTTAGAGGAGTCTTGTTAATAACTGCGGAAGGAAAGACTGACCGAAAAAAAAAAGAACCCTTCTCTTCAAAAGGAGAAAGAAGACATCAAACAAAAAGAGAAATCCATATACAGTGCAAAAGAGGAGGTTTCGGCAAGGAAAGTCCAAAGAAAACATACTATAAACAGAATTTTAGATAGGGAATCGGACCATCCACCATCAGTGTAAAGAAAAATTTACACTAGGAGCCTCATTCACACATATTTTAAGGGTTGGTAAGAAAGTGGATGGTTAAAACCCTCAAATCAAGGTTTGGTTACAACTGTTATTTGAAGAAGAAGAAGAAGAAGAAGAAGAAGAAGAAGATTATACTGCGAGTGTATGCTAGAATTACACATATTAGACAGTGTCACCACATGACCACCCTCGACTTGGAACTTGAATATCCTAATTGGTCAAGAAACATCATAACGAGCAGTGTAAGCACAAGGACCCACAAAGTACAAAGCAAATCCAAAAGCACTACTGCCACTACCGACTACACCCCTTTTCAATTTTTAACAATTTAAAGACCCTGTTACAACGATGGAGGAAACCATTCCCTGCTACAGGATCAAGCCTCACCGCCCTCCCCTCCAACCTACACATCTCAAAAGGAATGAAGGAATGCAAATGCAATAACTACTAATCAGCACGACAATTGATAAGCACAAATCCATCATTGATACTCTCCCTCAGCAAAATGTACATCCAAATCAAAGTAAACATGGAGAAAAGTCGGCCACCGCAATAAGCACAAAGCATCAGAAACAAAACACAAGGAGCTCTACCTGCTGACCAAATGGCGCACCACCATATGCAACAGCAACCTTCACAACAGTTTGATATGCAAACTTTTTCGCCTCCTCATATATCTGCACAGTGAAAAACCACACAAACCACAACACAACCTCATCGTAAGTTACGGCCATAATCATGGGCTGATAAAATGTCAAGCAAAGCAAACCTTTCTCATCGTGGGTCATTCTCAAAGATATCTAACGTACAATAATTCAAACCCGGTCACAATGCTTACGTCATGCAACTGTGACACAGCTCTCTTCTTTTTCTTTTCCTCCCACAACCCAGAGAAAGAGATGGCGCTTACCTGACAAGCCAACTCCCTCGTCGGAGACAGAACGAGGCCCGAAGGACACGCGGTTCTTCTCGACGACGGGTACCTTTCTCTCTTCGAGCCCTCGCGCAAGACCCCGAAGACGATCGGTAAGCAGAAGGCGGCCGTCTTGCCGGACCCGGTCTGTGCGCACGCCATGAGGTCGCGCCCGGCGACGGCTATCGGGATCGCGTGACGCTGTATCGGCGTCGGCTTCGCGTACTTGCAACGCCTGATGTTCAGGCTCAGCGCCTCCCCAAGTCGATCTCCTCGAACGTGCCCGCCGGCGGCGGGACGTCGGAGCCGCTGGCCTCCACCGGCACGTTCTCGTACGCGGCGAAGTTGATGGCGCCGGCGTCGTCGCTCTCCTCGACGACGACATCGAGGTCGCCGAACTCGGCAGCCACGTCGAGCGAGCTGAAATCCCGCTCGGGGCTCGGGTCCCGCCGTACCTCCGCTCGGCGGCCGGGGAAGCGATCTCCACCGCGGCGGCCGCGGCTCCGGCTGCGGCCCCGGCCCCGGCCGCGGCCGCGGGGGGACCCGGCGTCGAAGGCGCCGAATCGGGGGCGGGACCAAGCCGGCTCGGCGCCGCCGGGGCCGAAATACCCGTCGTCGTCCCGCCTGACGTGGGGAGGGGCGTAGAAGGGCCGGCCGGGGGGGCGACCGGGCCGGTGAGCCGACTCGCCGAACGGCTCGTTCCACGCCATCTTCTTACCCTTCGCTTGCAGCGTATAGCTTCACCCGCAGGAACGGGCAGACCGCCGAGAAGGAAGCGAAACCCTAGAACGAGGGTACGCCTCTGACGATGCGGGGCGGCCGTACGGGGCAGCGAAGGTGGCGATGCCAACTGCAGAAATGTAGAGATAGAGAGAGAGAGAGAGCGCGCGCAATGCGTGTAGATGATTGGTGGGTCTGGCGCTACATGGCCTCGCTCTCGCGTACGGGATCTCCTAGAGAGAGAAAGAGAGGAGATTTGATTTGCTGCGGAGAGAGAAGGGACGAAGCGGGCGAGCTACGTCGCGCGCGATCGAGCTTGTAGGAAGAAAATTTCTCAGAATTCGCGCAGTAGTGATAGAGAGAGAAAGAGAGAGAGAGAGGGGGGCTGCGACAGAGACATGCTCTCTTTTCACTCTGTTGTTCATTTAATGCAGGGAATGCGCGACGTGGAGGAGCCACAACAACTTTTCCCTCAATCCCCCGGGCCGAATTGACCGAACTGCCCTCCACGCTTGCCTTTTAGCTCGTCCTCCTCCTCGGCCCTCCCTTAATTCGTCATTGCCAGTTGCTAAAAAGCGCCTAAGATCCTCGTACATGAATAATACCGACATACGAAATTCCGAAAGTTTCTTTTTTTAATGTCATTTTTTTTAAAGACAAAAAGTTAAGGCACAAAAGAGAAAAGTTTCGTGGAAGCTCTCTCTATCTGTCTCAGATGCCTCCCCCTTTCTTTAACCCTCCCTCCCTCCTCTTGATGCCTAGCTTTGGATGCAAGGAAGGTTGCGGTACTAAGAAGACCGCACGAATCTTGCCACACACGCTATACCCTCCTAGTTTCTTAAGGCCGTGCCGTTTAGCATTAGAGGGGAATGGAAAAAGTGTTTAGGATGATGCTTTTCTTATGTTTTGGTTGCCACATTTGAAAGGCATGGAATTTGTTCCTCCATTGAGTTTGGAAAGAAATCACGCATTTGATCTTCGATATTGGGGTTTATATTGGACTCGAATTTATGCACACCCTAAACAAGCCACTTGCCACCATCTTGGAAAAGAGCATTTTTTGTTTTAATGAATTTCCAAAGCCAAAGTACATCACCCTTTTCCAATCTCGTCGGCGTTGGGACTATTATTTGTATTTTGAAGACTACAAAAGTTATATGCAACTCCACGGGATTCGAAAAAGGTCAATTCAAATGCATGTGAACATGCTAGTGTTAAAAGTTTAAGTAATAAATCACGCATCATTCTACGATGAAAATTGGTGCCTCCATTGTGATTCATACCTACTTTTGAGTCAGAGTAGAAAACTCCATCACAATTGTCAAGAAGTAGGACATTATTTTACTGCTATTTGCTTTTCAATTAGTATTTCTACGACTTAAACTAATCAATTACCTCACTCTTGTGCTTGAGAAGACTAATCAAGACTTTCATTGATATATCATCAACAAAGGATAAAACATACCTAGCATCACTCTTGGTTGAAACTTGACAAGTTCCTCTAGTCTACACGTACATAGCTTATAATTTTAAAAGTTTGGTGACATGTCATGTTAAATTCACTCTATGCTAACTACCCAAGTCATAGTGTTTACAAAAATTTTAGCTTATTAATCTGCTGACCCCCTAGTAAAACCCTCCAACTTAGAACAATCATCTCCATTTCACTCGCATGTCTAAATCTTGAGTGTTACAACTGTGTCATGTCCTAATCAAAAGTCTCGAAGAATCTTGCAAATGAACCAATTAGTGCCATTCCCTAGAGTCCATACAATTTGTGGTCTACCTTCCCAAGTTGGCAACTTTTGTTTTTCCAATTTCTTAATAATATAATTTGGTAAAAATTGTGTTTTGTATTGCGTCTCAAGGATTTAAAATCGACTCTCAATTTGATTAATCAAAGTTAGAAGTCACAAGAACATCCCACAATTCCATTGAGCAAGGCATTTCACACAACTTTATAATATAAAATGTGCTTTTGGCAGAAAATTTTGCCATGCGAAAAATCACCACCACCAATGTGAGATATGATTTTAATATAAATAAGAAAGAGGGAAAAAGAGTTTATAGCACACATTAAGTTCTTTAGGGCTCAAAGCACCACCAACCGTTGATTTTAACTAGGCTACCACGATCCACTAATTGGGCCCATGTGGCATTTTAATGAGCCCACAAAAATCTAACATTGGGTCCAACGGTGAGCTTTGGATGGTCGGCTAAATTCACAAATTATAGAGCTTTCTCTCATTTTGACCTTCATCCTTCTCCTACAAATTCTCAGAAGCTTCAATTTTTTAAAGAATTACCACATTTATGCTTGATTTTGTCAATATTTCGATCTTACGAAACAAATGGATCCAAACCACTATTTAACTTGTTTCTCGAATGGCAATTTTGCACCTCCAAGCGAGCAGTGGCACTTCGGCTCTCTCATTATCTCAAGGACACATTAACCACCTTACATGCTTACTCCACCCAAATAACAACGAGAATTGCACAATGACGATGAAGACAACAACCGGAGGATGATTTAGAAATGCAAGGCTAGTAGAGGGGGCTACCCATTCCCACGACAACTCCAATACCCCTCCCCCTTAGCAAAAGTGCTACCCCTGACAATCGCGCAAACCCCAAACAACACCACATAAAATTTCACGAGGATGAACATTTATTGTGTAGAAGATATTTGAAATTAAAGGCCCTCCCCAATGATAAAGAAAATGTCATGTGCACGATATGTGGGGAGCATTTATCCATTGAATCTGAAAGTAGGGTTGGGTCACCTAAATAGGTATCAAGAGAAACATAATACCAAAGTGTTCTGGCCTAGAAGAAGCTTTGTTAAATTCTTTGATTATCTAACTCTTATAAGATGGAAATCAACATTTGCTCTCCGCTTTTTTCCTACAGGTCAACAATAATGCAGAAAGGCTTAATTTGTTTCATTTACAAGACAAGGTCTACTTTCCAAAATTTTCATTTATTCAAGAATTTCTCTTTTGATTACTACAGATAATGTGGATGCTAGTAAAGCCGAAGAAATATAAATCAAAAGAGATTCTCAGGCCCACAAAGCCACTAGTGGGCCTGTCAATACTCCCAAAACCTGGGAAAGACCAAAAATCTTATACCAAGAATCCTATAATAAGAGGCCATCCAATCTCATGGCCAATCCAAGGGTGCTAGCAATAGCAGACACGAGATAAAACATGAATCAACAGAGAGAGATTTTGAATGTGTCCTGACATGCCCGACTTTATTCATTCACACAAATAAATACAAATTAACATGTTTTCAATGTAATTCAATCACTTGACCCATGAAGTCAAAATTAAGATCTTTTGAGCTCATATGAATTGCAATCCATTATGACATGAGAATACGAATTGCTAGTCCTCCAAGATACCTTAAGGAAACTCAGAAATTTTGTAGGTAGAAAAGGCATAAGGGTACAATGGAGGATCAACGTAACCACAATTGGTGGGTCTAATTACTTTTTCCACCCCTCTGATTGTTAATTGATGGTCTTTCAATTGATTTGAAGGTTTATATGGATTGACTTTCATTTTTTATTTTTATCTAATCAAATCTTAAGTTTCACATGTAGATTTAAATATAAATTTTTTTGTATTTTTTTTTTTAAACTAGAGCGATATTTTAAATTTTGGTGGGATTTTTTGCTTTTCATCTAAGTTGCAACAAAGAGACCCTTATTTATTTCTAGGACATATTGAAAATTATCACATTGGGTAACGAGCATATAGAATATTTCTTTTCACCTAACCCGTCTACCTAAAATCATTACCGACTATAGAAAATTATTGAGCTAGACGATTAGGCAACACTATAATAATACTAGATTTTTTAGATTGATTGAGTGATCAAGCATTTCATTTGAATATGTTATATGTCCATATCACATAATCTCTCACACGTATCAATTTGTAGGGCATGCTTGCCACTCTATAGGTGGAACCCCATATGATGTACGGGTTGGGTGGCAATTTATGATGTATTCACAAGGTTTAGTGGAGTCAAAAAATTAGAGTACTCTATTTTATAAAGTATAAGAAGAAATTAGTAGCCGAACATACCGGTGCTTTTGCTTCCTTTTCCATAAACCTTCTAAAGTGTGTAGCCTTAGTAAGTGGAGACTAGAATACGTCATAATATATTCTTCCTATTTTATTTCAATAGTTCTATTCACATCTTCTGGTATACGAAATCAATAGATGCTAAATAGACATCAAAAATATACTTTCCAAACCCGATCATTACATAAACCCGCCCATTCTTGCTTGAAAAATCACGTTAACTCTGCATAGATCCGAACAAGATATTCAATCATAAAGTCATATCTAACTCAATTGAACACAAATCAAGCTCATCCAATCCAAAAACTACATTTTCATTCTATGGTCAAATCCGAGCCAAGAAATCACCCCAGCTCGAGATCCAAAATCCATCCCGGATCTGTCCTCAATCGAATCAAGTATCTCCATGTCTCCTTGCCTACGAGAATTTTTTTTTCCTTTTGCCAAGGTTATGAAATTGTCCTAATAACCCATCCTACCTTCCAGTTGAATCTCGTTACTTGCAGTGCTTCGCCTGCTGGTCTCAAGGTCAAACTCACAGCATTGTGGCCAAAATTTGACTTTTGTAAGGGAGCAATCGAAAAAGAGATGATGAGGGGCATCATCGAGCAGTTTGACTGACCGCATCAAACAGCGTTGTCCTTTTCACACCCAAGGAGGTATAATCTCTGATTGTTAGGCAAGATCATATCTAGAAACGTGGATCAAGAGGAGATATTTGATTTCATTAGTTGAAGATCTCGTTTCAATTGGTATCAATTGGTGTTGAGAAACAGCCCAGCCTACCAATAATAATCAGACGCCCAGCATCCTATTCCAGTCCTAATATTACTGTATTAGGCCACTTCGACTGAGCTTTTATTGTCACTATTGGTAGCGGTTCACACCGATTTGAGTTTGTGTAATACTTATCTACCAGTATAATAATCTCCAAACATACGCAGTGTCATGTCAAATAAATATTTGAGACCTAATACCGAGGTTCATTTCGAGTTACTAATTTTCCTTTACTTTTTATTCTTTTTTCTGAGGTAGTCTTGAGAAGCACGGAATTTGAAAATACGTGGAAAAAGCAACCACAAAAAAAGAGTCCGCCATCACTTAACGTCCATTGATAAGTGTAACTGTAGATGAATGCAATTGAAGCTTCTGCTTAAGATCCAATTAAATTAGGGAAAATCCCAAATAAGGACCCAAAGTGCCTTACTTTTCTCAAAACATGACCTAGAGTGGAATCTGTGTCAAATAAGGATCCAAAGTAATCATTTAGTCTCAAAGAATGACCTCATTCACCAGTTGGTGAATAGATTCATCTCCGGTGCATATTTCGGTGGTGTAATCAAGGGTATTTTTGTCAATTTTTTTGGGTCAATGGTGGCACTGTTCATCATCTTCTTTGTCCCATGTTCGTCTTCTTCTCAAGAACATCGAACTTGGTGAGGGCCGGCGAGTGCCGGCCGTTGGTGAGGGCGAGCGAGGGTTGGACGCCCATAGACGGCAGTAGGCGAGGGCCACCAAGCTCTCACTGGCCGTGGCCGAGGGCTTGTAGGCTAACCCTCGCCAAATCTAACGAGGGTGGCCTCGGCCGCAAATGACGAGGGCTATCAAGCCCTCGTTGGCTGCAAGCAAGGGCTTGCAGGACCTCGTCAGCCCTTATCGGTGCCTGGTGAGGTGGGCGAGCCCTCGCCCAAGGTCGGCGAGGGGCGACTTCGCTAATGACCATGAGGGGTGACCTCCCCCACCTCCGCCGCCACTCCACCGACAACCTCGTCTTGTGCCAGGACTACGACTGGGATGCCCACGTCGCCTTCTTCATCCCTTCCTCCCACCACCACTCTCAGATCGACCACTTCTTCCGCGATCGCAAAGAGTGCAACAACATGGTGTTTTGCAGCTTCTTCACTCGGCCCTCCCCAAACACCTTCAACCCCATCTCCCAACTCCCTCTCCTCTTCCGCTCCCGCAAATTGCTCGACATCACTCCCATCCACTTTGCACATATTGAGATCACCATCCAACCTCCCCTCGTCTTGCGTGTGCAAATCGCCGATCTCTGAGCAGTCGGTAGTTGACGAGGAATGACCTCCGCCTTGGCGTTGCTCAATATACCTCAATGTAGGATCCGAGAACGCCAATAGAGCCTCGCCCAATCGCTGATCCGCTAAGCACAAAAATGCATCCCACTAAATGACTTGCTCGATTTGGGAAACTCGCCACTCGATCTCCTCACGATCCTCCGAGATCTAAAACTTCCAACATAACGAACTTTCAAAAACAAAATCCACTCCGATTGTACCAAAAAAAGAAAACAAACGGATTACCAAAAAAAGAAAGCCTCAACCCTCGCACCAAATTCAACGATTCCTCCCATGGTATTTTGCAAAAAAGGCAAGGGCTCCAATTCACATTGCCCGAAAATCGCAATTTGCCAAATTGGCAAAGCCTATTCCCCACCCCTAGCCTCAAAATGGCAACAAATCACACGATTTGGATGACCCTTTTGCCCTTGAGGACCTCCTTGTAGGGCCTCGATTTGGATGGCCCCCCTCGGCCATGGCCCGATGGCCCTTGCTATCAACAATGGGCGTCGAGCCCTTGTCGACCCTTACCAACAGTCGGCGCTCACCAGCCTTTCCCCAAGTCCAATGTTCTTGGGCAAGAAGAAGTGAACAGGGGACGAAGAAGATGATGAACATGGTAGCCAAAAATGGGAAAAAAAAAACGAAAATACCATAATTAGGCCACCGGAATATGCATCGAATGTGTATCTATTCACCAGCCGGTGAGTGAGATCTTTCTTTGAGACTAAATGACCACTCTAGGTCATTCTTTGAGACAAACTCCACCACAGGGTCCTCTTTTGAGAAAATGATGGCATTTTGGATCATTATTTGAGATTTTCCCATTAAATTATTAAGGAAAGACGCCATTGAAGCTTATAGCCCAAATGTCTAAAACATTTTGGTCCATTCGGCCCATTTTTATTTATTTATTTTGCCCTTGTTATACTCTCCGCCTTGGTCATTCTTACCAAGTGTACTTTTTGGATTTCTTCACATACATTTTACAATCCACTTAAACTCAAACCAATTATAACTTTGAGACTTATAAATCGATCTACACCGTTGTTGAACCTAAATGTTCCCAGGCGTGGCAATGATGGATACATCCTAATAGCAAAATAGAGTTATTTATTGCTAATAAACAGGATTATGAATGGCCCTCTCGAATTTGACTTGTTTAGAAATTTCTTACTTGAGATGACTCTTCTATTCACTCAAGTGTAAAATTGAAAAATGCATTAAACATGACGTTCATAATCAACTCTGCGTTGATGCAAATTTTGGACCGTCATATTCAACATGAGCCCCTTTGTCCACTTGACTTGAAAAACATGAAAACAAATGAATTATCTAAAGCTCTACACCCCAGCATTAATTAAGTAATTAGCTTTCAGAGTGAAGAATTAAGAACTTTTCACTTGAGTTGCTTCTCAATCTTCCATAGGGGGTTGCCATTCATCTAATACTTACTAGATTTAAGATATCTACAAAAGGATAAAACATAGTTCAAAAACTTCTCGATGGTTCTCATAAAAGTCACCCTTTTTCCCGCTTCTTTTCAAATGCTTAACATCTTCTCTGGTAAAGAAAGGGTATTTAAAACAACAACTAATTGATGTAATCAATCAAATGTCGAGATTAATGGGGAAAATGTGGTAATCCTAAGTTGCCACTGGAAAACACAGATAGTAGATTGAAAATGGATTATTTAATGATAACTTCATTTGGCATCTTCTATTGATTGGGTGAGATATCAAAAGATGCTACTTTGGAGTAGGTGATACTCACAAGGACAATGGTAGGTAATGTTAATGAGTGTTTTAAGTTCATACACTGATGAATTAAATCCCTTGGAAGGAAATAGGAATCATTATTTACCAAAAAAAGAAAAAGTAATAATTTGTCAGTCCTACCTTTCCACATTTATCAAGTCAACTAACCTCTCAGAGAGAGAGAGAGAGAGAGAGAGAGAGAGAGAGAGAGAGAGAGAGAGAGAGAGAGAGAGATGTCACATGACATTCATTCATCACTTGGAGCATCACTTGGAGCTTTTCACCAATATTTCAAGCTTCTTAGTGTATTACCCACATATACATGAAGAGTTGAGAGAAATGTCAAAAGTACTAGACAATGGACATTGAAACCCATTCCAATGACTAAAAGTTTATAGAGAAATGATATCACAACAAATTGTCCCTATCAAAGTATCAACTTATAGGAAAAATATGTCTCTCGAGGAGATAAAACGTGCAAATTATCTTATTGAAACAAAACTCCCTAGAAAGAGGCTTCAACAATTTCCAACAACTAATATTGGGTCTAAAAGAAATAGGCTCTTTCCATTGAAGACGATATTCAAATGTGAAATGAAGTAAAAAAAAGCATTCATTAGCCTATACTATGGAGAGTGTCGCGATAGGTTTGGGGGTATTGCTTAAAAGACAGACCTAAGACCCATAATTAGACGCAGGCTCTCACAAGCCTATACCCCACGTGACATTGGAGTATTTTTAGGAATTTTGCAAAAAGGAGTCGCCACTAGCCTATTGGGATCAGCTAGAAATCAAGTGAGCTATGGGAGTATACCTTACTTCCTATGCAACCAGAAAATCTAGGGTCGGGAACTTGATTACACTAATTGTCCAATTAATGCATTTTCGGTACCTAATCTTGTCCATTTTAAAATAAAAGATTTTTGTCAGGTAGTTTTGATTGATTTCATTCATATTCACTAACATGTGAGATATCATGCATGTGCACAATCATTAAAATAACAATTATAGCTATCAAGATCATAATTGCAGTAAAATTAAATACGTGCAATTAAACATAATTAGATATGCAAATTAAACATGCAACATAATTAATTTACGAGCAAATGAAGGTCTAATTACATTAAAACGGCAAAACATAGCAATTCCTAACCAAATCCCATCATTTTTGGATTTTCAAAAAAATTTAAAATTTTTTTAAATTTTTTTAAAATAATAATAAAATAATAATAATTTTTTTGGGCTAGACTAGGTCGGGTCCGGTCAAACCAGACCCGAGTCGGACTCGATCGGGGCGGGTTGATCAGACCCGCTCGAGCTCGGCCTGGATGGGGGCTGAGCCAAACCCGGCCCGCTTGGAAGGCAAGGCTCGACCCACCTTGATTGGGCCTTTCCTAGGATCGAATTGGGCCCAACTAGCGGGCCCAATCTGGTTTAATATTTTATATTTCAAAAAGACGAAGCTCACAAGCCCACATCCTAAACCAGCCCAAACCCAACTTAAGTATACCCGGCCCGAATGTGAGAAAACCCTACCCGGTTCGTGACTTTCGCCCGACCCGACCAAGACTTGGTTTTGGAGTGGCCATTCTCTCCAAGGCTTCTGCAGCGCCAAAGGAGGACGCTCATGACTGTCACGGCCCGAGCTTGCACCGCCCTTGAAGTTAAAGGTGGGAAAAGTCGAGTTTAAGGATACTTGATCACGAGAGTTCCCTCACGAGATCGAAAGCTCTCCTAAGCTCATACCTCACGCGACAACGGGTTTATTTATGCGATCTAATTGTTTAACAACCTAAAAATATACAAGAGTCGCCACTAGCTTTTTTTTTTTTTTTTTTTTTTTTTTTGGGTTGGCTAGAAAACCCAATCGAGGGTCAGGAGAGTTCCCTCAATTCCTACGCAACTAGATATTTAAGTTCGGGGACTTGGGTTATGTTAATACTTCTATTAGCGCCATTTTGGTACCTAAATAATATGTTGTGTTTTTCCTAACATGTCCATGTGTTTTTTTTTACATTTTCGGGATCATCAATTCTAGACTAAGTGATCATGCTTGGTGGATTACTTTTATTCTATTCTATTCCTAAAAAAAAAAAGGAAAACAATTAATGAAATTAAAATTGCAAGACATGAAGTAAACAATCAAGAAAAATAGTAAACCTAATCATGCAATCCTAAAAATATGAAAGAGAGCACAATTAAGAAAAATGAGAGAAAAAGAGAAAACCTGCAACTCATTGGGTTTTATACAACACAAAGAACCCAAGACATATGTCGGGAAAAAACAAATATTACATAATAACGGTCGGGGTGGACATCGACCACCACCATCTTCACGCCTTCTCCATCTTTAAGGCCCTAATCTAAGAAATATGGATAACTAGATGCATACAAATGAAAGAAACAATCATCACATATCAAAACAATCAAAAGCAAGACATCTTTTGTGCTAAAAAAGAGTGACTAAAGTCACAAAGTCTCTAGATCAAATTCTAGGTGATATCCCAAAGAAATCTCATAGAGACTATCATCATATCAACACACGAATTTCCAAAAATACTAGACTATGAACTAGTCCGTCTACCATAGAACATAGCAACATGGAATATTATCATTTCTTATATGTTTCAAGCCTTGAATTGCCCCAATTTAATGCAAAACAAATGTAACATCAATGCGGCATCTCTCTATATATTCACACAACTAGAACACTACCAAAATGACATTGAAATCCTTGCATTCCCCATGAGAACAAAGTGGCCAGCAAACACTTTTATTATATTCAAAGCTAGAAACGATGACAATTTGATGAGCAATCCATATCCATACATGCCCATCTCACCATGCATATTTATGCACCTCAAGAACTACATAACATCAATCTTAGGTCATTCATATTATAACTTCTCACGTCTAGCAGTTTAGAGGACTAATATTTATGTACATCTTCAACATCAGTCAACACAGCAAATGCACGCATGAACAGTGAATAGCACATCAATGACAACTAAACAATTCCACACACCAGGACATCTGAACAGCAAGCACACAAAGAATAGACACAATCCGTAACAATTTGATATATCTATTGGTTGTAGGAGCCTGAAAATGACTATAATATCTTTGGGAATCCAAAACACATCAAAGGGGTTTTCCAGAACAACCATTCAATCCCACAATATTCCACTATGATGAAGCACCAACCCATGAATCTAAACATAACGTCAAACAGAAAATTAGAAAAAAAAAAAACAAGGTTGACCAATGTATGATTTTATAAAGATTAGGGACATCATGTATGTCAGTCATCAAAAGCAGATTCTCAGTGCAGAATAATGACAATTTATGGATGATCACCCTAGCCAAATGAACTTATATTTTTATGAAAATTTTATATGTTGTAGATCTACATGTCCTGATCAACTTTGATGAGATGCTGACTTAGAAAATTTGAACAGAGATCAATTAAAATAGAACATCAGAGCAGAACAACTGCAACACCAGATTAGTGTTCGATCTTTGCAAGAAGCATTAGGCAAGGCAAACGATAGCCAAATCGCACATATAATATGTCTATGGAAAGCTTGAGAATTCTATTACAAATCTCCAGAAGACATTAAGTCCTAATAACATCATCTACCAGCTCATTCCAGTTAAAACAGAAAATCGCAGTAGGTCAGAATAGCAAATCAACCTAAAAAACTACTGCAGAATCAACAGACTTTGTAGGTGTTTTTCAGCGACCAAACGACATCCATTATGGGCGTGCGACATATCAAATTGAAGCTCTAGTAGTGAATTTTTTATGTCTAGAAGGGCTCGAGGTCAAAAAACCTCATCTAGCACCTCGTTTCAGCCAAAACAGTAAATCCATCACAAAGATACGAAATTGCATATTAATACAAATTAAGCTCAATCAACCTCAAGTTCATGATCATTGATCATCAATCCATAGAAAATCATCCAATAACATCATCCATCACCAGATCTAAGCATATTATGTAAATCTAAAGTCGAATCCTAAGCCCAATCGGTTAAGCCATTTTCATCAAACAAACAACTGCAATACAGAATTTGTAAAGCTGCAGATTGAGAGAAGGATAATTGCAGATCATGGGAGTTCTGTTGCCCTAGCAGAAACAGCAAATCATTTGGATTAGAGGGAAGGTAAGACCCAGCATCCCTAATGTGTCGCCCACAATCATTTTCAAGTAGAACTTCAATTAGTGAACTCATCATCAAATAAATTTGACGTTTAACCCTCTCTGTGGGATATAAAGCCAAACAGCTAAATGAGAAGGTGAACCAAGAATTACAGATCAGGTTCTCTGCGAATTCACTAATTTGATCATCATAGTTGTGAACAAGTATTGCATGAAAAACATCAAGAACGTACAGAATAGTCTCCTCCTCCTCCTCGACGGACTCAACATCTCAAAGTAACATGCAGGAGCACCATTTGATATATAAAATCACATATGAACAGGAATCGATCCATGCAAACAATCATGAACAGCATTCGATATACATCTAATTAGTTCACATTTCAATCAACTATATGCAGGAAATCCAGCAAAGAGACAACCAATGCAACTTCAATTGAACATCAAGACATTGGTAAACATAATGCAATAGGAACTATCAGCAATGGAGTCAGGCTTTCTGTTGAAAATGTTGTAAGCATGTGGTATGAAGTACTATTAACACCAAAATGGCATAGAGTAATATAGAACAGAGACATTAGAGTAGAAAATCTATGCGTACAAGCAATTCTTACCATTTAACTGGAAAAGAAACGACCTGGCGGTGATGATGATTGATAGATCAACCGACTAGGGGATCGAGGAAGATCGTGTAAAACCCCAAGATCGTTCGGCCGTTTTGCAGAGAGAACGAGAACTTCCGATCGAGCGTCGATGAAGGAGATTTTGCTACGGCTGTCACCGATCGAGGATGGGAATACGCCGTGCGCGAAGAGGATTAGCATAGTGAGGCCAACGATCACTTCGAGCTCTTCATCTTCAAGGCCAAAAACACCGCCGACGATTTCTTCTCATTCTCCATCTCCTTCGACTTTATCTATCTAGAAGCACGAACCTCTGAGCGGCCGAACTCCTAACGGAAGAAACGAAAACCGATAACGAGCAGAGATCAACTCCGGAGACAACAGGCCAAAGCAATGGTGGAGACGGAGGACACGACAGAGGCTCCGGAGAATCTGAGCTGGCCTCGGGTAGGGAGCCGCATGGGAGGCCGCGACAGTCGGCGATCGGATTGCGGCAGCAGCAGCGTGCGAATCGAATCTCCGCCGCGATGGGAGGAGCTTGAAGATCTGGGATCGGAGTCAAGCGCCGAGAAAGAGAGAAAGCTTGATGATGGAAGATGATTGATCTAGGGTTTTTGGTGCGGAGGAGGAGAACGGAGAGAGAGATCGGAGGAGTCGAATGGAGGAAGAGCCGAAAGAGAGAGTCGTGAGAGAGCCCCCGAGAGATCGTGATGGAGAAAGAGTGGGAGAGAGAATCCCCGCGCCAAAAAATGAGCGAGCCTTTATATATTTTTTTCAGCGTTTTTCCCGTTTTTGTTTTTGTTTTCTTTTGTTTTCTTGTTTTCTTTACATTTTTTTTAATGTTTTCATTCTTTTTCATTCTTTTTCATTCATTTTTTTGGCTCTTTATTTTTGATATTTTTCTTGCAAAATGAATGTTCAAAATGTCGAAAAAAAATCGAGTGTCAATAGCGACACCGGCGACTCGGCGAATGTAGCGCGATGGGCGGTGGATGATGGCGGCAAAGAAAGGGATGGCAGCATGGTGTCACGGGCAAAAGCGTTGCTAGGGTTGCGTCGGGTTGCGACTAAGGAGCCGCGTCGGGCGGACAGATTACGAGTAGAGCTGGGACAACAACAGCTTCACCAGGATCTTGCAGGTTGCAAGTGAGGTGGAGTGCGATGGTGGCTGGCGGAACGGGCGACGCGGTGTGGGCAACAGAGGTGTCATTGGCGGTGGTGCTAGGAGGCGGGGACTAGTGTTGGGCGGCGTCGGCAACGACTCGGCAGATGATGGTGGCTAGGGTTTCGAGTGGGGCTAGGAGCAATGGCGGCGGAGGCAAGTGGAACCATTGGGCCCAGCGATGACGATGGACATGGCGGCAAGTAACTCAACACGGTGTCGGGAGGATGGGCGGAGCTTCGGCTGTTGGTGAGGCGGTGCTCGCGGTTGCGAGTGGCAAGCTCGGGATAACGGAGCTCATGGCTAGGGGTGCTCTACACGGCTCGATGAGGATCAGCAGGCAGCATGTCGGGACGGAGGGTGGTGGCGGCGGCTCGGATAGCATTGGGCAGCGACGGCGATGCCTCCTCTCTCCTCCGGTCGCCGCCCTCCTCCCCGAATCCTCTATTTCTCTCTCGGTTCCTCGAGCTCTATCCTCTCTCCCTCTAGAGCTCTCTCGCTTTTTTTTTCTCCCCCTTTGTTCCTTCTTGAGCTCCCTTTTTCCTCTCTTTGTCTCTCTTTATTTCCCCTTCTCTTCGTAGTTCCTGCTTTTTTTTTTTTTCTGCCCCTTCCTTTAGGGTTTCACACATGAAGATGGAGGAGAGAGAAGGCAGCATGGGCCGGGTCAAGGCGAGATCCGGCCCGGCTCCTTCCATGTTTTTTTTTTTTTTTTGTTGTATTTGTTTTTGTTTTCTTTTTCTTTTTATTTTGTTTTGTTTTTTTTTTTAGTGACTAATTCTTAATTTTGTACATGATTAAGTCCTAAATAAAATTGTAAAATTTATGTGTCAACAACTCTTTGAATGGAAGCTCGAAGAGGTTCCATTCAAAGACAAAAGACACCTAAATTATTTTGGCGATAGAGAGACCCAAGTGCAAAGGCACATTTCAGGTCGATGGAAAGAACTCATAACTATGGAAGTGCATCTTGTCAATAAAGGAAGAAAGAGTCCAGTCTACAGAAGCACGCCTGTCATAGGAAGAAGAACTCCGGGCTACAAAGCTCTCCGTGTCATAAGAAGAAGAAGGACTCCGGGCTATAAAGCACTCTAGGCTACAAAAACTCTTTAGGCTTATAAAGCTCTCCGTGTCATAGGAAGGACTCCGGGCTACAAAGCACTCCGGACTACAAAAGCTCTCCGGGCTATAAAGCTCTCCGTGTCATAGGAAGAAGGACTCCGGGCTACAAAGCACTCCGGACTACAAAGCTCTCTGTGTCATAAGAATAAAGAGAGATCCCGGGCTACAAAAGCACACCGTGTCATAAGAAGAATGAGAGATAAAGTCTCACCGTATAACTACGGGTTTCAATCGAGTTGAAAATACATGTTTTGAGAAAACCATGAACCTTTGTAGATGACGTGGTTTAAGGTTAACTATGAACCTTTGTGGTCTTTAGGGAAATATCCATTAATCCCTTGAAAATTGCATAGCTTCATTGATGAATCCTGTCAAACTCAACATGAGTAAATGTCATTAGAGACGTCATCAAGAGATGTATTAACAATATTGTAACATTAATTTAACAAGCTAATAAAGCTAAGTCCGACTACTTAAAAAAAACATTTGATGTCAATCAGCATCATGTGGCGCAAAACTGTCATTTTGTTTAGGGATATATCATTAATCATCAAATTCTCTAGGAGTCAAGTTCTTATCAAAACGATTACGACTCATGAAAAAGGCTCATTAAGCATGCCAAACTAGAGATTCTTAGTTAAAAATGATTTCTCACACACTCTCGATAAAATGGCTGCTTGATCCCATCCATTCATATGGGAGGTAACTGGTTGCCAAGGGTATCTCACATAACCCATGTCAAAGGCTTTCAGAAACATTTGCATAAGCACAATCTAATTGATCAAAAAGGTCTTTTGAAAGGACCACAATATAGGCTCGGTTAGGGGCTTACACAAAGGAATTATTGCTTTAAGGCCAATAAGAGAACATTTGTTGCTATCTTCATCGGGTTTACAAGTCAAGAACTTGGAAGATAAGACAAGATAGAATTACCTCCATTCCTTCAAGCAGTAGCTTCTTTGTGGCATTCTCATTTTCATTTAAACCATCTTAATTAGAAGAGACTTCAGAAGAAGATTATAATGTTGGCTCGGGAGATGCTTGAAAGGCTTAAAATTTTCAAAAGGGTTTTTAAGAGTCGGTCAACATCATAGCATCGTGGCCAGGTCATTCGATCTTTTGAAAACATTTGGCTTTTGAAATACATCACATCTCGAAAGTCCATTGACTAATCATTTTTGCATGAGAGCTTTGTTCTATTTCTAATTTCCTCTGCACTTGCGATAATTGTTTTACGCGGGCACTTGGACTTTGATAATTTTTCACATAAAATGCAGCCTTTTGGCTTTTTTTCTTGATGGGCATTGGCCTTACTTTTATCAAGCACACTGCTTTTTCATGCCCCCTAGTTTGTCGAACTTTTGT
The DNA here is from genome assembly GCA_014182375.1 of Eucalyptus virginea. Taxonomy (NCBI): domain Eukaryota; kingdom Viridiplantae; phylum Streptophyta; class Magnoliopsida; order Myrtales; family Myrtaceae; genus Eucalyptus; species Eucalyptus virginea. The sequence goes on along the minus strand of CM024516.1, from coordinate 12,852,305 downwards.
AGCTCTTATGACTTTCAAGATGTTTTTCATATTTTCTCATGACTGTCAATTGTATTTGGTCAATTCTTATGCCTTGCCCTAGTAAAGGGAGATGATCACCGCTCGGGGTTCATAAATGAATAATCAAGCCCAAATTGGTTAAAGCAATTGGTATCAGTGTTTGGGTAGAGAAGGAAATGCTCTTCTTCACCTTGGGATGAGTTAAGCTCTAATGAGAATTCCTTTGAAGCTATCACCAGAAGATTGATGCAAGTGAAAGTAATAGAATCATTCTCAATCTTTCGCTCTATAACATGATCATAACCCCTAGTGTTGCCCCAATGTAGGGTCGTCCTCGACAAGGGTACTTTGAAGAATCATTTTTTTTTTGGCCCAAAGGAGTAGTAAGAGATTAGTGCAATGCTTGGGATTGATGAAGGAAATGCCTTTATCATTTCGGTCTTTGCGCTCAATGCAAATAAATCATTCGTCCTAAGAGAATGTTGTTTTTCACTCAACTCTCAAAAGTATTTGAAGAATGTGTTTGGAAATGGCTTACTTTTCTTCATCCTAAGCACTTCTTGTTTGGCATGGTTAACGTCTCCATTTCACTATGCCAAGATCATTCGAGTAGATCAATCTCCATAGGGAAATTTGATTCAAAATGAATAACCCACAAGACGAGAAAACAATTTTAAGATAAAAATGATGCTTAAAAGTTTGTAAAAGTTTTTTTTTTTTTTAATTATTCATTTTTGTGCTTGTCTCTAGGAAAGTGCAAAAGGTTCTTTTTTGTAATGGAAATTCTCCTTCTTTTTTTTTTTTTTTGAGAAGAAGAGTACTTACCTGCACCATGGTGACCTGATAACCTTGTAAAGAATGTAAAAGAATATGTTAGTGCAAAAATCTTTAGGGATTGAAATGTTTGAAACGATACATTATTACCCTTCATTCACTTTCATCCTTCGGGCGCTAACATCTCTTGGATTCACCTTCGTGGATATTTGGTAACTCGACAATACCCTTCCCTTGTAGTCGCCTTTAAGTGTTTGATGTTTATAACTCCTTGGTAGAAGGCGCCGCTTCTATGGTCAAGGTGCAACTTTTCCATTTATCACCCTTTGTTTAGTTCAAGTATCCCAAGGTATCTCTCATAAGGAATGGATAATATTGCCCCTCTGTTTCATTTGAATCTTTTTTGTTTAAGATGAACAAGACTTAAAAATGCTCCACCGCATTTGTTGGGAATGTTACAAAACTTGACACTATTGATGTCTCCTCAACAATGAAAAGAAAGTCATGTCAAAAACGGTATCAGAAATGAATAACCGGAATCGATACAATTTACTCTTTCTTCAAATTCGTCTTTTTGGATACTTGGCAACTCCTTTCATTTGTCTCATTATGCAAAGTGAACGGGATTGATGGGCTATTTTGGCACCTAAGGCATTTGCTTCATTCTTTTGCAATAAAGTATATAACAAAGTAGCATTTTGCGATACGAATCTCTAATGTTGATTGCAGAAAGCTCTTGCAACCAAATGTTCAAATGCTTTAATTGCCAAAATATGCAAAAGCCCTAATGCTAGCCTTTTAGTAACATATGATGCGGCTCTTGATAAAACTCATAAAAAAACAATCTAGTGATGGCGATGCCCAATCTCCAAATAAAGAAACTTCCTAGAATGGAATTAAGCTTCGTTCCGCCTCTATTGGAAGATTGGCGTCGACGATGCCTCGATGCATGCTTACTCCTCAAGTTCCACGAGCCTACACTTTTGTCTTTTAGAATGGGCAGATGCCGGCCTCAAATAAACTCTTCATTCTACTTGCGAAAGCAACCATGCGAAGGGAGGGCCCTTAACAAAGCTTTCTTGAAATTCATTTTCAAAACATTTTGAAGGTAGATGTAAAGGTTTATTTAAAACACTTCCGAGTTTTTTTTTTTTTTTTTTTTTTTGTGTTTTTAGGATGATATTCACGAAATTGAATTCCATCATTAAAAAAAAATGTGAGTCACATGATTTACAAAAGCATCGATTGGATTCGCATTAAAACCCAAAATGGAAAACAAGATTCTTAACAAGAATAAAAACAATGATAAAATACAAGAAACTCTTGTATAGATGAAAGTAAAAATCAACTCTTATCCTAGCTCTAGAATTCACTTCTTGATGTGGTTACCACAAGAATGTCAAGGAGTATCATGCATAACCTGCAAAAAGATAACAATGTCAGTATGTGAATGAGAGAAAATGATATCTCAATGAGGTCGCTTCTTACAATAAAATCGAGGTGACGATACATGCCCCACAAACCTTATTACGGGGTTTTAGTATTTCGCCAGGATTTTATCATAAGAGAAGATATCATTAAAATAATCAATTCATGGCCATCAATCGAATGTCTACTTTTATTCCAAAAATTTCGTATGCAAAAGTGTCATTGATTTTTGAAAGATTGACTAGTGGTTTTACTCCTAGAAAAATGAAGTGACTTCTATTTTGAGAAATTTGTATACAACATGATTTGCATTTTTGTAAGTTTCTTGATCAACCGTGCTCTTTCAGTTTTGACATATATTTGCATGACAAAACTAGCTGTAGAAACCACGGAACAAAAACAAATTATGAATGAATATAAGCTGCGATGGAGTTTGATTTCAAATATGCACCTTCCCATCAGCAGAAAAGTTAAGTATCTTAATTAACCTCTATCTTGGTCTCAAGATCCGTTGTCTAATCAATGTATTGTACAGCTTGTTGCACAATTGCTGTCATAGCCTATTGATTAGAAAATAGCTACATGTATGTCACTGTCCAATCTAGTACATCTAGATCACAATTGAAACCTTTGATTTGAACTATTTGATTAACAACACGAAAAATTCATCACTCTAGAATGAAATATTGTCACAAAAGGAACCAAAAGGGACAATAGCAAGATGCAATACAAATATAGGCATCTCCATGCAGAGAATCCCACCCAGTTGAAAACTTGTAAACAACACAAGCACTATAATATCCCCCTAAAGTACATATCATGAAACGTATCCTAAACTAGACCCCCCAAACAAAAGCACCTAATAAGATGTGGAAGAATGATTCTAATACTTGCAAAGGGGTTTTAGTTAACATGGCTAAAGTTGGCATTAGGGGGACGATGGCATATAAATTCTTGGCCAATGAAGTAGGAGGAAGCCAAAATTTAGGTTTCATCCTACGTGATTGTCAAAATTTTTTACAAAGTGAAAGATCAAATCTTATTAGTGGGGGTGATTGTCAAAATCTTTTGAATCATTTTCATTGCATGCAAATGTAAAATCCAATGTTTTTCTATGCATAACAGGTAGATCAAGATGGTAGATTGATAAATCTATTTTGGAGAGATAGTTTGTCCAAATTTGATTATGACTATTTCAGTGATGTTATGGTTTTTGATACCACCTATCGTACTAACAAGTATAACTTGATTTGTGGGCCTTTTGTTGGAGTTAATCATCATTGGAAGAATACTTTATTTGGTTGTGCATTTTTATCGGATGAAACCAAAAATTCATTTATGTGGTTATTTGAGGTGTTTTTGAAGTCTATGGGAAATAAGGCTCCAAAACCATTTTCACTAATCAAGACCAAGCAATGACAAAAGCCATTTGAAAGATGTTCCCAATACTCAACATCATTTATGTACTTGGCATATTGGGTGTGGCACCCCTCGACACGGCCCCCGATCCGTTAGGGTCGCCAATAGTTCGTTTGCCTTTCACTTGTCTTAATAACATGTCACTCTGATACCATTGAATAATAGTGGGTTCATATATCCTGAGGGTTTATATTATCTCAATCGGTCCCAGCGCAATTCATATAACAGAAACATATTCGACATCTCCCTACCCCATGCTTAACAGGATAATGCAATACATACCAACTACACATCTTATATAAGTTAGAGCCGAACCACTTTTATTTACATAACTATGATGGACATCATGAGTCGATACAACAAAAGGCCAAGGCTTTAACTAAGCTCGGCTATAACCCAAAAGTACCCGACCCCACGTCAAACATGTACATCAATCCATCATTCAGTGTCGGCCATCCAAAAAGTGTCATCCTCTACCAGTCACACGTGTAATCACACCCAACCCGGTGCATCGGCTGGTGGCGGCAACAGCATCCCCATCATGATCCCATCGCGACGAACATGCGCGGACAAGAACTCCTAGACTACGGGGCCATCAGGTAGACCCACGTCATACATAACTAAAACTCGAACACGGATAAACACCAGTTCACGAACACCAACACAAGAGTGCTCCGAGCACTCGACCTCAATATCAGACGGTAAGCCATAAAAAGTACCATATGTGACAGGTGACAGAGGCATCTTTTAATCTGAAATGTTAGTCCCCAAAAAGGGTCAGTACAACCACTCAGCAGTAAAAGATCCATCATACTACACAATGCAACAAGCAAGACAACCAAACTTTTATGTGGAATGCACATGTCATCCATGCAATCATGCTCATATTTCCATGAGATCCATTCATTAAGACAATTTATGTTCCATGCCATATGCACACACATGCGCATGATTTATATCATCCATATAATCATGTATATATCCCCATGAGATCCATTCAATGTCTTCATGATTGCATTCTCAATGCCAAATAGTACCAACTCAATTTCATAGGCAATTCATGCACCATGCCATATGCACACACATGCGCATGATTCATTTCCCATTTTGATATTCAAAACGATCTCATTTTTCCCAAGGACCAATCTTTGCATCTTTCGTGACTCTTGCACCCAACCTGGCATCGTGAGACCTCCGGCACACACCTCCGGGCATCCGACACACACCTCTGAGCATCCCGCACCCCAACTGGCGTCACAAGGCTTCCGGCACACACTTCCGAGCATTTGGCACACACCTCCGGGTATCCGGCACACACCTCCGGGCATCTCGACACTCCCGAGGCATTGTCGACTCAAGGGTCCGATGGTATCATCAACATCACAATGTGTACATATATGTCTCACTTTCAAATAGCATTTGATGCAACAATGTCAAAGGTTTCAATCAACTTTTGATGTCATATGATATGCTGAATGTCACCACATATGACGTGTAATTAAGAACCCAAGATATCACATCTCATAGAGCAATTAATTTGTTCTTGAAAATAAAACAATTTTCGGATAAAACAAAATGCACTCCTTTAATTAAAATTCTGGAAAAATTAGTAAATGATCTTAATAAATTCTGAAAATTTAACATGTTATAAATGAGATCTAGAGAAAAGGGTTTCATGAAGAGCACCATGTCAAATAAACTTCGTACGAGTCGCTCTGGTCCATGCATCACAGCCTTAAAATTTCAAAACATCACCATTGCACAGTTTTATTCACAAATTCGGTATAAACCTTAAATCAACTCAGAAAATTCTGAAATTTTGATATGTTATAGAAAATACCTAGAGGTAAAAGTTTTGTGAAGAACTTGAAGTCAGATTCATGATAGATCAAAATCTATAATCACCATAACTCTTCCTAACCCTTGGTAACGATTTCCAGATCTAACCATTTCAGAGAAAAATCGTTTCACCGACCAATACTTATCCGTTTCTTCTCAAATTTTAGTATGTTACTCCTTAAGATGTATCTACAACTTTCATTAAGAACACGAATCAAATTTCAACTGGATAATTTTATAAAATTCACAGAGTCACAAGGGATCGGGTTGTTCTTACATGAAACAGCTTGCTTGTTTTAGGAAAACTACTACCATTCATTCGAATTTCAGCATTCGGCATTAAGATACAAGCATCTCCAAGATCTACCACATTTCACTAGACTACCACAACATAGCATCAAGTAGATCAATGGACTTCACTTGCCTTAAGTTCACGAAATCACAACAAGCAAAAACAACGACTTGGGGGCTTCGGGCGTGGCTCAACCAGTCAACGGTGGTAGCTGGCACACGCACGGCGGGCTGGTCTTCTTCTTCCCTTGCCGAAGCACCCTCACAACTCTCTCTTGACCTCACTCTCTCTCTCTCTTTCTCTCGGCTTTCTCTCTCTCTTTCGCGCAAACACCCCCCTCTCTCACTCCGCCCCTTCTCTTTTCTTTCACCCTCATGATTAGCTAGTAATCATTTGCTTTGCATGCAAGAGACACTTGGTTGATCTCTCTTGCCACTTGTCGATTTTCATGCAAAGAGGTGGCCTTAATGGGCCGAACTTAGGCCAGGCCTTGGTCAACCGAATAGGGGAAATGGTGGGCTGCTGCTTTGGGCTGGTTCGGCCTTAGGTATCCAACCCACACCTTCTCCTAATAATCAACCTTAACCCCACTTATATATACATAATTTCAAATATTCACATGGCCATAAAATTTTGCAATATTAATCGATAGTAATCCGACTTATAGAGTACACGACCAAGAATTTCCCTATCAATTTATCCTTTAGTACAATCCTTGATCACTCATGGACATAGGATACATTTCCAACAAAACAATTGTCCATTAAATGCTCAACCTTGATTAATTGTAATCCATTGGTCTAATGGTTATAATATAGTCCGATGGCGCTTCCTTCACCTATTTACGGGTTGCAATGCATTTAGAGATCGTTATGAAATTTTAGGATGTCACATTGGGAAAAATGCTAATCAAAACATTCCACATTTTATCACAAGCCGAAGTTTAAGGATAAATATTTTTCAAAACTTATGTATAAATGCAAATTAGAAGATGAATTTGAATCTACTTGGAAGAAAAATGGATGAGAAGTAGGGCACTAAGAATAATAATTGGCTTGAAAGGTTGTACCACTTGAGACATAAATGGAGTTCAGCTTTTGGTCATGATATTTTTACTTGTGATATAACATCAAGTTAAAGGAGCGGGAGTATTAACAATGTCTTCCAACAAATGTCGGCTAAGACATTGAGTCTTGTACTATTTGTACTACCACTATGAAGAACAATTGAAACATATGAGAGAGATTGAAGGTTAAGATGATTATAATTCTCGTGAGCAGCCCAAATTAAATATTTTTCATAACGGGATATTGACGCAAGGCACTTTGGTGTACACTCGTCCCATTTTAAGAGGTTTTATGATGAATTTTTGCAAACTGTCTCCCAACAAATTTCAAGTACCGCTTTCAATGAGTTGGTTTATGAATACACTCTCAAGTATAAGGGGATTCAAGGTGAACATATTGTCAGATTCAATCTTGTTGATTTTTCCATTTCTTGTGAATGCAAGTTATTTGAATCAAAAGGGTGGTTGTGTCGCCATGCTTTGTACGTGTTGAATGCGAACCCATTAGTTTCAGTCATTCCATCTTATATTTTGAAAAGATGGACTAAAGGTGCAAAGCAAGGTATATAAATGATGAATCTCATGAAATGTCCATCCATCTACCTTTAATAGATTTTCCACATTAATGCTGTTAGGAAATCCATTATAATGTTTTGAAGATGACAAAATAAATCAAAGGCTACTCACATGTTTAATGGTTAAAATAATAGACTATGCAAATGATAGAACATGTAAATGATATTGTCAAAGTTTGAAGACTGCCATAAGACTGAACGTAACACATGTCCAAAGTTTATTATGAAGATTTTCAGACTTTTGTGTCAAAGTCTGAAGACTTGCTAGACTTTAGTGTCAAAGTCTATTCTACATCAAAAGTCTGTCCACTCTAACAAATTCCAGACTGAACGTGAATGAAGAACCAAAAGACAAACTCTATGCTAAAGCTGAACTTATTCAAACTGTGTCCAGACCTTAAGGGTAAATCTATTCAGAAGCAGATTATGTTTAGACTTACGTCCATATTGTAAAATCTATTGCACTCAAACTCGACTTTAGTCTGAGCACTCGCAGACTTTACGTCCAGAACGAAACACAAGTTTAGAATGTAGCAGATTTAGAAAGAAGCATGTTCAGAATAAAACAACTTGAAAGAACGTAACACAAGCCCCAAACATATAACGGCTAGTGATCTGGTTTAGATTTCACATCAAGATAGATTTGATTGACTCAATCTAATTGATTGACAATTGGATCTTGAAGACAAGAGCTTTCTATACGGAAAAGCTCTACTTATGGAAACCAAAATTCTGTTTGTATGGGCGATCAGAATCAATTTGGGATTCTATTTTATCACTCAACTGCTACCAAATCTTTTAGATACAGATCTGTCTAATGGGTAGATTGGAAGACGATCCTCTAGATATTGTCCAATGGCTAGTTTGGAAGTAGATGAGTATTTAAGGAGACCAAGGACCGACGAGCAAATAAGAGACGGAGCGTAGAATTTATAATTCCAAAATCCGAGTGACCTTCGATCATACACTTATCTCTTGTGAGCTTAAATGTTTGTGGTCGTGAGAGAAATACCAAAAGAGTGACTTAGTGAGATAGTGTGATCTACTACTAAGTGTTTGCACTTAAAGTTATAATCTCTTGTTGATTGCATAGTTGAATCCAGCCAGAAGGCCGTTAGCGTGGAAGAGTGGACGTAGGCTTGATCTAAGCCAAACCACTATAAATTATGTGTTCTTATTCTCTTCCCTAAACTCTTTATTTTTAGTTCTATTTAACTGTTAAAGTGTGAACTTGCTCAAAGTATGTTATTCTTCAGACTCAATTTCAAAGTATGATCCTTATTCACACTTTACTCAAAATTTATTTTATTTCGCATTTATTTGCCAAGGTTTATTTTAAAAACCTATTCACCCTCCCTCTAGATGTTTGTACTAGCACTTACAAATGCAAAATGCTTTTGAAGTGATGAGTTTAGGAGCCCAAGATGGAAATACTATAAGAATATCAAAGAAGAACTTAGATGTAACAGTAACTGAAATTTCATCATACAACTCAAGCGTGGTTATGACAGATGGTGCTAGTGATGATAATGATAATGAGGCTTCTTTGTATGAGATGTGGGTATTGGACACCCTTCAAAAGAAAGGAAAGGGAACAAGTTATGAAAGGCTTAAAGCCTCAAGTGAGAAAAAAAAAACTAAGAAAATAATACCCTCCATGCCTGTAGAAAGGCGAGGTGAGTTGATTTTGATTGACATAGAGTTCTAGTTAATATGTTTAGTTTATTCTTATGCTACATAATACCAATTAATATATTTCTTATTTTGTAATGTAGAGCTGGTTGTTCAAGCAACACATGTTGAAACTCATTTCTCGGATTATTCAAGAAATGCAAATCAAATTCAAAATGCCTTTTGTCCTAGCAACATTGGTGGTCCTGTAGTAAATCTTAATTTTCATAATCAGGCGTGTCTCTCTGAGTTCAACATTTGGAGTCAACACCTAATATGAAAATGAGTTAAGTTCTAGTTGGACTTTGCCTCTGATGTGCCTACTTATTCCAGTGAGAATGCTGGATATTTAAAGGCGGTGATTAAAACCCCGAGAGAAGAACTCTTGAGAGCCTTTTTGTTTCAGTCGCTTGCAAAAGAAAACGAGAGACGAGTTTTGGTTAAAATGTCAAAAGAAGCAAGTAAAGTTTAACTTGCTAAGGAGATTGATTGGATAAGGTTTCTTCACTGCATGAAGTCGGCAAAGGAAGACTAGCTAGCGATTATTTGGCACTTGCATCTTGCCAACTTGCCCAAGAAGTAAACGAAAGTCCATTATGTATGAAGTTGGCCACTGGACATGTGACGGTGAAGCTTCAGCCTATATATAAGGCTTAGAGGAGAAGCATCTAAAGACAAGTCACCAGATGAAAGAAGGGTGAGCTTCAAGAGAGAATAGAGGCAACGCAGCCTGAGAGAAAGAGTAGCTCTTGTGGAGGAAAGATAGAATAACCAAGTGTCTGCTTATATCAGCTAGTTTGCTTTAAGTGTTTTGAGTGTGGTGAGAGAAGGTAAATTGAAATTGTTGGCAAAGAAGAATGGTTTGAATGTTATACTTATCTCACCGTTTAGTATAACAAGTGTCTTATGTGACATCTGGAATTTTCGGTACTATTTTCAATTGAATAAATCGGGTCTTTCATCGAGGCGTCTATAGTGCTATTCTCAGAGCCGATCACTCGTGAGATAACTAGACTATCAGGGGAAGTCATTAAGAGATTTTAATGCAATGGACTTGAGAATTTGACCAAAAGTCAACTGCTAAACCATGCTAGTCTGCAAGGGTTATTACGGTATTGTCAAAATTGATAAGAGATCAGGGATATGTCAATTCGACTGAGATGTGTGATCAAAGTGTGGGTGATTCCACTTGATTGCAAAATTCTCGTCGATCGGCACTAGACCGATTTTTTGTTGTTTTGGGTACATTGTGCCCGTAATTGAAACCTTGAGATTTTCACGACTCACCGAGAGTTGCCAATGTGTCGAGTGGTTTCATTGTGGCTCGAAGAAAATCGACCACGGGTCAATTGTACTAAAAATCTCTTAAAATTACCCGATAGCCTAGGTTACGCTAAAATTGCTTTGAAGTGAAATTAACCATGAATTTGAACTCGATTTCAGAAATTAAAAGTTCTGTCATGTCACGGCCTATTTTTAGGAACATCGACTCACCCTCCGAAGAATTTTCGAGATTCCGAGGTTTTTACGAAAAATCGATTCGGATGTCGTGGAAAATGAACGGAAATTCAGATGTGCCAAATTAAAGGAAATTTGGACTTCCAAGCTGAGCCTTTGGATGTCAGGGACTTATAGAAAATTGTTCGGGATTTTTCATCATCGAAATTGGACCTCAATTTGGGAAATTGAATGAGAAAATTGAAGACGAAAAATGGAAATTCGAAGCTTTACAAGGGTCAGCAATTTTGAGCTTCAAAATTGGTTAATTTAGAAAATTTATAAGTTAGAAAGTATTGGGGTACATATAAGATAATATTGAAGACTTTTGGGGGCAAGCATTTATGGAATTTGGATCATCTTCTTGATTTTTTTTATCCTTATCCCCGCCGATCTCCTTGTGCATCGACGACACCAGCTCATCTACACGCCCCAAAGTCCCACAGTTTGCCCTACTTTTCTTTCATTTTTCCTCGTTGAAGCCGTCCCAACTCTTTCTCTCTATTTGCAATCCATGAAGCCAGCATCCCCCACCGAGAATTCTCTCCGCCACGTTCCAGTCAACCCATCAGAAAATCGAAGCCTCCCGTTGACCCCGCGTTTCCCCCACGCTGCTAGCACACGAGCACCCCTCATCCACACGGCCAGCGCACGCCAGCTCACGGTCCACCAACAACTCATCTCTCTCTCCTCCATTCTCTCACCAACGCATCACCGTCTCACACCGCTCCATCAGCCACCGAAGATCCACGAAGCAACTCCCCTCTATCGTTCGTCCGCGTTCCTCGCGCGAAGCAACCCCATCTCCACGGACGTCTTTGCCAGCAGTTGCTTTCGTCCATTGTCTTCAGCGTCGTGGATTCCAACTGCACGAGGGCCTCCATCCAGCATCTACGGCCTAGACTTGAAGCCCATGTGAATTTCCAACAGCCCAAGCAAGTCCAGCCATGAATATCAGCCCACCTGCTTATTTGTTCAGCCCAAGTGCAGCAACCCAACAGCTCGACCCAAGTTGGTTCAATTCAATTCAACCCATTCAAGGCCTGTCGAGTCCAGCAAGCCCAGTTTTTGTGGCCCAATTCCAGCTCACTTGAGGCCCGCGCAATCAAGCCCATTTCCAGCCCAAGCCCGCGAAGCCAAGCCCGGTCCGACGCAATAACAAATCTCAGTTTGGACTGAGATTTGTTGGGCCGATTCTAGGCCCAATCCAAGCCCGTGAGTGTCGTCACGAGCCCAAGTTCGGCCGCCATCGCACCATCGTCGCGGTGATTCAGTCTCCGCTTTTAATCAAGTGAGTTTTGCTCACTAATCCCTTATTAGTATGCTAATGATGCTTAGGGGTTGATTAGATTTAATTAAGTGCAATTAGGTGGTTAAATTATAGTAGAATAATTAAATTAAGGATTTACCTATGCATGTTAAGAGAATAATTAGTGTAATTAGCGAGTAGACATGTATTGTTATTTATTGAACGAACCTCGAGATTTTCCCAGTTCGTCTCGGCCTCCAATTAGGCATTACGGGCCTAAAATTGGATTTATTGGATTTATTTATTAACTTTCAAAATTAATTCATTAATTATTTATTTTCCGAAAATTAGACGGGGATGATCGATGACCAGAATTTTATACTAATTATTATGGTGCAGTCCATTTATTTATTTGAGCGTTGATTTGTGCTGAATTGAATTAATTATGATTTTATGATTTTATTCCTAAATTAATTAATTTTGGTAATTAATGGAAAAATTACCGAGCATCGGTTTACAAAGCAAAAAATATGTAATGGGCTGTTGAAACTGGTGGGTTGTTCAAAAAGTAAAATTATGATATTTTGGCTAAGGCCGACCGTGTCTCCACACATGGCTACTTTATCGAGAATGATAAAAAGATGGAAATTGATTAATGGTCGGAATGGTATACTATATCGACCTACGGGCAATATGTTAGCTTAGCAGAGAGCATTATACTAGTATACTATATCAGCCTAAGGGCGATATGGCAGCTTAGTAGAGAGCAGTATACCTTATCAGTTTATATTGAATATGTCGATATATTATATCATCTTACAAGCTCTGATATGGCAGCTTAGCAGAGAGCAGTATACCTTATCAGCTTAGCAGAGAGCAATGTCGGTATACTATATTAGCCTACGGGCGACTAAGCTGAGTAGTATACCGATCATCTCAGAAGCGAGCTATACTATCTATTTATCAGCTTAACAATAAGCAGTCCTGATATGAACGGACTTTATAAATAGTATGAGATGAGCCGACCAAGAAATGATCGAGATGACGTAATCGACTAAGGGCGCGTTTGGTAACGATTCTGTTCCCGAAAGTAAATTCTGATCATAAATGATTCTTTTTTATTTTGTTCCCGAAAACTGATTCTAAGCACTTTAAGCCGTTTGATAACTGTCCAAAATTTCTAATTCTGGAATAGAATTGTGTTTGGTACCATACTCATTAATTATGTTCCAAATAAATTTATTTTAATTTTTAAATATTTTTTTTACTTTTTTCCCTTTTTTTTTTCTTTTCTTTTTTTCCTTTTCTCTTATTCTTCTTCTTCTTCTTCTTCTTCTTCTCGTGGCCGGTCGTCGAGCTGGCGACTGGCCGGATGAGGGCCGGCGACCTCACCGGAGCGTCACCAGCCCTTGTTGGCTGAGCCTCACCGGTGGCCAAGCCGGCTTTGCTGGGGCTAGGCGAGACCTGCCTAGCCACCGGCGGGGCTGGCGAGCCTCGCCGGTTGCTGGGCTTACCTCCGGCAAGCTCGCCGGACCGGCAAACGGCGACGGTGGCAGCGGTGGCGAACGGTGGCCGATGGCAACAGTGGCGGCGGGTTGGGGTGGACAGCGGTCACAAGATGGCTAAAGGGAAGAAGAAGAAGGGTTGGTTTTTGATTCTCAAATTTGTTCTCGGAACATGAATCAACTTTTTTTTTTTATTCTTGATTCCACTCCCAATTTGTTCCCGGAAACAAAAATTTTAACAAATGCGATTCTCGACCCAAACTTATTCGGGGAACAAAAAATCAGAATTTGACCATGTTTGGATGGTTACCAAATAGGGCTAAGTCGATTGATCGATGATTCGATCTAATTGATGTGATGTGATGTGATCGTGCATATTCGATATATATACTGACTTGCATGGAAGAACTGAGGTCAAGGTAAGTCTTCTGATTCGTGTTGTGCTTAGGCAGCTTCTAAAGTGTATTGGCTTCCTAATCGGGTCTTAGGGGGTAAAACTTGCTGAGATGTAGTCTCATCTCAGTTATGGGACAACATTTCAGGTCCCTAGATGCAGCAAACCTAGATTTTGAAGATTTCGGAAGTCCGGTGCAGTTTGCTGAAGGCTCCACTTGGAGTGGTGGAGGATGATAAGGAGGAGGAGGAGGCCTCGTAGTTCGTGGAACCCCCACCCCTGCATCTAGAACTTGTCCTTTAACTTGTTTAAGTTGAATCTAACTTAGTAGTCCGCCTCATATATATGTACACTGGTTTGCAATGTATATAAGTGTGGTTGTTTTGAAGGTTTAGAATTTAATCATACTTTCCCATTCCATTGTTTTATTGTCTGGGGGGTTTTTTTATATGCTTCTGCATGCGTATTAAAATTGAAGGGGTCGGCGATGCATCCTGGGACGTCGCTATAAATCAACCAAGGTGAGGGATGGGTGCGTGCCCTAGGATCGGAGCGTGACATCTTGAGCTATTTGTTACAATTCTCCCGTGTTACCATTACAACGCTTCTACATATCCTATAGGGGTCACAGACCCTATAAATGGTATTAGAGCGAAGCTGCGCACTCTATAAAGCATGAGCCAAGAACAATATTTATAGTACATTCAAGAAAGACCTCCAATATGAGGTTCAAACAATTTATTGTTGAATTGAGTTTAGCAAAAACATGTTCTAGCTTGTCCAAAAACCAGTCATGTACATGTCAGGTCCCAAATCAAGTATATAGGGGAGAGAACTTACAGAAACACCAAGTTTTATAGAGATCCGATGGAATCTGTTATTGGACCATAAAATCCGCAACCAACCAGGATTCTTGCATTTTGAGAAGAAAAGAAGGGTTGGTCATTTTCGACTTTGAAAGTCAGGGGACACACATATTAGAAATGCTGAGGTATATATAGCTCACAAACTCATGAGCTTCATCAAGTTTCCAATTTGTACAGGAAGAGATCCAATCAGACCCTTGTTGTAAGACAGGTCCCTACACGAAGGGCTTATTATACTTAACAACAACTTACAGAGAACATTTTTGGCAGCTAAAACAGATTAAAAGAATGTCGCGACCTACCCTCGGGAGGAGGGAACAGGTTTAGGGGTATTGCCTAAAGGACAGGCCTAAGGCCCATGATCAGGCGCGGGCTCTCCCAAGCCCATACCCCGCATGACATTGGGACATTCTTTAGAATTTTGCACAAAAGGAGTCGCCACTAGCCTATTGGGGTCGGCTAGAAACCAAGTGAGGTATGGGAGTGTACCTCACTTCCTACGGAACTAGAGAATCTAGGGTCGGGGACTTGATTACATTAATTGATCAATTAATGCCCTTTCGGTACCTAATCTTGTTCATTTTAACAAAATGAATTTTTGGCAAGCAGTTTGGATTGATTTTATACCTATCCACTAACATATGAAGTGATCATGCAGGTGCACAAATATTGAAATAACAATCATTGCTATCAAAATCCTAATTACAGTAAAATTAAATACGTGCAATTAAACATAATTAGATATGCAAATTAAACATGCAACATATAATCAAAACACAAGCAACTAAAAGGCTTAATTATACTAAAAATGCAAAGCATAGTAATTCCTAACAAACCCCATCATTTTAAAATTTTTTTTAAAATTTTTTTTTTAAAATTTTTTTAATTTTTTTAAAAAACTTTTTAAAAAATTTTTAATTAATTTTTTTTAATTTAGTTTTATTTTTTAAATTTTTTTTCAATATTTATTTTTTTTTAATTTTTTTTTTTTCGAAAAAATATATTTTTTAAAAATATTTTATAATCTTTTTAATTTTTTAATTTTTTTATATTTAATGTTTTTTTGGATTTTTTTTTCGAAATTGTTTTTTTATATATTTTTTTAAAAAACTAAATAATAAAGTAAACTAAAAAAAATTCAGGGCCGTCCGGTCGGAGACCGGACCGGTTCGTTCCGGCCCGGAGACCGGACCTCGGTTAGGCCCGATCGCCTTTGATCGGGCCTTCGCTCGGCTGACTTGGGCCCAAACGACGGCCCAAGTCGGGACAAAGCCCGAGTGGGCCGCACCACGATCTAGCCCACTCGACCTGCAATCCCCGGTCGCGACTACTCGGGCCGCGACCAAGGATGCCGGACGGCGAACGCCTGTGGCGGCGATGTCTCGGGCAGACGGGGACACGGCTCGAGCTCTCCAGTCGCGGCGGCGTCCCTCCGGCCACCAGCATTCCTAGGGGGCCCTACGTGGAGCAATTGGGGGGCGGAGTTCGCTCGGACAATTCCACAAACAGGTTGTATACACTAACAAAACTAACAGACTTTGTCTCGGTCGCAGCCCGAGCACCTATCCAGACTTCGAAGGCAACATGGTAGAACAGCAAGCGGGGTAACAAGGATAGGAAGGCGGCCGGAGCTTGCCCGAACTAATCGAGATGAGCTTCGGCCAACTCATTTCCAGAAACGCACACTAGAAATTTTGATGAAAGGCTTACCCGTTTTCAGACGGGAATGGCAGCTTGGAAGACGCGTCTGTGACGGTGGCGGCGGCAATGGCGGCCCGGAGATGCGTCGGCGGCGGTTGCAGCGGTTGGGAGACGCGTCGACGGCGGTGGCCTCGGCGAATTCCCCCTCCTTCCTCTCCTGTTTCTCTCGCCCTCACCCTGTTCTCCCTCTCTCTCCCTCTGTTTTTCTTTTGTTCTCTAGTTTTCTTTTTCCTTTCTCGATCTCCCCTTCTTTCCTCCTCCGTCTGTTTCCTCCTTTTCTTTCCCTGCCGAGATCTCTCCCTGCTTTCCTTCGTTCGGCTCCGCGTGCCTCCGAATCGGCTCCGCGTGCGTCCGAATCGGCTCCCCAACCAGCCCCCTCTACCAGCCGGCTCTGCCCTCTCTTCCTCATTCCAACGCCCGCCTACCCCACGAGATGACGTTGTCTCCTCTGCCCTCTGCCCCTGCTTTCGGCTTTGCCATTTCCCCACGCGAACGGCTGCTTTCTGCTTTTCGTCTTTGCTGATTCCCCGCGCAGCAGACAGCTGAGGGAGAAGACAATGGGGTGGGCCGGGCCGGAGGGAAGAAGAGGGTTGGGCCGTGCGAGGGGAAAAGAAGAAAAGAAAAAAAAAAGGGGACGGTTTGAGCCCAGGCCCACGCGGGTGAAAATAAAAGGAAAAGGGGCCGGGTCGGGCCAAGGTCGGATCCGGCCCGACCCGGACCTCACAACTCTTTTTTTTTTTTTTTTTAAAGGAAATTAATAGTTAAATTTTTTTTTTGATTTTTGATTTTTGATTTGATTTTGATTTTGATTTTTTTATACTATTTGAAAGATAAAAAAATAGGTGTCAACAGCTGCCCCTCTTTGAATGTAGCCTCGAAGAGGTTGCAATCAAAGACAGACGACACCTAAATTATTTTTGGCGATAGAAAGACCCTAGGTGCATATGCACATATTAGGTCGATGAAAAGGACTCATAACTATGGAAATGCGTCTTGTCAATAAGGTGAAGAAAGACTTTGGGCTGCAGAAGCCCACCGAGTCATAAAAAGTGAGGAAGACTCCAGGATACAAGGCTCTTCGGGTCATAAAAAGGGTGGAAGACTCCAGGATACAAAGCTCTCCGGGTCATAAGAAGGGTGGAAGACTCCAGGATACAAGGCTCTCCGGGTCATAAGAGGTGAGCAAGACTCCAGGACACAAAGCTCTCCGGGTCATAAGAAGTGAGGAAGACTCCAGGATACAAGGCTCTCCGGGTCATAAGAAGGGTGGAAGACTCCAGGATACAAGGCTCTCCGGGTCATAAGAAGGGTGGAAAACTCCAGGATACAAAGCTCTCCGGGTCATAAGAAGGGTGGAAGACTCCAGGATACAAAGCTCTCCGGGTCATAATAAGGGTGGAAGACTCTAGGATACAAGGCTCTCCAGGTCATAAGAGGTGAGGAAGACTCCAAGATACAAAGCTCTCCGGGTCATAAGAAGTGAGGAAGACTCCGGGATACAAGGCTCTCCGGGTCATAAGAAGGTGGAAGACTCAAGGATACAAGGCTCTTCGGGTCATAAGAGGTGAGGAAGACTCCAGGATACAAAGCTCTCCGGGTCATAATAAGGGTGGAAGACTCTAGGATACAAGGCTCTCCGGGTCATAAGAGGTGAGGAAGACTCCAGGATACAAAGCTCTCCGGGTCATAAGAAGTGAGGAAGACTCCAGGATACAAGGCTCTCCGGGTCATAAGAAGGGTGGAAGACTCCAGGATACAAGGCTCTCCGGGTCATAAGAGGTGAGGAAGACTCCAGGATACAAGGCTCTCTGGGTCATAAGAGGTATGGAAGGATTGAGGTCTCATCGTGTAAAACGAGCTTTGAACGGGTATGATAGTCTCACCTGTGTATGAACGGGTTTCAACTGGGAGGCGGACAAGCGTGGTTTACAGATGAACCCACCAATCTTGGAAATGACATGGTTTAAGCTTAACCATAAACCTTTGGAGATGACATGGTTTAAGGCTGACCATGAACCTTTGGTTTTTTAGGAAGCACCCACTAACCCCTTAGAAAACCGCATGGCTTCACCGATGAATCTGTCAAACTCAACTCGAGCAAATGTCATTAGAGACGTCATCAAGAGACATATTGACAATATTGTAACATTAATTGAACAAAATAATCAAGCTAAGTCTGATTGCTTTAGAAAAACATTCGATGTCCATCAGCATTATGTGACACAAAACTGTCATCTTGCTCGTGGATATATCATTAATCATCAAATTTTCTAGGAGGCAAGTTCTCATCAGAATGGCTACGACTCGAGAAAAAAGTTCATTAAGCATGCCAAACTAGAGCTTCTTAGTCGGAAAGGGTTTCTCACGCACTCTCAATAAAATGGCTACTTGATCCCATCCATTCATGTGGGAGATAATTGGTTACTGAAGGTATCTCACATAACCTACGTCGAAGGCTTCCGGAAACATTCGCAATGAGCACAATCTGATCGATCAAAAAGGACTTTTGAAAGGACCGCAATATAGGCTCGGTTAGGGCTCACACAAATGAATTGTTGCTTAGAAGATAAGACAAGATAGAATTACTTCCACTCCTTCAAGCAGTAGCTTCTTTGTGGTAATCTCATTTTCACTCAAATTATCCCAATCAGAAGAGGCTTCGGAAAAGGGTTATAATGTTGGCTCGGGAAAGGCTCAAAAGGCTTAAAACTTTCAATAGGGTCTTTAAGAGTCGGTGATCATCATGGCATCATGACCAGGTCACTTGATCTTTCCAAATCATTTGGCTTTTGAAATACAATGCATCTCGAAAGTCCCTTGATTAAGCATATTTGCATGGGAGCTTTGCTTCTTTCTCTAATTTCCTTTGCACTCGCGATGATGTTTTTCTTTTTTTTTTTAGGCATTGGCCTTGCTTTTGCCAGGCACACTGCTTTTTCATGCCCCCTAGTTTGTCGAACTTTTCGCTTTTTGAACTATTGGAGCTCTTATGACTTTCGAGATGCTTTTCACATTGTTCTCGTAATTGTCAATTGTTTTTGATCAATTCTTATGCTTTGCCCCAGTGAAGGGAGATGATCACCGCTCGGGGTTTAGGAATGAATAATCAGGCCCAAATTGGTTAAAGCAATGGGTATCAATGTTTGGGTGGAGAATGAAATGCTCTTCTTCACATTGGGATGAGTCAAGATCTAATGAGAATTCCTTTGAAGCTATCACCAGAAGATTGATGCAAGTGAAAGTAATAGGATCTTTCCCAATCATTCACTTTACAACACGACTGTAACCTCCTATACTGCCCCAATGTTGGGTCGTCCTCGACAGGGGTATTTTGGAGGATCATCTCTATTTGGCCCGAAGGGCTAGCAATATATCAGCTTGGCGTTTGGCATTGATGAAGGAAATGCCTTTATCATTTTGATCTTCACGCTCAATGCGAATGGATCCTCCGTCCTAAGAGAAGGTTGTTTTTCACTCAACTCTTGAAAGTGTTCGAAGGATGTGTTTGGAAATGACTTACCTTTCTTCATCCTAAGCACTCCTTGTTTGGCATGATTAATGTTTCAACTTTTTATCCAATAAAATCATTCTTACGAGCTCCCTCTTCGAGAATTACCGACATGAAGCATGTATAGTGGCACCAAAAAATAGGTGGTACGAATGACGCTATGCCCCCTGGTTTTTTTTTTTTTTTTTTATTTTTTTTCTCATTTAAGAAAAAGAGATATTCAACCATTTGTGCGGAGACTTGATGGGTCTTTTGAATCGACTTTTCCCTCCGCCATTTTCCTCATCGAACGGTAAGGTGCCTGAAACACAAATAGATATGTGTGTATGTGATATATGTATGATATCTATGATGCTATGCATGATGCCATGTGACTCAGATTGCGCATGAAGTGGTTCTTCGACCTTGATTTCAATCATGGAAAGTATTTCTTGACTGCATCTGAGTTTACAGGTCTAGGCAATTCACTGCCATCCATTTCAACTAAAATCATAGCACCACCAGGCAGAATCTTTTTAATGACATACGGCCCTTCATAGTTCGGGGTGAATTTGCCACGTGGGTCTGGTATAATCGGAAGCACTTTCCTCAGCACCAGGTCATTGACTTCAAAGTATCTAGGACGCACCCTTCGATTGAAGGCTTTTGCAACTCGTCTCTAATAGCATTGGCCATGACACACAGCTTGCAATCTCTTCTCATCAATCAAGTTTAACTGCTCATGCCTCTGTTGCATCCACTCAGTCTCATCGAGCATAGATTGGGAAAGGACCCTTAGAGAAGGGACCTCAACTTCAACAGTAAGACTCGCTCCCATCCCATACACGAGTGAAAAGGAGTTTCCCCCGTGGAGGTGCGGATAGAAGTTCGATACGCCATTAACGCGTAAAGGAGTCTATTGTGCCAATCACGATAATTTTCGGCAGTCTTCGATAGGATTTTCTTTATGTTCTTGTTTGCCGCCTCCACTGCTCCATTCATCTGAGGACGATACGGTGACGAGTTCAAATGCTTGATTCGAAACTCACTAAACAAACCATCTACGACCTTGTTGTTCAAATTAGTGCCATTGTCAGTAATGATCGCCTCCGGCACCCCGTAGCGAGCGACAATGTCGCGACGGATGAACTTCGCCACATTCTTGGCAGTAACATTAGCATATGAATTGGCCTCGATCCACTTGGTAAAATAGTCTATCGCCACTAGAATAAATCGATGCCCATTTGAAGCTTTGGGGGTTAATGGGCCCAATCACGTCAATTCCCCACATTGAAAAGGGCCAGGGTTGAGACATTTGGTGAAGTTCATTTGGAGGGGCATTTATCCTATCTCCATAAATCTGGCACTGGTGACACCGTCGTACGTGCTAAATGCAGTCAAACTCCATGGTCAGCCAATAATAACCGAGTCGCATGATCTTTCTCACCAAGAAGTGTCCATTCATATGGGGGCCACACTCCCCTTCATGTATCTCCTTCATCAAACGGTCGGCTTCTTTAGCGTCGACACACCTTAGCAATGTCGAGTCGAATGACCTTTTGTAGATGACATCTCCACTGGCAAAGAATTTCGATGCTAACTTTATTAAATGCTGTTTATCTGCTGCTTCACTTCCTTCGGGAAATTCACCATTCTGCAGATACTTCAAGATGTCATGATACCAAGGCTGTCCGTCCGATTCTTCTTCAATCATCATGCAATAAGCTGGGCGCCTAAAGATTTCAATTCTTAATGGTTCAATGTCCAAGCCTCCAGCTACTTGTAACATTGAAGACAAGGTAGCTAGGGCATCAAAGAAACTGATTTTGAGACCTCGGCAAGTATTCAAATTCTATTTCTTGAATTCTTCCGTCAACTTCCCCAGAACTCATGATACGGAATCAATTTAGAATCATGTGTTTGCCATTCGCCTTTAGTCTCGTAAGATGATAAGGGCTGAATCACCATAAACTTGCATCTTTCGGATCTTCATGTCAATAGCAGCTTGGAGGCCGAGAATGCATGCTTCATATTCAACAATATTATTCGTGCAAGGGAACGTCAATTTAGCAGCAACAGGGTAGTGCTGACCGTCTGGGGAGATAAGAATTGCCTCGGTACCCGACCCAGCTAAATTAACTGCACCATCGAAGTACATCGTCCATTTGTCACTTGATACAAGCAAAATTTGCTCATCTGCATCACTATCCTCATCAGATGTCCTGGACCTCTCGGGACTTTCTGCGAACATGTCTGCTATGGCGCGACCTTTAACGGACTTCTGCCCTAGGCTCTGAACGTCAAACTTTGAAATTAAGATTTGCCACTTGGCCAACTTGCCAACCAGTGCCGGCTTCTCCAGGAGGTATCTGATGGGATCATTTTCAATCACCAACAGAATTCGGTGATGGAGTGTGTATTGCCGCAGCCTGTGCAAGACCTAAATCAAGGCCACACAAGTTCTCTCAACTTTTGTGTAGTTCATCTCGGAAACAGTAAACTTCTTGCTCAAGTAATATATCGCGCATTCTCTCCCGTCATTTGGTCTCTTTAGTGCTAACATGGCTCCCAATGATTCGTCATGTATCGTCAAGTACAAAATTAGGGGAATTTTAGGGAGAGGGGGTACTAAGACTGGTGCGTGAGTGAGATAGTGTTTTATCTTCTCGAAGGCACCCTGACACTCGATATCCCACTCAATCTTTGCATTCTTTTTCAGGAGCTTGAAGAATGGCTTCACTGTTTCAGACAATTGACAGATGAACCTCGCCACATAATTGAGCCGCCCCATCAAACCGCGCGACTTCCCGGTGGTGGTCGGGGATCGTAAATCACGATAGCCTTAACCTTTGACGGATCAATCTCTATGCCTTTGTTACTAACCATGAACCCTAATAGCTTCCCCGATCTTGTCCCAAAAACGCATTTTGTGGGATTGAGACGTAACTTGAATTTCCGAAGACGTTTGAACAATTTTTGCAAGACTTCAACATGGTCCTCACCTTGTCTTGACTTTGCAATCATATCATCCACGTATACCTCAATCTCCTTGTGCATCATGTCATGAAACAACGTGACCATGGCTCTTTGATACGTTGCCCCAGCATTCTTTAGACCGAAAGGCATCACTTTGTAGCAGAAAGTTCCCCAAGGAGTTATAAATGATGTTTTGCTCCTATCCTCCTTCTTCATACGGATTTGATTATATCCAGAAAAACCATCCATGAAGGAGAATAACTCAAATCCCGCCGTGCTGTCAACCAAGACATCGATATGCGGGAGGGGAAAATCATCTTTGGGGCTTGCTCGATTTAGGTCACGATAGTCAACACATACCCTGATTCGCCCATCTTTCTTCATTACTGGCACAATATTTGCTACCCAATCAGGATAATGTGTCACTTCAATAAAATCTACTTTCAGTAGCTTCGTTACTTCTTCTTCGATCTTCTTGGACAACTCTGGTTTAGTTCTCCTGAGTCTTTGCTTCTTGGGTGGCATATCAGGATCTGTTGGCAGAGCATGCTCCACAATTTCGGGGTCTAATCCCGGCATGTCGGCATATGTCCAGGCGAACACATCTTGATATTCTTTCAAAAGATTAGTCATCTTTTCCGCCTCTGACTCTAAGAGACAAGCCCCTATCCTTACTTCCTTGACATTCTCTGCATCACCTAAATTTATGGTGATTGCTCGCTCTTTTGTCAACGGCTTCGATTCTTCATGTCGATTCCATTCGCGTTCAATCCCCTTCTGATCATCATCGTCAGTGTCATCAGAACCTGAGAGATTTTCTTCATGCGCGTCCGAGTCATATGCGTCCTTATTATGATTATGCATAATGTAATGCCTGAGATGCGATAAGATGAGTTAGAGCAATGTCGACAATAAAAATGATGCATGTCGTTTTTTCAAAGAATTTTTGAAATATTTTTTTGTAAAAGTTTCAAGAACTCATCCTCATATCCTCGGATTTCCTCGTCCTTGTAAGGCAGTCAAATAAGGGAGCATGTGGAGACCTAGGCCTCAGTGACCATCATAGGACTAGTTTGATGTGCCTCCACATGTCCTTAATAAAACATGTCTCTATTTTATTGAATGAGGAAAGATAAGGCTGTATTTTAACACACACCACCCACGACCAACGGCTCAAGATCGGGGTTGACCATAGTTCACATTACAAATGACATAAACGGGAAATAAATATAGAAAAACTACGAGATCCCACGCAGGGGAGAAGACATAAAACAAAAGACTAGGCTAGAAGAGAACCGCCCTACTTTGAAGGGACAATCATGACTTCAGAGGACTCAGCTTCCTCGCATGCCGAGATGGTGCATATGACGTCTTCCTCGAATAACTCAGTCACAGCATAGATGTCCCCCTCTTCCTCGAATAACATCCTTGGAGGTCCTGGAAACGTTTCTTCCAACAATGGGTGAAACGGGCTTTGATCACCCTCACCCTCCTCGGTTTAGGCAATACGTTCACTCCAATCTCTATACCCACCTCGGCCTCCTCGGGCATTTCGGGCTCTCTGCCTTCCACGGCCCCCTTGGTTGCCACGACCACCTTGCTCGCTGCGACCTTCTCGCCCCTCAACGTATCCTAGGCCTCTCCTCTTCGAGTTTTTATGAGCTTCAATGGGCTTTCGCACACCCTGACTGTGTGATCCAAGGCCCTCTCCAGGATTATACCCGCTTGCCGGCATAATCTTTCCCTCAGCTATGGCCAGCTTAAACAATTTAGGAGCCTTTGTGAAGGATCCTACAGGCACATAGACCATGGATACCGGCTCGAGGGTTTGAAAGCTGGATTCCTCGGTACACTCTGGCTCCACGTAGGGGATGGCTGTCTCGTGATAGATCTTGAAGTCGGATTCTCCATGGACCGTGATAAGCCTGTTGTCCACCACAAATCGTACCTTCTGATGGAGGCTAGATGCAACAGCACCTGCTGTGTGGATCCATGGCCTCCCTAGAAGAAAATTAAAAGCGCTTGGTATATCTAACACCTGGAACACGGCTTGGAAAAGTACAGGGCCAATCAGCAACTCAAGTTCAATTTCCCTTATCACCTCCTTTTTCATCCCGTCAAAAGCCCGCACAGTCGACTTGCCAGTACGGATTCTCCCAAGATCAATGCTAAGACGGTAGAGAGTAGCCAACGGGCATATATTGAGTGCCGAACCGTTATCGATCAATACTCTGCAAACAAGAGTGCTTTCATGCTTCACCGAGATATGTAGCGCTTTAGTATGATTAGGACCATCGGGGGGGAGATCTTCATCAGTAAAGGAAATTTGGTCTTTTAATAGAACGGCCCCAACGAACTCCTCCAATTGGACTTCATCAATTGACTCTGGCACATGCACCTCGTTAAGGACTTTTAGCAAGATGTCCCTATACTTCTCGGAAGATTTGAATAATTCCAGAGGGAGATTTGAGCCGGCAACTTCCGCAGCTTGATCCACCACATTGAACTCACTAGACTTTACTATAGCCAAAAATTGCTTTGCCTCCTCCTCGGTCACACCTTCTTTTCTATTCCCTTATCGGGTGCATAACAGCCGCCCGATCGCGTGACAACATCTACCTCATTTGTTTCGTAATCCCAAGGTACAGCTTTGGGATCAAATTTGGGAGGATACTCCAAAGATTATCATTCCATCTTCCTCCTGGGGAGGCAATTCAATCGTGACCGGCATTGTGTTTCCTCCCGTGACTTCGATTGTCGACATCTCTTCGACCATAAGGTCGATCACTGTGGGTTCAGTCATTTCTAGCTCGATATCGCCGGCAAGCTCCTCATCGGACAGTTCAATCACCATCGGGGTTATCATAGCGATTACCTCTTCCTCGTACAAAGCTGGGGTCTTCGAAATTCCACGCATAACCTTCCTCGCCCGAGACATACCAGCAAAGTTGCAGAAAGATGAGCAGAATGACGATGACATTGTCACGGATACGACCTTCTCTTCCTCTTCTCCGCGTCTGATTACTCCCATGGTTACCATCCTACGGACGCGGTTCAATTTCTCTTCTAGGGTCACATCTTCCTGGCCTTCATAGTATCCCGCTAGCACTAGGGATTCATACAACTCGAAAGCATCCAATACTAGAGGTAGTTGACTCGCCCGTGTGTCCTCGGAAATTGAGTTCACTCCCCCTACATGATTTGGTAGAGGGTTCTGTTGCACATTGGGCTGAGCTTCCCTAAAAGTCAAAATGTTCTTGTCTAGAAGCTGTTGAACTTTGTATCTCAGCATGTGACAATTATCTACATCATGCCCCCTTTCTCCCATGTGGTATTCACAGGTCTTGGTCATATCGAACTCGGCGGACCTCAGGGGGTTATCTCTAGGCACTTCCTTTGCGACCATCCTCTTTTCAAGAAGCATGGGTAATAACTTTGACAGCGGGCGTGGTAGTGAAGAAAACCCCTTTCGAAAGGGCCTCTTGCCATTATCGTATGCTTGTGATGAACTACCTAGAACCATCGTAGGCTTGTGCGCGGGTGTTGTGGCTGGCCGAGAGAAATGTGGCTCTTGCACAAGCGCTACTTCAATTGCGGCCTCCTTATCTTTTCTTGTTGGGAATTTCTTCATGCCTCCGGTTGAAATCTTTCCCTCAACCATTGCCCATTCAACTCCTTCACCTACCTCAACTAGTTGTGAAAATGTTTGGCAACTCGAGAACACTAACCCTTGGAAGTATTCAGAGGGCAATGTTTTGAGGAACAGCTGCTTCATCTCCCTCTCATTCAAAGCCGGCTTCACTTGTGAGGCCATGGTCCTCCACCTTTGCGCGAAGGCTTTGAATGACTCATTCCTCTTCTTTTCAACACGAGTTAACTCTTCCCTCGTGGGGGCAAGCTCGGCGTTAAACCGGTATTGCTGCAAGAACTCATTGGTTAAGTCGTCCCAACTAGTGAATTCTTCAATGTCCAACTCAATGAACCACGTCAGGGCAATGCCTTCCAAACTATCTTGGAATGTGTGTATGAGGAATGGCACGTTGTCAGCGTAGCGAGCCATTTTTTTCATGTAATACCTAAGGTGGGTCCTTAGGCATCCCGTTTCGTCATACTTTCTTGTGAACTCAGGCTCCTGGAAATTCTCAGGAAAGCTCGTCTTGGTGTATGGAGATAGCCTATCAGCTCCTTTCAACTCGTAACCTTGCAAGACACATAGTCGCTCTTCTATCTTTGCCAAACATTTTTCACTCTTGTCACTTAGGCGGGGTGTTGGGTTTTCCTTCGGAGGAGGACCCAAATTGACGATGATTGGCGTGACAGAAGGAGCTTCTCCGGCAATTTCTTTCCCGGGGAGATCAGCAATGTGTGTGCCTCCCGTCGACGGGGAAGCATGTCCTGATAACATAGGGGTGGATGTTCCAAAGTGACGCTACGGGGGGGGCTCCTTAAGCTTCTGGCTTATTTCAAGCATCATTGCGGTGAGTTGGGCCAACTGGTCCTCCATCTTGGCCATGCGCACGTTGGTGTCATCGTTCTCCATTCTGACTTTTGCGCACGTGCGAATCGGGGATCTCCGCTTGGCCGTGACGACGATCAGTAGAAGACAATCGATCTGTTTGTACCTGAAATAAAGGTAGATAAGCATATATAAATACAAGTAATAATTAGGCGGTCGACCCACGACAAAGATCTAATCACCCCAATTTGCCCGCTTCATTGAAAGCCAGGTTGCTACATAATACAAGAAAAAAATGCAAAAGAAAACCCTTAAACAACGAAGCTATTTCAAAGACGAAAAGACATTCTCCTAACTCCCAATTTTCAACATCGAGACTCGAGACAAATTCCTTAATATTGCAACGTATGCGAATAAGGTCCTGCTACAAATTGTGCTCGACTCAATCTAACTGATGAGGATGGCTTCCGCTTGTGGCAGCTGCACTAACTCGGGTTAACTTCGAAGCACGCTCCTCGGCTTCCTCAAGCTCCCTCTTGAGGCGCTTGATCTCGGCTCGATGGGTGATCTTCAATGGCACTTCAGGAATCTTCGGGCGGAGGCTCTCTGGAATCTTGTGTCTAAGGATGTACTCCTTCGAGGCATAATAGGTCTTCTCTTGCCCCTCCAACTCTTCTTCAGGCCATATCAACTTCCGGGGGTGGCACATATCCCACATCGACTTGACCAACGCGACGGAGTCTTCGTGGTCTTGGCATCCGTTAGAAAAGTCTATCCTAAGCGGGTCCTCCTGGATCGTCGGCAGAAGCTATTGAATCTCTTGAAACTGACGGGTAACTCGAGTCGGGTAATATTCGGTGACTCCAGTGATTCCCAACAAAGGAATGGGTCCAGCAAGCCCACACACAAACCGCGCTTCTCGAACTCGGAGCCATTTGGCATGCCATTGGAAATCCTCAGGCCCGGGGTTGGTCATGAAAACTAGCCATTCAGAATAATGATAATCAGGGGCGAACTTTTTCCTATCTCTAAACTTTAGGATAGGGTGACTAGAATCAGAAATGTCGCTCACAGTCATCAAGCTACCGAACCCCTTAATGTGAGAGAAAAACCAAATTTGCAAAAGTGTAGGAGGAGCATGAAAAACTTTGTCTTTATTTTCTTTAAAACGAGTAATGGAAAGAAAAGTTTCAGTCAAGATAACATTAACAAAACCCTTTCCCATACATACTTCACGAACTACCCACGCTACGGAAGGGGTAATAGCATTTCTACAATGTGGGAATATCACAAACCCGAAGAAAGCTAGTAGAAATATCTTATTCTTTTGGAAAGATGGGGCATTTTGAAAAAGCTCATTTAGAAATGAAAATGGGCAGGTTTTGCGATTGGCTTTCAAAACTTTTCTCACATCATCTTCTTTAATTTTAAGGAAATCAGATAAGGTCGATGCATGTTTAATTCCTACAGGTGGGCTAACTAACTCCAACGCTAAGGGCTTTCCAATGGCAATATTGTATTCCTCCAAGGTTGGAGTAAGCTCGTGATCACCGAATATGAACGTGCAAGTTGCGGGGCACCAAAAATGCGCTAACGCTCGCACGACACCATAATGAGTCTCTATCTCTAATAGGGGGAGTAATCGTCCGACATAAGATCACACCCAATCACGGCCGGTTGGATCTAATCCATCCCACCACGTGCGGAGCTCGGCCCTCGGGCGGGGAGGATGTGAAGCTCGGGTACCCCCATCGTATGAACAACCAAATCTTTTTGTCATGGATCGACCAAAAAGAAAATGGATAAATAAATTGCGCAGAAAAGAATTTTGAAAACCTTACCCTATTCATTGAGTAGCAATGCCATAGACATGCGCATGGGCGGTGGTTCGATTTCTACTCTAGATGGCCCAAAATGAAGCCATGGGATCACCGGACTGAACCAACATGCTCGTGGCTAGGTCGGGTTACCCATGACTCCGGCTTTGTCAAAGGACCGACCCATGTCGCGTGGTTGCACCGGGGTGGGGACCTTCGACATGAAGAAAGAAATTTCGGGGATGGGCGACTCGTACTACACGGTTGTAGTCGGAGTGGTATCCACCTCAACACCATCCTAAGTGATCCTATGCGGCCCAGGTTCAGTGGCAGGTTGTGTGTGCTATGGTGTAGTGCAATGCAAGGGATGCAGGCATAACAATTTATAAGCAATCAACACTTCATACATGAACAATAAACCATACATTCCTTCACCTCCCTACAAGACAAAGGTGAGCAAATACTTCCCCTTATACTTCACATTCTACAAAAACATTTAACACCTTTAATGTTAGGGACGTACCTGAAACCTTGCTACCAAACAAAAATACTTATGAACAAGATTAATATTGGCCTAAGTCCTCTAAGGTTTAAAACCAGGTCCCCAGTGGAGTCGCCAAGCTGTCGCGACCTACCCTCGGGAGGAGGGAACAGGTTTAGGAGTATTGCCTAAAAGACGGGCCTAAGGCCCATGATCAGGCACGGACTCTCCCAAGCCCATACCCCGCGTGACATTGGGATATTTTTTATGAATTTTGCACAAAAGGAGTCGCCACTAGCCTATTGGGGTCGGCTAGAAACCAAGTGAAGTATGGGAGTGTACCTCACTTCCTACGCAACCAGAGAATCTAGGATCGGGGACTTAATTACATTAATTGATCAATTAATGCCCTTTCGGTACCTAATCTTGTTCATTTTAACAAAATGAATTTTTGGCAAGCAATTTGGATTGATTTTATACCTATCCACTAACATATAAAGTGATTATGCAGGTGCACAAATATTGAAATAACAATAATTGCTATCAAAATCCTAATTATAGTAAAATTAAATACGTGCAATTAAACATAATTAGATATGCAAATTAAACATGCAACATATAATCAAAACACAAGCAACTAAAAGGCTTAATTATACTAAAAATGCAAAGCATAGCAATTCCTAACCAAACCCCATCATTTGTTAATTTTTTTAATTTTTTTTTTTTAATAATTTTTTTTTTTTTTTTTAATAATTTTTTTTTAATAATTTAGTTTTTAATTTTTTTGGAATTTTTTGTTTAAATATTTATTTTTTTAATTTTTTTTTTAAAAAAATAACTAATTTTCGAAAAATTTTTTTATTATTTTTTTTTTAATTTTTTTAATTTTTAATTTTTAATTTTTTTTTTATATTTAATTTTTTTTTTTTTTTTCGAAATTTTTTTTTATATATTTTTTAAAAAAAACTAAATAATAAAGTAAACAAAAAAAAATTCGGGGCCGGACCGGGTCGGGTCCGGTCTAACCGGACCCGGGTTCGGTCCAGCTGGGCTAGGCCCAATCGCCTTTGTTCGGGCCTTCGCTCAACCTGACTTGGGCCCAAACGACGGGCCCAAGTTAGGGACAAAGGCCGAGTGGGCCAGACCATAGATTTGGCCCAACTCGACCTGTAATCCCTGGTCGCGACTGCTCGGTCGCGACCAAGGATGCCGAAACGGCGAACGCCTGCGGCGGCGACGTCTCGGGCGACGGGGGACATGGCTCGAGCTCTCCGGTCGTGGAGGCGTCCCTCCGGCCACCAACAGTCCTAGGGGGCCCTATGTGGAGCAATTAGAGGGCGGAGTTCGCTCGGACAATTCCACAAACAGGTGGTATACACTAACAAAACTAATAGATTTTGTCTCGGTCGTAGCCCGAGCACCTATCTAGACTTCGAAGGCGACATGGCAGAACAACAAGCGGGGTAACAAAGACAGGAAGGCGGCCGGAGCTCGCCCGAACTAGCTGGGATGAGCTCCGGCCAACTCATTTCCAGAAACGCACACCAGAAGTTCGATGAAAGGCCTACCTGAGTTCCGACGGAGATGGTAGTTTGGAGACGTGCCTGCGGTGACAGCGGCGACGATGGCGGCCCGGAGATGCGTCGGCGGTGGTTGCAGCAGTCGAGAGACGCGTCGACGGCGGTGAACTCGGTGAGTTCCCCCTCCTTCCTCTCCCGTTTCTCTCGCCCTCACCCTTTTCTCCTCTCTCTCCCTCTTTTTCTTTTGTTCTCCCTTTTCTTTTTCCTTTCTCGATCTCCCCTTCTTTCCTCCTCCGTCCGTTTCCTCCTTTTCTTTCTTTCGTGCCGAGATCTCTCCCTACTTTCCTTTGTTCGGCTCCGCGTGCCTCGCGGCTCCGCGTGCGTCCGAATTGGCTCCCCCAACCAGCCCCCCTCTACCAGCCGGCTCTGCCCTCTCTTCCTCATTCTAACGCCCGCCTACCCCACGAGATGATGTTGTCTCCTCTGCCCTCTGCCCCTGCTTTCGGCTTCGCCATTTCCCCACGCGAACGGCTGCTTTCTGCTTTTCGTCTTTGCTGATTCCCTGCGTAGCAGAAAGCTGAGGGAGAAGACAACGGGGTGGGCCGGGCCGGAGGGAAAAAGAGGGCTGGGCCGTGCAAGGGGAAAAGAAGAAAAGAAAAAAGAAAAAGGAAAGGGGAGGGTTTGAGCCCAAGCCCACGCGGAAAAATAAAAGGAAAAAGGGGCCGGGTCGGGCCAAGGTCGGATCCGGCCCGACCCGGACCTCACAACTCTTTTTTTTTTTTTTTTTAAAGGAAATTAATAGTTAAAATTTTTTGATTTTTTGTTTTTTTGATTTTTGATTTTTGATTTTGATTTTTTTTTTTTTTTATACTATTTGAAAGATAAAAAATAGGTGTCAACAAAGACCAAATTCTAGACATGAATCCCCCTACTTGCGCATCATCGACAGCTTCACATGCAATTTAGGATGCATGGAGAAAATATTCAGTGGTATGTGTGCGCCACGTCATCTGCTAACTTGGTGTGCACATACCAATGAAAAGCCGGCACTTGTCCCCGAGCGGGACCCGCTGAAAAAGGGAGGCGCTGATTTTTGGCTGGCTTGCCTTCCTCTATTTTCCTTCTCTCTACCCTCGCTCTTTCTATTCGACGAACTCCCTCTCTCTCCACCCTCCCTTTTCCAACCGGCGAACCAGCAACTGACGAACCAGGACGTGTACCTAATATTTTCTCCCTCCTCCGACGCCTGACGCTCTCTCTGCACTCTACCCCAACTCACTGAACCTTCCAGTCTAACAGTTCCTTCGACGACCGTGATTCAACTGACTGCTTTCGAATATGACCAATTGAACAATGAGAAAATAATAAATAGATCTCGAGGATTGGAGAAGTCTCTAAAGCAAGTTGCTAAAAAGTCGTCGTTCATCTATATTCCAAGAGTGCGTAAGCAGAAATGGCAGATAAATCATCCAACATAAGCTGCTCTAATAATGTCCAGAACTTTGGCTGCTTGAATAGCCAACCAACAACATGATCTTTTTACCAGAGGAGCTAAAACCCTTAAAATCTTTGTAACTGATTCCCTTATCAAAATCATGCTTCTTTCATTTGATAAGGGAGTCATATATGCTCCCGGAGGTTGAGCTCAGCCACGTCTCTTCCCTCTCATCCTTCGCCATCTCCACCTCCTACGTCACTGGCCAATGGAACATCGCTCTCTCTGTCAAGAACCCCAGCAAGATCATTGCCGTCCAATACACTCGCATGAAGCTCCTCTTGAATTTCGATCACCACCTCCCCTCTCTTGTCCCATGCTCATTCGCTTATGTTTAGAAAAAAAGTTATGAAAAACTGTTTAGGAACTAAACAGTTTTAGTTCCTAAACAGTTTACATAACTTTTTATAAACATCATAAATTCTCCGCCCCCCTCACATTACTCACCCATAAAAATTTGCAAGGACAAGGAAAAAAAGAAAAAAAGAGTCAACTCAAAATGACAGACCACCACGACCGGCACGAGCGGATCATCTTCCTATGTATCTTATGTTGTGCCATATTTGCTATGATTGGCCCCGCCATGGTGATCATCATGTTAATACCTACCTCTATGCCCTAGAGGTCGACCTCAGCCCCGTCTCTTCCTCTCGCCCCTCGACATCTTCCACTTCCTACGTCACCGGCCAATGGAACATCGCTCTCTCCGTCATGAACCCCAGCAAGCTCATTGCCGTCCTGTATACATGCATGAAGCTCCTCTTGAATTTCCATCACCACCTCCCCCTCTCTCGTCCCACGCTCATTCCTGCCTTCATCCAGGGTCCCGACAACGTGACCACTGTCCGAGCCGAGGCGCGGTCGAAGATCCCCATAGTCAACGACTTGCATGTGAGGCGACCTCATGTGCAAGTCATTGACTATCGGGATCTTTGACAGCGCCTCGGCTCGGACAGTGGTCACGTTGTCGGGACCCTGGATGAAGGCAGGATTGAGCGTGGGACGAGAGAGGGCGAGGTGGTGATCGAAATTCAAGTGGAGCTTCATGCGAGTGTACTGGACGGCAATGAGCTTGCTGGGGTTCTTGACAGAGAGAGCAATGTTCCATTGGCCATTGACGTAGGAGATGGAGATGTCGTGGGACGAGAGGGAAGAAACGTCGCTGAGCTCGACCTCCGGGGGCATAATGGTAGGTATCAGCAAAAAGATCACCATGGCGAGGCCAAGCTTAGTAAATGCGGCACATAAAATACATAGAAAGATGATCCACTCGTGCCGATCGTGGTGGTCTGTCATTTTGAGTTAACTCTATTTTCTTTTTTTACTTGTTCCTGCAAATTTTTGTGGGTGAGTTCTGTGAGGAGGGCGGAGAATTTATGATGTTTAGAAAAAGTTATGTAAACTGTTTAGAACTAACAGTTTTAGTTCCTAAATAGTTTACATAACTTTTTTCTAAACATAAGCAGGAATGAACGTGGGATGAGAGAGGGGGAGTTGGTGATCGAAATTCAAGAGGAGCTCCATGCAAGTGTACTGGACGGCAATGAGCTTACTAAGGTTCTTGACTTAGAAAGCGATGTTCCATTGGCCAGTCACATAGGAGGTGGAGATGTTGAGGAAAGAGACGTGGCTAGAGGGAAGAGACGTGGCTAAGATACATCGAAGATGATCTGCTTGGGCATAAAGGTAGGTATTAGTCCCTGCGAAGATCACCATAGCGGGGTCAAGCGTAGCAAATATGGCACATCTTCCAATGCCGATTTTGATGATAATGAGTGTAAAATCCATGCTTGACATAAAAGCTTTCTCCACGCGAAGAAAAGTGTTGTATGAAAACAAATCTGAGCTTGATTGATATCTTGAAGTTGAAAGTGAAAATGTCCTTAATCTTGATCTTTTGATGTGATGGAAGAGTATTAGGTTAAAGTATAAAATCTTACTTTAATGGTTTTGGACGTTTTGTCTATTCCCATGATTACCGTTGCTTCGGAGTCGACTTTTAATACATTTGAACATGTACTTGATGGCTTTCCAAGTTCTTTAACTCCTAGAGTGGTGGAAGGTTTGATTCGCACTCAAAATTGGTTGAGAGCTATTTGCATATTGAATAATGTTGAAGAATGTATCGGAAATGTGGAAAAGTTTGAGGTGAGTAAGTCGTATATATTTCTTTCTATCTTGTAATTCATTCGTATAACTATCTATTAAGTGAATACTTTATTTAATCTCTTTTTTGGTTTTTAGATGTGAATTGTCTTAGGAGGACATTATTACTGGAAAATAGACTTCATTTTGTGGATACTTTGATTTTGTGGTAAGTAAATAGAATTTATTAAATCAAAACTTTTGCATATGTCTCTAGAGCATAATTTCTTGTTAATTTTTGTTTACATATGAATTTCAGGTATTTGTTAGAGATTTTGAGGTGTTCATCAAAATATGCACTCTTGTTGGCTACATCTCCATCTATGCGCTCTCCAAGATCAACTAAGTTGATCTTGAAAATTCATTTCTAAAGCCCGAATAGATTATCTCCCTACATTGGGGACAGAGAACATGATTATACATATTTTAATTGAGATATCATCTACCTTCTCATGGCTTCCTCACCTCCTTCTATGAGCTACCGACTCACATTCTTTTTCCCCCTATTTTAACATTTTTTTTTATCATTTTTTTAGGTCATCAATTTTTGTCATCCTCATGTTGAATGTGCATTCTTATTTTGGGAAAAATTAAAGTTAAAAAGGTGATTGCTTTTTATACATTGTTTTGGAGGTTGAGGTGTTCATCAAAATATGCACTCTTGTTGGCTACATCTCCATCTATGCGCTCTCCAAGCTCACTTCGACCACGAGTGGTGTATCATGCTCAATGTGGGAACAATCTCTTTTGTTCTTCTCATCATCGAGGTACTCGTCATGCTAGAATCCCTTGATGGTTCATCATGTAGGTTGCATGCATGATGCGGAGTGCTTTTTTGCCAGGGCCTCTAACTCCGAGGAAGAGGCCACACTTCGGCTCATTGACATCAAGGAGGCTGCCCATATCTCTAAGTGCACAAGGATATTGCCAATATCACTAACCAAAGCATTTGCTCATCCGAGAGCATTAATCAACTTTAAAATATTATTTTCAATTTGAAGTATATATTGATATTTAGTTTCCATGAGGTACTTTTTTATTTTTCTTTATTTTTCGTTTACATCATATTTAGAATTTTACAATTCATTAGTATAATTCAAAAAATATATATTATTATATTATTTTCATACAAGCCGAATACATAAAACTAGGATAGGAACCTTAGTATATACGAATTTCCCAAAAATTATAAAAGATCATGAATTTTACTAAACCATGTGTATTATCAAAATGAACATGAATTTTTCTAAACCAAGTGTATTATCAAAATGAAACTAAACTAATTCTAATAATAATATTAGGACTATTTTTCTAAGCAATTTTCCACTTTTTTTTTTTCTATATTTTTTATTTTTCTTTCATTCCTATAGTCTTCCATCAACAATTGGACCGAATCTATATGAAATCATTTCAACACGTCTGCGACAACTGATGTAAACTGCAATAGGACTGATTTGATTCTAAACTTTTCTCAACTTTTTTTCCTGTAAAACAAGGGTGTAACCAACCAGATTCAATCAAAAAAACAAATGGACATGAGCATTTATATGACTACTCTGAATTTGGAAAACTTATTCCGATATTGGTTCAGTTTCAGATACCACCCGACTACATCTGGCAATCAGCAAGTAAAAGACATGCTCGAGAACGAACTAAATCACTCTAATTGGACTTGAGCATTTCATGGATCCGAAGGTATGCATCTCGGCTCTAAGTCCAAATGCAACAGTGAAATAGCGGTTCACAACCAAACCATCACAGAGACAAGATTGCAGATTCGGGTTATCAAATAAATTTCAATAGCAATTAAATCTCTCACAAGCAGAAATTCAAATTCTCGGTCACTGTTCAACACGAAGAGCATCCGAAGACTGAACAAAAGTTAATGTTCAACATACCTCGAGCTTTAGCGTCGAACGATGTGCAGATTGAAGAACAGAGTCCTTAGATGGTTCAGTGGTGAGGGCCGGTCTCTGACCAAAAGCAGATCGAGCAAGAATGAGGGTCTTTGAGGTCTCTGATCTGTATACAGAGTAAAACAGGGGTGAAACTGCACGGCTCGAGAAATGTGGACGGCGGTTGGAGATGGCTTACCACGGTTCGAAATCAATAAAGAAAACCGTCGCTGGTGGGTGGCGCCAGCGGACAAGCCACGAACGAATTCCAACTTCTGCAACCTTTCTTCGTCCGATGACAAAGCAGAACCGGTAGGAGCCGAGCGCAAGTACACAGTCTGACGAGCGGTGGCGTCCGGTCGCGTTGGATGGCAACTGAGATGGTTTCTCTCCCTCCGGAGATTTTTCATCGCGAAGATGGGTCGCCATGGAAGGAAGAAGAGAGAGATCGTGATAAGGAGTAGCGGTTCTCCTAGAAAAGAAAGATCCCAGAGGATTCTCTCTCCTTCCGGGCGGTTGTCCAAGCGAGATTTTCTGCCCACGTCCGAGACGTGGACGGCGTCCCAGAGGATTTTCTCCACGATCGAATACGAGTATTCGCTTGCAACCGTCATCGGCTTTACTTAAAGGGAAAAAAAAAACTGACAGTAAACCGTTTAAGATAAAAATAAAGATTTAGAGCTCCCAAGTTTAATTCCCCTTCCTTTGTTGGGGCCGAATTCTCAGGGTCCCTATTTTTTTTTATCTTTTTTATAGTCCGACTCAGGGTCTCTTTTGCTCTCCCAAGTTTTGTCGAAAATCCACCTTCCTAATTTAGAAGTCAGGTCCGACCCAAAAAAAATTAAAATTTAGAAATTGGGCCTGAGCCCAAAACAAAAAGGAAAAAAAGAAAAAAGAACTGGGGCCATTCGGCCTAAGCAAGGGAAGCAATGGGCTCGGCCGAGATTGAAGGTTCCAAAAAGTTTAGGGCCTCGCCTCTCTCTTAAGTTTTTTTTGGTCTGACTATCTCTTAAGTTTTTTTTTTTTTTTTGACTCTCTCTTAAGTTTAAGTTCATTTAGTATGTTGGGTTAATTTCAATATAACCCATGAAATTTACTTAACGTGGACGTGCGATTGCTAGATGAAAATTGCTCCTAATACTTAGATGCAATGTGAATGCCTAATTATATTATATTGGTATTTTTATTTTGGGGTAAAATTCGATCACTAATTTTTTATACATGGATGACAAAGTTGAAAACCAAAAAAGTTTAGGTGTTACCACATAAAATAAGAAGCTAAAAACATAAAAGAGCAAAGCTATGCACGGTAACTTGTTGATAGGTTATTATGGGTCTGTTATTGGTTGGTCAAAAAGTGGCGATGACCCACCTTTGAAACCGGTTTGGGATTTAAAAACAATTCAATCACTCGAATGAGATAATGACTATCATAAGTTCATCACTATCACCTAAACACAATGGAATAACACATTTATTATAAGATCATTTTACCACTAATCATATACTAAAGATCATATTTTTGAAATGTCCAATGTGAATTAGCCTCCCTATCATATTCAAGACATAAGTTTACCATGAGCCGAGATTCCTCATTCATTGGTGAACGAGATTTGGTGTCATAAAGAAAATAATTTATTTACCGCTTTCGAGAAACATGTAGATTCTTCCCGCTTTGTAATTGATCTGAAATTAAATTGTGATTTGAACCAAACTTGTGGTTAAAGAGGATGGTGGAAAGGTTAAAAATGAGATAAGAAAGAAAAGAGAAAGGAAGGCTGTTTTTGTGAAGCTGACTCATCAAAATCATGGCTTTAGCACAACAGACACAACACCTTTTCTTTTTCTCTCCTTTGACTTTATTTTATAAAAGCTGAGCATGAACACATCACGTGGGTACACACATGAGATAGGACGCTTTGTAATTGGCCATATAAGAGGTTGATGCAATTCTCTGGAGGCTTTCTTTCCCTTTGAAGATTCTACTATTTTGGACCCATAACTGTTCTTGATCCCCCCTACTTGTCCCGACACTTGTCGTTTGTGCATTTGTCATCCTCAGCCCAATCCTCTATCACTAGATTCTGTTGATAATATCTGAAGGCCAATGTCGTTAGTCTGCCAACTATTCCTATTGGCTTCTTTTTTGGTACAAATAGAACTTTGATAATGCCAAGACATGTTCCTTCAGTGAAAAGATGTAAACTGTGCAAAAGGATTTTAGCCGATAATGTTTAGGAAATTGGATATGAGAACATTTCATCTTGGATAAGCCAAGTCGATAAATGTGTTTTCAATAAGGGGGCAGTATATTTTGGCAAAAACGTAGCACCTTTGGTCCTTTTGTATGTCGTGTTTACAAGCTTTTGGTTTCTCAATGTGCACATGAGCATTTGTGATGCATGTTTTGCTATGGAAGAGGCTATGAAAATCCATAAGGGCATATGTACATGGTCTCTGTTGGATCAACCTTATTTTTTTGGTTCAATGATATCATGGTAGTTCCTGGGAGCCCAAACTGAAGTTGATGTATTCTTTTGTTCTTTTTTTTTCTGGTTTTTATTTTCGGCATCAACAGGGTACCCGGGGTGGGTACATCATTTACAAGAGATGAAGTCTGATAGATGTTGGATCCAAGGGATGAAGTCTATTGGATCCAAAAGCCGTGGAGCTCTATTTCTTTTGATAATTGACCTTTAACGATAGTTTTATCATTTTTATCAATCATAAAGCTAGAAAAAAAGAAGTGCAATGACCACACTGTTAAGTTATTATTTCTTTCAAAACAGAATTAAGTTGCAAGAGATTGATTCATTATAGAGCTTGAAGACCAAGTTGTCTTCCATTTAATGCTCTCCTTAAATGCATCTTGAATTGGAGAGCAAGTCGATAGATGAAGAAGGGATAGCCTATAAATAGAGGCATCCTCCTCATATTTCTTCACACCACCTCATCTTGCTCTCCCTTTCTCCTCTTGGCCAACCAACCCCTCTCTCTTGCCGCCGATTGCCATTGCCATTTGAGCCACCGTGAGGCTGCCGATCTAGAAAATTGTAAGTGGATTTGTTAATATTTGGTCAGGGCATTGTGATATGCTATCCCGAGTGTGTAATGAGTAATTGTTTGAGTTTATTTAGATTGTTTATGCCTGAACTTGTTTGATAATGATTTCAATCGTTCCTAAGTTGCCGATTTATTTTATGATGTTGATCGTGCCTGTGAGCCAAACTATGTCCCAAACAATGAAAAGGGGTCACGTTGGTCTTTGACATGCATTGAAACGCAACGGACTAGGCCTTACTTGGTCTTGGGTCGATATTGAAGCGTATCGATTTAAAGCCATGTTCAATTTTGGATCACGTTCAAATGTAATGGCTTAAGTCACGAGCCTTGAGTGGTAAGTGAACTTCATAACCTTTGGCAAGGGCATTGTGGTGTGTTGGTAGAGCGAGTCGTGTTCTTGATCCCTGTGTGATTATGTATCTTTTGTTGTTTAAACTACTATTGCTTGGTTATGTGAGATTTATATGTTTTGCTCGTATGAGAATTTGGTATGGTTTGCTCATATGTTTGAAAGTACGCTTCAGGCCATGGATGGATCTCATTGGTTCAAATTGGCATTGAGGGGTGTCAGAATGAACCTTGTTTAGTGATTCAATATTGAGGTGTACTGATCCAAGGCCTTGCTTGGTGTAGGTTGGCGCCTTGATTGGTCAATTTAGGACACAAACCTTTTATCGTGCCCGGCATGATTTATGGTTTCGGAAAGGTTAAGCATATTATACATTTCGCATGATTCACGCTCTTGAGCCTTATCTCTTTGATCCAATAAATTGCCTCTATCCTCGAGAAATCAGCAACGCATCACACGTGGAATGACAGCCAAGCAAAGGCGTTGGTTGAAGTCTTATCTCTTTGATTCATCCATAAGGTTGAAACATTGATTTTTCCAAAATACCAATGTACAAATATATTTCATCACCTTTATTAATGATTTTTCACGTTATGATTATATTTATTGCATGATAAATTTTAATTGGTGAATGCATTGAGGTGTATATTAAAGAGGTCAAGAGGTAATTAAATAAAAAAAGTGAAAATAGTAAGGTCGGGAGAGGTAGTGAATATTATGGAAAATATGATTAATCGGGACAATGTCCAAGTCCATTTGTTGAATTCCTTGAAAGACATGACATTTGTGTTCAATACACGATATTGGATACACCACTACAAAATAGTGTAGCAGAAATGATTAATCGCACTTTAATGAAAATGGTTAGGAGTATGAATATTCATTCATCTTTATCATTATTTTTGTAGACGCATGTATTAAAAACTTTAATGTATTTATTAAACAGGGTTCTTAGTAAAGAAGTTTCAAAGATTCTCTTTGAACTATGGACAGAAAGAAAATCTAGTTTACGACACCTACATGTTTTGGGTTGTCCTGCATAAATAAGAATTTACAATACACATAAAAAAAAAACAAAAATAGATTTAACAATGGCCGGTGATTACTTCATTGGTTATGAAGAGAAATTCAAAAGGTATGAATTTTATTGTCATAATCATATTACGAGAATTGTTTGGGGTTATTTTGTAGAAGTAAAAATTTACAATACGT
Organism: Eucalyptus virginea; assembly: GCA_014182375.1. Lineage (NCBI taxonomy): Eukaryota > Viridiplantae > Streptophyta > Magnoliopsida > Myrtales > Myrtaceae > Eucalyptus > Eucalyptus virginea. Next base: position 12,811,133 of record CM024516.1, on the reverse strand, counting down.
AACAATGTCGAACACTCGACTCTATTCGTACCGAGAATTCAACTAGAATCGTAGACATTGACAATCTCGAAAACTCAATTCTCATGAGACGACATGAGGTGGAACATTGATTTAACAACAAATGAGGGATTCATCTCAAGTTATCACCAACAACGAAAATCGTCTTCGGATCATGAAAAAACATTCAGCCGACGACCACTTCCTTTAGGCATAGGAGAATTCAAATTCGCCATAGAAATGAGACCGTACCTTTCTTCATAACGAAGACTAAGTCGCCTCGGTTTGTCGACAATGGAGTCGTCACATCGATGAAAACCTCTCAAGCGGGGGAAGAACTCCACTCCTTGGACTCTTATATCTGGGAGCAAGGATAAGATGACCGATCACACGATGGCGAAACAACTTTGGCCGGACACAGAGGCGTTGCGCGGCGTGCCTTACTAGCTTTTCTTCTCCGTCTGAGTCATCCTCCCCTACCCAAGTTGCGCGATCGTTGTGCTCCTCTCCCTTTTTTTTTGGAACGAACCTCTCTCTCTCTCTTTTGGTGGTTTTCTCTCTGGTTTTCCTTTTTTAATCTCTCTTCCTTCTCCTCTCTTTTTTCCGCCAGAACTAGCCAAGACATCTTTCTCTCCCTTTTCTTCCGCGAACCTCTCTTTAGCCCAACTCTTCCATGGCCGAAATTCCCTCAGCCAACGTCCCTCTCTCCTCTCTTGACTTGCTTTTTTTTCTCTAGCCAAGCTCCCTATCACTCTTTTTTCTGTTTTTTTTTTTTCCTTTACTCTAGCTCCTCTGGTTGAAGCTCCCTCAATCTCTGCTCTGTATTTTTTCTTCCGTCGAGCACCTCTCTCGAGCAAGAACCAAGGCCCGAACCCCTCTCTCTCAAAGATTTTTTTCACTCATGGCTGAAGCCCTTTGCTCTCATCTTCAGCCCCTGGCCAACCCCAAAATGGCCGATGTCCTGCCTTCCTCTTTTTCTCTCTCCAACGAAGCTTTGACAAGCATGGTGTGACTTCATTCCTTCAAAAAGTCATAAAAATGTGAACCCTTTTTCTTGTTCCCTTTAAATTAACCAGATTTCGCTTCGCTAATGTACACAGTATATTAACAGGTCCAAGAAATCTTGACACCCAATACACTTCCCAGAAGCAAGCCGGAAGTAAGACAACAAAAAGAGCAGATCATCGACCATTCAGGAATCTTCCCTAGAGAACCAGAACAATAGAATCATCAGATTGAAAGAAAAGACTTCACCCTAAGAAGTGAACAGCTTGCGGCCGGTACCAGCGACCAAGATGAGCACGACAAATCGCGCGATGGGGCGGCTGTTCTTTAGAAATCCTCGACAGCTTGGGGAACAAGCGCACGTATAGATAGCGGTTCCTCTCAACCGATAACACTTGCCCCTTTTTACTTGAATCCACGCTGCTCACCATTTTCCCTAGTCGAGCACGCTCTTTTTTCTCTAGCTTTCTTTCTTTCTCTCTGGTTCTCATGCTCCCTGATTCTCTCTCTCCGAACGTCGAGCAAGTTCTACACCTTCCTCTTCTTCCGCTTGGCCGAGCCCCCCTCAGGCTCACGCACTCCTTGCACGCCTGTCTCGGGCGATTCTAGAAGCTTCAAGCTCCTCTCGCTCACGGTCGCTCGTTTGTTGCCTCCATCTAATTGCGTCATGGTCCTTGCTCACGGTGGGGAGCACGCGCGAAAGGAGAAAGAATGGGCCTGGGCTCCTTTTTCTTTCTTCTTGGGCTCAAATTGCGGAGTTGAAAAAAAAAGAAAAATGGGCCGAAAAGAAACAAAAACCAAAGGAGCGGACTTTTAGGGGGCGAAAATTTATTAGAGGAGTGGGCCGGATATGAGGCCCGCTCCCCCCCCCCCTTTTTACCTTTTTATCAATTTTTTATATTTTTACAAAAAAAGAATATTTAAAATGTCGACAAATATTTTTATATTTTTATCTATATTGCAAGATGTGAATAAAATAATCGAAATGAAATAGGAAGAATGCATCGTCACTTGGTCTCTACTTCCTAACACTACATATTTTAGAAGGTTTATGGAAGAGGAAGCAAAAGCAAAATATCCAACCAAAATTTAAAATATCACTCTAATTTTAAAAAAATTACAAAAAAAAAAATTATATTTAAATTCACATGCAAACATTTGAGTTCAGTGAATTTTATATTCAAAGTAAAGGGCAAAAATGCATGAACTTTAGATGTATTGGCAACAAGGATAATAATTCTTATCTTACACTACATTTGGTATTTACTCAAGACAAGATAAAATCGGATAGAGAAAATGCCACCAAAAACCCTAAACTTTGCCAAAAGTGACAAATTTACCGTGAACATTTACTTAATTAAGGGCATTTTCATCTTTTCATCTTTTTTCTTTTTTAGGGAGTCGGCGTCCGCGAGGGCAGCCCTCGCCAACGTCGGGCGGTGAGGGTGACCCTCGCTAGGGTCACCCTTGGGCGGGCGAGGGCCGCCCTCGTGGTCCGCCCTCGCTGCGTGGGGCGAGGGCACCCTCGCTGGCGTCGGGCGAGGTCGCCCGCCCGGGCCGACGCCGCGAGGGCTGCCCTCACCGGACGCCGGCTTCCCTCCACCGGCTCCGGCGGAGGGAAGAGAGAAGGAAAAAAAAAAGAAAAATGTTTTTAAAATATATATTTTAAAAGCAAAAAGACCAAAATGCCCCTATGATTTAGGTAAATGTGTCACACAAATGAAAGTTTGGGGTTTTTTGTGTCACAAAAAATAGTTTGGGGTAAATGTGTCACAGTTTGCAAAGTTTGAGGTTTTTCGTGTCACAAAAAAAAAAAATTTGGGGTAAATTTATCACTTTGGGTAAAGTTTGGGGTTTTTGGTGGCATTTTCCCAATCGGATATAAGAGTGATATAGGCTGAACAAAATTATTTAGGGAGGTAGGATAAAAATGAATAAGATTTCTAATATCCATAATAAAAAGTTATTTTTCTTGATAAACTTAAATTAACAAAATGGAAATTATATTTAAGTTCTAATATAAGAAATTCAAAATAACCAAAAATAATAATTTATTTTTAATTTAATCTTATATAAATTTCTATACTCTACTTTAATTATATCTTATAATATAAATTCAATAAGATATATTTATATTTATCACATATTTTAGGTATTTTAGATATATTAGTATAGTTTACTATTTAATAAAATTTTATTAGAGAACGATGGAAGGGGAAAAAGAAAGAAAAAAGAAAGAAATTTAAAAAGAGTGGAAAAATAAAATAAATAATAAATACAAATAAAGTAGGTAAGAGTGTCGCAAGAAATTTTTACTGATTTGTTTGTGACCTTTTAGGTTGGTTTATATAAAATATATAAGCCGTTTATATAAAAAATATACATAATATGATGTGAATATATATGGTTTTATTACTCTAATTAACCAAACAATGGATAAGATATAGCAAAATCCCTTGGAATTCATATTATATCATATCTAGTCTTTAACTTGTTATATATCTAGATGACTAAACGTAGCTTTTAAGATTTAATTAGATAAAAATAAATAAATAAAAGATAACCAATGTAAACCTTCAAGTCCATTCGAAAGATCACCAATTAATAATTAAAGGGTTGATCATCCATCATATGCCCATGCCTTTTCTCCCTCCATAGAACTTCCAAGTGTCTTGGAGAACTAACAATCCGTGCTCTTGTGTCACAATTGAATGCAATTTGTATCAGCTAGGAATATCTTAAAATGCCAAGTGATTGCACTATGATGACAACATGTTAATTCATATTTATTTGTGTCGACATATAAAGTCAGGCATATCATGTCACATTTGACATCTCTCTCTGTTGATTCATGTTTTATTTTGTGTCATGCAAACGGCCATGTCCACTATTGCTAGCACCCTTGGACTGGGCACGAGTTTGGATGGCCCCTTATTATAGGATTCTTGGTATACGATTCTTGGTCTTTCCTAGGTTTAGGGAGTGTTGATAGGCTCACTAATGGCTTTGTGGGCTTGAGCATCGCTTTTGATTTATGTTTCTTGGGCTTTACCAATATCCAATATTATCAGTAGTAATCAAATGAGAAACTCTTAAATAAATGAAAATTTTGAAAAGTAGATCTTATATCGTAAATGAAAAAAATTAAGTCTCCCCACAATATTGTTGACCGCAGGAAAAAAGCAAAGAGCAAATGTTGATTTCCATTTGACAAGAGTTAGATAATCAAAGAATTTAGTAGAACTTCTCCCAAGCCAAACTATTTCAATGTCATGTTTCTCTTGGTACCTATTCAAATGGCCTGAGCCCACTTTTAGATTCATTGGATTAGTGCTCCCCACATATTGTGCACACAAACTTCTACTTAACATTAGGAGGACCTAAATTTCAAATGTCTTCTAAACAACAAATGTTCATCCTCACAAAAATTAATGTGGCATCGTTTTGGGTTCTTGCAACTGTGGAGACAGCGCTTTTGCCGAGAGAGGGTAGCCCCCTCTACTAACCTTGCATTTTTGAATCATCGTCTGGTTGTTTTCTAGGTCATCGTGCAATTCTTGTTGCTCTTTGAGTGCAGCAGACAACGTAAGGAGTTTCACGTGTCCTTGAGGCAATAGTGGCTTGGGTCCTTTTTTTTTTTTTTTTTGTAAGATTGAAATAGTGATAGAATCATTTCTTGACCCTATGGAGAACTGTCCTTCTTCTAATGTGTACCTTCTGTGACATATTACTCTAATAAACCATATGACTTCAACACCATTTTGAATTCTTATGTTTCTTCTGTTAAAATCACTAATCTAAAACATTTTTCTGCCAGAGTAGCACAGCTATTTAAGCCGCACATGCCAAAATCTGAAGCATGGCTGTAAAACTCTTACCCACCTCGGCAGAGTCTTGTAGATTTCTTTTGATTAAGAAGAAATTCATGTATCGTTGAAAAGATTATTATAATAGGAAATTGTTCGTGAATGAGAAATTTACCCAATATTCCAACATGGTATGACAAAGGCAACTCCAATGGATCAAGCTTCCCGATCATCCCATTTCTTCTTATCTTTCAGTACTCTGCCCAAGTAAGAACTCCCACAACCAAATCAACTTCTCAAATTCAACGTCGTTTGAAGCCACAACTTTTGCCACGCCATATGCCTTAATTTCTCGCGCATAGATTAAGACAAACATCAAAGAAAACCCAATTCCTCTTTTCTAATTCCCATCAAATTTACATGACTGTCCTCTGAACATATATTTAGTTGTTGTGAACACGTTACACTCACCTCGCTGAGGGTAATTCCTTCGAAACTGGGACCGGTTTTCTGCGATGAGCTGTAACGCTTCATCATGTTCAACTGATACGAGTTGATGGATGCGTAAAGGTTCTCGATCAACTAATGCAAGTAAAGATCGAAGCTCACAGATTACACTTCGTATTTTCACCGATTTTCTTGCTTCTGCCAGTTCAGCCAACAACTAGGATTAATTCATCTTACTTCAGTATAGGGCACCTTCAAATGCATTGTCCCAGTCAGCATAAAGGGCAAATAAGATAGTACTTGCTCATTTCATTGAATAATTTTTTCTTTCGAAAATAATCCTCATTAAATATTCGGTCAAATGAGGTTTGTGCCTTGTGAAAGTATTATCCCTTTTCGGTCTTGTTCTACAGTAGATCAGAGAACTCATTTGTTTATCATATGGAAAACACATAAGAATTTTTCTCGTGTGCCCATCAGACTTCTTCCCTTTTATCTTTTCCTCTTCATTTTTCCCTTGGATCCCTAGACTTAATATGATGAGCTAATAACCAAGCGGTATTTTTGCTTGCTAGCAAAGGTTTTGAGCACAGGAAAAGAAAAGAAATAGCCTTAACTTTCTCTCTGTGACTTATGCTCTGTCTCGGTTTTTGGGAGCGGCCTTGACCTTCTAGATGTAAGGCGGGTGATAGCGACAGTGCAAATTCCAGAGTACTTTGGGGGTGATGGGATGTCATTTCATCGATGCTCAGAGAAAAGGATGAACTTCGTGATTAGTAGGCAGCTCCTGGAAGGGTCTATCGAGTCCCAACTTGGGAAGAACGCGTTTATGGACGACATCTCTGAAACTGGCCCATTCCTTTAATAAATTTTCGGGCCCCCAAAATCCCCTCCCTTGGCCCATCTCTTTTTTTTTTTTTTTCGGCCCATTTTTCTTTATTTCTTCAACTCTGCAATTCGAGCCACGCGTGCTCACGTCCGTGAGCAAGGAGGACCGTGACGCAAGAAGATGAAGGCAACAAACGAGCGGGGCCCTGAGCGAGAGGAGAAGTCACAAGCCATGAGCGAGAGCAACTTGAAGCTTCGACCATCGTGAGCTGGCAAAGGGGAAATAACGGAAAAGACTCGCCCGAGGCAGGCGTGCGAGGAGTGCGCGAACGTGAGGGGGGCTCGGCCAAGCGGAAGAAGAGGAAGTTGTAGAACGTGCTCCACGTTCGGAGAGAGAATCAAGGAGCATGAGAACCGGAGAGAGAAAACTCGAGAGGAGAGGGAAGAGAGATTAAAAAAAGGAAAACCAGAGAGAAAACCACAAGAGAGAGAGTGAGAGAAGAAAGGGAGAGGAGCACAGCGATTGCGCAACTTGGGTAGAGGAAGATGACTCAGATGGAGAAGAAAAGCTAGTGAGGTGCGCCGTGTGATGCCTCTGTGTAATTACTATCCATTCCTTGTTATTAATTCATGTTTCATATTGATTCCTATCTTGGACGATCAAGGTTCTTGATTAAAAAATTTCTGCTTTTCTTTGCATGTCAATGTAGTGTAAACAATTATCCTCTTTTAGCTTTTGCTAAGCACCAAGCTTTCCCACTTCTCTTTGCCTCATCAAGTCATGCGTTGATGCTTAAGCTATTTGTTCAGGTCACATGTCGTTCGCTCGGAGTTATTCTTGAGGAAAGTAGTCCTGAGGAGCTTCAGGTAATAAAATCCTTTGTGGGGTCCCATTACCATATTCATTTGTTTTGCATGAGTGTTGCCTGATTTAGTACTTCTTTTTGCAGAAACGAGCAACTGTAAGATCCTCTCTGTCGGAAGTACTTTTGCAGATTGTCGCGACCTCCTCGAAGCGGGTTGGACCACCTAAGGGTTCGGCTAATGGATTGCTAAGCTGGACTTAGCTCGAGTTCTCCCAAGCTCATACCAATTCGCGACTTATGGTTTGAGCTTTTAGTATGCAAATGATTTTTATCATGGAGTCGCCACTAATCTATTTTGGGTGAGTCGATTAGAAACCCAAGTGAAGTAATGGGAAAATTACTTTACTCCTACGAACCAGAGATTAAATGAGTTCGGGGACTTGATTACGCTAGATTTTTCCAACGCTCTTTCGGTACCTTTTCTTTTTATTTCAAAAATATTTTGCGGGCAGCTTGAATTGATTTTAAATCTATTTCTTTAACATGTGAGGTGATCATGCGAGTGCGTAATCTACCAATTTAGCACTCAAGAAAACAAGTAAGAAAAATGCATGACTTACCTCATGGCAACAAAAGCATCTGCAGTGTTAAATTAGAATTCACATATGCAATCCTAGATATGATTTCTACTTAACAATGTAATTTCTCAATTTTGTTTTCAGTTTTTCAATGAGAACCATGCAGTGCATCTAATCTAACATGAAATGGCATGACAATGTGTTCTAAACTACATGACATGAGTAAAATATTTTTTTTTTGTGTTTTCTTAATGAACATGCAATAATTAAATATGCAAATCAAAATGACCTAATTATAATGACGGGTTAATGAGCCTAATTCTACATGCCGTGCACATGATATTTCTATTCCTAAAATGCAATTTATCCTAAAAATTGAAACTAATTTATCTAAAGACAAATTTTTGTATTTTTCATGATATTCGAAATTAAGAAAAATGCAAAAATTACATAGCTAAATTAAAATTCCATCCAAATTTAAACTTAGGATTAAGTCATGCTAAATCCTAATTTAAACTAAGACGTTATTTTAATCTAGCAATTTCTAACCTAAGATGCAAATTGATCTAAACTTAAAATGAGACATGCAATTCTATTCTAAAATGCATGATGATTTTTTTATGAAAATTCGTAATTAAAAAAAAAAAAAAACACTAAAAAAACTACTAGAGTGAAAATTAAAGGGACATGTTATCTCTTCTAAAACATGCATTTAAAAAAAAACCCCTATTATGCAACCTAAAAAAAAAAAACTAACATCCTAAATTAATTAATTTTTCTTGGGATTTTTTTATTGTAAAAATTTAAAATCAAAAATCCTATTCTAAATTGACACGTGCAATTCTTAAAAAAAAAACTAATATCCTGAATGCATTTTTTTTGGATTTCTGTTATTTAAAAAAACGAAATAACTAAATACACTAACCCTAGCCCTAATCTAACTTGAATTTTTTTTTTTTTTTGATTTTCTTTTCGCAAAAAATACAAAAGTTAATTCAAATAACCCGATATCCAATCCAATCAAGATAAGATTAATACCCAAAATTGACGAACCATATCTCGCGCATGAGATCGGGTTGGTCAATTTTAAATTAAATCTCGAATCGAATCTCTACGAGACGTGAGATTGGATTGTCGATTTTTGAAGAGATTGTGAGTCGGATTTTGGGCGTGAAAATCGAACTCCTAATCTCTAATTTGAGGGGTTATTTCACATTGGAACTTCCATCATGCATTAATGAATAATCACGCTAAAAAACTATATAAAAACAAACTATAAACTATATAAACAATAAAGATAAAATAATAAAAAAAAAACTACCTAATGTTCCCCTTTTGTTTTTTTTTTTTTTTTTTTTTTCTTTTCCTTTCCCACGCACAGCTTTGTCGTGGGTCTCCGAAGGGAAGCAGGTCGTCAGTCTGGAGGGGCAGCTCCGGCGAAGGTGAACCGGCAGCGACTGGTGGACTGACGGCTAAGAAGGGTGGCACCCGGCGTCGGGCTTCACGGACGGCGAGCGAAAACGAGATTTGGCGTCAACAACGGAGCGGGGTAGCAGCGAGTTGTTGCTGGTGCAGTGGGTGGCAGCAGCTCGGGCACAGCAACTCAGGAGGGAGAGCTGGTGGACTCAGCGGACTGACGGCGAAGGAGCGGGCAGCAGCAGCTTCCGGCAACGGTCGCGACGAGAACGGCTTCTGGCGTTGCGGAAGGCTCGAGCGCAGCTGCTGGTGTCGGGCAGAGATGGCGGAGTTGCCGCAGGTTTCGAGGACGGGCAGGGGCGCGGGATTGCAGCGGTAGCTACGTCTGGAACTCGCTGAGAGCAGGAAGGCAGCAGAGGGTTGCTGCAACTCCTCAGATCGTCGGAAGGATGGAGTCGGCGGCGTCCAGCGGGCAAAGGGTGAGATGCAGGTGGACGGCAACAAGCAGTGGCGGAGAAGGAGCAGCGTCGGGTCGTCGTGGGTCGGTGCGCACAGCAAGCGAGGTGGCGCGCGGCGGAGATGGAGATGCGGCGGTGCGAGCGCGGCGGCGTGGGCACGAACGCGGGCAGCAGAAACCGGAGGAAAGTCCAGCGAAGAAGAAGAACAGTGGGCGCTTCTCTTTTTTCTCTCTGCAGCCGCACGTCCCTTCTCCGTCTCTGCACTCTTTCTCTGTACTTTCAGTTTTTTTTACTGTTTCTGGCTTCACTTTTTGTTTTTCTCTAACAAACCTCTCTATGTTTTAATCTCCTCCCCCTGACTTCATTTTTTCTTGTTTCTCTCTGACGAGCGTTTCTCCTTTTTTAATTTCTTCCTTTCTCTCCACTCGTGTGTCTCTCTACGGGTTCTCTCTTTTTTAATAGCTCTCACAAATCACTCCAGTGAATTTTTTTTCGTTCTCTTTCCCTCTGCCCCCTGCGTGGCTTCCCCCTTTGCTTATTTATAGGGCTCTTGAAGTCCAACTGACTTTAGTGTGAATAGGAGGCGGCCGTAATTTTTCTTTGCTGTTCACGTCCGGTTGCTTTTTTTTCAAATATGGTGGCTACCCATCTGCTCTTCAGCAGGGATAATATTAAAGAAATGTTAGTCCATCTTCTTGCAGGAGAATTTTCACGTCCCCCATTAATGCGTGCATGTGCAGGCATTAATGAGGGAGAGACAATGGACGTGAAGCACTCTTCTTTCTTCTATTTTTTTTTAACTTTCATTGTGTGTTTTCATACCAGCAAGAGGGAGACCACCTTTCGCGCATCTTATTGATCGAGGGCCCCTACCACGTCAGCCGAATTAATGCATACATTAATGAGAGAGAGACAATGGACGTGTAGGAACTTCTTTCTTCTCCAGCCGATTTGCTCTCCAGGAAGGAGAGAATTCCTTGCAACAACTCACTATAAAATTTTATAAAATTGTGATCTCATCTTCTTGCAAACTTTCTCCGAAATTCTCACATGTGTAGTGGAGAATTTTTTCTTTGCTTTCTCTAATGCGCGTTCAGATCAGTGAAGAGAGAGAGACCATCCTTTTGTGAATATTATCGACCACGAGTCGCTCGTCTTGTTGCCTCTTTAGTACCGATGCAAATGTGACTACATGAAATGCAATTTTACTATTTTTTTATTTTTTATTTTTTATTTTTTTCATGTAACTAATTACTAAATGATTAGGCAAAAATTTAGGTGTCAACACAGATCACCAAATTTTGTGATCTTTATCTCATGGAAACAGTTCTTGATGATGAGAGTGAGGTAATTGCAAAACACTGAACTGCATCTGTTTGGACAACACCAGAGAATTCATCATTTTCTGCTTGATTATTTTCTCATTCGAGCACTGTCAATGCCAGTACCATTGCTGGAATACTCCTGGTAAGCAGTGTATGATTGTTGCACTAATGATTTTACCAAACCGCTATGTTTGCACACAATGTGCTTGTTTTGTGTGGACCACTTTGCCTTAGTTATTTCTGGTTTTGGGACCTTGTTAATTGTTGGTATAACCAAGCTTTAGCTTTAGATTGGCTCATGTAGAATTGCTGTTAACATCCCATGGTTCGTTCATTTTGATTATGTTTTGTATTAGCATCAGATATTGTTTCTTAATCGTACTTCATTTTTGTCATTCTGTTTCTTAAGATAGCAATTGTATTGCTGGGGCAATTTCCTCAATTTGTGTTATTTCAGCCAGTTGTGCTGCGTGTTGAAGTTGTTTTTTCCATTTGTGCAGAAAAGAGTTCTTCAGGCGTCGGAGTATTCTGGAGTCTTTACTTCAGGTGGTCTGATCGAGGAGAAGGTACACAAGTATCTGTTATGAACCTAAGCTGGCCTATGGATTGTCGCTTGGGCAATATGCTAATAATTTTTACACCCTACATGATCGTCTATCCCAAGCATTTCTTCTTCTTTAATTTAATTGGATTCTGGGTTGGAGGGAACCTCTTCATGGCATTTATTTTTATAGTTAAACTATATCATGAACACTGTTAGCAATCTATCATCAGATGCTACTCCACGAGAATATAATTCTGTTAGCCAAACGCACGTTCGACCTAGCAGCACGATTAACTTATTACTCCTAGCGTGTTGAAGGTGAAGAATATGTTGATAAAGATAAAGCTGCACTGTATGATTAGGCAATAGTAAAGGCTTTATGATCTGTCTTAGTTGAATTGATAAGTAGCGTAAGCAAGCGACTCGGAAGGTCCGGACCTGTTGAGAGTAATTGTGTATTTTGCAACATCAGTTGGGTTCATAAGCATAAGCCTTGGAAGAAAATTGCAGTGGTTTCTTTGCTTCGTGGAAATTGTTTGAAAAGAAGAGTTTCTAGGCATGATGCAGTCCTTACTTTTAGGATAGGTGCAGAGTCTTTGCAATTAGGAACCAAGTCCCGTGTGAGGAAGGTCATAAAGTTACGTGGTGGATAAACTCACTTTCCGGAGCCTTTTAATGACGTCCGATGCATTTTTTTTTTAAAAATTTTCTTGGTATTTTTTTAAATTTATTTTCATTTACTTGCTATTAACATAATTTTTTATTCTAGCTATATAGATAAAACCATACGTCATTTAAGAAAAATAGGATGTACTAATTTTACATTTATGCGTTCAGTTTGCAATAGCACGTCCTCACGTGCTCATAAATTTTTGAGAAGTTTCCAATTATTCATGAGCTAAAAATCACTTTCATATGCCATTTTTCATAAATTTGTTCAATTAATGTGGTCGGATTGACGGCGTTAACTAAATATTCACGTTAGTATTTTAAGGCTAAAATTAGCTTCAAGTGACTACTTTAAAGTTTTATTAAATGATTTAATATTAAATTTACAAAATTGAATGTATAATAATTGAATTAGATATTTTAGAGATTTTTTTTTTTTTTTTTTTTTTGCCGCTAAGTATAGGTATAGACGCCGAGTAGCGCCGCGCCACCACCATGAAATCAAGAGCAGCAGGAGAAGCTGGACTACAACTCAGGGATTGAGAGTTCGCCGTCGCTGCCTTTGCCGTAAAAAATCCGCAGAGCATTCTCGAGCTTGAGAGTAGAAGCAATCTCCAAATGGAAGTCGTCCGCCCGATCGACGAGAAGTGCGCTCCTGAAATCTCCGCGCTCCTCCAACCCCCCTCCTCCTCGCGAAATCCAGGTAATGCTCCTCTCTACTCCTTCATTGATCCTTTTTCGAACGAGCAAGTTGTTGCAATCTTAGAATAGAAGGAACGAGCCGCTTTTGCATCCCTTTGCACTTGCATCATCACGGTGCGATCGCCTAAGTTGCACGGACACTCTCTGAAACCCTTCGTGTCGTATTCGATAGGAGTGAGCGGTTCCAGGTTCCTTACAGGTTCCGCCTAGAACCTGGAACCTACCCTCGGGTATAGGTTCCTAATTTTTTGGAACCTGGAACCTGGAACCTACCTATCAGAACCAAGAACCTGGAACCTACCCTGTCACAGGTTCCAGGGTCGGTTCCAGGTTCCAACAGGTTCTTTTTTTTTTGGTTCATTTTAGTTTAAAAAAACGGAAAAGAACGCAACAATAACAAATAAGCTTGTCATTCATCAAAGATAATACAAAACGATATATGCTAGTCAACTTGGGAAGAATGTAATAATATAGTTTTTCTCGGAAATAGAGAGTTCATGAAGGCCTAACATAGCTAACATTACCAACAATTAAGCAGAAGGATCAATAATCAAAGCTGGATTTAGGAAAAAACTCATACTTTGAAAGGAAAATGAAAATGCTTGTGAACTTGGAGGAAAAGAGAGATATATGCTCGAAAATTTCAAATTCCAATACAATACGATTTCTTCAATATTTCGAGACATGAATTTTTAAATTGGCACACCACGAACAAACAAGCGCAAAACTTCTTCTTCTTTTTTTTTTCACACACTTACATTAAAAAAAAAAAACCGAGAATTTTGCTTTAGCACTTGTGACAAATTCATATCTATACCTTCAAAAACTCTGCAGGCATCGATTGCCTAATGTTATCCGGCAAGTCTCACTAGTAAATTTTACTAATTACTTGAATCATCAGCTTGGGCAACCTTCACTTTGTCACCAAATTGACGAGCTTTCTAACTGCTGCACCTGTACAAGTGAGACTTGGGACTGTCAAGAACTTCCAAGCATCAATTGGATGATACAACATTGACTGATAGGAACTTCCTACTGCCTGTATAGTAGTAACTTCTAAGCATCAATTGGATGATACAACAAGTGAAATCTCACTTGTACAGGCAATAGCGCAAAATTATGCACTTATACAGTCTCACTTTGCCCCGCCCTTCCAATTGAGTCAAAGAACGCCAGCAAAAAATTTAAAAAGCGATCCTCTTGAAAAAAACAGCTTTTTCAGCAAGCACATGAAAATTACCTGCACAGCAATGCTACTCCAAGTCTAGTGTTTATGTCCAGTATAATGCTTGGATTTCCATCCCCCTCCTCTCTCTCTCACCCACCTCGTCTTCTACGTCTCCATCACTTGCCAGAAGCTCACCCTTGGCCTTGCCGCTACAAGCAAAGGATACTAATTATGCTTGTATTCGTGGTTATTAGCACAAAATTGACTAATACAACGTTCCAACTAAAGATTTGGTTTTGCTTGTTAGCACAAAGCTTGCCATTAGTGGGAACCTGATCCACACCAGATAAGATTATTATTCAGCAACAAATGAGTCAAAGTGCATCAGCCTGCCGAACTAGAGAATCAACTTTAAGATAGATTTGACTGATCAACACCAATTATTTTAGCCACCAGCATAAGAGAGATAAAGCAAGAAAAAAATTAGAACACTCCAATCACCTCTTATAAGCAATTCAAGAAAACCATAAGGTTCAATTGTGAACAAACGATGGAGAGAGGGGGCGGTAGAGATTACCAGCATGAAAGGCGGCTGAGTGAAGCTCCTCGAGTCCCTGAAACCTGAATTCTGCACTTCGCAAGAAACAAAACCAGAAAGAGAAAGAGAAATAAAAAATTTCACACACAGAAGACACAAAACCCACGCCATAGAGAGAGAGAGAGAGAGAGAGAGAGAGAGAGAGCGTGCGCATTGCGACAGAGCCGAATCGAATGTTATGGAAGACGCCCCAAGGGCGGCAAGCGGTGGGTGAGCGGCAAGCAGCGGGGCGTTGTCGTCGAGGGCGTCATCGAGGGCTGAGCGGTGTACGGTGGGGGAGGGGGGCGAGTGGTGTCCGGTAGCGGGCGAGCGGGGGCGAGCGGCATCGACTTTAAGGGCGGCAAGCGGCAGGGCGTTGTCATCAACGCGTCGTTCGGGGCAAGCGGCATCCAGCGTTGGGGCGAGCGGCGCCGTCGAGGGATTCAAGGTTAGGGGTATGGAGGAGGCGGGGGATAGGGGTTTGGGCGGAGGTTTCACCAATGATTTAGGGTTTGGGCGGAAGTTCAAAAATTGGGACGCCGCCGATCAAAATATTTAGGGTTTTTAGGTTTGGGAACCGGAAGCCGATTCTGGTTCTGGTTCCTATAAGAATTGGAACCGGAACCGAGAACCGCCGGTTCCCAAAAAATGGAACCGGAACCGAACCGGCCTCTCTCGGAATCGGGAACTGGAACCGGCCTCTCTCGGAACCTACGGATCGGTTCTCCGCCTCTCGGTTCTACCCGAGAACCGCGCTCACCCCTAGTATCCGACACTCCAACACGTTCCAACACGCGGTCAACTGCCTCCGGCACACTTCGACACGCGAGTCGGATTCCAACACATGACTCCGACATGCAAGGGTTATTTTTAAAAATTTTCAATATTTCTAGGGTTTAAATATAAATATATGAAAAATAAAAAAATAAAAAAAATGAATGATATCAACAATACAAATTTCCAATACACGCACGGGGTTATTTTTTTCTAATGTTAAATTTTAAATTTAATAGTGGAACATGGATTATTTGTTTTTTCCTCCAAATTTTATGGATTATTACAATGAAATGTAGTTGAATTTATCAAATTAAAACAATGAATGATATTAACAAATGTAGGATTAATGTTTTTAGTATAAATTAATTCTTGGCTGTTTATTATTATTATTATTATTATTATTATTATTATTATTATTATTATTATTATTATTATTATTATTATTATTATTATTATTATTATTATTATTATTATTATTATTTATGCATTTACATATTAAAATTTTTATTTAATATATAACGTATCAGAACGTGTCGAAATTCTCTACTTTTTAAGAAATGACGTGTCAACGTGTCGTGTCGTGTCGTGTCGTGTCGCATGTCATGTGTCCGTGTTGGTACAACATAGGTGACCACAGTGTTTTTTCCCATTGCGGGTGAGATGGCAATAGAATCAGTGAAGACTCGAGAGTGTCGAGTGCGACGCTTGTGAATACTAAAATTTAACTTTAATTTTCAGTGAACGAAATAATTAGGCATCATTGTTAGTTATCTATCTTTTATTTGTGAGTCCATTAATAAATCTGAAGATGATAAAAATGTAATCTTTAAAATCTGATGTTGAAAGGTCATGAGTTTAAAGGCTCCGGAACCATTGTCGTCGACTAGATGTTTCGGCAGATTTTCACACTTTTTCCTCTGCCTTTCCTCCTATCAATATGTAATAAATATAAATAAAATACCTAAAATATAATTAAATTTGAATATATAAATAAAAAGATTAGATTAAAAAATCCAAATTGTTATTTTTTATTATTTTGAATTTCTATATTAGACTTCAAATATTATTATATTAAAATATAATTTTAATTTTATTAATTTAAGAAGCTTGTTATATGAGAAAATAACTTTCTTATTATGGATAGTAAAAAATCTTATCCATCTTTATCTAACATCTCCTATGGAATAATTTTATCCGGTCTATAACACTCTTATTTCGACTTTATCCTATTTTGAGTAAGTACCAAATATAGGATATGATATTATCATATCATAAATTTTATCTTAATTGCCAAACACGGTCTAAAGGTTCTTCCAATTTTGGGTTTTAAGATTTTTAATGGTTTTCCAAATTTAAATTTTTTTAATAGAAATTTTCTGATTTATTTGTTAACATTTTCGAAATTTTAAAATTATGAATTGTCTAGATTTTTGGTGTTTTAAATGCTTTTATGAATTTTTGAAAATTTTTTATTGCTATTAATAATTTGGAATTTTCAAATTAAGTATATAGGGAGAGAACTTACAGAAACACTAGGTTCTATAGAGATCCAATGGAATCTATTATTGAACCATAAAATTCACAACCAACCAGGATTCTTGCATTTTGAGATGAAAAGAAGAGTTGGTCATTTTCGACTTTGAAAGTCAGGGGACACACATATTAGAAATGCCGAGGTATATGAAGCTCACAAACTCACGAGCTTCATCAAGTTTCCAATTTGTATAGGAAGAGATCCAGTCAGACCATTGTTGTAAGACGGGTCCCTACAAAAAGGGCTTATTATACTCAACTACAACTTACAAAGGCCATTTCAGGCAGCCAAAATAGATTAAAGGACCAAATTCTAGACATGAATTCCCCTACTTGCGCATCATTAATAGCTTCACATGCAATTTACGATGCATGGGAGAGAAGACAATACAAGAATCTAGATGGGAGGACTACTTACATGACATCAACAAAATAAAAAACTTAAGCCCTTCTTCTCAATAATTGTTGTATTTTGCCAATTACTCATAAGCCCCGTGATTGCACTGACTGCTTTCGAATATGACCAATTGAACAATGAGAAAATAATAAATAGATTTGAGGACTGGAGAAGTCTCTAAAGCAAGTTGCTAAAAAGTCGTCGTTCATCTATATTCCAAGAGTGCGTAAGTGGGAAATGGCAAATAAATCATCCGACAGAAGCTGCTCTAATAATGTCCAGAACTTTGGCTGCTTGAATAACCAACCAACAACATGATCTTTTTACCAGACGAGCTAAAACCCTTAAAATCTTTGTAACCGACTCCCTTATCAAAATCATGTTTCTTTCATTTGATAAGGGAGTCCTCTATGCTCCCGGAGGTTGAGCTCAGCCACGTCTCTTCCCTCTCATCCCTTGACATCTCCACCTCCTACGTCATCGGCCAATGGAACATCGCTCTCTCCGTCAAGAACCCCAGCAAGATCATTGCCGTCTAGTACACTCGCATGAAGCTCCTCTTGAATTGCGATCACCACCTCCCCCTCCCTTGTCCCATGCTCATTCCTGCTTATGTTTAGAAAAAAAATTATGGAAACTGTTTAGGAACTAAACAGTTTTAGTTCCTAAACAGTTTACATAACTTTTTCTAAATACCCCTCACATAACTCACCCATAAAAATTTGTAGGGACAAGGAAAAAAAGAAAAAAAGAGTTAACTCAAAATGACAGACCACCACGACTGGCACGAGTGGATTATCTTCCTAAGTTATCTTATGTGCCATATTTGCTATGCTTGGCCCCGCCATGGTGATCTTCATGTTAATACCTACCTCTATGCCCATGGAGGTTGACCTTAGCCCCGTCTCTTCCCTCTCGTCCCTCGACATCTCCACCTCCTACGTCACCGGTCAATGGAACATCGCTCTCTCCGTCATGAACCCTAGCAAGCTCATTCCCATCCTGTACACATGCATGAAACTTCTCTTGAATTTCGATCACCACCTCCCCCTCTCTTGTCCCACGCTCATTCCTGCCTTCATCCAGGGTCCCAATAATGTGACCACTGTCCGAGCCGAGGCGCTGTCAAAGATCCCGATCGTCAATGACTTGCACGTGAGGTGCCTCACGTGCAAGTCACTCATGTGCAAGTCATTGACGATCGGGATCTTTGACAGTGCCTCGGCTCGGACAGTGGTCACGTTGTCGGGACCTTGGAAGAAGGCAGGAATGAGCGTGGGACGAGAGAAGGAGAGGCGGTGATCGAAATTCAAGCGGAGCTTCATGCGAGTGTACTAGACGGCAATGAGCTTGCTGGGGTTCTTGATGGAGAGAGCGATGTTCTATTGGCCGTTGACGTAGGAGATGGAGATGTCGTGAGGTGAGAGGGAAGAGACGTAGCTGAGCTCGACCTCCGGGGGCATAATGGTAGGTATCAGCAAAAAGATAACCATGGTGAGGCCAAGCATAGTAAATACGGCACATAAAATACATAGGAAAATGATCCACTCGTGCCGATCGCGGTGGTCTGTCATTTTGAGTTAACTCTTTCTTTCTTTTTTTACTTGTTCCTGCAAATTTTTGTGGGTGAGTTCTGTGAGGAGGGCGGAGAATTTATGATGTTTAGCAAAAGTTATGTAAACTGTTTAAGAACTAACAGTTTCAGTTCCTAAATAGTTTACATAACTTTTTTCTAAACATAAGCAGGAATGAACGTGGGATGAGAGAGGGGGAGTTGGTGGTCGAAATTCAAGAGGAGCTTCATGCAAGTGTACTGGACGGCAATGAGCTTACTAAGGTTCTTCACTTAGAAAGCGATGTTCCATTGGCCAATCACATAGGAGGTGGAGATATCGAGGGACAAGAGGGAAGAGACGTGGCTAAGCTCGACCTCCGGGGGCATAAAAGTAGGTATTAGTACGAAGATCACCATAGCGGGGTCAAGCGTAGCAAATATGGCACATAAGATACATCAGAAGATGATCCGCTTGTGCCGGTCGTGGCGTTCTATCATTTTGAGTTAAATCTTTTTTTTCGTTTTTTCCTTGTCCCTGCAAATTTTTATGGGTGAGTTCTGTGAGGAGAGCGGAGATTTTCAGGGTATCAGGATAAAGCTTGTTTTAGTGGTTCAAGTGTGAGTAACAGTAGTAGTACTTCCAATGCCGATTTTGATAATAATGAGTGTGAAATCCATGCTTGACATAAAAGCTTTGTACATGCGAAGAAAAGTGTTGTATGAAAACAAATCTGAGCTTGATTGATATCTTGAAGTTGAAAGTGAAAATGTCCTTAATCTCGATCTTTTGATGTGATGGAAGAGTATTAGGTTAAAGTATAAAATCTTATCTTTGATGGTTTTGGACGTTTTGTCTATTCCCATGATTACCGGTGCTTCGGAGTCGACTTTTAATACATTTGAACATGTACTTGATGGCTTTCGAAGTTTTTTGACTCCTAGAGTGGTGGAAGGTTTGATTTGCACTCAAAATTGGTTGAGAGCTGTTTGCATATTGAATAATGTTGAAGAGTATATCGGAAATGTAGAAAAGTTTGAGGTGAGTATGTCGTATATAATTCTTTCTATCTTGTGATTCATTCGCATAACTATCTATTAAGTGAATACTTTATTTAATCTCTTTTTTGGTTTTTAGATGTGAATTGTCTTAGGAGGACATTATTACTGGAAAATAGACTTCATTTTGTGGAATTTTGATTTTGTGGTAAGTAAATAGACTTTATTAAATCAAAACTTTTGCGTATGTCTCTAGAGCATAATTTCTTGTTAATTTTTATTTACATATGAATTTCGGGTATTTGTTAGAGATTTTGAGGTGTTCATCAAAATATGCACTCTTGTTGGCTACATCTCCATCTATGCGCTCTCCAAGCTCACTTCGACCTTGAGTGGTGTATCATGCTCAGTGTGGAACAATCTCTTTTGTTCTTCTCATCATCGAGGTACTCGTCATGCTAGAATCCCTTGATGGTTCATCATGTAGGTTGCATGCATGATGCGAAGTGCTTTGCCAGGGCCTCTAACTCCGAGGAAGAGGCCACACTTCGGCTCATTGACATCAAGGAGGCTGCCCATATCTCTAAGTGCACAAGGATATTGCCAATATCACTAACCAAAGCATTTGCTCATCCGAGAGCATTAATCAACTTTAAAATATTATTTTCAATTTGAAGTATATATTGATATTTAGTTTCCATGAGGTACTTTTTTTATTTTTCTTTATTTTTCGTTTACATCATATTTAGAATTTTACAATTCATTAGTATAATTCAAAAATATATATTATTATATTATTTTCATACAAGCCGAATACATAAAACTAGGATAGGAACCTTAGTATATACGAATTTCCCAAAAATTATAAAAGATCATGAATTTTACTAAACCATGTGTATTATCAAAATGAACATGAATTTTTCTAAACCAAGTGTATTATCAAAATGAAACTAAACTAATTCTAATAATAATATTAGGACTATTTTTCTAAGCAATTTTCCACTTTTTTTTTCTATATTTTTTATTTTTCTTTCATTCCTATAGTCTTCCATCAACAATTGGACCGAATCTATATGAAATCATTTCAACACGTCGGCGACAACTGATGTAAACTGCAATAGGACTGATTTGATTCTAAACTTTTCTCAACTTTTTTTCCTGTAAAACAAGGGTGTAACCAACCAGATTCAATAAAAAAAAAAAAAAAAAAAAAAAAAAAAAAAAAAAAAAAAACAAATGGACATGAGCATTTATATGACTACTCTGAATTTGGAAAACTTATTCCGATATTGGTTCAGTTTCAGATACCACCCGACTACATCTGGCAATCAGCAAGTAAAAGACATGCTCGAGAACGAACTAAATCACTCTAATTGGACTTGAGCATTTCATGGATCCGAAGGTATGCATCTCGGCTCTAAGTCCAAATGCAACAGTGAAATAGCGGTTCACAACCAAACCATCACAGAGACAAGATTGCAGATTCGGGTTATCAAATAAATTTCAATAGCAATTAAATCTCTCACAAGCAGAAATTCAAATTCTCGGTCACTGTTCAACACGAAGAGCATCCGAAGACTGAACAAAAGTTAATGTTCAACATACCTCGAGCTTTAGCGTCGAACGATGTGCAGATTGAAGAACAGAGTCCTTAGATGGTTCAGTGGTGAGGGCCGGTCTCTGACCAAAAGCAGATCGAGCAAGAATGAGGGTCTTTGAGGTCTCTGATCTGTATACAGAGTAAAACAGGGGTGAAACTGCACGGCTCGAGAAATGTGGACGGCGGTTGGAGATGGCTTACCACGGTTCGAAATCAATAAAGAAAACCGTCGCTGGTGGGTGGCGCCAGCGGACAAGCCACGAACGAATTCCAACTTCTGCAACCTTTCTTCGTCCGATGACAAAGCAGAACCGGTAGGAGCCGAGCGCAAGTACACAGTCTGACGAGCGGTGGCGTCCGGTCGCGTTGGATGGCAACTGAGATGGTTTCTCTCCCTCCGGAGATTTTTCATCGCGAAGATGGGTCGCCATGGAAGGAAGAAGAGAGAGATCGTGATAAGGAGTAGCGGTTCTCCTAGAAAAGAAAGATCCCAGAGGATTCTCTCTCCTTCCGGGCGGTTGTCCAAGCGAGATTTTCTGCCCACGTCCGAGACGTGGACGGCGTGTGCTTTCTCCACGATCGAATACGAGTATTCGCTTGCAACCGTCATCGGCTTTACTTAAAGGGAAAAAAAAAACTGACAGTAAACCGTTTAAGATAAAAATAAAGATTTAGAGCTCCCAAGTTTAATTCCCCTTCCTTTGTTGGGGCCGAATTCTCAGGGTCCCTATTTTTTTTTCTCTTTTTTATAGTCCGACTCAGGAGAAAATATTCAGTGGTTCGTGCGCGCCATGTCATCCGCGGACGTGGCGCGCATGAACCACTCAGATATCAACACCTGTCCCGAGCGGGACCCTCTCGAAAATGAGAAAAGGGCTGGTTTTTTATCGGCTCGGCTCGGCTCGAAAGTACGGACGGCGTATTCCTCCCGCTCAAAATTTTTCTCTTTCCTCACTTGAATGGGCGGGTTCTCTCTCCTCGTAAAAGAAAAAAGAACGCTCAGAACGCTCAGAGCCTTCCTCTGTTTCCTCCTCCGCGCATCCCACCTCCTCCGCCTCCGTCTCCAGCTCTGCCTCCGTCTCCGCCCCCAAAAGCCTCGCTGGTCATCTCGCCTCTAGCATCTCGGTCTCGTTCGGCACCAGCTCCCCGCCGCTGACCGGGCGTTGTCCTCGACGCCGGCCCGCTCGGTCGCGAGGGAGATCTCGGCGGACTTTGGCGGGGTCGACGGCGCGGCGAAGAAGGAGAGGCCTGCTGCATTTTCTCTCTCTTTTTTTTCAACGAAGCGCGCTTTTTCTTCCCGCTTCTGCCTCTCTCTTCCTCAAGCACTCCTCTCCTCTCTGTCCCGAGCCCTCTCACTCACCCCAAGCGCCCCCTCCTCTCTCGTCTTGAGCCCTCTCACTCACCCTAAGTGCTTCCCTCCTCGCCTCTGTCCTCGTCGTTGCCATCCACTTTCCAGCCGCGGCTCCAGAAATCGCCGGCTGCCGACTGGCCTCTCGAGCTTCTTTGTCTTCTACTCCTTATTCGGTCCCAATTTCGGGCTCGAGTACGTAGCCAAGGATTTTGAAGCAAAAGAGGTTTGCGAGGCTAGATATACTGGTGGCGGTGCTAAGTTTTGGGGTTTCGGCGACGCCGTGACGGCCGCGAGGGATATTGTGGTGGAGGAGAGAGAGGCGTATGGGTACGGTGAGACCTCTCTTTCTCCTTTGCCTTTTTTTTCTTTTCCATCGCCTCTGTCTCGCCGGAGTAAGAGCGCGGAGCAGAACGTCGAGCGCAACGAGGCGAAGCGGGAGAGAGGCAATGTCTACTTCGCCCGATGCAGATTCAGTCGACGCCCTTCGCTCCCAGATCCATTCTCTCCAGACGACAATCAACGTACTCCTCTCTCTCTCTAGCGCGCGCCATTGGAAACGCTTCTTCCTCCTTTCTTTTCTATTTAAAATTCGATTGCGATTTCCTTGAAGCTGTAACTCGATCGAGCGGTTCGTACCCGCACGTGTGTGTGGGAGTTTCGATTGCCTGTACGAGCTGCCGCGTGCTAACTCTGTCGGTTTCGCAACTTGGCCCCCATTGCATTTCAGGAGCTGGAGAAGCAGAACGCCGACCTTTCTTCTCGACTCTCTGGATGTTGCTGTCAAAAGGTGAGCCATTTCGATTCTCCCTTTTCACTTTTCGAGAGGATTTCACTGTCTTTACGACTTCTCGAATGAATCTTGATATCTTTGTAGCAGCCCGAAGCCGGTTTCGGTGTTGGGTCGAGCGCGCGTTTGAGTTGGGCATGCATTGTTTGTCGGTGGTTTGAGTGAATGCATGCATCTTTTGGTTGGCGCTTCTTTGTTATTGGCCATGCATATAGGGGATAAGCGAAATTCAATATTCCGTGCTGAATGCGATGTACTTGAGCTTATTGCTTCATTTTGTGCAGATGGAAGACAAGATTGGTTGTGTCGTAGAGGGAAGCGGAGTGGTCGATGGGAATGGCAAATCAATGAAGCTGGACAAGAAGACTAGGAAGAAAAAAGGTGCTACTGGTCAAACTTTTTGAGCTCCAATTGCATGTTTAATCTGAACCACTGAGATCTTGGATGTTTATTGCTCTTCAGGTTCCAATCGAGGGTTTTTCAGTGACTTGTGAGGTCAGTCTGTTTTCAGGAACGGGAGGAACGGTTTAAGTTCAAAAGTCAAACAATAATTAAGTGGCCTTCTTGCAAATTTTGAGAGGTTACAGGATACTATAGTGCTGAAGTTTCATGGAGTTGCGTAGCAGGCTGTGTTAGTTGTGACTCCAAACAGTCTAAAGAAAAACAAGCGACCCTAAGCGCTAAAACTAGACATAATCAAAGCATCAATATTGTTGTGCGAATAGTTTTTAATACTAAGTTTTATGGGGTTCAAGTTAGTAATTTCTTACAACCCTGTTTCCATAGAGATGAGCATGTTGTTCGGCTAAAGTTCTTTCAATGTGCAGCCATATTTTAGTGAATGTTGTGATACCTCCTGCTGCAGATTTCAAAACAGGAATTCTCGAACACCATCCAAGGCGATATGTTGCTCTAAGATTGATGTATTTTGGGCAAAGGTACAGATTGTAGCCATTGTACTGTTTGTCATACAATGCAACTGTTGCATCATAAAACGATTTTAATCTGGTGTAGTATATTATCTTTCCCTTTGTCTTGATTTTGTCTGTTCTTAAGAGGCAGCATGGAATATAAAATACTCTAGAAATTGTGAAAGTTTAGCTGTTATTAATAATTTGAGGATATTTCTGCTATGGAAGCATTCATGTTCTAAAAAAAATGCTAGGTGGAAAGTTGGTTTGAAATTTCTGTGAGAGAGAAATAGAGGGAAAATTCGAATTTTTAGATACTCTCTCCAAATTCCGGCCCTTGGTGCTCCCAAAATAGCCTTAGTGTCATGGTCACTATTTGCTATCTCTGTTGTTGTACATGTGCTTAGACTACCCTTCTTCCATGCTTTGGCACTTTATGATGCTTAGTTTAAGATTTCTTTTACATGCGTTTGTTTTTGTGTTACTATCAATTGTTTTGTTGCTTTTTCATCTCTAAATATAGAGCACAAAGGACAAATAGAGAAAGCATAGGAGAAAGAACGAATGAGAAAAGAAAAAGAAGAGAGGGGAAAAAAAGAAGCTGAGGGGAAAGCTGGCAAAGAGAAAACCAAAACAGCTGAGGAAATTGATCAAGAGAGAATTGAAAAGGGTGGAGGAGGTGAAAGTGATACGTCAACTACAGAGAGTATGCTTGATGAAAGGATTAGACTTGTGGATGATTATCCATCTGTCCCGGTTCAATAGAATTTCTCTATCCTATTAACTTTTTAACGAGTGGTAGGTCAATGGTTGTAGAAAATTGTTGTTTCTTAATTTTTGAAAGTTTTGGTGTGGGATCTATATTGCTTGCCGCATGTTCTGTAGCATGTAGAATACGATCTGCATGGACAATTTCTTAAATGGCCTAACTTTTTTTTTTTTTTTGGTTGAAATAAAATTACCTATTGACTGACTGAATAATGTTACGTAGGCATCATAGCTATTGTGCCTCTGCACATGCATGTTGATTCAATGCCTTTCTTTTTCTTTTTCTTTTTCTTTTTCTTTTTTTCTTTTTTTCCCTAATAGTAAGCCATGCTTACAAAGTTCTGGATGCATATTAGTATGTTAACTTCCTATGCAATAAACTTCGTCCCAGTTCTTTACATGTGTCCACTTTCAATAGGATTCAGAAGAAGATTTGGCAGCACTACATGATCATCTATCGACTGGAGTCCAAGATAAGGGAATTACGGCAAGTCATCAAAAGTTTAATCATGCAGTACACACAATTGATTCTCTGTAGTCAACATGATTCCAACAATCTGGACATTTGTTGTTCTGTATAGCATGCTGTGGAAGAGAAAGATGAGTTTTTAACACCGGCAAATGAGGAAGAGTCAATTGTATCATCTGAACCTATTGTTGATGCTGAAAGCAAGGTGGCTAATGGTTATATAGATGCAGAAGTACTTTTTCTCAACTCTTTTGATTTTATCACTTTAATGTGACTGCAAACCCTTAGATTTCTCTGGTTAAATCTGGTGCAATCATAAGCAAGTATTATGTCGTAGATGCTTTTTGCTTACCACAAGTACTGCCTTTGCAATGCAGCGATATGCATGAAATTTTATGTTCTCATACCAAACTTTGATTTCAGTCAATCATAGCAGAAAATGTTATGGCTTGGCGGAAGTGAATGTCTGATAGAAATCGTGTTGGCCATAGAAATTATAGTCGTCCTCATCACCTTCATTAATGGACTCCTCTTGTCTCGTGTTTTTTTGTAATATGATCCCATTCAATGCTTTGGGTATCTCTGCTTTCTCTGACATCATTCCTTGCAGATGAATTGGTTAAGCATACTCCTTTTCTGCCATTGGCAGTGTATGAAACATAATTCACATGTCATGGAAAATTCTGTTAGATTTAACTCAACATCAAAAAATATATTATGATTACACTTTTGACTTCTAATAGAAAATGCAGCTTTTTTTTTTCAAAATTTGGCAAGAACAATCTGATTTCTCAGTGTAATTTCTATCAAGTAGATATCATAGGTTTGAGAATGAATATCTTTACTCGAGGTGTCTACATGACTGCATGTTACTTTTCTTCCTCTTGCCCAATGCAGAGCAATTTATTTTTATGGAGTTTCTGAAGTTCTTGTGGTTTTGAATTTGAAATGATCTCAGATATCTCACTTTAGCTGGCTTTTCCAGAACTCGTGAATGATTGTTTTATTACTTGTAGGGAGATGACGCATCTCAGAATGCTGAGGAATTGTCAAAGGAAGAGTTGGATCAACTTGTTGCTTCTCGTTGGACAAGGGAGAAGACAGAGAAGGAAAGTGGGGAAGACTGAGAAGTTGAGATAATAATAATGAGGAACAAAGTAGGGAGATCCCAAAAGACACGCGTGATGGTATTGATGATATATATGCGTTACAAACTGCTGACAACGAAAAGAATGAGTATGATAACACGGAAGATGCATTTGATGACGATTCTGCAGTGAACGATCATTATGATTTCAGTTCTCATTACAAAGATGGATCAGATGGTGACTCAGACGATGAATTAGACTTTGAAGGTTCGCTTTTACGGCTTCCTGTGAACTTGAATACCCTATTTTAAATCGAGAAAATATTCAGTAGTATGAGCGCACCACGTCATCTGCTGACTGGGTGCGCATCTACCACTCAGATATCGACACGTGTCTATAGGTGGTCAAGACTTCTGTTTTCATATTTACTTTTTATGAATCTTTCATTTATTCTTGAGTTTGTTATGCTCATAATTCTTTGAAATTCATGATGGACAGACTAAAATTTGCTCGAGGAAGTGAAGAGGGTGACTGAAGCAGCTCACAGAACAAGAACTAAATTAAGCGTGCATCCTTATTTTAAGTTGCCGTTTCCCCTCCAAAACCTCCGGTGTGCAGCTGCTACTAGGAGAACGAAACTCTTGTTCCTTCCAAGTGGACTGTCAAAGAGGGGCCGAAATCAGTCTCGATATGAGCAAAGGTTGATGTCAGAATCTTGACCTTAGAGTGGAGTATATATACTATGCTATCGATTTTGAAAGATGACTACAAGTTCTGCACAATAGGTGTAGATGATTTTTGTGGTAGGCTTTATGCATTCTTCTTCTTCTGTTTATCGCCTGCTTCTTTTTTTTTTTGGGTGGGGTCATTCTCTTGGCTGGGGTATACAACATTAGATCAGCCGGGTCCTTCGAAGGCATTAAATATTTATCTTTAAAACCTGATCTTGCTCTAGGGATTTAGTGATAACAATGTCAGTATTTACTCTACCTATGATGATGTGATCTCCTTCTCATCTTTTTTCTCCTTAAGTCAATAATCAAGCCATCTGATTATAAAAGATGTATTATCGAAGGTTAAGATCAGCTCTTCTATCTCTATGTCTCTGAATCTTCATTATATGGGTGTTCACTCTTTGGTCATGCTTTGGATATACAGATTAAAAGTGTCTGTAAATGTCAATTTTTTCTAGAAATGATTGTCATTGAATTTTGTAAGTGGTTTTTCGGTCTACTTGACCTTGGCATTCCCATGCTTTTGGCTAATACTTTCCGTCTTTATCAGCCCTCTTCTTTAAATATGTTTTTGCTTAAGAAGATTTATAGTCAAAATGTGAATTTGGAATAGTTTTGTAGTTTCTCATCTATAAACTATGCTTTTTTAAATGTTTCAGGAAGAAATTTATTTCATGGACGATTGAATGGCGCTTTCGCTCGACGGATATGGTATTTTGTGACCATGGGTGAGTCGTGTAATTAAGCTTGATGAAAGCTGATCTGCAGTACCTATGTTCACCACTAGAGATGAGAATTAATTTGTGCTACTGTCCATTCCAAAAGCAATGATACCATGTTCAGTGGTTGAGGATGGTTTTTATTGCAGAATACATGAGGACATGACCCTTCATCTTGATGCAGAGGAAGTCTCGTCTCGAGGAGACTGTTTCGGGTCATCCCGAGAGTGACACCGATCCATAAATTCAAGGCGGGGGAGTGACAATCTATGGAAATCACAATTCTTTCATGGGACTGGAAGCGTTAGGGTGCTTTGCAGATGGTGGCAATTTATCTTTTATTGTAGACTTTGTGCCTTGACAGTGAGCAATGAAACAACAAAGATAGGGACGATTAGACAAATTAAGACACCTATGTGTAAAGCTTTTGTTATAGAAAATGAGATTATGTTGTTAGTTGATGTACATTCATCTTACTCAAATGTTGCAGGTGCTAGATTAGCATAAATATGAGTTAGTGTGGGCATTTAACCAGAGTAAGGTTGCTGAGTGGCTTTGTCCAATACACCACCCTTAGATCAAGTCAATTGGTGCATTTACCTTTCTTTTCTTCGCTTGCCTTGTTCTATCTCTCCAAGCTTTTAGAAGCTTTTAGAAGGTTCTTCTATTTGAGACTAAAAGCTTGTATCATATATATTGTATTGTCAAAATATCACAATTTTTCTATGTCAATAAGGGTTCATTTGCTAGTTGTAGTGTGATGAATATTTCGCATAATGAGTAGTACTAGCAACCATAAAAAGCCATTGTTAAAACTTTGCCAAGCTTTCACAAGGGAAAAAGGGAAACGCGCGTATAGTTTGTCTAATTTGTGCATAATTTCTTATAGATTCATATCAATCGAAATCAGGACTATGAGATTGCAGATGCTAGAGTTTTATCTCTTTACACATAGAAACATACCTGGTGAAATTGAGTTTTACAAAAATGACCAATCAGAGGAAGGAACGGGTATGGAGACTACTAATGAGATTTAACCAGCTGAATTGAAAGCGTAAAGGACCAAAGTGAACGGACTAATAACTTATTAAACCAACATCTTGTCAGAGTTGAATAATGCTGCGTTTGCTCGCCCACATTATCATGCGAAATCGAAGCAATGTATTTTGTATGACACTGGTATTCTGTAGTGGAGGGCCAAAAAGAACTCGAACACAGCATTTTGATATTTGAATAACAAAGTTTTCAAGATATCTTCTAACAATACAAAGAGTGAGAATTAAGAACCACCTTATTCTTTATAACAATAATTACAAATTCAATATTGTTCGATTTGCAAAACTAACTGAAAGTTAACTAATGTTGATTTTGATTGTATATCTACACACTCAAAAGCTGCAGAAATTCTTTAGATCCTCTTTCTTGGCATATCAGCTTGGTATTAATCTTCGAAATGTGAGGATACAGATCCTTGGAGTTCCTAATCGTCCCCTCGGTGACTCTAGTAGCAAGTGATATATCTGCACAAACATTCGATTATTTATATGCATGTGCTATCTCAAATGCCATTTACATATGCACCAATACGTGATTAGTTGTTTAAATTGAATAGAATTGGGGAAACTAAAACCTTGGGGAGATTTCTTCTCATCAAAGAGCTGAGTGATAATGTAAATAATAGCTGTTGCAATAGATATGGGGCTCCTCCTACAAAATTAGAGGATAAAAACAGAGGAGAATACATTCAGCACTTGAAAAGGAACAACAGTAAAGCATTTGAACTAAACCTGCTAAGTAATCTTTATACACAAACAGTCTACATTGACGAACCTGCTCAAAACACGTCTTTCAACCTCAATAGAAGAAAGATGAAATGTCATCAACCAAGTTTTACAGTTTTCGACTCTTCCTCCAGCTTTACCATTAAAATTCCAGCCGATAAGAGAATAACCATTGAAAAACATTCAGATTGTGCAGTTTGATATCACCTTGTCAATGCTTATATCGCTTGTCTCGTCATCGCAAGTCCACCCGTCTCCCCGCATCTAAGTTGAGTTTGCCGGAAGTACTATGTTGATGTCTTTCCCGCTTTTCGGAACAAGTAAACTAACAGAAATAAGGATGTCTGCAATACATACAGAAACATAAAACAATGAATTTGCATCATTACCTCTAACACGACAGCCCAAAACCCGATCAACCTGAAAAGCAGAAAAGTGTCAAATGAATTAAGATGGAGTCTAAGATCAATCACCAGAATCAAACAACAAAGTTGGTCATAAGTAGATTTAACTCCTGAAATTCACTCGGCGGTGCACACTGGGGTATCATTCACATGACGGTCTCTTTTCTTTGCCTTTACCGGTGGGCTTTTCAACTCTCCGTAAACCTTCGCACCACAAAATCAATTTTTAATATATCATCAAGCCTCAATAAAAAGGACTTTCCCTGTGCCTTTGCACGTGGAAACCATCAACTTAGAACTAGCAACCAAAATATATCCAGGGCTTCTACATATCTTTAGAAAACAAACACGCCATGCAAGAGGACCAGACACCAAACTGCGTCCACTCAATATATTGTAGAGGTTCATATCTTAGGAAGCAAAGGAAAAAAAAAAAAATTTAAGTCCCATAGATTTGCTAAATGTAACTGAATGCGAGGAAGTATCTTGTATATGTCTATACGTAATATGTCAGTAATGAAAAGGCCAACGTAAAAGTATCTTCCTTTTGTTTATTTGGAACATTTGAACCTTCTTTTGCTCCATTTCTTCCATGGCAGACCGTGAACCCTTGTTTACAATTGTTCTCTTTCTTAATTGTGAATTACCTATTTCGTAATGCTGCACAAACATTCGACCCATGTCTCTTAAAAGTAGCAATAATTTGCTTGCCATCATCATTCCCGCTCTTAGAAGCAGCAATAATTTGCTTTCCATTCTCGGTCATGCGTGTCTTCCGAATGTCATTTTTCTGCACAAGCTTTCTCTTCTTAGCTCTCTCTTTACTAGCACCAGCCCGAGAGCAGCTTCACCATCCGGACTATTGAATCCATCGTAACATTGAGAATTTTTCTCCTCGATGCTTCACCATATTGTTCCGAACTCACCGCTTGAGAATGAGATGAAGCGGGCACGTAAGAAGCTAACCTTCTGGTTGAAGGTGCTTTTGCTGGAGGTACATCTACCTTCCGTTCATCATCATTTTTCCGAGAGGAAGATGTTCTATCCGTAGAACCACCTGTGGATGGGCAACTGTGCTTGATGGTGCATGGCTTCTCTCCCGGGGACAGATCTAGCTTACATTCCGATGGCTGAACTTCAGGTGTTACAACAGAATTCCCTCCACTCAAAGACCTCTTGCTTGGAAAATGGGAGCCACCAAGCATTCGAATACATATCCCAACCTGAGGGCTCCGTGAAACCCAATACATATCCCCATCGAAATCCCCACCAGCTATTTCATCAGCCAAGGAGCACAGTCCACTAGTAGGAAAAAATATAGCATACTTTGAATTTCCAACTTTTGTTTCCAGAGCTTCCACATATGTAGCGTTCAAAACAAGAATATCCCCGAAGTGCAAACCAGATTGCAAAGATACTAATACCTTCCCTGAAATTTGTCCACTGTCACTGCATTCATGATTCAAGCAAACTATTAAATAGTAAAGACACCCGAAACAACATTATAACATCAAAGCCCAATAGGTAATTACACCTTTTCCCCAAAGTTGTGAATATCAAACTCAAACGTGGGTTAACAAGAACAGAACCGTGAGATGAGATGTCATCAAAGCAATATAACACCATTGATGTCTAAATCCAAGGACCGATATGAAGGCATGTAACTAAGTTAAACATCTAAGCCCTGACAAGCATAGCTACGCTTATTCTTTAGCACTTTTAAGAATTCCCGTGGGATCGGCTGTCCCCATTAGATAGTAAGAATCTGAATAGGAATCCTTCCTCCTTTCGAACTCTTCTTTTCATCGTTCATCGATGGACAGACGATTCTATAGGTATGTTTCGTCCCGTAGGAATCCCAGATAAGATCATTCTGCCGCAAAGGAAACCATCCTTCTCACCATGATTCACCGAAATTGTTCACATGGTAAAAGAACAAAGGAAAACACAAGGGAAAATGTTTACACATGAAATAGCAATTGAAGGAACTATGCACCCAGGGGAAGTAAAAGCAGCAAAGATGAATAGAGATGCATTTTTTTACTTATGCATATTTCGAATCAAGAAAAAAAGAAGAAGCACATCCAAGTATAGAAAAAAATGGAGAAAAATCTCTTTTTGGACTGTTTTAAGAATAGACAATATTTCAACAAATCCAAATGTTCGAAGAATACTACCTCTTAGAGCTGCTCGTTTACTAGAGAAGACACTATTTGCATCTCCCAGAGCATTCTCCACCATGTCCAAAAGAAAGTCATTAGGGACCCCGCCATAGCTTAAAAGTGCAATCAAAATCTTTGAAAGATATGCACGCTTTCGTTTATTACTGCATCAATGAGGACCAAGGTCTAATCAGCTTCTTCCGAAAAGGTAAAATTTGATGGCACAAACAGCTCCAAACAAAAGCAATGGGATTTAATAATTCACAAGAAAACATGTCCCATGTTCAAATTAAACTGCTGAAAGAACAAGAAAGCCGCTAACTTTTCAGTCCGTTTATGTAAGGGTCTTTTAACCAGCTAACTCCGAAGGAAAATCTTAACACAATGATCAACAAATCAATAGCATATCCAGTAACAAACCCACGATAACACCGTGATCATAGTACTAGGGGTCAGAGGTACCGTAAGAACCTCAAGAAAAATAATTAAAACAATGATAGCCTGCTGGCAAAATATGTTGGTTGTACCTTGTTTGTACTATTTCGAGTGCATCAACGGTCCTGATATCTGAAAGCTTCGGGTCCTTTTCAACCTTGATCATCAACGGTCGAATATGAATTGTATGAGAAGGGAGCTACGATTAAAAAATTCGGCCAAAACAATTAGAATGGAAGATATAAATGAACCGATAGAAAAATTAATATATCGCAATATGGAGAATTATTGCAGCTAAAAACTAATAACTAGACTCACACTTACAACTCAAAGCTGAAATGATACTTAATAATGCAATGTAGATTTTCCTAAGCAACCAAAACACTCTAACAACATCAATGATCTAACCAATTTTCTGCATAAAAATGACCGGCTTGACAAACCGCATTCCTTTTATGCTTCCTCTTGTGAGAATGATGGATAGGGGAAATTCTCACCAGAACACATGACACTTCTATTGCACTCTCATACCGATACATTATCACTAAAGGCAGCAGAAATGAAGTTGGAGAGAATTTCTTTCATGTCAACCACCAAACTGACTTTCATTTGGGCTCGTGAAACCAGTCTGGAGTATAATTAAATAGCATGAAAACCTAGTAAATCTTACACAAATAAGCACTATAGTAGTACTTCACATTTCAACCAACGGTAGCTGTAAGTAACCATCCATTTAAGCAGTGTCCTCTTTTACAAAAAAAGCAATTCGGTTCCAACTTCTTGGAAAAAGATATCCTATTTGTCTAAGTATTTAATCCTCTAAATGCCAGATTTGTACAAGTGGATATTCTCTTAGTCACTCCTCTTCTCCCGACAAAAGCCGAGTAGACATTCGAGAGACCAATGAAATGAACATTCTTTCTATTGAACCTGGTCGATGGATAATCATCCACAAGTCCAATCCTTTCATCAAGCATACTCTCGTAGTTGACGTATCACTTTCACCTCCTCCACCCTTTTCAATTCTCTCTTGAACAATTTGCTCAGCTGTTTTGGTTTTCTCTTTGCCAGCTTTCCCCTCAGCTTCTTTTTTTTCCCTCTGTTCTTTTTCTTTTCTCATTCGTTCTTTCTCCTCTCGCTTTCTCTATTTGTCCTTTGTGCTCTATATTTAGAGATGAAAAAGCAACAAAACAATTGATAGTAACACAAAAACAAACGCATGTAAAAGAAATCTTAAACTAAGCATCATAAAGTGCCAAAGCATGGAAGAAGGGTAGTCTAAGCACATGTACAACAACAGAGATAGCAAATAGTGACCATGACACTAAGGCTATTTTGGGAGCACCAAGGGCCGGAATTTGGAGAGAGTATCTAAAAATTCGAATTTTCCCTCTATTTCTCTCTCACAGAAATTTCAAACCAACTTTCCACCTAGCATTTTTTTTAGAACATGAATGCTTCCATAGCAGAAATATCCTCAAATTATTAATAACAGCTAAACTTTCACAATTTCTAGAGTATTTTATATTCCATGCCGCCTCTTAAGAACGTACAAAATCAAGACAAAGTGAAAGATAATATACTACACCAGATTAAAATCGTTTTATGATGCAACAGTTGCATTGTATGACAAACAAGTACAATGGCTACAATCTGTACCTTTGCCCAAAATACATCAATCTTAGAGCAACATATCGCCTTGGATGGTGTTCGAGAATTCCTGTTTTGAAATCTGCAGCAGGAGGTATCACAACATTCACTAAAATATGGCTGCACATTGAAAGAACTTTAGCCGAACAACATGCTCATCTCTATGGAAACAGGGTTGTAAGAAATTACTAACTTGAACCCCATAAAACTTAGTATAAAAACTATTCGCACAACAATATTGATGCTTTGATTATGTCTAGTTTTAGCGCTTAGGTCGCTTGTTTTTCTTTAGACTGTTTGGAGTCACAACTAACACAGCCGCTACGCAACTCCATGAAACTTCAGCACTATAGTATCCCGTAACCTCTCAAAATTTGCAAGAAGGCCACTTAATTATTGTTTGACTTTTGAACTTAAACCGTTCCTCCCGTTCGAAAACAGACTGACCTCACAAGTCACCGAAAACCCTCGATTGGAACCCGAAGAGCAATAAACATACAAGATCTCAAAGTGGTTCGATTAAACATGCAATTGGAGCTCAAAAGTTTGACCAAAGAGCACCTTTTTTTCTTCCTAGTCTTCTTGTCCAGCTTCATTGATTTGCCATTCCCATCGACCACTCCGCTTCCCTCTACGACACAACCAATCTTGTCTTCCATCTGCACAAAATGAAGCAATAAGCTCAAGTACATCGCATTCAGCACGGAATATTGAATTTCGCTTATCCCCTATATGCATGGCCAATAACAAAGAAGCGCCAACCAAAAGATGCATGCATTCACTCAAACCACCGACAAACAATGCATGCCCAACTCAAACGCGCGCTCGACCCAACACCGAAACCGGCTTCGGGCTGCTACAAAGATATCAAGATTCATTCGAGAAGTCGTAAAGACAGTGAAATCCTCTCGAAAAGTGAAAAGGAGAATCGAAATGGCTCACCTTTGACAGCAACATCCAGAGAGTCGAGAAGAAATGTCGGCGTTCTGCTTCTCCAGCTCCTGAAATGCAATGGGGGCCAAGTCGCGAAACCGACAGAGTTAGCACACGGCAGCTCGTACAGGTAATCGAAACTCCCACACACACGTGCGGGTACGAACCGCTCGATCGAGTTACAGCTTCAAGGAAATCGCAATCGAATTTTAAATAGAAAAGAAAGGAGGAAGAAGCGTTTCCAATGGCGCGCGCTAGAGAGAGAGGAGTACGTTGACGTTGATTGTCGTCTGGAGAGAATGGATCTGGGAGCGAAGGGCGTTGACTGAATCTACATCGAGCGAAGTAGACATTGCCTCTCTCCCGCTTCGCCTCGTTGCGCTCGACGTTTTGCTCTGCGCTCTTACTCCGGCGAGACAGAGGCGATGGAAAAGAAAAAAAGGCAAAGGAGAAAGAGAGGTCTCACCGTGCCCATACGCCTCTCTCTCCTCCACCACAATATCCCTCGCGCCGTCACGGCGTCGCCGAAACCCCAAAACTTAGCACCGCCACCGGTATATCTAGCCTCGCAAACCTCTTTTTGCTTCAAAATCCTTGGCTACGTACTCGAGCCCGAAATTGGGACCGAATAAGGAGTAGAAGACAAAGAAGCTCGAGAGGCCGATCGGCTCGGCGATTTCTGGAGCCGCGGCTGGAAAGTCGATGACGGCGACGAGGACAGAGGCGAGGAGGGAAGCACTTAGGGTGAGTGAGAGGGCTCAAGACAGAGAGGAGGGGGGCGCTTGGGGTGAGTGAGAGGGCTCGGGACAGAGAGGAGAGGAGTGCTTGAGGAAGAGAGAGGCAGAAGCGGGAAGAAATAGCTCGCGCTCCGTTGAAAAAAAGAGAGAGAAAATGCAGCAGGCCTCTCCTTCTCCGCCGCGCCGTCGACCCCGCCCAAGACCGCCGAGATCTCCCTCGCGACCGAGCGGGCCAGCGTCAGGGACAACGCC
This sequence comes from Eucalyptus virginea, assembly GCA_014182375.1. Lineage (NCBI taxonomy): Eukaryota > Viridiplantae > Streptophyta > Magnoliopsida > Myrtales > Myrtaceae > Eucalyptus > Eucalyptus virginea. The sequence continues at coordinate 12,774,768 of CM024516.1, read as the reverse complement.
CGGTCAGCGGCGGGGAGCCTGGTGCCGAACGAGACCGAGATGCTAGAGGCAGATGACCAGCGAGGCTTTTGGGGGGCGGAGTCGGAGGCGGAGGCGGAGGCGGAGGCGGAGAGAGGCGGGATGCACGGAGAGGGAAACAGAGGAAGGCTATGAGCGTTCTTGGTTCTTTTACGAGGAGAGAGAACCCGCCCATTCAAGTGAGGAGAGAGAAAAATTTTGAGCGGGAGGAATACGCCGACCGTACTTTCGAGCCGAGCCGAGCCGAGCCAATCAAAAATCAGCCATTTTCTCATTTTCGAGAGGGTCCCGCTCGGGACAAAAAGTTGATATCTCGAGTGGTTCATGCGCGCCACGTCCGCGGATGATGTGGCACGCACGAACCACTGAATATTTTCTCCCGACTCAGGGTCTCTTTTGCTCTCCCAAGTTTTGTCGAAAATCCACCTTCCTAATTTAGAAGTCGAGTCCGACCCAAAAAAATTAAAATTTAGAAATTGGGCCTGAGCCCAAAACAAAAAGGAAAAAAAGAAAAAGAACTGGGCCATTCGGCCTAAGCAAGGGAAGCAATGGGCTCGGCCGAGATTGAAGGTTCCAAAAAGTTTAGGGCCTCGCCTCTCTCTTAAGTTTTTTTTGGTCTCGACTATCTCTTAAGTTTTTTTTTTTTTTTTACTCTCTCTTAAGTTTAAGTTCATTTAGTATGTCGGGTTAATTTCAATATAACCCATGAAATTTACTTAACGTGGACGTGCGATTGCTAGATGAAAATTGCTCCTAATACTTAGATGCAATGTGAATGCCTAATTATATTATATTGGTATTTTTATTTTGGGGTAAAATTCGATCACTAATTTTTTATACATTGGATGACAAAGTTGAAAACCAAAAAGTTTAGGTGTTAGCACATAAAATAAGAAGCTAAAAACATAAAAGAGCAAAGCTATGCACGGTAACTTGTTGATAGGTTATTATGGGTCTGTTATTGGTTGGTCAAAAAGTGGCGATGACCCACCTTTCAAATCGGTTTGGGATTTAAAACAATTCAATCACTAATTTTTTATACATGGATGACAAAGTTGAAAACCAAAAAAGTTTAGGTGTTACCACATAAAATAAGAAGCTAAAAACATAAAAGAGCAAAGCTATGCACGGTAACTTGTTGATAGGTTATTATGGGTCTGATATTGGTTGGTCAAAAAGTGGCGATGACCCACCTTTGAAACCGGTTTGGGATTTAAAACAATTCAATCACTCGAATGAGATAATGACTATCATAAGTTCATCACTATCACCTAAACACAATGGAATAACACATTTATTATAAGATCATTTTTACCACTAATCATATACTAAAGATCATATTTTTGAAATGTCCAGCCTCCCTATCATATTCAAGACATAAGTTTACCATGAGCCGAGATTCCTCATTCATTGGTGAACGAGATTTGGTGCATAAAGAAAATAATTTATTTACCGCTTTCGAGAAACATGTAAATTCTTCCCGCTTTGTAATTGATCTGAAATTAAATTGTGATTTGAACCAAACTTGTGGTTAAAGAGGATGGTGGAAAGGTTAAAAAGGAGATAAGAAAGAAAAGAGAAAGGAAGGCTGTTTTTGTGAAGCTGACTCATCAAAATCATGGCTTTAGCACAACAGACACAACACCTTTTCTTTTTCTCCCTTTGACTTTATTTTATAAAAGCTGAGCATAAACACATCACGTGGGTACACACATGAGATAGGACGCTTTGTAATTGGCCATATAAGAGGTTGATGCAATTCTCTGGAGGCTTTCTTTCCCTTTGAAGATTCTACTATTTTGGACCCATAACTGTTCTTGATCCCCCCTACTTGTCCCGACACTTGTCGTCTGTGCATTTGTCGTCCTCAGCCCAATCCTCTATCACTAGATTCTGTTGATAATATCTGAAGGCCAATGTCGTTAGTCTGCCAACTATTCCTATTGGCTTCTTTTTTGGTACAAATAGAACTTTGATAATGCCAAGACATGTTCCTTCAGTGAAAAGATGTAAACTGTGCAAAAGGATTTTAGCCGATAATGTTTAGGAAATTGGATATGAGAACATTTCATCTTGGATAAGCCGAGTCGATAAATGCGTTTTCAATAAGGGGGCAGTATATTTTGGCAAAAACGTAGCACCTTTGGTCCTTTTGTATGTCGTGTTTACAAGCTTTTGGTTTCTCAATGTGCACATGAGCATTTGTGATGCATGTTTTGCTATGGAAGAGGCTATGAAAATCCATAAGGGCATATGTACATGGTCTCGTTGGATCAACCTTATTTTTTTGGTTCAATGATATCATGGTAGTTCCTGGGAGCCCAAACTGAAGTTGATGTATTCTTTTGTTCTTTTTTTTTTTCTGGTTTTTATTTTCGGCATCAACAGGGTACACTGGGGTGGGTACATCATTTACAAGAGATGAAGTCGATAGATGTTGGATCCAAGGGATGAAGTCTATTGGATCCAAAAGCCGTGGAGCTCTATTTCTTTTGATAATTGACCTTTAACGATAGTTTTATCATTTTTATCAATCATAAAGCTAGAAAAAAGAAGTGCAATGACCACACTGTTAAGTTATTATTTCTTTCAAAACAGAATTAAGTTGCAAGAGATTGATTCATTATAGAGCTTGAAGACCAAGTTGTCTTCCATTTAATGCTCTCCTTAAATGCATCTTGACTTGGAGAGCAAGTCGATAGATGAAGAAGGGATAGCCTATAAATAGAGGCATCCTCCTCATATTTCTTCACACCACCTCATCTTGCTCTCCCTTTCTCCTCTTGGCCAACCAACCCCTCTCTCTTGCCGCCGATTGCCATTGCCATTTGAGCCACCGTGAGGCTGCCGATCTAGAAAATTGTAAGTGGATTTGTTAATATTTGGTCAGGGCATTGTGATATGCTATCCTGAGTGTGTAATGAGTAATTGTTTGAGTTTATTTAGATTGTTTATGCCTGAACTTGTTTGATAATGATTTCAATCGTTCCTAAGTTGCCGATTTATTTTATGATGTTGATCGTGCCTCGTGAGCCAAACTATGTCCCAAACAATGAAAAGGGGTCACGTTGGTCTTTGACATGCATTGAAACGCAACGGACTAGGCCTTACTTGGTCTTGGGTCGATATTGAAGCGTATCGATTTAAAGCCATGTTCAATTTTGGATCACGTTCAAATGTAATGGCTTAAGTCACGAGCCTTGAGTGGTAAGTGAACTTCATAACCTTTGGCAAGGGCATTGTGGTGTGTTGGTAGAGCGAGTCGTGTTCTTGATCGCCCGTGTGATTATGTATCTTTTGTTGTTTAAACTACTATTGCTTGGTTATGTGAGATTTCTATGTTTTGCTCGTATGAGAATTTGGTATGGTTTGCTCATATGTTTGAAAGTACGCTTCAGGCCATGGATGGATCTCCTTGGTTCAAATTGGCATTGAGGGGTGTCAGAATGAACCTTGTTTAGTGATTCAATATTGAGGTGTTGTGGCATCCGAGAAATTCAAAGCCAAGCCATAAGGTGTGTTAAAGTCTTTAATTAGGTGGTAGAATTTCCATGGCTCATGTTTTAGCCATTAGTCTTTTAATTTGATGATTTGTGCTTGTGATTGTGGAAATTTAAATTTAATAGATTAATAATCTATGCTTGGCCATATGATTTAAATTTCAATGAACAAAAATATCCCAAGACTTTGGCCAAGATGAAAATTGGAATTCAAAAATATTTAAAGAAGAATTTCAAAAAAAAAAAAAGAGAAAAAGGGGATTAAATTCGAATGGGCCTTGGGCCCATTGGCCTAAAGCTTGGTGGGCCAAGCTAGTCGGCCCATTAGAGCCCACAAGGAGGCTGTCGACCAGCCCAAGGAGGAGTGGCCGGATGGCCCAAGCCCAAAGCCCAACTCCAAGGCCCATCTTGCATGGATCAAGACAAGTGGCAAGGAGAAGGCCATGCATTGGCCATTGGTTGAGGCAAATCAATCATTACTAATGATGAGCTTTAGGGAAATAAAAGGGGAGAAGAGAGAGAAGGTGGCCGGTTTTTGCTTCATTCGGCCGAGAGGGAGAGAGAGAGAGAGAGAGAGAAATCGCGAGAGAGAGGGAGAGACCGAGAGGGAGAGGAGGCAGAGCCGAGGAGTGTGCCGCCGTGTCCCGCCGTCCGTTCGCCGTGTACGCCGCCGTACGCCGTCGACCGTCCATCCTAGAGGCAAGTGGAGTCCTCTAACTTCTCTTGCATGTGTGTATATGGTTTGCATGTTCGGTTTTGAGTGTATTTGTGAGAAAAACCGAGGTAAGGGTTGGTTGTTTTCAAGCCGTGTGACTGTTCTTGCTCGGTTTGTGGAAGTCAGTGACTTGTTCGAGCTTGCATGTGTGTTTGGAGTCCGATTTTGGCTTCGATGTCTTCATGGAAGTTGTAGCTAACATATTTTAGTATAACATAATGAAATTTCGTGGAAAATTATGGAGGTATGAGGGGTTAAAGTCCTATTCTACGGAGACCCCAGATCTGTGAAGTTTTCACTGACCTCTTGTTGGATTCTTGGTTGCATGTTGGTTTGTGATGAAAATCTGACTTCGATGTCTTCATGAAAGTTGTAGGTAACATATTAAACTACAACATACTAAAATTTGAGGAGAAATTAACAAGTATAGCCTAGTGAGTCGGCTAGATCTTGGAGACGATGGTTCTGGTGATGTGTTCCGAGACACCCGAGACTTCATGGACTTAAATGGTGACCATAATTTGGTTATTTGACCTAGATCTCTTCATGAAACTTGTAAAGGACACCTTGGTACATAACATACTCAAATTTCAGAGGAAACTAAAGAGAATAGATGGGTGAAATCTTAATATTTCGGAGATGTGTATTCTGGACGATGCGGTAGTGGTTCCAGAAGCTTCGTGAGGTCGTGTAAAATAATCTAAAAAGAATCTGGCTTGGAGTTCTTCATGAAAGTTGCACGAAAATGTCTTGGCTATCACCCTGTAAAATTTCGTAATTTTTGGAGGCCGTATGAGTATTTTAATCGAATTTATTTGGAAACTGTGCATTCTGGTCATTATCCGAATATCATGTGCTATTTTGTGGAAATTGTGAAATTGTGTGAAATTCAATTTGGCCATGAATTTTGTATGAAATTTTCATCCTATTGGTTTGTTTAATGATTGTTTTAATATTATGATTTTGGGAAAATCATAGATATTAAATTTAATATTTATTTATGAAAATAAATAAATATAATGATAAAATAATAAAATAATAATAAAATAAAAAGGGGATTATTTTATTGGCCATAAATTCCATTGAATTTATTATGCATTGTTATATGACATTGGTGTATGTATGATCATGAATAGTGATGCATGTGTGAATCATATGCCATGTAATAATGAGATTAAAAGGATGGTGAATGTAGAAAATGATATGTGAGTAAGAGGTTGTGGTGGAGGATGAGGCCGGAATGTACAGAGATGCATTGCCGGAATTCCCTGGGAGTTTCAGGATGCCCGAAATGTGGGGGGCCGGATGTCCAGTTGTATCTTGGATACATGCTCGGAGGTTCCTCGCGATGCCAGGATTTGGGTGCGGGATGCCTGGCTAGAAGGGTAAAGGCCGGAAGCCCCGTCGGAGGTTTCTGCCCGAAGGGAATGCCTCGTGATGCTAGTTGAGATGCGAGATGCCCGAATGTGGGGGCCGGAAGCCGGTGGCTTGGGAGGCTGAATGTTTGGGAACCCCGTCGGAGGTCTTTGCCCGAAGGGATGATAATTGAGAATGGGTGATGTGGTGATCAAATCTAAAGATAAAAATGGAAATTAATGCATGATGGTGATATGCATGATGTGATGATGATGATATGTGATGTGATATGATGATCACCTATGATATGATATGCATGATGATATGCATGATGATGTGATGATGATGATATGTGATGTGATATGATGATCACCCATGATATGATATGCATGATGATATGCATGATGATGTGATGATGATGATATGTGATATGATATGATGATCACCTATGATATGATATGCATGATGATATGCATGATGATGTGATGATAATGATATGTGATGTGATATGATGATCACCTATGATATGATATGCATGATGATATGCATGATGATGATAATGACATGATATGCATGATGATATGCATGGTGATGATGATGATGATGATGATGATGCGTGATGTGATATGATGATCATCCATGGTATGATATGCATGATGAAATGCATGATGATGATAATGATATATGAGATGCCATGATGATGATATGTATGATATGATGATGCATGAATGCGCATGACATCAAAGGTAAGTAATGCCTGCATCGTATGATGATATGTATGGTGCATTGAGTTGTTATTGGATTCCCTATCTGTTGAGTGGTTGTACTCACCCCTTTTGGGGAATAACATTTCAGATTAGCAGTATGCCGCTTCCTGCCGTCTCGCGGGAGGTGTTTTATGGTCTACCGTCTGATGTAGAGGTCGAGTGTGCGGAGATAGACTGTCCCTCTGTTCCCGGATTGACTTTTATTCGAGTGTGCTGTCTAGTGATGTACGGCATAGGCCTGGCTGGGGGCCCTGTCATACAGGAGTTCAATTCTGTGCATGTTCGACAGGATGGAGCTATGCGAGGGATGTTGCCGCCGCCACCGCCTGATGCACCGGGTTGGGTGTGAGACCTACGCGCGATGAGTAGGAGCTGGATCTCTTTTTGATGTAGATAGTCGACACTTTCGATGGGGGATTTTGTGCTCGTATGATGTTAGGGGTCGAGGTTTCTTTTTGAGATTTTAGGCATGACATGGCAGAGTCCTAGCCTTTCTTGTTTTGTACCGACCCGAAGGGAATCCCATCTTGCTATATATGTATGTAAGCAAAGTGTCGAAGTTGTTTATAAAATCCTGATGTTTAGCTGGTGTGTATTGGTATCATGGATTGGTAGGGGGATAGATGGTGATGTTAAATTTGCTTCCGCTATGAGTCGCGCTAGGACCGCTTTAAAAAAAAAAAAAAAAAAAAAAATGCTGTGATTAACGACGCTTGTTTTAAGTACAAGATAGAAAAGGTAATAAAGTGTAACATCGGCGCTGGTGACGACCTGCGAAGGGTTCGGGGTGTCACAGCCGGCCTTTTTGGTATCAGAGCAAATGGTTATAGGTGGAGTGATAAGGAGCCTCATTTGGAATTGAGGAACATGATGACAATGCACACCATAGGATGTGGAATGAAATAATTGAATAACAGGTGATGAGAATTCACTCGTAGATCCCTAGTAGTTGATTTTGATTGCCTTTAGGTGCCAGTAACATGTATATGTTACTTATGTAGTAGCAGTAATTGCTTTGAGTGGAGGCAGTGAGTCTCAGATTATTCCTGAGGCAATGCTTGGAAATTGCAGGAAAGTCATGGTGCGAGCTGGAAGTGCTCATCCATCGAGGGCTGAAGCCTCCGCTACAAGGGCTGAACCCCGAATGGAAGATATCCTGCAGCATTAGCCAATATTGGAAATCTGATGGAGAGGCAAGCGCAAAGAACAGCCGGAGCGAACGCCGTACTCAAGGACTAGTGGAGCAGTTTTTGAAGTTGAAGCCACTTAAGTTTAATGGAATGGGAAGTCCTGAGGAGGCAGAGCATTGGATTGATGGGATGGAAAGAATTTTCCAGCTGTTGGACTGCACCGATGCTGAGAAAATAGTCTTAGCAGAGTATCAATTGGAGGGAAATGCGAAGTTTTGGTGGAGAGCTTCGAAGAACATAATCTTTCCACTAGGTACTGATGTTAACTGGGAGGAGTTTGTTAGAGCCTTCAATAGGAAGCATTTCTCTGATTGTGCTAAGGATAGGAAGATTACTGAATTTGTTCAGCTAGAACAAAATGGGTTGACTGTAGATCAGTATGAGGCTAGATTTTCTGAATTGTCTAGATATGCTCCTAGATTGATTGAGGATCAGGAAGAGAATGCTAAGAGATTCCTGAAAGGGTTGAGAACTGACATTAGGAAGCAGCTGGTGCCTTTGAGCATAAGAGATTATAATGAGATTTATGAAAGGACGCAGTTAGTGGAGCAGGAGCTGTTGAGAGAGCGGTCAGAGTTTAAGAAACCGTTGAATTTTAATGATGTGAGAAAGGGGAAGAGACCTTATGCTGGTCAAGGTCAGACCTGGAATGTGAAGAAGAAGGGTAACTTTGGGAATTTTGGAGGGGCAAAGAGTGGTCTGAACATAGGGAAAGCACCCTATCAGCCTGGTATTTGTCAGAAGTGTAATGGACGCCATGGCCCAGGACCTTGTACGGGACAACAGAAATGTTTTGGCTGTGGACAAGTGGGTCATCTTAGAAGGAATTGCCCACAAGAGAGGTCGCAAGTGAGTGTTGGCTCGGTGCGACAGAGATATCAGAGTGCTGTTAGGTCGAATCCGCAAGGAAATCCTCAGAGACCACCTGCGCAAGGAAGGGTGTATGCAATCACCCAGGAGGAAGCGGAAGCTTCCAAGAATGTTATCTCGGTACGATTCTTATTAATGGTGAAAAGGTATATGCATTGTTTGACACGGGTGCAACGCATTCATTTGTGTCTGAAAGATATAGATGTTTGAATAAGATAGAAGTTATGCCTCTTGAGACGCCTCTTTGTGTTTCCACGCCTTTAAAGGATATGGTATTGTCTACGTTGGTGTGTGGAAATTGTCAGATATCAATGGGAGGAAAGGACATGGAAATAGACTTGGTTGTAATGGCTATGTATGATTTTGATGTTATTATAGGAATGGACTGGCTTCGTAAGTATCGGGCTAGAATGGATTGTTATAGAAAAGTGATTCAATTCGTTTTACCTGATCAGTTTAGTTGTGAATTTTTAGGAGGCCAGACCCATTTGCCTGTAGCGCTTATTTCAGCAGTAGAAGCTTGTAAGTTGCTTGACAAAGGATGTCAAGGGTACCTAGCCATAGTTAGAGATTATGCAAGGGAGGAGCCTAATCTTGAGGAAGTTCGTGTAGTTAACGAATTTCAAGATGTATTTCCTGAGGAATTGCCTGGATTGCCGCCAGATCGAGAGATTGAATTTGAAGTTGAATTAATGCCTGGAACGGGACCAATATCAAAAGCCCCATATAGAATGGCCTTAGTTGAATTGAAGGAATTGAAAGTACAACTGCAGGAGTTGCTTGATAAAGGATTCATTAGACCAAGTGCTTCACCTTGGGGTGCACCGGTCTTGTTTGTGAAAAAGAAAGATGGATCGATGCGCTTGTGTATTGATTATAGGCAGTTGAATCAGGTGACCATTAAGAATAAGTATCCTTTGCCTAGAATTGATGACTTGTTTGACCAACTCCAGGGAAGTTCGGTCTTTTCTAAGATTGACTTGAGATCGGGATACCATCAGTTAAGAATTAAGAAGGAGGACATTCCTAAGACTGCATTCAGGACTCGTTATGGACACTATGAGTTCCTTGTTATGCCATTTGGATTGACTAACGCCCCGGCTGCATTTATGGATTTGATGAATAGAATATTTCAGCCTTATTTAGACCAGTTTGTGATTGTCTTTATTGATGATATTCTAGTATATTCGAAAGGGCCTAAAGAGCATGAGCAGCATTTGAGAATAGTTTTGCAGACTCTGAGAGAGCATAAGTTGTATGCTAAGTTTAGTAAGTGTGAATTTTGGTTGGATCGGATAATATTTCTAGGACATGTGATGTCAGGAAAAGGAATTGCAGTAGACCCGGCAAAAGTTGAAATGGTAGTGAATTGGCCGAGACCGACGACACCTACTGAAATACGAAGTTTCTTAGGACTGGCTGGTTATTATAGAAGGTTCATTGAAGGATTTTCAAGACTGGCAGGACCTTTAACTAAATTGACTCGAAAGAATGTAGAGTTTGAATGGAATGGAGAATGTGAAAGGAGTTTTCAGGAGCTAAAAAAAAAATTGACTTCAGCTCCAATTCTGACTATACCTACTGGACCTGATGGTTTTACAGTGTATAGTGATGCATCTCACAAAGGACTAGGATGTGTGTTGATGCAGCATGGCAAGGTTGTAGCCTATGCATCCGGACAATTGAAACCCCATGAGTTGAATTACCCGACGCATGATTTAGAGCTAGCAGCTATAGTGTTTGCCTTAAAGATATGGAGACACTATTTGTATGGGGAAAAGTTTGAGATTTATACGGATCATAAGAGTTTGAAGTATCTGTTTTCACAAAAGGAGTTGAACATGAGACAAAGGAGGTGGATGGAGTTGTTGAAGGACTATGATTGTGAGATAAGATATCATCCAGGGAAAGCAAATAGAGTAGCAGATGCTCTTAGTCGTAAGTCGGCTATTTCCATAGCAAGTTTAAAAATAGCTAGTTTGAGAATGGCGGAGTGGAAATTGTTAGAATCTGTAGCAAATTCCGAATTTAAATTGGAAATGGATTGTCTTACTGGCATGCTTAGTGCATTGAGGATTGAGCCAGAGATTATCCAGAAGATTAAAATTTTGCAAGAATCTGACCCAGAGATTCTGAAAATTAAAGATGCTGTATCTTCAGGGAAAAGATCAGAATTTCAAATCTCTGATGATGGGATAGTAAGATGTCAAGGACGACTTTGTGTTCCCGACAATGAGGAATTGAGGAAGGAAATTCTGTCGGAGGCACATAAGAGTAATTATAGTATCCACCCAGGAAGTACAAAGATGTACAGAAATTTATGTCAGCAATTTTGGTGGAATGGTATGAAGGCAGATACGACTAAGTACGTATCTCAATGTTTGACGTGTCAGCAAGTAAAAGCAGAGCATCGTAAACCCGCAGAACTTTTGAGACCATTGGACATTCCTGAATGGAAATGGGAACATGTAACGATGGACTTTGTGCAATGATTGCCAAGGACATCAAGGAATCATGATTCAATTTGGGTTATAGTGGATCGTTTGACTAAATCGGCGCATTTCTTAGCGACTCGCATGGACTACCCAATGGATAAGTATGCGGACATGTATGTAAGTCAAGTGGTACGCTTACATGGTGTTCCAGTGACCATTACTTCAGATCGAGATTCGAGGTTTACTTCGAATTTTTTGAGGAGTCTCCAAGTTGCGTTAGGATCTAAACTTCAGTTTAGTACTGCTTTTCATCCTCAGACAGATGGTCAATCAGAAAGAGTAATCCAGATACTGGAGGATATGTTGAGAGCCTGTGTAATCGATTTCAAAGGAAGTTGGGATGAAAGATTGCATTTGGTAGAGTTTGCCTATAACAATAGCTTTCAGAAAAGTATAGGCATGGCTCCTTATGAAGCATTATATGGAAGGAGATGTAGAACTCCTGTTTGTTGGAGTGAAGTGGGTGAAAGGAAGTTGACAGGACCTGAACTGGTACAAGTTACCACGGAAGCTGTCGATATTATCAGAGAAAGACTTAGAGCAGCTCAGAGTAGACAGAAAGGCTACGCGGATAGACGTAGAAGGCCTTTGGAATTTAGTGTGGGAGACCATGTATTCCTTAAGGTATCTCCAATGAAAGGAATATCTCGATTCGGAATGAAGGGTAAGCTAAGACCTAGGTTTGTTGGACCTTTTGAAATTCTTGAGAGGATAGAGGATGTAGCTTATCGTTTAGCGTTACCTCCTAAGTTAGAAAATCTGCACGATGTGTTTCATGTATCGATGTTGAGGAAGTACCAGCCGGATCCTGGTCACATACTCGATCATGAAGCCATCAAAATGGATGAGAAAGTAAGGTACATTGAAGAGCCTGTGCAGATATTGGATTGGAAGGAGCAAATTCTTAGGACTAAAAAGATCCCATTAGTTAAGGTGTTATGGCGACATCATGATGTGGAGGAAGCCACATGGGAGAGTGAGGATCAGATAAAGGAAAAGTACCCTTATTTATTTCAAGAAGGCGCGAGTAGTGCTTGAATTTCGAGGACGAAATTCTCTAAGGAGGGGAGAGTTGTGGCATCCCAGAAATTCAAAGCCAAGCCATAAGGTGTGTTAAAGTCTTTAATTAGGTGGTAGAATTTCCATGGCTCATGTTTTAGCCATTAGTCTTTTAATTTGATGATTTGTGCTTGTGATTGTGGAAATTTAAATTTCATAGATTAATAATCTATGCTTGGCCATATGATTTAAATTTCAATAAACAAAAATATCCCAAGACTTTGGCCAAGGTGAAAAATTGGAATTCAAAAATATTTAAAGAAGAATTTCAAAAAAAAAAAAGAGAAAAAGGGGATTAAATTCGAATGGGCCTTGGACCCATTGGCCTAAAGCTTGGTGGGCCAAGCTAGTCGGCCCATTAGAGCCCAAAGGAGGCTGTCGACCAGCCCAACGAGGAGTGGCCGGATGGCCCAAGCCCAAGCCCATCTCCAAAGCCCATCTTGCATGGATCAAGACAAGTGGCAAGGAGAAGGCCATGCATTGGCCATTGGTTGAGGCAAATCAATCATTACTAATGATGAGCTTTAGGGGAAATAAAAGGGGAGAAGAGAGAGAAGGTGGCCGGTTTTTGCTTCATTCGGCCGAGAGGGAGAGAGAGAGAGAGAGAGAGAAATCGCGAGAGAGAGGGAGAGACCGAGAGGGAGAGGAGGCAGAGCCGAGGAGTGTGCCGCCGTGTCCCGCCGTCCGTTCGCCGTGTACGCCGCCGTACGCCGTCGACCGTCCATCCTAGAGGCAAGTGGAGTCCTCTAACTTCTCTTGCATGTGTGTATATGGTTTGCATGTTCGGTTTTGAGTGTTATTTGTGAGAAAAAAACCGAGGTAAGGGTTGGTTGTTTTCAAGCCGTGTGACTGTTCTTGCTCGGTTTGTGGAAGTCAGTGACTTGTTCGAGCTTGCATGTGTGTTTGGAGTCCGATTTTGGCTTCTATGTCCTCATGGAAGTTGTAGCTAACATCTTGTAGTATAACATAATGAAATTTCGTGGAAAATGATGGAGGTATGATGGGTTAAAGTCCTATTCTACGGAGACCCCAGATCTGTGAAGTTTTCACTTACCTCTTGTTGGATTCTTGGTTGCATGTTGGTTTGTGATGAAAATCTGACTTCGATGTCTTCATGAAAGTTGTATTTAACATCTTAAAGTACAACATACTCAAATTTGAGGAGAAATGAACAATTATAGCCTAGTGAGTCGGCTAGATCTTGGAGACGATGGTTCTGGTGATGTGTTCCGAGACACCCGAGACTTCATGGACTTAAATGGTGACCATAATTTGGTTATTTGACCTAGATCTCTTCATGAAACTTGTAAAGGACACCTTGGTACATAACATACTCAAATTTCAGAGGAAACGAAAGAGAATAGATGGGTGAAATCTTAATATTTCGGAGAGGTGTATTCTGGACGATGCGGTAGTGGTTCCAGAAGCTTCGTGAGGTCGTGTAAAATAATCTAAAAAGAATCTGGCTTGGAGTTCTTCATGAAAGTTGCACGAAAATGTCTTTGCTATCACCCTGTAAAATTTCGTAATTTTTGGAGGCCGTATGAGTATTTTAATAGAATTTATTTGGAAACTGTGCATTCTGGTCATTATCCGAATATCATGTGCTATTTTGTGGAAATTGTGAAATTGTGTGAAATTCAATTTGGCCATGAATTTTGTATGAAATTTTCATCCTATTGGTTTGTTTAATGATTGTTTGAATATTATGATTTTGGGAAAATCATAGATATTAAATTTAATATTTATTTATGAAAATAAATAAATATAATGATAAAATAATAAAATAATAATAAAATAAAAAGGGGATTATTTTATTGGCCATAAATTCCATTGAATTTATTATGCATTGTTATATGACATTGGTGTATGTATGATCATGAATAGTGATGCATGTGTGAATCATATGCCATGTAATAATGAGATTAAAAGGATGGTGAATGTGGAAAATGATATGTGAGTAAGAGGTTGTGGTGGAGGATGAGGCCGGAATGTATAGAGATGCATTGCCGAAATTCCACAGGGATTCAGGATGCCCGGAATGTGGGGGCCGGATGTCTGGTTGTATCTTGGATACATGCCCGGAGGTTCCTCGCGACACCGGGATTGGGGTGCGGGATGCCCGGCTAGAAGGGTAAAGGCCGGAAGCCCCGTCGGAGGTTTTACGCCCGAAGGGAATGCCTCGTGATGCTAGTTGAGATGCGAGATGCCCGGAATGTGGGGGGCCGGAAGCCCGGTGGCTTGGGAGGCTGAATGCTGGGAACCCTGTCGGAGGTCTTTGCCCGAAGGGATGATAATTGAGAATGGGTGATGTGGTGATCAAATCTAAAGATAAAAATGGAAATTAATGCATGATGGTGATATGCATGATGTGATGATGATGATATGTGATGTGATATGATGATCACCTATGATATGATATGCATGATGATATGCATGATGATGTGATGATGATGATATGTGATGTGATATGATGATCACCCATGATATGATATGCATGATGATATGCATGATGATGTGATGATGATGATATGTGATATGATATGATGATCACCTATGATATGATATGCATGATGATATGCATGATGATGTGATGATAATGATATGTGATGTGATATGATGATCACCTATGATATGATATGCATGATGATATGCATGATGATGATAATGACATGATATGCATGATGATATGCATGGTGATGATGATGATGATGATGATGCGTGATGTGATATGATGATCATCCATGGTATGATATGCATGATGAAATGCATGATGATGATAATGATATATGAGATGCCATGATGATGATATGTATGATATGATAATGCATGAATGCGCATGACATCAAAGGTAAGTAATGCCTGCATCGTATGATGATATGCATGGTGCATTGAGTTGTTATTGGATTTCCCTATCTGCTGAGTGGTTGTACTCACCTCTTTTGGGGAATAACATTTCAGATTAGCAGTATGCCGCTTCCTGCCGTCTCGCGGGAGGTGTTTTATGGTCTACCGTCTGATGTAGAGGTCGAGTGTGCGGAGATAGACTGTCCCTCTGTTCCCGGATTGACTTTTATTCGAGTGCGCTGTCTAGTGATGTACGGCATAGGCCTGGCTGGGGGCCCTGTCATACAGGAGTTCAATTCTGTGCACGTTCGACGGGATGGAGCTATGCGAGGGATGTTGCCGCCGCCACCGCCTGATGCACCGGGTTGGGTGTGAGACCTGCGCGCGATGAGTAGGAGCTGGATCTCTTTTTAATGTAGATAGTCGACACTTTCGATGGGGGGTTTTGTGCTCGTATGATGTTAGGGGTCGAGGTTTCTTTTTGAGATTTTAGGCAGGACATGGCAGAGTCCTAGCCTTTCTTGTTTTGTACCGACCCGAAGGGAATCCCATCTTGCTATATATGTATGTAAGCAAAGTGTCGAAGTTGTTTATAAAATCCTGATGTTTAGCTGGTGTGTATTGGTATCATGGATTGGTTGGGGGATAGATGGTGATGTTAAATTTGCTTCCGCTATGAGTCGCGCTGGGACCGCTTTTTAAAAAAAAAAAATGCCGGTGATTAACGACGCTTGTTTTAAGTACAAGATAGAAAAAGGTAATAAAGTGTAACATCGGCGCTGGTGACGACCTGCGAAGGGTTCGGGGTGTCACAGGTGTACTGATCCAAGGCCTTGCTTAGTGTAGGTTGGCGCCTTAATCGGTCAATTTAGGACACAAACCTTTTACCGTGCCCGGCATGATTTATGGTTTTGGAAAGGTTAAGCATATTATACATTTCGCATGATTCACGCTCCTGAGCCTTATCTCTTTGATCCAATAAATTGCCTCTATCCTCGAGAAATCAGCAACGCATCACACGTGGAATGACAGCCAAGCGAAGGCGCTGGTTGAAGTCTTATCTCTTTGATTCATCCATAAGGTTGAAACATTGATTTTTCCAAAATACCAATGAACAAATATATTTCATCACCTTTATTAATGATTTTTCACGTTATGATTATATTTATTGCATGATAAATTTTAATTGGTGAATGCACTTGAGGTGTATATTAAAGAGGTCAGGAGGTAATTAAATAAAAAAAGTGAAAATAGTAAGGTCGGGGAGAGGTAGTGAATATTATGGAAAATATGATTAATCGGGACAATGTCCAAGTCCATTTGTTGAATTCCTTGAAAGACATGACATTTGTGTTCAATACACGATATTGGATACACCACTACGAAATAGTGTAGTAGAAATGCTTAATCGTACTTTAATAAAAATGGTTAGGAGTATGAATATTCATTCATCTTTATCATTATTTTTGTAGACACGTGTATTAAAAACTTCAATGTATTTATTAAACAAGGTTCTTAGTAAAGAAGTTTCAAAGATTCTCTTTGAACTATGGACATAAAGAAAATCTAGTTTACGACACCTACATGTTTTGGGTTGTCCTGCATAAATAAGAATTTACAATACATATAAAAAAAACAGAAATAGATTTAACAATGGCCGGTGATTACTTCATTGGTTATGAAGAGAAATTCAAAAGGTATGAATTTTATTGTCATAATCATATTACGAGAATTGTTTGGGGTTATTTTGTAGAAGTAAAAATTTACAATACGTAACAATGTCGAACACTCGACTCTATTCGTACCGAGAATTCAACACGAATTGTAGACATTAACAATCTCAAAAACTCAATTCTCATGAGACGACATGAGGTGGAACATTGATTTAACAACAAATGAGGGATTCATCTCAAGTTATCACCAACAACGAAAATCGTCTTCGGATCATGAAACAACATTCAGCCGACGACCATTTCCTTTAGGCACAGGAGAATTCAAATTCGCCATAGAAATGAGACCGTACCTTACTTCATAACGAAGACTAAGTCTCCTCGGTTTGTCGACAATGGAGTCGTCACATCGATGAAAACCTCTCAAGCAGGGGAAGAACTCCACTCCTTGGACTCTTATATCTGGGAGCAAGGATAAGATGACCGATCACACAATGGCGAAACAACTTTGGCTGGACATAGAGACGTTGCGCGGCGTGCCTTACTAGCTTTTCTTCTCCGTCTAAGTCATCCTCCCCTACCCAAGTTGTGCGATCGTTGTGCTCCTCTCCCTTTTTTTCTGGAACGAACCTCTCTCTCTCTCTTTTTGGTGGTTTTCTCTCTGGTTTTCCTTTTTTAATCTCTCTTCCCTCTCCTCTCTTTTTTCCACCAGAACCAGCCAAGAAATCTTTCTCTCCCTTTTCTTCAGCGAACCTCTCTTTAGCCCAACTCTTCCTTGGCCGAAATTCCCTCAGCCAACGTCCCTCTCTCCTCTCTTGACTTGCTTTTTTTTCTCTAGCCAAGCTCCCTGTCACTCTTTTTTCTGTTTTTTTTTTTTTTCCTTTGCTCTAGCTCCTCTGGTCGAAGCTCCCTCAATCTCTGCTCTGTGTTTTTTCTTCCGTCGAGCACCTCTCTCGAGCAAGAACCAAGGCCCGAACCCCTCTCTCTCTCTCAAAGATTTTTTTTCACTCATGGCTTCAGCCCTCTGCTCTCATCTTCATCCCCGACCAACCCCAAAATGGCTGATGTCCTGCCTTCCTCTTTTTCTCTCTCCAACGAAGCTTTGACAAGCATGGTGTGACTTCATTCCTTCAAAAAGTCATAAAGATGTGAACCCTTTTTCTTGTTCCCTTTAAATTAACCGGATTTCGCTTCGCTAATGTACACAGTATATTAACAGGTCCAAGAAATCTTGACACCCAATACACTTCCCAGAAGCAAGCCGGAAGCAAAACAACAAAAAGAGCAGATCATCGACCATTCAGGAATCTTCCCTAGAGAACCAGAACAATAGAATCATCAGATTGAAAAAAGACTTCACCCTGAGAAGTGAACAGCTTGCGGCCGGTACCAGCGACCAAGACGAGCACGACAAATCGCGCGATGGGGCGGCTGTTCTTTAGAAATCCTCGACAGCTTGGGGAACAAGCGCACATATAGATAGCGGTTCCTCTCAACCGATAACACTTGCCCCTCTTTACTCGAATCCACGCTGCTCACCATTTTCCCTGGTCGAGCACGCTCTTTTTTCTCTAGCTTTCTTTCTTTCTCTCTGGTTCTCATGCTCCATGATTCTCTCTCTCCGAACGTCGAGCAAGTTCTACACCTTCCTCTTCTTCCGCTTGGCCGAGGCCCCCCTCAGGCTCACGCACTCCTCGCACGCCTGTCTCGGGCGAGTCTTTTACGTTATCCCCCCTTGCTAGCTCCCGATTATAGAAGCTTCAAGCTCCTCTCGCTCACGGTCGCTCGTGTGTTGCCTCCATCTACTTGCGTCACGATCCTCCTTGCTAACGGTGGGGAGCACGCGCGAAAGGAGAAAGAATGGGCCTGGGCTCCTTTTTCTTTCTTCTTGGGCTCAAATTGCGGAGTTGAAAAAAAAAAGAAAAATGGGCCGAAAAGAAACAAAAAACCAAGGGAGCGGACTTTTAGGGGAGGCGAAAATTTATTAGAGGAGTGGGCCGGATATGAGGCCCGCTCAATTCCCCCCTTTTAACCTTTTTATCAATTTTTTATATTTTTACAAAAAAAAGAATATTTAAAATGTCGACAAATATTTTTATATTTTTATCTATATTGCAAGATGTGAACAAAATAATCAAAATGAAATAGGAAGAATGCATCGTCACTTGGTCTCTACTTCCTAACACTACATATTTTAGAAGGTATATGGAAGAGGAAGCAAAAGCAAAATATCCAACCAAAATTTAAAATATCGCTCTAATTTAAAAAAAAATTACAAAAAAATGTATATTTAAATTCACATGCAAACATTTGAATTCCGTGAATTTTATATTCAAAGTAAAGGGCAAAAATGCATGAACTTTAGATGTATTGGCAACAAGGATAATAATTCTTATCTTACACTTTGCATTTGGTATTTACTCAAGACATGATAAAATTGGATAGAGAAAATGCCACCAAAAATCCTAAACTTTGCCAAAAGTGACAAATTTACCCCAAACTTTTTTTTGTGCCAAAAAAACCCAAAACTTGCAAACCGTGACACATTTACTCAATTAAGGGCATTTTCGTCTTTTTCTTTTGTTTTTTTTTTTCTTTTCTCTTCCCTCCGCCGGCCGGCGGAGAGAAGCGGCGTCCAGCGAGGGCAGCCCTCGCCGATGTCGACCAGGTGAGGGCGACCCTCGCCCGATGTCGGCTAGGGTCGCCCTCGCCGGCGTCGAGCGAGGGCGGCCCTTAGCTGGGTCGGGCGTGGGCCGCCCTCGCCGGACCCGGCTTCCCTCCGCCGGCTCCGGCGGAGGGAAGAGAAAAAAAAAAACGAAAATGTTTTTAAAAGCAAAAAGACCAAAATGCTCCTATGATTTAGGGTAAATGTGTCACACAAATGAAAGTTTGGGATTTTTTTGTATCACAAAAAATAGTTTGGGGTAAATGTGTCACAGTTTGCAAAGTTTGAGGTTTTTCGTGTCACAAAAAAAAAGTTTGGGGTAAATTTGTCACTTTGGGTAAAGTTTGGGGTGTTTGGTGGCATTTTCCCAATCGATATAAGAGCAATATAAATTTGAACAAAATTATTTAGGGAGGTAGGATAAAAATGAATAGGATTTCTAATATCCATAATAAAAATTTATTTTTCTTGATAAACTTAAATTAACAAAATGGAAATTATATTTAAGTTCTAATATAAGAAATTCAAAATAACCAAAAATAATCATTTATTTTTAATTTAATCTTATATAAATTTCTATACTCTACTTTAATTATATCTTATAATATAAATTCAATAATATATATTTATATTTATCACATATTTTAGGTTTTTAGATATATTAGTATAGTTTACTATTTAATAAAATTTTATTAGAGAACGATGGAAGGGGAAAAAGAAAGAAAAAAAGGAAATAATTTAAAAAGAGTGGAAAAATAAAATAAATAATAAATACAAATAAAGTAGGTAAGAGTGTCGCAAGAAGTTTTTACTGATTTGTTTGTGACCTTTTAGGTTGGTTTACACTGATAAGTTTTACTGTAAGATCCTCTCTGTGTCGGAAGTACTTTTGCAGATCACCAAATTTTGTGATCTTTATCTCATGGAAACAGTTCTTGATGATGAGAGTGAGGTAATTGCAAAACACTGAACTGCATCTGTTTGGACAACACCAGAGAATTCATCATTTTCTGCTTGATTATTTTCTCATTCGAGCACTGTCAATGCCAGTACCATTGCTGGAATACTCCTGGTAAGCAGTGTATGATTGTTGCACTAATGATTTTACCAAACCGCTATGTTTGCACACAATGTGCTTGTTTTGTGTGGACCACTTTGCCTTAGTTATTTCTGGTTTTTGGACCTTTTTGCCTTAGTTATTTCTGGTTTTTGGACCTTGTTAATTGTTGGTATAACCAAGCCTTAGCTTTAGATTGGCTCATGTAGAATTGCTGTTAACATCCCATGGTTCGTTCATTTTGATTATGTTTTGTATTAGCATCAGATATTGTTTCTCAATCGTACTTCATTTTTGTCATTCTATTTCTTAAGATAGCAATTGTATTGCTGGGGCAATTTCCTCAATTTGTGTTATTTCAGCCAGTTGTGCTGCGTGTTGAAGTTGTTTTTTTCATTTGTGCAGAGAAGAGTTCTTCAGGCCTCGGAGTATTCTGGAGTCTTTACTTCAGGTGGTCTGATCGAGGAGAAGGTACACAAGTATCTGATATGAACCTAAGCTGTTTTGTCGCACACCACCCTACATGATCGTCTATCCCAAGCATTTCTTCTTCTTTAATTTAATTGGATTCTGGGTTGGAGGGAACCTCTTCATGGCATTTATTTTTATAGTTAAACTATATCATGAACACTGTTAGCAATCTATCATCAGATGCTACTCCACGAGAATATAATTCTGTTTCCTTGTGATCTTTATCATAGCCAAACGCACGTTCGACCTAGCAGCACAATTAACTTATTACTCCTAGCGTGTTGAAGGTGAAGAATATGTTGATAAAGATAAAGCTGCACTGTATGATTAGGCAATAGTAAAGGCTCTATGATCTGTCTCAGTTGAATTGATATGTAGCGTAAGCAAGCGACTCAGAAGGTCTGGACCTGTTGAGAGTAATTGTGTATTTTGCAACATCAGTTGGGTTCATAAGCATAAGCCTTGGAAGAAAATTACAGTGGTTTCTTTGCTTCGTGGAAATTGTTTGAAAAGAAGAGTTTCTAGGCATGATGCAGTCCTTCCTTTTAGGATAGGTGCAAAGTCTTTGCAATTAGGAACCAAGTCCCGTGTGAGGAAGGTCATAAAATTACGTGGTGGATGGATATTCTCACTTTCCATAGCCTTTTAATGACGTCTGATGCAATTTTTTTTAGCTCAAAAAAAACGATTTTGATTATTTTTGGTATTTTTTAAAATTTATTTTCATTTACTTGCTATTAACATAATTTTTATTCTAGCTATATAGATAAAACCAATACGGCATTTAAGAAAAATAGGAATGTACTAATTTTACATTTATTTGCGTTCAGTTTTTATTCTAGCTATATAGATAAAACCATACATCATTTAGGAAAAATCCTCACGTGCTCATAAATTTTTGAGAAGTTTCCAATTATTCATGAGCTAAAAATCACTTTCATATGCCATTTTTCATAAATTTGTTCAATTAATGTGGGTCGGATTGACGGGCGTTAACTAAATATTCACGTTAGTATTTTAAGGCTAAAATTAGCTTCAAAGTGACTACTTTAAAGTTTTATTAAATGATTTAATATTAAATTTACAAAATTGAATGTATTATAATTGAATTAGATATTTTAGAGATTTTTTTTTTTTTTTTTGCCGCTAAGTATAGGATAGACGCCGAGTAGCGCCGTGCCACCACCATGAAATCAAGAGCAGCAGGAGAAGCTGGACTACAACTCGGGATTGAGAGTTCGCCGTCGCTGCCTTTGCCAGAAAAATCCGCAGAGCATTCTCGAGCTTGAGAGTGAAGCAATCTCCAAATGGAAGTCGTCCGCCCGATCGACGGGAAGTGCGATCCTGAAATCTCCGCCCTCCTCCAACCCCCTCCTCCTCGCGAAATCCAGGTAATGCTCCTCTCTACTCCTTCATTGATCCTTTTTCGAACGAGCAAGTTGTTGCAATCTTAGAATAGAAGGAACGAGCCGCTTTTGCATCCCTTTGCATTTGCATCATCACGGTGCGATCGCCTAAGTTGCACGGACACTATCTGAGACCCTTCGTGTCGTCTCCGACACTCCGACACGTTCTGATATGCTCCGACACGTTCCAACACGCGGTCGACACGTGTCGAAAAATCCACACGCGGTCAACTGCCTCCGACACACTTCGACATACGAGTTGGATTCCGACACGTGACTCCGACACGCACGGGTTATTTTTACAAATTTTCAATATTTCTGGGGTTTAAATATAAATATATGAAAAAAAAAAAAAAATATCAATGAATACAAATTTCCAATACATGCACGGGGTTATTTTTTTCTTAATGTTAAATTTTAAATTTAATAGTGGAACATGGATTATTTGTTTTTTCCTCCAAATTTTATGGATTATTACAATGAAATGTAGTTGAATTTATCAAATTAAAACAATGAATGATATTAACAAATGTAGGATTAATGTTTTTAGTATAAATTAATTCTTGGCTGTTTTTATTATTATTATTATTATTATTATTATTATTATTATTATTATTATTATTATTATTATTATTATTATTATTATTTATGCATTTACATATTAAAATTTTTATTTAATATATAACGTGTCAGAACGTGTCGGAATTCTCTACCTTTTGAGAAATGACGTGTCGACGTGTCGTGTCGTGTCGTGTCGTGTCGCATGTCACGTGTCCGTGTTGGTACAACATAGGTGACCGCAGTGTTTTTCCCGTTGCGGGTGAGATGGCAGTAGAATCAGTGAAGACTCGAGAGTGTCGAGTGCGACGCTTGTGAATACTAAAATTTAACTTTAATTTTCAGTGAACGAAATAATTAGGCATCATTGTTAGTTATCTATCTTTTATTTGTGAGTCCATTAATAAATCTGAAGATGATAAAAGATGTAATCTTTAAAATCTGATGTGGAAAGGTCATGAGTTTAAAGGCTCCGGAACCATTGTCGTCTAACTAGATGTTTCGGCAGATTTTCACACTTTTTCCCTCTGCCTTTCCTCCTATCAATATGTAATAAATATAAATAAAATACCTAAAATATAATTAAATTTGAATATATAAATAAAAATATTAGATTAAAAAATCCAAATTGTTATTTTTTATTATTTTGAATTTCTTATATTGGACTTCAAATATTATTATATTAAAATATAATTTTAATTTTATTAATTTAATAAGCTTGTTATATGAGAAAAATAACTTTCTTATTATGGATAGTAAAAATCTTATCCATCTTTATCTAACCTCTCCTATGGAATAATTTTATCCGGTCTATAACACTCTTATTTCGACTTTATCCTATTTTGAGTAAGTACCAAATATAGGATATGATATTATCATATCATAAATTTTATCTTAATTGCCAAACACGGTCTAAAGGTTCTTCCAATTTTGGGTTTTAAGATTTTTAATGGTTTTCCAAATTTAAATTTTTTTAATAGAAATTTTCTGATTTATTTGTTAACATTTTCGAAATTTTAAAAATTATGAATTGTCTGGATTTTTGGTGTTTTAAATGCTTTTATGAATTTTTGGAAATTTTTTATTGCTATTAATAATTTGAAATTTTCAAATTAAGTATATAGGGAGAGAACTTATAGAAACACCAGGTTCTATAGAGATATGATGGAATCTATTATTGGACCATAAAATCTGCAACCAACCAGGATTCTTGCATTTTGAGATGAAAAGAAGGGTTGGTCATTTTCGACTTTAAAAGTCAGGGGACACACATATTAGAAATTGAGCTTCATCAAGTTTCCAATTTGTAGGGGAAGAGATCCAGTTAGACCCTTGTTGTAAGACGGGTCCCTACACGAAGGGCTTATTATACTCAACTACAACTTACAAAGGCCATTTCAGGCAGCTAAAACAGATTAAAGGACCAAATTCTAGACATGAATTCCCCTACTTGCGCATCATTAATAGCTTCACATGCAATTTACGATGCATGGGAGAGAAGACAGTACAAGAATCTAGATGGGAGGACTACTTACATGACAGCAACAAAATAAAAACTTAAGCCCTTCTTCTTAATAATTGTTGTATTTTGCCAATTACTCATAAGCCCCATGATTGCACTGACTGCTTTCGAATATGACCAATTGAACAATGAGAAAATAATAAATAGATCTGAGGATTGGAGAAGTCTCTAAAGCAAGTTGCTAAAAAGTCGTCGTTCATCTATATTCCAAGAGTGCGTAAGCAGGAAATGGCAGATAAATCATCCGACAGAAGCTGCTCTAATAATGTCCAGAACTTTGGCTGCTTGAATAGCCAACCAACAACATGATCTTTTTACCAGAGGAGCTAAAACCCTTAAAATCTTTGTAACCGACTCCCTTATCAAAATCATGTTTCTTTCATTTGATAAGGGAGTCCTCATTTGATAAGGGAGTCCTCTATGCTCCCGGAGGTTGAGCTCAGCCACGTCTCTTCCCTCTCATCCCTCGACATCTCCACCTCCTATGTCACCAGCCAATGGAACATCGCTCTCTCCGTCAAGAACCCCAACAAGATCATTGCCGTCCAGTACACTCGCATGAAGCTCCTCTTGAATTTCGATCACCACCTCCCCCTCCCTTGTCCCACGCTCATTCCTGCTTACGTTTAGAAAAAAAGTTATGGAAACTGGTTTTAGTTCCTAAACAGTTTTAGTTCAAACAGTTTACATAAACAAACATCATAAATTCTCCACCCCCCTCTCACATAACTCACCCATAAAAATTTGCAGGGACAAGGAAAAAAAGAAAAAAAGAGTTAACTCAAAATGACAGACCACCATGACTGGCACGAGCGGATCATCTTCCTATGTATCTTATGTGCCATATTTGCTATGCTTGGCCCCGCCATGGTGATCTTCGTGTTAATACCTACCTCTATGCCCCTGGAGGTCGACCTCAGCCCCATCTCTTCCCTCTCGTCCCTCGACATCTCCACCTCCTACGTCATCGGCTAATGGAACATCGCTCTCTCCGTCATGAACCAAGCTCATTGCCGTCCTGTACACATGCATGAAGCTCCTCTTGAATTTCAATCACCAACTCCCCCTCTCTCGTCCCACGCTCATTCTTGCCTTCATCCAGGGTCCTGACAATGTGACCATTGTCCGAGCCGAGACGCCGTCAAAGATCCCGATCGTCAATGACTTGCATTGAGGCGCCTCACATACAAGTCACTCATGTGCAAGTCATTAACGATCGAGATCTTTGATAGCGTCTCGGCTCGGACAATGGTCACGTTGTCGTGACCCTGGATGAAGGCAAGAATGAGCGTGGGACGAGAGAGGGAGAGGTGGTGATCGAAATTCAAGCGGAGCTTCATGCGAGTGTACTGGACGGCAATGAGCTTGCTGGGGTTCTTGACGGAGAGAGCGATGTTCCATTGGCCGTTGACGTAGGAGATGGAGATGTCATGAGACGAGAGGGAAGAGACGTAGCTGAGCTCGACCTCCGGGGGCATAATGGTAGGTATCAGCAAAAAGATCACCATGGCAAAGGCCAAGCATAGTAAATACGGCACATAAAATACATAGGAAGATGAGTGGTCTGTCATTTTGAGTGAACTCTTTCTTTCTTTTTTTACTTGCTCCTGCAAATTTTTGTGGGTGAGTTATGTGAGGAGGGCGAAGAATTTATGATGTTTAGAAAAAGTTATGTAAACTGTTTACAAACTAACGGTTTCAGTTCCTAAACAGTTTACATAACTTTTTTCTAAACATAAGTAGGAATGAACGTGGGATGAGAGAGGGGGAGTTGGTGATCGAAATTCAAGAGGAGCTCCATGCAAGTGTACTGGACGGCAATGAGCTTACTAAGGTTCTTGACTTAGAAAGCGATGTTCCATTGGCCAGTCACATAGGAGGTGGAGATGTCGAGGGACGAGAGGGAAGAGACGTGGCTAAGCTCAACCTCCAGGGGCATAAAGGTAGGTATTAGTACGAAGATTACCATAGCGGGGTCAAGCGTAGCAAATATGGCACATAAGATACATCGGAAGATGATCCGCTTGTGCCGGTCGTGGCGTTCTGTCATTTTGAGTTTTCTTTTTTTTCTTTTTTTCCTTGTCCCTGCAAATTTTTGTGGGTGAGTTCTGTGAGGAGGGCGGAGACTTTCAAGGTATCAGGATAAAGCTTGTTTTAGTGGTTCAAGTGTGAGTAACAGTAGTAGTGCTTCCAATGCCGATTTTGATGATAATGAGTGTGAAATCCATGCTTGACATAAAAGCTTTCTCCATGCGAAGAAAAGTGTTGTATGAAAACAAATCTGAGCTTGATTGATATCTTGAAGTTGAAAGTGAAAATGTCCTTAATCTCGATCTTTTGATGTGATGGAAGAGTATTTTTAGGTTAAAGAATAAAATCTTATCTTTGATGGTTTTGGATGTTTTGTCTATTCCCATGATTACCGTTGCTTCGGAGTCGACTTTTAATACATTTTAACATATACTTGATGGCTTTCGAAGTTCTTTGACTCCTAGAGTGGTGGAAGGTTTGATTTGCACTCAAAATTCGTTGAGAGCTGTTTGCATATTGAATAATGTTGAAGAGTGTATCGGAAATGTAGAAAAGTTTTAGGTGAGTAAGTCGTATATATTTCTTTCTATCTTGTAATTCATTCGCATAACTATCTATTAAGTGAATACTTTATTTAATATCTTTTTTGGTTTTTAGATGTGAATTGTCTTAGGAGGACATTATTACTGGAAAATAGACTTCATTTTGTGGATACTTTGATTTTGTGGTAAGTAAATAGACTTTATTAAATCAAAACTTTTGCGTATGTCTCTAGAGCATAATTTCTTGTTAATTTTTGTTTACATATGAATTTCGGGTATTTGTTAGAGATTTTGAGGTGTTCATCAAAATATGCACTCTTGTTGGCTACATCTCCATCTATGCGCTCTCCAAGCTCACTTCGACCTTGAGTGGTGTATCATGCTCAGTGTGGAACAATCTCTTTTGTTCTTCTCATCATCGAGGTACTCGTCATGCTAGAATCCCTTGATGGTTCATCATGTAGGTTGCATGCATGATGCGGAGTGCTTCTTTGCCAGGACCTCTAACTCCGAGGAAGAGGCCACACTTTGGCCCATTGACATCAAGGAGGCTGCCCATATCTCTAAGTGCAACAAGGATATTGCCAATATCACTAACCAAAGCATTTGCTCATCCGAGAGCATTAATCAACTTAAAAATATTATTTTCAATTTGTAGTATATATTGATATTTAGTTTCCATGAGGTACTTTTTTATTTTTCTTTATTTTTCGTTTACATTATATTTAGAATTTTACAACTCATTAGTATAATTCAAAAAATATATATTATTATATTATTTTCATACAAGCCGAATACATAAAACTAGGATAGGAACCTTAGTATATACGAATTTCCCAAAAATTATAAAAAAAAAAGATCATGAATTTTACTAAACCATGTGTATTATCAAAATGAACATGAATTTTCTAAACCAAGTGTATTATCAAAATGAAACTAAACTAATTCTAATAATAATATTAGGACTATTTTTGTAACCAATTTTCCACTTTTTTTTCTATATCTTTTATTTTTATTTCTCCATTTTATCTATGTTTATTGCTTTCCTGACTTTTCTTTCATTCCTATAGTCTTCCATCAACAATTGGACCGATCTATATGAAATCATTTCAACACGTCTGCGACAACTGATGTAAACTGCAATAGGACTGATTTGATTCTAAACTTTTCTCAACTTTTTTTCCTGTAAAAAAAGGGTGTAACCAACCAGATTCAATCAAAAAAACAAATGGACATGAGCATTTATATGACTACTCTGAATTTGGAAAACTTATTCCGATATTGGTTCAGTTTCAGATACC
Source organism: Eucalyptus virginea (assembly GCA_014182375.1). Lineage (NCBI taxonomy): Eukaryota > Viridiplantae > Streptophyta > Magnoliopsida > Myrtales > Myrtaceae > Eucalyptus > Eucalyptus virginea. The sequence continues at coordinate 12,746,728 of CM024516.1, read as the reverse complement.
ACCCGACTACATCTGGCAATCAGCAAGTAAAAGACATGCTCGAGAACGAACTAAATCACTCTAATTGGACTTGAGCATTTCATGGATCCGAAGGTATGCATCTCGGCTCTAAGTCCAAATGCAACAGTGAAATAGCGGTTCACAACCAAACCATCACAGAGACAAGATTGCAGATTCGGGTTATCAAATAAATTTCAATAGCAATTAAATCTCTCACAAGCAGAAATTCAAATTCTCGGTCACTGTTCAACACGAAGAGCATCCGAAGACTGAACAAAAGTTAATGTTCAACATACCTCGAGCTTTAGCGTCGAACGATGTGCAGATTGAAGAACAGAGTCCTTAGATGGTTCAGTGGTGAGGGCCGGTCTCTGACCAAAAGCAGATCGAGCAAGAATGAGGGTCTTTGAGGTCTCTGATCTGTATACAGAGTAAAACAGGGGTGAAACTGCACGGCTCGAGAAATGTGGACGGCGGTTGGAGATGGCTTACCACGGTTCGAAATCAATAAAGAAAACCGTCGCTGGTGGGTGGCGCCAGCGGACAAGCCACGAACGAATTCCAACTTCTGCAACCTTTCTTCGTCCGATGACAATGCAGAACCGGTAGGAGCCGAGCGCAAGTACACAGTCCGACGAGCGGCGGCGTCCGGTCGCGTTGGATGGCAACTGAGATGGTTTCTCTCCCTCCGGAGATTTTTCATCGCGAAGATGGGTCGCCATGGAAGGAAGAAGAGAGAGATCGTGATAAGGAGTAGCGGTTCTCCGAGAAAAGAAAGATCCCAGAGGATTCTCTCTCCTTCCGGGCGGTTGTCCAAGCGAGATTTTCTGCCCACGTCCGAGACGTGGACGGCGTGTGCTTTCTCCACGATCGAATACGAGTATTCGCTTGCAACCGTCATCGGCTTTACTTAAAGGGAAAAAAAAAAGGGAAAAAACTGACAGTAAACCGTTTAAGATAAAAATAAAGATTTAGAGCTCCCAAGTTTAATTCCCCTTCCTTTGTTGGGGCCGAATTCTCAGGGTCCCTATTTTTTTTTTTTTTTTATAGTCCGACTCAGGGTCTCTTTTGCTCTCCCAAGTTTTGTCGAAAATCCACCTTCCTAATTTAGAAGTCAGGTCCGACCCAAAAAAAATTAAAATTTAGAAATTGGGCCTGAGCCCAAAACAAAAAGGAAAAAAAGAAAAAGAACTGGGGCCATTCGGCCGAAGCAAGGGAAGCAATGGGCTCGGCCGAGATTGAAGGTTCCAAAAGTTTAGGGCCTCGTTCTTTTTGGTCTCTTCTTAAGTTTTTTTTTCTGACTTTCTTAAGTTTAAGTTCATTTAGTATGTCGGGTTAATTTCAATATAACCCATGAAATTTACTTAACGTGGACGTGCGATTGCTAGATGAAAATTGCTCCTAATACTTAGATGCAATGTGAATGCCTAATTATATTATATTGGTATTTTTATTTTGGGGTAAAATTCGATCACTAATTTTTTATACATTGGATGACAAAGTTGAAAACCAAAAAAGTTTAGGTGTTAGCACATAAAATAAGAAGCTAAAAACATAAAAGAGCAAAGCTATGCATGGTAACTTGTTGATAGGTTATTATGGGTCTGTTATTGGTTGGTCAAAAAGTGGCGATGACCCACCTTTCAAATCAATTTGGGATTTAAAAACAATTCAATCACTAATTTTTTATACATGGATGACAAAGTTGAAAACCAAAAAAGTTTAGGTGTGACCACATAAAATAAGAAGCTAAAAACATAAAAGAGCAAAGCTAAGCACGGTAACTTGTTGATAGGTTATTATGGGTCTGATATTGGTTGGTCAAAAAGTGGCGATGACCCACCTTTCAAACCGGTTTGGAATTTAAAAACAATTCAATCACTCGAATGAGATAATGACTATCATAAGTTCATCACTATCACCTAAACACAATGGAATAACACATTTATTATAAGATCATTTTTACCACTAATCATATACTAAAGATCATATTTTTGAAATGTCCAGCCTAGCCTCCCTATCATATTCAAGACATAAGTTTACCATGAGCCGAGATTCCTCATTCATTGGTGAACGAGATTTGGTGCATAAAGAAAATAATTTATTTACCGCTTTCGAGAAACATGTAGATTCTTCCCACTTTGTAATTGATCTGAAATTAAATTGTGATTTGAACCAAACTTGTGGTTAAAGAGGATGGTGGAAAGGTTAAAAAGGAGATAAGAAAGAAAAGAGAAAGGAAGGCTGTTTTTGTGAAGCTGACTCATCAAAATCATGGCTTTAGCACAACAGACACAACACCTTTTCTTTTTCTCCCCTTTGACTTTATTTTATAAAAGCTGAGCATGAACACATCACGTGGGTACACACATGAGATAGGACGCTTTGTAATTGGCCATATAAGAGGTTGATGCAATTCTCAGGAGGCTTTCTTTCCCTTTGAAGATTCTACTATTTTGGACCCATAATTGTTCTTGATCCCCGTACTTGTCCCAACACTTGTCGTCTATGCATTTGTCGTCCTCAGCCCAATCTTCTATCACTAGATTCTGTTGATAATATCTGAAGGCCAATGTCGTTAGTCTGCCAACTATTCCTATTGGCTTCTTTTTTGGTACAAATAGAACATTGATAATGCCAAGACATGTTCCTTCAGTGAAAAGATGTAAATTGTGCAAAAGGATTTTAGCCGATAATGTTTAGGAAATTGGATATGAGAACATTTCATCTTGGATAAGCCGAGTCGATAAATGTGTTTTCAATAAGGGGGCAGTATATTTTGGCAAAAATGAAGCACCTTTGGTCCTTTTGTATATCGTGTTTACAAGCTTTTGGTTTCTCAATGTGCACATGAGCATCTGTGATGCATGTTTTGCTATGGAAGAGGCTATGAAAATCCATAAGGGCATATGTACATGGTCTCTGTTGGATCAACCTTATTTTTGGTTCAATGATATCATGGTAGTTCCTGGGAGCCCAAACTGAAGTTGATGTATTCTTTTGTTCTTTCTTTTTCTGGTTTTTATTTTCGGCATCAACAGGGTACCTGGGGGTGGGTACATCATTTACAAGAGATGAAGTCTGATAGATGTTGGATCCAAGGGATGAAGTCTATTGGATCCAAAAGCCGTGGAGCTCTATTTCTTTTGATAATTGACCTTTAACGATAGTTTTATCATTTTTATCAATCATAAAGCTAGAAAAAAAAGAAGTGCAATGACCACACTGTTAACTTATTATTTCTTTCAAAACAGAATTAAGTTGCAAGAGATTGATTCATTATAGAGCTTGAAGACCAAGTTGTCTTCCATTTAATGCTCTCCTTAAATGCATCTTGACTTGGAGAGCAAGTCGATAGATGAAGAAGGGATAGCATATAAATAGAGACATCCTCCTCATATTTCTTCACACCACCTCATCTTACTCTCCCTTTCTCCTCTTGGCCAACCAACCCCTCTCTCTTGCTGCCGATAACCATTGCCATTTGAGCCACCGTGAGGTTGCCGATCTAGAAAATTGTAAGTGGATTTGTTAATATTTGGTCAGGGCATTGTGATATGCTATCCCGAGTGTGTAATGAGTAATTGTTTGAGTTTATTTAGATTGTTTATGCCTGAACTTGTTTGATAATGATTTCAATCGTTCCTAAGTTGTCGATGTATTTTATGATGTTGATCGTGCCTGTGAGCCAAACTATGTCCCAAACAATGAAAAGGGGTCTCGTTGGTCTTTGACATGCATTGAAACGCAACGGACTAGGCATTACTTGGTCTTGGGTCGATATTGAAGCGTATCGATTTAAAGCCATGTTCAATTTTGGATCGGCGTTCAAATGTAATGGCTTAAGTCACGAGCCTTGAGTGGTAAGTGAACTTCATAACCTTTGGCAAGGGCATTGTGGTGTGTTGGTAGAGCGAGTCGTGTTCTTGATCGCCTGTGTGATTATGTATCTTTTGTTGTTTAAACTACTATTGCTTGGTTATGTGAGATTTCTATGTTTTGCTCGTATGAGAATTTGGTATGGTTTGCTCATATGTTTGAAAGTACGCTTCAGGCCATGGATGGATCTCGTTGGTTCAAATTGGCATTGAGGGGTGTCAGAATGAACCTTGTTTAGTGATTCAATATTGAGGTGTACTGATCCAAGGCCTTGCTTGGTGTAGGTTGGCGCCTTGATCGGTCAATTTAGGACACAAACCTTTTACCGTGCCCAGCATGATTTATGGTTTCGGAAAGGTCAAGCATATTATACATTTCGCATGATTCACGCTCTTGAGCCTTATCTCTTTGATCCAATAAATTGCCTCTATCCTCGAGAAATCAGCAACGCATCACACTTGGAATGACAGCCAAGCGAAGGCGCTGGTTGAAGTCTTATCTCTTTGATTCATCCATAAGGTTGAAACATTGATTTTTCCAAAATACCAATGTACAAATATATTTCATCACATTTATTAATGATTTTTCACGTTATGATTATATTTATTGCATGATAAATTTTAATTGGTGAATGCACCTGAGGTGTATATTAAAGAGGTCAAGAGGTAATTAAATAAAAAAAGTGAAAATAGTAAGGTCGGGGAGAGGTAGTGAATATTATGGAAAATATGATTAATCAGGACAATGTCCAGGACCATTTGTTGAATTCCTTGAAAAACATGACATTTGTGTTCAATACACGATATTGGATACACTACTACAAAATAGTGTAGCAGAAATGCTTAATCGTACTTTAATGAAAATGGTTAGGAGTATGAATATTCATTCATCTTTATCATTATTTTTGTAGACGCATGTATTAAAAACTTCAATGTATTTATTAAACAGGGTTCTTAGTAAAGAAGTTTCAAAGATTCTCTTTGAACTATAGACAGAAAGAAAATCTAGTTTACGACACCTACATGTTTTGGGTTGTCCTGCATAAATAAGAATTTACAATACACATAAAAAAACAAAAATATATTTAACAATGGCCAGTGATTACTTCATTGGTTATGAAGAGAAATTCAAACGGTATGAATTTTATTGTCATAATCATATTACGAGAATTGTTTGGGGTTATTTGTAGAAGTAAAAATTTACAATACGTAACAATGTCGAACACTCGACTCTATTCGTACTGAGAATTCAACTTGAATCGTAGACATTAACAATCTCGAAAACTCAATTCTCATGAGACGACATGAGGTGGAACATTGATTTAACAACAAATGAGGGATTCATCTCAAGTTATCACCAACAACGAAAATCATCTTCGGATCATGAAACAACATTCAGCCGACGACCATTTCCTTTAGGCACAGGAGAATTCAAATTTGCCATAGAAATGAGACCGTACCTTGCTTCATAATGAAGACTAAGTCGCCTCGGTTTGTCGACAATGCAGTCGTCACATCGATGAAAACCTCTCAAGCGGGGGAAGAACTCCACTCCTTGGACTCTTATATCTGGGAGCAAGGATAAGATGCCCAATCACACAATGGCGAAACAACTTTGGCCGGACACAGAGGCGTTGCACGGCGTGCCTTACTAGCTTTTCTTCTCCGTCTGAGTCATCCTTCCCTACCCAAGTTGCGCGATCGTTGTGCTCCTCTCCCTTTTTTTCTGGAAAGAACCTCTCTCTCTCTCTCTTTTTGGTGGTTTTCTCTCTGGTTTTCCTTTTTTAATCTCTCTTCCCTCCCCTCTCTTTTTTCCGCCAGAACCAGCCAAGAAATCTTTCTCTCCCTTTTCTTCCGCGAACCTCTCTTTAGCCCAACTCTTCCATGGCCGAAATTCCCTCAGCCAACGTCCCTCTCTCCTCTCTTGACTTGCTTTTTTTCTCTAGCCAAGCTCCTTGTCACTCTTTTTTTCTGTTTTTTTTTTTTTTCCTTTACTCTAGCTCCTCTGGTCGAAGCTCCCTCAATCTCTGCTCTGTATTTTTTCTTCCGTCGAGCACCTCTCTCAAGCAAGAACCAAGGCCCAAACCCCTCTCTCTCTCTCTCAAATATTTTTTTTCACTCATGGCTTCAGCCCTCTGCTCTCATCTTCAGCCCCCGGCCAACCCCAAAATGGCCAATGTCCTGCCTTCCTCTTTTTATCTCTCCAACGAAGCTTTGACAAGCATGGTGTGACTTCATTCCTTCAAAAGTCCCTTTTTCTTGTTCCCTTTATAAATCTTGACACCCAATACACTTCCCAGAAGCAAGCCGGAAGCAAGACAACAAAAAGAGTAGATCATCAACCATTCAGGAATCTTCCCTAGAGAACCAGAACAATAGAATCATCAGATTGAAAAAAAGACTTCACCCTGAGAAGTGAACAGCTTGCGGCCGGTACCAGCGACCAAGACAAGCACGACAAATCGCGCGATGGGGCCGCTGTTCTTTAGAAATCCTCGACAGCTTGGGGAACAAGCGCACGTATAGATAACGGTTCCTCTCAACCGATAACACTTGCCCCTCTTTACTCGAATCCACGCTGCTCACCATTTTCCCTGATCGAGCACGCTCTTTTTTCTCTAGCTTTCTTTCTTTCTCTCTGGTTCTCACGCTCCCTGATTCTCTCTCTCCGAACGTTGAGCAAGTTCTACACCTTCCTCTTCTTCCGCTTGGCCGAGGCCCCCCTCAGGCTCACGCACTCCTCTCACGCCTGTCTCGGGCGAGTCTTTTACGTTATCCCCCCTTGCTAGCTCCCGATTATAGAAGCTTCAAGCTCCTCTCGCTCACGGTCGCTCGTGTGTTGCCTCCATCTACTTGCGTCACGATCCTCCTTGCTAACGGTGGGGAGCACGCGCGAAAGGAGAAAGAATGGGCCTGGGCTCCTTTTTCTTTCTTCTTGGGCTCAAATTGCGGAGTTGAAAAAAAAAAAGAAAAATGGGCCGAAAAGAAACAAAAAACCAAGGGAGCGGACTTTTAGGGAGGCGAAAATTTATTAGAGGAGTGGGCCGGATATGAGGCCCGCTCAATTCCCCCCTTTTAACCTTTTTATCAATTTTTTTATATTTTTACAAAAAAAGAATATTTAAAATGTCGACAAATATTTTTATATTTTTATCTATATTGCAAGATGTGAACAAAATAATCAAAATGAAATAGGAAGAATGCATCGTCACTTGGTCTCTACTTCCTAACACTACATATTTTAGAAGGTATATGGAAGAGGAAGCAAAAGCAAAATATCCAACCAAAATTTAAAATATCGCTCTAATTTAAAAAAAAAATTACAAAAAAAATGTATATTTAAATTCACATGCAAACATTTGAATTCAGTGAATTTTATATTCAAAGTAAAGGGCAAAAATGCATGAACTTTAGATGTATTGGCAACAAGGATAATAATTCTTATCTTACACTTGCATTTGGTATTTACTCAAGACAAGATAAAATTGGATAGAGAAAATGCCACCAAAAATCCTAAACTTTGCCAAAAGTGACAAATTTACCCCAAACTTTTTTTGTGTCACAAAAAACCCCAAACTTTGCAAACCGTGACACATTTACTCAATTAAGGGCATTTTCGTCTTTTTCTTTTGTTTTTTTTTTTTTTCTCTTCCCTCCGCCGGAGCCGGCGGAGAGAAGCCGGCGTCCGTGAGGGCAACCCTCGCCGATGTCGACCCGGGTGAGGGCGACCCTCGCCCGATGTCGGCTAGGGTCGCCCTCGCCGGCGTCGAGTGAGGGCGGCCCTCGGCTGGGTCGGGCGAGGGCCGCCCTCGCCGGACGCCGGCTTCCCTCCCCCGGCTCTGGCGGAGGGAAGAGAGAAGGAAAAAAAAAGAAAAATGTTTTTAAAAGCAAAAAGACCAAAATGCTCCTATGATTTAGGGTAAATGTGTCACACAAATGAAAGTTTGGGATTTTTTGTGTCACAAAAAATAATTTGGGGTAAATGTGTCACAGTTTGCAAAGTTTGAGGTTTTTCGTGTCACAAAAAAAAAGTTTGGGGTAAATTTGTTACTTTGGGTAAAGTTTGGGGTGTTTGGTGGCATTTTCTCAATCGGATATAAGAGTAATATAGGCTAAACAAAATTATTTAGGGGAGGTAGGATAAAAATGAATAGACTTAATATGATGAGCTAATAACCAAGCGGTATTTTTGCTTGCTAGCAAAGGTTTTGAGCACAGGAAAAGAAAAGAAATAGCCTTCACTTTCTCTCTGTGACTTATGCTCTGTCTCCGTTTTTGGATTTTGCTTGCTAGCAAGGTTTTGAGCACAGGAAAAGAAAAGAAATAGCACTTTCTCTCTGTGACTTATGCTCTGTCTCCGTTTTGGGAGCGGCCTTGACCTTCTAGATGTAAGGCGGGTGATAGCGACAGTGCAAATTCCAGAGTACTTTGGGGGTGATGGGATGTCATTTCATCGATGCTCAGAGAAAAGGATGAACTTCGTGATTAGTAGGCAGCTCCTGGAAGGGTCTATTGAGTCCCAACTTGGGAAGAATGCGTTTATGGACGACATCTCTGAAACTTGCCCATTCCTTTAATAAATTTTCGGGCCCCCTAAAATCCCTCTCCCTTGGCCCATCTCTTTTTTTTTTTTCGGCCCATTTTTCTTTATTTCTTCAACTCCGCAATTCGAGCCACGCGTGCTCACGTCCGTGAGCAAGGAGGACCGTGACGCAAGAAAATGAAGGCAACAAACGAGCGGGGCCCTGAGCGAGAGGAGAAGTCACAAGCCATGAGCGAGAGCAACTTGACGCTTCGAGCATCGTGAGCTGCCAAAGGGGAAATAACGGAAAAGACTCGCCCGAGGCAGGCGTGCGAGGAGTGCGCGAACGTGTGGGGGGGTGGGGGCTCGGCCAAGCGGAAGAAGAGGAAGTTGTAGAACGTGCTCCACGTTCGGAGAGAGAATCAAGGAGCATGAGAACCGGAGAGAGAAAACTCGAAAGGAGAGGGAAGAGAGATTAAAAAAAGGAAAATCAGAGAGAAAACCACGAGAGAGAGAGAGAGAGAGAGAGAGAGAAGAAAGGGAGAGGAGCACAGCGATTGCGCAACTTGGGTAGAGGAAGATGACTCAGATGGAGAAGAAAAGCTAGTGAGGTGCGCCGTGTGATGCCTCTGTGTAATTACTATCCATTCCTTCTTATTAATTCATGTTTCATATTGATTCCTATCTTGGACGATCAAGGTTCTTGATTAAAAGTTTCTGCTTTTCTTTGCATGTCAATGTAGTGTAAACGTTTATCCTCTTTTAGCTTTTGCTAAGCACCAAGCTTTCCCACTTCTCTTTGCCTCATCAAGTCACGCGTTGATGCTTAAGCTATTTGTTCAGGTCACATGTCGTTCGCTCGGAGTTATTCTTGAGGAAAGTAGTCCTGAGGAGCTTCAGGTAATAGAATCCTTTGTGGGGTCCCATTACCATATTCATTTGTTTTGCATGAGTGTTGCCTGATTTAGTACTTCTTTTTGCAGAAACGAGCAACTGTAAGATCCTCTCTGTCGGAAGTACTTTTGCAGATCACCAAATTTTGTGATCTTTATCTCATGGAAACAGTTCTTGATGATGAGAGTGAGGTAATTGCAAAACACTGAACTGCACCTGTTTGGACAACACCAGAGAATTCATCATTTTCTGCTTGATTATTTTCTCATTCGAGCACTGTCAATGCCAGTACCATTGCTGGAATACTCCTGGTAAGCAGTGTATGATTGTTGCACTAATGATTTTACCAAACCGCTATGTTTGCACACAATGTGCTTGTTTTGTGTGGACCACTTTGCCTTAGTTATTTCTGGTTTTTGGACCTTTTTGCCTTAGTTATTTCTGGTTTTTGGACCTTGTTAATTGTTGGTATTACCAAGCCTTAGCTTTAGATTGGCTCATGTAGAATTGCTGTTAACATCCCATGGTTCGTTCATTTTGATTATGTTTTGTATTAGCATCAGATATTGTTTCTTAATCGTACTTCATTTTTGTCATTCTGTTTCTTAAGATAGCAATTGTATTGCTGAGGCAATTTCCTCAATTTGTGTTATTTCAGCCAGTTGTGCTGCGTGTTGAAGTTGTTTTCTTCATTTGTGCAGAAAAGAGTTCTTCAGGCGTCGGAGTATTCTGGAGTCTTTACTTCAGGTGGTCTGATCGAGGAGAAGGTACACAAGTATCTGTTATGAACCTAAGCTGGCCTATGGATTGTCGCTTGGGCAATATGCTAATAATTTTTACACCCTACATGATCGTCTATCCCAAGCATTTCTTCTTCTTTAATTTAATTGGATTCTGGGTTGGAGGGAACCTCTTCATGGCATTTATTTTTATAGTTAAACTATATCATGAACACTGTTAGCAATCTATCATCAGATGCTACTCCACGAGAATATAATTCTGTTTCCTTGTGATCTTTATCATAGCCAAACGCACGTTCGACCTAGCAGCACAATTAACTTATTACTCCTAGCGTGAATATGTTGATAAAGATAAAGCTGCACTGTATGATTAGACAATAGTAAAGGCTTTATGATCTGTCCCAGTTGAATTGATAAGTAGCGTAAGCAAGCGACTCGGAAGGTCCGAACCTGTTGAGAGTAATTGTGTATTTTGCAACATCAGTTGGGTTCATAAGCATAAGCCTTGGAAGAAAATTGCAGTGGTTTATTTGCTTCGTGGAAATTGTTTGAAAAGAAGAGTTTCTAGGCATGATGCAGTCCTTCCTTTTAGGATAGGTGCAGAGTCTTTGCAATTAGGAACCAAGTCCCGTGTGAGGAAGGTCATAAAATTACGTGGTGGATATTCTCACTTTCCAGAGCCTTTTAATGACGTCCGATGCAATTTTTTTTTAAAAAAAAATTTGGTATTTTTTTAAATTTATTTTCATTTACTTGCTATTAACATAATTTTTTATTCTAGCTATATAGATAAAACCATACGTCATTTAAGAAAAATAGGACGTACTAATTTTACATTTATGCGTTCAGTTTGCAATAGCACGTCCTCACATGCTCATAAATTTTTGAGAAGTTTCCAATTATTCATAAGCTAAAAATCACTTTCATATGCCATTTTTCATAAATTTGTTCAATTAATGTGGGTCAGATTGACGGCGTTGACTAAATATTCACGTTAGTATTTTAAGGCTAAAATTAGCTTCAAGTGACTACTTTAAAGTTTTATTAAATGATTTAATATTAAATTTACAAAATTGAATGTATTATAATTGAATTAGATATTTTAAAGATTTTTTTTTTTTTTTTTTTTTGCCGCTAAGTATAGGTATAGTGTCATAGACGCCGAGTAGCGCCGCGCCACCACCATGAAATCAAGAGCAGCAGGAGAAGCTGGACTACAACTCGGGATTGAGAGTTCGCCGTCGCTGCCTTTGCCAGAAAAATCCGCAGAGCATTCTCGAGCTTGAGAGTAGAAGCAATCTCCAAATGGAAGTCGTCCGCCCGATCGACGAGAAGTGCGCTCCTGAAATCTCCTTTTTCGAACGAACAAGTTGTTGCAATCTTAGAATAGAAGGAACGAGCCGCTTTTGCATCCCTTTGCATTTGCATCATCACGGTGCGATCGCCTAAGTTGCACGGACACTCTCTGAGACCCTTCGTGTCGTATCCGACACTTCAACACGTTCCGACATATTCCGACACGTTCCAACACGCGATCAACGCGTGTCGCAAAATCCGACACGCGGTCAACTGCCTCCGACACACTTCGACACGCGAGTCGGATTCCGACACGTGACTCCGACACGCACGGGTTATTTTTACAAAATTTCAATATTTCTGGGGTTTAAATATAAATATATGAAAAAAAAAAAAAAAAAAAAAATGAATGATATCAACAATAAAAATTTCCAATACACACACGGGGTTATTTTTTTCTTAATGTTAAATTTTAAATTTAATAGTGGAACATGGATTATTTGTTTTTTCCTCCAAATTTTATGGATTATTATAATGAAATGTAGTTGAATTTATCAAATTAAAATAATGAATGATATTAACAAATGTAGGATTAATGTTTTTAGTATAAATTAATTCTTGGCTGTTATTATTATTATTATTATTATTATTATTATTATTATTATTATTATTATTATTATTATTATTATTATTTATGCATTTACATATTAAAAATTTTATTTAATATATAACGTGTCAGAACGTGTCGGAATTCTCTACTTTTTGAGAAATGACGTGTTGACGTGTCGTGTCATGTGTGTCGTGTCGCATGTCACGTGTCCGTGTTGGTACAACATAGGTGACCGCAGTGTTTTTTCCCATTGCGGGTGAGATGGCAGTAGAATCGGGAAGACTCGAGAGTTCGAGTGCGACGCTTGTGAATACTAAAATTTAACTTTAATTTTCAGTGAACGAAATAATTAGGCATCATTGTTAGTTATCTATCTTTTATTTGTGAGTCCATTAATAAATCTGAAGATGATAAAAGATGTAATCTTTAAAATCTGATGTTGAAAGGTCATGAGTTTAAAGGCTTCGGAACCATTGTCGTCTGACTAGATGTTTCGGCAGATTTTCACACTTTTTCCCTCTGCCTTTCCTCCTATCAATATGTAATAAATATAAATAAAATACCTAAAATATAATTAAATTTGAATATAAAAATAAAAGATTAGATTAAAAAATCCAAATTGTTATTTTTTATTATTTTGAATTTCTTATATTGGACTTCAAATATTATTATATTAAAATATAATTTTAATTTTATTAATTTAAGAAGCTTGTTATATGAGAAAAATAACTTTCTTATTATGGATAGTAAAAATCGTATCCATCTTTATCTAACCTCTCCTATGGAATAATTTTATCCGGTCTATAACACTCTTATTTCGACTTTATCCTATTTTGAGTAAGTACCAAATATAGAATATGATATTATCATTTCATAAATTTTATCTTAATTGCCAAACACGGTCTAAAGGTTCTTCCAATTTTGGGTTTTAAGATTTTTAATGGTTTTCCAAATTTAACTTTTTTTTTTAAATGCTTTTATAGAAATTTTCTGATTTATTTGTTAACATTTTCGAAATTTTAAAAATTATGAATTGTCTGGATTTTTGGTGTTTTAAATGCTTTTATGAATTTTTGGAAATTTTTTCATTTTAGGCAGCTAAAACAGATTAAAGGACCAAATTCTAGACATGAATTCCCCTACTTGCGCATCATTAATAGCTTCACATGCAATTTACGATGCATGGGAGAGAAGACAGTACAAGAATCTAGATGGGAGGACTACTTACATGACAGCAACAAAATAAAAAACTTAAGCCCTTCTTCTCAATAATTGTTGTATTTTGCTAATTACTCATAAGCCCCGTGATTGCACTGACTGCTTTCGAATATGACCAATTGAACAATGAGAAAATAATAAATAGATCTCAGGATTGGAGAAGTCTCTGAAGCAAGTTGCTAAAAAGTCGTCGTTCATCTATATTCCAAGAGTGCGTAAGCAGGAAATGGCAGATAAATCATCCGACAGAAGCTGCTCTAATAATGTCCAGAACTTTGGCTGCTTGAATAGCCAACCAACAACATGATCTTTTACCAGAGGAGCTAAAACCCTTAAAATCTTTGTAACCGACTCCCTTATCAAAATCATGTTTCTTTCATTGGATAACGGAGTCTTCTATGCTCCCGGAGGTTGAGCTCAGCCACATCTCTTCCCTCTCATCCCTCGACATCTCCACCTCCTACGTCACCGGCCAATGGAATATCGCTCTCTCCATCAAGAACCCAAGCAATATCATTGCCGTCCAGTACACTCGCATGAAGCTCCTCTTGAATTTCGATCACCACCTCCCCCTCTCTTGTCCCACGCTCATTCCTGCTTATGTTTAGAAAAAAAGTTATGGAAACTATTTAGGAACTAAACAGTTTTAGTTCCTAAACAGTTTACATAACCTTTTCTAAACATCATAAATTCTCCGCCCCCCTCACATAACTCACCTATAAAAATTTGCAAGAATAGAAAAAAAGAAAAAAAAGAGTTAACTCAAAATGACAGACCACCACGACTGGCACGAGCGAATCATCTTCCTATGTATCTTATGTGCCATATTTGCTATGCTTGGCCCCGCCATGGTGATTTTCGTGTTAATACCTACCTCTATGTCCCTGGAGGTCGACCTCAGCCCCGTCTCTTCACTCTCATCCCTCGACATCTTTACTTCCTACGTCACCGGCCAATGGAACATCGCTCTCTCCGTCAAGAACCCCAGCAAGCTCATTGCCGTCCAGTACACTCGCATGAAGCTCCGCTTGAATTTCGATCACCACCTCTCCCTCTCTCGTCCCACGCTCATTCATGCCTTCATCCAGGGTCCCAACAACGTGACCATTGTCCGAGCCAAGGCACTGTCAAAGATCCCGATCGTCAATGACTTGCACATGAGGCGCCTCACATGCAAGTCACTCATGTGCAAGTTATTGACGATCGGGATCTTTGACAGCGCCTCGCCTCGGACAGTGGTCACGTTGTCGAGACCCTGGATGAAGGCAGGAATGAGAGTGGGACAAGAAAGGGAGAGGTGGTGATCGAAATTCAAGCAGAGCTTCATGCGAGTGTACTGGACGGCAATGAGCTTTTATGATGTTTAGAAAAAGTTATATAAACTATTTATGGGTTCTTTTACATAACGGAGAGAACGATGTTCCATTGGCCGTTGACGTAGGAGATGGAGATGTCATGAGACGAGAGGGAAGAGACGTAGTTGAGCTCGACCTCCAGGGGCATAATGGTAGGTATCAACGAAAAGATCACCATGGTGAGGCCAAGCATAGTAAATATGGCACATAAAATACATAAGAAGATGATCCACTCGTGCCGATCGCGGTGGTCTGTCATTTTGAGTTAGCTCTTTCTTTCTTTTTTTTACTTGTTCCTGCAAATTTTTGTGGGTGAGTTCTGTGAGGAGGGCGGAGAATTTATGATGTTTAGAAAAAGTTATGTAAACTGTCTAGAAACTAACGGTTTCAGTTCCTAAACAATTTACATAACTTTTTTCTAAACATAAGCAGGAATGAACATGGGATGAGAGAGGGGGAGTTGGTGATCGGAATTCAAGAGGAGCACCATGCAAGTGTATTGGACGGCAATGAGCTTACTAAGGTTCTTGACTTAGAAAGCGATGTTCCATTGGCCACTCACATAGGAGGTGGAGATGTCGAGGGACGAGAGGAAAGAGACATAGCTAAGCTCGACCTCCGGGGGCATAAAAGTAGTTTTTAGTACAAAGATCACCATAGCGGGGTCAAGCGTATCAAATATGGCACATAAGATACATCGAAAGATAATCCGCTTGTGCCGGTCGTGGCGTTCTGTCATTTTGAGTTAAATCTTTTTTTTTTTTTTTTTTTTCCTTGTCCCTGCAAATTTTTGTGGGTGAGTTCTGTGAGGAGGGCGGAGACTTTCAGGGTATCGGGATAAAGCTTGTTTTAGTGGTTCAAGTGTGAGTAATAGTAGTAGTGCTTCCAATGCCGATTTTGATTATAATGAGTGTGAAATCCATGCTTGACATAAAAGCTTTCTCCACGCGAAGAAAAGTGTTGTATGAAAACAAATCTGAGCTTGATTGATATCTTGAAGTTGAAAGTGAAAATAACCTTAATCTCGATCTTTTGATGTGATGGAAGAGTATTAGGTTAAAGTATAAAATCTTATCTTTGATGGTTTTAGACGTTTTGTCTATTCCCATGATTACCGTTGCTTCGAAGTCGACTTCTAATACATTTGAACATGTACTTGATGGCTTTCGAAGTTCTTTGACTCCTAGAGTGGTGGAAGGTTTGATTTGCACTAAAAATTGGTTGAGAGTTGTTTGCATATTGAATAATGTTGAAGAGTGTATCGGAAATGTAGAAAAGTTCGAGGTGAGTAAGTCGTATATATTTCTTTCTATCTTGTAATTCATTCGCATAACTATATATTAAGTTAATACTTTATTTAATCTCTTTTTTGGTTTTTAGATGTGATTTGTCTTAGGAGGACATTATTACTGGAAAATAGACTTCATTTTGTGGATACTTTGATTTTGTGGTAAGTAAATAGACTTTATTAAATCAAAACTTTTGCGTATGTCTCTAGAGCATAATTTCTTGTTAATTTTTTTTTTACATATGAATTTCGGGTATTTGTTAGAGATTTTGAGGTGTTCATCAAAATATGCACTCTTGTTGGCTACATCTCCATCTATGCGTTGTCCAAGCCCACTTCGACCTTGAGTGGTGTATCATGCTCAGTGTGGAACAATCTCTTTTGTTCTTCTCATCATCGAGGTACTCGTCATGCTAGAATCCCTTGACAGTTCATCATGTAGGTTGCATGCATGATGCGAAGTGCTTCTTTGCCAGGACCTCTAACTCTGAGGAAGAGGCCACACTTCGGCTCATTAACATCAAGGAGGCTGCCCATATCTCTAGGTGCAACAAGGATATTGCCAATATCACTAACCAAAGCATTTGCTCATCCGAGAGCATTAATCAACTTAAAAATATTATTTTCAATTTGTAGTATATATTGATATTTAGTTTCCATGAAGTACTTTTTTATTTTTCTTTATTTTTCGTTTACATCATATTTAGAATTTTACAATTCATTAGTATAATTCAAAAAATATATATTATTATATTATTTTCTTACAAGCCGAATACATAAAACTAGGATGGGAACCTTTGTATATACGAATTTCCCAAAAATTATAAAAGATCATGAATTTTACTAAACCATGTGTATTATCAAAATGAACATGAATTTTTCTAAACCAAGTGTATTATCAAATGAAACTAAACTAATTCTAATAATAATATTAGGACTATTTTTCTAACCAATTTTCCACTTTTTTTTTCTATATTTTTTATTTTTATTTCTCCATTTTATCTATGTTTATTGCTTTCCTGACTTTTCTTTCATTCCTATAGTCTTCCATCAACAATTGGACCGAATCTATATGAAATCATTTCAACACGTCTGCGAGAACTGATGTAAACTTCGATAGGACTGATTTGATTCTAAACTTTTCTCAGCTTTTTTTCCTGTAAAAAAAGGGTGTAACCAACCAGATTCAATCAAAAAAACAAATGGACATGAGCATTTATAAGACTACTCTGAATTTGGAAAACTTATTCCGATATTGGTTCAGTTTCAGATACCACCCGACTACATCTGGCAATCAGCAAGTAAAAGACATGCTCGAGAACGAACTAAATCACTCTAATTGGACTTGAGCATTTCATGGATCCGAAGGTATGCATCTCGGCTCTAAGTCCAAATGCAACAGTGAAATAGCGGTTCACAACCAAACCATCACAGAGACAAGATTGCAGATTCGGGTTATCAAATAAATTTCAATAGCAATTAAATCTCTCACAAGCAGAAATTCAAATTCTCGGTCACTGTTCAACACGAAGAGCATCCGAAGACTGAACAAAGTTAATGTTCAACATACCTCGAACTTTAGCGTCGAACGATGTGCAGATTGAAGAACAGAGTCCTTAGATGGTTCAGTGGTGAGGGCCGGTCTCTGACCAAAAGCTGATCGAGCAAGAATGAGGGTCTTTGAGGTCTCTGATCTGTATACAGAGTAAAACAGGGGTGAAACTGCACGGCTCGAGAATTGTGGACGGCGGTTGGAGATGGCTTACCACGGTTCGAAATCAATAAAGAAAACCGTCGCTGGTGGGTGGCGCCAGCGGACAAGCCACGAACGAATTCCAACTTCTGCAACCTTTCTTCGTCCGATGACAAAGCAGAACCGGTAGGAGCCGAGCGCAAGTACACAGTCTGACGAGCGGTGGCGTCCGGTCGCGTTGGATGGCAACTGAGATGGTTTCTCTCCCTCCGGAGATTTTTCATCGCGAAGATGGGTCGCCATGGAAGGAAGAAGAGAGAGATCGTGATAAGGAGTAGCGGTTCTCCTAGAAAAGAAAGATCCCAGAGGATTCTCTCTCCTTCCGGGCGGTTGTCCAAGCGAGATTTTCTGCCCACGTCCGAGACGTGGACGGCGTGTGCTTTCTCCACGATCGAATACGAGTATTCGCTTGCAACCGTCATCGGCTTCACTAAAAGGTCCAAAAAAAACTGACAGCAAACCGTTTAGGATAAAAATAAAGATTTAGAGCTCCCAAGTTTAATTCCCCTTCCTTTGTTGGGGCCGAATTCTCAGGGTCCCTATTTTTTTTCTCTTTTTTACAGTCCGACTCAGGGTCTCTTTTGCTCTCCCAAGTTTTGTCGAAAATCCACCTTCCTAATTTAGAAGTCAGGTCCGACCCAAAAAATAATTAAGATTTAGAAATTGGGCCTGAGCCCAAAACAAAAAGGAAAAAAGAAAAAAGAACTGGGGCCATTCGGCCTAAGCAAGGGAAGCAATGGGCTCGGCCGAGATTGAAGGTTCCAAAAAGTTTAGGGCCTCGCCTCTCTCTTAAGTTTTTTTTGGTCTGACTCTCTCTTAAGTTTAAGTTCATTTAGTATGTCGGGTTAATTTCAATATAACCCATGAAATTTACTTAACGTGGACGTGCGATTGCTAGATGAAAATTGCTCCTAATACTTAGATGCAATGTGAGTGCCAAATTATATTATATTGGTATTTTGATTTTGGGGTAAAATTCAATCACTAATTTTTTATACATTGGATGACAAAGTTGAAAACCAAAAAAGTTTAGGTGTTACCACATAAAATAAGAAGCTAAAAACATAAAAGAGCAAAGCTATGCGCGGTAACTTGTTGATAGGTTATTATGGGTCTGTTATTGGTTGGTCAAAAAGTGGCGATGACCCACCTTTCAAACCGGTTTGGGATTTAAAAACAATTCAATCACTCGAATGAGATAATGACTATCATAAGTTCTTCACTATCACCTAAACACAATTGAATAACCCTAGAGTCGATACAATTTGTGGTCTACCTTCCCAAATTGGCAACTTCTTTTTTCCAATTTCATAATAATATGATTTGGTATAAATTGTGTTATGTATTGCATATCGAGAATTTAAAATCGACTCTCAATTTGGTTAATCAAAGTTAGAAGTCACGAGCACATCCCACAATTCTATTGAGCAAGGCAATTGACACAATTCTATAATATAATGTGCTTTGGCAGAAAATTTTGCCATGCAAAAATCACCACCGCCAATGTGAATTATGATTCCCGTATAAATGAGAAAGAGGGAAAAAGAGTTTATAGCTCGCATTCGGTTCTTTCGGGCTCAAAGCACCACAATCGTTGATTTTAACTAGTCTACCACAATCCACTGATTGGGCCCATGTGGCATTTTGATGAGCCCACAAAAATCTAACATGGGGTCAAACAGTGAGCTTTGGATGGTCGGCTAAATTCACAAATTACATAGCTTTCTCTCATTTTCACCTTCATCCTTCTCCCACAAATTCTCAAGAGCTTCAATTTTTTAAAGAATTACCACTTTTCTGCATTATTTTGTCAATATTTCAATCTTACGAAACAAATGGATCCAAACCACTATTTAACTTGCTTCTCGGATGGCAATTTTGTACCTCCAAGCGAGCAGTGGCACTTCGACTCCCTCATTGTCTCAAGGACACATTGACCACCTTACATGCTTACTCCACCCAAACAACAACGAGAATTGCACGATGACGATGAAGACAACAACCGGAGGATGATTTAAAAATGCAAGGCTGGCAGAGGGGGCTACCCATTCCCACGACAACTCCAATATCTCTCCCCCTTAGCAAAAGCGCTAGCGCCCACATTCGTGCAAACCCCAAACAACACCACATAAATTTTCAGGAGGATGAACGTTTATTGTGTAGAAGACATTTGAAATTAAAGGTCCTCCCCAATGATAAAGAAAAGATCATGTGCACGATATGTGGGAGCACTTATCCATTGAATCCGAAAGTGGTGTCAAGTCATTTGAATAGGTATCAAGAGAAACATAGCACCGAGGTGTTTTGACCTAGAAGAAGCTCTGTTAAGTTTTTTGATTATCTAACTCTTATAAGATGGAAATCAACATTTGCTCTCCGCTTTTTTTCATTGCGGTCAACAATAATGTAAGGAGACTTAATTTGTTTCATTTACAAGACAAGGTCTACTTTCCAAAATTTTCATTTATTCAAGAATTTCTCATTTAATTACTACATATAATATTGGATGTTAAAGCCCAAGAAACATAAATCGAAAGAGATTCTCAAGCCCACAAAGCCACTAGTGGGCTTGTCAATACTCCTAAAACCAAGACCAAGACTCTTATACTAAGAATCCTATAATAAGGGGCCATCCAATCTCATGGCTAGTTCAAGGGCACTAGCAATAGCGGACATGAGTTAAAACATGAATCAACAACATAGAGATTTCGAATGTGTCCTGACATGCCCAACTTTTTCATCAACACAAATAAATATAAATTAACATGTTTTCAATGTAGTTCAATCACTTGGCACATAGAGTCAAAATTAAGATCTTTCGAGCCGATACGAATTGCAATCCATTATGACATGAGAACACGAATTGCTAGTCCTCCAAGATACCTCAAGGATACTCGGAAAGTCTCTGAGTAGAAAAGGCATGAGGGTACAATGGAGGATCAACGCAACCACAATAGGTGCGTCTAATTACTTTTTCCACCCCTCTTATTGTTAATTGATGGTCTTTTGAACGGATTTGAAGATTTACATGGATTGACTTTCATTTTTTTATTTTTATCTAATCAAATCTTAAGTTTCACACATATATTTAAATATAAAATTTTCCTATTTTTTTTTTTAAATTAAGGTGATATTTTAAATTTTGTTGGATTTTTTGCTTTTTATTTAAGCTGCAACAAAGAGACCCTTATTGATTTTTAGGACATACTGAAAATTATCACATTGGGTAACGAGCATATAGAATATTTCTTTTCACCTAACGAGACTACTTGAAATCATTGCCGACTGTAGAAAATTATTGAGCTAGATGATTAGGCGACACTATGACAATACTAGCTTTTAGATTGGTTGAGCGATCGAGCATTTTTTTGAATATATTATACATCACATGATCTCTCACACGTATCGATTTGTAGGGCACGCTTGCCACTCTATAGGTGGAACCCCATATGATGTATGGGTTGGGTGGCAATTTATAATGGATTCACAAGGTTTAGTGGAGTCAAATTCTATTTATAAAGAATAAGAAGAAATTAGCAGCCGAACATACTGTTGCTTTTGCTTCCTCTTCCAAAAACTTCTAAAATGTGTAGCCTTATGAAGTGGAGACCAAAATACGTCGTAATATATTCTTCCTATATCATTTCAATAGTTCCATTCACATCTTTTAGTATACGAAATCAATAGATGGCTAAATAGACATCGAAAATATATTTTCAAAACCCGATCATTACATAAACCCGCCCATTTGTGCTTGAAAAATCGTGCAAATCCAAACAAGATATTCAATCAGAAAGTCATATCTAGCTCAATTGAATACAAATCAAGCTCGTCCAATCCGAAAACTACTAATTTTATGACCATCCGAGCTAAGAAATCACCCCTGCTCGAGATCCAAAAGCCATCCTGGATCTGTCCACAATCGAATCAAGTTTCTCCATATTTCCTTGTCTACGAGAATTTTCTTTTTTTTTCCTTTTGCCAAGGTTATGAAATTGTCCTAATAACCCGACCTACCTACCAGCTGAATCTCGTTACTTGCTCGGCTTCGGCCGCTAATCTCAATGTCAAATCCACGGCATCATGGCCAATATTTGACTTTTGTAAAGGAGCAATTAAAAAAGAGACGATGAGGAGCAATCATCGAGCAGTTTGGGGTGCGAATGGTAACGTTTCTGTTTTTTTTTTGTTCCAGGGAACAGAAATAAAAAAAAGTGTTTCTGTTCCGGGGAACGGTTTTTGAACAAAAGAACACGTTTGGTAACGTTTGTTCCGGAATAAAAAATGAGTAGAAACACGTTTGGTAAATTTTTATTCTTTTTTTTTCTTTTTTTAATTTTTTAATATTTTAATTTTATTTTCCATTTTTTCCTTTCTTTTTTATTTTTTATTCTTTCGGCCGGCGGCCTCACACGCCCACGGCGAGGCCGAGCCTCGCCGCCCCCGTCGGAGCCGAGCACCTGCGCCCGGCCCGCAGCTCGACGCCGCCCGAAGCCCGGCCCGCAGCTCGACGCCGTTCCGATCCCGAAGCCTCTAGTGCCGCGCCGCCGTCGCACCGTCCTCCGAGCCCCTCGCCGGAACCCTAGCCGAAGATCTCCCCTCGAGCAAGGCCGAGCCTCGCCTTGGCCGGGCGAGCTCGGCCTCGCCGGGCGGGGCGAGGCTCGGCCTCGCCGGGGCCGACGACGCTCCGGCGAGGTCGCCGACCCTCGACAGCGTCGCCGGCCCTCGACGGCCGGTCGCTGGCCATGGCCGAGGCCGGCGACCGGCCAAAGAAAAAGAAGAAAAAGAAGAAGAAGAAAAGAAGAAGAAAAGAGAAGAGAGAGAAGTTCTTTTCATTTTTGTTCTTTTTGGCTTCGAAGAAGTGTTTCTTTTCTCCATAAACAACTTTTTGTGTTTCTTTTTTTGTTCCTATTTCGTTAGAACAAAAAACAAAAAAGAATGTAAACGCAACCAAACGTTTACGTTTTTTTTTTTGTTCCTAACAAAATCCGTACAGAAGTGTTCCGAAACGTTTCTTTGGAGCGTTTCCATGCACGCCCTTGACGACCGCGTCAAACAGCGTTGTCCTTTCCACACCCAAGGAGGCATTATCTCTGATTGTTAGGCGAGATCGTATCAAGAAACGCGGAGGAGAAAGATTTGAAGATTGGGGATCTTCGTGCGGGACCCACCCGGGATTCATTCGTCGTCGTTTGGTCGGTGTACGTTTGCGGCTATGTTTCGACCCGAGAAGCGAAGGGGTTCTACTAGTTATCCGCGGAATCGGTCCAAATAGAGCAGCTGATCTCATCATCTTTTTGGCGTCCTCCCTCTCTCTTCCGCAATTGCGGCTTGCTCGAATAAGTTCGAATAAGTTTTTCGCTAGTCCAAGGGCGTGTTTTGTTTAAAGAAAGTGTTTTTTCCAAATTAATTTTTCAAACTTTCATCCGCTTAACTCATCGAAAATGATTAGTCAATCAAACATACTTTTTGATTAAGAAAAATATTCATATATAAAAATTAGGAAAGTACGTTGTTAAATTTGAGAAGGTGAAAACACTTTATGGAATTACTCTTGAATTTTTCAATATTTTATATATTTTATTTTATTTAAAAGATCGATCTTTTAAATATTTTATTTTTTTATTTTTTATTCTTCCTCCTCCACCAATCATCAAGTCTAGATGACCGACCACAGGCATGGGCTAGCAAAGGCCAGCCTTGCTAGCCTTGCAATGGCAAGCTTGAGCTCGTAAAAATCTAGCAACTCAACCTTGACTGAGGCTGACGAAGCTTGACCTTGCCTGAGGCTAGCGAGGTTGGCCTTCACTGGGCCTTGGCAACAGTGCTAGTGGCCTATCGCGATCGTCATTGAGGCTTGGGGATCGGCGGAGGAGGAAGAAGGAAAGAGAAAATAAAATAAAATAAAAATAAAAATATTTAAAAAAATAATTTTTTGTGCATGAAATAAAAATCATGAGATTGGAATCATTCTCTAAATGAGATCCAAACTTCAGAAAGGATTTTTTTAATTACATATCACCAAATAAAGAAAAACTAATCACTGTCTTAAAAAAATGATTTCCCAAAAAGTATTTCATTTCTCAGGTTCTCATCCGAACAAATGGACCTTCAATTTTTTGGCAAATGCACCTTCAATTGTTTTTTTTTTTAAGCACAAAACATTTACAACTTTCACGATATGTTAGTATCTACAAAGGATATTATACTATTTGCCATGTAATATATATATAGCACAAATGCAAAATATTTATGGCTGAATTAAAAAAATTATTATTAAATTGGAAAAATAATATAGGTTTAGGACTATTAGATAACTTTTCCCAAAACATGTTGAACAAGAAAATAATTTGTCATTTTTGTTTTCTTCAACATTTGAATGGTATTTTACTTTCTAAAAGTAGAAACAGAACACGTTTTGAATTGTATTCTCGATACTAGAAATTACACGCAAACATTTCATATGACGAGGGGCTCATAAACAAAGACACCACTCAATTCCCCGTCTTCCACGTTCTGTCTTTATCATTGGTGATGCTCACTGAGGCCTAGGCATATATCTTATGCTTAAAAAAGGCATAAGCATCTTCGCAAATTAATAAATTACACCGGCCTGACATCATCATAGCAAATTAAGAATATCTAAAGTTTAAAATTAATGAGCATCCTAGTCCACTTGTTAGCAAAGGGGTTAGTACTACAAAACTCAAAACTATACCACTTTGATACAAAGATACCTCGAAATCCTAAACTCGTCTATCATGACACAAATATTTTAACTTTTTTTGTATCATAAAGCACCTCGAACTTATGTAAGTGTGGCAAAAAGTTAATCCGCTGACCCCATTGTAAAGTCCTCCGACTTAGAACAATCATCTCCTTTTCACTCACGTGTCTAAGTCTCGTGTGTTACAACTGTGTCATGTCCTACTCAAGAGTCTCGAAGGATCTTGCAAATGCACCAATTAGTGCCATTCCCCAGAGTCGATACAATTTGTGGTCTACCTTCCCAAATTGGCAACTTCTTTTTTCCAATTTCATAATAATATGATTTGGTATAAATTGTGTTTTGCACTGCGTCTCAAGGATTTAAAATTGACTCTCAATTTGATTAATCAAAGCTAAAAGTCACGAGCACATCCCACAAGGCATTTGACACAATTCTATAATATAAAATGTGCTTTGGCAGAAAAGTTTGCCATGTGAAAAATCACCACCACCAATGTGAATTATGATTCTAGTATAAATGAGAAAGAGGGAAAAAGAGTTTATAGCACGCATTCAGTTCTTTCAGGCTCAAAGCACCACAACCATTGATTTTAACTGGTCTACCACGATCCATTGATTGGGCCCATGTGTGAGCACACAAAAATCTAATATGAGGTCCAACGGTGAGCTTTGGATGGTCGGCTAAATTCACAAATTACAAAGCTTTCTCTCATTTTCACCTTCATCCTTCTCCCACAAATTCTCAAGAGCTTCAATTTTTTTAAAGAATTACCACTTTTATGCATGATTCGGTCGATATTTCAATCTTACGAAACAAATGGATCCAAACCACTATTTAACTGGCTTTTTGGATGGCAATTTTATACCTCCGGGCGAGCAGTGGCACTTCAACTCCCTCATTATCTCAAGGACACATTTACCTCCTTAGATGCCTACTCCACCCAAATAACAAGAATAACAAGAAGAATTGCATGATCACGATGAAGGCAACAACCGGAGGATGATTTAGAAATGCAAGGCCAGAAGAAGGGGCTACTCATTCCCACGACAACTCCATTACCCCTCCCCCTTAGTAAAAGCTCTACCCCCCGGGTCACGCAAATCCCAAATCACACCACATAAATTTTTTGCGAGGATGAACATTTATTGTGTAGAAGACATTTGAAATTAAAGGTCCTCCCCAATGATAAAGAAATGGTCATGTGCACGATATGTGGGGAGCACTTATCCATTGAATCCGAAAGTGGGGTCAGGTCACCTAAATAGGTATCAAGAGAAACATAACACCAAAGTGTTCTGGCCTAGGAGAAGCTCTATTAAGTTCTTTGATTATCTAACTCTTATAAGATGGAAATCAACATTTGCTCTCCGCTTTTTTTCCTGCAATCAACAATAATGTAGAGAGACTTAATTTGTTTCATATACAAGATAAGGTCTACTTGCCAAAATTTTAATTTATTTGAGAATTTCTCATTTGATTACTACAGATAATATTGGATGTTGGTAAAGCCCAAAAAACATAAATTGACAAAGATTCTCAGGCCCACAAAGCCACTAGTGGGCCTGTCAATACTCCCAAAACCCGGGAAAGACCAAGAATCTTATATCAAGAATCCTATAATAAGGGGCCATCCAATCTCATGGCCAATCCAATGGTGCTAGCAATAGCGGACACAAGATAAAACATGAATCAACAGAGAGAGATTTCGAATGTGTCTTGACATGCTTGACTTTATTCATCGACACAAATAAATACAAATTAACATGTTTTCAATGTAATTCAATCACTTGGCACATATAGTCAAAATTAAGATCTTTCGAGCCAATACGAATTGCAATCCATTATGACATGAGAACACGAATTGCTAGTCCTCCAAGATATCTCAAGGATACTCGGAAATTCTGTGGGTAGAAAAGGCATGAGGGTACAATGGAGGATCAACATAACCACAATTGGTGGGTCTAATTACTTTTTCCACCCCTCTTGTTGTTAATTGATGGTCTTTCGAATGGATTTGAAGGTTTATATGGATTGACTTTCATTTTTTATTTTATCTAATCAAATCTTAAGTTTCACATGTAGATTTAAATATAGTTTTTTTTTCTTTTTTTGAAACTAGAGTGACATTTTAAATTTTGGTTGGATTTTTTGCTTTTCATCTAAGTTGCAACAAAGAGGCCATTATTTATTTCTAGGACTTATTGAAAATTATCACATTGGGTAACGAGCATATAGAATATTTCTTTTCACCTAACTTGACTACCTAAAATCATTACTGGCTATAGAAAATTATTGAGCTAGATGATTAGGCGACACTACGATAATACTAGCTTTTAGATTGGTTGAGCGATCAAGCATTTCATTTGAATATATTATATGTCTATCACATGATCTCTCGCACGGGCATGCTTGCCACTCTATAGGTGGAACCCTGTATGATGTATGGGTTGGGTGGCAATTTATAATGTATTCACAAGGTTTAGTGGAGTCGAAATTCTAATTTATAAAGAATAAGAAGAAATTAGTAACCGAACATACTGTTGCTTTTGCTTCCTCTTCCATAAACCTCCTAAAATCATGTGTAGCTTATGAAGTGGAGACCAAAATAGGTCGTAATATATTCTTCCTATTTCATTTCAATAGTTCCATTGACATCTTTTGGTATACGAAATCAATAGACGGCTAAATAGACAAACTCAAGGTCAAACTCACGGCATCGTGTCCAAAATTTGACTTTTGTAAAGGAGCAATTAAAAAAGAGATGATGAGGAGCACCATCCAGCAGTTTGACCGACCGCGTCAAACAGCGTTGTCCTTTCCACACCCAAGGAGGCATTATCTCTTAAACGGGGAGGAGAAAGATTTGAAGATTGGGGATCTTCGTGCGGGACCCAGCCGGGATTCATGCGTCGTCGTTTGGTCGGTGTACGTTTGCGGCTATGTTTCGACCCGAGAAGCAAAACGCGTTCTACTTGTTATCCGCGGAATCGGTCCAAATAGAGCAGCTGATATCATCATCTTTGGGCGTCCTCCCTCTCGCTTCCGCAATTGCGGCTTGTTCGAATAAGTTTTTCGCTAGTCCAAGGGTGTGTTTTATTTAAAAGAAAGTGTTTTTTCAAAATTAATTTTCTGAACTTTCATCCATTTGACTCGTCGAAAATAATTAATCAACCAAAAATACTTTTCAATTGAGGAAAATATTCTTGCATAAAAATTAGGAAAGTATATTGTTAAATTTAAGAAGGTGAAAACACTTTATGGAATTGCTCTTGAACTTTTCAATATTTTATTTATTCTATTTTATTTAAAAATTGATCTTTTAAATATTTTTCTTTTTTTCTTTTCTTCTTCCTCCACCGCAAATCGCCGGGTCTAGATGACCGACCACAGGCATGGGCTAGCGAAGGCCGGCCTTGCTAGCCTCGCAATGGCAAGCTTGAGCTCGTAAAAATCTAGCAAGTTGACCTTGATCAAGGCTGGCAAAGCTTAATATTGCCTGTGCCTAACTAGGTTGGCCTTCACCGGACCTTGGCAATAGCACTACTGGCTTGTCGCAGTTGTTGTTGAGGCTTGGTGATTAGCAAAGGAGGAAGAAGGAAACAGAAAGAAAAGAAAAAAAGAAAAAAATGATTTTTTGTGCAAGAAATAAAAATTATGAGATTGAAATCATTCTACAAATGAGATCCAAACTTCATGAAAGATTTATTTTTTAATCACTTATAAAGGAAAACTAACAATTGTCTTAAAAAATGATTTCCCAAAAAGTATTTTCATTTTTCATGAAGTTTTTCTCCGACAAATGCATCTTCAATTTTATGGCAGACGCATCTTCAATTGTTTTTTTTCTTAAAACACAAAACATTTGAAACTTTCATGATATGTTAATATCTAGAAAAGATATTATACTATTTGCCATGTAGTTCCTTCACACACACACATATATATTTATATATATGACATAAATGCAAAATGTTTAGGGCTGAATTAATAAAAAAAATGTTTATGATTAAATTGGAAAACTTATAATAGGTTTAGGACTATATGATAACTTTTTCCAAGACTTGTTGAACGGGAAAATAATTTGTTCATGCTCTTTTTTTTTTTATTCAACATTTGAATGGTATTTTACATTCTAAAAGTAGAAACGGAACACGTTTTGAATTGTATTCTCGATACTATAAATTACATGCAAACATTTCACATGACGAGTGGCTTATAAACGAAGGCACCACTCAATTCCACGTTCTCCACGTTCTGTCCTTATCATTGATGATGCTCGCTAAGACCCAGGCATATATTTTATGCTTAAAAAAGGCATAAGCATCTTCACAAATTAATAAATTACACCGACCTAACGTCATCATACCAAATTAATAATATCTAAAGTTTAAAATTAATGAGCATCTTAGTCCACTTGTTAGCAAAAGGGTTAATATTACAAAACCTCAAAACTATACCCCTTTGATGAAAAATACCTCGAAATCCTAAACCCGTCTATCATGACACAAATATTTAAACTTTTTTTTTTTTTGTATTATAAAGCACCTCGAATTTATATAAGTGATGCAAAAAGTTGGATTGAAATAGTTAGGGTATTTAAAGTTTATGATTTTTGATGATATAAAATAAAATTTTGGGAGTATCGTACTATAATGTGCATGGTTTGTTGTCTTTCATGGTATTAGACTGCCAATTTTTTTGAGAAATAATAATAAAAAAAAGCAAGCAAAAGAAGAAAATAAAAGAGAAGCAATCAATGATTCATTTGGCCACGCAAAGCGAAGCTTTCCCGGCAAATTAGGAGGAGAATAGCCCCCTAAATCATTCCATTACGCAGCAACGTAGGAACCACGCTCTCGCCTCCGCCCTCCCCCGGTAGTTTTCTCCCATTTTCCACCGCCTTGACCTTTCAAATCACCGAATCTCAATCCCACCACCGCCCTTTCCCGAGGAATATCGCCGGGCGCAGAAGAAGCGCGAGATCGAAGAACCTCCAGAAGCGCGAGCGATCAGGCCAATGGTTGCCGCGAAGATCTGGAACGCCATGGAGGTCGCCGGCGAAGCCAGCTGCGACAACGGCGGCGGCCGCGGCCCTGCCATCCGCTCCTCCGCCCTCGCCGTCGACACCTCCCTCTCCCTCCCGGAGATGTCCCCCGCGTCGTGTGCGTGCCTCTCCTCCCCCGGCGGGCTCTCGCATTTCCGTCGTCCGTCGCGATTTCATTAGCTTAGGGTTTGGTTTAGGCCGATTCGCGTGCTGTGTTTGTCCTTCGTGTTTTCGTGCCGAGCGGATGTCTCGTCACGCGAGATTCGGTCCTCTTGGGATTTTCTGTTTTTTTTTTTTTTTCTTGCTGTGGCGATGGTTGTTTCCGCTTTTAGTGAGCTTGACGTGGCGTTTGATTTTGCTGTGAGCAGAGAGCTGTGCAAGGATTTGTTCGCAGAGTGGTCGAAGCTCGACGATTCTCGTTTCGCCGTTGAGACTGTGTCCGGCGGCATCACGAATCTATGTGAGTTCTGATCATCAGCTGCGGTGTGATTATAAGTAGGACGTATGGACGATTCCGTTGTAGGGATAGATGACTAGCTTGGACTTGTTTTTGAGTTCATTGAGAATTTGGTGTAGTGTTGAAGGTTTCTGTGAAAGAAGAAAGCGGAAATGAGGAATCCATTACCGTCAGATTGTATGGGCCGAACACCGAGTATGTCATTGACCGCGAAAGAGAATTCCACGTGAGTTTTTATTTTGAATAACTGTGTTGTACTTTAATTCCTTGTTTTCTAGTAGACTGGACTTGTTTCCTGAGTGCTTTAATGGAGAGTTCTGTAATCTCATTTTTCCAGCATGTATTATTTCCTTTAGTTAAGGTTTTTCCTTCTTGATCTCTTTGGTATTCATGAGGTTCTTAACTTCCACAGATGCCTGTGTTACAGCATTATATCTCTCAAGTTTTCCAAGGACACAGTTGGATGTGCCTCTCCTGAATCTGGACACACACTAATCATGCAAATGCAACCTGATAGAATCTAGAGCTGAAACTCGTCGAGATAGTGTCGAAAGGACTTATTTGGTTCAAAGGGTCCATTTTGTTACTTCTTTGGTGGTCGTCAAGTTTAAGAAACGTGATGATTATGATGCTAACCTGGAGAGAAATGTAGATGAATGGATCACATATGATTCCTTGAACCACTTGCACAAGTAATTATTGCTAGCATAACTCATGAACTGCTTCCACAGTGATTTGACACGTTCGTTACCATTTGGTATTTAGGACTGCTACGACATATGCCTAGTTTCTTCAACAGACTTGGAAAAAGAAAAATGCTTCTAATGCTTATGGTGCTCAATTACTTCTGTGTGTAATGATGGCCTTCAATACTGTACTCTGCTTTATAATTGCTTCACCGATTTGTTTTAGGCTATCAAGTACCTTTCGGCTGCAGGATTTGGTGCGAAGTTGCTTGCGGTTTTTGGGAATGGCATGGTTCAGTCATTTATAAATGCTCGTACACTCACTCCAGAAGGTATGGATTTATCATTCAGCATAATAAAGAATTTCACATGATGTTGTGGATTTCAGGGAATTGCTCTAGAAAGTAATGGAATGTAAGAAAATGAATATTGCTTCATGATGTAATACCTTAAGCACTTCAGATATGAAATGTTCGCAGTTCTACAGGTCTGAAATGGTTTCAAAAATCCCATTGACCATCTTTTGATTGAAGGCATTCAGAAGGGGATAGTCATCTTGTGTATGGACCTGTCGGGTCAGCTCTTCAGACTAACTTGAGAAAGTTAGTTGTTTCCTAGTTCAGTCTTTCAAATTTGTTTGCCCTTTTTTCTTTGTTGTAGCCACTTTGAAATCTAATTCAATTTTTAATCTGTTTGACTTTGGATATCCAAACTTTATGTGAGTTTTTGTGCCAAAACTTTTAAATGCATAGCTATAGGATTGATAACTCCATTTTATTAAATTAAATTTATCAAAACATCTTATCCTGGTGATAACATATGAGGTCCCATGAAGTCTGATAACATGTTACCTGTGTATTTTAATAAGTTCCACCTATAGCTTGTTGTTTGACTTCATTTGCAATTTTTTTTTTTTTTTTTTTTTGGCCTAATGCAACAGATATGAGAAAACCAAAGCTGGTAGCTGAAATTGCTAAGCAGCTGCACAAATTCCATCAAGTAGAAATTCCAGGTTCTAAAGAACCTCAACTATGGAATGATATATTCAAGTTTTTTGAGAAAGGTAATTCCTCTTTAGCAGTTTAGTTTCTCTTTTCTGTCACTTCTCATTAAAGTAACTTTTATTTCATCTTTGCACTCTGTTAAATGTTTCTTTTAACAAAATGCCTTTACCTTAATGTTTCTTTTGTGTCATGTATGTGCCATCTTTTTTGATGTAGCATCTGATCTCAAGTTTGACGATAATGAAAAGCGAAGGAAGTACAAGACAATATCTTTTAAGGAAATTCACGATGAACTTCTCGAGCTAAAGGTAAATTCCTCTTTCAAACATTCTGGATATCTTAACTCTTATATGATATATGCTGTGGGATAACTACTACATCAATGATCTCTGATATTTTCTTTCAAGCTCTTTTAAAATTGTCTATATGGTATGCCAAGAAGTATGCCTGAAATTACCTATTGCTTAATACTGCAATGTATGATGTACAACTTACTGAGAGTTCTTCGTATGTTTTTTCATGGGTTTCTCACTTGCTTTCACATGATACCATGCAGTGTCGACACCTAGAGGAGTAATTATTTTCTGATAGCGTGCATGCAGATTAAGTTTTGTTGTTTCACATCGGTTAAATTGAACAATCTAACTAGATTTTTTGGAAGGATGATGTCAAAAAGTGGGATTACTTCTTACCTTGCTATATGTCTGTTTCTGCTAGATTTGAGGTACTCTAATGCTGCAGAATTGTCTCACGAGTTTCTGAGAATTTGTTGTCTTTTTTATGCTTTTTGGGGACAATTTCCTTTAAGAGCAAAAATTAGTATTCCCTACAGTGTTTATAAGTGTTAATTCACTTTCTCCAGATTGATTAGTATATTATGCATAACAGACTCTTGTGCTCTTATGTGATGAAATCTGCTGCTGATGGTGGAGACAGGAATTAACTGGTCTTCTTAATGCTCCTGTGGTGTTTGGTCACAATGACTTGCTCTGTGGCAATATAATGCTCAATGATGAGGAAGGTATACATTGTTTCATAGGTGATAAATTCTATGTTTCATTCTTTCATCTTTGTTCTTGACTGGCATGAACCAAACAGTCATTCTCAGAAGCATTTAGTTTTTCCTCCTATTCCAGTTTATCTTTTGTTTGCTTCATGTTCTCTTGATCGAACTCTAACTCTGAGCAATTAGCATGCCCAAGCGGACTGGTCACGTTGAGACACATGCATTGCATGCTTGCTTGTGACTTGTACTTTCTTACACGTACATTTCCTTTCTTTTTATACATTGTATTAACTTTTCTGCTTACTTCTGCTCACTTTTCAGGGAAACTCTACTTCATTGATTTTGAGTATGGGTCATATAATTACAGAGGGTATGACATAGGAAATCACTTCAACGAATTCGCAGGCTATGAATGTGACTACAGTTTGTATGTTCCTCAAATTATGCCTTTCCATGTCCTAACAATTGTATGAGTTGATGTTATGTGACTTATGTTGTTGGTAATCAAACGTTGACATTTTGCAGGTACCCAAGTAAAGACGAACAGTATCATTTCTTCAGGCACTATCTGATGCCAGACAAACCGCAGGAGGTATCTCAGGATAAACTCATGCATCTCATTCTTTATCATTTCCAGTAACTGCGATCATGCTTATGATTTGTAGAGGGGGCTGGTATGACAATCTAGAATTATGTTGATTAAGTTCATTTGGAATTAACTGTTCTCCAGTTGTGGGCGTAATCCCATGTTAGAACCAGAAAAATAAAATAAATGAAGTGCCTGGGGGATCTTGTGTACTCAATCAACAAGCAGATGGTCTTGTATACACGTCATGTCCCTGATGCTTCAATTCAACTCTCAAGTTGATGATCTATGTTTCCCTATATTGCCGTGCTGTTTCTCTATGGGGCAGCATCTATCTTCTGATATTGAAGGAGATTCTTCTGGGTGCATATGTACTTTAATGAGATGGAGTCTATAGCAGATGGCATTATCGCTTGCTTATTCAAGTACTCAATTTGTCATAGCCTCGTAGTAGGTTTTCATTTAACTCTTCAACTTAATGCCTTATGTCTGATTACTAAAATTAGTCACTATTCCTGCTCAGTTGTTCGATATTCTAATGCCACTGCTATAAAATTCTAAATTACCTTAGTTTACCTGTCAGATCCTCATTGCACTATCACAATCTCAAGTTGAAATGTGCCTCTTTCTTGATAGGTGTCTGATAAAGATCTCGAAGCTCTGTACATCGAGACAAACACATACATGTTGGCATCACACTTATTTTGGGCATTGTGGGGACTAATCCAGGTACCGACTATTTTCATGTACTGAAATCTTCATCGACATCATGCGTTGTTTCTTGAGTATGCTTACATAAGAACTGATGATCCTACCAGGCAAAGATGTCACCCATCAATTTCGATTACATGGAGTATTTCTTTCTGCGGTATAACGAATTCAAAAGGCAGAAGCAGAGTGCCATCTCACTGGCCAAAAGATACCTTACAGGATCCTGAGCCGGGAGTGTGTGTTTGTTTGTATGGCCACACAGAGCCACCTGTCTGTAGAAGCTTTTGGGTAGTTTTTTACACATTTAGGAGTCATACTGTAATGCAGGACACTAGATACAGTTTGAAGGAAATTGCTAGAAAGCTTGGGACGCGGTGTCGTCTGCAGTCGTAGCCTTGTTGTAGCCTTATTTTTTTCCCTATTCTTTTTTCACTATTAAAGATGTCATGTTCAACTCGACATTTTCAGGCATGAAGAAAGATATGCTCTCTTTCGCTCCCTTCCTCTTGAACTGCCTTGATAAATGTTTCTGTAGGCTGCGATGAAAATGGATTTGCTCTGGACTTTGGCTTAATCTAAACGAACATGTCAAAACCCCTGCCAAATCAGCTCGTGGAGGAGTGCTGCGTCTTAAACGTGACTACTTTTACTACGATGCCTCGGAATCCGGTGGACATTGCTTCAGGAACTATGGCATAAATAGAGTGTGCAATGGGAATTGCCCAAATTGGATTGGACTGGACCACACCAACTGATTCTAGTCAGTTTGCACAAAATCGGTCCAGTTCCTGATTCTAGTGATTCTAGGGTGAGAACCGAACAGTTTGGACCAGACCTACTATATATATACATATATATTTATTCTTGTTAATTTCTTAAAAAGCCATAATCTTTCCCAGTTTCCAAGGTATGTATTCTGTGACGTTCAAAACTAATTTTTACTGGAGATGATATTTGACACTTTGCTCTGACCACTTGAAGTCCGATGTACATCATAATGACAAAACATGCAACGGATCTGTATAGCCAAGTCCAAGAGGAGCTCCCTCAAACAAAAGCAACACTCGTTCATCCGCAATAAGTGACTGAAAATTGATATGCCCGGATCGCTTTATTGGATTGGAAAAAATAAAAACGTGACTGATTCCATTTGAATCAGATTGAACCTGTTGGTCGGTCCGGTTCCAGGTCCCGAGACTAGCCGGTCTAGTCCCCAGTCCCGAGACTAGGCGGTTTGGTCTCCAGTCCCAAAAACTGGGAACCGGTCCTTCTGCTCTGGTTCCTGGTTCCTTGGTGGGAAACTGGACTGGGAACCAATCACCCATAGGAATAAATACATCAAGTAGCATCAGGCAGAAACCATCTTCTCAAAGTATATGTATCGTGAAATATGGATCCATGGAACCATGCTGGATTAAAGTCTAGTATTGCCAACGGACAGAAATAAACATAAAAGGCACTCCAGACAATTAAAGAGCTGAGACGGAAGCACTCAAGACATGCGCGATAATCACCTAGAAGTTTTGCCTAAGATCAAAAGTCACTAAATATGACAATTAAATTACCGTGCACAGCTTTGCTATGTAGAACAAGAAGAGGATGCAAGGATGCGATACTCGACCATATCTACTCAGGTAACCTAACAACCGGTTTCCTGTATATCACAAAGTCCACAAGCCTCCGAGGCCATAAGAAAGCAAGCAGGTGCAATTTGTTCCAAGACTTTTAAGGCGTTGTCACCTATTCCACTGACAAGAGAGGGTAGAGATTCTCCAGAATGCACTTCAGGAACCATATACACGGGCGGCTCCAGACTGCTTTTGATGATCAAGTCAAACCAGTTCACAGCATATATTAATAACCAGCGTTGAATAGAGAACATAAACAAGGTCTAAAAAGCAAAACCCGAAAGTCGAACAAGCTACTACAGACAAGGTTTCGTCACTAGATTCCCCGTCCTCTACCCGAAGCCAGTCATGTATCTTCTGAAATTTCTTTTCCAAGCCCCGAAAGGTAAAACTTCCATGTACATATAGCTACTCTAAAATGGGACATTCGAGCTTCAAGTTTGGATTGTGCATCCATTTAACATTGTCAAATCCGATTTTGAAAAGCTTTTGGCCTCATCTGGATGCAGTTTTATATCGCCGAGGCAAGAAATTTCAGAAAATACATAACCATGGAACAGAGTTTAGTGTACAGTGTCTACGCCTGAAGAACCTGGCAGTGAACAATGTGGCTTTTCAGGCGGTTCCTCCCTGCGAGGTTAGACCAGAGATTAGTGACCATGGTCCTTAATTGGCTTTTTCCTGCTATAGTTTCCCACAAATGTTCAGCAGTTGCACCCCTGCCACCGTCAGATTTTGAAACATCGACGACGGAAATACTCATGTTGTTTCTGATAACGCACAGTTTCCCACTGAGGGGAACGAGCGCAGCTGCCTCTAGCGCCTGCGAATTTCCCAAATGCATCTTACTGTCAATGTGCTTACTCCAAGAATCAGTCACTTCATCGTAAACCCTCAATTTGCATCCATCCTTGCAATCCAAAGCATAGAGGTGCCCATTAAACGAGACACTGGGGTTTCTCCAGCCAGCGACCATTCCATCGTACACCGGGAACCAGCTATCTGTCTCCGGCTGGTAGACCTCACTAAGAACTTGCCGGTGTGACCCAAGCCCCTTCAGATACCACTTTCCCTCGTAAACAACCCCAATGAAGGGCACCATGGCTGTGCTCATCTCTGAAATGAAGGACCAACGGTTTCTGTTGGGATCATATACCTCCGCTGATCTCATTGTACGGTGAACACCCTCATTCTCACCGCCAGCTACATACAAGCAGTTGTTTATGACACATGAACCAAAGAAATGCCGTCTCCGAAGCATATCAGGGGCACGGTGCCATTTATTTGTCCTTGCACTATAAAAAACCACTCGTCTCATCGAGCCTTTTAGTGGGTCTTTGCCACCAAACAAGTAAAGGTGGCACCCACTTAGGACTGCACATCCGAAACCTAGAGCTTCTGAGTATTCCTTCGGCACTGGAGGGAGAGGCTGCCAGAGCTGATATATGGGATCAAAAGCATGCCATGAGATCTTCCCATCTCGGTCTCTCTTGATTACATATACCCATTCTTCCGCAATTCCAAGGCTCTTACGCAAGGAGTAAAAGAAGTTGCCTGAAAGAAGCTTGTACCATTTTTTGCAGACTAGGCGGAGCTTACAGTGTTCCACTCGTGGTACCCTAATGAGGCATGCGATGGCCAGGTCATCAGGTAGGCCTGGAAGTAGAGGGGATTGATTCCGGTTTCTATCTCCTCGTGCAGGCTTGTTCCTTGTTGGATGAATGGATGGTTTGATATCAGGCTGGAGACAGAGCTTTGTTCCAGGCACATACTTTTTGGCCCCAGCAACAGTTTTGAGGCCTGCATCAACTCTACATAGACATGCTGTCGAATCAACCTGAAGACATGCAGGCGAATAGTCATTGACACTTTCAGCCACTATAAGCTAAAGGACAGAAGCTCTAGATCAATTGTCTATATGCATCATGAAATGCACACAACATCCAAAACCAATATGCATGACCTACTTTATCAATTTAAGACAACTCATCAGAAAAGATGATAGACATAACATTCCCACTGTTTCTCAAGGAGAGAACCAGAGGTGACCCTTCTGAAATAACCCCTTCCAGGTTCTTATAGAACTGTTAAATGAGTGTCCAACATATGCAATATATTACCATGAACCCTACCTTTATGCTGTCACCGATGTTTGTCAGGAAGTAGTAGCATAGTAATAGTCACCCTTTGAAAGGAGAAAATTGGGCATCTTTCAAAGAGAAGAAAGACTAGAACTCCTAAAAATTGATGCCAGAGTCCAGCAAAATGTGACTCTTATAAATTGCAGTGATGAAGAATATCAGGATCAGATTTAGGAACCATCTCCAAGACAACTTGAAGTTGCTAGCTCTACATGAAAATTAATGAACTTCCCATTTGACATAAGTTTCCATCAACCAAACTAGGCAAGAAAACAGCATAATCTCCAAGACAAGTTGGACAACGTGCGAGCTATTCACTCAGTCAACAATTTCGATTGTAGTTTTCCAAGGAAATTTCTGTCAACAGCAGCGGACTGCACCCACTACACATGAAAATCACATTGCAAATTATTGCATTAAAATTCACAACCCAACATCTTGAACAACTCCAAGGTCCCTAGTAGCTTTCACTGCTGAAGCAACCAGAGACAGAGCTTGCAATGAAGCTCACACCAAAAAATGAGAAAGGGGAATCACTACATCTTGAAACAACCCCAAAATGCATCGAACTGTTCAAAGGATGCGTGAATTTGCGTCAACACAATTAACAAAGAAACGATTATGCTTAAAGCACCACCAAAAAAATAGCAGAGAAAATGATGAAAATAAGAACAAAACACTTACCAAAGGAGGTTGGATCACCCTGTCCATATCTCTTCTCATGATTTAAAACCCCCCACACCAGAAACCCTCACAATCTTCCTCCAATCTCAGACTCCTTCTCCTCAGTTTTCATTCAAACAAAGAACGTGGAGGCAATTGCGTTGAAAACAGCTAACCAAGAAACTGAGCTTTCACCGTTTCCCCATTTCCACATTTGACTCCAAGTAAAATAAAAGAAGATCAAGACCTTTAAGATCGACGTCGTTGACCTTCTAGAGCACCCAAAAAGCTCCTAATTTTTCTCCAACATCAACCTAGTAAACTAAAGACCAAGAAACCAACCAAAAGCTCTCACGGAACGTATGCTCCCTGCAGACGCAGAACACACCAATCCCCGGTCCCCACTAGCCGATTCAAGAGAAAGAGATCAAACCCACCTCCAAGACCACAACCCCAGACGGGAAATGCTCCACAATGGCTTAAAGAGGAAGCGACCGAACCGAAGCCCCAAACCTTATCTTCACGAAGAGAGGAGAAAAGAGGAGAAAGAAAGAAAACCCAGAAACCGGAATTGGGAGACAGCAAGAAAAATGGGGGTGGCAAAGGAAAAGCAGAGAAAGTGAGGGAAAGAGACCTCCTTTCACCATTAAAATCCCTCCCCTAGTGGAGTTGAGGGCCCATCGCACACACCCTCAACGGCACAACCTACCAAGCAGAAGAGGGCAAATTCTTTCAAGAAAACGTAGGAAAAAGAGACAAAGAGGAGCAAACCTAAACCACTAGCCACAGAGAGAGAGAGAGAAGGGGAAAGAGAAAGGGCACTTGGGTTGGTGGTTTTTGGACAAATGATGAAGAGAGCAGATCGCAGGTGTCGATTGCAAGATTTTAGCTTCGTGCGTGGAGGGTGTGGGGGAAGAAAGTGGAGAGGAAACTCAACAAAACTCACAAACGAAAGTGGGAAAAAGGAGGAGTCAAACGTCGAAAACTGGCAGATTCCCTTTACCATTGTTTCCTTCTTTTTATTAATTGTGTTGTAGAAAAGAGGGGAAAAGATTTAATAAAGCTCGGCTCAACTGAGGGAAATTTCCAATTTTGACGCTTTCAGCTGTCCTTGCTTCACTTTTGCCCCCTGAAGATTTCTTTTCAGGTCAATTTACACGCCTCTTTTAGTTTCTATTTACGCGCGGATTGGAACCCAAAGGGAATTTTGAGAGGAAATTGATCAAGCGAACAATTAGAGGTTATTCAAAATACGATGAAGTGAAAATGAATTAAGGTTTTTCAAAATATCAATAAAGGCTGAATTGAAAGCTCATGAACTTTTATACCCCTGCGTGTTGAATTGGAGTTATTACCCACATCAAATAAGGGTGTGCGTAAAATCGTGAGGGTAATGCCCTGTGCAGTAAGCCTCGATGCTCTATTTAAAACAAATTGAAAGGGTTCTTTTGTTCGCATTGAAACAAGCTAATTTTTATAGTTCTCAAGGTAGATTTTACTCCAATTTTATGATTTTACTCACTATTGTTTTCCTTTTGCCTCAGTTAACCTTCTAAGCAATTCCTTTTGCCCCAATTATACATCATCAAGTTGTCATTCCAACATATTAGGTGATCTCATAGTCCTTTATGTATTGAAAAGTTGCAGCACCTCAAAATCGGCTGAGATACTTTTCCAAAAACTACTGTCAATTATTATGATGTCAGAGATGTTGTAGATGCGATGTATCTACCAAATACCTTCCTAAAAGATCACCGTGCTCGTTTTTTTATTGTTATGTCAAAAAAATTATACCAATTAGGCTCTAAATCTCGACCCAGGCTATAGGGCTCAAACTCCTACAACTCCTTAAATTGTAATTTTTACAACGGAATACTCCTCCAACATATATTAGTGAGTTAAGATAGCTGGTCTAACCCACGCTTCACCAAGAAGCAGTCTTTAGACTGTGTCTTCAAGCAGCCGTCAACCAAGTTAGGTCTGACTGGTCAAATTAAAAATGATGGGTCGGTCCTCACAATGTTTTATAGGGGTGATAATAAACAATTCAACTCAAGGTCATTTAATTAAGTTTGAAATGAACACATCAATGGGCATGCCATATAGAGTCATTGCTCGAACCATTCGAGAGAACCCAATTTTCGTGAATTTAAATTAACAATTTTTTAAATATAATTCATAGATAATGCGAGGCAGTATTGGATTATCTAATTTAACCCTTAATCTTTCTAATATGCCTTGACCCACCACATGAAAAGTAAAGACAGCACTTCTGTTCAATCCCAGCAAAAAATAAACGGTTATTTTCGTAATTTCGCCCGTCACTGTTCGATCTTCGTTAATCTGGGATTAGTGGGGGAGCTCTGTGGGACTTCTTTGTGAAATCGATTGCAGTGATTGGACTATGATAAGCACCCGCCCATCCCATCAATTGCTCTCCCCCTTCCTTCTCTCTCTCTCTCTCTCTCTCTATGTATATTGATCTAATCATCACATCAAAGTTCATTGGAATATTATTCTATTGTAGTAGTGTTGTCGTTGCTAAATCATTATTTATTATATAGTACAAGGAATATAAGCTCATGATGCAACATTTTGTCTAGGGAAGTTGGGTAAAACCCATCACAAGCTCGAATCATTTTGGTACACAAAAGGGGTTGACTTCAACCACGTATTAGGTTGGCAACTTTGATTTCGTCTGACCTAGTTCGATGCGAAACTTAGTTGTCTGAGATCAATAACGTACATAGGTCGCTCTCGAAATCGAATAACTTCGCACTGGAAAATGAATAAGGCCAATGAGAATTCAATTCTCATGATAATCTTTCTACTATGAAGGTTAGTAAATTGAAATTATGTGGATGGATAGGATGGCTCGAACTAGGAAGGACGTGGTTATGTGTTTTTCATTGGCATGGAATAGATTTTGGCGAACGAGGATGGAGTTAAATCTGAAAATTGGACCATGAATAGGTCATGGATTTTTGTGCCTCTGGTGAGCATCAAACCTTAATGTATGATTTTTTTTTTTTTGGTAAATTTGTCAATTTGTTTATGTCCATAGTGATTTACAAGCATAGATATCATAACATATTAGGGATGATCGATTCTCGCTTCCCAAAATTGGGAACCATGGACTAGATCGGTCCAATCCGATTCCATCTTGATTTAATGGAATGTTCACTTTTTTTTTTTTTACAGTACTTGATGCTAAATGTTAATGAAGAAATGAAAAAAAAAAAATTGTTATTTTTAATTTTTTTGAAGAAAAATTAATATACTTTATATATAATTGGTTTGGTTCGATTCCCCTTTGGAACAGGGAATTAGACTGGCTGGACATTGGTTTTGTTTTTAGGAACAAGGAACTAGATCGACAATCTTGGGAAATATATTAAACCGGTTCAGTCCGATTTGGGCGATCCATTTTGCACACCCCTATAACACACAAGAGTAGTTCATATTTGTCTAGCATTGACACCACCATCTTTGTGACCTCATACAACCGGTACCAAGTGATTGCATGATTATTGCATGTCTTGATCTCCTTGATTGACCACCACCACATTGGTAACACTTCTCACTTGCTTCTCACTCTCTCAACCATTGGCCATTGTGAACACAATGTTAATGGTCACCATCATCAATGATAGCAATAGGTAGCAACGATGGCTACAATTTATAAAAATAGTTTTTTGTTCTTTTAAAGTAACTTATTTGAATTTTTCTTTCATTCCCAACCTAGGTGCATCCAACATTTGATGGATTGGATATAACTATATCTTGTTGTTATTGTTGGAAATTATATCCAAAGAAAACAAACTGTTTGTTGTAATAAGAATATAAAATTGGAGGTGAGGTATGGATATTCGAATCTCCTTAAGAAGATTAGTTCCTGCCAATGGTACTCCGCAAATTCACAAATTATGCTTCCCAAAATACAACACCTCGAACCTGTTTGATTAGCACTATACAAATATGACTCGGTCGAACCGTTCAATTGAACCAGCACACCTAGAAAAATCAGAAGAGTAGAAAAGTATATCAAAGCTTTTTTTTCTTTAGAATCGAGTGAAAAAAAAAAACAAAAACTGTAATGAAGCTCTATGCTCCTATCTATTTATAGAGCTTTTTAATTCATGTATTGAAGAAATACATGAATTAAGTTGACACATGTATCCACGAAATTCATGAATCAAAAGATATGTGAATCCAAGCACGTGAATTCAAGAGATTCGTGAACTCAATAAATACATGAACTAAAAGATACATGAATCTAGGAAATTCATGAATTCAATAGATACGTAAACATAAAAGTTTAGATAATTCATGAATTCAATAGGTATGTGAACATAAAAGACGTATATTAATTTATTGGCTTTCGTTGATCCATTAACCATAATAATAACAATCCCCCACATTAATGGATCAACAAAACATTTTTGACTCGAAGGAATTTGAGCATGCCTGTTGAAATATATCGCATCAAGATAGGTAGCTTTCGCTTTGAACCTTCTTTAGTGAAAGCCTATCAGACTTACTTAACTAGTCGATGAACTAAGCCTTGAATCGCCATTTGTTTGTGTAAGCTTAGACAATAAACCTCATACAAAGTATTTCCAATTTAAGATTGGTTCTTGGTTGTGTTTGTTCTTTCGGCCCTAAACCTCTCGGGATTCATGCGTGCTTTAGAAAATCTAACCTTTAAAGATTTTCATAGAGTCGGCCAGCTCCACGCATATAGATGCATTCCTATTAAAGATATCCTACTATATCTTACTTGGATGTTACATTCCAAGTTATAGGAATCATTAAACGCATAGTGTATCCTTAATAATGCTATAGGAAAGCACTGTTGTATCATAGGAATGGGAAACAATGCTTACACTAGAGTTTCCAGAATTTGCGTTGTCCTATTGAACCTAGACCATAGGATTTCCAATCGCATAGGTTAGGTTTCCACCATAGAATCTCTTTATTAGGTTAAGGCTCTTAAACCCATTCCTCTCGATGCGC
The DNA here is from genome assembly GCA_014182375.1 of Eucalyptus virginea. NCBI lineage: Eukaryota > Viridiplantae > Streptophyta > Magnoliopsida > Myrtales > Myrtaceae > Eucalyptus > Eucalyptus virginea. Next base: position 12,703,502 of record CM024516.1, on the reverse strand, counting down.
AGTTTATCTGCTCTCTTGACAAACCTTTTGTCAGCGGATCCGCAATATTTTCCTTTAACTTTACAAAGTCTAAAGAAATGATTCCATTTGAGAGTAACTGCCTTACAGTATTGTGTCTATGACGAATGTGTCTAGACTTACCACTATAAATCACATTATGTGCTTTTGCAATTGCTGCTTGATTGTCACGGTCTATGCAAATTGCAAGCATAGGTTTTGGTCACACCGGAACATCTTCTAAAAAATGTCAAAGCCATTCTGCTTCTTCAACAGCTTTATCCAAAGCAACAAACTTTGATTCCATTGTAGAGCGCATTATTAGAGTTTGTTTAGAGGATTTCCATGACACTGCGGCACCTCCTAGCATGAACACATATCCGCTAGTCGATTTTGATTCATCAGAATTTGAAATCCAGTTGGCATCACAATAACCTTCCAAAACAGCTGGATATTTGCCATATTGTAGAACATAGTCTTTTGTCCTTTTCAAATATCCTAATACTCTCATCAGAGCATTCCAGCACTCGTGACCTGGGTTACCTGTATATCTACTCAGTTTGCTTACTGAGTATGCAATATCAAGTCTAGTGCAATTCATGATATACATGATGCTACCGATTACTTAAGAGTATTCCAACTGTCTAACACTATTTCCAGTATTCTTTCTTAAAATTAGGTGAGAAAGAAAATGATTGTTTGTATCTTTAATGTCGAATCTTTTAAATCTCTCAATTACCTTTTCAATGTAATGAGATTGTGTTAAACTTAAGCCATCAGAATTCCTTAGAATTTTGATGTCAAGTATAACATCCGCCACACCTAAATCTTTCATCTCAAAGTTATTCTTGAGAATGTTTTTGGTGATTCTGATGACCTTAGTGTTATCTCCAAGAATTAATAAATCATCGACATATAGACAAATAAGTACATATCCAACTGTTGTGGATTTAATGTACACACATTTGTCACACTCATTGATTCTATACCCATTTTGAATCATTACCCGATCAAATTTATCATGCCATTGCTTAGGAGTTTTGTTTAAGTCCATACAATGATTTGACAAGTCTACACACTTTGTGTTCTTGTCCTTTGACCTTAAACCCTTCGGGTTGTTCCATATAAATCTCCTCATCGAGATCACCATTTAAGAATACAGTCTTCACATATATTTGATATATCTGCAAATTGTATAGCGAAGCTATAGCAATCAACATCTTTACTGATGTTATTCTCGTGACATGTAAATAAGTATCAAAGTAGTCAAGACCCTCTTTTTATCTAAACCCATTGGCTACAAGCCAAGCTTTGTACTTATCAATGGAACCATAAGCTTTTAATTTTTTTTTGAATATCCATTTACATCCAATTGGTTTATTTCCAAGTGGAAGATCAACCAATTCCCAAGTAAGTATACTTAGGATAGAATGGATTTCATTTTTAACAACTTCTTTGCAGAAAGGAGCATCTGGAGATGACATTACCTCTTTAAATGTTTGGGGCTCACCTTCTAACATGTATGTTAGAAAATCAGGTCCGAAAGATTTTTTAATTCAAGACTTTTTACTCCTTCGAAGTTCGGCTTCTTTGGTCACAACTTCATTATTCTTAGATTATGATTCTCTAAGCATTTTTTGAGAAAGTTCTCATTGATTTCTTTTTGCAGGATATATATCCTCAAAAAATTCAGCATCCCTTGATTCTAGGATTGTATTGACATGGATTTCCGCATTTTCAGATTTGTGAACCAAAAATCTACATGCGCTACTATTTTGAACATAATCGATGAATATGCAATCCACCGTTTTAGGTCTCAACCAAGTTTGTTTAAGAGGAGTAATTGCCACCTTGGCCAAGCACCCCCACACTTTTAGAAAATTGTATGATGCAACTTTCCATTTCATAACTCGTATAGAGTTTTACCTGTCTTTTTGTGGGGTATTTTATTAAGAATATAATTCGCCACAAGTTCTGAGGTAAACTTGAACTCAAAAAGCATGGCGTTAGCCATCTCCTTTAGTGTCATGTTCAATTATTCAGCAACTCCATTTTGTTGTGGAGCATAAGGTGCGGTCGTTTGGAGAATTATTCCAAAACTAGCACAAAACTCTTTGAAATTGATTAAACTGTATTCTCCTCCTCTATTATACCTAAGCACTTTGATTCGTTTATCAAGTTGGTTTTCAACTTCATTTTTATACTTGACAAACATGCTCATAGTCTCATCTTTGCTAGTTAGTAAATAAATACAGCAAAATCTAGTACAATCATCCACAAATGTGATGAAGTACTTATTTCCACCTCTATTTTCTACAAACTTTAAATCACATAGATTACTATGGATTAATTGTAGAGGTTCACTTATTCTTTCAATGGATTTGAAATGTTTCTTAGCAAACTTGGCCTCAACACAAGTCTCACACTTGTAACAGGCATCCAACTTAAATCTCGAAATTAACCCCAAGTTTGTTGTTCTCTTCATTGTACCATAGTTTACATGTCCTAATCTACCATGTCATAGATAAGGAGACACAACAGTGTAAACTGAAGACTTTTCTTTATTAATAATCTTTAGGTACACATAATTCGAGTTTACATCAATGACAGCCACATTGGCTTTAAACAGGTTATTACACAAGCACCCATTCCCCACATACATTCCTCATTTTGAAAGTACAAACTTGTTAGATTCAAATACAGCTTTAAAACCCTTCTTGACAAGTATGGGGCTAGAAATTAGGTTTTTCCAAATCTCCGGTACATGCAGCACATGCAGTAGGGCGACCTCCTTATCAGATGTAAACTTCAGGATCACCTTTCCTCTTCCGGCAATCTTTGCTGATTCGGAGTTAGCCATATAAAACTTCTCATCTTCTTCAGCCTTCTCATAAGACGAGAACATGTGTTTATCTGCACAGATGTGATTTGTGACACCTGTATTTAGCCACCAACCATTAGTGTTCGACACCAAAGATGCTTCGGACATTACCACAGCGGACAATCTCTCAATATTGTCATGTTCTGTCAAATTCAGTTGTTGAGCTGCCCCATCGTTCTTGCCTTTTTTCAAGCGCTTCTTGCAATCCTTAGCATGATGGCTAGGCTCGTTGCATATAAAACATGTCCTTTGGAATTTATGGAACTGTTCCTTCTACTTGCCTTTTCCTTGAAAATACATCTTCCTTTTTCTATCTTACTTGGATTTGGAAAATTCCACAACGTTGGGCTTTGGCTCAAAAGAAGGGTTCGCACTCCTTCTATTGTCCTCCTCGATTCTAAGATGCAAAATGAAATCTTCAAGGCTCATCTCCTTCCGTTTGTGCTTCAAATAATTTTTGAAATCTGACCAGCCCGGAGGCAGTTTCTCAATCATAGTCGCCACTTGGAATGATTCACTAAGTATCATTCCCTCAGTAGATATGTCACTCAGAATTAATTGCAATTTTTGAACCTGACTCACGACAGATTTCGAATCCATCATTTTATAGTCCAAGAATTTGACAACCACAAATTTCTTGGTGCCAGCATTCTCAGTCTTGCATTTCTTCTCTAAGGACTCCCATAACTATTTAGTAGATTCAATGTTACAATAAACATTATTTAGAGAATTCACTAAATAGTTAAGAATATAATTTTGGCATAAGAAGTCTCCATGCTTCCAAGCCTTCAATGCACCGAGCGTCATGACATCGTGCTCATCAGGACAAATTATCAAGCACACCTCCGATAAATATTTCGTCAAATTTAGCATGGTCAAATAGAAGAACATCTTCTACTGCCATTGTTTAAAGCCTACTCTGGTTAATATCTCCGATTTCTCATTAGCCGTAACTAGAGGTGTTGCCATCACAGTAGGCAAGGTTCGTTGAACTACCCCTCCAGAAATGAAGCCAAAAGCCATTTGGCTTGTAATGTTCTGAAAATAGTCCCGAGCATACCAATCGTATGACTTGTACCCGCATCACCAAAATTGGCGTTAGCCCAAGGGCCCGTAGCATTAGTTGCTACAAATTCAGACCCTGAGGGCTGAACATCTTCCATAGCAATGATCGAATCGACCATAGGAACGTCTCCTGAAACATTTTAGACATTGAAGTGCACTTGATTGTTTTTAGCCATCTTAATAATCTGACAAGAACAATAAACAGTAAGTGAACTAATCGCCTTAAGATTGTTGGAAATTATATCTAAAGAAAACAAACTGTTTGTTGTAATCATAACATAAAATTGAAGGTGAGGTACGGATATCTAAATCTCCTTAAGGTGATTAGTTCCTATCAAAGGTGCTCCGTAAATTCACAAACTATGCCTCCCAAAATACAACACCTCAAACCTGTTTGGATTAGCACTATGCAAACATGATTCAGTCGAACCATTCAATTAAACCAGCATATCCAGAAAAATCAGAAGAGTAGAAAAGTATATCAAAACTTTTTTTTTAATCGAGTCAAAAAAACAAAAACTGTAATGAAGCTCTATGCTCCTATCTATTTATAGAGCTTTGTAATTCATGTATTGAAGAGATACATGAATTAAATAGACGCATGTATCCACAAAATTCATGAATCAAGAGATACGTGAATCCAAGAGATTTATGAATTCAGAGATACATGAATTCAAGAGATTCGTGAACTCAATAAATACATGAACTAAAAGATACATGATTCATGAATTCAATAGATACGTGAACAAAAAAATTTAAGAAATTCATGAATTCAATAGATACATGAACAAAAAATACTTATCTTAATTTATTGGCTTTCGTTTATCCATTAACCATAATTATAACAGTTATATCCAGTATTTTCCCAAAACCGAGATAGAATATAAGCAATTAGGAGGAGTTGTTACCCTGCTTCATCAAATCCTACCCTAATCCTTCTCTTAACATATGAAGTGAAAACACAAAAATAAGTTTGTGGGTCATTAGTTTTTTATTAAGTATAAGGAGAAAATTGGCAAGCCATTCAAGTCCCCATCTTCGTGATAGTGAAGTTCCCTGGTATGTAAGTCAATATAGAAAAATTATTAAGTTAAAATTCTAATGCACGTGCGAGGTACTTAGAGGCCAAGAAAAAAAAAAAATAGAAAGGAAAAAAGAAAAAAATGCTTTATTTCACAACAAAATGATGGAGAAGCGCAATTCAACTTTTAGTAAATATATTCATTGATTCATGATGCTTTTTTTTTTTTGTGAAAAAATAAATGATTTAAAAAGTATTTTTCTAAAAATATTCTTTTTCTTACATAAATGAATGAAAAATTAATTTCATTATTCTCGAAAGTATTTAGATATAAATTATTATTGAAAATGAATAATTTTTTTATCGATTTATTATTTCTAACGATACAGATAATTACTTTTAGAAAAAGTATAATCCTTCATTTTCCGTAACAAGCGGAACCTAATTAGAATTTCAGCTCCAATCAACTAAATTTCAACCAGAAATTACGTGAGATATTGTGACCAATTAGGGTTTCTTTGCATGCATTGGCTTGGCTGCACGTCAAATGTGAGATTTTTTGTTTGTTTTGTCCCACAAAGTAAGTAGCCCACGTTGGACGGCACACAAGCACTGACCTCCTGTCTCCATTCATTTGGATTCTTCTAATTTTCCTCCCAGTCATCGCTCGTTCTTCTTCTATTATTGGAAAATAATTGCACATGAGGCCAATAAATATGAGGTAATCCGAAATTGACCCGACAACAACCGTTCATGACTGCAGTTTTTGGGCTGACCCTACAAACAAATAAATGTGGCAAGTAAGTCTATTCAAGATTGAGGTTATTAGAGATAAATTATTCATGATAATTAACGATGAAAAGGGATATTTAAATATTTTTCTTAATCTTTCAATTACACCAATTTAATCTTAAACCTTTTGATGATTTGATAATTTAGTCCTAAATCTTTCAATTGTGCCAATATGTTTGAACTTTTTTGATGATTTGTTGATCTAGTCCTAAACTTTTTGACGATCAATTTAATCTTTCCAAACGTGACGGTCTAATCAGCATTGGTCATTCTACGTGGCATGCCTGCCAATGTGAATAAATTTTACATTTCTAACATTATTTCCTTTTTTCTTGTTCTCTTTGTTCTTCTTTTTTCTTTTTCCCCTTTGACCTTCATTTGCCACCAGCAATGGTCTAACACTCTCTCTCCCAGGCGCGGGCAGTCATTGCCTGAGGCTGGCAATGGCCCATGGAGGGAAAAGGGGAAAAAAGAAGAAAAAATAAAAAGAAAAGATAAAAAGAAAAAGAAGAAGAAGAAATTTTAAAGTTTTTAAAAAATTGTAAAATTATGAATGTTTGACCAGACTGTGTCACGTAGGACGACAATTAGTGATTAAACCACCACATTAGTGATTTAGGCCAAAATTAGTCAAAATGACTAAATGGGTAAATCATCAAAAGGTTTATGACTAAATTGGCAAATTATCAAAAGATCTATGACTAAATTGACACAATTAAAAGGCATAAGAGTGAATTGGCCGCCGCATGTAGGTTTAAGATTTTTTGGATAAAATTTCCTATGAAGTTTTATGAGCGGTGAGAGATTAGGTTTGGCAATTACATATTTTTCCTACTCTTTTGACATCATTTTTTTAGGTTGCTTTATTTTAATAATAAAAAATAAAAATCTGTACTCATATATCAATAATATTTTAGGTTAGCATCTTATATTAGGAACAAGATAGAGTTACAACGGAGAGAATTATTTTTGAAAGTTAGATCTTAACATTGAAAAGCTTTTTCTGTCTCATTTTCAAGTAGACCACCAAACAATTGAAGACTAAGAAAATTATTTTCGTGGAAAAGCATTTTCCTCCATTAATAAGTTTTCTTCCAAACAAAACGCATCCTAAATTAAAAGGAATTACAAGACTACTTAATTAGCTTACAAGGTGACTTAAGCTTCAGTTCTTTTTGGCTTTCTTTTCACCGTTCCTCTCAGTATCGTAGTTTTCACCCGAACAGATCAAAGATTGAAGGGCCTCGAGTCCTTCGACTTTTTTCTAGACATGTTCGTGGGTTTCTGAATGATTAATTTTCTGACTCGGTCAATTCTAATCCACGGCCAAAAAACGGAAAAAAAAAAAGGAAAAAAAAATTGAAAACAAGAAAGGAAAATAGGAGAAAGTTGCTGCCGCTCTGCATTTACTTTAGAAACGGAGAGATCTCGGGAAATTGAATTGGTCAGCCGTGATTCATTCCACTATTGATGCCGACTCGAACAAGATTGATACACATACATATATTTGTATTCATATATATATTTATTTATTTATTTATTTATTTATGCTATGGACAGAGATAATAAGTCTATGAATTTCTTTGTTTTTGTGAAAGAATAAAAAATTGTACTCATGTCATAGCGTTGTTTGGATGGTTGCAGATAAAATCGATTACTTCAAACAAATAAAAAAAAAGCAGCGTAATTTCTTACATTTGCAATAAAAAAAGTGATTTTGATCATCTCATGATCGTACTACTTTTTTGAACTTTCTCCTTTATTGTATTTTATTTTATTTTTATCTTATCCTTAATATATGTGTGTGTAAGGACGTGGAATCTAGTAATTTACAAGAGTAATTCTTGTTTGTCCAGCATCGGAACTACCATCGACATTGATGTTGGTACAAGTGTCGTGGTCATTGCTCTCATTCAACCACTACGTATTGGTTGCGTGATTATCACGATGTCTTGATCTCCTCGAGTGACCATGACCCCCATATTGGTGACACTTCTTGCTTGTCTCTTACCTCTCTACTATCGACAATTGTGACCACGGTGATGGTGATTGCCATCGTCAACGATAGCAATAGGTAGCAAAAATGGCTACAATTTGTAGAAAAAAAGTTTTTCCCCCCTTTTACAGCAATATGAATTTTTATTTTCAATCCTGACCTAATGTATCCGACATTCAATAGATTAGATATAACTATATCATGCTATAATATCTCAAATTTTCCCAATAACAAAATTGAGTATAAGAAATTAGGGGGAGTTCCTCCACACAAAAATAAATTTGTGGGGTCATTAATTTTCTAAATATAAGGTGAAAAATGGCATGCCACTCAAATCCCCATCTTGGTGATAGTGAAGTTCCCTGGTACGAAGTCAATGCAGAAAAGTATAAAGTTAGAATTCTCATGCACGTGTGCCTTACTTAGAGATCAAGAAAATAGAAATGGAAAAATCTCACAACAAAATTGTGGAGAAGCATAACTCAACTTTCAGCTTATTTATTCATTGAGTTATTTATTACAATTTCAGCTCCAATCAAGCAAATTTCAAGCAGAAATTACGTGAGTTGTGACAAATTTAGGGTTTCTTTGCATGCATTCGCTTGGCTGCATGTCAAATGTGAGATTTTTTTCCTTGTTTTGTCCCACAAAATAAGTCGCCCACGTTGGACGGCATTCGAGCAGTGACCTCCTGTCTTCATTCATTTGGATTCTTCTAATTTTCCTTCGAGTCATTGCTCGCTCTTCTTCTACAATTGGAAAAATGATTGCACATGAGGCCAATGTATGTGAGGTAATCGGAAACTGACCCGACAACAACTGTTATTGACTGCAATTTTAGAGCTGACTATACAAACAAATAAATGTGACAAGTAAATTATATTTAAGATTGAGGTTATTAGAGACAAATTGTTCACAATAATTAACGATAAAAAGGGATATCTAAATTTTTGTCTATCACGAATTCATGTATTAGATACCTCATTTATGTGATTAAATATGCTTAATTTCTACCTGTATACACATTTTTAGAAGGGAAACAAATAAAATTAGAAAGGGCAAGATCAATTCATTTGACTAATTGTTCTTCTATTCTCTAGTAGCTTTGCTCAACTCCATCAGTTTACTCAGCTAAACAAACACATGTGCGGACTGTACTCTCCATTAATAGAAAAGCACGGCAGTCCCGAGATGCCATAAAGCTTTATTATAGTTTGGACTTCTATATTATTGGTAGTTTGAGCTTGGACATATGAATATATACTGCATATATATAATCTCTTTATCTTATAAATAATTAGAAGGACTACATTGACAAATCATCAAAAGATTTAGGACTAAATTAATTTCTTTTTGGCTAAACTGAGAAGTTCAGGAGGGAAGTAATTAAACTAAATTGAAAGAAGGGGCAAAGCAAATTTTTAAAATTGATTTCTAAGTCCGGTAAAGGCTGATTTATGCGGCAGGTAATATTTCCTCATATGCCTAAATTTTTGCTGAGTTGCATCTATGGGCGGCTATATTTGTGGAGAAAGCACCAAAACCTTTTCTTGAGATGATGAGAAGACCATCCTTGTACGCTTGTAGCAGCAACAACAACAACGATGATGATAATAATAATAGGCCTACTTAGAGACGATACTTTAAGAAGACTATCATATAATGCATTTTGATGGGTATGTCTGGCAGTTGTCATGCTAAGGAAAAATCAGTATGACCCTATGAGAGTGACCCCTAGTAATTAACTTGCATTATATAGATGTCTACATATACCTACATACATACACACATACATACAAACGCACGTGTATATACACATATATATACCTACGTGTGTGTGTATATATATATGTATATAGTGCATTAAATACTTGTCACGATAAAGTTTGCCAGCGGTACCTACAATTTTTGCCCTTTAAAGTCAATCACATGCGGTAGATGTAGATGGAGATAAAGGGAGGAAACGGGAAAATGACCTCCTAGATTCGTTATATCTATTTTTTATTTATTTCTTCTAGACCGTACACATTGTCCAAGATCTATGTCAGGAAATATTCGTGTCGTAGTGCTTGGGAGAAAAATGAGAAATGGGTCTCTTGTAAGGGCTACCGGTAGTGTTTTTCTAGAAAATGATATGCACAATTGAATCGGCAACATGTTCAATTAGAGTAGGGTATTCAATAGGAGTGAGCCTGGTCCGGATTGGGCCGATCCCGCACCTAACCTAGGGATTGATTTGCACAAGTGTTGATCCTTAATTTTTTGGACTAAGGACCAATCCTGTTGAGCTTGGAACTAAGGACCGGACTGATCTTATGAGTTCGGTCCGGTTCTAAGGTCAACCTAAGACCAACAAATTATTTTTTGTTTCATTTTTTATATTTATTAAAAAGACAAACATACTATTTCAATTACATATTCATCAATAACGCGACATTGAGCAACCAAATCATGAATATCAATACATATCAAACATAAATATAATATAAAGTAACAACAAAATTTACATTTGTTAAAAGCAACAAACCATAAAAAGGAACATGCGAGGTAGGTGAGTGAATAGAGGCGAGCAACAAGGCAAGCAAGCAAATGAGGCCAAGGCGGGCGAGCGAGGCTGATGCAAGTAGCGAGGTTTTTTTTTTCCTTGTCAAATAGGACTAGATTTCTTTCTACGTTTTAATTTACACGACAAATTGAATTGTGAAAAGAACAAAGGAGCAGGTGCTAGAATTTAGAGTAGATAAAAGCATTTATTTATTAAGTATAGGGTTGGTCCGGGTTGGACCAACTCTAAACTCCTAGTACCTAGAACTAACCCGCATGGTGTAAGGTCCAAAGGTTCGAAGATAAAGGACCAACCCAGTCCCCTTAGAAATTGGACCAAGATCGGTCAGGTTGGGCTGATCTAGGGTTAGTTGAGGGTTGACCCTAGATTGATGCTTACTCCTAATATTCAATGCATGATTCACGGATCGCATGAGGATCGGCCCTTGATTCCAACACCACTGGCGGTGCACTACCATTCGCTGCTAGAATTACTCTGCTTGGCTGTTTGGTCTATGATGGTCTAAGGAAACATTGGTCTATTCTACATTGTAATCCCGGTTGGCGTGAGCTGATACGTCGGCTTGGCTATGTTGGAATCGCAGATTGGAAGTGATTCAATTGGAAAGGTTTTAAAAGTTTCAAGTACGGATTATGAGTTCGAGAACCACACACTAGAAAAATGGGGCAAATTCAGAGACCAAGTGTTTGTAGTTCCCCCTTACCCCTTCAATCTCCGATCCCCATAATCTCAATCGCACGTAACATTTTGAAAAATGGAAGAATTAATCAGGATAACTCAAATCGGGTCATGGTCTCGTCTCCGCTCCATTTTTTTCTAGCCGTTTTTTAAACTCCCGTTCAACCGCATTCCATCAAGCAAGATAATTACCTTTGTTTTTAAAACTACTATTCAAGCATTACATCTATCTTTGGTTATTCTCTCAATTCAAGAACCAACTTTCTACCACATGGTGTTCACAATTATATTATTTCGTAACTCTTCTTAAACTAGAGGTGATCTAGGCGACGACGACTCATTGTGCCCACTTGGGCCAGTTAATTCGAAGGAGAGAATGAGTAGGCCTGGACAAGTAATTACCTTCTTCAACCCGACCAGCCAAGGGCTGATCAATCTTCTTCTATGTAAAGACATTTCTTTTCGAGGGTATTAGAAAAACTATCCTCGGTGATAGGCCTAGCCTGCCCATTCGTTAGGTCTTCCCTCCAAGATCGACCAGGATAAAATCGTGCAAAAGCACGCAACCTTAGGGACTTAGGTTGATGTCGGACTTCTATCGGTCATTTGATGTAAATTACCAACACTGGTCAAACTTTGACCACGACTTCCATCTTTTCTCACTTTCGTAAAGGACAGGCGCCTCCTAGTATTGCATAGAAAATCATAGGGATTAATCAATCACCCTAGCTCTCTAGATTCTCTATTTTAGGGGGACCTACAAAAAGGGGTAAACCCTATAAAAGAAGGAGGAACTCATTTAAAGATCAGCAATTGATTAGCATCGGTCGGAGTGGATCGGTGCCTTTTTGACCAAGCTATAAACACGTTTAAGAGAGACGGCGGAACACGACCGAAAAGCCACCGCGTTGCTTGCATGTCTTCTTCGGGAAAATAATAAACATTCTCAAGCGGTGCAAACTCTTGCTGCATTTCCAAGACTCGCCATGCTTTTCAGCCTGAAATTCCTCCCTTTAGGAAGAATCTGCATCATGCAGCTTGTTGCCAATCTAACGTTACGCATTGTACATAAGAAACCATACATCCTTTTTGGGGACTCGCTCCGCTGGACAATGAAGAAAACCCTCGTATCAAGAAATAATATAATAAACGTAGGGTCTAGCGCAAAACTATTTGTTTATGTAGGAAGACGGCGAGATCTACGCCATATTTGGTATGCAATACGATTTTGAGGAGTTCTTTCGTAGACTTCAAATAGAATTAAATTGGTCTCGTACAAAAGATGGCGGGAAATGAATTGGGTCGCATAGAGGTGAAAAAAATAATGCGAGGTTTGATGTGTTTTTTTGTAGCGGATTAACACTGTCTACCACATCATTCACAGGAACGAAAGAAAATCCACCGCATGATCGATAGAGCAAGACGTATTACAATGTACATAAGTTAAAATTAATAACAGGGAAGAGAGCAATAAAGAATTTGTGCATACTTCAAGGTATATAGAAAATAGTACATGGAGGCTTTATTAGATGATTATTTAAGTTAATATATACCAGTCAAGTTATGCACGGTCAAAGAGAGAAATACGCATGCAATCTCTAGAGATATATAGAATCAACAAAATTGTCAAGTATTTCTAAAACAAAATTGTCAAGTATTTCTAACATGGAAAATTAACCTAGAGAAATCCGTGATTATCTTTGACAACGTAGAATGCTGAATAAGAACCTGCCGGCGAGGCATATTGGTCCCTCCCTGTTGTCAGCTGGTGTGCAATATAGCTGCGACCATGATTCATTTTGTCAATAGCATCGCCTTAGTAGTGACTCTGAAGCAATATATTTCGTGTCCGCAATACAATCATCGTGCTACAAAGTTGTCTCCCTAATCCCGTCAATAGAAATCCGCCAACGTGGAACCTACGTGTTATGGATAATATTCCCACATGGGTGTTTGAATTGCACACGTGAACTTTTTCTCTTCTCCGTTTTGCATCTCCATGCCCATATTTATACCCTCCAACCTTGGCTGAACTCTGATATATTCTCTCTAGCTTACAATCTCTCTCCGCATTCCTTAATTCATCACGAAATTAAGCTGTTGAAGCTTTTTCGCGTTTTGGGTTTTTGATTTCTTGCAGTTTTTGAGTTTGCACTGTTGCCGTCGTAGAGAGGAAGAAGGGAGAGATGTTTAAGGAAATGATCAGCAAGAAAAACTCTCTGCATTTGAAGTGCTTGAATCACATATCGATGCAGTGCCGGTCTGTCGAAGAGTCTATCAACTTCTATTGCAACGTCCTCGGTTTTGTTCCCATTCGAAGGCCTAGTTCGTTTGACTTCGATGGTGCTTGGTATGTATCGTGCTATTGATGTGATAAGAATGCAGTTGCATTGTCTTTTGAAACAAGGGCTGAATGAGAAGTGGAGCAATCGCTGCAATTTTATTTTTTTCGTAAAAATGTTGTTGTCTCGACAGAATTTAGGATATGAGAACTGATATTTTTCTTCTCCTTTTCACCTTGTAAATGCAGGCTATTCAACTATGGGATCGGCATTCATCTGATCAAATCCGAGGACCTGGATGGACTGCCGGAAGTCGGTCAAATCAATCCCAAAGACAGGCACATTTCTTTCCAGGTCATCTATCTCTTTCCCTTTGAATTTGGAGTATCGCAGACGTCGCTGGTTATCTAGCTTGTTCAAAGCATGGATAAATAGTTACCTATGAAAATGTACATTTCATGACATTCGCGATATCACTATGTTTACATCCAAAGCTTTCAGCAACTGAAAATAAGACAGCAATGTCGATATAGCCAAATTCTCACCTGTGCATTTCATAAGCAGTGCGAAAGCATGGAAACGGTGGAGAAGAAGCTGAGGGAGATGAAGATAGAGTTCGTGAATGGCCGAGTGGTGGAAGGCGGCATCGCCGTCGATCAGCTCTTCTTCCATGACCCTGATGGCTTGATGATCGAGGTCTGCAACTGTGAGAACATCCCGGTGGTTGCACTTGACAACGATGGAGATGCCATTTGAGGGTGCTCGCTAGTGAACGGCGATAACGTGGAGCAAGAGCGACAATACAATCGAGCTGTGTTCGACACCATATGAAATGAATTGGGCTGCGATTTTCATGCATGATATTGTAGAAGAAGCAAGGTGGAGAAATCAGAAGTTGTTATTTTGTAGGATCAATTCGTTCATTCATATGTGTATGTATGCTTTTGGTTTTGAACTTTTTTGTTGCTTTCGGACTCGAGTCCGGCGATTAATGCATTCTTTTTTCCTCCTTGTATACAAAGCATGAATGGTTGATTTTCAAAGACAAGGATGGTGTTCAAATTCTCTGAGAAGGAAAACGCCTCTCATACCCTGAAAGCTTGTTTGACATCTCAAATGCAATTAAGGATAATGACACAAATGATCTATGAATTATGAATCATGGACTTTTAATTTATTTAGTGTAGTTTTTGAACTTCAGCTTAATGTGCAATATGATTCTTGAAGGTTTAATTTCTTCAATGCGATCCTTAGATGTTGGGTCATATTCAATTTAGTCCCTAAACTATAAGAAAATCTTCAATATTGTCTTATTATTTATTCAAGTTCAAGGACAATATTGAATATTTTTGGGTTGTTCAAGGGCTAAGTTGAACATGTATCAAAATTTTAGAGATCACATTGAATAAATTAAAAGTTCAAAAACCACATTGGACAAATTAAAAGTTGAAAGATTACATGGTACATTGAGCCAAAGTTTAAAGACTATTTGTGTTATTTTCCCAATGCAATATTATAACGCAATGGCTTCTCGAAAGTTGGTGAAAAGATTAAAATTTTACACTTTAAGGGTGTGTTTGATAACAATTCTCTTTTTGAGAATAATTTATATTCAAAAATAGTTTTTCCATTTTTATTTACTGGACGAGTTTTTGAGCATTAGAATGTGATTATTAATTACACAAAATTTATATTTCCAGAATAAAAAAGAACAAGAAGGCATTTGATATGACTTTCAAATTCTTTTTTTTTTTTTTTTGGATTTCCAGAATAAAACCACCACGAAAGACCACTAATAAACTGCGCAGGCAACCTTGGGGGTTTGAACTACAAAGAGGGTGACTTTCAAACTTTCAAATTTTTTTGTGACGTAAAATTTCTTCTATTTTTTTTTTATAATTTTATGAGTTTTTTTTTTTTTTTAATTTCTTTTAATTTTTTAATTTTTTTCCTTTCCTTCTTCTTCCTCCTTTAGCCGGCACCAGGCTTTGATGATGGCCAATAACTAGGCTAGAGACAAGAGTTGACAACCTCTCATGGCTAGGCGAGGCCTCGCTTTGCCATTGTGAGGTTGGCTTTGCCTAATAACGGCGAGGTCAAGCCCCTCGAGGATAGTGAGGTCATTGGACCTTGTCTCTATTGCTGAGGCACAGTAACTAGCTAGAGGAGGAAAAAGAAGAAAAGAAAGAAAGAAAAGCAAAAAAATGAGAATGACCAATTGCATAAATTGTTCTTGGGAAAAAAAGAAGCAAGTTTTTTCCATTTCTTGTTTTAATTCCAAATCTACTCTCTCACCACTAATTTGTATAAAAAAAAAAAAAATCAACCGACGCTACCAAACGAATTTCTATACCTTTTCTGTTCTGCGGAACCAAAGAATAGAATAACTGAGAAACGAAAAACGTTACCAAAGAGGGCCAAGAAGTTGAATTCTCTTAGTTCAAAACTTACTCCGCACAATCACTTGGGATGAGGACATAATATAAATAAATAAATCATTGGGATGATGTTACTTCTCCATTCGAAGTATCGGTAAATTTCTAAAAGCGTTGGCAAATATTATAATAATGTTGGTGAGAAATTAGTAATCGCTTGATTTCCCTTTAACTTCTTATATACTTTAGACACTTTTATGAAATTACCAAACTCTTCTCTATAATAAGCAAATTACCAACTTTTTCTTTTATCTTTTACCAACTTTCATTTGTTTATCTTACCACCTCCTTAAATTTACCAATTTTCGTATGAATTTATCAATTTTTATTTGAGTGACTTATCAAATTTTCTCTAACTAGAATACATCTAACTTTGGGTTACCAACTTTAGTTTGAATTATTTGCCAACATTTATTTGGTTATTTTAAAGTTATCAACTTTTGTCTATTACGTGAATTTTTTGTGGCATGTTCTCTTATATGAATTTGCCGACCATTATTTACGTGACTTATCGGTTTTGCTCCCTCTAATCCCGTAGTGCGAGCTTGGGCCTTGCATGAACCAAACGAATAGGGTGGTGAGATTGTGAAGCTGTGTACAGTAGACCAAATTTACCGCAAAAATTCCAATGATCTCTATCGTTTAAGTATGAATTAAAGGTACACTTAATTGTTTAAGCCCACTAATGCTAAATTCCATAGGTCATGCAATCTAAGAATCTTACAGTCATGTTATGATGACTCCATCTAAGATGGATGACTAAGGGGACCGATTAGCGAGCGACCTGGATTTAGCACCATAATCACGAGATAAATGGCACGCTTGGCCTAAGCATTTCATTGAATCCCAAATACTCCAATCTCAATGGCTGGTCGAAAACCTTTCGATTGCTTGTTGCTACGACGCTTCTTGTTCAGGAATTACGACAGAATCTATATATCCATGCTGCGTTAATACAGTGCATCAGTCCGCGCTCCACCGCGATCTTTTTCATTGATTAACTTAATAAAAGCAAAGCATTGAAGAGTAGCACGACAATTTGGACGGCAAGGAAATCAACCAAGTACAGCTTGGGCTATCAAAAAGCTGATGGATTAGATTAATACAAATTAGGAGCGGAGGTTGATGTCGCGAAAACGACTCGTACATAAAAGGCAGCCACCGAATAATTGCGATGACGACAGCACCAAATGCTTTGTTTTTGGACCTTTCTCGGGTTCTTGTCGACTGTTTAGGTTGGGAGGCGATTATTTATTAATTAGCATGCTTAATGACCACTCGGACTAAGAAGAAGACGATAATTACTAAATAATGTGCACTAATTGCTGAATTATCATTTGGTAGGTTTTCCAATCGAGTGTCTTCAACTCCGTCATCGATGAGAATGCTAGAATTCTCTCTCTACTGCATCTTGATTTCTCTGATATAATCATTGGTAAATTATTTGCGTTTCGTCTAGTTGAGATCTGTGGTTTATGATAAAATAGCGGAAACTGTAGTATATTCACGTTACTAAGCGAAGGGTACAAGCCTTCCCTTATATGCAGGGTGAGAGGCAATTAGGTTTGATTACAATTGATGTAAACTACACTTAACTTGATCTCAAATATGTACATCTAACACATCCTATGCATGGACTAACAAGTATAATAGATTTTTGCAGGACATGAAACTAAATATCTTCCTGTTCAAACCTACCGGTAGGTAGCGTAGCTAGTTGGGTTCTACTACCTTAGCCCCGAGGGAATGAGTTTGATTCTCCGCATTGCTAACACGTCTTAAATGGGCGGTCATAGTGGTGGGGTCCTGTGCTAGCTTCCCCCCGGGTATAGTCACTGCGTTGGGTGGTCGGCCGACACCGGTCGATAGCCAAGTGGCACCAGGTAGTCGACAAAGTTGATAGCCTGGCGTGCCAAGGTGGTCGGCGATATCGATAGCCTAGCAAGTGGAGTCCTAGGTATAAAAAAAAAAAAAATCTTCCTGTTCAAAATAAACTTAGGATCCTTTTGTCTTGTAGAAAACATTTCTTTCATTTTCCTTTCTCCTTCTTCCTATGCTAGCCACGTGTTTCGATGATGGTTTGCAGCCCACCGATCAGCCATGATGCAAGTTGACAAGCTCAAGGCTTAACCAATCTAGACAAGCTCAAGCTAGTTGAGGCTGCCAAGCACAAGGCTTGCTAGATCTAGGTGAGCTTGGGCTCAATCGAGGCTAATGGGCTTGCAGCTTGCTTGATCTCGATGAGGTTGAGCTCACTTGAGGCTTGCGAGTGATTGTCGTGGCTATCGTTGGTCGGTCGTGGCTAAGGAAGGGGGAAGAAGAAAAGGAAAGGAAAGAAAAGAGAAAAGAGAAAAGAGAAAAGAAAATAATTAATTAATTAATTAAAAATTAGAATTTCTTTAAAAAGAAAATAAAACATAAAAAAGAGAAAATTTAAAAAGTAAAATTTAAAACTAAAAATTTGATTTTTTAGAAATAAAATAAAAATCATTACAAAAATTGAATTTTTTTGGTCTAAAATAAAGCCATGGAACTGAAATCATTTTCCAATGAGATTTAAATATCAGAAAACATTTTTGATCGTATATCACAAAATAAGGGAAAATTAATTGTATTCTTGAAATATATTTTTTGAAATATATTTTCTTTTATCATTGAGTTTTCCCCAAAACAAACCAATCCTTAAACTCATTTTGGAGCTTGATTCAAGTATTCATGCTTGTCCATAAGTACCAATAAATTGCAGAACACTAACAACAAATTTCAATAAATCATCCCCAAATTCTCAAAGTACTTGCCGATTAGAAGAGAGACCGAGAACTAATATGTCATGCAAAAAAGACTGCTCTAGCAACTATGATGGCTTTATTTATGTATGACGATATTCTTTAAGTTCGATTTTATCAAAATTTTTTGAATTCTTTTCCCGAATTGCATACTCATTTAGACGGTTCGACAAGATCCATTATGATCAATATAGGTATGAAAAACGTCAGGAAGATTTCACCAGCGTGTACACGATAGACAGACAAAGAACACCTACAGCTCGGGGAACTCGGGATGGTAGTTGAAGTGAAATGAAAACAGGCAATACAGACATATATACAGCCGGTCCGAGAGCAAAACCTAGACATTTCTCGTGTCTTTGCGTGTCACAGAGCCTCATGCTTTCCTCTGGACGCCTCAAGGTCATGTCCTAAGGAACTTACGCACACTCTTAACAAGGACTCCTGATGTGGAGATGCAAGAAATGCTCACTTACATAGGGTTCAGACCCCGTGCATGGTAATTCTATGATTTGCGCTTCTTGTTTCTCGAGTTTGACTGAGGGGCAGTGGATGGCTTGCCAAAGATGCCGCAAAGTCCACAGCTGGAGACTCTCGGAGAAGGCGGGTCCGGCGGTGGAGACCCGACCTTGACAGTGCAGCAGGGCTGACTGCTGGTGGATCGGCTCTGCTGCAGCGCAGCATCAATCGACCCGGTGCTCTGGGATGGCCGTAGCTCTCTGGGGCGGTCGGCTTTCCGGTTGACCTGTTGATGGTTAGGCTTCGTTTGATTGAAGGGGTCTTCTGACAAGAACTTGTCATCCCACACCAGACCCGATGATCCTTGTCTCCGGAATGATTTTGCAGACCTTTGCAAACCAGCCATCTCTCTCTCTCTCTCTCTCTCTCTCTCTCTCTCTCCGTGTGTATGTGGTGGGGATGTATGAGGTTCAGAGTATTCTTTAGGGAGAGGTTTTGGGATCAAATTATGATGGTTTGGATGACAAACCCAAAATGACAAGTGAAGAATATAGGGAAGGCAATAAAGAATGGAAACTACCTTGTAGCAAGAAATCAAAATTTGTCTTATTAACCAATCCCCGTATTTAATGATGGTCTTTCATCCCAGTTGACAATACATTAAAAAAAAATATATGCTTGAAAAAAAGTTTAGGATTGTGCCATCAAAACCATGCCTTTCCTTTTATAGGTTGGACAAGTTTTTTTTTTTTTTTTTTTTTTTTTGGAACCTCCGTGCCATCAAAGACCATTTGCACCTTTCCTTTTATAGGTTGGACAAGTTTATTGGGTTAATATCCTGAAAAACCCTACACTGATATATCTGAGACAAATTTACCCAAAATTATTTCTTTGACCATAAAAAACCCCCAAAGTGGTATATTTGTGACAAATTTACCCCGACTGATCATAAAAAACCCTAAACGATATACCGTGACAAATTTACTCAAAACTAATTTATTCGACCGCAAAAAACCCCAAACTGATAAATTTGTGACAAATATATTATTCGCTAAATTGAATTAATATTACAAAAAAAAATCACAAAAATTGTAAACTATAACAAACGGAGTGTAAAATCCCAAATTAGTACACCAGTCAACTGTCACGTGTCATTTAACTTAATAATTTGACTATAAAATTTAACAAAAACTAAAAGAGGGTAAATTTGTCACAAGTGTACTAGTTTTGGGTAAATTTGTCAAATGTATACTAGTTTTGGGTTTTTGGTGGTAAAAAAAATGGTTTGGGATAAATTTGTCACAGGTGTACCAGTTTGGGATTTTTTTGGAGTTTTCAACGGTTTAAGTATCATCACAAATCATTTTTCATTTTAAAAAATTAAAAAATTATTTAGGAAAGAGGGATTTTTATTCTCCTTTAATATGACTATGTTGTTGATGAAATCAACTAATTATTTTACATTTGATGAGGGTACAAAGTGACAACTACTAAATAGCAAGTATGAAATCATCTAAAGTTTATCGCTTGTATTAGGATACATTGACTTAAGACAATTTGAGTAATCTTTAAGATAGTATACTGATACATAATGACTAGCTAGCTTGTTGGAGATGGAGTCTCAAGTGCTGCTGTCTATAAACAAATTCCGTCATCTGATAGCAAAATTTGAGACATGTGGCATGATTCATACCTCATATTGTTTCCAATCAAAATCACAGCTCAAAAGCTTCTCTCTTCTAAACTGATAAAATTGAAAAGTTTAGAATTAAATTAACAAGTCATCATAAAATTTAAGACTAAATTGGTCATTGTATGATAAATTTAAAACGTTTTAGATAATTTCCGCTCGCTATTTTATTAGTCTTGAAGCTGAAAACGAGAACTAAGAGCTTTGTCAGGTATTGTTGCCAGTCACATCACTGGCTGAGATCACAATGGAAATATTCTGCATATTATCTACTTTGTAGTTCGCATCCGGACAAAGCATTTGAACGGTTCTCTAGCCTTTTCTCTTTGGAACATGGACTGACTGTTCTGACTTAAGCAAGCACACGAGCAGAATATACCAATGGGAAAATTTGGCATTCCTTAGATTTGACCCGATCAATTCGAGCGAGAATTTAGCACTAGTGACGTCTGGAGATAGACAGAGAGAAACCATCAATCTTGCATCGATCTATTAAAGATTTACTAATCTAAAAATAAGGTTTTGTTGTAAAATTTATCCTTTTCACGGAGGGCCTTCAGATGCTCATGAGGATATCTAAGTTGGACGATTCACTGAACAATCCCTCACAGTAAAATTCTCATTTGAACTAGCACATGTATACCGGCAAAGTAATATGGCCATCAAAGGAAGTCGAACACCGGTATATACCCCATCAAAACGAGTGAGCTTGATAGATGTTTGTTACCTAGAGGCAAATTCTAAACAGAGACGAGACACTTGATAGCAAATGAGCAATTCCTGATAAGCGCTGCATGCAAGATCTGGTAGATAACCGGGTTGAACTGCTGAATGCTTCACCTAAAGACCATTTTCCCACCTTTTCACCTACCAAAAAAAAGTAAAAGGGTTCTCTCGTTCATCTTCCAAAGCAACCTCAGAATCACACCGATGCACAGAACATCTAGAACAACCAGTGCAATATCGTCATTCTTCTAGTTCCAGTTTATTATGAAAGAAAACCATATAAAAGATAAAAAGAATAGTAGGAATCATGCCTGGCATACTAAGAGACACCTCAAGATGTTCATCTTGTTCCATCAAGTGATTGCAATTTCTTACGTTTTTCTTTTTCAAAATGACAATTATTTCTATGTTACATCTATGAATTGGCATTTCCTTTGTCCTTCAGAAGTTCACTCAGAGGTTTAGGCCCCTGGAAATCTGCCGCCGAATTTTTATTAAAACACCCACCTGACTGAAGCCGAATCTCTTTAGCTCTCCTCTTATCTTCCTTGATCTGTGCAAGAGTCTTGGGACTGGTAAAAGAAGCAGAGTCCACAGCAGATTGCCGCCACCTTGAAAGTGGTTTTCTTGAAGTTTTCGTTGTATGAGACCAACGTTTAGGCAGCCTTTTCTCCTTAGAGTGTACCCTAAACTTTTTCATTTCTCTGTGCCTGAGCCAACCATGCCTTCTAAAGCCATCAAGAAACTTTTCCCTGTCTTGGAATGATTCGATGGCATTCTTCCGCACTAATGCTAATCTTCCATGCATCCTCCGACCCAGGACAAGCCTTTCCTGTCTATGAACATTCAGATGAAATGAGCCATGCCTTCTTGGTAAACAGGAAAATGAATCAATTGTATTATTTCTCCTAAGGGGCCTACAGAGATCCAAATCATGGCGGTCATCATGTGTGAGTTCCATATGCGGCAACTCTCTTTCTTGTAAGAACATAATATCTGAGACAGTCTCCCTAAACCGAACAGATAAACTTCGAACATCATTAGAACTATGGTCAAAATGCGAGTCATCGTCAGAATCATAAGTTTCATATTCACATTCTGCATCAGAGTACATGGGCTCATGCTCAGCCAAAATATCCGAATCATATTCATAGACATGGCTATCGAAATGCCTATACTGTGGATCAAGTTCCCAGAAACCCTTTTGATTACCCTGGACGGCCAAGCTTTTGGATTCACCATTCTCTGGGACATTCGATTCCCAGTATCCCTCTCTCACAGAATGGTCTTTCACTTGTCCCTCTGAACCATGAGCGGGGTACCTATGCAACCTGCTTTGAGAAAGACCTACTGCAGTAAGCGTATATTCAGACCCAGTCTCAGCATCTTCTTTACAATCAGATATGGAAACCTGAGGAGAGTGATTCAGCTGTACATCATCTTGAATCAATATAGTTTTTACATCTTCCTTGTATAGACAACTCAAATTCCCTCCTGCTGGGGAAGTTCCCGACAAGTTGTGACATTCCACTAGTGGTGGTGCTGGTGCAGAATCATCTCCACCAGTAATCTTCCATTCCGACAGTGTCACTTTTGTCATTTTAGATTCTTTATACGAAAATAAATTGGCATCATGTTCATCCCCAGTGGATGCCTTCATCTCCAAGGATGGAGCATTGTTTACTTTCAATGTATGTTTTGAACAAATTGCTTCACGTCTACCACGGTCAGATCCATGAGAATAGGTGCAACTGTCGCCTTTGTTGCAGAACCCATTATAATAAAAGTAACAAGGAGGGCTGATCTTATTTGCAGGCGCCACATGTAAATCAGATGACACTTCAGCATGTGTATCCAGTGGCTGCAAAAGCATCGACAACCAACAAGATGAGTTACAGTACTAAGTCAAGTACTAAAAGCAGGTTAGCAAAACTTCCTTTAAGTCACCATCATAAACATAATACAAGTATACCGCAGAACTGCAAGGAAAAAGGAAAGAAAACCAATCATATATTTAAGATATCATAAAATTGGGGGAGTTAATATATGCTGCTGTAGCACCACGAACATATCTCATGCAATCGATCAATTACTATGGATTTCTAATTCTCAAACATTGCAGCAGCAGCAGCTAAAAATACAACATTAGGTACAATACTACTTCCCAATGTTTAATTGAGCCAATACCTAAAGAACTCGTTTGCTTTCTTCCACAAGTACATAAGAATTTGGGAAACATATGATTTGCTACCTCAATTTGAATTCTGTAGTTATCAGGGACCATTTCCTCTGTTATGGTTTTATAACCAAATCTAACGATTTGGATTTGGCCTGACCATTTACCTGAGTTTAATAAGCCCACATAGGGAATGGTTGATGGATTCAAACATGTAAATGTGTTAACCAAGTCTAACTCTCTGTTGTTACCTAGATAAGATAAAATGACAGAAAAGATAACATGACTACCCTGGAGTTCCCGAAAGCATCTGTTCACCTGTGATCGCCCACTTTCAAAGAGATGTCTACGCAAAATCTAGACCATTTCAAACTCTCTGTAATGAATCATAGCATCAATCAGAAGGCGGACCTCAGAATGTATTTCTCGCAAATACCTCCCTTCCCTTCCACAATATTATAGCAAATGACAAAACGATATCACAAATTTCAAAGGGCTAAACTCAACATACAAAATTGCGCAGAAAAGTATTGCTAACTAGATTTGCCAGAATGTCCAGCATGATAACTTAGAAAGGGACGACAATTGTTCCTTATAAGAAACAAACTGAAAGAAAACGAGCTTACAGGATGTCTGAAGCCACAAGTAGGGTTAAGACAGTTTCCAGCTAACCAATACCAGCAATCCCTGGGGTTCAGCCTCGCGATCTCATTATGTCGGTACTCACAATCAAGCCCCTGGAAAATGGAAGGCAACATTATGTTACTACTGGAACGACTTACAGAAAACAGAGCCATCTCCTCAGTCGACAAACATGAAGAAGCTAACAACCACACCACTCGAAACCAGAGTCTCCGATCTTCTAAAGCCTATGGCAAGGTACGCCCAATCCTCCAGGCGCTCATCAAAGTAACAACTGAAAAACGTCCCCTTCGAAAGGAGCTCACAACGAACGCGCGCAACGACAACATCGGCTCACTGAGAAGAACAGCGAATCAGCAAAGGACTACACAAATCGCTATGGCGTCATCCACTCCAACTCGAACATCAACCACTGAATTCATGTAAAGGAAGCCCTAGAGGCGAGCACACTAACAGTACAGGCTCTCGCCGGACGGCAACGCAATCCAAAGCTAAGGCAAGACGGGGGCAAAAGCCGCGCGCCGATCGGGAGGAGGACCGCGAGCACGGCGCGCAATGCGATCGGCGCGAAATCAACGGCGGGGAACGATCGACTGACCTTCTTGCAGGTGAGAGGCGAGGCCAGGAAGAAGACGCAATCGGTGTTCCGCTTCCGCGCCTCGTCGCTCATTCTGGAAAGAAGGAAGGAAAAGAAGACGGGGATCGGCCGGCGACTGCACTGGCGGATGTCTGCAGAGCCTCGATGGAGGTCGCAGCAGCACAGCGGCAGTGCGGTCTTACCTTGTGATCAGAGAGCTTCCATGGAGGAAATGGATGGTGACGACGATGACGCGAGGACAAACACAGAGAGAGAGAGAGAGAGAGAGAGAGAGAAGCAATCGTTCGGTCGCGCTGACCATCGAACGAAATGCATGGACGTTTTGGCTTTTCTCGGTTTATTGACGGTTTTATTTTTTATTTTTTTTTAAATTGTGGCCATGGGGCATTTTTGTACTTTCCTGTTTTTTATTTTTATTTTCCTTCATTTATCAAGTTATTTTTTTTTTTTTTGGTCCAATTTTTTTGTACTTTAGGCTTACGCCATTTATTCACCTTAAAAAGGTGTAAATAAAGGTTATTATTTTCTTGATCTACGATTACCGGTCTAAACAGGCTAGTATGCATGGTTTACCAAAAAAAAGGATAATTATACAAATGATCCTTATATTTTGAATTAATGTATAATGTGATCTTGAAACTTTTAATTTGTTTAGTGTTTTCATAAACTTTTTATACACAATATGACCAAGAACTTTTAATTTGTTCAATGTGATTTCTAAATTTTTAATATAGTCCAAGAACTATAGTGAGACGTTCAATGTTGTCTTTTCATTAATTCAAATTTAGAGAGAATATTGAATATCTTCATATAGTTTAAGGACTAAATTAAACATATACCAAATGTTTAAGGATCACATCAAACACATTTAAGTTCGGGGATCACATTACATATTTAGCTAAACTTCATGGATCACATTGCACATTAATCAAAGTTCAAAGCCATTTTGTCATTTTTACCCACAAAAAAATTAATTAAATCTTTGTAATCAATACTATGTCGATCTAGATGAGTGTAAACCTCAATATCAAGTACGGTTTGGTTATTAGTAAATTACTAATAATGAAAAGATTTGTCAATGACCATGGTATAAAGCTATTGACATACAATGGCAATTGATCAACGATTATCACTCAAAAATTTAACTAAGCGTTGGAAATGGGAAATGAAGAAATAAAATAGAGCACTTAGAGCCATTTGGAGATACAATTGCATCTTGCTAAAGTCGTCCAAAAAATTGAACAAAACGCGTTTGTATTTGGCCAAACCCCTTTAAAGCCCAAAAGCCCATTCCAAATACCGAACCAAACAGGGCTTATGATTGTGATAGTTTATGGATGCTCCCATAAGAAGGACTTGAATGTGGGGAGAAAACTTCATGAACTGATAAAAAAAAGGAGAATGTGGCTTGTAGCTTGAATTTGCTGAATGCATTGATCGATATGTATATAAAATGCGATTGCTTGATCAGTGCTAGGGAGGTCCTTGACAACATGGAGACCAGACACTCTAATCATGCGAATATATCGATCAAGTTTTCCAAGGACACGGTTGGATGCGCCTCTCCCAAATCCAGGCACACTCTAATCATGCAAATGCAACCTGATAGAATCTATAACTGAAACTTGTCGAGATAGTGTCGAGAGAACTTACATGGTTCGAGGGGTCCGTTTGGTTACGTCTGTGGTGGTGTCTACTTCAAGAAATGGGATGATCATGATGCTAACCCGCGAGTGCAATGTAGATGAATAGATCGCATGCAATTCCGTGAACCACTCGTGCATGTAATCATCGCTTCACAAACTCATGAACTGCTTCCACGGTGATTTGGCACATTCGATTACCATTTTGTCTTTAGGACTGCTATGACGGATGCCTCCTTTCTTCAACAGGCTTGGAAAAAGGAATATGCTTCCAATACTTATGGTGGTCGGTTACTTCTGCGTGTAACGACGGCCTTCAATACGGTACTCTGCTTTATAATTGCTTAACGGATTTATTTTAGGCTGTCAAGTACCTTTCGGCTGCGGGATTTGGTGCGGAGTAGCTTGCAGTTTTTGGGAATGGCGTGGTTCAGTCATTCATAAATGCAGGCACACTCGCTCCAGAAGGTATGGAATTATCATTCAGCGGGATAAAGCATTCCAGATGATGTTGTGAATTTCGGAGAATTGCTCTAGAAAGTAATGGTAGGTCAGAAAATAAATATTGCTTCATAATGTAATACCTTAGGCACTTCAGTTATGAAATGTTCGCAGTTCTAAATGTCTGAAATGGTTTCAAAATTCCAACTGACCATCTTTCGATTGAAGGCATTCAGAAGGGGATGGTCGTCTTGTATATGGACCCGTCGGTTCAGCCCTTTAGACTAACATGAGAAAGTTTGTTATTTCCCAATTCAGTCATTCAAATGATTTTGTTTGCATATTTTTTTCTTTTCCTGAGTTGGGGTCTTTTTGTAGCCACTTTGAAATCTAATTCAATTGTTAAATCTGTTTGACTTTGGATTTCCCAACTTTTTGTGAGGTTATGTGCCGAATCTTTTAAATGCATAGCGATAGGATTGATGACTCCATTTTGTTAAAATAAACTTATCAGAGCATCTTCTCCTGGCGATAACATTTACGCTCCCATGAAGTCTGATAGCATGTTACCTGTGTATCTTTAATGAGTTCCGCCTATAGCTTGTTGGTTGACTTCTTTTTCAATTTAATTTTTTGCCTAATGCAGCAGACATGAGAAAATCGAAGCTGTGCAAGGATTTGTTCACGGAGTGGTCGAAGCTCGGCGATTCTTGTTTTGCCGTGGAGATGGTGTCCGGTGGCATCACAAATCTATGTGAGTTCTGTTCATAGACGTGGTGTGATTATAAGTAGGACATATTGACGAGTCCATTATAGGGTGTATGTTGTGATCATCGGCGAGGGTTGCCAATAGGGATGGATGATTAACTTGGACTGGTTTTTGAGCTTATTGAGAATTTGGTGTAGTGTTGAAGATTTCTGTGAAAGAAGAGAGCGCAAATGCGGAATCCTTTACCGTCAGATTGTATGGGCCGAACACCGAGTATGTCATTGATTGCGAGAGAGGATTCCACGTGAGTCTTTATTCTGAATAACTGCGTTGTATATTAATTCCTTGTTTTCTAGTATACTGGACTTGTGTGCTTGAGTTCTTTAATAGAGAGTTCTGTAATCCCATTTTTCCAGCATGAAAGTTTTTTCCTTCTTGAATTCTTTGGGATTCAAAAGGTTCTTAACTTCCAAAGGTGCCTCTGCTACAGCAATATATCTCTTAAGTTCTCCAAGGACACAGTTGGATGCGCCTCTCCCACATCCAGACACACTCTGATCATCCAAATGCAACCTGATAGAATCTAGAGCTGAAACTTGTGGAGATAGCGTTGAAAGAACTTATATGGTTCGAGGGGTCCATTTCGTTACTTCTGTGGTGGTGCCAAGTTTAAGAAATGTGATGATTATGATGCTAACATGCGAGTGCAATGTAGATGAATGGATCACATCAAATTCCTTGAACCACTCGTACAAGTAATTATCGTTAGACAGCTCAGGAACTGCTTCCACAGTGATTTGGCACATTCGTCACCATTTTGTCTTTAGGACTGCCATGACAGATGCCTAGTTTCTTCAAGAGACTTGGAAAAAGAAAAATGCTTCTAACACTTATGGTGGCCTGTTACTTCTGTGTGTAATGATGGCCTAGAACACCGTACTCGGCTTTATAATTGCTTAGCAGATTTGTTTAAGGCTATCAAGTACTTTCGGCTGCAGGATTTGGTGAGGAACTGCTTGCAGTTTTTGGCAATGGCATGGTTTTTTTTTTTTTTTTTTTTTTTTACGTTGGCAATGGCATGGTTCAGTCATTTATAAATGCTGGTACACCCGCTCCAGAAGGTATGGATTTATCCTTTAGCATAATAAAGAATTCCGCATGATGTTGTGAATTCCAGAGGATTGGTCTAGACAGGAATGGTAGGTAGGAAAATGAATATTGCTTCATAATGTAATACCTTAGACACTTCAGATATGAAATGCTCACTGTTCTACGGGTTTGAAATGGTTTCAAAATCCCACTGACCATCTTTCGATTGAAGGCGTTCAGAAGGGGATAGTCATCTTGTATGTGGACCAGTCGGGTCAGCCCTTCAGACTAACATGAGAAAGTTTGTTGTTTCCTAGTTCAATCTTTGAAATTTGTTTGTTTGCCTATTTTTTTCTTCTTTTGAGTTGGGTTTTTTTTTTGGTAGCCACTTTGACATCTAATTCAATTGTTACATCTGTTTGACTTTGGATATCCCAACTTTATGTCAGGTTTTACGCCGAATCTTTTAAATGCATAGCTATAGGATCGATGACTCCATTTTATTAAAATAAACTTGTCAATGCATAAGCACCCGTGAAGTCTGATAACATGTTACCTATGTATCTTCAATGAGTTCCACCTGTAGATTATTGCTTGTACTTCTTTGTCAATTTTTTTTCGCCTAATGCAACAAATATGAGGATATCAAAGCTGGTAGCTGAAATTGCCAAGCAGCTGCACGAATTCCATCGAGTAGAAGTTCCAGGTTCTACAGAACCTCATCTATGGAATGAGATATTCAAGTTTTTCGAGAAAGGTAACTTTTAAACGTTTCTTTAAAAAAAGTAACTTGTGTTTTGTCTTTGCACTCTGTTAAATATATCTTTCAACAAAATGCCTTTACCTTAATGTTTCTTTTGCGTCATGTTTGTTCCATCTTTTCTGATTTCGCATCTAATCTCAAGTTTGACGATAATGAAAAGCAAAGGAAGCATGCGACAATATCTTTTAAGGAAATTCAAGATGAACTTCTCGAGCTAATGGTAAATTCCTCTTTTAAACATTTTTTCTGGGTGTCCTAACTCTTACATGATATATGCTGTGGGATAACTACTACATCAAATATCATTCAAGCTCTTTTAAAATTGTCTACATGTTATGCCAAGAAGTATGCCTGAAATTACCTATTGCTTAATACTGCAATACACGATGTACAACTTGCTGAGAGGTCTTCGTATGTTTTGTCATGAGTTTCTCACTTGCTTTCACATGATACTATGCTGTGCTTGTAGAAAATTATGCACATAAACAACTAATCAATTAACAAGAATCGGATCCATATATGACTGTAAAACACTAAAATTAATAAGTATAGCAGAATAAAATGTACCTGTTTAAGCCATTATTTCACTTGAAGAAAAATAAATCGGAATACCAAAATTTTCTCTCTATGACCTATTTCGATATAGTAGCTTTTAATGGGATTGAAGCAAGTGATAGGTATAACCTACACTTTTATAAGCTAGAGAGAGGACCTAGCAAACCCTAATCAACAGCGTGTTAATTGGGCCATTCCCATTACGGCTTCAGTTAAACACAATTGCTTACGTTTTGTTGCTCAACTAGGCTTGCCAATACCAATCCAATAAGATCATTATAGGATTTAACAAATATTTGAATATCCATTAACCCGGTTATTTAAAATAAAAAATTAATTAATTAATGTAAGCTTATATTATAGGAAATTTCCAACTTTCTCCCACTTAGACTATATTAATTAACTTATTTTATTTTGAAAGGGATTTTATATTGAAAATGACACTATCGGGTTAGTAACTGAAAATTTTGTTTTATGTGGCCACAACTTAAAAAAAATAATAATCCAATAACGGCATCTCAAAATGAATCCAATCTAATATAACCTTAGTATAGGACTATGGGGATCAATGTGTTAAGAACATATCACTACACATGACCTTCCATAATCACATATGGATCATGGGTCTAATAGTGTAGTAAAAAATAGTGCTAACATGTGATCAAAATATACACTATTTCTTATCGGTCCTCAATGCAATTTCTCAACGATATAAAACTACATTAACGCAATTTCTAAGCAACATGAAATTGCACGACTATGTCACAATCCAACATGAGATCTCATAATCAGTGACATCCAGTCACTTTTAAACTAAAATTTGTTTAAAGATACTGTTTTATACTTCAATTTCTCGGTCAACAGAAGAAATGATAACAATAAAATCAATTATAACAATCATTGAAAATAAATGCTTTAATAAACATCATAAAAGCATTATCAGTCTGCATATAACTAAAATATCCAGAAATACAAATTATATAACTCCCACTAACAAAAAGAAATCAAAAGAATCTAAAATACCCATATTCTTTACATGTGCTTTAAACAAAATGGGTTGTAAGCCTTTTGTTAAAGGATCAGCCAACATGGACTCAGTTTTGATATTTTCAATCACAATGTCTCCCTTTTTGATCAAGTCCTATAATATTTTTGATCCAATTAACATTTCAATTGTGGCATTATTATTATTTATAGCAAATGTAACTGTTTGTCATACATAATGTAATAAGATCAATTATGAGAAATAAGTAATTCAATAAAAATAATTAGTTCATTATAAACTCCCCTTTGGGCATAGTGTATAATGCATAATTATTTTTCACAGCATGAAGTTTATAAAATAAAAACAATGAGAATTACATATAATTGTGAAAAATCCACCCCTTTTGGGCAGACAAATCTTTTAAATTATACATCTTCATAATATCAATATAGATGGGAATTACATATAATTTTCAAAACATTTATCCCCTTTAAGCAGATAAATATTTTTCAATTATACATCCCCATCTTTTAAATTTGGGAATTATTCTTCATGCTATTTTCCAAATTAACATACACAATAAACCCTTTTGGGTGAGTTATTGTATATACTAATTTTTATTAATAGGGAACTCTAAAAATGTATGCCCAAAATTCATCAAACAATATGAAGCACTTTACAATATGTGCTTCCCAATATCATATTGCATTTATCAAGCAATAACTTTTGCCACAAATTTTTTTTTTTAACCAAGCTTCAAAATTTTGGATCTAATAACCATGGCTGTTTGTAGTCTCTAATCTCTACAACACTCAACCCTCACCTCTTTACGGCCACCCCTCTACATCAGACATTTAGCCCACCAAAGAACCACTAAAATCACTAGTGGCGAGGTGTTGCTCACCATAATAACATCCCGTGACAACAAAGATAGGCAATGGGAGATTCTTAAGAGGCTACAACAGCAGAAAAAGTCCTCACTCTTATGATGGAACACAACTTTGTCGCAATATCATCGCTGACCAGGCATTGCTTATTGTCGTTATTTTTTTTTTCGTGTGGATATATATATACACATATATAAGTTTACATAAGAAATAGGCAGGCAAAACAAAAGTCTTTGGGTAGATTCAGCAGGAACCAATCATCTCTGAACTTTCAGATACCCCAGCTGTACCTCACCGAGTTCAACTCTTGATATGGGGTATAGCTAACTTGATCTATATTCTGTGAAAACCTTGTCAAAAGTTGAATTTATTATAATCATATTTTTAAACTACCAGGACGAGGGCAATAAATTCCCAATATTCTTCAAGTTGTGTTGCATAGACATCAGCGAAACTCTTTAATAACCAAAGTTTTATTTCCTTTAGCTAATTGCTTCCCCAAGAGAGTAGAAAAACTTATGTAATAGACGAAAAACAGCTCAACTAAGACCATTTATAAAAGCATCTCCCAACATGACGTTTTCCTCTTTTCCCTTACTAGTATAATACAGACAAAGAGGCAAGCAAGAAGCATGTTTTCATGAAGAAAACGCTCACGCTAGACTCCCGACACTACACCCCGATAACCTTTCATCTTACGGTATATTGTAGCATGATCTTCTATTGTGAACAAAGAACGAAATAACCAAACACGATCAGTATAAACACCCAAAACAACAGGAACAACATTAAAAAGGTTATCAGGTCACCGACGCAACATCAACACATTATCCTGGTAAATCATAAAGACGGAATTAAAGGGCAACCCAAGAATCGGCCTCGCTCATGCTACCCAAGAAAAAAGATTTCTCGCTAACATAACCTAACCGTAATTGGCCTCTGCCACCCCACCTAGAATCCCTAACTCATGCAACTTTACATTATGAAGAGAATCTCCAAACCCTGAAAAAACCGTAAGACCATCACCACACCGAGAAAAACCATCACTAACGGTCTCGATTCCCACAGAATCATCCGCTTCCATCTAGCTACAAACGCCTCACACAAAACCAGAGCTACTCAAGAAGCCATCGTTCCGACTACTTTTCCTACTACTCAGCCAAAACGGAATCCGATCCCAGAGCCGCATGACTCCTTGACACCCGAAACGGGGCGCTCAATCACACTGTCCTTCTCGCACGGTGAATCGGACGTGCTCGTCGTTGGTGGGTTTCCGACGTTTCATGCATGGATCATTAGGAAATCTAATACTTCGATGTCCAATCTACTCAATGTGAACACATTATTTCTATTCAATTAAACAAACACCGTCAGCTCCTCCCACGCCATAAACACGGCCCCAGGGCATAAAAGAAGGAAGACCCTTCATTCCACAGTTTCCAGAACATTACTTAAAAAAAACTTCTGATTCAAGATATCAACTTAACCCTTGAACAGGCTCACAAAACAAAAGAATCTCCGCAAACCCATCATCCAAAAACGCTGAATGTCAGCATCTGACAGGGTCATTGCACCAAAACAAGAATGCGAAACATGCGCATAAGAGGCTATCAATAGCAAAGCAATCCAAATCCATACTCGTACCCCTCCCATACCAACCCATCCGAGAAAAACCAAATCCATACTCGTACCCCTCCGTAAGCAATTAGCATGCCCAATCGGACTGGTCACATTGAGGCATGCTTGCTTGTGGCTCGTATTTTCTTGCACGTACTTTTCCTATCTTTTTATACATTGTATCGACTTTTCTGCTTATTTCTGCTCACTTTTCAGGGAAACTCTACTTCATTGATTTTGGGTATGGGTCGAATAATTACAGAGGGTTTGACATAGGAAATCACTTCAACGAATACGCAGACTATGAATGTGACTACAGTTTGTATATTCCTGAAATTATGCCTTTCCATGTCCTAACAATTGTATGAGTTGATGGCTTGTTGAGTGAGATTTGTTTTAAGCCGCCTCCAATTTGCATGCTGTGTTTTTCCTTCGTCGTTTCATGCTGAGCTGATGTCTTGTCGCGAGATTCAGTGCTCTCGGGACTGGAAAGCGTTTTCTGTTTGGTTTTTTTTTTCTTTGGTATGTTGCTGTGGCGATCGGTTGTTTCTGCTTTTTGTGAGCTTGAGGCTGCGTTGATTTTGCTGTGAGCAGAAAGCTGTGCAAGGATTTGTTCGCGGAGTGGTTGAAGCTTGACGATTCTCGTTTTGCCATGGAGACGGTGCCTGGCGGTGGCATCACGAATCTATGTGAGTTCTGATCATCAGCTGTGGTGTGATTATGAGTAGGAAGTTTCGACGAGTCTGTTGCGTGTATGTTGCGATCAACAGCGAGGTGTGCCGATTGGGATAGATGAGTAACTTGGACTGGATTTTGAGCTTATTGAGAATTTGGTGTAGTGTTGAAGATTTCTGTGAAAGAAGAGGGCGTAAATGAGGAATCCGTTACCGTCAAATTGTATGGGCCGAACACCGAGTATGTCATTGATCGGGAGAGAGAATTCCAGATGAGTCTTTATTCTGAATAACTGCGTTGCATATTAATTCCTTGTTTTCTAGTATGCTGGACTTGTTTCCTCGAGTTCTTTAATAGAGATTCTGTAATCTCATTTTTTCAGCATGTATTATTTCCTTTAGTTAATTGTTTTTCCTTCTTGATTTTGGGATTCATAAGGTTCTTAACTTCCAAAGATGCCTCTGTTACAGCAATACATCTCTTAAGTTTTCCAAGGACACCGTTTGATGCGCCTCTCTCACATCCAGACACACTCTGATCATCCAAATGCAACCTGATAGAATCTAGAGCTGAAACTTGTGGAGATAGCGTTGAAAGAACTTATATTGTGACATCCTGATTTTCGATTATGTTTTTGACTAAATGAATTGGGCTTTTCATGTGGCATCCCAAAATAC
The DNA here is from genome assembly GCA_014182375.1 of Eucalyptus virginea. Taxonomy (NCBI): domain Eukaryota; kingdom Viridiplantae; phylum Streptophyta; class Magnoliopsida; order Myrtales; family Myrtaceae; genus Eucalyptus; species Eucalyptus virginea. Next base: position 12,668,671 of record CM024516.1, on the reverse strand, counting down.
ATGACGACCTCTAGTTACATTAAAGTCTATGAATAGGTGATGGAAGTACTATCAAGTTATTTAATGGCCATTTAATCCATAATTTGCAATAAGATTTATGGCCAAGCTTTTAATGGATATGTATGTGATAGGAAAGAAAATTCTATCATTGGCCATGTGCATTATTAATTGGAATTTATGGATTTGTGACTACAAGTTTTATGGCCTTATTATTTTTGCAAGTTAGGTATTTATTTAAGTGGAAAATGTTAATAGATTATTAAAAGGTTAGTGGGCTGAAATTCTTAGGCCAAGCTAGCCCAAAAACCCAGCCCAAGACCCCCACCACTTCGGCCCAAAGCCAGGCCCATGAGCCCAGCCGGATGGAGCCCCTCTTGCATGGCAAATTGCCAAGTGTTCTTCCCTAGTTGCCAAGTGTGGCTGCCCCCATTGGCCATCTTGGGTGGCCACATGCAGCTTTCAATCATTTCAAATGATTGAAGGAAAGGGAAATTAAGAGAGGGAGAGTGGTCGGTTTTGGTGAGAGAGAGAGAGAGAGAGAGAGAGAGAGAGAGAGAGAGAGAGGGAAACCGAGAGAGGAGGAGGAGGCCGTGTGAAGAAGAAGGAAGAGAGTTCGTCCGCTGTTCGTCGCTGCTTTGCCTCTGTTTGCTGCTGTTTTGTGCTTGAATCTAAGGCAAGTGAAGTCCTAAACCTACCCCTTGCATTGCTGTGTGTATGTGTAGTAGATGGCAAGTCTTGGTTGTGGTAGATGGGATGAAATTTCGGAGCTTTGGAGAGAGATTCGTTGGTCATGCATGCTGTTTCTAGAAAGACCAGTCCGACCATCCATGAGTTTGTGTGCTGCATGTGACTTTTTAGTCGAAATATTGCTTCTATTTCTTCATGAAAGTTGTAGAGAACACCTTGAAGAACAACATACTAAAATTTGAGGCAAAACAAACAAGAAATGGTCAGTGAAATGATTTTTCTTTGGAGAGACTAGATCTGGAATTTGTTGTGCTGACCTTCAGTGGTTTCGTGGTCTGTAAAGTAACCTTCTTGTGAAAATCTCACCTTGTTCTCTCAACAAAAGTTGTAGTAAACTTCTTCAGGTAGAACATATAAAAAATTTAGAGGAAATGAACAAAAATAGGTCGGTGAAATCGTTGTCTTTTGAAGAAACTGGATCTGGGAAAAACGCTGCTTCGACCTAGTATGATTTCGGGATCTTTATAAAATCATAAAGTTAAAATTTGATCATGTGTCCTTAATGAAAGTTGTAAGTAATAGTTTGAGGAATAACATACTGAAATTTCAGAGTAAATGGATCAGTAATGACCAAGGAAATGATTTTTTCTTCAACACGGGTAGATCCGGAAAACGATACCGAGAATAGGAAAAGTAAATTTATTTTATCTTTTAATCCAGAACGAATTGGACTACGATTTCTTCATGAAACTTGTACCTCTAGGTCTTAAATACAGCGTGTCCAAATTTCAGAATTTTCTGAGTTTATTTAAGGGTTTAATCGAAATTGTTTTCAAAAACTGTGCATGGATGATGTTAAAATCTTTTTTCGGTGATGTAGGGACCTGTGCGTATTCTGCGAAGCCTTGTTTGATATGGTGTTCTTCATGAAATGTGTTTTATTAGATCTTATCTACAATGTGTTAAATTTTCAGAATTGATTTCCATCGTTTACTAATTTTCCAGAATTTTTCATAAACAGCACGCATTCTGTTTAAGCTGAAAAACTGTTCTTTTTACAGGTTATTGATTTGCTAGATAAATTGGGATATCTTGGATTATCATTCGTGCAATGATGTGGTGATATTCATGCATATCCTATGACATCAAAAGATTTATGGATTTTCATGAATTCAATGAAGTTTCTCAAAACCATTGCATTAAATAATATTTTTCCCAATGCATATTATATGATTTTAAAAAGGCTGATTCCAATCATTGGCATTATTGCATCGAATGTGAAATTGAAATGAATGAGATATATGAGAATATGCATTGTAATGATGAGAAGGCCGTCGGAGGTGTGAGCCGACGATGCCCCGGGAGTGTTGTGATGCTCGGAATGGTTGGGTGTCGGAAGCCTCGGAGGTTTGTGCCCGGGGGATTCCTCGTGATGCTAGTTGGGATACGAGATGCCCGGAATGTGGGGGTGCCAGATGCCCGGTTGTATTACGATACATGCTCGGATGTCCTCGGGAGTTTCGAGATGCCCGGTGGTATACGGTACGTAATTCTAGGGGGAATGCCTGGTGGTATGTCGGTACATAATTCCGGAAGCCTTGGAGGTGTGTGCTGGGGGGGGGGGATTCCTCGTGATGCTAGTTGGGATACGAGATGCCCGAAATGTGGGGGTGCCGGATGCCTGGTTGTATTTTGAATACATGCCCGGAGGTTCCTCGTGATGCCAGGTTGGACACGAGCGATAATTTGTAGGATGCAAACATTGGTCCCTGGAAAGAAAAACCGATGAGATCCTTGTGAAAGATAAGAATTGAAAATGAATCATGTGCATGGGTGTATGCATATGGCATGATGCATGATCTGCTTATGAAAGTAAATTAATGCTATTTGATATTGAAAATGCGATCGTGAAGGCATGAATGGATCTCATGGTGATGTATGCTTGATAGCATGAATGATATGAATCATGGTGGTATATGCACGATGGCATGGTGAGAGATGCATGACTGCATGGTGGTATATGCACATATGGCATGGATATGCATGAATGCTTGATGATGAGTGCATGGGGGTATGTGCACATATGGCATGGTGATATATGCATGAATGCTTGATGATGAGTGCATGGCGGTATGTGCACATATGGCATGGTGATATATGCATGAACGCTTGATGATGATGGCATGGTGATATATGTATGGTTGCAAGGTGAGGTATGCTTGATATGCATGAATGATATGTGTTTTATTCTTGATTGTTCTGTTTGACGCATTGAGTAGTGTGGTGGACCTTTATTGCTGAGTGGTTGTACTCATCCCTTTTGGGGAATAACATTTCAGACTAGATAAGATACCTTAGCTGCCACTGCCATCGGTAGATGGATCAAGTGATTGGATATGACTGTGAGGAGGAGATAACAAAGGAAGGAACTTTTGCACGCTGACACTGATCGATAGACTTTAAGTATACGACTGTTGGAGGAGATGTCGGTCATCTTTGAAGTATAGCCAAGTATAGAAAACCATGGCATTTTGATGTACCGATGAATGATGTCCATCTGGTTTAAGTAAATAAAAGTGTTCAGCTTTTACCTATAAATGTCTAGTTGGTGTGTATCGTTTTCTGAATATAGGGAAGGGAGTTGTTGGATGTGCTTCCGTATATGAATTACGCAAGAGACCGATCTAAAAGATGTAAACCCCCATGGTTGTATGGACCCGCTGCAATTGAAATGGTATCAGAGTGACATGTTATTAGGGAAAGGAAAATGTAAGAGAACTGTGGCAACCCTAACGGATCAGGGACCGTCGAGGGGTGCCACATTTCATTGACGCGACTATGGTTTTTTTCTTTGAGTTGGCCACTCATGAGATAACTAGCTTATCAGGTGAAGCCGTTAAGGAATCTAAATGCGACTGACTTGAGAATTTGATCAGAAATCGACTGCTCGACCATGCTAACCTGCAAGGGTCAATACAAAGACCGTTAAAATCAACTAGAGATCAGAGATAGGCCGATTCGATAGAGGCATGTAATTAGAGTGTGAGTGATTGCACATAATTACAAAATTCGCGTCGAACGGCACCAAACTAATTTTTCTGTCGATTTTGCCTGTATTTGAAACCTTGAGATTTTCACGACAACTAAGAGTCGCCTATGAGTTGGAGATGCACAATGTAAATCGAAAATAATCAGTCACGGGTCAATTGCGCTAAAAATTTCTAAAAGCTACCCAGTAGGTTAGGTCACGCTAAAATTGCATTCAGTTGAAATTAACCACGAAATTGAACCCTGTTTTGGGAATTAAAAGTTCTGCATGTCATGATTTATTTTAGGAACGTCGACTCATCCTTCGAAGAATTTTTGGCAAGCCCAGATTTTCAGCGAAAAATCAAAATTGGGCAATTTTGAACTGGGAAATTCGGAGGGCCGTTTTTGTGTGAAATTTTGGCCTCCAAGTGGGATCAAATGGTGATGGGAATGCAAGATTTTGGTGTAGGCTCCTACCTTGGCATTATTGGCCATTGAATTGAGGTTGATTGGGGAGAATTGCGAAGAAACTGAAGTTGGAAAGCATAAAAATCGTAGGCCATGGGAGTTGCAACATTTTGGACCTCAAGTGAGACTTGTTGGAGAAGCTTGAGTGGGAAAATGGTTGTCGGTGATAGAACTTGGATTTTAGGGGCCAAGGAATGATGAAATAGATATTTGTGGTGGACTTTGGTGGCCCGTTGTCCCCTTTCAACCCACAGCAGCTTCATCTTCTTCCTCTTGCCCCCTCAAGACTCCATTTTCCCCTCTACTTAGCCCTCCTCACTTGCTGCACACCAAGCCATCGCCCTTTGCCTGTTCAAGCCTGTCGACAGCCCTTTGCCGTTGTCCAAGTCATGTCCGAGCTCCCCACGTCCAAGCCGCCAAGCCCGCTCTCCTTCGTTCACCTTGCACGTCGTCTCGTGCCTACTCGAGCTGCAATCCTAAGCTTGCTAGCTCGCTATTGCTAGTCCTCGAGCCACCGTTGCAGCCATCTGCCATCTAGCCACCGGCCTGTTGCCGCCTGATCGCCTGCTTGGCCATCCAGCTTCGCCAATTGTGCCCTCGACCAGCTTCTTTCGGTTCTGTTGGGTTGTGGGCCTTCCTAGGCTATTTTTGGGCCCTTCTAGACCTCCCTTGGCGTCACCGAAGGCCCGAGTCTTGCTCGCCATTGCGTCATCGTTGTCGTGAATTCATCGGCTTGTTAAACCGGTGAGTTTACTTTCTAAACCTTACTTAGGAGGTTAATTATGCTTTAGAGAGGCTTAGATTAGGCTAAGAGGGATTAGTGTAATTATTTAGCTTGTTTAGTTAAATTAAATTAGTTAGTTAGGCCTATTAGGTGGTTAGTTGATTTAATTAGTTAGTTTAGTAGGTTATGTACATTTAGCCTAGGTAGATTAATTTAATAAGTCCTATTAGGTGGTTAGATTAGTTTATATAGCTTAGTTAGTGATTTATTTAATTATTTTGCATTTATTTAATTATTTGGTAATATATTTAATTATTTATTATTTTCCGTAAATTATACCGGGATAGCCAGTCGTCAGAATTTCGTGCTGATTGTTGTGATGTAGTTAGTTCGAGCAATTGAATGATAATTTGTGCAATTAGATGTTGATTGGTGAGTTTTGATTTATTATTTCAAAAATATGGAATTTTGGTATTTAATTAGAAAATACCGGGTGTCGATTTTTGACATCAAAAATGTTTTTAAGTACTATATCAAATAGTGAGATTTTTAAAAGGAGAGGATATTACCTTTTATGGTTCAATCCGATTGTGTACCCACGTACAATTATTTTACCGGATGTTTTTAATATGAAAAAAATAGGCCAAGTGCATCATTTTAATTGAAACATTTGAGTGCAATGCACAATGTCCTTGGCTGGGATTGGATGTGCGTATGATCACTATGAGAACTTGTCACCCGATGAAGGTCGGGTGGACGATGCTCCTATATGGAATGCCCCATGTCAATGGATGCCGGATCGTGGTAGAGGCCGGACCGATGCTCCTTCGGGAATGCCATTTAGAGGTAGATGTTGCCATGCTCGATTGGGCGAGACGACGCTCGGCTATGTCGGATGACCACTGACTGTAGAGTCGGTCATGCTGTTGGGCCGTAAATAATTGGAATGCTTGAATGAGTGATATAGACGCGCCTGATTATGGGATGAAATTGTGTGGTACAGAATGGGACGTGTCATAACGATTTGGCCTTATAATCGGGACTCCTGTGATTGATTGATTTATGAAAGTGAAGCGTTCCAATTATTGATTGCATTTACTGCCTATATAAATGTTATATGAGTCGTATTGACGTGCAGGAAGGTGCTAAGGTGAGTTAAATCTTCTGTGATGTGTGATTAGGCTATCTTTAGGCGTATTATCTTCCTAATCAAGGTTTAAGGTGTAGACTCGCTGAGACATTGTCTCACCCTATCGTGGCTTACTATTTTCAAGTCCCTAGATGGAGCTACGATAGGTGAGATATGGGGTTCCGCGGACGATGGATTTTGAGTTCATTTTTTTCCCTATCCTCGGGACCACCCTGACCCGAGTGTTAGTTAAGTCCATGGTATGGGTCGAGGAGGGCCTACCTCAGTTGGTACCTCACTGATTCATAGCATGGTTCATTAACTTTCCCCAAGGAGGTTAGGAGGGTCCCTTGCAGGGTTTCGACGAGCCTCCCATTGGGATTGGGGAGTGGGAAGTAGGGCACCCTATGGATCTCGAAACTCTTGATGGTGTTGTGGAGAACCTAGAGCCCCTAGAGCCCATGGATGAGGAGTCTAGTGCCTAGATGGCTTAGTAGCTTTTTTTTTTTTTTTTTGAGTTAGACTCTTGTATATATACTAGTTGTGTACTTAAACCGGATATGTTTATAAAGTGCGGTTTGTTATTTGATTATTATGCTTTTTTATCCCATGTTTGTGTTGTTTGGGGATTGTTTATTTCGCTTCCGCATGTGCATGAATCGTTTGGGTCGGTGACGCATCCTAGTAACGTCGCAATTTGATCGATCACCAAGGGATGTGTGCACGATCGAGGTTCGGGGCGTGACATCCCCACCTGGAGTGGTATTAGAGTTGGTCAGTGTTTGAAGTGATAAGGTGTGATGGGTTTTGGGATAGTTAGCGGGAAATGCCTTTTTCTTATGCTGATGCATGTGATTGATAGCTGATTGGTTGTTTGTTTTGTGTGGGTCGCTCAATTTCTAATTCTATATGGAATTGGAAAGTAGGTTTTGTAGAGAGTCTGCAAGATGAGTGACCAGGAGTAGAGAACACCTAGGAAGAGGTCGATAGGATCAGTTACTCGGGGCAGGACATCGACTAGGGTCGGTGCCTGAGGTAGAGCATCGGCTCAGGCCAACGTTAGTAGGATAATGCTGCCACAGGTTAGTGCTAATGTAGCAACACTTGGCAATCCTAGAATCGACGGGATCGTACAGATGCTTGAGACCTTGGGGAATCTGATAGGGCAGTAGGCCCAGAATCAAGCTGCCACCACTACCGTCACCACTACAGCCGTTACTACTGCTGCTGCCAATGCTGCCGTTGTTGCTGCAGCCGCACATGTGGAGGTCCAACCTGGAGTTGTGATCAGGGAGAGGCTAATACACAAGCTCGTTGAGCAATTTCTAAAGTTGAACCCATTGAGGTTCACAGGTGCAGGTAATCCCAAGGTTGCAACCCTCTGGATCCAAGAGTGGAGAAGGCCTTCGCATTGTTGAGGTGCATGGAGGAAAAAAATGTCGTCCTTGCAGTCTACTAGCTACAAGGAAATGCAAGTACTTGGTGGAGGGCCACCAGAGAAAGAGTGTTCCCAAAAGGCGTAGTTCTGGTGCGGAACGCCTTCATTGAAACTTTCAATGGCAAGTACTTCTCTGATAGTGCCAGGGAACAGAGGATGGAGGAATTCCAGTGTCTTCGTCAGGGTCTAATGTCTGTAGACCAGTACGAGGCCAAGTTTGTAGAGTTGTCTTAGTACACCCCCAGACTGATAGAGGATCCGACAGACAAAGTTAGGAGGTTCAAGAATAGCCTCCGACCGGAGCTGAAAGACCCGCTAGTACCATTCAATCTGAAGGACTATAATGACTTGTATGAGTGGGCCCAGTTGATAGAAAGAAATTTGAATGAACGAGCCGCTGCATCTGGGTCGTAGTTTGGTTCGAACAGGGATGGAAACCGGTTTGGAAAGAAGCCTATGACTGAGGGAAGGTATCCTATTCCACCTAACAGAAAGGGTGGGGTAGGAAAGTCAACGCCGAGCTTTAATGGAGTATGTTGTTTCTGTGGGAGACAACACGGATCGGCCATGAGCCATTCAAGGACGGGTGCTTGTTATGAGTGTGGCTAGCAGGGTCACCTGGCCAGAAACTATCCTCGAAGGTAGATGGGACCACAGTAGTTGCCGTCGCTGCCACCAATGGGTTAGAACAGAGGTTATGTGCCACCGAACGCACCATAGGATGGAATGAACAGGCCTCCGGTACAGGGAAAGGTGTATGCTGTCACTAGACGACAGGCAGAGGACTCACTTGACGTGGTCACATGTATGGTCTCGCTGAATGACCATGCTGCTTATGCTTTATTTGACCCTGGTGCTACTCATTCATTTATAACTGAGTAGTACGCTAAGTTGGTAGGGTTGAGTCCAGAATCATTGGGGTTAGTTGTTAGTATATCTACCCTATTAAAAGCTAAGTTGTTATCTATAGTAGGCTGTCTTGGTTGCAAGTTAGTTATTGGTGAGTGAGAGGGAAAGATAGATTTGATTGTTCTAGCCATGTATGATTTTGATGTGATAATTGGCATGGACTGGTTCACTAAGCAACAAGCTACTGTAGACTGCTACGTAAAGTGATTTAGTTTAACTCGTTAGCGGGTGGAAGTTTCGAATTTATTGGCAGTTGATAAGGACCCTTAATTACCTTAATCTCGTCACTTGAGGCAACCCGTTTGTTAGACGAGGGTTGTCAAGGTTACTTGATGACTGTTGTGGATACGACAATTGAGGAGCCGAAGATGGAAGATATTGCAGTGGTACAGAAGTTTCTAGATGTGTTTCTAAAGGAATTACCTGGTCTGGCCCCAGAAAAGGAGATCGAGTTTGTAATTGAATTGGCCCCTGGGATGGAGCCAATCTCTAAGACTCCTTACCGCATGGTGTTGTCAGAGTTGGAGGAACTGAAAATGTAGATGCAGGAGTTATTGGATAAATGATTCATACATCCCAGTGCATCACCTTGGGAAACACCAGTTCTGTTTGTGAAAAAGAAAGATGGTTCATTGCGCCTTTGCATCGACTATCGGCAACTCAATCAGGTGACAATCAAGAATAAGTACCCGCTACCAAGGATTGACGACTTGTTTGACCAGTTGCAGGGAGCGTCGATATTTTCTAAGATCAACTTGAGGACAGGGTATCATTAACTGAGGATCAGAAAGGAGGACATATCGAAGACGATGTTTCATATGCATTATGGCCATTATGAGTTTACCGTAATACCGTTTGGTTTGACAAACGCCCCAGCTGTTTTCATGGATATGATGAACCGAGTGTTCAAGGAGTATCTGGATTAGTTCGTGATAGTGTTCATCAATGACATCCTGATGTACTCGAGAAGTCCAGAAGAGCACGTAAGACAATTAAAGACAGTGCTTCGGACTCTACAAAATCATGGACTGTACGCCAAGTTCAGTAGGTGCGAGTTTTGGTTAACTCGTGTGGCGTTCCTAGGTTATGTGATTTCAGGTGAAGGAATTTCAGTGTACCCAACCAAGATCAAAGCAGTGATCAACTGGGCAAGACCAACGACAGTGACAGAGATCAGAAGCTACTTGGGATTGGCATGTTATTACAGATGATTCGTGGAAGGATTCTCTGCAATAGCCTCGCCTTTGACTCGACTGTTGAAGAAGGAAGAAAAGTTTGTATGGACATATAAGTGCGAGTATAGTGTTTAAGAGCTTAAGCAGAAGTTGACTACCGCACCAGTGCTGACAATTCCATCTGGTCCTGGAGGATACGAGATCTATAGTGATGCGTTGTTTAGAGGACTGTGTTGTGTGTTAATGCAACATGGCAGAGTCGTTACATATGTGTCTCGTCAGTTGAGACCTCATGAGCTAAATTAGCCGACGCATGACTTAGAACTCATAGCAATTATTTTCATTTTGAAGATTTGGAGACCCTACTTGTGTGGAGAAATGTTCCAAATCTTTACAGACCATCAAAGTCTTAAGTACTTATTCTCTCAGAAGGAGTTGAATATGAGACAGCGTTGTTGGATGAAACTTCTTAAGGACTATGACTACAACATTTTGTACCATCCTGGAAAAGCTAACAAGGTTGCAGACGCATTGAGTTGGAAGTCTTCGATTGTGCAGATGGTGATTCAGGAGTGGATCTTATTCGAAGGAGCTCGAGATTCGGTTTTTAAATTTGAGGTAGGCCACCTTTCAAATCTTATGGCCACCCTCAGAATTGAACTGAAAGTGTAGATAAGAATCAAGACGTTGCAGTTGACAGACCCAGAGATCCATAAGATTGTGCAAGAAGATGCAAAAAAGAGAAAGCATGACTTTAAGATTTTTCAAGACGGAACACTGAAATTTCGTGGACGATTGTGTGTACTTGACGATGAGAGCTTAAGGAGGAGATTTTGTTAGAAGCTTATCGTAGCAGTTACAACATTTATCTAGGCAGTACAAAGATGTATCAGAATCTATGTCAACACTATTGGTGGATCGGTATGAAGGTAGATATCGCCAAGCATGTCACCAAGTATCTGACATGTCAACAAGTGAAAGCACATCACTGTAAGCCGGGAGGACTTCTGTAACCTCTCGAGATTCCCAAGTGGAAATGGAAACACATCACAATGGACTTTGTGATGGGCTTACCAAGGAGTCAGCGAAGTAATGATTCCATATGGGTTGTGGTTGACAGATTAATGAAGTTGGCTCACTTCATCGTCGTACGAAAGGACTATGCATTGAACATATATGCCGAGTTGTACATGTGTCGGATAGTATGTTTGCATGGAGTGCCAGTGACGATTACGTTTGATCGAGACCCGAAGTTTACAGTAGCCTTCTGGAAAAGCTTACAGACTACCTTGGGAACAAAGCTGCAATACAATACAACCTATCATACATAGACAGATGGCCAGCCTGAGAGGACGATTCAAACCCCGGAGGACATGTTGCGAACTTTTGTACTAGACTTTAATGGAAGTTGGGAAGAACAACTTCATTTAATAGAGTTCTCATACAACAACAGTTATCAGCAGAGTATTAGATGGCACCATTTGAAGCGTTGTATGGCAGAGCGTGCAGAACTCCAGTTTGTTGAGATGAAGTCAGAGAACGGAAGATCATCGGTCCAGAGTTAGTTCAATAGTTAGTGGATGTAGTTGTAGTTATCTTGGAAAGATTAAAGACCGCTCAGAATTGCCAGAAAAGCTATGTAGATAAGCGTCGAAGACTATTGGAATTCTAAGTTGGTGAACACGTCTTTTTTAAGGTGTCACCAATGAGAGGTACTTCACGCTTCGGCTAGAAAGGGAAGTTGAGACTGAGGTACGTTGGTCCCTTCGAGATTCTGGAGAGAATAGGGACTTTGGCGTATCGTCTTGCATTGCCGCTGAGACTGGCACAACTACATGACGTTTTCCACGTGTCGATGTTAAGAAAGTATGAATCTAACCCGACTTATGTGCTGAATTTTGAAGAGTTAGACGTGGACGACAGAGTGTCATACGTGAAAGACCAGTTCAAATTGTGGATTGCAAGGAGCAAGTATTGCGTACCAAGACAATTTCGTTAGTCAAAGTGGTCTGGCAATACCACAGGATAGAAGGAGTGACTAGGAAAAGTGAAAACTTGATGATACGACAATACCCCCACATTTTTGGAGAAGAGTTGTAATGGTTTAAATTCGGAGGACGAAATTTTTATAAGAGGGGAAGAGTTGTGACATCCTGATTTTCGATTCTGTTTTCGACTAAATGAATTGGGCTTTTCATCGACGTGCCTATGGCATTTTTCTCTGAGTTGGCACTCATGAGATAACTAGTCTATTATGTGAAGCCATTAAGGAATCTAAACACGACCGACTTGAGAATTCGATCAGAAATCGATTGTTCAATCGTGCTAATATGCAAGGGTCAATACGGCACCGTTAAAATCGACTAGAGATCGGAGATAAGCCGATTCGATAGAGGCATGTAATTATAGTGTGGGTGATTCCACCTAATTGCAAAATTCGCGTCGAACGGCACTAAACTGATTTTTCTATCAATTCTGTACCCTGTGCTCATATTTGAAATTTTCAGATTTTTATGACAATTGAGAATCGCCTATGAGTTGGAGATGCACAATGTGGATCGAAAATAATTGACCATGGGTCAATTGTGCTAAAAATTCATAAAAGCTACTCAATAGGTTAGGTTACGCTAAAATTGCGTTTGGTTAAAATTAGCCACGAAATTGAACCTAGTTTTGGGAATCAAAAGTTTTGGCATGTCACGATTTATTATAGGAATGTTGACTCATCCTTCGAAGAATTTTTGGCAAGCTCGGATTTTTGGCGAAAAATCAAAATTGGGTGATTTTGACACCGGGAAATTCCGAGGGCCGTTTTTGTGTGAAATTTTGGACTCCAAGCGGGATCAAATGGTGATGGGAATGCAAGATTTTGGTGTAGGCTCCTACCTTGGCATTATTAGCCATTGAATTAAGAGGATTGTGAAGAAATTGAAGTTGGAAAGCACGAAATTTGTAGGCCATGGGGGCTGCAACATTTTGGACCTTAAGTGAGGCTTGCTGGAGAAGCTTGAGTGGGAAAATGGCTGCTGGAGATAGAGCTTGGACTTTGGTGGCCAAGGAATGATGAAATAGATATTTGTGGTGGACTTTGGTGGCCCTTTGTCCCCCTTCAACCCACAACAGCAGCTTCATCTTCTTCCTCTTGCCCCCTCAAGACTCCATTTTCCCCTTTGCTCAGCCCTCCTCACCTGCCGCATGCCAAGCCATCGCCTCTTGCCTGCTCGAGCTTGTTGATAGCCTTTCGCTGCCGTCCAAGTCACGTCCGAGCTCCCCGCATCCAAGCCGCCAAGCCCGTGCACCTCTGTCCACCTTGCACGCTGTCCCGTGCTTGCTTGAGCTGCCATCTTGAGCTCACCAGCTCGTTGCTGGCTATGAAGCACGGACATGTTGTTGTCCGAGCTTCCGTGTTGTGTCCGACACGTGTCGGAGCGTGTCGGACACGTCGACACGCTCGGACACGCTCGGACACGCGGTCAACGCGTGTCGACTTTTCCGACACGTAGTCAACTTTTTTCGACTCGTCTCGACACGCGTGTCGGATGGAAGCGAGGGCGAGGGAGGAGAGACAAGGCCGCAAGCGACGGCGAACCCGCGACGGCAAGAAACCGCCAGAGAAAGGGTAGAGACTGAGGCGCCATAGAAAGAGTAAAGACCGAGGCAAGGGCGGCCATAGAGACTGAGGCGAGGGCGGCCACAGTGATGCTGCGGGATCGTCGACGAGGCTGCAACTGCAAGTGAGGAAGGGCCGAAGGCGTGGAGGAGGAGGAGGAGAAGGATCGAGAGGAAGAGGAGAGGAAGGGGGTCGTATGGAGGTTGTCCAGCGAGGAGATGGAGATGGATCGAGAGGAAGACCATGCGGTGAGGGGAAAAAAGTGAGGAGAGGAAGAGGTTGCGAGGTCGTGCGGCAAGGGGAAAAAAGTGATTCGGTAGCTACGGTTTTGGAAACTCAATGGGGTGAAGTGAGTTAGTGACAGCCTGTCACGTGGGTGGGGAGGGGAAAAAGTGAAATAAATATGGGGAGGGGGAAATAGTCTGACGTGGGAAGGTAGGGAAAAAAAAATTGAAATAAATTTAGGAGGGGGGAATAGTCTCTCGTGGGGGAGGGAGGGAAAAATTGAAATAAATTTGGGAGTGGGGGAAACTTTGTTTTAATCGGAAAAATAAATAAATAATTTTAAAAATAAAAATACTGAATTTTAAATGATAATAAATTTTGATCATTGTAAAAAATCATAGATTTATTTAAATAAGTTGATTTTAATTTCCAAACATGGATACGTATTAATTATGAATATGTCTTTCGAATTTCCAATGAATTAATTTATTAATATTATTAGTATAAATTCATTATAGGCTCTTTTTTAATTAATTAATTATTTATGAATTTAAATCAAATTAATTAAAAATAAAAATATTTATTTAATATTTAATGTGTCGGAACGTGTCGAAATTCTCTATTTTTTTAGAAATGACGTGTCGCATGTCGTGTCATGTCGTGTCACATGTCGCGTGTCGTGTGTCGGTGCTACATAGGTTGCTGGTCCCCAAGCCGCCGTCGCAGCAATTCGCCGTCTAGCCACTAGCTCGTCATCGCCTGGCTGCCTGCTTGGTTGTCCAGCTTCGCCAACCGTGCCCTCGACCAGCTTATTCAGTTCAGCCACAGAACCAAAATCCTTATTGGTCTCGCGAGGCTTCCTAGGCTGTTTTCGAGCCCTTCTGGACCTCCCTTGGCATCGTCGTAGGCCCAAGTCTCACTCGCCTTTATGTTGCCGTCGCCGTGAACTCATCAGCTCGTTAAACCGATGAGTTTACTTTCTAAACCTTACTTATGAGGTTAATTATGCTTAGAGGAGGTTTATATTAGGCTAAGTGGGATTAGTATAATTATTTAGCTTGTTTAGTTAATTTAAATTTGTTAGTTAGGCCTATTAGGTGGTTGGTTGATTTAATTAGTTAGTTTAGTAGGTTATGTATATTTAGCCTAGGCAGATTAATTTAATAAGTCCTATTAGGTGGTTAGATTAGTGTATATAGCTTAATTAGTGATTTATTTAATTACTTTGCATTTATTTAATTATTTGGTAATTTATTTAATTATTTATTATTTTTCGTAAATTATACCGGGATAGCAGATCATTAGAATTTCGTGCTGATTGGCGTGGTGTAGTTAGTTTGAGCATTTGAATGATAATTTGTGCAATTGGATGTTGATTGGTGAATTTTGATTTATTATTTCAAAAATATGGAATTTTGGTATTTAATTAGAAAATACCAAGTGTCGGATTTTGACACCAAAAATATTTTTAAGTACTATATCAAATAGTGAGATTTTTAAAAGGAGAGGATATTACCTTTTATGGTTCAATCTGATCGTGTACCCACGTATAATTATTTTATTGCGTGTTTTTAATATGAAGAAAATAGGCCAAGTGTATTATTTTAATTGAGACATTTGACTGCAATGCACGATGTCCTTGGCCGGGATTAGATGTGCGTGTGGTCGCTATGAGAACCTGTCACATGATAAAGGTCGAGTGGACGATGTTGTCACACCCCGATTCTCGGGCACGCACTCATCCCTCACCTAGTCGATATAATAGCGATGTCCCAGGACACATCGCTGACCCATTCATTTTAATCCGCATGCGGAAACATATAAATAATTCCCAGACAATAAAACAGTGGGATAGAAAAGTAGGATTCCGAATTTCCACTTTAAAAGCAACCACCTTTATATACATTGCAAACCATAGTGCAAATATATACATGGCAAATTGTTAAGTCAGGTTTTAAACCACAAGTTCATAAAACAAGGTTTGTAGAAGGGAATCGACTCCCATCAAAAGAGAATTGTTCTATGACTAACTAGTCCAATAGGATCGTCAATTCTTCAAGCTTCACTTTCTACACTTCGGGCCTCTGATCCTTCACCAATGCCATCTAAGGACCTAAAAATAGTTATTCAATAACCGATGAGACAACGTCTCAGCAAGTTCTACCCTCTAAGACTCGATTAGGAAGCTAATACACTCTAGAGGCTGCCTAAGCACAACACGAGTCAGGGGACTTACCTTGGCCTCAGCTCATTCCTGTAAGTCAGTATATATATCAAATATACACGATCACATCACATCACATCAATCAGATCAAATCATCGATCAATCGACTTAGTCGATTACATGTCATCTCGACTCTTTTTTGGTCGGCTCATCTCTTACTATTTATAAGTCTATTCATATCAGGATTGCTTACTACTAAGGTGATAAATAGATAGTATAGCTTGCTTCTGAGATGATCGGGTATACTACTATTTGCTAAGCTTCCATATTGTCTGTAGGCTGATATAGTATACTGACAGTGCTCAATCTAAGTTGATAAGATATACTGCTCTCTGCTAAACTGCCATATCGCCCGTATGCTGATATAGTATACCAACATTGTTCTCCGCTTGACAGGTATACCGTTCTCTCCAAGTTCGCCATATCGAGCCGTAGGTTGATATAGTATACCAAAGATACTTTTGCTCTCTATCTAAGCCGATATATCACCCGTAGTTGATATAGTATACAATCTCGACCATTCAATCAATTCCATCTTTTATCATTCTCGATAAAATAGCCGTGTGCGGACACAGTCGGCCTTAGCCAAAATATCATAATTTCATTTTTTGAACAACCCACCAGTTTCAATAGCCCATTACATGTTTTTGGCGCTATAAAACGACGCCCGATTATTTTTCAATTAATTATTCAAAATTAATTAATTTAAGAAAATAATCATAAAATCATTAATAAATCAATTTAGCTTAATCTAACAAATCAATAAATTAAACAGATCGCATCATGATAATTAGCATAAAATTCCGGTCATCGACCATCCCGGTCTAATTTTCAGAAAAATAAATAAATAAATAAATAATTACGGAAAATATTAAATAAATACAATAAATCCAATTTAGGCCTATAATGCCTAGTGGCTCGAGACGAACCTGAAAAAATCCCAAGGTTCGTTCAATAAAACTAGGACCTTTCCTTACTAACTGCACTATCCATTTGCTTAACATGCATTGATAAGTCTCTAATTTAATATATCCACCTAATCACACTTTATTAAATCTAATCAACCCCTAAGCATCATTAACATACTAATAAGGGATTAGTGAGCAAAACTCACTTGATTAAAGCAAAGATCGGATCACCGCGACGACAGAGCGACAGCAGCCAAAACTTGAGCTCGCGACGACACCAACGAGCTTGGACTAGGCCAAAATCTTTGGCTAACAAATCTCACCAAGCTGAGAATAGTTGCTAAATTGGGCTGGGCTTGCAGCGGGCTGACTTTGCGGGCTTGGGATTCAAATGGGCTGCTGAATTCTTGGGCTGGGCTTGATTGAAATAGAACCTGCTGGCTTCAAGTGGGCCAAACTGTTGTTATAAAGATGGGCTGAGCTGGGTTGGCTTCTTGGGCTGAAAGGAGCGGCTAACTTGCGTGAAGATTGAAGAAGATGGGTCGCTGGGTTGCTCGCTCATTGGGGCTGAGGACACGCGGAGGAGAATGGGCGGCTGAAATCGTGTGGTTTCGCTGGTCTTCGAGCTGGGGAATTTGGTAGCCTTCAGCTGGCGTCGTTGATTGGAGGGGATGAATGTGGCAGTAAGCGGCTGGCTTTGGTCAACAATTCGGTTGGAGGAGACCACGCGTGGAGGCAGCGACGGATGAAAGTGGAGCAGACGATCACGGGCTAGGCTTCGCTGGCATACATGAGATGCGTGGTTGCTGGCAAAAGCTGGGGTCTTCGCTGGACGTCTCGTGAAGTTGCTGGGGGGTGTGTTGACTGAGAGAATGGAGGAGAGAGCGAGCTATTGGTGGACGAAGGGGTAGATGATCACAGAGCTGAGGGCGGTCAGCAAAGTGAAAGGAATTTGCTGTAGTTGACTGTGAAGGAGTAGTCTGTGGACGCGTGAAGGGGCAGCTTCGGACGTGGCTTCAGCTAGGAAATTCGGTGAAGAGGATTTCGTGGCAGCTGAAGGCGCTGGCGTGAGAGAAATAAAACACAGAGAGAGAGAGAGAGTTGGGGCGGCTTCACGTTTCAAGGGAAATGGAGACAAAACCAAAGCCACGAAGAGGAGGAAAAATCGAAAGAGATTGTAGGCGGTGTGCAGGCGTGTGGCGTCGAAGGAGAGTGGAGACGTGGTCGAGAAGCTGCTGTAGGGGAGGGGATAAGCCAAGAAGAAAATATCCAATTTCATCATAACATTAGCGCCAAAAGTTCACACATATTATCCTCGTTGATGGTATCTTAATACTTTCCACCCAAATTTTCTATCAAAATAAAATCAAATCAAGCTAAAATTGAGCCCTTCCCATGGATCCGAATTTCATAATTTAAGCTTCGTTTTTACTCAATCCCCAAATTGAGGTCCGATTTCATGAAGAAAACCCCACACAATTTTCTGCCAGTCCCCGACACTCAAAGTCTCGGCTTGAAAGTCCAAGTTTCATTTAATTTAGCCTGTACAAATTTTTGCTAACTTTCCGCAACGTTTGAAACGGTTTTCCGTAAAAATCCCGGAATCTTTGAAAGATCTTTGGAGGATGAGTTGATGTTCCTAAAATAGATCATGACACGACAGAACTTTCAATTTTTGAAATTGGGCTTGAATTCGCGGTTAATTTCCATTTGGTGCGTTTTTAGCGTGACCTAGGCTACTATGTAGTTTTTAGAGATTTTTAGTGCAAATGACCCGTGGTCGATTTTCTTTGAGCCACAATGAATCCACTTGACACATTGGCGACTCTCGGTGGTCGTGAAAATTTCAAGGTTTCAATTACGGGCATAGGGTATTCAAAACGACAGAAAATTGGTCTAGTGCCGTCGACGAGAATTTTGCAATCGGGTGGAATCACCCACATTTTGATCACACATCTTGTCGAATCGACCTATCCCTGATCTCTGATCGATTTTGGCAATGCCGTAATGATCCTTGCAGACTAGCACGATTGAGCAGTTGATTTCTAGTTGAATTCTCAAGTCCATTACATTAAAATCTCTTAATGACTTCCCTAGGTAGTCTAGTTATCTCATGAGTAATCGGCTCTGAGAATAGCACTATAGACACGTTGATGAAAGGTCCGATTTATTCAATTGAAAATAGTACTGAAAATTTATGATGTCACAACTCTTTCCCTCTTATAAAAATTTCATCCTCGAAATTTAAACCTTTACCTATCCTTAAACAAAAAGGTGGGGGGTATCGTCGTCTCATCTAGTCTCACTTTCCCGGTTGTTTCTTCGATCCCGTGGTGTTGTGAGACCACTTTGACCAAGGGGACTATCTTGGTACACAGAATCTGTTCAAAACCACAATCTGAACCAGGCTTTCCACGTACGACACTCTGTCGTCCATGTCTAATTCTTCAAGATTTAGCACGTGGGTCGGGTTAGGTTCATACGTCCTCAACCTCGACATGTGAAAGACGTCATGCACTTGTGCCTACCTCGGCGACAATGCAAGACTATACGTTAGGATCTTGATTCTTTCTCTAGAATCTTAAATGGACCTACGTACCTCGGTTTCAGTTTTTCCCTCCTTGCCAAAGTGCAAGGTATCCTTCATTGATGACACCTTCAGAAAGATGTAATCAAAAATTTGGAATTCTAAGGGTATTTGATGCTAAACAATACAATAATTCTGGCAGTTCTGAGTGGTTTTTAATTTGTTTCTGATCACGGCAACTGCAATCACTAACTGCTAAACTGACTCTGGGCTGCGATCTTTCATTCTTCGATCTCATCTCAACAAACTGAAATTCTGTACATTCTGCCTTGTCCTGTTTCAAAAGGAACCTTCTAACTATTTTGTTGAGACTGGTAATTCTTGGGTTTAGATCTGATATAATCATCACTGGCACTCGATGTAGATGAACTATTTGTCGTACAAACACTTCTGCATGCCTATTCAAATCAAGATCATTCCATACGGTGATAAAGTGAGCTGACTTTATCAGTCTATCAACCATTACTTAAATGGAATCATTACCCCTCTGACTTCTTAGTGAGTCCGTCACAAAGTCCATCGTGATGTGTACTCATTTCCACTCTGGGGTCTCGAGAGGTCACAAGAGTCCTCTCGGTTTACAAAGCTATGTCTTGATTCTAATTTGAGCATCTAGCTCAATTCTGAGAACGGCTATAAGATTTGGAAGGTAGCCCATCTCAAATTTGAAAACAAAATCTCGAACTTTCTCAAGTAAGGTCTATTCTTTAACCAGCATATGTGCAACTGAAGACTCTTAACTCAACACATATGTGACTTAATTCGCATTTCTAGGGTGATACAATATATCACACCCTAGTTCTTCAAAATTTCTGATTCACAGTGCTATCTCACATTCAATTCCTTCTAAAAGAATAAATACTAGAGACTTTGTTGATCGGTGAAGGTCCAGAATCTTTCTCCACATGACTAACGCCTCCAAGTCTTCATTACAAAAAATTTATGCTGCGAGTTCCAAGTCACGCATCAGGTAGTTCAACTCATGAGGCCTCAACTAGCGGGACACATATGCAATACTCCTACTATGTTGCATCAGCACGCAACCCAGTCCTCTGAACGACGCACCACTATAGATCTCGTATCCTCTAGAACCATAGGGATTGATCAGCACAAGTGCCATAGCCAGCTTTTACTTGAGCTCTTGAAAACTACATCCACACTTGTCTATCCACACAAACTCTTCTTCTTTCTTTAGAAGTCTAGTCAATAGCGACACAGATTTTGAAAATCCTTCTATGAACCTTCTGTAGAAATTTGTCCAACCCAAACGGCTTCTGATCTTTGTCACTATTGTTGGTCTTGGTCCACTGATAACTGCTTCGATCTTGGCCAAGTCAACGGAGATTTCTTCGCCTAAAATCACATGATCTAAGAAAGCAATACAAGTCTACCAAAACTTGCACTTATTGAACTTAGTGTCCAATCCATGAGTCATTAGGGTTTAAAGTACCATCCTAAGATGACTCTCATGCTCCTCAGCACTCTTCAAATACATTAGGATATCATTGATGAACATGATCATGAACTGATCTAGGTATTCCTCAAACACTCGATAAATTAAATTCATGACAGCAGTTGGAGCATTCGACAGACCAATTGGCATTACAATACTCTCATAAATGCCATATCGAGTACGAAATGTTGTTTTCAGTATAACCTCCTTCCTGGTTCTCAACTGAAGATAGTTTGTCCTTAAGTCGATCCTTGAACACATCGACCTTCTTTATAACTAGTCACACAATTCGTCGATCTTCAGCAATGAACACTTGCTCTTGATCGTCACCTGATTGAGTTGGCGATAGTCGATGTACAATCGCAATGAACCATCCTTCTTCTTTACAAATAGAACTGGTGTCCCCCAATGTGGTGTAATGGGACGTATGAGTCATTTATCTAACAATTCCTGCATTCGTACCTCCAGTTCTTTCAACTTAGATAATGCCATCCGGTAAGGAGCCTTAGAGATTGGCTCTTTCCCGGGTGCTAACTCAATCACAAACTCAATTTCTCTCTCTGCCGGCAATCTTGGCAATTCCTTCAGGAATACATCTAGAAATCCTCGCACAACTGAAATATCTTCAATCTTCAGTTCCTCAACTGTCGTATTCACGATAGTCGCCACGTAACCTTGACAACCCCCGTCTAACAAACGGGTTGTCTCTTGCGATGAGATTAGGGAAATCGAGGGTTCTTCTTGACTTCTGATAAATTCGAAATTTTCCTCTGTCGATGGATTAAACTGTATCGCATTGCAACAACAATTCATTACAACAAAAGCTCCTCGAGCCAAACCTTTTTATATATGGTATCAAAGTTATACATAGGCAAACCCGTCAAGTACAACTATAGTAAGAGATTCATCTTTCTACCACTTTATTACAACAATGAAAATTTTACAACCTTCACTCAAAATCCTGCCACACTACTCTGATAAAAACACCTCAAAAACATTCTTCCTTTGCTTAGTGCCTAGTCGGTCCATTCCTATTCCTTTCGCCATTCTAGTGGTGTTCTATCTGCGGTACTTTCCCTTTGTCCTGTCCATCGGTGATGGCGTACATTAAGCCCTGAATTGGTGGTCTCAGTTGACCTCCTTGCGGCACGTTCTAAGGTGCATATCCCCTAATCTGGCCCATCGACGGTGGCGGTGGTGGTAACTGAGGTTGTTCTCTTTGTCTGCTGTGACAATCTCTGGCTCTGTGACCCTATTGGCCACATTCAAAACAGGCGCCCGTCCTTCGGGGGCATTGATCCACAGTATGTCGTCTTCCACAAAGGTGAAACATCTCGATTCGGCTTAGTCCAGATTTGCCAACTCCACCTCACCTATTTGGTGGGATTTGGAATCTATTTCCAGGCATAGGCCTCTTTCCCTATCGGATCACTTCTCTGTGGAAGTTAAACCTCTGCCCAGACGAGGCGACTCTTTCGTTCTGATCTTTCTCGAACTTCTGGGCTCTCATATAAAGATCATTGTAAGTTCTCAGATCCAGAGAGACCAGTATGCTTCTCAAGTTCGATGTGAATCCGTCCCTAAACCTTCTCGCTCGGTTTACCGGATTCTCAATTAGTTCAAGAGCATATTAAGAAAGTTTAGCAAACTTCACCTCATATTGGTCGACAGTTAGGGAACCTTAGTGAAGACATTGAAATTCTGCCATCTTCACTTCTCTGGTAGTCTTCAAGAAGTATTTGTCATTAAAAGCTTCTAGGAAGGTGTTCCATTCTGGGACGACACCTTCTGGAAATATTGCTCCTTAGGTAGTCCTCCACTAAGTATTTGCAACTCCCTCCAGTTGGTAAGTTGCAAGGATTACTTTCTCAGTCTCATTGCACATCAATAGTGCAAAAGCTTTCTTTAACTTTTGAATCCATGAAGCAGTAGCTTCGGGGTCTCCTGTCCTAGTGAACTAAGGTGGGTTCAATTTTAAGAATTGCTCCACCAGCTTGTGAATTGGTCTTTCGGCGACCACAATTCTTGGCGGACCTTCAATGGGTGCAGTAGGGAGGGCAACTTTAGCAGTAGCGACAATAGCAACATTACCGGCGGCTTCAATAGTGGCGGCTTGGTTTAGAGGCTGCTAATCCATTATGTTACCCGTAACTTTAGGCACCCGCATGATCCCTTCTATCCTGGGATCATCATGGGCTACTACCCCAGCACCAACAGGAGGTGGTGCTTCGTCACTAGTGCTAGCCTGTGCTGGCGCTTTACCGCGGCCTTCTTGGTTACCGACCCTAGTCGGCGACCTAACCCGAGCCGTAGGCCTAACGGTTCTCTTACTCGGAGTCCTCTGCTCTAGCTAGCTCATGGTTCAGCCCTTTTCTACTGAAACCTATCTTCCAAATCCACATTGGATTAGAAGATGAGCGATACACACACGGCAAACAATTTTACCAATCATCTAGCATCGATATGCACTAGCATGAATTTAAAATGTCTTTCCTACAACTATCCCATGGTCCATCGCACCTTATCACTCTGATCCCTAACCATTGCTCTGATACCACTTAAACGGGGATGCCACGCCTTGATCCTCGGGCACACACCCATCCCTCACCTGGTCGATATAATAGCGATGTCCCAGGATGCATCGCCGACCCATTCATTTTAACACGCATGCGGAAGAATATAAATAATCCCCAGACAATAAAACAATGGGATAGAAAAGTAGGACTCCAAATTTCAACTTTAAAAGCAACCACCTTTATATATATTGCAAACCATAGTGCAAATATATACAAGGTGAATTGTTAAGTCAGGTTTTAAACCACAAGTTCGTAAAACAAGGTCTGCAAAAGGGAATCGACTCCCATCAAAAGAGAATTGTCCTATGACTAACTAGTCCAATAGGATCGTCAATTCTTCAGGCTTCACTTTCTATTCTTCGGGCCTCAGGTCCTTCAGCAATGCTATCTAAGGACTTGAAAATGGTTATTTAATAACCAGTGAGACAACGTCTCAGCAAGTTCAACCCCCTAAAACCCGATTAGGAAGCCAATACACTCTAGCGGCTGCCTAAGCACAACACGAGTTAGGGGACTTATTTTGGCCTCAGCTCCTTCCTGCAAGTTAGTATATATATCAAATATATACAATCACATCACATCACATCAATCAGATCAAATCATCGATCAATCAAGTTAGTCAATTACATGTCATCTCGACCATTTTTTGGTTGGCTCATCTCATACTATCTATAAGTCCGTTCATATCAGGACTGCTCACTGCTAAGGTGATAAATAGATTGTATAGTTTGCTTATGAGATGATCGGGTATACTGCTTTCTGCTAAGCTGTCATATCGTCCGTAGGCTGATATAGTATACTGACAGTGCTTAATCTAAGCTTATAAGGTATACTGCTCTTTACTAAGCTGCCATATCGCCCGTAGGTTGATATAGTATACCGACATTGCTCTCTGCTAAACTGACAAGGTATATTGTTCTCTACTAAGTTGCCATATCAGAGCCCGTAGGTTGATATAGTATACCGGTATACTGCTCTCTATCTAAGCTGACATATCACCCGTAAGCTGATATAATATACCATCCCTACCATTCAATCAATTCCATCTTTTATCATTTTCGATAAAATAACCGTGTGTGGGGACACAGTCGGCCTAAGCCAAAATATCATAATTTCATTTTTTGAACAACTAACCAGTTTCAACAGCCCATTACATGTTTTCAGCGCTGTAAACCGACGCCCGGTTATTTTTCAATTAATTATTCAAAATTAATTAATTTAGAAAAATAATCATAAAATAATTAATAAATCAATTCAGCACAATCTAGCGCTCAATAAATTAAACATATTGCATCACGATAATCAGCATAAAATTGCGATCATCGACCATCTAGTCTAATTTCCAGAAAAATAAATAAATAAATAATTAATTACGGAAAATATTAAATAAATATAATAAATCCAATTTAGGCCGGTAATGCCTAATTGGAAGCCGAGACGAACCCGGAAAAATTCCAAGGTTCGTTCAATAAATACTAGGACCCATTTCCTTGCTAACTACATTATCCATTTGCCTAACATGCATTGATAAGTCTCCACACTTAAGCATCATTAACATAATAATAAGGGATTAGTGAGCAAAACTCACTTGATTAAAGCAAAGACTGGATCACTGTGACGACAGCGCGACGACGACCAAAACTTGGGCTCGCGATGACACCAACGGGCTTGGACCGAGCCTAAACTTGGCCCAACAAATCTCAGCTCAAGCTGAGATTATTTGCTGAATTGGGTTGGGCTTGCAGTGGGCTGACTTCGCAGGCTTGGGATTCAAATGGGTTGCTGAATTCTTGGGCTGGGCTTGACTGAAATAGAACCAGCTGGCTTCAAATGGGCCAAATTGTTGTTGTAAAGATGGGTTGAGCTGGGCTGGCTTCTTGGGCTGAAAGGAGCGGCTAACTTGCGTGAAGATTGGAGAAGATGGGCTGCTGGGCTGCTCTCTCACTTGGGCTTAAGACACGCGAAGGAGAAATGGGTGACTGAAATAGTGTGGCTTTGCTAGTCTTCGAGCTGGGGAATTCGGTAGCCTTTAGCTGGCGTCGTTGACTTGAGGTGATGAACGTGGCAGCAAGCGGCTGGACTTGGGTCAACAATCCGGCTGGAGAAGACCACGCGTGGAGGCAGCGACGGATGAAAGTGGAGCAGACGATCACGGGCTAGGCTTCGCTGGCATACGTGGGACGCGCGGCTGCTGGTAGAAGTTAGGGTCGTTGCTGGACGTCTTGTAAAGTTGCTGGGGGTGTTGACCGAGACAATGGAGGAGAGAGCGAGCTATTGGTGGACGAAGGGGCATGCTATCTGTGGACGCATGAAGGGGCAGCTTCGGACGTGGCTTCAGCTGGGAAATTCGGTGAAGAGGATTTCGTGGCAGCTGAAGGCGCTGGCGTGAGAGAAATAAAAGAGAGAGAGAGAGAGAGAGAGAGAGAGAGAGAGAGAGAGAGTTGGGGCGGTTTCACATTTCGAGGGAAAAGGAGACAGAACCGAAGCCACGAAGAGGAGGAAAAATTGAAAGAGATTGCTAGTGGTGTTCAGGCGTGTGGCGTCGAAGGAGAGTGGAGACGTGGTCGAGAAGCTGCCATAGGGGAGGGGATAAGCCAAGAAGAAAATATCCAATTTCATCATGATTTAGGCCAAAAGTCCACACATATTATCCCTTGCATTGATGGTATGTCCCCCTTAATACTTTCCACCCAAATTTTGCACAAAAAGCTAAAATTGAAGCCCTTCCTATGGATCCGAATTTGATAATTTAAGCTTCAATTTTTGTCGTGATCAAATTTTTAGGTGAACCACCTAGGGTTTGGCTAATAGATTGTTAAGCCTAGACTTAACTTGAGCTCTCCCATGAGAAAGCTAGTACAAACACCTAGAGGGGGGTGAATAGGTGTTTAAACTAAACCTTGGCAAATATATGCGGAATAAAATAAGTTTCAAACAAAGGAGTTAGGGAAGAGAATAAGAACACAAGATTTATAGTGGTTCGGCTTAATCCAAGCCTACGTCCACTCTCCCACGCTAACAGCCTTCTTGGCTGGATTCCACTATGCAATCAACAAGAGATTACAACTTCGAGTGTAAACACTTAGTAGATCACACTATCTCACTAAGTCACTCTTTTGGTATTTCTCTCACGATCACAAACGTTTAAGCTCTCCAAAGACAAGTGTATAATCAAAGGTTGCTCAGACTTTGGAATTATAAATTCTACGCTCTATCTCTTACTTGCTCATTGGTCCTTCATCTCCTTAAATACTTCTCCACTTCCAAACTAGCCGTTGGACAGTATCTCAGAGAATCGTCTTCCAATATACCCATTGGACAGCTCTGTATCTAGAAGATTTGGTAGCCGTTGAGTGACAAAGGTAGAATCCCAAAATGATTCCGATCGCCCATACAAACGGAATCTTGGTTTCCATAAGTAAAGCTTCTTCGTATAGAAAGATCTTGTCTTCAAGATCCAATCGCCAATCAATTAGATTGAATCAATCAAATCAATCTTGATGTGGAATCCAAACCAGATCACTAGCCGTTATATGATTGAGCTTGAGTTACGATCTGTCTTGTTCTGGATGCAAAGTCTGAGAGCAATAGACTTTACAATCTAAGTCTCGAGTGCGATAGACTTTGCACTGAGTCTGAACATATTACAACTTCCGAGCATTTAGCTTTAAGGTTTGTACCCGGTTCGATTCAACTGACGGCATAGAGTCTGTCTTTTAGTTCATCATTCACGTTCGATGCAGGAATTAGTCGAGTTGACAGGACTTCGATGTAGAACAGACTTTGACACTAAAGTCCGCGTCTTGAGACTTTGACACGAAGTCTGGAAATCTTGAGAATATACTTTGGACATATGTTACGATCGTCTTACGGCCGTCTTGAGACTTTGACAATATCCTTTACATGTTCTATTATCTGCATGGTCTATTACTTAACCATTAAACATGTTAGTAGCCTTTGATTTATTTTGTCATCTTCAAAACATCATAAGGGATTTCCCTAACATCCCAAACCCATACCAATTCACGACCTAGGTTTAAGTTCTTAACATACGAATGATTTTTGAACTAGGAGTTGACACTAATCTATATTTGGTGGGTCGATTAGAAACCCAAGTAATGTAATGGGAGATTTATTTTACTCCTATAAACCAGAGATTTGTGAGTTCAGAGAATTCATTACGCTAGATTTCTCTAACGTCCTTTCGGCACCTTTCTCTTTTGTTTTGAAAAAATGTTTGGCAGGCAGCTTAAATTTATTTTAAAGCTATTTCCCTAACATGTGAGGTGATCATGCGGGTGTGCAATTTACCAATTTAGCACCTAAGAAAGCAAATAAGATAAATGCGAGAACTTACCTTATAGAAACGAAAGCATCTGCATTGTTAGATCGAAATTCACATCAACAGCCTTAGATATTATTTCAAATTAACACGCAATTTCTTTTATTTATTTATTTAATTAATGAGAATATGCTTTATGCAATGCAATATAACTAAATGACCTAATTCTAATGACAGGCAATTGCTAATTAAATGGACCTAGCAACAATCACTAAATGACATGTATTTCATGAATCTAATTCTATATGACATGCACATGATATTTTTATTTTTATTTTTTTCTAAAAAAAAGAATACAATCTATCCTAAGGATTGAAACTAATTTATCCTAAGTCATTTTTGTAATTTTTCATGAAATTCGAAATTAGGAAAAATGTGAAAATTATCTAGCTAAATTAAGATTCTATCCCACTTATATTAAGGATTAGGTCAGGCGAAACCTAATTTAAACGAAGATATTATCTTAACTTAGCAATCTCTAACCTAAGATGCAGTCTATCTAAATTAATCTAAACTTAAAATGAAATATGCAATTTTATCCTAATGTGCAATGATGTACAAAGGATGCCCTAATTCTACATGACATATGCATGATGATTTTTTGTTATTCTTTTTTATAAAATTCGAAATTTAAAATTGCCAAATAATGAAACATGCAATTTAAATTAAAAAAACTAATGTCCTAAATGAATGCATTTTTTTTTTGGATTTTTATTTTAAGAAATTCGAAATAAATAAATTTCTTATTCTAAACATGCAAGATAACCTAAAACAAGGAATATATTTTTTTTTTTGATGATTTTTTTCTTACGAAAACAAAATTGATTCAAGCGACATGGCAGCATATCAAAGCAAGATAAGATTGATATCTAAAAATTGACGAACCATATCTCGTGCATGAGATTGGGTTAGCCAATTTTAAATAAATCGCGAATCGAATCTCAAGCATGAGATTGGATTGGCAATTTTTCAAGCGATTGCGATTGCAAGTCGGATTTCGGACGTGAAAATCGGACTGCCAATCCCAAATTTTAGAGGCAATTTCATGTCGGGAGCTGGGAGCTTCAATCTTACATTAAGGAACAATTATACCAAAAAAAAAGTAATAAAATAAAATAAAATAAATAGAAAACTACCTAATGTGATTTTCTTTTTCTTTTTTCCTTTTTTTCTCTTCCCACGGCTTGGCAGCTCATGGTGGGTCACCGTCGGTTGGAACTTTGGTAGGGGGAAGACGTTGGCAAGGAGCTCTACGAGGGGACTAGGCGTCGGGCGGAGGTGCGAGCTGGTGGTGGTGGTGGAGCGAGGCCTGCTGTAGGGCGTCGGGCGGAGGTGCGCAGTGGCAGTGTGGGCTTCGGTGGTGTCGAGTCGCGGCAGGGATAGTGGCATGGCAGTGGTTGAGTGTTTGGCGAAGGCAAGCAGACCGGTTGTGTGGGCTCTGATGGCGACGGGTCGTGGATGAAAGCGAAACCGCAGGGGTGTCGGGTCACAGCTATTGTAGATCGGGCAATGGCGTCGTGTTCACAAGTTGCTGCGGTGTCAGGGGGATGGTCGGTGTCGACACTAGGGTTCGGGATTTGCAGTGCAAGCGCGGCAACAATGGCTTTTAGCATCACATAAAGCTTAGGCATGGTTGTTGGCGTCGCGAGAGGAAGGCGAGCATGGCAGTCATCGTCATTGTGAGGATAGGGACAGCGGCGGAGCTAGGCTGTCAGCTACAGGGAGATCGGCTAAGGTGCGGCAATGTTGGAGCAGAGGAGGCTTTGCGGGCTTCACGGACGGCACCCAGTGGGGCGAAACTTCAAATGACTGGCGAAACAGCGACAGTGGCGCAAGCGGGGGAAAACCGGCAAAGGTGGTGACTCGACTGCTAGTGCGCCGGTGAGAAGATCGGACAGTAGGGAAGGCATGGCTGAGGAAGATGAACAGGAGAACTTTTTCCTTCTTTTTCTTTTTTTTTTTCCTGCTTTTTCCTGCTGATCGACGTCCCTCACGTCAATCTCTCTGTTGTGCTATTCTGCTTCTCTGCTTTCTTTTCCTTTTGACTTTTCTTCTCAAGAGCTTTTCTTCTCTTCTTCTTTTTGTTGTTTTTCGAACTCCCCAAACGAAACGAAGAAAGACCCCATTATGTGCGGCCGTGTGTATCAATATGTGTGGCCCCTCTCAAAACCCTACGCGTTTTAACCTATTCATATACCACAGATTATGGTTTTAATTTTTCTAAATTGATATCCACGAAGATTACTTTTCCAAACGCAATATTTGCTTTTCGAATGTAATATTTGTTTTCCAAATGCAATATTTGTTTTTGAATTGAAATCTCACAAAGATAAATTTGTAAAATCTCTTCGAGGATCGGGCTTGAGTCGATTTACTCCTTTCCTGGGCTTAGCCCAACTCATCAAATAAAAGTTATGAACCATCAATTCGAACTCATTTGTCACCGGCCCACCGTAAATGCACACTACATGCTATGCAATTAATTTTTTAGGGGTTAAAATCAATCCTTGATTTTTTAATGCGATAAATGACTAAACGGGTCACCAAAATTTAGGTGTCAATAGTTGCCCCACTTTGAAAGTGAGCTCGTAGAGGTTGCCTTCAAAGACAAATTGAGACCTAAATTTTGACAATGCATATGCAATAAATGATTTTTTTTGTTGAAAAATGAATTCCATTTTAAAATGCAACTTTTATGATGCATGGAAATGCTAATGCAAATGATAAATGAACCTACCTAGAATAACTTACCGTCAAGGACGATAGAGTAATTCGAGATAGTGAGTGTTACATGTCCAGGACTCGTACCTTTCTACGGTCGCCTAGAATAGCAATGGGTCTTTGTAAAGAGACTGCTTTCCTAGGTCCCGTTCCTTTCTACGGTCGCCCAGTATGGCAGCAAGGTTTTGTAAGGAAAACTGCTTTCCTAGACCCGTACTTTTCTATGGTCGCCCAGTATGGCAGTGTTTGGTTGTGTCTAGGACCTGTACCTTTCTACGGTTGCCTTGACAAAAAAAAATGATTTTCTAGGACCCGTACCATTCTACGGTCGCCTGAATGGGGAAATAGATTTTGTCTAGGACCCGTACCATTCTACGGTCGCCTAAATTGAGATTTTGCTTAGCTAGGACCCAAACCTTTCTTCAGTCGCCCAATCTTGCAATAGCGATCATCTAACCAGGATCTGAACCTTTCTTCAGTTGCCTTAATCAGACTAAATCTGGAGAAAATTTTTGGGGGACAACTCAATCGAGTGTTGATGTAAAGGACTCTGGGCTAGGAGAGCACGCTAGGTCGATAAAAGAAAATTGGGCTACGAAAGCACGTCGGTTTGATAAAAGGGAACCTAGGCTACGAAAGCATGCCAGGTCAATATAAATGGATACCAGGCTATAAAAGCATGCTGGGTCGATAAAGAGGAACTTTAGGCTTCAAAAGCACGCTAGGTCAAGAACTCCGGGCTACGGAAGCACGCCGGTTATATTAAAAGGGACATCGGGCTATGGAAGCACGCCAAGTCGGTGAGAAGGACTTTGGGCTACGAAAGCACGCCAAGTCAATATAAAGGGACACCGGGTTACAAAAGCATGCTGGGTCTATTATAAGGGACATCGGGCTACGGAAGCATACCGAGTCGATGAAAATGACTCTGGGCTACGAAAGCACGCTAGGTCAGTGAAAAGGGCTTCGGGCTACGAAAGCACGCCAATTCTCAAGGCTTCAAGGAGCAACTTGAACGTCAAGTATTACTCAGTCTTCAAGGAAATATTATCTATCAAACATAATTAAAGCAAAAATTGATATGCATTCATTAAAGACATAGACAATTTGAGTTACTCTAGAATGCACATTTCAAAGTTCAATGAGGTTTTCATCAATTCAATCAAGGTTTATGCATAATGACTTTACCATATTTGCATCATCCAAACTTCCACATGAGAGAATTGTCGTTCAAGACAATGGCATAAATTTCTTAAGAATACTGAATGAGAGACTTTCAATTAGAAACGACTTTCACTCACTCTTATTCGGAAGAGCTATTTTAGAAGAATCACTCCATCTCACTATCATCATACCAACAAGGGTCCGAGTATTCTCGCAAGCTGTACGACCTTACCAATCTGAGAGGTCTTTAATAGGGACCATAATGTGGGCTCGCTCAACGGCATAACAAAGGGACTTTTTGTGTGACATCCTGAATTTCAGGTTCTAAATTTGATTGAACGAGTCAGGCATTTCATTGACGTGCTTATAGTTCTTTTCCCTGAACTGATCACTCATAGGATAACTAGTCTATCAGGTGAAGCCGTTAAGGGATTCTAGTGCATCAGACTTGAGAATTCGACCAGGAAACGACTTCTTGACCGAGCTAATCTCAAGGTTTCAAATGCGGACAGAGGGTACCAAAATGACAGAAGAATCGGTCTATTGCCGATCGACAAGAATTGTGCAATTAGGTGGAATCACCCACACTAAATTACATACCTTTGTTGAGTCGACCTATCTCTGATCTCTAATCAATTTTCAACTATGCCGTAATGACCCTTGCAAATTAGCTCAGTTGAGAAGTCATTTCTTGGTCAAATTCTCAAGTCTTATGCGTTAAAATCCCTTACCGGCTTCACCTGATAGACTAGTCTTCTCGTGAGTGGCCAACTTAGAGAAAAAGAACTATATGCGCATAGATGAAATGCCCGTCTCATTTTACTGAAAACAAAATTGGAAAATCGGGATGTCACACTTTGAGTCAAGGCTATTGAAAGAACAACTCCACAATCATCTTCGGATTTACAAGTCAAGAACCTTGCAAAATGAGAAAGAAATAATCTTGCTCGCACTTCTTCGAGCGATAATTAAAGTATGTGAACCCCTACGTTAATTCAAGTGCCATAATCTGAAGAGACTTTGCAAGGGACATAACGTAGGCTTGGTTCATTGGTGAGAAACAAAAGGATTGTTAGGCTCAAAAGTGTTTACAGGGGTCAGAGTTGGTGATCATCTTGATATCTGTACCGGTTTTCTTTTTCACTATCGGGGATCGTCTTCATAAGTGCCCCATTGATTGTAAAAACTCAAGATTTGAGTTTTTTGAGTATTACTCAATTGGGATTCAATTTTTGCAATTGATAGTCATCTATCTTGACTCTCTTTTTCATCTATAGGCATCGGCCTTGCTTTTACCAGGCATATTACTTTTTCATGCTCCTAGTTTTCATGCATTTTCTTTTCACTTCCTTTTCATGGGCATTGGCCTTGCTTTTACCAAGCACACTGCTTTTTCATGCCCTTTAATTATATTTTGATTTTAGTTCTTGCGCATATGCGTCAGGCAATTACACTTTGAATGACACTTGAACTTTCAAGGGTCTTAATCTGCATTTTGCCTTGCCCCAGTGTGAGGGATGATCACCAACTGAGTTTAAAGAAATGAAATTGTAGGCTCAAGTGGGCTATGCAAAGGATATAAGTGTATATGATAGAGAAAGAAATGCTCTTCGTCATCCTAAGGCACTTAAATTACCGCATGAATTCAATGTAATAGCATGACTTAAAGATTAATGCAAGTGGGAGCAAAAAATTTCTTTTCATTTTCCTCACCTCATGATGCTGTCTTTACCTCCAACTTGCGCTAATGTGGAGTGGTTCTTGATAGTGGTAATATATATAAAAAAAATCTTCATAAGTGTATGAGGCTCAAAAGGGTTAAGCAATGAATTGCTTGTTGTGTTTGGGATAGAGAAATGAATTGCCCCTCATCATTTTGATCATCGTATCTTTTGCGAGAGAATTCTTTACCTTGCAGATATGGAACTTGTTACACTCATCTCACAAGTGTATAAGTAGGGGATTGTGTATAGGATAAGGCTTGCCTTTGATCATCTTGACACGTCTCATTTAGCATGCTTAATTCATTCCACATCATTCATTGAATTAGTCCATCTTGATGTTCTTTAGTGGAATTGGTGGACTAAACATGTAAGAGTCATCATGCAAAATCCTTAGTAGCTTTAAGCATGAAAATTTGCAAATTTCAGAACAAACAATTTATCACACTCAAAAAATGCTTTCGTAAGTATGAAAAACATGATTTTGAGCGTTCATTCAAGGAATTGTCCCCACGAGGGGATTGTCATTGGAATGGGTGTTCTTGGATTGTCCCTACCAATCAAGACTGAAAATCTTATCTTTGATTTGACGAATACTTCATTCTTGCTTTTGCCCCTGCACAAAACTATGTGCATGAATAAGATATTATGCAACATCAAATTTAATACACATGGAATATCCATTTTGGTTTGGGTGGAGATTTTGTCTTAGTTGGGTCACTACCACAATCTGTCATGCCCCCAATTTGTCATTTGCAAGAAAAAGAACAAAGTGTCATTTCCCAAAATTAATTATGTTCAAGGACGAGACGTACCTCTTCTGCCAAAGAATAATGGTCCTCTTTTACTTGCCCTCGGTTTCTTATTGATGTGCAAGGAAATCGCTCGGGACAAGTAAGAGGATAAGTAGTGCTTAATGTCTTATTCACTCTTGGGAGATGTCATCAAGATCAGCTAAGAAATGATCCCTTGCCCCCACGTCTATTTTCCCTTCGGATGTATGTTCCCAAATCAATGGGCCCACTATCACTGAAAATTGATGCATTATTTTCAAACGCCTATTGTTATGCTTTGAGACATGAAGTAAATGAGTTAGAAAAACAAACAAGGGTAGCCTAATGCATGCTTTTGGAAATGGCTTCAAAAATGATTTTTTTTAGGAATATTTTGGATGAGGAAGCATGAAGAAGCCCAGTCCTCAGAATTTCTCAATGGATGATATTTTATTTTCATTGTTGGATATTGTCATCGGGCTGGTTTGGTGTACCCCATCATGTCTTCAGAACAAAACTTGTAATTTTATTGATCATCATCAATCGAATTACATTTATTGGAATGTGATGTTCAAGTATAGAAGAAATTGAAATCAATCCCTAAAACGCGATAAGAATTCCCATGTAGGGGAAGGTGCATGCCCTTAATTAAATGAGGAAATCGAACTACTTAGGACCATGAATCGTATGTATTTGAATTCTTCACCCTCCTTGATCTTGTGATGTGAACCCTTCAGGTCAGATATTCTTCCCTCTAGATATGTCACCGGTCTCTTCATGATGGTATCAAATTCAACTACTTTAGGAAAATAAGACGGTTCAAAAAGTCTTCTTGGCTCTCTCCTTGGAGTCGCAATTTCTCATTGAAGATAGATCATAGCACTTTTGCTTGACGAGATTAGCTCTTTTTGATCCATCATTTTAGCTCTCGATCGTGAACGAATGGGTGAGCGAGATCGCTCCATAATCACCTAATTCAAATGAACGGGAACATGTAAGCATGAGGTGTAAATAGAAAGTCAATCCATGACAATGATCTAATCGATTTTTACATTTTTTTTTCATTTATTCATAAAAAAGTTCGTACAAGAAGGGCATTTCCTAAAAATGGACTAGGAAAATAAAGATAGACACCCTAACAAGACCAAATTTCCTAGACATGAATCGAAAACAAATTCTCCAAAGTTTTTTTTTTTTTTTTTTTTTTTTTTTTTTTTTTTTTTTTTTTGCAAATGAATCATTGCATGGTAATTTCCTCATTTCATTCTAATTGACGAATGAATTAGATCAAATGACTAACCTAGATTGTCATGGACGGACCAAAGTAAGATAAAGTAAGTAAATTGCATAGTATAAGGGTAGAAGACTTACTTCACCAAAGAGAATCAATGGCAATCACATAGACATACGTATGGTAAGTGGCTCGACTTCTAATCTATAAGGCTTATCAAAGTGGAGCCACAAGGATGATCGGACTAACCACAGGTGTGTGGACTATATTGGGTCCTCATGACTCCGGCTTGGTCAAAGAGCCGACCCAAGTCGCGGGCATGTGGACCGAGGTGGGTACTCTTGACACCATAAAAAAAACTTTAGGATTGAGATGGGCGACTCATACTGTGGGCATGCGGTCGAAGTGATATTCATCTTAATACCATCCTAGATGATCCTATGCGGCCCAGGTCCAGCGGCAGGTTGTGTGTGCAAAAGTGTAGTGTAAAATGCAAGGTATGCACAATAGTTTAGATGAAACAACACTTCAATAGTTTGAATTCAAAACATTCATCCCCAACTCCAACCTGCAAGATTAAGGTTAGCATAGACTACTCCCCCTATACCTCCCCATCTGCAAGAACATTTAACAC
Organism: Eucalyptus virginea; assembly: GCA_014182375.1. Classification (NCBI taxonomy): domain Eukaryota; kingdom Viridiplantae; phylum Streptophyta; class Magnoliopsida; order Myrtales; family Myrtaceae; genus Eucalyptus; species Eucalyptus virginea. The sequence continues at coordinate 12,632,942 of CM024516.1, read as the reverse complement.
CTTAAATGTTAGGGACATACTTGGAATCTTCGTTGCCAAACAAAAACATTTTTGCCAAAAAAGAAAATTGGCATAAGTCCACTAAGAGTTTTAACTCAAGTCCTTAGTGGAGTTGCCAAGCTGTCGCGACTAAATTTTCAGGTGAATCATCTAAGGTTTGGCTAATGGATTGTTAAGCCTAGACTTAACTCGGCCTCTCCCAAGCCCATACCAATTCACGACTTAGGTTTAAGTTCTTAATATACAAATGATTTTTGAACTAAGAGTCGCCTCTAATCTATTTTTGGTGGGTCGATTAGAAACCCGAATAAAGTAATGGGAGATTTACTCTACTCCTACAAACCAGAGATTTGTGAGTTCGGGGAATTGATTACACTAGATTTCTCTAACGCCCTTTTGGTACCTTTCTCTTTTATTTTGAAATAATGTTTGGCAGACAGCTTGAATTAACTTTAAATCTATTTCCCTAACATGTGAGGTGATCATGCGGGTGTGCAATCCACCAATTTAACACCCAAGAAAGAAAATAAGAAAAATGCAGAACTTACCTTATAGCAATGAAAGCATCTGCATTGTTAGATCGGAATTCGCATCAACAGCCTTAGATATGATTTCTAATTAATACACAATTTCCTTTTGTTTTGATTTAATTGATGAGAATATGCTTTATGCAATGCAATATAACTAAATAACCTAATTCTAATGACATGCAATTGCTAATTAAATGGACCTAGCAACAATCGCTAAATGACATGCATTTCATGAATCTAATTCTATATGACATGCACATGATATTTTTTATTTTTTATTTTTTACTAAAAAAAAGAATACAATCTATCCTAAGGATTGAAACTCATTTATCCTAAGTCATTTTTTGTACTTTTTCATGAAATTCGAAATTAGGAAAAATGTGAAAATTATCTAGCTAAATTAAGATTCTATCCCACTTATATTAAGGATTAGGTCAGGCTAAACTCTAATTTAAACCAAGATATTATCTTAACTTAGCAATCTCTAACCTAAGATGTAGTTTATCTAAATCAATCTAAACTTAAAATGAAATATGCAATTTTATCCTAATGTGCAATGACGTACAAAGGATGCCCTAATTCTACATGACATATGCATGATGATTTTTTGTTATTCTTTTTTATAAAATTCAAAATTTGAAATTGCCAAATAATTAAACATGCAATTTAAATTAAAAAAACTAATGTCCTAAATGAATGCATTTTTTTGGATTCTTATTTAAGAAATTCGAAATAAATAAATTTCTTATTCTAAACATGCAAGATAACCTAAAACGAGGAATATTTTTTTTTGATGATTTTTCTTACGAAAACAAAATTGATTCAAGCGACACGTTAACGAGATTGGAGCAAGATAAGATTGATATCTAAAATTGACGAACCATATTTTGCACATGAGATCGGATTGGTAATTTTTCAAGCGATTGTGATTGCAAGTCGGATTTCAAGTGTGAAAATCGAACTGTCAATCCTAAATTTCAGAGACAATTTCATGTTGGGAGCTTCAATCTTACATTAAGGAACAATTATAATTAAAAAAAACAAGTAAAAAAATAAATAAATAGAAAACTACCTAATGTGAATTTTTTTCCTTTTTCTTCTCTTCCCACGGCTTGGCGGCTCGTGTTGGGTCATCGTGGGTTGGAGCTTTGGTAGGGGAATATGCCGGCGAGGAGCTTTCGCGAGGGGGACCATCTGGCGGGCGGAGGCGCAAGCTGCTGGTGGTGGTGGATCGAGGCCTGCTGTAGTGCATCGGGCGGAGGCACGTAGCGGCGGTGTGGGCTCCGGTGGCGTCGGGTTGTGGTAGGGACAGCGGCGCGGCAATGGCTGAGCATTGGGTGAAGGCAAGCAGACCGGGGGTGTGGGCTCCGGTGGCGACGGGTCCCCGTCGAAAGCGAAACCGCAGGGGCGTCGGGTCACGGTCGTTGCATATCGGGTAGTGGCGTCGGGTTCGTGAGTTCTTTGTAGCGTCGGGGACGATCGGCGTTGACACTAAGGCTTGGGATCTGCAGTGCAAGCGCGGCGACAACGACTTCTGGCGTCACGGAGGGCTCAGACGCAGCTGCTAGCGTTGCGAGAGGAAGGTGAGCACGGCGGTCGTCAGCGTTGTGAGGACAGGGACAGTGGTGAAGCTAGGTTGTCGGCTGTAGGGAGATTGGTTAAGGCATGGCGATGCGGGAGTAGAGGCGGCTTCACGGGCTTCACGGACGGCGACTAGTGGGGTGGAACTTCGGACAACTGGCGGAACAGCGACGGTGGCGTGAGCGGGGGAAAATTGGTGGTGGCAGTGACCCGACTATTGGTGCGCCAACGAGAAGATTGAACAGTAGGGAAGGCGTGACTGAGGAAGATGAATAGGAGCACTTTTTCCTCCTTTTTCTTTTTTTTTTTCCCGCTTTTTCCTGCTGATCAACGTCCCTCATGTCAATCTCTCTACTGTGTTGTTGTGCTTCTCTGCTTTCTTTTCCTTTTGACTTTTCTTCTCAAGAGCTTTTCTTTTGTTCTTCTTTTTGTTGTTTTTCGAACCCCCCAAACGAAACAAAGAAAGACTCCATTATGTGCGGCCGTGTGTATCAATATTTGTGGCCCCTCTCAAAACCCTATGTGTTTTAACCTATTTATAGATCACATATTAGGGTTTTAATTTTTTCAAATTGATATCCACGAAGATTTCTTTTCCAAACGCAATATTTGCTTTTCCGAACGTAATATTTGCTTTTCCAAACGCAATATTTGTTTTTGAATTGAAATCTTACAAAGATAAATCTGTAAAATCTCTTTGAGGATATAGGCTTGGGCTGATTTACTCATTTTGTGGGCTTAGCCCAACTTATCAAATAAAAGTTCTAAACCATCAATTCGAACTCATTTGTCACCGGCCCACCGTAAATGCAAACTACATGCTATGCAATTAATTTTTTTAGGGGTTAAAATCAATCCTTGATTTTTTAATGCGATAAATGACTAAACGGGTCGCCAAAATTTAGGTGTTGACAATTTCTTTACTTAATTCCCCAAATTGAGGTCCGATTTCAATGAAGAAAAAGCCCGCACAATTTTCTGCAAGTCCTCGACACTCAAAGGCTCGGCTTGGAAGTCCAAATTGCCTTTAATTTAGCCAGTATGAATTTTCGCTAACTTTTCGCAATGTCTGAAACGGTTTTCCGTAAAAATCCTGGAATCTCTGAAAAATCTTCCGATGATGAATTGACGTTTTTAAAATAGATCGTGACACGACAGAACTTTTAATTTCTGAAATCGGACTTGAATTCGCAGTTAGTTCTATTAGGCGTGTTTTTAGTGTGATGTAGGCTACCGGGTAGTTTTCAAAGATTTTTAGTGCAAATGACCCGTGGTCGATTTTCTTCGAGCCACAATGAACCCATTCGACACATTGGCAACTCTCGGTGGTTGTGAAAATCTCAAGGTTTCAATTACGGACACAGGGTACCCAAAACGACAGAAAATCGATTTCGTGCCGATCGACGATAATTTTGCAATTAGGTGGAATCATCCACACTTTGATCACATATCTCAGTTGAATCGACTTATCCCTGATCTCTGATCGATTTTGACAATGCCGTAATGACCCTTGCAGACTAGCACAGTTGAGCAATTGACTTTTGGTCGAATTCTCAAGTCCATTGCATTAAAATCTCTTAATGACTTCCCTAGGCAGTCTAGTTATCTCACGAGTGATCGGCTCTGAGAATAGCACTATAGACGCATCGATGAAAGGCCCAATTTATTCAATTGAAAACAAAACTAAAAATTCAGGATGTCACAGATGCTCCTATATGGAATGTCCCATGTCAACGGATGCTAAATTGCAATAGAGGCCGGACTGATGCTCCTTTGGGAATGCCGTCTAGAGGTAGACGTTGCCATGTTCAATGGGGCGAGATGACACCAGGCTACGTCGCATGACCGCTGACTGTAGAGTCGGCCGTGCTGTTGGGTTGAAAATAATTGGAATGCTTGAATGAGTGATATAGACGCGCCTGATTATGGGACGAAATTGTGTGACACAGAATGTGACGTGTCATAATGATTTGGCCTTATTTTTGGGACCCCTGTGATTGATTGATTTATGAAAGTGAAGCGTTCCAGTTATTGATTGCATTTACTACCTATATAAATGTTATGTGAGACGTACTGACGTGCAAGAAGGTGTTGAGGCGATATGTGAGACGTACTGACGTGCAAGAAGGTGTTGAGGCGAGATAAGTCTTCTGTGATGTGTGATTAGGCTGCCTTTAGGCGTATTATCTTCCTAATCATGGTTTAAGGTGTAGACTTGCCGAGACATTGTCTCACCCCGTTGTGGCTTACTATTTTCAGGTCTTTAGATGGAGGTACGACAGGTGAGATATGGGGTTCCGCAGTCGATGGATTTTGAGTTCACCTATTTCCCTATCCCTGGGACCACCCTAGCCCGAGAGTTAGTTGAGTCTGTGGTATGGGTCAAGGAGGGCTTACCTCAGTTGGTACCTCACCGATTCATAGTATGGTTCATTAGCTTTCCCCAATGAGGTTGGGAGGGTCCCTTGCAGGGTTTCGACGGGCCTCCCATTGGGACCAGGGAGTGGAAAGTAGGGCACCCTATGGATCTCGACACTCCTGATGGTGTCATGGAGGACCCGGAGCCCCTAGAGCCCATGGATGAGGAGTCCAGTGCCCAGATGGCTTAGTAGCTTTTTTTTTTTTTTTGGAGTTAAGGGCCCGTTTGGTTCAACTTTGCGGAAATGACTTTGAGAAAATGCAAATATCTTTGAGCTAAAGAGGTTTTTTGAAATGCTGCACAGTTTGGTAAATTGCAATCTCAAATAGCATTGAAAAATAACTTTAACATAAACATCGTCTAGCAAAACTCACATTTGTAATTGGCTTTTGCTATTTTTATTTTATTTTTAAAATCTGAAAATAAAATTTGGCGGCCGGCTAACCGCCGGCCAACTGTCGGATAACCAAATCTGGCCACTAGATCTGGCGGCTAAGGTCGCACGGAACTAGGCGGCGTTGCTCGGTTCGTGCGTGCCGGGCGGTGCCACCTGGTCATCGGTGGTGCCACCCCGAGTGGTGGTCACCAGGGACGCGCGACCACCACGTAGTGGTGGTGGTTGCCAGAGAAGCTGAACTCTCAAGTGATGGGGAAGACAAAGACGAACAGGGAAGAAGATGAATAGTAACAGTGATGAACAATGAACTTGCATTTTTGAAATGCCCAATGCTCAAAGCTGATCCAGAGCTGGATTTGGCTTTCAGCATTGGGAATGCTGATATTTGGTCAATGAGCTTTTAAAAATGGTTGCCAAACACAAAATATTTTCCTTAAGGGGCTTTGGGCCCCAAAACCCATTGGGAAAGCTGAACCAAACGGGGCCTTAGACTTTTGTATATAGACTAGTTGTGTACTTAAACTAGATATGTTTATAAATTGCGGTTTGTTGTTTGATTGTCTTGCTTTTCTATCCTATGTTTGTGTTGTCTAGGGATTGTTTATTTTGCTTCCGCATGTGCATGAATCATTTGGGTCGGTAGCACGTCCCGGGAACGTTGCAATTTGATTGACCATCGAAAGATGCGTGCGCTTGAGGTTCGGGGTGTGACATATGTGGTTCAAGGGGTCCATTTTGTTACTTCTGTGGTGGTGCCAAGTTTAAGAAATGTGATGACTATGATGCTAACATGCGAGTGCAATGTAGATGAATGGATCCCATAGAATTCCTTGAACCACTTGGACAAGTAATTATCGCTAGACAAACTCATGAACTTCTTCCATGGTGATTTGGCACATTCGTTACCATTTTGTCTTTAGGACTGCTATGATGGATGCCTAATTATTTAAGAGACTTGGAAAAAGAAAAATGCTTCTAATACTTATGGTGGTCTGTTACTTCTGTGTGTAATGACGGCCTTCAACACCGTACTCGGCTTTATAATTTCTTAACGGATTTGTTTAAGGCTATCAAGTACCTTTCGGTTGTAGAATTTGGTGAGGAGTTGCTTGCAGTTTTTAGGAATGGCATGGTTCAGTCATTTATAAATGCTGGTACACTCGCTCAGGAAGGTATGGATTAATCATTTAGCATAATAAAAAATTCCACATGATGTTGTGAATTTCAGAGAATTGCTTTAGAAAGTAATGGTAGGTAAGAAAATGAATATTGCTTCATAATGTAATACCTTAGGCACTTCAGTTATGAAATGTTCACAGTTCTGTAGGCCTGAAATGGTTTCAAAACCCCACTGACCATCTTTTGATTGAAGGCATTCAGAAGTGGATAGTCGTCTTGTATATGGACCACTCGGGTCAGCCCTTCAGACTAACATGAGAAAGTTTGTTGCTTCCTAGTCCAGTCTTTCAAATTTCGTTGTTTGCCTATTTTTCTCCTTTTCCTAAGTTGGGTTCTTCTTGTAGCCACTATGAAATCTAATTCAATTGTTACATTTGTTTGACTTTTTTTTTTGGTCGTAAAGGAGAAATTCATTCATGATAAGGTAAAGGAGCAACTAGCAGCCAAAGCATCCGAATACAGTAGATCCAACATAAAAGAAGGAGGCAAAATAGGCCAATTAAGAGGTAGGGTGCCATTTCTATGGGCCTTTGCAGCCCAGTTCGCCACAAAGTTCGCCTCCCTTTGACAATACCTAATTTGCAGGTTGGAGAAGCTGAGAAGAAGAACTGCGACTTCAACGAAAATTGCACAAACCTCCCATGGCGTCGATCTAGAAGCACGGGCGGTTTCGACCAATCTCAGGGAGTCAGATTCAATCAACAGCAGATAGTTAGCTTTGCCATGCTCCAGCAGGTGGCGGAGGGTGATTGTGAGTGCTTGGAATTCCGCCTGCAGGGTTGATAAGGCTGCAAATCCTCTGGTAAGGCCATCAACCATTTTTCCATTCTAATCGCGACAAATGCATGCCATTGTCCCTTCATTGCTCTCTATCTGAAAAGCCCCATCGATATTCACCTTCAGGACACTAGGATTTGGAGGCCTCCATAAATCGTGTGCCTCCTGTGTTTGGATTGGACTGCAGCGCCGTTTGGACATTGGCAATGGCTATATCCACTACTTGAAGCGGATCAGGATGCTGTTGTGGCACCCCACGACACGGCCCCCGATCCGCTAGGGTCGCCACAGCTCGCTCACCTTTCACTTATCCTAATAACATGTCACTCTGATACCATTTCAATTGTAGTGGGTCCATAAATCCTAGGGGTTTGTATCATCTCAATCGGTCCCAGCGCAGTTCATATAACGGAAGCATACTCGACATCTCCCTAACCCGTACTCAAACTAAATAATACAATGTAATGCACACCAACTACACTTATATATATATATATATATATATATATATGTAGAAGCTAATGCCGAACCACTTTTATTTACATACTTTGATGGACATCACGAGTCGGTACAACAAAAGGCTAAGGCTTTAACTAAGCTTGGCTTTAACCCAAAAGAACTCGACTCTACATCAGACATGTACATCAATCCATCATCCAGTGTCAGCCATCCAAAAAGTGTCAACCTCTACCAGTCACACGCTCTAATCACACCCAGCCTGGTGCATTGGCTAGTGGCGACGACAGCATCCCCATCATCCTCCCATCGCAACGAACATGGATGGACAGGAAATCTTGGACTACAGGGCCATTAGGTAGACCCACATCATACATAACCAGAACCCGAACACGGATAAACACCAAACCATGAACACCAACGTAGGGGTGCTTCGAGCACTCGACCTCAACATCAGACAGTAAACCATAGAATGTACCACGCGTGACAGGTGACAGAGGCATCTCTCAATCTGAAATGTTAGTCTCCAAAAGGGGTGAGTACAACCACTCAGCAATAAAGATCCATCAAACTACATAATGCAACAGGCAAGACAACCACAATTTCATGTGAAATGCACATATGATTCATGTAATCATGCTTGTATTTCCATGAGGTTCATTCATTAAGGCAATTTATGTTCCATGCCATATGCACATACATGTGCATGATTCATATCATCTATACAATCATGTATATATCCCCATGAGATCCATTCAATACCTTCATGATCGCATTCTCAATGCCAAATAGTACCAACTCAATTTCATAGGCAATTCATGCATTATGCCATACGCACACAGACATGCGCATGATTCAATTCCCATTTTAGTTTTCAAAAGGATCTCATTTTTCTTCCAGGGACTAGTGTTTGCATCCTTCATATATCGCTCGCATGCAACCTGGCATCGCGAGGAACCTCCAGCACACACCTCCGAGCATCTGGCACACCTCCGGGCATCTCGCACCCCAACTGGCATCACAAGGCCATCCGGCACACACCTCCTGTGAAAACTAGTACGAGCACCTAGAGGGGGTGAATATGTGCAAAATTTTTTTTTCAGAGTGAAGTGAGCAACTGTGATCAGCAATAGATTATGAAAAGGAAATTAGACTCTTGTAATCAAATTGAATTACGATCAAAGTAAAAGAGCATAGGGAAGAGCATAAGAACACAGGGTTTATAGTGGTTCGGCTTAATCCAAGCCTACGTCCACTCTTCCGCACTGATAGCCCACCGGCTGGATTTCACTATGAATCAAAAGAGTTGTTACAGCATAGCTTCTTCCTTGATTCCACAGTGTAGAGACTCTGCTACACTTCCTCAAGGTCTCACAAAGATATAAACTCTCTTCTGAATACTAGATTTCGCTCAACAATTGAATTCACTAAGAACAAGGAGCTTCAAACTTTGGAATTCTTCTATCGCGCACACACTCGAATAACTGGAACATCTTCCTTATATACTCCTTCATGCCATCACACCCGTTGGCACTTACCAAAGGAGTTCTTCCAATCTACCCGTTGGGCAGAATCAATTAGGGAGATTTCGAGTTATTTAAGGAATATGTCGATAGTCCACCAATCCTGCTCGCCCATACAATCAGGATCTAGGTTTCCATAAGTAGAACCTTCCAAGTATACTTTGCCAATCAATGGATCCAAAATCCCTGAATCAATTTCAATTTGAATAATGAATTATGACATGCTATATTTAGCTAAGAGATCTTCTTCAGTCGATAGAATCAAATCCTTAACGAAATACTCAGTTCTGGATAAGCCTTCTTCGACGGTCTAGAAACTGTCAATGAGGATAGACTTTGAGTCTTGAGTTTGGCAGTCCGGAGGTCTTCAAACTTTGATGGAAGAGTCTGCAAGTCTTCAGACTAGACTGATGGAAACGTTTTGTCAACTTCAAAACACTCAAGGAAGTTTTCTCCAACAATCTCCCCCTTTTTGATGGTGACAAAACTTTTTTTGTAGATTTGGATATCTTTGACCTACCAAATAATACTCAAGCAAACATGGATATCTCACAAAAGATAATTAGCTTAGTAAAGATAACATTAAAATCTGCAACCACATAAAATAAGTTAGTCCTGTAAATGAGCAACTATCTTTGCCATGAAATACCAGTAGTGCTTAAAATAAACAAACGATCAAACAAACTAAATCCCCATCCAGTCACAACCAAACAGCCAAACACAAAAGTAAAGTCAGTTAAACACAAAAGTCAAGAGTTTAAATATCAAATCTGCACCACATCTCTCCCCATTTTTGCCAGCATTAAAAAGGTAGAGACGAAAAGCGAATGGAATTAGGATTGCTTTGGAACACGAACAAGCTAGAAATCTCTCATTGACTGGACAATCCCTTCTAGCTTTTTCAAATCCTCCTTCAGTTGAGCCACATCTTCACCCTTGGCATTTGCTTGAACTTGAAGAGCAAGGGTATGAATTTGATCATGCAAAGAAACTGAAGAGGATTGACCTGCATTCTGCAAGTTCTGAACTTCACATCCCAGAGCATAAATTTGGCCTCGCATCTCCAAGAGAACATCAAGCACTCTGCGAAAGTCTACTGAATTATCAGCTGAGTACCGGCTTCTGCACGATCAGAAGGCGTATTGGCAGATGATGGCAAGTCAGCACGATCACTCAGATTGGGCGATGAAACCTCATGGCCTTCCTCAGGAAATTGAGAGGCATAGATGTCTTCTAGATCTGCTAGTGAACGACTTACTCCTTCACTAGTAGTAGCAATTGAGGATGTACCTCTTTTCTCAGCATCTCCCCTTGTTTCATGGCCTTCAGGCGGTGAGAAGTACTCTTCATGCTCTACTTCTTCTTGTTCACCTCTGCTCTCTTCTTCTTCTTCCTCAGTCCTTTCTTCCTCTGCTTCTTTCTCCATTGATTCTCTCTCTCCAGTCCTCTCTTCAATCTCCTCCTTGTCTTGTTCCTGTCTCTCCTCTGTCTCTAGAACAGAACGGCTTAAGTTCTTCAATGCAAGAGCAGAAATTGTGATATCATCCTCATCCTCTTCATCCTTCAAGATGAGTGCTCTTCTTTTCTTGGATGGAGCAACCATGGGCTCCTTCCCTTTCCGTTTTGCAGCCGAAGAGACTGGGTGAGTCTTGATGGGGGTTTTATCCTTGAATCGCTCCAAAGCCTTGTTAAGTTCCTTCAGATGCATTTTAGAGACCATTTTTAGTCCTACCACCATTTGATCGCATGTTCGAACACAAAGAATCCTGAGAGGCTGAATGTTCAAATGTCTGAATAACTTAGTGACAAGTGCTGAGTAAGGAAGTTGGCCTTTGTCTTTCACCATCATTCTGTACATGTGGAACATAATAGTGTGTGGAAGAGATAACTCTTTGCGGGTGTTAATGGCATACATCAGCTTTGCCTCCGAGTTTGAAACATCGGTCTTCAAAGTCGATTTGGGTCTGAGGCAGTTGATAACTATCTTGTGAAGCAAAATATTTGAGGCATTCATCCTCAAATATGAAATCTTTCCTTCCGCCGTTCTATCTCGAACAAGCTCTACCGTCGCACGTCCAATTGACACACTGATTGGTTGGTACTTCCCTCTTTCAACCCCAATCACATCAGCCAATGTATCCATGTCAACTACATAGTCCTGATCTTGAACACTGAAAGAGAATCTATTCGCATTCAAGAAACTTAGATTAGAATAGAAGTAGGCAGTGAGTTCAGCATGAGTCTCTGTCGTTTCAAAACAAAACCGTTCTAGTTGAAGAAGATTGAATTTCTCTTGTAACTTGACATTCAGAGAATCAAGAAAATCAAAGTCCACACTTTTAGGGTTTATCACCCCACGCTTTAGCAACTTAGAGTACAGTTGCTTGTGTTCTTTCGAGCGAAACAAATCTGTCCTTTTGCTTCGGAGTTTTGCCGTAACACCCATTCTAGGTTTAAACTGAGTGTACATCCTATCATCATCATTCCCATTAGGTTGACTCAGCCCTCCAACACGTGGATCGCTTGGGATATTTGCAAATGCTTCTTCCGCTGACCTAGCAGGAGCAATTCATAATCGTTCCATTGTGCGTAAAAAGTAGGTTTCATTTCGATACCTTTTGTCTTTCAAAAATTCATCAATATAGTTCAAAGGAGTACCACCCTTCTTCATAACACAGTAAAGCTTAAACATAAAAGCGGGCTTTTGAGTTCTTACGGGTTCTGCATTTTCGATGATTTATTCCTCTTCTCGATGTTCAATATTCTGAGGTCTAGATGGAGGAGATGGATGCTGCTAAGAATGCTGTGGGCTTTGTTGCTGTCTAGGAGATTCTTCTTCCTCGGTGAGATCAAAATGCGTAAGTCCCTCACGCATTTGTTGTGGTCCCCTGTTCGTGATCCTCGAAGACTTTCTTTGAAATGACATCTTTCATAGTCTTTGAGAAATTCCAAGCTTGTTTCGCAAGAAAGGTGAAAACTTTTCGAGGATTAAACAAGAGAAGAAAAGAGAAGTGGAAGATCTGTGCTCTCTTAGGGTTTTTGTGAGTAAAACGAAGAAGAACCAACATTATATAAAGCAATCGAAGCGAGGCATATGGAACGTCATAAAAGGAAATATAAAAATGCCTTTTAAAAAATAACTGCATTTTCAAAAAAATTAGATAACTGTCATTTCAAAAATAACTTCTTTTTCGAAAAGGAAAGATTGTAATAATCACGAAAACGGGAAATAACATCAATCAACTACGAGATAGATGATCGTACCTTTTCGAGATTTTATCCAAGAGATAAGTTTCTAAAATAGAAATAACTTACAGTCGAGAATCTTGATAGTCTGAGTCTGAGTGTCTTTAGACTTTCAATCCTGAGTCCGAACTTCCTCAGACTTTAAGATATTGAGTCTGGAATGAATAACTTCAAATTGATTTTTTCCCAAAGGCTTTGTAAATATGTCCGCCAATTGATTCTTTGAATCAATAAACTGAATCGAAACTTCTCCATTTTAAACATGATCTCTAATAAAATGATGTCGAATCTCTATATGTTTTGCTCTTGAGAGAAGAATTGGGTTCTTGGTGAGATTGATTGCGCTGTGTTGTCACATTTGATCTCAGTGCATGAATCTTCAATTCCAAAGTCTCTTAGCTATTGTTTTATCCACAGAATTTGTGAACAACAACTTCCAAGAGCTACATACTCTACTTCTGCCATAGAAAGAGCTACGATACTTTGCTTCCTTGAAAACCAGGACACTGTCCTGTTACCAAATAGTTGACAGGTGCCCGAAGTGCTCTTTCTATCAACTCTGCATCCGGCTAGGTCTGCGTTTGAGTATCCAAGAAGAGTGAAGTCTGCTTCTTTAGGATACCACAGGCCTAAATTTGAAGTTGAGGCAATGTATTTGATAATACATTCTGTAGCACTTAAATGAGATTCTTTGGGGTCTGATTGAAATCTGGCACAAATACAAACACTAAATAGAATGTCAGGTCTAGAAGCAGTAAGATAAAGAAGTGAACCAATGATACTCCTGTATAGCTTCTGGTCAACTTTCTTTCCTCCTTCATCTTTGTCCAGCTTCAAGGAACTTGACATTGGTATATCAGGCTTTTTGTAATTCTCCAGTCCAAACTTTTTGACAAGTCCTTTAGCATATTTTTCTTGATGAATAAAGGTCCCTCCTTCAGTTGGTTTACTTGAAGCCCGAGAAAGAAGGTTAGTTCACCCATCATGCTCATTTCTAATTCATCCTGCATAGACTTAAAAAATTTCTTCACAGATTTTTATTAGAAGATCCAAAAATAATATCATTAACATAAATTTGAACAAGTAAAAAGCTTTTGCTTTTTCTTTTGATAAACAATGATAGATTTACCTTTCGGTTTAGGAGTCAATTCCTAGACATCATTGATACTGAATTGCCTGAGTTCTTCTTGCATAGCTTCAATCCAGCTTTCATTAGTTAAAGCTTCTTCTATGCTTTTGGGTTTTATTTCAGAAATAAGAGCCACAGCACTAGACTCTTCGCGCCTTTTGGATCTTGTGCGAATTCCTTCATTAATATCACCAATAATGAGATCTTTGGGATGAATGGACTTATGCTTCCAGTTGCTGGTTGATTTGTCAGACTGTTGATCATTTCCCTCATTTGAGTCTTTGATGATCATTTATAGATGGTCTTCTGAAGTCTGAGATGCTTCTGGAGATTTAGACTTTGTAGAGTCTGGAGCAGGTTTAGAATCTTCAAGTTGAGTCTGACTCAATTGATTTTGCATAGAGTCTTGAAATTTGACATTCATCGATTCCTCCACGGATTGAGTCTTTTTGTTGTATACTCTGTAAGCTTTGCTTGTGATAGAATATCCAAGAAAATACCTTCATCTGATTTTTCTTCAAACTTACCAACTCAATCATTTGCATTTGTCAATATAAAATATTTACATCCAAACACATGAAAATACGAAACAATTGGCTTCTTTCCTTTGAATAACTCATAGGGAGTTTTCTCCAGAATAGACTTTAAGAAGACTCTATTAATAATATAGCACGCTGTAGAAACTGCTTCAGCCCAAAAACGAGAAGAGATATTACTTTCAATTAAAAGAGTTCTAGTCATTTCCTGCAACGATCTATTCTTTCTTTCCATAACTCCATTTTGCTCTGGAGTATATGGTGAAGAGAACACATGCTGAAAGCCAGATTCATCACAGAATTTTGTAAAGTCTTGATTTTCAAATTCACCTCCATGATCTGTTCGTATATTTGAAATAACATACCCTTTCTTATTTTGGACCTTTTTAGCAAACTTTATAAAATAAGAAAATGTTTCAGACTTACTTGCTAGGAAATATACCCAAGTGAATCGTGAATAATCATCCACAATTACTAGGCAGTATTTTTTACCTCCAATGCTCTAAGTTCTGGTTGGTCCAAAGAGATCCATATGCAAGAACTATAGTACACGATTAGTGGATACTTGATTTATTGGTTTGAATGAGTTTCTTACCTGTTTTCCCAACACGCATGGTGTGCATAGATCAAACTTTTGGTATGTCAGTTTGGGTAGTCCACGAACAAGCTTCTTTGTTGAGATTTTGGCTATTTGCTTCATATTGATGTGCCCAAGTTTTCTGTCCCAAAAGTTTGCTTCCTCTTGAATTGAGATTAGACATTGGGTTTCATTTGGTTTGATATCCAAGAGGTAGATATTCCTATGTCTTCGTCCCGAGAAAGACTGAGAGGAGTCTTTACTGGTTCCTGAACATATTCCTTCTTGAAAGTTGATTTTGAAACCAGTGTCGCACAGCTGACTGATGCTCAGCAAGTTGTAGTTGAGTCCTTCTACTAAGGAAACATTATTGATCGTGAGGCTTCCAATCTTTACAGTTCCGTATCCCACAATTCTTCCTTTACTATTTCCTCCAAAAGAAACTTTTCCACCATTAACTTGTGCAAGTTTTATGAAACAATTTGAGTCTCCTGTCATATGTCTTGAGCATCCACTATCCAAGTACCATTTAACCTTTTTCTTGATAGTGAGCTGCATTTAGAAAAGAAACTCAAGCTTTCTTTGGTACCCATATTTTCTTGGGTCCATTGGTGTTAGTGTAATATACAATCTTTGCCCATACCTTCTTAACAGGTTTCCAAACCATTGGAAATTCTTTCTCAAAATGATATGAACTATTGCACTTAGAACATTTAAGAGCACTGCGGCCTACGGGTTTTACAAAAACTTTTGGAAATGATTTTTGTAAGAATCTTTTGTAGGTCTTTGCTTAATTCTTTCCTTTACTTTAGGAAAATCAATTAGAGGAATGGTTTCGTAGTCATTCCTAAACCTAATTTGTTGAAGTAAGGTCTTTGTGCTGATAGAATTTTTTCAAGTTTCTTAGATCCTATAGAAAATCTTTTAGAAATGCTTGAGATATCACTTTTCAAGAATGCATTTTCTTTTGAAAGATTGTCTGCATTTTCTTTCAAAGTAGTAACACTTTTGTCTAAACTTTTGACCTTTTTTTTCCAAATACTTTCTTGTTGTTTTAGTGCAGAGGTTTTAAGACTAAGACACAATTCATTAATGTATCTAGAGACTTTAGTAGGAATTTTTAAATTACTTACCTCGATTTCACTGTCTGAGTCTGAGTCTGAGTCTGTTTCAGAGTCTGAATCTGAGTCTGATTGTGTCATGAGACAAATATTGGCATAATCATCATCACTTTCATCACATTCGGTATCACTCCAAGTTTCTGCTTTAAGTGCCTTTCGATATTTCTCAGCTTTTCCTCTCTTTCTCTTCAGAAGGGGACAGTTGAGTCTGATGTGTCCCTTTTTCTTACATTCAAAGCAGACTACATCTTTATTGGATTCATCATCCTCAACTGATTTATTCTGTAGCTTTTGAAAATTTTGTTTCTTTGGATTGAATCTTCTCCCATTTCTGTTCAATTTTCTGAACCTTCTTATCATAAGAGCAAGCTCTTCATCATCCATATCGTCTTCAGAATCTGTAACATCAGAATCATCGTTAGATTTTAATGTAATGGATTTCTTACCTTTAGGATCTTCATATTTATTGATTTGCTCCACTTCATAAGACTGATGAGTCCCAACCAATTCGTCAATAGAGAGTGGCATGATTCTCTGTGTCTCCCTTATTTAGGTCTTTATGTGATTCCAATCATTGGACAATCCACGCAGTAACTTGTTTACCTTAATGGGTCTAAAAATTGGTTGACCTTGATATTCAAGACCATTCACGATTTCTGTAAAACGACTAAACATGTCAGTGATAGATTCTCTTGGTTTCATCTTGAATGCTTCATATTGACCGAACAGAATATTGATTCTGGTTTCTTTCACTCGATCAATTCCTTCATAGGTGATATGTAATCTATCCCAGACTTCTTTAGCTGTTTCACAAGAAGATAATCTGTTATATTCAGTAGGGGATAATGCACAATATAAAGAATAAATTGCTTTTGCATCAAGAGCTTATCTCTTCGTTCTCTCTTCTTGAGTCATTTCACTGGACTCAACAGCTTCTTTTCATTTTTCTGAGATTGTAGTAGCTTTAGGAATGATTCCTTTGTCTTCCACGTCCCATTCCAGAGGATCCTTTGATCTTAGGAATGCCTTCATCTTGTTTTTCCATATGTTGTATTCCTTTCCATCAAAATAAGGCGGTCTGGTATTGCTTTACCCTTCAACCGAACCTAGAGCCAACATACTAGCCATGGATCTTTAACTCTGAAGTAAAACACTTCAACTTAAGTGAGTACACATGCTCTGATACCAATTGTGAAAGCTAGAACGAGCACCTAGAGGGGGTGAATAGGTGCAGAAACAAATTTTCAGAGTGAAGTGAGCAACTGTGATCAGCAATAGATTATGAAAAGGAAATTAGACTCTTGTAATCAAATTGAATTACGATTAAAGTAAAAGAGCATAGGGAAGAGTATAAGAACACAGGGTTTATAAAGGTTCGGCTTAATTCAAGCCTACGTCCACTCTTCTGCACTGACAACCCACCGGCTGGATCAAAAGAGTTGTTACAGTATAGCTTCTTCCTTGATTCCACAGTGTAGAGACTTTGCTACACTTCCTCAAGGTCTCACAAAGATATAAACTCTCTTTTGAATACAAGATTTCGCTCAACAATTGAATTGACTAAGAACAAGGAGCTTCAGACTTTGGAATTCTTCTATCGCACACACACTCGAATAACTGGAACGTCTTCCTTATATACTCCTTCATGCTATCACACCCGTTGGCACTTACCAAAGGAGTTTTTCCAATCTACCCGCTGGACAGAATCAATTAGGGAGATTTCGAGTTATTTAAGGAATATGTCGATAGCCCACCAATCCTGCTCGCCCATACAATCAGGATCTAGGTTTCCATAAGTAGAACCTTCCAAGTATACTTTGCCAATCAACGGATCCAAAATCCCTGAATCAATTTCAATTTGAATAATGGATTCTGACATGCTATGTCCAACCAAGAGATCTTTTTCAGTCGATAGAATCAAATCCTTAATGAAATACTCAGTTCTGGATAAACTTTCTTCGGCGGTCTAGAAACTGTCAATGAGGATAGACTTTGAGTCTTGAGTCTGGCAGTCTGGAGGTCTTTAGACTTTGATGGAAGAGTCTGCAAGTCTTCAGACTAGACTGATGGAAACGTTTTGTCAACTTCAAAACACTCAAGGAAGTTTTCTCCAGCACCTCCGGGCATATCGAAACTCCCAAGGACATCTGGCACTCACCTCCGGGCATCCGGCACACACACTCTGAGCATCCCGACACTCCCAGGGCATCATCGGCTCACACCTCTGATGGTATCATCATCATCATAACACACACATATATATATATATATATATATATATATATCTCATTTTGGAAGATACCATTTGATGCAATTATGCCAAAAGTTTCATGAAATTTATAAAATCTCATCAATTTTGATGTGATATGAAATGCACAAATATCACCACATATGCAGTACAAATAACAACCCAAGATATCATATCTCATAGAGCAATTCATTTGTTTTTGAAAATAGAACAATTTTCGGATAAAACAGAATGCACTTCTTTAATAGAAATTCTAGAAAATTAGTAAACGATTTCAATAAATTCTGAAAATTTAACATGTTATAAAAATGATCTAGAGAAAAAGGTTTCATGAAGAACACCATGTCAAAAGAGCTTTGTATGAGTTGCTACAGTCCATGCATCACAGCCTTAAAATTTCAAACATCACCATTGCACAGTTTTATTCACAAATTCGGTATAAATCCTAAATCAACTCAGAAAATTCTGAAATTTTGATATGTTATATTCAAGACCTAGAGGAAATTTTTTTGTGAAGAACCCGAAGTCATATTCTAGATCATGAGCTACATTCACCACAACTACCCCTAACCCTCGGTAACGATTTCCAGATCTAACCATTTCAGAGAAAAATCGTTTCACTGACCAATACTTATCCGTTTCTTTTCACATTTTATTATGTTACTTCTTAAGATGTCATCTACAACTTTCATCAAGAACACAAGATCAAATTCTAACTGGATAATTTTATAAAATTCACGGAATCGCAAGGGGTCGGACTGTCCTTACATGCAACAGCTTGATTGTTCTAGGAAGACTAGCACCACTCACTCGAATTTTAGTATCCATCATCACAACCCAAGCATCTCCAACACCCATTACACTTCACACAAAACCACAACGAGCAAAATGTAGGCTAACAGACTCTACTTGCCTTAGATCCAACGAAAACGTGTAAGCAAACGGCGACTTAGGGCTTTGGTGGGCTCGATCGATGGCGGTACTAGGCCCAGAGTTGGTCCAACAGTCAGTGGATGCCGTGGCAATAATCAGAGGCAGATTAAAGACTGCACAAAACAGACAGAAAAGTTATGCAGATAAGCGCCAGAGATTATTGGAATTCCAAGTTGGTGATCACGATTTTTTGAATGTGTCACCAATGAGGGGAACTTTGTGCTTCGGAAAGAAAGGAAAACTGAGTCCGAGGTACGTAGGTCCATTTGAAATTCTCGAGAGAATTGGGAATCTAGCGTATCGTCTTGCATTGCCGCCGAGATTGGCGCAAGTGCATGACGTCTTTCACGTGTCGATGTTAAGGAAGTATGAGTCTGACCCAACCCATGTACTCAATTTTGAAGAATTGGACGTGGATGACCGAGTATCATACGTTGAAAGCTCGGTTCAGATAGTGGATAAAAAAAAAAAAAAACAAGTACACATACAAAGACCATTCCGTTGGTCAAAGTGGTTTGGCAACACCACGGCACTGAAGGAGCGACATGGGAGACTAAAGAGTCAATAAGACAATTGTACCCCCACTTTTTTGCTTAAGTTTCGTAAATGGTTTAAATTTCGAGTACGAAATTTTTATAAGAGGGAAAGAGTTGTGACATCCAAGATTTTCGATCTTGTTTTCTATGGAATAAATTGGGCATTTCATTAACGCGTCTATAGGGCTATTCTCAAAGCTGATCACTCTTGAGATAACTAAACTATCTGGAGAAGCCATTAAGGGATTTTAAGGCAATAGACTTGAGAATTCGACCAGGAATCGGCTTCTCGACTGTGTTAATCTTTAGAGACTAGTATACCACAGTTAAAAATCGCTTTGAAATCAAAGATAGGCTGGTTCGACTGAGATGTGTGGCTAATCGTGGGTGACACTATTAAATTGGAAAATTCTCGTCGACTGGCATTAGACTGATTTTTCTATCGTTTTGTACCCTGTGTTCGTATTTGAATACTCGAGATTTTCACAACAACCGAGAGTTGGTAATGAGTCGAGTGAGTTTATTGTGGCTTGAAGAAAATCGACCATGGGTCATTTGCACTGAAAAATTTCTGAAAGTTACCTGGTAGACTAGGCCACGCTAAAAACGCGCAAAATAGAAATTAACCGCGAATTTGAGTCCGATTTTAGAAATTGAAGATTCTATCATGTCACAATAAATTCTATGAACATCGATTTAGTCTCAAAAGATTTTTCTACAACCCGAGACTTTTTGGGAAAAAGTCGTCCTAGGGCAGTTTTTGTTCAGAAAAAGGACGGGATCATTTTTTATCACGCAATTGGGATGCAAGATGGATCAATTGGTGAGAAAAAATACCAATTTGATTATTGACTGGATAATGGGATTTATTGAAGGCTAAATTGGATTGATTAAGCAAGATTAAGTATCCAATTGAAACCATTTCCTTGGAATTTCGTTTGCCCCCCTCCCTTATAGTTTTGGACCATCTCAAGAGTTGTGGGATGAGCCTTGGTGGAGAAATTGCAGCAAAGGAAGCCATACTTAGCCTTGGTTGAGTCAAATGGGACAACTGAATGGAAGATAAGCAAGTGGTGTAGCCCTTGTCCCCCTCTCTTCCTCACCAAGCAACCGGCCAGCTTTGCTTCTCCATTCCCATCCATTTTACACACTAGCAAGCCAAGAGAAGTAGCCGGAGTCCCCTAGCCATGCCGGACAATTGCCCCTCCATAGCGCACGCTGCTGTGACCGTCGCGACTGCCACACGTGGTCACCGCCTCACCGCTCGACTCCGCCTCCCTCAAACCATCCCAACCCGTCGCTTGCCTCTGTCCATGCGTCCAGGAGGCTGTCCAGCAGTCGTGAGTGGCTATGGAAGCCCCCCGGAGCTGCCGTTCAGTTGACCGAGTGTCGTGCAGCCTTCCGCGAGTCTCCACTGGTCTTGGTTTGCCATAACCGAGCTTGTTACTCTTTGTTTAAGCCATTTCCAGATCAGAACAAGGAAGGTTTTCCAACACCATTTAGGCCCGATTTGAGGGTGTTTCGGGCCTCGAAACCTAGGCCCGCTTTGGAGAAAGTTGGCCCCCCTCGCGTTCTCGTCGAATTGAACCGAATGGTTCGATAAACAAGTGAGTTTAACGTACTAATCCTCGCTTAGTATGCTAATGATGCTTATGGGTTGATTAGCTTTAATTAAGTGTGATTAGGTGGATAGATTAGAGTAGAGTAATTAGTTTAGTGACTTATTAATGCATGTTAGGCATATGGTTAGTGCATTTAGTAAGTAAATAGGTTCTAGTATTTATTGAATGAACCTCGGAAATTTTCTAGGTCCGTTTCGGCTTCCAATTAGGCATTACTGGACCTAAGTTGAATTTATTGGCATTTAATAATTAATTTTCATAATTATTTAATTATTTAATTATTTTTTGGATTGATCTAATTGTGATTTTAGGATTTATTTCCCAAATTAATATATTTTGGTTATTAATTGGATAATTACTGGACGTCGGTCTACAGCGCCAAAAAAATCAGTTTTTGGACTGCTGAAAATAGTGGCAGGTTCAAAAGCGAAAATCTTTTATTTTGGTTAAGGCTAGCCGTGTACCCACACATGTATACCTTTATCAAGTATGATAAAAAAAAATGGTAAAATTCATTGTCTTCGGAAAAAAAAAAAATACTATAACAGCTCGATGATTTGTATGTCTTCTGGAGAATGGACGTTATACTATTATGGCTCGATGACTCTCTTATCATCTTGAGAAGGAATTGTTTGTATACCGGCTCGATGACTCTATATGTCATCTTGGAGATTGGACAGTGTGATTTATCAGCTCGATGACTTTCATGTCATCTTGAGAAACAATTGCTTGTATACGGGCTCGGTGACTTTATGTCATTTTGAAGATAGGACGGTATGACTCAATGGTGTGTTATAATGGCTCGATGACACTATATGTCGTATTGAAGATAGAATGTGTGGCACCCCTCGACGGCCCCCAATCCGTTAGGGTCACCACAGATTACTTGTCACACATCCTACTACATACCAGTAAGGTAACCTTTTAATTTAAGTGAAACCATAGTTCATGGAGGGTTGACTAGTAAAATACTTTTCCATTTTTTTTTTGTAAAGGTCCCAGCGCAGTTCATCAGTGGAAGCATAAACAAGTCTCACCATCTCTCCCTCCAATTACAATAATGCAATGCACACCAACTACGAACCAGAAGAAAAGATAAAGCCGATTCACCTTTATTTATATTTTCATGATGGACATTCAGGTCGATACAACAAAAATGCCAAGATTTTTAACAATACTTGGCTATGCCCAAAAGAGAACTCGACCCTATACGAAACATATACATCCCTCCATCAACAAGTGTCGGCTATCCCCAAAAAGAAACATCAGCTCCCACCAGTCATACGGGCCATCACACCCAACTCGGTGCATCAAGCGGCGGCGACGGTAGCATCCCTAGCATCACCCCATTGTGTTGAACGTGAACGGACAAAAACTCTTGGATGATCGGGCCATCCGCAAGACTCACATTGTACATCGCCAATACTTGAACTCGGACATACTCCAGACCAGGTATACTAATACAGGAATGCTCGGTGCACTCCACCTCGACATCAGCAGGTATGCCATAGAAGGTACCACGCACAACTGGTGAAAGAGGCATATTTCTAATCTGAAATGTTAATCCCCAAAAGGGGTGAGTACAACCACTCAGCAGTAAAGATCCGCCACACTACACAGTGCATCAAACGGAACAATCAAGGCATCATGAATAAAACACATATCATTCATGCATTCAAGCATACCTTACCTTGCAGCCATGCATATATCACCATGCCATATGTGCATATACCACCATGCACTCATCATCAAGCAATCATGTATATATCACCATGCCATATGTACACATCCATGTGTATGATATAGTCTCAATCTTTATCTTTCCAGGGACCAGTGTTTGCATCCTAAATTTATCGCTCACATCCAACCTGGCATCACGAGGAACCTCCGGCACACACCTCCGGGCATCTCAAAACTCCCGAGGACAATCCGGCACACACACTCCGGGCATCTCGAAACTCCCGAGACATTGTCAGCTCACACCTCTGACGGTCTTGTTATTATCTCAATTTCAACATGGCATTTGATGCATCAATATCAAAAGTCTCAACCAGCTTTTTATGCCATATAACATGCCATATGTCATCACATATGTAGCAAGATCAACCACTCAAAGCATTGCATCACATGGAAGAATTCACTTATTTATGAAAGCACATCAATTTTTAGATAAAACAGAATACACTCCTTTGGTTAAAACTCTAGGAAAATTAGTGAATAGTATAAATAAATTCTGAAAACTTGACACATTATGGACGAGACCTAAAAGCAGATATCTCATGAAAAACATCACACCAAAAGAATCTCACACAAAATAGTACGGTCCACGCATCACAGTCTTCAAAATTTTAACACTTCAGCTTGCACAGTTTCGGAAGTAATTTAAATTAAATATCCACTTGAACTCCGAAAATTCTGAAATTTTGATATGTTATAGACAAGTCCTAAGGGTAAATATCTTGTGAAGAAATCGAAACCCAAATCATTCTATATTAATAGATATAGACGATTAATCCCCCTGTTCTTGGTGTCATTTTTTTTTCCAGATTATCGTCTTTCAAAGGAAACTCGTTTCACCGATCAACATATGTCCATTTCTTCTAAATTTTTAGTGTGTTATACCTTAGAATATTGTCTACAACTTTCATTAAGGACACACGATCAAATTTTAACTGTATGATTTTTATAAAAATCACAGAATCATACTAGGTCGAGGTAGCATTTTCCCAGATCCAGTTTCTTCAAATGACAACGATTTCACTGACCTATTTTTGTTCATTTCCTCTAAATTTTTTATATGTTTTACCTTAAGAAGTACACTACAACTTTCATTAAGAACTCAAAGTGAGATTTTCGCAAGAAAGCTACTTTACAGTCCACGAAATCACTAAAGGTCAGCACAACAAATTCCAGATCTAATCTCTCCAAAGGAAAATCGTTTCACCAGGAAATCCTTGTCAGTTTTGTCTCAAATTTTAGTATGTTATTCCTCAAGATGTTCTCTACAACTTTCGTGAAGAGATTGAAGCAAGATTCCAACTAAAATGTTAAATACAGCTCACAAACTCGTGAAGGGTCGGACTGGTTTTTCCAGAAAATGGCATGCTAGACCAATGATTTTCTCCCCATAACTTCGACCTTTCATCACATCTACCATAACCAAAATTTACCATCTTCTACACACACAACACAACAAGCAAAGGGTAGGTTTTAGGACTCTACTTGCCTCTAATCCAAGCACAAACAGCAAGCAACGAACACAGCGACAAACAGCGAGCAAGGCGGCGAACGAACGGCGGCAAGCTAGGCGGACAATTGGCGGACGGACCTCTTTCTTCCTCTCGCATGCACGGCCTCTTTCTCTCTTTCTTTCCTTTCTCTCTTTCTCTCCTCTTTCTCTCGAACGATTCTCTCTCTTCCTCTCCTCTTTCTCTCGCTTAATCTGCCCCCCTCACTCTCTAATTTCCTTCCCTTCATCATTAGCCATCATTGATCTTGCATGCCGGCGCCACTTGGCAATTGCCATGCAAGATGGCTTGAATTCGGCTGGGCTTGGGGCCAGCTTGGTCGACAGCCCAATGGGGCTTCATGGGCCAGCCTTTTGGCCCACTTTAGGCTCAACACTCTTGGGCTTAAAGTCCAAACTTAAATGGCCCAAAATTTTCTTAATTGAGTCCATGTTTACTTTTAGTAATTTACCTTAATTCTCTCTTATAAATATCAAATTATAAATTCATATGGCCATAAAACTTGTAATCACAAATCCATAAATTTCTAAAACACATGGCCAATGATACAATTTTCTTTCCTATCAAATTAATGATCCACTAAAAGCTTGGCCGTAAATCTCATTGCAAATTATGGATCAAATGACTACAATTCAACTTACGGGTACTTCCATCACCTATTCATAGGCTTTAATGCGTCTAGAGATTGCCATGAATTTTGGGATGCCACAGAACGTTATGCATGGGTATGTTATAACGGCTCGATGACTCTATATGTCGTCTCGGAGATAGAATGTTATGCATACCCGCTCGATGGCTCTATATGTCATCTGGAGATAGGATAGTACTATCTATATTTCACTTTGATTAAGGAATCCTGGATGTTGATCGGATTCATAGATAGTATTGAAGGGAATGATCGGGGAATGGTCGGATTAACATGTAATCGACTAGGTGGATTGATCGATGTTTCGATCTTTGGTGAATGATTGGGTGCCTATTCGAACTGTATTGAATTGCAGGTGGAAACTGAGGCCAAGGTAAGTCCTTTGACTCATATTGTGCATAAGTAGCCCTTATGGCGTATTGGCTTTCTAATCGAGTCTTAAGGGGTAGAACTCGCTGAGACGTCGTTTCACCCCATTGTGGAATAACATTTCAAGCCCCTAGATGGTAGCACCTCCACCTCCTCGCCCTCCCATGCATTTTGGCATCCTTGAAGAGATTACAGAGATAGGATACCATATCCCTATACACCACCACCTCGAGGGACTAGAGTACGTACTAGTTAAGTCCACCATCTGGTTGACATGGGTAAAGATGCCTTGAGACCCCACGAGTACCGGTCGTAGTATCGCCACTATGACGATGGGTGAAGAGAGGGTCCCATACCCGAAGGTGATGTGCCTCTGTATGTACTAGAAGTGGCATTTGGGAAAGGGATGGCAAATCCTAAGGATGGGTCGGTGGTGGATGCAAAAGATCCTAAGTTAGAGGACGATTCTCACTCTCTAGTGTTTTCAGCCAAGGGTGCTAACTGAAGTAAAGAAGAAGGAGAGATCGTTGAGCTGAATGAAGGATATGAGGATTAACCTGAAGAGGAGGACCTTGAAGAAGACCCCGAAGAAGAGGAATCGGAGGAGGATCTAGAAGAGGATCCAGAGTATGACCCGGATGAGGACTGAGACCCCATCCTATTTTGCAAACCCTAAGTTGTGAACTGATGTGATAGATCACATTTCTGTGAATAGTATTGTATTATATACTATATGGTTTGTATTGTATAAAAGTGTGGTTATGGTTTTTCAGGTTTGAAAAATATGGCCCTATTTTTCTATCCCATTATTTTATTGTCTGGGGATTTTATTATATGCTTTTGCTTGCGTATTAAAAAGAAAGGGTTGGCGATGCGTCCTAGGACATCACTATTAATCGACCAGGCAAGGGATGGACGTGCATTTGAGGATTGGGGCATGAAAAATCAACTCGTGAACGACAACCTAGTCATAGAAATTCTCCCAATGTGTATGTGATGCTCACTGACGGGGGAGAACCAGAGAACTACCAAGAAGTTGTATTCCACAAGCATAAAGAGGAGTGGTTAAAAGCTATGTAGGAGGAGATGAAATCCTTAGATGAAAATCATACTTATGATTTAGTCAAGTTGCCACAAGGAAGAAAAGCTCTAAAGAACAAGTGGGTGTTCAAACTAAAGACTAAAGAAGGTAACTCACAGCCATGATACAAAGCAAGGTTGGTTATGAAGGGATCCACTCAAAAGAAAGATATCGACTTCGACGAGGTATTTTCTCTTGTAGTTAAAATGTCCTCTATCCAAGTTGTCCTTGGCTTGGCAACAAGCTTGAACTTGGAGGTCGAGCAACTTGACGTGAAGACTGCGTTTTTACATGGAGATCTAAATGAGGAGATCTACATGGATCAACCGGAAGGTTTCAAAATCAAAGGCAAAGAAAACCTTGTGTGTAGACTGAGAAAGAGTCTTTACGGGCTCAAGCAGGCACCAAGATAGTGGTATAGAAAATTTGATTCCTTCATGGAAGAAAATGCGTTCAAAAAAACCACTACTAATCACTGCGTGTTCGTTAAGAAATTTACTGATGGTAATTTCCTCATTCTTTTGCTTTATGTTGATAACATGCTAATTGTTCGCTAGGATAAAAGCAAGATTAATAGCTTAAAGAAGGAATTAAGCAAGTCCTTTGCGATGAAGGATTTGAGACCTGCAAAGCAAATTCTTGGGATGGAAATCTTGCGAGACAAGTAGAATCGTAAACTCTAGCTATCTCAAGAATAGTATGTTAATAAAGTTCTTAACAGATTTAACATGAATAAATCCAAAGCAATTTGTTCTCCACCTGCAAATAATTTCAAACTCAGCTTATAACAGTGCCCAAAAAGTGAGACAAAAAAGAAGGAAATGGAAAAAATTCCTTATGCATTGGCGGTTGGTAGTCTAATGTACGCGATGGTATGCACGAGGCCTGATATCGCCTATGCAGTTGGTGTGGTAAGCAAATTTCTATCCAATCTTGGTAAGGAACTGTCACGCCCCAAACCTCAAGTGCGCAAACATCTCTCGATGGTCGATAGAATTGCGACGTTCTCAAGATGCGTCGCTGACTCACCGACTCATTTATTTTATGCATATGCAGAAACGAACTAATAAACCCCAGACAACAATCAAACACACGGGATAGGAAAAGCGGACAACCAATCAATACAAACCTTACTTTATATACATATCAACTTGATCATACCAGTTTATACACATAGGTCTTGATTAAAAAAGAAACTACCATGCCACCTATACTCCAGACCCTTCCGCCTTGGGCTCCGGGATCCTCCACACTAGGGACCTGAAAATATTTAAACCACGACGGGGTAAGATAAAATCTCAGTGAGTCAACACCTTAAAACCCCGATTATGACAAGAATTCACCTAGAGACGGCCTAGACATACACCATATAAGAGTTACTTCACGTCGGCACCTCCTTGTAGTTAGTACCTTTCATATAACATATATAAACACAGCAAGTGTAAATCATTAACTGGAACACATCAATTCATTCTCAAACAATTACAGGGGTCTCGATTAAAAGGTCAAATCGCTATGACACGTCTCATCCCGTGCTACATGATTTTCAAGAGCGGCTATTTCAATCACTTAAGCGTGTCCTAGTTAATTACGACCAAACAGCCATGGCCAACTCACTAGTTGGCAATCATCCGGCATAACTGAGCGTCGTCCTACTTCGTTGGGCATGGCAACTTCTACATCTAGATGGCATTCTCGAAGGAGTGTCAGCCTAGCCTCCACTATGATCGGCATCCGTTGACGTGGGGCATCTGAACTTAATCAGGCGTTGCCCCCAACTTTCATCGAGTGATGGGTTTTGATAGCGATCACACACACATCTATATTTGGCCAAGAATATCGTACTTTGCACTCAAATATTCCCATTGCAAATAATGGACTTGGCCTATTTTCTTCATATTAAAAATACCCGGTAAAATAATTGTGCGTGGTCACACAATCAAATTGAACCATAAAACATGATATACTATCTTTTCAAAATTCCACAATTTAATATAGTACCTAAAATATTTTTTGTATCAAAACCCGACACCCAGTATTTTTCTAATTAAATACCCAAAAATCAATTTTTGCAATAATAATTCAAAACAATAGTCCAGCACGTAATTGAACAAATCAGCAATCAATTTCACATGTAAATGCATCCACGACAATCAACATAAAATTTCACTAACCGACTCTCCCGGTACAATTTACCCTAATTATAATTAAATAAATTGCGTTTAATTAAACTGGACTACTTAAGTAACCTGACCATGCAGGCACATCATCAATCGAGTCAACTTTTACCTTCCATCATATAGGCAAAACACCAAAATCCCATTCTTAAAAATAAACTTAGTAACTATTGTTTTTTTTTTTTGGTTCAAACTTTCCGAAATAAATTCGTATGGGGTCCCATATTTGAAATTTGTGGCATCCTAGAATTTCTTATCAATCCTTAGAGGTGTTCTAATTCAGGCCTTGCATTGAGATTTTGGCCAAGCTATTGGTGGATAATGATTTGATAGGAAAATCCTATTTTTGGCCATGTGAATTATGGATTGGAATTTTATTAAATTAGGTCACAAAGTTTTGGTGAAATATAAATTTCAATTAGGTGTATATATATAATTAAGGATTAGGTGAATTAATAGGATGAGGATGGGCTGGACAATTAAAGGCCCAAGCCAGCCCATTGCCTCACCCCATCTTTGGCCGACCCACGAAGCCCAAGGAGGAGAGCTGCCGTCAGCCCATGGCTGGCCCAAGCCCAGCCGGATGAGCCCATCATGTGCATGGGAGAATTGACATGTGTTAATCCCCCTAAGTCCAAGTGTCATGCATGCAATCAAATGATTGCTCATCATTGAGGGGAAGAAAATAAGAGAACCGGCTTGATGATGAAGGGGGGGTGTCGACCGAGAAGGAGAGAGAGAGAGAGAGGGGTTACGGAGAGAAAGAGAGAAATCGAGAGAGAAAGGGAGAGTGAGCGTGCGGGAGAAGAAGGAAGGAAGCCAATCGCCGCCATTCACCACCGTCGAATCCGCCTCGCCCTCCGTTTGTGCTGCTGTTTGCTCGGTTTAGAGGCAAGTGGGATCCTTGATCTACTCTTGCATGTTGTGCCTAGTGTATGTGATTCAATGGTGATAAATTTCGGATTATTTAAGGTGTGAAAAACCAAAGTTTTAAGTGTGGTGGTTCTAGTCCAGTAAACTGTTCTTGAGAAACAGCTCAACCTTGGATGTTCTAGAGGCTTGCATGTGATGTTCGAGTTGGATTTTGGCTTTGACTTCTAAATGAAAGTTGTTAAGGACTTCTTGCAGTATAACATACTCAAATTTGGGACAAAAAAAACAAGTATAAGTGGGTGAAATATTTATTCTTTGGAGAGACTAGATCTGGAGATTTCGGTAACTACCTTTGATGAATGCATGGACTGTAAGGCTATATTTTTGTTGAAATCTCACTTCGACTTCTTAACAAAAGATTTAAAGTATATCCTGAGGTTTAACATATCAAAAATTTAGAGAAAACAAGCAAGAATAGATAGGTGAAATCTTAGTCTTTCGGAGATGGTTAGATCTGGAAATTTCGGGACTAAGAACAGAAGTTTCAACCGCCTATATTTCATTACCTAGGACGAATCTGACTTCGATGTCTTCATGAAATATTTACCTTATGGTCTTGGCTATGACAGAAGTGAATTTCATAATTTTTGAAGGTCATTTGTGTATTCAATAGAAAATGTTTCTAAAACTGTGTAATCTGATATGTTCTGACTTGATAACGATGTAATGCGTGGTCTATACCGTTTTGTACGAGATTATTTTGAAAAAGTGTTCTGCATGAAATATCTTTTTTTATGTCTTGGCTACAACATATTCTAATTTCGTAGTTTTTGAAGTTCATTTGCCTATTGAACCAAAAATGTTTCAAAAACTGTGCAGTTGGAACGGACAGAATTAGTAGTGCTGTGATGTGTGTTCTGTATTGAGCTATATGGGAATCTTTTGGTGTAGTGTTCTTCATGAAGTATCTGCCTTTATGTCTTGACTATCACATGTTCAAATTTCATAATTTTTTAATGTCATTTGGGTATTTAATAAAAATGCTTTCTAAAATTGTGCAAGCTGGATTGTGTGAAATTGATCTTGTTGCCATTACATCATGTGCCATGTTGATATTGAGACACAAATGTGGATATGAATTATGATAAATGAGATACCGTCAGAGGTGTGAGCCGACGATACCCCAGGAGTGTCGGGATGCCCGGAGGTGGGTGCCGGATGCCCGGAGTGCGTGTGCCGGATGTCCTCGGGAGTTTCGGGATGCTTGGAGGTGTGTGCCGGATGCCCGGAGGTGTGTGTCGGAGGTTCCTCGTGACGCTAGGTTGGGTGCGAGCGATAAAATGTGGGATGCAAATTATTGGTTCCGGGAAAAAAAATGTGGTGACTCAATTGAAAGATAAAAAGTTGAAATTGAATCATGCATGGTATGGTGATATGTATGTATGCCTGTATGATATAATTTGATGAGTGCATGGTGGTATATGCGCCTATGGCATGATGGATATGCATGAATTTAAGAGACAGCTGATGCACCTGGATGGGTGTGATGGCCCGCGTGGGGACTGGGAGTTGACGTTT
This sequence comes from Eucalyptus virginea, assembly GCA_014182375.1. Taxonomy (NCBI): domain Eukaryota; kingdom Viridiplantae; phylum Streptophyta; class Magnoliopsida; order Myrtales; family Myrtaceae; genus Eucalyptus; species Eucalyptus virginea. Next base: position 12,602,160 of record CM024516.1, on the reverse strand, counting down.
TTTGGATATAGCCGACACTTGTAGATGGAAGGTTATACATGATCGATATAGGGGGTCGAGATCTCTTTTTGAGCTATAGCCAGGTTTGGCTAAAAGTCTTGGCTTTTTGGTTGTACCGACCCAAGATGTCCATCCTAAGGATGTAAATAAAAGTGGCTCGGCTTATGCTTTCCTTCGATGTGTAGTGCATTGTCCCATCATTAAGAGACTAGAGGGATGGTGAGACTCGTCTTTGATTTCGCTATGAGCTGCGCTAATCTCTTTTAAAAAAGAAAAAATGTCGATGAACCACGGTGCTTCCGCTAAGAGATGTAACTGGTATATTCAAAGAGGTGCGAATGGTAGCTGTAGCGACCCTAGCTGGATCGGGGGTGCCATGTTGGTATCAAAGATATGGTTATAGATTGGAGTGATAAGGAGCCTCATTTGGGAATTGAGGAACATGATGACAATGCACACCATAGGGTATTAAGTGGAAAAATTGGTTAACCTTGAATAACGGGTGATGGGTATTCACTCGTAGATCCTTAGTAGTTTATTTTGAGTTGTCTGTAGGTACCAGTAACATGTTTATGTTACTTATGTAGTAGTAGTTGCTTTGAATAGAGAAAGTGAGTCTCAGATTATTCCTAAGGCAATGCTTGGAAATTGCAGGAGAGTCATGGTGCGAGCTGGAAGTGCTCATCCATCGAGGGCTGAAGCCTCTACTGCAATGGCTGAACCCCGAATGGAAGACATCCTGCAGGCATTGGCCAACATTGGAAATCTGATGGATAGGCAAGCGCAGCAACAACCTGGAATGGAACGTCGCCCTTAAGGACTGGTGGAACAATTTTTGAAGTTGAAGCCACTTAAGTTTAGTGGAATGGGAAGTCCTAAGGAGGCAGAACATTGGATTGATGGAATGGAGCGAATTTTCCGGTTGTTGGACTGCAGTGAAGCTGAGAAAATAGTTTTGGCAGAGTACCAACTAGAGGGAAATGCAAAGTTTTGGTGGAGAGCTTCGAAGGATACAATTTTTACACCAGGTACTGACATGAACTGGGAAGAGTTTGTGAGAGCTTTCAATAGGAAGCATTTCTCTGACTGTGCTAAGGATAAAAAAATCACTGAATTTGTTCAATTGGAACAAAAGGAAATGACAGTGGATCAGTACGAGGCAAAATTTTCTGAATTATCTAGGTATGCTCCTAAATTGATTGAGGATCGTGAGGAGAAAGCTAAGAGATTTCTAAAAGGATTGAGGACTGATATTAGGAAACAACTGGTGCCTTTGAGCATAAGGGATTTATCATGAGATTTATGAAAGGGCACAGTTAGTGGAGCAAGAGCTGGTGAGAGAGCAATCAGAGTTTAAGAGACAACCGAACTTTAGTGATGTGAGAAAGGGTAAGAGACCCTATCCTGGTCAAGGTCAGACTTGGAATGCGAAGAAAAAGAGCAATTTTGGATGTTTTGGAAGAGCACCGTATTGAAATGAAGAATGTCAAAGGTGTGATGGGCAGCATGGCCCAAGACCTTGCAATGGACGACTGAGATGTTATGGTTGTGGGCAAGTGGGACACCTTAAGTGAGATTGCCCACAAGAAAGGTCACAAGTGAGTGTTGGCTTGGTGCGACAGGGACAGCAAAGTGCTGTTAGACCAAACCTACCAAGGAATCCTTAGAGGCCACCAGCACAAGGAAGGGTGTATGCGGTCACCCAAGAGGAAGCGGAAGCTTCAAAAAATGTAATATCAGGTACGATCCTTATAAATGATAAAAAGGCATATGCATTGTTTGATACGGGTGCTACACATTCATTTGTGTCTGAAAGATATAAACAGTTGAGTAAAATAGAAACTACGTCTCTTGAGACGCCTCTCTGTGTTTCTACACCTTTAAAGAATATGGTATTGTCTATGCTGGTGTGTGGAAAATGTAAGATAACAATGGGAGGAAAGGATATGGAAATAGACTCAGTCGTAATGGCTATGTATGACTTTGATGTTATCATAGGAATAAACTAGCTTCATAAGCATAGGGCTAAGGTGGATTGCTATAGGAAAGTTATCCAGTTCATGTTGCCTGATCAGTCTAGTTGTGAATTTTTGGGAGGTCAGACCAACCTATCTATAGCACTTATTTCAGCAATAGAAGCCTATGCGTTACTTGACAAATGATGTCAATGGTACCTAGCCATGGTTAAAGATTATACTAAGGAAGAGCCTAAGCTTGATGAAATTCAAGTGGTTAATGAATTTCAAGATGTATTTCCTAAGGAGTTGCCTGGATTACCACTAGAGCGGGAAATCGAGTTTGAAATTGAACTAATACATGGAACAGGACCTATATCGAAAGCCCCGTATAGGATGGCCTTAGTCAAGTTGAAGGAATTGAAGGTGCAACTACAAGAGTTACTTGATAAAGGATTTATTAGGCAAAGTGCTTCACCTTGGGGTGCACCAGTCTTGTTTATGAAAAAGAAGGATGGGTCGATGTGTCTGTGTATTGATTATAGACAGCTGAATCAAGTGACTATAAAGAATAAGTATCCCTTGCCTAGAATTGATGATTTATTTGATCAATTGCAAGGAAGTTCAGTCTTTTCTAAGATTGACTTGAGATCGAGATATCATCAGTTAAGGATTAAGAAAGAAGACATTCCTAAGACTGCATTTAGGACTCATTATGGACATTATGAGTTCTTAGTTATGCCATTTGGATTGACAAATGCACCAGCTGCATTTATGGATCTAATTAATAGGGTATTTAAGCCTTATTTGGATCAGTTTGTGATTGTTTTCATTGATGATATCCTGGTATATTCTAGAGGACCTGAAGAGCATGAGCAACACTAGAGTATAGTTTTGCAAACTTTGAGGGATCATAAGTTGTATGCTAAATTCAGCAAATGTGAATTTTGGTTGAACCGGATAGCATTTTTAGGTCACGTGGTATCAGGAGGAGGAATTTTAGTGGACCCAACGAAAGCTGAGATGGTAATAAAAATTGGCCAAGACCGACGACACCCACTGAGATACGAAGTTTCTTGGGATTGGCTGGTTATTATAGAAGGTTTATTGAAGGGTTTTCACGATTGGCAGGCCCTTTAACAAAATTGACTTGAAAGAATGCGAAGTTTGAATGGAGTGAGGAATGTGAAGGGAGTTTTTAGGAACTTAAAAGAAAATTGACTTCAGCTCCAATCCTGACAATACCGTATGGATCTGATGGTTTTACGGTGTATAGTGATGCATCTCACAAAGGACTGGGATGTGTTTTGATGCAGCATGGCAAGGTCATAGCCTATGCATGGAGGCAATTGAAACCTCATGAGCTGAATTACCCAACGCATGATTTAGAATTGGCAGCTATAGTGTTTGCTTTGAAGATATGGAGACACTATCTGTATGGAGAAAAGTTTGAAATCTATACATATCACAAGAGCTTAAAGTATCTATTTTCATAAAAGGAATTGACCATGAGACAAAGGAGGTGGATGGAGTTGTTGAAAGATTATGACTGTGAAATACGATATCATCCAGGAAAGGCAAATAAAGTGGCAGATGCCCTTAGTCGAAAGTCGGCTATGGACATGGCTAGTCTAAGAATAACGGAGTGGAATCTATTAAAGTCTATTGTGGATTCAGACTTTAAATTGGAAATGGATTGCCTTACTGGTATGCTTACTGCATTAAGGATTGAACCCAAGATTATTCAGAAAGTTAAGATCCTGCAAGAATCTAACCCAGAGATTCTAAAAGTAAAAGATGCAGCGTCTTTTGGGAAAAGACCAAAATTTCAAATCTCTGAAGATGGTGTGATAAGATGCCAAGGACGACTTTGTGTTCCCGACAATGAAGAAGTGAAGAAGGAAATTTTGTCGGAGGCACATAGGAGTAATTATAGTAGTCATCCAGGAAGTACAAAGATGTACAGGAATTTGCGTCAGCAATTTTGGTGGAATGGCATGAAGAAGGATATAGCTAAGCATGTCTCTCAATGTTTAATGTGTCAGCAAGTAAAGGCGGAACACCGCAAACCTGCAGGACTGTTGAGACCATTGGATATACCAGAGTGGAAGTGGGAGCATGTAACGATGGACTTTGTGCAAGGACTGCCAAGGACATCAAGTGGTCACGACTCTATTTGGGTAATAGTGGATCGTTTGACGAAGTCTGCTCATTTCTTAACTGTCCGTGTAGATTAGTCGATTAGTAAACTTGCTGAGATGTATGTAAGCCAGGTAATACGCTTGCATGGTATTCCTGTAACGATCACTTCTGATCGAGACTCTAGGTTTACTTCAAATTTTTGGCAAAGCCTTCAAGATGCCTTAGGGACAAAGCTTCAATTTAGTACTGCTTTTCATCCTCAAACAGATGGACAAACAGAAAGAGTAATTCAGACTCTAGAAGATATGCTGAGAGCATGTGTCATTGACTTTAAAGGAAATTGGGATGAGAATTTACACCTGATAGAGTTCGCCTACAACAATTGTTTTCAGAAAAGTATAGGCATGGCTCCGTATGAGGCATTATATGGAAGGAGATGCAGGACCCCTATCTGTTGGAATGAAGTAGGTGAAAGAAAATTGACAGGACCGGAGATAGTACAAGTTACTACAGAAGCGGTTGAAATAATCAAGAAAAGACTTAAGACGGCCCAAAATAGGCAGAGAGATTATGCTGATAGGCATAGAAGGCCTTTAGAGTTTAATGTGGGAGATCACGTATTTCTTAAGGTATCTCCTATGAAAGGAATATCTCGATTCGGAATGAAGGGTAAGCTGAGCCCTAGATTTGTTGGACCTTTTGAGATACTTGAAAGAATAGGAGATGTAGCTTATCGTTTGGCGCTGCCTCATAAATTGGGAAAATTACATGATGTGTTTCATGTGTCGATATTGAGAAAGTACCAACCGGATCCTGGTCACATACTCGATCATGAAGCCATCAAAGTGGATGAGAAAGTGAGATACATCGAAGAGCCTGTGCAAGTACTGGATCGAAAGGAGCAAGTTCTTAGGACTAAGAAGATTCATTTGGTCAAGATATTATGGCGACATCATGATGTGGAGGAAGCCACATGGGAGAGTGAAGATCAGATGAAGGAAAAGTACCCCTACTTGTTTCAAGAGGCATGAGTGATGTCTAATTTCGAGGACGAAATTCTCTAAGGAGGGGCGAATTGTGGCATCCTATAATTTCTTATCAATCCTTAGAGGTGTTCTAATTCATGCCTTGCATTGAGATTTTGGCCAAGCTATTGGTGGATAATGATTTGATAGGAAAATCCTATTTTTGGCCATGTGAATTATGGATTGGAATTTTATTAAATTAGGTCACAAAGTTTTGGTGAAATATAAATTTCAATTAGGTGTATACATATAATTAAGGATTAGGTGAATTAATAGGATGATGATGGGCTGGACAATTAAAGGCCTAAGCCAGCCCATTGCCTCACCCCATCTTCGGCCGGCCCACGAAGCCCAAGGAGGAGAGCTGCCGTTGGCCCATGGCTGGCCCAAGCCCAGTTGGATGAGCCCATCATGTGCATGGGAGAATTGACAAGTGTTAATCCCCCTAAGTCCAAGTGTCATGCATGCAATCAAATGATTGCTCATCATTGAGGGGAAGAAAATAAAGAGAACCGGCTTGATGATGAAGGGGGGTGTCGACCGAGAAGGAGAGAGAGAGAGGAGGGTTACGGAGAGAAAGAGAGAAATTGAGAGAGAAAGGGAGAGTGAGCGTGCGGGAGAAGAAGGAAGGAAGCCGATCCCCGCCGTTCACCGTCGTCGAGTCCGCCTCGCCCTCTGTTTGTGCCGCTGTTTGCTCGGTTTAGAGGCAAGTGGGATTCTTGATCTACTCTTGCATGTTGTGCCTAGTGTATGTGATTCAATGGTGATAAATTTCGGATTGTTTAAGGTGTGAAAAACTGAAGTTTTAAGTGTGGTGGTTCTAGTCCAGTAAACTGTTCTTGAGAAACAGCTCGACCTTGGATGTTCTAGAGGCTTGCATGTGATGTTTGAGTTGGATTTTGGCTTTGACTTCTAAATGAAAGTTGTTAAGGACTTCTTGGAGTATAACATAATCAAATTTGGGACAAAAAAAACAAGTATAAGTGGGTGAAATCTTTATTCTTTGGAGAGACTGGATCTGGAGATTTCGGTAACTACCTTTGATGAATGCATGGACTGTAAGGCTATCTTTTTGTTGAAATTTCACTTCAACTTCTTAACAAAAGATGTAAAGGAAATCCTGAGATTTAACATATCAAAAATTTAAAGAAAAGAAGCAAGAATAGATAGGTGAAATCTTAGTCTTTTGGAGATGGTTAGATCTGGAAATTCCGGTACTAGGAACAGAAGTTTCAACCGCCTATATTTCATTACCTTGGACGAATCTGACTTCCATGTCTTCATGAAATATGTACCTTATGGTCTTGGCTATCACATAGTTGGATTTCATAATTTTTGAAGGTCATTTGTGTATTCAATCGAAAATGTTTCTAAAACTGTGTAATCTGATGTGTTCTGACTTGATAATGTTGTAATGCGTGTTCAGCATGAAATATCTTTTTTTATGTCTTGGCTACAACATATGTGGCACCCCGAACCCTTCCAAGGTCGCCACAAGCACCGATGTTACATCTTATTACCCTTTTTGCCTTACACTTAGAAGAAGCGTCGTTATTCACAGGCATTTTTTTTTTTTTAAAAGCGGTCCCAGCGCGACTCATTAGCGGAAGCAAAACATCACCATCTCTCCCCCTTCCAACCATGATACAAATACACACCACTAATCACCATGATTTTATAGACAAGCCACGACACTTTATTTAAATATATTTTCAAGATGGGACTTCTTTAGGTCGATACATCAAAAGGAGAGGCTATGACTCAGCCATGTCCAGCCTAAAACCCCAAAAAGAACCCTCGACCCTCTACAATCACATGTGCACAACCCCCATCATAAGTGTCGGCTCACTATAAAAAAAAAAAAACAGCCCCTACTCGTCGCGCACAGGCCTCACACCCAGTCCGGTGCGTCAGGTGGTGGCGGTGGCAGCATCCCTCTCATCACCCCATCCCGGCGAACGTGGACGGAGACAAACTCCTAGACGACTGGGCCCCCAGCCAGGCCTATGTCGTACATAACAAAACAGCGCACACGTATGTATGCCAGTCCAGGCACGGAAGGACAGCTGAACTCCTCACACTCTACCTCGACGTCAGATGGTAACCCGTAAAATGTACCCTGCGCGACGGCAGGAAGCGACATACTGCAAATCCGAAATGTTGGTCCCCAAAGGGGTGAGTACAACCACTCAGCAGGTAAAGGAATCCAACAACCACTCAATGCATCATACAAGTCATACATGCATTGCAGGCGTTACTTACCTTGAAGCCATGCGCATACTATCATGCATCACCATCATAATCATATACATGTCACCATTCTCATGACATCATCACATCACACATGTCATCATCATCATGGCATCATCATATCATATATGTCATCATCATGCATATCATCATGCCATGGGTGACCATCATCATATCACATCACATATTATCATCATCATCATGCATATCATCATGCCATGGGTGATCATCATCATATCTCATCACATATCATCATCATCATCATGCATATCATCATGCCATGGGTGATCATCATCATCATGCATATCATCATGCGTATCATCATGCATGGGTGATCATCATCATATCACATCACATATTATCATCATCATCATGCATGATGATCATCATCATATCTCATCACATATTATCATCATCATCATGCATATCATCATGCCATGGATTAATTTCCATTTTTTAACTTTTAATTTGATCACCACATCACCCATTCCTCGAATCATCAATTTTATCATCCCCTCGGGCAAAGACCTCCGAGGCTTCCGGCATTCAGCCATTCCAAGCCACCGGGCATCCGGCCCCCCACATTCCGGGCATCTCGCATCCCAACTGGCATCACGAGGCATTCCCCTCGGGCAAAAACCTCCGACAGGGCTTCCGACATTTACACTCCCTGGCCGAGCATCCCGCACCCCAAATCCTGGCATCGCAAGGCATTCCCTTCGGGCAAAAACCTCCGACAGGGCTTCCGGCCCCCCACATTCCGGGCATCCTGAATCTCCCAGGGTCATCCGGCAATGCATCTCTATACATTCCGGGCATCATCCTCCACCACAACCACCTCCTCACTTATCATGATCCATGTTTACCCATTTTAGTCTTGATTTAGCATGGCATATGACGTGACATCAAACAAGTCATACTTGGCATGGAATTCACACATGCATCTCAATTCAATGTCATGCATACATCAAGACCTCATCATACATGCACCATGGTATAATAAAATTAATGGAATTCATGGCCAATAAAATAAGCCATTTTTTTCATGTCCGTTTTCATTTATTTAAATTCCAGCTTTTTATTATTTTCAAAAATATTAAATTTAATATCAATAAATTCCCAAAAATTATAAAAATTAAGGCAAGTAATAAACTAGCCAATAGCATAAGAATTTCATGCAAAATACATGGCCAAATAGAATTTCACACAATTTCACAATTCTCACAAATTGGCATGTCATTTTCGGGTGAAATCAGAATGCACCGTTTCTGAAGAAATTCGATTAAAATATCCATACGACCTCCAAAAATTATGAAATTTTGCCGAGTTATAGCCAAGACATTTTCGTATATCTTTCATGAAGACTTCCAAGCCAGATTATTTTTAGATTATTTTCTACAGTCTCACGAAGCTTCTGGATCCATTACCGAATCGTCCAGTGCATGCTTCTCCGAAATACTGAGTTTTTTACCTACCTATTCTCTTTCGTTTCCTCTGAAATTTGGATATGTTATACATCAAGATGTCCTATACAAGTTTCATGAAGAGATCCAAGTCAAATAACCAGAGTATAGTCGTCATTTAGGTCCATGATGTCTCGGGTATCCCAAAATACATCTCCAGAATTACCGTCTTCAAGATCTAGTCGATTTACTAGGCTATACTTGTTCATTTCACTTAATATTTGAGTATGTTGTATTTTAAGATGTCCCCTACAACTTTCATGAAGAAATCAAAGAGAGATTATTAGCACAAACCAACATGCAATCACAAATCCAACAAGATGTCAGTGAAAACGTTCCAGATCTGAGGTCTCCGTAGGATGAGAGTTTAACCCCTAAAATCTCCATCATTTTCCACGAAATTTCAGTATGTTATATTTCAAGATGTTAGCTACAACTGGTATGAAGAGATCGAAGCCAAAATCGGACTTCAAACATGCATGCTAGCTCACACAACATTCTGACTCAAACTGTTCAAGCGAAAACAGCCATACCACCCAAGAACAATCCATCCATACTTCGGTTTTCCTCACCTAATCACCCAAAAATTCAACATGCAAGTAACATACACACATGCAAGAGCAGCTAGAGGACTCCCAACTTGCCTCTAGACCGGACGGTCGACGGCACAAGGCGGCGAGCACGGCGTCACACGGCGGACGGACGGCGACGACTCCTCCTCGGCTCCTCCTCCCTCTCGGCCACTCTCCCTCTCTCTCGCACAATCTCTCTCTCTCTCTTTGGGCGAATGGCTAACCGGCCATTCCTCTCTCCTCTCTTTCCTTTTTATCCCCCTCTAAACCTGATCATTAGTAATCATCACATGCCACTTAAATGGACCAATGCATGGAGGCTCTTCTTGCCACTTGGCAAGACCCATGCATGGGCCGGCCACCTTCTTTCTTGGGCCTCAATGGGCCGGCGACAGCCCTTCCGTGGGCCTCCATTTGGGCCGACCAACTTGGCCCATCAAGGCTTTGGCCAATGGGCCTAAGGTCCTACCTAAAAATTGACATTTTCCTTTTTTTTTTTTTTTTTTGAATTTCTTCTATAAATATTTTTAAATTTTAATTTTCAATATGGCCAAAGTCTTGTGACATTTCATTTATTGAAATTTAATTTATAAAGTGCATGGCCAAGCATAGATTATTATTATTAATCTATCAAATTTAAATTCTCACAAACATATGCACAAATCATCAAATCTTAAAAAGACTAATGGCTAAAGCATAAACTATAGGCAATTTTCATTACCTAATTAGAGACTTTAACACACCTTATGGCTTGACTTTGAATTTTGGGATGCCACAATTGTCCCCTCCTTAGAGAATTTCGTCCTCGAAATTAGATACCACTCGTGCCTTCTTGAAACAAATAGGGGTACTTTTCCTTCATCTGATCCTCACTTTCCCATGTGGCTTCCTCCACATCATGATGTGGCCATAATACCTTAACCAATGGGATCTTCTTAGTCCTAAGAATTTGCTCCTTTCGATCCAGTATCTGCACAGGCTCTTCAATGTACCTTATTTTCTCATCCACTTTGATGGCTTCATGATCGAGTATGTGACAAGGATCCGGCTGGTACTTCCTCAACATCGATACATGAAACACATCGTGCAAATTTTCTAACTTAGGAGGTAACGCTAAACGATAAGCTACATCCCCTATCCTCTCGAGTATTTCAAAAGGTCCAACAAATCTAGGGCTTAACTTACCATTCATTCCAAATCAAGATATTCCTTTCATTGGAGATACCTTAAGGAATACATGGTCTCCTACACTAAATTCCAAAGGCCTTCTACGCCTATTTGCGTAGTCTTTCTGTCTACTTTGAGCTGTTCTAAGTCTTTCTCTGACAATTTCAACAGCTTCAGTGGTAACTTGTACCAGTTCAGGTCCTGTCAACTTTCTTTCACCTACTTCACTCCAACAGACAGGAGTCCTACATCTCCTTCCATATAATGCTTCATAGGGAGCCATGCCTATACTCTTCTGGAAACTATTATTATAGGCAAACTCCACCAAATGCAATCTTTCATCCCAATTTCCTTTGAAATCAATTACACAAGCTCTTAACATATCCTCTACTATCTGGATTACTCTTTCTGTTTGTCCATCGGTCTGGGGATGAAAAGCAGTACTAAATTGAAGCTTAGTCCCTAATGCAACTTGAAGACTTCGCCAAAAATTCGAAGTAAACCTCGAATCTCGATCTGAAGTAATGGTCACTGGAACACCATGTAAGCGTACCACTTGACTTACATACATGTCCGCGTACTTATCCATTGGGTAGTCCATGCGAATCGCTAAGAAATGAGCCGATTTAGTCAAACGATCTACTATAACCCAAATTGAGTCATGACTGCTTGACGTCCTTGGCAATCCTTGCACAAAGTCCATCGTTATATGTTCCCATTTCCATTCTGGAATGTCTAATGGTCTCAAGAGTCCCACGGGTTTACGATGTTCCGCTTTTACTTGCTGGCACGTCAAACATTGAGAAACGTGCTTAGCCGTATCTGCCTTCATACCGTTCCACCAAAATTGCTGACGTAAATTTCTGTACATCTTTGTACTACCTGGGTGGATACTATAATTACTCTTATGTGCCTCCGACGGAATTTCCTTCCTTAATTCCTCATTGTCGGGAACACAAAGTCGTCCTTGACATCTTACTATTCCATCATCAGAGATTTGAAATTCCGATCTTTTTCCTAAAGATACGGTATCTTTCACTTTCAAAATCTCTAGGTCAGATTCTTGCAGGATTTTAATTTTCTGGATAATCTCCGGCTCTATCCTTAATGCACTAAGCATGCCAGTAAGACAATCCATTTCCAAAGGGTCGACATGGAATGAATATCAACTTATCCAGTTAATTAATAAGTTAACTTTTTTGATGCTTCGAAAAATGACTTAACTATATGTTTTTCATCTTATTTTGATGAAACAGATCTCCTTGCGATTTGGTAAAGAAAAAGAAGCATTCAATTTGAATTGCACTTTTTAAAAATATAATTAGTGAAGTAAAGTTTTGTAGTCCTTTATAAGAATGATCAAAACTAGACTTCCAGCAATCGACTTGATGGCCGAAGCAGGTGGACTCATGACAGACGGGTCAAATTACAATTCGCATCCAAAATGGGGTCTCAAAAGCATATCGATGGTCTGCCAAGCACAGCATCGTATTCATACGACACATGAGCATGTTTTCGTATTTTGCACATTAAGGGTCGGGACATCATTTTGAAATTTTAGTGGGGGGTGTCCAATTGTCGGGCCACATAAATCGGGCCCATCCCGTCGTCTCCTTAATGAGCCCGACCGAGACAAGACGGGCTTCCAATGTGTCGTATGAATACGATGCTGTGCTTGGCAGACCATCGATATGCTTTTGAGACCCCATTTTGGATGCGAATTGTAATTTGACCCGTCTGTCATGAGTCCACCTGCTTCGGCCATCAAGTCGATTGCTGGAAGTCTAGTTTTGATCATTCTTATAAAGGACTACAAAACTTTACTTCACTAATTATATTTTTAAAAGTGCAATTCAAATTGAATGCTTCTTTTCTTTACCGAATCACAAGGAGATCTGTTTCATCAAAATAAGATGAAAAACATATATAGGTAAGTCATTTTTCGAAGCATCAAAAAAGTTAACTTATTAATTAACTGGATAAGTTGATATTCATTCCATGTCGACCCTTTAAAGGATGCACCAAATAATTGAATCAATGTTCCATTGCCAACGTAAAAGTTTGAGCGATCCAACCAAGAAAAGCCCATTCAAAGCCATTGGGCCTCTTGGCCCTGCTTTTATCAAAAAGTACAGATTTAATCCCTAAATTTCGATACTTATGGGATTTGGTTCTCTAATTTTCATTTTCTTCGACCAAGTCCTCTTTCTTGATTGTTACAATTTAGTCCTCTAAGTTTGGTTTAATTAAGTCATCTAACTTTCTCTATTTGTGCAATCAAGTCCTTTAGTCAGCTGCTCTCCTATATCATCAAATTAATCAATGAACGTGGCGTTTAATGTAGCAGAAAAATGGCACACAATGCTAATGTGATGCCAAATTAGCGAAGAATAAAGTGGGGAAAAGGAGAAAAAGAAAAAGAAACCCTAACTTGACATTTAGTTAAACCTAGTAATGAAGCATAGGATTCCAGAAATCCAAAAACTGGGAGAATGTGATTGAAGAAAAGAAAAGTGAGAGGAGTGCATCACACGAAAAGAAAGATGAAGGATTTGATTGCATAAACTAAAAATGAAAGGACCAATCCCATGAACTTTGAACCTTGTCGGGTTGAAGCCGTACTTAACCCCCAAAAAGATAATTGAAGAAAATAATTTCAACATGATTGGCTTATATTCCTCATACCATGTTTTGCTGCAAATGCGCAAAAATATGAAAAGGAACGATGTATATTCAGAAAAAGGAAAGAAAATCCAAGGCCGAAACTCAATGAAGTTGAGAAGGTTGGATATGAGATGAGCAAACTTGACACATTCTTAAGATCGACATCTATAAATTTTAAATCAACTTGTGGAGTCCATTTCAAACACGAAACAATTTATCATTGCTGACTCGAGGTCAATAAAATTGAATTCAGTCTTGTATCTTATGTACTTCAAAAATCGTGCAGATGATGGAAATAGAAGGGAACACGAGTTATTATCTGTTTGAAATTTGAAATCGACAAGTCTGCTTGAGGAGGCAACGACCAAACCAAGCACTTGACAAATTAGACTCCCTTTATTTAACGAAAAATCTTTGCACGTCAAGTTTTTACTCTACATACCAAGGTCGCATGATCTACAAAACTACAATTTCACTTTCAAGAGTACCTTGTCCAATTGCCAAATTATTGGAAAAATTGTCTACAAAATCCTAAACCTACGATGCGATGGTGAATTTAATCCTGAACTTTTTTATTTGACTAATTTGATCCTAAACATTTCAAAGATTTTTTTTTATGCAATCATTTGGATCAATATTATTAATGTGAATATTGGCTATCTTACGTGATAAGCCGTACTATATGGTATGGGTGACATTGACATTCACAATTATTAAAATTTTTCTAAGTTTTTTTTTTTTTTTTTTTTATAATTTTTTTGACTTCTATTCTTTTCCACTATGGCTCAGCAAGGGCATGTAGGCCCTCGCCTATGCCTAATGACTCTTGGCTATTTCGAGAAGATGAACAATGGGAGAGAAAAAAAAAAAAAAAAATCAAGAAAATTATAGAAAAATTTTAAAAATTTAAATAGAAAGTGCAAAATTATCATCAATCGTACCAACCAGCCTCTACATCAGCAATTTTTTTACCAAAATAGGTTGGAATGATTACGTTAGAAATTCATCAAAATGTTTAGAATAAACCTAGCCAATATGAAAAATTCGAAACTAAATTGACCGTCATACAATAAATTTAAATTTTATTGAATCAACTCAAGTGTAGATCTAAAAGCAAACGAGCTTTGTGGATGTAGAGATGCAGGTGATTGAAACCCCATTTATAATCAAATGAGAGAGCACGTGAAAATCACACAATTCAATCACATTGCATCTATAGAAGCCAACCAAGGGAGAGAAAATTCGAACCTCGAGAACTTATTTTCCCGAGAAAATCAATCATATTCAGTGCATGCTTTCTCTATCAAAGAGAACTACTTTCCCATTCGATCCACGAAGTCATCACAAGCCATCGATCCACGAAGTCATCACAAGCCAAAATAATAATAATAATAATAATAATAATAATAATAATAATAATAATAATAATAATAATAATAATAATAATAATAATAATAAGATAAAAAAAGATAAAAGTTGATAAACGCCTTAGCAAGGGACAAGGTGGGTGATCTTTGAAGAGGTTTAGCGTGTAATTTGACCAAAATACAAGGCATGCAAATGTAATCTAAATTCACCCAAATCTAAATATTGTGACATTCTCTATAGCGGCAGTTATAACATACTTAGAATTCATAAAATTTACTGGCGAAAATAATTTGGGAAACCTCCTCTATATGTCTAAATAAATGAGATTCACATCCAAAGTGATTGGCTTCTAAAATAATCTTTTAAAATCACTATATATAAAATTTGTTATAATGTTGTAGTGTCTTTAACATTTACGTTGGTATTAACGTGCAAGGGCTAATCTCTGAGTCTGCTACAGACTTTAACAATTCCCATTCTGCCATCCTTAAACTAGTCATTTCCATAGCTGACTTACGACTAAGAGCATCCGCTACCCTATTCGCCTTCCCTGGATGATATCTTATCTCACTGTCATAATCCTTCAACAACTCCATCCATCTCCTTTGTCTCATGTTCAACTCTTTTTGTGAGAACAGATACTTCAAACTTTTATGATCCATATAAATCTCAAACTTTTCCCCATACAAATAGTGTCTCCATATCTTCAAGGCAAACACTATAGCTGCTAGTTCTAAATCATGCGTTGGGTAATTTAGCTCATGGGGTTTCAATTGTCTGGATGCATAGGCTACAACTTTGCCATGCTACATCAACACACATGCTAGTCCTTTGTAAGATGCATCACTATACACTGTGAAACCATCAGGTCCAGTAGGTATAGTCAGAATTGGAGCTGAAGTCAACTTCCTTTTGAGCTCCTGGAAACTCCTTTCACATTCCCCATTCCACTCAAATTTCACATTCTTTCGGGTCAACTTAGTTAAAGGTCCTGCTAATCGTGAAAATCCTTCAATGAACCTTCTACAATAGCCATCCAGTCCTAAGAAACTTCGTATTTCAGTGGGTGTTGTTGGTCTCGGCCAATTTACTACCATTTCAACTTTTGCCGGGTCTACTGCAATTCCTTTTCCTGACACCACATGCCCTAAAAATATTATCTGGTCCAACCAGAACTCACACTTACTAAACTTAGCATACAACTTATGCTCTCTCAGGGTCTGCAAAACTATCCTCAAATGTTGCTCATGCTCTTTAAGCCCTTTTGAATATACCAGAATATCATCAATAAAAACAATCACAAACTGGTCTAAATAAGGTTGAAATATTCTATTCATCAAGTCCATAAATGCAGCCGGCGCGTTAGTCAATCCAAATGGCATAACAAGAAACTCGTAGTGTCCATAACGAGTCCTGAACGCAGTCTTAGGAATGTCCTCCTTCTTAATTCTTAACTGATGGTATCATGACCTCAAGTCAATCTTAGAGAAGACCGAACTTCCCTGGAGTTGGTCAAACAAGTCATCAATTCTAGGCAAAGGATACTTATTCTTAATGGTAGCCTGATTCAGCTGCCTATAATCAATACACAAGCACATCGATCCATCCTTCTTTTTCACAAACAAGACTGGTGCACCCCAAGGTGAAGCACTTGGTCTAATGAATCCTTTGTCAAGCAACTCCTGCAGTTGCACTTTCAATTCCTTCAATTCGACTAAGGCCATCCTATATGGGGCTTTTGATATTGGTCCTGTTCCAGGCATTAATTCAATTTCAAATTCAATCTCCCGCTCTGGCGGCAATCCAGGCAATTCCTCAGGGAATACATCTTGAAATTCGTTAACTACACAAATTTCCTCAAGTCCAGGCTCCTCCTTTGCATAATCTCTAACTATGGCTAGGTACCCTTGACATCCTTTGTCAAGTAACTTACGTGCTTCTCTTTTGCCGAAATAAGTACTACAGGAAGATGGGTCTGACCTCCTAAAAATTCACAACTAGACTGATCAGGTAAAACGAATTGACCCACTCTTCTATAACAATCCATTCTAGCCCGATACTTACGAAGCCAGTCCATTCCTATAATAACGTCAAAATCATACATAGCCATTACAACCAAGTCTATTTCCATATCATTTCCTCCCATTGATATCTTACAATTTCCACACACCAGCGTAGACAATACCACATCCTTTAAAGGCATGGAAACACAAAGAGGCATCTCAAGAGGCATAACTTCTATGTTATTCAAACGTCTATATCTTTCAGACACAAACGAATGCGTTGCACCCGTATCAAACAATGCATATGCCTTTTCACCATTAATAAGGATCGTACCTGAGATAACATTTTTGGAAGCTTCCGCTTCCTCCTGGGTGATCGCATACACCCTTCCTTGTGCAGGTGGCCTCTGAGGATTTCCTTATGGGTTTGACCTAACAGCACTCTGATATCCCTGTCGCACCGAGCCAACACTCACTTGCGACCTCTCTTGTGGGCAATTTCTCCTAAGATGACCCACTTGTCCACAACCAAAACATTCCGGTCGTCCAGTACAAGGTCCTGGGCCATGGCGTTCATTACACTTTTGACAAATACCAGGCTGATAGGGTGCTTTCCCTATATTCGGACCATTTTTAGCTCCTCCAAAATTCCCAAAGTTACTCTTCTTCTTCACATTCCAGGTCTGTCCTTGACCAGAATAAGGTCTCTTACCTTTTCTCACATCATTAAAATTCAACGGTTTCTTAAACTCCGACCGTTCTCTCGACAGCTCCTGCTCCACTAACTGCGTCCTTCCATAAATCTCATTATAATCTCTTATGTTCAATGGCACTAGTTGCTTTCTAATGTCAGTCCTTAATCCTTTCAGGAATCTCTTAGCCTTCTCTTCCTGATCCTCAATCAATCTAGGAGCATACCTAGACAGTTCAGAAAATCTAGCCTCATACTGATCTACTGTCAACCCCTTTTGTTCAAGCTGAACAAATTCAGTAATCTTCCTATCCTTAGCACAGTCAGAAAAATGCTTCCTATTTCAGTACCCGGTGGAAAGATTATGTCCTTCGAAGCTCTCCACCAAAACTTCGCATTTCTCTCCAACTGGTACTCTGCTAAAACTATTCTCTCAGCATCAATGCAGTCCAACAGCGGAAAATTCGTTCCATCCCATCAATCCAATGCTCCACCTCCTCGGGACTTCCCATTCCATTAAACTTAAGTGGCTTCAGACTTGAAACTGCTCCACTAGTCCTTGAGTACGGCGTTTTGCTCGGGCTGTTGCTTTGCGCCCTTTCCATCAGATTTCCAATATTGGCTAATGCCTCAGGATGTCTTCCATTCGGGGTTCAGCCCTTGCAGCAGAGGCTTCAGCCCTCGATGGATGAGCACTTCCAGCTCGCACCATGACTTTCCTTCAATTTCCAAGCATTGCCTCAGGAATAATCTAAGACTCACTGCCTTCATTCAAAGCAACTACTACTACTTCATAAGTAACATATACATGTTACTGGTACCTAAAGGCAATCCAAAGTAAACTACTAGGGATCTACGAGTGAGTTCTCATCAACCGTTATTCAATTATTTCGTTTTTCATCATATGGTGTGCATTGTCATCATGTTCCTCAATTTCCAAATGAGGCTTCTTATCACTCCATCTATAACCATTCGCTCTGATACCAAAAAGGGGCTGTCGCACCCCGAACCCTTCCAAGGTCGCCACAAGCACCGATGTTACATCTTATTACCCTTTTTGCCTTACACTTAGAAGAAGCGTCGTTATTCACAGGCATTTTTTTTTTTTAAAGCGGTCCCAATGCGACTCATTAGCAAAAGCAAAACATCACCATCTCTCCCCCTTCCAACCATGATACAAATACACACCACTAATCACCATGATTTTATAGACAAGCCACGACACTTTATTTACATATATTTTCAAGATGGGACTTCTTTAGGTCGATACATCAAAAGGAGAGGCTAGGACTCAGCCATGTCTAGCCTAAAACCCCAAAAAGAACCCTCGACCCTTTACAATCACATGTGCACAACCCCCATCATAAGTGTCGGCTCACTATAAAAAGAAAACAGCCCCTACTCGTCGCACATAGGCCACACACCCAGTCCGGTGCGTCAGGCGGTGGCGGTGGCAGCATCCCTCTCATATACATGTCACCATTCTCATGACATCATCACATCACACATGTCATCATCATCATGGCATCATCATATCATATATGTCATCATCATTATATCTTATATGTCATCATCATGCATATCATCATGCCATGGGTGATCATCATCACATCACATCACATATTATCATCATCATCATGCATATCATCATGCATATCATCATGCCATGGGTGATCATCATCATATCTCATCACATATTATCATCATCATCATGCATATCATCATGCATATCATCATGCCATGGGTGATCATCATCATCATGCATATCATCATGCGTATCATCATGCCATGGGTGATCATCATCATATCACATCACATATTATCATCATCATCATGCATATCATCATGCCATGGATTAATTTCCATTTTTAACTTTCAATTTGATCACCACATCACCTATTCCTCGAATCATCAATTTTATCATCCCCCCGGGCAAAGACCTCCAAGGCTTCCGGCATTCAGCCATTCCAGGCCACCGGGCATCCGGCCCCCCACATTCCAGGCATCTCGCATCCCAACTGGCATCACGAGGCATTCCCCTCTGGCAAAAACCTCCGACAGGGCTTCCGGCATTTACACTCCCTGGCCGGGCATCCCGCACCCCAAATCCTGGCATCGCGAGGCATTCCCTTCGGGCAAAAACCTCCGACAGGGCTTCCGGCCCCCCACATTCCGGGCATCCTGAATCTCCCAAGGTCATCCGGCAATGCATCTCTATACATTCCGAGCATCATCCTTTACCACAACCACCTCCTCACTTATCATGATCCATGTTTGCCCATTTTAGTCTTGATTTAGCATGGCATATGACGTGACATCAAACAAGTCATACTTGGCATGGAATTCACACATGCATCTCAATTCAATGTCATGCATACATCAAGACCTCATCATACATGCAACATGGTATAATAAAATTAATGGAATTCATGGCCAATAAAATAATCCATTTTTTTCATGTCCATTTTCATTTATTTAAATTCAAGCTTTTTATTATTTTCAAAAATATTAAATTTAATATCTATAAATTCCCAAAAATTATAAAAATGAAGGCAAGTAATAAACTAGCCAATAGGATAAGAATTTCATGCAAAATACATGGCCAAATAGAATTTCACACAATTTCACAATTCTCACAAATTGGCATGTCATTTTCGGGTGAAATCAGAATGCATCGTTTCTGAAGAAATTAGATTAAAATATCCATACGACCTCCAAAAATTATGAAATTTTGCCGAGTTATAGCCAAGACATTTTCGTATATCTTTCATGAAGACTTCCAAGCCAGATTCTTTTTAGATTATTTTCTACAGTCTCACGAAGCTTCTGGATCCATTACCGAATCGTCCAGTGCATGCTTCTCCGAAATACTGAGTTTTTTACCTACCTATTCTCTTTTGTTTCCTCTGAAATTTGGATATGTTATACATCAAGATGTCCTCTACAAGTTTCATGAAGAGATCCAAGTCAAATAACCAGAGTATAGTCGTCATTTAGGTCCATGATGTCTCGGGTATACTTGTTCATTTCACTTAAGATTTGAGTATGTTGTAGTTTAAGATGTCCCCTACAACTTTCATGAAGAAATCGAAGAGAGATTCTTAGCACAAACCAACATGCAATCACAAATCCAACAAGATGTCAGTGAAAACGTTCCAGATCTGAGGTCTCCGTAGGATGAGAGTTTAACCCCTCAAATCTCCATCATTTTCCACGAAATTCAGTATGTTATATTTCAAGATGTTAGCTACAACTTTTATGAAGAGATCGAAGCCAAAATCGGACTTCAAACATGCATGCTAGCTCACACAACATTCTGACTCAAACTGTTCAAGCGAAAACAGCCATACCACCCAAGAACAATCCATCCATACTTCGGTTTTCCTCACCTAATCACCCAAAAATTCAACATGCAAGTAACATACACACATGCAAGAGCAGCTAGAGGACTCCCAACTTGCCTCTAGACCGGACGGTCGACGGCACAAGGCAGCGAGCAAGGCGGCACACGGCGGACGGACGGCGACGACTCCTCCTTGGCTCCTTCTCCCTCTCGGCCGCTCTCCCTCTCTCTCGCACAATCTCTCTCTCTCTCTTTGGGCGAATGGCTAACCGGCCATTCTCTCTCCTCTCTTTCCTTTTTATCCCCCTCTAAACCTGATCATTAGTAATCATCACATGCCACTTAAATGGACCAATGCATGGAGGCTCTTTTTGCCACTTGGCAAGACCCATGCATGGGCCGGCCACCTTCTTCTTGGGCCTCAATGGGCCGGCGACAGCCCTTCCGTGGGCCTCCATTTGGGCCGACCAACTTGGCCCATCAAGGCTTTGGCCAATGGGCCTAAGGCCCAACCTAAAAATTGACTTTTTCCTCTTTTTTTTTTTTTTTTTTTTGAATTTCTTCTATAAATATTTTAAAATTTTAATTTTCAATATGGCCAAAGTCTTGTGACATTTCATTTATTGAAATTTAATTTATAAAGTGCGTGGCCAAGCATAGATTATTATTATTAATCTATCAAATTTAAATTCTCACAAACATATGCACAAATCATCAAATCTTAAAAAGACTAATGGCTAAAGCATAAACTATAGGCAATTTTCATTACCTAATTAGAGACTTTAACACACCTTATGGCTTGACTTTGAATTTTGGGATGCCACAACATATTCGAATTTCGTAATTTTTGAAGTTCATTTGCCTATTTAATCAAAAATGTTTCAAAAACTGTGCAATTGGAACGGACAAAATTAGTAGTGCTGTGAAGTGTGTTCTGTATTGAGCTATATGGGAATCTTTTGGTGTATTGTTCTGCATGAAGTATTTGCCTCTATGTCTTGACTATCACATGTTCGAATTTCATAATTTTTTAATGTCATTTGGGTATTTAATAAAAATGCTTTCTAAAATTGTGCAAGCTGGATTGTGTGAAATTGATCTTGTTGCCATTACATCATGTGCCATGTTGATATTGAGACACAAATGTGGATATGAATTATGATAAATGAGGATACCGTCGGAGGTGTGAGCCGACGATGCCCCGGGAGTGTCGGGATGCCCGGAGGTGGGTGCCGGATGCCCGGAGTGTGTGTGCCGGATGTCCTCGGGAGTTTTGGGATGCCCGGAGGTGTGTGCCGGATGCCCGGAGGTGTGTGCCGAAGGTTCCTCATGACGCCAGGTTGGGTGCGAGCGATAAAATGTGGGATGCAAATTATTGGTCCCGGGAAAAAAAAATGTGGTGACTCAATTGAAAGATAAAAAGTTGAAATTGAATCATGCATGGATGGTGATATGTATGTATGGCCGTATGATATAATGTGATGAGTGCATGGTGGTATATGCACATATGGCATGATGGATATGCATGAATGCTTGATGATGAGTGCATGGTTGTATATGCACCTATGGCATGATGGATATGCATGAATGCTTGATAATGAGTGCATGGTTGTATATGCACCTATGGCATGATGGTATATGCATGAATAATATGTACTTTACTATGATGTGATGATTGTTCTGTTTGATGCATTGAGTAGTTTAATAGATCTTTACCTGCTGAGTGGTTGTACTCACCCCTTTGGAGACCAACATTTCATATTAGACAGATGCCTCTCTCTCCGGTCACGCGGGGTACCTTTTACGGCCTTCCATTTGATGTGGAGGTCGATTGCATGGAGCTCGATAGTTGTCGCGACCAATTTTTTCGGGGTGTGAACCACCTAGGGTTTGGCTAATGGATTGTTAAGCCTAGATTTAACTCGGGCTCTCCCAAGCCCATACCAATTCGTGACTTTAGGTTCAAGTTCTGAACATGCAAATGATTTTCAATCAGGAGTCGCCACTAATCTATTTTTTGGTGGGTCGATTAGAAACCTAAATAAAGTAACGGGAGATTTACTTCATTCCTACGAACCAGAGATTTGGGTACGGGGACTTGGTTACGCTAAATTTCTCTAACGCCCTTTCGGTACCATTTCTTTTATTTTGAAAGAATGTTTTTTGCAAGCAGCTTGGGTTTATTTTAAATCTATTTCCCTAACATGTGAGGTTATCATGCGCGTGCACAAACCACCAATTTAACACTCAGATAAACAATAAATAAATTGCAAAAAAACTTACCTCCAAGCAACGAAAGCATCTGCAGTGTTAAATTAAAATCCACATCAACAACCCTAGATATGGTTTCTAATTAACACACAATTTCTTTTTTTGTTTTCACTTAATTAATGAAAATCATGCAATATGCAATGCGATATTAACTAAATGACCTAATCCTAATGACATGTAATTTCTAATTAAATGGGCCTAGCAAAAATACTAAATGACATGCATTTCAATGAATCTAACCCTAATGACGTGCATATGACATTTTTTCCTTTTCTTTCTTTTCTTTCTTTTTCCTAAAAGAATGCAATCTATCCTAGAAAATAAAACTAATTCAACCTATGGCATTTTTTGTATTTTTCATGAAATTCGAAATTAGGTTAAATGTGAAAATTATCTAGCTAGATTAAGATCCTATTTAATTTACATTAGGAATTAGATTGAGCCAAATCCTAATTTAAACTAAAATATTATCTTAACCTAAATAATCCTAAAATGCAATATATCTAAAAAATGCCTAAACTTATAATAAATTAAAAAAGAATTATCTAAATTAAACTAAGTGCAATTTAACCCTAATATGCAATGACATGCAAAATATGCCCTAATTCTACATGACAAGTGTATGATGATTTTTTATTGTGTTTTTGTTTTCTTTCTTTTTTTTAAATTTCGAAATTAATAATTGCCAAGTAATTAAGCATGCAATTTAAATTAAAATCTTGCAACCTAAATTGATTTATTTGAATTTGGATTTTTTTTTTGATTTTTTCTTAAATAAAATTCCTATTCTAAACATGTAAACCCTAAGACATGCAATATTCTAACTTAAATATATCTCGAGATAAACAAGGCAATTAAGACGAGATAATTCATTCAAAATCATCAAAAATCGCACATCATTCGGATCAAGAGATAATATTTCGCTAATAAAATCGATAAATTGATCTTAAGCCTTAAAGATCAAAATATCAATTTTACCCCCGCTTGATTAATTATTTCATCTAAAGCCTTATAGATGAAATAAAAAAACCATGGCGCGGTTGCAAATCAGGTAAATAACCCTAATCGGGAATGCGCTTATCATTTAAATATGCACGTAAGATACTATAAAGCATGTTTTAGGCAATAAAATATCTAAATCAAATTTAGATATGATAATTACCTAATTCCGCAAATAATATTGCCAAATTTGAATTGAATGGAATCGCTCAACGGGTAACCAGCGGTGTGTGGTGGTGCTCGCGTGGCTTCTCAGCACGGTTTAGGGCTTGAAGGTGACAGCTTTTGATGGACCGCTTGGACTACCTGATTTGTCTAGATGTTCTCGCTTCGGTTTCACTTGGGCCAAAGAATCAAATTTGCTCCCTTTGGTCTCCACGTTGATTCCCGGACTTTGACTTGTTGCGAACAGAGACTATGAGCGCTAGTTCGCTGGTGCCGGTGTTTGGACCCGAGGCGGGCTGGTCACGGTGAACACCGGGAGATCTTGATTATGATGGTTCGCTGGACGAGCACCAAAGAAACCTGCAAAAACAGAGAATACCGAAGGAAGAACGAGCAGAGTCGTCGCGCGCGGCTGGTCCAAGTCACGGCAGGCCGTGAGGGGGCCTCGTGGGAGACTGAAACAACGGCGAGATGAGCGAGGGGGCACGGGACTCGGGCTGCAGGCGTTCGGGCTCGCGGGTCGCTCGCGCTACGTCCGGTTCGGAACCTACGGGCGTCGCCTGATTGCTGGGTCGAAGGGCGGCAGTTGCCGGTGTTGGGGCAACGGCGGCGAGGCGGGGTGCGGCGGTGGCTGGCGTAATCGTGGGAGCAGGCAGGTCGTCCGTCGCGGGTCAGGCGTCGTAGGGGCAGCTAGGGTTGCGGTGGTGCGGTCGCTCGCAGGGGGGCTGGTGCTCGGACAATGGGCGGAGACGATGGCTGCGGCAGCGGCGGAGGCCCGGTGACCAGCGCGAGGCGCTGCGGGCGCGGTGGGCAACAACGGACGCCGGCAGGGACTTCACGGAGAAGAAGCACAGTGATTTTTGTTTTTTCCTCTTTTTTCTACTCTCTCTCTCCAGTCACACGTCTCCCTCACTCTGTTGTTTTCCCTTTGTTGCTGTCCTCTCCCTTCTGTCTCTTCTCTCTGCTGTTTGCTTTTTGACTTTCTGTGTTGCTCCTTCAAAGAGAAGCCCCCGACGAAGGAACAAAACAAAAGGAAAATCTCTCTTTTTATGTTGAATTTCTGACCTTAAAAAAACGAAAGAAGAAGCCCCCTGGGAAAACTTTTCTTTTGATTTTGACCTAAAACTCGAGAAAAGCCCTGGCCGTGTATTCAATGTGTGTCGCCTCCTTTTTTGTCCGTACACGGTCCCTTTTATAAGCCAAAAAATTGGATCTTCGTGGTATATTTTACTTTCTAATTTTGCTCATGCAAAATACCACTGAATATATCGTTTCTCCCCGTGCAATATTACCTTTTGTATTTATCAAATATCCCATCCAAAATTTTCCTTTTTACTTGAAAATACATCCTTTGGTGTATATTGTCTAAATGTGTGAAAAATCTGATGGAATATGTGAAAAACTTCCCTCGCCGTCGGTCCAATAAAATAAACAAAAATGTTCCTAAACTATATGCCATGTGATTTTATTTTTTCAGGGATAAAATTAACCCCTAATTTTTAATATGATAAATGTCTAAATGGGTCGCCAAAATTTAGGTGTCAACAATAGTGTCACCGTCCTTGGTATGACGTTCGTACTGGTTTAGGTGCTGATTATGTATGATATGGGCCTGGCTGGGGGCCCGGTCTTCCAGGAATTTTTGTCTATCCACATCCACCGTGACGGAGTGATGCGGGGGATGTTGCCGCCGCCACCGCCCGATGCACCTGGATGGGTGTGATGGCCCGCGTGAGGAGTGGGAGCTGACTTTTTTGGATATAGCCGACACTTGTAGATGGAAGGTTATACATGATCGATATAGGGGGTCGAGATCTCTTTTTGAGCTATAGCCAGGTTTAGCTAAAAGTCTTGGCTTTTTGGTTGTACTGACCCAAGATGTCCATCCTAAAAATGTAAATAAAAGTGGCTCGGCTTATGCTTTCCTTCAGTGTGTAGTAAGTGTGCATTGTCCCATCATTAAGAGACTAAAGGGATGGTGAGACTCGTCTTTGATTTCGCTATGAGCTGCGCTAATCTCTTTAAAAAAAAAATGTCTATGAACCACGGTGCTTCCGCTAAGAGATGTAACTGGTAAATTCAAAGAGGTGCGAACGGTAGCTGTGGCGACCCTAGTCGGATCGGGGGTGCCAAAAAATTAACCCGCCAAACTTTGCATGGACCTCATATAAAACCTCCTTGTTTTATTGAGCACATAAAACTTGGCATCCAAACCCGACACCATATTTCTTTTCTAATTTTTTTTCCAACCACCCTCTTTTGAAAACCAACCTTAGTAACCCCTCTTTTTTTTGTTCAAAACGTTTATAAATAAATTCATAGGTGCTCATGTTCTCAAAATTAATCCATCAAATTTTGCACGCACCTAGTTTAAAATTTCATTGTTTTATTGGGCAAATAAGTTATGGAGTCCGGACCCGACACATCATATATTTTCTATTTATTAGTCCAAAAGATCACATTTTGCAATAACAATAAACCATCACCATGGAGCAACCACTCACATATTATCACAAATACATTCTAAGCATGCCAAAAGTCAACCAAAGCACCAAATCAACATTATCCAGCAAGCAAGACACCAAGAACGACCACAAAATCACTATAGACCCTTACTGGCAGAAATCGAGCCACCTGCGCATCTCCAAGTTTAAATCTAGAAACCTAATAAAAAAGCTCATAAAATTTCAAAATTTGAATATGTTCTAGAGGACACCTAAAAACACATTTTTTCATGAAGACACCTTGACCCAGATCCTTCTAGATTAAGAGTAGTAAGTCGCTCAAACCGTTACAAAAACTGTGTCGGTTTCCAGAAATTCTGTTTTCCAAAATCAGTTTGGTTTGAGGTCCAAAATATGTTCGTTTGATATGAAATTTCACTATGTTAAACTAAAAGATGTGAGGAAAAACTTTTGTGAAGAAACTATTTTGAAAATCAAACCCCAAAATTTGATAAAAGTCCTTGCAACACCAAAAGGTCACCAGTTCCAACACAATCCGAGATTCTGTTTTGCAATGATGAACCTGAAATCTCATTCTTTTAAATCCCTAAAATATTGAGTAAAATATATGTAATATCTAAAGATGTCTAGAACATTTCTTAATAAGGAAGCAACCTCAAAATTGTAGCACATCTTTCCTCACAAAAATGGAAAATGGCAAGGGTCTAGTAAACCGGCTCTGATGATTAAGCTAATCCAGCTTACACTAATCTAACCATCTAATTAACACTAATCTAAATTAATTAATTAATACTAATATAAACCCCTAAGTGCAATTAATGACCTAATAAAGGATTATGGAGTTAACTCACTGGAATTCAACGATGGTGGGCTCATGGTGACAGCAACGGCGATGCGAAGGCGGTGAAGACCCGAGCCTACTGTGTCTCCAACGGAGGCTTGGTGAAGGCAGGGTCGGCTCTACAAGCTCACAACCAAGGAGGGCTGCTCGGTGGGCTGAGGGCCTCAACTTGGGTTGGTTTCAGTGGAGGTGGCTGCTGGAGATGGTGGTTGTACGTGAGGTGCTTTTGGACGGGGCTAGGTGGTGTCGCTGGTGGTTGCTGAAGTTGCAATGTGAAGATGGAGCTGCCTGTGGATGATGAAGATGGCTGTGGGTGAAGTTGAACTTCGGTGGTGGTGGTTGACATGTTGGGGCGAAGGCATGGGGTGATGCATGGAGTTGGCGTGATGGAGGAAGGGTGGTGGGATGATGGCGTGGTGGATGATGGGATGAGGGGCGTATGGGTGGAGATGGATGTCAGGTGGTAGAGAGAAAGATAAAGAGAGGGAGAGAGACGGGGGGTTTGTGTGTGAGTGAGGTAGAGAGAAAGATAAAGAGAGGGTGAGTGAGAAAAGCATAGGCCAAGAAGTCAAGGGAAAATATCCTAATTCATTCATTGCAAGGTCACAAAAGTCTTCATGCCCATCTTCTTTGTCCCAAAATACTTTCTTGAATTTGATTTCCCACAAACAAAGAGAATTTGGGGGCCAAATAATCCATTTTCCCTCTTGATCCGAATTTCTATTTCTTTTCCCGATTTGTTTGAAACTTGTTTTTTCCGCAAGATTCCGGACTTGTCAAAATTTCTCCAAAAGATGAGACGAGGTCCTAAAAATAAATTGCGACTCGCTCGAATGTTCAATTCCCAAAATCAAGTTCAATTTCGTGGTTAAAATCGACCAGACGCGATTTTAGCACGATCCAACCTACTAAGTAGCTTTTAGGGATTTTATTGCGTTTGACCTGTGGTCGATAATTCTCGATCCATGTTTATGTATCTTCGATTCGTCGGCGACTCTCGGTTGTCATAAAAATCTTAAGGTTTCAATTACGGGTACTGGGTACAGAATTGACAGAAAATTGGGTTAGTGCTGTTTGATGCGAATTTTGCAATCAGGTAGAATCGCCCACAATCTAATTACGTGTTTCTGTTGAATCGACCTATCTCCAATCTCTAATTGATTATAACGGTACCATATCGACCCTTGCCGATTAGCATGATTGAGCAGTCGATTTCTGATTGGATTCTTAAGTCTGTCACGTTTATATTTATTAACGGCTTCACCTGATAGATTAGTTAACCGTGAGTGATCAGCTCCGAGAAAAATGATCATAGGCACGTCGACGAAATGCCCATTTCATAAAATCGGGACGAGGTCGGAATTCAGGATGTCACAGGAACATTGGGCAACAGTCAAATGGATATTTAGGTATCTTTGAGTACTATTAATAACTGTATATGCTATGGTGATGGTAAAACTGTGTTAGAAGGTTTTTCGGATTCAGACATGGCAGGGGACATGGACTCAAGAAAGTCTACATCGGGATACCTAATAACTTTTGTAGGGGGAGCAGTTTCATGGCAATCTTGACTACAAAAATGCGTTGCCCTACCTAGTGCTAAAACAGAGTATATTGCGATAACGGAAGCATGTAAAGAACTCTTGTGGATGAAGAAGTTTCTACAAGAAGTGGGCCACAACCAAGAGGAGTATATCTTGTTTTCAGATAGTCAAAGTGCAATACACCTTAGCAAAAATGCCACTTTTCACTCCAGATCCAAACACATTGACATCATATATCATTGGATACGTGATGCGTTGGAAGAAAAAGCCCTACAACTAAAGAAAATGCACACTGACAACAACGACTCAAATCTGATGACATAATCTAGCTATAGTGAAGATGCAAACCTGTCGAACTTTTGCAAGTTTGACACCTTCTCCAAATTGCTCGTGAGGAGGAGATTTGTTGAGTATGTCACTCCCAATTGGAGAAGCCAATGTAATTATGTATATCTGTAGTAGAATATATATGGTAGTGAGTGTGTAAAAGAAAAAAGTAAAAAAAAAAAAATTAAAAGAGATTGGGAGATAAATCAATATGATCTTCCACATCTAGAAAATCAAGGGAGATTGGGAAAGAAATCAAAGTGATCTTCTCAGATCTACAAAATCACGAGAGATTAGGAGATAAATCTACGTGATTTTCATATCGTACAATTCCAATTGGAGTTGCATTTGCTCCTATAAATAGGAGTCATCCTCACGGAGAAGTATATACAAAAGCAAGAATATCATAGCAGCATAGTGGGAGAAACAGTTTTCTTCTTCCATGAAAGAGAGTTATCTTTGAGTGACTTATCCAGTTTCTGAGAGGTTCAGATCCATAAATTGTAGACAGTGAGAGATCCACCTTTGGGTGAAGTTGTATCCCATTATTTATCATAGTGGAAGTTTGAAGTGGACTATGGTCCTGTGGGTTTTCCTTTCACCTTGGAGGGTTTTCCATATTAAAATTCTGGTGTTATTTACTATTCATCTTTAGTACTTTCATTCAATATTTTATCCTATTTAATTTCACAGAAATAGTAGTGGGAAAAATTATCTGGGCCTTCTCCACAAATATTGTTCTTTTTCCCAACAAGAACATTCTTTTCTTTTTTCCCAACAAGACTAACATGAGAAAGTTTGTTGTTTCCTAGTTCAGTCTTTCAAATTTATTTGTTTGCCTATTTTTTTTACTTTTCCTGAGTGGGGGTCTTTTTTATAGCTACTTTGAAATCTAATTCAATTGTTAAATCTGTTTGACTTTGGATATCCCAACTTTATGTGAGGTTTTGTGCCAAAACTTTTAAATCCATAGCTATAGGATTGATGTCTATGTTTTACTAAAATAAACTTATCAAAAAATCTTATCCTGGCGATGGCATTTGAGCTCACATGAAGTCTGATAACACGTTACCTGTTTATCTTTAATGAGTTCCACCTGTAGCTTGTTGCTTGACTTATTTTTCAATTTATTTTTTTCTCCTAATGCAACGGAATGAGAAAACCAGGGCTGGTAGCTGAAATTGCTAAGCAGCTGGACAACTTCCATCGAATAGAAATTCCAGGTTCTAAAGAACCTCAACTATGGAATGATATATTCGAGTTTTTCGAGAAAGGTAACTTTTAAATGTTCCTTTAAAAAAAAGTAACTTGTATTTCATCTTTGCACTCTGTTAAATGTTTCTTTTCACAAAATACCTTTACCTTAATGTTTCTTTTGCATCATGTTTGTGCCATCTTTTCTGAGGTAGCATCTGATCTCAAGTTTGATGATAATGAAAAGCCAAGTAAGAGGCAATCCGCACCGTCAAAAAAGCAAGGACTAGGAGCATCTTTATTGCAAGTTGGTCTTCTTTTCCACTTTTCCTTTAAAAGAAAAAGCAAGTCAACAAGCACTTGCACACTGACCAAAAAAAAAAACAAGCACTTGCACAGATTTTCGGTAACTTCCGCTTAATGCTGCGAATATTAAGCGTGCGATGAGTCAGCATTCTTTAAGCACCCAGCAATCAGTATAGACAGTGTTTTGTGTTGATAATCCAACGTTAAGACCGAGGATCGGGGGAGATCACAGCACTGAGTGGGTTGTTTTGTTTGAACATGGTTGATTGATTTTCGTTATCTTTGTCGGTCATATCCAAAAAAAAATTCTAGTATTGGTGAAGTAGGATAATTTCTAATTTTGACAGTTCGAGTTCATATCTGAAATACAACTCACGATCGCGTGGAAAATTGTCCAATCCCATCTTACGCTTGAAGTACAACTTACAATCGCGCGAAAAGCACATGATTTAATTTTTTTAACCGATTGTCTTATTTTTTGTTTAGTTGGTGATCGAGTTTAGGATTAAAATGATAAAATCAAATATGCATGTAATTCGCATAAGTATTCTGATGCAATTAAATTATTTTTTCTCAATAATTTTTAATGAATAGGTCTCTCTCTATCTCTCTCTATATATTTATATGTATTTAGTATAATAAATTTAAAAATATTAATGTTCAAAAGACCTAGCGAAGTCACCAGAAACTTGCTGAAAGCAACAAACGCGAGGGTGTCGGAATCGAAAAAGTGACCAAAATAAGGTCAATTGTCTTTAATTTAAGACGAAAGTTATGAAGTTACGAGCCGTTAAAGTGAGATGGCATACACTTCTTATGAATGAAACTTTATAAATTTCGTACGTAACATTATGTTAATTATTTGGTAACTGCATGCTTGGGTTTTGAAACTAGGTTAAAATTTTTATTTTTGAATAAAAAAGAAATTTTGACATAGGGCTGGGCTTAAACCAGCTCTCACCTTACGTATTTAATACGGTTTGAGTCAACTTAGGTTGATTCAAACTTGAGAGACTCTTAATCTATATTCTTGTGTCTAGAAGCTGGGTAATTATGATTGTATTTCTTCGTAAAAGTCTGCACTTTCATAATCTAGGAAGTTAGTAAGTCAATAGCATTGTAAGAGGTATTCATGTTTTATAGAATCATCTACTGAGTTGTATGTAAGGTAGCAACCCCTGCAAAACTATAAAATCTCGAGGGTTACTCAGATTAGTTTTTCTTTATTTAGTAATGTATGATGGAAAACGTTTTTTAATGTTTGGATCTGAATGGAAAATTATTTCAATTTCATGATTGTATCTTAATAAAAAAACCGATTTTTTAATATTTTATTTTTTATTTCGAATATTTTATTTTTTATTTTTATTTTATTTTATTTTTCTTTTTTCATTTTCTACTCCATCGCTCCTTTGCTTCCTCGTGCGCCATCCTGTCTACTTCCTCCGGCAGTTCCTCCCTGGCTAGCTCGCAAGGGGTGAGCTCAAGCCTTGCTATTGGAGGCCATGAGCTTGCCCAATCCAATTAAGCTCAAGGCTCGTTGCTAGGGGTCATGACCTCTCTAGCCCTGACCAAGCTCAAGTATCATCGCCCAAGGCCACGAGCTTGCCTAATCCGGCGAGGCTTAAGGCTCACTGGCCTCGAGCGAGGTTGCGGTCTTCGGTGGCAAGGCTCAAGCCTCACCAACTCGCCACTAGAGGTTGCAAGCTCACTTGATTTGACAAGGCTCACCGCCAAAGGTTGTGAGCTCGCTTGATGGCAAGGCTTGATGCACCCTAGTCTCAAGCAAGCTTGAGCCTAGTCGCCAAATCACCAAATCTGGTGAGGCCAAAGCTTGCCAACCCTCACTACGGATATCAATGGGCTGAGAAGAAGCAAAAACAAAAAAGGAAGAAAAGAAAAAATAAATATAAAAATTTGATTTAAAAAAGAAATTATAATTATAATTATATATTATTATAAAAATAATCATTTCGTTAACTAGGCACCTAAATCTAAGCTTTGATAGATTCGGAAAATGTTTTCTAATTCTTTTAAAGGGAAAATCATTTTTTGAGATTTAAGCTCTAGTAGGAAACATTTTTCGTTGACTCATTTTTTTTAAGTGAACCAAGTGACGAAAAATGAGGAAAACGTTTTTTCGAAAAATGTTTTTCACAAAACAAACATAGTCTATTCCAAATAATAGAGAGTAGAATCATTTTATCACAAATTAAATTTCATAGAAATGTGTTTCACTCATGCTCATGCAAATAAATTTTTTTTTTGTTGGTTCAAGTAGATAATTAAAAAGACACTTTTTAATATTTAATAGTCGAGGAATGAAAACACAAAGGCATTACATAAGTTTTGTGACTTTAGTTCAATAAATTGGTCTTCCGGCAACCTTGAGAGCATGAGTCCGCACAAGTTTGAATCTTCTGCACGTCCACACCCACTTTTTTGGTGTCTACATGAGTTCAAATATGAAACAAGAGATTATAAAATCACTCACATCAAAATTGAAATTGATTTTTTTTAACAAGAGCATATATATCAGACTTTCAGGAAATGAAATGATTTAGTACGCATCATCCTCTCGTTATTAAAATATCAACGAAACATTGATAAAGAAAACAAGATTATGGAATGAGTTTCTTGATTTTATGGATCTCATAAAAAGCTACATTATATCTTTGATCACGATATGAAGAT
The DNA here is from genome assembly GCA_014182375.1 of Eucalyptus virginea. Lineage (NCBI taxonomy): Eukaryota > Viridiplantae > Streptophyta > Magnoliopsida > Myrtales > Myrtaceae > Eucalyptus > Eucalyptus virginea. Next base: position 12,568,711 of record CM024516.1, on the reverse strand, counting down.
TAGTACCTGGATAATAGTCACGGCAAGTAGATAAGAAACAACGGACGTTGCAGTTCTCTATTGCCGCCGATGTCAAGGAATTTTCAGACGTTGTGAGGCAATTGTCAACGCACTCAAGGGTGGGAGAATTTTGAAAAGAACAACCCCAAAAACAGGTGAACTGGCGCACATAAGTTAGGCTCAGAAAATTTTTGGTCACATCAGCATCGACGCCGACGGACGACCATAGCAGCAGAGTTGCCACGAGCATCATCGATCCCAAACTATGGGTCGCTGTTACTACCATGGCTATTTCCACCTTAACCGTTCTTAGCCCCGCCCCCGGTCTCTCTCTTAGCGAGTCTTGATAACCTTGTGACCTAGTGCAGTGATTTGTTGGGTTGAACCGGCGTAGCACCTTTATATGCTTAGAGATTCATTTAAGTTGCTGAATGAGTTGATGACTAGAAAGGCTTGCAAAGGATGATCCTTGTCATTTATGTTGGATATTGAAAACTATTAAATTTTGTAACGGCCTTTTTACCGTCATCAATATTTAACGTTTTTATAACGACTTTGTAAGGGCCATATAGCGATCATCTATTAGTTACCGATTGATCCTCTACTGCTCTTTTGATCGCATATAAAATTACAAACCATAATCCAAAAATAAAATACTCCCAAACAAAAGAGAATTTCCCCTTCTGTCTTTTTCTTCTTTGGTTATACACATAGCATTATTCCCGTTCCTCATTGGCAGGGTTATACAGATAACATTTTTCCTACAGTCATATATAACTCTCTCATCCATTTTTCCAATATAATATATGTCCCATCAAAACCATCTTAACATTTATGTCCAACACGATTATTTTACATAATCCTACTAGAGCGAAAACCAACTTTATATGCTAGACTCACAATGTAGACGTAACCACACACTAAGAGCAATACCAATAGTGAAAGCAAAATGAAAAAAAAAAAAAAAAATCAATTTCCATAGGAATTAAATTATGACAACATAAACAATTCTTTTCCATAAAGCGCATGACTTACTCAACCCATAAAATATATTCCCAATGCACAAATCAAAGTGTAAGATTCATTTTGGCTGCTTCCTCGCGCGTTTAAAATATAAGTCACATGTTGGAATGTTACAAAAGCAACCATTGATGTCTTGTTCTTAATTATGGTCGATTTCCTGTTATTCCTCTTTTCTTCGTGACCTTTATATATTGTCTTTCCAGACCTTACTTCACTGGCCTGAAAATTCTGGCAGGACCCAAGTCGATTTCTTTTCTCTTCTCTATATTCTTTTTCGGGGTTCCTTTTCATCCTCCCAATGAAACACCGATTTATTTTATCATAACTGGGGAATGTTAAAACGGATTCCGCTCGTGGAGAACCGGATTCCAAGTACCTTGCTTTTGCCATGTCGAGTTGAAAGGTCAGTGGCAGAGGACTAAAGGCTGATTAATTATGGACATAATTGAGATCGGACATTCTAATCCCAGCCGGGAGTCATGGACAAGATCATTTTTAATGCAAAACGGAAAGCGTACACCAAAAGATGGTTGAGATAGGTTTGGAATCATAGAAAGGGTAGGAAAATAGAGAGCAAGAAGAAGGGCAAACTGACGCAGGACGGAAACGGGAAGTAAAACATCATAGAGAATCACAGAAAGGGGAGAAAAAATGGGGTAACGAAAAAGGGGAAGGGAATTAGATAAAAGACAGAGGAAAGGGTAAGAAACACCAGAATTCGGCAGCAACTCAATGATCGGAATAGCCATTGACACCTAAACTTAGTATATGCATTGACACCGATGAATATGGTGCGATTGGTAAACCTAGTTTTCCAATAAGATAACTATGAAAAAAAACCATTATCAAAAAACCATTATCAACTAAACTCTTGATGAGATAATAATAAATCTATTGATTGGAAAGTAATTAGAAAAGTAATCTCGGCGTAATTGTGATTGTTCGTCATTCTCCCCCATCTAAAAGAACTTGACTGCAGTTAGTTGCACGGTCGCCATTTCTAATGAGCCAAGTAATGAAACCGCTTAGCGCGTCAAAAACCCGATATTCCTATCATTATATCAGGAACAATCTTCACAACAATATCATTCGCAGTAGCACACTTTACCTTCTCAATCCTCTTCAAGAATTCTAGTAGCTTTGGAAGTGAACTTGTCTCGATTGTATCTTTTAAAAAGAAATCTCCAAATACAAGATCATCCGAAATATTCTCCTTAGACATAAGTTTCTCGATCTGGAGTAACGCACTAGTATTTTTGCTGAATCAAACTTCATGTCCAACATTGTATGCAAGTTTTCAGCAAATGATTCAATATGACATCAATATGTAAAATCAACTAATGGTCGTGCCGTTTTTTCTTTGTTTTCATTTTCTGAATCTTTTATAAAAATGCAAAGGGCCTTAAGGCGCAGAAATTAGTACTTAGAGTATGCTTATTTCACAAAAAAAAAAAAAATTGCTTCATTTTTCTGCATTTGGTTTGCTTAGGAAAACGAGTCAATGGAAAAGATTTTCCTATCAAAACTTAAATTCAAAAAAATGATTTCTTTTTAAAAGAACTGGAAAATGTTTTCCAAAACATGTTTAATTATTAGCGCTTTAACTCGAAACTCTATGCTTAGGCATGGAAACCCCGAAGTTGGTTCCCAAGTCCCGATGTTCAAGACCAAGTCTCTCAATGGTTGGGCTAGGGTTTATCGAGGTAGAGCCCAGGACCTTGATGCTTAGGCTTGGGCCTTTGGCCCCCATGCTTGATTCCATCAAGGCTAGGCTAGAACCCCTAATGCCTATACCTGATGCTCTAGCACTCGAACCCAAGTCCATAAAGGCTGTGCTCGGGTCCACGCTCGAACTCTGATCCCAACCCTTAGGCCAGTTCATAAGAACTGTCCATTGTTCATCATCGTCAAGCTTAGGTCCTTCATAAAACATCAGTTGACTTTGAAGCTTCGATCATAGGATCGTTTTTAAAAAAATTGAATATTTAATTAGTTAATATTTCTTAAAAATCAAGTTTTTATAACTTTTTATTTTATTTTCTCCTCCTTTCTTATTCTTTTCTTCTTTTCTATTTTATGTTTTTTTTTTTTCCTTTCTCCTTATTCCTCTTTCTACCTTGGCTGGCTGCGTGCCCCGGTGACAACCGGTAGCCCAGCAAGCCAGGGGCTTGCCTAGCAAGCCAGGCTCAGCCAAGACGAATGAGCTTGTGGCTCACTCAATCTCGATGAGCTTGAGCTCATCTATGGCTATTGCCAAGGCTTCACAACCAATAGACAGAGAAGGTGTCACGCCTCGATCCTCGAGCGCGTGCCCATCCCTTAGTGGTCGATAAAATTTTGCAACTTCCCAGGACGAGTCGCTAACCCTTTCGTTTTATTGCACATGCGGAAGCAAATACTAAATCCCCTAACATTAATCATCTTGGTAAAGAAAAGCAGGACAACATATTTTGAAACAAACATGCTTTTAAATACACACCAAGTTAAATATAAAAGTCTATAGCCACAAGACTTCAAATGATTGACTCTTAAAAAGAAACTACCCTATTTGTCACGCCTCGATTCTCGAACGCGCACCCATCCCTCAACTAGTCGATTAATAGCGACGTCCTAGGATGCATCGCCGACCCATTCATTTTAATACGCATGTGGAAGTATATAATAAATCCCCAAACAATAAAATAATGGGATAGAAAAGTAGGGTTATATTTTTCCAACATGAAAAACCATAACCACACTTTTATACAAGCAAACCTCATAGTATATAATACAATACTATTCATAGAAGTTTGATCTATTATACAATAGCTCAAGACTCAGGGTTTGCAAAACAGGGTGAGGTCTCAGTCCTCATCTGGGTCATACTCATAATCATCCTCTGGATCCTCTTCCAACTCCTCTTTGGATTCTTTTTCAGATTCTTCTTCAAGGTCCTCTTCTTCGGGTTCTTCTTCCTCGGGCTCCTCTTCCATGGGCTCCTCCTCTGGCTCTTCTTCCATGGGCTCTTCATCTGGCTCCACCTCCGGCTCTTCCCACTCCTGATCCTCCTCCAGTCCCTCCTCTTGCTCAACTATCTCCCATTCTTCTTCACTCTAGTTAGCACCCCCGGCTGAGTATACTAGTGACTTAGGATCGCCCTCGAGCTTGGGATCCTTGGCATCCACTACTGACCCATCCTTAGAGTCTGTCGTCCCCAACCCAAATGCTACCTCTAGAACATGCAGAGGCACATCACCTTCAGGGATGAGACCCTCTCTTCGCCCATCATGGTAGTCACGATACCATGATCGATAATCATGGGGCACCGGGTCTTCTCTGTTCACATCAACCCAGACCTTTGACTCTATCAACACATACTCAAGCCCTTCTGGGTGGGGGTGTATTGGGAAGTGATACTCTATTTCGGTCATCTCCTAAGGAATACCAAAATGCATAGGAGGACGAGGAGGTGGAGGTGCTGCCATCTAGGGACCTAAAATGTTGTCCTACAACGAGGTGAGACTACGTCTCAGCGAGTTCTACCCTCCTAAAACCCGATTAGGAAACCAATACACTATAGGCTACCTAAGCACACATGGTTCAGAGGACTTTACCTTGGCCTCAGATTCCCCGGTTGAATTTCCGGAAAATAAATAAATAATTAAATAATTACGAAAATTAATTAAATAAATACTGAAAATCCAACATAGGCCTGTAATGCCTAATTGGAAGCCGAAATGGACTCGTTTTTCCGAGGTTTGTTTAATAATTACTCGAGTCTATCTACTCACTAATTACACTAACCATTTGCCTAACATACATAGGTAAATCCCTAATTTAATTTGAGCCACAATGAACCCATTTGACTCATTAAGCAACTCTCGGTTTTCATGAAAATCTCGATGATTCAAATACAGACATAGGGTACCAAAATAATAAGAAAATCAGTCTAGTATTGGTCCACGAGAATTTTCTAATTTAGTGGTGTCACCCATGATTAGCCACACATCTTTGTTGAACTAACACATCTCTGATTTCAAATCAATTTTTAACTGTACCGTAATGGCCTCTAAAGATGGACATGGTTGAGTAGTCGATTTCTGATCGAATTCTCAAGTTTTTTGCCATAAAATTCCTTAATGGGCTACCCAGATAGTCTAGTTATCTCGAGAATGATCAGTTCTGAGAATAGCCATGTAGGCGCATAAATGAAATGCTCGATTAATTCAGTAGAAAACAGGGTTGAAATTCTGGGATGTCACAACTCTTCCCCTCTTATAAAAATTTCGTTCTCGAAATTTAAACCATTAGAATACTTAAGCAAAAAGGTGATGGTACAATTCTCTCATCGACTCTTCAGTCTCCCATGTCGCTCCTTCGGTACCGTGATGTTGTCAGATCACTTTAACCAATGGAATGGTCTTTGTACATAGTACTTGCTCTTTCCTGTCTACAATCTGAACCAGGCTTTTAACATATGACACTCGGTCATCCATGTCCAATTCCTCAAAATTGAGCACGTGAGTCGGGTCAGACTCGTACTTCTTTAACACCAACACGTGAAAGACAACGTGCACTTGCGCCAATCTCGGCGGCAATGCAAGACGATATGCTAGAGTCTCGATTCTCTCAAGAATCTCGAACGGACCTACATATCTCAAACTTAGTTTTCCTTTCTTCCCAAAGCACGAAATTCCCCTCATTGGTGACACCTTTAGAAAAACGTGATCACCAACTTGGAATTCCAATAATCTCTGGCACTTATCTGCGTAACTTTTCTATCTACTCTGTACGATCTTTAATCTGCCTCTGATTAATGCCACAACATCCACTGACTGTTGAACCAACTCTAGACCTGTGATCTTTCTCTCCCCAACTTCGTCCTAACACACCGGTGTCCTGTACACTCTGCCATACAACGCTTCAAATGGAGCCATTTGAATGCTTTTTTGATAACTGTTGTTGTAGGCAAACTCCACCAGGTGAAGCTGATCTTTCCAACTTCCCTTAAGTCCAGTACATAAGCTCTCAGCATATCCTTGAGGGTCTGAATTGTTCTCTTAGACTGGCCATCCGTCTGAGGATGATATGATGTACTGTACTGAAGCTTTGTACCTACAACACTTTGCAAACTCTTCTAAAAAGCAACAATAAACCTCGAGTCTCTATCTGAGGTTATCATAACCGGCACTCCATGTATATGAACTACCTGACACACGTACAGGTCTGTGTGTCTATCCAGACTAAGGTTTTTTCGAACTGCAATGAAGTGAGTCGACTTTATCAGTCTATCGACTATCACCCAAATCGAATCATTTCCTCTTTGATTCCTTGGTAATCCGATCACGAAATCCATCGTGATATGCTCCCATTTCCATTTTGGGATCACAAGAGGTTGCAGAAGTCCTCCTGGCTTGCAATGCTAAGCTTTAACCTACTGACATGTCAAACACTTGGCAATATGCATGGCAATATCCACCTTCATACCTGACCACCAATAGTGTTGACGCAGGTTCTAATACATCTTGGTACTTCCAGAATAAATGTTGTAACTGCTACGATGGGCTTCAGATAGAATATCTTCTCTAAGCTCTACATCGTCATGAATAACCAAACGTTCTCAAAATCTTAGTGTTCCATCATTAGAAATCTGAAAGTCAGCCTTTGTTTTCTCAATGTCTTCCTAAAGAATCTTTTGTACATTTGGATCTGTCGGTTGGAGTAGCTTGATTCTGATTTGGACATTCGGTTCAATTTTGAGGGTGGGCATAAGACTTGAGAGGTGGCTTACCTCAAACTTGAATGTCGAATCTTGAGCTCTCTCAATTAGGTTCCCCTCCTTAATCAGTATATGCATGACTGAAGACTTTCGACTCAAAGCATTTGTGACCTTGTTCGCCTTTCTTAGATGATATAGAATATCACAATCATAGTCTTTTAGCAATTCCATCCATCGGCATTGTCTCATGTTCAACTCCTTCTAAGAAAACAGATACTTAAGACTCTGGTGGTCCATGAAGATTCGGAATTTTTCTCCACACAAATAGTGTCTCCAAATCTTCAGGGCAAATATAATGGTCGCGAGCTCTAAGTCATGCGTCGAGTAATTCTGTTCATGGGTCCTCAACTGACGGGAGGCGTACGCAACAACTCTACCATGTTGCATTAACACACAACCCAACCCTCTAAATGAGGCCTCACTGTAGATCTCGAATCCTCTAGGACTAGATGGAATTGTCAGCACAAGTGTGGCAGTCAGCTTTTCCTTCAGCTCTTGGAAACTACTCTCGCACTTGTCTGTCCATATAAACTTCTTGTCTTTCTTTAGGAGTCTTGTCAGAGGCGATGCTAGAGATGAGAACCCTTCCACAAACCGTCTGTAATACCTTGCCAAACCTAGAAAACTTCTGATTTCTGTCACGGTAGTCGGTATTGGCCAATTGATCATGGCTTCTATCTTGCTCAGGTCTACTGAAATTCCTTCGCCTGAGATAACATGCCCTAAGAAAGCAACACGAGTCAACCAAAACTCGCACTTGCTAAACTTAGCATACAACTGATGTACTCTCAACTTCTGTAGCACTAATCTCAAGCGACTCTCATGCTCTTCATCACTTTTTGAATACACTAGGATATCATCGATGAATACGATCACAAACTGATCTAGATATTCCTTGAATACTCTATTCATCAAATCCATGAAGGCAGCTGGAGTATTTGTCAACTCGAATGGCATCACTGTGAACTCATAGTGACCATAACGAGTACGAAATGCTGACTTAGGAATGTCCTCCTTCTTAATTCTTAGCTGATGGTATCCCGTCCTCACGTCAATCTTCGAGAATATTGATGCTCCTTGCAACTGATCAAAGGGAGTGCATACTTATTCTTGATTGTTACTTGAATGAGTTGTCAATAGTCGATGCACAGGCGCAACGAACCATCTTTGTTCTTTACAAACAGAACTGGTGCTCCCCAAGGTGACGCACTAGGACGAATAAATCATTTATCCAATAATTCTTGCATCTACACTTTCAGTTCTTTCAATTCAGATTATACCATCCGGTAAGGAGCTTTAGAGATTGGCTTTATCCCGGGTGCTAGTTCGATTACGAACTCAATCTCACTTTTTGGAGGTAATCTTAGCTATTCCTTTGGAAAGACATTTGGAAATTCTTGCACGACTGAAATGTCTTCCATTTTTAGTTCTTCAACTCTTGTATCCACAACAGTTGCCAGGTACCCTTGGCAACCCTCGTCTAACAAACAAGTTGCCTCTGGTGACGAGATCAAGACAATTGAGGGTCCTCCTCGATTCCTGATAAACTCGAAGCTCTCACCTTTTAATAGGTAAAACTGAATCGACTTGCAATAACAGTCTATTTTAGCTCGTTTCTTGGTGAGCCAGTCCATGCCAATTATCAAATGAAAGTCATACACGGCTAGGACTAACAGACTATTTTCCCCACTCGCTCACCAATCACTAACTTGCACCCAGAATAACCTAAAGCAGCAATGACTTTATTTTTCAAGGGTGTAGATATGCAAATTGTCGACTCCAATAATATAGGACTAACTCCTATCAACTTAACATATTGCTCGGCAATGAAAGAGTGGGTTGCTCCCAAATCAAACAAAGCGTAAGCAGGATGGTCATTTAGTGAAACCGTACCTGTTATCACGTCAGGCGTAGCTTCTGCTTGACCTTGTGTAATAGCATACGTAGTGCCCTATACCGGAGGTCTCAACTGTCCTTCCTGTGGCACGTTTGGAGGGGCATACCCTCTTATCTGTCCCATATGTGGTGGCAATGGCAGTTGCGGTTGTCCTCTTAGCTTCCTAGGACAATTCCTGGTTATGTGGGCCTGTTGGCCACATTCAAAACATGCACACGTCCTAGATGCACGGGGCTAACCCATGTCATCTCCCACAGAAACGACACGCTTCGCTCATACTAGACCCTGACCTACCAAATCCACCCTTCTTGTTAGGCGGGCCTTGGGATTTGCCTCCAGACATAGGCATTTTTCCTTGGCGAATACTTTCTCTATGGGAGCTGAACCTCGATCCAGATGAGGCAGCTTGTTCATTCAATCCTCGCTCTATCATCTAAGCTCGATGATAGACCTCTCGATAACTTGTTAGGTTCAACAGCAGTAGAGGTTGTTTCAATTTGGAACGAAGACCGTTTCTGAACATTCGAGCTTTTTCTTCTAGGTCTTTGACCAATCTAGGAGCATACTGTGACAGCTCTATGAACTTGACCCCATACTGGTCGACCGACATCGATCCTTGATGAAGGCATTGGAACTCCTCCATCTTTTGTTCTCGGGCCATACTGAAAAATATTGATCATTGAAAGCTCTTAGGAAGACATCCCACACCAGGATCATTCCTTCAGGAAAAATTGTGTCTTTGCCAGCTTTCCATCAGATGTTGGCATTGCCCTGCAACTGATACACGACCAGGGTTACCTTCTCCTCTTCGTTGCACCTCAGAAGCGCAAAGGCCTTCTTTAAATCCTGAATCCATAGTGAAGCAGCCTCGGGGTCTCTAGTACCCGTGAATCTCAGCAGATTCAACTTCAACAATTGCTCCACCAACTTGTGGATCGGCCTTTCTCTCTGTGCCACGATGTTTTCAGGTTGAACTCCAACAGGTGCAGCAACAAGTACGGCGGCAAGTGCAGCAGTAGTGGCTTGATTCAGAGTCTGCTGTGTGATATAGCTAGTATAAGCACCTAGAGGGGGTGAATAGGTGTAAAAACAATTTCTCCAGATACGAAAGCAATACTTGGCAGACAATAGAAAAGAAGTTCTCCTTTGGTTAACAAAACGAATTAAGATCAAAGTAAAGCAAAGAGTAGGGAAGAGAAATGAAGACAAGGTTTATAGTGGTTCGGCTTATTCCAAGCCTATGTCCACTCTTTCGCACCGATGACCCACCGATCGGATTTCACTACGAACAAAAGAGATGTTACAAAGAATGATTTCCTTGATTCCACAAAGTAGATACTCTACCACACTTCCTCAAGGTATCTCAAAATATAGACTCTCTTTTGCGTACAAGATTTCGCTCAGTAAATGAATTGACTAAGAATCAAGGAGCTTCAGACATTGGAATTCTTCTATCGTACACCTTCTCAAACAACTGGAATGTCTTCCTTATATACTCCTTTATGCCATTATACCCGTTGGCACTTACCAAAGGAATTCTTCCAATCTTCCCATTGGACAGAATAAATTAGGAAGATCATTTGAGCTATTAAAGGAACATGTCGATAGCCCATCAATCCTGCTCGCCCATACAATCAGGATCTCGGTTTCCATAAGTAAAACCTTCCAAGTATACTTCGCCAATCATCGGATCCTTAATCAATCTTGATTCAAATAAAGGAATCCGTTATGTTATATCCAGCCAAGAGATCTTCTCCAGTCGATAAGGTCAAATCCTTAATGAAGCACATAGATCTGGATAGCCTTTCTTCAACGGATTAGAAACTGTCAATGAGAATAGCATTTGAGTCTTGAGTCCGCGACCGGAGGTCTTCGGACTTTAAATAGTAGAGTTTGCAAATCTTCGGACTAGACTGATGGAAACGTTTTGTCAGCTTCAAAATATTCCAGAAAGATTTCTCCAACAATCTCCCCCTTTTTGATGGTGAAAAAACTTTCCTGCAGATTTGAATAACTTTGATCTGCAAAACATTACTCAAGCAAATATGGATATCTCATAAAGATTAATGGCTTAATTATAACACTAGAATCTGCAACCACAGAAAATAAGTTAGTTTTGCATGAGAGTAAAGCCATTCATAAGATATCAATAGTACTTAATATAAACAGTCAAATCCAAATCCAAATTCAGTCCACATCCAGACACACAAGTCAAGTCAATCATCAAAACAAACTAAAAGATCAACAAGTTTAAGTTCAAAGTTTTTAAATCTCGCATCTCTCCCCCTTCTTGTCATCATAAAAAAGGTTGAGATGGAAATAGAATAGAGTCAAGATTGCTTGGGAACGCGAACAAGTTGGAAATCTCCCATTGATTGGATGATGCCTTCCAGCTTTTTCAAATCTTCCTTCAGTTGAGCCACCTCTTCACTCTTAGCATTTGCTTGATTCTGAAGAGCAAGGGCTTGGATCTGATCATTCAAGGAAGCTGAAGAAGCTTGTCCTACATTCTGCAAGTTCTGAACTTTGCATCCCAGAGCATATATCTGACCTCGCATTTCCAAGAGAACATCAAGAATTTTGCAGAAATCTGCTGAATTATCAGTCTGCGTACTGGCTTCAACACGATCGGATGGGGTAAGGCGGACGATGGTACATCGGCATAGTCACGCGGATTTGGCGATGAAGCATCATGTCCCTCCTCGGGAAATTGAGAGGCATGGATGTCCTCTGGATCTGCTGGAGAGCAGCTGACTCCTTCATTGGTAGCAGGATATGAGGACATTCCTCTTTTCGTACCATCTCCCCCTGTTTCCATGCCTTCAGGTGGAGAAGAGTGTTCCTCATGCTCTCCTTCCTCTTGATTTCCTCTTTCTTCTTCTTCTTCTTCAATCCTTTCCTCCTCTGCTGCTCTTTCTTCAGCTTCTCTCTCCTCTTCTCCTTTCTCCTCTGCTTCTTGCTCCTTTGCTTCTCTTTCTTCTTCTTCTTTCTCCTCTGCTTCTCTCTCCTCTGCTTCTTTCTCCTGTCGTTCCATTGATTCTGGAACAGAACGACTTAGCTTCTTCAATGCCATAGCAAAAATGGTGAGGTCATCCCCATCATATTCGTCCTCAATGATGAGAGCTCTTCTCTTTTTGGATGGAGCAACCATGGGCTCCTTCCCTTTTCTTTTCGCTGCAGAAGAGACTTGATGAGGCTTGCGGGGTTGTCTCCTTGAATTTCTCCAACGCCTTGTCGAGTTCTTTCGACGCATTTTGGACACCATTTTCAGTCCGCCACCATTTTATCACACGATCGAACACGAGAGAATTTGTGGAGGCTGAACATTCAAATGTCGAATAACTTTGACACAAGACACGGATAAGGAAGTTGACCTTTGTCCTTCACCACTGCTCTATACATTTGGAACAAAATAGTGTGAGGAAGAGAAAACTTTTTCCCAGCATTGATGGCGTACATCAGCTTTGCCTCTGAGTTTGAAACATCAGTCTTTGAAGTTGATTTCGGTCTGAGGCAATTGATCACAATCTTGTGAAGCAGAATGTTGTTCGCACGCATCCTTGAGTAGGAAATCCTTCCCTCTGTCCTTCTATCCTTAACAAGTTCCAATGTGGCACGAGCAATAGAGACATTGATGGGTTGATATCTCCCTCTCTCAACCCCAATCACATCCGCCAGCATATCCACATCCACCACAAAGTCCTGATCTCGGACACTGAAAGAGATTCTATTCGCATCCAAGAAACTAAGATTCGAATAGAACTATGCAGTTAGTTCAGCGTAGGCGTCTGTAGTGTCAAAACAGAACTGCTCAAGTTGAAGAAAATTGAACTTTTCTCTGAAATTGACGTTCACAGCATCAAGGAAATCAAAATCCACACTCCTAGGGTTTATCACCCCACGCTTCAACAATTTGGAGTATAGATCCTTCTGTTCCTTCGATCGAAACAACTCTGTCCTTTTTCCCTTGATTTTCGCCGCAACACCCATTCTCGGTTGAAATTGGCTGTATAATTTGTCATCATCATTCCCATCGATCGGATTCAGTCCCCCAACACGCGGATCACTTGGGATATTTGCAAGGGTTTCTTCTGCCAACCCCTTAGGAGTAATTCCCAAATGCTCCATATTTCGCAAAAAGATGTACTCATTCCCATATCCCTTGTCCTTAAGAAGCTCATCGATGTAGTTCAATGGAGTGCCGGTCCTCTTTAAAGCACGGTAAAGCTTGTAAATAAAAGAGGGCTTTTGAATTCGATATAGCTAGTAAGTGCCTAGAGGGGGGTGAATAGGTATATAAAAAATAAAATAACTTACATTTTTCTCGTTAATCGCACAATACTAGACAAAATTAATAGAATTTTGAGACAATCAAATTTCTCCATTTTGCAATCAAAGTAAGACTGAGAGAAGGGAAGAGAGAATTGAACGCAATGTTTATAGTGGTTCGGCTTATTTCAAGCCTACGTCCACTCTTAATCGCACAATACTAGACAGTTTAATAGAATTGAGACAATCGCAAAGTACCGATTTCAAGCCCTATTGGCTGGATTCCACTATGAACAAGAGATGTTACGGCGTTGTTCTCCCTTGATTTCTCGGTGTAGATGATCTACCACACTCACTCAAGGTATCACTAAGTATAGACTCTCTCTTGTGAATACAATTTCGCTCAATATGAATCGACTAATAATCAAGGTACTTTAGACTCTGGAATTTGTCTATCGAGCATGCACTAAAGTAACTAGAACGTCTTCCTTTTATACTCCTTTATGCCATCATACCCGTTGGCACTTACCAAAGGAATTCCTCCAATCTACCCGTTGGACGGAATCAATTAAGAAGATCATTCGAGCTAATAAAGGAACCTGACGATAGCCCATCAATCCTGTTCGCCCATACAACCAGGATCTTGGTTTCCAAGAATAGAACCTTCCAAGAATATTTCGTCGACCATCGGATCTTCAAACGATCTTGATTACGAATAAAAGAATCCGTTATATTTATCCAGCCAAGAGATCTTCTCCAGAGGATAGGACTAAATCCTCAACCAAATACTTCGGCTCTGGATTACCTTCGTCACTGGATTAGAACAACTGTCAATGAGAATAGTCTTGAGTCTTGAGTCTTGAGTCTTGAGTCTGGTGATCTGAAAGTCTTCAGACTCTAAACAGAAGGTCTCGTAATTTTCCGGACTAGATGATAGAAATGTTTTGTCGAACTTCAAAATATTCTAGAAAGATTTCTCCAACAATCTCCCCCTTTTTGATGGTGACAAAACTTTCCTGTAGATTTGAACAACTATGACCTGCAAAACATTTATCAAGCAATATGGCTATCTTATCAAGATTAATAAATCAACCAGACTCTGCATCCACAGTAAACCGGTTAGTCGTTCATGAGTAAGACCATACAATAATACTTGATATAAATGCAAACAGTCAATTTTCAAAATCCACACCCAAGTCATACTCAAAAACAAATATCCAAACAAACACAAAAATTTAAAGTCAAAGTTTAAAGAGTTCAAATTGCAATTCTCCCCCTTTTTGTCATCATTAAAAAGGTGAGAAAAGAGTCAAGTCGGCTTGGGAATGCGCACTAGCTGGAAATCTCCCATCGACTGTACGATGCCTTCCAACCTCTTCAAGTCTTCCCTTAGATGAGCCACCTCTTCTCCTTTGGCATTGGCTTGAATTTGAAGAGCGAGGTCTTTCATTTGATCCGCCAGGTAACAAGATGCTTGTCCAAAGCATTCTTCAGGACTTGAAGTTCACAGTCAAGAGCATAGATTTGACCCTGCATTTCCAGAAGAACATCAAGGATACGACGAAAATCTGCTGTATTGTCCGTCTGTGTGCTCGCATTTGCTCTCTCGGATGGAGTAAAGGCAGACGATGGAACTTCGGTGTAATCGAGCAGATTTGGCGTTGAGGTATCATGTCCTTCCTCAGGCATTTGAGAAGCCTGAAGATCTTCTGGATTTGCTGGTGAGCGACTCACACCTTCACTATTGACAGCATGTGGTGTAGTCCTTCCTTGCTCTCCATCTCCCCCTGTCTCTAAGACCTCAAATGGGGAAGAGTGATGGTCATGCTCTTCAGCGTCTTGATTCCCTTTCTCTCCGGCTTCATCTGCGACTTTTCTTTCACTTCTTCTCCTTCTTCTTCAGCTTCTTTCTCTTCTTCTTTCTCTTTCTTGTTGCTCCCTTGCTTCTTCTCTGTTCTTTGCTTGTCCCTCTTCTTCTCTCTGTTCTTTTTTTCTTCTCTCTCTTTCTTTTCCTTTCTTCCGTTGTTACGTTGATTCGGTGTAACGTCCGGTCCTTTTCAATGCGAGATAGTGAGATCTTCCTCTTCATCTTCATCCTCCAAGATAAGAGTTCTTTTCTTTTTGGATAGAGCACCCATGGGCTCCTTCCCTTTTCTCTTTGATGCGAGAGGATACTGGAGTCTTCACTTTGAACTTCTCCATTGCCTTATTAAGCTCTTTCAGACGCATTTTTGTCACCATTTTCAAACCTACCACCATTTTGTCGCATGGTCGAACACAAAGAGTTTGTGGAGGCTCAATATTCAAGTGTCTGAAGATCTTGGTCACAAGACCTAGGTAAGGCATTTGGCCCTTGTCCTTCACCATTGCTCTGTACATGTGGAAGAGAATGGTGTGAGGGAGAGAGAACTTCTTCCCTGAATTGATTGCGTACATCAATTTCGCCTCGGAATTAGACACGTCAGTCTTGGATGTAGACTTTGGCCTAATATAGTTTATCACAATTTTGTGAAGTAAGATGTTGATGGCACGCATTCTTGTGTAGGTAATTCTTCCCTCTCATATCCCTGTCTTTGACAAGCTCCGGTGTGGCACGAGCAATCGAAACCTTGATTGGTTGATAGCGTCCTCTTTCAACTCCAATTATATCTGCCAACATGTCCACATCTACCACATAGTCTTGGTCTCTTAACACTTGAAGGATATTCTATTCGCATCTAAAAAGCTAAGATTCGAATAGAAGTATGCTGTCAATTGCGCATAACCGTCTCGTGGTATCCGAGCAAAATTGCTCAAGTTGAAGCAGATTGAACTTCTCTCTCAAGTTCACATTAATGGCATCCAAGAAATCGAAATCAACACTCCTAGGGTTTATCACCCCTCGTTTCAATAGTCTGAAGAACAGATTCTCCTGTTCCTTCGATTTAAACAAATCCATCCTTTTTCCCTTCACCTTCGCAGCAACACCCATTCTAGGTTGAAATTCACTGAACATTTTATCATCATCGTTCACGTCAGTCGGATTCGGTCCCGATATACGAGGGTCACTTGGAATGTTCGCAAGTGCTTCCTCAGCCTTTCCTTTGGGAGCAATTCCCAAATCCTCCATTTGTCGCAAAAAGATATACTCATTCCCATAATTCTTATCTTTAAGGAAATCATCTACGTAGTTCAGCGGAGTCCCAATGCTCTTCAATGCACGATAGAGCTTGTAAATAAAAGAGGGTTTTTGGACTCTTACGGTCTCGCGTCCTCGATTATTTCTTCCTCCGGTTGTTGACCCGCACCTTGTGGGGTAGATGGCGAAGAGTGACGTGGTGGAGAGTGAATCGGGCTCGTTGCCGACTCGGTAAATCCTCCTCTTCGGTGAGATCGAAATGGGTAGGTCCCTCCCTCATTCTCTGTGGTCCCCTATTCGCGATTCTTGAAGACTTTCTCGAAGAAGACATCCTTCCTTGTCGTTGAAAGATTCCTTTACTCGCTTTCCCAAGAAAAGATGACAACTTTCTCGAAGATGAACACGAAGTAGAGACAGGATTGGGAGGAGAATGCCTTTTTAGGGTTTTAAAGTTTAAGCGAGGAAAACTGTATATATATATAACTCAGTTTAAAAGGAAAAACCAATCGGCACAAAAAAATGAACATGACGCCTCTTTTAAAATCGATAACGCCAAATAGAAGTTAATCTTTTTGAAAAGACAAGATTCCGTTTTTCACGGAAATTATAAATTAACTGAACTAATGATCGTACCTTTTCGAGATTGAATATAATAACAACTTACGCCTATAGCCATGAATGTCTCGAGTCGAGGGTTGGAGAGTCTCTAGACTTTAACTTCCTCAAGCTTCAAAATGTTGAGTCTTGGAACGGATAAAATCGAATTGATTCTTCTCCAAAGGCTTTGTGAATATATCCGCTAGTTGATTTTTTGAATCAACAAATTGAATCGAGATTTCTCCATTTTGAACATGATCTCTAATGAAATGATGTCGAATCTCTATATGCTTTGCTCTTGAGTGAAGGATTGGATTTTTAGTGAGATTGATTGCGCTGGTGTTGTCACATCTAATCTCTGTGCATGAGTCTTCAATTCCAAAGTCTTGTAGCTGTTGTTTTATCCATAGAATTTGCGAACAGCAACTTCCAAGAGCTACATACTCTGCTTCTGTTGTTGAGAGAGCCACGGTGCTTTGTTTCCTTGAAAACCAAGACACTGTCCCCGCTTCCAAGCAATCGCGGCAAGTTCCCCGAAGTGCTCTTTCTATCAACTCTGCAACCGGCCAGATCTGCGTCTGAATATCCCAGAAGATTAAAGTCTCCCTTCTTAGGATACCAAAGACCGATGCTTGAAGATGAAGCAACGTATTTAATAATACGTTTCGCAAAGACTTGAGATGAGATTCTCTAGGATCCGATTGAAACCTAGCACGAGATGCAAACACTCAACAAAATGTCGGTCTAGAAGCGGTAAGATAAAGAAGTGAACCAATGATGCTCCCTGTACAGCTTTTGATCGACTTTCTTCCCTTCTTCATCTTTGTCTATCTTCAAAGAACTTGACATCGGTATGTCGGTCTTTTTGCACTTTTCCAGTCAAACCTTTTGACAAGATCATTAGCATATTTTTCTTGACAAATAAAAGTTCCTTCCTTCAATTGTTTTACTTGAAGTCCAAGAAAGAATGTTAACTCTCCCATCATACTCATTTCAAACTCATCCTGCATAGACTTAGAAAATTTCTTGCACAGACTTTCATTAGAGGATCCAAAAATAATATCATCCACATATATTTGAACAAGTAAAAGGCTTTTGTTTTCCTTTTTGATAAATAAAGTAGTATCTACTTTACCTTTGACAAAACCATTACGTATTAAGAACTTACTTAGTCTACGTACCAAGCTCGAGGTGCTTGCTTTAAACCATACAAGGCCTTTTTTAGTCTGAAGACTGAGTCTGGCTTCTTTGGGTCTTCAAACCCTGGTGGTTGTTCCACATAAACTTCCTCATGGATAAATCCATTTAGGAAGGCACTTTTGACGTCCATTTGGAATAACCTGAAATTTTTATAACAAGTATACGCAAGTAATAGACGAATAGCTTCTAACCTTGCTACTGGTGTGTAAGTCTCATCATAGTCTATTCCTTCTTCTTACGTATATCCCTTTGCCACGAGTCTTGCTTTGTTTCGTACGACTTTTCCTTTCTCGTTCATCTTGTTCCTGAACACCCATTTAGCTCCAATAACTGTTTTACCTTTAGGTTTAGATGTCAATTCCCAGACATCATTGATGTTGAACTGTCTGAGCTCTTCTTGCATAGCTTCAATCCAGCTTTCATCAGATAAAGCTTCTTCTATGCTTTTTGGTTCAATTTCAAAATGAGAGCCACAAAGCACTAGACTCTTCACGCCTTTTGGATCTAGTGCGAATTCCTTCATTAATTTCGCCGATAATGAGATCTTTGGGATGACCGGGACTTATGCTTCCGTTACTAGATGATTTATCTGGTTGATGATCTCTTTCTTTATTTGAATCTTCACGAACAGCTTGATGCTGGTCTTCCAGAGTCTGAGATGCTTCTTGAGTTGTAAACTTTGGAGAGTCTGGAGCAGGTTCAGACTCTTCATGATGAGTCTGACTGGATTCATCTTGCATAGAATCTTGAAATTTGACATTCATTGATTCCTCCACAGTCTAGCTCTTCTTGTTATAGACTCTGTAAGCTTTGCTTGATGTAGAATATCCAAGAAAGATGCCTTCATCTGATATTTCTTCAAACTTACCAACTCGATCTTTTGCATTTTTCAATATAAAGCATTTGCAACCAAACACATGAAAGTATGAAACAATAGGCTTCTTGCCTTTGAATAACTCATAAGGGGTTTTCTCTAGAATAGGTCTTAAAAAGACTCTATTAATGATATAGCACGTTGTTGAAATTGAGCTTCAAAAAATCGTGAAGAAATCTTACTTTCAATTAAAAGAGTTCTAGCCATTTCTTGAAGAGATCTATTCTTTCTTTCCACAACTCCATTTTGCTGAGGAGTATATGGAGAGGAGAACACATGCTTAAAACCAGATTCATCACAAAATTTTGTAAAATCTTGATTTTCAAATTCACCTCCATGATCTGTTCTTATACTTGAGATAACACATCCTATTTCATTTTGAACCTTTTTAGCAAATTTTTCAAAATACGAAGGTTTCGGACTTACTTGCAAGGAAATATACCCAAGTAAATAGCGGAGTAATCGTCCACAATTACTAGGCAATATTTCTTACCTCCAATGCTCGGGTTCGGTTGGTCCGAAGAGATCCATATGCAGCAACTGCAGTACATGATTAGTGGAGACATGATTTATTGGCTTAAATGAATTTCTTACCTGCTTTCCCAATGCATGGAGTGCATGGATCGACTTTTGGTATGGTAATTTGGGTAGACCTCGAACAAGCTGCTTTGATGAGATTTTGGCTAATTGCTTCATGTTGACATGACCAAGCTTTCTGTGCCATAAACTTGCTTCATCTTGCATTGAGATTAGACACTGTGATTCATTTGGTTTCACATCCAGAAGATAGATATTTCCATGTCTTCGACCCATGAAAGACTGAGTAGAGTCTTTACTGGTTCCAGAACATGTTCCTTCTTGAAAGAAGATCTTAAAACCAGTATCACACAATTGGCTGATGCTGAGAAGATTGTAATTGAGTCCTTCTACTAGGGAAACATTACTTATTGTGAGATTTCCAATTTTCACAGTTCCAAATCCCACAATACTTCCTTTGCTGTTTCCTCCAAATGAAACTTTTCCACCATTTACTTGAACAAGCTTTATGAAGCAATTTGAGTCTCCTGTCATGTGTCTTGAGCATCCACTGTCAAGATACCACTTTACCTTTTTCTTGACGGAGACCCGCATTTAAAAAGAGTCTCAAACTTTCTTTGGTACCCAAATTTTCTTGGGTCCATTGGTGTTAGTAAGATAAACAAGATCTTGGCCCATGCTTTCTTAACGAGGTTTCCAAACCATAGGACACTCTTTTTCAAAGTGATCCGGACTTTTGCACTTTGAGCACCTGAGGGCATTTCGACCTACAGACTTTACAAAAACTTTCTTGAAATGATTTTTGTAAGCTTCTTTCGAGGGTCTTTGCTTAATTCTTTCTTTTACTTTAGGAAAATCAATCAAGGGAATTGATTCTGCTGTCATACCTAGACCGGACTTATTGAAGTAAGGTCTTTGAGCTGAAAGAATTTTTCAAGTTTCTTGGACCCTATTGAAAATTTCTTTGAGATATTTGATAAGTCGGTTTTTAAAAGAGCATTTTCTTTCAAAAGACTATCTTCATTTTCTTTAAGAGTGGAAACATTCAAATCTAAACTTTTAACTCTTCCTTCTAAAACGTTTTCCTTTTGTTTTAGAGCTGAGTTTTCCTTTTTAAGTTCGGAAATTCTTTTGAGAGAAGTCTTAAGACTAAAACACAGTTCATTAATGTATTTAGAAACCTTGATAGGAATTTTAAAATTACTTACCTCAAATTCACTGTCTGAGTCTGATCCAGAGTCTGAGTCTGATTGCGCCATCAGACATATGTTGGCATATTCATCATCACTTTCTTCACACTCTGTATCACTCCATGTTTCAGCCTTGAGAGCTTTTCGAGACTTTTTAGCATTTCCTTTCTTCTTCTTCAGAAGAGGACAGTTGGGTCTGATGTGTCCCTTTTTCTTACATTCAAAGCAAACTACGTCTTTGTTTGGTTCTTCATCATCAACAGACTTGGTTTGCTGTCTTTGAAAACCTTGTTTCTTTGAATTGAATCTCCTTCCTTTTCTATTCAGTTTTCTGAATCTTCTTATCATGAGAGCAAGCTCCTCATCGTCCATATCATCTTCGAATCTGTATCATCGAAATCATCATTTGATTTTAATGCAATGGATTTCTTACCTTTTGGATCTTCATCTTCATTAATTCGTTCCACTTCATAAGATCAAGAGTTCCAATCGGCTCGTCGACGAGATAGTGGCATAATTCTTTGCGTCTCTCTTATTGAAGTCTTTATGTGATTCCAATCCTTGGAGAGTCCACGCAGTAGCTTGTTTACCTTCATGGAATCAGAAATCGGTTGTCCTTGATTTCCAAGACCATTGACAATATCTGTAAAACGGCTAAACATGTCAGTTATAGATTCTCCTGGTTTCATTTTGAAGGCTTCATATTGACCGAGGAGAATGTTAATTCTGGTTTCCTTCACTCGATCTGTTCCTTCATAGGTGATATGTAATCTGTCCCAAACTTCTTTTCTGTAGCACAAGAAGATATTCTGTTATATTCGGTTGGTGACAAAGCACAATATAAGGAATAAATTGCTTTTGCGTCGAGTGCTTGTCTCTTGATTATCTCTTCCCGAGTCATTCACTGGTCTCAACGGTTTCTTTCCCTCTTTCGAGACAGATGCAGCTATAGGAGTAATTCCTTTTTCTACAACGTCCCATTCCGGAGGATCCTTTGATCGTAGGAAAGCTTTCATCTTGTTCTTCCGGATGTTGTAATCCTTTCCATCAAAGTAGGGTGGTGCAGTATTGCTTTGCCCTTCCACCAGCCTTGGTGCTAGCATACTAGCCATGGATCTTTTACTCTGAAGTAAAACACTTCAAATAAAGTGAGTACACGAGCTCTGATACCAATTGATATAGCTAGTAAGTGCCTAGAGGGGGTGAATAGGTATATAAAAGATTTTTCTCGTTAATCGCACAATACTAGACAGTTAATAGAATTGAGACAATCAGCAATCAAAGTAAGACTGAGAGAAAGGAAGAGAGAATTGAACGCAATGTTTATAGTGGTTCGGCTTATTTCAAGCCTACGTCCACTCTTCTGCACTGACAGCCTATTGGCTGGATTCCACTATGAACAAGAGATGTTACAGCGTTGTTCTCCCTTGATTTCTCGGTGTAGATGATCTACCACACTCGCTCAAGGTATCACTAAGTATAGACTCTCTCTTGTGTATACAATTTCGCTCAATATGAATCGACTAATAATCAAGGTACTTCAGACTCTGGAATTTGTCTATCGAGCATGCACTAAAGTAACTAGAACGTCTTCCTTTTATACTCCTTTATGCCATCATACCCGTTGGCACTTACCAAAGGAATTCCTCCAATCTACCCGTTGGACGGAATCAATTAAGAAGATCATTCGAGCTAATAAAGAAACTTGACGATAGCCCATCAATCCTGTTCGCCCATACAACCGGGATCTTGGTTTCCAAGAATAGAACCTTCCAAGAATATTTCGTCGACCATCGGATCTTCAAACGATCTTGATTACGAATAAAAGAATCCGTTATATTTATCCAGCCAAGAGATCTTCTCCAGAGGATAGGACTAAATCCTCAACCAAATACTTCGGCTCTGGATTACCTTCGTCACTGGATTAGAACAATTGTCAATGAGAATAGTCTTGAGTCTTGAGTCTTGAGTCTTGAGTTGATCCGATTAGACTCTAAAAAACGAAGGTCTGTAATTATCCGGACTAGACGAGAAATGTTTTGTCTTCAAAATATCTTTCTCCAACAAGAGCTCTTGTGTTTTGCTTCCTTGAAAACCAAGATCTTGTCCTACTTCCAAGTAGTTGATGTGTGCCCGAGGTGCTCTTTCTATCAACTGCAACCCAGGCTAGATCTGATGAGTATCCAAGAAGAGTAAAGTCTCCTTTTAGGATACCAAGGACCGAGGCTTGAAGTTGAAGCAATGTATTTGATAATACGCTTTCAGCACTTAGATGAGATTATTTAGGGTCCGCTTGAAATCTAGCACAAATGCAAACACTAAACAAAATGTCGTCTAGAAGCGAAAGATAAAGAAGTGAACCAAAGATACTCCCCGTATAGCTTAACCCTGGTCAACTTTCTTTCCTCCTTCATCTTTGTCTATCTTCAAGGAACTTGACATCGGTATGTCGGTCTTTTTGCAATTTTCCAATCAAACTTTTTGACAAGATCATTAGCATATTTTCTTGATGGATAAAAGTCCATTCCTTCAATTGTTTCACTTGAAGTCCAAGAAAGAAGGTTAGTTCACTCATCATGCTCATTTCAAATTCATCCCGTGCATAGACTTAGATTTTCTTGCACAAACTTTCATTAGAGGATCCAAAAATAATATCATCAACATATATTTGAACAAGCGAGAAAACTTTTGCTTTCTCTTTTGATAAACGAGTAGTGTCTACTTTACCTTTGACAAAACCGTTTTGAATTAAAAACTTACTCAGCCTGTCGTACCAAGCTCGAGGTGCTTGCTTTAAACCATACAAGGCTTTTTTCAGTCTGAATACTGAGTTTGGTTTCCTTGGATCTTCAAACCTAGGTGGTTGTTCCACATAGACTTCCTCATGGATAAATCCATTCAGGAAATCACTTTTGACGTCCATTTGGAATAACCTGAAATTCTTATAACAAGTAAAAACAATTAATAATCGAATTGCTTCTAACCTTACTACTGGTGCGTAAGTCTCGTCATAGTCTATCCCTTCTTCTTGCGTATATCCCTTGGCCACGAGTCTTTGTTTCTTACGACTTTTCCTTTCTCGTTCATCTTGTTCCTGAAAACCCATTTAGCTCCAATAATAGATTTATCTTTTGGTTTAGGAGCCAACTCCCAGACATCATTAATGCTGAATTGTCTGAGTTCTTCTTGCATAGCTTCAATCCAGCTTTCATCAGATAAAGCTTCTTCTATACTTTTGGGTTCTATTTCAGAAATAAGAGCCATAGCACTAGACTCTTCGCGCCTTTTGGATCTTGTACGAATTCCTTCATTAATGTCGCCAATAATGAGATCTTTGGGATGACTGGATTTATGCTTCCAGTTACTGGTTGATTTGTCAGGTTGATGATTACTTCCTTCATTTGAATCTTCAATAACCACTTGTTGCTGGTCTTTCTGAGTCTGAGTTGCTTCTTGAGATTTAGACTTTATAGAGTCTGGAGCAGGTTCAGATTCTTCAAGATGAGTCTGAATAGATTCATTTTGCATAAAATCCTAGAATTTGACATTCATTAATTCCTCCACAGATTGACTCTTCTTGTTATAGACTCTATAGGCTTTGCTTGAGGTAGAATATCCAAGGAAGATGCCTTTGTCTGATTTTTCTTCAAACTTACCAACGTGATCATTCGCATTTTTCAATATAAAGCATTTGCATCCGAACACATGAAAATATGAAACAATACGCTTCTTTCCTTTGAATAACTCATAGGGGGTTTTTTTCCAGAATAGGCCGTAGAAAAACTCTATTGATAATATAACGTGCTGTTGAAACTGCTTCAGCCCAAAATCGTGAAGAGATGTTACTTTCAATCAAAAGAGTTCTAGCCATTTCTTGAAGCGATCTATTCTTTCTTTCCACAACTCCATTTTGCTCTGGAGTATATGGAGAGGAAAACACATGCTGAAAACTGATTCATCACGGAATTTTGTAAAATCTTGATTTTCAAATTCACCTCCATGATCTGTTCTTATACTTGAGATAACATACCCTTTTTCATTTTGAACCTTTTTAGCAAACTTTTCAAAGTAAGAGAAGGTTTCAGACTTACTTGCCGAAATATACCCAAGTAAATCGTGAGTAGTCATCCACAATTATTAGGCAATATTTCTTACCTCCAATGCTCTGAGTTTTGGTTGGTCCAAAGAGATCCATATGCAGAAGTTGCAGTACACGATTAGTGGAAATTTGATTTATTGGTTTAAAGGAATTTCTTACCTGCTTTCCCAATACGCATGGTGTGCATAGATTAGACTTTTGGTATGATAAATTGGGTAGACCACGAACAAGCTTATTTGCTGAAATTTTGGCTATCTGCTTCATATTGATGTGCCCAAGCTTTCTGTGCCATAAGCTCGCTTCGTCTTGAATTGAGATTAGACATTGCGATTCATCTGGTTTCACATCCAAAAGGTAGATATTTCCATGTCTTCGACCCATGAATGACTGAGTAGAGTCTTTACTGGTTCCTGAACATATTCCCTCTTGAAAGTTTATTTTGAAACCGGTATCACATAGCTGACTAATACTGAGCAGACTGTAGTTGAGTCCTTCCACTAGAGAAACATTGCTTATTGTGAGGTTTTCAATCTTTACAGTTCCAAATCCCACAATTCTTCCTTTGCTGTTTCCTCCAAATGAGACTTTTCCACCATTTATTTGAACGAGCTTTATGAAGCAATTTGAATCTCCTGTCATATGTCTTGAGCATCCACTATCCATATACCATTTTACCTTTTTCTTGATAGTGACCCGCATTTAAAAAAGAGACTCAAGCTTTCTTTGGTACCCATATTTTCTTGGGTCCATTGGTGTTAGTATGATATGCGTTTTGCCCACACTTTCTTAACAGGTTTCCAAACCATAGGACATTCCTTTTCAAAATGATCTACACTATTGCACTTTGAGCATCCGAGAGCATTTCGACCTCTTTGGTTTTACAAAAACCTTTTTGAAATGATTTTTGTAAGCATCTCTTGGGGGTCTTTACTTAATTCTTTCCTTCACTTTTGGAAAATCAATTAAAGGAATGGTTTCTGCTGTCATTCCTAAACTAGATTTATTGAAATAAGGTTTTTGTGCTGAAAGAATTTTCTCAAGTTTCTCAAATCCTATTGAAAATCTTTTGAAATATTTGATATGTCATTTTTTAAAAATTCATTTTCTTTTAAAAGATTATCTTCACTTTCTTCAAGAGTAAAAACATTCATGTATAAACATATCAACTTTTCTTTCAAAACATTTTCCTGTTGTTTTAGTGCAGAATTTTCCTTTTTAAGTTCGGAAATTCTTTTAAGAGAAGTCTTAAGACTAAAACACAGCTCATCAATGTATTTAAACACCGTCTCCGAATAAAGTCTGTCTCGGAGTTTGAATCTGAACCCGATTGTGCCATCGGACATATATTGGCATAATCATCATCACTTTCTTCACACTCGTATCACTCCGGTTTTTACGCTTTAAGAGCCTTTCGATACTTTTCAGCTTTTCCTTTCTTCTTTCTCGAAGAGGACGGTTAGGTCGATGTGTCCCTTTTTCTTACATTCAAAGCGGACTACATCTTTGTTTGATTCATCATCCTCAACGTACTTAGTCTGTTGCTTTTGAAAACTCGTTTCTTTGGATTGAATCTTCTTCCTTTTACTTTCAGCTTTCTGAATCTTCTTATCATGAGAGTAAGCTCCTCATCATCCATATCGTCTTCGAATCAGAACATCGAGAATCATCATTGGATTTTAATGCAATGGATTTCTTACCTTTAGGATCTTCGTCTTCATTGATTCGTTTCACTTCATAAGGCTGAAGAGTTCCAACCAACTCATCGACAGATAGTGGCATGATTCTTTGTGTCTCTCTTATTGAGGTCTTTATGTGATTCCAATCCTTGAAGTGTCCACGCAGTAGCTTGTTCACCTTCATGGGATCAGAAATTGGTTGACCTTGATTTTCAAGACCATTCACGATCTCTGTAAAACGACTAAACATGTCAGTTATAGATTTTCATGTTTTCATTTTGAAGGCTTCGTATTGACCGAGGAGAATGTTGATTCTGGTCTCTTTCACTTGATCAGTTCCTTCATAGGTAATATGTAATTTATGCCAGACTTCTTTTGCTGTAACACAAAAAGATATTATGTTATATTCAGTAGGTGACAAAGCACAATATAAAGAATAAATTGCTTTTGCATCAAGAGCTTGTCTCTTGATTATCTCTTCTTGAGTCATTTCACTAGACTCAACGGTTTCTTTTCCTCTCTCGAGACGGATGTAGCTTTAGGAGTGATTCCTTTTTCTACAACGTCCCATTCCAGAGGATCCTTTGATCTGAGGAACGCTTTCATCTTGTTTTTCCAGATGTTGTAATCCTTTCCATCAAAGTAAGGTGGTTTGGTATTTCTTTGCCTTTCCACCAGCCCTGGAGCTAACATACTAGCCATTGATCTTTAACTCTGAAGTAAAACACTTCAAACAAAGTGAGTACACAGGCTCTGATACCAATTGATATAGCTAGTATAAGCACCTAGAGGGGGTGAATAACTGTAAAAACAATTTCTTGAGATACGAAAGCAATACTTGGCAGACAATAGAAAAGAAGTTCTCCTTTGGTTAACAAAACGAATTAAGATCAAAGTAAAGCAGAGAGTAGGGAAGAGAAATGAACACAAGGTTTATAGTGGTTCGGCTTATTCCAAGCCTACATCCACTCTTTCGCACTGACAGCCCACCGGCTGAATTTCACTATGAACAAAAGAGATGTTACAGCAATGCTTTCCCTTGATTCCACAGTGTAGATACTCTACCACACTTCCTCAAGGTATCTCAAAATATAGACTCTCTTTTGCGTACAAGATTTCGCTCAGTAAATGAATTGACTAAGAATCAAGGAGCTCCAGACTTTGGAATTCTTCTATCGTACACCTTCTCGAACAACTGGAACGTCTTCCTTATATACTCCTTTATGCCATCATACCCGTTGGCACTTACCAAAGGAATTCTTCCAATCTTCCTATTGGACAGAATCAATTAGGAAGATCATTCGAGCTATTAAAGGAACATGTCGATAGCCCATCAATCCTGCTCACCCATACAATTAGGATCTCGGTTTCCATAAGTAGAACCTTCCAAGTATACTTCACCAATCATCGGATCCTTAATCAATCTTGATTCGAATAAAGGAATCTGTTATGTCATATCCAGCCAAGAGATCTTCTCCAGTCGATAAGGTCAAATCCTTAATGAAGCACACAGATCTGGATAGCCTTTCTTCAACGGATTAGAAACTGTCAATGAGAATAGACTTTGAGTCTTGAGTGTGGCAGTCCAGAGGTCTTCAAACTTTAAATAGTAGAGTCTGCAAATCTTCAGACTAGACTGATGGAAATGTTTTGTCAGCTTCAAAATATTCCAGAAAGATTTCTCCAACACTGTGCCATGACATCTCTCATGGCCTCTAGCTCCTGCATAATCCCTTGTAGTGTGGGATCACCAGGGGTTGCTATCCTGGCATCTACGATAGGTGGTGGCACTCCACTTACGCTAGCCTAAGCTGGCACTCGACTGCGGCCTTCTTAAGTACCAACCCTAGTCAGCATTCTACCTTGAGTCACAGCATGAACAGTCCTTTTGGTAGGAGTTCTTTGCTCCTGAACGCTCATAGTGCAGCTTTTATCTACTGACACCTGCTTCCAATTCAACACCGAATTAGAAACAGAGCGATCCAAACAACAAGCAATTCTAGCACTGAGCTAACCCAGACATGCATCAGTATGAATTTAAAGGCATTTCCTATAACTATCCCATGAACCATCGCTCCTTATCACTCCAATCTTGAACTTCACTCGGATACCACAAATGTGAGATGTCACGCTCTGATCCTCAAAAGCGCACCCATCCCTCACCTGGTCGATTAATAGCAACGTCCCAGGACGCATTGCCGACCCATTCATTTTAATACGCATGCGGAAGCATATAATAAATCTCTAGACAATAAAACAATGTGATAGATAAGTAGGGCCATATTTTTACAACATGAAAAACCATAACCACACTTTTATACAAGCAAATTTCATAGTATATAATACAGTAATATTCATAGAAGTTTGATCAATTATAAAAATTCCGTCCTCGAAATTTACACCATTATAATACTTTAAGCAAAAAATGTGGGGGTACAACTATCTCATTGACTCTTTAGTCTCCCAGGTTGCTCATTTAGTGCCATGGTGTTGCCAGACCACTTTGACCAACGGGATGGTCTTTGTATGCAGAACTTGCTCTTCACTGTCCACGATTTGAATCGGGCTTTCAACGTATGACACACGGTCATCCATGTCCAATTCTTCAAAATTAAGCATGTGGGTCGGGTTAGGCTCATATTTCCTCAACATTGACATGTGAAAAACGTTGTGCACTTGCGCCAGTCTCGACGACAACACAAGATGATATGCTAGGGTCCCCATTTTCTCTAGAATCTCAAATGGACTTGCGTACCTCGGACTGAGTTTTCCTTTTTTTCCAAAGCGCGAAGTACCCCTCATTGGTGACACCTTCAGAAAAACATGTTCACCAACTTGGAATTCCAATGGTCTCCAATGCTTATCTGCGTAACTTTTCTGTCTACTTTGAGCTGTCTTTAGTCTGTCTCCGATCACTGTGACTGCATCCACTAACATCTGAACCAACTCCAAACCTGTAATCTTTCTCTCCCCGATTTCATCCCAACACACTGGTCCTACACACTCTGCCATACAACGCTTCGAAAGGAGCCATTTGAATGCTCCGTTGATAACTATTGTTGTAGGCAAACTCTACCAGATGATGTTGTTCTTCCCAGCTTCCCTTGAAATCTAGCACACAATTTTGCAGCATGTTCTCAAAGGTTTGAACTGTCCTCTCAGATTGGCCATCCATCTGAGGGTGATATGCCGTACTGTACTGCAGCTTCATACCTAAAGCAGCCTGCAAGCTTTTCCAAAATGTAGTTGTGAATCTCGGGTCTCGGTTTGAAGTAATTGTAACCAGCACTCCATGCAGTCGAACTAATTGACGCACGTACGACTCATCGTGCCTATCCAAACTGAGGTCCTTTTGCACTGTAATGAAGTGAGTCGACTTAGTCAATCTGTCGACCACTATCCAAATGGAATCATTTCCTCTCTGAAGTCCATCATGATATTCTCCCATTTCCACTCTAGGATCTCGAGAAGTTGCAACAGTCCTCCTGGCTTGCAATGCTAAGCCTTCACTTGCTGACACATCAAACACTTGGTGACATACTTGGCGATGTTTGCCTTTATACTAGACCACCAATAGTGTTGACGCAAATTCTGATACATCTTAATACTGCCAGGATGAATGCTGTAACTGCTACGATAAGCTTTTGATAGAATATCTTCTCTAAGCTCCACATCGTCAAGTACAACCAATCGTCCTCGGAACCTCGGTGTTCCATCCTAAAAAATCTAAAAGTCAGCTTTTCTCTTATCGGTATCTTCTTGCAAAATTTTCTGAACATTTGGGTCTATTGGCTAAATTAACTTGATCTTGATTTAGACATTCGGTTCAATTCTAAGGGTGGCCATAAGATTCAAAAGGTGGCCTACCTCAAATTTGAATACCGAATTTCAAGCTTTCTTGATCAAATTCCACTCTTTAATTAGTAAATGAGCAACTGAAGACTTTCTACTCAAGGCGTCAGCGACCTTATTCGCCTTTTCAGGGTGATACAAGATATCACAGTTGTAGTCCTTCAGTAATTCCATCCATCGCCATTGTCTCATATTCAACTTACTCTGAGATAATAGGTACTTGAGACTTTGATGGTCCGTGAAAATCTAGAACTTTTCTCCACATAAATAATGTCTCCAAATCTTCAGGGCAAAAATAATTGCCACGAGCTTTAACTCATTCGTTGGATAATTCTGTTCATGAGGCCTTAACTGACGGCAAGTGTGACATCCTGGATTTTGCAGTT
The DNA here is from genome assembly GCA_014182375.1 of Eucalyptus virginea. Lineage (NCBI taxonomy): Eukaryota > Viridiplantae > Streptophyta > Magnoliopsida > Myrtales > Myrtaceae > Eucalyptus > Eucalyptus virginea. Next base: position 12,538,235 of record CM024516.1, on the reverse strand, counting down.
CTGCTTTCAATTAAATTAAATTAAATCGGGCTTTTCATTAACGCGCCTATGGTGCTATTCTCAAAGCTGATCACTCGTGAGATAATAGACTATTTGGAAAAGCCATTAAGGAATTTTAACGCAATAGACTTGAGAATTCAACTAAGACTCGACTACTCAACCGTACTTATCTGCAGAGGTCATTATGGCACAGATATAAGTCAATTAGAAATTAGAGATAGATCAGTTCAATAGAGATATGTGGCTAAACGTGGGTGATTCCACTAAATTACAAAATTCTCATCGACCGGCACTAAATTGATTTTTATATCGTTTTGGTACCCTGTGTCCGTATCTAAATTCTTGAGATTTTCACGACAACCAAAAGTCTCCAATATGTCAAAGAGGTTCATTGTGGCTTGAAGAAAATAGACCATGGGTCATTTGCACTAAAAATTTCTGAAAGCTACCTGGTAGCTTAGGTCACTCTAAAATCGCGCTAGATTGAAATTAACCACGAATTTGAATCCGATTTCAGCAATTGAAAGTTATGTCATGTCACAAGTCATTTTAGGAACGTCGATTTGGTCTCTGAAGATTTTTCTGCAAACCGAGTTTTTGGCGGAAAACGTCGAGATAGGGCTGTTTTCAATCGGAAAAATCAGAGGCTGTTTTTTATTGCGAAATTGGGATGCAAGTGGATTCTAATGGTGAGGAAAAATGCCTAAATGATCAAGGGTTCGACGATTGAATTTTTGAGGGCCAAATGGTGTTGATTCAAGAAGGATTAAAGTCCGGATTGAGCCATTCGGGCACAAAATTCGTAGCCCCTCTTGCCCATGACAATTGGACCACTTCAATAGCTTCTTGAGGAAGCCAAGACAGCTAGAATTGTTGCTGTGGAAGCCAGCAATGTTAGTGGACCAAATTGGGAAACAAAAGGATGAGGAGGAGAACATGGAGGCACCCTCCACAGCAACCAGTCCCCTTGCCCCCTCCTTCTTCTCCACCGTCGACCGTTCTCCCCCATCCCGGTTGTGCAAAGCTCCCCAACAAGCCAGAGGATCGAACCAGTAGCCCCTCGCCACCGAGCAGACCACCGGAGCCGCTACTTCGCCATCACACCCAGCCGCGAGACCTGCATGCCTAACTGCTAGTCCGCGCATCCCCTGGCCGTTGTTCTGCCCAAGCGTGGTTGTTAGGACATTTCCCGAGCCAACTTTGTCTAGCCCAAACAGCCACTGAAGTAGCTCCGTTCACCACTAGCACAAAATTGATTCTAGTGGGTTTTTCAGCTACCGTTAGGCCCGTTTTAGGTGCCTTCCGAACCCCGTTTGTCGAGCCCCCTTTGGAGTGTATCGAGCCTCGCTGCGTCCTCGTCAATTTGAACTGAACGGATCGCTTAACAAGTGAGTTTAACTCACTAATCCATGCTTAGTAAGTTGATGACGTTTAGGGGGTTGATTAGTTTAGACTAAGCTTGGATTAGGTGGTTAGTTCGATTTGATTAGTGAATTGATTAATTATCGATGCACGTTAGGTGGATAGTTTAGTGCAATTAGGGCCTAGACAAGCTCTAGTATTTATCTAGAGTGGTTTGGAAGTTTTCTGGGCCCATCTCGGCTTTTAATTAGGCTTTACAGGCCTAAGTTCTATATATTGGCATTTAATAATTATTTTTCTTAGTTATTTACTTGATTATTTATTTTCTAGAAATTAGACCACGATATTCGATGACTGAAATTTTATGCCGATTGCAATGGTGTGATCTGTTTATTTAATTGAGTTCTAATTTGTGCCGATTGTGAGTGAATGGTGATTTTGGGAATTTATTCCTAAAATTAATTAAATTCATAAATTAATTAGAAAATCACTGGGCTTCGATTTACAGCGCCAAAAATGGATTTTTGGACTACTAAAATTAGTGGGATTTTCAAGTGAGAAATTATTGTATTTTGGCTAAGGCGGACCGTGTACCCACACATGAGTATTTTTATCAGGTATGATAAAAGTTGAGAAATCATTGGTGGATTATAATGGTATATTGTGTCAACCTACGAGCTTGATGCCTCAGCTTAAAGTGACAGTATACCCTAAGTATCGCACAGCTTTGGTGAGTAATTAAAGTTCGCACAGCTTTGGTGAGCAATCAAGGTCCGCACAGTTTCGGTGAGCAATTAAGGTTTGCACAACTTTGGTAAGCATTGTTAGTATACTATATCAACCCGATGGCTTGATATGCTAGCTTAGAGAGAGAGAGCAATATACTATTTATTAGCCTTTGAGGCAAGTTACTATATATTTTCAACTTAAGGATGAGTAGTCCTTGATGAGATCAGACTTATAGATAGTATTGAGTGAATTGACCATGTGATGGTCTGATGACATGGAATTGACTAAGTCAATTGATTGATGGTTCGATCTATTGCGATGATTGATTTAATGAAGTGCATATTGAATTAATTTGCAGGAACGAACTAAGGCCAAGGTAAGTCCCCTAACTTGTGTTTGTGCCTAGGTAGCCTTCAGGACGTATTTTCTTCCTAATCGGATCTTAGGAGGTTGAACTTGCTAAGACGTCGTCTCGCCCCATTGTGGGATAACATTTCAGTTCCATAGGTGGCTGCTCCTCTCAAGCGTTTTGGGCAACCCAAGAAGATGATCGAGCAGAGGCACTACATTCTGATTCATGGGCACCCTAATGGGTTAGAGTACAAACTAGTGCAGTCCATACTCTAGGTTGATGAGGGATTACCCAAGAAGGTACCCCATCAATACAGGTCATGGTATCGCCAGGGTTGTAATAGACTAAGAGAGGGTCCCATACCGGAATCGGAGATACCTCTGTATGTGTTGGAGGTTGCGTTCGGGAAAGGTACGGCAGACCCTAAGGGTGGTTCGGTGGTGGACCCGATGGACCCAAAGCTTGAAGATCTAGATTCTCTAGTGTACTTAGCAATAGGCTCCAGTTGGAGTGTGGAAGAGGGAGAAATTGAGGATGATGACCCGTAGTCGTTTTAAAAACCCCATCCTTATTTGTAGACCCTATTTTCCGAAATGGCTCTGTGTAGGACTTGACTTTTATAGTTCAGCTTGTATTATATGACATGGTTTGCTATGTATGTATGTATGTATATATATATATATATATATATATATAATATAAGTGTGTGGTTGTGGTGTTTTCAGTTCAAAAATTTATGGCCCTACATTCCTATCACATTGTGTTATTGTCTGGGGATTATTTATCTGCTTCCGCATGCGTATTAAAATGAATGGGTTGAAGATGTGCCCTAGGACGTCGCTATTTAATCGACCAAAGAGGGATGGGTGCGCGCTCGAGGATCAGGGCGTGACAGGAGGCGTATGCAACAATCTTACCATGTTGCATCAACACACAACCCAATCCTCTAAACGATGCACCACTATAGATCTCGAATCCTCCAGGACCAGATGGAATGGTTAGCACAAGTGTGGTAGTGAGCTTTTGCTTCAACTCTTTGAAACTACGCTCGCACTTATCTGTCCACACGAATTTTTCTTCCTTCTTCAGGAGTTTAGTCAAATGCGACGCCAATGCTGAGAACCCCTCTATGAACCTTTTGTAGTAACTTGCCAAACCCAAAAAACTTATGATCTCTATCACGGTAGTCGGTCTTGGCCAGTTGATCACTGCTTCAATCTTGCTTGGGTCCACGAAAATTCCTTAACCTGAAATCACATGACCTAGGAAAGCAACACGAGTCAACCAAAACTCGCACTTGCTAAACTTAGCATACAACTGATGAACTCTCAGAGTCTACAGTACTAATCTCAGATGACTTTCATGCTCTTCATCACTTCTCAAATACACTAGAATATCATCAATAAACACGATTACAAACTAATCTAGGTATTCCTTGAATACTCGGTTCATTAGATCCATAAACGTAGCTGGCGCATTCTTCAACCTGAATGGCATTACAGCAAACTCATAATGATCATAGCGAGTAGAAAATGCTAACTTTGGAATGTCCTCCTTTTTGATCCTCAGCTGATGGTATCCTATCCTCAAGTCAATCTTAAAAAATATTGACACTCCTTGCAACTGATCAAACAAGTCATCGGTCCTCGGGAGTGGGTACTTATTCTTAATCGTCACTTGATTGAGTTGGCGATAGTCGATGCACAAATGCAACGAACCATCTTTCTTTTTTACGAACAAAACTATTGCTCCCCAAGGTGATGCACTGGGATGTATAAATCCCTTATCCAACAATTCGTGCATCTGCACCTTTAGTTCCTTAACTCGGATAACACCATTCAGTAAGGATCCTTAGAGATTGGCTTTGTCCCGAGCGCTAGTTCGATCACGAACTCGATCTCTCTCTCTAGCGGTAAACATGGCAATTCCTTCGGGAATACATCTGGAAATTCTTGTACCATTACGAAGTCTTCAATATTCAGCTCCTCAATCGTTGTATCCACGACAGTTGCCAGGTAACCTTGATAACCCTCGTCTGATAGACGCGTTGCTTCAGGTGACAAGATCAAGGCAATCGAGAGTCCTCCTCGATTCCCAACAAACTCGAAACTCCCACCCACTAACAGGTCAAACTGAATCGCTTTGCAATAAGAGTCCATCTTAGCTCATTGCTTAGTGAGCCAGTCCATGCCAATTATCAAATCAAAGTCATACATGGCTAGGACTAACAAGTCTATTTTCCCCTCTCGCTCACTAATCACTAACTTGCAACCAAAACAAACCAAAGCAACTAACACCACAGTGTAGATATGCTAACCACTGACTTCGGTAACACAGGACTTAATCTTTTCAGCTTAAAATAGTGCTTGGCAATAAAAGAATGAGTTGCTCCTAGGTCAAATAAAGCATAAGCAGGATGGTCATTCAACGAAACCATGATTGTAATCACATTAGGTGCATCCTTTGCCTGACCTCGGGTGATAGCATAAACTATTCCCTCCGATTTGTCCACCTGCGGTGCGTACCCTCTAATTTGTCCTAATGGTGGCGGCGGCGGCAACCGCAGTTGTCCTCTTGGCCTCCTAGGATAATTTTTGGCCATGTGACCCTAGTGGCCACATTCAAAACAAGTGCCAATTCTGCGAGGGCACGAGTTCGACCCATGTCGCCTTCTATAAAAGCGACACGAATCATTCTTACTCGGCACTAACTTGCCAATTCCACCCTTCTTGTTAGGCAGGATTTGGAACCTTCCTCTGGTCATGGGCCTCTTCCCATGTCGGATCCTTTCTTGGTGCGAGCTAAACCTCGATCCAAACGAGATAGCATGCTCGTTCAAACTCCTCTCCAACAACTGGGCTCGATGATAAACTTCTCGATAGTCATTAAGGTCAAACGGCACTAGCGGTTGTTTCAGCTTTAGTTGAAGGCCATTCTTGAACCTTTGAGCCTTTTCTTCAGGGTCCTTTATCAACCTCGGAGCATATTGAGAAAGCTCCGCAAATTTGACCTCGTACTAGTCAACAGTCATTGCCCTGGTGAAGACGCTAGAACTCTTCCATTTTCTGCTCTCCAGCGCTCTTCGAGAAATACTGCTCATTGAATGCCCTGAGGAAGGCGTCCCACAGCGAGACTACTCCTAGAAATACGGTCTCTTTGGTGGCTCTCCACCAGGTATTGGCGTTACCCTGCAGCTGATAGACTGCCACAGTTACTTTCTCCTCCTCATTACACCTCAAGAGTGCAAATGCCTTATCCAGGTCTTTTATCCAAAGAGATGCGGTCTTTGGATCTCCAGTACCCGTGAACCTTGGCGGGTTTAGCTTCAAGAATTGTTCCACCAACTTGTGGATCGGTCTCTCCCTATCCACAACTATGTTCCTAGCTGGAACTTCAGTAGGTGCGGCGACAGGTGCAACAACAGGCGTGGCAACGGTAGCATTGGTAGTGGCAGTGGCGGCGGCAAAGGCGGCAGCTTGACTCTAGGCCTGCTACCCCATCATGTTTCTCATGGCATCTAAAGCTTGCGTGATCCCAATTGATCTCGGATCACCAGGGGTTACAACCTCAGCACCAACAGGAGGTGGTGCTTCGCCACTAGCGCTAGCCTATGTTGGCGCTTTACCTCAGCCTTCTCGGGTACCGACCTTTGTTGGCGTCCTGCTCCGAGTCACGAGCCCTAAAGCATGCTTACTAGGAGTCCTCTTCTCCTGATCGCTCATCCTGAAGGTTCTTTAAATGAACCTGCTTCCAATTCCACACCAAATTAGAAGCTGAGCAATTCGCTCAAACAAACAATTCTACTAGACAACTACCACAGACATACAACAGCATGAAATAAAAGCCATTCTTACTACTATCCCAAAAACCATCGCACCTTATCACTCCAATTTCTAAACCACGCTCTGATACCACTAAACGAGGATGTCTTGCCCTGATCCTCAGAGCGCGTGTCCATCCTGGCTTGGTCGATGAAATAGCGACGTCCCAGGACGCATCGCTGACCCATTCATTTTAATGCACATGCGGAAGCAAATAATAATCCCCAGACAATAACACAATGGGATAGAAAAGTAGGGCCCCAAATTTTTGAACCTGAAAACACAACACTTATATATATACACACACACACAACACAAGCTAGTCTATTTATCATGTTTACAAAACAAGGGGGGTCTAACAAACTATGGCTCCTCATCCTTCTCATCATCTCCCTGCACACTCCAGCTGGAGCGTACTGCTGAATACACAGGGGATTCTGGGTCTTCAAGGTTAGGGTCCATCGGGTCTATCACCAATCCACCTGGAGGGTCTGTAGTGCCCTTCCCAAAAGCAACCTCCATCACATACAGAGGTACCTTTGATTCCGATATAGGGCCCTCTCTCAGTCCATTATGATTCTGGCGATACCATGCCCTGTATTGATGGGGCACCTTTTTGGGTAAACCCGCATCAACCTAGACTATTGATGGGGCACCTTTAATTGCACTAAACTATCCACCTAACATGCATTGATAATTAATTATTCATTAATCTAATCTAACTATCCGCCTAATCCAATTTTAGTCTAAACTAATCAACTCTTGAACGTCATTAACTTACTAAGCATGGATTAGTGAGTTAAACTCACTTGTTTAATGATCCGCTCGGATTAAAACAATGGGGATGCTGCGAGGAGCAAGAAACTCCAAAGCGAGCTTGCCAACCAGGTTCAGAAACAACATAAAAATGGGCTAAACAGCGCTGCGAAAATCCACTCTACCCGGTCTCTGTCTGATGCTGGTCAAAGCTGCTTCGGGGCTGGTTGGGATCGAAACAACCAAGGAAGACTGGCGGGGACTACAACGGGCTTCACAGCGGCAGGTGGGTGGCAAAGCAGCCTCGGTGGCGGCGGGGCAAGCTCGAATAGCTCCGAGGACTTCTTGGGATTGTGGTTGAGATAGAACGATAGCCTGGAAGGCGGGGGATGGTTGCGTGGCTGGGCGAACGTGCGACAGGAACAACAGCGACTCGGTGACGGCTCCGACTTCGGCTTCAAACGGGCGTAAGACGGCAAGGGCTTGCGGGTTCGATGGTTCTTTGGTTTTTGGGCTTCACAATAGTAGCTGGGAAAGGAGGAGGAGGGGTCTTCGACGGCTTGAAGGGGGAGAGGGGACCGGTTTGGGTTGGTGGGATTGGTTTGGTCCATTCCTATCCAAATTGGTCCCCTTGATCGGTCCTACCCCCACAGCTAGTCTCCCACAGCAATTTCCCTGACCTAAGTGCCCCTTCTAGAAGGCTTTAGGTTGTCCACAAGTTGTTTCCAATAGGGCATACGAATTTCACACATTTTCCTCCCAATTGGACTTCAAATGCTCTTGAATCACTCCAATTTGGCTCTTAAAAATTCCATTATCGAGTCAACAATCAAATTTGTATTTTTCCTCACCAATCGATCTCACTTGCTTCCCAATTGGGCGATCAAAAACAGTCCTCGGAATTTTCTAGACAAAAATGACCCTACCTCAACTTTTTCCCAAAAAGTCTTGATTTGCAGAAAAATCTTCGAAGACTGAGTCGATGTTCCTAAAATGACTTGTGACATGATAGAACTTTCAATTTGTGAAATTGGATTCAAATTCACGGTTAATTTCACTCTAGCGCGATTTTAGCATGATATAGGCTACCGAGTAGCTTTCCGAAATTTTTAGTGTAAATGACCTGTGGTCGATTTTCTTCGAGTCGCAATGAACCCATTCGACACATTGGTGACTCTTGGTGGTCGTGAAAATCTCGAGGTTTCAAATATGGACACGGGGTACCAAAACGACAAAAAAATCAGTCTATTGCCAGTTCACGAGAATTTTGCAATTTAGTGGAATCACCCATGTTGAGCCACATATCTCAGTCGAACCGACCTATCTCTAATCCCTGATCAATTTTTTTAACTATGCCGTAATGACCTCAACAGATGAGCATGGTCGAGTAGCCGATTCCTAGTCGAATTCTCAAGTTTATTGCGTTAAAACTCCTTAATAGCTTTCCTAGATAGTATAGTTATCTCGAGAGTGATCAGCTCTGAAAATAACACTATAGGCACGTCAATGAAAGGTCCGATTAATTTAATTGAAAGCAGAATTGAAGAATCTAGGATGTCACATGCAAGAACATTATTATCATACTAAGAGACCACTAACCTTATTAGAAACTCTCCCTCAAAGCTTTTAAGGCTATGTTCAGTACAAGGGAAATGAAGAAAGTGTTGGATGCTCCCCTATGTTTGGTTGCCACTATTAAGTACTCGGACGGTGATTCAACAATTCATCGAATACCAAAGAGCAAGAATGCAATGGGTGTGTTTGGTTCAGCATTCTCAATGGGCTTTTGGCCTCCAAAGCTCTTTGGAAAAATATTTGACCATTTGACAATCATTTTGAAGCAATTATAAGATAAAAGCCAGTATTGAGAAGACTGAAAGCCTAACGCTAATGGGGACTAGGTTTGAGCTTTTAGCATTTGATTATGTGCTAAAACTCTTTTTTTCTTCCAAAACTACCCTCCCCATTCTGCAAATTTCTGTAATGCTAAAAAAAATGCTAAAGAAAATCAAATATATATAAATGCTAAAAAAATCAAATATATATAATTTCAAAAAAAAAAGACTAACCCTTCGCCAGTCCGACAAAGGGTACAGAGAGAATAGGAAATATCCAACTTGGACTCTCACTGAACGGGAAATATGGGTTTCCATTGTACACAATCAGATTCGCATAAATATCAATTTTTGTACTCTCCTTTAATAGATCGGGCTTATTCATGAGTTATAACTTGAGACATATTTTTAATAATTAATTACTAATTGAAAGACTGATTGTAAATGCACTTACGACAGTCACTTAATTCAAGCCTCTTCCTAACCCAATCCATCAAGTTGAATAATCTTAGCTGAAGAATAGGTATGGGTCGACTGAAATAAGACTACAACAAGAGCTTTAGAAGTTGACATGCGGTGATTAGGAAATTGGGGGATGCATATGGGCATGATTTGGTGGGGACCATCGTATGTAACAAAAGGACAGGAATGGCGTTTGATGTACTCTTATTGTTCGGGGGAAATTACCTTAGAGAATTTTGGTCTTTGGTCCTAGCCAATTATGTCTTGGATTGTGTGTAAAATGTCGGTCGTGACTTGAGAGAAGGTTCAGTTGGTGACAATACATATTCAGGAGATGGTTTCTGCTGAATGCTACTTAGATGTATTTATTCCGTTGTTCCCAAAGCAATGTCCGCCGGTTCTGGGGCAACATAGTAAGTTGTCGCATTTAAGATGCAGCACTCGGGAGCTGATTTCGCAGGGGTTTCGCCATGTCCTTTTAGATTGTGAAAGTCCATAAAAAAACATTTTTCAATCTTAGCTAACAGAAACATTTAACGACGAGGCATTTAAACAGAAAAGGAACAAAACAGAGCAAATCGCTATTTATGCTCTGAAGGTGTTGAGTTGAACATCTAACATCTTTAATAGCGAAAAAAGAATAGGGAACAAATAAGGCCACAACTGCAGACGACACCACGTCCCAAGCTTCCTAGCAATTTCGTTCATACTGTATCTAGTGTCCTGCATTACAGTATAACTCCTACATGTGGAAAGATCTACCCAAAAGCTTATATACGCTGATGGCTAGGTGTGGACATACAACCAAACACCCCCTGCTCAAGATCCTGTAAGGTAGCTTTTGGCCAGTGAGATGGAACTCTGCTTCTGCCTTTTGAATTCGTTGTACCACAGAAAGAAATATTCCATGTAATCGAAATTGATGGGCGACATCTTTGCCTGGTAGGATCATCAGTTCTTATATCAGCATACTCGAGAAACGATGCATGACGCCAACAAAGATTTCAGTACAAGAAAATAGTTGGTGTTACCTGGATTAGTCCCCACAATGCCCAAAATAAGTGTGATGCCAACTTGTATCTGTTCGTCCCAATGTACAGAGATTCGAGATCTTTATCAGACACCTATCAAGAAAGAAACGCATTTCAACTTGAGATTGTGATAGTGCAATGAGGATCTGACAGGGAAACTAACCAAGACAATTTCAAATTTTATAGCAGTGGCATTAGAATTTGGAATAACTGAGCAGGAGTAGTGACTAATTTTAGTAAGCAAACGTGAGGCATCAAGTTAAAAGAATTAAATGAAAACCTACTATGGGGCTATAACAAATTGAGTACTTGAATAAGCAAGCAATAGTGCCATCTGCTATATACTCCATCTCAATAAAATACATATGTACCCAGAAGAATCTCCCTCGCTATCAGGAAATGGATGCTGCCCCATACCCAGAAGAATCCCCCTCAATATCAGGAGATAGATGCTGCCCCCTAGATAAACAGCATGGCAATATAGGGAAACATAGATCATCAACTTGAGAGTTGACTTGAAGCATCGGGGACATGACATGTATACAAGACCATCTGCTTGATGACCGAGTACACAAGATCCCGCAGGCATTTCATTCATTTTATTTTTCTGGTTCTAACAAGGGATTATGCCCACAACAAGAGAACAGCTAATTCCAAATGAAGTTAATCGACATAATTCTAGATCGTCATACCAGCCCCTCTACAAATCATAAGCATGATTGCGGTTACTAGAAATGAAAGAGAATGAAATGCTTGAGTTCATCCTGAGATACCTCCTGCGGTTTGTCTGGCATCAGATAGTGCCTGAAGAAATGATATTGTTCATCTTTACTTGGGTACCTGCAAAATGTGAAAGTTTGATTACCAACAACATAAGTCACGTAACATCAACTCATACAATTGTTAGGACATGGAATGGCATAATTTGAGGAACATACAAACTGTAGTCACATTCATAACCTGCATATTCGTTGAAGTGATTTCGTATGTCTGTAATTATACGACCCACACTCAAAAGCAATGAAGTAGAGTTTCCCTGAAAAGTGAACAGAAGTAAGCAGAAAAGTTAATACAATGTACAAAAAGAAGGAAAAGTATGTAAGAAAGTACAAGCCTCCTGCAAGCATGCAACGCATGTGTCTCAATGTGACCAGTCCACTTGGGCATGCTAATTGCTCACGGAGTTAGAGTTAGATCAAGAGAACATGAAGCAAACAAAAGATAAACTGGAATAGGAGGAAAAACAAAATGCTTTTGAAAATGACTGTTTGGTTCAAGCCAGTCAAGAACAGAGATGAAAGAATGAAACATACAATTTATCACCCTTTGAAACAATGTATACCTTCCTCACCATTGAGCATTATATTGCCACAAAGCAAGTCATTGTGAGCAAACACCACAGGAGCATTAAGAAGGCCAGTTAATTCCTGTTTCCACCATCAGCAGCAGATTTCATCACATAAGAGCACAAGAGTGTTATACATTATATACTAATCAATCTGGAGAAAGTGAATTAACACTTATAAACACTGTAGGGAATACTAATGTTGCTCTTAATAGCAATGGTCCCAAAAAGCATAAAAAAGACAAGAAATTCTTAGAAACTCGTGAGACGATTCTGCAGCATTAGAGTACCTCAAATCTAGCAGAAACGGACATATAGCAAGATAAATAGTAATCCCGCTTTTCAACATCATTCTTCCAAGAAATCCAGTTAGATTGTTCAATTTAACTGACGTGCAACGAAAAATGTTAATCTACATGTGCACTATCAGAAAATAATTACTCCTCTAGGTGTCCACACTGCACGGTATCTTGTGAAAGCAAGTGAGAAACCCATGACAAAGACCTCTCAGCAAGTTGTACATCGTACATTGCAGGATTAAGCAATAGGTAATTTCAGGCATACTTTTTGCAATACCATATAGACAATTTAAAAAGAGCTTGAATGAAAATTGATGTAGTAGTTATCCCACAGCATATATCATGTAAGAGTAAGGACATCAGAAAAAATGCTTAAAGGAGAAATTTACCTTAAGCTCGAGAAGTTCATCATGAATTTCCTTAAAAGAGATATTGGGTGTGTTTGGGAGAAGCTTTTCCAAGTGGCTTTGGGCCCCTTGGCCCAAAATAAAAGTGTTTTGAGTGTTTGAAGAATGCTGAGCTTCTGCGCTGGTGATTTCGTCATCATTATGTGGAAGGTGCCACTGCGTGCCACCTACGCAAATGCTTTGATTGAAATTTGAGATCCAGCAAGACTTGAGTTGCTTTTCCATTAAATAAATGGAATCGTCGGGAAATGTAATGGGAAGGTGAAGGGAAGCGAGCAAGACACCATGAATTTGCTCCAATAAGATGCAAGAAACTTCCGGCGGGTTTTCGAGTGAGCTTCCTTGAAACCCTTGTCACCTCCATGATGTGCTCACATTATTCGGTTTTATGGATGTGGGGACCCAAATGTTATTATAATCTCCTACATTCAAGAATGTACGAATGTTGTGGACCTTCCATGGGTTGTGCTCTTTGGGTGGGTTTGAAATTGGAATATGAAAGAAAACCAAAGATATCTGCACATCTTTTTAATAAAAAAACATGTCCGTTTTGACTAAAGTGATGGAATAATATTTGAAAGATATCTGGCCAATCAAACTATATAGAAGGTGACACAAAGGTTAAATATATTTTGAAACACGTGTTAATTACATCAACATAGATTGCAAGTTCAATCACTTTTAAGAGTTTGCATAGTTGGTTGAAAAGTCAGATATTTTCATATCTAAAACTGCTCTAAATCGGAAAGTGGTGTTTAAAGGGCCTTCAAGTAATCAAGCAGTCGACCTTTTTACCTAAACATTTTATATAAGCAATTGGCTTATATTATCCCCTCTCCCTCTCTACCCATTTGATTCTCCAGAGCTAGTTTCTGCTCGATCAAATTTCAATTTTCCTGGATGATGTGAGATTGGATACCTTGGAACAAGAAATCTTTATTTAATTTTAAGAGTTTTGCTAGCATAACATTATTTAGGTCAGGGTGAGAATAAAAACTTGTTGTGAGCCCCAAATTCTTGAATGAAATGAACCCCATAATAATTTATAATAATTTATTGTTTGGCTTTTTGTGATCCAAAATAGATTCTTATTCTCATAGTAGATTAAAGACCGTCGCCCAATCATTTCTTTTTAATTATAACATTTCCGTGTTAACCGGAGTCCTTTCTAACATTTTTGAAGATTGAAGCTTTTCTTTAAAACTACGGGCATTGTTCTTTTTAATCGCTAGCTCCAACTACAAGAAGCTTCATCCTCAAATTTTTTTTTTCATTGTCCTTTATAATGTTAGAGAGATAATTATTAAATTCTAATGCCATTAACTGTCAATGATGGTATGTGAGTTCCCTTTACTTAGGCCAGAAGAAAAGGTTATTCTCATGTGATTTTAGTAATTTCCCACTTATAAAGATGGTCATCTAGAAACGATTATTCAAGAGATTCATTTTGGTTAGTGAGATAGGTTTTTCATTACTCTTATTAACAAATACAAATAGGGTATACAGAAATTAATGAAATGATTAACGCAACAATTGAGAGGGGGCGAATCGATTGTTTTAAGAATATCGGAAATTTTTTGTGGAAAACTTGTATAGTAGTATGTTGGTGTAGGGGGCTGAATTGGTTATTTTAAGAAAATTGAATTTTTTTTTCAAGAAGAACATGTATCATGTATTCCTGTAGGAGGAAAACTATCATGTAGATGCAGTACCTTGTATCCAAATGATGCTATTCCTACATAAAGTTGAGTGGATGATTCTACAAAACACGAGTACCTTTTACAACACTATCACTCACTCACTTCCTAGATTACAAAAGCACATACTTCTATGAAGAAATATGATCAGAATTACCTAGCTTCTAGATACAAGAGCATATAGACTAAGGCTGTGTTTGGCAGTCAAGATAAATTTAAGGTTATGATAAAATTTATCCTATCTTGTATTTGGTGCCTACTTAAGACAGTATAAAGTCGTATATAAGGGAATATAAATTGGATAAAATTATTTCGTGGGGAGATAAGATAAAGATGAATATGATTTTTAACATTTATAATTATTTTTCTAAAACAACAAACTTCTTAAATTAACAAAATTTAATTTATATTTCAATAATTAATATTTGAATTCTTATATAAGAAATTCACAATAACAAAAAATAATAATTTAGTTATTTAAATTTAATCTTATTTTTATTTATATATTCACATTTAATTCTATTTTATAATAAAAATTATATATATAAATATAAGTATTCATTTATATTTATTCCAAATTTTAGTATTTTTGGTATATTAGTACAATTTACTCCTTAATAACATTTTATTAGAGAATGATGGAAAGGTAAAAAAGAAATAAAAAATAAATTAATAAGAAAAGAGAGGAAAATAAAATAAACAAGCAAATAAAAATAGAATAGGCAAGAGTATTCCAAGAGATTTTTAACATTTTCGTTTGTAAAATTTTTGGTTCATTTATACTAATATGCCATTTATACCAAACAATATACATGATATAATGTGAATATATTTGATTTTATTACTCTAAGAATAATGGATATAATATAGCAAAATCCCTGGATTTTATATTATATCATATCTAGTCCTATTTTGGTTAAAAATCCAGACCATTAAATGTAGCTTAAGAGTGTTTCTAGCTTGAATGAGCCTAAATTGACTCGAACCAAATTAATTACACCACGTGAGAGCTGGTTTAAGCCTAGCGCTTTGTCAAATCTCTTTTCTTAATAAAATAAAATAAAATAAAATAAAATTATTAGCTTTGTTTGAAACCCCCGCATGTAGTTATCAAATAAGTAGCATAATATTACCTAAGAAATTTACAAGATTTCTTTCATAAGAAGTGTGTGGCATCTAACTTTAGCGGCTCATAACTTTCATAACTTTCATCTTAAAATTATACATAGTTGACCTTATTTTGGCCACTTTTCGATTCCGGCCCCTCGCGTCTGTTGCTTTCAGCAAGTTTTCCAGTGACTTCGCTAGGTCTTTTGAATATGAATATCTTTAAATATAGTTTATATAGAGAGAGAGATCTATTCATTCAAAATTACTGAGAAAAAAATAATTTAATTGCATCAGAATACTAAAGCGAATTCGTGCACATTTGACTTTATCATTTAAATGCTAAACGCCATCACCGAATAAATGGAAAGTAAGATGATCGGTCAAAACAAATCAAATCATGTGCTTTTCGCACGATTGCGAGTCGAATCTCAAACGTGAGATCAAATTAGTCAATTTTTCATGTGATTGTGAGTTGTATTTCTAGCATGAAATTAGACTGTGGAAATTAGGAAATTATTCTACTTCACCCACATTCGAATTTTTTTGGATGTGACAATACCAACAAAGATAAAAAAAATCAATCAAATTAGATAATGAAGTATTCAAATTGACATCACGTGAACTTAATTCAAATATCAACGTTCAAAATTTGAATTCGGATGACAGATATGGGAATCGCAGTGGTGGATCATGGTGGATCGATCACAGTGCTTCGGCTCAAAGATGGTGACCTCGATGTTGTGTGACTCACGGTCGTGGGGTGGTGCTACACATGGCTCCTCAGCTCGGTGGGTGATGCGGAAGCATCCAACGTAGCTCCATCAACCAACTCAGAACCATTGATGCTTATCCAAGCCAAGAAAGAAATTCGGAATCATATGCTTCGATGGATCATTTTGAATGAATAATGTCAATTACTTATCGGTACTTTGTGATATGTCGATAACTATCGATGGGAGGCCGTTTTTGACGCTTTGCATGACCAGTTGATGAAGTTTCAACAAGGTTATTTTCTAGTCAAGGGAGGAACACGAATTTTGAAAGGCTAAAGGTTCAAGAATGCAAGTTCCCGTGCTAATAAATGCATTTGCTAAGTTCCTAGGTGTCTTTATTGCTATGTAGTTTTCAAGAGTCAAAGGTCTAAGTTCCTAGGTCGTTAAAGTCTATTTTTTATATTTCCTAAGTCTAAAATCCTCCTATAAATAGGGGAAAACTATCCAATGTAAGGACATACGAATTTGATGAATGAAAATTGTGAGATTTCCTCTGCTTGAGTGAATTTCTTCAGAGAGTGGATAACTCATTTCGGTCTCTTTATCCTTGGAGCATAGATCACTCCTTGGTAGTGAGCCAAGAAGCCCTTTATTCTTAGCTGGTAGAATCTTTAGGCCTTGGTGGTGAGCTTCTCCTATCTCGAAGTCCTTTATCCTTGGCTGGTGGAAGCTTTAGGCCTTAATGGTGAACTTCGTAAATCTCGATCCTCATCTTCGGTTGGTGGCGTGTCCTTTATACCTTGGAAGGAGATCGTTCTATCTTTTCTTATTCTTCTTCGTTTCTTTCCTGTATACACTACTCCATACACTTAAACAGAAAAATCCCAAAAGAAAAAATTTCTGTTCTGGAATCACTCACCCCATCACACATCAAAAGATTGGTATCAGAGCTCAAGGTTCCAAGAGGCTTGACTTTGGAGCAAGCACACAACAAAAGGCGAGATCGCACAATCCAAAATCTTCAGCAACAAATGGAGTGAGTCCTCAATCTTCTAGAGAATTCGGCGAGACATGGACAGCCAGCAAGGCGTCCCAATGAACGGCATCAGCGTGAGGATTCTAAATCTCGTCAAAGTTCTAATGGCGATTCCAATTCCACTAGAGACAACTCTAGTGATTTTGAATATCAAATTTGAAGACGAAGAGAGAGGCATATGGAGAATGAAAGAAACATTAAAGTGGAGGTCCCTGAGTTCGACGGTAATCTCAATCCCGACGACTTTGTGGATTGGCTACACACAATCAAATGAATTTTTGACTTCAACTCCTATTCGAATGAGAAGAAATGTAAGGTTGTTATCCTAAAGCTAACAAAATATGCTTCTCTATGGTGGGAGAATCTAAAGCATCAACAAGCAAGAGAAGGAAAAGGCTGAATCAAGTCTTGGGAAAATCTCAAGAAGTTGATGAAGAAAAGGTTCTTGCCCGACACCTATAAGCAAGATTTGTTTCTCAAACTGAATTCCCTAAGACAATAAGGGATGAGCGTGAAGAATACATTCGTGAGTTTGAACAACTTGAAATGAGGTGTGAAGTTCCAGAAGTTCCTAAGCAAACCATCACTTGTTTCCTTGGTGGCATGAATCGAGAGATTGTTGATATGGTTGAACTTCAACCTTATTGGTCCTTCGAAGACATATACAAGTTAGACATAAAAGTTGAAAAACAATTGAAGAACAAGAGGTTTTTCTCCATAACCTCAACAAAAGCGACATCCTATTTTAAGGGTGCTTCCTCAAGCAATGGCAAGAGTACGTCGACAAAAGACAAAGGCAAGGGAAAAAATGCAGAGCCTTCCAAAGAAGTCTAAAAGAAGTCCAAAGGCGATACAAGGAAATGCTTTAAGTGCTATGATTTTGGGCATTTTCAAGCAAATTGTCCAAATCGGAGAGTTATGACTCTTCAAGAAATTGAGGAGATCAATTCGGTGCTTCTAGAGGCTGAGGGCAATCAAGACCAAAATGTTTCTGAATCTAAAAGGGAAGAAGAAGTTGTGGAGAAAGCCAATGATGGCGAGATGTTGATCATTCAAAGAGCATTATATGTTGAAGTTTCTCCTAATAATGAGCAAAGGGAGACTATTTTTCACACCTATTGCACTATTAACGAAAATGTATGTTCGGTGATCATCAATGGTGGGAGTTGCACCAATTTTGCTTCAACAACTCTTGTCAACAAGATGAAGCTTCCAACAACGAAACATCCTCAACCATACAAGCTCCAATGGCTCAATCAAGGGAATGATCTCAAGGTAACCAAACAAGTTCTTATATCATTTTCAATTGGGAAGAACTATCGAGATCAGGTTGTATGTGATGTGATTCCTATGGATGCATGTCACTTGTTATTAGGTAGATTGTGGCAATTTGATATAAATGCTATGCATGATGGTCGGAAAAACACATGCTCTTTTCATAAGGAACAAAAATGCATTACTCTTTTACCCTTGAATCCTTCTTTGATACATAAAAATCAACCTGGGGAGGGAAATGTTTGTAAGGAAAATCTATTCTTGAGTGAGACACGGGTTGAGAGAGTCATTAGCAAACAAAAGAATGTTTTTGTTTTGCTTGTGGTCGAGAAAAAGAGTGAGATAGAGTGACCCATACATCCAAAAATGCATTGCTTGTTGAAAGAATTTGCAGATGTGTTCCCGAAGGATTTGCCACCTAGATTACCTCCCATAAGAGGTACTGAGCATCAAATTGATTTGATCCTCGGTACTCCACTACCAAACAAGCTAGCTTATCGATGCAATCTAGAGGAAACGAAGGAGTTGCAAAGACAAGTCAATGAACTTATCGACAAAGGATACGTTCGAGAAAGCATGAGTCCATGTTCTGTTTCGGTTTTACTTGTATCTAAGAAGGATGGTACATACCAAATGTGTGTTGATAGCTGGGCCATCAACAACATCACTATTAAGTATAAGTGTGGCATCCTGATTTTCCATTTCTATTTTCAATTGAATGAGTCAGGCTTTTCATTGACGCGCCTATAGCCTTTTTTTTTTTTAGTTGGCCACTCACGAGTTAACTAATCTGTCAGGTGAAGCCGTTAAAGAATTTTAACGCTACAAACTCGAGAATTTAACCAAAAATCGACTACTCGACCGTGCTAATCTGCAAGGATCAATATGGTACTGTCAAAATTGATTAGAGATCAGAGATAAGTCGATTTGACTGAGATATGTGATCAGTGAGTGGGTGATTCCAAATTGCAAAATTCTCGTCGAACGACACTAGACTGATTATTCTGTCTTTTTTGTACCTTGTGTCCGTATTTGAAATCTTGAGATTTCCACGACAACCAAGAGTTGCCAACGTGTCGAAGATGTACATTGTGGCTTGAAAATAATCGACCACAGGTCAAACGCACTAAAAATTCCCGAAAGCTATCCAGTAGATTAGGATGCGTTAAAATCGCGCTAGATTGAAATTAACCACGAATTTAAACCCAATTTCAGAAACTTAAAGTTCTATTATGTCACAAATCATTTTAGGAACTTCGACTCATCTTTCGAAGATTTTTCTGCAAACCGAGATTTTTGCGAGTTTAAACCTGATTTTGAACCCGAAAAATCCAAGGACCGTTTTTGTCGTAATTTTGGGATTTGAGTTGGACGAATGGACGAGGAAAAATGCTAATTGGGATGATGGCACCTTGGTTGGATTTATGGACATCAAATTAGATCCAATTAGAGAAGAATTTAAGAGGAATTGAATGGATTTGATGAGCAAGGGTGCAAAATTCGTAGCTCTCATGCCCCTCAATCTTTTGGACTACTTGGGAGGCTTGTTTGAGAAGCCAAGGGGCTGAAACTTGGCTAAGGATGCCAGTCAAGGTGGTGGGGCAGCCACTTGAGGGCTTAGGATATTTTGGTGTCCCCCTCCTTGACCAGTAGCCCTTCTTCTTCCTCATTTGGCTTCACTTTCTCCATTGTTGAAGCAATTGAGAGCTTGAGAGAACCAAAGGGATTAGCCAGCATACCGTTTGAGCCTCCCTTAGCTGGTCGCACACCCGCCAAGCCACCGGACCTTCTTTTCCCCCTTTGTTTTCTCTTCTCCCAGTTTCTGCTCTAGCTGACCTCTCCTCCATGTTAAAAGTAATCTTCCCATGCAAACCAACTCAAGTGCCACCCACCATCATCTTCAGCACATCCAAACCATATAGGAGCACCTCGCCGCTTGCCGGAACGATCCACCAGCTGTCCCGTCTATCGACCATAAGTCGCTGATCGCGGTACCGCATGGTTTACCCGATTTTGCCCAGTTCAGCATTTTCTTCTGTTTTCTCCCCATTCCGACCCTTCCTCCACCCATACCAACCACCAGCAAGTCCCCCTTGACCCCGAGTGTCGCCGGTTGCCAGCCATTAGCTCGCCGAAACTTCAATCAACCCTTCTCCGCCATTTCAGCCATTGATTTTCTCTCCCGATTCAGCCAAGAACAGAAGCTAAACCAACAAGGGTCTTCAAACTTTGTGACCCGTTTTCGAGCCCTTCCTGGCCTTGGTTGGTGTCTCCACTTGGAGGTTTGTCGCCCGCCTTGGCATCGCCGTCGCCATGGACTCACCGGAACGCTAAATCGGTGAGTTTACTCGCTAAACCTTTTTAAAGAGGTTAATTATGCTTAAGGGGTGTTTAGATTAAGCTAAGTATGGTTAGGTGGTTGGATTAGCTTAGTTAGTTGTTAGTTAGATTAAGGGATGTGATTAGTTTAGTAGATAATTAATTAAGGCTATTTAGGTGATTAAATTAATGTAATCTTGATTAGGCCCTTAACTAATTATTTCGAAATTATAAATATTATTTTCTTAAATTAAATTAAATTAATATATTATTTATTTATTTATTTTCGGAATATATTTAATTATTTATTATTTTCCATAAATTAGACCTGGATAGCTGGTGACTAGAGTTTCGTGCTGATTGCATTGGTTTGTTCAGATTATGCAATTAATTGTTGGATTATGCAAATTGAGTGATGATTGTGAAAATTATAGCATTTATTCAGAAAATCCCGAGTGTCAAGTTATGACACCAAAAAAGGGTTTTAAGTGCTATACTAAATAGTGGGGTTTAAAAATGAAATGTATCCATTTTTCTGGTTCAAATTGACCGTATACCCACATATGACTATTTTCCGAATATTTTTAATATGATGAAAATAAGTTAGGATCACTATTTTAATGGAAGCATTTGAGTGCAATGCACGGTATTTTGGGCCGAGATTAATTGGCCATGTGTTGGTTGATGAGAACCCGTCTCAGGCTTTTATGCCGAACGTTACCCTATATGGGATACCCACTTGGTGGGACTTGGGTCGTAATAGATTCTGGACCTACGCTCCTTCGGGAAAGCCGTCTATTGAGAGACGTTGTCCTACTCAATGGTGGTGAGACGATGCCTGGCTATGCTAGAAGACACCAAACTTATGAATAGGTCGTAACCCTAGAGGGGTCAAATTAACAATTAGAACGCATGGTTAATTGAGTTAGATGCCCTTGATTATGAGACAAAACTGTGTGGCATGGTATGGGACGTGTCATAACGGTTTGGCCTTATAATTGGGACCCTTGTGATTTATTGAGTTGAGTGAGGCGTTTCAATAGTTATATGTATTACTTATATGCATATGTAATATGAACTGTGCTGACGTGCAAGAAGGAACTGAGGTGAGGTAAGTCCTCTGTTCTAATTGTGTGGTTATGTGGCTAAAGCGCCCTGAGGTGTATTTTCTTCCTAATAGGGGTATAGGGGGTGAACTTGCTAAGACATTATCTCACCCTGTCGTGAGCTAAATTTTCAGGTCCCTAGGTGGAAGACCGAAGCCCCGAGTCTGAGAGGTGGAGTTTGAAGGATCGACGTTTGTGTCTGACGAGTACGTCATACGATAGCTTCCTTTTGAGAGTTGATCTTTGCTAGACTTTTGACCAGACTTGTTTTGTAACTAAACCTCGTTGTTTATAAAAGTTGGCTTTTGTGAAATGTGTCATAATTTCCCATCCCATGTTGTTTGTTGTCAGGGGTTTAATGTTTTGATTATGCATATGCATTAAAACGAATTGGGTCGACAACGAAACCTCAGAACGTTGCATTCATATTGACCATTGAGGGATGGGCGCACGCTCGAGGATCGAGGTGTGACATCCTTGTTTAAGTGGTATCAAAGTAAGTCTGTGGATGGAGTGATAAGGTGCAATGAGTCATAGGATAGTAGGAAAGGCCATTTTAATATGTTGATGCATGTGAGTGATAGCTGATTGGTAGCTTGTTTGTGTGGTCGCTCAGTTTCTAATTCAGTGTGAAATTGGAAAGCAGGTTTCTGTAAAGAATCTGCGAGATGAGTGACCAGGAGTAGAGGACTCCCAGGAAGAGGGCAATAAGCCCTGTGACTCGGGGTAGGATGCCGACAAGGGTCGGTACCCGAGGCGGCCGAGGTAGACCGCAGGCTGAGGCCAGCGCGAGTGGAGTAGCACCACCGTTAGTTCCGCCGGTTGGTGCTGGGGTAGTAGCCCCTAGTGATCCTAGGTTTGAAGGGTGTTGGAGAAATCTTTCTGGAAAACGTTTCTATCAGTCTAGTCTGAAGATTTGCAGACTCTACTATTCAAAGTCTGAAGACTTCCGGACTGCCAGACTCAAGACTTAAAGTCTATTATCAGTGATAGCTTCTAATCTGTTGAAGAAAGGCTATCCAGAACTGAGTGCTTCATTAAGAATTTAGCCTTATCGACTGGAGAAGATCTCTTGGCTGGATGTGACATAACGGATTCCTTTATTTGAATCAAGATTGATTAAGGATCCGATGATTGGCGAAGTATTCTTGGAAGGTTCTACTTATGGAAACCAAGATCCTGATTGTATGGGCGAGCAGGATTGATGGGCTATCGACATGTTCCTTTAATAGCTCGAATGATCTTCCTAATTGATTCTGTCCAACGGGAAGATTGGAAGAATTCCTTTGGTAAGTGCCAACGGGTATGATGGCATAAAGGAGTATAAAAGGAAGACGTTCCGGTTGTTCGAGTGGGTGCACGATAGAAGAATTCCAAAGTCTGAAGCTCCTCGATTCGTAGTCAATTCATTTGCAGAGCGAAATCTTGTACGCAAAAGAGAGTTTATATTTCGAGATATCTTGAGGAAGTGTGGTAGAACATCTACACTGTGGAATCAAGGGAGAGCATTGCTGTAACATCTCTTTTGTTCATAGTGAAATCTAGCCAGTAGGCTGTCAATGCAGAAGAGTGGACATAGGCTTGGAATAAGCCCAACCACTATAAACCTTGTGTTCAATTTTCTCTTCCCTACTCTCTGTTTTACTTTGATAATAGTTCGTTCTATTAACTAAAGGAGAGCCTCCTTTCTATTGTCTACCTAGTATTGCTTTCATATCTCGAGAAATTATTTTTACACCTATTCACCCCCCTCTAGGTGCTTATACTAGCTATATCAATTGGTATTAGAGCTTGTGTACTCACTTTGTTTGAAGTGTTTTACTTCAGAGTTAAAGATCCATGGCTAGTATGCTAGCTCCAGGGCTGGTGGAAGGGCAAAGCAATACAAGACCACCTTACTTTGATGGAAAGGATTACAACATCTGGAAAAACAAAATGAAAGCGTTCCTACGATCAAAGGATCCTCTGGAATGGGACGTTGTAGAAAAAGGAATCACTCCTAAAGCTGCATCTGTCTCAGAGAGAGGAAAAGAAACTGTTGAGTCAAGAGAAATGACTTAGGAAGAGATAATTAAGAGACAAGCTCTTGATGCAAAAGCAATTTATTCTTTATATTGTGCTTTGTCACCTACTGAATATAACAGAATCTCTTCTTGTGTTACTGTAAAAGAAGTCTGGGATAGATTACATATCACCTATGAAGGAACAGATCGAGTGAAAGAAACCAGAATCAACATTCTCCTCGGTCAATACGAAGCCTTCAAAATGAAATCAGCAGAATCTATAACTGACATGTTTAGCCGTTTTACAGAAATCGAGAATGGTCTTGAAAATCAAGGTCAACCAATTTCTGATCCTATGAAGGTAAACAAGCTACTGCGTGGACTCTCCAAGGATTGGAATCATATAAAGACCTCATGATAAGACGATATGGACGATGAGGAGCTTGCTCTCATGATAAGAAAATTCAGAAAACTAAAAAGAAAATGAAGAAGATTCAATCCAAAGAAACAGAGTTTTCAAAAACAATAGACCAAGTCTGTTGATGATGATGAATCAAACAAAGATGTAGTCTGCTTTGAATGTAAGAAAAAGGGACACATCGGACCCAACTGTCCTCTTCTGAGAAAGAAGAAATGAAAAGCTAAAAAGTATCGAAAGGCTCTTAAAGCAAAAACCTAGAGTGACACAGAGTGTGAAGAAAGTGATGATGATTATGCCAATATATATCTAATGGCACAATCAGATTCAGACTCAAACTCTAAAACAGACTCAGACTCAGACAGTGAATTTGAGGTAAGTAACTTTAAAATCCCTGTTAAAGTTTCTAAATACATTGATGAGCTGTGTTTTAGTCTTAAGACTTCTCTCAAAAGGATTTCCGAACTTAAAAAGGAAAACTCTACACTAAAACAACAGGAAAATGTTTTGAAAGAAAAATTGAAATATTTAGACATGAATGTTTTCACTCTTGAGAAAATACTTTCAGCACAAAGACCTTATTTCAATAAATCTGGTTTAGGAATGTCAGAAGAAACAATTCCTTTAATTGATTTTCCTAAAGTAAAGGAAAGAATTAAGCAAAGACCTACAAGAGATGCTTACAAAAAACATTTCAAAAAGGTTTTTGTAAAACTAGTAGGTCGAAATGCTCTCAGATGTTCAAAGTGCAATAGTGCAGATCATTTTAAAAAAGAGTGTCCTATGGTCTGGAAACCTGTTAAGAAAGTGTGGGCAAATACCGCATATCATACTAACACCAATGGACCCAAGAAAATATGGGTACCAAAGAAAGCTTGAGTCTCTTCTTTAAATGCAGGTCAATATCAAGAAAAATGTAAAATGGTATCTGGATAGTGGATGCTCAAGACATATGACAGGAGATTCAAATTGCTTCATAAAGCTTGTTCAAGTAAATGGTGGAAAAGTCTCTTTTGGAGGAAACAGCAAAGGAAGAATTTGGGATTTGGAACTGTAAAGGTTGGAAACCTCACAATAAGCAATGTTTCTTTAGTGGAAGGACTTAACTACAATCTGCTCAGTATCAGTCAGCTGTGTGATACTGGTTTCAAAATCAATTTTCAAGAGGGAATATGTTCGAACTAGTAAAGATTCTACTCGACGTTCATGGGTCGAAGACATGGAAATATCTACCTCTTGGATGTGAAACCAGGATGAATCGCAATATTTAATCTCAATTCAAGACGAAGCAAGCTTATGGCACAGAAAGCTTGGGCACATCAATATGAAGCAGATAGCCAAAATTTCAGCAAAGAAGCTTGTTCGTGGTCTACCCAATTTATCTTACCAAAAGTTTGATCTATGCACACCATGCGTAATGGGAAAGCAGGTAAGAAATTCCTTTAAACCAATAAATCAAGTTTCCACTAATCGTGTACTGCAGCTTCTGCATATGGATCTCTTTGGACCAACCAGAACTCAAAGCATTGGAGGTAAGAAATATTGCCTAGTAATTGTGGATGACTACTCTCGATTTACTTGGGTGTATTTCCTAGCAAGTAAGTCTGAAACCTTCTCTTATTTTGAAAAAATTGCTAAAAATGTTCAAAATGAAAAAGGGTATGATATCTCAAGTATAAGAATAGACCATGGAGGTGAATTTGAAAATCAAGAGTTTACAAAATTCTGTGATGAATCTGGTTTTCAGCATGTGTTCTCCTCTCCATATACTCCAGAGCAAAATGGAGTTGTGGAAAGAAAGAATAGATCTCTTCAAGAAATGACTAGAACTCTTTTAATTGAAAGTAACATCTCTTCACGATTTGGGTTGAAGCTGTTTCAACAGCATGTTATATTATCAATAGAGTTTTTCTAAGGCCTATTCTGGAAGAAACCCCCTATGAATTATTCAAAGGAAAGAAGCCTATTGTTTCTTATTTTCATGTGTTCGGATGCAAATGCTTTATATTGAAAAATGCAAATGATCGAGTTGATAAGTTTGAAGAAAAATCAGACGAAGGCATCTTCCTTGGATATTCTAACTCAAGCAAAGCCTACGGAGTCTATAACAAGAAGAGTCAATCTGTGGAGGAATCAATGAATGTCAAATTCCAGGATTCTATGCAAAATGAATCTTTTCAGACTCATCTTGAAGAATCTGAACCTACTCTAGACTCTTCAAAGTCTAAATCTTAAGAAGCAGCTCAGACTCAGAAAGACTAGCAACAAATGGTTATTGAAGACTCAAATGAAGAAAGTGATCATCAACCTGACAAATCAACCAGTAACTAGAAGCATAAGTCCAGTCATCCTAAAGATCTCATTATTGGCGACATAAATGAAGGAATTCGCACAAGATCCAAAAGGCGTGAAGAGTCTAGTGTCTTTGTGGCTCTTATTTCTGAAGTAGAACCCAAAAGCATAGAAAAGCTTTATCGATGAAAGTGGATTGAAGCTATGCAAGAAGAACTCGAGACAATTCAGCATTAATGATGTCTGGGAATTGACTCCTAAACCAAAAGGTAAATCTATTATTGGAGCTAAATGGGTTTTCAGGAACAAGATGAACGAGAGAGGAAAAGTCGTAAGAAACAAAGCAAGACTCGTGGCCAAGGGATATACGCAAGAAGAACGGATAGACTATGATGAGACTTACGCACCGAGCAAGGTTAGAAGCAATTCGATTATTACTTGCTTTTGCTTGTTATAAGAATTTCAGGTTATTCCAAATGGACGTCAAAAGTGCTTTCCTAAATGGATTTATCCATGAGGAAGTCTATGTGGAACAACCACCTGGATTTGAAGACCCAAAGAAGCCAGACTCAGTATTCAGATTGAAAAATGCCTTGTATGGTTTAAAGCAAGTACCTCGAGCTTGGTATGACAGGCTAAGTAAGTTTTTAATACAAACTGGCTTTGTCAAAGGTAAAGTAGACACTACTATGTTTATCAAAAGAGAAAGCAAAATTTTTTTGCTTGTTCAAATATATGTTGATGATATTATTTTTGGATCCTCTAATGAAAGTCTCAGGCAAGAAATTCTCTAAGTCTATGCGGGATGAATTTGAAATGAGCATGATGGGAGAGCTAACCTTCTTTCCTGGACTTCAAGTGAAACAATTGAAGGAAGGGACTTTTATTCATCAAGAAAAATATGCTAATGATCTTGTCAAAAAGTTTGGACTGGAAAATTGCAAAAAGACTGATATACTAATGTCAAGTTCCTTGAAGATAGACAAAGATGAAGGAGGAAAGAAAGTTGACCAGAAGCTATACAGGAGTATCATCGGTTCACTTCTTTATCTTACTGCTTCTAGACCTGACATTTTGTTTAGTGTTTGCATTTGTACTAGATTTCAAGCAGACCCTAAAGAATCTCATCTAAGTGCTGCAAAGCGTATTATCAAATACATTGCTTCAACTTCAAGTATCGGCCTGTGGTATCCCAAAAGGGGAGACTTCACTCTTCTTGGATACTCAGACGCAAATCTAGCCGGTTGCAGAGTTGATAGAAAAAGCACCTCGGGTACCTGTCAGTTACTTGGAAACAGGACAGTATCTTGGTTTTCAAGAAAGCAAAGTACAGTAGCTCTTTCTACAACAGAAGCAGAGTATGTAGCTCTCGGAAGTTGTTGTTCACAAATTCTGTGGATAAAGCAACAGCTAAGAGACTTTGGAATTGAAGATTCATGCACGGAGATTAACTGTGACAACACAAGTGCAATCAATCTTACCAAAAATCCAATTCTTCACTCAAGAGCAAAGCATATAGAGATTCGACATCACTTTATTAGAGATCATGTTCAAAATGGAGAAATTTCGATTCAGTTTGTTGACTCAAAGAACCAACTGGCGGATATATTTACAAAGCCTTTGGATAAAAATCAATTTGAAATCATCCGTTCCAAACTCAACATCTTGAAGCTTGAAGAAGTTAAAGTCTAGAGACTCTTAGACTCTCAGACTTAGACAATCATGGGTCTTGACTGTAAGTTATTTTATTTTTAAATCTCGGAAAGGTACGATCATTTATAACTGATTTATGCTATCTTTAATTTCCGTGAAAAGTGCAATTGTACCTTTTCAAAAATTAATTTCTGTTTAAAAGGCAGTTATTTTGAAAAAGGCATCTTTTTACTTTCCTTTATGTCGTTTGGTATTCTCTCTTTCGACTGGGCTATATACAGTCGGTTCCTCTCCGCATAACTCCAAAGTCCTAAAAAGCATCGATCTTCCATGCCTGTCTTCCACCCTTGTTTAATCTTCGAAAAAGTTATCATTTTTCTTGGGAAAGTCAAGCAAGGAATCTTTCAAAAGACTAAGAAAGATGTCGTCTTCAAGAAAGTCTTCGACGATTGCAAGCAGGGGACCACAGCGAATGAGTGAGGGGCCTACTCACTTTGATCTCACTGGGGAAGAGGATTCACCAAGTCAGCAGCAGAGCCCGCAACATTCTCAACAGCGTCATTCTCCACCATCTAGTCCACAGGGTGTGGGTCATCAACAAAAGGAAGAAATTGTTGAAGACGCAGATCCTGTAAGAGTTCAAACGCCCTCTTTTATTTATAAGCTTTACCGTGCTTTAAAGAGGACTGGTACTCCATTGAATTATGTCGATGAGTTTCTTAAGGACAAGGGATATGGAAATGAGTACATCTTTTTGCGAAAAATGGAAAATTTGGGAATTGCTCCTAGAGGGATGGCAGAAGAAGCCCTTGCAAATATCCCAAGTGATCCGCGTGTTGGGAGATTTAATCCAACAGATGGAAATGATGATGACAAGCTGTACAGCCAATTTCAACCGAGAATGGGTATTGCAGCGGAAATTCGAGGAAAAAGGACAGATTTGTTTAGATCGAAGGAACAGAAGGATGTATAAACCAAATTGTTGAAACGTGGGGTGATAAACCCTAGGAGTGTGGATTTTGATTTCCTGGATGCTGTGAATGTGAACTTGAGGGAAAAGTTCAGTTCTCTTCAACTAGAACAGTTCTGTTCTGACACCACAGAGGGCTATGCTCAATTAACTGCATATTTATATTCAAATCTTAGTTTCTTGGATGCGAATATAATATCTTTTAGTGTCCGAGATCAGCACTTTGTGGTTGATGTGGATATGCTGGCGGATGTGATTGGGGTTGAGAGAGAAAGGTATCAACCCATCAATGTCTCTATTGCTCGTGGAACATTGGAACTTGTTAAAGACAGAAGGACAGAGGGAAGGATTTCCTACTCAAGGATGCGTGCGAACAACATTATGCTTCACAAGATTGTGATCAATTGCCTCACATTACTCAAGGATTTCTTACTTTGATGGAA
Organism: Eucalyptus virginea; assembly: GCA_014182375.1. Classification (NCBI taxonomy): domain Eukaryota; kingdom Viridiplantae; phylum Streptophyta; class Magnoliopsida; order Myrtales; family Myrtaceae; genus Eucalyptus; species Eucalyptus virginea. The sequence goes on along the minus strand of CM024516.1, from coordinate 12,508,801 downwards.
AGGATTACAGCATCTAGAAAAACAAGATGAAAGCGTTCCTCAGATCAAAGGATCCTCTGGAATGGGACGTTGTAGAAAAAGGAATCACTCCTAAAGGTGCATCTGTCTCAGAGAGAGGAAAAGAAACTGTTGAGTCTGGTGAAATGACTCAGGAAGAGATAATCAAGAGACAAGCTCTTGATGGAAAATCAATTTATTCTTTATATTGTGCTTTGCACCTACTGAATATAACAGAATATCTTCTTGTGTTACAGCAAAAGAAGTCTGGGATAGATTATATATTACCTATGAAAGAACTGATCAAGTGAAAGAGACCAGAATCAACATTCTCCTCTGTCAATACGAAGCCTTCAAAATGAAAACAGGAGAATCTATAACTGACATGTTTAGTCGTTTTACAGAGATCGTGAATGGTCTTGAAAATCAAGGTCAACCAATTTCTGATCCCATGAAGGTAAACAAGCTACTGCGTGGACTCTCCAAGGATTGGAATCACATAAAGACCTCAATAAGAGAGACACAAATAATCATGCTACTATCTGTCGATGAGTTGGTTGGAACTCTTCAGTCTTATGAAGTGGAACAAATCAATGAAGACGAAGATCCTAAAGGTAAGAAATCCATTGCATTAAAATCCAATGATGATTCTGATGTTACAGATTCTAAAGACAATATGGATGATGAGGAGCTTGCTCTCATGATAAGAAGATTCAAAAGCTGAAACGAAAAGGAAGAAGATTCAATCCAAAGAAACAGAGTTTTCAAAAGCAACAGACTAAATCTGTTGAGGATGATGAATCAAACAAAGATGTAGTCTGCTTTGAATGTAAGAAAAAGGGACACATCAAACCTAACTGTCCTCTTTTGAGGAAGAAGAAAGGAAAAGCTGAAAAGTATCGAAAGGCTCTTAAAGCAGAAATCTGGAGTGATACAGAGTGTGAAGAAAGTGATGATGATTATGCCAATATATGTCTTATGGCACAATCGGATTCAGATTCAAACTCCGAGATAAACTCAGATTCAGATAGTGAATTTGAGGTAAGTAACTTTAAAATCCCTGTTAAAGTTTATAAATACATTGATGAGCTATGTTTTAGTCTTAAGACTTCTCTTAAAAGAAGTTCTGAACTTAAAAAGGAAAATTCTGCACTAAAACAACAGGAAAATGTTTTGAAAGAAAAGTTGATATGTTTAGACATGAATGTTTGTACTCTTAAAGAAAGTGAAGATAATCTTTTAAAAGAAAATGAAATTTTAAAAAATGTCATATCAAATATTTCAAAAAAAATTTCAATAGGATCTGAGAAACTTGAGAAAATTCTTTCAAAGACAAAGACCTTATTTCAATAAATGGTTTAGGAATGACAAACGAAACCATTCATTTAATTGATTTTCCAAAAGTGAAGGAAAGAATTAAGCAAAGACCCACAAGAGATGCTTACAAAAATCATTTCAAAAAGGTTTTTGTAAAACCAGCAGGTCGAAATGCTCTCAGATGCTCAAAGTGCAATAGTGTAGATCATTTTGAAAAGGAATGTCCTATGGTTTGGAAACCTGTTAAGAAAGTGTGGGCAAATACCGCATATCATACTAACACCAATGGACCCAAGAAAATATGGGTACCAAAGAAAGCTTGAGTCTCTTTTTTAAATGCAGGTCACTATCAAGAAAAAGGTAAAATGGTAACTGGATAGTGGATGCTCAAGACATATGACAGGAGATTCAAATTACTTCATAAAACTCGTTCAAGTAAATGATGGAAAAGTCTCATTTGGAGGAAACATCAAAGGAAGAATTGTGCGATTTGGAACTGTAAAGATTGGAAACCTCACAATAAGCAATGTTTCCTTAGTGGAAGGACTCAACCACAATCTGCTCAGTATTAGTCAGCTGTGAGATACTGGTTTCAAAATAAACTTTCGAGAGGGAATATGTTCAGGAACCAGTAAAGACTCTACTCAGTCATTCATGGGTCGAAGACATGGAAATATCTACCTCTTGGATGTGAAACCAGATGAATCGAGCTTATGGCACAGAAAGCTTGGGCACATTAATATGAAGTAGATAGCCAAAATTTCAGCAAAGAAACTTGTTCGTGGTCTACCTAATTTATCATACCAAAAGTCTGATCTATGCACACCATGCGTATTGGGAAAGCAGGTAAGAAATTCTTTTAAACCAATAAATCAAGTTTCCACTAATCGTGTACTGCAGCTTCTGTATATGGATCTATTTGGACCAACCAGAACTCACGATTTACTTGGGTATATTTCCTAGCAAGTAAATCTGAAACCTTCTCTTACTTTGAAAAGTTTGCTAAAAAGGTTCAAAATGAAAAATGGTATGTTATCTCAAGTATAAGAACAGACCATGGAGGTGAATTTGAAAATCAAGATTTTACAAAATTCCGTGATGAATCTGTTTTCAGCATGTGTTCTCCTCTCCATAAACTCCGAGCAAAATGGAGTTGTGGAAAGAAAAAATAGATCGCTTCAAGAAATGGCTAGAACTCTTTTGATTGAAAGTAATATCTCAACACGATTTTGGGCTGAAGCAGTTTCAACAGCATGTTATATTATCAATAGAGTTTTTCTAAGGCCTATTCTGGAAAAAACCCCCTATGAGTTATTCAAAGGAAAGAAGCCTATTGTTTCATATTTTCATGTGTTCGGATGCAAATGCTTTATATTGAAAAATGCAAATGATCGAGTTGGTAAGTTTGAAGAAAAATCAGACGAAGGTATCTTCCTTGGATATTCTACCTCAAGCAAAGCCTATAGAGTCTATAACAAGAAGAGTCAATCTGTGGAGGAATCAATGAATGTCAAATTCCAGGATTCTATGCAAAATGAATCTATTCAGACTCATCTTGAAGAATCTGAACCTGCTCCAAACTCTATAAAGTCTAAATCTCAAGAAGCAGCTCAGACTCAGAAAGACCAGCAACAAGTGGTTATTGAAGATTCAAATGAAGGAAGTAATCATCAACCTGACAAATCAACCAGTAACTGGAAGCATAAGTCCAATCATCCCAAAGATCTCATTATTAGCGACATTAATGAAGGAATTTGCACAAGATCCAAAAGACGCGAAGAGTCTAGTGCTGTGGCTCTTATTTCTGAAATAGAACCCAAAAGCATAGAAGAAGCTTTATCTGATGAAAGTTGGATTGAAGTTATGCAAGAAGAACTCAGACAATTCAGCATTAATGATGTATAGGAGTTGACTCCTAAACCAAAAGGTAAATCTATTATTGGAGCTAAATGGGTTTTCAGGAACAAGATGAACGAGAAAGGAAAAGTCATAAGAAATAAAGCAAGACTCGTGGCCAAGGGATATACGCAAGAAGAAGGGATAGACTATGACGAGACTTACGCACCAGTAGCAAGGTTAGAAGCAATTCGATTATTACTTGCTTTTGCTTGTTATAAGAATTCCAGGTTATTCCAAATGAACGTCAAAAGTGCTTTTCTGAATGGATTTATCCATGAGGAAGTCTATGTGGAACAACCACCTGGGTTTGAAGACCCAAGGAAACCAGACTCAGTATTCAAACTGAAAAATGCCTTGTATGGTTTAAAGCAAGCACCTCGAGCTTGGTACGACATGCTAAGTAAGTTTTTAATTCAAAACAGTTTTGTCAAAGGTAAAGTAGACACTACTCTGTTTATTAAAAGAGAAAGCAAAAGTTTTCTCCTTGTTCAAATATATGTTGATGATATTATTTTTGGATCCTCTAATGAAAGTTTGTGCAAGAAATTCTCTAAGTCTATGCAGGATGAATTTGAAATGAGCATGATGGGTGAACTAACCTTCTTTCTTGGACTTCAAGCGAAACAATTGAAGGAAGGGACTTTTATCCATCAAGAAAAATATGCTAATGATCTTGTCAAAAAGTTTGGACTGGAAAATTGCAAAAAGACTGACATACCAATGTCAAATTCCTTGAAGATAGACAAAGATGAAGGAGGAAAGAAAGTTGACCAGAAGCTATACAGGAGTATCATCGGTTCACTTCTTTATCTTACTACTTCTAGACTTGACATTTTGTTTAGTGTTTGCATTTGTGCTAGATTTCAAGCAGACCCTAAAGAATCTCATCTAAGTGCTGCAAAGCGTATTATCAAATACATTGCTTCAACTTCAAGCCTCGGTCTTCGGTATCCTAAAAAGGGAGACTTTACTCTTCTTGGATACTCAGACGTAGATCTAGTCGGTTGCAGAGTTGATAGAAAGAGCACCTCGGGTACCTGTCAACTACTTGGAAGCAAGACAGTGTCTTGGTTTTCAAGGAAGCAAAACACAGTAGGTCTTTCTACAGCAGAAGCAGAGTATGTAGCTCTCGGAAGTTGTTGTTCACAAATTCTATGGATAAAACAACAGTTAAGAGATTTTGGAATTGAAGATTCATGCACGGAGATTAACTGTGACAACACTAGTGCAATCAATCTTACCAAAAATCCAATTCTTCACTCAAGAGCGAAGCATATAGAGATTCGACATCACTTCATTAGAGATTATGTTTAAAATGGAGAAATTTCGATTCAGTTTGTTGACTCAAAGAACCAACTGGCGGATATATTTACAAAGCCTTTGGAGAAAAATCAATTTGAAATGATCCGTTCCAAACTCAACATCCTGAAGCTTGAAGAAGTTAAAGTCTAGAGATTCTTAGACTCAGACAAATAAGGTTCTTGACTATAAGTTATTTTATTTTCTCTCATATTAAATCTCGAAAGGTACGATCATCTATCTATAACTGATTTTTTTTTTTTTTTTTGCTGTCTTTAATTTCTGTGATAAGTGCAATTTTTCCTTTTCAAAAAGGAGTTAATTTTTCCTTAAATAATGGCAGTTACCTATTTTTTAAAAAGGCAGTTATTTTTAAAAGGCATCTTTTACTTTCCTTTACGACGTTTAGTATTCCCCTCTTCGACTGACCTATATACAGTCGGTTCCTCTTCGCTTAACTCCAAAACCCTAAAAAGCATCCATCTTCCACTCCCGTCTCTTTTTTTCTTGTTTAATATTCGAAAAAGTTGTCATCTTTCTTGGGAAAGTCAAATTCGAAATCTTTCAACGATTGCGAAAGATGTCGTCTTCAAGAAAGTTTTCGAGGATCGCAAGTAGGGGACCACGGCAAATGAGTGAGGGACCTACTCACTTTGATCTCACCGAGGAAGAGGAATCACCCAGTCAGCAACAGAGCCCACAACATTCTTAGCAGCGTCATTCTCCACCAACTAGTCCCCAGGGTGTTGGTCGTCGACAAGAGGAAGAAATCGTTGAAGGCACTGATCCTGTAAGAATTCAAAAGCCCTCTTTTATTTACAAGCTTTACCGTGCTTTAAAGAGGACCAGCACTCCATTGAACTACATCGATGAGTTTCTTAAGGACAAGGGATATGGGAATGAGTACATCTTTTTGCGAAATATGGAGCGTTTGGGAATTGCTCCTAAAGGGTTGGCAGAAGAAACCCTTGCAAATATCCCAAGTGATCCGCGTGTTGGAGGACTGAATCCGATCGATGAGAATGATGATGACAAATTGTACAGCTAATTTCAACCGAGAATGGGTGTTGCGGCGAAAATCAAGGGAAAAAGGACAGAGTTGTTTCGATCGAAGGAACAGAAGGATCTATACTCCAAATTGTTGAAGCGTGGGGTGATAAACCCTAGGAGTGTGGATTTTGATTTCCTTGATTCTGTGAACGTCAATTTGAGAGAAAAGTTCAGTTTTATTCAACTTCAGCAGTTCTATTCTGACACTACAGACACCTACGCTGAACTAACTGCATATATCTATTCTAATCATAGTTTCTTGAAAGCGAATAGAATCTCTTTCAGTGTCTGAGATCAGGACTTTGTGGTGGATGTGGATATGCTGGCGGATGTGATTGGGGTTGAGAGAGGGAGATATGAACCCATCAATGTCTCTATTGCTCGTGCCACATTGGAACTTGTTAAGGACAGAAGGACAGAGGGAAGGATTTCCTACTCAAGGATGAGTGCGAACAACATTTTGCTTCACAAGATTGTGATCAATTGCCTCAGACCAAAATCAACTTCAAAGACTGATGTTTCAAACTCAGAGGCAAAGCTGATGTACGCCATCAATGCTGGGAAAAAGTTTTCTCTTCCTCACACTATTTTGTTCCACATGTATAGAGCAGTGGTGAAGGACAAGGGTCAACTTCCTTATCTAGGTCTTGTGTCAAAGTTATTCAGACATTTGAATGTTCAGCCTCCACAAATTCTCTGTGTTCGATCGTGTGATAAAATGGTGGTAAGACTGAAAATGGTGTCCAAAATGCGTCTGAAAGAACTCGACAAGGCGTTGGAGAAATTCAAGGAGACAACCCCTGCCAAGCCTCATCAAGTCTCTTCTGCAGCGAAAAGAAAAGGGAATGAGCCCATGGTTGCTCCATCCAAAAAGAGAAGAGCTCTCATCATTGAGAATGAAGATGATGAGGATGACCTCACCATTTCTGCTATGGCATTGAAGAAGCTGAGTCGTTACGTCTCCGGAATCAATGGAACGACATGAGAAAGAAGCAGAGGAGAAAGAAGAAGAATAGAGAGAAGTAGAGGAGAAAGAAGAAGAAGAAAGAGAAGCAGAGGAGAAAGAAGAAGAGGAGAGAGAAGCTGAAGAAAGAGAAGCAGATGAGGAAAGGATTGAAGAAGAAGAAGAAGAAGAAAGAGGAAATCAAGAGGAAAGAGAGCATGAGGAACACTCTTCTCCACCTGAAGGCGTGGAAACAGGGGGAGATGGTGAGAAAAAAGGAATGTCCTCATATCCTGCTACTAGTGAAGGAGTCAGCCGCTCTCCAGCAGATCCAGAGGACATCCATGCCTCTCAATTTTCTGAGGAGGGACATGATGCTTCATCGCCAAATCTGCGTGACTATGCTGATGTACCATCGTCTACCTTTACCCCATCTGATCGTGCCGAAGCCAGTACGCAGACTGATAATTCAGCAGATTTCCACAGAATTCTTGATGTTCTCTTGGAAATGTGAGGTCAGATATATGCTCTGGGATGCGAAGTTCAAAACTTGTAGAATGCAGGACAAGCTTCTTCAGCTTCCTTGAATGATCAGATCCAAGCCCTTGCTCTTCAGAATCAAGCAAATGCTAAGAGTGAAGAGGTGGCTCAACTGAAGGAAGATTTGAAAAGCCGGAAGGCATCGTCCGATCAATGGGAGATTTCCAGCTTGTTTGCGTTCCCAAGCAATCTTGACTCTATTCTATTTCTATCACAACCTTTTTTATGATGACAAAAAGGGGGAGAGATGCGAGATTTAAAAACTTTGAACTTAAACTTGTTGATCTTTTAGTTTGTTTTGATGATTGACTTGACTTGTGTGTCTGGATGTGGACTGAATTTGGATTTGGATTTCACTGCTTATATTAAGTACTATTGATATCTTATGAATGGATTTACTCTCATGCAAAACTAACCTATTTTCTATGGTTGCAGATTCTAGTGTTATAATTAAGCCATTAATCTTTATGAGATATCCATATTTGCTTGAGTAATGTTTTGCAGGTCAAAGTTATTCAAATCTGCAGGAAAGTTTTGTCACCATAAAAAATGGGGAGATTGTTAGAGAAATCTTTCTGGAATATTTTGAAGCTGACAAAAAGTTTCAATCAGTCTAGTCTGAAGATTTGCAGACTCTATTATTTAAAGTCTAAAGACCTCCGAACTGCCAGACTCAAGACTCAAAGTCTATTCTCATTGATAGTTTCTAATCCGTTGAAGAAAGGCTATCCAGATCTGTGTGCTTCATTAAGGATTTGACCTTATCGACTGAAGAAGATCTCTTGGCTGGATATGACATAACGGATTCCTTTATTCGAATCAAGATTGATTAAGGATCCGATGATTGGCGAAGTATACTTGGAAGGTTCTACTTATGAAAACCGAGATCCTGATTGTATGGGCGAGCAGGATTGATGGGCTATCAACATGTTCCTTTAATAGCTCGAATGATCTTCCTAATTGATTCTGTCCAACGGGAAGATTGGAAGAATTCCTTTGGTAAGTGCCAACGGGTATGACGGCATAAAGGAGTATATAAGGAAGACGTTCCAGTTGTTCGAGAAGGTGTACGATAGAAGAATTCCAAAGTCTGAAGCTCCTTGATTCTTAGTCAATTCATTTACTTGAGCGAAATCTTGTACGCAAAAGAGAGTCTATATTTTGAGATACCTTGAGGAAGTGTGGTAGAGTATCTACACTGTGGAATCAAGGGAAAGCATTGCTGTAACATCTCTTTTGTTCATAGTTAAATCCAGCCGGTGGGCTGTCAGTGCGAAAGAGTGGACGTAAGCTTGGAATAAGCCGAACCACTATAAACCTTGTGTTCATTTCTCTTCCCTACTCTCTGCTTTACTTTGATCTTAATTCGTCTTGTTAACCAAAGGAGAACTTCTTTTCTATTGTCTGCCTAGTATTGCTTTCGTATCTCGAGAAATTATTTTTACACCTATCCACCCCCTCTAGGTGCTTATATTAGCTATATCACATGGGTCCTAAGATTGGTTGTCCCTGATACTCTAGACCATTTACAATTTCTGTAAAACGACTAAACATGTCAGTGATAGATTCTCCTAGCTTCATCTTGTAGGCTTCATACTGTCCGAGTAGAATATTGATTTTTGTTTCTTTCACTTGATCAGTTCCTTCATAGGTAATGTGCAGCCTATCCTAGACTTCTTTAGCTGTTTCACAAGAAAATATTGTGCTATACTCAGTAGGAGATAATGCACAATATAAGGAGTAAATTACTGTAGCATCAAGAGCTTGTCTCTTGGTTATTTCTTCTTGAGTCATCTCGCCAGCGTCTGCAACTTCTTTTCCCCTTTCTAATGTAGCTTTAGGAATAATTCCTTTTTCTACCACATCCCATTCCAGAAGATCTTTCAATCTTAAAAATGCCTTCGTCTTGTTTTTTCATATGTTGTATTCCTTTCCATTGAAATAAGGTAATCTGGTGTTGCTTTGGCCTTCAACCAAACCTGGAGCCGACATACTAGCCATAGATCTTTAACTCGGAAGGAAAAACACTTCAATTAAATAAATACACAGGCTCTGATACCAATTGATAATGCTAGTATGAATACCTAGAGGGGAGTGAATAGGTGTTAAAAAAGATTTTGCAAAACTTAACAACTTAATTCGACTTTTATGAAAACAGTAGACTAAAGATATAAAAGACTGTAAATAGTTATATAAGACTGTGAATTAAAGTAAAGAGTTTAGGGAAAGAGAATTGAAACACAAGGTTTATAGTTGTTCGGCTTAGACCAAGCTTACGTCCACTTTCCCGCACTGACAGGCCACTGGGTGGATTCCATTCAGAATCAAAAGAGATTTTACAATCTCACATCCTTGATTCCACAGTGTAGAGACTCTACTACACTTCCTCAAGGTTTCACAAGTATTTAATCTCTCTTTTGAGTACAACTTAAACTCAGCGAATGAATCGGCAAAGAACTAGGAAATTCAGACTTTGGAACTTTTCTTTCACACACATACTCGAATAACTTGAGCGTCCTCCTTATATACTCTTCCATGCCATTATAACCATTGGCACCTTCCAAAGGAGTTCTTCCAATCTACCCGTTGGAAAGAATCAATTAGAAAGATTTCGAGTTATTTAAAGAATGTGATGATAGCCCACCAATCTTGCTCGCCCATACAATCAGGATCTAGGTTTCCATAGATAGAACATTCCAAGTATACTTCGCCAATTAACAGATCTAATTATTCAAATTGATTTCAATAAGAATGATTGATCATGAGATGCTATCTCCAGCCGTGAGATCTTCTTCAACCGTACGAACCAAATCCTTAAAGATATACTTGCATCTAGATAAGTCTTATTCATTGAATAAATCTTTTTTTCGTCAGTCTGGAAACTATCAGTGAGGGTAGACTTTAAATCTTGAGTTTGGAGGTCTTCAGACTTTGACGATAGAGTCTACAAGTCTTAAGACTAAACTGATGGAAACATTTTGTCAACTTCAAAATAGGTGAGGAAGTTTTCTCCAACAATCTTCCCCTATGAACCAACTCAAGTGCCACCCACCATCATCTTTAGCACACCCAAACTATATAGGAGCACCTCACCGCTTGCCGGAACGATCCATCAGCTGTCCCGTCCGCTAGCCAGAAGTCACCGATCGCGGTACCGCCTAGTCTGCCCGGTTTTGCCCAGTTCAGTGTTTTCTTCCATTTTCTCCCCATTTCGACCCTTCCTCCACCCATACCAACCACCAGCAAGTCCCCCTTGACCCCGGGTGTCGCCGGTTGCCGGCCACCAACTCGTTGGAGCTCCAATTAACCCTTCTCCACCATTTCAGCCACTGATTCTCTCTCCTGGTTCAACTAAGAATAGAAGCCGAACCAACAAGGGTCTTCAGACTTCGTGGCTCATTTTTTAGCCTTTCTCGGCCTTGGTTGGTGTCGCCGCTTGGAGGTTTGTCGCCCGCCTTGGTGTCGCTATCGCTGTCGACTCACTGAAATGCTAACTGGTGACTTTACTCACTAAATCTTGCTTCAAAGGTTAATTATGCTTAAGGGATGCTTAGATTAAGCTAAGTATGGTTAGGTGGTTAGATTAGCTTAGTTAATTGTTAATCAGATTAAGGGATGTGATTAGTTTAGTGGATAATAATTAAGGCTAATTAGGTGATTAAATTAGTGTAATCTTGATTAGGCCCTTAATTAATTATTTTAAATTAATTAATTATTTCGAAATTATAAATATTATTTTATTAAAATAAATTAATATATTATTTATTTATTTTCGGAATATATATTTATTTATTATTTTTCGAAAATTAGACCAAGATAGTCGGTGGCCGGAATTTCATGCCGATTGCATTGGTGTGTTCATACCATGCAATCGATTGTTAGATTGTGCAAATTGAGTGATGATTGTGAAAATTATGGCATTTATTCAGAAAAATCTCGGGTGTCAGGTTTTGACACCGAAAAAGGGTTTTTAAGTGCTATACTAAATAGTGGGGTTTAAAAAGGAAATGTATCAATTTTTCTTGTTCGAATTTGTTGGAGAAATCTTTCTGGAATATTTTGAAGCTGACAAAAAGTTTCCATCAGTCTAGTCTGAAGATTTGCAGGCTCTACTATTTAAAGTCTGAAGACCTCCGGACTGCCAGACTCAAGACTCAAAGTCTATTCTCATTGACAGTTTCTAATCCCTTGAAGAAAGGCTATCCAGATCTGTGTGCTTCATTGAGGATTTGACCTTATCGACTGGAGAAGATCTCTTGGCTGGATATGACATAACGGATTCCTTTATTCGAATCAAGATTGATTAAAGATCCGATGATTGGCGAAGTATACTTGGAAGGTTCTACTTATGGAAACCGAGATCCTGATTGTATGGGCGAGCAGGATTGATGGGCTATCGACATGTTCCTTTAATGGCTCGAATGATCTTCCTAATTGATTCTGTCCAACGGGAAGATTGGAAGAATTCATTTGGTAAGTGCCAACGGGTATGACGGCATAAAGGAGTATATAAGGAAGACGTTCCAGTTGTTCGAGAAGGTGTACGATAGAAGAATTCCAAAATCTGAAACTACTTGATTCTTAGTCAATTCATTTACTGAGCGAAATCTTGTACACAAAAGAGAGTCTATAATTTGAGATACCTTGAGGAAGTGTGATAAAGTATCTACACTGTGGAATCAAGGGAAAGCATTGCTGTAACATCTCTTTTGTTCATAGTGAAATCCAACCGGTGGACTGTTAGTGCGAAAGAGTGGACGTAGGCTTAGAATAAGCCGAACCACTATAAACCTTGCGTTCATTTCTCTTCCCTACTCTTTGCTTTACTTTGATCTTAATTCGTTTTGTTAACCAAAGGAGAACTTCTTTTCTATTGTCTGCCTAGTATTGCTTTCGTATCTCGAGAAATTATTTTTACACCTATTCACCCCCCTCTAGGTGCTTATATTAGCTATATCATAATTGACCGTGTACCCACACACAACTATTTTTCGGATGTTTTTAATATGAAGAAAACAAGCCAGGATCACTATTTTAATAGGAGCATTTGAGTGCAATGCACAGTATCCTAGGCCGAGATTGATTAGTTGGGTGCTGGTTAATGAGAACCCGTCTCGGGCTTTTAAGCCGGACGTTACCTTATATGGGATACCCACTTGGTGAGACTCGGGTCATAGTAGATTTTGGACCTACGCTCATTCAGGAAAGCTATCTATTGAGAGACATCACCGTGCTCAATGGTGGTGAGATGATGCCTGGCTATGCCAAAAGACACCAAACTTATGAGTAGGTCGTAACCCTAGAGGGGTCAAATTAACAATTGAAATGCATGGTTTATTGAGTTAGATGCCCCTGATTATGAGACAAAACTGTGTGGCATGGTACGGGACGTGTCATAACGGTTTGGCCTTATAATCGGGACCATTGTGATTTATTGAGTTGAGTGAGGCGTTTCAATTGTTATATGCATTAATTATATGCATTTGTGATATGAACTGTGCTGACATGTAGGAATGAACTGAGGCGAGGTAAGTCCTCTGTTTTAATTGTGTGGTTGTGTGGCTAGAGCGCCCTGAGGTGTATTTTCTTCCTAATAAGGGTTTAGGAGGTGAACTTGTTAAGACATTGTCTCACCCCGTTGTGGGCTAAATTTTCAGGTCCATAGGTGGAGGACCGAAGCCCTGAGTTTGTGGAGGTAGAGTTTGAAGGATCGGCGTTTGTGTCCGATGAGTAGGTCTTAGGACAGCTTCCTTTTGAGAGTCGATCTTTTGTAGACTTTTGACCAAACTCATTTTGTAACTAAACTCATTATTTATAAAAGTTGACTTTTATGATATGTGCCCTAGCTTCCTATCCTATATTGTTTGTTGTTTGGAGTTTAATGTTTCACTTCCGCATGTGCATTGAAACAAATTGGGTCGGCGATGAGACTTGGGAACGTCGCATTCATATCGACCATTAAGGGATGGGTGCATGCTCGAGGATCAGGGCGTGATAATAAGTACCCTATACCTAGACTTGATGATATGCTCGATGAAATATATGGTTCTTCTGTGTTTTCAAAGATAGATTTGCGGAGTGGTTATCATCAAATCAAAATGCGAGAAGATGATGAATGAAAGATGGCTTTAAAGACTAAGGGAGGCCTTTATGAGTGGTTGGTTATGTCATTCGGATTATCTAATGCTCAGAGTACCTTCATGAGACTTATGAATGAGGTTCTTCATTCCTTTATTGGTCAATTTGTCGTTGTTTATTTCGTTGATATTCTTGTTTATAGTAGGAATGAGGAGGAGCATAGCTCTCATTTAAAACAGGTCTTTATTGTCTTGAGAGAACAAAAACTATATGCTAAAATGGAGAAATGTAAGTTCTTCTCTTCAAGCATTGTGTTTCTTGGTTATGTGGTTTTCAAAGATGGAATCTCTGCTGATCAAGCCAAGGTGGACGCCATGAAGACTTGGCTGGTTCCGAAGTCCATTTCTGATGTAAGAAGTTTTCATGGACTTTTTTCTTTCTATCGACGTTTTGTCAAAGACTTTAATACTGTCATGGCTCCTATAACCGAATGCAAGAAGAAGGGTGCTTTTGAATGGACAAAGGCCGGTCAAAACGCTTTTGAGGTAATCAAGTAGAAACTTTGTGAGTCCCCTATTCTTGCATTTCCTGATTTTGATAAAGTGTTTGAAGTTAAGTGTGATGTAAGTGGAGTTGGTATTGGCGCTGTTCTTGTGCAAGCACAAAAACCATTGGCATATTTCAGCAAGAAGTTATCCGATTCCAAGAGGAATTATTCAACTTATGACAAAGAATTTTATGCCATTGTCCGAGCTCTTGATCATTGGAGTCATTATTTGAGGCCAAAGCAATTTGTCCTTTATTCTGATCACAACGCACTTAAGTTTATTAGCGGCCAATGCAAGCTTAATTCGAGACATGCAAAATGGGTAGAATTTCTACAATCCTTTTCTTTTGTCTCAAAATATAAACCTGGGCACACTAATGTTGTAGGATGCTTTATCGAGAAGATATTATATGCTTGCTCTTCTGGACTTTAGGATTCTTGGATTGCAATCAATGAAAGAACTTTATTATGAAGATGCGAAGTTCTCATCCATCATCAACAATTGCAAGTGGGGATTTCTAATAGAGCTAGTACGTGCACCTAGAGGGGGGTGAATAGGTGTGCAAACAACTTTTGCAAAGTACAGTATAAAATTTTACTTTTAACCAGAGTCTGGTTGACAATAGACCTTGTAGAGAATATCAGACTCTAACAATTAAATAGAGTTAAGAGCAAAAAAAAAAAAGAATTCAGGGAAGAGAGTAAGAACACAAGTTTTATAGTGGTTCGGCTTAATCCAAGCCTACATCCACTCTCCTGCACTAACAGCCCACCAGCTGGATTTCACTATGAATCAAAATAGTCGTTACAGTATCATGTCCTTGATTCCACAGTGTAGAGACTCTGCTACACTTTCTCAAGGCTTCACAAATGTCTAAACTCTCTTTTGAGTACGAATATACGCTCAACAATTAAATCAGCAAAGAACAAGGAGTTTCAAACTTTGGAATTTATCTATCACGCACACACTCAAATAACTGGAGCATCTTTCTTATATATTCCTCCATGCCTTCATATCTGTTGGCATCTTCCAAATGAGTTTTTCCAATCTACCTGTTGGACAAAATCAATTAGGGAGATCTCGAGTTACTTAAGGAATGTGATAATAGCCCACCAATCCTACTCGCCCATACAATCAGGATCTAGGTTTCCATAAGAAGAACCTTCCAAGTATACTTTGTCAATCAACAGATCCAGATTATTCGTATTGATTTCGAAACGAATAACAGATCTTGAGATGCTATCTCCAACCGTGAGGACTTCTTTAGCTGCTCGAATCAAATCCTTAAAAAAATACTCGATTCTGGATAAGACTTCTTCGTTGATCTAGAAACTGTCAATGAGAGCAGACTTTAACTCTTGAGTTTGGCGGTCTGGTGTTCTTCAGACTCTGGTGTTCTTCAAACTTTGACGGAAGAGTCTGCAGAACTTCAGACTAGACTGATGGAAACGTTTTGTCAGCTTCAAAAAAAATAATGAAGTTTTCTCCAACAATCTCCCCATTTTTTATGATGACAAAACTTTCCCGCAGATTTGGATATTTTTAACCTGCAAGACACTCAAGCAAACAAGGATATCTCATAAAAGATAAATGAGTTAGGATAAAAATAGTGTCGAATCTACGTCCATAGGAAATAAGTTAGTCTTGTAAAAACAACTATCTTTGCCATAAATACCAACACTGCTTAAGGTACTGCAAGCATTTAAACAATCAAAACACAATCCAAACCATCCAAACCAATCACAACCAGACAAGAAATCAAAGTCAAATCTAAAAATCAAATCAAATCAAATCTGCACCAACTTCTCCCCCTTTTTGTCAACATTAGAAAGGTAGAGATGAAAAAAGAGAATTGGATTAAGATTGTTTTGGAACGCAAACAAGCTGGAAATCTCCCATTAACTTGACAGTCTCCTCTAGCTTTCTCAAATCCTCCTTCGCCTGCGCTATTGCCTCACCCTTGGCAGTTGCTTGAACTTGAAGATTAAGAGCCTGAACTTAATTGAGCAAAGAAACTGAAGAGGCTTGATGAGCATTCTGCATATTCTGAAATTCGCATCCTAATGCATAAATCTGACATCGCATCTCCATAAGAACATCAAGCAGTCTTCGAAAGTTTGCTGAGTTGTCAGTTTAAGTGCTTGCCTCAGCATGATCAGTTTGTGGAGTATTGGCAGATGATGGCATTTCAGCATGAGCACCCAGATTCTGAGATGAAACCTCATGACCTTCTTAAGGAAATTGAGAGGCATATACATCATCTGGATCGGCAGGAGAACGACTAACATCATCACTAGTAAAAGTAAGTGAATAAGTACCTCTTTTCTCAGCAGCTCCCCCTATTTCATTGCCTTTAGGTGGAGAGAAGTACTCTTCATGCTTTGTTTCTTCTTCAGTGACATGATGACCTTTTTCTCCTCTTTGCTCTTCTCCTGCAGTTCTTTCTTCCTCTGCTTCTTTCCTCATCGTTTCTCTCTCTTCACTCCTCTACTCTGTTTCTTCTCTGTCTTGGTCCTCTCTATCCTCTGTCTGTGGAACAAAACTCTGTAAGTTCCTTAAGGCAAGAGCAGAAATGGTGATATCTTCCGCATCTTCTTCATCCTGCAAGATGAGTGCTCTCATTTTCTTGGATGGAGCTGTTATAGGCTCATTGCCTTTTCTTTTTGCAGCCACAGAGTCTTGACGAGTCTTGATAGGAGTCTTCTCCTTAAATCTCTCCAAAGCCTTGTTCAGTTCCTTCAAACGCATCTTTGAAACCATTTTCAATCCCACCACTATTTGATCACAGGTTCGAACACACAGAATTTTGGAAGGTTGAACGTTAAAATGTCTAAATAACTGAGTAACAAGTGCTGAATAAGGAAGTTGGCCCTTGTCCTTCACCATTGACCTATACATGTGAAACATGATAGTGTGTGGCAGAGAGAACTTTTTACTAGCATTGATAGCATACATCAGCTTTGCTTCTGAATTGGAGACATCAGTTTTTGATGTGGATTTGGGTCTAAGACAGTTAATCACAATCTTGTGAAGTAAGATATTTGAGGCACTCATCCTCATATACGAAATTCGGCTTTTTGCCATTCCATCTCGAACAAGTTCCACAGTTGCACGACCAATAGACATACTAATTGATTGGAACATCCCTCTCTCTATTCCAATCACATCAGCTAAAGTGTCCATATCAACCACATAATCCTGGCCTCTAACACTGAGAGAAAATCTATTCGCATCCAAAAAGCTTAGATTGGAATAGAAATATGCAATAAGTTCTGGATGGGCTATAGTAGTTTCAGAGCAAAATCGTTCAAGTTGAAGTAAAGTAAATTTCTCCCACAATTTCACGTTCAGAGAATCAAGAAAATCAAAGTCCACACTCCTTGGGTTCATCACCCCTCGCTTCAGCAACTTAGAGTAAGTTCGCTTATGTTCCTCAAAACAAAACAGATCTACTCTTTTTCCTCGAATGTTCACAGCAACACCCATTCTAGGCTTAAAATGAGTGAACATATTTTCATCATCATTTCCATTAGGTTGACTAAATTCACAAAAGCCCTTTCAACCGAGCCAACAGGAGCAATTCACAAACGTTCCATCGTTTGTAAGAAGTGTGCTTCATTTCTGTACCCCTTTTCTTTCAAAAATTCATCAATAAAGGTCATTGGAGAACCTCCATCCTTTAAAGCAGATTATAGTTTGAAGTTAAAAGCAGGCTTTTGAGTTCTTACAGGTTCGGCATCCTCGATAATTTCTTCATCCGCTTGATGATGCTGAACATTCTGTTGTCTAGCTTGAGGAGAATGACGTGGTTGAGAATGTTATGGACTTTGCTGTTGCCTTGGAGATTCTTCTTCCTCGGTAAAGTCAAAGTGCGTAAGACCCTCACGCATATGCTGTGGTCCCCTACTTGCAATCCTTGAAGACTTTCTTTGAGGAGACATTATCACAGTCTTTGAGAGAGTTTTCGAACTCGACTCGCGAGAAAGATGAAAACTTTAAAGATTAAACTAGAGAGAAAAAGGTAAGAAAGTGAAGTTCCTTGCTTCTAGGGTTTGTGAGTAAAAACGAAGAAGACAAACAGTATATAAAGCAATCGGAACTTCTCTGAGTATGAGCTTCTTCAGACTTTAAGTTATTAAGTCTGGATCGGATAGACTCAAATTGACTTTTCTCCAATGGCTTTGTAAAAATGTCTGCCAACTGATTCTTTGAGTCAATGAATTGAATCAAAACTTCTCCATTTTGAACATGATCTCTAATAAAGTGATGTTGAATCTCTATATGATTTGCTCTTGAATGAATAATTGGATTCTTGGTGAGATTGACCGCGCTTGTGTTGTCACATTTAATCTCAGTGCATGGGTCTTCGATTCCAAAGTCTCTTGGCTGTTGTCTTATCCATAAGATTTGAGAACAACAACTTCCAAGAACCACATACTCTGCTTCTGCTGTTGAAAGAGCTACAGTACTTTGTTTCCTTGAGAACCAAGATACTATCATGTTTCCAAGCAATTGACAAGTGCCTGAGGTGCTCTTTCTATCAATTCTGCATCCTGCTAAATCTGCATCTGAGTATCCAAGGAGAGTAAAGTCTCCTTCTTTAGGATACCATATACCTAACTTAGAGGTTGTAGCAACGTATTTGATGATGCGTTTTGCAGCACTCAAATGAGATTCTTTGGGATCATATTGAAATTTGGCATAAATGCAAACACTAAACAAAATGTCAGGTCTAGAGGCAGTAAGATAAAGAAGCGAACCAATGATACTTCTGTATAGCTTCTGGTCAACTTTCTTCCCTCCTTTATCTTTGTCCAGCTTCGAAGAACTTGACATTGGTATATCAGTCTTTTTGTAATTCTCCAAACCGAATTTTTTAACAAGTTCTTTAACATATTTTTCTTGGTGAATGAAAATTCATTCCTTCAATTGTTTCACTTGTAATCGAAGAAAGAATGATAGTTCACCCATCATGCTCATCTTGAATTCATCTTGCATAGATTTAGAGAATTTCTTACACAGATTTTCGTTAGGTAATCCAAAAATAATATCATCAACATAGATTTTGAACAAGTAGAAAGTTTTTATTTTCTCTTTTAATAAACAAAGTAGTGTCTACTTTACCTTTAACAAAGCCATTTTGGATTAAGAACTTACTTAACCTGTCGTACCAAGCTCGAGGTGCTTGCTTTAAACCATATAGCGCCTTTTTCAATCTGAATACAGAGTCTGGTTTTCTTGGGTCTTCAAAATCAGGAGGTTGTTCCACATAGACTTCCTCTTGGATAAATCCATTCAGGAATGCACTTTTGACGTCCATTTGGAATAACCTAAAATTCTTATAACAAGCAAAAGCAAGTAATAATCTAATTGCTTCTAACCTTGCTACTGGTGCATAAGTCTCATCATAGTCTATCCCTTCTTCTTGCGTATATCCTTTGGCCACGAGTCTTGCTTTGTTCCTTATAACTTTTCCTTTTTCGTCCATCTTGTTCCTGAAAACCCATTTTGCTCCAATAACAGATTTACCTTTTGGTTTAGGAGTCAATTCCTAAACATCATTAACACTGAACTGCCTGAGTTCTTCTTGCATAGCTTCAATCCAGCTTTCGTCAGTTAAAGCTTCTTCTCTGCTTTTGGGTTCTATTTCAGAAATAAGAGCCACAGCGCTAGACTCCTCATGCCTTTTGGATCTTGTACGAATTCCTTCATCTATGTCACCAATAATGAGTTCTTTGGGATTACTAGACTTGTGCTTCCAATTGCTGGTTAGTCTGACAGTCTGCTGATCTTTTTCTTCATTTAATTCTTCAAAATTTGTTTGTTTGTGACCTTCTGAAGTTTGAGCTGCTTCTAGTGAACTAGACTTTGTAGAGTCTAGAGCGGATTCAGATTCTTCAGGTTGAGTTTAAATCAATTGATTTTGTATAGGGTCTTGAAATTTGATGTTCATCAATTCTTCAACAGATCGAGTCTTCTTGTTATATACTTGTAAGCTTTGCTAGTGGTTGAATATCCAAGGAAGATTGCTTCGTCTAATTTTTCTTCAAACTTACCAATTTTATCATTTGCATTTTTCAATATAAAACATTTGCAACCAAACACATCAAAATAAGAAACAATTGGCTTCTTCCCTTTGAACAACTCATAGGGAGTTTTCTCCATAATAGGTCTTGAGAAGACTCTGTTAATAATATAACATGCTGTAGAAACTGCTTCAGTCCAAAAATGAGAAGAAATGTTACTTTCAATTAAAAGTGTTCTAGCCATTTCTTGCAACGATCTATTCTTCATTTCCACAACTCCATTATGTTCTGGAGTGTATGGAGAGGAAAACATATATTGAAAATCAGTGTATGGAGAGGAAAACATATATTGAAAATCATATTCATCACAAAATTTAGCAAAGTCTTGATATTCAAACTCACCTCCATGGTCTGTCCATATACTCGAAATAACATACCTTTTCTCATTCTGTACTTTCTTAGCAAACTTTAAAAAATAAGAGAAGGTTTCAGACTTACTTGCAAGAAAGTATACCCAAGTAAATCATGAATAATCATCCACTATTACTAGGCAATATTTCTTTCCACCAATGCTTTGAGTTCTAGTTGGTCTAAAGAGATCCATATGCAGAAGCTGCAGCACACAATTAGTAAAAACTTGATTTATTGGTTTGAAAGAACTTCTAACCCGTTTTCCCAACACACATGGTGTGCATAATTCAGATTTTTGGTATGTCAGGTTGGGTAGTCCACGAACAAGCTTCTTTGAAGAGATCTTGGCAATTTGCTTCATGTTGATATGACCGAGTTTTCGATGCCAGAGAATAGCTTCATCTTGAATTAAAATTAGACATTGAGATTTTTCTGGTTTGATATCAAAAAGATAGATGTTCCTATGTCTTCGCCCAGTGAAAGTCTGAGAAAAGTTTTTAATGGTTCCTGAACATATTCCTTCTTGAAAATTGATTTTGAACCCTGTGTCGCACAGTTGACTGATACTCAGCAAGTTGTAATTGAGTCCTTCTACTAAGGAGACGTTGTTGATTGTGAGACTTCCAATCTTTATTATTCTGCATCCGACAATTTTTCCTTTGCTATTTCTACCAAAAGAAACTTTTCCACCATTAACTTGCATAAGTTTTATGAAACAACTTGAATCTCCTGTCATATATCTTGAGCATTCACTATCTAAGTACCATTTGATATTTTTCTTGATAGTGGCCTGCATTTAAAAAGAAAACTCAAGCTTTCTTTGGTACCCACATTTTCTTGGGTCCAATAGAGTTAGTACAATATACGGTCTTTGCCTAATCCTTCTTAATAGGTTTCCAAACCATGGGACATTCTTTCTCAAAGTGTTCTGAGCTGTTGCACTTAGAACATTTAAGAGCACTACGGCCAACAGGTTTTACAAAGACTTTCTGAAAATGATTTCTATAGAAGGCTTTTGTAGGTCTTTGTTTGATTATTTCCTTTACTTTTGGAAAATCAATTAGAGGAATGGTTTTAGAAGTCATTCTCAAGCCTGATTTGTTAAAGTAAGGTCTTTGTGCCGAAAGAATCCTTTCCAATTTCTCAGATCCTATAGAAAACCTTTTTGAAATACTTGAAATATCATTTTTCAAAATGTATTTTCTCTTGAAAGAGAGTCTGCATTTTCTTTCAAAGTAATAAAATTTTTAATTAAATTTTCGAACTTTTCTTTCCAAACAATCTCCTGTTGCTTTAGTGTAGAATTCTTCCTTTTTAGCTTGGAAATCCTCTTGGGAGAGGTTTTAAGACCAAGGCACAGTTCATCAATATATTTAGAAACTTTAGTAGGAATTTTTAAATTACTTACCTCGATTTCATTGTCTGAGTCTAAGTCTGTATCTGTCTCAGAGTTTGAATCTGATTCTAATTTTGCCATTAAGCAAATATTAGCATAATCATCATCACTCTCTTTGCATTCGGTATCACTCCAAGTTTCTGCTTTGAGTGCATTTCTCTATTTCTCAGCTTTTCCTTTCTTTTTCTTCAGCAAAGGATGGTTGAGTCTGATATGTCCATTTTTCTTGCATTCAAAACAAATCACATTTCTATTGGATTCATTGTCCTCAGCTGATTTGTTTTGAAACTTTTGAGAGCTTTGTTTCTTCCAATTAAATCTTCTTCCCCTTTTGTTCAGTTTTCTGAACTTTCTTATCATGAGAGCAAACTCTTCATCATCCATATCATCTTCAGAATCCGTAACATCAGAATCATCATTAGATTTTAAAGTAATAGATTTTTTTTACCTTTGGGATCTTCATCTTCATTGATTTGCTCCACTTCATAAGACTGCAGAGTGCCAACCAATTCGTCAACGGAGAGTGGCATGATCCTTTGTGTTTCTCTTATTGAGGTCTTTACGTGATTCCAATTTTTGGAAAGTCCACACAGCAATTTGTTAACCTTCATGGGTCTTGAGATAGGTTGACCTTGATACTCAAGACCATTTATGATTTCTGTAAAACGACTAAACATGTCAGTAATAGATTCTCCTGGCTTCATCTTGAAGGCTTCATATTGACCGAGCAGAATATTAATTCTTGTTTCTTTCACTTGATCGGTTCCTTCATAGGTGATGTGCAGCTTATCCCAGACTTCTTTAGCTGTTTCACAAGAAGATATTCTGTTATATTCAGTAGGAGATAATGCACAATATATGGAATAAATTATTTTTGCATCAAGTGCTTGTCTCTTGGTTATCTCTTCTTAAGTCATTTTGCTAGCCTCTACAACTTTTTTTCCCCTTTCTGAGACTGTTGTAGCTTTAGGATTGATTCATTTATCTACCATATCCCATTCCAGAGGATCTTTTGATGTTAGGAATGCTTTCATCTTGTTTTTCCATATGCTGTATTCCTTTCTATCAAAATAAGGTGGTCTGGTGTTACTCTGCCCTTCAACCAAATCTGGAGCCAACATACTAGCCATGGATCTTTAACTCTGAAGTAAAAACACTTCAATTTAAATGAGTACACAAGCTCTGATACCAATTGATAGAGCTAGTACGTGCACCTAGAGGGGGTGAATAGGTGCGCAAACAACTTTTGCAAAATACAGTATAAAACTTTACTTTTAACCTCAGTCTAGTTGACAATAGACCTCGTAGAGAATATCAGACTCTAACAATTAAATAGAGTTACGAGCAAAATAAAAGAGTTCAGGGAAGAGAATAAGAATACAATTTTTGTAGTGGTTCGGCTTAATCCAAGCCTACGTCCACTCTCCTGCACTGACAGCCCACCGGCTGGATTTCACTATAAATCCAAAGAGTCGTTACAGTATTACATCCTTGATTCCACAGTGTAGAGACTCTGCTACACTTCCTCAAGACTTCACAAATGTTTAAACTCTCTTTTGAGTACGAATATACGCTCAACAATTGAATCAGCAAAGAACAAGGAGTTTCAGACTTTGGAATTTATCTATCACGCACACACTCAAATAATTAGAGCATCTTCCTTATATACTCCTCCATGCATTCATATCCGTTGGCACCTTCCAAAGGACTTCTTCCAATCTACCCGTTAGACATAATCAATTAGGGAGATCTCGAGTTACTTAAGGAATGTGATGATAGCCCACCAATCCTGCTCGCCCATACAATCAGGATCTAGGTTTCCATAAGAAGAACCTTCCAAGTATACTTCGCCAATCAAAGGATCCAGATTATTCGTATTGATTTCGAAACGAATAATAGATCTTGAGATGCTATCTCCAACCGTGAGGACTTCTTTAGCCGCTCAAATGAAATCCTTAAAGAAATACTCGATTCTGGATAAGACTTCTTCGTCGGTCTAGAAACTGTCAATGAGGGCAGACTTTAACTCTTGAGTCTGGCGGTCTGGCGTTCTTCAGACTTTGACGAAAGAGTCTGCAGAACTTCAGACTAGACTGATGGAAACGTTTTGTCAGCTTCAAAACAAATAAGGAAGTTTTCTCCAACAAGTTCAAGGTACATATTCTTTGCAAAATGGGTTTCTTTTTAACGGAAATCGATTATGTGTGCTGAAGAGTTCTTTTCGCAAATTGCTGATTCGAGAGGCGCATGGTGGAGGATTGGCTAGTCATTTTAGTATTAAAAAAACTCTTGAGGTTCTTCAAGAGCATTTCTATTGACCAAAGATGAGTGGAGATGTGCATGCTATCATCTCAAGGTGTGCAACTTGTCAAATATCAAAAAGTCATTTCCATCAAGGTTTGTATACTCCACTTCTAGTACCATTGCAGCTCTGGGAAGATGTTAGCATGGATTTCATTGTGGCTTTACCAAGAACTCAAAGAGGAAAATATGTTATCATGGTGGTCGTTGATCGGTTCTCTAAAATGGCTCATTTTGTGCCATGTCACAAGACCAATGATGCATCTCATATTGCTGAATTATATTTCAAAGAGATCATTCGCATTCATGGAGTACCAAAGACCATTGTGTCGGATCGTGATTCCAAGTTCTTAAGCTACTTCTGGAAGACACTATGAAGAATGCTTGGTACAAGACTCTTATTCTACACAACTTGTCATCCACAAACCGATAGCCAAATAGAGGTAACAAATCGTACTTTAACCACTCTTCTTCTTGGTATGGTGAGTAAATCTTTGAAAGATTGGGATTTGAAGGTTGCGCATGTTGAATTTGCTTACAATCGATCACCAAGTTATACTACTAGTCGATCACCATTTAAAGTTGTGTATGGAATTAATCCTCTCACACCCATTGATTTGATTGCAATTCCATCTAACTCTCAAGTAAGCTTTGATGGCAAAAAAAGAGTTGAATCAATGAAGAAGATCCATGAGCAGATTTGATCCAAGATCAAAAAGGCCAACGAATCTTACAATAAGAAAGCTAATCAACATCGCAAGAAAACTCAATTTCAATTGAGTGATCTTGTATGGCTTCACTTAAGGAAGGAGAGATTTCCATCTCAACGAAAGAACAAGCTCATGCCCAAAGCTGATGATCCCTTTAAAGTTATTGAGCGAATTGGTGACAATGCTTACAAGATTGACCTTCCTGAAGAATTTGGAGTTTCGGCAACATTCAACGTGGGAGACCTTTCTCCTTACTTGGAGGATGAAAACTTTCTAGATTTGATGACAAATCTCAAACAACCCGGGGAGGATGATGCGGAAGCATCCAACGTAGCTCCATTGACCAACTCAGAACCATCAATGCTTTATCCAAGCCAAGAAAGAAATTAGGCATCATGTGCTTTGATAGATCATTTTGAATGAATAATGTTAATTACTTATCGATACTTTGTGGTATGTCGATAACTATCGATAGGAGGCCGTTTTTGATGTTTTGCATGACCAATTGATGAAGTTTTAGCAGGGTTATTTTCTGGTCAAGGGAGGAGCACGAATTTTGGAAGGCTAAAGGTTCAAGAATGCAAGTTCCTGTGATAATAAATGCATTTCCTAAGTTCTTAGGTGTCTTTATTGCTATGTAATTTTCAAGAGTCAAAGGTCTAAGTTCCTAGGTCATTAGAGTCTGTTTTTTATATTTCCTAAGTCTAAAATCCTCCTATAAACGGGGGAAAACTATCCAATGTAAGGACATACGAATTTGATTAATGAAAATTGTGAGATTTCCTCTGCTTGAGTGAATTTCTTCGAAGAGTGGATAACTCATTTTGGTCTCTTTATCCTTGGAGTGTAGATCACTCCTTGGTGGTGAGCCAAGAAGCCCTTTATCCTTGGCTAGTGGAATCTTTAGGCCTTGGTGGTGGGCTTCTCCTATCCCGAAGTCCTTTATCCTTGGCTGGTGGAAGCTTTAGGCCTTGGTGGTGAACTTCATAGATCTCGATCCTCATCTTCGGTTGGTGGCGTGACCTTTATACCTTGGAAGGAGATCGTTCTTTTTTTATTCCTCTTCGTTTCTTTTCCATGTACACTACTCCATACACTTAACCAAAAAAATTCCCAAAAGAAAAAATTTCCGTTCTGGAATCACTCGCCCCATCATGCAAAAATGGGGGGCTGACGATGACATTCACACCACAGTTCAGAAAACCAGCAGCAGCAACGTCATTGCTAGCGGGTGTTGGGGCTTTGCTGGACTTCACATTTGCGACGGTGAGTGGTTTGCCGACGACGGGCCAAACTATAACAAGCACGGCCTGTTGGAATTTTGTTTGTTAAAACAAAATGAATGCTTTTTACTTTGTCCCACATAGAAAAGGTGGGAGCAAGCGGGTGAGTTTAAAAGTGTGGGATTTCCCTTTTGTAGTTAAAGGAATGATTAGGTGGGGCTAGACCCCACCATACCCGCGTGCGGGTGCGCGATTTTGGCGCGATTATTTGGCGCACTTAGCACTTTAATTAGCATTAATCCCTTGCTATTTATTTATTTTATTTATTTTTATTTTTATTTTTCAAAGGTTGCCTTTTAATTTGAGAGTTTTCGGAAATGAAATATAAATGAAAATTCGAAATTCTATTTAAAAAAAAAAAAAATTCGAATTTCGTTTGTCTCTTTTCAAGACAACCTTTGGAAAATTACTTATTCGGTTTTAACTTTCCCGAAGGGTTGCAATTGTTCGTTTTCGATTTCTTCCGAAGAGTTGCGTTTGTTTATCCGAACAATTTTTCTAAAGGACGTGTTTGTTCATTCTTTTCACGAAGAGTTGCGAGACTATTTCATATATATATACTCGTCAATTTTCGGAAAGGAGTGTGTGGTCATTTTTTCGAGTCTTCTTTCAGAAAACTACAGCCAATTTTCTTCGATTGTTTCTTAGAGAGACCCTGGAGAAATACTTGAATTGCTATCAAGTATTCTCATCCGAGACTTTGTTGTATCCTGGAGGATTTTTGCCGGTGACCATTAGCAACGTTGTGGGGCAAATAAATCCTTAAAGAAAGTGATATCACGCCTCAAAGTCCGAGTTGTTTTACTCGATCCGATTTCATTGTTCTACCCAATTTCGAAGTCATATTTCCAACACGGCCAGCGAAGGAGGACAACAAATGGCAGGGAGTTGTCGCGGATGAACTTGAGTGGACGCGGCTAAGAGGCTGCAAAGCTTCTCAGAGATTTCCTGGGCTGATCTGTCACCAAAGCTAACCATAACGTTGGAACCTATAAAAAGCGTATTCATAAAGCATCATTAAATCTGCAAATGTTGATGAAGATTCATCGTTACAGGAGCTGTCTTGCACTCGCTTGGATTGATGCAGGGGCGTTAATAAATTCTAAGCCAACAACTCTCCGTAATCAAATTACTTTTTTTCCTTTATGTCATCTTTTGTCAGACTTTTTATTCCATGTTGACATTCTCCGCCAACATGTTCTTCACCAAAATATAATTTTTGACAGCAGAATAGAGGAGAATTCAATATTAGCTTACTTAGCATTAGGAGATGTGATTCGAAAAAGAGAAGCTATTAAATGAAGAGGAATTGCATTAAATACGACATCAAGTTACGTTGACACCTAGTGTATTGTAGCTATATAATATTAGCTTACTTTTGCTGTTTTGACAACCAGCTTAGCTTATAAAACATCCTAAGAGCATGTACTCACTTCTTTACTCATAGGAAAAAACATTCTCTCAACTCAAGTGTGTAATTGAAAACACATCCCGCATGATGTTCCTAATCATTTAATTCATATTTATGCATATTCTCTTTTATAGTATTTGAGTTGATGTAAATTTCAGACTGTCGTATTCAACAAAAGCCTTTATGTACACTTAATTTGCAAAATATGAAAAGAAATGAAATTTCCAAAACTCTACACACTGATATCAATGAAGTAATTAGTTTTTGGAGTGAAGAAGAGATGCTGACTTTTCACTCAAGTTGCTTCTCATACTTCCACGAGGGTGAGATCTCCATAAAAGTATAACTGAAAACTTAAGGAGTGAACCATATTTTTGTCGTTCCATTCAAACATATTCCATATAACGAATTAAAGTTCAAGAGCAATTCAGTGATTTTCATAGAAGTGTTTCTTATTTCACTCTATGACATGATATTCAAACCACTCACATCTTCCTCCATAAGGAAAAGGGATTTCAAACAACAAATGATTGGTGAAATCAATCAAATGTTGAGATTAATAGGAAATATGTGATGGGTTCTATGCTTCGCCAATTAGAAGGTGAAAGTGAAAATAAATTAGACAAAGAAATCATCTTAAGTTGCCACTTGGAAGCACCAATAGTAAATTGAAAATGGGAAGAGACCATGTATTGAGAGAAATATCAAAACTTCCAGCAAATCCGAAATTTGATAAGAGTCCTCGAAGAAAAACATCATCAATATTTCAGGCTTCTCACTATTACTCACATACATGCCAAGAGTCTAGAGAAATATCAAAACTAGTCAACATCAAACACATCCAGTGACAGCAAGTCGGAGATATGATATCATAACACCCTTTACTGTGCTTGCTTGAACAATGCTCAGTTCTTGCCATCCAACGGTCCAAGAATCTTCAACTAATCGAAGCGCTGTGATTGCGATGCATGCTGCATGAAAAGCGTAATTATTGAATGCATAATGTCCATGGCATTGCGCAGAAGGGGCGTGGAGCCTTTGCAAGCACCTTTTTTTTTCTAAAACGAGCACGACTTCAACTTGACTTGATTTTTCTATTATCATAATAATTAGGAAAAAAAAAAAAAAAGGCAAAGGTCAACCATTGCAGGCATAATTTCCGCAGCATTAAGCGGAAGGTACGTTGAACCTACCTATGCAGGTGCACCTTCACTTGACTTGCTTTTCTAAGTAAATAAAGAATTGAAAAAGAAAACCAGCGAGCAATGCTGATGCTCGGAGTGAGGTCGGCCGAAGATTAGTGCACACATTCTACGAAAGACTGGATATGGGTGAGACTTCATTTCCAGATTTGAATGGAGCTACAAGCATATTTGGACATTCGATATATCAACAATGACAAGAGAATTCACGCTATATGGGAATTAATATAGGAATTATTGAGGCAATTGATAGATGATTGATAGTAAATACGGGAGGTTTTGTTTGTCCTTGTTTGGGCAAGTTAGAAAATTATGATGATCTTGTTTGCACAATCAATAACTAATTGAGCTATAAAACTAATTGAGCTATGGCATTATGTTAAATTCATCTAATTACATATATGAGGTGATTTTGCCGATCTTCTTTTTCCTTTTCATGGACCCACAAGGCATTATAATTGGCTTCTCTTGATTTGGTCGTTGACACTTAAATTTTTACCCAAAAATCATTTCCGAAAGGAACTTCTTTTTCCACAAAATATTTCATGTCAAATTCTTGCATATAGATTATCTAGGTGTTTAGTATAGTTTTTTTAAATGGAAGTTTTTTTTTTCCTAAAAAAATAAATTAAAAATATATAAAAGATTTAAAAAAAAAAAAGTTCGAGCCGATGATCCGAATGTGACTAGCCAAGCCCAATAGGTCAGATTGTAATTAAAATAGCAAGTTAGGGCCAAAATGCAATTTCCAAAAGTTAAGTGACCAATTCGTAAATTTTGTAAAATTTTGCCCGAACCCTTAAATCATCGTCTTGGCCCCCAATTGAGTTGAAATTGAACTTGTTTCAGGTCTAATTAATCGAATCGGGCAAAAAGGACCAAATTGCTTTGAATTGGGCATTCTCGGGCAAGAATATGGCCAACTTTGAGGGACTTTCTTGAAAAATTGGGAGGATACAATTGTGAAAAATAATCAAGATCTTAAACTAATATACATGAGCTTGTTAATTGATCAAAAACCGCAGCCAAACTAATGGATTAAAGCACCCAAAAAAGCTGCCAAATCTCAGTTCACAAGTTAGTCTCAATTCGAAGCTGCTGAGTAAGCAACTTGGTGGCCCCACCATATCCTCATCAGCTGCCTAACCTGCCTGATCTTTGCACGTGATGGAAGACCATAATTAGTAGTGCAAGTAGGCAAAAATTGGCCAAGGATAAGTTGCTGAAAGCACAAGAAAGTCGCAGCAATATCCGCACACTCAATAGCTGCAAAATTTGAAAATTTTGGCTAAGTCAGAAAGTGGGTGAACTGCTCAGTTGGTAGGCTTGGCAGGAGGACAAAAAGCCAATAATGAGATTGCTTAATGCAGTGAATAAGATCTATGAAGCATGTTCTTTTGAGGGATAAGAGGTAGAAGACAAGAAGCACTAGAGAGAGCTCACGGTCGTCCCCCGAAAAGGCCCTCAAAAGCAACTCAAGAAAGAGAACCCATAAATTCCAGACCAACCTTCAGAGAGAAAAGTGAAATTTTCACAAACTTGCAGCCAAAGTTAGCCAAAACTTCAACTAGAGAGTGAAACTTCACTCAAAGATCTATCCATCCATAGGTCACACATCCCAAATGCAGTTCGAGAAGGTCTCTTAAAGCCACCGAAAAAGATACCCTCCTGGCGGGCCAAGGGAGTCCTAAGATTTTTTTAAAGTGTTGAGCCCAGTTGGTCACGAGTGAGGGAAAAAGAGTGTTTTTTAGAAAATTGAGAGATAAATGAGAAAATACATGACTTACAATCAAAACTAGAATACATATAGTTTAGGTTGGTTTTAACTTTGCCAACAGAAGAGGTTTGGAAGTTTAATTTTGGAAGTCAACGAAAACCTTCAGTTTGAAGGAACCAACTTCCATATGCTTCCGGAGGACAATTTCTTGGTTTCCTTGGCCAAAAGTGAATTGAAAAAGAAACTAGGAAGCAAGGTAAGCATCCTATATATATTTTTGTTCGAGTTTGAACACGTTTTGATCATAAAAGTCAAGAGGAAAACCAGTCTAGAAAGCTTAAATTTGAGGCTGAAATTTTTCTAGGTATTTGAAGCCTCTTCAAGAGCCATACATGTTTGACTTGCTACTCCCCTTTGCATGTGCTTTCTATCTTCACAAGCTTGATGAATGTTGTATGGGAGTATAAATGATGTTGAGGTAATCTTGGTTTGGTCTTTAAATCCCCGTGTGAACTATAAGATTGTTTAAAACTTTGGCCAAAAACCAAGCCTATTTAAATTGATTCATGACTAGTCAGTGTGGACTTTGCACATGTGCTTCTTGGAGAGGTCGTTTCAATGCATTCGATTGATCATTCTCTGTGATGTTTGTTGTATTTGAAAGTCAATATTACCTACTTTCATTTTGATTAAGTGATCTTTTCCGTAGATCTTGCATGTGATGAGTGTCGAGGCTTGAATATGGGCACACAACCTATTTGCTTGACTTGGGTTCAAACCCAGATTTGCAAAATCGGTTCAAACTCGCATATTAGAAGCCGATTTTGGCTTGGTTCTTTTGTGTTTTATGCTATGATTTCTATCTAATCTTACTTTTTGCATATGGTGGTATAATCTTGATACTTTAGTTCCACATAAGATTGCTCATGGGCCAAGATTGAAGGTCACGAATACAGCTTGGGGAAGTTGCTTAAGGTGGATTGATGTACACCACTCGTTCGACGAAATGCCCAAACCAAGTTTCAATCTTGAAACGGTCGATTTGAGCTTGATTATTGTGATATTCATGTGTTGTGTTATTCCATGTTAGCATAAATCCATTTAAGGAATTATTATTAATATTCAAAAAAAAAATTTAAAATCTAAAACTTTCAAAAATATAAAAAATAAAAATGTTAGTTAGTATCAAATTAGGGCATAAATGACATTTATGAGATTTTCCTAATTTTATAAAGTCGTTGTCCTAACTTGATGTTATTTTGATATTTTATTATCATTTTTTTGTAAATAATCTATTTCGCGTAAATTAAAATTATTTAGAGTAATTTCATGTATCTAGAGTAATTTCATGCATATTTTGTCACACCCCAAATTCTACAGGGATGGGGGTAACATGACCGTCCTTCCACCCGAAAGAGGCAACCTCAAACCATACCCAAAGTAAACTTCCAAAGGTCCCCATCGATAGCACTCTTTGACCTACTAGCTGCTAACCAAAGGACCTGAAAATGTTTGGAAATAGAGGGGTGAGCAATCACAAACTCAGTAAGTAGTACATACCATAAAAGCATATCAAACTTCCACATTACACATTTAAAACTTAAGACATGGCTCATTATTGCCAAACAAAAATATGATAACTTGCATGAACAAAATGCATTTTATGTTACCTCAACTTAGCTATATCAAATAGTAAAATTTCTCATTCATCTGTTTCAAGAAAACAAGCATCACCAATTTGGTTCAATAATTGGACTCATCATAACTCATATCGATGGTTCATTCCACTTTCAATATCCAAACTCAAGGCCCTAAAGGTGACTCCCACGAAATTACGTTATCGTGTAGCACTTAGCCCTTGACCACATATAGCAATAGTACAAGACCCTAGAGGTGGCTCTCACGAAATTATGTTATCGTGTAGCACTTAGTCATTTACTATGCATGTCAGTAGTGCAAGGCCTTAGAGGCGGCTCTCATGTGACTCAAGTCGCCATGTAGCACTTAACCCTTAACTATAAGGCACTAGAAGTGACTCACACGAAGTTTCGTTGCCGTGTAGCACTTAGTCCTTTACCTGTTCACAACACATTTAATTTCCTTGGCACAACACATATCATTTTTTAATAGTCATCACATAATCACATAAATCAATTGTACCAAAATAGCATGCATAACCCTTCAAGAGAGGTTTGTCGAATTATCTCACAATAACTCAAAATTACCGAGCACTATATCCATATTTATACAACAAATAGGTCCTCACTTCCCCACACAAGTACACATCAATTACTCTTACCTTAGTACATAAGTTTTACAAAACCAAAAAAGACATTAGTACTACTCAACTAGGGATGCCCCCAAAATCAAATAACACACGTTATTTGATCCTTCAATCTCGCAATCCTATCAAATAAGTGAGAAACAACATTAAATTTGGGTAACATGCTATGTCAACCACGAAACAGCTATATTATGCGTAAACGTTAACAAGATGATTCCTATGTACTAATAAATTGCATACTCAAAACAACTATTCAAGCCATTAATAACATGGCACTTGAGCGTAAGTTACGCTACAACTTTCTCTATCAAACCCCGTTCCAAACATACTTATAATCAATAGAAAGCTCTTCTAACATATTACAATAATCCCAATTTGATCGTCCCAAAATCAAACCGAAAACTAACAAAATAAGGGCCCGAAATTACTATGCGAGTACTGTTCACTGTGCACGGGAAACTTCGAAATTTTGTTTCGGACAAACTATAAGCTCAAATCACGATCCGTAAAATCTTATGGCTCCACAACACCCTAAACTATGATTTCTATAAGAATACATGGCTCAACAACTCCAAAATCAGACTTCACCGCTCAATTTTCCCAAAATTCTGAATTTCAAGCCCTAAGTCCGAAACTACTCCAATTGGAAAAAGGAAGGGCGCGATCACTTACCGGGCATTGTAAATAAGCTTGGTGAGGTGCCCACGGCATGAACACACAAAGTCCTCTCACTTCTTTCTTTTTCTTCTTCTTCTTCTTCTTCTTCTTCTTTCTTTTTCTTCTCTCCTCTTTTCCTCTGCCTAAACTTTTGCCCGAACGTGGGCTTTCTTTTCCTTTTATCTCTTCCTCATTTTTCTTCTTTTTCTTTCTTTATTTAAAGTGGGTCCCACCACTTTTTCTTTGACCTAGTCCAAAAATCTCAAATATTACGTATTTAAATTCCCATTTTTGCTCCTGGGGGTCCAGTCCAACGCATGATAACAAGGCCATGTAATATTATTTACCCGACTTATATTGGGTTTTCCTTTTTCGCATTTATTTTCAAGTCATTTCAATTTCTTGGATGTTTACTTATGCACTGCTTTTCATTAATTTGATTGTAAATTTATTTTCTAAATTATGTTAGGATTAGTCTAGACATTAAGAAAAACAAGCCTACAAAAACATTTGCATTGACACTTAGCGGTTTGTAAGGATTATAATTGGTAATCAAGATTGTGTGACCATTTAGATAAACAACCTTCCAAGTTAGTGGTACCGTAAGGGCGCTAATAGAAACATTGGCGTGAACAAGTCCCTGTTCCTAGAAATCTCTAGTTGTGTAAGAATCAAGACAACAAAGCGTTTTGATTGGTATCTAACCGACCCCAATAGGCTAGTGGCAACTCTTAGAAATACATAAGTTGTTAAGAATTAAAATACAAAATCCAACGTCACGCAAGGTATGGGCTTGGGAGAGACCGCGCCTAATTTAGGGCCGTTGGTCCGCCTCTTTAGGCAAATATTCCTAAACCTTCTTCTTCATTTTCCCTCAAACGGAAAAAAGAGAGGTCGCAATAGCGTGACTCCACTGGGGACTTGGTTGCAAACCTTAGAGGACTTAGGTCGTAATAACTTGATTGGTTGTTCACTAACATGGTCTTCATTTGATAGCGCGTGTCAAAGTCGCGTGGAAAATAAGGTTAGTCCGCTAACAATGTGTTAAATATTTTTGTAGGTTTGAAGTAATAAGGGGTGGAGTGTTTATTAACCTATTTCTTTTGTAGGGAGGCGTGGGAATGTATGTCTATATGGATGAAATTGAAGTGTTGTTTGGATATCAATTGCTATGTGTGCATTGGATATCAATTGTTGTGCATGCCTTTATACTTACCTTAGCACTTCAAATTTACACACACAACCCGCAATCTGAAACCCTGATCGTACCAAGAAGCCCATAAGAGGTGCCAAAAGATGGAACCCGTGTAGGGAATGACCCATGATTATCCACTTTTGGTCCTGCTCATTTTGATTAATGATAAAGAGAACTATCCGATGTAAGTGCGGAGTGGGGAAAACTCTTTTGATCTAATCAAAATGGGGACCTTAAGCCTTTAGAATTCTACCTTTATGCGTCAAACCTCACAAGATTACATCCATATGTCTATGTGATTGGAAAGAAAGAAAAAAAAGTCTCTTCACCCATTGTAAGTATGATTTCTCTATCTACTTGCTCACTTCGGATTGAAATTTTCATTTTTTGGAGATTCATTGATATCAATGGAATGCCCTTGGCGATATAGGCTTGGCACTCACTCTTAATACATAAACATTTCAAATACCTATGATCCGAGCCTATTAAACATATGTTTTTGTTTAAATTTTCAATTATGAACTCAAAGTCACATTTTGTATGGAAATTCTTCCAAGTCAAGATTACATTTTTGGGCATAGAATTAAAATCAAATTTTCAATAAAATTCTTTCTTGGTCACATTTCGAAATTAAAATTCCAATCACATTTATGTATTGATTTCTCAAAAATAAAAATCACCTTACCTTTGCATGAGTGAAACCACAAATTGATTTTTCAAAATTGATGCCCCATTTGTGTATGACACTTTTGGAACAAAGTAGGCATTCAATGATAGCCGCAAATCGATCTTTTAGTGAAATCTCCTTTTACTAATAAAATCTCGACGAAATACCAAATTCTCATAAGTGGAGACTACGAGGAAGGTATCGTCGCCTTGATTTCATTGTAAGAGGTGGCTTTATTGAAAGATCAAATTTTCATTCATGTACTGACATTATCTTCCTTTCGCAGGTCATGCGCGATAGCCACTCCTTAAACTCCTCTGGCTTGACCATGCCAAAAGTGGACTTTAAAGCTAGGATGAGAATTGTGCTTATTACGCTCTTCTATGAAAGAGCTTCTTGTACTTTGTCCTTGTCATTATTCATATTAGGAACCATGTTTTGCGTTTTGGGTATTGATTGTGGACACAATCGAATGCTTTTATAAATCATACAACTTACATTTTTAAATAATGAAGTTAGAGTTCGTAAAAATCATATTCTTTAAAACACTTGAAGTGTTTCAAATGGACCATTTGGGCTGAGTTTTATGCCTTAGCTTCAAAATGTTTGAAAATGAGTTTCAAGAAGAACTTGCGTAATATTTTATCTCTTCACTTAATCGCTTTCGTAGGTTGATCCGCAGAATGATGCTTTGAGGGGGTAAGGTTGTAATCGTTCCAATAAGGATTTCTTATGCAACAACTAACTCGACCATCCATTTTTGTCAAACAGGTAAAATGATGGTTTTGTTCAAGTTGACATTTACTTCATTTGGAAAGACAAAAGCGTGGGCCTTTCCCTAATAGAGCAAGTCATGAGATGCATCAATTCAAGCTCATTTATGGGCATATTTGGTTGAGCCATGAACTATAGGAATACTTTCGCAGCATGTGGCATCCCAAAATTCAAAGCCAAGCCATAAGGTGTGTTAAAGTCTTTAATTAGGTGATAGAATTTCCATGGCTTATGCTTTAGCCATTAGTCTTTTAATTAGATGATTTGTGCTTATGGTTGTGAAAATTCAAATTCGATAGATTAATAATTTATGCTTGGCCATGTGCCTTATAAATTAAATCTTAATAAACAAAGTGTCCCAAGACTTTGGCCAAGATGAAATTTGAATTTGGAAATATTTATAGAAAGGAATTCAAAAAAAAAAAAAAAGGAAAAAGGGGTTGAATTTTCGAATGGGCTTTAGACCCATTGGCCTAAGCTTAATGGGCCAAGATGAGCGGCCCAAGAGGGGAAGTCGACCGGCCCAATAGAGGCCCAAGAAGTGGCCGGATGGCCCAAGCCCAAGAAGCCCAAACTCAATTCAAAATCCAATATGACAAGTGGCAAAGGGGAAGGCCATGCATTGGTTGATTTGTAGGCAAAACAATCATTACTAATCATGAGAGTTTAGGGGTATAAGAAGGGAAGAGAGAGAAGGGTGGCCGGCCATTTGCTCGCCCAAGGAGAGAGAGAGAGAGAGAGAGTTGTGCGAGAGAGAGAGAAATCGTGCGAGAGGGAGGAGCGGCCGAGAGAAAGAGGAAGGAGGGAGTCGCCGTCGCTTGCCGTCCGTCCGCCGTACGTCATCGTTCGTTCGTCCTAGAGGCAAGTGGGAGTCCTCTAGCTTCTCTTGCATGCTTGTATGTTGTTTGCATGTTGAAATTTTGAGTGTTGGATGTCAAAAACCGAAGCTTGGATGTGTGGTGTGTGAGTAGTGTGACTGTTTTCGTTCGGATCATGTGAGTCAGAAACTTGTTTGAGCTTGCATGTGTGTTTGGAGTCCCATTTTGGCTTCGATGTCTTCATGAAATTTGTAGCTAACATATTGTACTATAACATACTAAAATTTCGTGGAAAATGATGGAGATATGAGGGGTTAAAGTTCTATCCTACGGAGACCCCAGATCTGTGAAGTTTTCACTGACTTCTCGCTGGATTCTTGATTGCATGTTGATTTTTGTTGGAGATTTGACTTCGATGTCTTCATGAAAGTTGTAGGTAACACCTTAAACTACAACATACTCAAATTTTAAGAGAAATGAACCAGTATAGCCTAGTAAATCGGCTAGATCTTGGAGACGATGATTCTGGTGATGTGTTCCGAGACACCCGATACTTCAAGGACCTAAATGGTGACCATACTTTGGTTATTTGACCTAGATATCTTCATGAAACTTGTATAGGATATCTTGATTCATAACATATCAAAATTTCAGAGAAAACGAAAGAGAATAAGTAGGTTAAATCTCAATATTTCGGAGATGTGTACACTGGACGATGCGGAAATGGGTCCAGAAGCTTCGTGAGGTTGAATAAAATAATCTATAAGGAATCTGACTTGGAGTTCTTCATGAAAGTTGCACGAAAATGTCTTGGCTATCACTCTGTAAAATTTCGTAATTTTTGGACGCCGTATGAATATTTTAATCGAATTTATTTAGAAACTGTGCATTCTGGTTATTATCCGAATATTATGTACTATTTTGTGGAAATTGTGAAACTGTGTGAAATTCAATTTGGCCATGAATTTTGCATGAAATTGTCATCCTATTGGTTTGTTTAATGATTACTTGAATTTTATGATTTTGGCAAATTATAGATATTGAATTTAATATTTATTTATGAAAATAAATAAATATGATAATAAAATTAAATAAATAATAATAATAATAATAATAATAATAATAATAATAATAATAAAAGGGATTATTTTATTGGCCATAAATTCCATTGAATTTATTAATAAATAATTATGCATTGTTACATGTATGATAAGACATTGGTGTATGTATGACCATGAATTGTGATGCATGTGTGAATCGTATGCCATGTAATAATGAGATCAAAATGATGATAAATGTGGATAATGATAAGTAAGTGGTTGTGGTGGAGGATGAGGCCGGAATGTACAGAGATGCATTGCCGGATTCCCTGGGAGATTCAGGATGCCCGGAATGTGGGGGGCCGAAAGCCCTATCGGAGGTCTTTGCCCGAAGGGAATGCCTCACGATGCCAGGATTGGGGTGCGAGATGCCTGGCTAGAAGGGTAAAGGCCGGAAGCCCCGTCGGAGGTTTCGCCCGAAGGGAATGCCTCGTGATGCTAGTTGAGATGCAAGATGCCGGAATGTGGGGGGCCGGATGCCCGGTTGCCTGGGAGGCTGAATGCCGGAAGCCTTGGAGGTCTTTGCCCGAGGGGATGATAAAATTGATGAATTGAGAAATGGGTGATGTGGTGATCAAGATTGAAATCCAAAAGTGGAAAATTAAATCATGAAATGATATGCATGATATTATATGCATGATGATGATGATGATGATGATGATATGTGATGTGAAATAATGATGATCACCCATGATATTATATGCATGATGATATGCATGATAATGATGATGATGATATGTGATGAGAAATAATGATGATCACCCATGATATTATATGCATGATGATATGCATGATGATGATGATGATGATGATGATATGTGATGTGAAATAATGATGATCACCCATGATATTATATGCATTAGGATATGCATGATGATGATAGTGATGATATGTGATGTGAAATAGGGATGATCACCTATGATATGATATGCATGATAATATGCATGGTAATGATAATGATGATGATATATGATATGGCTCGAAGACATGTGAGATGTGATGATGCTATGATGATGATGTCATGTATGATGTAATGATGTCATGACATGTATGTTACAATGATAATACACGTGAATGCGTTATGAATTGATATGATGATACATGATAGTATGCGCATGGCTTCAAGGTAAGTAATGCCAGCAATGTATGATGATATGCATGATGCATTGAGTTGTTATTGGATTTCCCTATCTGCTGAGTGGTTGTACTCACCCCTTTTGGGGAATAACATTTCAGATTAGCAGTATGCCGCTTCCTGTCGTCACGCCGGGGGTGTTTTATGGTCTACCATCCGATGTAGAGGTCGAGTGTGCCGAGATAGACTGTCCCTCTGTTCCCGGACTGACTTTTATTCGAGTACGCTGTCTAGTGATGTACGACATAGGCCTGGCTGGGGGCCCTGTCATTCAGAGTTCATTTCTATGCACGTTCGTCGGGATGGAGCGATGCGAGGATGTTGCCACCGCCACCGCCCGATGCACCGGGTTGGGTGTGAGACCCGCGCGATGAGTAGGAGCCGATCTTTTTGATGTAGATAGCCGACACTTTCGATGGGGGTTTGTGCTCGTATGATGTTGAGGGTCGAGGGTTTCTTTTTGAGGTTTTAGGCTGGACGTGGCTTGAGTCCTAGCTTTTCCTTTTGTTGTACCGACCCGAAGGGAATCCCATCTTGTTATATATGTATGTAAGTAAAGTGTCGAAGCTTGGTTATAAAATGATGGTGAATTAGTGGTGTGTATTTGTATCATGGTTGGTAGGGGAGAGACGGTGATATTTTAATTTGCTTCCGCTAATGAGTCGCGTTGGGACTTATTGTTTAAAAAAAAAAAAAAAAATGTGTCTCGGATTAGGACACTTCTTCGAAAGAAAGAAAGGTAATTAAGGTGTAACATCGGCGCTGGTGACGACCTGCGAAGGGTTCGGGGTGTCACAGCCGCCCTTTTTGGTATCAGAGCGAATGGTTATAGGTGGAGTGATAAGGAGCCTCGTTTGGAGATTAAGGAACATGATGACAATGCACACCATAGGATCTAAAATGAAATAATTGAATAACGGGTGATGGGTATTCACTCGTAGATCCCCAGTAGTTTATTTTGAGTTGCCTTTAGGTACCAGTAACATGTATATGTTACTTATGTAGTAGCAAAGATAATTGCTTTGAATGGAGGCAAAGAGTCTCGGATTATTCCCGAGGCAATGCTTGGAAATTGCAGGGAAAGTCATGGTGCGAGCTGGAAGTGCTCATGCATCGAGGGCTGAAGCCTCGCCGCAAGGGCTGAACCCCGAATGGAAGATATCATGCGAGGCATTAGCCAATATTGGAAATCGATGAAGAGGCGGGCGCAAAGAACAGCCGGAGCGAGAACACCGTACTCAAGGACTAGTGGAGCAGTTTACGAAGGCTGAAGCCACTTAAGTTTAATGGAATGGGGAGTCCTGAGGAGGCGGAGCAATGGATTGATGGGATGGAACGAATTTTCCGGCTGTTGGACTGCACTAATGCTGAGAAAATAGTTTTAGTAGAGTACCAGTTGGAGGGAAATGCGAAGTTTTGGTGGAGAGCTTCGAAGGACATAATCTTTCCACGAGGTACTGATGTTAACTGGGAGGAGTTTGTTAGAGCCTTCAATAGGAAGCATTTCTCTGATTGTGCTAAGGATAGGAAGATTACTGAATTTGTTCAGCTAGAACAAAAAGGGTTAACTGTAGATCAGTATGAGGCTAGATTTTCTGAATTGTCTAGATATGCTCCTAGATTGATTGAGGATCAGGAAGAGAAGGCTAAGAGATTCCTGAAAGGGCTGAGGACTGACATTAGGAAGCAACTGGTGCCTTTGAATATAAGAGATTATAATGAGATTTATGAAAGGGCGCAGTTAGTGGAGCAGGAGCTGTTGAGGGAACGGTCGGAGTCTAAGAAACCGTTAAATTTTAATGATGTGAGAAAGGGGAAGAGACCTTATTCTGGTCAAGGTCAGACCTGGAATGTGAAGAAGAAGAGTAACTTTGGAAATTTTGGAGGGGCAAGGAGTGGTCTGAATATAGGGAAAGCACCCTATCAGCCTGGTATTTGTCAGAAGTGTAATGGACGCCATGGCCCAGGACCTTGTACGGGACAACATAAATGTTTTGGTTGTGGACAAGTGGGTCATCTTAGGAGGAATTGCCCACAAGAGAGGTCGCAAGTGAGTGTTGGCTCGGTGCGACAGGGATATCAGAGTGCTGTTAGGTCGAACCCACAAGGAAATCCTCAGAGACCACCTGCACAAGGAAGGGTGTATGCGATCACCCAGGAGGAAGCGGAAGCTTCCAAAAATGTTATATCAGGTACGATTCTTGTTAATGGTGAAAAGGCATATGCATTATTTGATATGGGTGCAACGCATTCGTTTGTGTCTGAAAGATATAGATGTTTGAATAAGATAGAAGTTATGCCTCTTGAGACGCCTCTTTGTGTTTCCACGCCTTTAAAGGATATGGTATTGTCTACGCTGGTGTGTGGAAATTGTAAGATATCAATGGGAGGAAAGGATATGGAAATAGACTTGGTTGTAATGGCTATGTATGATTTTGACGTTATTATAGGAATGGACTGGCTTCGTAAGTATCGGGCTAGAATGTATTGTTATAGAAGAGTGATTCAATTCGTTTTACCTGATCAGTCTAGTTGTGAATTTCTAGGAGGTCAGACCCATTTTCCTGTAGCGCTTATTTCGGCAGTAGAAGCCTGTAAGTTACTTGACAAAGGATGTCAAGGGTACCTAGCCATAGTCAGAGATTACGCAAGGGAGGAGCCTAAACATGAGGGAGTTCGTGTAGTTAACGAATTTCAAGATGTATTTCCTGAGGAATTGCCTGGATTGCCGCCAGAGCGGGAGATTGAATTTGAAATTGAATTAATGCCTGGAACGGGACCAATATCAAAAGCCCCATATAGGATGGCCTTAGTTGAATTAAAGGAATTGAAAGTGCAACTGCAGGAGTTGCTTGATAAAGGATTCATTAGACCAAGTGCTTCACCTTGGGGTGCACCGGTCTTGTTTGTGAAAAAGAAAGATGGATCGATGCGCTTGTGTATTGACTATAGGCGGTTGAATCGGTGACCATTA
The DNA here is from genome assembly GCA_014182375.1 of Eucalyptus virginea. NCBI lineage: Eukaryota > Viridiplantae > Streptophyta > Magnoliopsida > Myrtales > Myrtaceae > Eucalyptus > Eucalyptus virginea. The sequence continues at coordinate 12,467,069 of CM024516.1, read as the reverse complement.
AGAATAAGTATCCTTTGCCTAGAATTGATGACTTGTTTGACCAACTCCAGGGAAGTTCGGTCTTCTCTAAGATTGACTTGAGATCGGGATACCATCAGTTAAGAATTAAGAAGGAGGACATTCCTAAGACTGCGTTCAGGACTCGTTATGGACACTATGAGTTCCTTGTTATGCCATTTGGATTGACTAACGCCCCGGCTGCATTTATGGATTTGATGAATAGAATATTTCAGCCTTATTTAGACCAGTTTGTGATTGTCTTTATTGATGATATTCTGGTATATTCAAAAGGGCCTAAAGAGCATGAGCAGCATTTGAGAATAGTTTTGTAGACTCTGAGAGAGCATAAGTTGTATGCTAAGTTTAGTAAGTGTGAATTCTGGTTGGATCGGATAATATTTCTAGGACATGTGGTGTCAGGAAAAGGAATTGCAGTAGATCCAGCAAAAATTGAAATGGTAGTGAATTGGCCGAGACCGACGACACCTACTGAAATACGAAGTTTCTTAGGACTGGCTGGTTATTATAGAAGGTTCATTGAAGGATTTTCAAGACTGGCAGGACCTTTAACTAAATTGACTCGAAAGAATGTGAAATTTGAATGGAATGGAGAATGTAAAAGGAGTTTTCAGGAGCTCAAAAGGAAATTGACTTCAACTCCAATTCTGACTATACCTACTGGACCTGATGGTTTCACAGTGTATAGTGATGCATCTCACAAAGGACTGGATGTGTGTTGATGCGGCATGGCAAGGTTGTAGCCTATGCATCCAGACAATTGAAACCCCATGAGCTGAATTACCCGACGCATGATTTAGAGCTAGCAGCTATAGTGTTTGCCTTGAAGATATGGAGACACTATTTGTATAGGGAAAAGTTTGAGATTTATACGGATCATAAGAGTTTGAAGTATCTGTTCTCACAAAAGGAGTTGAATATGAGACAAAGGAGGTGGATGGAGTTGTTGAAGGACTATGACTATGAGATAAAATATCATCCAGGGAAAGCGAATAGAGTAGCAGATGCTCTTAGTCGTAAGTCGGCTATTTCCATAGCAAGTTTAAAGATAGCTAGTTTGAGAATGGCGGAATGGAAATTGTTAGAATCTGTAGCAAATTCCGAATTTAAATTGGAAATGGATTGTCTTACTGGCATGCTTAGTGCATTAAGGATTGAGCCGAGAGATTATCCAGAAAATTAAAATTCTGCAAGAATCCGACCTAGAGATTTTGAAAGTGAAAGATCTTTGTATCATTAGGGAAAAGATCAGAATTTCAAATCTCTGATGATGGAATAGTAAGATGTCAAGGACGACTTTGTGTTCCCGACAATGAGGAATTGAGGAAGGAAATTCTGTCGGAGGCACATAAGAGTAATTATAGTATCCACCCAGGTAGTACAAAGATGTATAGAAACTTGCGTCAACAATTTTGGTGGAATGGTATGAAGGCAGATACAGCTAAGTACGTATCTCAATGTTTGACGTGTCAGCAAGTGAAAGCGGAGCATCGTAAACCCGCAGGACTTTTGAAACCATTAGACATCCCTGAATGGAAATGGGAACATATAACGATGGACTTTGTGCAAGGATTGCCAAGGACATCAAGTAGTCATGACTCAATTTGGGTTATAGTGGATCGTTTGACTAAATCGGCGCATTTCTTAGCGATTCGCATGGACTACCCAATGGATAAGTATGCGGACATGTATGTAAGTCAAGTGGTACGCTTACATGGTGTTCTAGTGACCATTACTTCAGATCGGGATTCGAGGTTTACTTCGAATTTTTGGAGGAGTCTTCAAGTTGCGTTAGGGACTAAGCTTCGTTTAGTACGCTTTTCATCCCTGATGATGGACAAACGAAAGAGTAATCCGAATCTTGGAGGATATGTTGAGAGCTTGTGTAATTGATTTCAAAGGAAATTGGGATGAAAGATTGCATTTGGTAGAGTTTGCCTATAACAATAGCTTTCAGAAAAGTATAGGCATGGCACCTTATGAGGCATTATATGGAAGGAGATGTAGGACTCCTGTCTGTTGGAGTGAAGTGGGTGACAGGAAGTTGACAGGACCTGAACTGGTACAAGTTACCACTGAAGCTGTCGATATTATCAGAGAAAGACTTAGAGCAGCTCAGAGTAGACAGAAAGGCTACGCAGATAGGCGTAGAAGGCCTTTGGAATTTAGTGTAGGAGACCATGTATTCCTTAAGGTATCTCCAATGAAAGGAATATCTCGATTCGGGATGAAGGGTAAGTTAAGACCTAGATTTGTTGGACCTTTTGAAATACTTGAGAGGATAGGAGATGTGGCTTATCGTTTAGCATTACCTCCTAAGTTAGAAAATCTGCACGATGTGTTTCATGTATCGATGTTGAGGAAGTACCAGCGGATCCCGTCACATACTCGATCATGAAGCCATCAAAGTAGATGAGAAAGTTAGGTACATTGAAGAGCCTGTGCAGATATTGGATCGAAAGGAGCAAATTCTTAGGACCAAAAAGATCCCATTGGTTAAGATGTTATGGCGACATCATGATGTGGAGGAAGCCACATGGGAAAGTGAGGATCAGATAAAGGAAAAGTACCCCTATTTGTTTCAAGAAGGCGCGAGTAGTGCTTGAATTTTGAGGACGAAATTCTCTAAGGATGGGAGAATTGTGGCATCCCAAAATTCAAAGCCAAGCCATAAGGTGTGTTAAAGTCTTTAATTAGGTGATAGAATTTCCATGGCTTATGCTTTAGCCATTAGTCTTTTAATTAGATGATTTGTGCTTATGGTTGTGAAAATTCAAATTCGATAGATTAATAATTTATGCTTGGCCATGTGCCTTATAAATTAAATCTTAATGAACAAAGTGTCCCAAGACTTTGGCCAAGATAAAATTTGAATTTGGAAATAATTATAGAAAGGAATTCAAAAGAAAAAAAAAAAAGAGGGAAAAAGGGGTTAATTTTCGAATGGGCCTTAGACCCATTGGCCTAAGCCTTTAATGGGCCAAGATGAGCGGTCCAAGAGGGGAAGTCGACCGGCCCAATAGAGGCCCAAGAAGTGGCCGGATGGCCCAAGCCCAAGAAGCCCAAACTCAATTCAAAATCCAATATGACAAGTGGCAAAGGGAAGGCCATGCATTGGTTGATTTGTAGGCAAAACAATCATTACTAATCATGAGAGTTTAGGGGTATAAGAAGGGAAGAGAGAGAAGGGTGGCCGGCCATTTGCTCGCCCAAGGAGAGAGAGAGAGAGAGAGTTGTGCAAGAGAGAGAGAAATCGTGCGAGAGGGAGGAGCGGCCGAGAGAAAGAGGAAGGAGGGAGTCGCCGTCGCTTGCCGTCCGTCCGCCGTACGTCGTCGTTCGTTCGTCCTAGAGGCAAGTGGGAGTCCTCTAGCTTCTCTTGCATGCTTGTATGTTGTTTGCATGTTGAAATTTTGAGTGTTGGATGTCAAAAACCGAAGCTTGGATGTGTGGTGTGTGAGTAGTGTGACTGTTTTCGTTCGGATCATGTGAGTCAGAAACTTGTTTGAGCTTGCATGTGTGTTTGGAGTCAGATTTTGGCTTCTATGTCTTCATGAAAGTTGTAGCTAATATCTTTTACTATAACATACTAAAATTTCGTGGAAAATGATGGAGATATGAGGGGTTAAAGTTCTATCCTACGGAGACCCCAGATCTGTGAAGTTTTCACTGACTTCTCGCTGGATTCTTGATTGCATGTTGATTTTTGTTGGAGATTTGACTTCGATGTCTTCATGAAAGTTGTAGGTAACACCTTAAACTACAACATAATCAAATTTGAAGAGAAATGAACCAGTATAGCCTAGTAAATCGGCTAGATCTTGGAGACGATGATTCTGGTGATGTGTTCCGAGACACCCGATATTTCAAGGACCTAAATGGTGACCATAATTTGGTTATTTGACCTAGATCTCTTCATCAAACTTGTATAGGATATCTTGATACATAACATATCCAAATTTCAGAGAAAACGAAAGAGAATAGGTAGGTTAAATCTCAATATTTCGGAGATGTGTACACTGGACGATGCGGAAATGGGTCCAGAAGCTTCGTGAGGTTGAATAAAATAATCTATAAGGAATCTGACTTGGAGTTCTTCATGAAAGTTGCACGAAAATGTCTTGGCTATCACTCTGTAAAATTTCGTAATTTTTGGACGCCGTATGAATATTTTAATCGAATTTATTTAGAAACTGTGCATTCTGGTTATTATCCGAATATTATGTACTATTTTGTGGAAATTGTGAAACTGTGTGAAATTCAATTTGGCCATGAATTTTGCATGAAATTGTCATCCTATTGGTTTGTTTAATGATTACTTGAATTTTATGATTTTGGCAAATTATAGATATTGAATTTAATATTTATTTATGAAAATAAATAAATATGATAATAAAATTAAATAAATAATAATAATAATAATAATAATAATAATAATAATAATAATAAAAGGGATTATTTTATTGGCCATAAATTCCATTGAATTTATTAATAAATAATTATGCATTGTTACATGTATGATAAGACATTGGTGTATGTATGACCATGAATTGTGATGCATGTGTGAATCGTATGCCATGTAATAATGAGATCAAAATGATGATAAATGTGGATAATGATAAGTAAGTGGTTGTGGTGGAGGATGAGGCCGGAATGTACGAGATGCATTGCCGGATTCCACAGGAGATTCGGGATGCCCGGAATGTGGGGGCCGAAAGCCCTATCGGAGGTCTTTGCCCGAAGGGAATGCCTCACGATGCCAGGATTGGGGTGCGAGATGCCTGGCTAGAAGGGTAAAGGCCGGAAGCCCTGTCGGAGGTTTCTGCCCGAAGGGAATGCCTCGTGATGCTAGTTGAGATGCGAGATGCCTGGAATGTGGGGGGCCGGATGCCCGGTGGCCTGGGAGGCTGAATGCCGGAAGCCTCGGAGGTCTTTGCCCGAGGGGATGATAAAATTGATGAATTGAGAAATGGGTGATGTGGTGATCAAGATTGAAATCCAAAAGTGGAAAATTAAATCATGACATGATATGCATGATATTATATGCATGATGATATGCATGATGATGATGATGATGATGATGATGATGATATGTGATGTGAAATAATGATGATCACCCATGATATTATATGCATGATGATATGCATGATGATGATGATGATGATATGTGATGAGAAATAATGATGATCACCCATGATATTATATGCATGATGATATGCATGATGATGATGATGATGACGATGATGATGATATGTGATGTGAAATAATGATGATCACCCATGATATTATATGCATTAGGATATGCATGATGATGATAGTGATGATATGTGATGTGAAATAGGGATGATCACCTATGATATGATATGCATGATAATATGCATGGTAATGATAATGATGATGATATATGATATGGCTCGAAGACATGTGAGATGTGATGATGCTATGATGATGATGTCATGTATGATGTAATGATGTCATGACATGTATGTTACAATGATAATACACGTGAATGTGTTATGAATTGATATGATGATACATGATAGTATGCGCATGGCTTCAAGGTAAGTAATGCCAGCAATGTATGATGATATGCATGATGCATTGAGTTGTTATTGGATTTCCCTATCTGCTGAGTGGTTGTACTCACCCCTTTTGGGGAATAACATTTCAGATTAGCAGTATGCCGCTTCCTGCCGTCACGCCGGGGGTGTTTTATGGTCTACCATCCGATGTAGAGGTCGAGTGTGCCGAGATAGACTGTCCCTCTGTTCCCGGACTGACTTTTATTCGAGTACGCTGTCTAGTGATGTACGACATAGGCCTGGTCAGGGGCCCCGTCATTCGGAGTTCATTTCTCGTGCACGTTCGTCGGGATGGAGCGATGCGAGGGATGTTGCCGCCGCCACCGCCTGATGCACCGGGTTGGGTGTGAGACCCGCGCGCGATGAGTAGGAGCCGGATCTTTTTGATGTAGATAGCCGACACTTTCGATGGGGGTTTGTGCTCGTATGATGTTGAGGGTCGAGGGTTTCTTTTTGAGGTTTTAGGCTGGACGTGGCTGAGTCCTAGCTTTTCCTTTTGTTGTACCGACCCGAAGGGAATCCCATCTTGTTATATATGTATGTAAGTAAAGTGTCGAAGCTTGGTTATAAAATGATGGTGAATTAGTGGTGTGTATTTGTATCATGGTTGGTAGGGGGAGAGACGGTGATATTTTAATTTGCTTCCGCTAATGAGTCGCGTTGGGACCGATTGTTTAAAAAAAAAAAAAAATGTGTCTGCGAATTAGGACACTTCTTCGAAAGAAAGAAAGGTAATTAAGGTGTAACATCGGCGCTGGTGACGACCTGCGAAGGGTTCGGGGTGTCACACAGCATATAAATTCAAACATTGCGATTAAGTGTGAAAAGAACCGTCAAAGCCTCGAAGATCACAAATCTACTGGCCTAACGGCAATCTTTATTGCTTCGAAAGTGACACACAAACATTGTGATTAAGTGTGAAAAGAACCGTGAAAGCCTTAAAGATCACAAATCTACTAGCCTAATGACAATCTCTATTGGTTCGAAAGCGGCTTCCATAGAAGTTCCACATCTTGGATGATCTCATATTAGTTTGACATTCTTCGTGGAAGAAGAAATCTGTAGACATTCTTTGGCATCAAACTACTTCGTTGGTTGCAAACAAGAAGCAACTGCAATCCTTGCACTTCCAACGGTTTCTTGGCATCCAATCTTGTATGGAGATGATTATTGATGGTCTGCAAGACAACATTTCAAGATGTAGATGTACACAAGCAAGAATCGGTCATCAAATGCTGTCATCGAATAAAAGGTGGTAATCGTTTCAAGTTAAATTCAATTTATTTTAGGAATGACTTATCCTTGCACCTTGTGCATATTTTAGTGAGGCAATTTTTTGGCAAGCAACAAGACTACATGGGGAGGACAACCTAGTCCAGAATCACACAATCTCTATAAGAAAAGGGTGTGTTCATTCCAAAAGTCAAAACAACTCATTTATAAACTGACATAGCCACCCATGCTTAAAGATTGTGAAGTGGGAAATGCATTGACGGAGCAAAAATGGCAAAAGATCACCTAGCCTAAAAGGGGTACGCGGGAAACTAAGTAAAGCATGAAGGATTCAAATGAAATGATGATTCATCAATCCAACATAATGAAGCTACATATGGACAAGTTATCTAACTCAATGTGGCATGCATTCGACCATAAGGACAATATCTTCCCTTCCTCCACAAAGATACGATGAGATGCGGAATTGCCCGACTTTGAAAAAGGGAGTACTTCGTTCCTGAACCTAATGTACCTAAGAATAGAAATAATACATTGTTTTCGTATGTGTAGAAAATTTTAATTGGGGCAAATGGCCACAAAATGGATCAGGGGCACACAATGCCTGAGTCACCCAACTCCTAAAAAGGGAAAGATTCAAATGGAATAGACATGTGTCAAGTGAATTGCCATCAATCATGAGAGCAAATTCGTCCCCATTGCCAAGGAAACAGGATGGAATGCAATCATTAGATATGCTGTAAAAGGGAGTATACCGTTCTTAAAATGAATCATGTCGAATATGCAAATAACTTATTACGTCTCTTCTTCCTTGCAGTTGATAAATGGGGCAAGTCACTCAGAGTAGAGTAACTCTCACCTGTGAAGTAAGATGAAACAAAGTCAATTAATTTAGCACAAAAAGGGAGTATTGTCCATAAATTGGTCCAATTCAATTTTGGAATATAAGTAACATACCCCATCTCTTGTAGGAAAAGGTGCACATTGACCGTTGGAGCAACACCTTATACCAAGAAGGCATGCTAAGGCCCAACCAATCCATTTTGATGGAATAAATGGAGCAAAACATCCAAGGAACAATGCCCTCACATGTTGAAACAAGGAGAAGCATCAAAATTCAAGGAACAAACTCAAGAAATTGATTTACACAGAACACATATTGACCAAGCAAGCATGTGGGGGTAACACATATTGAATGCATGTGACTCGATGTAAAAAGATGTGTCATCCTTGAGTTGGTTTAATTAAATGAAAAAAGAAGCGCCCGCGAACACTACTAGAGCTTCGACCGGGTGGTATGGGGAATCAAGTGGTCCAAGAACGGCCGGGGTTCGATCCCGGAAACAACAACAAGGTTGCCATGTAAATAATAATAATAATAATAATAATAATAATAATAATAATAATAATAATAATAATAATAATAATAATAATAATAATGCATCTCTTATTTTTTTAAAAAGAGGAAAATGCTTGAACTAATGAGACCAAAGACCTAAGATTCTCTTCAAGCACAAACACTTAGGATGAGACCAAAGACCTAAGATTTTTTAGAAACAAACACAAAAATGGAAATTGAAGAAACAAGTTTTCCACAAAGTTTGCAAAAATCTTCTTTACCTTTAAATTGTCCATCCACTTGACGGATCACTCATTTTGAACCAAAATTCCCTATGGAGATTAATCCACCCGGATGATCTTAGCAGAATTGAAAGGCGATGTTACTTATGCCAAGCAAGAAACACTTAGGATGAGGAAAGGCAACCCATTTCCAAACATGTCCTTTAAGCACTCTAGGATTCGAGCAAAAAAGAAAACCCGTGTCATTTAAGGTCAATGAATTCATTCACAAGCGGTACATAGATCAAGATGATAAGAGGCATTTCTTTCCTCTATCATACACACCATATGTGACAATAGTTAGCCCATTTGAGCCTTTTAATATGAAGAATTTTCTACAAAATACCCCTGTCAAGAACCACCCCACGATGGGGCAATTATGGAGGTTTGGGTTGACATTATTTGGAGAGGAAAGATGAGAAATGTTTCTTTGCTCTCACTTGCATAAATCTTTTGTGGTAACTTCAGATGAATTCTTATGGAAACTTGAAGCATCTCGAGGTGAAGAAAAGCATTCATTTCTCAACCCAAACACAGATACCCATTGCTTAAACCATATTGAGCCTAACTATTCATTTCTAAAACCCGAGTGGTGATTATCTCCCCACATTGGGGGCAAGGCATATGTCATTGTAAGTCCTCAGATCTAAGGAGACCAGTATGCTCCTCATGTCTGATCTGAACCCATCCCTAAACCTTCTAACTCGGTTTACTGGATTTTCTATTAGCTCTGGGGCGTATCGCGAAAGTTCAGCGAACTTCACCTCTTACTCATCAACAGTTAAGGAACCATGGCGAAGACATTGAAATTTGGCCATCTTCACCTCCCTTGTGGTCTCTGAGAAGTACTTATCATTGAAGGCTTCAAGGAAAGTATTCCACTCCTAAACAGCGCCTTCTGGAAAGATCGTTTCTTGAGTAGTCATCCACCAAGTGTTTGCAACTCCCTCCAACTGGTAAGTTGCTAGGACTACTTTCTCATTCTCGTTGCACATCAGCAATGCAAACACTTTCTCAAGCTTCTAAACCCATGAAAAAGCAGCTTCGGGATCTCCTGTCCCGGTGAACAACAGTGGGTTCAATTTCAGCAATTGCTCCACCAGCTTATAGATTGGTCTTGCAGCGACCATAATCCCCGGTGGACCTTCAACATTCACGGCGGTAGGAGCAACGACAAGTGCAATTGTAGGCGCGGCTGCAGGCGCGGCAGCAGGGGCGGCCTCAGTGGCGGCAACAACAGCGGCGGTAGCGGCAGCCTCAGTGACAGCTTCAACAGTAGCGGCTTGCTGTTCTATTCTTGTACCCATTGCTTCAAGTACACACATGATCCCTTCTATTCTAGGATCATTAAGGACTGTGACCCCGGCCTCTACAACAAGTGGGCTACTCCACTCGCTCTAGCCTATGCTGGCGCTCAACCACGGCCTCCTCTGGTACCGACTCGAGTCGGTGCTCTACCCCGAACTATGGCCCTACTGGTCCTCTTAGCAGGAGTTCTCGACTCCTGGTCACTCATGGCTTAGCTTTACCTACTAGAGCCTGCTTCCAATTCCACAACGAATTAGTAACAAAGTGACCCAAACAACAAACAATTCTAGCATTCAACTATCACAAACATACACCAGTTGTGAATTTAAAGGCCTTTCTTACCAACTATCCCATGGTCAACACTCCTTTTTCACTCCAATCTCTAAACTTCGCTCTGATACCACAAAAATGGATGTCACGCCCCGATCCTCAAACACGCACACATCCCTTACCTTTGTCGATTTTAGAATGCGATATCACAGGACTACGTATCGCCAACCCTTTCATTTTAATATGTACATGTGGAAGTCGTTATAAATCCAGACAATAAAGCAATAGGACAAAAAAGTAGAGCCATATTTTTCATATTGAAAATTCACAACCACACTTTTATACAAGCACCTCATAGTATTCTACAATACTATAAACATAGGTCTGGTCTAACGTTTATCCACATGTAAACAAGGTTTGACAAAACAGGATGGGATCTCAGTCCTCATCCGGGTCGTACTCAGGATCCTCCTCGAGGTCATCCTCCTTCGACCCTCGTCACTAAGCTCATTTTCTTCTAACTCCTCGTCTTCTTCCGGTTCGTCCTCGAGTTCTTCTTCTTCAAAATTCACCTCAGGCTTGTCCTCAGCTTCCTCTGCTACAAGCTCCACCTTGGCCATTCCTACTCCTGAACCTCTTCCTGTCCCTCCTCTTGCCAGACTATCTCCTCTTATTCTGCTATGCTCCAGTTGGATCCTACTGCTAAGTATACCGGTGACTCAGTATTGCTCTCGAGCTTCGGGTCCTTTGCATCCATTATCGACCAGTCCTTGTGATTGGCTATCCCATTCCCAAATGCCTCCTCCAGGACAAACATAGGCACATCAGTCTCTGGCATGGGACCCACTCTTCGCCCATCATAGTACTCACGGTACCATGATCAATACTTGTGGGGCCTCAAGGCGTTTTTTCCCACATCAACCTAGACGATTGATTGAACCAGGACATACTCCAATCCTTTAGGGTGGGGATGAATCGGAAAGTGAGTTTCCATCTCTATGACTTGCATCGGAACACCAAAATGCTTAGGAGGACAAGGAGGTGGAGGTGCTGCCATTTAGGGGCCTAAAATGGTTATACAATAACCATTGAGACCACGTCTCAGCGAGTTCTACCCATAAGACTTGATTAAAAAACCAATACATCACATGGTTGCCTAAGCACAGCACGAGTCAGAGAACTTACCTTGGCCTTAGTCCCAACTTGCAATTCAAGGTTATACATAGATGCCTCATATATCACATCAAACAATCAATCAATTTACGACATTAGATCAAATCATTGATCAATCGACCTAATCGATTACATGTCAGTCGGACCATCTTTAGGTCATTTCACTACTCACTATAAAACCTCCGATCGTACACTCAGTCATAGAGCCACAGTAATGCTCTCAAGCTTCGTTTTCGCCAAGGTGACGTATGTAATAGACAATTACGTGCGCTCTTTAAGGCATTATTTTCGCCAATGATATCATTAATCACCGAACCACGTATGTCCACAAATCACGTATATAATAGACCGTTACATGCGTTCTTTAAGACGCCGTTTTCACCAGTGATATCCTTAATTACCGAACCACGTAGGTCCATAACAATGTATGTAATAGACCGTTACGTGCGTTCTTTAAGGCACCATTTTCGCCAGTGATATCCCAATCACCGAACCACGTAATAGACACCATTTTCGCCAATGATATCCTTAATCACCGAACCACATAGGTCCATAACAATGTATGTAATAGACCGTTACGTGCGTTCTTTAAGGCACCATTTTCGCTAGTGATATCCCAATCACCGAACCACGTAAGTCCATAACATCATACCTGATTGGTCTTAGCCAAGAGTATTTCCATTTCACTCTCACAGTTCTCTCTACTTTAGCCCATCAAAGCATTATTGGCGCTAAATAATTATGCTCGGCCATCTACCAATCAATTATTCAATTTCAACTCAATTTCAATCAATTTAGGAATAATTCCTCAAATTGTATAATCAATTCAATTCAACACAACGTAGAGCTCAAATAAATAAACGGACTGCACCACGACAATCAACATGAAATTTCGATCGTCGACTATCCCAGCCTAATTTCTGAAAATTAATTAATTAATTTCGAAAATTAATAAATAAATACTAAAAATCCAATTTAGGCCCGTAATGCATAATTGGAGCCCGAGATGTGTCAGAATAATCCCAAAATGCATTCAATAAATAATTTAGGCTATCATCTAGCTAATTACACTAGTCAAATGCCTAACATGCATCATAATTAATTTAATAATCACTACTTAATTAACATTAATCAATCCTTAAGCATCATTAGCAAACTAAGCAAGGATTAGTGAGCTAAACTCACCGAAATAATGCGCGAGTCAGATCAAATTGACAGGAACGAAATGGGGAATGCTTTTCTACAAAGTGGGCATAGGAACCGAGGCCCGGAACACCCTCAAAACAGGCGAAAAGGCTACTGTGAGACCCACTTTTCTTCTTGCTGATCTTGGCTGGAAAAGGATGCAAAACAACAACAAACAACTTCAGCTAGGGCAGCAAAGCTTGGGGAAAGCAGGCGGTGATCCGACGGGACTGCACCACGACTTCGGCGGCTTGAGATGGCCTGAGGCAACCTTGAGGACATACAACTGGGCAGCGTGAGGCGCGAAGGGCAAGTGGCAGTGCGCTAGCTAGGCGGTGGCATGACTGGAGGGCGTGTGTGAGGCGGGCAGCGGTGACGGTTCTCGATGGCCGCTGTAGCTTCTTCTGGCTTCTTCTTGGTCTGCTGGTTGCACGGTTTGGAGGAGGGAGAGGGAGATGGACAATGGAGTTGAGAGAGTGAGAGAGAGAGAGAGAGGAGGATGGGTCTTGGACGGCAACAATGGGAAATGAGGGGGAAAGAGAGAGATAGAGATGAGAGGGGTGGAGGGCTCCACTTGGTCAATAATTTCCACACTTGCTCTCCAAAATTCATCCTAGACCATATATAATCCCTTGGCCTTCATTAGGCCACCAAAGCATCCCTCATAACCTCTCAAATGGTCCATTCTTGCTAGGGTATGGGGGAGCTACGAAATTGGCATTCATCTCTCTCAATTGGACACCATTCTTCACTTGATTAAATCTCAATTGGTTTCAGTAAAATCAATTGATGCCTCATTGGCCATCATAGCATTTTTCCTCACCCATATATCCATCTTGCTTTCCAATTTTGCCATAAAAAACAACCCTCGACTTTTTCTACACAAAAACGACCAGGCAACGACTTTTTCCCAAAAAGTGTCGGGTTTCAGAAAAATCTTCTAAGACTGAGTTGTGGGTCCTAGAATTTATTATGACATGATAGAATCTTCAATTTATGAAATCGGACTTAAATTACCGATTAATTTCCATTCAACGCATTTTTAGCATGACCTAGGCTACCGGGTAGTTTTCAGAACTTTTTAGGGCAAATGACCCGTGATTGATTTTCTTCAAGCCACAATGAACCCACTCAGCACATTGGCGACTTTCGATTGTCATGAAAATCTCGATGATTCAATTACAAACACAAGGTACCAAAACAACAGTAAAATCAGATTAGTGTCGGTCGATGAGAATTTTTCAATTTAGTGGTGTCACCCACAATTAGCCACACATCTCAGTCGAACTGACCTATCTCTGATCTCAAATCAATCTTTAACTGTGCCGTATTGGCCTCTAAAGATGAGCACGGTCGAGAAGCCGATTCCTAGTTGAATTCTCAAGTCTATTGCCTTAAAATTCCTTAATAGCTTACCCAACTAGTCTAGTTATCTCGAGAGTGATCAGCTCTGAGAACAGTTCTATAGGCACATCAATGAAATGCCCGATTAATTCAATAGAAGACAGGTTAAAAATTCACAATGTCACAACTCTTCCCCTCTTATAAAAATTTCATCATTGAAATTGAAACCTTACACACTTAAGCCAAAAAGGTGGGGGTACAATCCTCTCATCAACTCTTCAGTCTCCCATGTTGCTCTTTTAGTACCATGGTGTTGCCAAACCACTTTGACCAACGGGATGGTCTTTGTATACAGAACTTGCTTTTTGTGATCCACTATCTTAACCGGGCTTTCAACGTATGACACACGGTCATCCACGTCCAATTTCTCAAAATTAAGCACGTGGGTCAAGTCAGGCTCATACTTCCTCAACATCGACACGTGAAAGACGTCATGCACTTGCACCAGTCTCGGCAGTAACGCAGGATGATACACTAAGGTCCCAATTCTCTCAAGAATCTCAAATGGACCTACGTACCTCGGACTCAGTTTGCCTTTCTTGCCAAAGCACGAAGTTCCCCTCATTGGTGACACTTTCAAAAATACGTGATCACTAACTTCGAATTCCAAAGACCTTCGGCACTTATCTACATAACTTTTTTACCTGCTTTGAGCGGTCTTTAATCTGAATCTGATCACTACCACGGCATCCACTGACTGCTAGACCAACTCTGGACCTGTGATCTTCCTTTCTCTGACTTCATCCCAACATACTGGAGTTCTACATGCTCTGCCATACAACACTTCGAATGGAGCCATCTGGATGCTCTATTAATAACCATTGTTGTAGGCAAATTCTATCAGGTGAAGCTGATCTTCCCAACTTCCTTTGAAGTCTAGTACACAAGCTCTCAGCATGTCCTCGAGGGTCTGAATTGTCCTCTCAAACTGGCCATCCGTTTGAGAATGATATGCCGTACTATACTGAAGCTTTGTACCTAGTGCACTCTGTAAGCTCTTCCCAAAAGCGGCGGTAAATCTCGGGTCTTTGTTAGAGGTTATCGTAACCGACACTCTATGCATTCGAACCACTTGGCGCACATACAGGTCTGCGTGTCTATCCAAACTGAGGTCCTTTCGAACTACAATGAAGTAAGCCAACTTCGTTAGTATGTCGACTACTACCCAAATGGAATCATTTCCTCTTTGACTCCTTGGTAGTCCAGTCATGAAATCCATCGTGATATGTTCCCATTTCCATTCTGCGATCGTGAGAGGTTGTAGTAGTCCTCCCGACTTACGATGCTGGGCTATTACTTGCTGACACGTCAAACACTTGGTGACATGTTTGGCAATATCTGCCTTCATACCTGACCATCAATAGTGTTGACGCAGGTTCTAATACATCTTAGTGCTACTAGGATGAATGTTGTACCTACTACGATGTGCTTCTGATAGAATAACTTCTCTAAGCTCTACATCGTTAGTTACAACTAATCGTCCACGGAACCTCAACGTTCCATCGTCAGAAACCTGAAAATCAGCCTTTCTTTTCTCAGTGTCCTCCTAAAGAATTTTCTGTACATCTGGATCTG
Organism: Eucalyptus virginea; assembly: GCA_014182375.1. Taxonomy (NCBI): domain Eukaryota; kingdom Viridiplantae; phylum Streptophyta; class Magnoliopsida; order Myrtales; family Myrtaceae; genus Eucalyptus; species Eucalyptus virginea. The sequence continues at coordinate 12,451,704 of CM024516.1, read as the reverse complement.
TCGGCTATAGTGTCTTAATTCTGACCTAAACTTCCAGTTTAATTCTGAGGGTGGCCATAAGGCTTGAAAGGTGGCCTACCTCAAATTTGAATACTGAATCTCGAGCTCTCTCGATTAAACTCCACTCCTTTATCAGTAAGTGAGCCACTAAAGACTTTCGACTCAAAGCATCGGCGACCTTATTTGCCTTTCCTGGGTGATATAGAATATCACAATCGTAGTCTTTCAGCAATTCCATCCATCGACGCTGTCTCATGTTCAACTCCTTTTGAGAGAACAGGTACTTGAGACTTTGGTGGTCCGTGAAGATCTGGAACTTTTCCCTGTATAGATAATGTCTCCAAATCTTCAGGGCAAAGATAATCGATGCGAGCTCTAAGTCATGCATCAGATAGTTCTTCTCATGAGGCCTCAACTGACGGGACACATATGCAACAACCCTACCATGTTGTATCAACACGCAACCTAGTCCTTTGAAAGACGCATCACTATAGATCTCTAATCCTCCAGGACCAGATGGAATCATCAGCACGGTGCAGTAGTCAGCTTTTCCTTAAGCTCTTAGAAACTACGCTCACACTTGTCTGACCACACAAATTTCTCTTCTTTCTTCAAGAGTTTTGTCAGAGGTGATGCTAACGGTGAGAAACCTTCCACAAATCGTTTGTAATAACCTGCCAAACCTAGAAAACTTCTTATCTCTGTCATTGTAGTCGGTCTTGGCCAGTTGATCACGGCTTCTATCTTGCTCGAGTCAACTGAGATTCCTTCTCCGGAAATTACATGACCTAAGAACGCAACACGAGTCAACCAAAACTCGCACTTGCTAAACTTAGTATATAGTTGGTGAGTTCTTAAGGTCTAGAGCACTAATCTCAGATGATTCTCGTTCTCTTCATCACTTCTCGAATAGACCAATATATCATCAATGAACACAATCACAAATTGATCCAGATATTCCTTGAACGCTATGTTTATCAAATCCATGAAGGCAGCCAGAACATTCGTCAACCCAAATGGCATCACTGTGAACTCGTAATGACCATACCGAGTACGAAATGCTCACTTAGGAATATCCTCCTCCCTAATCCTCAGTTAATGATATCCCATCATCAAATCAATCTTCAAGAATATTGACGCTCCTTGTAATTGATCGAACATGTCATGGATTCTTAGGAGTGGGTATCTATTCTTGATCGTTACCTGATTGAGTTGTTGATAGTCGATGCACAGACGCAACGAACCATCTTTCTTCTTTACAAAAAGAACTGGTGCTCCCCAAGATGATGTACTAGGGCGAATAAATCCCTTATCCAATAATTCTTGCATTTGCACCTTCAGTTCTTTCAACTCAGATAACTCCATCCAGTAAGGTGCCTTTGAGATTAGTTCTTGATGTGGACATCGAGTCATATCGAGGAGGAGGTGCTAGGGACCCATTGTCTATTCCTACCGGTTCGATTACTCGAGCGCGGGCCAAACAATTCAAGCAAGCTGTTGGCGTCATGGTTCGTGATCTTTGGCGTGAAGATGGCCTTGGATCAAATCTTGAAGAATCTTGGAAATCTTGGTGCAATTTAATTATCTTGTCACCAAATAATTGACCAAGTCAATTTATATATATTCTTGTTTAAGAATATTCTAAAATAGGAATATTTTAGAATATAACGCATTAGATTTTTAGGATTGGTTTTTAGGGTTTGTGTGGCAGCCTATATAAAGGATTTGCCAAATTTCTTTGGGGACAGACATATATTTTATTTTTGAGGAAAAGAATTGAGAGGTTCTCTTTTTACTGTTCTTTTGAGGACTTGACCTAATCAAGATTCTCTTGTGGCGGTCAATTTGACTTATCGAGCGAGATAGCGAATTCTTTCGCTTGTGGCGTCTATAACGTTGGTTGGTTGACACGTGTTCGTCAACAGTCACGTTCATACCGAGGTTGCCAATCACAGGTTTGATTGGAGGTCGAGGTTTGCAATTCGCACCATCTCGGGCCTTCGTAGAACGATCCTTCCGCAACGATTCACATCGCCTTTGGTTTTGAGCCAGATTCTACAAGGTCTATTTATGTTTGATTTTCTGTTGATATTCAGCAATTTGAGATTTATTGAGTTAGGGTTTCGGTTCTAGTTAATTTAGGGATCCGATTGCTTTTGTGCTTCCATACGTAGTTGTTTGCTGTTAGTTTTAAATTTTCTTTTCTAGCATCTTAAATTGTATCTGAGTTCGTCAAAAAAAAAGAAAAAAAAAGTAAGTAAAAAAAAAAGAAGAGAAAGAAAACGCACAAAAAAAAGAGTGCAAGAGAAAAAAAAAAAAGATTCGGCAAAAAAAAAAAATAGACGAACAAAAAAAAATCAAGAAGGCGACTCGTTTGTTAGTAGACCAAATTGAAACAAAATCGGTAGTGATTTGCATTTCACCCGGAATTTCGAAAGTTGTACTTGTTGGTTTGAAAATGTTACTTGCTGAAACAAAATCAATAGTGATCTAATTTTGTTTGATTAGTTTGATTGATTGTCGTGAGGGGGTTGAGAGACAGGTTTTGAGCCCAATAAAGAGCTTGTGAAAAGAGAATACGAGAGAAAAAAAGGCAAGAGTGTGTAAGCTTAATTGAGGGTGGAAAAAGCCTACAGTTGAGTTAAACATGAGAGGAGTGACAAACATCTTGAGAGAAACACGTGAGGGAGCGATTGGTGAGGATTTTTTTTTTTAGACTAACGTTTACTTGCAGGTCTAAAATATGTCGCGCGAAGAAAGCGTGAATCAACGGGAGGTTGACTCCATACGAAGGGATGAAGCGCTCGTGGAAAGCATCCAGCAATTGAGGGTCGTAGTGGAGGAGCTTAGTGGCCGAATGATGGGGAATGGCATGAGGGTTGATGGTGACCGAGAGATACCCCGAGGAAGGCCGCAACATCAGCGAGATGCCTCTAGAACACAACATAGAAGGCAACGGCAATATGATGATGATGAGGCCGACATGGAGGATGATCGAGATGCTCGATTTGAAAGGTGGAATAGAGGCCGAAGGTTTAGACACCGAGGCGATGATGAACTTGGCAACATCAATGAAGATTCCTTCCTTCCAAGGGAAGAATGATCCTGATGCGTATCTAGAGTGGGAGAAACGCATGGAGATGGTATTTGATTGCCAACGATACTCTGAGCTCAAAAAGGTAAAAATTGCAGCTATTGAATTTACTGATTATGCTATAATTTGGTGGGATCAACTTGTGACTAGTAGGAGGCGCAATGGTGAAAGACCGATAGAGACGTGGGATGAGATGAAAGCGGTGATGAGGAGGCGTTTTGTGCCAAGTCATTACCATCGAGATTTGTTTCAAAAGTTACAAAACCTCACACAAGGCAATAAGAGCGTGGAAGATATCACAAGGAGATGGAGATTGCCATGATCCGTGCTAATGTGATAGAGGATCGTGAGGCCACAATGTCAAGATTTTTGAGTGGTTTGAGCCGAGACATAGCAAGGGTGGTAGAGCTGCAACACTATGTTGAATTGGAAGAATTGGTAGACAAAGCCATCAAAGTTGAGCGACAATTGAAGTTGGACCGAAATCACAAGAGTTGAGGAGGTTCAAATCAGAATTGGAGATCCAACTGGAAGAGAGATGAGAAGCCAAATTGGAGAGGAAACAACACCAAAACCAAAACTTCAAAGGAGAAGGAGAGGGACGGTAAAGTTGGAATGAATCCGGTTTCAGGTAAAACCGAAAATCCTAACACTAGAACTCGTGAAATTAAATGTTTTAAGTGTTTGGGCAGGGGTCATATGGCGAATCAATGCCCTAATAGGAGGGTGATGATCATGACTGGACATGGTGTTATTGAGTCTGAAAGTGAAAGGGAAGAAGATGATGATGAGATGCCACCATTGGAGGATTGTAGTGATGGAGAAGTGGCTATAAAAGGAGACTTATTGGTGGTTAGGCGTTCTCTGAGTGTGCAAGTAAAGGAGGAGGAGCATCACCAACAAAGAGATAATTTGTTTCATACAAGGTGTGTGGTGAATGGTAAGATCTGTAGTATGATAATTGATGGAGGTAGTTGTGCGAATGTGGCAAGTTGTATTATGGTGGATAAGTTAGACTTGAAGACAACAAAGCACCCTAGGCCTTATAGACTTCAATGGTTAAATGATAGTGGTGAGGTGAAAGTATCGAAGCAAGTTCGAATTCCATTTGAGATAGGGAGATATAAGGACGAGGTAAAGTGTGATGTTGTACCTATGCAAGTGGGTCATATCTTACTTGGAAGACCATGGCAATATGATCGAAAGGTACATCATGATGGGTATACTAATCGTTATTCATTGATGATGAATCAAAAGACTTATACCTTGGTACCAATGACACCTAGTGAGGTGTATCAAGATCAACTAAAGTTACAACGAGAAGCCGAGAGAGAGAGAAAAGGTGAGAAATTCGAGGGCTTGCGTGGTGTGTCTGAGACGCAAGGAAAAGGAGAGGCCGAGAGAAAGATTGTGGTAAAAACCGAGGGAAAAGAAAAGAGGAAAGAAAAGAGGCAAAATAATTTTTATGCAAAATCAAGTGAAGTGAGGAGAGCTTTAGTTCTAGATCGACCAATGCTTGTACTTGTGTACAATGAGGTTTTATTTTCTACTAACAATCTTGACCCAAGTTTGCCTAGTCCTGTTGTATCTTTATTGCAGGAATTTGAAGATGTCTTTCCTGATGAACTTCCTGGAGGGATACCACCGATTCGAGGCATAGAACATCAAATTGACTTGATTCCTGGTGCGCCATTACCTAATCGACCCGCATATCGAAGCAATCCCGAGGAGACAAATGAACTTCAGCGGAAAGTTAGCGAACTATTGGAACGGGGGTATGTGAGAGAGAGTCTTAGCCCGTGCGCCGTCCCTGTTTTGTTAGTGCCAAAGAAGGATGGAACTTGGCAAATGTGTGTCGATTGCCGAGCAATCAATAATATTACGGTAAAGTATCGACATCCTATTCCTAGGTTAGATGACATGTTGGATGAGTTGCATGGTTCTTGCATTTTCACTAAGATCGATTTGAAAAGTGGCTATCATTAAATTAGGATGAAAGAAGGTGATGAATGGAAAACTGCATTTAAGACCAAATATGGATTATATGAGTGGTTAGTAATGCCATTTGGATTAACTAATGCACCGAGCACGTTTATGCGACTTATGAATCATGTTTTGCGTGCTTTTATTGGTCGATTTGTGGTTGTCTATTTCGATGACATCTTGATTTATAGCCGAAGTCCTGATGACCATATTGAGCATGTGCGAGCTGTCTTGCAGGTTTTAAGAGCCGAGCAATTATACGCTAATCTAAAGAAGTGCTCTTTTGTTACCAACAAATTAGTATTTCTAGGATTTGTTGTTAGTGCTGATGGTATACAGGTTGATAAAGAAAAGGTCAAAGCAATCCGTGAATGGCCAACGCCTAAGACCGTGGGAGAGGTGCATAGCTTTCATGGATTGGCGAGTTTTTATCGACGATTTGTGAGAAATTTCAGCACCATTGCTGCACCTTTAACTGAGGTTATCAAGAAGCACGTGGGTTTCACGTGGGGAGAAGAGCAAGAGAAAGCATTTAATCTGCTAAAAGATAAGTTAACTAATGCTTCTTTGTTATCTTTGCCGAATTTCAGTGCTACTTTTGAGATAGAGTGCGATGCTTCTGGTACAGGAATTGGAGTCGTGTTGATGCAAGGAGGGCGTCCCATAGCGTATTTTAGCGAAAAATTGAGTGGAGCAACATTGAATTATCCTACCTATGATAAGGAGATGTATGCTTTAGTGCGAGCTTTGGAGACTTGGCAACATTATTTATGGCCAAAGGAGTTTGTGATCCACACCGACCATGAGACCTTGAAGTACTTGAAAGGGCAGCAAAAGTTGAATAAAAGACATGCCAAATGGATGGAGTTCATCGAGACTTTTCCATATGTGATCAAGTACAAGAAAGGTAAGGAGAATGTGGTAGCCGATGCACTTTCTCGAATGTATGCGATTCTAACTATTTTAGAAGCGAAGTGTCTAGGTTTTGAGCATATCAAGGGCTTATATACTGATGATGATGACTTTGGGAGAGTGTATGAAGCATGTGAACACGCTGCATTTGATAAATTTTATAGGCATGAAGGTTATCTTTTTCGTGAAAACACACTATGTTTGCCTAAGTGTTCTTTGCGTGAATTGTTGGTGCGAGAAGCACATAGTGGTGGTTTAATGGGGCATTTTGGCATTAATAAGACTTATGAAGTGCTGCATGAACATTTTTATTGGCCACATATGAAGAGAGATGTCACACGTGTTTGTGAGAGATGCATTGCTTGTAAGCAATCGAAGTCTACAACTAAACCACATGGCTTGTATACACCATTACCTATTCCAATGCATCCTTGGATTGATATTTCTATGGATTTTGTGTTAGGATTGCCTAGGTCTAAGTATGGTAGAGATTCTATTTATGTGGTTGTTGATCGGTTTTCAAAGATGGCTCATTTTATACCTTGTCATAAAACTGATGATGCATCTCATATTGCTAATTTGTTCTTTAAGGAGGTTGTACGTTTGCATGGCATGCCTAGATCGATTGTTTCAGATCGAGATTCTAAATTTCTTAGCTATTTTTGGAAAACATTGTGGAAAAAACTAGGAACACGGTTGTTATTTTCTACTACCTGTCATCCACAGATCGATGGTCAAACCGAGGTAGTTAATAGAACTTTAAGGGTATTGTTGCGTGCTATTATTAAAAAGAACATAAAATCTTGGGAAGATTGTCTGCCACATGTTGAATTTGCATATAATAGGAGCATGCATTCTGCTACTAAATTTACACCATTTGAGGTTGTCTATGGTTTTAATCCATTAACTCCGTTAGATTTAACCCCTTTACTTGTTGATAAGCGTGTGGATTTAGATGGAGCAAAGAAAGCTGAATTTCTCAAGGCGTTGCATGAGAAGACGCGCACAAATATTGAGCGCAAGACTGAGCAATATGCAAGGCAAGCTAACAAAGGGCGCAAGGAAGTGGTGTTTGAACACTCGGCGATTGGGTTTGGGTTCATATGCGCAAAGAGAGATTTCCTGAGCAGCGACATTCTAAGTTATTACCACGAGGGGATGGACCATTCATGGTTTTGGAAAGAGTTAACAATAATGCTTACAAGCTTGATCTTCCAGGTAAGTATGACGTTAATGCCACATTTAATGTTTCTGACTTGACTCTTTTTTATGCCAGTGATGATTTGAGGACAAATCCTTTGCACGGGGGAGGGAATGATGTGGACATCGAGTCATATCGAGGAGAAGGTACTAGGGACCCATTATCTATTCCTACTAATTCGATTACTCGAGCGCGGGCCAAACAATTCAGGCAAGCTGTTGGCGTCATGGTTCGTGATCTTTGGCGTGAAGATGGCCTTGGATCAAATCTTGAAGAATCTTGGAAATCTTGGTGCAATTTAATTATCTTGTCACCAAATAATTGACCAAGTCAATTTATATATATTCTTGTTTAAGAATATTCTAAAATATGAATATTTTAGAATATAACGCATTAGATTTTTAGGATTGGTTTTTAGGGTTTGTGTGGCAGCCTATATAAAGGATTTGCCAAATTTCTTTGGGGACAGACATATATTTTATTTTTAAGGAAAAGAATTGAGAGGTTCTCTTTTTACTGTTCTTTTGAGGACTTGACCTAATCAAGATTCTCTTGTGGCGATCAATTCGACTTATCAAGTGAGATAGCGAATTCTTTCACTCGTGGCGTCTATAACGTTGGTTGGTTGACACGTGTTCGTCAACAGGTCACGTTCATACCGAGGTTGCCAATCACGGGTTTGATTGGAGGTCGAGGTTTGCAATTCGCACCATCTGGGCCTTCGTAGAACGATCCTTCCGCAACGATTCACATCAGTTCTGTTCCAAGGGCTAGCTCAATCACAAATTCAATCTCTCTTTCTGGCGGTAACCCTGACAATTCCTTTGGAAAGACATCTGGAAACTCCTGTACCACTGAAATGTCTTCCATTTTTAGCTCCACATTTATCATATCCGCGACAATTGCTAGGTAACCTTGACAACCCTTGTCTAATAAACGAGTTGCCTCTGGCGACGAGATCAAGGTAATCGAGGGTCCTCCTGGATTCCCAACAAACTCGAAGCTCTTACCCCCTAACGGGTCAAACTGAATCGCCTTGCAATAGCAGTCCATTTTAGCTCGTTGCTTGGTGAGCCAGTCCATGCCAATTATCAAATCAAACTCATACATGGCTAAGACTAATAGATCAATTTTCCCCACTCGCTTACCAATCTCTAACTTGTACCCCGAACATCCCAATGCAGCAATAACTTTATCCTTCAAGGGTGTAGATATGCAAATTGTCGACTCTAATAATATAGGACTCAACCCTAACAACCTAACATATTGGTCAGCAATGAAGGAATAGGTTGCTCCCGAATCAAACAAAGCATAAGCAGGTTGGTCGTTGAGCGAAACCATACCTGTGATCACGTTAGACGCAGCTTCTGCCTGACCTTGTGTGATTGCATATATTATGCCCTGAGCTAGAGGCCTCAGTTATCCTCTCTATGGCGTATTATAAGGGGACTCAGTTATCCTCTCATCGGTGGCGGCAGTGGCAACTAAGGTTGCCATCTTTGCTTCCTCGAACAATTCCTTGCGATGTGACCCTATTGGCCATATTCAAAACACGCTCCTATCCTAGCTGGGCACGGAACTAACCCGTGTCGCCTTCCACACAAGTGAAATGCACCAACAATACTAGGTGTTGGCCTACTGAATCCACTCTTCTTGAAAGTTGGAGCATGGGGTTTACTTCTAGTCATGGGTCTCTTCCCTTGGCGGATACCTTCTCGATGGGAGCTAAACCTCGATCCAGATGAAGCAGCTCTCTCGTTCTGATTTTTCTCAATTTTCTGGGTTCTTTGAGATATGTCGTTGTAAGTCCTCAGATCTAGGGAGACTAGTATGCTCCTCATGTCTAGTCTAAACCCATCCCTAAACCTTCTAACTCGGTTTACTAGATTTTCTATTAGCTTTGGGGCGTATCACGAAAGTTCAGTGAACTTCGCCTCTTACTCATCAAAAGTTAGGGAACCCTAGCGAAGACGTTGAAATTCGGCCATCTTCACCTCCCTTGTGGTCTTTGAGAAGTACTTATCATTGAAGGCTTCAAGGAAAGAATTCCACTCCTGAACAGTGCCTTCTGGAAAGATCGTTTCTTGAGTAGTCATCCACCAAGTGTTCGCAACTCCCTCCAACTGTACTTTCTCAATCTCATTGCACATCAGCAGTGCAAACACTTTCTCAAGCTTCTGAACCCATGAAGAAGGAGCTACGGGATCTCCTATCCCGGTGAACAACGGTGGGTTCAATTTCAAGAATTGCTCCACCAACTTATGGATTGGTCTTGCAGCAACCACAATCCCTAGTGGACCTTCAACATTCACGGTGGTAGGAACAATGGCAAGTGCAACTGTAGGCGCGGCAGCAGGGGTGGGCTCAGCAGTGGCAGCAATAGCGGGGGTAACGACAGCCTGAGCGGCAGCTTCAACAGTAATGGCTTGCTGTTCTATTCTTGTACTCATTGCTTCCAATACACGCATGATCTCTTCTATTCTAGGATCATTAGGGGCTATGACCCTGGCATCTACAACAGGTGGAGCTACTCCACTCGCGCTAGCCAATGCTGGTGCTCAACCACAGCCTCCTCGGGTACCGACTCAAGTCGGTGCTCTACCCCGTACTACGGCCCTACTGGTCCTCTTAGTAGGAGTTCTCGGCTCCTGGTCACTCATGGCTCAGCTTTACCTACTAGAGCATGCTTCCAATTCCACAACGAATTAGAAATAGAATGACCCAAACAACAAGCAATTCTACCATTCAGCTATCACAAACATACACCAGTTGTAAATTTAAAGGCATTTCCTACCAACTATCCCATGGTCAACGCTCCTTATCACTCTAATCTCTAAACTTCACTTTGATACCACAAAAAGGGATGTCATGCCCCGATCCTCGGGCACGCGCACATCCCTTATCTTGGTCGATTTTAGAATGCAATATCCCAAGACAACGTATCGCCGACCCTTTCATTTTAATATACACATGTGGAAGCAGTTATAAATCCCCATACAATAAAGCAATGGGATAGAAAAGCAGGGCCATATTTTTCATACTGAAATTCAAAACCACACTTTTATACAAGCACCTCATAGTATTCTACAATACTATTAACATAGGTCTGGTCTAACGTCTATCCACATGTAAACAAGGTTTGACAAAACAGGATGGGATCTCATTCCTCATCCGCGTCATACTCAGGATTCTCCTCGAGGTCATCCTCCTCCAACCCTCTTCACTAAGCTCGTTTTCTTCTAACTCCTCGTCTTCTTCCGGTTCGTCCTCAAGCTTTTCTTCTTCAAAATTCACCTCAGGCTCGTCCTCAACTTCCTCTGCCACAGGCCCCACCTCCAACCATTCCCACTTCTGAACCTCCTCCTATCCCTCTGCCCGACTATCTCCACTTCTTCTGGCATGTTCCAGTTGAATCCTGCTGCTAAGTATACCGGTGACTCAATATTGCTCTCGAGCTTCGGGTCCTTTGCATCCATTACCAACCCATCCTTGTGATTGGCTATCCCATTCTCGAATGCCTCCTCCAAGACAAACATAGGCATATCAGTCTCTAGCATGGGACCCACTCTTCGCCCATCATAGTAGTCACGGTACCATGATCGATACTTATGGGGCCTCAGGACGTCTTTTCCCACGTCAACCCAGACGGTCGATTGAACCAAGACATACTCCAGTCCTTCAGGGTGGGGATGAATCGAGAAGTGAGTCTCCATCTCTATGACTTCCACTAGAACAAAATGCTTAGGAGGACGAGGCAGTGGAGGTGCTGCCATCTAGGGGCCTAAAATGGTTATACAATAACCATTGAGACTACGTCTCAGCGAGTTTTATCCCCTAAGACTCGATTAGTAAACCAATACACCACATGGTTGCCTAAGCACAGCACAAGTCAGAGGACTTACCTTGGCCTCAGTCCCAACCTACAATTTAAGGTTATACACCGATGCCTCATATATCACATCAAACAATCAATCAATTCACGACATCAAATCAAATCATTGATTAATCGACCTAGTCGATTACATGTCAATTGGACCATCTCCAGGTCATTTCACTCCTCACTATAAAACTTCCAATTGTACACTCAATCACAGAGCCACAGTAATGCTCTCAAGCGTCGTTTTCGCCAAGGTGACGTATGTAATAGACAGTTACGTGCGTTCTTTAAGGCGCTGTTTTCGCCAATGATATCATTAATCATTGAACCACGTATGTCCGTAAATCACGTACATTCTTTCTCTCTGGTGCCGTTTTCGCCAACGTGATACATATAATAGACAGTTATGTGCGTTCTTTAAGTCGTCGTTTTCGCCGGTGATATCCTTAATCACTGAACCATGTACATCCATGAATCACGTATACAATAGACTGTTACGTACATTCTTTAAGGCGCCGTTTTCGCCAATGATATCCTTAATCGCCAAACCACGTAGGTCCATAATGATGTACGTAATAGACCATTACATGCGTTATTTAAGGTGCCGTTTTCGCCAGTGATATCCCAATCACCGAACCACATAGATCCATAACATCATACCTGATTGGTCTTAGCCAAGAGTATTTCCATTTCACTCTCACAATTCTCTCTACTTTAGCCCATCAAAGCATTATTGCGCTAAATAATTATACTCGGCTATCTACTAATCAATTATTCAATTTCAACTCAATTTCAATCAATTTAGGAATAATTCCTCAAATTGTACAATCAATTCAATTCAACACAACATAGAGCTCAAATAAATAAACGAACTGCACCACGACAATCAGCATGAAATTTCGGTCGTTGGCTATCCCAGCCTAATTTCCAAAAAATAATTAATTAATTTCGAAAATTAATAAATAAATACTAAAAATCTAATTTAGGCCCGTAATGCCTAATTGGAGCTCGAGACGGGTCGAGAAAAATCCCAAGATGCATTCAATAAATAATATAGGCTATCCTCTAGCTAATTACACACAAATGCCTAACATGCATCATAATCAATTAATAATCACTAATACTATAATCTAACCACTTAATCCTACTTAATTAACACTAATCAATCCTTAAGCATCATTAGCAAACTAGGCAAGGATTAGTGAGCTAAACTCACCAGAATAACGCGCGAGTCAAAATCAAACCGATGAGAACAGCGCAGGGAACGCTGTTCTTTAAAGCGGGCCTAAGAACCAAGGCCTAGAACACCCTCAAAACAGGCCAAAAGGCTGCTGTGAGACCCACTTTTCTTCTTGCTGATCTTGGCTAGAAAAGGCTGCAAAGCTCAGGGGAAAGCAGGCGGTGATCTAGCGGGACTGCACCGCGACTCTGGCGGCCTGAGATGGCTTGAGGCAACCTCAGGGACGCACGATTGGGCGTTGTGAGGCGCGAAGGGCGAGCGATAGTGTGCGAGCTGGGCGGTAGCGCGACCGGCGGGCGTGCGTGAAGTGAGCAATGCAATGGTTCTCGACAATGGCTGCAGCTTCTTTTAGCTTCTTCTTGATCTACTGGTCGTATAGTTTGGTGGAGGGAGAGAGGGAGATGGACGGTGGAGTTGAGAGAGTGAGAGAGAGAGAGAGAGAGAGAGAGAGGAGGATGGGTCTTGGACGGCAACAAAGGGAAATGAGGGGAAAGAGAGAGATAAAGATGAGGGGGAATGGAGGGCTCCACTTGGTCAACAATTTCCACACTTGCTCTCCAAGATTCATCCTAGACCATGTATAATCCCTTGGGCTTCATTAAGCCACCAAAGCATCCCTCATAACCTCTCAAATGGTCCATTCTTGCTAGGGTATGGAGGAGCTACGAAATTGGCATTCATCTCTCTCAATTGGACACCATTCTTCACTTGATTAAATCTCAATTGGCTTCAATAAAATCAATTGATGTCTCATTGGCCATCATAGTATTTTTTTCTCACCCATATATCCATCTTGCTTTCTAATTTTGCCATAAAAAACAACCCTCGGCTTTTTCTACACAAAAACAACCAAGCGACGACTTTTTCCCAAAAAGTGTCTAGTTTCAGAAAAATCTTTTGAGACTGAGTCGTGGGTCCTAGAATTTATTGTGACATGACAGAATCTTCAATTTCTGAAGTCGGACTTAAATTGACGGTTAATTTCCATTCGGTGCGTTTTTAGCGTAACCTAGGCTACCGAGTAGTTTTCAGAACTTTTTAGGGCAAATGACCCGTGGTTGATTTTCTTCAAGTCACAACGAACCCACTCGACACATTGGCAACTCTCGATTATCGTGAAAATCTTGAGGATTTAATTACGGATACAGGGTACCAAAACGACAGTAAAATCAAATTAATGTCGGTCGTTGAGAATTTTTCAATTTAGTGGTGTCACCCACGATTAGCCACACATCTCAGTCGAACCGACCTATCTCTAATCTCAAATCGATTTTTAACTTTGACGTATTGGCCTCTAAAGATTAGCACAGTCGAGAAACCGATTCCTAGTCGAATTCTCAAGTCTATTACCTTAAAATTCCTTAATGGCTTACCCAACTAGTCTAGTTATCTCGAGAGTGATCATCTCTAAGAACAGCCATATAGGCGCGTCAATGAAATGCCCAATTAATTCAGTAGAAAAATTGTTGAAAATTCAGGATTTCACACTTGGTTACCCTTAAACCATGCAATTCCAAAGGGTTCATGGGTTAGCCTTAAACCATGTAATTTCAAGAGGTTTTTGGTCATCCTTAAACCACACAATTCCAAAAGGTTCATTGGTTTGCCTCAAACCATGCATTTTCAATACACAATTTTGAAGGGTTCATGGGCTAGCCTTAAACCATGCATTTTCAATAAGTTCTTGGTTGATCCTTAAACCATGCCATATCAAAGGGTTCATGGGATAGCCTTAAACCATGCACTTTCAAGAGGTTTTTGGTTATCTATAAACCACGCAATTCCAAAGGGTTCATGGGTCAATTTTAAACTACGCATTTTCAAGAGGTTCTTGGTCATTCTCAAACCATACAATTTATACGGTTAGTAAGTCTACCTTAAACCACATCGTTAATGGAACTGTCTTAAACCACACGGTTAATTGGACTGGCTTAAAAAACAAGGTTAGTGAGTTTGTCTTAAATCACAAGTTCAGTGAGTCTACCTTAAACCACACAGTTAGTGAGACTGCCTTAAACCACAAGGTTAGTGGGACTACCTTAAGCCACAAGGTTAGTGGGGTTGCCTTAAACCATAAGGTTATTGAGTCTACCTTAAACCACAAAGTTAGTGTGATTACCTTAGACCATAAGATTAGTGGAACTGCCTTAAGCCCCACGGTTAGTGGGACTATATTAAACCACACGATTAGTGGGACTGCCATAAACCACACGGTTAATAGGACTGCCTTAAACCACACGATTAGTGAAACTGTCTTAAACCACACAGTTAGTGGGTCTATCTTAAACTACACGGTTGGTGGGACTGCCTTAAACCACAAGGTTAGTGGGACTACCTTAAACCACACGATTAGTGGGATTGCCTTAAATCACAAAATTAGTGAATTTGCCTTAAATCACACGGTTAGTGACACTGCCATAAACCATACAATTAGTGGGTCTGCCTTAAACCACACGGTTAGTGAGACTGTCTTAAACCACATGGTTAGTGGAACTACCTTAAACCACACAGTCAGTGGGATTACCTTAAACCACAAGGTTCATGAGACTACCTTATACCATAAGATTCGTGGATATATCATTAAACCATACTTTTCAAAGTATTCACAAGTACATCCTTAAACCACACCATTTACATCAAGCTCACTTGCATTTTCATTTTTGCTCTTAAAAAAAAATTGAAAAATTAGGTGTCACCTTATCTTTGAAAGAAATCTCTTTGAGCTCCCTTCCAAATAGGGACAGTTGTTGACACATAAATTTTTACCCAAAAATCATTTCTAAAAAATGGGAACTTGTTTTTTCACAAAATAGTTCATATCAAATTCTTGCATATAGATTATCTAGGTGTTTAGTATAGTTTTTTTAAATGGAAGATTTTTTTCCTAACAAAAAATATATTAAAAATATATTAAAAAAGATAAAAAAACGATAAAAAAAAGAAAAAAAGTTGGAGCTGATGATCGACTAGCCAAGCCCAAGAGGTCATATCGTAATTAAAATAGCAAGTTGAGGCCAAAATGCAATTTCCAAAAGTTAATGGACCAATTCGCAAATTTTGTAAAATTTTGCCTGGACCCTTAAATCATCATCTTAGCCCCCAATTGAGTTGAAATTGAACTTGGTTTAGGTCTAATTAATTGAATCGAGACAAAAAGGACCAAAATTGCATTGAATTAGGCATTCTTGGGCAAGAAAATTGCTAACTTTGAAGGACTTTCTTGAAAAATTGGGACGAGACAATTGCAAAAAATAATCAAGATCTTAAACTACTATACATGAGCTTGCTAATTGATCAAAAACCGCAGCCAAATTGATGGATTAAAGCACCCAAAAAAGCTGCAAAATCTCAGTCCACAAGTTAGTCTTAATTGAGCCGCCGAGTAAGCAACTTGGGCTGCGCATGATAAAATTTCCACTTCTCTATTTTTTTGTTTCTCTATTCTCCGAAACAAGTTTGGTACAGAAATCCATTTGATAACACAATTTGATTTTTCTATTTCTAGAATAGATTTATATTCTAGAAATAGATTTGAAGAAGAAATCAGAAGCTAAAATTTTTAACTTCTCAATTTCTGAAATAAAAATTGAGAAATCAATTTCTAGTCAGAAATCAATTTATGTTCCGAAATTTTGTCATACGCACCCTTTGTGGCCCCACCATATCCTCATCAATTGCCCAACCAGCATGATCTTTGCACATGATGGAAGACCATAATTAGTAGTGCAAGTGGAAAAAAATTGGCCAGGGATAAACTACTAAAAGCACGGGAAAGTCACAGCAAAATCTGCACACTCAGCAGCTACAGAATTTGAAAATTTTGGCTATCAGAAAGTGGGCGAACTAATTAGTTGATAGGTTTGGTAGGAGAGCAAAAAGCCGATCAAGAGATTGCTTAATGTAGTGAATAAGATCTATGAAGCATGCTATTTTGAGGGATAAGAGGTAGAAAACAAGAAGCACTAGAGATAGCTCACGGTCATCCCCCAAAAAGGCCCTCAAAAGTAACTCAAGAAAGAGAACCCAAAAATTCCAAACCAACCTTCAGAGAGAAAAGTGAAATTTTCACAAACTTGAAGCCAAAGTTAGCCAAAAACCCAAAACCTTCAACTAGATAGTGAAACTTCACTCAAAGATCTTTCCATCCATAGGTCGCACATCCCAAATGGAGTTCGGGAAGGTCTCCTAAAGCCCTCGGAAAAGATACCCTCCTAGCAGGCCAAGGGAGTCCTAAGATTTTTTGAAGTGTTGAGCGCGGTTGATCACGAGTGAGGAAAAACGAGTGTTTTTGAGAAAATTGAGAGATAAATGAGGAAATCCATGACTTACAACCCAAACTAGAGTACATATAGTTTGGATTGATTTTAACTTGGCCAACAAAAGAGGTTTGGAAGTCTAATTTTGGAAGTCAACGAAAACCTTCATTGTCACTTTTTCTTCTGCAAATCTCACTTTCAGTTTGAAGGAACCAACTTCCATGTGCTTCCGGAGGACAATTTCTTGGTTTCCTTGGCCAAGATTCACTTGAAAAAGAAACTATGAAGCAAGGTAAGCATACTAGACATATTTTTGTTCGCGTTTGAACATGTTTTGATCATAAAAATCAAGAGGAAAACCAGTCTGGAAAGCTGATTTCTGAGGCTGATATTTTTCTAGTGTTTGAAGCCTCTTCAAGAGCCATATATGTTTGACTTGCTACTCCCCTTTGCATGTGTTTTCTATCTTCACGAGCTTGATGAATGTTGTATGGGAGTACAAATGATACTGAGGTCATCTTGGTTTGGTCTTTAAATCCCCATGTAAACTATGAGATCGTTTAAAACTTTGGCCAAAAACCAAGCCTATCCACATTGATTCATGACTGGTATTAAGCTTTATTTGTCCTTACCATGCATACTTGAAGAATAGTGAATGCATAGTGCTCCAAGAATGCTGAGTCATTGCACGCGTAATATTCACAACATTACGCAGAAGTTGCGGGGAGCCTCCGCAGGTGCTTCTTGACATTACTTGCTTTTTTATTTTAACAAAAAAGTGGAAAAGAAAACCCAGTTGCAATAAAGATGCTCCTATCCTTGCTTTTTCTACTGTGCTCGTGCTTGAACGCGTAATTTCGTCAGCATCGTGCGAAAGGTGCGTGCCACTTACACTAGTGCTTTTATTGAACTTTGAAATCCAACACAACTTGACTTGACTGATTTTCCAGTAATAAATGGAATGGTCGACGAAATGTAATGGGAAGGTGAAGCGACCAGGACGCCACGATTACGTTGCTGCATGCTAAAACGGAAGGGTAAAGTAGGGTGAAGCACAAGCAATGCGACGATTTTGGGAAAATTGGTGTCACTGAGTAGGGGATTTCTGGAATTGACTAGTGAATTTTGGTAGAGGTTGTGCAGGATTGACAAAAAAAGTTCCAAGGCTAACTTAAAGGCTTGGGGACATGCATTTTTAGCATCTCAACGGTATCAGTAATTCAAACCTGTGGCGTTCCTCTGTAAAATCCTTTCAACATAATTTATGCTAGATTGTCCATAGCTCTTGCTCATAGCAGGCTGACTTTTATCTATTCACTTTGACAACTGTCTTCCTAAACTCTACTCATTTGTCAATCAATTCATTCCAGGAAACTGTTCGCAACTTGTCCCACATCAATCAATAAACTTTCAGATTTTCAAAAGAGAATTTTTCAATAAAGAGATTGCAATTATACCAAGATAACTGTTTACACGAACAAATAGAATATCGCTTGCTAAAAATAAAAATCAAATATGGGTCATTGCCTAAAAATGAATGTACCTCACTACGTAAACTCAGTTAGTGAAATTATTATCTCGCATTGCCTATTTAAACGATGACGTGAACATTGGGGTTTTTTTTTTTTTTTGGATGATACAAGATCTATTCAAGTGCTACGTTTTTTTTCAAATGTTACACATTCAGCTGATTTCAGTTTCAATTTCATGACATTTTTCACAAAAATCACTTAACTGCACCAAATCATGACCATGAATTGGCTCCCATAAGATGCAAGAAACTTCCGGCAGGTTTTCAAGGGAGCTTCCTTGAAACTGTTGGAATTGTTCAGCTACTATTTTCTATCATGTTTTCCTTTGTTTTCCTCTGTTTTTTTTATTAAAAAACAGCCAAGTTCATTTAGTTATGCATTTAGTGTTTTTGCTATTTTCTAGGAAGTTAATAGCACGTTTGTGTGCAGTTATGTGTTGCACGTACGTGAGCAGTTTCTACTTTGTATTTAGTTGTTGTACTCGACATTTTTTTTCCTTTGCACAAGACGTATGAAGTGCTATGCTCTGTTTTTTTTTTTTTTATCTTTTCTCTCTCTCAAACAACAGAAATTTTTCTGTTTTGATTGTTATTTTTATGAGCTTTAACATTGGTATCAGAGCGTTTGTGGGATCTTAAGGGACTGTGAAGTGAGGGTAAGGGAGTGAGGATTGCTTCCAATCTGCAAAGAAAAAGCTGATGGAGGCGGATCGAGTGGATTCTCTACAATGGCTGCTCCGAGTCTTTCCGGGGAAAATTATCGAGCTTGGGCTGTCAAGATGATGGCATTCTTGGAGGGTCATGATTTATGGGAGGCTGTGGAGAATGATTATGAGGTTGCTCCACTTCCAGACAATCCGACCTTGAATCAGATAAAGTACCATAAAGAGAGAATCACAAGGAAGGCCAAGGCAAAGTCATGCCTATATGCTGTTGTTTCACCCACTATCTTCACAAGGAGCATGAGATATGATTCTGCAAAGGCAATATGGGATTTCTTAAAGGATGAATACGAGGCAGATGAGAAGATAAGAGGCATGAAGGTGCTGAATCTCTTGAGGGAGTTTGAGAGATAGCAGATGAAGGATTCAGAGTCGGTGAAGGAGTACTCGATAGGTTGGTTGGGATAGCTGAAAAAATCGAGTTTTAGGGACCGACTTGAAGGATGAAAGGCTTGTTCAGAAGATCCTGATGTCTCTTCCAGAGAAGTTCGAAGCCACCATAGCTTCTCTGGAAAATACAAGAGACTTAGCTAATATAAAGCTTGCAGAATTGTTAAATGCTCTACAGGCACAAGAGCACAGAAGACTGATAAGAAGAGAAGAGTTTGTAGAGGGTGCGTTGCAAGCTAAAGTGAAGTCAAATGATGGAGGCAAAGGGAAGAAATGGATTCACTCCAGAGAAAATGTTGGTGACTCCAAGTTTGTAGCAAAAGAAGGAAATTATGGTGGGTCTAGCAAATGGAAGATGAACAAAAAGCCTTGTCAATACTGTGGTGGAACTAATCATCAGTTTTTTAAATGTTGGAGAAAGCCTGATGCTAGATGCAGAAGATGTCACAAGTTGGGTCACATGGAAGCCATTTGCAAAGAAAAAAATTACCGGCAAACAGGAAAAGCACAGGTAGCAGTGAATGAAACTGAGGAAGAGCACTTGTTTGTAGCTTCTTTTTCTGAATCTTCTGTTGGGAATGATGCATGGCTAGTGGATAGTGGCTGTACCAATCATATGGCTGGCAATTCGAAGCTGTTTAGGAGTCTAGACAGGTTAGTCAGGTCCAGAGTCAAAATTGGCAACGGACAGTATATCGAAGTGCAAGGGAAGGGTACAGTGGCTATTGAAGTAAATCGAAAGGTGAAGCTGATCAGTGAAGTTCTTTTTATGCCAAACATTAACCAGAATCTGTTAAGTGTTGGTCAATTAGTTGAGAAGGGCTATAAAGTGAAGTTCGAAGGGAAGGAATGTCTTATTAATAATGCAGATAGCAAAGAAGTGCTAAGAATCCCAATGAGTGACAAGAGTTTCATGTTCAAGCCACAAGAGATGCAACAAATGGCTTTAAAGTGCAAAGAAGAAAATGCGAGCTATGGCATAAAAGACTTGGGCATGTTCACGGGAAGAGCATGTCGTTTATGCGGAGAAATAGCTTGCGGATGACTTGCCAAGTTTGGAGGAGGAATTTCCACGGTGCGAACTTGTCTTCTTGGGAAGCAAGCCAGATTTCCTTTCAAAGGAGGAGGTGGAGAGCATGTGAGAAGCTGCAATTAGTCCACACACGATCTATGTGGACCTATGTCTGAGTCTTCTCTCAATGGTAGCGGTATTTCATTACCTTCACTGATGACATGACTAGAATGAGTTGGATTTATTTTCTGCAAGTCAAGTCTGAAATTGCTGATGTGTTTGTGAAGTTTAAAGCCTTAGTTGAGAATCAGAATGGCAAGAAAATTAAAATGCTCAGGTCTGATAATGGTTCGGAGTATACTGCTCACAAGTTTAAGTTGAATTGTGAGCAAGCGGGAATTGTGCGGAGCGGTTCACTGCTCCTATTCACCTCAATAGGATGGGGTCATGAGAGGAAAAACGAAGCATTATGGAGATGGCTAGATGTATGATGCGGGAGAAGAAGTTACCTAAGAAGTTACGGGCTGGCTGAAGCAGTTAATGCCGCGGTGTTCTGTTGAACAAATTGCCCACAAAGGCCTTAGAGAGGTCAACACCTTTTGAAGTCTAGTATGGTGTTAAACCTTACGTGAAAAATTTGAAGGTTTTGGGTGTTTGTGTTACACTCATGTTCACGAGGTCAAGAGGAACAAGCTGGATAAGAAACGAGCTTGGAATCTTCATTGGGTACGATCTCAATCAAAGGCTTACAGAATTTTTCACCCTATGACGGGGAAGGTGACTGTAAGCAGAGATGTTGTTTTTCTAGAGGAAGATGAGTGGAATTGGATGGAAGGAAAGAGTGCATAACAGCAGCAGTTCGAAAAAAAAAAAAACCTGCAACAGATGTAGAGGTTGATGAAGTTATGGATAGATTGGAAGACAGTGTGGATGATTTACCAGTGAGAGGCACAAGGTCGCTTGCTGAAATCTATGAAAGAAGTAATGTGGCAATGCTCGAACCATCTAACTTTGTGGAAGCTAAGGAGGATCAGAGGTGGATTGTAGCAATGCAGGAGGAGATTGCAATGATCCAGAAAAACCACACATGGGAGCTTGTTGACGGACCATCGATAAGAATGTGATTGGGGTTAAGTGGGTGTTTAGAACAAAACTTAATCCCGATGGTTACGTCAATAAACACAAAGCTAGACCGGTAGTGAAAGGCTATGCACAAATATGGGGAGTAGACTATTACTCCAAACATTTGCTCTGTTGCACGACTTGATACAATAAGGTTACGTTAGCTATTGCAGCGAGAGAAGGGGTGGCCTATATTTCGGTTAGATGTCAAGTCTGCATTTTTGAATGGAGAGCTTGAAGAGGAGATTTTGTTGAACAACCTGAAGGCTTTAGTATCAAAGGGCAAGAAGAGAGTGTATACAGGTTGAAGAAAGCTCTATATGGACTGAAGCAGGTTCCAAGAGCTTGGTATGGGAAGATAGATCGATATTTGCAGGATTTTGGTTTTGTAAAAAGTTTAAGTGAGTTTACTCTTTATGTCAAGAAGGTGAATTACAGTGTTGTAATTCTGTCACTTTATGTAGATGATCTATTAGTGATGGGGAATGATATGGAATTGATAGAAAGGTGAAGCAAGATCTATTTGCAGTTTTTGAGATGTCGACTTGGGAAAGATGGCTTATTTTTGGGTTTGGAAGTCAAACGGGCTTCATATGAGATCTTCATCTATCGAAAAAAATACATGAAGGAAATTCTAAAGAAGTTTCGGATGGAAGATTGTCGAAATGTAAGCACTCCTATGGCTGCTAAAGAGAAGCTGCGAAGAATGATGGAACAGATGCGGTAGATGCTTCTATGTATAGAAGTCTGATTGGGTGTCTCATGTATCTTACAGCAACCAGACCAGATATTCTATTTGTTGTGAGGGTTTTATCCAGGTTTATGAGTAGTCCTAGTTAGTTACATTTGATTGCAGCAAAAAGGGTCTTGAGATATCTCAAAGGAACATTGTTCTTTGGTGTGAAGTTTAAGAAAGGTCAGAAGTTTAATTTACAAGAATTTTCTGATAGTGACTGGGCTGGTTCAGTGGATGACATGAAAAGTACATCTGGGTATTGTTTTAGTCTTGGTTCTGCTTGTTTCTCCAAGTGTTCCAAAAAGCAAGAGATTGTAGCTTAATCCACAGCAGAGGCTAAGTTTATAGCAGCTACTGCAGCTACAAATCAAACTTTGTGGCTGAAAAAAATAATGAAGGATCTGTGGTTGAATTCTAGTGATTGCATTCAAGTTAATGTGGATAATCAGGCTGCTTTAGCAACATCTCAGAATCTAGTTTTCCATGGCAAAACCAAGCATTTCAAAGTCAAATTTTTCTTTTTGCGTGAGGTGCAACAAAGTGGCGAAATTAAGTTGGTCTATTGTAGATCTGAAGATCAGCTTGCGAGATATGTTCACAAAACCACTTCGGGCTAGAAGATTTGAGCTGTTAAGAGAGAAAATAGGAATCTGCAGCGGCAAGAATCGATCCAAGGAGGAGTTTGTTGGAATTGTTTAGCTGTTGTTTTCTGTCATGTTTTCCTCTGTTTTCCTCTGTTTTTTATTAAAAAACAGTCAAGTTCATTTAGTTATGCATTTAGTGTTTTTTCTATTTTCTAGGAAGTTAATAGCACGTTTGTGTGCAGTTATGTGTTGCACGTATGTGAGCAGTTTCTTCTTTGTATTGAGTTGTTGTACTCGACAGTTTTTTTCCTTCGCACAAGACATATAAAGTGCTATGCTCTGTTTTTTTTTTCTTTTTATCTTTTCTCTCTCTCAAACAACAAAAAATTTTCTGTTTTGATTGTTGTTTTTATGAGCTTTAACAGAAACCCTCGTTGCCTCCATTATGTGCTCACATCATTCGGTCTTATGGATGTGGGAACCCGAATGTTATTATGATTCTTCGACGTTCAAGAATGTACAAAAGCTGTGGGATCAGACCCACGAAAGAGAATCGACGACTAAATATTTTGGGAAGATGAATAAAATCAATGCTGACGCAAGTTCCGCAAGAAATCGATGCGTGATTTCTGTGGATTGATGACTAAAAAAGAGCCTTAATTCTGCCTTCTTCTTGATATAAATTATTTAGGAAAAAAAAAAAAACAAGATGACAAAGTGAGAGCATCTTACGCTGCTTGTGGACCTTCCATGGGTTATGCTTTTTTTTTTTTTTTTTTTTGGTTGATTTTATTATACTCCTATTCTAACTCTCACTCTCAGACTTTTGCACTGTCTCATTGCAAGGCATGAGAGTCGAAATCCACATTTAAAACTAAATCGTCTCCATCCCAACTTCCTGAGAAGGTTGGAATTCAAACCCCCACCTCCCATTTCCATGTTGGAAGAGTGGTCACTGGGGCAAACCTCAGTAGTTGGGTTGTGCTTGTTGGGTGGGTTGAAAATTGGAATATGAAAGAAACCCAAAGATATCTGCACATCTTTTTAATTAAAAAAAAATGCTCATTTTGACTAAAGCGATGGAATAATATTTTAAAATATCTAATCTGTCAAACTATATAGAAGGTGACACAAAGGTCAGATATATTTTGGGCCTCGTGTTAATTACGTCACCGTAAACTGTGAGCTCAATCTCTTTCAAGAGTTTGCGTAGTTAATTGAGAAGTTGGATAATTTCATATTAAAAACTTCTCTAAATTGGAATGTGGTGTTTAAAGGGCCCTCATGTAATCAAGTCATAGCAGTCGACCTTTGTGCCCGACTATTTTATATAAGCAATAGGTGTGTATTTTTCCCTCTCTCTCGTTCCCTACCCAATTGATTCTTTGGAGCTAGGATCAGCCCGATCGAATTTCCGTTTTTCAAATGATGTGAGATTGGATACTTTGGAACACAAATTCATTATTTCATTAAAGCATTTCCATGTTGACCAATGCCCTTCCTAAATTTTCTGAAGGTTCAATCTTTTCTTTAAGTTACAGGCATTGTTCTTTTTGATCAGTAACTACAACTACAAGAAGCTTCAAAGAGGTTTCCTCCTCAATTATTTTTTCGTTGTCCTTTATAATGTCAAACGAGATGATTATTAGATTCTAATGCTATTAATCGTCAATGATGGTACATGAGTTCCCTTTAATTAGCCCAGAAGAAAAAGATTTTGTCATTTGATTTTAGTAATTTCCCACTTACTCAAATCGTCTTCTAGAAAGGATATTTAAGAGATTCATTTTGGTTAGTAAAATAGGTTTTTCACTGTTCTTATTAACAAACAAAAATAGTGTATAAAGAGATTAATGAAATGATGAACTCAACGATTGAGAGGGGTGAATTGATTATTTTAAGAAAATTAAAACTTTTCCTTGGAAAACACGTACCACACGCTGTTGTAGGAGGGTGAATTGGTTGTTTTATAAATATTAAAAAAATTCATGAAGAACGTGTATCGTGTATTGCTGTAGGAGGAAAACAGTCATGCAGAAGCAGTATCTTCTATCCAAATGATAAGAAAGGAGTAAAAGAGATCGAAGAGATGCAAAACATATTTATAATTGTTCGAACTTCCACTTGATCTACACCTCTCACAACTAGGTTGAGTAATCCTCGAGATTTACGTCCTACAGAGGATGCTACCTTTACACAAAGCTTAGTAGATGATTCTACAAAACATAAGTACCTCTTACAAAACTGTGACTCACTAACTTCCCAGAATAAACGATCAGGATTACCTAGCTTCTAGACACAAGAGCATAAGGGTGAATCAACCTAAATTGACTCAAACCAAATTAAATACATCAGGTGAGAGCTTATTTAAGCCCAGCTCTATGTCAAAATCTCTTTTTTTATTCAAAAATAAAATTATTAACATAGTTTCAAAAACCCAAGCATGCAGTTACCAAATAATTAACATAATATTACTTAAGAAATTTATAAAATTTCATTCATAATAAGTGTGTCAATCTAAACTTAACGGCTCAAAATTTCATAACTTTCATCTTAAAATTAAAGACAATTGACCTTATTTTGATTCTGTCCCCCTCCCGTTCGTTGCTTTCAGCTTTTCTAGTGACTTCGCTAGATCTTTTGAACATGAATATTTTTAAATTTAGAGATAAGTGTAATAGAAGTCCTAAAATTTATCAAGAAAATACAATTGAGTCCTAAAACTTATAAGAAGTGTAATCAAGTCCTAAAACTTGTCAAATTGGTTCAATCGAGTCCTAAAAGTAATACTCTCAAACTTATTAATAGAAAATGATGATGTGGCATTTTAAATGAATTTTTATTTTCTATGTGGCTTTTTAAAATGATTTTTATTGAATTTTTTTAAATTAGATTTATAAACTAAAAATTAAAAACTAAAATTTATTGAAAAAACAAAACAATTCAAAAAAGAAAAGAAAAAGAAAATGGCAGACACTTTTGCCGCTACTTCCCATCGCCGGAGGGGTCGGGAGAGGGCTAGTGATCCTTGCCAGGCTCGGGCAAAGGTGCCTAGATTTGGGCATACCTGCCCTCACTAGAGGTCACCGGTGACCATCACTCGCCCTAGGAAAGGCTTGGCCGGATCTTGGTGAAGGGGCAAGGCCTCACCTAGATTTGGTGAGCCACGCCAGCCCCGAGTGGGGGCCAACGAGGCCTCGCCTGGGCGAACGATGGTCGCTGGCCCCCCATGAGGGCACTGGCCCTCACCTGGGGCTGGCAAGGCCTCACCCGAGCCACCCTTGCTCAAGGCCGGCGACCGTCATCGACCCCTCCAACGATGGGCGGTAGTAGCAAAAGCGCCTACCATTTTTTTTTTAACTATTTTGTTTTATATATTTTTTGGCTTTTCTTTTTATTTTGTAAATCTAATTATAAAAATTTTGAATAAAAATAATTTTTAAAAATCCACATGGAAAATAAAAATTCATTTAAAATGCCACATCCATGTCACGTCAACGTTTTCCGTTAGTAAGTTTAACGGTATTAATTTTAGGACTCAATTGAATCAATTTAACAAGTTTTAAGATTCCACTGTATTTTTTGCAAGTTTTAAGACTCAAATGTACTTTTCTAACAAATTTTAGGACTTCTATTGCATTTATCCCTTAAATTTATTTTAGAGAGAGAGAGAGAGAGAGAGCTATTCATTTAAAATTACTGCATAAAAAAAGAATGCGTGCATATTTGACATTACAATTTTAATCCTAAACTCCACCGACTAAATAGAAAATTAGATAATCGGTAAAAACAAATCAAATCATGTGCTTTCCACACGATCATGAGTTGTATCTCGATGAGATTGGATTACCGATTTTCAGTGCAATTGTGAGCTGTATATAGTCAAGCATGAAATCAAACTGTCAATCTTTGCATGATGTGAAAATAGGAAATTATCCCATTTCACATATACTTGAAAAATCTTTTGAATATGACAATATCAACAAAGATGAAAAAAATCAATCAAATTAGATCAATGAAATATTCAAATTGATATCGTGTGAGATATGGGAATCGCAGTGGGGGATCACGTTGGATCGATCACGGTGCTTCAGCTCAATGATGGTGATCTCAATGTGGTGTGACTCACCGGCCTGGGGTGGTGCTCGCGTGGCTCCTCAACTCAGTAGGAGCCTGACTGTAACATCCCGGGTCTCCACTGTACACATATTGTCTGATTTGGACACTAAGTCCTCACGGTTTTGTTCCTCTCGGGGCAGCCCATACGATCCCAAGAAAATGCGTATGTACAGTTAGAGGAATCCAAGCCTTATAAGCTAACCAAGACCTCCCTCTCTAGGTGATGTGGGACAAGAGAGGGACCCCTTCCTTGCGCACGTCCGAGGACCGTCGCTGATGCCGTCACACTCTCCACCTCTTAACAGAATAGCGTCCTCGTTGTGGTCCAACACAAGGTCAGGAGTCAGAACAGCATTCTT
Source organism: Eucalyptus virginea (assembly GCA_014182375.1). NCBI lineage: Eukaryota > Viridiplantae > Streptophyta > Magnoliopsida > Myrtales > Myrtaceae > Eucalyptus > Eucalyptus virginea. The sequence goes on along the minus strand of CM024516.1, from coordinate 12,424,566 downwards.
GCTGTGGCCCCACACACGATCGAGAGTCGGCTCTAATACCACTTGTAACATCCCGAGTCTCCACTGTACACATATTGTCCGCTTTGGATCCTAAGTCCTCACGGTTTTGTTCCTCTCAAGGCAGCCTATACTACCCCAAGAAAACGCGTATGTACAATTAAAGGGACTCAAGTCTTATAAGCTAACCAAGACCTCCCTCCCTAGGCGATGTGGGACAAGAGAGGGACCCCTTCCTTGCGCACGTCCGAGGACCGTCGCTCGGGCCGTCACACTCTCCACCTCTTAACAGAACATCATCCTCGCCGTGGCCCAACACGAGGTCGGGAGTCAAAACAGCATTCTTGTTATGGCCCCGCACGCGATCGGGAGTCGACTCTGATACCACTTGTAACATCTCAGGCCCCACTGTGTAATATTGTCCGCTTTGGGTCACTCGCCCTGGCGCGGACGAACCGCCATCCCAGCCACGGTCTTTTCCCTCACGGCTTTAAAATGCGTTACACAGATTAGAGGGACCCGAGCCTTATAAGCTAATCTAAGACTCCCTCCCTAGGCAATGTAGGACAAGAGGGGGACTCCTTCCTTGCACACGTCCGGGGACCGTCGTTCAGGCCGTCACACTAACTATTGTAACGCGTTTTAAATCCGTGAGGGAAAAGACTATGGCTGGGATGGCGGTTCGTCTGCACTAAGGCGGGTGACCTAAAGCGAACAATATTACACAGTGGGGCCTGGGATGTTACAAGTGGTATCAAAGCCCACTCCCAACCGCGTGCGGGGCCACAGCAAGAATGTTGTTCTGACTCCCGACCTCGTGTTGGGCCACAGCAAGGACGCTATTCTGTTAAGAGGTGGAGAGTGTGACGACTTGAGCGACGGTCCTCAGACGTGTGCAAGGAAGGGATCCCTCTCTTGTCCCACATCGCCTAGGGAGGGAGGTCTTAACTAGCTTATAAGGCTTGGGTCCCTCTAACTGTGCATATGTGTTTTGAGGGAAAAGACCGTGGCTAGGATGGCGGTGCGTCCACGCCAGTGCGGGTAACCCATAGGAAACAAAACCTTGAGTGGGACCACTGCGCTGTGCACTCTGATGTGGGCATATGTACACAAAGAGGACAATATATTGGCTTGGGAGAGGGATGGCGATGCATTCACGCCTCTGCCCCTGCAATACGCATTTTTTGAGGTAGTATGGGCTGCCCCGAGAGGAACAAAACCATGAAGACCTAGTGTCTAAAGCAGACAATATGTGTACAATGGAGACCTGGGATGTTACAAGTGGTATCAAAGCCAACTCCCGACCGCATGTGAGACCACAGCAAGAATGTTGTGTTATGTTAAGAGGTGGAGAGTGTGACGGCCCGAGCGATGGTCCCTGGACGTGCGCAAGGAAGCAGTCCCTCTCTTGTCCCACATCGTCTAGGGAGGGAGTCCTAGACTAGCTTATAAGGCTTGGGTCCCTCTAATCTGTGTAATGCGTTTTAAAGCCGTGAGGGAAAAGACCGTGGCTGGGATGGCGGTTCGTCCGTGCCAGAGCGGGTGACCCAAAGCGGACAATATTACACAATGGGGCCTGGGATGTTACACTGATGGTGACGTTTAGGTGGCGGTTCAGAAAATCAGCAGCAACAGCAGCAGCAATGTCATTGCTTGTGGGTGTTGGGGCTTTGCCGGACCTCACATTTGCGACGGCAAGTGGTTCGCCGACAACAGACGAAACTATGTCAAGCACGGCCAGCAAAGGAGGACAACAAATGGCAGGGAGTCGTCGCGGATGAACTCAAGTGAGCACGGCTAAGGGGCTACAAAGCTTGTCAAAGATTTCCTGGGCTGATGTGTCACCAAAGCTAACCATAACGTTGGAACATATAAAAAGCGTTATTCATATAATATCATTAAATCCACTATTGTTGATGAAGATTCACCGTTACAAGAGCTGTCTTGCACTCACTTGGATTGATGCAGGGCTGTTGGTTTGTTCTAGACAGTCTGTAAAAGAGCAGTCGAGCATGACAGACAAAACAGAAGGCGACGGTGTCAGGTTTAAAGAATTGGGACAACAGTGGAAGCGTAGAGTGCGTTTGGTAATGTTTTTGGTCTAGGAAACAATTCTTTTCACAAACACCATTTTTCTGTTTACTGTTCCCGGAATAACGAAAACAATTTTTGAGCATTTGAACATGTTTGGTAACTCTATAAAATTTATGTTATCAAGAGAAAAATGCACTTGGTATGACTATATTTTTGTGACTTAGAATTTCTTTTAATTTATTAATAATTTTATTACATTCTTTTCTTTTTTTTTCTTTTTCTTCTCCTTCCTTTAGGCGATTGCTCGTCGCTGACTGTCTAGACAAAGGTCGACGAGCTTGAGGGAGCCTCGCCGTGGCTAGGCAAGGCTCGGTCTTCGGCAAGGTCGAGCCTTGCCATGGCTGAGCCTTGCCTTGGCCAAGCAAGGCTCGACCTTGCCTACATCTGACGAGGCTCAGGGGGGCCTTCCCAATGAGTGGTGAGGCTCGTCCGGCCTCGCCCAGCCACGGCGAGGCTCGAGGGAGCCTCCCCAGCCACGACAAGGCTCGAGGGGCCTTGCTGGTGGCCGGCGAGCTTAAGGCGACCTTGCCAAGGGCGACAAGGTCTGGCTAGGTTGCCGGGCCTCATCTAGCCAGTTGTTGGCCGGCACAGAGGCCGGCAACTAGGTAGGGGAACTAGGTAGGGGAAGAAGAGAGGAAGAGAGAGGAGAGAAAAAAAAAAGGAAGAAAAGAAAAGGGAAAATAAGCTTGTTTCTAGAGTTGTTCCCAAAAACAAGAAGTAATTTTTTTTTTCTATTCCAAATCTGTTCTCGTAAATAAATTTGTTCTCGGGAGCAAAAAACTTACTAAATGCATTTCAGTTCTACTTTTGCTTTCAAGAATAAAAGAACAGAAATATCTATTCACATCAGTATTACCAAATGTAGTCGTAGTGGCCTGGCCTATAGTTCGCTCGAAGGGCTTGCCAAGTGTTTATAATTTCGTCGAGAACTTGTAAAGAATTAGTCAAGAGACCACAGGGGCCATGTAGCGTGCAAAGGACTCACCGAGGGGTGCTTCATTGTTGCCGGAAATTTGCCAATCAAACTAGAGCAAAACTGGATGATGAACTGTGGCGAGAAGGAGACAAGCAGTGCCACGTCGGCGCGAGGTGTGGCTTGGACAAGTGCCGGAGCTTGCTGCTAACCTCCAGAGAAATCACCTCCCTCTCTATTGGGCTCCACACCTCCCACAACTTCTCCTCACATTCCATGATCTTGACCAAATTTTCCAAAATGCATGTACGCACATGTACCCCGAAGATTATTGCAAACTATTAATTATCAAATCTTGGCAATAATATGAAATTACTAACGTGGCACACATGATTTCAGTCACTCAAAGACTAATGAGCTTCACCAAACTCGCTAAATTAAAGCTCTAAACCATCAATTCAAACTCATTCGTCGTCAGTCCAACGCAAATGCTAAAAAGGCTAGTACGCACACCTAGAAGGGGGTGAATAGGTGTGTATAAAAATTTTCTTTTTTGCAAGACTTAATAAATTAGATCGCCTTTGGATGATAATAATAAACTCAGGATGCAAACAGCTTTGAACAATTCTATAAAGCAATTAAGTAAAGCAACGAATAAGATAAGAAGGTTAGGGTAAGAGAATTTAAACACAAGGTTTATAATGGTTCGGCTTAATCCAAGCCTACATCCACTCTCCCGCGCTGACAGCCCACTAGCTGGATTCCACTATGAATCAAAGGAGATTATACAGCTCTTGATCTTCGACTTCCTTAGTGGAGAGTCTTGGCTTAGTCTCTTCACAAAGTCTCACTATGTACTTCTCTCTTTTTTATACAATTTAAGCTCAATGAATGAAAGAGCAAGGAACTACAGAGATTCAGACTTTGAAATTCTTCTTTCATGCACTACCTCGAACAACTAGAGAGTCCGCCTTAAATACTCCTTCATGCCTTCACAACCGTTAGCACTCTCCAAAAGAGTTCTTCCAATCTACTCGTTGGACATAATCAATTAAGGTGATCTTGAGTCGTTGAAAGATTGGTGATGAAAGTCCATCAATCATGTTCTCCCATACAATCAGGATCTTTGGTTTCCATAAGTAGAACCTTCCAAGTTTGCTCGCCTTTCAAAGGATCTTCAAATCAGAGTAGATTCCAATAAGAATAATCAATCATGTTGATGATGTATCCAGCCATAAGGTCTTCCAAAAACCATACGAATTGAATTCTTGAAGATAATCCGTCATCTAGATAAGTCTTCTTTCTTCGTCTGGAACTGTCAATGAGGGCAGACTTTAAGTCTTAAGTCCGGCGGTCTTTAGACTTTGACGATAGAGTCTGGAGTTTTTTGGACTTTAATACTTGGGTCTGGAAGTCTTCAGACTAGACCAATGGAAACGTTTTGTCAGTTTCAAAACAATAAATGAGTTTTCTCCAACAAATGCAATAAAAAATAAACTAAGTAATAAATATTCCCAAAACTATCACCTTTTTCCTCGAATTCTTGATCACTCGGTTCTCCTTACAGTCATTTCTGTACCTTATGTGCTTCCGTTCCCCGGTTGCTTGGTAGTTTATTTTTTTCTATGCTCATCTCTGTTGGAGAAAACTCCCTTATTGTTTTGAAGTTGACAAAACATTTCCATCAGTCTAGTTTGAAGACTTCTAGACTCAGTTGTTAAAGTCTGATGAACTCTAGATTCTATCTTCAAAGTCTAATGACCTCAAAACTCAAGACTCAAAGTTTACCCTCAAAGACAACTTCTAAACCAACGAAGAGAAGACTTATCCAGATGCGAGTTTATCTTCAAGGATTCGGTTCGTACGGTTTATAGAAGATCTTATGGCTGGAGATAGCACATCAAGATCAATTATTCTTATTGAAATCAATTAGGATAATCGAGATCTGTTGAAAGGCGAAGTATACTTGAAAGGTTCCACTTGTGGAAACCTAGATCCTAATTGTATGGGCAAACAGGATTGGTGGGCTATCATCACATTCCTTAAACGACTCGAGATCTCCTTGATTGATTCTGTCCAACAGTAGATTGGAAGAATTCATTTGGAAAGTGCCAATGGTTATGTAGGCATGAAGGAGTATATAAGGAAGATGCTCAAGTTGTTCGAGTGTGTGCATGAAAGAAAAATTCCAAAATCTAAAGCTCTTAAGTTCCTTGTTGTTTCAATGAACTTTCATTTTACTCAAAAGAGAGAGCAAATACTTGTGAGACTTTGAAGAAGTGTAATAGAGTCTCTACACTGTAAAGTCAATGACGTAAGACTGTAACATCTCTTTTGATCTTTAGTGAATTCCAGCCAGTGGGCTGTCAACACGGGAGAGTGGACGTAGGCTAGACCAAAGCCGAACCACTATAAACATTATGTTTCAATTCTCTTTCCCTTAAACTCCTTATTTTAATTTACAGTTTCATATGACTATTTACTTTAGTTTATGATATTAGCAAGTTACTCTGAAGTTTCGCAAAAATTTCTTTATCACCTATTCACCACCCTCTAGGTGATCTTCCTAACCCTTTCAATTGGTATCAGAGCCTGTGTGCTCAATTTATTAAAGTGTTTTTACTTTTGAGCTAAAGAGCTATGGCTAGTATTTTGGCTCTAGGTTTGGTTGAAGGCCAAAGCAACACCAGGCTGCGTTACTTTGATGGAAAGAAATATAATGTTTGGAAAAATAAGATGAAGAGATTCCTAAGATCGAAAGATCCCTTGGAATGAGATGTGGTAGCAAAGGGAATCATTCCCAAAGCTGCATCAATTTTAGAAAGAGGAAAAAAAGTTGTAGATGCTAGCAAAATGGCACAAGAATAAATAACCAAGAGACAAGCTCTTGATGCTAAAACAATCTACTTTTTATACTGTGCTTTATCTCCTACTGAATATAACAGAATTTCATCTTGTGAAAGAACAAAAGAAGTCTAGGATAGGTTGCACGTTACCTATGAAGGAACTGATCGAGTTAAAGAAACAAAGATCAATATTTTACTCAAACAGTATGAAGCCTTCAAGATGAAATCAGGAGAATCCATTACTGACATGTTTAGTCGTTTTACAGAAATTGTAAACGGTCTATCATATCAGGGACAACCAATCTCAGGACCAATGAAGGTCAATAAACTGCTGCGTGAATTATCCAAAGATTGGAATCACGTGAAGACTTCAATAAGAGAAACCCAAAGGATCATGCCTCTTACAATTGATGAGCTTGTGGGCACACTTCAGTCATACAAAGTGGAACAACTCAATGAGGAAGAAGATCCCAAATGTAAGAAGTAAATTGTTTTAAAATCTAACGATGATTCTGATGATACGGATTCTAAAGATGACATGGATGACGAAGAGCTAGCACTTATGATAAGGAAGTTCAAGAAACTAAACAGAAAGGGAAGAAGATTTAACTAGAAGAAGCAAGGTTCTCAAAAATTTTAGAACAAATCAAATGAGGATGACGAGATCAATAAAGTGGTGGTCTGTTTTGAATGCAAGAAAAAAGGACACATTAGACCCAATTGTCCTTTGTTGAAGAAAAAGAAAGCAAGAACTAAAAAGTTCAAGAAGGCTCTCAATGCAAAGACATGGAGTGATATAGAATGTGAGGAAAGTGATAAAGAATATGCCAACATATGTCTTATGGCGAATTCTGAATCAAACTCAGATTTTGGAACAAATTTAGACTCAGACAGTGAAATCGAGATTAGTAATTTAAACATTCCTGTTAAAGTCTCGAAGTACATAGATGAACTTTGTCTTAGTCTCAAGACCTCTCTTAAAAGGATTTCCGAGCTAAAAATGGAGAATTCAACACTTAAGCAACAGGAAAATTTTTGGAAAGAAAAGTTTGAAAATCTAGACAAAAGTTTTGTTATTTAAAAAAAAAATGCATACTCTCTTTCAAAAGAAAATACATTTTTGAAAAAGGACATTCAAATATCTCAAAAATATTCTCAATAGGATCTAAGAAGATGGAAAAGATTCTTTCAGTACAAAGACCTTATTTCAACAAATCAAGCTTGGGAATGACTTCAAAAACCATTCCTCTAATTGATTTTCCAAAAGTAAAGGAAAGAATAAAACAAAGACCTACAAAAACTTCTTACGGAAATCATTTTCAAAGAGTTTTTGTAAAATTCATTGGCTGAAGTGCTCTTAAATGTTCAAAGTGTAATAGCTCATAACATTTTGAGAAAGAATGTCTTATTGTTTGGAGACCTATTAAGAAGGAATAGGCAAAAACTATATATTGCACTAACTCCCATGGACCCAAGAAAGTGGGTACCAGAGAAAGCTTGAGTTCATTTTTTAATTGCAAGTCACTATCAAGAAAAAGGTTAAATGGTATTTGGATAGTGGTTGTTCAAGACATATGACTGGAGATTCAAGTTGTTTTATAAAACTTGTTCAAATAAATGGTGGAAAAGTCTCTTTTGGTGGAAACAACAAAGGAAGAATTGTTGGGTATGGAACTGTAAAAATTGGAAGTCTCACAATCAGTAATGTCTCCTTGGTGGAATGACTAAATTACAATCTACTCAACATTAGCCAACTGTGCGACACTGGATTCAAAATCAACTTTCCAAGAAGGAATATGTTCGGGAACTAGTAAAGATTTTTCTCAATCTTTCACTAGACGAAGACATGAGAACATTTATCTTCTGGATATAGAACCAGAAAGATCTCAATGTCTAATATCAATTCAAGATAAAGCGAACCTTTGGCATTGAAAGCTTGGCCATATCAACATGAAGCAAATTGCCGAGATTTCATCCAAGAAACTCGTTCGTGGACTACCCAACTTGAAGTATCAAAAACCTGACTTATGTAAACCATGTGTGTTGGGAAAACGGGTTAGAAGTTCCTTTAAACCAATAAATCAAGTTTCAACTAATCGTGTATTGCAGCTTCTACATATGGATCTCTTTGGACCAATCAAAACTCAAAGCATTGGTGGAAATAGATATTGCCTAGTAATTGTGGATAATTATTCTCGATTTACTTGGGTTTATTTTCTGACAAATAAAACTGAAACATTTTCTCACTTTTCAAAGTTTGCTAAGAAAGTTCATAATAAGAAAGGATATGTTATTTCAAGCATACGGACAGACTATAGAGATGAGTTTGAAAATCAAGACTTTGCCAAATTTTGTGATGAATCTAGTTTTCAGCATGTTTTCTCTTCTCCATACACTCCAGAACATAATAGAATTGTGAAAAGGAAGAATAGATCTTTGCAGGAAATGGCAAGAACTCTTTTAATTAAAAGTAATATTTCTTCTCGTTTTTGGACTGAAGCAATTTCTACAGCTTGTTATATTATTAACAGAATTTTCATAAGGCCTATTTTGGAGAAAACTCCTTATGAGTTATTCAAAGGAAAGAAGCCCATTGTTTTTTACTTTCATGTGTTTGGTTGCAAGTGCTTTATTTTAAAGAATGCAAATGATAGAACTAGTAAGTTTGAAAAAAAAAAATCAGACGATGGAATTTTCCTTGGATGATATTCAATCACAAGCAAAGCCTACAGAGTATTCAACAAGAAGACTCAATCTGTGGAAGAATCTATGAATGTCAAATTCTAAGACTCTTTGCAAAATCAACTGATTCAAACTCAATCTGAAGAATTTGAACCTGTTCCAGACTTTACAAAGTCTACCTCCCCAAAAGCAGCTCAGACTTCTGAAGAACAACAACGAATAGATGTTGAAAAATCAATTGAAGTAGATGATCAGCGAATTGTCAGACCAACCAGTAACTGGAAGTACAAGTCTAGTCATCCCAAAGAACTCATCATTAACAATATCGATGAAGGGATTCGCACCAGATCCAAAAAAGCAAGAAGAGTCTAGCGCCATGGCACTTATTTCCGAAATAGAACCCAAAAGCATAGAAGAAGCTTTAGCTGACAAAAGCTGGGTTGAAGCTACGCAAGAAGAGCTCAGACAGTTCAACATTAATGATGTTTGGGAATTAACTTATAAACCAAAAGGTAAATCTATTATGCGAGCTAAATGGGTTTTCAGAAACAAGATGGACGAAAAAGAAAAAGTGATCAAGAATAAAGCAAGACTCGTGGCCGAAGGATATATGCAAGAAGAATGGATATACTATGATGAGACCTACGCACCAGTAGCAAGGTTAGAAGCAATTAGATTATTACTTGCTTTTGCCTATTATAAAAATTTCAAGTTATTCCAAATGGATGTCAAAAGTGCATTTCTAAATGGATTTATCCAAGAAGAAGTCTATGTGGAGCAACCTCTTGGATTTGAAGACCCAAAGAGACTAGACTCAGTATTCGAGACTAAAAGGGCTCTATATGGATTAAAGCAAGCACCTCGAACATGGTACGACAAGTTAAGTTTCTAATTCAAAATGGTTTTGTCCAAGGAAAAGTAGATACTACCTTCTTTTTTTTTTTTTGGTAAAGAAGTAGATACTACCTTATTTATTAAAAGAGAAAGTAAAAACTTTATACTTGTTCAAATCTATATTGATGATATTATATTTGGATCAACTAACGAAAACCTGTGCAAGAAGTTTTCTAAGTCTATGCAGGATGAATTTGAGATGAGCATGATGGGTGAACTATCTTTCTTTATCGGATTACAAGTAAAAAAATTGAAGGAAAGAATTTTCATTCACCAAGAAAAATATGCAAAAGAACTCGTTAAAAAGTTCGGGTTGGAGAATTGCAAAAAGACAGAGATACCAATGTCAAGTTCTTCGAAGCTAGACAAAGATGAAGGAGAAAAGAAAGTTGACCAAAAGCTCTACAGGAGTATTATTGGTTCACTTCTTTATCTTACTACTTCTAGGCCTGACATTCTGTTTAGTGTTTGCATTTGTGTTAAATTTCAATCGAATCTCAAAGAATCTCATCTAAGCGCTGCAAAACGCATCATCAAATACGTTGCAACTACTTCAAAGTTAGGTCTATGGTATCCCAAAAAATAAGACTTTACTCTCCTTAGATATTCAGAACACAGATTTAGCAGGATGTAGAGTTGATAGAAAGAGTACCTCTAGCACTTGTTAACTACTGGGAAACATAACAGTATCTTGGTTCTCAAGAAAGCAGAGTACGGTAGCTCTTTCAACAGCAGAAGCAAAGTACTTGGTTCTCAAGAAAGCAGAGTACGGTAGCTCTTTCAACAGCAGAAGCAAAGTACGTGGCTCTTGGAAGTTGCTGCTCTAAAATCTTATGGATAAACCAACAACTGAGAGACTTTGGAATTGAAGACTCATGTATTGAAATCAAATGTGACAACACCAGCGCAATTAATCTCACAAAGAATCCAATTATTCAATCAAGGGCAAAGCACATAGAGATTCGACATCACTTTATTAAAGATTATGTTCAAAATGGAGAAGTTATGATTCAATTCATTGATTCAAAGAATCAACTGGCGGATATATTTATAAAGCCACTAGATAAAGGTCTATTTGAGTCTACTCGCAATAGACTAAACATCACATCTTTTAAAGTCTGACGGTACTCAAACTCAGAGGTAAAGTCTAAAGGTGCTTAGACTCAATAGATCAAGAGTTACGACTATAAGTTATTTCAGTACTAGCAATTTAATTTTTTGGTTAAAGACTTGAAAAGGTATGGTTACTTTTAATCACTAAATTATTGAAATTATCTTTCCAAGTTTTTGAATTTATAGCAACTATTCATTTTTGAAAAGGGCATTTATTCATTTTCAAAAATGCAGTTAGCCATTTTCAAAAAGGCGGTTATTATTTTTCAAAAAGGCATTTTCATTTTTTCCTTTATGACGATTCGTTTACCTCACTTTATATACTGTTGAAATCCGTCTTCTTCGTTCTCACTCTCAAACCCTAAAATACTAAACTCCCACTTGGTTTCACTTTCACTCTTGTTTAATCCAAAAAGTTTTCACATTTTTGAGCAAGTTTAAGAATTTCTCCTTTGAAGCAACAATGTCTTCAAGAAAGTCTTCGAGAATTGCAAGCAGGGGACCACGACACATGCCTGAGGGTCCTACGCATTTCGATTTGACTGAGGAAGAAGATTCTTCTCCACCACAAATGACCAAGTCAGCAACAACCTTCTCGCGGCGTCGGTCTCCTCCACCAACTCAACCAAAAGAAGAAATTTTGGAAGAAGTTGAACCTGTAAGAACGTTAACTCCTAAGGTTGCTTTCAAGCTTTATTCTAGTTTGAAAATAGGAGTGACTGCTATGTCTTTGATCAATGAATATCTGAGAGAGAGAGAGGCTATAAGAATGAAACTCTATTTCTGCACGATATGGAGAAGATGGGTATTGCAGAAAATGGACCGGCTGAAAAAGCCTTTGCTAATTTTCCTAATGACCTACGCTTTGGCACTGCTAATCAACCACAAGGATAAGACAACAACGAACGTATGTTTACCCATTTTCAACCTAGAACGGGAGTGGCTGCAAATGCTGTTGGTGAAGGATCAAGTCTGTTTAGATCAAAGAACCACAAGAGGGTTTATTTGAATCTAATGAAGAGAGGGGTTATGAACCCTAGGAGCGTTGATTTTGATTTTCTCGATTCAGTGAAAGTAAATCTGCGAGAGAAATTTGCTCTTCTGCAATTGGAGCGCTTTTGTTCTAAATCTACTGCTGCTTATCCAAAACTCACAGCTTACTTTTACTTAAACTTATCTTTATTGGATGCAAGCAATTTCTCTTTCACAGTCAGGGATAAGGAGTTTTTGGTAGATATGGACACCTTGGCTGACCCAATTAAGGTGGAAAGAGCGTGTTTCCAACCAATTAGCATGTCCGTTGCTCATGCTACTCTAGCATTGGTTAAAGATAAGGATGCTAAAGGCAAGATCTCCTACTCTAGGATGAATGCCTCCAATATCTTGTTGCATAAAATCATGATCAACTGCATCCATCCAAAATCGACATCCAAGACTAATGTGTCTCGGTCTGAAACAAAATTGATGTATGCCATCAATGCTAGATACAAATTCTCTCTGCCTCATACCATCATGTTTCACATGTACAGGACAGTGGTGAAAGATAAGGGACAACTCCCTTATTCTGCTCTTATTACATGCCTTTTTTAGACATTTTAAAATTCGCATCCCTACACCGTTATGTTTGACAAACATTTCTCTAATGGTGATTGGATTTAAAATGGTCACAAAGATGTGTTTGAAAGAACTTAACAAGGTGTTAGAGCGCATGAAGGAGAAGTCTCCCATCAAAGTGAAACAAGACTCTGCTACAGCCAAAAGGAAAGATAAGGAGCCCATGGATGCTCTAGTAAAGAGGAAGAGAATCTCTTTCAGCCTTAAGAAACTTGAAGAGTTTTGTCAGCTTTCAAGAGACAAGAGAAGAGCCAGAAGAAGAAGAAAAAAAGAGAGAAGAGACGGAGAAAGAAGTTGAAGAACAGAGGAGGACAGAGGAAGCAAGAAGAGAAGAAGAAGGAGAGGAAGAAATAAGAGAGAAAGAAGAAGAAGAAAGAAGAAAAGAAGGAGAAAAAGAAAGAGAAAATGAGAGAGAATGGGATCAAGAAAACTCTTTTAAGCCAACTTTAGCTGTATCCTTATTAAGTGACTCTAAGATGGCCGACATTGGAACTGCTGGAGCACATGACATAGACAAACATCACTCTGCAGTTGAAGTTGAACAAGAAGAAGATTTTACTACTCCACCTAAAGGCAAACAAACAAGGGGAGCTGTCGAACAATGAGGTATTTCTTCACCTATCTTTACTAGTGATGTGAGTTGTTCTGTGGTAGATCCAGAGAATGTGTATGCGTCTCATTATCCAAAAGCTTCCACTCATAGTTATGGTGGACAATCTGCTAAAGATCCATCCATTCTCAAAACTCCTAGAATCGACTCGGCTGGACCTAGTGCTGCAACAGAACAAACAACAAATTTTTCGAGACTACTAGAGATTCTATTGGATGTAAGGAAACAGCAATATGCTATGGGGTATGAGATGCAGGATCTCAAAAACGCTTTCATGGCCACTTCAGTGTCTTTGCAAGATCAGTTAAATGCCCTGAAGAATCAAGTGCAGTCTAATGTGAAGGGTGAAGATTTACAGTCACTAAAGTAGAGTTTTGCAAGGCTTGAGAAGACAATAAATTCTATGAAAGAATTCCAGCTTGTTCGCCTTCCAAAACAGTCATGATTCTGACTTTTTTCAAACAACTATCTTTATTCGTTCTCCACTTTTTGTTGTTGAATAAAAGGGGGAGAAGTGATGCAGATTTGACTTTGGATTTCTTGGATTTCTTTTGAACTTTTCTTATGTTTAATTGTGGATTGGATTTGTCTTTTGACTTTGGATTGCTTGACCACTAAAATACTTTGATTTGATCTTTTGATGCTTGCAATAACTTAGGCCGTGTTAATGATTATGGAAGGATAATTGTTTTGTAGGACTAACATACTTTATGTGATTGCAGAATTGATATTATCCATGTCCTAATCTTTTTATCTTTTATAAGTTATTTTGTATTGCTTTGTCACGACCTCTTTTTTTCCATCCCGGGGAAAAGAAATAACGTTTAGGGGTATTTGCCTAAAGAGGTAAACCAATGGCCCTAGATTAGGCGCGAGCTCTCCCAAGCCCATACCTTGCGCGACGTTGGATTCGTTTTTTAGTTCTTAACAACCTATGTAATTCTAGGAGTCGCCACTAGCCTATTAGAATCGGCTAGAAACCAATCAAGACACGGGAGTGTTGTCTCGATTCATACGCAACCAAAGATTTCTAGGAACGGAGACTTGTTTATGCTAATGTTTCTATTAGCGCCCTTGCAGTACCCCTAACTTGGAAGGTTGTTTATCTAAACAACCATACAATCTTGATTACCAATTATAATTTTTATGAAACCACTAAGTGTCCATGCAAATGTTTTTGTAGTTTTTTTTTAATGTCTAGACTAATCCTAACATAATTTAGAAAATAAATTTGCACTCAAATTAATGAAAAGCGGCGCGTAAGTAAACATCCAAGAAATTGAAATGACTTGAAAATAAACGCGGAAAAGGTAAACCTGATACAAGTCGGGCAAATAATATTACATGGCCTTGTTATCACACCTCGGGCCAGGACCCCCATGAGCAAAATGAGAATTCAAATATGCATGAAATTACTCTATATGCATGAAACTACTTTAAATAGTTTTAATCTACGCAAAATGGATTATTTACAAAAATGGTTATAAAATACCAAAACAGCATTAAATTAGAAAAATGACCTTTTAAAATTATGAAAATTTCATATATGTCATTTCTATCCTAATTTGATGATATCTAACATTTTTTGATATTTTTGAAATTTTCATATTTTTCTCTTTTTAAAAAAATTAATAATAATTCCTTAAACCAATCTATGCTAACATGGAGTAACACAGCACATGAATATCACAATAATCGAGCTTAAATCGACCATTTCAAAATCGAAACTTGGTTTGCGCATTTCGTCGAACACTTGGCGTGCATCAATCCACCCCAAACCAGATTCCTCAGGCCATGTTTGCGGCCTTCAATCTCAACTCATGAGCAATCTTATGTGGAAGTAAAACATCAAGGTTATACTACCACATGCAAAGAGTAAGGTTAGATAGAAATCATAACTTAAAACACACAAGAACCAAGCTGAAATCGTCCTCCAATATGCGGGTTTGAGCTGATTTTACAAATCTGGGTTTGAACCCATGTCAAGCAAACAGGTTGCATGCCCGTATTCAAACCCCGACACTCATCACATGCAAGATCTACGGAAACATTACTTGATCCGAGTGAAAGTAGGTAACATGGATTTTCGAATGCAACAAACATCACAGAGAATGATCAATCGAACACATCGAAACAACCTCTTCAAGAAGCATATACGCATAACTCTTGAAGAGATTTCAACACTTAGAAAAATTACAGCCTCAACCTCAAAATCAATTTTTGGACTAGTTTTCCTCTTGATTTTTCACTATTAAAACATCTTCGAAATTGAACGAAAATACATCTAGGATACTTACCTTGCTTCCTAGTTTCTTTTTCAAGTGTTTCTTGGCCAAGAAAACCAAGAAATTATCCTTGGGGGCACGTGGAAGTTGGCTCCTTCAAACTAGAAATGACATCTGTAGAAAAAAGAACTGACAACGAAGGTTTTAGCTCACCTCGAAAATTAGACTCCATGACGTTTGTTGTTGGAAACATGAACACCAAACAAAACTATATGTATTATAGTTTGGGTTTCAACTCCATTTTGGACGTGCGACCTACGGATGGAAAGATCTTTGAGTGACGTTTAACTCTCTAGTTGAAGGTTTTGGCTAATTTTGGCTATAGGTGTGTGAAAATCTCACATTTCTCTCCCAGGTCGGTCTGGAATTTCTGGATTTCTCTTTTCTAGAGTTGCTTCGAGGGCCTCTTTGGAGAACGACTCCGAGCTCTCTCCTCTCCCTCTCGTCTCCTCTCTCTCATGCCTCAAAAGAGCATGCTTCATAGATCTTATCCACCGGATTCATCAATCTCTTGGTCAGCTTTTTGTCCACCTACCAGGCCTGCCA
This sequence comes from Eucalyptus virginea, assembly GCA_014182375.1. NCBI lineage: Eukaryota > Viridiplantae > Streptophyta > Magnoliopsida > Myrtales > Myrtaceae > Eucalyptus > Eucalyptus virginea. The sequence goes on along the minus strand of CM024516.1, from coordinate 12,408,972 downwards.
ACTGAGCCATCCACCCACTTTCTAACTTAGCCAGAATTTTCAAATCTTGCAGATGTTGAGTGTGTCGATTTTGCTGCGACTTTCCCATGCTTTCAGCAGCTTTATCCCTGGAAAATTTCCGTCCACTTGCGCTACTCATTACGGTCTTCCATCACGTGCAAATATCAGGCTGGTTGGACAGCTAAGGAGGATATGGTGGGGCCACTAAGTTGCTTACTCGCGGCTCCGACTTGGACCAACTTGAGGACCGGGATTTGTCGGTTGATTTAGGTGCTTTAATCCATGAATTTGGCTGCGATTTTTGATCAATTAGCAAGCTCATGTATAGTAGATTAAGATCTCAATCGGATTTTGCAATTTTGCCCACCCAAGTTTGCAAAAAGGTCCCTCAAAGTTAGCCATTTTCTTATCCGAAAATACCCAATTTAATGCAAGTTTGGTCTTTTTGGCTCGATTTGACTGATTCGACTTGGCCCAAATTCAATTTGAACTTAATTGGTGACCAAGATGATGATTTACGGGCTTGGGCGCAAATTTTGCAAAATTTGCAAATTGGTCCCTCAACTTTTGGAAATTGCATTTTGGCCCCAATTTGCCATTTGAATTCCAATCTGACCTCTTGGGCTTGGTTAGCCACATTTAGATCATTGGCCCCAACTTTTTTTCTTTTCTTTTTTTAATCTTTTTTTATTTTATTTTATTTTTAAAAGTAAAAACATCTTCCATTTAAAAAAAAAAAAAAAAAAACTATACTAAATACCTAGATGATCTATATGCAACAATTTGACATGAAATATTTTTGTAGGAAAACAAGTTCCCATTTTTTTGGGCAAAATTTTAGGTGTCAACAGCTGCCCTCTTTGGAATGAAGCTCAAAGAGATTTCTTTCAAAGATAAGGTGACACCTAATGTTTTGTTTTTTTGTTTTTGTTTTGCTTTTTTTTTTTTTTTTTTTTTTTTTTTTGCAATAGCAAAATGAAAATGCAAGTAAGCCTAATGTAAAGAGTGTGATCTAAGGATGTACTTGTGAACAATTTGAAAAGTGTGGTTTAAGGATAAAATCACAAACCTTGTGGTTTAAGGCAATCCCACAAATCTTATGGTTTAAGGCAGTCCCACTAACCTTGTGGTTTAAGGCAGTCCCACTAACCGTATGGTTTAAGGCAATCCCACGAATCTTGTGGTTTAAGGCAGTCTCACTAACCTTGTGGTTTAAGGCAGTCCCACTAACCTTGTGGTTTAAGACAGACCCACTAACCGTGTGGTTTAAGGCAGACCCACTAACCGTGTGGTTTAAGGCAAACCCACTAACCGTGTGGTTTAAGGTAGTCCCACTAACCTTGTGGTTTAAGGCAGTCCCACTAACCGTGTGATTTGAGGCAGACCCATTAACCTTGTGGTTTAAGGTAGTCCTACTAACCGTGTGGTTTAAGGCAATCACACTAATCTTGTGGTTTAAGACAGTCCCACTAACCGTGTGGTTTAAGGCAGACCCACTAACCTTGTGAATTGCATGGTTTAAGGATGACCAAGAACCTGTTGAAGATGCATGGTTTAAGGCTAACCCATGAACCCTTTGAAATTGCAAGGTTTAAGGATAACCAAGAACCTTTTGAAAATGCATGGTTTAAGGCTAATCCATGAACCCTTTGAAATTGCACGGTTTAAGGATAACCAAGAACCTTTTGAAAGTGCATGGTTTAAGGCTAACCCATGAACCCTTTGAAATTGCAAAGTTTAAGGATAACAAATAACCTTTTGAAAATGGATGGTATAAGGCTAACTCATGAACCCTTTGAAATTACAAGGCTTAAGGATAACCAAGAACCTTTTGAAAATTGATGGTTTAAGGCTAACTCATGAACTCTTTGAAATTGCAAGGTTTAAAGATAACCAAGAACCTTTTGAAAATGGATGGTTTACGGCTAACCCATGAACTCTTGAAAATTGCATGGTTTAAAGATAACCAAGAACCTCTTGAAAATGCATGGTTTAAGGCTAACCCATGAACCCTTTGGAATTGCATGGTTTAAGGGTAACCAAGAACCTCTTGAAAAAGCATGGTTTAAGGCTAACCCATGAACGCTTTGAAATTGCATGGTAACCAAGAACCTCTTGAAAATGCATGGTTTAAGGCTAACCCATGAACCCTTTGGAATTGCATGGTTTAAGGGTAACCAAGAACCTTTTGAAAATGCATGGTTTAACGCTAATCCATGAACCCTTTGGAATTGCACGGTTTAAGGGTAACCAAGAACCTCTTGAAAATGCATAGTTTAAGGCTAACCCATAAACCCTTTGAACTTGCAAGGTTTAAGGGTAACCAAGAACCTCTTGAAAATGCATGGTTTAAGGCTAACCCATGAACCCTTTGGAATTGCACGGTTTAAGGGTAACCAAGAACCTCTTGAAAATGCATGGTTTAAGGCTAACCCATGAACCCTTTGAAATTGCAAGGTTTAAGGATAACCAAGAACCTCTTGAAATTGCATGGTTTAAGGCTAACCCATGAACCCTTTGGAATTGTGTGGTTTCACTGAAGGAACCTGTCATTCGAGAATATTCTGAAATGGATACTGCACATCAAGTAGTATTCATTATAACAAGTATTCTAGTAGCGAAAGCATACTAGATGAGGTCAATTTCAACACATGTCATTAGAAACAATATCAAAAGTGTATCGGTAATGAGAAGGCAATGATTGCATAAACAAATCAAACTAATTCCGACCATTGACAAACTTACAAAACTGTCATCACGCTCGGATGATATCATTAATCGTCAAATTCTCTTGGGAGAAAAGTCCTTGTCGAAATAACCTTGACTTATGAGAAAGGTCTGTTAAGTATGCCAAGCAAGGACCCCTAGTCAGAAAGGGCTTCTCGCATATTCTCAAGAAAAGGGCTATTTGATCCCATCTATTCATGTGGGAAATAAATTGATCACTCAATCTCACTCTTCCAGTGTGCAAGGCTTTGAATCATTCGCAATAAGTACACATTGACCAATCAAAGAGGTCTTTTAGAAGGACCGTAGTGCAAGTTTGGTCATGGTTTTAGCAATGGATAAGCATCATTGGCTATGAAATGAATTAATCACTGATCGACATCTTTGCCAGGTTTACAAGTCAAGAAACCTTAAGATGAGATAAAATAACCTTGCTCTCACTTCTTCGAGTGGCATCTTCTTTGGGAAGTCTTTATTTCCACTTTGAATCATCCCAATCTGAAGATACTTCGGGAGTAGGTTGTAATGTTGGTTTGGTGAAAGGCTCAAAAGGCTCAACATTTTTTCAAAGAGGGATTTGAGAGTTGGTGATTACGACAGCATCATTGCCATATCATCCGATTTTTTGAAAGCACTCGAATTTATCTCGAAAGTCCCTTGAGTAATCATCTCAAAATAAGAGCTTTGCTCTTTTCTCTCATAACTTTTGCATTTGCAGGGATTTCCTTTTGGTACAAGCATTTTGTTTTTTTTTTTTTGTCATTTTTTGCTTTCATGGAGATATTCCTCTTGATGCAATTGTTTTTCTTCCACTCTCTCTCCCTTTTTTTTTTTCCGAGCATTGGCCTTGCTTTTACCAGGCACACTGCTTTTTCATGCCCCTTAATTTTCACTTGGCTTTTGTTCTTTTGAACTTTTTGAGCTCTTGGGACTTTCGAGATGCTTTCCGCATTTTCATGTAAACATCATTTGCCTTGGCAAATCATATGCCTTGCCCCAATGTGGGGAGATAATCACCACTCGAGTTTTGGAAATGAACGATTAGGCTCAACTTGGTTTAAGCAAAGGGTATTGGTGTTTGGGTAGAGAAAAGAATGCTCTTCTTCATCTTGGGATGCTTCGAGCTGCCATAAGAATTCACCTGAAGTTACCACAAAAAGATTTATGCAAGTGAGAGTACAGAAACCTTTATCATCTTTTCTCTCCAAATAATGTCAACCCAAACCTCCATAATTGCCCCATCGTGGGGTGGTTCTTGACAGGGGTATTTTGTAGAAAATTCTTCACATTAAAAGGCTCAAATGGGCTAACTATTGTCACTGTAGTGTGTATGATAGAGGAAAGAAATGCCTCTTATCATCTTGATCTATGTACCGCTTGCGAATGAATTCATTGACCTTAAACGACACGGGTTTTCTTTTCACTCAAATCCCAGAGTGCTTAAAGGACATGTTTGGAAATGGGTTGCCTTTCGTCATCCTAAGTGTTTCTCGCTTGGCATAAGTAACATCGCCTTTCATTTTTGTTGAGATCATCTGGGTGGATTAACCTCCATAGAGAATTTTGATTCGAAATGAGTGATCCATCGAGTGGATGGACAATTTAAAGATAAAGAAGATTTTTGCAAACTTTGTGGAAAACTTGTTTCTTCAATTTCCATTTTTTTTTATGCTTGTTTCTAGAAAAACACTAAATGTTCTTTTTTTGCCATGGAAATTCTCCATTTGTTTTTCATTTGATTTTGAGAAGAAAGGTACTTACCTGTGCGTTAGTAGTTAGACGACCCTACGAAGAACAAAAAGGGAATGTATTAGTACATGAATCCTCAGGGATCATAAAACTGGAAACGATACAACATTACCCTTGGTTAGTTTCACCATTTGGCGGCAAACATCGGAATGAACGTACTATTTTAAGGCTTGAAGAGAATCTCAGGTCTTTGGTCTCATTAGTTCAAGCATTTTCTTCTTTTTGCAAAAATAAGAGATGCAAAAGTTTTTTTTTTTAATTTTTTTACATGACAACCTCGTTGCCGTTTCTGGGGATCGAACCCCATACCTCTCGGACCCGTTCATTCATTCCCCATACCACCAGGCCGAAGCGCTGGTAGTGTCCATGGGGCGCTTCCTTTTTTTATCTAATTGAATCGGCTCTAGAACGACAACATCTTTTAAATCAAGGTAGGTGAATTTGACATGTATTACCTCCACATGCTTGCTTGGTCGATATAGATTATGCTTAAATCAATTTTTCGAGTTTGTTCCTTGAATACCGACGCTTCTTGTCAAACAAGGGAACTACGTCAAAAATGAAGTTTAGATGAGGCATTTTGGAAACGATACCAAATTACCTTTCTCCTGCATCTGACTTTAAATGTCTTGTGTTTCCTCTTCATTTACTTTTGTTCCTCAGGTGTTAACATTTCCTAGAAGATCTTGCTTTCAAATGGGCCATTTAGATGTTATCAAATTCACTCATTCTGAGTGGGCTTCAAAGATGAAAGGAGAGGGGTACTCCTTGTTTTGATACGTGAGGGCATTGCTCCTTAGATGTTTTACTCCATTTATTCCATCCAAATGGATGGTTGGACCTTAGCATGCCTTCTTGGTATAAGGTGTTGCTTCAACGATCAATGTGCACCTTTTCCTGCAAGAAATAGGGCATGTTACTTATATTCCACAATTGAATTGGACTAATTTAGGGACGATACTCCCTTTTTGTGCTGAATCAATTAACTTTGTTTCATCTTGCTTCACAAGTGAGAGTCACTCTACTTTGAGTGACTTGCCCCGTTTATCAACTGCAAGGAAAAAGAGACGTAATATGTTATTTTCACATTCGAAGTAATTCATTTTAGGAACGGTATACTCCCTTTTACGGCATAGTTGATGATTGCGTTCCATCCCGTTTCCTTGGCCATGGAGAGGGATTTGCTCTTGTGATTGACAGCAATTCACTTGGCAAATGTTTATTCCATTTGAATCTTTCCCTTTTTAGAAGTCGGATGACTCAGGCAGTGCGTGCCCCCGATCCATTTCATTGCCAACTGCCCCAATTAAATTTTCCTGCACATATGGAAACAATGTATTATTTCTATTCTTAGGTACGTTAGGTTTAGGAACGAAGTACACCCTTTTTCAAAGTCGGGCAATTCCGCATCTCATCATATCTTTGTGGAGGAAGGGAAGATATTGTCCTTATGGTCAAATGCATGCCACATTGAGTTAGATAACTTGTCCATATGCAGCTTCATTATGTTGGATTGATGAATCTTCATTTCATTTGAATCCTTCATGCTTTTCCCGCCTACCCCTTTTAGGCTAGGTGATCTTTTGCCATTTTTGCCGCGTCAGTGCATTTCCCACTTCACAATCTATAAGCATGGGTGGCTATGTCAGTTTATAAATGAGTTGTTTTGACCTTTGGAACGAGCACACCCTTTTCTTTTAGAGATCGTGTGATTCTAGACCAGGTTGTCCTCCCCATGTAGTCTTGTTGCTTGCCAGTAATTTGCCTCACTAAAATCTTTTATTTGAGGGCAACATTTGATGACCGATTCTTGTTTGTGTACATCTACATCTTGAAGTGTTGTCTTGCAGACCACCAATAATTATCTCCATATTAGATTGGATGCCAAGAAACCGTTGGAAGTGTAGAGATTGCAATTGCTTCTTGTTTGCAACCAACGAAGTAGTTTGATGCCAAAGAATGTCTACAAAATTCTTCTTCCACGAAGAATGTCAAATTAATATGAGGTCGTCCAGGATGTGGAACTTCATTAGACCAATAGATTTGTGATCTTCGAGGCTTTGATGGTTCGTTTCACACTTAATCGCAACATTTGAATTCATATGATGCGAAAATATTCTTGAAGTTCATGACTCAACCAAATATGTCCAAAAATGAGCATGAATTGGTGCATCTCATGACTTGCTCTGTTAAGGAAAGGCCCACGCTTTTGTCTTTTTAGAGGAAGTAAACGTCAATCTTGAACAAAACCGTCATTTTGCCTGTTTGACAAAAATGGATGACCGAGTCAGTTGTTGCACAAGAAATCCCTATTGGAACGATTACAACCTTACCATCATCTCGCGAATCAACTTGCGAAAGGGATTAAGTGAAGAGATTAAATCTTACGCAAATTCCTCTTCAAACTCATTTTCAAACATTTTGAAGCTAAGGCATAAAAGCTTAGCCTAAAGGTTCAATTTGAAGTACTTCAAATGTTTTAAAGAATATGACTTTTATGAACTCTAACTTCATTATTCAAAAAATGTGAGTTGTATGATTTACAAAAGCATTTGATTGGGTCCACAATCAAAACCCAAAACGCAAAATGCGGTTCCTAATAGGAATAATGACAAGGATAAAGTACAAGAAGCTCTTTCGTAGAGGAGCATAATAAGCACAATTCTCGTCCTAGCTTTAAAGTCCACTTTTGGCATGGTCAAGCAAGAGGAGTTCAAGGAATGGTTGTCACACATGACCTGCAAAAGGAAGATAATGTCAATACATGAATGAAAAATTGATCTTTCAATAAAGCCACCTCTTACAATGAAATCAAGGCGACGATACCTTCTCCGTAGTATCCACTTACGAGAATTTGGTATTCGTCGAGATTTTATTAGTAAGAGGAGATTTCATTAAAAGATCGATCCACGACTATCAATTGAATGCCCACTCTGTTCCAAAAGTTTTATACACAAATGGGGCATTGATTTTGAAAGATTAATTTGTGGTTTCACTCATGGAAAAGTGAGGTGATTTTTTTTTTTTTACAAATCAATACATAAAATGGGATTTGAATTTGAATTTTGAAATGTGACCAATAAAGAATTTCATTGAAAATTTGATTTTAATTCTATGCCCCAAAATGTATTCTCGACTTGGAAGAATTTCTATACAAAATGTGACTTTGAGTTTGTAATTGAAAATTTAAACAAAGACATATATTCTAATCTAGGCCAGATCAAATGCATTTGAAATGTTTGTTTATCAAGAGTGAGTGCCGAGCCTATATCGCTAAGGGCATTCCATTGATTTCCGCAAATCTCCAAAAAATGAAAATTTCAATCTGAAGTAAGCAAGTAGATGCATAAATCATAATTACAATGGGTGAAGAGACTTTTTTTTTCTTTTTTTCTTTTTTAATCACACAGACATGCGGATGTAAACTTGTGAGGTTTGATGCATAAAGGTGGAATTCTAAAGGCTTAAGGTCCCTATTTTGATTAGATCAAAAGAGTTTTCCCCACTTCGCACTTACGTCAGACAGTTCTCTTTATCTTTAATCAAAATGAGCGGGACCAAAAGCGGATAACCATGGGTCACTCCCCGCACGGGTTCCATCTTTTGGCACCTCCTATGGGCTTCCTAGTACGATCGGGGTTTTAGATCGTAGGTTGTGTGTGCAAATGTGTAGTGCTACGGTAAGTATAAAGGCACATGCAACAATTGATATCCAATGCACACATAGCAATTGATATCCAAAAAACACTTCAATTTCATCCATATAGACATACATTCCCACACCTCCTGCAAAAGAAATGGGTTAACAAACGCTCCACCCCTTATTACTCCAAACCTACAAAAACATTTAACACATTGTTAATGGACTAACCTTATTTTCCACGCGACTTTGACAAGTGCTATCAAATGAAGACAATGTTAGTGAACAACCAACTAAGTTATTACAGCCTAAGTCCTCTAAGATTTGCAACCAAGTCCCCAGCGGAGTCGCCAGGCTGTCACGACCTCTTTTCTTCCGTCCAGGGGAAAAGAAATCAGGTTTAGGGGTATTTGCCTAAAGAGGTGGACCAATGGCCCTAGATTAGGCGCGGGCTCTCCCAAGCCCATACCTCGCGCGACGTTGGATTCGTTTTTTAGTTCTTAACAACCTATGTAATTCTAGGAGTCGCCACTAGCCTATTAGAATCGGCTAGAAACCAATCAAGACACGGGAGTGTTGTCTCGATTCATACGCAACCAGAGATTTCTAGGAACGGGGACTTGTTTACGCCAATGTTTCTATTAGCGCCCTTGCGGTACCCCTAACTTGGAAGGTTGTTTATCTAAATGACCATACAATCTTGATTACCAATTATAATTTTTATGAAACCACTAAGTGTCCATGCAAATGTTTTTGTAGTTTTTTTAATGTCTAAACTAATCCTAACATAATTTAGAAAATAAATTTGCACTCAAATTAATGAAAAGCGGCGCGTAAGTAAACATCCAAGAAATTGAAATGACTTGAAAATAAACGCGGAAAAGGTAAACCCGATACAAGTCGGGCAAATAATATTACATGGCCTTCTTATCACGCCTCAGGCCAGGACCCCCATGAGCAAAATGAGAATTCAAATATACATGAAATTACTCTATATGCATGAAACTACTTTAAATAGTTTTAATCTACGCAAAATGGATTATTTACAAAAATGGTTATAAAATACCAAAACAACATTAAATTAGGAAAATGACCTTTTAAAATTATGAAAATTTCATATATGTCATTTCTATCCTAATTTGATGATATCTAACATTTTTTGATATTTTTGAAATTTTCAAATTTTTCTCTTTTTTAAAAAAATTAATAATAATTCCTTAAACTGATCTATGCTAACATGGAGTAACACAGCACATGAATATCACAATAATCGAGCTTAAATCGACCATTTCAAGATCGAAACTTGGTTTGCGCATTTCGTCAAACACTTGGCGTGCATCAATCCACCCCAAACCAGATTCCTCGAGCCATGTTTGCGGCCTTCAATCTCACCTCATGAGCAATCTTATGTGGAAGTAAAACATCAAGGTTCTACTACCACAAGCAAAAAGTAAGGTTAGATAGAAATCATAACTTAAAACACACAAGAACCAAGCTGAAATCGTCCTCCAATATGCGGCTTTGAGCTGATTTTGCAAATCTGGGTTTGAACCCAAGTCAAGCAAACAGGTTGCATGCCCATATTCAAACCCCGACACTCATCACATGCAAGATCTACGGGAAACATTACTTGATCCGAGTGAAAGTAGGTAACATGGATTTTCGAATGCAACAAACATCACAGAGAATGATCAATCGAACTCATCGAAACAACCTCTTCAAGAAGCATATACGCATAACTCTTGAAGAGATTTCAACACTTTGAAAAATTACAGCCTCAACCTCAAAATCAATTTTTTGGACTAGTTTTCCTCTTGATTTTTCACTATTAAAACATCTTCGAAATTGAACGAAAATACATCTAGGATACTTACCTTGCTTCCTAGTTTCTTTTTCAAGTGTTTCTTGGCCAAGAAAACCAAGAAATTATCCTCGGGGCACGTGGAAGTTGGCTCCTTCAAACTGGAAATGAGATCTGCAGAAAAAAGAACTGACAACAAAGGTTTTAGCTCACCTCCAAAATTAGACTCCATGACTTTTGTTGTTGGAAACATGAATACCAAACAAAACTATATGTATTATAGTTTGGGTTTCAACTCATTATTTCCATTTGTCTCTCAATTTTCTCAACAGAACTCGCTTTCCCTCACCCGTGACCAACCGTCTTCAACACTTAGAAAAATTTTCAAACTTTCTTGACCCGCCAGGAGGGTAGTTTTCGGGGGGCTTTAGGAGACATTCTCGAACTCCATTTTGGACGTGCGACCTACGGATGGAAAGATCTTTGAGTGAAGTTTAACTCTCTAGTTGAAGGTTTTGGCTAATTTTGGCTACAGGTGTGTGAAAATCTCACATTTCTCTCCCCAGGTCGGTTTGGAATTTCTGGATTTCTCTTTTCTAGAGTTGCTTCTGAGGGCCTCTTTGGAGAACGACTCCGAGCTCTCTCCTCTCCCTCTCGTCTCCTCTCTCTCATGCCTCAAAAGAGCATGCTTCATAGATCTTATCCACCGGATTCATCAATCTCTTGGTCAGCTTTTTGTCCACCTACCAAGCTTGCCAACTGAGCTATCCACCCACTTTCTGACTTAGCCAGAATTTTCAAATCTTGCAGATGTTGAGTGTGCCGATTTTGCTGCGACTTTCCCATGCTTTCAGCAGCTTATCCCTGGAAAATTTCCGTCCACTTGCGCTACTCATTATGGTCTTCCATCACGTGCAAATATCAGGCCGGTTGGACAACTAAGGAGGATATGGTGGGGCCACCAAGTTGCTTACTCAGCAGCTCCGACTTCAAACCAACTTGAGGACTGGGATTTGTCAGTTGGTTTAGGTGCTTTAATCCATGAATTTGGCTGCGATTTTTGATCAATTAGCAAGCTCATGTATAGTAGATTAAGATCTCGATCGGATTTTGCAATTTTGCCCACCCAAGTTTGCAAAAAGGTCCCTCAAAGTTGGCCATTTTCTTATCCGAAAATACCCAATTTAATGCAAGTTTGGTCTTTTTGGCTCGATTTGACTGATTCGACTTGGCCCAAATTCAATTTGAACTTAATTGGTGACCAAGATGATGATTTACGGGCTTGGGCGCAAATTTTACAAAATTTGCGAATTGGTCCCTCAACTTTTGGAAATTGCATTTTGGCCCCAATTTGCCATTTGAATTCCAATTTGACCTCTTGGGCTTGGCTAGCCACATTTAGATCATTGGCCCCAACTTTTTTTCTTTTCTTTTTTTAATCTTTTTTTAATTTTTTTTTAAAGTAAAAACATCTTCCATTTAAAAAAAAAAAAAAAAAACTATACTAAATACCTAAATTATCTATATGCAATAATTTGACATGAAATATTTTTGTGGGAAAACAAGTTCCCATTTTTTTGGGCAAAATTTTAGGTGTCAACATGCTTAAGTTTTGTTTTGCAGAACAAAAGTTTTCAAATCTGCAGGAAAGTTTTGTCACGATCAAAAAGGAGGAGATTGTTGGAGAAAACTCATTTATTGTTTTGAAGTTGACAAAACATTTCCATCAGTCTAGTCTGAAAATTTCCAGACTCAATTGTTAAAGTCTAACGAACTTCAGATTCTGTCGTCAAAGTCTAAAGACATCAAGACTCAAGACTCAAGTTTACCCTCAATGACAGCTTCTAGACTAACGAAGAGAAGATTTATCCTGATACAAGTTTATCTTCAATGATTCAGTTCGTATGGTTCATAGAAGATCTTACGACTAGAGATAGCACATCAAGATGAATTATTCTTATAGAAATCAATTCGGATAATCGAGATATGTTAAAAGGCGAAGTATACTTAGAAGGTTCTACTTATAGAAACCTAGATCTTGATTGTATGGGCGAGCAGGATTGGTAGGCTATCATCATATTCCTTAAACGACTCGAGATCTCCTTACTGGGTAGATTGAAAGAACTTCTTTGGAAAGTGCCAACGGTTATATAGGCATGAAGGCGTATATAAGGAAGATGCTCAAGTTGTTCAAGTATATGCGTGAAAGAAAAATTCCAAAGTCTGAAGCTCTTAAGTTCCTTGTTGTTTCAATTGTTGAACTTTCATTTTACTCAAAAGAGAGAGCAAATACTTGTGAGACTTTGAAGAAGTGTAATAGAGTCTCTACACTATAAAGTCAATGACATAAGACTGTAACATCTCTTTTGATCCTTAGTGAATTCCATCTGAAGTTTCGCAATAATTTCTTTATCACCTATTCACCCCCCTCTTGGTGATCTTACTAGCCTTTTCAATCTCGACCAAGTAAATGAAGACACGGGCTCAAAAATTGGTGAGTCTATGTGACCCTTTCTGAAAAAATATTTCGTTTGGTTCATGGGTATGATTTCTGACCTGACTTTCTGGATGAACTATGACAAAGATGCTAAATTAGACCATCTTGGTTAAGTTGGTCTCGTTCGTTCTGATTTTCCTTATTATTTTGGTCGTGTTGAAGTTCAGACGTTCAAGAAGCTGACTTTCCCAGATACACTTAAATCATTTTGAGCTTACTGGGACTTCTTTCCAATATATTTCAGCTCTAAATCCAGATAAATGGATTGAATTTAAATTGCAGGACACAACGAGGGTTAGCCTCAACACTCAGCTATTCAGGTGCTTGCACTTCTGTTTTTCTTTCTGTCTGTCGTTAGTTGAAGAAACATGGATTTTATACTACCAGAAGAACCGATCTTCTGGCATGGCAATTTTTTCTATTAAGTTGGTAATTCCTTGACTTTGCCTTAGAAATAATGTACATGTTATTGCATATGGACATAATACACAAGTATCCTTATTTTTTTGTTAGATGTTCCCATGCACCACTATAATTGGCCCGTGATATCTCACTGCAATGTTTACAATATTTACTGGAAATAGCTAATACAGTTTGTTTTCATGATGCGGGTTTTCATTTGATCCAGATGTCAAGTTAGGTTTACACGTTGCTTCATGCATCTTGACAAGGTACTTCTGATGTCCATGAGAGTAGATCTTGTATGCATGAACTATGAAATTTTTTTGGGGGGTTGCTCTTCAAAGTTGAAAGATAGCTCCCTCCACGTGGTACTTCTCATTCATCATCTTGATGGTGTTTTCATGATTGCAGAGCTCCAACAGGACAAGATGCTTAAGGGAAGAAAAAATATGTTGTTCGCCCGTGAGTATTCTTCTTGGATTAAAAAGTCCTAAGCATGGTTCTTACATCAATCCCTCAAGAAACTTGCTCGGTCCACCCCGATCACCGTCGCCGAATCGTACTGGCACTGCTTGAACTCGAGCTCCGACACCTTCCGCATTCCCATCAGGGCAATCGCCACTTCTCAGGAGACTTCTCCTACTTCTATTTTGTCTCGTCATCTCCAAATGTGGTACTTGATTCCTTCTCCTATGTCTTGGGGGGTTTCTTTCCATGTCAATTAGCATCTTTAACCACAACGATGACATTCCAAGTCGATGTCAACCCTCTGGATGATTTTTGGCAACACACTACCGAAGGCAACAGGTCAATAGATCCACACATGGCAGGATCTTCCATCATCATGCCAGGCGATGGAAGATCCTGCCATGATGGAGGATCCTATGGTATGTGGATCTGTCAATTGTCGCCTTCGATAATGTCTTGCCAAAAACCACCTGAAGGGTTGACATCGACTTGAAATGCTATTGTTGTTGATAAAGATGCTACAATTATCAGCGACTCATTTTCCTTTCGAGCCAATCGCATTGCTTTTTGAGATTCTTCTTCCAACATTTTTGCTACACAATGAAAGAGATGCTCCGATCATTGGCATTTGGAGGTGAGCCCCCATTATCATGGGTTCGATTTCACTCCTAGAGAGAGCATGAATATTTGTGTTTGTTGCTCTGGCTTAGCACAAATTTATTGTCACACCCCAAAAACCACAAAGAAAGGGGATGACACGGCCGTCCTTCTTTACAAAGGACGCAGTCTCAAACACAACCAATAAACTGATATTAACTTATATATATAAATATCGATAAACCTTCAAATTGGTTGCAACATCGAGTTTCTATAATCCACCAAAAAGAGAAAAGAGATATACGTTTAGAACTCGACGATCCAACCACTAGTAAGGATCATTTTGCACCACTGCCTTAAACCATACCAAAAACAAAATAGAACTCCCCAAAAGTTCCCACGACGGCGCACTCACTCTATTCGCCGCTAGCTGAGGAACCTGAAAAGATCAAAGGAGGAATGGGATGAGCAACCATAGCTCAGTGAGTAGTACATATCTTCTAAGCAGATCGAACAACCACTATGCATGTATACAAAGCAATACCAAATTTCATAACACCAATTCAATATATAAAATACATATCGAATCATATAAAAGTTATTTCTTATCATCAAAAATTTATACTAATATGGAAAACTCATTTAAATCGCCATCAAAAGTCAAATATCAATGGTCAAATCCATTGAATAATCTCCATCAAAAACACATATCAATAGTCTATCCATTGATCAATCTTTTGCTCAATAACTAACCATGGTCACGACACAACCCCTTGTGACAAGGCGACCAAGATTCTTCCCTTGGTAAGGTCTCCACTTACAAAGCTGGTGGCTAGGCCCAGAAGGATATCCTAAACCTGGTATGCATACCCCAAAAACCCTTCACTGGGTTTACAGTCATATTGAGCATAAATAACCATTCTCCAATACCAGAAATCCAATCCAAAAATCAATATCTTAAACCAAACAAATAACATTTTGCAACATAGCCCATCATCCATTTCATACTCGTTTCTCAAATCATCATAAATCTTTCCATAAATCAGTCGCAAAGCAATTTCATATATGTTTCTCCACAAACCTTGTATAACGTGCTTTTCAAAGATTCACAATCAACCAAAGGGTAACAATTGCTCGATCTGGCTTTTATGCAATAAAAATGCTCTTCTCAATTCAATATATATACATACATATATATATATATACTTCAAGACATGATTTTATAAAACCAAAGAACAAATGACAAACAATACTTGTGTCGTCGAACTCAAAGCTCTATCAAATAACCGAAGAATAATGTTAAAATCTAATAAAATTCTATCTCGACTACAAAATGACTAAGTTATGCCTTAACTCTAACAAAAGGACTTTTGCGCGCTAACAAGTCGCATAACCAAAGCGATTGTTCAAGCCATTCGCAACATGAAGTTTAAGCGCAAAACTTGATTGAGCCTTAACTCTCTCTTCCGAACCCCGATCCGAACGTACTTATAGTCAATAGAGAGCCCTTGACACATATTACAAGAATCTCAAATTGGCCGCCCACAAATCAAGCCGAAAAATGACAAAAATACGGCCCAAAGCTACTGGACGCGTACTGTTCACTGCGCACGAGAAACTTTGAAATTTTGTTTCGGACAAACCATAAGCTCAAATCATGATCCGTAAAATCCCATGGCTCCACAACACACTAAACTACCATCCCTACAAAAATACGTGGCTCAACGACTCCAAAATCGGACTTCGCCGCTCGATTTTCCCAAATATTCCGAATTTGAGTTCCAAATTCAAAAATTACTTCAATTGGACGAACGAGGGGCTTGATCTCTTACCGGGTGCTGCGTTATGGAGTTGAGTCGGCTTGGCGAGGCATCCGAGGCGTGCACGTGCCAAAACTTCTTTCCTTTCTTCCCCTTTCTCTTCTTCTTCTTATTCTTCTTCTTCTTTTCTTTCTTTTCTTTTTGGTCGAGGAAACTCTCGGCTTCTATTTAGCCGAGCCCTCTCCCATCTCCTTTTTCTTTTTCTTTTTTTCTTTTTTTTCTTGCGTTATTAACTTTTCGACTTCTTTTTCCGTTTCTTCTTTTGGGGCCTTTAAAACTTCATTTTATGTTTCTTCTTTTGTGACCCACTAGCCTAATGTTACATTTATGTTGTCCATGTGCCTTCGAGATCTTTCACTCTATGCTAAAAAGTCACATGCCATCACACTATTCCGGTTCAGAGGGTTCACTTCTACTATTGTACAGGATATCAAGAAATTTATTGTCTACAATCAATGATTGGATGTGTTAAGGCACTATATGAGAATGTCGAACCGATTAGCTCTTGGAGATTCAACTTTATAATTCCAAATATGTCCATTATAACCCTAACTTTGCTTCAGCCATCAGCGAGCAGCTGATAAGCCACCTATGTGGTGTGCGGTTGGCATGTCATTGGTGAGTCATTATTGTCAACAAGTTCCACCACCAAATAGTTCAAGATTTTTTATAAAATAAAAATTAGTGAAAATCCTTCACAAAATATAGTTTTTATCAAGCAATATTTATGTTTGAGCTATTTTACATTGTGGTTTTAAAAGTCACTTTAACAAAGAACTATTTGTATTTTGAAAAACTCCTGCAACTCAAAAACCTTTGCATTTTCTAAAAAACATTCCCCTAAAGGTTTAAGGGAATTCTCAAATTCGGGCCAATGGCCTTCTATTGATTCAGGCTCTTCAAAGCCCATATCTCATGTGACATCAAGCATTCAAAATTTTAATTGCTTAAGCCCATGCAAATTTTAACAAAAGAGTCGCCACTAACTTTTTTGGGCCAGCTAGAAACCGAGTAAAATATGAAAGATTATCTTACTATTTACCCAACCATAGATTCTAGACTCAAGGATTTGATTATGTCAGCCCTAAGATTAATGCCCTTTCGATACCCAACTCAATTGTATGCTAAATAACGCCATGACAACCTATCCAAGAAATCTAAGGTTCATCCTAACCATTCTAGAATAGGAAAGTAATACCCAAAATATTGAAATGCATAATCAATTATAAATCACAAGAGAAAGTATACAAGCATCTTAATATGGTTTTTAAAAGAAAAGGCAATGCAAAATGGAAAACCTTATTGTAAAGCCCCATAACCTTGTCCAATTTTGCATTTTGATATTTTTAAGGGTTTTCCCATTTTTCTAATTTTTTTCTGATTTTCTAGAATTTTTCTGCAATTATTATGATTTTCTTAATTTTTAAATTTTTTTATGAATTTCCAAAAAAATTCTGAGATTTTTAGTGAATTTTTAAATGACTTTTGGATTTTATAATTGTTTGAATGGTTTTCTGAAATTCCAATTTTTATGATTTTTTCTCTGAATTTTCTAAGATTTTAAAATATTTTTTATTTTCTTATTTTTAATTAAGTAGTTTTTTTACAGATTTTTGGAAATTTTATATTTCGTATTTTTCTGGAATTTTTAATGGCTTTTATGATTTTTATATTTTTATGAATAAAAAATATTTTATTAATTTTTTAGGGATTTTTTGTTTTTAATTTTTTATGATTTATTATTAGTATTATTTATATTAGGGGAACGGGTTCAAACAAGGTTCGCCCGATCTAGCCCATTGAACCGACCCATCCCATTGACCCAACCTGTCTGCCGGAGCCGACCCGAGTCGGATTAAAATATTTTTAGTATTGTTATATTTTTAAAATTTTTATTTATTTTCCTTTTTCTATTCCTTTCTTTTTTCTTTTTGTCCTTTTCCCCAATTTGTCTTTTTCTGCCCTCGTCTTCTATCTTTCATCTTTCATTTCATGTCTTCTTCCCCACGACGTCTTTCACCGAAGCACCCTTGTCCCAATAACTTCTTTTTCCAGAAGCTAAAACCTTCGACACCAACACCTCTCCGGCTGCTGACCATCGTATTTCGTCGTCACAGAAGCAACACCAGCCCCAACCGCCCGTCATCTATCCCAACCGGCGTCAACACTTCCGTCCACTCCCTTCGGCGACCGCAAAAAACCAAACATGGACATCTCACCGAACTCAAATTTCTAATACTAACAAGCTCAGCAAACAATCAAGCACAGGCACATTAGAGTAGGGAGAAATGATGACAGAATAGCCTTGAACCGTGGACGAGGCTCATCGGCATGGAGTTCCTTTGGAGTATCCCTCCTCCGGCAATTCAAAAAATGATAGACATGGTACAAAATCGCAAGAAAACACAAGCATGATATCAGACGTAGTTCAACAATGTAGGAACAATCAATGCATTAGGTTAGGCTTCTTAAGATCGATCCGACTATAGGGGTTTTGGCACTTCACTTAAGCATTTCATCAAACAGCCAACATGCGATTTAACACACGTTCGAGAGTAAGATTTATGATGACATTTGAACCAGAGATGATGCATACAAGCCCAAACTAACATGTTTCGTACTATATCTGTCTTAGTTTACGCCGATTCACTTTAAATTCTTATGATCAATTCTGTGTTCATGAGGGTTGTACACTTCATTCAGGCAAGTCGGCATGCATTGATGATCATGAATTCAAAGTTCAAATCTAAATCGTTCCTCAGTCTAGACATGTTACATCAACCTTCCAAACACCATGAATCATCCTAAACTCGCATCAGTTTATCAAGATTTTGATCAAAAAGTTGCGTAGGCTCAATCAAGTTTATCCAGCCTTGAAAAAAAAAAAAAAAAAACAGGACAAGAACTGAGGTTTTGGGAAAGGGCATTTCATACCCGGTTTGCTTGACAAACTGAGGTCTCGATCGATGATGGTGGAGCACGACCAGCTGGGATTCTTCTTCGGCTGTGGAAAGATCTCCGAATGAGCGACGGTCGGCTCACAAAATGACCCTTGACCTAAGCCCTTTGAAAATCGGCGCCCACTTTGTCACTCTAGGGACTAAACTCTCTTTGCCCCACCTTCATTCTCTCTCTCTCTCTCTCTCTCTCTCCTCTTTTCCTTCACTATAGCAACCTCTCGGTTGTTTCTTTCTCTTTGCCAAAAGTCTCTGGTTTTTTTTTTTTTCGTGTTTTTCTTTTGCCGCGATGACCCCCTCTGAAGAAAACGCTCTCTGGTTTTTCTCCAGACTGCGCTTCTTGCCCTTATGCCCAAAACCAGTGACCCCTCTCCCTTCCTTCTCCTTTCTCTTGGTTGAGCTATTGAAGTAATAGTTGTTTTTTTTTTTCTGCACGTTTTGCTAATTTGGTTTTTCAATTATTGGAGTTAATGGAGTCACCTTTAGCTAATTTATGTGTTAGTTGTCCTAGTTTTTAGGTGTTAGTAGAGTAAATACTTTATGCAGAACATGGGTAGTTATGGGTCCTATTTTAGTGATGTTTTTTACGTTATGTATTTTGTCTTTTGTAAAAGACTTCATTGTTCAAAATAAAAGACGAAGTTTCAGCCTCATCTCTCCTCCTTTTAGCAATTTAACAGTGATATCAAAGCCTTAAGAAAAGTAAGAGAGTTTTTTGGAAAAAGATAAAGAAGGTTTAGAAGTGTGAGATATTTTCGTGAGATAATTGCAGTAGCAATATTTCCAATGACCACCGACAATTTTGTTCAACCAACAATTCCATGCTTTGATGCTCACTATGACCATTGGAGCATGCTGATGGAGAATTTTTTACGATCAAGGGAGTATTGGTCGGTTGTCGAATTTGGAATTCAAGAGCCACCAACAGGCACGGCCTTAACAGATCCCCAAAAAGCAAAATTGGAAGCTAAAAAGTTGAAGGACCTGAAAGCAAAAAATTATCTATTTTAGGCTATTGATCGTCCCATCTTGAAGACTATTCTTTGCAAAGAAACTTCCAATGATATTTGGGATTCTATGAAGAAGAATTATCAAGGCTCTGTTAGGGTGAAACGTGCACAGCTTCAAGTCTTGAGAAGAGATTTTGAGACACTAGCAATGAATGATGGAGAATCTGTCGCCAACTATTGTGCCAAAACAATGGAGATCAGCAACAAGATGGATTCCATGGCGAGAAGATAGACGACATCACCATTGTGGAGAAGATTTTACATTCCCTGACACCAAAGTTTAATTATGTTGTCTGCTCAATTGAAGAGTAAAAAGACATAGATGCGCTCTCTCTTGATGAATTGCAAAGCTCCTCATTTGTCTATGAATAGAAAATAAACAGAAGTTCAACAGTAGAGGAGCAAGTGTTGAAGGTTTCTACCAATACTCATTCCAACAATTTCAGATGAAGGGGTAGAGATAGAGGTAGAGATAGAGGAATGGGAGATCGAGGAAATAGAGATGTTGGCAAGAATTTTAAAGCTAATAATGACCAATTTCAAGGCAAAAGCAAAGGATGGGATCCTAATAAATCCAAGGTGGAGTGTTTTAGATGTCATAAATTTGGTCATTATGTATCTGAATGTTATACCATGCTACCTAATAATAAAGAAAAGGCAGAGAGTTCAAATTTTGTTGAAGAAAATGAAGCAGAAATGTTGTTGATGGCTATTCAAGATGAAAAGAAGTGCGAGTCAAATATTTGGTATGTGGATACAGGCTACAGTAACCACATGAGTGAAAGTAAGTCTTCTTTTTCTTATCTAAATGAAGATTTTCATTCCACTATGAGTTTTGGGAATCATTATACTGTGAAAGTGATGGGAAAATGTGATATTAAGATCAAAACCAAGAATGATTTTGTGAAAACGATCTCTAATGTGTTATATGTTCCTGACTTAAAAAGTAGCCTATTGAGTGCCGGTCAATTACAAGAAAATGGTTATGTTATCACCATTCAGAGGGGCGCTTGCAAAATTTATAATTCTATTAGAGGTGCGATCGCAGTTGTTCCTTTGAGTTCAAATAGATTGTTTCCATTAAAGATTGAAAATATTCAATCTTGTTTGATGGCTGAAAAGAAATATCCCTCATGGCTGTGGCCTTTTCTCTATGGTTACTTGAGTTTTTGTGGATTGAAGACCCTCCAACAAAAAAATATGGTGACAAGTCTTCCTCAAATTACTACTCCTTCCCAAGTCTACAAAGAATGTGTTGTTAACAAACAACATTGTTCTCAATTTTCAAAAGAGAAGTCATGGAGAGCAAATGATGTTTCGTAGTTGGTGCATTCGGACATTTATGGTCCTATAAACCATCTTCTAATGGAGGTAAAAGATACTTAATTACATTTATTGATGATTTTTCCATAAAAATCTGGATTTATTTTTTATAGGAAAAATCAGAAGCTTTCTCCACATTTAAAAGCTTCAAAGCTCATGTGGAAAATGAAGCAGGAAAGACCATTAAGACCCTTCGAACAGATCGTGGTGGTGAATATTGCTCAAAAGAATTTGAAACTTTTTGTGTAGAGCATGGTATTGGAAGAGAGCTTACAGCCGCATATACACCACAACATAATTATGTATCTGAGAGGAAAAATAGAACCATTCTCAACATGGTGAGAAGCTTATTAGCAAAAGAAAGAGTTCCAAAGACTTTCTAGCCAAAAACAGTAAATTGGAGTATTCATGTTTTGAGCAGAAGTCCAACTTTTGCTGTTCAAAATATGACATCAGAAGAGGCTTGGAGTGAGAGAAGACCAACTGTAGATCACTTCAGAATCTTTGCATGCATCGCATATGCCCATGTCCCAGATGAGAAAAGAAAGAAACTTGATGACAAAGCTAAAAATGTGTCTTTCTGGTGTAAGTGAAGTATCCAAAGCATATAAATTATTCAATCCACTAATAAAGAAGATTGTGACTAGCAAGGATGTTGTTTTTAATGAAGAGAACACTTGGGATTGGAATAGGCAACAACCTACCCAAGTCCTTTATGACAATGATGCTGAATAGGAGCAAATCTCAGCACATTGTATGCCCAAAAATTCATCAAATACGACTTCTACAGCTGCTGGAACTTCCCCAACAGTCGCTAAAGTCAATGAAAAAGAAACTCAATCTCTTCGCCACGTTAAAAAAAGGCCTGCTTGGATGGAAGATTATGAGGTAACTGGAATAGGAGATTTAATTACTCACTTTGCCTTATTTTCATAATATGACCCTACAACTTTTGAGAGTGCTGTCAAAGAAGAAAAATGGCGAAAAGCGATGGATGATGAAATTAATGCCATTGAAAGAAATGATACTTGGGAGCTATCCGATCTTCCGGATGAACAAAAAACCATTGGTGTAAAGTGGGTCCCTAAAAAAAACTGAAAGAAGAAAATAGTGAAGTTGACAAATACAAAACACGTTTGGTAGCCAAGGAATACAAGTAGCAATATGGGATCGACTACACTTAAGTCTTTTCTCTAGTTGCGAGACATGACATGATCAAATTGGTGGTTACATTGGCAGCACAAAATTCTTGGCCTATTTTCCAGCTAGATGTCAAATCGGCATTCTTACATGGTTACTTGGAGGAATAGGTATTTGTCGAGCAACCCCCTGGTTATGTCAAAATTGGAAATGAGCATAAATTTTATAGATTGAAGAAAGCTCTTTATGGGCTAAAACAAACCCCTCGGGCTTGGTATAGTCGTATTGAAACTTATTTTCTTAAAGTTGGTTTTTCAAAATATCCTTATGATACGCTTTTTGTCAAGATTGGAGATATAAGGAAAATGTCCATTGTCTGCTTATATGTTGATAATCTTATATTTACTAAAAATGGTGATGTTATGTTTAAAGAATTCAAGAAATCTACGATGGATGAGCTTGAAATGTCTGATCTTGGTATGATGCATTACTTTCTTAGCATAGAAGTGGTACAATCGGATGATGTGATCTTTATTTCTCAAAAGAAATAAGTGGAAGAAATTTTGAACAGGTTTCGGATGAATGATTGTAATCCTGTAAATACTCTAGTTGAGTTTGGCTTAAAGCTATACAAAGATTATGAAGGGAGGAAGGTTGACAGAACACTTTACAAACAAATTGTGGGTAGTTTGATGTATCTAACTACAATAAGATCAGACATAATGTATTCAATGAGTTTAATCGGTCGATATATGGAGAATCCTACAGAAATGCATTTATTAGCTACCAAGAGAATCATTCATTACTTGCAAGGAACTAGAGACTTTGGGCTATTTTACAAGAAATGTGAAAAGTCCAATTTATTAGGATTTACTAATAGTGACTATGCAGGAGATCAAGATGATAGGAAGAGCACTTCAGGTGATGCTTTTATGTTTGGGACGGGTGTCATTTCGTGGTCATCCAAGAAGCAACCAATTGTCACCTTGTCAAGTACAAAAGCTGAAGTTGTTGCTGCAACAGCTAGTGCTTGTCAAGTTATTTGGCTTAGGAGAATTCTTGAGGAGCTACATGTCACGCCCCAAACCTCAAGTGCGTGCACATCCCTCGATGGTCGATAAAATATGCGACATCCCAGAATGCGTCGCCGATGCATTCATTTTATTGCACATGCGGAAGCGTATAAACAATCCATAGACAACACTCAACATGGGATGGAAAAGCAGGACAACCAATTCACAAAAGCCACACCTTATAAACACAACGAGTTTATATACAAGTCTATGTCCAAAAGAAAACCCTAGGCCAACTATGCTCCAGACCCTTCAGCCTCGGGCTTCGGATTCTACACACTAGGTACCTGAAAATGGTAACCCACAACAAGGCGAGAATAAATCTCAGCGAGTTCATGCCATAAACCCCAATTAGGAAGGAAATACGCCTAGAGGCGGCCTAACCATAACCAATGATACTCACCTCGCCTCAGTCCTTCCTACACGTCAGTACAGTTCATATAACAGATGCATATAGTAAATGCACACATCAATTGGAACATCTCACTCTTATTTCAATCAATCACTAGGGTCCCGATTATAAGACAAAATTGTTATGGCACGTCTCATTTCGTGCCATACAATTTTGTCCCATAATTAGGCTCGTTTATCTCAATTATTCATGTATTCCAATTGATTACTACCCGCATAGCCGGGTGTTGTCCTGCTTCGTCGCGTATAGCAACGTCTACCTCTAAAAGGTATTCCACATAAGAGCATCAGTCCAGCCTCTATTGCAACCGGCATCTGTTGTTACGGGCATTCCACATAAGAGTATCGTCCACCCGACGCATATTGGGTGATGGATTCTCACAACCATCACACATACACCCAATTCCGACCAAGGATATTGTGTTTTGCACTCAAATGCCTCAATTAAGATAATAAACTTGACCTATTTTTTTCGTATTAAAAACATTCTGTAAAATAACCGTGTGTGGGTACACGGTCGGATCGAATCTTAAAATTGATATCATTCCTTTTAAAAATCACATTATTCGATATAGTATTTAAAAGAATTTTCGGTGTCAAAACCCAACACCCGGTATTTTCTAATTAAATACCAAGATTTCATAATTTTGAACACTCAATTGCACAATTTATCACTCAATTGTATAAACTAAGTACACCACTACAATCAGCACGAAATTTTGGCTCTTGGCTATCCGTTATAATTTTAGGAAAAATAATAACTAATTAAATAAATTATAATTATATAAATAAATTGCAAAATAATTAAATTAAAGCACTCAAGTAAATCAACTTAAGCTAACCGGGCTAATTAATCGAACTAACTAATTTACCTAACCGTTCTAACTAATTTAATCTAACATAGTAATTGAATTAACTAATTAAACTAACTAAATTAACTAACTAAATACCTAACTAGGGGTGTGCATGGTCCGGGCGAGCGGTTCCTAACCTAGAACCAGGAACCGCCCGCTCAAAATCAGTTCTGAAAAATTGGAACTAGGATCTACCCATTTATTGCATGGATCCACCCGGGAACCGCACCACCGGTCCGGTCCAGTCCGGTTCTCAGGTGGATCCATGGAACCGGTCTCACTAACCACGAGATGAAAATCTTAAGCTAAGGAAAACCCAACATCAAAAGAGAAGACATGATTGATCTCAATTCTAAACTGCATAGCAAGCATCATCAAAGCAAGCCAAAAAGTTTCAGCTCCCCAGTTAAACATCTTTGATGAAATGTTTGTGAGCTCCAACTGTAGAGCTTGACCTCCTGGATAAAACCTTTGAAAAAGCAATATATATCCTGATCATAATGTCTGAACACATATAGATGGATTTGGCATTTCAATCTAAAGAAAGAAAAGAAGGGGTTAAAGAGGCAGCTTAATGGATCCATTTAGTCAACTTTGGAATATAATCTAAACAAGACAAGCTTAATTTGATCAAACTATACATAACACCCAACAAGTTATCGGATATATAATTATTTTCGTGCTCTTTAGTCAAAAGGGTGAATGATTTCAAAGGTGAAATTTAACTATGAAATTTAGAAGGTAATTTGATTGGATTTGCGGAATGGATATTTAAAATTTACAAAATATAACAAAAACAAGTCTACAGTCAATGATTTTAAATTTGATTTGGTGAAAAGTTGAACCTAAAGCAAAAAGTAGTTATTAGCATCCCCAAGATTTTTCATTGGACCAAATCAATAATTGGTGTAGTATCTGCAATATAATGAGGAAAAAACATGGGATTACCTTATCTCTCACAAGTTGACATACAGAGCCATGGCCATGTTTCAAAACTTTGTTTGCATAGAGACAAACATTAAAGCAGCATGAATATAATTGCAAAAACCAGGCATAATAAGATAGAGAAACTGGCAACCAAATTCAACATTTCAAGTCAATAGCAGCATCTACACTTACTAGGTGGCGCTGCTAAAGAATCAAGGACCTGCCGTAATTTCTATGCTATTTTAGACTGTGATTTTTTTTTTTAATATTAAAAATTAATCGATCCGATCCGGGTGAGCAGATGGACGGATCCACCCATGGAACCAGGAACCGAACCGGTACCCACCAGTTCTCATAAATTGGAACCGGGAACCGGACCGGTTCCCTCAAGAACCACCAATTCCAAGCGGTCCAAGCAGATCCCTGTTCTTTTGCACACCCCTATATCTAACAACCTAGTTAAACTAACTAATTTATCCTGACCAACTAGTTAGGCTAACTAATTCTCCAAATCTTAATTAGCTTAACCCAAACCACTAGGCCACCCCTAAGCATCATTAGCCCCCATAATTAGAGTTTAGGGAAAAAAATTACCGATTTAGTGTAAAAACCGATTCATAGCAACGGCGACGCGACGGCAGCTGAAACTTGAGCTTACGATGGCGCCAAAGGAAGCTTGGACTGGGCCGAAAATGGTCCAAGATGACTCACGGTTGGACTGGAAAACCGTTCCTGCCGTGTGAGGAGACGCAACGAAGGAGTAGCTCCAGGGGGTGGCGTCACTACTAGAGTGGGATGAAACGATCGGTGAGTTAGTGCTAGAGTTTACCGAAGTCGCTGGTGGGGACGTCGCGGATGTGGAGAGGGGCGTTGGCGTGAAGAATTTCGGTGGGTGTTAACGTGGAGGGGTACAGCGACCAGGAGGAAGGGAAGTAGGCTGGTGGAGGGTGAGCTGTTCAGTTAATGGTGGGAGGCGATGAGTGGAGTTGACTGCTGGCGTCAGGAGGGAAGTGGGCGCTAGACTTGGCTGCTAGAATGAGTAGGTAGAGGAAGTTGAAATGAAGACAAGCGGCTGCAGGGAAATGGGACGAAGAAGAGGGACACGTGAAGGCGCTAAAGAAAAGAAGAAACAGAAGCAAGACTCGGCTGGGGGAAAGAGAGCTGGTCGCACAAAGAAGAAAGGGGAACAGCTAGTCTTGGCATGCAAGAGAAGCTGGAGGAGAGAGAGAAAGTCAATAGAAATATCCACACTCATCAATTCTTGGTCCCACAGGCCTTCATGTTCATCTCTTTGGTCCCCCCATCACTTTCTTGCACATAAATCCCCACAATTAGCTAAGTTGATGCCAAATGTTGCAGCCCCCACACAAGCCTACGAATTTCACAATTTTGGACTTCAATTTCTTCACCAATTTCCCCAATTTGATGACCAATTTTGTTGAGGAGGAAGCCTATACAAATTCCACAATTTCCCTTCACTAAATAGCTCACTTTAGATGCCAAAAATCCCCTCAATTTGGCCCCACCGAATTTCTTTTCGTTTCCAAATCCTCTGAAATTGATTTTCCATAAAAATCTCAAGCTCGCCAAAAATTTCTCGAAGGATGAGACGACTTTCCTAAAATAAATCGTGACATGACAGAATTTTCAATTTCTGAAATCGAGTTCAATTTCGTGGTTAATTTCAACCGAACGCGATTTTAGCGTAACTTAACCTACCGGGTAACTTTTAGAAATTTTTAGTACTTTGACCCGTGATTGATTATTTTTGAGTCACATTGTATATCTTCAACTTATAGGCGACTGTCGATTATCGTAAAAATCTCGAAGTTTCAAATACAGGCACGGGGTACAAAAATGATAAAAAAAAAAAAAAAAAATCAATTTAGTACCATTCAATGAGAATTTTGCAATTAGGTCAATCACCCACACTTTAATTACATATCTCTATCGAATCGACCTATCTCCGGTCTTTGATCGATTTTGACGATACCGTATTGACCCTTGCAGATTAGCACGGTCGAGTAGTCGATTTCTGGTTAAATTCTCAAGTTTGTCATGTTTAGATTCCTTAACGGCTTCACTTGATAAACTAGTTATCTCGTGAGTGATCAACTCAAAGAAAAATGCCATAGGCACGTAGATGAAAAACCCATTTCATTTCATCGAAAACAAGATTAAAAATCAGGATGTCACACTACAATTCAAGCAACTAAGAGCTACTAAAATTATTTGTGATAACAACTCAGCAATCAAACTCTCCAAGAATCCTGTGTTATATGGAAGAAGCAAGCATATTGATGTGAAGTTTTATTTCTTGAGAAATCTTAGCAATGATGGAACAACTGATCAAGTCTACTGTAGGAGTGAAGATCAAGTTGCTGATATATTCACCAAGGCCCTCAAGAATGAGTCATTTGTGAAGCTCGGATGGTTATTAGGTGTTCGCACGTTGAAAACAGATAAAAGCTTTAAACCGAATGTTAGTAAAAATCGATTTAAAGGAGGGATTGTTGAAGTAATAGTTGTTTTTTTTTTTTTTTTTTTTTTTGGGCACGTTTTTCTGATTTGGTTTTTCAGTTATTGGAGTTAGTGAAGTCACGTTTAGCCAATTTGTGTGTTAGTTGTCCTAATTTTTAGGTATTAGTAGAGTAAATGTTTTATGCAGAACATGAATAGTTATGGACCCTATTTTAATTGTGTTTTTATGTTATGTATTTGTCTTTTATTAAAAAAAAAAAAACTTCATTATTCGGAACGAAAGATAAAGTTTCAACCTCATTTCTCCCCCTTTAGCATTTAACAGGAGACTCCTTTTCTCATGCACTCCTCGCTCGCTCATCTCTGGTTCCCTCGCCTCTCCACGCACGACAGCGCATCATCTCATCAGGTTCTCGTGGTGACGTCACGGTCACGGAGGGGCTCTCCCGTTTAAGCGTGTGTTGCGTGAGCGAGTGCTCAGTGTGTGAGCGTTTGTGCAAAGAAGGGAATGAAGTGATGGGCTGGGCCTTTGGTCCATTTAATTTGGATGGGCTTATGAAAACAATAAAAAAGAAATAAAAGAGATGGGACAAGGAAAATGAGCTGGGCGCATGTGCTAAAAGAAATAAAGGAAATTAAAGAAAGGGGCTGGCCATGTGGGCTTGACAGGCCCGAAATTTGCTAAAAGAGAATGGTTCGTGACTTTTATTACTATTTTTTATCTCTCTTTTATTTATTTTTTAAAAATTCTATGTATAATTTTTAAAAGTTTTAATTTTTTTTTTTTTTTTTTTGCGAAATAAATGGATAATTAGAACCTTGACAAAAATTCAGTGTCAACAAACCATTGTTGAGTTCAAAGAAGGGAAAGAAGTGATGGGCTGGGCCGTTCTTCCATTGAATTTGGATGGGCTTATGAAAACAATAAAAAAGAAATAAAAGAGATGGGCCAAGGAAAATGAGTCGGGCACGTGGGCTAAAAGAAATAAGAAAAAGGGGCTGTCCTCATGGGCTTGACAGGCCTAATTTGCTGAAGAGAATGGTTTGCGAATTTTATTACCATTTTTTCTCTCTTTTTATATCCCTTTTTTAATTTACTTTTTAACTTTTTATGTATATATATATTTTCTGCTTTTTATCTTTTTTATAATTTTTTTGTTTTTGCGAAATAAATGGATAGTTAGATTGTCAACAACAATGTTCATTCATGAAATGTGAGTTGTTTAAACGAAATTGAGGTTGATTCGCAACGAGTAATGCTGAGTTAAAGTCTTGTAAACTGCATTTTGGCTGAGAATCACATTCTAGTACGGATCCCACATACCCTACGGCATATCAGTTGTTCCATAAAAAGCCCCAATGAAGAGTCGAGTTTGATCTAGGAATTCGGTATTTGGAATCACGTTTTTATGCTTGATTTGTGCTGATATAGTGGAGTCAACACGAAATTTAAGTCTCTTGTGTTTCTATGGCATTTGCATCCTGATTTGTGCTGATATAGTGGAGTCGACACGGAATCTATGTCTTTCTTGTGTTTTTGTGGCATTTGCATCCTGATTCAACCGTGAACAAAACGTCCACATCGGAATGTCGCTTCTTCACCAACAAGGCCAACGGCTAAGGCCGTCACCGTTAGCTTTCTATGTCCATCTCTTTTTAGTCTCATCTAAGCTAAGGAATAACTAAAATCTATTCTAACTTACGAAATTTCTTAAGTTTCTACGTTATCCTAAACATGCAATTATAACTGGAAAGCTAATCTAACGTGAAATGTAATTTGACCTATTATGCAACGCAATATATATATATATATATATGTTCTATAAGCCCACTAAAAATCAACACAAGCAACGTAATCGACCATAAAAAACACATAATTTTCCCCAAATCAAAATGAAAAATCAAAATAAAAATAAAAATAAATTTGATAGAACGTCTCACAATTCAATATTCTTGATTATTAAGATTTTTTAACACGAACTTCACCTAATCAAGATATGCCTAATATCATGTTAGCACTATTGTCGTGACTCAACCCCTTCGAACTAGGGTAGGAATAGGTTTAAAAGTATCGTCAACTTCAGACCAACAGCCTTCCATTAACTTGGACTCTACCAAGCCCATATCCTGTGCAATATCGAATAGTCAAAATTTTAATTGATTAAGCCTATGCATATATTAACAAATGAGTCGCCACTGGCCGTCTTAGTATTGGCTAAAAAACCAATAAGATACGGGAGAATTTCTTATTATTTACGCAATTTCTAGGATTTGGAACTTAATTACGTTAATCCTAACATTAACTCTCTTCTAGTGCCTAACTTCATGCTAACTAATGCCATAGCACCCTATCAAAAAATCGAAGATTCATCATAACCATTCTAGAGTATGAAAGTAACTCCCAAATTATTAAAATACACAATCAATTATAATCATAAAGGAAAAAAACACAAGTATCATAGTATCATCCCTTTAAAAAAAAACGCAACACAAAATTTAAAAAAATAAAAATCCTATTATAAAACCCTAAAGGCTTGTCCTGGTTTTCCAATTTTTCTATTTTTTTCTGATTTTTCTATAATTTTTCTGAATCTTCTTAATTTTTAAAATTTTAAAATTTCAATTTTTTATTTTTAATCATTTCAAATTTAAAATCGATTTAATAAAAAATTAAGATTTTATGAGTTCTTATTTTTATTTTTTATTTTTATAACATTTTTAATGATTTTTTTATTATTATATTCGGGGAACGTGTTCGAACCGTTTACCCAATCAGACCCATTCACCCGACCCGTCTACGGAATCCCACCCAGTCGGATTAAAAAACGAAATTTTTAATAAACATTTTTTTCATTAATTTTCCTATTACTTTTATTCCTTTCTTTTCTCCCTTTTGTCTTTTTGCTTATTTCGTCTTTTTCTGCCCAGATCGTCTTCAGCCTCCAGTCGTCTCTTCCCGAAGCTTTCCTCTCATACGAACACCTGCAACTCGTAGCCGAACCAAGGAAATTCAACGCCACCATCTTTCCGACTACCAACCGCCGCCCTACGCCGCCGCAGAAACACTACCACCCGCTGTAAGCCTATTGCCAACGATGACTATAGCCGGCCGCCTACTCTGGCGGCCACAAAAATTTCACAAAAATCCATACCTAAACTTCATTTTCAACGCTAAATATTCCAACAATCAAACAATCACAAATGCACTTAAAATGAAGGGAAACGTTGACTAGGACGGCCTCGAATCGTAGAGCTCGCCGGAGAGGGTTAGGTTTCCTAGAAGGGGCTTTCGGGCATTGGTGATGCATACGGCCGACTCAAGCAAGGATTTTTCCACCAAATCACATAAAAAGAGAGAGAGAGAGAGAGAGAGAGAGAGATAAAACACGAATATCAGATAAGATTCCACATATATAGCAACAAATATGCTTCGATCCTGAGCTTAATCGTGAACTAAGATTTGGCCTTCTCTTAAGCATTATGTCAAACAAATGATATGCAGCATCAAGAACACGCTTCCAATCCAGTTATTGTCTGATTTTCGATCTAAAGATGATATGCAGGCATTCGAATGAGATTATTTAGCAACAAATCAGTATCACTCTACACGAAATCCCTCGTGACTTCATCCTGCATGGTTTGAGTTCCATTTCGGTCAGAACAGGATATATGCAAAGGAGAAAGGAACTTGCCTGGCTTAAGGATCGATCATGGCGGACAGTGGATGGCGAGTTGGCTTTCGGTGAAACTTCGGCAACTCGGAAGGGACCTTCGGTGGACGTCTTCTCTCCAGTGAACCTCCTCTCTCTACTGCGAACCAACCTCTCAAGCCCTCTGTTATGCAAATAGAATCCTCCTCAGGCGAGCGTCCTCTCTAGCGAAGATGTTCTCCAGCGAATGGCTCTTTTCTCAGATTCTATCCCTCTGGTTCTCTCTCTTTGCTATACGAACATGCCTCAAGCCCTTACCAAGCTCACTCTCTTTCTCTTCTCTCCTTGGTCGAGCACCCTTACCGAAGAGCTCTCTCCTCTCCCACACGCCAGCTCATCAACCTTCTAGAACTTCTCTATGGATCTGCTCGCATCACTCACGGTTTTGACATGACCCAAGGACAAGCATGATCCAAAACTGTCTAGATAATAGGGTCGTGTCTCATGCACGGACCAGCCCTGCTCGAGAATGACCCACAAGTGATCCATGATCAACACAAGAGTCGGCCCATGTGCAATGTGGGACAAACCCGTGACCGTTTATGTCAGGCGACCATTTTGGGTTCTCCATGAAGTGATCTTGCAGACCCATGACAGGCGTCCCTTGAGCTTCCTCACGCCCTAGGGCCTCTTGAGCTGCGTATAGCCTTGTAATGATTATACATGTTTTAATACAACCGTTGGATTGAGAAGGGATCAACGGCTAGAATCAAGCCTGCTCATGTATAAATAGGGGACCCTCCTCCTTTAGATGTACACTCTTGTTCATGAGTAATACATTCAAGCTTCATTCATACTTCGTTCTTGTGAATTGAGTGTGTGTAAGGCTAACTTGGGATCATACTCTTAAGGCCGCACGGGTGTATGATCATTCAGAATCGACCAACCTGTGACAAGTGATATCAGAGCCAATTTCCAAGTGCAATGGTTGATGCTCGTTTTGATGTTCCAATCGCTCAAGTTGGCAATCATGACAATCGTGGATGACTAGTTGAGAAGGCCACCTATTCGAAAAGAAAAAAAAAAAAAACCAAACAAACAAACCGTGTTGCCTCAAGCTCGAGGGACCCAAAGGGTGACCTGGAGAATCGGATGGCGATCTTAGAGGAGACCATCACGGACATCCAGGCAATGGTAGTCGATCTGAACCAGACTGTCGAAGGAGCGAAAGTTGATAAGGAGGAGTTGTTGGCGGAAGTGCAAGAACTCACAGCTGGTTTGGGAGGGCTCTGTGTCGAGGTGCTAGGGTCCCTCACTCACGAGCCATAGTAGCAGGATGAGACTCAGGAGGCTATGATGGCAGCCATACGTGTGAAGATCGCCGACCTAAAGGGCAAGCTTGATGAGGTTGAGATGACACGCATGAATAGGGTGGTCACCATGCTTGCATATTGAAGCACCCAAGCTAAGGGAATTCAAGGGCTCGTAGGTCACCAAGGACGTGGATAATTTCTTATGGTACATGAAATGATATTTCAAGACCATGGGAATCAATGATGACGCATCTCAAGTAAACGTCATGTTAATGTATTTAGTTGATAACACATTGCTGTGGTGGCATCATCGATCGGATGATAGGTGTAGCGACTCTATCACAACATGGGCTCAATTTGTCAAAGAATTTCAACGAAACTATTAACTTGCATATGCGGAGGAGAAAGCTTGCAATGAACTCAAGCGCCTAGAACAAAAGGGTGGAATCTGTGATTATGTGAAACGATTCTTGGAGCCACTACTCCAAATCTTGTCCATGAGTGAGATGGAGGCATACCATTAATTCATGAGCAAACTCAAGCCATGGGTCAAGCAAAAGCTAAAGAGATGCCATGCAATGGATCTCATGACGGCGACATTCGTGGCCAAGTCCCTTGTGGAGTACAAATTGTCTCGAATGGAGGAGATCGAGGAAAATTTAATCTCTCAAATGGAGGCAAACCATTGGCGATAGCCCCTATGACCCAATTGGAATCAAGTGGATGGGGATAGAGAAAGGTACACATGTATAAATGTTTCTTTTGTGATAATCCTTACCTAGCCCATGATTGTCCCAAGAGGGGTAAATTAGCGGCCTTATGTAAGAAGGATGAATCGCGAGAGGAGGCACGGTTGGGTTTGCTGCATATTCTTAACTCGATCAAAACCAAGAAAGTGAAGAAACCCAAAGGTCTGATGCTCGTGGATGTGAAAATCGGAGGTACCACGATGAGTGCCCTCGTGAATATTGCAGCGCTAGATCTCTTCATATCCCAAGAGATTGCAAGATAGTTGAATCTTCCAGTCGAAAAGGGAAGAGCCAGTTGGCTCAAAACAATGAACTCCAAGGAAGTCCCAACTAGCGACGTGGCCAAGGATGCAGAGCACTATCTTGGTCCATGGACCAGAAATGAAGATATCGAGGTAATCCCCCTTAACGATTATGACTTTGTGCTAGGCTTGGGATTCATTGACATGATCAATGCAAGTGTAATGCCGTTTGTGGATTGCATATGTATATCGGACAAGCGATGCTAATGCATGGTCTCGATCCATCGCAAGTCAAGACTCGATAGGAAAATGTTATCGGCCATGCAGCTGACGAAGGGAGCAAAGAAGGTCGAGGTGACCTTTGTGGCAACATTTAAGGTTGAGGATGTGAAGGGAGCGACACACTAAAGGAGGTGGCCTAAGTCCTAGATGCGTTCCAAGATGCGATGCTATCCGAGCTGTCCAAAAAGCTGCCTTTTTGAAGAGAGATGGACCACTTGATCGAGCTAGTGCCCGATGCTCAACCACCGGCCATGACACCTTATTGCATGACCCTGCCTAAGTTGGAAAAACTGCAGAAATAACTCGAGGAGTTGCTCAACGTAGGTTACATTCGGCCATCCATGGCTCATTTCGATGCCCTCGTCTTGTTCCAAAAGAAGCACGACGAGTCCCTTCGAATGTCCTTAGATTACCCGACACTAAATAAGCTCACCATCAAAAAAAGTACACGATCCCCCTTATTGCTGACTTGTTCAATTAGCTCGGGGAAGCCTAGTGGTTCATTAAGCTTGATCTTCGATCGGGTTACTATCAAGTACAGATTGTCGAAAAGGATAGGCCGAAGACCACATTTGTGTATGTTCCTTGATCGGTTCGTGGTAGTTTACCTTGATGATTTTGTTGTGTATACCCAAACACTCGAGGAGCACGTTGAGCACTTGAGGCAAGTCTTCTAGGTCATGTGGGAAAATGACCTATACATAAAGCATGAGAAATGTTCTTTCGCAATCTTGGGGCACATTGTCGAGGGTGGACAAGTGCAGATGGACATGGTCAAGATCCATGTCATCGTTGAATGGGAGCCATTAACCAAGGTGATGAAGTTGAGATCATTCTTGATCTCACAAATTGTTATCGACATTTCATCCAGGGGTATTTGAGGCTCACCGTGCCACTCACAAACTTGTTCAAGAAAGAAAGGCCATGAGAGTGAACGAATCAGTGTCAAGAGGCGTTCAATCGATTGAAGTGAGTCACGACCGAAAAGTCAATGCTCATGATGCCTGACCATGCCAAGTCATATGAGGTAGAAACTGATGCCTTTGATTTTGCTTTTAGGATGAACATCCAATTGCCTTCAAGTCTCGAAAACTAAACGATAGCGAGAGGCGATACACAGTCCAAGAGAAAGAGATAACTGCAGTGATACATTGCCTTCATACGTGGAGGCACTATCTCTTGGGTCCTAATTCATAGTGAGGACGAACAATGTGGCCACAAGCTACTTCCAAATTCAAAAGAAGCTCAGCCCAAAGCAAGCTTGATGGCCAAGTTCAATTATGTGCTAAAATATAAGCCCGAGAAGTCTAATTCTGTGGCTGATGCCTTGAGTCAAAAACTGGAGCTAGCCAACATAACAAGTTGACCCAATTGCCAGTGGATCAATCACATCAAGGAAAGGCTGAAGCACGACTAAATGGTCCAAGCTCCCCTTCAATACGCACAAGAGATAAGACAAGGCGATTTTGGTGTGAGGACGACCTCCTTTACACTAATGAACAACGATTATATGTCCTACTCCACGGGAAACTAAGGAAAGAAGTGCTGTGTGAATGCCATGATTCTAAGTGGACAGGCCATCAGGGAGTCCATCAAACTATGGTACTTGTCGAGGATCAATATTATTAGCCTCACATGCGGGGACGATGTTGAAGCTTACATGCAGACATGACTTATGTGCCAATAGGACAAGATTGAACAATAGTTATCGACGGGGCTCCTTAAGCCGTTGCCTATCCCAGAACGTCCATGGGAGAGTGTCTACGTGGACTTCATCGTGAACCTACCAAAGTCCGAGGGATGTCAGACCCTCATGGTCGTCGTGGATCGTTTCTCCAAGTACACGACATTCATGCCAGCCACAAAGGATTGCCCAACCAAAAAAGTAGTCAAACTATTCCTCAAGCATGTCGTCAAATACTAGGGCATACCAAGCACAATCGTGAATGATCACGACCCTTGATTCATCATGCGGGTCTAGACAAAGCTCTTCAAGTTGCTGGGGTCGAACCTCAACTTCTCCACAAGTTTGTATCCCTAAACCGATGGTTAGACGGAGAGAGTAAATACTCTATTGGAAATATACCTCCAGCATTATGTGAGCAACATGCAAGTGAATTGGGCGCAACTGATCGATGGCCCAATTTTCATACAACTTGCAGCAAAGTGAGTCCACAAACCAAAGTCCATTTGTGATCGTGACGGGGCAACAACCACTCACACCTAGCGCGATTGCCTCAAGCTATCGAGGAAGTAACCCATCCACATACAAATTCACAAAAGAATGGGGTGAACATGCGGACTTGGCACGAGCATACTTACACAAGGCCGCGAAACACATGAAGAAATGGGCTAACAATGAGCAACGGCACATGGAATTTCAAGTCGAGGACTAGTGTTGGCCAAACTACACTTGGTCCTTCTATATCGAAACGTACATAAAGGGCTGATCCATCACTACGAAGATCCCTTCCGAGTGTTGCAGTGGATCAGGAAGGTTGCATACAAGATGGACTTGTCGGCCAAACTCAAGTTACATTCCATGTTCTACGTAAGTATGCCAAAAGCCTTCCAAACAGATGAGGAAGATCTAGACTGAGGTGAAACACAGCGGGCGCTTTTGGGGCGAAAACCTCATATGAACGAGACATCAAATGCATCATGGCGAACCAAGTCATACGGAAGAATTACTATGCGCCTCGGAAAGAATATTTGATCCGACGAAAGAGCCTTCCCAAGAGTGAAGCAAGCTGGGAACCATCCGAGACTCTATGGCAATTCAAGAAACACATAGACGTCTTTCATGCCGAGGATGCAACGAGGGCCAAGAACGAGCATGATCCAAGACCATCCAGATGATGGGGTCGTGTCTCATACACAAACCAACCCATGAACTACTTGAGAACGACCTACAACTGATCGGTGATCAACACAAGAGTCGGCCTATGCGCAATGCAAGACAAACTCATGACCGTTCAGTTCTTCATATCAGGCAACCCTTTTGGGTTCTCTATGGACTGATCTTGTAGACCCATGGTAGGCATCCCTCGAGCTTCCCCACGGCCTAAGGCCTCTTGAGCTACATATAGCCTTGTAATGATTTTACATATTTGAATATGATCGTTGACCATTGGATCAAGATGAGATAAATGGCTAGGATCAAGCCCGCTCATGTATAAATAGGGGACCCCCCCTTCAAATTTATACTCTTGTTCACGAGTAATAAATTCGAGCTTCACTCATATTTCATTCTTGTGAGCTGAGTGTGTGTAAGGCTAAATTGGGATCATAATCCTAAGGCCACACAGGTGTGTGATCCTTCAAATCGACCGACCCATGACAGTTTCCTCACAACCACCCTCGCCCTCTTCTCATTCAATCGGTCACAGTCACTCCCCCTTCGGTGATAGGAGTGTGTGAGGGAGATAGAACAATGGGGCCAAGCCTTTCTCTTCTATTCAACTAGGCTCTCATGGGTTCAAAAAAATTAAGAAAATGGGGCCCAAAAAAAGAGGATTCAGAATTGGGCCAGAATAGGGGTTTAGATGGTCGAAAATTTTGTTAAGTGGGCTAGACAACACCAGCCCACTTGAAAATTTTATTCTATATATTTTTTTTATAAAATGAACAGTTATTTAAAAGAAATCAACAAAATTCGGGCGTCAACGGTAGATATATTGCAGATTAGGCAATTTAATATTTAGATAAGCGGGATTAGGAAATTACCTTGGCGGACTTTCTCTGATCCTCACAGATAATCATCAATGACTTTCTATCACTAATTACAGCACCTGCATAAAGAGAAATTGGGAAGAGAAATTGGGGAATAACTGCAAAACAAAAATCACATCATGATGTGAGGTGCAATCTAGCCGAGCATGAATGATAGCAAAGAACTAGTCTCGGAGTAGCCATGTCAAACTCACAACAACATCGATACATCCAGCAACATGAAAGGAAATGCAAAACAATGGAGAAAAAGGTTATGTGTATTTTCTGTATTGCTAAATGTACAAGAATTGTTGGTATTTGTAATACAAGAGAGGAGAAAAAAGAAGAAAAAGAATATATGCACAATATTGTTTTTCCTAAAATATTCTATGTCTATGATCTGCCTTATCAATTGCAATCTTAATAGATAAAAACAAAATCTCCTTCTAACACTCCCCCTCAAGTTGGCAGCCTATAAATGTCGAAGGTGCCAAGCTTGTTCAACAAATATCTATGCTGTCTTCGGCATAATGGCTTAGTGAAAATGTCTGCTGGTTGTTCTACAGTTCCAATTCCTCAAGTTGTAACGATGCCTTGTCGAATTTTTTCTCAAGTAAAATGACAATCAACCTCAATATGCCTTGTTCTCTCGTGGAAAACTGGATTCACTGCCAATTTTAGCGCAGCATCATTATCACAAAACAATTCACTTGCTCCATTGACTTGCACACCAAGATCTGAAAGCGGTCCTCGTATCCAAACTATCTCGCAAACAGTCTTTGCCATGGCTCGATATTCTGATTCTGCTTATGACAATGAAACTGTTGACTGTTTCTTTGTTTTCCATGAAATCAAAGATTTTCCTAGCTTGATGCAAAAGCCAGTGATGGATCTTCTTGTCATGGGACAAGTAGCATAATTTGTGTCACAATATGCTGTCATCTTCATGTTGCAATCTCGAGATAGTAGAATTCCAATTCTGGGCATCCCTTCAAGTACTTTACAACCTTCAAAGACCGCATTCATATGTGATTGCTTCGGGTTGTGCATAAATTGACTAAGTATTTGTACTGCATAGCATATATCAGGCCTGGTCATGGTAAGATAGATTAATTTGCCAACAAGTCGTTGGTATCTGGATGGATCCTTGAGCAGTGAATCTTCATTTGGAGAGGAAGAACTTACATCATATTTATATGTTGTCAATTTGATATTCTGCTCAATGGGTACAGCAGCTGGTTTGCATCCTGATAATCCAGCATCTGATATGATTTCCAAGACGAATTTTCGCTAACTGAGACAAATTCCCTCACTGGATCGAGCTATTTCGATACCAAGAAAATATTTTGGAGGACCCAAGTCTTTGATATGGAAAGTCGAATGCAAGTATTCTTTGAACTTTAGAATTGCAACATCATCATTTCCCATGATAAGTATATCATCAACATAAATCAATAGGTAGATTGATGAAGTACCTTTGGTCCATGTGAATAATGCATAATCATGCTTCGAGTGTTGAAAACCTGCATTTGTAAGTGCCGCGGTGAATTTTGCATACCACTGTCTAGATGCTTGTTTAAGCCCGTACAGGGATTTGTGGAGATGGCACACTCTCGACTCCCCCTATCGACGTAATCCCTGTGGAACCTCCATGTAAATTTCTTCATCAAGATCTCCATGAAGAAAGGCATTGTTGACATCCATTTGATGTAACTCCCAATTGCGTAATGCAGCAATCGCCAGAAAGGAGCGAACAGTTACCTCTTTAGCAACTGAGGAAAAGGTCTCATGGTAATCAAATCCTTCACGTTGCGTGAATCCCTTTGCGACAAGCCGAGCTTTGTATTGCTCAATTGAACCATCTCCCTTATATTTTATTTTATAAACCTATTTACAGCCAATGGGCCTTATGTGAGCAGGTAGAGGGACGATGTCCCAAGTGTTATTCTCTTGGAGAGCAGCAATCTCTTCTTTCATGGCCCTTTGCCAACGGATATCACGCGCTGCTTCCTCATAAGAAGATGGTTCTTGTTCTTCGGATATCCGACTGATGCAACACATGTGTTCCTGAGATAATCGACCAAAAGATACATAGGAGGATACTGGGTATTGTGTACCTGAAGCTCGCAAGGTAGAGCAAATATAATCATTTGTCCATGTCAAGGGACGAACTAGTCGTCCTGAGCGTCTAGGCCTGTCAACTGCTGGGGATGATTGTTCAATATGTTGTTGCAGTGACAAAGGAAGCTCACTACATGTTGCTGAAGAGTCATCACTAGTCTGACGTGCTGGGGAATCAGAATACCCAGTGGTGAGAACAGGTGAGTCAGGACATGTCACTGCAAAACATGGGTCGGGAGACGACTGATCTGGTCTAATCAAGATGTATTGTGGCTGCACAGAAATATCCTCCACTAATAAAAATTGTCAATGGCCTGATTCAGTCATGGACGCCTTATCTGAAGATCCCATTTCTTGAAGGAAAATATATCCTCGTGAAATATAACATCACGACTAACAAAGAAGCGACCGGTAGATATTTCCATAACCCGATAACCCTTTTGTAGGGTGCCGTATCCCATAAAGACACACCAAAGAGCACGGGGGTCCATTTTATGTCGATACCGAACATTCGTCATGTAGCAAAGACAACCAAACACGCGAAGATGACTAATGTCAGGCTTTCTCCTGTCTGTCGAAATTCTTATCCATGGTTAAAAATCAATTTGATAAGCATGTTAAGAGGATTCGTACGAGACAATGGAAGTGAATTCTTTTCCAATGAGTATCAATCTTTTCTCATCATCACAAGGAATTCTCCATGAGAGTTCTTGTGCTTACACTCCGCAACAGAATGGGATTGTTGAGCGAAAACAGCGACATCTCCTAGAAGTTGCTTGTGCACTAAAATATCAAGCCTCCATTCCTGAATCTTTTTGGGGAGATTGTGTGATCACTGCGGCTT
Organism: Eucalyptus virginea; assembly: GCA_014182375.1. Lineage (NCBI taxonomy): Eukaryota > Viridiplantae > Streptophyta > Magnoliopsida > Myrtales > Myrtaceae > Eucalyptus > Eucalyptus virginea. Next base: position 12,368,183 of record CM024516.1, on the reverse strand, counting down.
ACTTGATTAATCACATGCCAACTAGAATATTATTAGTCTTGTTTGATGAAGTACCTGAGAAATTTGCACTTTTGTCAACTGTCTGTAGCTAATTTAGCGCCTTCATTATGTTCTGATATTGATCCTAGGATATAGGTTGATGAGCTTTGTCATATCCTTGTGCTGACACTCGGTAAGCAAAAAATTCTTTTCCTTTCTTTTCTTTGTCAGTGGGTCTACCATGTAATTTCCAGCATGTCTCAATGGTATGATGAGGACGCCAACAATATTCACAATATTTACCTTTAAATTTGTAGTTGTGGCTTCCTCCCTTCTGTGATGACGTGGCATTATAATGACCACCGGATTCAGGCCCATACGAGATAAAATGAGAACCGTCAGATCTCGACTTCTCCTTTGATCTACACCGTTCGGTCGAATTAAATTTGGGCCGTCAGATCCGCGCCCCTTCTTATCTCGACTGTCAGCTCTGCTGAACAAATAGGAGCCGTCGGATCCAGTCTTCTGATCTTGGTCGTCCGTTCGAGAAGCCCTAAAATTAGGGTTCCATTCGTGATCGTCATTTTCCCTGAAGGAGCTAGGGTTCCCTCCCGAATTTGGGGCTCGCTGCAGCACGCGAAGGCCGCCGTGAGAACAGCCAGAAAACTTTGTCGACGCAGCGAGAGCCATGCTTTCTCCCCCTTTTTTAGTTTCGGCGGCAGCCACTTGCTGGTTCTCCTCCTGGACAGCGAGCTAGAAGATGTGGCCGAGTGGCGGGACGGTCTCCATGGCTAAAATCTGGGTACGAAAAGGTATGCTCCCGTTTAGGGCTAATAGGAATCTTGTCACTTTCTCGCAATCTTTGATCGCTCGATACTGCTTGAGTGTGGACTCCGGTCCTTCAAGTTGCTCCTCAGCTGACTCAAGCTCGTTCCAAAGCACCGAGAGTCAGTTGAAACAGGTGGTAACCGAGAGGTTCCCCTGTTTCAACTCGGTGAGGGCTTGAGTTAGCGAGAAAACCTTCACCTTGTCGAGCTTCCCGTACATTTCCTTTATGTTATTCCACATTAATCTCGCGTCTTCAATCAGAGGAAGCCCAGCTGCGACCTCTGGCGACACACAATTTCTTATCCACGTGCATACTAATTGATTGCATTTGCGCCAATGGCGTTGTAGGCGTTCATCGATCGAAAAGGGGACGAATCCGTCAAGGAATCTGTCCTTATCTTTGGTTACAAGAGCTCACCGAAAATCCCTCACCCATGCTAAGTAGTGATCCGGTCCGGTGAGTTGAAGAGAAATGAGTCACAACTTTGGGCCGTCAACTGATGATGTGTACAGGGCATCTCCGGGTTCTGAACGGCCGGCGATGGGTGGAAGGATGAGTGATGCAAACCTGGGTGGGAAGCTCAAGTAGGGATTCATTCCCAACCCACCTGGATTGGATTCAGGTTCTCCATTTGGGTTGTAGCTGGCCCATTGTTGGTTTGGTCCGGCGACCCATGGTCCTTGAACTGGGAACCATGGCGCATACGGCCACGAAGTTGGAGTAGGAAGTTGCTCGGTGGTTGGAGTAGGAAGTTGTCCGGTGACTGGAGCAAATGCAGATTGGTCGGATGACTCCTCTGTTGTGTTTCTGGGTTGATCCGGATTTTGGATTTCTAAGTTGTTAGAGTTTTGCATATTGAATTCCTCTTTTCAATGTGCTGTCTTTGTTCTGCAGATGGAGATTTGCAACAACAAAAAACAAAAGACAATTGGAGGCAATTCGGAAAGAATGGTGCGGAAGGTGGATCAGAAAAGCTGCTCTAACACCATGAAAGGAAATGCAGAACAATGGAGAAAAAGGTTTTGTGTATTTTCTGTATTGCTAAATGTACAAGAAGTGTCGGTATTTGTAATACAAGAGAGGAGAAAAAAGAAGAAAAAGAATATATGCACAATATTATTTTTCCTAAAATATTCTGTCTATGATCTGCCCTATCAATTGCAATCTTAATAGATAAAAACAAATTCTCCTTCCAACACAACAAAAGTGATATAAACCAGTCAACAAAACCATTGAGTTAACCCAAAATTGGACGATAACCCTTAGACAGCAAGCAACTACAAATGATCTTCGTTCAACAACAATGACAAGCAACAATGGCGAAATTGGATAGCAAACGAATGCGAGTAGCGACAATGAAAAAATAATGAATAACAATGATGCAATGGAGGTGAACAATGACAAACAACAGCAACACAGCAACAATTAACAACGAAGAACAACAATGAACAATTGCGGCGTAGCAACAGCGACGAACAATAGCGAATGACTGCAATGCAACAACGATAAACAACAAACAAGTATGTCGTCAAGAGGGGCCAAAACCGATCTAAGTCCACCAATGTCAAGGGGCATTAGGCCAAGGTGAGAGGAGAATTAGGAGTCGCGGAGTGGAATTTAAGTTGTTGGAGCTCAATTGGTCAAGCGAACAAGATAACAACAAGAACATCAATGGCACCGAAGGGAGAGAATTAGCGAGCGATAGAAAACGTGATGTGTTTTTATTATGATACACTTGTAAATTATGTTAGAAGTCCCACATCGGAAAATTGATGTGATGTATAATAGTTAATATATCATAGTTAGCCTATAACTCATTGGCTTAACGTTTTAGATAAAGGTGAGCCTAATTAGATTTATTGATAAGCTCAAATTGGGCTCCCTATTGGCGATCTCTCTAAATAAAGTATTGGACTTCTGCAATTTGACCAATTATGCAAGAAAACCAATAGACAACAACGTACTCTCTCTTTTCTTTTGCTTTTTTTTTTTCTATAAATGCTAGTGCAATCACTCCCTCTCTCTCTTCTTGCTCTCTCTTTGTGCTGACTTGCTAGTTTCATTCTCGATAATGAAGACAAAAAGCTTCATCTCTCTCTTCCTCCCCCTCGGGACCCCTTGAAAGCCTCCATTCACCCTCTATTTATAAAGAGGAGGCTGTTGTCAGTGAAGTTTTCCCAAGATAATTGCAAATTTTTAGTCAACCAACGATCATCTTTCGAAAAGAGGGGAAATGTTCAACTGCGCAAAAAATGGTTCCGTCATTCAAAATTTAAACTTTTTTCAATCTCTTTCCACAACTAGATTATTTGGTATTATTAATTGTTGATATTCTTTATTCTTTTTTTTCTATTTTCTATTTTTTTTAAACAAACCTGAATGTAATTTTATGAAATGCTTAATATAATTTTGACATTTTTATATGACGAACAAATAAGTAAGATGGTAAAAATTTAAGTGTTAACAATGATGATGAGTTGAGTAGTATGACCAATTTCCCAATTTTCAATGGGGGTGAAACTTTAAAAACAACACTTTACATTCTAAATCATATCTCTACCAAAGCGGTTTCATTAACTCCTTTCATTGGATAGGATATTCTTAACCAACTCTTTTCATTCTAATGTTTGGAGATGTTATGTAGAAACAAGTTCATATAATCCAACATTCAATAAGTTGGACTCTAAAACTATATGGTCTTACTTCGTATATTACTCAAATCATTTAAAAGGGTATCGATATTATAACCCTATCGTGACCTAACCTCGGGTGCATCACATAGGATTTGGCTAATGGATTACTAAACCTAAACTTAGCTTGGGCTCTCCCAAGCTTATACAAATTCACTACTTAGGTTCAACTTCTTAACATGCAAATGATTTTTCAATTAAGAGTCGTCACTAATCTATTTTTGGTGGGTTGATTAGAAACTCAAGTAAAGTAACGGGAGATTTACTTTACTTCTGCGAACCAGAGATTGTGAGTTTGGGGATTTGATTATGTTAGATTTCTCTAACGCCCTTTCGGTACCTTTATCTTTTATTTTTGGAAAAATGTTTTGCAGGCAGCTCGAATTGATTTTAATTTACATTCCTAACATGTGAGGTGATCATACGGGTACGCAAATCACCAATATAACACCCAAGAAATCAATGAATAAATTACGAGACTTACCTCGTAAAAGCGAAAGCATCTGCAATGTTAGCTCAAAATTCACATCAAAAGCTTTAGATACGATTCGCAATCACTCAATCTTTTTCAAGATTTTCTCTTGTTTAATAAAAAATCTAACCTATATGCAATGCAATCTAATCAAATGACCTAATTCTAATGACGGATAATTTCTAATTAAATGACCTAGTAACAATCACTAAATGACATGCATTTCATGAACCTAATTCTATATAACACGTGCATGATATTTTTTTGTATTTTTTTATAAAAATTTGTAATTAAAATTTGCTAAAAATAAAAATCTAACTAAAGTGAGATATTATCTATTTTAAGTTAGGAAATAGACTAATCTAAATCCTATCTTAACTTAGAAATTTATCTCAACACGCAATTTAATTCCAAGATACTATCTAACCTAGATATCATCTAAACAAGCATTCTAATATAATTAGAATTGTATCTAACTACTATATCATGCAATTCTATCTATGAAATTAATTGTAATCTACATGATATGCAAATGCAATATTTTTTTTTTTTTGTATTTTCGGGATAAATAAAGCAATTAAAAGATAATCACAAAATCATTCACGGTCATCTTAGACATTATCCATTGTTCGAATTAGAAACAATATCTAATCAATTTGATTATTTCACTAATAAAATCGATAAATTGATCTTAATCCTTAAAGATTAAAATATTAATTTTATTACCGCGTGATTAATTATTCTATATAAAGACTTATAGATGGAATAAGAAAATCGACATGCAGTTGTGCCTTAGGCAATAAATCCTAACTAGAAATACACATATCATTCAAATATGCACATAAGATATTGAAAAGCATGTATTAGGCAATAAAATATCCAAATCAAATTTAGATAATATAAATACCTAATTCCGCAAATAATATTATCAAATTTGAACTGAAAGGAATTTGCTCAAAGGGTGATCAGCGATGTGTGGTGGTGCTTAGCTAGCTACATGGACGGGCAGGCGTGGTGGAGGGCAGCGATGGCAGACGGAGGCGTCAGCGTTCGGAGCTTCGGTGAGGGGCAGCGGGCGTGCGAGCAACCGAAGTCGTGGGTGCTGCAACAGGGGCGCAGAGGCGGTGACCGGCAGAGGGATCGGGCTACTAACGCGACGATGCTCGCGAGTTGCTGCAAGTCTCAGCAACGGCATCGAGTTGCAGGCGGAGGCGCGGTGGTGCTCGCGAGCTACTGCAGTCATAAGCTTTGGGGGCACAGCGAACGACGAGAGATGGCGCGGGTGCAGTTGGTCACGCGGCAAGGGGGCTCAAGCTGTTGGCATCACAAAGCAACGGCGGTGGCATAGCGAGGGCAGGGGCGGAGGCTCGACAACCGGCATGGCAGAGCAAGCATGTAGAGGCGCGACAAAGCAAAGGTGGAGGCGTGGCAATCAACATGGCAGAGCTGGGCGGAGGCGGGCGGAGCTTCGGCTACTGGCGTCGGTAGCGGTGGCGGCAAGTACAGGGGGTCAACATTCGGAGCTCACTGGAAGGAAGAGGATGGTGAGCGGGCTACACGAAGAATAAGGTTCTTCTTCTTCTTCTTCTTCTTCTTCTTTATTTCTTCTCTCTCATACATCCACTCTCATGTCTCTTCTCTCTACACCCCTTCAGAAAAAGCAAAACCCCCCTTTCTTTGTTGACTTTGACCCAAAAACAAAAAGAACTCCCCTTTAAAAAAACGAAATAGAACCCCTTTGTTGTGTTGATTTTTTCGACCCAAACAAATGAAGAGAAAAAACCCCCTTTTGTTCCTCTGTACGCAGCCCCTTTTATAGGCAAAGGACTTATATTCCATTTCCTTTTTCAACTTGCATAAAATTCAATTTTGCCCGTACATAGCCTCCTAAATATTTTGTCGAGATATATGCACTCACACGCAATATTCTTTTTTTTCTTTTTTCTAATATTCCATCTAAAACCTTCTTTTCTGCCAAAAAATATATCCCTTGGTGTATATTGCCTGAATATATAAAAAATCTCCCGTCATATCATTGACTATTGGAAAAATTGACGCTCATCTATCATCAGTCAGTCCAATGCAAATGCGATAATAAATAATATAAACTAAATAATGAATGCTTCTAAAACTATATGTTATTTTTGTTTAGGGGCTAAAAATTAATCCCAAATTTTTAATACGATGAGCAACTAATCGGGTCACCAAAATTTAGGTGTCAACAGTTGCCCCTTTTTGAAGGTGAGCTCGTAGAGGTTGCCTTCAAAGACAAATTAAGACATAAATTTTGATCATGCACATGCACTAAATGATTTTTTTTTGGTTGGAAAATGAATTCCATCTTTGAAATGCAATTTATATGATGCATGGAAATGCTAATGCAAACGATAAAGGAACCTACATGGAATAGTTTACCTTCAAGGAGGGTAGAGTAATTCAAGATAATTTGTGTTACATGTCCAAGACCCATACTTTTCTACAGTCGCCCAAAATAGTAACAAGGTTTTGTAAGAAAGCTATTTTCCTAGGACCCGTACCTTTTTATGGTCGCCCAATATGGCAGTATTTGATTGTCTAAGACCTGAACCTTTCTTTGGTCGCCTTGACGGAAAAAAAAATTACTTTTCTAAGATCCGTACCTTTCTACAGTCACCTATTAGAGCAATAAATATTGTCTAGGACTTGTACCATTATACGGTCGCCTAAACGGGAAATCACTTTCCAAGACCCGTACTTTTTTACGGTCGGCTGAATGAAAGATAGCTTTTCCAAGACCTGTACCTTTCTACGATCGCCTGTTAAAGAAATAAATATTGTCTAGGATCCGTAACTTTCTACAGTCGCCTAAACGATAAACCACTTTCTAGGACTCATACTTTTTTACGGTCACCTAAAATGAGGTTTTGCTTGACTATGACTCGAACCTTTCTTCAATCGCCTAGCATTGCCGCATGATCATCTGACCAGGACCCGAACGTTTCTTTGGTCACCTTAATCAGACTGAATCTAGAGAAAAAACCTTTGAGGGATAGCTTGACGAAGTCGAGTGTCGATGCACTTGAGAGAGAATACCTGCATAATGACAAGTATTTAAAGTATGGGGTAGAGATATACTTACCTGGTGATATCTCTGATTCTTGGAGATATGTCTCATGGAACTTAGATATTCATGAAGGTTACTCATCTCCTAATATCTTGAGGCATTCTTGGATACAGAGGAATTTTATAAATTACGGGCTGTAAAAGCTCGCTGTGCAAAAGACTCTGAGCTACAAAAGCTCGCCAAATTAATAAGGCGACTTTGGACTGTGAAGGCTCGCTAGACCAATGGAAAGAAACTCTGGGCTACGGAAGTACGCCATGTCGATGAAAAGGACTCTGGGCTATGGAAGCACGCCATGTTGATGAAAATGACTCTGGATTATAGAAGCACGCTAGGTTAGGAACTCCAGGCTACGAAAGCATGCCATGTCAATTAAGAAACACATTAGGCTATGAAAGCACGCCGAGTCAATGAAAAGAACTTCAGGCTACAAAAGCACACTGGGTCAATATAAAGGGACGCCAGGCTATGGAAGCACATCGGGTCGATAAAAAGGGACATTGGGCTATAAAAACACGCTAAGTTAATGAGAAGGACACTAAGCACGCCAGGTCATATCAAGGAACTTCAAGTTATGGAAGCACGCCGGATTAATCAAGAGGGACATTGGGCTATAGAAGTACGCCATGTCAATTACTTGTAGAGATAAAATTCAAGAATGTTTCAGACAAATCTCAAGGCTTCAGTGAGCAACTTGAACGTCAAGCATCTTCAAGGAAATATTATATGTCAAACATGATTAGAGCAAAAACTTATACGCATTCATTAAAGATGTAGACAATTTGAGCTACTCTAGAATGCACACTTTAAAATCCACTAAAGTTTTTATCAATTCAATCAAGGTTTATGCATAATGACTTCTGCATCACCCAAATTTTCACTAGAGAGAATTATCGTTCAAGACAACTTTCACTCATGACATGGATTTCCTAAGAATACTAAATGAGTGACTTTCAGTTGGAAAAGGACTTTCATTCACTCTCATTTAAAAAGGCTATTTTATGAGAATCACTCCATCTCACCATATTGACAGGGATCTGAGTATTTTCGCAAGTAGTACGACCTTATCAATCTGAGATGTCTTTAACAGGGACCATAATGTGGGCTTGGTCAATGGCTTAACAAATGGACTTTTTGAGTCAAGGCTATTGAAAGAACAACTTCACAATCATCACCGGGTTTACAAGTCAAGAACCCTGCAAAATGAGAAAGAAATAATCTTGCCCGCACTTCTTCGAGTGATGCTTAAGACATGTGAACCCCTACGTTAATTCAAGTGCCCTAATTAAAAGAGACTTTGCAAGAGACGTAACGTAAGCTAGGTTCATGAGTTGAGAAACGAAAGATTGTTAGGCTCAAAGATGTGTATAGGGGTCAAAGTTGATGATCATCTAGGCATTATCGCCGGTCTTCTCCTTCACTAGGGATTGTCGTTATAACTGCACTATTGAACTTGACTCTTTGAGTACCGCTCCATTGGGATATAATTTTTGTAATTGATAGTTATCTATTTGACACTTTTTTTTCATTTACTTCTATGGGCATTGGCCTTACTTTTACCAGGCATATTACTTTTTTGCCCCTAGTTTTCATTCTTTTTTTCTTTTTTTCTTTTTTCATGAGCATTGGCCTTACTTTTATCAGGCACACTGCTTTTTCATGCCGTCAAGCAATTACACTTTGAATAACACAACACTCGAACTTTCAAGGGTCTTCATCTACCTTTTGCTTTGTCCCAATGTGGGGGATGATCATGAACTGGGTTTGAAGAAATGAAATTGCGGCCTCGAGTGGGCTATGCAAAGGATATAAGTATGTAGGATAGAAAAAGAAGTGCTCTTCGTCATCCTAAGGTACTTAAATTACCATATGAATTCAATGTAACAACACGACTTGAAGATTGATGCAAGTGAGACCAAGAAAAGTTCTTTTCATTTTCCTCACCTCATGATGTTGTCTTACCTCCAATCTACCCCGATGTGGGGTGATTCTTGACAGGGATAATTTGAAAAAATATCTCCATAAGTGTATAGGACTCAAAAGGGTTAAGCAATGGATCACCTATAGTGTTTGGGATAGAGAAATGAATTGCCCCTCATCATTTCGGTCATCATACATTTTGCGAGAGAACTCTTTACCTTTCGAATATGGAACTTTTTACACTCATCTCACAAATGTATAGATAGGGGATTGTGTATAAGATAAGGCTTGCCTTTCATCATCCTGACACATCTCATTTCTCATTCTTATGAAAAGCTTTTGTGACATCAAAACAAATAATTTACCACACTCAAAACATGGTCTTAAGCATTCATTCAGGGGATTGCCCTACAAAGGGACTACCTCCTTAGATTGCCCTTATCAATCAAGATTGAAAATCCGATCTTTGATTTGATAAATACTCAATTATTGTTTTTTCCCCTGAACAAAAGAACATGCATGAATAGAATACTATGCAACCAAAGTAAATTCAAATTGCACATCCATTTTAGTTTAGATCGAGATTTTATCTTAGTTACGTCACTACTAGAATCTATAGTGCCCCTAATTCGTCATATGCAAGGTAAAGAACTGAGTGTCATCTCCCAAAATTAATTATGTTCAAGGACGAGACGTACCTCTTTCACCAAAGATGGATGGTCCTCTTTTTACTTGCCCCTCATTTTCTTATTAATGGGCAAGAATGAAAATTCCGTTAGGCATGGAAATGTAAAACACTTTATTTGGCTCTTCAAGATGTATATTTCAAGTAGTATCGAGATGCGACCCACATTAACTCTTTAGAAATGTGTTCTCAAACTTGTTGAGTAATAGTTGAGCCAATTGATCTATCATTGCAATTAATGTGCCTTTTTCAGATGCTTTCTCATCAGACTAGGAAAGTAATGCTCTGAAACATGAAGTAAATGAGTCAGAAAATTAAACAGGGCTAACCTAATGCATGCTTTTGGAAATGGCTTCAAAAATGACTTTTTTTATTCCTTTTTTTGTGGGGGAATTTTTTGGATGAGGAAGCATGAAGAAGTCTAGTCCTTAGAATTTCTGCATGGATGATATTATTATTTTTTTCATTATTGGATATCATCACTGGGTTGGTTTGGTGTACCCCATCATGTCCTCTAAAAAAAAAACTTGTAATTTTATTGATATTCATCAATCAAATTACATCTATTGAAATGAAAAATGTGATATTCAAGCACTAAAAGAAAGCGAAACAGAAGAAATTGAAACCAATCCCTACAAAATGATAAAAATTCCCACATAGGGGAAGGTGCAACTGAACATGCCCCTAAGGAAAGCAAACTACTTAGGACCATGAATCATATGTGCTTAAGTTCTTCACCCTCCTTGGTCTTATGATGCGAACCCTCCAGATCAGATATTCTTCCTTCCGGTTATGTCACTAGTCTCTTCATGGTGGCATCAAATTTGGCTACCTTAGGAAATGAGATGGTTCAAAAGTCTTCTTAACTCTCTTCTTCGAGTCACAATTTTTCACCGAAGATAGAGTATCTATGTCATTACATCACTTTTACTTGACGAAATAAGCTATAGTAGCAAACAATTCATCAACTTGACTTTGGAGGCGTGCAACTCGCTTGTTCATTTCATTGTCAATATCAACGATACGATTCAACACTTCGTTTTGATCCATCATTTTAGCTCTCGATCGTGTATGGAACATGTAAGCATGAGGTGTAAAGAGAGAGCCAATCCATGACAATGATCTAATCAATTTTTCATTTTTTTTTCATTATTCATGAAAAGTTCGTACAAGAATGTAATTTCCTAAAAAAGAGTTAGAAAAATAAAAATAGACATCCTAGCAATGACCAAATTTCCTAGACATGAATTGAAAACAAATTCTTCAAAGTTTTTTTGATTTTTTTTTTCAAACAACTCACTATATGGCAATTTCCTCATTCCATTTCTAACTGACAAAAAAATTAGATCAAAGATTGATCTAGATTGTCATGGACGGACCAAAAGTACAACAAAATAAATTGCATAGTATAGGGATAGAAGACTTACTTCACCAAGAAAAATCGACGGTAACCATATAGACAAGCATATGAAATATGAGGTTCAATTTCTATCTAGATGGCTTAACTAAGTGGAGCTAAAAGGGTGGGATGACTAGTCGCAGCCTCGCGTACTAAGTCAAGTCCCATTAACTTCAGCTCAGTCAAGAATGATACCCCAATGTGACGCAGCCTTGCGGGCAAAGGTAAACATTCTTGACACCATGAAATCGTATCCAACTCAATACCATCCTATATATCTTGGTAAGGCCCAGATCCGGCGGCGGGTTGTGTGTGCAATAGTGTAATGCTAAATGCAAGGCATGCACAACAGTTTATATCAAATAACACTTCAATAGTTTGAATTCAAAACATTCATCCCCAACTCCAACTTGCAAGATAAGGGTTAGCAATCACTACTCCCCTTATACCTCCCCATATGCAAGAACATTTAACACCATAAATGTTAGGGATGTACCTGAAATCCTCGCTGCCAAGCAAAAACATTTAAAAAAAAAAAAAAATTGGCCTTAGTCCACTAAGAGTTTTAACTCAAGTCCCCAACGGAGTCGCCAAGTCGTTGTGAACTAATCTCGGGTGCATCACCTAGGGTTTAGCTAATGGATTACTAAGCCTAAACTTAGCTCGAGTTCTCCCAAGTCCATATCAATTCACAAATTAGGTTTAACTTCTTAACATGCAAATGATTTTTCAATTAAGTGTCGCCACTAATCTATTTTTAATGGGTCGATTAGAAACCCAAGTAAAGTAACGGGAGATTTACTTTACTTCTGCGAACCAGAGATCATGAGTTTGGTGATTTGATTACGTTAGATTTCTCTAACGCCCTTTCGGTACCTTTCTCTTTTATTTTCGAAAAAATGTTTTGCAGGCAGCTCGAATTGATTTTAATTTACTTTCCTAACATGTGAGGTGATCATGCGGGTGCGCAAACCACCAATTTAACACCCAAGTAAACAATGAATAAATTACGGGACTTACCTCGTAGTAGCGAAAGTATTTGCAATGTTAGCTCAAAATTCACATCAAAAGCCTTAGATATGATTTGCAATCACTCAATCTTTTTTAGGATTTTCTCTTGTTTAATAAAAAAATATAATCTATATGCAATGCAATCTAACCAAATGATCTAATTCTAATGACGGACAATTTCTAATTAAATGGACCTAGTAACAATCACTAAATGACATGCACTTCATGAACCTAATTCTATAAGACATGCGCATGATATTTTTTTGTATTTTTTTATAAAAATTCGTAATTAAAAATTGCTAAAAATAAAAATCTAACTAAAGTGAGATATTATCTATTTTAAGTTAGGAAATAGACTAATCTAAATCCTATCTTAACTTAGAAATTTATCTCAACATGCAATTTAATTCCAAGATACCATCAAACCTAGATATCATCTAAACATGCATTCTAATATAATTAGAAATGTATCTAACTATTCTATCATGCAATTCTATCTACGAAATTAATTGTAATCTACATGATATGCAAATACAATATTTTTTTTTTGTATTTTTGGGATAAATAAAGCAATTTAAAGATAAGCACAAAATCATTTACGGTTATCAAAGACATTATCCATTGTTTGAATTAGGAAACGATATTTAATCAATTTGATTATTTCGCTAATAAAATCGATAAATTGATCTTAATCCTTAAAGATTAAAATAACAATTTTATTCCCGCATAAATAATTATTCCATCTAAAGCCTTATAGATGGAATAAAAAAATCAACATGTAGTTACGCCTTAGGCAATAAATCTTAATTGGAAATATGTCTATCATTCAACTATGCACGTAAGACATTGAAAAGCATGTATTAGGCAATAAAATATCCAAATCAAATTTAGATAAGATAATTACCTAATTCTACAAATAATATTACCAAATTTGAACCGAACAGAATCCGCTCAACGGGTGACCGGCAAAGGTGTGGTGGTGCTCAGTTAGCTGGGCAAATGGGCAACTGTGGGTGGAGGGCAACGATGGCAAATGGAGGCGCCAGTGTTTGGAGCTCCGGTGAGGGGCAACAGGGCGACAGTGAGTAGCTGGAGTCGTGGGTGCTGCAGTAGAGACGCGAAGGTGGTGACTGGCAGAGGGATCGGGCTATTGGCATAATGGTGCCCGCGGGTTGCTGTAGGTTGCTGCAGCGGTGTCGGGTTGCAGGTGGAGGTGTGGTGGTGCTCGTGGTCTGCTACAGTCACGGGCATCGGGGGGATGGCGAACGGCAAAGACAGCACAAGTGCAACTAGTCGCGCGACAAGGGGGCTCGAGCTGCTAGCGTTGCAGCAATGGCGATGGCGGGGCGAGGGCAGGGGTGGAGGTGCGGTAACCGACACGGCAGAGCAAGCTTGCGAAGGTGTAGTAGAGCAGGGGCAAAGGCGCGGCAACCGATGCGACGAAGCAGGTGTGCGAAGGTGTGGCAACCGGTGCAGTAAAGCTGGGTAGAGGCGGGCGAAGCTTCGGCTGCTAGGTCAGTAGTAGTAGCGGTGAGTGCAGGGGGTCGACGTTCAGAGCTCGCCGGAAGGAAAAGGGCGACGACGGGCTGCACGAAGAAAAAGACCCTATTCTTCTTCTTCTTCTTCTTCTTCTTCTTCTTTATTTTTTTTTTTCTCTCTTTCATACATCCACTCTCACGTCTCTTCTCTCTTCACCCCCTCTCTGCACCCCTTCAGAAAAAGCAAAACCCCCTTTCTTTGTTGACTTTGACCCAAAAACAAAAAGAACTCCCCCCTAAAAAAAATGAAATAGAACCCCTTTGTTGTGTTGATTTTTTTACCCAAACAAATGAAGAGAAAAAGCCCCCTTTTGTTCCTCCGTACACAGCCCCTTTTATAGGCGAAGGACTTATATTCTATTTCCTTTTTCAACATGCATAAATCAATTTTGCTTATACATAACCTCCTGAATATATTGTCGAGATATATGCACTCATGCGCAATATTATTTTTTGTCTTTTTCTAATATTCCATCTGAAACCTTCTTTTCTGCCAAAAAAATATATTCCTCGGTGTATATTGCTTGAATATATAAAAAATTTCCTGTCATATCATTGAATATTGGAAAAATTGACGCTCATCTATCATCAGTTAGTCCAATGCAAATGCGATAATAAATAATATAAACTAAATAACGAATGCTTCTAAAACTATATGTTATTTTTGTTTAGGGGTTAAAAATTAATCCGTAATTTTTAATACGCTAAGCAACTAATCGGGTCACCAAAATTTAGGTGTCAATAAACCCCAAAGGAAGTACAAGAATTATTGAATTGTAGATAGCAAAGTTTCTAGAGTTTGATATAGTCGAATAGGGTAGCTGCTCAGAGTCTATTGAGGACAAAAGTATGGTGGGAACTACTTGATCCTTGTCTCTACCTATACATATGATTGTGGAGCCTCTTACACCACAAACTGAGCCTATTGAGGTCTGGGATCCCATTGTTGAGGCAATTCCTAATGAAGTTCTTCAAGTCTTTCAAGTACATAATGAGGTTATAGTAACTCCTCTTGAGAGATCCGTTAGGGAAGGATGTTCAGTTATGCCACTAGATTATATAATCTATCTAAAAGAGCATGACTACAATATCGACTTTGTTGTTAATCCAGTGACTTGTACAAATGTTGTTTTTTTGTCCCCAATCAAACTTGTGATTAGATTCGATGAAAGACAATGTGTAATATATAACATATAATGGTGTTTGAGAGCTTATTGAATTGTTTGAAAGTTACAAGCTCATTGGCTGCAAATGGGAGTATAACACTAAATAGGACTCCAAAGGAAAGATTGAGAATTTCAAAGCTAGACTGGTAGTTAAGGATTTCACTATAAAGCAATTTTTTCTTTAATTTCTTCTAAAAATTCTTTTAGAGTCATAGCATTAATAGTTCATTTTGATATGGAGTTATACCAAATAAATGTTAAAACTAATTTTCAGAATGAAGATCTTGATGAGGATGTCTATAAGATATAACTCGAATGCTTTACAACAGATGATTTAGCTAAGCTCATATATAGATTAAAGAAAGTCTATTTATGACCTTAAACAAGTTTCTAGACAATGGTACTTGAAATTTCATAGTGTTGTCGTTTAATTCGGTTTTGTTGAAAACAAAGTAACTTAGTATATATACTACAAGGTCAATTGGAAGACATTTATTTTTCTCATACTTTATGCAAACAATATCTTGCTTGCGAGCAACTGTGACATCTTGAATTTTCAATGTTGTTTGCAATTAAATTAAATCGAGCCTTACATCGACGCACCTATAGTGCTATTCTCAGAACTGATCACTCCTGAGATAACTAGATTATCTGGGAAAGTCATTAAGGAATTTTAATGTAATAGACTTGAGGATTCGACCAGGAATCGACTACTCGACCGTGCTTATCTGTAGAGATCATTATGGCATAGTAAAGATCGATTGGAAATCCGAAATAGGTCGGTTTGACTAAGATGTGTGGTTAAACGTGGGTGATTGCACCAAATTGAAAAATTCTCATTGATCGACACTAGATTGATTTTTCTATCGTTTTGGTACCTTGTGTCCGTATTTGAATCATCGAGATTTTCACGACAATCGAGAGTCGTCAATGCATCGAAGAGGTTCATTGTGACTCGAAGAAAATCGACCACGGGTCATCTGCACTAAAAATTCCTAAAAGCTACCCGGTAGATTAGGACGCGCTAAAATTGCACCAGATTGAAATTAACCGTGAATTTAAACCCGATTTCAAAAATTGAAAGTTCTGTCATGTCATAATTCATTTTAAGAATGTCGACTCATCTTCAGAAGATTTTTCTGCAAACCGAGATTTTCGGCGAAAAGTTCAAAGTTAGGCTGTTTGGACCGGGAACTTCCTAGGCCCGTTTTCGGTCACATTTTTGGGAGTCAAGTTGGACTATATGGTGAGGAAAAATGTTGATTAGGATGATGGAACCTTGGTTGGATTTATGGAAATCAAATTGTGCTCAATTGGATCCAAGTGAGGGAGAATTGAAGAGGAATTGATGAAATTGAAGGAACAAATGTGCAAATTCGTATGCCATGGGCGGAGGAACATTTGGACTACTTCAATGGCATGTTGAGGAAGCTTTGAGGTGAGAGAAAGGGCAGAGAATAAGGCTGAAGTGGTGGGGGCAGCTCTCAAGTGCAAAAGCCAAGTATTTAAGGCTTAGAAGGCCATTTGGGGTCCCCCTCTTGTAGCAACCTTCTTCTTCTTTGAATCCCTCCTTTCTTCATTATTGTGGTCCTTAGAGAACTTGAGAAAACTAGAGGAGATCAACCAACAGCCGCCCAAGACCATCACTTGCCCGCCGGACCTCTTTTTCCTCTTGTTTTTTCCTCGTTCCAGTTTCTGTTCCAGCTGATCTTTCGCCAAAGATCTGAGTTAAAAGTTATCTTCCCTGATGAATTAGATTACACTCCACCCACCAACGTAAAGAACACATCCAGACTATTCTAATGAGCCTGACCTCACCCCGAATGGAGCCACCGGCCGTCCCGTACGGCCGTCGCAAGCCGCCACCCGCCGGTTCGCTCGCTGATCCGCCCGTTTTGCGTTTTTCTTCATTTTTCTCCCATTACAACCCTTCCTTTGGTCGTTCCATCCACCTACAAGACCCCCTTGACTCCCAGGAGCCACCAGTTGCTGACCACCCGCTCGCCGGAGCTCTAATCAACCCTTTTCATCACCGTTCAACCTTGGTTCTCCTCTGTCCCAAAGAAACTGAAGTAAACCAAACAAGCAAGGGTTTTCAGACTTCATGGCCCATTTCCGAGCCCTTCCTGGCCTCCATTGGTGTCGCTGCTTGGAGGATTGTCGCTCACCTCCGCGTCGTGGTCGTCGTGAACTCACCGGCTCACAAATCCGGTGAGTTTAGCTCACTAATCCTCGCTTAGTAGGTTAATGACGTTTAAGAGGTGTTTAGATTAGTCTAAGTATGTTTAGGTGGTTAGATTAGCTTAGTTAAATGTTAATTAGATTATGTGCATGATTAGATTAAGGGTTGGATTAATTAGTCTAATTATGTAATTAGATTAATGTTAATCATGCTTAGACTTTAATTAATTATTTTAATTACTTAATTTATTATTCAAATTAAATATTATTTAAATTATATTATTTATTATTTAAATTAAAATAATTTTCGGAATTTATTTAATTATTAATTAATTAATATTTTCCTAAATTATACCAGAGAGTCGCTTGATAGAATTTCGAGCTGATCGCAGTGATATATTTAGTTTTTGTAATTGAATGTTGTTTTGTGAAGCTGAGTGATGATTTGTGTAATTGTGTGGTAGTGTGAGTTAGTTGAATTATGCAACTAAATGCTGGATTGTACAATTGATTGAAAAATTGTAGTGTAAGACTGCAAACTAAATCAAGAGAAGCATCGAAGTATGGTTGTGCCGAGTGGGGCCATGATTCTACTAAGTCTAAAATTGCCGAGTGGGGCTATGATTCCACTAAGTTTAAATTTACGGAGGGGGGCCGTAATACCACTAAGTCTAAATTTGTCGAGTGGGGCCGTGATTCCACGAAATCTAAATTTGTCGAGTGAGGCCGTGATTACCACTAAGTCTAAATTTGCCAAGTGAGGCCGTGATTACCACTAAATCTAAATTTGCCGAGTGGGGCTGTGATGCCACTAAGTCTAAGATTGCCTAGTGGGGCCGTGATGCCACTAAGTCTAAGATTGCCGAGTGGGGCCGTGATTCCACTAAGTCTAAAATTACCGAGTGGGACTGTGATGACCACATAACCCAGATTATGCCTGTAGTGCCGTGAATAAGAGTCGAGATTGAATAATCGAAATGACCATGTGCTGGTCTCGATGACATGTAATCGACTGAGTCGATTGATCGCTGAGTCGATTCGAATTGATTGGATGATGTGGTTTGTCAATAATTATGAATTAAACTGACTTACAAGAAGGAACTGAGGGCAAGGTAAGCCCTTTGACTCGTGATTGTGCTTAGGCAGCCCTTTAGGCGTATTTTCTTCCTAATCGAGTCTTAGGGGGTAGAACTTGCTGAGACGTCGTCTCACCCCATTGTGGGATAATAATTTCAGGTCCCTAGACGGTGGTTGTGGAAAGCTTGAAGTCCCGGAGTTTGGGAAAGTGAAGGAAACAGAATTGGCAAACCTATTTGACTCGCTAGTCATTAGGACAGTTCCTTTTTTATTAAGCCGATATTTTGTAAGCGACCTGATGTTGTAAATAAACATGTTTGTTTATAAAAGGTTTGTTTTGGTTTGAAATAGATATGGCCCTACTTTCCTATCCCAATGTTTTATTGTTTGGGGATTATTTATATGCTTCCGCATGCGTATTGTACTGAATGGGTCAACGATGCATTCTGGGACATTGCTATTAATCGACTAAGGATGGATGGGCATGCACTCGGAGGATCGGGGCGTGACAGCAATAATAGTTGATTACTACATGAGACAAAGTGAATGTTGTTAGAGAATTTTGACATGAAAGACCTTGGTAAGGTGTCTTTTGTCCTTGGTATTGAGATTCATAGAGATTGTTCTCATCACATATTGGGTTTATCTCAGAGGGGATATGTCAATCTTGTTTTGGAAAAATTCAATATTCAGCATTACAAGGCAGAAATTGCTTTAATAAATTGAATCTTTCATAATGCCCTCATTCAGATTTTGAGAAAGCACAAATAAATGATGTACGTTATGCTAGTGCACTTAAAAGTATCATATATAATCAAGCTTCACTAGACTATATATCGCTTTTGCAACAGAACTTCTAGACATATATTAGTCAAATTCAAGCCAAGATCATTAGGTTGTTCTCGAGAAGGTTTTAAGGTAGTTAAAAGAGAATATGAGCCTATATACTGATTTATAGATATGTTCAAGACCTTCAGAAAGTAGGGTATTCGGATGCAGACTTTACTAGCTGTCAAGATTATATGAAGTTAATAATAGAATACATTTTTATATTAGCAGGTGGTGCAATATCATGAAAACAAAAATCCATACCATCATCTACCATGCTTTTTAGCTACTATTCCAGTTATTTGGCTTTGGAACTTCATTAGAGAGTTAACAATATTTGATTTTGTGAATAGACCCATATAGTTGTATTGTGATAATAACTCTATAGTGTTGTTTATTAATAATAATAAAGGTCTTAAAGAGTCTAAGCATATCGTGGTCAAGTTTTTTACTATAAATGATCGGAATGGTGACATTATAGTTAGGCATATTTCCACAAATGATATGATTTAAAGGCCTCCATCCTTGTGTGTTAAAACGACATGTCATTAGCATAAGCTTAGGAGCATCATGGGATGATGTTATTTAGTATGAGTTTTTTTTTTTTTTTTTTTTGCTCTAATAAATTTTACATGTGTGTTTATTTTATGAAGTAATATTTTGATATCTATCAACCTTTTGCATTTAATAAAGTATTTATAAATGTATTATTATTACATTTAACATATATTGATAAAAACTTCAAGGTATTTTGTGAACATTGAGTAAAGGCTAGGGATATATAGTTATTAGCCTTAAAGATATATTTTGATACACATAAAAATATTTAAAAAAAAGTTAACCATAAAGATAAAACATATGTAGGTTCATTATAACCATAAAGATATTTTATAATGACATCATGTTTCGTGACACTTAAAAAAAGAGAATACTAACTGATAAAATGGAGGACACATAAGGTATTAGTCTTAATAAGATGTTATCCATTTGCCACATTACCATAATAAATCAATATCAATAGAATTAAAAACACTTGTGACTATGGAAGATTTTGTGTACATATATATAGTTACCGTCATGATTCGGTATTTGAGGTTTTATAGGATCTTATTAACTGTTAAGAATTTTTTCTAAAACAATTTAATAATAAAGACATATAATACAATTTTAATTAATATAGCCCTATTTGGAGAATGTAAAAAAATTTCTGATATTAGCTAATATTAATTAATATTGTAATTTATTGTTTTATCATTGACCTAATAAAATGAGATATAAGGCATATTAATTAGTTTAATATGGGGTTAGTTAGTATAGACCAAGTTAAATTTGACCTGTAATGAGAGGGTCTGACTGAAAACTTTATATATAGTGTTTAAGTCTCTCATTCAATTTAACACATACAAATACTCTCATATAATGAGTGTTTACCAAACGTTAAGATGAGGGTAGCCTTATTGAGCTAGTAATGTAAAAGGGCAATAAAGAAGAAGCACTTGAGCTTTGAATCATCACTATTCTGCATCAAGAATAATGGATTCCAAATTAAGTGTGCAAATCTCTTTACTTTTTTTATTATTATTTATAACTATTCTTGATTCTAGTTATGGAGATTTTGGGTGTGAAGATGGCTAGCATAATCACCTGGAGGAGGCTGAATATGTGATAACAAAAATTTCAACAAAAATAATGTGGAACAAGTCAAGATTTAAAGTCTAAATAAGAATCAAATTTTAGAACATGCTTCAAAATCTGTTATGAGACATAACGGACTTTTGAAATAACTTGTAAGTATGCAATAGACTTAAGTAAAAGAAATAAGAGATTAGAGATGAGAGAATATGCGCATAAAGTTTATAATGGCTCGGCTTAGATCAAGCCTACATCAACTTTCTTAAGCTAATAAGCTACTGACTGGATTATACTATATGATCAACAAGATATTACAAACTTGAGTATAATACTCACTAATGAATCCAACTCTCTCCACTAAGTCACTCTTATGTAGCTCTCTCACAATCACAACTATTTTAGCACTCAATAGACAAGTAGATTATTGAAATAAGCTTTAAATTTTGGAATTTTAGATTATAGGTCTATATCTTCTTTAACGCTTTCACCTCCTTCAATACTCCTCCATTTCCACACTAGCCATTGGACAATCATTGGAAGATTATCTTCTAATCTACTTGTTGGACAAAATGATTTAAGGAAATTTTGTGGCCATTGAGTGACAAAGATTGAATCCCTTCTTGATTATGTTTGCCCTTACAAGCAAAATCTAAGTTTCCATAAGTGTACCTTTCTCGTTTGGAACTTGTCTCGAAGATTGATTTTGTCAATCAATTAGATTGAGTCAATCAATATTATTTATGGAAGTGAAATCCAGACCAGATCACTAGCTATTATAAATAACATTTTAAGTCTATCTTCGTTTTGAGCTTGCACTAAAATCTGGTTTAGCTAGGTTCTAAACTTCGTCAGGATGGGAAATAAGTTTTTGAAGTTAAGTCTGAGTGTGTAAGTTTGAATAGGTAAATCCAAAGTGGAAGAGACTTTGCTAAAGGTCTTCGAGTAATATTCCAAAGAAGTGAACCCGCCTTTGTATCTATTCTAAGATAACCATAGAGAACTAGAAAGTTATGTTAGCTTCAAAATTTAGTTGGAGTTTTCTCAACATGGTGCACTTTTGTGGCTCACAATACAGTGAAAGTGGTCACACGACCACATCCTCTACAACTTTGGCTTTACTAAATTGACACCGAATATTGAAAATCTCTTGTATGGTTCATGATTCATGAATCCAACGTCATCATAACTTTCGACTTTTTAAAAATCTACATGGTCAATGATTATATTGACCAAGTCCATCTTGCACGGGGTATTCGCCTTAACTTCCTCTTGAATTCAGCAATCTTGAATTCCACGATGAAAGAAAATGGCACCTAGCCGCTTCTACGGACTCCTAATAGAACTTATTTTCCATTTGCAAAATGATGTTTCTAGGAGTGGCTCAATTGTACCATTGTAATAAGTTGATATAGTTCTTTAATCACTGATAAGTGATAGTCAAATTACTTGGCCGCTCATGACATGCCTCATTAAAGGAACAAAATATGCATCTAAATTATAATTTTTGGCCGAGACAACATAGAAGTTGACTTGACTAACATGGCAATGAGTGATATAGGTGACAATTTCTAATACGAATTACTACATTTATGGAGATATATATCGATTCCCTTTTTTGCCCCCCATGGATCTTGACCCTATAAGACACATAAATTATCTTTCATTTAATTGCTTGGGAAAAATTCGCAGTCCATCTTGTTATTTACATAATGTAAAATCAATTGGAAATCTCATTTAGGCTGCTCCTCACCAAGGAAGAACCCCGTGGAGGAATCCTTAGGCTTTTAGGATATTAGATTCTCACCCTCCATTCCACTTGTATTAGTCAAAACTCATTCACGCTAGCAATGCACTTATGATACTCCTCGAGTGAAACACTAAGGTTGCATTTGATAATCATAATATTATAAAATTTATCATATCCTGTATTTGGGGTTCATTCAAGATAAAATGAAATCGAATATAAGGGAGATATAGATCGGATAAAATTATCTCATGTGAGAGGTAAGATGAAGGTGGATATGATTTCTAACATCCATGATAAGAAAGTTATTTTCTTCAAATGACAATATTCTTAAATTAACAAAATTAAAATTATATTCCAATATAAATAATATTTGAATTCTAATATAAAAAAATTCAAAATAACAAAAAATAACAATTTAGTTATTTTAATTAAATCTTAGTTTTATTTACATATTCCAATTTAATTCTATTTTATCAAATAAATTCAATATATAAAAATATATATTTAAATTTATTACATATTTTAATATTTAAGTATTTTAGGCATCTCAATATAGTTTATCTTTTAATAAAATTTTATTAGAGAATGATGGAAGGGAAAAAATAAAAAAGAAATTAATTTAAAAAGAGTGGAAAATAAAATAAAAAGGAAAATAAAAATAAAGTAGGTAAGAGTGTTGTAGGAAATTTTTACCATCTCTATTTGTAAAATTTTTGGTTCATTTATATTAATATGTCATTTATACCGAATAATGTATACGTGATATGATGTGAATATATTTGACTTTATTATCAGAATCACTAAACAATTGATAGGATATATCAAAATCTATGGATTTTATATCTTATCCTATCTACTTTTATTCTAATTAAAAAGGAGAAGTAATGTGAGTCTCAGGGACTCGAAAAATGTAATCATGTAAAAGGAAAGATCTGATATTTTGCGGGAAATAGTCTCTGCAGCCGCAAGTTCACCGGCTCTTCTGGACTTGCCCACGTGGGCTCTTGGATGGGCCTTCAATTAGCCCGACCGGCCCAACTCCAATTGGATCGAGCCTAAACTAGAACCTCTGGATTTCAATTTCTTCCCAATACGATTGGGCCACAAAGCGTGCACCCACTGAGTCGCCTCCACGTGGGGGGACAGTGGGGTTCAGCCCCTTCGGAAAACTCCAAAACCCTGACCGGCGGCTCCAGTGCGGCTCTGCACTTCGCTCTTTCTCCCTTCCTCCGAGCTCGAAGAAGGGAAAAATGGCGTCGACTCTTCTTAAGAAACTCTCTCGGTCCACGCCGATCGCCGTCGCCGAATCGTACCGGCGCCGCTCGAATTCGAGCTTCGGCGGCTTCCGCATTCCCGTCGGGGCGATCGCCGCCGTCTCCGGGGGCTTGTCCTGCTTCTACTTCGCATCGTCTCCGAACGTGGTACTTGATTACTTGATTCCTCCCTCCTGCTGAATATCTGGGGTTTCTTTTCATGTGAATTAGTCGCTGACATAATGCGCGTACTTGAGAGTTCGTGATGTTGAAAGTCGCATCAATCGTTAGTTGAGGGATTAAGAGAAGCATTTGAGATGTCGCCGACACGATGTGTAGTAGCTACACCGGTGTTTTGGCTTTGAATTCGGTTGCAATGGGTTGGTTTGGTTGCTGGCAATTGAGCAAATGGTGGCAATTGGGACCTCTCCAGGATGTGAGATTTGATGTGGCGGATGTTGAGTCGATTCAGGTTTTCATGGATGCGAGGTTATTTTGCCAGTTCGGCTTAATTCTCTTCCTTGCAGTAGCTAGTTTATGGTATCTTATCCCAATCACTAGCATTCACCATTTCATCGGAGATGCTGCATCTAAGATTAGTACCGGGGCTTAGGCACGCTACATTGGATTGATGGTACAAATCGTTGGGTGTATAATGATTGAACTTTTTTCCTTCAGGTCTTGACCACTCAGTTCTCATCGTGGTCATTTATGTACTTCTTACTGTTTGCTTGGTATCTAATGTTTCTCTCCATCACAGGCTCATCTTGACCAAGTAGATGAAGACACCAGCTCAAAAATTGGTGAGTCTATCTGACCTTTCTAAAAAACCATTTAGTATTGTTCACATGTATGATTTCTGACCTGACTTTCTGGCTGAGCTATGACTAAGATGCTAAATTAGATTATCTTGGTTAAGTCAGTCTCGTTCATTTGATTTTCTTATTTATTTTGGTGGTGTTGAAGTTTTAGACATTCACGAAGCTGACTTTCTCAGGTATACTTAATCATTTTGCACTTACTGGGACCTTTTTCCAATGTATTTCAGCTCTAAATCCAGATAAATGGATTGAATTTAAATTGCAAGACACAGTGAGGGTTAGCCACAACACTCAGCTATTCAGGTTCTTGCGCTTCAGTTTCTCTCTCTGTCTGTCATTAGTTGAAGAAACATGGATTTTATAATCACATAAGAACCGATCTTCTTGCATGGCAATTTTTTCTATTTAATTTGGTAATTGCATGACGTTGTGTAAGAGAATATATGCATTTAGCATATTGACATAATACACAAGTATCCTTATTGTTTTGTTAGATGCTCCCATGGACCACTATAATTGGCCCGTGATGTCTCACTGCAATGTTTCCAAAATTTACTGGAGATAGCTAATACAGATTTGTTTCCATGATGCAGGTTTTCATTTGATCCGAATGTCAATTTAGGTTTACACGTTGCTTCATGCATCTTGACAAGGTACTTCTGATGTCCATAAGAGTAGATCTTGTATGCATGAACTATGAACTTTTTTAGGAGATTGCACTTCAAAGTAGAAAGATAGCTCCCTCCACATGGTACTTCTCATTCATCATCTCGATGGTGTTTTCATGATTGCAGAGCTCCAACTGGACAAGATGCTGAAGGGAAGACAAAATATGTTGTTCGCCCGTGAGTATTCTTCTTGGATTAAAAAGTCCTAAGCATTGTTCTTTACATCAATCCCTCTTTTACCATTTGCATATGAATGGCATATATCTCGCTAAAGATTGTGCATGGACGATGCTTTCAATCAAGCCATGTTCTTGATGGCCAATTCCATCCTACAAAGAACAAGTTGTACAATGTCCTTCATATCACTAATTTTGATTGATTTTATGCTTGAATTAAAGTGCTCAAAATTTTACATATTCTTGAATATCTTTTTGCTCATATTAAAGTTGACTTCATAGTATAATAGTAGTACTTTCTCAGCTGGTTTCGTTACAAATTTGTAAACACGCATGTAGAATAAGCTAATGATTATTTTTGGTTTTATTTTCTTTCGTACATGAGCAACCTATTTTTCATAGAAGAGAGGAATGTATGTATCCATACAGAATCTTCTCGGAACTGTCAGCTTTGACTAATCTTGTAATTTATGCTGGTATGTCTATACTTTGAAAATATTTTGTTGGAGATCCTGTGGGTCTATTTAATACATATGAGAGGGGACCCTCTGAAAACTATCATTATAGCCTATGATAAACTCCTTGGTTTTTGGAGTTGTGGTTCATTCGTTTCTTGAGTAGACTTTATAGACATAAAAAGATTGACGTGTATGAATATACATCTACTCAAGATGCTGCTCATTTCAAAATTGAAGGTGGTTTGGGATAAAAACTGAACTTTAGATGCAACTTCTGGTAGAATTAGATCTTTGTCCTAAGCTATTTTTTCCATTCATGTTCAATAAAATATGTTCATTTGTATGATTCAATTGGCTGAGATGCATGGTCAAGTCTGCAGTTAGTCATTTACTTCTTTTGCCCTAGAATGGATGGCTTCTGTTTCTTCTTGCTAAGAAACCTTTTTTTTTATGATTGATAGCAACAAGCAAGAACTGTAAATTTTTTTCCCATAGTGGCTTCATAATCCTGTGCCCTCGTCACTTCCTAGTTATTCCCATATTGACTTTGAATGTGTATTTGAATTTGCTTATGCATAGGTATACACCTATATCAGATCCTGATGCTAAGGGGCACTTTGACTTACTGATTAAGGTAATGTTAGCTTTTTGTCTCTTGACCTTGTTATCTACCCTTGCTTCCTTGGTTCTATTTCACCTATAGACTAGTATAATGTGTGCAATAAACCATTTCAGGTGTATGCAGAAGGTAAAATGAGCCAGCATTTTGCTATACTAAAGCCTGGTGATGTAGTTGAAGTTAAAGGGTAAAGACTGCTTTAAAAGTTTGTGACAATAATATGATAACATATTCATCACTAGATTCTGTTTGCTGCAGGCCCATTGAAAAGTTTAAGTATACCCCCAACATGAAGAAAAACATTGGAATGGTAAGATATGGTTAGGTTAGGTGCACCCTTTTGTCCTCGTAGTTAAGATCATGAATATGAATATACCCATGTGCATTTCGTAGCTTAGAATTGACTTGCATGGAGCAGCATTGTGCAATTAATGCGTCTGAAGGATCGTTATTTATTTAGTTTTTGGGCCAGTAAAAGATCATTGTTTGATGCTTTTTACTTATTAGATTGCAGGAGGCACTGGCATAACACCAATGCTTCAGGTGATTAATGCCATATTGAAGAACCCTGACGACAATACTCAGGTGAGGATTGTCTTCTTTTTGGTTGCATGCCTCTGTTCTTATTGTGTTTGATATCTGATTATTATCTTGCTGCTGCTAATAATTACATAATTCGAGCATTTTCTTAATATATGAGATGGCCAAGCAGCAAGGATATTGCTGTTTGTGTGTCACTATGTGGGAAGTGATTTGTATGATTGTTCCAAATCCTTCCATTGGTGCTTCATGTAAAACTTACTCTTGGAAGCTTTTGCAATATACATATGAGATAATTTTATTCCTTGAAAAGAAATGAGTTCTTTACCTCTCAAAATACTTTTGTTATTCACTTAATAATGCTCCATATACCTGCATACCCTATAAACGTTTTTCCTTGTACTGTATATGTGGGCCATTTGGATGGCTTAGGTTACATGTTCTCCATTTGTAGTGTCGTATGAATGAGATGCATGCACTCTGGCATATTGGACAATTTCATTATATTTCTTTTATACATTATCCTCAGTGGAATATGTGCAATTCCAACTTATCCAGCCTTTTTATTGCAATAGGTGTCTCTGCTATATGCTAATGTCTCTCCAGATGACATATTGCTGAAACAGAAACTTGACATACTTGCAGCCAGTCACCCAAATCTAAAGGTGTTGGATCTCAATTTATTTTAGTGTGATGCTGTCATTGCTACTTTATTCAGCAACTTCATTTTAACCACTCACAAATTGTCCGTTTCCTCTTGTGACTAATTTTAGATATACTATACGGTGGATAATCCTACAAAGAATTGGAAAGGAGGTAAAGGCTACATATCAAAGGATATGGTCGTCAAGGGCTTGCCAGCTCCAAGTGAGGACGCTCTTATACTTGTAAGTGTTAAGTTTACCATCTTGAGTCCAACTTCTTACAAAGCCAAACGTCTGCCCAACTGCAAATCTCCACTTAGAATGTTTTAATAATCTGAGATACCTAGCAACACGACACTCACATGCACCCACAAACAAATATGATGATATTTGGATTACTAAGTCAGTGTTTGAATTGCTAATGACATATTAGCCAAGTGTTTGAATGTGCAAAATTTGAAGTTCACTTGGTTGTTTTTATTTGGACTTGCTGTTTGTGAAAATTCCATTTAATAGCATTGGGCAATCAGCTGGATACACTTTGTCTTTGACTTTGCACTATGACAGCTGTTAAGATCAAGGGTGAATGGAATTGAAACAAGATAATACGGTGACATGAGTTTGCTAAAACCACTCTCATGCTCGTGCAACCAAAGTATTCTCTCCATTTTTTCCTGCATGGGTTGATCGGAGTGTTGTGCATGTGAGCTTAGAAATGGACTAGATTGGCTACATAATGCTTTTCTGGTCTTGGACACTCCGATCATGGGAATATCTGTCTCTAGTCAAGTACTTAGGCAGGACCTTTTGCTATTGCTTCTTATCTTAGTGTGGTGGTTATTTACCGATCCTTTACATGTTTTGTTCACCTAGGGTTGCCATGAGTAAATTTCTCTATGCATTGACCTCCAGCTGAAAAATGGCTTATCTGTACACTTGGTAGATAAACAGTTTAACCTGAACTTGTCCTGATTTTGTTACTGTCTGCTGATAAGATGGGTAGAGAGAGTTTAGTTTTTTACTGATTTGATTGTACTTTATCAGGTCTGTGGTCCTCCTGGAATGATGAAACATATTTCTGGTGATAAGGCTAAAGACCGTTCACAAGGCGAGGTAACAGCACTATCTACCATTTTATCATGGTATAGGATTTTTATTTACTTCCATTCATAATTTTTCTGTTAATGTTTTCTGTTTTCAGCTCACTGGGATACTGAAGGAACTTGGTTATTCTGAGCAGATGGTGTACAAGTTTTAGAGTTCATCACAATTTTGTATCTCAATCATGCTTTATGTGCAAGAAGATAATGTACAATTAATAATTCACCCTAGTATAGACTGAACATGAGATTAAATATCATCTGCATGGGAAATACTAAATGCCTCATGGTGACAGCTTCTGCTGATTTTGGGAAGCAGGGTACCCTTCACAAAAGTGCACATTCACGGCAACTGATGAAATAAAATGAAGCACACACTTTGACTGTGCTTCTGGAGTGTAAATTTTTCTGACAGAGGTACACACTACATTTCAATCCATTGAAAGATATTGGGTGCAGATGTTATCCTGATATGATGCATGCTGAAATAGGGACAGAAGCGTTTGGTATATACTGCTTGGCGCTTAGGTGGTAGAATCTGTCATATCATATTATGGAAGATACATGTGTCACAGGCCGATAGTTTCTTGGCCACATAATAGCCCATGTGGCATTAGAAATTTCTTTCTAAATCAACCTTTCTCACCACATGCATAGAAATCTTAAAGAGAGAAACTGGATTTATATTGCTTGTGTGATGTTGGCAGCACACCTCTAACAATAAAGATTATATCTCCTCATCTACTTACTACCCGCATTGATCATAGTAGTACTCTAGAATAATATACCTGCATTGATCATAATAGTACTCTAGAATAATATAATTTTTTCATATTACCCCTAGGGATATTTTAAAGTACACAAGAAACCCTAGGGCTTTAAAATTTTGAGGCTCATCCAGTCTTCTTAGATCATCCTTGGTCCTCGATTGGAAAATCTCCAGACCGTGGCACATAACTCTTCATCTTATGAGGAGTTTACTCAGTTTAGCATGCCTATACTTTGATCTGAGTGGTTGTGATATCGAACCGTGTCTAGATAACATGTCTTTTGTGCGAAATAGTCTCCGTATTTTTGCCCTTAGTTGCTCGTGTCCTATATTTGTAGAATTCTCATTCGTTCTTGCTGCTCAAACTAATATCGGACAAGAACGAAGGTTAAGGAGCATAAAGGTGACCAGTTTTCATTGATGTTTCACGAATTTCTCAAATACATTTAAGGTTTTGGAGATTAATTCGTTTATCTTTATGATGAAAATCAAAGGATATAGTCGTTTTTGGTGGGTCTTCCCACCTCTCCGCAGTGCTCAGGTTTTATGAGGCCCAAAAACATGGCTTTCGTAGGCTTTTTTCCTCTCTACTACCTACTTAAATATGTGTACATGCATATGTGTACGAGCGAGCATGCATCATCCAAGATTAATCATTTTTTTATAAATAAATGAATAACAAAATTTATTTTTTTAAACATGAGCGAGCATTAATGAATTTGAGCTCGGATTCTTTATCTGAATACCAGAATCACGATCTCTCCCATGCATCCATTATGGCTGGAAGTAATCAAATTGGATTTCTATGGTATCCTTAAAAGAATTTACGTTGTTTCATTTAGGGTATGAAACTCGAATTTTCCGATTTTACTTCTTGGTGGCATATACAAATATAACTATTTCCCTAGAAATTAGGGAAATACCTTTTACTAGAGGTTGATTCTTTGGGATTTTTGCGGATCGGGTTTAGTGGCGATGTAGGTGGTATCTAAATTGTGTAAGGAGGGTCGAGAACAACTAAATTTAACGGAAAGGAAATGCAAGTATTGAGAGCTTAAAGATATTGATAAATTGAAACGAGAAAACTCGTAGGCTTTTGTTGATTATTGTGCCCCTCTATAATCCACACGCTAACTTTTATTTAGAGTGCAAATGATAATCATTCAGTTTCTAGACACAATATTTGGCCAGAAATAGATTATTCGATTTATATTCCTTCAACGAGTTTATGAGCAAAATTATACATTTGATAATGACATAAAATTTTTGTTCTTAGAACAGATGAGCCCCCTCAAAAAAAGACTCCATCTAGCGACATAATTTATACAGGGAGTAGAAAAGTTGGCCCAATAAAACAGCTCCCATGAATCCTGACCATATCGCCATTGCCATGCCAGCAGTCTCGTGAGTGATGTGAATTTCCTTTTTTGCATTGAGCATTATGACTGAGGACGAGAAAGTAGCCGTCGCCAATAGCAGAGCCAACCACACCAAACCTATTGATAATTTGGTCCAAAAGCGACTCCCTAGCGTGAGGCTACTCGTCAGAATCGCGATTGTAGTCGTTGAAACAAGAAAACAAGCAGAGTAACTGTTGGAAAAGAACCCATACAGCTTTTCGTGCTTCGTGGCCATGATTGGTCTTCCCGCGTCTTCGCCGGCTGCTTCGGAATGCAGCCCACCTGGCGGGCTACAAGCCACTTGAAAAGACATTGCAGCTAGAAGAATTAATACGACCATGACGAATTTTTGTGTCTCTCGCTCCCACGCTATCCTTTCGTCATCCCTATCCGGCGGAATTGCACCTCGCGGAGATGCAACCCTCCCATCGGAGGAGGCCATTTCTTGAAGGTGAATCGACCAAGAACAGCATCCGGGAATATATATGGCTAGGAATAAGCCAATTTGGGAGATACTAATATTAGTCACTATATTCCTGCTCCGCTGGCACAAAATTGCGAATTACCTTGTTTAGTTCACCGGTCAACTACTATATTTAAAATGAACATACTAAAAATGGAAAAGAAATTCAGAATGCGTATTGATTTGGTCAAAAAACAAAAATCACGTACGGCTAATTAGGAGGGCTCCCTGAATCACACATATTACCTTGTTTAGTTCACCGGTCAACTACTATATTTAAAATGAACATACTAAAAATGGAAAAGAAATTCAGAATGCGTATTGATTTGGTCAAAAAACAAAAATCACGTACGGCTAATTAGGAGGGCTCCCTGAATCACACATATCCGCGCTTGCTTCTCCTTCCTCAAATATTTTTTCCCAATTTTGCAAGAAGATAAAGAATAAAAATTTCATCTCAAGTAAGGGTGAGAGGTTTCCGGTTCTTTACAGCTCTTTACAGCGGAGTCTGGGATCTACCCTAGCTTCTTTCTATCACCATGAAACTAAACATGGAACTTGTGATGTTGCTACTCCTGTTTTTCAGTCTTTCTCCATGTGAGATGGCAAATGTTTCCAACGAGGATGATTTAGACTTGGAAACATAGGTTAAAACGATGAACAAGCCATCCGTCAAGACTTTTACAATAATTCGGTAATTTTCCTTCAAACCCCCCTTTTTTCAGTCTTTTCTCCATGTGAGATGGCAGATATTTTTTTCAAAGCTGCTCGACCGACAATTAATTATGTTTGATTTTATCCAGGTAACAAACTTAATTCAGCATTACCTCGAGCACCGGTCGGGCCTAGCAACCCCTCATCCACCATTCCCACAGATCCTGATATAACCTGTGCAGCAGAGCAAATTAGTTCAGAAACCATGAGAGGTCCACAAAGGAATGCAGAAAAGGTCAATCGCGCCTCAAGTACAAACAATGACCCCATATCTTGAACACTAGGGGTGATCGGGTCCAGGGTGGGTAGGGTCTAGACCTGGACCCTGTACCCGACCCTGTTTGCATTGGACCCTATTCCCGACCCACCCTGTTTTTCCGGTCCGGGAACAGGGTTAACTCTGTTTATATTGGAACCTATTTTGCATAAAAATTGCTATACAACACTCATATGTAAACACCCAAAGCAACTCACCTTCAGATGTGGACAGCTATTGGCAATTGCATATAATGATTCATCGGTGATGAATGTGCTGCCGATATTCAGATGTTGCAAAGCAGTAGCTCTTGCAATCTGCAAAAATGGCTCAATCAGGAAGCTAAATTAACATACATATGAGGTGGACAACGCTACACAACACGTCCACGAGGGAGCATGTGTTGAGACAAAAAATCAGGTGTATGGATCGTGATTGTTTTATAGAATGATGCTCAGTGACAAACTGTTGCGACACTTCATCGATCTAAAGAGTAGATCTCTCAGGATATACCAACTACCATATGTCAAATGATGGGAAAAGCACACAAGAAGTTCTAAGCCTCGTGCATCAAAAGGACTTGATGGTCAAACTTTTTTTCCAAAAAGTTAGGACTGGATTGTGAGAGAACTTCAGGCTCAGTTATCCCATAGACAAGTGGCATGCGAATAAAACAGATAATCATCAACAGAGCAAGGTACATTGACAATTTCAAGTTCTTGCACTGATTTTTATCAGATTGCACAATATGACTAATAAGCAATGCCGACACTCTTACTGAGGAACACTAGCATCAGAACTCTGAATGAAGAAACGACCATCAACACCCAGAAATTGCTCCAACCACAGAACAAGACTAAAGCCTACACACATAACATCCAGAAATCACTCCAACCCACAGAACAAGACTAAAGCCTACACACATAACATCTGCAGAAGCGAACCATCACTTCGAAACGACAAACATACCAGCTTAACAACACCTTGGTCGGTGACCCCCGTCATCCCCAACGAGAGATGGACGGCATTTCGTCGGTGAAATTCACAGCCCTTCATCGGTAATATGGCAGCCCCAACAAATCTTCGAACTGCGGAAAATTCAGTCAGCAAAAGTTCAAAAAATCCATAAAGACACATCATAAGCTAATCATCAAACAATTCCTAAGTAACTAATCCTCCATATACCAATCTCCAAATTCAAGAAGAATCCTAACAAACTGCCAACAACCCTCCATCAATCATGCTGGACGGTAAACAGAGAGACAGAGACAGAGATAGAGGGAGTACATGTCGAGTTCACGGAGGGCGTATGCGCAGCGAACGACGCGGGCGGTGGAATCTTCGTCCTTCTTCAGCCCCGCGAAGCTGAGCCTCTCCCTCCGCCCCAGCGACAGCTTCACCCCACGCTTCCATTTCCTGCACACCCCGCTCGCCCTGCGAGGAAATTTCGGTTTTTGATCACAACCACGTCTCAGAATCATCAACACCACACGGAACCGCAGACAAAACAACTTCTTTCCCCGGAACCAGAAAGCAAGAATGGGAACTCCCCGCGGTCAAGAGCACGTACCGCGCCAAATCGGCGAAGGATGGGATCATGAAGAAGACATGCGCCAGCACGTCGACGGGCAGCCGGTCGATCTCCGCTTCCCCCTCCTCCACCTCCTCCTCCTCCTCCTCCCTCATCCCCGTGGCGAGACGACGGAGACGCTAGAGAGAGAAAGGGAGATGGAGATGGAGCTTCTTGGTAGAGAGAGAAAGCGTCGTCGCCGTCTTTCCTTATTTAAGGCGGAGGGGACGGAGGAGGAAGGGCTACTGTGGTTGCTTGAAGATGCGACAAGGTGGGCTTGCGGACGGGAGATCTGCGGGTCAGGGGCGTCGGCGAGGCAACAGGAGCAGGTGGAACGGCGAGATCGAACGGAGGCGGCATCGGCGGTCGGGTGCGAGCTCGGTGGGGGTCAGCGGCTTCGCGGGCAGAACCAGTGGAGCGGAGCTTCAGATGACCGGCGGAACGGCGGCGGTGGTGCGAGCGCGAGGGATGCGACGAGAGCGGCAAAGGCGGCGTCAGCTTAGCGATTTCGGGAGGGGAGCTCGGAGCAAGGCTGGCCCTGAGAGATAGAGATAGAAAGTAGAAACAGATTAGGGTTGCGTTTTGGTGAGTGGCTTACAAACCGGTTCCCAAACCGGTCCGGTCGATCCGGTTCGCGGGTGAGTAACCCCTCGGAACCGGTTCAAACAGGGTCCGAGTTTTGGGAACCGGTTCCCGATCCTGTTTTCCGGGTGGGCCAGACCGGGAACCGGGTAAACCCGGTCCGGTTGCAGCCGGGTATGAGCAACCCACGAACGCTGATCTGGAATGTGATGAAGATGGCTGCGCGTCAGACTCCCATCAGCGTCTCCCCCCCGAGATGAGCGTTCGTGGGTTGCTCATACCCGCCGCAGCTTCGATTCGGGGCAGATCCATCCATCTCCTGCGGCTGGCGATGAAACTGCGGCATTCTCCACTTTCGCCCATCTCTCCGACCCACAGCTAATGCGGATACCACCGTCAGCTATTGCTTTTCCCCGGATTGTTCTGTGACTTTGCTCGTTGACCCCAACGAAGGCCAGAGACGAGGTGGCTGCAGCTTGGCTGTTGAACGTGGGTCTAGCATTGGAGAGGGGATTTTGCTGCATTTTTTTGGAGAGACCACCGTCTTCTTCCCCTATCAGATCTGGGCTCGTACGATGGTTACTGCTGGTAACACTCTGTATTTTTCCTCAGTTTCTTTCCCCTGTGCTTTGCGTCTGAGCTGTTGTGTGAACAGGGGAGTTGTCCAGAATCAGAGGTGCTGCTATATGGTTCGAAGCAAACAGCACCCACTTCTCGGATCAGAACCATCTCACGATTAAACTCATGGCGAATGGGTAGTTGAAAGGTAGCACCAGCCGATTCGTTCGCCAGAGCCCTTGATCCCCTGTAATTAATGACTGATCTGAGAAAATATTCAATGGTTCGTGCGCGCCACGTCATCCGCTGACGTGGCGCGCACATACCACTCAGGTACCGACACCTGTCCCGAGCGGGACCCCCTAGAAAATGAGAAAAGGGCTGGTATTCGGCTGGCTCGACTCGGCTCCACCTGCAGCAAAGAAAGGACGGTCAGCGTATTCCTCCGCTCAAAATTTCTCTCTCTCCTCACTTGAATAGGCCGGTTCTCTCTCTCTCTCCTCGTAATAGAACCGAGAACGCTCAGAGCCTTCCTCTGTTTCCTTCTCCGCGCATCCCACCTCCTCCGCCTCCGCCTCCGCCTCCGCCTCCGCCTCCGCCTGCCCAAAAGCCTCGCTGGTCATCTCGGTCTCGTTCCCGAGCGGCACCAGGCTCCCCGCCGCTGACCGGGCGCTGTCCCTGACGCTAGCCCGCTCGGTCGCGAGGGAGATCTCGGCGGACTTGGGCGGGGTCGTGGCGCGGCGAAGAAGGAGAGGCTGCTGCATTTTCTCTCTCTTCTTTTCAACGGAGCGCGCGCTATTTCTTCCCGCTTCTGCCTCTCTTCCTCAAGCACTCCTCTCCTCTCTGTCCCGAGTCCTCTCACTCACCCCAAGCGCCCCCTCCTCTCTGTCTCGAGCCCTCTCACTCACCCTAAGCGCTTCCCTCCTCGCCTCGTTCTTGGTCGATGATGGCGGAGCTCTGCTTGATGGCTTCGCATGGTTATCCGCCGAGCCTCGTTCTTGGTCAGGAGCAAGGGCGCGAGCAGAGTCGTCAGGGTGAGTCTCGACTTCTCTCGGTTCCTCTCGATTCCGTCCGTCGCGGATTCGAATCGGAACGAACTGGGTTTCGTGCCTAGGATTGCCGAAGCGCTTTGGATAGCTTCCGTCGGATGATTCTTGTGCGGTGTTGTCGATTTTGTTCTGTTGTTGTGGCAGCTCCGTGCTTGCCGCTTGCGTTCGATCTTTGATTGGGTCGTGTGGTGTTTTAGCTCGTAGCTCGTCGTTAGGCTGCGGCTTTTGTGAGTTTCGATGCTGCACTTGTGCACGTCGTTGATCGGGCCTCGATGTGTTGCGAGAACTCGGTTCTCTAGGAGATTCATCTATGTAAGATCTCTTGATCACGAGTTTTTTTTTTTTTTTTCACCACTCTGTCTAAAAGATTGAAATTTTACAACTCCATCTTGACCTCCGTGGCTTGATGCTCCAAGCTTGGTGATTTCGGGTTTAAAGAGTGCTGCGAAGTTGCAATTAAATTTTGCTTTTCATTGGTGCTTGCACGTTGCGAAGCTTTGTCTTTGTTGATTCTGACCTCCTCAATTGTTTAGGGTGGTTTAGATCTATGTGCAGTGATGTTTGCTAGGGATTTTCTTTTGTTCTATGTTAGATTATAGAAATGGCTAATGTTGGTCGTGTGTCGGTTCCTTGTTATTTTGCATCCCGCATTCGGGAAATCTAATTATGGAAAGTGCGGGATCTTCAGCCAATTTTGCTGCCGCTAGGACAAGACAAGACATTATAAGATTGGGATCCATGACCCTCGGTCCTAATCAATTCAAGGAGGCAAAGGGAACCCCTATATGTACTGTTAGCAGCAAAGCAGTGTGTGCAAATTGATTCTGTGGAGAAAGATCCCATGATTCTAGATTTGCAAGGTATACACGTAATACTCAGTTGAAGATCTCTCTCTCTTTTATTTTTTATTTTTTTTTTAAATCAATTCACGTTATATGTCAGCTTGTCCAAAAGGAGAGACCTTGAAATAAAGTGCTCGCGTTCCTTCCGGTATAATTTATTTCTCATGTAAATTTGTTAATTACAAGCTTCAAGTCTTTGATTTCATTTGATGAAAATCTCACCCTTCATGCCACAGAGATAATGAAATTTTTTGGGGCCATTAGTATTTATCACCCTTACAGTTTTAAATCATCTTACCACAAAACTACTTAAGAATATGAATTTGTATCCTTTTGCAAGTGCTTGATGGTATAAGCAATTATATTAGGCCACACGAATTTGTAGAATCATACGCTTAATGGAAACTGAAACTAGCAATTTATTCATGGCACTTGCATTTGTATGGTCAGAAAATTCATGGAAACTGAATTTCAACAACAAATGGGGGATTACTTTGTTGAGGTTGGTAGAACTCAAGGCTAAAGTGCTGAACCATCTATATAGGTTTAGGAGATCACTGAAACCAAGATCTGCTTCTAAAGAAAACAATATGGCTTTTGTAGGGCATGTGTTGCAGTGCTCTTTGCAGTTAAACAGGTTACTTGTAGTGAGAGGGGATGGTCAAGTAATGGTTTATTTATTATGATTGCAGATGTCCACTCAACTACTGGGCCCTTAGGCACCGGAATTGCTGAACAATCCACCATGCAGAGAGAAGTCTTTGAGTTTAGCATGTCTGGATTGAGTTGTGCTGAAAAGGCTGGACTAGATATGTCTCTAAAATCTGATTTAACGGGTCTTCACTCAGTGGAAACTGACATGCATCGCCTGCCCATCATTCCTTCTCTCGTCTACCCTAACTTTCAATTTTCCACTCAGAGCGCTCTCTCAGATTTCATGGGAGATTTGGTCCGAAATTCAAAAATAACCATTAACTCCGATGGTAGTCTTGATCACAGCTAGTGGGGCTAAGATGAAGGATCTCCTCTCAATTGTAGCGGAGTTTTACCTAATGAGGAACTTAACTCAAGGGAGAAAGCTTTCGATGCCAGTTCCTTATGACAACAACCACCTCATATGCTTAGTGGGTCATCGCCTTAAACCGTTGTTAAATTGAGCGTATCTGTTTGTAGATCAATTGAGAAATGCCAAATTGTTGCCCTGTTATATTTGTGTATGCGCTAGGCCAGTCTCTAGCACTTTATGGAACTGTATATCTACCTCAATAAACTTATTCGCTTCTTAACAGATCTAACGAGTGAGAACCTTAGTTGTAAGTATAACATGTGGGAAGTAAACACAAAACCACCCCATGTGCATCAACTTAGTTGCTTGACATTAGAGAAGCATGACCCTTGGAAGGAAATTAAGCTTAAAGGCTACAATAGCGGGTGGGTTGGTGACATCGGCATTTCGCCATACTGCTGGGGATGTTTGTGCTCAATAATTTGCATGCTTTTGATGAACTTCAAATAGTGTTATTACATGGCTTCTGCCTTATGTATGTGAGAGCCTCTGACCCAAGCGTTATAGAATCTTCGTTCAACAGTATATTAAGTCAATTGTTTCATTTTATATGTTCCTGTTTATATTCTTCTTCTTATTTATATTACTGCTGCAAATGTGTACTTTTGGAAATAGACTGCTCATATCCTTATGTCACACTAATTTTCTGCATTATGGTTCTTGATCATTTCCGAAAACCGCAAAAGAGGAGGTAGACAAAATTGTGGTTACCGATGCACCACTTCTCTTTCCTCCCGGACAGTACTTCTTGCATTTTCCTTTTCTTACGGTTCTACTTTTACTTGGTTCATGAGCAAATTTTTAGGCCCGGCAACTTGCTTTCAATTTTTGGATAATTTCCCATTAGGTTTATATACTCTATATGAGGAGTATAGATTTGTTCGAATAAAAGGAGTTGAACTCATGTCGATGCTTCAACGTGTTAAATGGGTATCGGGCAACGAGAGAAATATGGTGCGGGAGCAATTTTGTAACCTTTAGAAATGTTGGCTGCAATACCGGTAATAGTGGATGTGTTTGGAAATTATAACTCTTGAGCGCTTCCAAGATCTTGGTCTCTACCTCACTTTGAATAAATCCTTTAGAATTTCTCCTTAGTTTGATGGTGTAGCTGAACTCCCATGTTATATTCTTAAAGGCTTTTTATGATTTAAGTGCAACTGGCATTGGCGGCTTTGCGTCATGCTAATGAGGTGCATAGAGTTCGGACTATGAAAGGTTAAAAGCAACTCAATTTTTTTTTTTTTTATGAAACCAACAATAAGAATTACTTGCCATAGACATCTCTACATTGGGGCAGCCAGTTGGTCTGATTCTCTTGGTACCTTAGTTGTAATGATGATTGGGTCAATTGAAATTTATGCTTCTTTTCAGATACCTAGAGAACATGCTCATACGCCAAAATTCCGTTCACAGCAGCACAGAGCTCATTCAGCATCTGCATGCGATAGATTCCTCGGTAAATCCTCAAGTTTTCTCGCATTTAT
The DNA here is from genome assembly GCA_014182375.1 of Eucalyptus virginea. Taxonomy (NCBI): domain Eukaryota; kingdom Viridiplantae; phylum Streptophyta; class Magnoliopsida; order Myrtales; family Myrtaceae; genus Eucalyptus; species Eucalyptus virginea. Next base: position 12,328,891 of record CM024516.1, on the reverse strand, counting down.
CTCAAAATATAAAAGCATAACTGGTCTTGCGATCTCAATTCTACTTGAAAATGCAAGTCATGTGAACCAAGTTCTAGGTATTGATAAAAAGTTTCTAATTTGTTCTTCATGCTGCTGACTGAATACAGGTTAGGACATATAAATTCCCTTCTGAGAAAGATATGAAACACATCAACAGAAGGCGAGGTCTTGTTGGGGCCTTAGTTCACATGATGAGTAATTCCTTCAAACCCCTGTCCTCTGATTTCTTTTATTCTTGATAACAATTGGCATGTGAAACCTATGAGATTGATGCTTTGCAGTAGTAAGAAACGAGACAAGAAATCGAAGCACAAATCCAAGCGGAGTGCAGGCTAGATGCAAGAGGGGTCATCTCTTGCTTGACAGATGTCATATGTGTCCCTTGTGTACTGCTCTCATTATTTCCTTACAAACCGTTCTGATTGCTTGGTTTGTCCTGTTTTAGACTTCTCCTCAGAAATGCTTCAAGTTCTTAAGAAACTAGTTATTGATATATGGCAGGTGTATGCACAAACTGAGGCATCATCATTAGTGCCACACTCATCCAAATATGCATCTACTGCGACCATGGTTGCTGAACTTACTCTTCAAAGCTTGTTTTGTATCACGAAAATATTCCACGGTATGGAAGTGACAGAAAACAAGGGCATCTAGCAGCTTGAAAGAGCTCTTGAAATGCAATTGATTTAGGAGCATCGCTGACCGGGAAGTTGAGAATTTACATAAACTACTTTGTGTATTTTGTGTTCATCTGGTGGTGTAAATCAGCAGGTCGAGACAGTCATGTATGCGATAATTACTGTTGTGAAAGTTGGTATGATGGTAACCTACAATATTGGAACAGGCCTTGTGGTTGCTCATAGGGAAGACAGCTCATGGTCTCCACCTTCTGCAATTTCTTCATGTGGAATAGGGTGGGGAGCACAGGTAGGCTTGTTTTATCGTATACCTGGATTTTGATTTCATCAACCTTAAGGGCCAAGCGTCGTAACCAACAAGTGTTTTTGGCTTTCATGCAGTCTGCAGATTAACCACGTGAATCAACGTGCTCAAAATGATTGTTTAGATAATAAACACCAATTTGATTTTTACTCCATCCGGAATGCTTGACGTATTGTCTGCTTCATTTCCATGGTCTCTGTGAGAATTTTCCTTTGTAAATGTCTGTCTGTCATCCTTCTATTTCATGGAATGTGCCATTTGTTTCTCCTTTACGGAACTCTATCTAAGAACAGTATTTCTCGGGATGAGATTTGGACTTTTTGTTTGATTAACATGTTGCCATTGAGTTTTCAAGTTCCTTTCGCATCTCTGTTCCCTTTCTCTGAATTTGTGTTTTGCTTTTTTGTGGAAGTGGGAGAAGTCCCCGAGCCGAGATTGCCCTTGTGTTACTTATAATCGTTCCCTTTACGTTAACATGTCTATCGCATTAATAGCTTCTGCTTGTGTGGCTTAAGCTCGAGCAAAGAAGTCTTGCATAAAACATAAAAATCAACTAAAGAAATCTTTAGTCGATTCCCCTTCCTCCCGAAATGATAACAACAATAATAGTAAAAATCAAATACATAAATGAAAAGATTATCCCTGCAAGAAATGTTTGATTTTGTGTTATATTTTTATGTAGAGATATCCTTATTCCGAGTCAATAGTAACCAGTCAAGGGTGATTGCGGGCTGGAGGAGAATTGACAGACTTCGTTATAGTGTTGAGATCAACTGAGGCTGTGAAGACATTTGATGGTACTGCTCATTTTTCAGTTGGGGCTGGTTTGAGTGCAGCAGTTTGTGCCATTGGAAGGGCTGCTGAAGCTGATGTACGAGTGGGGGATGGTGGCTGTGCTGCTTGTTATACGTACAGCTGCAGTAAAGGTACTCATCTATATAGCTATTTTTCCTTTTAAACTGTGGAGTTGTCCTCTGGACTGATTTTTGGGGTATGTATACATTGCTATGCAAAAAAACATGGATAGTATCCTATGATATTAACTGTTTTAATGGCCATTGTCATACTGAGAGTGAAACGAAGTGAAGCTACTTACAATCCTCTTGAAGTTAGAAAAGATTAAATCTAGAAACAAGACAGGAGCAAATATCCTAAAATCTCTTCGGTTTCATCAATCATAGATACGTTGATTCACAGTAAGTACTTATTCACATCTTCATTTCATAATGTAAACCCTTAATTCCTATATTCGCTTTGTTGATTATATTGGATTAGTGTTTTGTTTCCCAATGCAGAAAACAAGTCTTTGGAGAGTCAAGTGGAGTAGCAGACATACTTACAATGAGCCCTGTCTTTGCTGACAACTCAGAAAGTGAAGTGGATGCAGACACCGAGGAAGCGAGACTTAGTAATTGAAATGTAAACATTGCCGATCTTTGTAAAGGTAAGGAGCACAAAGTTGGGAGAAAATGCTCCAAAGTTGCTGTAGAAGGTTTGAAAGATCACGAGGATCATCTGCGAGCAAACTGCGGAATTCAAGAAAGCACAAATTAATTTTTAAACAAGTCTCCGTTGAAAACCAAAGAAGATGGGGGAGCTGTCCTCAGAGTCACCGACGATGAGCATCCTGAGGACATGGCTATGTCAGAATACTCCCATGCTATGGAACATGAAGGGACAGACACACCAGACGACCATGGCATTGACTGCCAAAACTGTAAATGAGCTTACAATCAAGAACAAGAAAGAGTCAATGGAGCGGGAAGTCTCTGCCATGATTGCAGAGTATATCAATCTTGAGAAGTTGGAAGATGGGAGTGCCCGAGGAAATGTTAGTGCCTTATGCAAGTGAGAACGAACGTGCTAAAGTTTATGCAAGTGATAGTGCTCCTTCAGATGTATTTCAATGTCATCCGAGTTATCAAGGTGATGGCAATGAAAATATTGAATTAGGAATTGACATGAAGAAAGAGACGTGTTACAAGACCACAGCGAACTGTGTATTTCCATTTTATCGAGTCGATCTTCTCCTGTAAGACAGAAGCTTATCGGGAAAACAGCCAATTGTGTGAACTACGAAAATTCTGAGTCAGGCTGAACGTCCTAAAAGTGCGCTTGTGTTGGATTCTTGGCACGACACCCTTCACTAAAGTAAAACACCACGAGCTTCAATTGTTGTCATCTTTGTTTTTGCGTGAAGATACTAATGCAAGAACACAGAATACAGAATCTTAATTCTCAATCTAAATTATTAAAATGGGGAAAAATCATCATAGCTTAACTAACAAAGTTAATCCCCTGATCACGCTGCACAGTGCATGCGGCTTTCTGAAAATAGATTTGACATCCGCATGCAAATTTTAATGACCAGTGCAATAATCGCTTCCGTCTCCACGTCCAAGTCCATCCACCCAGCAAGTGTACCATGTTCACATGAACGGGGTGCCTAACAAGTTTTAAGTACTGATATAAAACAAATGCAGAAGCTCGCATATGCAGCAAGAATATTTCCAGAAACATCCCGCTTGTCCCATTGGAGTATGAAAACAACGGAAAATGCGGAAACGGTAATGATTCAGCAGCCCCTGCTAGCATTGATAATAAGATAGATCATCACTTGAAAAAAGTGCTACATTTCTCGAGTAGCACTATGAGCTTTACTTTTCCGGAGTTACAAACTATCTTGTTTCATCCTAAACACGCGGAAACAATCAAGAGGATTTTGCACAACTCAAGGCCCACATCTGCCAAAAATCGTACTTTTCCTTTCTTCTTTTCAATTTTCCTTTTTTGTACATATACCCTTCAAGGACAATGCCGTCCTTGGAAATGAAAGGGTTTATTCGGACCCATAAAAGAGTTAAAATCGAGGCAAGAAGAATTGCCCAAACAATTATGATTGTAGGTAACCGATCTTGTTTTCCCATGAATCCCTTGAGGAAGGGATACAGATGAACAATGACCCACAAAGCAAAGAAAAGTTTACCAAACAGTGGACCCCAAGATTCGTAGCCATTAGTGATGGCATCTGAAACGCCAACAATGACTCCAATTATGTTTAGGATGAGCAGAGTCAAGGGAGGGATTAACAAAGTGATGTCCACTTAAAGAGGTATAGCTCGAGAGAATTCTCCATCATCTCCGGCTTTGGACGTGACCGTGAAATTTGTGCTGACTCCGCCAAAACTTTTAGTAGACCACGGAAGAGAGCAAACGGTGACAGGAGACCCCACCAATTACCTGAACTGCTCATTTCTCCACCAGTCGTGGATGCCGACACCACCCCACCGCATCTCAAGGATGCCTGTAGCCGCAATAGATATAAAGAGTGCCATTAAAATGAGACTAGCATAGTTGCTCATCTGCAACAATGTTGAAAAGGTAAAGTCAGCAATGGTCTTGTTGCAATCAAGCAAAATCAATTGCTCGAGCAAGCACAGAACTCCTGGAAGTGTGGTGGAACTTACCTCAGGGACAATAAACTTTCCTGTTAGAAGACAAACGGCTGGAAGAGCACAATATGCGATCAAGGGAATGGAAGTCAAAGGATAGACGACGAGTTGATGTAAGAAAACCGCTCTAACCATTTTAAGCCACAGCCATACCCATACCATATCGGACAATGCCTGCTCAAAAGGATCTCAACCTTTCCAAGAGCCCAACGGAGAACCCGATGCGGGCGATCGATAGGTTTATTGAGCTGAACCCTTGAAAGCGGGCCGCTTAGGCACGCAAAGATACGAATCGCCAGCCATGACAATGCATCTTGAAGCCCGTTAGAATATCCTCTCGTAACGGAGCCATATATCCAGCCCACCTAAGGGATAGTCACAAGTAGACAATAAGCGCAATGCAAAGTAGACAATCTCGATACAAAGTATCAAAAGCGGTGACTTCGCTGAAATTGTAAGATCTTTACCTCTTTTCCCCATTCCGTTTGTCCTCATAACCACAGCTAATGACATGAATGGCTTCTTTCAAAAGTGATGCAGTAGTGGCTCCCTTTGGGGCACCACCTTCTTCCATCAGGGTTGTAGCTATAAAAACTGGGGATTGACCGAATTTCTTCTCGAACTTTAGTCGGGACATTAGTGATGATTTTTCATTGTCTATACCTGAAATATAGTTCCAAAAAGTACGTATCATTTTGCATCTATCCATTTCTATTATAAGAAATAACAAGCAAGCGCCATAAGACTACTATGTGAAATCACAATCGTAGAAATGAATGCAGCGTAAAAAATGAAGATTTCAGATAAAGCATATATTTGGAAAATCAACTACTTGATACAAGTGGAACAACATGCAAGTCCAAAGATTAATTTAGATAGAAAATGGGCACCTTCAATTCCCTCTTCAATATTTTCCGGGCATGAATCTCGCTTTGAAGCCTCCCCTGTTCCTCCCCGTCTTCTTTTGCTCATCGGACTTCATTTTCCTACCTCTTTTTCTAGATCCACAACACAAGCAGCACCATTTTGGCCAACAGTTAAATGTTTTTCCGGGAAGTTTCTTTTTTATTGGGGCATCATATCCATACAAAGCCTGCCTCCGGAAGACACAACCAGTTCCGACATAAATTAGTCCTTGTTTACCATCCAAACCCTTCATATTTATCTGGATTCAACAAGTATAGACATAAGTATATATGAATAATTTGCTTTTTTCTGAAAAAAAGGAAAGGAAGAACATTACGATATTAATGAGGCCTATATATATGTTTACTTACATCAAAAAATACTACATTACGATTTGAGTATCTATCATGACGATCTATCCCGTCAAATCTCTGTGGAAATTGCACATAACATATCTTCTTGCCCGAAATTGGATCCATCATGAAGCACATGGCTTCTCGAAGAGCCTTGCTGTTGTTTATATAATGATCACAATCCACGTTCAGCAAATAAGGGGCATTTGTGATGACCGCCGAGACCCGCACCTTGATTAACGACTCACAAAATAGCAGGTAATTCAGCAACTTGAGAGAGATGATATCAACAAGCCGAGAAGTAAGTCCAGACTTTGAAAGGTACTTCGGGTAGACAGGGATTCATACCGAGCATTCATGGCACCAGCTTTCTTGTGATGATCAAAACCAGGTCTCTTCTCGCGAGAGACATAAACCAGCCGAGGTAATTCATTTCCTTCAACATCACGGTCACCATTTTGGCCAAGGAAAACCTGCATAAAGATGATTAAATGAAAGACGACTTTAAATTCTCTGAATGTAAGCCAACTTCATAAATCTTATGCCACAACTAATAGAAAAATTCCCGAAAGCAAAGCATCCACTGGATCATTCCAGATGATCTCGACATTGTTCCCAGGCCACGGAGTGCCATCATGCATTGTCCAACCCTCTTCAGGGAACTTTCGTGCCATTGCCACCAACCCATTTATCCGAACTTTGAACTCTTCATATTCTCTCTCGCAACAATAAAGGTGAGAGAGCCAATATAAGACATCTAGAAACAAGCAGTCTCCTTGATTATGTAAAAGGCAAAGACGCCACATTGGCTTTCACACACAAGAGTAGATAAAAGTCACACAACAAACTTGAAAAGGTTAAAAGCTGAAGACCTTCATGGCGCGGCGTTCTCTCACAAATTCAGGGATTCACTTTGTCCTTCAAATAGTCAACCTTCCGAGAAAAATACCATTACGGGGCCCTAGGCTCAATATTGAATCTCTTACAGAATGGGACCCACTTCATTGCAAACTCGATGTCTCGGAAAGGGCTTCAAAGGTGAGCATCGCTGCCCGTCATCGAGACATAGCATGCTACTTTGTCGACTGGGTAATCTACAGCAAGTATGGCAGAACAGTGTTTGCAGTTATAAGAGGAGGTTCTTTCATGGGATCCGCTGTACTCACAAATATCCACTTGAGGTGCTTTTGAAGTCGCCACATTGGGTGCCTGCCCAGGCAACTCCAGTGCTTTTGAGAACACTAGTGACACCTAAACAGAACAATCGATCTCACTTCAACTCATAAACGAGACCTAGCACTTAGTGGCTTAATGTGGCGAAAGATGCTTGAAGGCCTAGATTATTTTCTCTTTGCAAATTGAACCTAATGCATCAATCAACCCCCAAATAACTCAAGGTTGCAATATTAATGACTTAAGTGGCAATGGTTGAATCAAAACTAAATCATTATGTCATTACATTTAAGTGGTTATTTATTATTTTCCCTTAACATCAATATACACACTTCATATTTATACATGGAACTCACATTACAAAGAAGAGCGTATGAAGAAACCAAGATACCTCTTTGAATCATAGATAACAGGGAACACAGGCGAATTCTCTGTTATGTGCAAGAACTTCTTCAATTTCAAATCATTTGCAACAAAGTAGCGAAAACAGGTAAAACAACATGGTAAAAATGAGGAACTATTACATAATTCTTCATTTACGGGAAGATATCAACTAGCACACTTTGAATAAGCAAGTTCCAAGCATAAGATATATGTAACAAAACAAATATGACAGTTATAAAAAGACCATTAAAAGGAGCAGCTATTGAGGACCCACCTTCTAAAATTCCATTAGTTCATCGGCTCGAAGTTCTTCACCTAATATCGGAACGAAACTAAGGCGCGATCGGCCAACACATCAATCACGTTGGTAGAGAAAACAAAACAAATATATAAATGAAAGCAATCTCATGAACTCAAAAGTGGCATTGACATGTTAAGCATACTTAATTTGGAATAATTCACTTTGCAAAATAGTAATTAGAAATAACACGCTAATGCATTGGAAACTACAAAATTTCCTTTTTAGTTACTTAGTAAGTCTCCTTAAAGCACTTTGTTAACAAAAGGGCACTTGTTAAGCATACTTATTTAATATGATTCACTTTCCAAAGAAAAATTACAAACACCACAAGAACAATCTGTGCATCCAATTGAAAACCATAAAAATTTCTTAATCAACTACTTAAGAATTGCCCCTAGAGAATAGTTAACAAAATCCTTACAAATACATAGATCTTCACTACGATCGGACTCATGGCACATGCATGAACAGAAAAATACAATCTTTATCATGAAACTACCCGCTTCAAGGGGACGAAACTTATACTTTGGAAGGCGGCAAAGCATGAGACCAAAGGAAAAGGAACATGAGTCGGTGATACGCTGCACTTCTCGTAACATTTTATCATACTTTGCTCTAAGAAACATTTAGCCGTAGCAGATATATAACTTGACATATTAAGAAGAAACATTTAGCTGTAGCAAATATATGACTCATACATATTAAGCTAAACCAAATGTGCAATTCCTTGTCATGTCATTTTACGTCTATGCTTTATCTAGTAGATGAGCACTCCCGATAGGGAAACATAATACTATGAATTTACGGGATCAAAATAGAGTATCTCGGATATATATAGTAATACCATCCTCTGGGACAAGCTCAGAGGATGACAAAACTTGAACTGGTCAAAGCTTGTCTAGCTAGTGTGGGGTAGAAAGAAGCTTCAAGAGGGAATCCTTCAGGCATTTAAATATATAGAGAGAAAAAAAGGAAAGAATAGGTGAGCACAAGCTTCCAGCCCGGATAACACTCTATCATGACAAGATCCATTATGCCACCAATCTGAAAATCTTCCATTTAAGTTCTAGCTGGGCCTTAGCTTCAAGCGAGGATAGTAGGACATGGGCAGAATTCTTCATTTTAGATTCTAGTTTAGGCGATTAGTTCAAACACACACCTCATAGCTGAAGGGGCCTTCTAGCGTATCCAAGTCATGAGTCCCAATTGCAACCAGTGTTCTTCGCCTAAAATATCAAGAGAATCCGAGCATGTCAGTCCAAGCATAACATTTTGAGGATCTAGCATAAGCACAAGCATCTGATGTACTAAGTGGAGGGATTGGGGGGCTGGGCATCTATTACATGCAAATAAAATATCAAATTGAATATAGATCTCGAGAATGAAAACTAGTTCAAGCAACATATCTATCATCACCACTTCACCAAATTATTCAAAACAACTCAGCGGAGTCCTCTCTTCACATCCAGGCATTTCTCACAATTTAAAGCCCTCCTAAGGGTAATAATATATATGGCCCCTACTGAGCACATAGAGCATAAGCAACGTGAAGCCATGACTTATTTTTAAAAAATAAAAATAAATAATGCTTCCCTCACATCTTTAATTTATAAAGTAACATTATTGTATCACACTAAAATGCACGCTTGCAAAGACAATTGGCTGCATGCTGGAAATTTTTAAAACCATTGCTCGGACAAGCCATATAGGACGTTGCATCTCAATGTAAGATCACGGTCGCTCTTCTTTACATTTAAGGTTCAAATAAACACAGTAAAAGCTTCCCAAAAATGTGTTGTCCTCCCGCCACTCCCTCTCAAACCTGAAATCTTGAAATAGAGAAGGAAAACAGGTATTATGCTGCATGTTAAAGATCCAAAAATTAATACCGGCAAATGTTCGATGGAGCTTGTCTTGAAGATCAATGAAGCTGTTATAACTGGCTTCATCAAATGTTATCCCTCTTAAGACAGCAGAAACAACGTATGGACGGATTTGTGAGGTCTGCAACACATAAATGGTCACTCAAGTAATAAATGATTCCAGCATAGATCAATCTAGACAGATCAATCCTCACATATCAGTACCTCTGGTTTTACATGCATCTTAAGCATTGATCCCCGCTGATGTTATGAAGACTGTATTGAGGTGTCTCCTCCCTGCTTATTGAATACACGTAGGGCCTGAGCAAGCCCTTCAAGGCAAAGCAAGTCGTATCTGTGCATTTCCTAGAGGATACCTTATTATTATAATAGTATAGTCATTTCTACACTACATGCAGGAATTTATCAAGAAGAATAATCATTAATTACCAATACGAGACTAAAATGATGGTAAACCCATCATCTCTTTGAAAAACTTGACTTATAACTAAATAATGAAGTTTCTAGATGACATGATTCAAAATAAAGCCAACAGCATTAAGGAGTCAATATCGCAACCTGCCGACCAAATCTAAAAAGGCTTGTTACGTTTCTTGCCGACGATAATACCTATAAAATTTGGGGATTGACCCATCTAGCATGACAAAATGTTGAACATAAACTAAATTCAAGATCAACCCCTTTTAGGACCATTATCATGAACCGGGAATCCCAAGGGTCAGAATATCAACCCGCTTCCCCATACAACTAGAATTCTTCACAAAGTGGTGAAAAGATGTCCTAACTTGTACCAATCTTTCGAGACTATTAAAAGAAACTATTAACACATAAGTAAGAAAAGCCTCGACGCACACTATAAATGCTACATCACATGGACTACTCAAAAGCTGAGCCTTTTTCGGGTGGTAATGTGTTTATGAAGTCTCTAATTACATGCAATTAGTCCTTCACATTGATCGTCCGAAAAGATAACAAAAAAAACCTTCGGCAACATCATAACATCAAAGAAAAGATCGAACCACACAGCATCTCGATAGCCATTACGAGCAACATGGTCCGCGAAAGACTTTAACCCATCCGAAGTCGGACACTAGCATCTTAAACCCCCGAACCAAAATTTACCCACGACTCGCGAAACAGCTCCAAACCCATCCGAAACACACAACATCTAACCGAATGCCGAATCAACTTCGCAGTCACTTGTTCGCCGGAACTACGATTTTGTAGATGACTTCCTCGTCCTCATCGCTCCTCTTCCAGTGCTTCTCCTTTCGATGATCGCCTTCTCCGTCGTCCGGCCAGCACAAACAAAGAAGCCCAACCCCCTCGCCTTTAAAAAAAAAAAAATCCCCCCAAAAAAAAAAAAAAAAAAAAAAAACCAGGTCCGATTTGCTCGGGGTGGTTCGCCGGTAGGAAAGAGGGAGGGCGAGAGAGAGAGGGAGGTCGCGGTCCTCTCGCCGGTCCGTGCGGTGGTTCGTCGATTGCTCGCGGTCCTCTCGTCGGTCCGTGCGGTGGTTCGCCGGTCGGAAAGAGGGAGGGCGAGAGAGAGAGAGGGAGGTCGCGGTCCTCTCGCCGGTCCGGTGCGGTAGTTCGTCGGTTGCTTTGCGGTGGTTCGCCGGTCGGAAAGAGGGAGGGCACGAGAGACGGGAGGTCGCGTACATTCGTCGAGAGAGAGAAAGAGAGAGGGAGGGAAGAGTGAGAGAGCGAGAGAGGAGAGAGAGAAAAACCCAGCAAATTCGAGTGAAGAGAGAGAAAAAATTTTGAGCAGGAGGAATACGATGACCGTCCTTTCTTCGCGGTGGAGCCGAGCCGAGCCGACCAAAAATCAGCGCCTTCCTTTTCTAGCGGGTCCCGCTCGGGGACACGTGCCGGTATTTCATTGGTTTGTGCGCACCAGGTCAGCGGATGACCTGGCGCGCATGAACCACTGAATATTTATGGCTGCGGGTCAGACTCCCATCAACGTCTCCCCCCCTCGTATGCAGCTGTGGCTTGCATTTGCAGGGACGCCCTTGGAAGGATCATTGATGGGTTTACTAAATCTATAGAGGCAAAATCAACGGAACTTGCAGAGGTACCAGCGTTGATTGAAATCCTAGACTTTATTTCCTCAAAAATTGCCCCGAACAGATCAAAACGAGAGATACACATACACTCTAACTGTAGTACGCTGGTGGATGCGGTTCTCTCTTCAAACGCCCTAAGTTGGGAGATACAGCCTCTAGTGGACCTGGCCAAGTGCAAATTGGAAGACTCTTCGAGTATTACTTTAGCACATTGCAATCGAGAGGTGAACAAGGTCGATGACTGGTTAGCCAAAGCCCAACGAATGGGATGCCTTCTTTGGAATTGGGTTAATAGTCTCCCGTCTGCTCTTTTGGATTTATTATGTGCTAATGCTAGAGATGTTTGTACTAAAAATCTTTCTATATAATGCATCTCCGCTTGTTGTTCAAAAAAAAGAAAAAGGAGGAGACTCAATCCACTGTGTTGATATTAACAAACAACTGTTGCTCAATCATCCTCTATTGAAAAATCATGAGGTTCATGTAAGAATTGACCAGTTTCTCCAAAATCAATTGATAAATTTGCAGACCAATATTGGATAATTTAGTTGGACTGGCCTGCTTGATACTTCTATAATCAAATTTTCTTCTTGTAGACAGAGCCAAATCTACATGTCACAAGCCTACACAAAACTTCTCCAAATGCAAAATCGGTAGGATTTGGATTAAAAGAACTGTGCCCCATCGGAACTATACCCATTCGTCGAGTAACAAAAGAAGATTTAATGAGCGCAAGATCCTTACCCAAGATACCGTTCGTCACAGCTACGACCTACGAGGCAAGGCAAAACAAACCTCCTTCTTCAAATCACCATGTACGATCCCTCTCTCCCATGCTTACATGCACATCTACACGCATCCAATGATATCAGTGATTTTTTTTTTTACTAATGAGGTTATGTGTCTATGAATTTCACGAGACCGCATGTCAAATGTTCACAATCTGTTCTTTCCATGAATTGTGTACAAAAAGAAATCAATACATATTTTAAAGTAAGACCGATAGGCATAGGTGAATAAGAGATTATTTATCATTTGTAGATGATTTAAGTTATAAATTATCATTTGTAAGTGGTTTCTATATCAGACAACATAGTAGAAAATATTAAAATACGGAGCAGGTAGAAGTGTGGCAATTTACAATCTAACGGTTGCTCATGACCAATTCAATTTACAGAATGTTTGGCTTTCAACTGATTCCCCATAGCATATTAGCATGATTGTAGCTGGTTGGGTGGTAAGTTATACTTTAAGTAAGACAATGCCATAGGTTTTCTGGAAACAAGAAGTTAATTATATAGTGAAATGATTGGAGAGAAAAATCTCTTATTTTCCGAGGTTGCTCCGTAGTTATATGGTAATACCCTTTCTCGATTGTTCACATATTGGATAGAGGAGCTGTGAAGATGATTGTCAATTCTTAATTGAACCAATTTTCATTGCTGATTTTCAATATCCAAACTAGTCGTTGGAGATAATTTGAATCTTATTGACAAAAGCGTTGTTGTCTTTAGGTGATGGCTACCGCAATGGGTACCATAATGTACTATGTCCGTGTTTCATCCAAGTGTCGATGGAAGTGGTTTTTATTTAAGTCAATGAGAGGATAATATCAACAAAATTTCAATTTATGTAAAAACTCACGCAGCGAGTAATGGCTGTGATAGAACGGTCCACAACAGATTGAATTTTGAGGATCACTTTTAATATGTAGGGCAATGCGGCGCCCATGGTTTTAGGACAGTAATGTCCCAAACCAGTGGCCTGCCGGCCTCACTCTCTCTCTCTCTCTCCCCACAGAAGAAACAGAGGTTAAATGCGTGTGTGAACATAAAGTCATATGAAAACAGCATAGGAAAAAGGCCAGCTCTCTTACGGATCGCTGTGTCAGAGTGAAACAAAAAGCACTTGAACGGAAAACGTGCGCGAAACCCTACACCCATCATTCGTCGTCTTCTTCAATGCTACGGTTTTCTCGGCTCCATTCCACGATCCTACCGCTTATCTGGATAAAGAAACTGCAATCTCTGTGAGATGCTCTGCTCCAAGCTGTGATCCCAAGCTTAGTTCCAACCGACTTTCATTTTTTCCAGATTATTTATTTCGTAAAAATTTAAGTTTTATAAACCTTTTCTCCAGAAATGTAGGTTCAAATCACTCTGATGTTGATGAAGAAATTTTGTACGGATACTGGGTTAAAACATTAAAATAAAGAATTTAAAAACTATTTCCGGATGTATCTATAAAAAAATTCCTCCAAAGTGGGGTTTGCAATTCAGGATACTATTTCAGGAAGATTTCCATGGCGGGTTCCGATTTTGTATGGCTGGATTTATGAAGATCTGGTACCTGTCTTCAAATAAATTTTCAAGATATTTAAAGATCAATTTTGATTGTCTATCCTTAGACACTGAACTTGAAAAACAATAAAGATTACGCACAATTATTAGTGGTAACTATGTGCTTTTTTTTTTTTTTTTTTTGGTAACTGTGGAACCGCCTTACAACCCACAATACTTAGCGTAAACCACGGGGCATTAGCGTGGAGACTCACCTCCCACTTAAGTCGTGCAATAAAACGAGCTGGGGAATCGAACCTTGCCCAACAGGGGGGCAATGTATGCTAGAACCAACTCGCCTACAACAGGGTGGGGTATCTATGTGCTTTTTTTTTTTTTTTTTTTTTTTTTAATGACCCGGAACCCCGTCACGGCCAACGCCGGCAATGGCGGGGTAAAACCGGGCGAACGGGCTGCTACCACAAATCACAAATCCAGCCGCAGGTGAGTCGCGCAATGGGAACGCGGGGTTTCAAACTCCTCCCTCCTTGGTGGGGGGTACAAGTCCTAGCCATCGCGGCCACCGTGGGCGGTGGTGGTATCTATGTGCCTTTTATTCTACCATAATTCAATAATTTGATGCTCGACATTAGGTTTCCTCTTGATTTTATCTAAAATAATCTGATTCTATGAGCTCAACACAATCTTTGGATCGGATAATTCTTAAAAATCCACATGATTAAAAAATTTATTTTTATGGAATCCGCATGAACCTAAGCCCATCTTTTCCCTCTCGCTAAGAAGGTAGAGCACCCGTACAATATGTGCTTTAATCAAAGAACCAACCGACCAGAATAGACCAGAAAAAAGAGACCCGCAGGAAAACAAGTGGGACGACGTTGGAATTTGAAAACCATCAACACGACCTGCGCCACTCTCCCTCCCTCTCCCTCCCTCTCTCTCGTCCTCCTGCATTGATCTCACTCCCACTTCAGGCAAAGCTTCCTAAAACACGAGCTGTCTTTGCAAATTGACTCCCTCCCTCTTAGTGTTTTCACTAGGATCTTCTTGTCACAATACAGCAATGGCCAACAATAATGTCACTTGTTCTCCTCTTGAGAAAACCAGTTTGGCTTGGCTTGATCAGAGGCTGGCCATGGCCAAATGTTGCTCTCACGGTATGCAACATTCTGTTACATTGAAAGTCCACGAATTAAGTTTGTCATGTTTTTGCAAAATTACCGTTCTTCTTTCTTTTTTTCTGCAAAATGGATGAAGTTTGAATTTCTGATGTGCGTCAAACAGAGGGTGTAAAAGCCGGAGCTAAGGCGGCTGTTCTGGCGGGGATAGCAACGGCCATCCCGACCGTGAGTCTTTGCATTGCCCATTTTGTCGGGATTTCTTTCTTCTGGAGATATTTGATTTAAATGTTTTTCAAATTCTTTGGCTGAAACTTTTGTTGAATTCAAGGGTGTCTTTTTATTGTACTTTTTTCTCAATATGTACATGCTTAACTATGCAGTTGGCTAGTGCAAGGATGCTGCCGTGGGCAAGAAAAAACTTCAACCACTCGGCTCAAGCACTCATTATCTCAACAGGTCGTCAGACATTAATCAGACTGACCATGATCTATGACTTTGTATCATAGATCTTCATGTAATAGACCAAATATTGCGATTATCTGACGGGAATAATTTCCTTACGGCAGTTGCTGGAGCAGCCTATTTCATAGTTGCTGACAAGACTGTCTTGGCTACGGCTAGGCGGAACTCCTTCAAGCAAGTTCATAACTCTGAGGCATGAAGTCAAAAACACTAGACAAGAAGCTTATGTGGCTTCCATTTCGAACCAACTTGTATCTGAGTGAACTAGAAAGCAGAGTACCACCTTGTATCACCTAAAAAGTAGGGATGGGTTCTTCTGCTTCATCCTGAAGATGAATCTAGTTCACATTTTATATCAGAATGAAGAGCATGAGGATGTATTAAGCAATTTAGTGTAATTTACAATTACCAAATGTTGTCCCTATATCATGACGTGTTCATTACCAACAATCCTTACACGAGCAATTACCATCTCTAAAATGGTGGAAGCGGTTACGGTCCCAGGCAATTATCTCCCTGTTGAAAATCTGCGACGGCACCGGTACGATTCGGCGACGGCGATCGGCGCGGTCCGGGCAAGTTTCTTGAGAAAATTCGACGCCATCTTTCCCTTCTTCGAGCTCGGAGGAAGGGGAAAAAATGCGAAGTTGCAGAGCCGAACTGGAGTATGCCGGAGTCAGGGTTTTGGAGTTCACCGCAGGGGTCGAACTTCACCTGGTCCCGCCACGTGGAGGCGACTCATTGGGTGCGCGCTTTGTGGGCCCAATAGTATGGGACGAAATTGAAATCCAGAGGTTCTAGTTTAGGCTCGATCCAATTGGAGTTGGGCAGGTCGGCCCAATTGAAGGCCCATCGAAGAGCCCGCGTGGGCAGGTCCAGAACAGCCGGTGAACTTAGGCTGTAGAGATTATTTCCCACAAAATATCAAATCTTTCCTTTTTACACACGATTACATTTTTCGAATCCGTGAGACTCGCTATACTTCTCGTTAGAAAACCGTGGTGAGTTTCGACTATCGAGTTAGTAAAGATGGAATCATGAATGAGAATCCAATATCCTGAAAGCCTAAGGGCTCCTTTGTGAAGTTCTTACATGGTGAGAAGCAGTCTAAATGAGATTTCCAATTGATTTTACAATATGTAAATAACAGGATAGTATGTGAATTTTTCCAAAGCAACTAGGTGAAAGATAGTTTTTATATGTCTCATAGGGTCAAGAAGTCCCATCAAGTCCTATTATTACAAACTTTACACATTGACATTGATTATACAAAATGATGTATTTTGAATAATTGTTATGCCATGTCATTTCGGAGTCCATGGGGTGAAAAAGGGAATCGATATATATCCCCGTAAATGTATTAATTTGAATTAGAAATTGTCACCTATATCACTCATTGCCATGTTAGTCAAGTCAACTTCTATGTTGTCTTGGCCAAAAATTATAATTTAGATGCATCCTTTGTTCCTTTATGTGGGAATAACGGATCCCCGAAAACGCGGATTCGACACTGAATCGAACCCCTAAATCAATGCGGAAGACGAGCCCGGGAAAATCACGTATCACCGATCGTAAAGCACACCACGGATTCGAGCGTACCTTGTTAGCCACAGATTAGACACCGACGCCGATAAGAGGAAGAAAATCTAGCCCTGTTCGATCCGATGACGCCTTGAAGGGAAGAAGAACGAATGCCTTGTGCTTACTGTTCTTTTTGGCTTTTGGAGAGAGAGAGCGCGCGGGAGAGGAGAACGTACGTAAATAACGTACGTAAATTCTTATTTTCCAACAGGTGCCATCTCTCTCTCTCTCCTCCCTTTTATACCTTCCCCCATCCACGGGCCCTATTCCCGTGGGCCGGGCTTTTTGGGCCCAGCATGGGCGGACGGGCCTTAAGCCCATCACCAATTAAAACCATCACTTTAATGAGGCATGTCATGAGCGGCCAAGTAATTTGGGTGTCACTTATCATCGATTAAGGGACTATATCAAGTTATTACAATGGTACAATTGAGCCACTCCTAGAAACATCATTTTGCAAATGGAAAATAAATTCTATTAGGAGTCAGTAGAAGGGGCTAGGTGCCATTTTCTTTCATCATGGAATTTACGATTATTGAATTCGAGAGGAAGTTAGGCGAAGACCCCGTCCAAGATGGACTCAGTTAATATAATCATCGACCATATAGATCTTTAAAGATTTGAAAGTTATGATGATGTTTGATTCATGAATCATGAACCATACAAGAAATTTTCAATATTCAGTGTCAATTTAGTAAAGCCAAAGTTGTAGAGGATATGTTCGTGTGACCACTCTCATTGTATTGTAAGCCACAAAAGTGCACCATGTTGAAAAAACTCCGACCAATCTTAGAACAAAGACCTTTAGTAAAATCAAAAGGTTTAGGACTAAATTAATACAAATATAATAGGTTCAAGACTTTTTTGATATTTTTCCCGATAAAATTGTAATAGCTGTTACTTGATGCCATGTGTAATAGCCAAGCAGTTGTTCTCAAAATATGCATCCGTCTCCTTTATACAATTAATTCTACAAATATTAGATTGTATTATTTTAATTAATTTTTTTAAAGACTTCTAATAAATCTTATTAGTATATAGCTAAACTAATAATTGAACTTATTTTCGATATAATGCTATAAATATTGCTACTTTTATAGTCCATCATAATGTATAAGTACATCATTGAGTACTAAATTGATTAAAATTGGACCATACTTTGGATCAATGACCATAAAACTCCACAGAAAATTAAGGTCTAAAGTCATAGATTCTTAATCTTTTTCTTGTACTAAAACCTATATGTTATCTTTAAAACGGGAATGAAGCTCGAAAGCATAAAACAAAAGCAAGAGCATCCCCACAACAGAACCACATCATTGAAGGAGCTCTCTTACCTCTTGAGAAAGTTAAGTAAAGAAGAGAAGCTAAACGAAAGTAGAAGTAGATGATGGCAACAAGAGGACGAAAGAAATAGACAAGCTAAAGAGCTATAAGCTGTGACAAACAGAATTCCATCCCTAGCCCGAGAGATGGTTGTCGTACGAAAGTGATGACACTATGCTGCACTGCAGACCTAAGAAAATATTACATATAACTGTGGTGCCACATCAATTATGCAATAGTCCACTCATTAGGCAACACATGTCAATGAGGGATGGAGAGCGGAGACTAGAGCTAGGCTTTCTTAGTCATGAGTTGGGAGGGACAAAGAGAGCAGAGTGGAATCCCAAGTTAGAAGGAAGAGAGAGAGCAAAGTGTGGAGAGTGAAGAGAGGGAAGAGACTTTCAAACAGGTGGGTTCACATTGACACGTGTCACATAGTGAGTGAATTATTGCATAAGTGACGTGGCACCATAGTCATGTGTAATATCTTCTCTCAACTCTTAGGTCTCATGCAAGTGGAGGCCATTGGACTCTTTAAGTCAGATGAAAAAACTTAAGCCAAATTGCCAACGTGGGCTTGCATCCATGTAAAAACTGGATCCACTCAATGTCTGCCTCCTCAATCTCACAATCCTAAAGAGGTCTCAGTTACTACCATTTGTCCGATTGTCGGCACTGAAACTGGTCCGTCGGGACCGAATTCAAAGCCAAAACACAGATGCAGCTATACATCATGCTGGGTTGGCAACATCTCAATCTTAATCCTTTTCTTAACCCCTCGAATTAACGATCGACATCATTTCCACATCACAATCTTATAGATATACACATATTCAGCAGGAGGACGAATGAAGTACCTCATTCGGAGACAAGGTGAAGTAGAAGTGGAATAGACCTCTGGGCGATCGCCCCAATAGGAATGTGGAAACTGTCGAAGCTCAACTTCGACTGAGGTCCATATGAGTTGGTGTGCTGTGATTGATGCGGACCGAACAAGTTTCCTGAGAAAAGTCGAAGCCGTTTTTCCTTTTTGGAGCTCGGAGGAGGGGTTAAACTGCGGAGTGAAGAACCGAACTGGAGTTGCCTGAATCAGGGTATTAAAATTTTCCGAGGGAGTCAGAACTACACACGTTTTGCCACGTGGAAGTGATCGATTGGGTCCTTTTGTGTGGGCCCAATTATATTCGGGGGAAATGAAATTCAGAGTAATTTTTAATTTGGGCTGATCCAGCTGGATTTGGGCCGGTCAGCGTACTTGAAGGCCCATCAAACAGTCCACGTGGGCAAGTCCGAAAGAGCTGGTGAATTTAGGCTGCAGAGAATTTCTCAACAAAATTTCAAGATTTTCCCTTTACTAAATTACATTTTTCTAACAAGTGAGACTCACACTACTTCTCGTTAACCAAAAACCATAGCGTTTAACTCAAGGAATAACATGTGCGCACTGTTAAATTCAGCGTTAATGAATTGTGAATATTGAGTTAGTAAAGACAGACTGGATAGTGAGAATCCAACATTCTGAAAGCTTAAGTACTCCTCCACAAGTTTCTTCCATGGTGAGGAGCAGCCTAAATGACATTTTTATTTGGTTTGCATTATGTAAATAATAAGATCGTATGTAATTTTTTCCCAAGCAACTAGACGAAAGACAGTTCATGCATCTAACAAGGTCAAGAATTCCTGTTAAATCCTATTATGAAAAACCTTATACATCATTGTTGAATATGGTGAAGAAAGAAGTATTTCGAATTAGTATTAATCTGCGTCATTTTGGAGTTTTCGATATTTATCTCCTTGAATGTATTAATTAGTATAAGAAATTCTCACCAATATCACTCATTGCCATGTTAGTCAAGTCGACTTCTTTGATGTCTAGCCCAAAAATTATAATTCAGATGCCTTCTTTGTTGCTTCATGTCTCATGTCGTGAGCGGCCGAGTAATTTGGCTGTCAGCTTATAATGGAACAACTGAGCCATTCCTAGAAACATCAGTTACAAATGGAAAATAAGTTCTAGTAGGAGGCTGTAAAAGGCTAAAAGCGGCAAGTTACCATTTTTCTTTTCATTGTGGAATTCAAGATCGTTGAATTCAAGATTGTTGAATTCAATAGGTAATCAGGGCAAATACTTGGCAAGACCCCGTCCAAGATGGAACACATTGATATAATCATTGACCACATAGATTCTAAACAATTCTGACAATTATGATGAAATCCTATTTGTGAATCATGATCCATACAATAGATTTTCAATAGCTGGTGCCAATTTAGTAAGTCAAAGTAGTAAAGGGTGTGGTCACACATAGACCAACCACACTCATTGTATGATTGGTGGATTTATCGGGAGTTACTAAATCAACACCAACTATTAAATGCAAACATGATATCTCACATTTCTTGAGACGTAAACCTCAACAAACCCTTTGCTAATGTTTACGATGAGAAGAAATTACCACTCCCTGAAACTATTATTTATGAGGATCTCGACCTTGTCAGTTGTCAAAGGTGAATAAAGATTTTCATTTTCCCTTTTATCAAGAGAATGAAGGGTTGTGATAAAATACTAGAGCTGTTAAACGGGTGGATCGGGTCAGGTTTGGGTCGGTCATTAAGGGGTCGACCCAAATTGATCCATTAACCAATTTATGACCAATTTATGTTTAATGTAAATTTTTCGACTCATACCCGACCCGACCCATATTAATAAAATATTTTCATATTTAACCAAATTTAGGAAAACTTATTTTTATGTTTTTTTTTAAATTATATTACTAAAAAAATTCCAAGCAATACAAATCCAATCAATAATTTTTCAAAAAAATTATTTCTTATATATATATTTAAAAACTAAAATAGTTTTATACATTGGACAATTTTTATAATTTTTAAAATAATTATTTTAAAAATCAATTTTAATTATTTTTATTTTTTAAATATAATTTTTCATTTTTAATTTTCTTTTTCTTTTTCTTTTTTGTTCTTCTTCTTTGGCGGCCGCCGACCACGACGACGGCTGGTAGCCCGGCAGGGCGAGCCTCGAGCTCGCCTAGCTCGCGGCCTCGCTCGCGACTCGCTAGATCCGAGCTCGAGCTCACTCGAATCTATGAGCTCGAGTCTCCGCATAGCCGAGCTCGAGCTCGCCAACCTCGCATTGAGCTCGAGTCTCGCCTCGGGCGAGGCTCGCATCCTGGGTTTGAGGCTCGTCGGGTGACACCAAGCTCGCCCTCGCTAGATGAGGCGAGGCTCGAGCCTTGTCGGATGTCGGCGAGGCCTCCGCCTCACCGTCGGGGAGCTCGAGCCTTGCCGTGCTCGTTACTGAGCTCGAGCTCGCCCGCTCTCGTCGGCCGAGCTCGAGGCTCACTGGCCGGTCGCCGATCACCGTGCCAAAAGAAAAAGGAAAAGAAAAAGGAAAAAAAAAAAAAAAATATTAAAAAAAAAAAAAAAAAAAATTATAATTTCCAAACGTTTTTTTTTTTTTTTTTTTTAAATTGTTAAGTTAAAGAGAGGGAGAGAGATGGTGAGGTTTTGAGCGAAAATAAATGTGTTCATTTTTAATGGATTGATAAATGGATCATAAATGGAAATCAACACCACTCATTTGAAAACCCATGATATCTCTTTCTTGAGATTTAAATCCATTATTTATGAAAAAAAGTTGTCAAAGGTGAATAAAGATTTTCATTTTCCCATTTAACAAAATGGGTCAATAAATGGGTTGTGCAACCCATTTAACACCTCTATAAAATACTAATTCAGGCAACTCAGCATCGGTGGGGTTGGCCATTACACACTTTTTGCCAATTATATCCCAAGTACAAAAAAATAAGCTGATTTGGAGCCTAGTCTAGCTGACCAAACAATTTGTCTCCAGATTAATATCGAGATGTTGACTGGAATGCCTGTGTGTCTCTGTCTCATTGGCTCGTGTTCCCATCTGTTATTGAAGATGGAAGCGTCTTCCGAGATAATTTTAGTACGAACCAATGGCTTGGATTGTAGAATTATAGCAGAGGGCTGCCACTTGTCGCGTATTGATTCGCCAACTGCCCACATTTTTCTGGTCTAGTCGTAGGACTAATAACGAAATCCCTTGGATCAGGCAGCATCAACGTCAGTCGGAGACAGGAAAAACACCAAAACACAGCAACATTTGTTTCGAGATATCACAGTTACCATTTGAAAAAGCAAGATATGAGTTCTCATTGGCAAATTCTTGCTCGGACTGGGGTCCAGCGGAACATATGCATCACGGCCGTTGATATTGTGAACCCATAAGATCAACGGTTGTTTATCTATCTGGTCCACACTGGACCCCGGTCCTGGACAAGATTTAATAATTCAGGCCAGAAAAGTTTACCCTTCCATTCTCAGTTCTTGTCTCCTTCCTATCTCCTTCCTTACAGAAATCCCTATCAACATATTAGACAAGATTTAATAATTCAGGCCGAGGTCACGGACATTACATGTCTTTATCTATGAGCAAACCTATCACCAGTCGTTAATGCTGCTCTGGTGAAATCTTATAGGGTGCCGCGGGTCACGCAGATATTCGTGTCATATGAAGGTTTCGAAGATTCGACACCTGACATGGACAGCAAGTATATTGACTCTTCGCTGGCTTTCTCCAATGTAATTGCTACGACTTAGATGCAAGATTGATACCAACTTTTCAATCTGGCTCTCTGAGAGTTTTTGGCATCTAGCGATTCATAAATTAAGTGAATGAGCGCTATTCTAATCACCTTTGGAGCAGGTATCTTGTATTTGGGATATCGGGATTGTTTCAAGCATTGTTTGAGTTCTTTCAACTCCACAGCATTCGATGACTAGAGCTTTCTAGATGGATAGTTCGGAGCTCAGAGAGATTTTAGTTTATTCAGATCAAATATTTTGATTCTGAACAGAGAGCAGCCGACCAAGAAGTCGATCGACTTCATGTGATCTTTGGAGATGTTAGAAGGAAGCTTGGGAATGTCCTTCCACAGCACAAATAGTTGGCCAATCTGTACAGAAAATCTGGAAAAGATTAGGACTCGGTGCAGAACGAGGCGTAAGCAGTATGAAGGTCAAGTTTCGTTGTCACCAACAGACGCCAGAGGAAATCCACCGGAAGCCAGAGATGGTTCAGGGTCTAGTTCAGCTCCACTAAGACACTCTCTCCCAAATGCTCTGCTTGGCCGTGGAAATACTGTCGGGCATAATTGGAGGACCATCTGTGCATTCTACGCTAGTTTTCTTGGAGAAGCTTGTCTTGTGGAGCTCCAAGGGCGGGGAAGAAGGCGTCCCTTTTGTGGTCTGCAGTGACCCAGCATTAAAGAAAGACCTTTCCCTTTCTAGTCCACTCCACTCGTCGCGTGGAAGAAATGTCTGCTCAGAGTTAAATAAAGACGCAGTCATTGAAAACTTGCGGAGAAAGAGAGCAATTCTTGAGGACGCAGGAGCGGGGTGTATGGTCATGCCATGTCACTTGTGTCATGTGTGGTATGAGGAGGTATCTGGAGGGTGTGCCTTGCCATTCCCTCATGTGGGCGAATGTGTTGCGAGGGAGCTCAAGAGGGCCAATTTGAAGCCGCTTGAAGCTGGAAGTGATGTACGAATCGGGCTGCTAGCGACCGAGGCTGTTTTGATGAGCGGCTTCTATCAAGAGCAGCTTCAGAGGCAGGTATGACGCATTCTTTACTTGCCTCTGGCTATGATGTGTTGGTAAGTAGCTTAGGTAGAAAATTCTCTTTGAGATGTTCTGGTTCATGTTGAGGTCTGAAGTTGGAAATCTTCAGTTATATAACTGACTAGGAAGATGTTCTCTCACTTGGGGTTATAATTTGGCTCTTGCGGGTGATTGAATTTCGACTTATTCAATGGAGATTCAAATGATGATGTGTCAGCTATTCTCTGAATCATATGTTCCTTTTCCTTATCTGATCATGGATGCCTCTCTATTCCAATGCTCAAGGGATTCGAAGTCGTGCTGCCTGACAAAGCAACAATGGACAACATTTACATTCCCGCAGTTGAGGCATTTCACAGGAAGGACATCAAAGGGGCGCAAAACCTCTTAAGAATAGCTATCCAAATCCTCCTAATCAGGGCTGCAAACACCGTAGTCCTCGCTTCTGACGAAATGCAGGGTCTTCTGCCTCGTGACGATCCTCTTCTGAAGAAGTCCATCGACCCCATGGATGCATTGGCGAGGTCAGCAATAGCATGGGCCAACTCTAAACGGAAGAAACCTACATAAGCAAGGTGAAGCTTAATCTTTTTAGGAAACAAATGAATTGTGCATGGTACAGGAATTTCGCTCTTGTAATATGCAAGCTTAATGTCATCCAGAAATATTTTATGCAAAGTCAGAAATTAGACATATAAATAAAGCTTTCCATGTATTTATAGTGATGGTTTTGATATATCCATCATTTCCACTGACATAGAGGACGAACATGTATTCAGCATCTGGAAACTATATTCTGCAGCAACAGAATGAAAATTCCTAGTTAAAACACCGATAGAAATTTAAAGATAATTTCATGATGTAGCAATCAGGTAAAAGCAGTAATAAAAATAGTCTTGCGGACTGATAGATTGATATTTCGATGGATGGCGACGACCCGACTTGACAAGAAAAAGTCTCCAGCAAGTGTCAGTCCCTTGAGATAAACGAACTTTAGCTTGCTCCCGAAATCACTTCATGAGCAACCCATTTGTGTAATTTTCTACACGGCTTTGAGATTATAGTATGCTGATAAATTCGATGATTCATTTCATACGCTATGCAGAACTCTTAGAGCGAAACAGGCCAAAAATGACTGCCACAAGAAAAGATCATGATGACATGCAATCAAATGCTTGAAAAGCTTGAGATGATGTGAAGAGCAGCAGGCTGCATATCGTGTCCTCTTAGGAACCTCCTCTTCATAAGTAAGTCGCTGATTTTTTCTGGGCTTCCATGTCTAATATTTTCTGTAAATGGAGATGGATCCGGAGGGAACACTTTGGTAAGGGACAGCCCCCAACTAGATGTACCAAGACTTTTTATTAAAACTTGCTTACTAAATGATGAGTCAAATTTTGATTAGCTATTCAAACAAATTGGACCCATACATTTTATGATTGACTTAACTCATAAAACCAAACAAAATGTGACACATCATAAGCTACACATAAATTAATATCTCTAATATTACCCGTTACCTGTACCTATCATTTTATCCATTAAATTGATCTCGAATGTAGTAGTTTCATATTTTGATAGAGTTTTACAGAAAATTACATTTTTGATCATGTAGTCTTGGCGAATTTCACTTTTGGTCCTTATACTCGGTTCTATTATAATTCTAGTCCTTGTACTATTCTCAGGCAACAATTGAAGAGCAGTCCATTGGATGACCTCCATCGCGACCAATTGTTTTAGCAGCAACTTGAGTTAAAAAAAAAAAATCAGAGACCCAATCAACCAAATTCTATGGTAGATTATTGGGAATTTGCAAGAAGATGCACAATCAGTTACCGAGACCAATTCCAAGATGGTACCTGAATTTGGGAATTTCCGAGAGATTTTCATCTTCTGAAGTGGCATTAAGCTTTATTGCATGGGATCATGTAGTGATAGAACTACAACTACATTTGCTTCGCGAAAAATATAACATTTCTAGAAAATATTTTTTCAAAAAGTCATTTTTAAAAAAAATAACAATATTTTTTTATATTTGACTAAAACTTGAAAATGAGTTGAAAAATATATTTCATCATTTGATATGGAAAATCTGATTTAATTTTTCTAAATAGACATACACTATTTGGGCACTAGTAATTTATGCATGAGAGTCAGGGATAATGGGTAATGGCACTAGAATCCTAAGTCCAGTCTTGATGGACCTCACCTAAGTGCCAACGATCAGGGCATGGGCACCGGGTCCTAGGCTTGGCCATGACGGACTCGAGCATGGGGATTGAGGTCCTGGGCCACAGCCTCATCCTTGATGGACCCAAGCATAGGCATCGGGATCCTAGCCTTAGCATTAGCCTGGATGGACCTGAGCTCAGGCACTAGGAACCTAAGCTTGAGCCCTAAAAACTAGGCACAACCTTTGTGCACTCTGGTTGGAGTACCAAGTACTAAAGCTTGAGCATTGGGGATCCAAGCACGACCTTTGTTGACTTGAGCCCGAGTGTTAAGGATCTAAAGTCGGGTATTGAGATCCTTTGCTCGGCCACTAGGGATTTGGGCTTGGGTGTCGAGGCCTTAGGCACAGGCACCATTGTCCTGAGCTCGACCTCGATGAACTGTGGCACGGGTGTCGTGGACTTGAGTGCGAGCATTGAGGTCTCAAGCATGGGCACAAGGATCACCTTGATAGACCTAGGCCTTGGTGTTGGAGACCTAGTTTTGAACGCCACGGACCCATGAAATAATGTTGGGGTTTATGTAATGACACCATGGAATGAGTATATAATTTAACTTTACTTTAATCCTCTGATAAATAACTAATTTTCCCCAATTATACAAATACTTTAACCTTAACTAATTTACATCAAAACTGTAATGACCCAAATTTCAGTTACATTTGAACCTTGAATGAGTATATCATTAAACTTTGCTTCAATTTGATAAATAATTTTTATCCTCAATTGTACAAATAATTAAACCTTAACTAATATACATCAAAACCTCTTGTACAAAAACCAATCTCCACTGTTGTTGTATGCTCTAATCCAATTCTTACCAGTAATCTTCAGAAGTGTTAATCTAATGCCCTCAAACACCTAAAGCCGAAAAATCTATCAAATATATTGAGATAAGCTTAAGCCTAGTAAATGAACTCTTGAGTATGAGAAGATCAATCCAACTTAGCCCAATAATTACATCCTAGTGGAATCACATTCTGAAAGTCACAGATACGGAAATGCATTTGGATCTTTTGGTACGATAAAGTCAATAATCCAATTGAAATTTTTACTTGTGATATTTATTGTCTTCATTTCCTACACATTAATAACTAATGTAGGAATTTTTGGATGTCACATTTCCATACTCAAAGTATAGTACAAGTGTCAAAACTTGGTAAAAGATAACCCTTAAGTACCAAAAGTTACAAAAAAGTATATGTAAATGTCATTTTTTATAAAAAAAATTTGGATACCTTAGTGCCAAGTTTGGTGACCTTGGTTGGAGATCTTATGTTGCAACTTTTTATAAATATAATTCACTTATGTGGCTTGCCGGAGAACTAAGTCCAGCAAATAAAGCCAAAATGATGTCGTTTTGTCTCGGATTTGAATTTTAATATAAACATTAATCAAATTAAAATTAAAACTAAATTAAAAAAATATTGCAAAACTTTGGCGAGGGTTGTGCAAGCCCTTCGCTGCCGCCTCCCCACCATTGTCGGGAAGAGGGTCGGCCGGGGTCGTTGGCCTTTGATTGGGGCTTGGTGATCCCGGCCGACCCTCCCTCCACCATTGCTAGCCTTCTTGGCAATGGTGGGGAGGCAGCAATGAGGGCTTGCATAGTCCTCGTCGAAGTTTTGCAATCTTTTTTTTTTTTTTTTAGTTTTAAATTTACTTTAGTTAATATTTATATTAAAATTCAAATATGAAGCAAACGACATCGTTGTGGCTCTTCTAGCCATGTTAGTATGCAAAATGATGTCGTTTTCGGCTTATCTAGCCACGTTAGCGTGCAAAACGACATCGTTTGCATTTGTCTCACCGAAAAAACATTATGTCAGCATTTTGGTCAGATTTTCTCATTATTAGCACATAACTAATCCATTTTGCTTTGATTTTGGCACTTAATTGTACTTTTCCTAACTTTTAGCCCTTAAATGTCCCCCATGCTAAGTTTTGGCACTCTAGGGGTTTGGGTGTCAATACTCAAGCATAAGTTTCACGTCTAAATTGAGACCTAGTCATATTTTGGAAATGATTTTCCATTTTTAAAGATGGAATCATTTTCTAAATATAACATAGATATTCTGTTGACTAGGAAAATATTTTTCGTTAACTCATATTTTCAAGTGAACCAAATGCCGAAAAATATGAAAAATATTTTTCTGAAATATGTTTTTCGTGAAATAAAAGAAACCTTAGTACCACCGGATTATTCTTAGAACCCGCATCTCAAGAAACCACAAAATGAACGGCTGTGCCTTAAAAACTTAGTGAAGACCTAACAAAGCCTCATAGAAAGAGCTTTACCGGTATCACGGCTCAAGGTTTCCCTTCACCGATGGAATCTCATATAAGGACTCATAGCCTCGACCAATCTTAAGGTCATCATTGTTATATGAGTAATACCAACATTCTTAACCATGTGAATTAGAAGTAAACCTATATGCGTGTTTAAATCTATTAAGTACATCTCAAACGTCCGAATTTGCGATAAAGCTAGAAAGGAAGAAAACTATGTACCCAATAAATAAAGCCATACAAGTTCTAAGTTTGAACCACAAACTAAATACTGAAATAAGTTTAGTTTTTAAATGTTTAATTAATTTTTATAATTAGTAATAAAAAAATTGTTTAGCCATATATAGTTGAAAGACAACGGACACAATATTATAAAAGGCAAAACACTAACCTTGATTTCAGATTATCTCGCTTTTCAACTCCAGAAGGGACAAATATCAGCTGGCGTTTCTTCCACAATATTTTCTCTTTCTTTGAGCTGCTTCTTCTCTTTGGATCAAACACCCAGGGGCTGATCTTCCTAAAAGGGTCTATGCAATCCTGGCAATCTAAGCCAAAACAAACCTGCAAAATCCATCGATTATAAAACCCGTCATAGTACTAGCACATAAACATCTAAAAGCAATACAAGAAACCCATAATTGTTCAAGGATGAAAGCAATTTTCTCCGTCTTTGCCATTGTTCCAAAAGTTTCTGCCTGCGATTCAAACCCATCATAAGATTTTGGACAAGAAAAAACCAATCCCAAGATCAATGACCATAATAGTTACCGCAATTTCTTGCATCAAATCAGCAGCTTCAACTAAAAACCCCTGTTCTTCCATTATTTTTACAAGTTCCTTTATCAACCGTGCACTCTCAATTTAGACATGTATCTGCATAACCAAACTAGCCACAGAAACCACAAAATAAAAGACACATGCCTGATGAACATAAGCTGCAATAGAGTTTGATATCACATATTCTTCCCAGCAGCAACACAGTCAAATGGCTTTATAAGCTCTATCTTGGTCTCAAGAATATCAGTCTACTCAACAAATTGCATAGGCTGCTGCACCATTGCTGTCACAGCATGTTGATAAGAAAATAGTGAAAAGTACATAATCTCGAGCACTTTTGCTTGGGGTGGTTTTCTTATTTCTCTAGCTCGGTGGTTTTGCACTAATTTTCTATAAATAGACCTTGAAGGTTTTTCAATGGCAACTTTTTGTATACTTGTTTCAAGTTCATGATTTTC
This sequence comes from Eucalyptus virginea, assembly GCA_014182375.1. Taxonomy (NCBI): domain Eukaryota; kingdom Viridiplantae; phylum Streptophyta; class Magnoliopsida; order Myrtales; family Myrtaceae; genus Eucalyptus; species Eucalyptus virginea. The sequence goes on along the minus strand of CM024516.1, from coordinate 12,299,197 downwards.
ATACATTAGATAGCTTATGGCTTTGATCAACACTACAAAGTTTCATGAAAAGTTGTTTATACGGAACTTGAATTTGTCAACATCAAAAACTTTTGAACTAGTTTTCGTCTAAACTAGAATGATTAGTGGCATATTAAGGATGTGTAGCCATGTTTAAGAATTTTGTAATGAGTTTTGACACTAGCCACCTTACTCTTCCTCCCTCTTACTATGATCATGAGGAAGGGATTATCCTCCTCATTAACTATATATCGAGCATTTTCGAGCTTTGGCTGTGGTTCAACTCAAACATCCTTTTATCAGGAATTGGTTGTGATTGATTTGGATAATGATTTCTTTCATTACCAAATTTTGCTTGCCGAACTTTGATAATTATTTAGCCATTAGGAGACAGCATCCCAATTTTGATTGAGACAAGGCAACAATTGATAGGTTTACGGCTCTAGTTAGGTTTCTCAATCTCTATTAAGTATTTTAACGGGAATTTTTGGTGCAACTTGGTTTATTGATTGGAAGACTTTTGAGAGCAGATTTTACTACAGTACCAGCTACTAGAAGGAAGTATGTTTGTCTTTGTGTTGAAAAGTCGACAAAACACGCCTTTAATGCCTTTTATTTTTCTTGAAGGAAAACTTCGACGTGTGGAGTATGAACATATACATTTGATTTGTTTCAGGTGTGGTCATTATGGCCACGAATTAGATGACTGTGGGTCTAGAAGGAACAAAATAATAGAAGAAACTGGGAAGGGTAACTTTATGCGTGATTCTCCTGCTGTGAACATAGTAAAACAACAAAAAGTTCTTAGGGAGACCCATATATGTTTGGCCTATGGATGGTTGTACGCAAAACACGAAGAGGCCGAAGACAACAAGTGGAAGAGGCGCCAACTAATATTCGACAAGTTGGTGGAGATTTCGTTGCTCTGGGATCTCACTTTTTAGGGCTACCTCAAGCAAACTTCTGTGAGGATCTAAACGATTCTCCTCAGCTGTTGCGACCTCCCTTTCGGTGCCCTCTTATGCACAGTAGGGTGAGCGGTTCCGGTTCCGGTTCGGTTCCGTCTGGAACCCGGAACCTCCCTCGGGTACAGTTCCTCAATTTTGGAACCCGGAACCTATCCGTCGGAACTAAGAACCTGGAACCTACCCCCTTACGGGTTCCGGGTCGGTTCCTGGTTTCAACGAGGTTTTTTTTTTTTTTTTTTTTTTATATTTATTTATTTATTTATTTTCACAGGATTAAAGCATCGCCACAACATGATCAATCACTATTCAGAAAACTCTTGATACCCGCAAGGTTATGAACTAATTGAAGCTTCATTCATGAAGCAATACATAAAACAGGGAATAGCATGCACAAAAACAATTGTCGATTGTTTTTCCCATCTTCTTATCACTTATCTCTCCGGTCTTATAACTTATCTCTCTCGGTACAACTTGCATATTTGTACATGGCGATCTCAGAAACCAAACAGATTCAACGAGACAGAACCACACCCAAATTCAACCCGACCACATCCAAACAAACAAACAACCGACGCTCAACGAATGGGCTATTCCCAACAATCACAAGCGATGCTGAACGAAAGAGGGTCGTCGAAATTTGCAAGAAAAATCAAATCTTTGCGCTCTTGGCTTACTCATCTCGTCGGGAGTCAAGAACTGGCGGCGACCCGTGGGCTTGCCCTTGAACTTTCCCCTCCCCATGGCTCAGAGACGCGCTTCCCGACTTGCAGAACACAATTCGGGCACGTAAGAGAAGATCGACCTAGATCTGCAAGGAGACGATCGGCCTCGTTCTCGACGCGATTGGGTGGTTATCGTTTCGCGAGGAACGAGAATCTTCCGCGGAAGAGCCAAAGAGAGATGGAGCTGAATCGATTCCTTCTTCCCCCTTTCACCTCCCCATTATCTTCGAATCGGAACCCGAACAGGAAAAACCAAATACACTTGTTTTCCACGGTTCTCGTATCAAAAATAAGAGAATAAATTCGTCGTCAATAAGTCAAGGGCAAGCACGCGGCAACGTTGGCGCGACGGCAACGAAGACACGAGTCTCACGGCACCAACAGCGGCACGGACGGCGCGGCGAAGACGACGGCGGTCGCGGCGAAACCCACGGCCAAGGGAGGAAGAGCTCGGTTCTGGCGGAGGCGGTGGCGGTGGCGGTTCGGAGCAATGACGGCCCGGACGGCCGAGCGAGCAGCGGCAAGGGGTGGTCGCGGTAGCTTGGGGACGGCGGCGGTGGCTCACGGCATGGCGCGACAACCCATCGAGCCCAATGGCGAGACGGCTCGTCAGACGAGCGGTGGGTGGTGGTGGTTCGGTGGCCAAGAGGCGGTGGTGAGTAGGGCGTAGGGCGGCGATGTGGTGGTGGGTGAAGCAACAACCAGCGAGAAGAAGGAAGAAGAAGAAGAAGAAGAGGAGAAGGAGGGTGGGGTTCGGCCGAGAGAGGGGGAAAGAGAAGAGAAAGAGAGAGAGAGAAGAAAAGAAAAAGTAGGGGGCAGGAAGTGACGTGAGGAGAGGAAAAAGGGGAGAAAAGAAAGAGAGAGAGAAAAAGAAAGGAGAAGGGGGAAGAATAGGCGGGAGGAAGGGAAATCACGTGGGGGGAAGTGACCTGCTAGATTTTTTTTTTTTTAAATTCTGACCGGTTCGGTTCCTGTTCCCGGTTCCCTTTTCTCGGGAACCGGAACCGGAACCGGAACGCCGGTTCCCGAAAAGGGAACCGGGAACCGGAACCAGTCTTAAGAACCGGGAACCGAACCGAACCCTCCGGTTCGGTTCTCCGGTTCCCGGTTCTACCCGGGAACCGTGCTCACCCCTAATGCACAGGTGGAGGCTAATGGCTCACTAAGCGTTTAGGTTAGTGTGATCTCTTCCAAACCCACCGATTTACGACTTATGGTTTGAATTTTTTTACCTGCAAATCAATTTTAAATAGAAAGCGTCACTAATTAATTTGGGGTGAGTTGATTAAAAATCCAAATGAAATATTGAGAGAAATATTTCACTCCTGCGCAAGTTAATCATTGAAGAAATAAAAATTCATACATCATAAATGCATAATTGGAATAAGCCAATATTTTCTTCCAAAAGTTAAGTAAGATTTTTTTTTTTTTTTTTTTTTTTTTTTTAGGGATTTTCCATGTATTTGTGAAAAAGAAATTATTTTTGGTTTTATCTTTTTTGGGAAAATCTAAAAAATTTTGGATTTTTTTAATTTTTATTATTAAAATATTTTTTAATATTAGAATATTATTATAAAAATAGACCCGGGTCGGTCAGCCTGGTGCTCGGTCCGATTTGGATCCGCCTGACCGATCCGAGTCGCAACTTTCCCGCCCCCGGAACAACAAGCACACCTTGCCCCCATTTTCAACTTTTCCCTCTCCTTTCTTTTGTCTTTTCATTATTTTTTTTTTTTTTTTTCTCTTCCCTTCTTCATCTCTCTTGTCTCGTCTTTTCTTCCCTCTGCACACACCAACTAGCAAAAAACGAGCGAGAGACGCATTTTGTCTCTTTTCACTTTGTCTTTTTATATTTTTTGACTTTTCTTTCCTTTCTTTTTTTCTCTTTTTTCTTACTCTTTCTTCTCCTTTGCGTTCCCTTCTTCCCTAAGGACCGAAGATGTTGCTGGTTCGAGCAACCATATGAACCGTGCTCAGCCATTACGCGGCTGCCATTCATGGCCGTGACCACCACCGCCCTTCCTCTTTACCAGCCAAGAACAGGTTATCCGGGAACACGACGCATACTCGAAGAACATCGAAACAAGAACATGCCAAGCAAAGGATAGCAATGGGGACTCATCTAAATTCGTTCGACAAGCGACGAGCACCTGCGACGGATGGAGAGCTAAGAATCAACCGCACGGATCTCACCCAGTCATTTCGTCAAACACGCTGAGGGCATCGGCTAAAAGGAAGCTCTAGACTCGCTCGAACATGAACTTGGATCCCCAAAAAAGACACCAGGAAAAGCCCAACTTCACCATGGGGATGATTCATTTAAAGGCTGACGTAAATCAGTGAGTTTCGGCCGTCTGAAGAAACAAACGTTCTCCTGACTTAGGCCTTTCATCAAACATGCGGCGTGCATCATATAAAGGGCGACACCCGCAATTATCCAAGCTCGAGTCCAAGCCGAGATCCACAGCAATCAACATTCAACACGCTAGGTTACGGGACTAGAGTACGCATGCAAATAAGATCAGAAACTCGCACCCACTGGACGACGGTGGTCCGGTCCGGCGAGCCCGAACAGGGCACGGGAAGCAACATTAAAACAGGGTACGACACAGGGGGGTCGGGCGAGGGTCCCTACCCAGCTTGCGGCGTCGGACGGCCGAGGAGCTCGATAGATCGGGTTACGTTCGTCCGCCTCGCTCGCCCGCGAGCTGGGATCCTCGGGAAGCCGACCCCGAATTGGAAAAAAAAAAACAAGACCGCCCGAGCGGGGACCTACCGTGGCTTCAAAGTGGACAAGGAGTGGTGGCGGATTGTCGGTTTTGGTTCGGAAGTGGCGGTCAACGACGGCCCTCTCAGTTGCATTCTCTCTCCTTCGGGTACCAAGATCTGACCTCTCTCTCTAAAACTCATATATCTCTCTCTTTCAGCCCTGGTTTCTCTCCCCGGAACCTCCCTCTCATCTCCGATCTCTATCAGATCTCAGCTTCTCTCTCTGCGACCTTCTCCGATCTCCCTCCTCTCCGGCTTGCTCACTCTCGGGCCTCCCCTGATGTCTCTCGGGGGAAGTCCTCTGAGCTCGCTGCCCTCTCCGTGTGTCCTTTGAACTCCGCCCGATGCTCTGTTTATAGGCCGAGGGCCCGGTTGGCGGTGGCTCTTCGACCGCCGGTCTTCGGCGCTCCGACCGGCCTCCTCCCGCTAAACCGGCACCCCACCAGTCGATGCAGCTCTAGCTAGGCCTGCTCCGTAGCTCAATGGCATTGAAGACGCGTGCGAGATATCCCCTCCGACGTCGGTCTACCCTCGTTCCTCTGCATAGGTCTCGCGTGGATTGCAGAGGAAGGATGGAGGAAGAAGGCAAGGGGAAGGCGGCCGGACCAAGGGAAAGTATAGGCTGGGCCTTGGGCCCGCGTGGGGGAAAAGAAGAAGAAGGGGGCTAGGCCCGAAGGCCCAGCCCCTATGGGCTTTTTTATATAATTTATACGAAAATAACGTAAAAAAGGGAAATAAAACTTAATGGATGCAAATAAAAATTAAGACCTAGGTAGTGCGAAAATCATTTTTGTTAAGGTCAAATTGATCCATAATTTTCTATGCAATTTTTATCATAACCATTTAATCAAAATTTAGATGGCAACATCAATAAGAGATACATATTTTGAAAGGGGATAATTCCGTCGGAACCAAAGATAAAAAGCAAGGTAAAGTGGTTGAACTTGATTTATGAGGGCTTTTTCACATAAAATGAGAATTTGGGACTATCTTAGACTTACGAGCAGATAACCAGAGTTGTGCAGGGCATTCCTTCCTAGAGATAGTGGGCTTCCAACTTAAATTATTCCATTCAAAATAACTTATCCACTTTGTACTTTAAATCCGCACCTTGACAATACGGTGCTTCCCCTTGTACAGCTCTCTAGTAAAGAGCTCTGTTCAAATCGAAACGTGTAATAGGTTTCGAAGGATGTCCTACAAGCACCACTAAAGCCACCTGATGATATTGGTAGAGCGGGGGACATCAATTCAACTACGTTGGAGGTTTTAGATTTTCTTGAGGGGGACAACTCATTTGATGCTTGATTAGGATATTGATTTGATGAATTCTATGAGATTGTTAGAATTTGTGATCCAATTTTTAGAGTCTTCCACACATTTGCTAGTACCATCTAGAAAATTATACATAAAATCTAGTCTTAGGCGGCAATGAATGTGTGCAGAAGAGTCCACAAAGCACAAGCAAAGTGTTGAAGTCTCTTGGAGCCTATACGTGGAGAAGGAGGAAAGCCATAAAATCTTCGATAAAAAGCAGAGATCTTTCTTTGAAGAAGTCGATGGGTAGCTCTATAAATGGAGCCCGCATTGGTTTGTGTGCGGTCGAAGCATTAGATAAACTCCATATTATAATACTCCACCCACGCCAACATCCCCTCCACCACGTTTCCATCAACTAAAAAAAAAAACTGTCTTTGTCTCATAAATCTTGCATATCTTGCATATAGTCCTCAAAGTATTCTATCATTGTCCATCCTTCTACATCAACTAGACTATATACATATACAATTGCACATCACTGACAAATAAATTATCGTCCATTTGAAACCATGCTTTCACAGAATCTAAATTTCAATGAAAATTAGACGCTCCGTCTGGCTATGGTACCCTTTTCACTTTCAAGTTTTAGATGCGGTTGTTAATGTGGAATTACTGAGGTTGAAGGAGTGAAAATGTTTTGGTAACATGTAAAAGCTTGATTTGTTTTCATAGAAGTCGAGTGCTTATAATTGTTGACCAAGAGTGAGAGGACCCAATAACATGAAAGGCATTGTGGTGGACTTTTACAAAAATCTTTTCTCTGAAAATGACTCAACTTCAACGAGAAATCCGCAAACCAACAATTTTCAAGTCTTGAGTTCTTCATAAGCTTGAAATCTAGCTAAGCTCGCGAAGCACTCTTTGATATAAGACATTACAAAGTGCTCGAGCCAGATGGTTTCTAAGGAGTTTTCTTTCAACATTGATGAAATTTGGTTGGTGATTCAGTTGTTAATTTTATTATTGAGGCATGGTTTAGGCATTGTAATTGGGCTGAGATTAATAAAACTCTCTTAGTATTAATTCCAAAAGTGAAACAACTAAAAGCAATATGTAACTTCAGACCAATTAGTCTATGTAATGTCACTTACAAAATTCTCACCAAAGTGATCGTGAACAAATTAAAAGAAGTGGTTCCGCAACTCGTCTTGTATAGTCAAACCGGTTTTGTTCCTGGTAGACATACTTAGGATAATGTCATTATCGCAGAAGAGGCAATTTATTGATAAGCAAATTTCACCGGACACGGGAGTATATCATCCTTAAGGTTGACCTTCAGAAGTCTTATGATTGACTTAAGTGATCTTTCATCGAGGAAACTCTTTACATGTCAAGTGTCCCAAATTCTATGGTTTGTTTTATTATGAATTGCATCACATCATCATCATCGTAGGTTTTGTGGAATGGCAGGACTATGGAGAGATTATGGTAAGGGAACCCTCTTTCATCATACATCTTTGTGTTATGCATGAAATTATCACCTTATTAACGATATAAAAAATTTGAAACAGCGGAAGCCTTTTCTGTTTTGGAAGAAGTGAACCCCGATTTTTTCATCGAATATTCATCGATGGTGTCCTATTATTGGCAAATGCTTTGAGAGATCACATAGATGTTATCGTGGAATGTTTGATGATTTTTGCAACAGATCAAGACATATTGTGAACAAGGTTAAAACTATAATCTTCTATTCAAAGAATATTTCTCTAGGGATGAAACGTATTTTGAGCGAGATATATGGCTTTGGTGTATGTATGGAGTTAGGAAATATTTGGGAGTACCTTTGATCTGTGGACGAACTTCGAGGCATTTTCATTCGGCATTAGAGAGAACAAATAAAAGACTAAAAGGATGGAAATGTGAAAGCTTGTTGATGAAATCTGATAGGAAATATTGTTCTCATAAAAGAAAAGATTTGGATCGACACTTCAAAAAAATGATAAAACTCTTCTATGATATACAAGCTGATTTAGCTGTCAAGACTTAAGAAACATCGACATTCTCCAAAAGCCTTCGTATCATGTCTGACACTCTGACACCCTCCGACACATTCCAACATGCGATCAACGAGTGTCGGAAAATCCGACATGTGGTCAACTCTTCCTGACACGCTTTGACATGCGAGTCCGAAATTTTGACATGCGATTCCGACATGCATGGGGTCAATTTTAAAAATTTTCAATACTTGAGGCATCAAAATATAAATATATACAAAATAATGAAAATAACAAAAATAAAGGGGAAAGAAGAAAATTCTCACTCTCAAGTTTCTCACTTATAAGTTTTGACCTTCTCGTGAGTGACGATGGAATGTTCCTCTTCTCGCCGACATCGCTCTACCGCCCCCGCAAACTTAAAGTTGTGATTTTTTTGCTTATTTCCACCTCTCGCAAGCGTCGCCCGCGAGTTATCTCTTTTGGTCTATGTTATTGGCTTGTGAGTTATCTCTCACATTTTCCATAGTGAATTTAGTTATTTTCTTTTCTTTTGGTCATACTTAGAGAGTTTTTGTCATGGATTTTCATTTTTTTTTAACCTTGTTTTGCAAAGGAGCCGCAAGCCATTCTATATCATGAACTCCGAACTCTATCTAGGACTATAAGAAATCTCACTAATCTCCGACAAGTGTAAGAAAACATGACATGTTCTTTTAAATTTACTCTTTTATGTTTGCAATTTTTGAATTTCTCATTCAATCTCTATTAAATTAAAACAATGAATGATATTAACAAATGTTGGATTAATATTTTTAGTATAAATTGATTCTATGCTCTTTTATTATTATTATTTATTTACTCTTTCATTTATATATAAAAATATATTTAATATATAACGTGTTGGAACGTGTTGGAATTCTTTATTTTTTGAGAAATGACGTGTCGACATGTCGTGTCGTGTCACGTGTCATATGTTCGTGTCGGTGCTACATAGGCCAAGACAGCCTTCTTAACGTCTATTCCAAAAGATCTTGCCATAGCTGTTCAAAGAAATTTTTAGATTAAAAGAACCCTGGATGCTACATTTAGAGAAATCCAACAAGAAATTCATTTAGCTATTGGTAATTTGTGCAAAAAAAGGCTGGGAGAATTACCAAAAAAGTCCTAAACCTATTGCAATTTGGCCAATTCAGTCCTAAACTTTTTTTTCTTGCCAATTTAGTCCTAAACCTTTTATAATTGTGCCAATTCAGTCCTTCCGGCCAAAATTGGCCGGCCGGAGCTGACGTGGACGCCGGCCGGAGACACTGGAACAATTTTTTAATAATTTTTTGAATTTTTGAATTTTTTTTGAATTTTTTTTGAATTTTTTTTGAATTTTTGAATTTGATTTTTTACCTTCTTCTTCTTCCTCTGGCCGGCCCGCCGCAGGCGGGGCCGCGAGGGCCGGCGAGGCTCGCCCCCGCCGGCCACCGGCGAAGGCGAGCCTCGCCCGGCCATGGCGAGGTCGAGCCTCGCCGGATCTAGCGACGGCGGCCTCGCCGTCGCCCAGCCATGGCGAGGTCGAGCCTCGCCGGATCCGGCGAAGGCGGCCTCGACGTCGCCCAGCCAAGGCGAGGCTCGGCCTCGCCCGGCCATGGCGAGGCGAGCCTCGCCGGATCCGGCGACGGCGGCCTCGCCGGCCACTAGCGAGGCCGTAACCGGATCCGGCGAGGCTCGCCTCGCCATGGCCGGGCGAGGCCGAGCCTCGCCTTGGCCGGGCGACGGCGGCGCCGCCGTCGGGGCGAGGCTCGCCGCCGGGGCCGGCGGGGGCGAGCCTCGCCGGTGGCCAGCGAGGTCGCCTCGCCGGCCCTCGCCTCGGCCGGCGCCGGCCGGCCGAGGAAGAAGAAGGTGGTAAAAAATAAAAATAAAATAAAATAAATCAAAAAAATTAAAAAAATTAAAAAAAATTAAAAATTATTAAAAAATTGTTCGTCCGCTACCGCCTCCGGCGGCGTCCACGTCGGCTACTCGGCCGGCCAATTTTGGCCTAAGGACTGAATTGGCACAATTATAAAAGGTTTAGGACTAAATTGGCAAAAAAAAAAAAAAAAAAAAAAAAAGTTTAGGACCGAATTGGCCCAATTGCAATAGGTTTAGGACTTTTTGGTAATTCTCCCAAAAAAGGCTTGACCATCAAATCCTATGTCCACACTAATGCTCAGTTCGACAAAACTTGCCAAAAACTTAAGTTGCAAATTGAATGTCCAAAAGGGCATACTAATTGTGAGTGCTCTACAAAAAAGCAAAAGCATTTAAAGAGGATTGAATTCAAATCTTCCAAAAAGAATATATTTCTCTGCAAATTGAAGATTCCAAAGAGAAAGAAGAAAAAAAAAAGATGTTCTATTGCAAAAAAAAGGGGTATTTTGCTCAAAGGTGTCTTAAGACAATTAAGAAAAATAAGAATATCAAGATCATCTACAAGCTTGAGAAAATAACAGATATTTCTCTTGACAATGATAATCTTGAATTTGTCTTCTCTCTTGAAAATGAATAATCAAATAATACCATCTGTGCTATTAAAACTTTTAACAGTGAGGATGAAACATCCAATGATATTGATAGCCTATATTTTCTCAGTATAGAACTTCCTCCAAATTCCACAAACTTATCAATTGAAAACTACATATCAGACACTTTCAATCTGCATTTGGAACAAGATTCTCTACAAATGTAAGGAGCAAGCCCATAAAGGGTTTAGTTTTTACCTAAATGCTCTATGACTACTAGAATTTCTAAATGCTCTATTATTACTGGAATCATTGGTTCCTCATATCCAAACCGAGACCTCATAGCTGGATGGAATATTCTCAACCAGCTCCCTACTCTTAGGATACTTCCAAATGATCTACGCTTTAAAGACCAGCTCAATAAGTTTGTCAACATCAATAGAACTTATTCCTCGTAGTTAGCCCAAGCTGAACCGATTTTGCAACAATTGTTGAGTTCATGTGTAGAAACCCATTTAAATTTTCTGGAAAAATGCTCTAATTCATTGTTTTGTCATTGGATAAAAAAGAAATGGTGCGGCTAAGGAGTGCATTAAAATAAAAAAAAAAAAAAAAAAAGCATGTACACATTTTGCATTTTGATGAGATATATGTTGTGATGGAGTGGCAAGTTATATAATCATGAAAAAAAAAAATCAGCGAGAGACAAAGTATATTGTTTCGTGTGATTGGAGAAATGATAAGAAAGGTAAGTGACTATTAGGGTTTATTCAACCGAGTCGATGTGGAGAAATGCTAGAGATCACAGAAACTCAACTTATGGTGAACTTCACCAATACAAGAACGCCGGCGACAACACTAATGAGACCGCGGGAAACGACAACTCCCCTAACGACAACAGACAGACCGATAACTCACGAGATAGAGTTGCTCACAGAGACAGCCAGAGGATGATAGCGTTACTCTTGAAGATGGCTGGTTGTGGCTCCTCTTGAGGATGAAGATTGGTGGACAAAAAACAATGGACTTGGAATGACAAACAGTGCTGGTCTTAGTGTCAGGGTAGGAACAATGATGAAGTGACTACTCTTTTTTTTTTTTTTTTTTTAAGATTGACAGCCATAAGAAAGATATAACTAGGACTTTATTTTGGATCTGTCTTGATAACTCATATATCATTAAATAACTTAGGATCTTTAAAGAGACAGAGATAATCAATAAATTTTTTTCCTTTTCCAAATTACTCGACCTTTTAATGTGTTACAATCAAGAGGTATTTGCACCGAAATAATATTTATAGAAAATGAAGTAATCTAATCTAGTAAAGAAATTAGCTATCTTGAATTAATAAGGAAACTAGGCATTGTCGGAAATAACGAAAATATCAAATGATATCCCGAAACATATAATAATCTCTAACATGGAATTTTAAGATATCCGTAAATTCAACACAATTTTTTAAGTAATATATACATATTTATTAGTATTTACTTTTTATATTAATGGGAAGCCTAGGGTTCTTTGACCACCCGACTAAATCTCATTAACTGTGCAGTCCCTCCATTCCCCCGGCACTGGGGTGATTGCCGGGGATGAGACACACAAGTCTACAAACTTGGACTTCACATTGAATTTTTTGTGTAAATGATGGTAAAAATCTTTCAAACTCAGATCAAGGTCGATGAGAGAGAGAGAGAGAGAGAGAGAGAGAGAGAGGGGCAACGGAGCTATGCGAATGAAGCAAACGAAACGGAGCTTGCATGGCAGCCTATGAAACCAGTGACTTGAGATGAGAGAGAAGAGGCACAAAATAAGCCGTGTGACGTGGGATTATATATATATATATATATTTGGATGATATGTTAGGAATTATAAGATATTATCTTTGATGATTTATTTCCGTTCTTTTAGTTGTCTCATTTCCTAGCTTAATTACGACCTGGTTAGAGTTTTTAGGTAGTCTATATATAAGTTCATTTCTATTTTGAAAACGGCTTATTGCTTTTGATGAATTGAAAATTGAATTTTTTTATATATTGCGCTTCATGCTTGTATGGCTGAGTGACCGAGTGGCTGCGAAATGTGATTAATCACCGGTTTTCACTTCACGCGATCGTAAGTTTCTCGCCGATCAGAACTAAATAGTATGATTAATTCTGTAGGACGGTAGCAGTAAATCCTAACTCATCCCAGATTTTTACACTGCTAATTATAATGTCCACAATCCCATTCAGTGTAGAAAGTTTTGTTTTTCTTTTTCCTTCTCTTTTTCGGTATGTTGATGAATCTTTGGCAATAAAGCAACAGATGCCATGCAAGTTTTCCTAACAAAAAGCACCTAGCTTATTGGCCAAATAAGGTGCAACAAGACGTAGCATGCGAAGTTAACAAGCTTTGGACATTTTATTTTATTGCTGTGATGTGCCAAGAGACGCGAATGACTGCAAGAAATAAAAAGCTGAGGTTTGACTCGACTCGCACTTTCAACTTATGTGGTGTGGTGCATTCGGCATTGCATCTATATACATACATCCATGCAAACCCTAAAGCAAAGAGAGCATCAGGTTCTTATCTGCATCACCCTCTCTCAATTCATTTATTTTTAGGATTTGATGCCTAAAGGTATGATGAAATTATTGCTGCAAAGGCCAGCCCCTCTCCTTTGAACTTTGAAGGGGAACTATTCAGAGAAATCCTGTGAATCATTTTTTTTTTTTTTTTATTAAATTTTTGGGTCCTTTCCTAACGATAATTTTCCAGTTCCTTGTATTGGCTGACTGTAAAGATCTAATAAGGTGGTCCAACTATATCAAGATTTTGTGTTGTATTTGCATTTGTTATTTACTTTTTCCTCTTTGGCTCACCAACTTTGGTCTCTATAGTTATGCATTCGATGACCCATCTAAGAACGATTCCCTTGGACCACCTCATTCAATGGCCTCTCGAATTATAGATGTTCCCCACATCCACACAATGTGTGTCAGTGAAGGGGCGCATATGCCGTGCCAGAGAGAGATATTCTGAACAATGCATACATTATGTAAATGAAGCTAAGAAGAACCCTTGAGGGAGTAGACAGCATTACTTTGTGCCAAAAGGGACATTAAATAACGACTAACACAAAGATACACTTATTTCTTTTCTCTTCTGGGAAAATTATAGCAAAAATTGGCATTTTTCTGTGGAGAAATCAAAGGGGTTCTTGAAGCTTTTCTCCCCTTAAATTGCAGAACCTGAAAAGGAAAGATAATCTGCATCATTGACCGACATTAACAGGGCAAGTATACCTTATAATCTATAGCTAATTGATAGCAACAAAAGAAAAGAGGAACATAAGATGATAGATTCTATTAGCCTTACCTTAGTCCCTTGGTGTCTTGCATTTGTAGCATTCTGTCCTGCTGGCATAGTTGTGCACTCCACATCCATATCTGCGAAACCCAAATCACATTTCTTTAGATAATATTAACTACAAAAATGAACAAAACTTGGATATCAAATGGAAGAAGATTAGTAAAAGTTACATGACATTGTTGGGTAATAGAAAATTCTTGTCCTTCTAATAAATTTCTAAGGGCAGGATGGAATTAAATTCCAAAAATAATTTGCTATGGCTCATGAGCTACATATGGAAAATGATGTTAATTAACGCAACAGCACTAGAGAGCCTTGGACTCACCTATTGCAAATCCAGTCGCCGGCTTTCCACCCTGGAGGACCGCCTGTCTCTGGCCCATATCCTCCACCACAACTGCCGACATAATCATTCTTGAGTGTACCACACCTGTAACAATTCGATCGGCTCGCGTAGTTGTGAGCTCCACAGTTCATCGTATTGCAATACCAGTCTCCGGCCAAGACTTCTGTTCGGTTGTACATGAGGTATGTTGAGACGTCGGGACCTCCGAACTTGGGATAACCACATCGTTGGCACGCCTCCCGCTTCTTGAAGTTCTGATGCTGGCAAGCACCGCACAGCCAGTCTCCTCCGGACCAGCTCATTCTCTGTCTTCATTGCGAAATAGGAAACAAATTCAGCTTCAGCAACTTGATTTTATGAGCTACAACAGAAACTAAGAAGATAATGATGAAATGAATATCAATACTTCTGAAGTTTTGTTGCCCATTTTTATTTATAAAAGCTAGGAATTAAGTGACTCAGACTATCTCCAATTTAATAAAATACGTATATTGCTGATGAGGAAAAAGCTGCATTTTCTTGCAGACTAGCCTCTTTATTTTCTAGATGAGGTCATATCGTTGATCATCCTGATGTTCTTGACTTCTCTTCTATATGGGTAACTACTGTATATTTCCAAACCCACAACAGTTGTTTCCTAACATGTAAGCTAAAGCTAGTATATGATGAGTTAGTTCTACTATATTTCAAAGCCCTAGAAATGACTCAAAAACTCAAACTTGAAACAATGTGCAACAAGAGTAATTACAGGATAGTGAAGCTTACCTTGATGGAAATTGCGGAGTCTTGGAGCAAGAAACCAACAGAGAACAGCAAAATACTGCTTATGTCCTGCTGTGTCTGAGTAAAAGAGATAGCCAAGTGGGGTGGGTGGTTTTGAGGTTTGGGTTTGGGGACCCTATATATACACTTTGTGATTGGCCTCATGAGGGCCCCCCTGTATTTCTTTTTGGCTTTCTTTTTTTTTCCAATGTCTGGATTTCTTCTCAGATGGATTCTAAATATAATAGGATTCCAAAAGTAGAAAAAAAAAAAAAAAAAAACTTCTGCAGCATCCAGATAAAACCTCCTCTTGACTCTTAATGTTCCTTTCATTGTTGTTCTTGGGGAAGGTCGGTAGTGCATGCATCCATGCATGACACATTCTGATCCCAAGTGGAATTCCACCCATGCCCTTTCTTTTTACATGATTTCCTCATGCATTAGGCAAAGAATTAGATGATCTATAGAACATTGAACTTTGCATATACCCCTCCATAAAAATTTTGGACAAATCGCATTCGCTCCTAACAGGACGCATCAAACAAAATCCACCCTGGAGGCGACCGACGATGGTGGTCGATGAAGGTGAGGCCTTGACACTTGTGCTGCGGGTCTCACCATAAGGTTAGTAGATAAAGAGAGACACATGAGATTTTATTCAATATGATTGATCGTAAGTTAATTTAACAGATGGCAAAATATAATTGGAACACATATGAGTTAAAGCAGAATTGTGTTGTCCCAACTCTCTGCCCATGCATGAAATCAACCTATTAGAGCACATTTTCTCTTACTTGTCACGTTGCAATAATTTTGAGAGCGTAAAATTTCATATATATATGTAAAGGAATCTTTTACGAGTAATTTCGTTTTCTATTTTGCATAATTTTTTTAGAGGAATCTCCCGAGAGCATCAAATGAAGACATTATTCCCTCCTCCCGTTATCCAGTTCCAGCACGGTGTTATGAGGGGACGATCTTATTTACCCAAGTTGGGCGGACAAAGAATATTAATTTGTTACTTTTGCCCTTCTTTTTTGCCTTTCGTTTTCTAGTTTTTGCCTATTTATCTCTCATTGATATTAACGTCGGGCCCAAGGTGTGGAAAGGGCTAAGATGGATGTTCACATGCTTAGGTCATACACAGAAATTCTTCTCATGTAACTACTTCATCATCATCAGCGAGGGAGAATTTCATTCTCGAGTTTTTGAGATCATCGCAAGTTTACCCCCGACATTTCGATATTTGCGATTTGCTCCCTAACTTTTTAAAATGTGTGGCAATGTTTCCCCTAGCAACTAGCGTTGACTCCAGCTGATTTCTGATCACACATTTTACCATGTGACTCCACATAATTAGGTGTGAAAGGCAAATTAGTTAATTATCTCCGATATAATGTAGGGACTGCTCAAAATTATAGTTGAAAACCATTTGTCAATGTACATTTGATGCCGATGTTGGTCAAACTCTTAGAACTTTAGTCAAATGCTCTCACATATGATATGTTTCTAAGTTATTCTTCTACTTTTTTATATGCATGACAAATTTGTCCTCATTAACCATTCGTTTGTCATGTGATTAGAGCTTCAAGCAAAATTAGGTTGGAAGTCATCTCTAAGGTACCCATGGCAACCTGATTTCTAAAATTCAGGGGGCAAATTGCAAAATTGAGATGTAGAGGGTCTAGTATGCAACATCCCTAAAAGCTTGAGGGGCAACATGTAATTTGCCCTCATCAACAGCAAGATATCACCTTGATGTGCAGATATACCTTCCCCGAGTAAGTTCTTGAGGGGTGTGCGTCTTCATGTTTTGTGGTGGGTCAGGTTACAAAGGTTTGAACAAGTGAAATTTTACTCAGCTTTGGGGAAGGGGGGAATAAATTCCTTATAATGCACATCCATCGCCAAATTCTTTTCGTCCATCTTTCAATAACTTTTTCAGCAATAATTCAAATTCCATTCTCAGATTCATATCCAGGACAGGCAATATCTCCTTTTTCTTTTTTACTTGCCCTCATTGCACACATTTGCATCTGCATATTTGTGAGCATATTATGATTATGAATATAATTATTGTTCTTACTATTTTGGACTCCTCCAAAAAAATATGGTGAAGATATAATTAAATTACGATTATCGGAATTGGTGATGTGGACTGTCTTGCTCTCTGAAAGGCTGACAAGCGTTGAAACGTTTGGGAGAAGTGGAGTGGTGCCTCCTTAAAATTCCCCAGGGGCCACCACTTGGTGCCACGCGTCGATAATGATTATGAGTGTCGTTTCATGGAGAGAAAAATCAAATAGAAGTCCAATCTTTCCTTATTCTTTTGGAAAAAGTAAAAAAAAAAAGACTGTCAGAAGCGAATTTTATATGCTGACAGAGAATGCGGCGACCTGACGCGGAGCATATGGCACTCTTTTGAAGCTTGCAGCCAATCTTTCTTTTGGAGCAACCATTATTGCACCAATTTTGATACATTGTCGATACTTTTTGGTCAAAGACATTATCAATTAAAAAGTTGAAAAATAGATGTAAGTGATTATAACATATTATTTGCTTAGAGAGATGATAATCAAATCAACTTGACCTTGCAAGTTGCTAATTATAGGTTTGGAATACTACACGGCAAATATATCCACCACAGATTGAAACATGAATGATTTTGGCTAGTAGTGACTGACAACCCAATAGGCATTGTATCCTAAGATTACAAAGATCACTACTAATAATAGATGAATGAGGATAAGATCTTCAGTTTATAAGATGTCTTGATAAATTTCAAACTTTTATTTGTATGAAGATTATGCATTTATTGTATTATATAATGTCATGAATGTTAATTTGGGACCATCAAATATAGTTACACGAAAGTAAATATGGTATATGTCATTTAGTGCTCGGTGTGCTTTGAATAGGACTCTATTAGAATAAAAAATGATATTTAGGAATTTTTTCTTTAAATTATAAAATAAAGACAAAGTAATTGAGTCGCAATTGCTGACATGGCGAATTCAATCAAAATCTGCATAAGCGCATAGAAAGAGTAGATGCTGGCGTTTTGACTAGAGTTTGATAAGGTGGAATCTAGCTCATCATTTTCATATTTTTCAGCCAAACATAGTGAATATTCCTCGTGAAAAACCTCAGACACAAGGCTCCACACCCCCACCCCCTCCCCCTCCGCCGCTTTATTCTCTGCATGTGTGACCATTCGCGAAAGAGAAACAAGCTCCCCCACATCTCTCCTCAATTATACACCAAGAATCCACATCTCAAAACTCGAAAAAAATGGCCGTTGCTTTTGAATATTCTTCCTTTTACCCTTCACGATCTCGATAAATTGCGTTTGAGCACCCACCTAGGAACCTCAAATCATTCGTGATCTCTGCAGGTTTGATGTCTTAACAGGGATTGAAGGCGCCAGAAAACCCTTAAGTAGTGAGCTTGAGAACTTTCATAGAAAGGGCAATTCACGTTCTTATGAGCCCCACGAGTTGATTATTCCAAAAGCTTTTGGTATTCATTGGCATCTGAGCTTTCATTTGGTGGCATATTCCCTTTGACGTAGCTCTTCTTTTCCTATGTGTATTACTCTCATTAATCCGGTATACCCTCTTCACCTTGAAAGTAATAGAGAATTAATTCTAAGTTCCATGCATCTGCCCGACTTGTCCATGTTTGAACTAAAATGTCGACGAATCAGCCAAAGCCGAAACAAGGAAAATAAAAAAAGAAACGGGGGGAGAGAGAGTAAATTGGCCGACATAGTTGTCATTTGAATTTGCTAAATGGGCCAACATAGGTGCTTTTAGTTTGTAATCTTTTAATGTTTAATTAGCCAACATAGTTGAAGAGCAACTTCGTGAGCTCTTTCTCAATGGTTGGTTTAGATGTACCTCCACAAGTTCGGACTTTTAGGATCTCTTTTGACATTGGATGGGTACAAAATAGAATCCATCCTTCTTCAAGATTTTTATTCGAAAGGGTTGCGATCAACCGAGCATCGGCAATCAATAAATATTTCTCAGGAAACTATACAGAATCATTATGGAGTTCTTTTGATCGAACTCCTAAAAAGAGTGCTGGCTTACTACGTAGCTTTCATGTGTCGGTTAGCACGTGTGTCACGCTTACAACTAGGGCCATGTCAGCTTATCTCACGACCCACCATATCAGATATCACCTTCCCGAGTCACCGCTCTAGCCAGACTTGGTAGCGCCTGCATGGCGCATACTATATAGTGATTAGGGGTTAGCATGGTTCTAAACCGAGAACCTGAGAGCTGAATTGGTGGAAACGAGTCTGGTTCCAAGTTTTAGGATATGTAGGGTAAATTTTAGGTTCCAAAGATTGAAGAACCTATTCCGATGGGTAGATTTTAGGTGGAACTGGGAATCTAGAATGCGAAATAAATCCTTCTGTTTTTATAATTCTATTTCTTTTTGTGATCTTGCAGTTTTCAATTATAAGTGTGTAATCTGAAATGGTTAATTTGAACTTCTATTTCCAGCAATATCCATGTCTCAGATTTTTACTTTATTCATATATCATAATAAGTTATGATCAATGGATTATAACTATTAGAGGTGATGATTCATTGCAATCTTCAATTTAGAGTATGGGTAAAACTTACATAGACTCCGGAACCAACTTTGGAACCTGTGATAGAGTAAGCTCCTGATTTTAAAGTATGCATGGTCGGTTCTAGATTTTAAAAAATTAGAAAACCCGTTCCAACGGATAAGCTTCAAGCTGCTCACCCCTAGCACTAAGCAACATAGCGATTTGTATTCTAATTGTTACACTACCAAGGTCCTTAGAAGATGCACTTCGTTTAAGTTCAGTCATTTGGAGGAGTGTCTCAATTCTGGAACTTACATAATTTATGATATTTTTGTAAGAATTATTGTGGCCCACATGATATGATTTAATATGGTTTAATAATTGTTGAAATGCTATAAAATAAATAAATATTGGTTATGAGAAGTTGCGACTCTAATAAAATGAAGAGTTATGACTTTTATGAAAAGTTGAAAATGCGCTTTGATGGAAGGCACCTATTGAAAGAATGTATAAATAGAGTCCGATCCTCTCTCCGCCTACGACAAACAACAATAATAGAAAAGAACTCGGTATTCTCTCCTCCATCGATTGAATACAATAAGGAATAGTGTGTTAAGGGAGAGAAATCGGATTTCTTCATTTGGTTCGTGTTCTACGGTAATGCTATGGATAAAGGTACGTTTTCATCTATTTGTGAAAATCATGAAGATCAAAGATCACTATTTTATGATGAATTTCCGCATCAAAGAATAATATGTATTGTCTAACAGTTGATATCAGAGCGTGGTTTATGATCTCACGATTTTTCATTTATAGAGATATTATGATTTATGTATGATGATTCATTGAACGATTCTGTTCGTACTATTTATTATTGTTGAAATGTTTTCGGAGGGTTCTGTCTAAGAAAATCCAAATGATAGAATGTTTTCATGGAGAAAAGACGAAAAATGGCGAAGAAAAGTTACTGTGCGCGAGAGAAAAAGGATGAAAAATGGCAAAGAAAAGTTACTATGTGCGAGGGAAGAAGGCGTGTGGGTCCACGCGCGTGCTGCAGTTGTAGGTGTGTGAAACCCATGCACCATGCGCTGTCACACGTGTGCCAACCGTTGGCGCGTGGTCTCCACACGCCCATGCGGTAGTTGGCACACGCGTGCTGCGCGTTGGACGCACGCACGCACGCGCGGCGGATGAAGGCGCGTGCTTGGCACACGCTTGATGTTCCCGCGTGGCCTTTTTATGTTTTTGCCCCTATGCCATTTTAAAATTCCCATTTTGTCATTCCCGCAATTTATTTAATGTTCTGCCCCTGTTTAATTTATAATTACGATTATGCCATTGTTGATTATTTACCATTTTGCCCCTGGATATTAAATTTATGGTTCTGCCCTTATGAAATTATGATTTTACGATTTTGCCCTTATGCTTTGATTAAGTTTTTGTCCTTGTGTGCAATTTGGTAAATATTTGTATTTTACAATATTAAAAATTCATATTATGAATGGTTTGTTAGTCACCAAAGTGGCCAAACCTTGAAGTCTTTTGAATTTTTGATATTGTAAATTGTTTTATTCAATTACCCATGATTAATTGATGCTATATATGGAATTGATATGTTTCATATCATTATTGGCGTTATGGGTATATTGAAGTTTATTTATTATATGAACTTAGGGATTAACCCAAATGTTAATTATTTTCTTATAATTCATGAATATGATAGTTGATAATTAATATGACTTGTTAAATTTGTTTGTATATCCAAAGATAGCAAATAAATTTTAATAAGATATATTTACAATTACCAAATAAAAGTTATTAGCATCATTATGGTTTACATATACTTGTATATCATAGGATCGCCCAAAGGAGAACTATGATGTACATGTGCAGTTTAGTTTGAATTTGATTAGGTGATATTCTCAAGGCATTAATGTATGAGTATTTTCTTGCACATTTACAGTATCTGTACCTGTTTCACTCCATTCGCATGCCTCGTTTGTTCCCTTATTCAATGGGATGAATTTTCCTAATTGAAGTGAACGAGTCCAGTTTCATTTAGGTGTCCTGGATCTTGATTTAGCGCTTCAAGTTGAGAAACCAGCTGCTATTATTGAAAAAAGTAGCGATGATGAAAAGTCTTTCCATAAAGCTTGGGAATGATCAAACAAACTGAGCTTAATGTTCATACGAATGACAGTTGCAAACAACTTAAAGACTTCTCTTCCCAGGACTAATAATGCTAAGGAATTTATGAAATTTGTGGAATAGCGTTCTCAAATTGCTGATAAGTCACTTGCTGGTACATTGATGAGCACACTAACTACTATGAAATGTGATGGTTCACGTACCATGCATGAGCATATACTTGAGATGACGAATTTAGCAGCAAAGTTAAGGATTTTAGGAATGAACGTGGATGAGTACTTTTTAGTACAGTTTATACTTAATTCCTTACCTCATGAGCAATATGGGTCATTTCAAATGAATTACAACACTATAAATGATAAGTGGAATGTCAATGAATTTGCAATATGCTGGTTCAAGAGGAAACAAGGATAAAGAACAAAAGGCTCATTATGTTCATCTCACAAGTCATCAAGAAGTTCAAAGGAATTTCAAGAGGAAAGGTGGAAGGAGCAAGAAGAAAGGATTACGTGTCCTCAATGACTCTTCAAAGGCTTCTTATTAAGTATCATTTTTGCAACAAAATTGGACACTTGAAGAAATATTGTCTAAAACGTAAGGCTTGGTTTGAAAAGAAAAGTTAGCCTTGTGCTTTAGTATGTTTTGAATCAAACTTTACTGAAGTTTCTCATAATACTTGGCGGATTGATTCTGGTGCCACCACTTATGTGTCAAATACGATGCAGGGATTTCTTACGATTCAAACTATAAAGCCAAATGAAAGTTATGTGATTACGAGGAACATAAACAAAGCTCCAATTGAAGGCATTGGCACTTACCATTTGATCTTGGATACTTGGCATTATTTGGATTTGTTTCGAATCCTTTATGTATCTACATTTTCTCACAATTTAGTTTCTTTGCCAAGGCTTGATGTGGCGGGATTTTATTGTAAGTTTGGTTCTTAATCTTTCAGTTTATTTAAGAGTGATATTTTTATTGGAACTGGAACTTTATGTGATGGTCTCTACAAATTTAAACTTGATAATATTTTTGTTGAGACATTAATGACCTTGCATCATAATGTTGGCACTTAATGAAGTTTTGTGAATGAGAATTCTGCTTACTTGTGGCATAAACGTTTGGGTCATATATCCAAGGAAAGAATGCAAAGATTAGTGAAGAATGGAATTCTTTTAAATTTGGATTTTACTGACCTTGGAGTGTGTATTGATTGTAAAGGTAAACAAACAAAACACATTAAGAAAGGTGCCACAAGAAGCACATAGCTTCTTGAAATTATACATACTGACATATGTGGTTCTTTCGATGTTCGATCTTTTGGTAAGGAAAGCTATTTCATCACTTTTATTGATGATTTTTCACGTTATGGATACATTTATCTATTGCATGATAAGTCTCAATTAGTGAATGCACTTGAAGTGTATATTAAAGAGGTTGAGAGGCAATTAGATAGAAAAGTGAAAATAGTAAGACCGGATAGATGCGGTGAATATTATGGAAAATATGATGAATCGGGACAATGTCCAGATCCATTTGCTAAGTTCCTTGAAAGACATGTCATTTGTGCTCAATACACAATGTCAGGTACACCACAACAAAATGGTGTAGCAGAAATGCGTAATCGTACTTTAATGGAAATTGTTAGGAGTATGATGAGTCATTCATCTTTACCCTTATTTTTGTGGATGTATGCTTTAAAAACTTCTATGTATTTATTAAATAGAGTTTCTAGTAAGTCAGTTCCAAATATTCCATTTGAACTGTGGACAGGAAGGAAACCTAATTTACGACACCTGCATATTTGGGGTTGTCAAGCAGAAGTAAGAATTTATAATTCACATGAAAGGAAATTGGATTCAAGAACAATCGGTGGTTATTTTATTGGTTATGCAGAGAAATCCAAAGGGTATAAATTTTATTGTCCTAATCATAGTACAATAATTGTTGAATCTGGAAATGCTAGGTTCATTGAGAATGGTGACATCAGTGGGAGTGAAAGAGTGCGTGATGCTTGCATTCAAGAAGTAAGGGTAGAAGTTCCTATACCCAAAGCTTCTAAACTTGTTGTTCATGATATTATAGTACAATCTAACAATAATTGAGAACAACAAATTAATGAACAAACACTCCATAATGGAGATGTCAACATTGAACCTCCAATAGCTGAGTCACAAGAAATAGCATTAAGAAGATCTCAAAGAGAAAGGAGGTCGGCTATTTCTGATGACTATATGGTTTATCTACAAGAGTAAAAATTGACCTAGGAATTGGAAATGATTCAGATTCATTTTCCCAAGTCATGAAATGTGAAAATTCTAATGAATGGTTTAATACCATGGAAGAAAAGTTAAAATCCATGCATCAAAATCAAGTTTGGGATATTGTTGAATTGCCTAAAGGATGTAAAAAGATTGGGTGTAAATGAGTTTTTAAGACCAAGCGTGACTTAAAAGGCAATATTGAACGACATAAAGCCAGACTTGTTTCAAAGGGTTTTACTCAGAAATAAGGCATTGACTATAAAGAGACATTTTCACTAGTCTCTAAGAAGGACTCACTTAGAATTAATATGGCTTTAGTGGCTCATTATAACTTGAAGTTACATTAAATGGATGTAAAAACCGCATTTCTTAATAGGAATTTAGAGGAAGAAGTTTATATGGACCAACCTGAAGGTTTTTCAGTTAAAGGAAAGGAACACATGGTATGTAAATTAAAGAAGTCAATATATGGACTTAAACAAATTTCCCGACAATGGTATCTTAAGTTTAACGATATCATAACTTCTTTTATATTTAAGGAAAACACCGTTGATCGGTGTATATATATGAAGATTAGTGGGAGCAAATTTATTTTTCTAGTTCTGTATGTTGATGATATTTTGCTTGCTGCTAATGATCTTGGTTTGTTACATGAAACCAAGAAATTTTTCTTTAAGAATTTTGAAATGAAGGATATGGAATAGGCAACGTATGTGATAGGAATAAAATATTCCGTGATAGATTACAATGATTATTAGTATTGTCTCAAAAAGTCTATATTGAGAAAATTTTAGAGAGATTTAATATGAGTAAATGTTCAGCAATAATAGTTCCAATTTAGAAAGGTGACAAATTTAGCCTTATGTAATGTTCGAAAAGTGAATTGGAACGAGAACAAATGAAAAATATTCCTTATGCATCTGTTGTGGGGAGTTTAATATATGCACAAACTTGCACCAGACCAGACATCACTTTTGCTGTTGGAATGCTGGGCATGTATCAAAGTAATCATGGAATCGATCATTGGAAAACTGCAAAGAAAGTTCTCAGATACTTGCAAGGAATGAAGAATCATATGCTCACTTATAAAAGATCAGATCATCTCGAGGTGATTAGATATTCAGATTCAGACTTAGCCGGATGTGCCGATACAAGAAAATCAATGTTTGGTTACTTGTTTCTTCTAGCCGGAGGGGCAATTTCATGGAAAAGTGCGAAACAGTCAGTTATTGTTGCATCCACCATGGAAGCTGAATTTGTGGCATACTTTGAGGCCACTATTCATGGATTATGGTTGCGGAATTTTATTTCAGGGCTTGTGATGTCGACAGTATTGCCAAGCCGCAGAAAATTTATTGTGATAACTCTACAACAGTTTTCTTTTCTAAGAACAACAAGTATTCTAAAGGTGCTAAACATATGGAAATCAAATACTTGTCTGTTAAAGAAGAAGTTCAGAAATGAAGAGTGTCAATTGAGCATATTAGCACCAATCTTATGATAGCAGATCTCTTAACAAAAGGACTGCCATCCAAAACATTTAATGAGTATTGTTGGAAGTTATTAATGTTTGTATTATGATTGTATTAAGTTTATGTATTTGACACTTTGAGCTCATTTATATGTTTATGATATTTCCTATTATCTATTTAGTATACATTATGGAAAATAGATGAATGTTAAATATGATAGTTTCTAAAGAGATATTATAGTTGGACTATTATTGTACTTCTCATTTATGGATCATGTTAAGTGAAGTGCTATAGTTGTAGTGCATAGAAGGGACTATGTTGATTAATGACATATAACCGCTATGACTAGCATTAGTTTTCTTTACTTAATTGTGATTATTATATGTTTACCAATTTAATGAAAATTTTATAGCATAATGTTATTGTGCACATTACAGTTTTTATTAAATCATGAAAGGAAAATCATATGGGCCAAGTGGGAGAATGTAAGAATTATTGTGGCCCACTTGATATGATTTAATATAGTTTAATAATTGTTGAAATGCTACAAAATAAATAAATATTGGTTATGAGAAGTTGCAACTAATAAAACGAAGAGTTATGACTTTTATGAAAAGTTGAAAAGGCACTTTGATGGAAGGCACCTATTGAAAGAATGTATAAATAGAGTCTGGTCCTCTCTCCGCCTACAACGAACAATAATAACAGAAAAGAACTCGGTATTCTCTCCTCCATCGATTGAATACAGTAAGGAATAGTGGGTTAAGGGAGAGAAATTGGATTTCTTCATTTGGTTCGTGTTCTACGGTAACGCTATGAATAAATGGTATGTTTTCATCTATTTGTAAAAATCATGAAGATCAAATATCATTGTTTTATGATGAATTTCCGCATCAAAGAATAATATGTATTGTCTAACAATTTTATGTTAGTTCGAGAGTCTCTTTATTCCTTTCTTGGTTACTACTGTCTTCCATCGACACAGATGCATGCCGACACGATCTTAAAAAGATCTCGTCGTGTCACTTCATTTGAGAGTGAATAATTAGTGTTTTGTGTACACTTGCGTAACATACAAAGCAAAAACCAACAGATTTATATCCGTACGTCGACTTAAATATACAGAAGGTCATGCATTCACAAATATCATGAATATACACTGAGTGAGTATGTTCGAATGTGTGGTTCATAACGTTTAATTCTCTCTCTTGGTTTTGATGACGAGGAACCAGGACGAGGCCTAGGGTTTTTATTAGTAGGGTTAATTAAATGGAGAAAAAATATTTTTAAAGCGATGTGATTTTGCACCATGAGTCATTACTTAAGCTACATACATTGAAAAGTAGCGGTTTGTAAAGCTAAGCAAGGATAATTAACTCCTTATTTGTTGGGGTTATCCCACATCTGTTGTGAAAAGGACATGTGATCATTTTATAAGCGCGAGGAAAAACCCTACTTTTTAAACTAGCTTTTGAGGTGAGAGAGTATTAAAACCAAGACCAACCAACATTGGTATTAGAGCCTAGGTAACATGGAGAGTTTTTGAGTGACATTCAATTGACAACAAGTAGTATGGTAGAAGATAAGTGACCAACAAGATTGTAGCTCCAATCTAAGCCAAATGTGTGAGGGATATTGGAGTTATCCCATATCAATTGTGGAAGAGGCATGTGGTCAATTTATAAGTGTGAGAGAAAGTCTCTCAAGCCCGATGTGTGAGCAAGTGGTCACTTTATAAATGTGAGACAAGTTTGGACCAAATAGTCACTTGGAGAGAGTTGTTGTGGCTCCGACTTAAGCTCGATGTGTGTATGTCTACACAAAGGGTAGTATTGGGTCTCTCTTACCTCAAAAGTTAATTCAAAAGATGAGACTTTCTTTTACATTTCTCAAGTGACCACTACACATTTTCGATGGGGTTTACAAACTTTACCAAGTTCAAGTTTGAAGTGATATATACAATGCAGTCAAAGTTAATGGGGTGATATATACACTACACGAGATTAGAAGCACATGTCAAATAAATAAAGAAAATACACTACCGAGTAATGAGGAACCTGCTCATTCCAAATGCATGCCACATATTAAGTTCAAAGTAGTGTAGCAAATTTCCCTTAGATATTAAGTTAGGGTGATTAGTTCTCGAGTGGGCTGGTTCTCACCTTGGAATAAGGAACTGAACTAGAAGGGTTGATTCCCAATTTGTGGAATTGGGAACTGACCCATCTAATCCCTGAACCACACTGGTCGGTCTGGTTCGGTTTTTGAGTGGGTCAAGGAACCAGCAATTATATCTTTTTTTTTTTTTTTTTTTTTTTTTTTTGGTGTTCCCTGCATGACTACAAGTAGTGTTGCATAGTCTAAACTCTCATTTTTTTTTAGTATTTTGGATCTTTAATCTATGAAAATCTTAGTGGAAAGGCATTAAAGGTTTGATAAAGATAATACCAGATCATTAACTTGCTAAGGTCCTGGGTGGTTTGGTTTATAACAAGAATCAAGAATCAGACCAACAATCACCGGTTTCAAATTTTTAACAATTGGAAATTGTCCAAAATCGGTTAGTTCAATCCGGTTCCAATGCTCACCCCTAATTTTAAGCACAAAATTCTGTGCTTTGAGGCCCTTTGCATTTTTATAAAAAAATTACAGAAAATTCAAAAAAAAAAAAAATAACAAGCACGATCATCAGTTGATTTTACATACGGAGGTCATATTACTGAACATTTGCATATAATGTTGGACATGAAGTTTGATTCAGCCAACACACTAGTGCAATATTGATTCGATCGAGGCAAGTTCACTTCCAAAGCTACCTGATTTCTCAAAGAGGATAGAGAAGGTAAAGTGTGCTACTGCGGTTGATATTGTTTTGAAGATAATTCCTGACGTAAAGATAGGGATATCGGGTTTTTCATGCGCAAAGTGATTTCATTACTTGGCTCATTGGCAAGGGCATCTATGCAACTCGCTGTAGTCAAGTTCTTTTTTATGGGGAAGAATGATGAAGGGTCGGAATTACACCGAGATTACGCTTTTAATTAATATTCTTATCGATAGATTTATTATTATCTCATCAAGAATTTAGTTGATAATGGTTCTTTTTTATAGTTATCTTACTGGGAAACCAGGTTTACTACATCGGGGGTCAATGCATCTAATTATTTCGTATTTTATTTTGAATTGATATTCCGATCATTGAATTGTTGCCGAATTTTAGCTTTCCTTACCCTTTCTTCCATCCTTTATCTGATTTCCTTCCCCTCTTTCGTTTTCCCCTTTTTCTCCTCTTTCTATGATTCTCAATCATGTTTCACTAACCGCTTCCGTCCAGCATCATTTTGCTCCTTCTTGATATATTATTTTTCTCCCCTTTCTATGATTCCAAACCTTTCTCAGCCGTCTTTCGCCATACGCTTTCCGTTCTGCATGGAACATGATCTTGTCCAGTCACGATGTCTTAGATTTCGGCTACAATTAGAATGTTCGATCTCAATTATGTCCATAATTAATCAGCCTTTAGTCCTCAGCCCGTGATCTTCCAACTCGACATAGCAAAATCATGGTTCTTGGAATCCGGTTCCCACGACCAGAATTCGCTTACACCTTCCCCAGTTGTGATAAAATTCACTGGCGTTTCCTATTGGAGGATAGAAAAAGGACCCCAGAAAAGAATAAATAGAACTGAAAAGAAATCGACTTGGGTCCTGCCGAATTTTTCAGACTAATTAAGTAAAGGTCTGAAGAGACATTATTATACTAGTCCTAAACCATATTTCACTAGATAATGTTGAGAAAACTTCCATCAAGTTTTAAAGTTGATAAAACTTGTTGGTTCTTACTCTTATTTTGAAGAACAAAATGCATTTAAAGTTGTTTTTTTTGGTGACATCAAAGACTTTTACCAAAGTCTATTTATTCCCAGAAGTACTTCCCACTTTGACAAAATCTAGATTGAGATCATGTCCAAAACGAGGATTTCACTTACTTTTTATAAATTCATCAATGGAATCAATCACAAATTGATGAAATTAATCTTGAAGGCAAGTTCTTTTTTGGGAAGCATCTACTTATGGAAACCAAGAATCTGATTATATGGGCGACTAGAATCAAATGATTTTCTACTCTATCTTCAAACGGCTACAAGATCACTTTAATCAATTTTGTCCAATGGTTTGATTGGAAGAAATTCATTTGGAAATTGTCAAAGGCTAATGAGGCATGGAGGATTATTCAAGGAGATCATTTAGTCGGTTTGAAGTGTAAGACGTGAAAATTAGAATTCCAAAGTCCAAAGCCTCTCTTGACCACTTGTTTTCTTCATAGCACCTTACAAATTATGTTCAAAAGAGAAAATCACAAAAAGAATGATTTAGTGAGTGAGAGAGATCTTCCATTGAGTGTTTGCACTCATAAATTGTACTTCTTTGTTGACACTATAGTGAATTCCAACCAAAAGGCTATTAGCATATGAGAATGAACGAAGGCTTAAACTAAAGCCAAACTACTATAAATTTTGTATGCAATCTTCTATTCCCTTAGCTCATTTACTTAAGTTTATTGCATTTTACAATTTATTAAGCAAGTCTGTTCTGTTGCATATCAAATTCTATATATCTTTAAGAAGTATGGCGTTTCACAAAACTAATTTTGTTTCTTATCCAAACCTTACTTATCTTATTCCGAAATTGGTTGTTAAAATTTGTTTTAGACATTTATTCACCCCCTTTAAGTATTCTTACTAGCTTTATCAATTGGTATCAACGCATTGTGCTTGTCTTTTGAAGTGTTTTTACTTATAAGTTAAAGATTTTCTATGGCTAGTATCTTAACATTAGGACTCACGCAAGAGCAGAGCAATACCAAGACACCTTATTTTGATGGAAAAGAACACAATGTACGGAAAAAAAAATGAAGGCATTCTTAATATGCATAGATCTTTGGAGTGGGATGTTTTGAAAAGGGAATTAATTTGAAGGTTGCTTTTGCATCCGAAAATGGAAAATAAGTCTTAGACAAGGATGCTGAAGAAATCAATCAAGTAGAAATTAGCAAGAGACAAGCTCTTGATGCAAAGGCCATCTATTCCTTATATTGTGCTTTATTCCCTACTAAATATAGTATAATTTTGTCAGTAAAACAACTAAAGAAGTCTAGGATAGATTTCATATCACTTATGAAGGAATATATTGTGTAAATGAGACAAAAGTAAATATTTTGCTTGGCAAATATGAATCCTTTAAGGTGAACCCTACAAAATCTATTGGAAATATGTTCAAGCGTTTTATAGAAATTGTAAACAATTTGACATATCAACATCAACCAATTTTTGCCCCAATGAAAGTTAACAAACTTCTATGAGAACTTTCAAAGTACTAGAATCATGTAAAAATCTCAATCGAGAGACACAAAGGATTATGCCCATCTCTGTTGATGAATCGATAGGCACTCTTCAATCTTATGAAGTGGAACATATAAATGACGAAGAGGATCCAAAAAGTAAGAAGTCAATTGTGTTTAAGTCTTATGCTGATTCTAATGATATAGACCTAGATGATGACATGGACAACGATGAAATTACTCTTTTAATCAAGAAATTCATGAAACTGAATAGGAAGGGAGGAAGATTCAACTGGAAAAAGCAAAACAAGCAAAACTTCCAGAAAAGATCAATGGAGGACAATGAACCTAACAATGATGTGATATGTTTTGAGTGTAAGAAGAAATGTCACATCAAGCTAAATTGTTCCTTATTGAATAAGAAGAAAGGTAAGTATGAAAAGTTTAAAAATACACTAAAAGTAGAAATCTGGAATGACACAGTGTGTGAGGAAATTGATGAGGAGTTTGCAAACATCTGTGTAATGGCTCATTCAGACTTAGACTCAGAATCGAAATTTGATTCAGACGCAGACTCAAAGTCCGACAAAAAAATCGAGGTAAGGCTATCTAAAATTCCTATCAAAGTGTTTAAATACATAAATGAGCTTTTTTAAATCTCAAATATTCTCTTAAAAGGATTTGCAAATTAAAAAGGGAAAATTCTAAACTCAGACAACAATATACTTCTCGGAAAAAAAAGTTTGAGAGTTTGAAAAATGATTTTGATTATGATTTAAAGAAAAGCTATGATTCTCTTTCCAAAGAAAATGAAATTTTAAAAATGAAGGTTTAGACATTACTACGAAATTCTCAAAAGGCTTGAAAACTTTAGAACAAATTATTTCTTCTCAAATTCCTTATTATAACAAATCTGGTTTAGGTCTAAATAGAGAAAGTGATTCTTTGATTGATTTTCCTAAAGTCAAGGAGAGACTTAGACAAAGACCTCTAAGACTTGCCTACAAAAACTATTTTCAAAGAGTTTTCATAAAACCTATTGGTCGGAGTACTCTTAAATGTTCTAAGTATGGAGACTCATAATATTTTGAGAATGAATGTCATAAAGTCTAGAGACCTATTAAGAATGATTGAACCAAAAATGTCTTTACAACTAACTTTTTGTGTTGGAGAAATCTTTCTAGAATATTTTGAAGCCGACAAAACATTTCCATCGCCTAGTCCAAGATTTGCAGACTCTACTATTTAAAGTTTGAAGACCTCCGGACGCCAGACTTAAGACTCAAAGTCTATTCTCATTGACAGTTTCTAATCCGTTGAAGAAAGGCTATCCAGAACTGGATGCTTCATTAAGGATTTAGCCTTATCGTCTGGAGAACATCTCTTGGCTGGATATGAAGTAACAGATTCCTTTATTCGAATCAAAATTGTTTAAGGATTCGATGATTGGCGAAGTATACTTGGAAGGTTCTACTTATGGATACCAAGATCCTAATTGTATGGGCGAGCAGGATTGATAGGCTATCGGCATGTTCCTTTAATAGCTCGAATGATCTTCCTAATTGATTCCGTCCAACGGGTAGATTAGAGGAATTCCTTTGGTAAGTGCCAACGGGTATGGTGGCATAAAGGAGTATAAAAAGAAGACGTTCCAGTTGTTCAAATAGTGCACGATAGAAGAATTCCAAAGTCTGAAGCTCCTTAATTCTTAATCAATTCATTTACTGAGCAAAATCTTGTACGCAAAAGAGAGTTTATATTTTGAGATACCTTGAGGAAGTGTGGTAGAGTATCTACACCGTGGAATCAAGGGAAAGCATTGTCAGTAACATTTCTTTTGTTCATAGTGAAATCCAGCCGGTGGGGTCAATCGGTGCGGAAGAGTGGACGTAGGCTTGGAATAAGCGAACCACTATAAACCTTGTGTTTAATTTTCTCTTCCCTACTCTCTGCTTTACTTTGATCATAATTCGTTTTGATAACTAAAGGAGAACTTCATTTCTATTGTCTGCCTAGTATTGTTTTCGTATCTCGAGAAATTGTTTTTACACCTATTCACCCCCCTCTAGGTGCTTATACTAGCTATATCAATTGGTATCAAAGCTTGTGTACTCACTTTGTTTGAAGTGTTTTACTTCAGAGTTAAAGATCCATGGCTAGTATGCTAGCTCCAGGGCTGGTGGAAGGGCAAAGCAATACCAGACCACCTTACTTTGATGGAAAGGATTACAACATCTGGAAAAACAAGATGAAAGCGTTCCTAAGATCAAAGGATCCTCCGGAATGGGACGTTGTAGAAAAATGAATCACTCCTAAAGCTGCATCCGTCTCGAGAGAGGAAAAGAAGCCGTTGAGTCTAGTCAAATGACTCGGGAAGAGATAATCAAGAGACAAGCTCTTGATGCAAAAGCAATTTATTCTTTATATTGTGCTTTTTCACCTACCGAATATAACAAAATATCTTTTTGTGTTACAAATAAAGAAGTCTGGGATAGATTACATATTACTTATGAAGGAACAGACGAGTGAAAGAGACAAGAATCAACATTCTCCTTGGTCAATACGAAGCCTTCAAAATGAAATCAGGAGAATCTATAACTGACATGTTTAGTCATTTTACAAATATCGTGAATGGTCTTGAAAATCAAGGTCAACCAATTTCTGATCCCATGAAGGTAAACAAGCTACTGCAAGGACTCTCCAAGGATTGGAATCACATAAAGACCTCAATAAGAGAGACACAAAGGATCATGCCACTATCTGTCGATGAGTTGGTTGGAACTCTTCAGTCTTATGAAGTGGAACGAATCAATGAAGACGAAGATCCTAAAGGTAAGAAATCCATTGCATTAAAATCCAATGATGATTCTGATGTTACAGATTCTGAAGACAATATGGACGATGAGGAGCTTGCTCTCATGATAAGAAGATTCAGAAAGCTGAATAGAAAAGGAAAAAGATTCAATCCAAAGAAACAAAAGTTTTCAAAGGCAAATGCACCAAGTCTCGTTGATGATGATGAATCAAACAAAGATGTAGTCTACTTTGAATGTAAGAAAAAGGGACACATCAGACCCAACTGTCCGCTTCTGAGGAAGAAGAAAGGAAAAGCTGAAAAGTATCGAAAGGCTCTTAAAGCAGAGACTTGGAGTGATATAGAGTATGAAGAAAGTGATGATGATTATGCCAACTTATGTCTGATGGCACAATCGGATTCAGATTCAAACTCTGAAACAGACTCAGACTCAGACAGTGAATTCGAGGTAAGTAACTTCAAAATCCCTATTAAAGTTTCAAAATACATTGATGAGTTATGTTTTAGTCTTAAGACTTCTCTTAAAAGGATTTCTAAACTCAAAAAGGATAATTCTGCATTGAAACAACAGGAAAATGCTTTGAAAGAAAAGATTAAATGTTTAGACTCAAATGTCTCTTCTCTTAAAGAAAGTGAAGATAATCTTCTAAAAGAAAATGAATTTCTAAAAAGGACATATCAAATATTTCAAAAGATTTTCAATAGGATCTGAGAAACTTGAGAAAATTCTTTTCAAAGATAAATACCTTATTTCAATAAATCTGGTTTAGGAATGACAGCAGAAACCATTCCTTTAATTGATTTTCCTAAAGTGAAGGAAATAATTAAGCAAAGACCTACAAGAAATGCTTACAAGGATCATTTCAAAAAGGTTTTTGTGAAATCCGTAGGACGAAATGCTCTCAGATGTTCAAAGTGCAATAGTGCAGATCAGTTTGAAAAAGGATGACCTATGGTTTGGAAACCCGTTAAGAGAGTATGGGCTAAAACCGCATATCATACTAACACAAATGGACCCAAGAAAATATGGGTACCAAAGAAAGCTTGAGTCTCTTTTTTAAATGCAGTCACTATCAAGAAAAAGGTAAGATGGTATCCGGATAGTGGATGCTCGAGACATATGACGAGAGATTCAAATTGCTTCATAAAGCTTGTTCAAGAAAATGGTGGAAAAGTCTCTTTTAGAGGAAACAAAGAAAGGAAAAATTGTGGGATTTGAACTGTAAAGATTGGAAACCTCTCAATAAGCAATGTTTCCCTAGTGGAAGGACTTAATTACAATCCGCTCGCATCGATCCTTTGTGTGATACCGGTTTCAAAATCAACTTTCAAGAGGGAATATGTTCAGAATCGAAAGATTCTACTCGCCATTCATGGGCCGAAGACATGGTAATATCTACCTCTTGGATGTGAAACCAGATGAATGACAATGTCTAATCTCAATTCAAGACGAAGCGAGCTTATGGCACAAAAAGCTTGGGCACATCAATATGAAGCAGATAGCTAAAGTTTCAGCAAAGAAGCTTGTTCGTGGTCTACCCAAATTATCATACCAAAAGTCTGATCTATGTACACCATGCGTATTAGGAAAGTAGGTAAGAAATTTCTTTAAACCAATAAATCAAGTTTCCACTAATCGTGTACTGCAGCTTCTGCATATGGATCTCTTTGGATCAACCAGAACTCAGAGCATTAGAGGTAAGAAATATTGCCTAGTAATTGTGGATGACTACTCACGATTTACTTGGGTATATTTCCTAGCAAGTAAGTCTGAAACCTTCTCTTACTTTGAAAAGTTTGCTAAAAAGGTTCAAAATGAAAAAGGGTATGTTATCTCAAGTATAAGAACAGACCATGGAGGTGAATTTGAAAATTAAGATTTTACAAAATTCTCGTGATGAATCAGTTTTCAGCATGTGTTCTCTTCTCCATATACTCTAGAGCAAAATGGAGTCGTGGAAAGAAAGAATATGTCGCTTCAAGAAATGGCTAGAACTCTTTTAATTGAAAGTAATATATCTTCACGATTTTGGGCTGAAGTAGTGTCAACAGCATGCTATATTATCAACAGAGTTTTTCTAAGGCCTATTCTAGAAAAAACCCCCTATGAACTATTCAAAGAAAAGAAACCTATTGTTTCATATTTTCATGTGTTTGGATGTAAATGTTTTATATTGAAAAATGCAAATGATCGAGTTGGCAAATTTGAAGAAAAGTCATATGAAGGCATCTTCCTTGCATATTCAACCTCAAGCAAAGCCTACAGAGTCTATAACAAGAAGAGTCAGTCTGTGGAGGAATCAATGAATGTCAAATTCCAGGACTCTATGCAAAATGAATCTATTCATACTCTTCCTGAAGAATCTGAACCTGCTTTAGACTCTACAATGTCTAAATCTCAAGAAGAAGCTCAGACTCCGAAAGACCAAAGAATAAGTGGTTAATGAAGATTCAAATGAAGGAAGTGATCATCATCCTCGACAAATCAACCAAAGAATCGGAAGCATAAGTCCAGTCATCCCAAAGATCTCATTATTGGCAACATTAATGAAGGAATTCGCACAAGATCCAAAAGGCGCGAAGAGTCTAGTGCTGTGGCTCTTATTTCTGAAATAGAACCTAAAAGCATAGAAGAAGCTTTATCTGATGAAAGCTGGATTGAAGCTATGCAAGAAGAACTCAGACAATTCAGCATTAATGATGTCTGGGAGTTGACTCCTAAACCGAAAGGTAAGTCTGTTATTGGAGCTAAATGGGTTTTCAGAAACAAGATGAACGAGAAAGGAAAAGTCGTAAGAAATAAAGCAAGACTCGTGGCCAAGGGATATACGCAAGAAGAAGGGATAGACGAGACTTACGCACCAGTAGCAAGGTTAGAAGCAATTCGATTATTACTTGCTTTTGCTTGTTATAAGAATTTCAAGTTATTCCAAATGGACGTCAAAAGTGCTTTCCTAAATGGATTTATCCATGAGGAAGTCTATGTGGAATGTGCCACCTGGGTTTGAAGACCCAAGGAAGCCAGACTCAGTTTTCAGACTGAAAAAGGCCTTGTATGCTTTAAAGTAAGCACCCCGAGCTTGGTACGACAGGCTGAGTAAGTTTTTAATACAAAACGGCTTTGTCAAAGGTAAAGTAGACACAACTCTGTTTATCAAAAGAGAAAACAAAAGTTTTATTCTTGTTCAAATATATGTAGATGATATTATTTTTGGATCCTCTAATGAAAGTTTGTGCAAGAAATTCTCTAAGACTATGTAGGATGAATTTGAGATGAGCATGATGGGTGAGCTAACCTTCTTTCTCGGGCTTCAAGTTAAATAGTTGAAGGAAGGAACTTTTGTTCATCAAGAAAAATATGCTAATGATCTTGTCAAAAAGTTTGGACAGAAAATTGCAAAAAGACTGACATACCAATGTCAAGTTCTTTGAAGATAGATAAAGATGAAGGAGGAAAGAAAGTTGATCAAAAGCTATACAGGAGTATCATTGGTTCACTTATTTATCTTACTACTTCTAACCTGACATTTTGTTTAGTGTTTGCATTTGTGCTAGATTTCAAGCAGACCCAAAAGAATCTTATCTAAGTGCTGCAAAGCGTATTATCAAATACATTGCTTCAACTTCAAGTCTCGGCCTTTGGTATCCAAAAAGGGGAGACTTTACTCTTCTTGGATACTCAGACGCAGACCTAGCCGGTTGTAGAGTTGATAGAAAGAGCACATCGGGTACCTGTCAGTTACTTGGAAGCATGACAGTGTCTTGGTTTTCAAGAAAGCAAAATACGGTAGCTCTTTCTACAGCGAGCGAGTATGTAGCTCTCGGAAGTTGTTGTTCACAAATTCTGTGGATAAAACAACAGCTAAGAGACTTTGGAATTGAAGATTCATGCATGGAGATTAAGTGTGACAACACCAGCGCAATCAATCTAACCAAAAATCCAATTCTTCACTCAAGAGCAAAGCATATAGAGATTCGACATCACTTCATCAGAGATCATGTTCAAAATGAAGAAGTTTCGATTCAATTTGTTGACTCAAAGAACCAATTGGCGGATATATTTACAAAGCCTTTGGAGAAAAATCAATTTGAAATCATCCGTTCCCACTCAACATCCCGAAGCTTGAAGAAGTTAAAGTCTAGAGACTCTCGACTCGCATAATAATGGTTCTGTCTCGTAAGTTATTTTATTTTCTCTAATATTAAATCTTGGAAAGGTACAATCATTTATCTATTTATAATTGATTTATGCTATCTTCAATTTCCGTGAAAAGTGCAATTTTACCTTTTCAAAAGAGTTAATTTCTCTTTAAAATGGCGCTTTATCTATTTTTGAGAAAGGCGAGTTATTGTTAAAAGAGACATCTTTTCACTTTCCTTTACGACGTTTGGTATTTACCCCTTTTCGACTGAGTTATATACAGTCGGTTCCTCTTCGCTTAACTTCAAAACCCTAAAAAGCATCGATCTTCCACTTGCATCTTCTTCTCTTGTTTAATCTTCAAAAAGTTGTCATCTTTCTTGGGAAAAACAAGTTTGGAATCTTCCGAAGACCGTGAAAGATGTCGTCTTCAAGAAAGTCTTCGAGGATCGCAAGCGGGACCACGGCGAATGAGTGAGGGGCCTACTCACTTTGATCTCACCGAGGAAGAGGAGTCACCAAGTCAAGAGCAGAGCCCACAACATTCTCAGCAGCGTCATTCTCCACCATCTAGTCCATAGGGTGTTGGTCATCAACAAGAGGAAGAAATCGTTGAGGACGCAGATCCTGTAAGAGTTCAAAAGCCCTCTTTTATTTATAAGCTTTACCGTGCTTTAAAGAGGACTGGTACTCCATTGAACTACATCGATGGGTTTCTTAAAGACAAGGGATATGGGAATGAATATATCTTTTTGCGAAAAATTGAGGATTTGGGAATTGCTCCTAAGGGGTTGGCAGAAGAAACCCTTGCAAATATCCCAAGTGATCCGCGTGTTGGGGGATTTAATCCGATCGATGGGAATGATGATGACAAATTGTACAGCCAATTTCAACCGAGAATGGGTGTTGCGGCTAAAATTCGAGGAAAAGGACAAAGTTGTTTAGATCGAAGGAACAGAAGGATCTATATTCCAAATTGTTAAAGCGTGGGGTGATAAACCCTAGGAGTGTGGATTTTGACTTCCTTGATGCTGTGAATGTAAATTTGAGAGAAAAGTTCAGTTTTCTTCAACTTGAACAGCTTCATTCGACAACACGAAGCCTATGCTCAACTAACTGCATATTTCTATTCAAATCTTAGCTTCTTGGATGCGAATAGAATCTCTTTTAGTGTCCGAGATAAGGACTTTGTGGTTGATGTGGATATGCTGGCAGATATGATTGGGGTTGAGAGAGGGAGGTATCAACCCATCAGTGTTTCTATAACTCGTGCCACATTGGAACTTGTTAGAGAGAGAAGGACAGGAAAAAGAAGAAGAAGAGAAAGAAGCAGAGGAGAGGGAAGGACAGGAAAAAGAAGAAGAAGAGATAGAAGCAGAGGAGAGAGAAGCAGAGGAGAAGGAAGAAGAGGAGAGAGAAGCTGAAGAAAGAGAAGCAGAGGAGGAAAGGTTTGAAGAAGAAGAAGAAAGAGAAAATCAAGAGGAAGGAGAGCATAAGGAACACTCTTCTCCACCTGAAGCCATGGAAACAGGGGGAGGTGGTGAAAAAAGAGGAATGTCCTCATCTCCTCGTTACAGTGAAGGAGTCGCCGCTCTCCAGCGAGATCTAGAGGACATCCATGCCTCTCAATTTCCTGAGGAGGGACATGATGTTTCATCTCCAAATCTGCGTGACTATGCTGATATACCATCGTCTGCCTTTACTCCATCAGATCAAGCCGAAACAAATACGCAGACTGATAATTCAGCAGATTTCCGCAGAATCCTTGATGTTCTCTTGGAAATGAAGAGTCAGATATATGCTATGGAGTGCGAAGTTCAGAACTTGAAGAATGCAGGACAAGCTTCTTCCGTTTCCTTGTTTGATCAGATTCAAGCCCTTGCTCTTCAGAATCAATCAAATGCTAAGAGTGAAGAGGTGGTTCATCTGAAGGAAGATTTGAAAAAGCTGGAAGGCATCGTACAATCAATGGGAGATTTCCAGCTTGTTCGCGTTCCCAAGCAATCTTGACTCCATTCTATTCCCATCTCAACTTTTTTTTTATGATGACAAAAAGGGGAGAGATGCGAGATTTGAAAACTTTGAACTTAAACTTGTTGATCGTTTAGTTTGTTTTGATGTTTGACTTGGCTTGTGTCTGGATGTCGACTGAACTTTGATTTGGATTTGAATTGCTGCTTATATTAAGTACTACTGATATCTTATGAATGGCTTTACTCTCATGCATGACTAACCTATTTTCTGTGGTTGCAGATTCTAGTGTTATCATTAAGCCATTAATCTTTATGAGATATCCATATTTGCTTGAGAAATGTTTTGCAGGTGAAAGTTATTCAAATCTGCAGAAAAGTTTTGTCACCATAAAAAAGGGGGAGATTGTTGGAGAAATCTTTCCGGAATACTTTGAAGCCGACAAAACGTTTCCATCACCCAGTCTGAAGATTTGCAGACTCTACTATTTAAAGTCCGAAGACCTCCGACTGCCGGACTCAAGACTCAAAGTCTATTCTCATTGACAATTTCTAATCCGTTGAAGAAAGGCTATCCGAATCGGATGCTTCATTAAGGATTTAGCCTTATCGACTGGAGAAGATCTCTTGGCTGGATATGACATAACGGATTCCTTTATTCGAATCAAAATTGTTTAAGGATCCGATGATTGGCGAAGTATACTTGGAAGGTTCTACTTATGGAAACCAAGATCCTGATTGTATGGACGAGCATGATTGATGGGCTATCGACATGTTCCTTTAATAGCTCGAATGATTTTCCTAATTGATTCCGTCCAACGGGTAGATTGGAGGAATTCCTTTGGTAAGTGCCAACGGGTATGATGGCATAAAGGAGTATAAAAGGAAGACGTTCCAGTTGTTCAAAAAGTGCATGATAGAAGAATTCCAAAGTCTGAAGCTCCTTGATTCTTAATCAATTCATTTACTGAGCGAAATCTTGTACGCAAAAGAGAGTTTATATTTTGAGATACCTTGAGGAAGTGTGGTAGAGTATCTACACTGTGGAATC
The DNA here is from genome assembly GCA_014182375.1 of Eucalyptus virginea. NCBI lineage: Eukaryota > Viridiplantae > Streptophyta > Magnoliopsida > Myrtales > Myrtaceae > Eucalyptus > Eucalyptus virginea. Next base: position 12,258,759 of record CM024516.1, on the reverse strand, counting down.
AAGGGAAAGCATTGCTGTAACATCTCTTTTGTTCATAGTGAAATCCAGCCGGTGGGCTGTCAGTGCAGAAGAGTGGACGTAGGCTTGGAATAAGCCGAACCACTATAAACCTTGTGTTTAATTTTCTCTTCCCTACTCTCTGCTTTACTTTGATCATAATTCGTTTTGATAACTAAAGGAGAACTTCATTTCTATTGTCTGCCTAGTATTGTTTTCGTATCTCGAGAAATTGTTTTTACACCTATTCACCCCTCTCTAGGTGCTTATACTAGCTATATCACTTTGTACCAAAGAAAATTTGATATTTCTTTTTGATTATAGGTTACTATTAAAAGGAAAAATAAATGGTACTTGGATAGTGATTGTTCTAGACATATAACTGGAGATTCAAATAACTTCATAAAATTAGAAAAACAAAAAAGGAGGAAATGTTTCTTTTGGTGGGAACAACAAATGAAAAATTATTGAATATGGAACAATGAGGATTTACAACTTGATCATCAATAATGTATCCCTTCTAAGCAAATGTTTGAATTACAACCTTTTAAGCATATGCCAACTATATGATACAGGATTCATAATCAACTTCTAAGAAAATGTTTGTTCTGGAGTAAGTCTAGACTTCTCTAAAACCTTTACTGGTCGAAGACATGGCAACATTTACCTTCTAGACATAAACTCAGAAAGTTCTCAATGTCTTATCTCAATTCAAGATGGAGTAATTTTTGGCATCGCAAGTTAGGTCACGTTAGCATAAAACAAATTGTCAAATAGTCTTCCAAGAAGCTGATCCATGGTTTCCCTAAAATGATATATCAAAAATCTGAGCTGTGTATTCTATGTATCTTGATTCCACTATCCACGTCTTGGTGCTTCTTCCTATGGACCTTTTTGGACAGACTAGAACTCAAAGCATTGGTGGTAAGAAATATTGTTTGGTAATAGTAGATGACTACTCAAGATTTACAAGGGTTTCTTCTTGGCAAAAAAGTAGAAACATTTTCATATTTTTCAAAATTTTCCAAAATGTCAAAAATTAGAAAGGTTATGTTATTTTGAGCATTAAGACTGATTATGAGGGAAAATTTGAAATCAAGACTTTACAAGTTTTTATGATGAAAATGGTTTTCAACATATTTTCCTTTCTCCTTACACTCCAGAACAAAAAGAAGTTATAGAAAGGAAAAAATCAATCTTTACAAGAGATGGCCAGAACTTTGTTAATTGAAAGTAAGGTCTCTTCTCGTTTTTGGGCAGAAATAGTCTCCACTACTTGTTATATAAGTAACAGAGTATTTTTAAGGCATATCCTAGAGAAAATCCCCTATGAAGTTTACACAGGCAAAAAGAAAAATATGTATTATTTTCATATTTTTGGTTGCAAGTGTTTTATTTTGAAAGATACAAATGATTTTTCGGGCAAGTTTGATGAAAAGTCGGATGAAAAGATACACAAACCGACGAAAAATCAATCAATGCCAAGTTTCAAGAAGTTGACCGAAACCAATAAAATCAGACTCAACTTGAAGAGTCTGAGTTAGTTTCACACTTAATGAAATCTGAGTCAAAATAAAACACTTGAACTAAAAATATGAAAATAATAAATATTTTTCTTTTTGCCTTTGTAAACTTCATAGGGATTTTCTCTACGATATGCCTTAAAAATACTCAGTTACTTATATAACAAGTAGTGGAGACTATTTCTACCCAAAAATGAGAAGAGACCTTACTTTCAATTAACAAAGTTCGCCATCTCTTGTAAAGATTGATTTTTCCTTTCTATAACTTCGTTTTGTTCTAGAGTGTAAGGAGAAAGGAAAATATGTTGAAAACCATTTTCATCACCAAAAAGATGGGAAAGACATTCTACTTGTTTAAATATATTTACACGATATCATTTTTTATTCTTCTAATGAACTTCTGTACAAGAAATTTTTAAAGTTTATGTAGGAAGAATTTGAAATGAGTATGATAAGTAATTGACATTCTTTTTGGGTCTACAAGTCAGATAATCGAAGGAAGGAACTTTAATTTATCAAGAGAAATATGCCAAAGATGTCATCAATAAGTTTGGAATGGAAAACTGTAAGAAGACTGAAACTCCTATGTCAAGTTGCTCCAAACTCGACAAGGATGAAAATAGAATGAAAGTAGACCAAAAGACATACGAAAGCATGATTGGTTCTCTTCTCTATCTTGTTGGAGAAACCTCCTTTACTATTTTGAAGTTGACAAAACCTTTCCAAAGTCTAGTTTGAAGACTTCCAGACTCTAGTGTCAAAGTCTAAAGACTGCTAGACTTTAGGTTCAAAGTCTACTCACACTGACAGTATCTAGACTGAAAAATGAAGGCTTATCCGGATGTGTGATTATCTTTATTTCTTCAAGGATTTGATTTGTATGGCTCATGGATGACTTTATGGTTAGATATAGCACCTACATGATTGATTATCTTTATTGGAATCAATTTCGATAATCAAATCTTTTGGAAAGCAAGCAAACTTGGAAAGTTCTACTTATGGAAACTAAGATCCTGATTGTATGTGCGAACATGATTGACGGGCTTTCATCACAATCATTAAACGACTCGAGATCTCCTTGACTGATTCTCTCCAACGGGTAAATTGGAAGAATTCCTTTAGAAAGTGCCAACGGTCGTGAATGCATGAAGGAGTATTTAAGGCGGGCTCTCTAATTGTTCAACAGAGTGCATGAAAGAAAAATTTCAAAGTCTAAAGTTTCCTAGTTCCTTGTTATTTCATTCACTAAGCTCAAAGTTGTGTACAAAAGAGAGAAACTTATAGTGAGACTTTGTGAGAGACCAGTAGGGACTCTTCACAGTGAAGTCGAGATTATCAAGTTGTAAAAACTCTTTTGATTCTTAGTGAAATCTAGCTAGTGGGCCGTCAGCGTAGGAGAATGGATGTAGGCTTGATCTAAAACGAACTACTATAAACCTTGTGCTCTTATTCTCTTCCCTCAACTCTTATTTTGATTCTTAGCTTTAATTAACTGTTTAAGTATAAACTTCTTGATTTTATTTGAAACTGCTAAAGGTTGAATTCGTTCTTAGTCTGTAATTTTCTATAAGCAAATTACTTCTACTGAACTTTGCAAAAACTTTTGTTCATACTTATTTACCCCCCTCTAAGTGTTGTTACTAGCTATTTCAATTGGTATCGGAGTCCGTGTACTCATTTTATTGAATTATTTTTACTTTTGAGCTAAAGATCTATGGCTAGTATTTTGGCTCCAAGTTTGGTTGGAGGCCAAAGCAACACCAGACCTCCTTGCTTTGATGGGAATGAGTATAATGTGTGAAAAAACAAGATGAAGGCGTTCTTGAGATCGAAAGATCCCTGGAATGGGATGTGGTATAAAAAGGGATCAATCCCAAAGCTAAATCAACCTCAGAAAAGAAGAAAGGAAGTTGTAGATGTTGGCAAAATGACACAAGAAAAGTTAACCAAGAGATAAGCTCTTGATGCTAAAGCTATCTACTCTTTACACTATACATTATCTCCTACTGAGTATAACCGAATTTCTTTCTGTGAAACAGCAAAAGAAGTTTGGGATAGACTGCACGTTACCTACGAAGGAACTGATCGAGTAAAAAAAATGAAAATCAACATTCTATTCGGACAGTATGAAGCCTTCAAGATGAAGCATGGAGAATCTATCACTACTGAAATTGTGAATGGATTAGCATATTAAGGACATCTAATCTCAGGACAAATGAAGGTCAATAAACTGTTGCGTGGACTCTCCAAAGACTAGAATCACGTGAAGACATCGATTAGAGAAACCCATAGGATCATGCCTTTTTCAGTAGACGAATTTTTTGACACCCTTTAATCATATGAAGCAGAGCAGATCAATGAGAAAGAAGATCCAAAAGGTAAGAAGTCAATAGCTTTAAAATCTAACGATGATTTTGATGATACGGACTCGAAGATGAAATGGACGATGAGGAGCTAGCACTTTTGATTAAGAAGTTCAGAAAGTTGAATGAGAAGGGAAGAAGATTTGACTGGAAGAAGCAAAGCACTCAAAAATTCCAAAACAAACCAACTGAGGACAATGAAATCAACAAAGATGTGATATGCTTCAAATGCAAGAAAAATGGACACATCAGACCCAACTGTCCTCTGTTGAAGAAAAAAAAAAGGAAGAACGAAAAAATACAAAAAAGCTCTTAAAGCAGAGACATGGAGCGATACCGAGTGCGAGGAAAGTGATGAAGAATATGCCAACATATGTTTAATGACCAATTTAAAATCAGACTCAGACTTTGAGACAGATTCTGATTCAGACTTAGACAAAGAAGTTGAGGTTAGCAATTTAAAAATTCCTGTTAAAGTCTCGAAGTATATAGATAAACTTAGTCTCAATCTCAAAATCTCTCTTAAAAGGATTTTCGAACTAAAATGGGAGAATTCTAAGCTAAGGTACTAGGAAATTTCTTGGAAAGAAAAGTTTGAAAATCTTGATAAAAGTTTTGTTGATTTGAAAGAAAATTGTGATTATCTTTCAAAAGAAAATGCCTTTTTGAAAGAAGATATTTTAAATATCACAAAAGATTTTCAAAAGGATCTTGAGAAGTTGGAGAAAATTTTTTCTGTACAAAGATTTTACTTTAACAAACTGGTTTGGGTATGACTCCTGAAACTATTCATTTAATTGATTTTACCAAAATTAAAGAAAGAATCAAACAAAGACCTACAAGAGCATTTTACAAAAATCATTTCCAAAAAGTTTTTGTAAAACCTGTTGGTTGAAGTGCTTTCAAATGTTCAAAGTGTAACTGTTCAGAACATTTTGAGAAGGAATGTCCCAAAGTTTGGAGACTTGTTAGGAATGATTGGGCAAAGACTGTTTTCAACACTAACTCTCTTGGATCCAAGAAAATATGGGTACCAAAGAAAATTTGAGTTCTTCTTTTGATCACAGGTCATTTTCAAGAAGAAGATTAAATGGTATTTGGATAGTGGTTGTTCGAGACATATGACTGGAGATTCGAGTTGCTTTATAAAGCTTGTTCAAACAAATGGTGGAAAAGTTTTCTTTGTTGGGAACAGCAAATGAAGAATTGTTGGATGTGGAACCGTGAAGATTGGAAGCCTGACTATCAACAATGTCTCCTTGGTGGAAGGTCTAAATTACAATCTACTCAGCATAAGTCAGTTTTGCGATACTTGATTCAAAATTAATTTCTAAGAAGGCATCTGTTTAGGAACAAGTAAAGATTTCTCTCAGACTTTTACTAGGCGAAGACATGGAAACATTTACTTTCTGGATATAAAGCTATAAAGCTCTCAATGTTTTATATTTATTCAAGATGAAGCAAATCTTGGGCATCGTAAGCTTAGTCATGTCAACATGAAGCAGATTCCCAAGATTTCATCCAAGAAGCTTGTTTGATATCTCCCAACCTAACTTATCAAAAGTCTGAATTATACACTCTTTGTGTTTTAGTAAAATAGGTTAGAAGTACTTTTAAACTTGTAAATCATGTTTCTACTAATCAAGTTTTTGCAGCTTTTGCATATGGACCTCTTTGGACCAATTAGGACTCAAAATATTGGTGAAAAGAGATATTACCTAGTAATCGTGGATGATTACTCTTGCTTTAATTAGGTTTACTTTCTGGCAAATAAGTTTGAAGCCTTCTCTCACTTTTCAAAGTTTGCTAAGAAGGTTCAAAATGAAAAGGGATATGCTATTTTGAGCATACGAACAGACCATGGAGGTGAGTTTGAAAATCAAGACTTTGCATAGTTCTGTGATAAATCTGGTTTTCAGCATGTTTTCTCTTTTCATACACTCCAAAACAAAAATGGGGTTGTGGAAAGAAAGAATAGATCATTGTAGGAGATGGCCAAAACCCTTTTGATTGAGAGTAAAATTTCCTCTCGATTTTGGGCTAAAGCAGTTTCTACAGCTTGCTACATCATCAACAGAGTATTCTTGAGGCCTATTCTAAAAAAAACTCCTTATGAAATGCTTAAAGGAAAGAAGCTAAATGTTTCTTACTTTCATGTGTTTGGCTATAGGTGTTATGTTTTGAAAAATGCAAATGATCGAACTGGGAAGTTTGAAGAAAAATCAGATGAGGGAATTTTCCTTGACTACTCAACCTTAAGCAAAGAATACATAATCTTTAACAAGAAGACTCAGTCTGTGAAAAAATCCATGAATGTCAAATTCGAAGAGACTCAACTAGATCAGACTCAACTTGAAGAATCTGAACTTGCTCCAGACTTTATAAAGTCTACTTCTCCCGAAGTGGTTCAAACTTTTGGTGATCAACAACAAGTAGAACTAGAAGATTTAATTGAAGCAGAGGATCAGCAGATTCTCAGACCAACCAACGATTGGAAGCATAAGTTGAGTCATCCCAAAGAACTCATCATTCGCAACATTGATGAAGGAATTTGCATCAAATCCAAAAGGCAAGAAGAGTCTAATGCTTTAGCACTTATTTCTGAAATAGAACCCAAAAGTGTAGAAAAAGCCCTGTCTGATAAAAGCTGGATCGAAGTTATGCAAGAAGAGCTCAGACAGTTCAGCATCAATGATATTTGAGAACTAATTCTTAAACCTAAAGGTAAGTTTATTATAGGGACTAAATGGGTTTTTAGGAACAAAGTGGACGAGAAATGAAAAGTGATCAGGAACAAAGCAAGACTCGTGGCCAAAGGATATACGCAAGAAGAATAGATAGATTATGACGAGACCTATGCACTAGTAGCGAGATTAGAAACAATTAGATTATTACTTTCTTTTGCTTGCTATAAAAATTTCAGGTTATTCTAAATAGATATCAAAAGTGCATTTCTCAATGGATTTATCCAAGAAGAAGTCTATGTGGAACAACCACTAGGATTTTAAAATCCAAGAAAGCCAAATTCAGTCTACAGATTGAAAAAAGGCCATGTATGGATTGAAGCAAGCACCTCGAGCCTGGTATGAAAGGTTAAATAAATTCCTAATCCAAAATGGTTTTGTTAAAGGAAAGGTAGATACTACTTTGTTCATAAAAAGAGAGGGTAAAGGTTTTTTATTGGTTCAAATTTATGTTGATAATATTATTTTTGGATCTACTAATGAAAATCTATGCAAGAAATTTTCTAGATGTATGCAGGATGAATTCGAGATGAGTATGATGGGTGAATTAACCTTTTTTTTTTTTTTTTTCTAGGATTGCAAGTTAAACAATCAAAGAAATGTATCTTTATCCATCAAGAGAAATATGCAAAAGATCTCATCAAGAAATTTAGATTGGAGAATTGCAAAAGATAAAGACACCGATGTCAAGTTCTTTAAAGCTAGACAAAGATGAAGGAGGAAAGAATGTAGACCAAAAGCTTTGTAGGAGCATTATTGGTTTGTTTCTTTATCTTCTTGCATCTAGACTTGAAATTTTGTTTAGTGTTTGCATCTGTGCTAATTTCCAATAAGATTCCAAAGAATCTTATTTAAGTGCTACAAAACACATCATCAAATATGTTGCAACTACTCCAAAGCTAGGTCTGTGGTATTCCAAAGAATGTGACTTTAGTGACTTTACTCTCTTTGGATATTCAGACGTAGATTTAGCAAGTTGAAGTTGTAAAGTTGATAGAAAGAGTATTTTTGGTATTTGTCAACTGCCGGGTAGCATGCTGGTATCTTGATTCTCAAGAAAGTAGAGTACTATAACTCTATTAATAGCAGAAGCAGAGTATGTGACTCTTGGAAGCTGTTGTTTTCAAATTTTGTGGATAAGGCAACAGTTAAGAGATTTTGGAATTGAAGAATCTTACATCGAGATCAAATACGACAACACCAGTACCATTAATCTCACGAAGAATCTAATTCTTCATTCAAGGGCAAAACATATAGAGATTCGACATCATTTCATAAGAGATCATGTTCAAAATGGAGAAATTATGATTCAATTGACAGACATATTTACAAAGCTATTAGAAAAAGTTTATTTGAGTCTATTCGCACCAGACTGGATATTATATCTTCTACCGGTTAAAGTCTGAAGGTGATCGACTTAGAATATCCAAAAATTACATTTGTAAGTTAATATATTTTCAAAGCAAGTAATTTAGTTTTAGTTTGAATTTTTTCGAAAATGTACATTGGTATTTGAATCGTCACTTGCCTATTTTATTTTAAGAAATTAATTTTTCGAAGTTTTGAATTTTTGGCAATTTTTATTTTCAAAAAGGTAGTTTTATTTTTCCTTATGACGATTCGCGTACCTTGTTTCACTTGCTTTATATACCGTCGAGTTCTTCTTCTCCATTCACGTTTTTACAAACCCTAGAATACAAAATTCCTACTCTCTCACTTTCACTCTCAAGTTTGCTCTACAAGTTTTCACCTTTTTCAAACGAACGAGTTCGAGAAATCCTCCTTGACTGTGAAGATGTCTTTCCAAAGGAAATCATCTCGGATCGCAAGCAGGAAACCACAGAATATGCCAGAGGGTCCTACCCATTTTGACTTAACCGATGAAAAAGATTCTCCTTAACAACAACAACAACATTTTCAACAGCGTCATTCTCCACAGCGTGTTACTCAAAATCCTCCGCACCAACAAGTGAAAGAAGAGATCGTGGAAGATGTCGAACTTGTAAGAACGTTAAAACCCTAGTTTTTCTTTAAACTCTACAATCAGTTGAAACAGGGTGGTACTGCGATGACATTCATTGATGAGTTTTTGCGAGAACGAGGATACAAAAATGAGACTATGTTCTTACGATCAATGGAAATGTTAGGCATATCGCCTATATGAACGGTAGACAGGACGTTTGCTAACTTTCCGATTGATCCCGAGTTCTTTTAATTAGCCAGAGGTGAAGGATGATGATAAAAAATGTACGCGAATTTTCAGCCTAGAATTGGCATTGCTGCTAATGTGTGTGGTGAAGGAACAAGTTTGTTTCGTTCTAAAGAGCACAAAAAGACTTACTCAAAATTGTTGAAAAAAGGAGTGATGAACCCTCGATCGGTCGATTTTGATTTCTTGTATTCTTTAAAAGTAAACCTAAGGGAAAAGCCGACTCTCATTTAACTTGAAAGATTTTGCTCTGAGACTTCTATCACTTACCCTAAATTAACTGCATATTTCTATTCGAACTTGTCATTTCTTGACGTCAATAGATTCCGTTTTACTATGAGGGAAAAAGAGTTTGTGGTGGATGTGGACACATTGGCGGATGTTACTAGTATGGAAAGAGTGAGTTTCCAACCAATAAATGTGACTGTTGGTCTTGCAACAAGTTTTCTTGTTTGGGACTAACTTTGTGAAGGTAGCATTATCTATTCCAGATGATTGCCTCCAATATTTTGCTGCACAAGGTTGTGATCAATTGCATACAACCCAAGTCAACCTCCAAGATAGATGTTTCTTGTTTTGAAGCAAAACTGATGTTCACCATCAGTAATGGGATGAAGCTCTCACTACCACACACGATCCTGATGCACATGTACAAGACTGTTATGAAGGATAAGAGACAACTCCCTTACTCAGCGCTGGTCACCAAGTTGTTTAGACATTTTCAAATTCAGCTTCCAGCATTTCTCTGTGTTGAAACCCTTGCTCCTATGGTTATAGGATTGAAGATGGTATCAAAGATGAGACTAAAGGAATTGAACAAAGCTTTGGAACGCTTGAAGGAGAAGTCCCCCAGTGAAACACGACAAGACTCTACTACAAAGAAAAGAAAAGACAAGGAGCCTATGAGTACACTTATCAAGAAGAGACAAGCCCTTATCCTGGAGGACGAAGAGGATGAGGATGATCTCACTCTTTTTGCATTTGCCTTGAAAAATCTTCGGAGCTTTGTTAGTTTTGAGCAGTTGCAGGACAGAGAGGAAAGAGGATAAGAAGAAACTGAGCAAAGAAGAGATGGAACTGAAGAAAGAAGATCAGGGAAAGAGAAGAGAAAGAAGAGAAGAAAGAGAAGAAGAAAGAGAAGCAGAAGAGGAAGAGGGTCAAGATGACTCTATTGAACCCACTTTTGCAATATCCTTGTTAGAGGATTCTGAGAAAACTAGGAGTGGAAATGCAGGAAATGCCAGAGAAGAAGAACATCACTTGGGTGCTGATACTGAGAAAGAACAAGAAGAAATTTTTCCCTCTCCACCTGTAGGCACAGAAACAGAGGGAGCTGCTGAGAAAATATGTACTTCTTCTTCTCCTGTTTTTACCGGTGATGATATTAGTAGATCTCCTGCCGATCAGAGGATATCTATGCCTCTCAATTTCCTAAAGTTGATATTGAGGTATCCTCTCCAAGTCTGGGTGATCGTCGTGCTGACATTCCCTCAAATTTCCCAACTCCTAGAATCAATTTGGCTAGACCTAGTGCACCAACAGAACCAACTGCAGACTTTCAAAGGCTACTAGAACTCTATCTGGAGTTAAAGGCTCAGCAATATGGAATGGAGTGTGAAATTCAGAACCTCAAATCAGCTTTGAAATCTATTATAGTCTCTTTTTACAATCAAGTACAAGACCTTAAACTTCAAATTCAAGAGACTGTCAAGTCTGAAGATATTGAGAAGGTGTAGGAGTCACTGCGAAAGCTGGAGGAAATAGTTCAGTCGATGGGAGATTTCCAGCTTGTTCGCATCCTCAAACAGCCCTGATTTTATTGAACTTTTTATCATTCTCTACTTTTTGCCATTGACAAAAAGGGGAGAATGTGCAGATTTATTTAACTTTTGTTGGACTTTTGTTAACTTTTGACTTTTGATTGTTGTTTGACTGTTGAACCTTTTTTGAACTTTTTGATGCTTGACGCTTGCAGAAACTTACTTTAGTGATACCGATTATGGTTGGATAGTTATTTGTCTTATCTTTTCAGGATTAATATGTTTTCTGTGATTGCAGAATCGATGCTATCTAGATCTTAATCAACTTATTTTTATAAGATATTATGTATTGCTTAAGAGCTATTTTGCAGGTCCAAAGTTCTTAAATCTACAGGAAAGTTTTGTCACCATAAAAAAATGGAAGATTGTTGGAGAAAACTCCTTTACTATTTTGAAGTTGACAAAACCTTTCCAAAATCTAGTCTAAAGACTTTCAGACTCTAGCGTCAAAGTCTGAAGACCACCAGACTTTAAGTTCAAAGTCTACTTACACTGACAGTATCCAGACTGAAGAATGAAGATTTATCCATATGCGAGTCTTTATTTCTTCAAGGATTCGATTCGTATGGCTCATGGATGACTTTATGGCTAGATATAACACCTACATGATTGATTATCTTTATTGAAATCAATTTCGATAATCAAATCTTTTGGAAGGCAAGCAAACTTGGAAAGTTCTACTTATGGAAACCAAGATCCCGATTGTATGGGCGAATAGAATTAACGGGCTTTTATCACAATCTTCAAATGACTCGAGATCTCCTTGATTGATTCTGTCCAACCGGTAAATTGGAAGAATTCCTTTAGAAAGTGCCAATGGTCGTGAAGGCATGAAGGAGTATTTAAGACAGACTCTCTAGTTGTTCGACAGTGTGCGTGAAAGAGAGAAACTTATAGTGAGACTTTGTGAGAGACCAGTAGAGACTCTTCACAGTGAAGTTGAGATCATCAAGTTGTAAAAACTCTTTTGATTTTTAGTGGAATCCAGCCAGTGCGTTGTCAGCACGAGAGAGTGGACGTAGGCTTGATCTAAGCCGAACCACTATAAACCTTATGTTCTTATTCTCTTCCCTCAACTCATTTGTTTTGATTCGTAGCTTTAATTAACTGTTTAAGTTTAAACTTCTCGATTTTATTTGAAACTGCTAAAGGTTGAATTTGTTCTTAGTCTGTAATTTTCTATAAGCAAATCACCTCTACTGAACTTTGCAAAAACTTTTGTTCACACCTATTCACCCCCTTCTAGGTGTTGTTACTAGCCCTTTCATATCTTACTATTGTTGGAGAAAACTTCTGTGATGTTTTGAAGTTGACAAAACTTATCTAAGTTCTATTTTGAAGATCGCCAGACTTTTGTGTCAAAGTCTATCTTACAATAGAAGTTTGTCCACTTTGACAAACTCTACACTGAACGCAAGTGAAGAATGAAGACTTAACCAAACTCGGGATTATCTTTCTTTCTTCAAAGGTTCGGTTCGTACATGATATATATGGTCTTCTGGTTGGAAATATCACCTACGGGATTAGTTATCTTTATTGGAATCAATTTAGATACTTCAAATCATTTTGGAAGGCAAGTTAATTTAGAAAGAATCTACTTAAGGAAACCAAGATCCTGATTGTATGGGCGAACATGATTGACGAGCTTTCATCACAATTTTCAAATGGCTCGAGATTTCCTTGATTGATTTTGTCCAACAGGTTGATTGGAAGAATTTTTTTTGGAAAGTGCCAATGGTCGAGAAGGCACAATGGAGTATTTAAGGAGGTCTCTCCAGTTGTTCGATAGTGTGCGTGAAAGAAGAATTCCAAAGTTTGAAGCTTCCCATTTACTTGTTATTCCTTACACTGTGCTTAAACTTGTACTCAAAAGAGAGAGAGAGAGACTTATACTATGACTTCGTGAAAACAATAGGAACTCTTCACTGAGAAGTTGAGATCACAAGATTGTAAATTCTCTTTTGATTCATAGTGGAAACCAGCCAGGAGGTTGTCAGCATGAGAGAGTGGATATAGGCTTAATCTAAGCCGAACCACTATAAATTATGTGTTCCTTTTCTCATCCCTAAACTCCTTTACTTTATTTGCAGTGATATACCTCTGTGTTTTAAAATAGTTGTAAAGTGTGATTCCTTCTGTAAAGTCTGTAATCAACCGGACTCAAGTTAAAAGTAAAGTTTTTTACTGCATTTCGCAAAATCTGTTTTCGCACCTATTCACCCCCTCTAGGTGTTCTTACTAGCCTTTTCAATTAGTATCAGAGCTCATGTGCTTACTTATTAAAGTGTTTTACTTCTAAGCTAAAGATCCTCTATAGCTAGTATTTTGGTTCCAGGTTTGGTTGAAGGTCAGAGCAACACTAGACCCCTTGCTTCAATGGAAAGGAGTACAATGTGTGGAAGAATAAGATAAATGAATTTCTCAAATCTAGAGATCCTCTGGAGTGGGATGTTGTTGAAAAAGGGATTAACCCCAAAGCAACATTAGCTTTAGACAAAAGGAAATAAATTATTGATGCTGACGAAACAACACAAGCCGAAATTACCAAGAGATAGGCACTTAATGCAAAATCAATCTATTCTTTATACTATGCCTTATCTCCCACTAAGTATAACCGAATTTCTTCTTGTGAAATAGCAAAAGAATTTTGGGATATATTATATGTTACTTACAAAGGGATTGATCGTGTGAAGGAAACTAAAATAAATATTTTGCTTGGACAGTATAAAGCCCTTCAGAATGAAGCTTGGAGATTCTAGTACTGATATGTTTAGTCGCTTTACAGAGATTGTAAATGGCCTGGCTTATCAAGGTCAGCCAATTTATGGACCAATGGAAGTCAACAAACTGCTACGTGGACTTTCGAAAGACTAGAATCATGTGAAGACTTCAATTAAAAAAACTCAAAGGGTCATGTTGTTGGAGAAAACTCCTTTACTGTTTTGAAGTTGACAAAACATTTCCAAAGTCTAATTTGAAGACTTCTAGACTTTAATGTTAAAGTCTGAAGATCGCCAGATTTTAGGTTCAAAGTCTGTCCACATTGACATATTCAATACTAAACTCCACTGAAGAATGAAGACTTATCCAAATGCGAGATTATCTTTAATTCTTCAAGGATTCGATTCGTATGGCTTATGAATAGTTTTTTGGCTGGATTTAGCATCTACATGATTGACTATTCTTATTGGAATCAATTTCGATATTTAAATCTTTTGGAAGGCGAGTAAACTTGGAAGATTCTACTTATGAAAACCAAGATTCTGATTGTATGGGCGAACATGATTGACGGGCTTTCATCATAATCTTCAAACGACTCAAGATTCTCTTGATTGATTCTGTCCAACGGATAGATTGAAAGAATTCCTTTGGAAAGTGCAAACAGTCGAGAATGTATGAAGAAGTATTTAAGGCAGACTTTCCGGTTGCTCGATAAAGTGCGTGTAAGAAAAATTTCAAACTCTGAAATTTCCTAGTTCCTTTTATTTCATTCACTGAGCTCAAAGTTGTATACAAAAGAGAAACTCACAGTGAGACTTTGTGAGAGACCAGTAAAGACTCTTCACGGTGAAGTCGAGATCGTAAGACTGAAAAATCTCTTTTGGTTCTTAGTGAGTGGACGTAGGCTTGATCTAAGCCGAACCACTATAAACCTTGTGTTCTTATTCTCTTCCTTGAACTCATTTATTCCATTCATAGTTTTATCTAACTGCTATAATCTGAATTCGTTCGTAGTTTGTCATTTTCTAAAAACAAACTATTTCTACTGTTTGTTGCGAAAAATTATCTTCACACCTATTTACCCCCCTCTAAGTGTTTATATTAGCCATTTCAATTGGTATCAGAGCTTGTGTGATCATTTTATTGAAGTGTTTTTACTTCTAAGCTAAAGATTTATGGCTAGTATTTTGATTCCAAGTTGGTTGAAGGTCAAAGCAACACCAAACCTCCTTACTTTGATGGGAAGGAGTACAATGTTTGGAAAAACAAGATGAATGCGTTCTTAAGATTGAAAGATTCCCTAGAATGAGATGTAGTAGAAAAATGGATCAATCCCAAAGCTACAGAGAAAGGAAAGGAAGTTATAGATGCTGGCGAAATGACACAAGAAGAAATAACCAAGAGGCAAACTCTTGATGCTAAAGCTATCTATTCTTTATATTGTGCCTTATCTCCTACTGAGTATAACCGAATTTCTTCTTGTGAAGTAATGAAAGAAGTTTGGGACAAATTGCACGTTACCTATGAAGGAATTGATTGAGTAAAAGAAATGAAAATCAACATTCTACTCGGACAATACAAAGCCTTCAAGATGAAGCCTGGAGAGTCCATCATTGATATGTTTAGTCGCTTCATAGAGATTGTAAACGGTTTAGCATATTAAGAACAACCAATCTCAGGACCAATGAAGGTCAATAAACTGCTGCATGGACTCTCCAAAGAGTTGAATCACGTGAAGATGTCAATTAGAGAAACCCAGAGAATCATGCTTCTTTTAGTAGACGAACTAGTTGGCACACTCCAATTATATGAAGTGGAGAAGATCAATGAGAAAGAAGATCCTAAAGGTAAGAAGTCAATTGCTTTAAAATCTAATGATCATTCTGATGATACAGATTCAAAAGATGAAATGGACGATGAAGAGCTAGCACTCATGATTAAGAAGTTCAGCAAGTTGAATAGGAAGGGAAGAAGATTCAATTGGAAGAAGCAGAGCACTCAAAAATTTCAAAACAAATCAACTGAGGACAATGAAACATACAAAGATGTGATATGCTTTGAATACAAGAAAAATGGACACATCAAACCTAACTGCCCTCTGTTGAAGTAAAAGAAAGGAAGAATAGAGAAATACAAAAAGGCTCTCAAAACAGAAACATGGAGCGATACCAAATGCGAGGAAAGTGATAAAGAATATACCAACATATGTCTAATGGCCAATTCAGAGTCTAACTTAGATTTTGAAATAGATTCAGATTTAGATTCAGACAAAGAAGTTGAAGTTAGTAATTTAAAAATCCCTGTTAAAGTCTCGAAGTATATAGATGAACTCGTCTCGCCTTAAAACATCTCTTGAAGGATTTCCGAGTTAAAAATGGAGAATTCTAAACTGAGGAATAGGAAATTTATTGGAAAGAAAAGTTTAAAAATCTGGATAAAAGTTTTGTTGATTTGAAAGAAAATTCTAATTCTCTTTCGAAGGAAAATGCCTTTTTGAAATAAGATATTTCAAATATCACAAAAAAAATTTCAAAAGGATATGAGAAGTTGGAGAAAATTTTTTCTGTACGAAGACCTTATTTTAATAAATCTGGTTTTGGGTATGACTTCGGAAAGTATTCTTTTAATTGATTTTCCCAAAGTCAAAGAAAGAATCAAACAAAGACCTACAAAGGCATTTTATAAAAATAATTTTCAAAAGGTTTTTGTAAAACTTGTTGGCTGAAGTGCTTTCAAATTTTTCAAAGTATAATAGCTCAGAACATTTTGAGAATGAATGTCCCAATGTCTGGAGACCTGTTAGGAAGGATCGGGCAAAGACTGTTTTCAACACTAACTCTCCTAGACCAAGAAAATATGGGTACCAGAGAAAGCTTGAGTTATTCTTTTGATCACAGGTCGCTATCAAGAAGAAGATCAAATGGTATTTGGATAGTGGTTGCTCGTGGCACATGATAGGAGATTCGAGTTGCATTATAAAACTTGCTCAAATGAATGGTGGAAAAGTTTCCTTTGATGGGAACAACAAAGGAAAAATTGTAAGTTGTGGAACTGTGAAGATTGGAAGCTTGACTATCCACGATGTCTCCTTGGTGGAAGGTCTGAATTACAATCTATTCAGCATAAGTCAACTTTACGATACTTGATTCAAAATAAATTTCCAAGAAGGCATTTGTTTAGGAACAAGTAAAGATCTCTCTCAATCTTTCATTGGACGAAGGCATGAGAATATTTACCTTCTAGATATAAAACCAAAAAGCTCTTAGTGTCTTATATTCATTCAAGATGAAGCAAATCTTTCGCATCAAAAACTTGGCCATGTCAACATGAAGTAGATTACCAAGATTTCTTCCAAGAAGCTTGTCCGTGGTCTTCCTAACCTGACTTATCAAAAGTCTGAATTATGCACTCTATGTGTTTTAGGAAAACAGGTTAGAAGTTCTTTTAAACCTATAAATTAAGTTTCTACTAATTGAGCTTTGCAGCTTCTGCATATGGACCTCTTTAGACCAACCAGAACTTAAAGTATTGGTGGAAAGAGATATTGCCTAGTAATCGTAGATGATTACTCTCACTTTACTTGGTTTTACTTCCTAGCAAATAAGTCTGAAGCCTTCTCTCACTTTTCAAAGTTTGCCAAGAAAGTTTAGAATGAAAAAAAAGGATATGTTATTTCAAGCATACGAACAGACCATGAAGGTGAGTTTGAAAATCAAAACTTTGCGAAGTTTTGTGATGAATCTGATTTCCAGCATGTTTTCCCTTTTCCATACACTCTAGAACAAAATGGGGTTGTGAAAAGGAAGAATAGATCATTGCAGGAGATTGCCAAAATCCTCTTAATTGAGATTAAAATTTTCTCTCGATTTTGAGTTAAAGTAGTTTCTACAGCTTGCTACATCATCAACAGAGTGTTCTTGAGGCTTATTTTAGAGAAAACTCCTTATGAAGTGTTTAAAGGGAAGAAGCCAAATGTTTCTTACTTCCATGTGTTTGGCTGGAAGTGTTATGTTTTGAAAAATGCAAATGATTGAACTGGGAAGTTTGAAGAAAGATCAGATGAAGGAATTTTCCTTGACTACTCAACCTCAAGCAAAGCATACAGAGTTTTCAACAAGAAGACTCAATTTATGGAAGAATCTATGAACGTCAATTTTCAAGATTCTATGCAGAATCAACTAGGTTAGACTCAACTTGAAGAATGTGAATCTGCTCCAGACTTTACAAAGACTACTTCCCCTGAAGTGGTTCAGACTTCTGGAGATCAGCAACAAGCAGAACTAGAAGTTTCAACTGAAGCAGAGGATTAGCAGATTCTCAGACCAATCAGCAACTGGAAGCATAAGTCAAGTCATCCCAAGGAACTTATCATTGACAACATTGATGAAGGAATTCGCATCAGATCTAAAAGGTGAGAAGAGTTTAGTGCTTTAGCACTTGTTTCTGAGATTGAACCCAAAAGTGTAAAAGAAGCCTTGATTGATGAAAACTGGATCGAAGCTATGCGAAAGGAGCTCAGACAGTTTAGCATCAACAATGTTTGGGAGATAAAGCAAGACTCGTGATCAAAAGATATATGCAAGAAGAATTGATAGACTATGATGAGACCTATGCACTAGTAGCGAGGTTAGAAGCAATTAAATTATTACTTACTTTTGCTTGTTATAAAAATTTCATGTTATTCCAGATGGATGTAAAAAGTGCATTCCTAAATGGATTTATTCAAGAAGAAATATATGTGGAACAACCACCTAAATTTGAAGATCTAAGAAAACTAGACCTAGTCTATAGATTGAAAAATGCCTTATATGGACTAAAGCAAGCACCTCGAGCCTGGTATGAAAGGTTAAGTAAATTCCTAACCCAAAATGATTTTGTTAAAGGAAAGGTAGATACTACTTTGTTCATTAAAAAAAAAAAGGTAAAGACTTTCTACTAGTTCAAATTTATGTTGATGATATTATCTTTGCATCTCCTAATGAAAATCTATGCAATAAATTCTCTAGATGTGTGCAGGATGAATTCGAGATGAGTATGATGGGTGAGTTAACTTTCTTTTTGGGGTTGCAAGTTAAACAATCAAAGAAAGGTATTTTTATTCATCAAGAGAAGTATGCGAAAGATCTCATCAAGAAAATTTGGATGGAGAATTGCAAGAAGATAGAGACACCACCAATATCAAGTTCTTCGAAGCTAGACAAAGATGAAAGAGGAAAGAATGTAGACCATAAGCTTTACAGGAGCATTATTGGTTCACTTCTTTACCTTACTACATCTAGACCTAATATTTTGTTTAGTGTTTATATCTGTGCTAGATTCCAATCAATCCTAAAGAATCTCATTTAAGTATTGCAAAACGCATTATCAAATACGTTGCAACTACTCCAAAGCTAGGTCTGTGGTATCCCAAAGAAGGAGACTTTACTCTTCTTGGATATTCAAACGCATATTTGGTAGGTTGCAAAATTGATAGAAAAAGTACTTCTGGTACTTGTCAACTTCTAAGCAACAAGCTGGTATCTTGGTTCTCAATGAAGCAAAATATTGTAGCTCTATCAACAGCAGAAGCAGAGTCTGTGGCTCTTGGGAGCTGTTGTTCTCAAATTTTGTGAATAAAACAACAACTAAGAGATTTTGGAACTGAAGAATCATACACCGAGATCGAATGCGATAACACCAGTGCCATTAATCTCACGAAGAACCCAATTCTTCATTCAAGAGCAAAGCATATAGAGATTCACACCATTTCAAAATGGATCATATTCAAAATGGAGAGATTATGATTCAGTTCATTGACTCGAAGAATCAATTGGCAGACATATTTACAAAGCTACTGGAAAAAAATCTATTTGAGTCTATTCACACTAGACTATATATTATATCTTCTATTGGTTAAAGTCAGAAGTTGATCAGACTCAAAATGTCCAGAAATTACATCTGTAAGTTAATATCTCTTCAATGCAGGTAATTTCATTTTAGCATGAAAATTTTGAAAAGGTACGTTGGTGTTTGAATCGTTACTTGCCTATTTTATTTTTAGAAATTATCGTTTTCGAATTTTTAAATTTTTTGGCAGTTTTTATTTTCGAAAAAGGCAGGGGTTTTTTTTCCCCTTATGACGGTTCGTTTATCCTGTTTTATTTTCTTTAAATACTGTTGAGTTTTTCTTCTTTATTTACAATTTCTCAAACCCTAGAATATAGAATCTCTACTCTCTCATTTCTACTCTCAAGTTTGCTCTCCAAGTTTTCATTTTTTTCACTCGAACGTGTTCAAGAAATCCTATTCGACTGTGAAGATGTCTTTCCAAAGGAAGTCGTCTCGGATTTCAAGCAGGGGGCCACAAAATATGCCAGAGGATCCTACACATTTTGACTTGACTGATGAAGAAGATTCTCCACAACAATATTCTCCACAGCGTGCCACTCAAAACCCTCCACGCCAGCTAGTAGAAGAGGAAATCATGGAAGATGTCAAACTTGTAAGGACGTTAAAACCCCAGTTTCTTTTTAAACTCTACAATCAGTTGAAGCAGAGTAGTACTGCCATGACCTTTATTGATGAATTTCTGAAAGAAGGAGGATACAAAAATGAGACTCTATACTTACGATCAATGGAAAGGTTAGGCATAGCGCTTGAAGGAACAGCAGACATGAGGTTTGCTAACATTCCAATTGATCCTCGTTTTAGTTCTTTAAATCAGCCAGAGATCAAAGACAATGATGAGAAAAAGTACTCGAATTTTCAGCCTAGAATGGGAGTCATTGCTTATATGTGTGGTGAAAAAACGTGTTTGTTTCATTCTAAAGACTATAAAAAGATTTACTCGAAATTGCTGAAAAGAGGGTTGATGAACCCCGGAACGGTCGACTTTGATTTCTTGGATTCTTTGAAGGTGAACCTGTGGGAGAAGTTGACTCTCCTTCAACTTGAAAAATTTTGCTCTAAGACTTTTGTCGCTTATCCTGAATTAATTGCATATTTCTATTCGAACTTGTCATTTCTTGACGCAAATAGATGTGGACATATTGGCTGATGTTATTGGTGTGGAAAGAGGGAGTTTCCAACCAATAAATGTGACTGTTGGTCATGCCACAAGTTTTCTTGTTAGGAACAAACTTTTTGAAGGCAGCATTACCTGTTCTAGAATGTCTGCCTCAAACATTTTGTTGCACAAAGTTGTGATCAATTGCATTCGACCAAAGTCAACCCCAAAGACGGATGTCTCTCATTTTAAAGCCAAACTGATGTTTGTTATCAATAATGGAATAAAGTTCTTTTTGCCATACACAATCCTGATGCACATGTACAGGATTGTTGTGAAAGAGAAGGGACAGCTCCTTTACTCAGCGCTGGTCACTCAATTGTTTAAACACTTTAATATTAAGTTTCTAGCATCTTTCTGTATTTGAACCATTGCTCCTATGGTTATAGAATTGAAGATGGTGTCAAAGATGAGATTGAAGGAACTGAACAAAGCTTTGGAGCGCTTGAATGAGAAGTCTTCCAACAAAACAAAACAAGACTCTGCTGCAAAGAAAAGAAAATGCAAGGAGCCCATGAGTGAACTGATCAAGAAGAAAAGAGCTCTTATCCTCCAGGACAAAGAGGATGAGGATGATCTCACTCTTTCTGCATTTGTCTTGAAAAATCTTCAGAGTTTTGTTAGTTTTGAATAATGGCAAGACAGAGAAAAAAGAGGACGAGAAGAAACAAAGCAGAGAAGAGAAGGAAGTGAAGAAAGAAGAGAAGGAAGCGAAGAAAGAAGAGAAGGAAGAGCAAAGGAAAGAGAAAGAGAAAGAAGAGAAGAAAGAGAAGAAGCAGGAAAAGAAGCAAGAGAAGAAAGAGAAGCAGAAGAGGAAGAGGGTCAGGATGACTCTATTGAACCCACTTTTGCAATATCCTTGTCAGAGGATTCTGAGAAGACTAGGAGTGGAACTGCAGGAGAAGCAAGAGAAAAAGAACATCACTTGGGAGCCGAAGTTGAGAAAGAACAAGAAGAAGATTTTCCTTCTCCACCTATAGCCATAGAAACAGGGAGAGCTGGTGAAAAAAAAATAGGCACTTCTTCTTCTTCTTCTTCTATTTTTACTGGTGATGATGTTAGCAAATCTCCTGCCAATCCAGAGGATGTCTATACCTCTCAATTTCTTGAAGTTGATATTGAGGCATCCTCTCTAAGTCTTGGTGATAAAGGTGTTGATGTTCCCTCAAATCTCAACACTCTTGGAATTAATTTGGCTAGTCCTAGTGCACAAACCGAACCAACTGCAGACTTTCAAAGGCCGCTAGAGCCCCTTCTGGAGTTAAAGGCACAGCAATATGGAATGGAGTTTGAGATCAAGAACCTCCGATCAGCTTTGAAGTCCACTTCAGATTCTCTACACGAGCAGGTATAGGCCCTTAAGCTTTAAGTTCAAGAGACGCCAAGGGTGAAGATATTGAGAAGCCGAAGGAGACTGTGAGGAAGTTGGAAGAGACAGTTTAGTCAATGGGGGATTTCCAGCTTGTTCGCATCCCTAAACACACATAATTTGATTAAACTTTTTACACTTTTTGCTATTGACAAAAAAGGGGAGAATGTGCAGACTTATTTCTTTTGATGGTTTTTGACTCTTATTGGTTGAACTTTTATTTGATCGTTGTTTGACGTTGTTTGACTGTTGAACCTTTGTTGTTTGGTTGTTTGTTGAAATTTTTGGCGTTGATGCTTGCAGCAACTTACTTTGGTGATACTGATTATGGTTCGATAGTTATTTGTCTTATTTTTTCAAGATTAACATGTTTTCCGTGGTTGTAGAATCAATGCTATCTAGATCCTAATCAACTTATTTCTATAAGATATTATGTATTGCTTAAGAGTTGTTTTGCAAGTCAAAAGTTCTTAAATCTGCAAGAAAGTTTTGTCACCATAAAAAATGGAGAGATTGTTGGAGAAACTCCTTTACTGTTTTGAAGTTGACAAAACCTTTCCAAAATCTAGTCTGAAGACCGCTAGACTTTAGGTTCAAAGTCTGCCCACATTGACAGATTCTAGACTGAATGCCACTAAAGAATGAAGACTTATCCAGATGCGAGATTATCTTTATTTCTTCAAGGATTCGATTTATATGACTTATGGATAGTTTCTGGCTGGATTTAGCACCTACATAATTGATTATCCTTATTGGAATCAATTCCGATATTCAAATCTTTTGGAAGGTAAGTAAACTTAGAATGTTCTACTTATGGAAACTAAGTTCTTGATTGTATGGGCGAACATGATTGGCGGACTTTCATCACAATCTTCAAATGACTTGAGATTCCCTTGATTAATAATGTCCAACAGGTAGATTGTAAGAATTCCTTTGAAAATTGCCAACGGTCAAGAAGGCATGAAAGAGTATTTAAGACGGACTCTCCAGTTGCTCGATAGAGTGCGTGAAAGAAAAATTTCAAAGTCTGAAGCTTCTTAGCTCCTTATTATTTCATTCACAGAGCTCAAAGTTGTATACAAAGAGAGAAACTCATAGTTAGACTTTGTGAGAGACCAGTAGAGACTCTTCACTGTGAAGTCGAGATCGCAAAACTGTAAAATCTCTTTTAGTTCTTAGTGAAATCCAGCCAGTGGGCTGTCGCGTGGAAGAGTAGACGTAGGCTTAATCTAAGCCGAACCACTATAAACCTTATGTTCTTATTCTCTTTCTTGAACTCCTTTATTCCGTTCATAGTTTTATCTAATTGCTATAATCTGAATTTGTTCGTAGTTTGTCATTTTCTAAAAGAAATTTAGGGGCTGAATGGTAACGTTTCCGTTCTTTTTTTGTTCCAGGAATGAAAAAAAAAAAAGTGTTTCTTCCGGGAACAATTTTTGACCGAAAATGCGTTTGGTAAATTTGTTCCGGAAATAAAAAATGAATAGAAACACGTTTGGTAAATTTTATTCTTTTTTTGTTTCTTTTAATTTTTTAATATTTTTATTTTATTTTTCATTTTTTCCTTTCTTTTTTTTTTTCTTCTTTCGGCCGGTCCACCGGCCTTCGACGACCGGCGACGGGGGCGGCGGCCTCGCCCGGCCACGGCGAGGCTCGCCGGCCCCGGACGAGGCCGAGCCTCGCCGTGGTTGGGCGAGGCTCGGCCTCGCCCTTGGCTGGCGAGCTCGCCCGCCCGGATCCGGCGAGGCCGAGCGTCGTCGGCCCCCGCCGAGGCCGAGCCTCGCCTTGGCCGGGCGAGCTCGGCCTCGCCCGATCCGACGAGGCCGAGCCTTGCCGGGGCGCGCTCGGGCTCGCCCGGATCCGGCGAGGCCGAGCCTCGCCGGGGGCCGGCGACGCTCGGCCTCACCCGACGGGGGCTGCTCGGCCTCGCCGGATCGGGGCAAGGCCGAGCTCACCCGGCCAAGGCGAGGCTCGGCCTCGCTGGGGGCCGGTGACGCTCCGGCGAGGTCGCCGACCCTCGACGGCGTCGCCGGCCCTCAACGGCCGGTCGCCGGCCATGGCTGAGGCTGGCGACCGGCCAAAGAAAAAAGAAGAAAAAAAGAAGAAGAAAAGAGAAGAGAGAGAAGAAGAAGCGTTTCTTCAAAATTGTTTCTGGAACAAGAAGTAACTTTTTTTTGTTTCTTTTTTTTGTTCTGGGAACAAAAAAACAAAAAAAGAACAGAAAAGCAACCAAACGCGTTTCTGTTCTTTTTTTGTTCCCAGGAACAAAAAAACAAAAAAATTGTTCAAAAACAGAAACAAGGAACATTACCATGCAGCCCCTTAGAAAGCTGAATAGAAAGGGAAGAAGATTCAATGCAAAGCATACAAAATTTTTAGAAAACACCAGCGGAGGATAATGAAACTAGCAAGGATGTTATATGCTTCGAGTGCAAAAAAAATGGGCATATCAAACCAAACTGTCTTCTGTTGAAGAAGAAAGGAAAATCTGAGAAATACAAAAAGGCTCTCAAAGCTAAAATTTGGAGTAACACCGAGTGTGAGGAAAGTGAAGAAGAGTATGCCAACATATGTCTAATGGCTCATTCAGAATTAGACTTAGAATCGAAATAGACACTGATTTAGACTCAGACAAAGAAATTGAGGTTAGTAACTCAGAAATTCTTGTTAAAGTCTCTAAATATATAGATGAACTTTGCCTCAGTCTTAAATCCTCTCTTAAAATGAAGTTTCTTGGAAAGAAAAGTTTGAAAGTCTGAATAGAAATTTTGATAATTTGAAAGAAAATTTTGACTCTCTTTTAAACGAAAAATGCTATTTTAAAAAAGAGATATTTCAAATAGTACAAAAAGATTTTCAAAATGATTTGAAAAATTGGAGAAAATCCTTTTAGCCCAAATACCCTATTTTAACAAATCCGGTTTGGGTATGACTTTAGAAATTGTTCCATTAATTTATTTTCCCAAAGTAAAAGAGAGAATTAAACAAAGACATGCAAAGGGATTTTACAAAAATCACTTCAAAAAGTTTTTGTGAAACCTGTTGGCCGAAGTGCACTCAGATGTTCGAAGTGTAAGAACTCAGAACATTTCGAGAAAGAATGTCCTAAGGTTTGGAGACAAGTTAAGAAGGAATGTGCAAAGACTGTCTTTAATACTAACTCTTCTGGACCCAAGAAAATCTGGGTACCAAAAAAAGTTTGAGTTTTTCTTTTGATCACAAATCACTATTAAAAGAAAGATCAAATGGTATTTTGATAGTGGTTGTTCGAGGTATATGACAAGAGAGTCAAGCTGCTTCATAAAGCTTGTTAAACTGAATGGAGGAAAAGTTTCTTTTGGAGGAAACAACAAAGAAAAAATTGTGGGATGTGGAACTGTGAAGATTGGAAGCCTGACTATCTACTAAGCATAAGTTAGTTTTGCGATACTAGTTTCAGAATAAACTTTCAAGAATGTCTTTGTTCTGGAACGAGTTAAGACTTCTCTCAATCTTTTACTAGGCGAAGGCATGGCAACATATACCTTCTGAACGTAAACCTAGAAAGTTCTCACTGCCTTATTTCTAATCAAGATGAAGCAAGTCTTTGGCATCGGAAGCTTGGCCATGTTAATAAGAAGCAAATTGCTAAAGTTTCTTCTAAGAAGCTAGTTCGAGGCCTTCCTAATCTAGCTTATTAAAAGTCTAAATTATGCACTCCCTGCATCTTGGGAAAACAGGTCAGAAGTTCCTTTAAACCTGTAAATCAAATTTCTACCAATCGAGTTTTGCAGCTACTACATATGGACCTTTTCGGACCAACCAGAACTCAAAGTATTAGTATAAAGAAATATTGCCTAGTAATCGTGGATGATTACTCTCGTTTTATTTAGGTATACTTTTTGGAAAGTAAGTCTGAAACCTTCTCTTATTTCTCGAAATTTGCCAAGAAGGTTCGTAATGAAAATGGTTATGCCATTTCTAGCATACGAACTAATCATGGAGGAGAGTTTGAAAATCAGGATTTTGCGAAGTTTTGTGATGAATTTGGTTTTCAACATGTTTTCTCTTCTCCATACACTCTAGAACAAAATTGAGTTGTGGAAAGGAAAAACAGATCTTTACAAGAGATGGCTAGAACTCTCTTAATAGAGAGCAAAATTTCCTCTCAATTTTGGGCAGAAGCAGTTTCTACTGCTTGCTATATTATTAATAAAGTATTCTTGAGACATATCCTAGAGAAAACTCCTTATGAAGTGTATAAAGGAAAGAAGCCGAATGTTTTCTACTATCATGTCTTTTGTTGTAAATGTTTTATTCTGAAGAATGCGTATGAATGATCTAGAAAGTTCGAGGAAAAATCAGATGAATGAATCTTCCTTGGCTACTTAACTT
Source organism: Eucalyptus virginea (assembly GCA_014182375.1). Classification (NCBI taxonomy): domain Eukaryota; kingdom Viridiplantae; phylum Streptophyta; class Magnoliopsida; order Myrtales; family Myrtaceae; genus Eucalyptus; species Eucalyptus virginea. The sequence continues at coordinate 12,232,594 of CM024516.1, read as the reverse complement.
CAAGCAAAGCTTACAGGGTCTTTAACAAGAAGACTCAATCTGTAGAAGAATCTATGAACATTAAGTTTTAGGATTATGTGCAGAATAAACTAGATCAGACTCAACTTAAAGAGTCTAAACCAGTTCTAAACTTAACAAAGTTTATCTCCCCCGAAGAGGTTCAAATTTTTGGAAAACAGCAACAAACAGATCGAGAAGATTCAAATGAAGTAGAGAGTCAACAGACTCTCGGACCAAATAGCAATTAGAAGCACAAGTCAATTCATCTCAAAGAACTCATCATTGGCAACATTGATGAAGGAATTCACACCAGATCCAATGGAAGAGAAGAGTCTAGTGCTCTAGCACTTGTTTCTGAGATAGAACCAAAAGGAGTAGATGAAGCCTTGTTTGATGAAAGCTGGATAGAAGTTATGCAGGAAGAACTCAGACAATTCAGCATCATCGATGTATGGGAGCTGATTTCAAAACCCAAAGGCAAATCGGTGATTGGAACAAAATGGATTTTCGGGAATAAGATAAATGAGAAAGGAAAAGTGATCAGAAACAAAGCAAGACTCGTGGCAAAAGGATATACATAGGAGAAGTGATAGACTATGATGAGATCTATACATCAGTAGCAAGTTTAGAAGCAATTAGATTATTACTTGCTTTTGTTTGTTTTAAAATTTTTAAATTATTCCAGATGGTTGTCAAAAGTGTGTTTCTAAATGGGTTCATACAAGAAGAAGTCTATGTGGATTACCCACCAGGATTTGAAGATCCAAGAAAACTAGACTCAGTCTACAGACTGAAAAAGGCCTTGTATGGATTGAAGCAGGCACCTCGAGCTTGGTATGAAATGTTGAGTAAGTTTTTTAACTCATAACGGTTTTGAAAAGGGAAAGGTTGATACTACTTTGTTTATAAAGAGAGAAGGGAAAGATTTTCTGATAGTACAAATTTATGTAGATGATATTATATTTGGTTCTCCTAACGAAAAACTCTACAAGAAATTTTCAAGATCTATGCAGGATGAATTTGAAATGAGCATGATGAGTGAGTTAACCTTTTTTCTTGGATTGCAAGTCAAACAATTGAAAAAATGTATATTCATTCACCCGGAGAAATATGGCAAAGATCTCATCAAGAAATTTGGATTGGAGAATTGCAAGAAAACAGAGACACCTATGTCAAGTTCATCGAAACTGGACAATGATGAAGAAGGAAAGAAAGTAGATCAGAAGCTATACAGAAGCATGATCGGTTCTCTTCTCTACCTTACTACCTCTAGACCTCATATTCTATTCAGTGTATCCATCTATGCAAGATTTCAGTCTGATCCAAGGGAATCTCATCTAAGTGCTATAAAACGCATCATCAAATATGTTGCGACTTCTCCAAAGCTGGGTTAATGGTATTTAAAAGAATAAGACTTTAATCTACTTGGATATTCTAATGCTGATTTAGCCAATTGTAAAGTCGACAGAAAAAGCACATCTAGCACTTGCTGGGAAATATGCTAGTATCTTGGGTCTTAAGGAAACAAAGTATTGTAGCATTATCAACAACATAAACAGAATATGTTGCTCTTGGCAGTTGTTGTTCTCAAATTTTATGGATAAGACAACAACTAAGAGACTTTGGAATGGAAGAATACTGCACTGAGATCAGCTGTGACAATACAAGTGTATCAATCTCATCATAAACCCAATTCTTCATTCAAGGGTGAAGTATATAGAGATTTAACATCATTTTATAAGGGATCATGTTCAGAATGGTGAGATTCTGGTTCAATTCATTAAGTCAAAGAATCAATTGGCAAACATCTTCACGAAACCTCTGGAGAAAAGCTTATTTGAGTCTATTCGCAGCAAGCTGGATATTATCTCTCTTATCGATTAAAGTCTAAAGTTGCTCGGACTCGAACTTCAACTTGAGGAAATCTCTTCAATCTAGCTATTTTAATTTTAGTATGAAATTTCTGAACAGTACGTTCTTATTCGAATCATTGCTTGCCTATTTTATTTTTAGAAGTTATATTTTTCTTGCTAAAGTTCGACTTTTGAATTTTTAGCATTTTCCATTTTCAATTTATTCCGAAAAGGCATTTTCTTTTGTGTCGTTTCAACTTCCCGTTTTTGAATGCTTTATATCTTTCAAAACGATTCATTTTGAGTACTGCCTTTTAAAACCCTAATCGTGATTCTCTTCTCCCTCGACTTTTGCTGTAAAAATTTATTTGCAAGTTTCAATCTTTTTCACTCGAAAATATCGATGAAATCCTCCAAGTTTGCATCCCTGTCACACCAGCGAAAGTCCTCTCAGATTGCTAGTCAAGGTCCTCAGAGCATGCCAGAAGGACCAACGCATTTCGACCTCACTGGTGAAGACTCTCCACACAACTCTCCACAGAACTCTCCACAAAACCCTCCGCGCCAACCTTTGGAAGAGGAGGTTGATCAAAAAGCAATTCCTCTCGAGTCTTGACACCCCAGGTTCTTTACAAGCACTATACTTATCTGAAATAGGGTGGCTCTCCAATGACTTTTATCACTAATTTTCTAAGAGGACATGGGCATGGTAACGAAACAGTGTTCTTAAGAGCGATGGAATGTTTGGGTATAGCACTGAAAGGTTCGGCAGAAAAAGCTTTTCTTTATTTTCCTTCTGATCCTAGATTTAGTTCTGAGCATCAGCCTAAAAATAAGGATGATGATGAGCTGATTTATATGAATTTCCAACCCAGAATGGGTGTGGTCACGATGTTCCTAGAGAGAGAATGAGATTGTTTCGTTCTAAGAATGAGATTGTTTCGTTCTAAGGAGCACCAAAGGGTTTATACCCATATGTTGAACAGGGGGTGATAAACCCTCGAACAATTGATTTCAATTTCTTGGACTCAATCAAGGTTGACTTAAGGGCAAAGTTGTATGCTCTTGAACTAGAGATGTTTTGTGCTGATACTGTTGTGGCTTATCCTGAGTTGATGGCATATTTCTATTCTAATATGTCTTTCCTTAACCAAACTCACATTCAGTTTACTATCTATGACAAAGCCTTTATTGTGGATGTTGACACTTTGGCTGACATTCTGGGAATAGAAAGAAGTAGTTTTCAACCGATCAACATTTCCATTAGTCAGGCAACTCGTTTCTTGGTGAAGGACAAAGTGCCTTGTGGGAGTATCACTTACTCTTGATTGCTAGCAACTAGTGTTCAATAACACAAAATCGTCATCAACTACTTAAGACCCAAGGCAGCATCCAAAACTGATGTGTCTAGATTCGAGGCAAAAATCATGTGGGCCATTTGTAATGGCATTCCTTTTTCTCTGCCACACACCATTTTTCTGCATATGTACAGGACAGTTATGAAAGAAAGACAGCAATTTCCTTACGCGCCCTTGATCACCAAGTTGTTCCACCACTTTTAGATCCAGTTTCCCTCTCAACTTTGTTCAAGAACCAGTAGTCCCATGGAGATTGGACTAAAGATGATCTCAAAGATGAGGCTAAAGGATTTGAGCATCTAAAGAAGGAATCCACAAGCAGAACCAAGGCAGAATTGATTGCTACAAGAAAAAGAAAAGGGAAGAGTGTTGCTCGAACAAGTTTGAAGAAGAAGAGGTCTGTCCTCCTGATGGATGAAGAAAAGGAGGATGATCTGACCATCTCTGCTCTTGCCTTGAAAAATCTTCAAGGAGTTGATTCTAAAGAAACAAAGGAAGAGGAAGTGGAAGTAGAAACAAAGGTTGAAGCAGAAACAGAAGAAGAATAAGAAGAAGAACAAGACGAGGAAGAAGATGAGCTTGATAGATCACCGGAGAAGGACCATGGAGATGAAGACTCTAATGGAGCAAGTGGTGCAATACCACTATTAGATGAGACTGAGAAAAGATTTTCTAAAGAAGAAAGGGAAGATGCTACATCTAAAGGAGCAGACAATCAACAAGGGAAGGGATCTAGTGCCAGCCAAGAAAAGGCTAAAGAATGTGAAGTCTCATCCTAACCTGAAGGCAACAAGTCGGGGGCAGATCATGAGACAACTCCTTTCATAGCACCTATTGCTAGTGATGGTATTAGCAGATCTTCCGCAGATCCCGAAGATGTCTTTGCATCTAACTTCCTTGAGATTGAAGAAGAAACTCCCAATTAGGACAAGCAACAAGCTGCTCGTGTTCAAGTCGATGTTCCTCCATCTCTTGATACTCCACAAACTCACTTCAATGAAGCTAGTGTTTAAACTAAAACTGATCCCAACTATACAAGGTTGGTTGAGCTCCTTTTGGAGGTTAAAGCTCAGCAATATGCAATGGAGTACGAGATTCAGAACCTCTACACCGCCTTAAAGTCCTCGACAGACTCTCTTGATGACAAGGTACAGTCTCTTGACACTAAAGTTAAGACTTTGAATCAACAGACGTCCTAGGTTGTAGCCAAAGTAGAGGAGGCAGTGCAGTCATTTGAGGATTTCCGACTCGTTCGAGCTCCCACACAAACCTGATTGACTTCATCTTTTCAATTCTATATTTTTTTAACTTCTCTTTCTTTTTGCTATTGACAAAAATGGGGAGAATGAGAAGCGGATTTAACTTCAAATTTAATGTTTTTGAACTGGTTATGTGTTAAACACTTTGAATTGGTTGTGTTATGTTTTTGAACACTTATATTCTACAGTTAACCTTTTGTGGTTGTGATTGTGATTATGGATGTGGATGATTGAATCTTGTTTAAATTTTCAATATTAACGTGTTTTCTGTGGTTGCAAAATCGATGTTATCTAGATCCTCAACAATCTGTTTTCATAAGTTATCATGTACTGCTAAAGTATTGTTTTGCAGGATATAAGTCTTTAAATCTGCAAGAAAGTTTTGTCACCATAAAAAATGGGGAGATTGTTGAAGAAAACTTCTATGATGTTTTGAAGTTGATAAAACTTATATAAGTTCTATTCTGAAGATCGCTAGACTTTTGTATCAAAGTCTATCTTACAACAAAAGTCTGCCCACTTTGACAAATTCCAGACTGAACACAAATGAAAATGAAGACTTAACCAAACTTGGGATTATCTTTCTTTCTTCAAATGTTCGGTTCGTATAGGATATATATGGTCTTCTAGTTGGAAATATCACCTACGAAATTGGTTATCTTTATTGGAATCAATTTAGATACTTCAAATCATTTCGGAATGCAAGTTATTTTGGAAAGAATCTACTTATGGAAATCAAGATCCGGATTGTATGGGCGAACATAATTGACGAGCTTTCATCTCAACCTACAAATGGCTTGAGATCTCCTTGATTGATTCTATCCAACGGGTTGATTGGAAGAATTCCTTTGGAAAGTGCCAACGGTTGAGAAGGCACAAAGGAGTATTTAAGGAGGTCTCTCCAATTGTTCGATAGTGTGCGTGAAAGAAGAATTCCAAAGTTTGAAGCTTCCCAATTATTTGTTATTCCTTACACTACGCTCAAACTTGTACTCAGAAGAGAGAGAGACTTATATTGTGACTTTGTGAGAGCAGTATAGACTCTTCACTGAGAAGTCGAGATCACAAGATTGTAAATTCTCTTTTGATTCATAGTGGAAACCAGCAGGTTGTCAGCGTGGGAGAGTGAACGTAAGCTTAATCTAAGCCGAACTACTATAAATTCTATGTTCCTTTTTTCTTCTTTGAACTCCTTTACTTTATTTGCTACTATATACTTCTACGTTTTAAAATAGCTATAAAGTCTTATTTCTTTTGCAAAGTCTGTAGTCAACCAGACTCAAGTTAAAAGTAAAGTTTTTCACTGCATTTCGCAAAATCTGTTTTCACACCTATTCACCCCCCTCTAGGTGTTCTTACTAGCCCTTTCAACTACTTCACGACTTGATATTTTATTTAGTGTATGTATGTGTGCTAGATTCCAAGATGATCCTAGAGAATCACATCTCAATACTGTTAAACATATTATCAAGTATATCGCAACAAACCTAAAGTTAGGTCTATAGTATTCAAAATGAGGAAAATTTACTTTACTTGGATACTTAGACGCTGATCTAACTTATTGTAAAGTTGACAGGAAAAGTATGTCTAGGACATGCCAACTCTTGGAATAAATGTTAGTATCTTGGTTTTCTTAGAAGCAAAACACTGTGGCATTCTCAACAATAGAAGCAGAATATGTTGCTCTTGGTAGTCGTTTTTCTCATATTCTTTGGATTAGGCAACAACTAAGAGATTTTGGAATAGAATGATCCTGCACTGAAATCAGGTACGACAACACAAGCACGATCAACCTCACCGAAAATCTCATTCTTCATTCAAGAGTAAAGCTTATTGAAATCTGTCATCACTTCATAAAAGACCATGTACAAAATGGTGAAATCAATGTTCATTTCATTGATTCAAAGAATCAACTGGTAGATATTTTCACCAAGCCACCGGAGAAAGTTTCTTTTGAATTCATACATGAAAAGTTGAATATTACCTATTCACTTGGTTAAAATATTTGCAAAGCAAACTCGTCCGTTCAATCTTTTGGAAGAGACATCCTTCTAAAAGCCCTTACAGACTCAGGTAGTTATATTTCAAATTTTGGCGCGTAAGTTTCTTTCCTTCTCAAACAGGTATGAATATCTTATCCAAATTTTTACTTGCCTTTTACATCTTTGGAAATTATTATCTTTTATTGCTAATTTTTTGTAGTTAATATTTCAAAATTATTTATAGTTATTTTTTTGTACATTTTCAAAATGTAAGTTATTTTTTTGTTAAGCGTCCGTTCGGTTGACTTGGTTCAACCATTTTTAATAGGGCTGCAGTTCTTCCGATTGCCTTCTTTCTTTACAAACCCTAATCTCGCAAACCCCATTTCTCTTGTTCTCGATTTTCTTTTTCTTTCTTTGCGAATCTCGGTTTCATTCACTCGCAATCATGTCCTCAAAATCCTCAAAGTTTGTCTCAATGTCTTCAAAACAAAAGTCCTCTCGCATTGCTAGCCGTGGACCTCGTTTCATGCCTGATACTTAGACACATTTCAATCTTACTGGAGATGAGTCACCGAGGAGCATAAATCAACCATTTGTGGAGGAGGAGGTCACTCAAGATGCAACTCCTCTCTCGATAAGGAAACCTAAAGTTCTTCTTAAGCACTATGAAGATGAGACTATTTCTTGACATTGTGACAAATATTTCCATGAGAGACCTTGTTGTAGGAATAGCTAATTCTGAAGAAGAGGAAGAAGAAGTGAGAAAGATCTAAAAGAAGAAAGTGAAGGAGAAGACACTAGAGAAAATGAAGGAGAAGAAGACGACCCAAACGAAGGAGAGAAAGATGCTGATCAAAATAAGGAACAAGAACATTTTGATAAGGAAGGAGATGATGCAAGAGAACATGATGAAGGGAAAGCGAGAGAAAAGAGCACGAGAAATGATTAGCAAATCAATGCTGAAGGTACTAGAAAAGCAAGTATTCTAGAAGGTGGAGCTATTCTTCCTTAGATTGAAGTTACTGAGACAGGGAGAGTAGGTGAGAAAACTCTTATTCAGGACCTGATCGTAGAACCAACCATAAGTGATGATGTCAATCACTCTCCACCGAATGCAGAGGATATTTATGCATCTCATTTCCTTGAGGAAGGTCCTAGCGTTGAGGATGAACAAGGTAATGTTCAAGGGGAGCAAGATACCTCAAATGTTCATACCAATCTTCCTTCCAACTTGGATATTCCTCCAATTCAACTTGCAGAAGTCAGTGCTAAGACCGAACCAAACTCAAACTATCCTCGGAATAATCGAACTCCTTCTAAAGATTATGGCACAACAGTATGATATCGGAGGTTGAAATTCAAAAATTGCATGTTGCTCTCGGTGCTATCTCAAAATCTCTTAATGATAAGGTATAGTCTCTTAATGACAAAGTTCAGACCATCAATCAACAAGCCATTCAAAACTTGGTTATGGTCGAGATTGTCTTTGATCAGTGCCTGGCAAAGCTTGAGGATACTGTACAGAATTTGGAGGATTTTCGTCTTGTTCATGTTCCAAGAAAACCTTGTTGCTTTTCAAGAACTACATGTCTTTTTTTTTTTGTTAAGTTTGTTTTTCTCTTTTTGTTGTTGACAAAAAGGGGGAGACTTTGCAGATTTGCTAGCTTGCTTTGTTGACGATGTACTTTGTGTGTTGATGTGCTTTTTGTACAAACTTTTGCTGGAATTTTGAGTTGTGATTGCTTTCAATTAGTATTATGCTCATCTAATGTTTGCTTATGCTTATCTGCAAACTCTATACCTTGTGCTGCTAAAGTAATTTTTTGCAGGATAACTTAGATATTATGCTTAAATATGCATGAAAGTTTTGTCACTATAAAAAATGAGGAGGTTGTTGAGAAAACTCTTACCAAGTTTTCAAGTTGACAAAACTTTGTGGTTCTTGCTCTTATTTTGAAGAACAAAATGTATTTAAAGTTGCTTTTGAGGTGATATTGAAGACTTTTGCCAAAGTCTATTCATTCCCAAAAGTACTTCTTATTCTAACAAAATCCAGACTAAGATCGTGTCTAGAACGAGGAAGAAATCAAATTCAAACTTATTGATTTTGCAACACGGATTCAAAATGAACTTATTAGGAATTTTTTCTACAACATCTAGTTCTCTAGCAAAGGATTTCACTTACATTTTATAAATTCATTGATGGAAACAATCACAAATTGATGAAATCAATCTTGAAGACAAGTTCCTTTTTGTGAAGCATCTATTTATTGAAACCAAAATTCTGATTGGATGGGCGATCAAAATCAAAGGACTTTCTATCTCTAACTTCAAATAGCTACAAGATCAATTTAATCGATTTTGTCCAACGGTTTCATTGGAAGAAATTCCTCCGGAAATTGTCAACAGCTAGTGAGATATTGAGGAGTATTTAAGGAGGTCATTTAGTCGGTTTGAAGTATGGGACATAAAAATTAGAGTTCTAAAATTTGATTCTCTCAACTATTTCTTTTTTTTTTTTGGAACACCGGACAAGTTGTGTTAGTGAGTGAGAGGGATCTTCCACTAAGTGTTTGCACTCATAAATTGTATTTTCTGTTGATACTATATTAAATTATATTCAGAAGGCTGTCAGCGTGGGAGAGTAGACATAGACTTAAACTAAATCCGAAGCACTTTAAATTTCATATGCAATCTTCTTTTCCCTTAACTTTTTACTTAAGTTTATTACATGTTATTGTGCAAGTCAAATTTGTTGCATATCAAATTTTGAATATCTATTAGAAGTCTGGCATTTCACAAAACTGATTCTGTCTCTATCCAGATCTTACTTACCTTATTCCGGAACTGGTTGTTAAAATTTGTTTTAAACACATATTTACCCCCTCTAGGTGTTCTTACTAACTTTATTAGATAGGACCTAGACTGCATATATATTTAAAGGTCACGAAGGAAAGAGGAATAATAGGAAATTGACCCAGAGTTGAGAAAACAACACATCAATGGTTGCTTTTGTGATATTCGAACATGTGACTCGTATTTTAAACGTGCGAGGTAAGCAGCCAAAATGAATCTTACACTTGACACGTGCATTGGGAATATAGTTTTGGGTTGAGCAAGTCTCGCGCTCTACGAAAAAGAAATTTAATGCTGCGACACTTTCATTCTTATGGAAACTGATTTTTTCCCCCTAACGCTTTCATTATTGGTGTTGTTCTAGTAGTTTCGTCTCCATCTTAATTTACGATCTAGTAAATTAATGTGGAGTAATTGTGTTGGACATAAATTCTAAGATGGTTTTCAAAGGATAATATGTATACATACACGTATAAATATATATTTATGCATATAAATGTGTATGTATTTGGACAAACAATCAAATAGACGGGGGGAGTCATCTCTTTTGTATGACTATAGGGAATGAGTAAGAGTAAGATGAAATCCTAAACATAGCGGCAAACGTGTACCTAGATGGGGATTAGTATCAAGGAAAAATATATATATGCATTTCACCGATCACTTACAAACCTCTAGTTTTGAGAATATCAAATGCATTCTCAAGTTTTACCTTAGAGACTTTAACATAAATTATCTTTGTCTCCCTATTTATGAAAACATTTTCTTTCCAAAAAGTATCCATCTCCTATTCCTAGATTTTCACACCCACCCAAAATACTCATAATTAATTAAAAGCCAAAACCACTAAATACTAAGTAAGATGCTAAGATAAGCTTGCCAGGATGAGCAATTCGGTCTTTTAAGTGTGGGGACTTTCTTGGAGGTACGTAAATGCTATTTGCAAAAATAAAGGGTACATAAATTATCATGAGGTCAAAAGTAGAGGTGAGCAAAAGGAATCATTTGGATAGGACCAAATCAGCCAGTTCTAGATAATTCAGAACCAATGATTTGTGTTTCAGTACATAATTTTATTTTGGAACTACCCATTCGGACCACTTAGACTGGATTTAAAAAAAAAAATCCTGAAAATTTGTAAATAAAAAAATATCTTCCAAAACCCTCCTGTCACGATTGCCATTTTTGGCTTGGACCCACCATCCACAAACTCCAGGCACTTACGCTTCCTTTTTCATAAACCCTAATTCTTCATGCCTCTTACGCTTGGTCAACTCTAACCCTCAGTTTCTCTTTCGCTTGACTCTCGGACGCCAGTCCCACTCCTGAGTCACTCGCGTCCCTCTCACGGTCTCATCTAGAGTCTCAACTCTCGCCTCCCTCTCTTGCTCTGTTTTTGGCCGATCGTGATCGTGCTCGTATCTCATCAAGACAAATATTATTTCTCATTCTTCGTACACCATTTTTGATGCTGCATCTAGATCTCATCTTCGAACTGATCACTGTGTGTATTCGTTAAAATGCTTGAATGAAATGCCAAAGAAAAAGGACTAATATTGCATTTTAGATGGAAGACCCACATCTTGATTGAAGCTCTCCTCATTCTACACCAATTACATGATTTGCTTAATGCGGACACCAGAAGTAGTTGTTGCATACTTGAGTTAGTTCTTTCTTCATTGGGTGAATATAATGATGTTCTTGAAATAGAGAGGATTCACTTTGCTCGATTGTCATCAATCTGTTTTGCGGAATAACAGAGCTTCTTGTTTTCTAGCAAGTTTTTCATTTGTATGTTGAGAACATATCACCGGCCACCCAAGAACCAAACTGGACCAATCAGTCCGATTCCAGGACCAAGTAGGCTAGATTCCGATTCTAGAAATTGGGAACCGGCACCTTTGGTCCACTTTTTAATTCTTGGATGGGAGCTGGCTCACTTGAAAACTAATTACTCCTGATCAGAAATGAGATATAGTTTTAGTATAATCCCCGGTATGAACATGCACAGCACTACGATTTTCAAAATAAGAGTTTTAATTTCGATAAGGTGTTCAACTATATATTCATAAGCTCATCAAACTCTCTCAAATCCACCATTTCCTGTTTTAAGGTCTTCTAGTTTTAACATAAGCATCAGTAAACGCATTCATCCTTCATAGCCACAACATATTGTTTCAAAGCTACAAGACAACGGATCAATTACATCGAATATGCATATCTATTTAGATCTCCAAATTTGTACAAATTTAAAGTTTAAATCTAGTTCATCAAGTAAGAGTTATTAAAATCTGAAGTAATAATTAACAACAAGCACATTCGACATATTTACAATCGGATCTCTCTATCACTTTGCTTACACATCACTGCTTACCCATATCCATCTCGATCCAAAGCTTTGATCTCAAGTTCGGGAGCTTCCTTTTTTAATGAATTTTTTTTTTTTTTTTTTAGTATTGTCTCATCAATTATTTGATAATTACTTGCTTAGATTTTGAAGTTATATAAACCAAGAAGTACAATTTTGCAAGAAAATGATAGTGAGGCTAGGCTTCGATTGCCCTAATCAAACCGGTTCAATATTGGGCGGGCCTAAGTTCTCTCACAGGGATCGGGCCGGCGATTGGGCCGAAGTAGCCAGGCCCGCAAAATTGTGGCGGGTACTGGACGTTTACTCGAGAATTCACCAACTGTAATTCAAAAGCTGTCTTCTTTTTCATCCTCTGCCCTGCTTCATCCCTGTCCAGAAGACCGAGAAAATGCTCGCTTCACCCATCGCTCCCTCAGTTTCGCCGTTCAGCTTCCATGTCCTCCCCTCTTCTGATCCACCGTACAAGCTCCTCCAAGCACACCCATCTCTGTCATTGCTCTCCAAGTGCAAGAACCTCCGCCAGCTCAGGCAAATCCACTGCCAGATCGTAAAATCCGGCCTCCACAATACCCAGTTCGCCCTCAGCAAGCTCATCGAGTTTTGCGCGGTCTCACCATCCGGCGATCTGTCCTATGCGGTCTCGCTGTTTGATTCCATCGAGGAGCCGAATCAGTTGATTTGGAACACTATAATCAGAGGGCATTGTTTGAGCGCTGCCCCGGGCTTAGCCTTAGATATTTATGTTCAAATGTTGTTGCGTGGGGCGATGCCGAATTCTTATACTTTCCCTTTCCTGTTGAAGTCTTGTGCGAAAGCTGGGTTGACCCATGAAGGGAAACAGATTCATTCGCATGTTTTGAAGCTAGGACTTGAGTCTGATGCTTTTGTGCACACTTCACTTATCAGTATGTATGCTCAGAGCGGTGAATTGGACAGTGCACGTCTGGTGTTCGAGAAAAGCTCTTACAGAGATGTTGTGTCTTATACGGCTCTGTTGACTGGTTATGCATCTAGTGGTCAAATGAATGAAGCCAAACAGCTGTTTGAGGATATTCCGGTGAGAGATGCGGTGTCGTGGAATGCTATGATTGCGGGATACAGTGAATGTGGCCAATTTGAGGAGGCGATAGAAACATTTAGGGGAATGCAGAAGGTAAATGTGATGCCGAATGAGAGTACAATGGTTACCGTTCTCTCAGCTTGTGCACAGTCAGGTTCAGTGGAATTAGGGAAGTGGATGCATCGTTGGATAGAGGATCATGGGATGGGATTGAATACACGGCTTGTCAATGCGCTTATTGACATGTACTCAAAGTGTGGGGATGTAGAAATAGCTCGAGGGTTGTTTGATGGAATGTCGCAGAAGGATGTGGTTTCGTGGAATGTTATGATTGGTGGTTATAGTCATATGAATTGTTACAAAGAGGCATTGGTTCTGTTCAGGGAAATGCTAAAATCTAATGTGGAGCCTAATGATGTCACGTTTTTAAATGTTCTCCCATCTTGTGCTTGCTTATGTGCACTCGATCTTGGAAAATGGATTCACACTTACATAAACAGGAACTTCAAAAGCTCAACAAACACCGCTTTATATACCAGTCTTATTGACATGTATGCAAAATGTGGGAATGTGGAGGCAGCAGAACAAGTTTTTAATGGCGTGAAGTGTAAAAGCTTGTCTTCTTGGAATGCAATGATTTCTGGATTGGCCGTCCATGGGGAAGTAGAGAAGGCCCTTGGCTTTTTCTTGAGAATGGTTAATGAAGGGCTCGAGCCAGATGATATCACATTCGTTGGTGTTTTATCTGCCTGTAATCATGCAGGTTCATTAGAACTTGCACGGAGTTATTTTAGTTCAATGATCCAAGACTATAGAATCTCCCCTAAATTACAGCATTATGGATGTGTCATAGATCTCATGGGTAAAAATGGATTGTTTGATGAAGCGGAGGCCCTCATAGAATCGATGAATGTGAAACCAGATGGTGCCATTTGGGGTTCTCTGCTAGAAGCTTGCCGAGCTCATGGAAAAGTCGAGTTGGGTGAAACTTTTGCTCAGCATCTTTTCGAGCTGGAACCCGACAATCCTGGTGCTTATGTTCTCTTATCCAACATTTACGCAAAAGCTGGTAGGTGGGATGATGTGGCGAAAATAAGAACCAAACTGAATGATAAGGGAATGAAAAAGGTTCCTGGGTCTACATCTGTAGAAGTAGATAGTGTGGTTCATGAGTTCCTCGTGGGTGACAAAACACATCCTCAGAGCAAAGACATATACATGATGTTGGATGAAATAGACAGGCTTTTGGAAATGGCTGGGTTTGTGCCAGACACAACTGAGGTGCTTTACGACATGGATGAAGAGTGGAAGGAATGCGCATTAAGTCACCACAGCGAGAAGCTGGCAATTGCATTCGGGCTGATCAGTACTAAGCCCAGGACAACCATCAGGATTGCCAAGAACCTTCGAGTCTGCAGAAACTGCCATTCAGCAACAAAGCTCATTTCAAAGATTTTCAATAGGGAGATAATTGCCCGGGACCGTAACCGCTTCCACCATTTTAGAGATGGTAATTGCTCATGTAAGGATTGTTGGTAATGAACACGTCATGATATAGGGACAACATTTGGTAATTGTAAATTACACTAAATTGCTTAATACATCCTCATGCTCTTCATTCTGATATAAAATGTGAACTAGATTCATCTTCAGGATGAAGCAGAAGAACCCACCCTTATTTTTTAGGTGATACAAGGTGGTACTCTGCTTTCTAGTTCACTAAGATACTAGTTGGTTCGAAATGGAAGCCACATAAGCTTCTTGTCTAGTGTTTTTGACTTCATGCCTCAGTGTTATGGACTTGCTTGAAGGAGTTCCGCCTAGCAGTAGCCAAGACAGTCTTGTCAGCAACTATGAAATAGGCTGCTCCAGCAACTGTCATAAGGAAAATATTCCTGTCAGATAATCGCAATATTTGGTCTATTACATGAAGATCTATGATACAAAGTCATTGATCATTGTCAGTCTGATTAATGTCTAACGACCTGTTGAGATAATGAGTGCTTGAGCTGAGTGGTTGAAGTTTGTTCTTGCCCAGGGCAGCATCCTTGCACTAGCCAGCTGCATAGTTAAGCATTTACATATTGAGAAAAAAGTACAATAAAAAGACACCTTTGAATTGAACAGAAGTTTCAGCCAAAGAATTTGAAAAACATTTAAATCAAATATCTCCAGAAGAAAGAAATCCTGGCAAAATGGGCAATGCAAAGACTCACGGTTGGGATGGCCGTTGCTATCCCTGCCAGAACAGCCGCCTTAGCTCCGGCTTTTACACCCTCTGTTTGATGCACATCAGAAATTCAAACTTCAGCCATTTTGCAGAAAAAAAAGAAAGAACAACAGTAATTTTGCAAAAACATGACAAACTTAATTCGTGGACTTTCAATGTAACAGAATGTTGCATACCGCGAGAGCAACTTTTGGCCATGGCCAGCCTCTGGTCCAGCGAAGCCAAACTGGTTTTCTCAAGAGGAGAACCAGTGACATTATTGTTGGCCATTGCTGTATTGTGACGAGAAGATCCTAGTGAAAACAGTAAGAGAGGGAGGGAGTCAATTTGCAAAGAGAGCTCGTGTTTTAGGAAGCTTTGCCTGAAGTGGGAGTGAGTTCAGTGCAGGGATATTTATAGGGTTCACATAGCAGGAGGACGAGAGAGAGAGAGAGAGGGAGGGAGGGAGAGGGAGAGGGAGAGAGAGTGGCGCAGGTCGTGTTGATGGTTTTCAAATTCCAACGTCGTCTCACTTGTTTTCCTGCGGGTTTCTTTTTTCTGGCCTGTTCTGGTCGGTTGGTTCTATGATTGTGCGCACAAATTGTACGGGTACTCTACCTTCTTAGCGAGAGGGAAAAAATGGGCCAAGGTTCATGCGGATTCCATGGATCTAAATTTTTTAATTATGTGGATTTTTAAGAATTATCCATTCCAAAGATTGTGTTGAGCTCATAGAATCAGATTATTTTAGATAAAATCAAAAGGAAACCTAATGTCGAGCATCAAAATTATTGAATTATGTGGGTTATGGTAGAATAAAAGGCACATAGATACCACCAATAATAGCGCGTAATCTTTATTGTTTTTCTAATTCAGTGTTTAAGGATAGACAATCAAAATTGATCTTTAAATATCTTGAAAAGTTATCCAAAGACAGGTACCAGATCTTCATAAATCCAGCCATACAAAAATGGAACCCACCATGGAAATCTTCCTGAAATAGTATCCTGAATTGCAAACCCCACTTTGGAGGAATTTTTTTATTGATACATGCGGAAATAGTTTTTGAATTCTTTATTTAATGTTTTAACCCAGTATCCGTACAAAATTTCTCCATCAACATCAGAGTGATTGAACCGACATTTCTGGAGAAAAAGTTTATAAAACTTAAGATTTTACGAAAGAAATAATCTGGAAAAAATGAAAGTCGGTTGGAGCTAAGCTTGGGATCACAGCTTGGAGCAGAGCATTTCACAGAGATTGCAGTTTCTCTATCCAGATAAGCGGTAGGATCGTGGAATGGAGCCGAGAAAACCGCAGCATTGAAGAAGACGACGAATGATGGGTGTAGGGTTTCGCACACATTTTCCGTTCAAGTGCTTTATGTTTCACTCTGACACAGTGATCCGTAAGAGAGCTGGCCTTTTTCCTATGTTGTTTTCATATGACTTTATGTTCACACAAGCATTAAACCTCTGTTTCTTCTGTGGAGAGAGAGAGAGAGGCCGACAGGCCACTGGTTTGGGACGTTACTGTCCTAAAACCATGGGCGCCGCATTGCCCTATATCCACTACATGTTCAGAGTGATCCTCAAAATTCAATCTGTTGTGGACCGTTCTATCACAGCCATTAGTTGCTGCGTCAGTTTTTACATAAATTGAAATTTTGTTGATATTATCCTCTCATTGACTTAAATAAAAACCACTTCCATCGACCTTTGGATGAAACACGGACATAGTACATTATGGTACCCATTGCGGTAGCCATCACCTTAAGATGACAACGCTTTAGTCAATAAGATTCAAATTATCTCCGACGTCTAGTTTGGATTTTGAAAATCAGCGATGAAAATTGGTTCAATTAAGAATTAACAATCATCTTCACAGCTCCTCTGTCCAATATGTGAACAATCGAGAAAGGGTAATTGCCATATAACTATGGAGCAACCTCGGAAAATAAGAGATTTTTCTCTCAAATCATTTCACTATATATTGAACTTCTTGTGTCCAAAAACCTATGGCATTGTCTTACTTAAAAAATAATTTACCGCCCAACCAGCTACAATCATGCTAATATGCTCTGGGGAATCAGTTGAAAGCCAAACATTATGTGAATTAAATTGGTCATGAGCAATCATTAGATTGTAGATTGCCACACTTCTACCTGCTCTGTATTTAATATTTTCTACTATGTTGTCTGATATAGAAACCACTTACAAACGATAATTTATAACTTAAACCATCTACAAATGATAAATAATCTCTTATTCACCTATGCCTATCGGTCTTAATTTAAAATATTTATTTCTTTTTGTACACAATTCATGGAAACAACAAATTTTGAGATTGTACTAAGTGAACATTTGACATGCGGTCTTGTGAAATTTATAGACACATAACCTCATTAGTAGATTTGAAAAAAAAAAATCATTAATATCATTGAACTCGTGTAGATGTGCATGTAAGTGTCACGGCCAAGAGGTTTCCGAAGATGAAGGACCGTGCCGTGATGCAGAAGACCTCCTACGCTTGATGGGATTCCCAACAAGTCTATTTCTAGAATTTTCCAAGGGCGAGCGAAATCGTCATTGAGCTATATTCTAGTAATCTCTAGCTTTATTTATGTCGGTAGACGGTAGTTGACATTAATGTTGGTAGTTCAGGCGATGTGATCTCGTTCGCCGGATAAATTCTAGATCAACGGATGTAATAAGAGGGACTCGAGTATAAGAAGGGATGCCCTCCCCTCATTTGTATCTATCCAACATTTTAGGAATACAAAACTCCTTTCTTTCTAGAGCTCCTCTCTCTAGAAGCTTTCTCTCTCTACGATTCGGGTGTGCGAGCGAGTGTGCGATTGATCGAGCAAGGCTTGGCTTAGGCGATTCAAAATAACCTGAGTCGCAGCGCGGTCACGATCCCAATCGATCGGCCCGTGACATAAGCATGGGAGAGAGGGATCGTACATGAAGGAGGTTTGTTTTGCCTTGCCTCGTAGGTCGTAGCTGTGACGAACGGTATCTTGGGTAAGGATCTTGCGCTCATCAAATCTTCTTTTGTTACTTGACGAATGGGTACAGTTCCGATGGGGCACAGCTCTTTCAATCCAAATCCTACCGATTTTGCATTGGCAGAAGTTTTGTGTAGGCTTGTGACATGTAGATTTGGCTCTGTCTACAAGAAGAAAAACTGATTATAGAAGAATCAAGCGGGCCAGTCCAACTAAATTATCTAATATTGGTCTGCAAATCTATCAATTGATTTCGGAGAAACTGGTAAATTCTTACATGAACCTTATGATTTTTCAATAGAGGATGATTGACCAACGGTTGTTTGTTAATATCAACACAGTGGATCGAGTCTCGTCCTTCGGTCTTGATAAAATCAAATACAATTAATTGTCGGTCGAGCAGCACTGAAAAAAATATCTGCCATCTCACATGGAGAAAAGATTGAAAAAAGGGGGGTTTGAAGGAAAATTACCGAATTACCATAAAAGTCTTGACGGATGGCTTGTTCATCGTTTTAACCTACGTTTCCAAGTCTAAATCATCCTCGTCGGAAACATTTGCCATCTCACATGGAGAAAGACTGAAAAACAGGAGTAGCAACATCACAAGTTTCATGTTCAGTTTCATGGTGATAGAAAGAAGCGTGGAAGCAAGGCCCTCTAGCGGTTAGCTACGCTTGTTTTATATATACCACCGAGCGTGTTGGCCCAGTATATATTGACTAACTAGGGAATATACACAGCAATCTTATCCCCTCGTAAGTACACAGAGCAAAAAAAGAAGGCAATTCAGGAAGAAAAACTAAGGACTTTATGATGATAATAAATTCGGCACCAAAAAAAGAGCTGGACGGTCCGGAACTGAACCCAAAATTACTAATTACTTTTCCCTGCAATGATGACAAAATCACAAGCTGAATAAGGTAAAAAGGGAAAGAAAGATGAAAAAGGAAAATGGTATCTCAACAGCCCTACACCTAGGCTACGTTTGGTCGTCCGGATTTCTAATCGGGATAGGACCGGATAGGATATGATATGAAATCTTGGGATTTTTTTATATCCTATACATTGTTTGGTGAATCACAGTATTAAAGTCGGATATATTCACATCATATTATGTACATTTTTTTTTATATAAATGGTATATAATTATAAATGAACCTAAATGTTTATAAACGAAAATGGTGAAAATCTCTCGTAACATTATTCATTAATTTATTTTTATTTTATTTTTCCTCTTTTTTATATTATTTTTATATTATTTATTTTTCCCCTTTCATCATTCTTTAATAAAAGTTTATAAAATAGTAAATTGTACTAACATACCTAAAATATATAATATATATAAATATTTAATTTATAGATTGAATGTTTTTCATAAGATAGAATTAAAGTTGTATATATAAATTAAAATGGGATTAATTAAAAATATATTTTTTATTTCTTATTTCTTATTTCTTAAATTAGAATTCAAATATTATTTATTTTGAAATATAATTTCAATTTTGTTAATTTAATAAGTTTGTTATTCGAGAAAAATAACTTTTTTTTTTGGATATTAGAAATCCTATCCACCTTTATCTCACCTCCCCCATGTGATAATTTTATCCCGTCTATATCATATCCCGACTACCAAACACAACTAAATTAATTAGCAGGTAACGAGAGAAAGAATTTTTTTTCGTGTTTCCATATTTTTTCTCCGGATTTATGGATTTCCCATTTTATTCTTTTCTTGTTACGGACAATTTCAGCCCCAAAGAGAGGAGGTTGCATTTTGGGAATTGGCAAAAAAAGAAAAAAAAACATGATTTTCCCATAGGGAGAGAGAGAGAGAGAAAGAGAGAGAGAAAGAGAGGGGGCCATAAGAGGGAAAATTTCAAAATCGGGTCTTGGCAAATTCTGAATTTCAAGTTACCTGCTCGGTTTTATTTATGAAAGGAATTTTGTTTTTCCTTTTTTAATTTAGGCATTTAATTATTTTGCTATTTCAGATTACCATCGCCTTTCCACTGTCTCTCCTTTCTCCTTTACACACGAGCAAGTCTATTTTTTTAGTTATGTATGTTGGTAACATTTTGCTTGCTACTAATGATTTTGGTTTATTACATAAAGCCAATAAATTTCTCTCTAAAAATTTTGAAATGAAAAATATAAGCAAGGCAACATAAGATTACGATGATTATTAGACATTAGTTTGGTTGTCCAAATGCTAGGCAAGTATCAAAGTATCCTAATCAAAGGTTGCAAAGAAAGTTCTTAGATACTTGTTAGGAACTAAGAAACATGTGATCAATTATAAAACATTTGATCATCTTGAGGTGATTGGATATTTAAATTCAAACTTAGTTGGATGTGCTAATACAAGAAAATCAATAGTTGGCTACTTATTCCCTTTGGCTACAAGGACAATTTCATGGAAATATGTGAAGTACTCTATCATTGTTGCATCCAATATGAAGGTTGAGTTTGTGGCATGCTTTGAGGGCACTATTCATGGGTTATGTATGCGAAACTTTATTTTAGGGTTTGTGGTTATTGACAATATTGCCAAGCCTTGAAAATTTATTGTGATAACTCTGCAACGGTTTTATTCTCTAAAAACAACAAGTATTACAATTGTGCTAAAAATATGGAAATTAAATACTTGTCTATTAAATAAGTTTCAGAAATAGAGAGTGTCAATTGAGTACATTAACATCAACTTTATGATTGCACATCCCTTAACGAAAAGGCTGCCACCCAAAATAATTAATGAACATGTTGAAATGATGGCTATTATTGAATATCACTAATGATATCGTCTTATGATTTCATTAAGTCTATTTGATACTTCGAGCTCATTTGTGTTTTTGATATTTCCTGTTTTTTAATTTAGTATACATGATGGAAATGGATGAATGTTTAATAGGATAGTCTTCAACAAAGGCGTCATAGTTGGACCATTCATATACTTCTCATTTTATAGATTACATTTAGTAGAGAGCTATAGTTGTAGTACATGAAAGGGACTGTGTCGATTAATGACATACAATCGCTATGACTCAAGTTAGTTTTCCCTACTTAGTTGTGATTATTATGTGAAAGCTAATTTAAGAAAGGTTTTAGCATGATATTATTGTGCACATTATGGTCTTTATTAAATCATAAAAGAAAAATCATATGGGCTGAGTGAGAGAGAATGACTCACATTAGTCATAACATGTTGAAAGGATAGGTATTATTGAACATTACTAATGATATTGTATTATGATTTCATTAAGTCTATTTGACACTTCGAGCTCATTTGTGTTTTTGATATTTCCTGTTTTTTAATTTAGTATACATGATGAAAATAGAGAAATGTTTAATGGGATAGTCTCCAACAAAGATATCATAGTTGGACCATTTATATACTTCTCATTTTATAGATTATATTAAGTAGAGAACTATAGTTGTAGTACACGGAAGGGATTGTGTCAATTAATGATATACAACTATTATGGCTCACATTAGTTTTCCCTACTTAGTTGTGATTATTATGTGATAGCTAATTTAATAAAGGTTTTAGCGTAATGTCATTGTGCACATTATGGTCTTTATTAAACTATGAAAGAAAAGTCATGTGGGCCAAGTGGGAGAATATAAAAATAATCACATGATATTATTAATTAATGGATTAATAACAATTTAAAAGCTAAAAATGTATTGGTTATGAAAAGTTGCAACTCTTTTGAAGGCTAGATGTATTTTGATAGAAGACACTTATTGATCTTATTAATCAATAGCTTAGTAACCATTTAAGTGCTTAAAGCGTAATGAACATGGAAAGTGGCAACTCATATGAAGATAGAACGTGTTTTAATGAAATGCACTTGTTAAAGGCACTTATTGAAGGTATCTATAGATAGCCTATACAAAGAGCTTGGTCCTTATCTTCACCCGAGATAATGAAAGGTCGTATTCTATTTTCCATAAGATAAAATACATTAACATGAAAGTGAGTTAAGTGGGAGAAATCGAATTTGTTCATTTCTTCTATTTCTATAATAATCGATTTCTCAAAGCCATTGCTATGGATAAGTGTATATTTTTCATCCCTCTTGTCGTGAATAAATCATGAAGATTTAAGATTATTTGATTTTCAATTTCCATATAATTGAACTACACTATCGCCATTAGATGAGTGAAAGTATTATCAGCAATAATTGACAAACATAACTAGCAGTTTAACATGACGATTGTATAACTTCAAAACGATTATGCTCAAGATCATTACTGGAGTAAAGAGCACAACTTTAAGGCTCTGTCTGTGGTGACACTTCAAATAGTGTCTAATTTTATTATTTTGTTCCCTAGAACAAAAAAAGAAAGAAGTCAATTTGGTAAGTTTTTATTCTCGAAAACAATTTTTTTTTTTTTTTTTTTTTTTTTTGTTTTGTTCTTGAGACTAGATTTGGAACAAAACTAAAAAGTAGAAAAAAAAGTTACCTCTTGCTCCCAGGAACAATTTGAAAATCAAGTCCAACATTTTCTTTTTCTCTTTTTTTTTTTTTCTTTTCTCCTTCTCTCTTCTTCTTCCTTCTAGTCAATCACCGACCATTGTCACCGTCGCAACTAATAGTGGCCGACGACCGGCTAGGGAGGTCCGGCAAGCTCACTAAAGCTTCACCAAACCAATGAGAGGTCTAGCAAGCTCGTCGAAGGCTTCCTTTGTAACATCCCGCGTCTCCATTGTACACATATTGTCCGCTTTGGACACTAAGTCCTCACGGTTTTGTTCCTCTCAGGACAACCCATACTACCCCAAGAAAACGTGTATATACAGTTAGAGGGACCCAAGCCTTATAAGTTAGCCCAGGACTCCGTCCCTAGGTGATGTGGGACAAGAGACGCCTGGCGCACGTCCGAGGACTGAGGCGTGAACGCATCGCCATCCCTCCTCCCCGTGCACCATCACCTAGGCCGTCACACTCTCCCCCCTTGGGAGCATAGCGTCCCCACTGTGGCCCCACACGTAATCGGGAACCTGGCTCTGATACCACTTGTAACATCTCGGGTCTCCACTGTACACATAAGTGTGACGGCCCAAAGCGCGGGGGCGCATCTCTTGTCCCACATCACTTAGGGGGGAGTCGTGGGGCTAGTTTATAAGGTTTATGTCCCTCTAATCTGTGTGACACGTTTCACGTACACTTTCGCTGTGCTGAAAACAAACCCGTGAAGGAGGATAGCGATGGCCGAGCCTCCAAAACGGACAATATTAGGCTGGGATGAGGGTGGCCGGGTTCACACCTCTACCCTAGAGAACGCGTTTTAAAGCCGTGAGGACTTAGTGTCCAAAGCGGACAATATTACACAGTGGGGCTCAACTCGTTACAAATGGTATCAGTGACTCCCGACCGCGTGTGGGGCCACAGCGAGGACGCTGTGCTCCCAAGGGGGGGAGAGTGTGACGGCCCAAAGCACGAGGCGTGTCTCTTGTCTCACATCACTAAAGCCTTGAGAGAAAAGACCATGGCTGGGATGGCGGTTCGTCCGTACCAAGGCGGGTGACCCAAAGAGAACAATATTATGGCTTGGGAGAGGGAAGGCCCGAGGGATGGCCCTCTGCCCCTGCATGACGGCCCAAAGCACGGGGCGCATCTCTTGTCCCACATCACCAAAGCCTTGAGGGAAAAGACCATGGTTGGGATGGCGGTTCGTCCGTACCAAGGCGGGTGACCCAAAGAGAACAATATTATGGCTTGGGAGAGGGAAGGCCCGAGGGATGGCCCTCTGCCCCTGCATGACGTGTTTCACGTACGCTTCCGCTATGTTGAAAACAAACCCGTGAGGGAGGAGGTTGATGCGTGCATGCCTCCAAAGCGGATAATATTACACAGTGCGGCCCGGGTTGTTACAAATGGTATTAGAGCCGACTCCTGACCACATGTGGGGGGCCACAGCGAGGACGTTGTGCCTTAAGGGAGGGAGAATGTGACGACCTAGACTCGGGGCAGTACGGAAGGATGGACTAAGATCGCCTTGGCAATACATGGGTGAGGCCAAGGGCATGTCTCTCATCCCACATCGCTTAGGGAGGGAGTCCTAGGCTAGTTTATAAAAGCTTGGGTCCCTTTAATCTGTATAACGCGTTGTAAAACCGTGAGGACTGAGTGTCCAAAGCGGACAATATTATACAGTGGAGCCCGGGTCGTTACATCCTTGGTCATTGGGAGCCTTAGCTTCGCAAGGCTAGGCAAGGCCAACCTCGCCGATGGCCAAGCAAGTCTCGCCTGGCCACCAGAGAGGCTTGGCCTCACCCAAGCGACGCAAGGTCAACCTCACCCTGGCTTGGTGAGGCCCAACCCCGTGCCAATTGGCAAGGCTGAGCCTCACCTAGATTTGCGAAGCCGAGGCTCGTCGCGGCGAGCTGTTGGACCTCGCCAAGTCAATTGCTAGGCACCATTGTGGTTGGCGACTGGCCACAGAGAAGGAGGAAGAAGAAGAGAAAAGGGAAAAGAAAAATAAGAGAAAAATTAATAAAAGTATTTAAAATTAAAAGAAACAAAAAAATTTAAGAGTTCTACCAAATGTATTTCTATTTCGGAAATAAAAATTTTGGTTAGTTACTAAGCACCTTAAAAATTCAGAAATTATTCTTGGGAGCAGAATAAAAAAAAAAAAAATCATTTTTGAGCAAAAATTGTTTCAAGAAAAAAATGATTACCAAATGCACCCTTACTCTTTTGAATTGCTCTCGGAATCAGGTCAGATCACTGTTCTTGTCTTGAATTCCAAATATCTTTTGCTGATTACTGATTATCCCATCACTCTCTAGTTAGGACTTGATTAAGAAAAAATATTCCTTTAGGCTTGGGAATTGTGATATATATCTCAATATATACAAATCAAATGTGTCTTTCGTTAGCGTTTTGCCTAAAGATGGTGTTCCACCAAGCTTGTTTGTAATCAAAATATGTGAAAGTAGGTCAATATGGTAATGGTTGGGTCAATTTACTTTCAAATTTCATTTGGGTATCGAGTGATGGGGCCCATTTTGAAGGATGGATTAAGTGACATATGGTGGCTGTCGAATGGGTAATAATGTTTGGGTTGTGTGTATCCGAAAATGTTTAAATTTTATAGATATGTAAGTTCGCAATAAAACAACAGGAGAATATGATGATCAAATTCTTTATCACGTACTCTTTTATGGAGGATTAATTTCTTATTTTACAGATGGGGAACACAAATATGTAATAAAATAAAATTACAAAAACTGATTAAAAAAGAGCATTCGCTTACTAATAAAGGATTAGGAGATTTAATATGAACCATCTTATACTGAATCCACAAATAAAGAAATATATATATATATATATATATATATATATATATATATATTGAAGTTCCAAAACTCTAATTATGTACCACCAGTACACACTTGCAGCCTCGCTACACTCATCTCTCCCTCTCCTCTTGTTAATTGTAATTTCTTATTCTGGGTCATTCTTGATAATTCTAGCAATTATGTTGTGTGATCCTCTGGGATTTCACCTGGGAAAGCTGAGATTAATCTAAATGCTCTATTTTCCCATTTATCGGGGATTGATGTTTGCTCGGTCATTATGTTCTTTTGCTGAAACATAATTTATGCAAATGAGAAGTGTCTTATGTGCGGTTGGAAAGAGAAATGGGCTATCCTCATGTGCCCGCGCCTTAATTGGTGTGCTCAGAGAATTCTTGTTTGGTCTCAATCAGAGAATGGCAAGAAAAAGGCTCAGGAAATCGAAATGGGCCTCATTGCAGCGTTGGGATTTTTGGGTCTCCTTTGGGTCTATGCTGGACTTGGGCCATACGCATTTCGACTGCACCCAGAAAGCATCGAGCATCTCTTTCTTCTCAGCCGCTGGACAGAAGAGGCATGGCTACGCCTAGAATTAAAGTTAAAATTACGAATCAGGGTTTTAATTGAATGGAAGAGTGGTTTTTTCAACGGGGAAATTCAAATTCGAACTCACCCTCACTGGATCTTCTAGTTGGTAATTCCATGCAACATTTGGAAATCAAGGAATCACTTTGTTTCAAGCAACAGAATCTAAATCCCAGAACGGTGGTGGAATATGATCACAAACTCATCTCAATCCATACTTAGAGTTAGGGGTACGCATGATTTCATGGCAGAATTAGGAATCAGAGAACCAAACAGTCTGACTCTAGATTATAGGGAGAAATGGTTCGGTTCCCAATTCCACTTTTTTAGGAACTAATTCCCAGCTTAGTTTTTGGTTCCTATGGGAACAGAACAGGAATTAGAAGGGAACCAGACCTGAATTCTAAAATCCCTAATTATCTTTTTGGACTCACTTTATTTTCTGTGTTGTGCTTCCTTTCATCTTGTCATCTCTATCTTTATATATTGTAATTCCTTTTTATATATCTAATGAGCAAGTGTTTTATTTTATTTCTTCTCTTTTTTTAAGATATGGCTTGTTTTAATGAGAAGATTATCATCAATAAATAGAATTTACCAATAAGAGCCAAATGAATATATGTTGTGAGGCTTTCTAATAATTATTTTTGTTTAGTTAATAATAATTTTAAATTTAAAACTATTATTAAGTGACAGCTATGATGTTGTTTATTTTGATTTTAAGTGGTTAGAATTTTAAACAATTTTTCATGGATGATTGAGGATTGAAGTTTTATAATTTATGTTTTACATTACATGTTTTGAACTTTTTAGTATTTATTTTATTTTAAGTGTTTATCTATTATGGATTGTTATTGTTGACAAATGACAAGTTTTCATTTTTAGGGTTGCGTTCATTTTTATTTTGCTTAACTAAAACTAAAAAAAAAAAAAAAAAAAAAAAGGAAAAAGAAGAACCTATTAGGCCTTGAAATTGCGAAAAGGTAAGTTCCACGTTTGGACGGGCATGCTCCAAGTTCTACTCACCCCTACTTAGAGCATGCGTGAAACATTATCACCAACTGATTGTGATTTGCCTGCTTGCGATGTGCGAAACCTTATCACCAGAGGCAAGCTTCAGTTAGCTCATTTCAAGAATACCCAAATCATACCATGTTTTAGAGAGGCCAATCAAGTAGGGGATTGAGTGGCAAAAGCCAACAAGCAAAAACAAAGATCAATAAAAGCTCAAAAACCTATTCTAAATTTTAGGTTTCAAATTCTATGTTAGAACCTACAACTTCCCGTCAAAACCGGTTCTCCAATATTTGGAACCTAGATACTACTCTACATACCGTGGAACCTGGAACCAAACTGGTTTCCACCGGTTCGATTTAGTTCCGTATCTACTTCAAAATCATGCTCACCTCTACTTGAAGTATTGAATATAGTGTATTTCCAATGACAAAAAAAAAAAAGAAAAAAGAAAAAAAAAAGAAGAGAATATCAACAAAATTTCAATTTATCTAAAAACTAACATAACAATTAATGACTGTGATTAATCGGTCCACAGCAATTGAATTTTTAGGATCACTCTAAATATCTAGTGCATAGGGCCATGCGGTGCCCATGGTTTTACGGTAGCAGTGTCCAACTCTCTCGTGGATCAGGGTGTCAGAGCGAAACATAAAGCAATAGAACAAATAATGTGTGCGGAACCCAACACCCATCATTCGTCGTCTTCTTCAATGGTGCGGTTTTCTCAGCTCCATTCCACGATCCTATCCGCTTATCTGGATCAAGAAACTGCAGTCTCTGTGAAATACTCTGCTCCAAGCTGTGATCCCAAGCTTAGTTCCAACCGAGTTTCATTCTTTTCCGGATGATTTCTTTCGTAAAATTTTGAGTCTTACTGACCTTTTTTCAAGAAATGTCGGTTCCGTCCCTCTGATGCTGTTGGATAAATTTTGTGCGGATACGGGTTAAAACACTTTAATAAAGCATTCAAAAACTTAGTACCTTCACGTGGGTCATGTGTGTATTGTTTAAGGAGCAATCCTCTGAAAAACAATTCCACCGAAGTGGCGTTTGCAATTCAGGATCCTATTTCAGGAAGATTTCCAAGGTGGGTTCCATTTTTATATGGCTAAACGTCTGGAGATCTTGTACCTTTATTGGATAATCTTTCAAGACATTTAAAGATCGATTTTGGTTATCTATTTTAAACACCGAATTAGAAAAATAATAAAGATTAAATATAATTATCAGAGGTATCTGTGTCTCATAATATAACGATTCGATACTCGATGTTAGATTTTCTTTAATATTTTCTAAAATTATCTGGGTCTATGGGCTCAACACCA
Source organism: Eucalyptus virginea (assembly GCA_014182375.1). Classification (NCBI taxonomy): domain Eukaryota; kingdom Viridiplantae; phylum Streptophyta; class Magnoliopsida; order Myrtales; family Myrtaceae; genus Eucalyptus; species Eucalyptus virginea. The sequence continues at coordinate 12,204,394 of CM024516.1, read as the reverse complement.
AATTTTTGGATCGGATAGGCCTCAAGAACCCACATAATTCAAGAATTTAGATGCATTGAATCCGCATGAATCTAGATCATCCTTTCCCTCCTGGTGAGAAAGGAGTGTACCCGTACACTTAGTGCGCACAGCCAAAGAACCAACCGACCAGAACAGAACAGAAAAAGAAACCGAAGGAAAACAAGTGACTGACGACGTTGGAATTTAAATACCATCAACACCACCTGATACTCTCTCTCCGTCTCTTTCTTGTCCATGTGACCGCTATAAATAACACTGCACAAACCTCACTCCCTCTTCAGGCAAATCTTCCTAAACACAAGTCCTCTTTACAAATTGACTCTCTCTCTCTCTCTCTCTCTCTCTCTCTCTCTCTCTTACTGTTTTCATTAGGATCTTCTCATCACAATACATCAATGGCCAACAGTAACGTCACCGGATCTCCTCTTGAGAAAACCAGCTTGGCTTCACTCGACCAAAGGCTGGCCATGGCGAAACGTTGCTCTCGTGGTATGCAACATTCTGTTACATTGAAAGTCCATGAACTATGTTTACCTTGATTTTGCAAATTTACTGTTCTGTCTCCTTGTTTTCTGCAAAATGGCTTAAATCTAAATTTCTGATGTGCATCGAACAGAGGGTGTAAAAGCTGGAGCTAAGGCGGCTGTTTTGGCAGGGATAGCAACAGCCATCCCGACTGTGAGTAATCTTTTTCAATTTCTTCGGCTGAAACTTTTGTTCAATTCAAGGGTCTTTTTGTCGTACTTCTTTTTTCTCAATATGTACATGCTTAACTATGCAGTTGGCTAGTGCAAGGATGCTGCCCTGGGCAAGAGCAAACCTCAACCACTCGGCTCAAGCACTCATTATCTCAACAGGTCGTTAGACTTTAATCATACTGACAATGATCAATGGCTTTGCATCATAAACCTTTATGTAATAGATCATATATTGCGATTATCTGACAGGAATATTTTCATTCTTGTGGCAGTCGCTGGAGCAGCTTATTTCATAGTTGCTGACAAGACTATCTTGGCCACGGCTAGGCAGAACTCCTTCAAGCAAGTCTCCAACATTGACGGGTGAACTGAAAAAAAACTAGACAAGAAGCTCATATGGCTTCCATTTTGATCAAACTTGTATCTGAGTGAACTAGAAAGCAGATTACCACCTTGTGTCACCCAAAAAATAAGTATGGGTTCTTCTGCTTCATCCTGAAGATGGATCTAGTTCACAATTTATATAAGAATGAAGAGTATGAGGATGTCCTCGGAAGTTTAGTGCAATTTACAATTACCAAATGTTGTCCCTATTTCATAACGTGTTCATTACCACCAATCCTTACATCAGCAATTACCATCTCTAAAATAGTGGAAGCGGTTACAATCCCGGGCAATTATCTCCCTATTGAAAATCTTCGAAATGAGCCTTGTTGCCGAATGGCAGTTTCTGCAGACTTGAAGGTTCTTGGCGATCTTGATGGTCGTCCAGGGCTTAGTACTAATCAGCCCAAACGCAATCGCCAGCTTCTCCCTGTGGTTACTTAAAGCACACTCCTTCCACTCTTCATCCATGTCGTGAAGCACCTGGGCTGTGTCCTGCACAAACCCAGCCATTTCCAAAAGCCTGTCTATTTCATCCAAAATCATGTATATTTTTTTGCTCTGTGGATGTGTTTTGTCTCCCACGAGAAATTCATGAGCCACACTATCTACTTTTATAGATGTAGACCCAGGAACCTTTCTCATTCCCTTATCATTCAATTTGCAAAATCAAGGTAAACATAAGATAAAATACATTAACATGAAAGTGAGTTAAGTGGGAGAAATCAAATTTGTTCATTTCTTCTGTTTCTGTAATAATCAATTTCTCAAAGCCATTGCTATGGATAAATGTATATTTTTCATCCCTCTTGTCGTGAATAAATCATGAAGATTTAAGATTATTTGATTTTGAATTTACATATAATTGAACTACACTATCGATATTAGATGAGTGAAAGTATTATCAGCACTAATTGACAAACATAACTAGTAGTTTAACATGACAAATGTATAACTTCAAAGTGATTATGCTCAAGATCATTACCGGGTGTAAAGAGCACAACTTTAAGGCTTTGTCTGGTGACACTTCAAATAGTGTCTCGATTCTATTATTTTGTTCCTTAGAACAAAAAAGAAAGAAATCAATTTGATAATTTTTTTTTATTCTCGAAAACAACTTTTTTTTTTTTTTTTTGGTTCCCGAGAATAGATTTGGAACAAAACTAAAAAGTAGAAAAGAGTTACCTCTTGCTCCCAGGAACAACTTTAGAATCAAGTCCAGCATTTTCTTTTTTCTCTCTCTTTTTTTTTTTTTTTTTCTTTTCTGCTTCTCTCTTCTTCTTCCTTCTAGCTGATCACCGACCATTGTCACCGTTGCCACTAGCGGTGGCCGACGACCGACTAGGGAGGTTCGGCGAGCTCGCTAAAGCTTCACCAGGCCAAGGAGAGGTTGGGCAAGCTCATCAAAGGCTTCCTTGGTCATTGCGAACCTCAGCCTCGCAAGGCTGGGCAAGGCCAACCTCACCAATGGCCAAGCAAGTCTCGCTTGGCCACCGGAGAGGCTCTGCCTCACCCAGGCGACGCGAGGTCAACCTCAATCTGGCTTGGTGAGGCCCAACCCCGTGCCAATTGGTAAGGCTGAGCCTCACCTAGATTTGTGAATTCGAGGCTCGCCCGCCGGCAAAGCTTGTTGAACCTCGCCAACTCAATCGCTGACCACCACTGTGGTTGGTGACCGGCCACAAAGAAGGAGGAAGAAGAAGAGAAAAGGAAAAAGAAAAAAGAAAAATAAGAGAAAAATAATAAAAGTTTTAAAAATTAAAAGAAACAAAAAAATTTTAAGAGTTCTACCAAACGTATTTCTATTTGAGAAATAAAAATTTTGGTTAGTTACTAAGCGCCTTCAAAAGTTTAGCAATTATTCTCAAGAGCAGAATAAAAAAAATCATTTCTAAGCAAAAATTGTTCCAAGAAAAAAATGATTACCAAACGCATCCTTACTCTTTTGAATTGCTCTCGAAATCAGGTCAGATACGTAAGAGACTGTTCTTGTCTTGAATTCAAAATATCTTTTGTTGATTACTGATTATCCCATCACTCTCTAGTTAGGACTTGATTAAGAAAAATTATTCCTTTAGGCTTGGGAATTGTGATATATATATCTCAATATATACAAATCAAATGTGTTTTTCGTTAGCGTTTTGTCTGAAGAAGGTATTCCACCAAGCTTGTTTGTAATCAAAATATGTGAAAGTAGGTCGATATGGTAATGGTTGGGTCAATTTACTTTCAAATTTCATTTGGGTATCGAGTGATGGGGCCATTTTGAAGGATGGATTAAGTGATATATGGTGGCTGTCGAATGGGTAATAATGTTTGGGTTGTGTGTATCCGAAAATGTTTAAATTTTATAGATATGTAAGTTCGCAATAAAACAGCAGGAGAATATGATGGTCAAATTATTTATCATTTACTCTTTTATGGAGAATTAATTTCTTATAATTATAGATGGGGAACACAAAATTGTTATAAATACATGAATGAATAGAATACATGAATGAATATTCATTATATTCATCTTATCCAATGTACTTATTATAGTACATTTGTATCAAATGTTCTAAGTACATCTCCCTATACAATGAACGTTCGTCTCCTTATCATGTACATGTATCATTCGATACATTGATATTAATGATAAGTACATTCTTGTTCTCCTATAAATAGGAGTTTAGTTTTGATATACAAACATACAATCACAATACAGTGAAATATCTGGCTTTCTCTACTATCTCTAGTGTTCACTTGCTTTCTCTTCTTTAATCTCTTCTCTATTATATATTCGCCACGCGATATTTTACAACACGTTATCAGCACGAGGATCTACCGATTGAGTAAGTAACTTTTGCAAGCACGAGGATCTACCGATTGAGTAAGTAACTTTTGCAAGCACGAAGATCTATCGACTGAGTAAGTAATTTTTGCAAGGTGGGTATTCTTATTATTGATCAACTTATACTTCATCTTCTTCTATCAATTCTTCATTTTTATTTTTCTTGGCCCGAAGCCAAATTTTAAATCTAAAAGTATCCTTCTGCTCCTGAAGTAGCGGTGGATATTTGGAAATCCTTTTAATTAATTTAAGGATTTATTTTTGCAAGGATTATGGCAAATATTGAAAAGCCCAAATTCCACATCCTGGAAGTGAGTGGAAAGAATTATCTATCCTGGCGCCTTGACATGGAAATGCACCTCCAAGGGCAAGGTCTCGCTAATACAATTACAGAGGATGGAACCTCAAATGAAAAGGATAAAGCAAATGCGCTGATTTTTATTCGTCGTCATTTGCATGAGAGCCTGCAAACTCAATATTTATCCGTTCGAGACCCGCATATCTTGTGGACGAGGTTGAAGGATAGGTATGATCATACAAAAACCGTTATCCTCCCTCAAGCACAATATGATTGGCAAAATCTCAGACTGCAAGATTTTAAATCAGTGTCTGACTATAATTCTGCTTTATTTGATATCGTTTCTCGACTTGAGTTATGCGGTATCAAACTCATTGATGCAGAATTGCTTGAGAAAACTTTCTCCACCTTTCATGCTTCAAATATTGTATTGCAACAGCAATACCGGCAACGTCAGTTTGCCACATATTCTGAATTAATTTCTATGCTCCTTACTGCTGAGCAAACTAATGATTTTTTGCTTAAAATCATGGTCTTAGATATGCTGGCTCAAAAGCATTGCCTGAAGCACATGCTAACTTTGAGAAAAATACTGGCCATTTTAAGGGCTATAAGCGCAGGCAAGAACATAATCCTAGAAGGGATGGCAAGAAATTTAACCGCCCTATGAAATCAAACTTTGGCCTGAATCATGGCAAAGAAAAGAAGCCAAAAAAGGTTATTAATGAAAGTATTTGTCATCGCTAGGCATGATTGGGCATTGGTCACGTACCTATCGTACGCCAAAACATTTTGTTCATCTATACCAGGCATCTTTAAAGAATACAAGCAAGCGTGGTGAATCTAATGCCATTGAAATCAATCCTACTGTCATAACCACTGATGAGGCCAACAATATCTCCGTTGGTGGGACTCCTTTTGCTCTGAAGTAGCAAATGCATCATTGGATGTCTCGATTTCTTTGAGGACCTCGATTACTTTGATGAATCAGATTGGTGGATGATAATTTGAACTTTGAATTTTATGTTATTTCGCTTTAAATGTATTACTTTTTTTTTTTGTTCTTTATGAAATACTTATGAACCTTATATAAATATTTATCTTTGAAATTTTATTCGACTATATAACTAATATGCAACTTTTATGATACTTGACACCTGAAGTTGTCAATATAAATGCAAATGGAAAATACCGAGAAAAAGGAAGATGTTTGTTTGCTTGATAGTGCAACAACACATACTATATTTTGTAGTAGACACTTTTTCTCGAGTATGACATTGCGTAAGGCACAAATCCATACAATATCAGGTCTGTTCCGATTATTGATGGTTTTGGGAATGCTACAATTATTTTGCCAAATGGCACAATCCTGCATATTGAGAATGCGTTTCTAAGCATTCGATCAAAAAGGAATCTGCTCGTTTCAAAGATGTACGCCGTAATGGGTACCATATTGAGACTATTTATGAGCAAGATAAGGAATATATTGGCATTTCCTCTTATAAGATGGGCCTGAAGACCATCCATGAGAAGCTAGAAGCTTCTTCTATGGGTTTGTATTGTGTCATGATTAAAGCTGTTGAAACCTACGCTACCACATCCCGGAGATTGGTAAGCCCCCGATCAGTTTGGACTGTGGCATGATCGCCTTGGTCATCCTAGCGCTTCAATGATGCGTAGGATAATTCAAAATACAAAAGGGCACCCTTTAAAGGATATAAAGGTATTGTTGTCCAAAGATTATAATTGTGAGGCTTGCTCACAAGGAAAGCTCATTATCAAACATTCTATAACAAAGGTTAATTTTGAATCTCCTTTATTCTTGCAAAGAATTCAGGGTGATATTTATGGACCAATACAACCACCAAGTGGACCATTTCGATATTTTATGGTATTAGTGGATGCATCCTGTAGATGGTCCCGTATTTGCCTATTATCTACGCGCAATGACACATTTACACGTTTATTTGCACATCATATTCCAGAAATGTGGTATATTCGAAGAATAGGGATCAAAATCCCCGATATGTATTTCTCTCCTTGAAAATGAATAGGAAAGAATCAGGAATCCGCTCCAGAAGAGCCTAGCGTTGTGCTTGCTCCCAAAGAGCTTATTGCCCCTGAAGAGGCGCAAACCCATGAAAGGAGCATTAGCCCCGGAAATGCGAGAATTCCATTACATATTGTAATGAAATTTGGGATCAAAATGAAATCATCATTGATGATGCTTTTGCATTCTCGCTGCTCATCAAATTATGGATGATGATTGTGAACCACAATCTATTATTGAATGTCGTCAAAGGCAAGATTGGCATAAGTGGGAGGAAGCAATTAAAACTGAATTAGCTTCCCTAACTAAACGAGAGGTTTTTGGACCTGTAACTCGTATCCCCGATAATGTAAAGCCCGTTGGATATAAATGGGTATTTATCCGAAAACGAAATGAGAAAAACGAGGTTGTTAGGTATAAAGCCCGACTCGTTGCCCAAGGATTCTCCCAGAGACCTGGGGATTGATTATAATGAGACATATTCACCTGTGATGGATATGATTACATTTCGTTTTCTCATTAGCCTAGCAATCTTTGAAAGATTGGAAATGCGTCTTATGGACGTTGTGACGGCATATCTATATGGCTCATTAGACTCGATATTTATATGAAAATTCCCGAGGGATTCAAAATGCCCGAAGCATGCACTCCCCGCAATTTATTCTCAATAAAATTGCAAAGATCCTTGTACGGGTTAAAGCAATCCGGTCGCATGTGGTATCAACGCCTAAGTGAGTACCTAATTAAGGAAAGGTACAAAAACGATCCTATCTGTCCATGCGTGTTTATTAAGAAATCAAAAACCGGATTTGCTATTATAGCGGTTTATGTCGACGATATAAATTTAATTGGAACTCCAGAAGAGTTAGCTGAAACTGCTGAATATTTGAAAAGGGAGTTTGAAGTTAAAGATTTGGGTAAAACCAAACTTTGTCTTGGTCTAGAGCTTGAGCATAAAGCAAATGGAATAATCGTCCATCAATCGGCATATGTTGAAAGATTGCTTAAACGTTTCAACATGGACAAAGCTCACCCATTGAGCACCCCTATGGTTGTAAGGTCTCTAGATCCCCAAAAGGACCCATTTCGTCCTAGAGAATTTGATGAAGAGATACTTGGTCCTGAAGTACCATATCTTAATGCAATTGGGGCTTTGATGTACTTGGCACAATGTACGAGACCGGATATCGCTTTTTTGCGGTAAATTTATTGGCACGTTTTAGTTCTGAGCCAACTCGGAGACATTGGAATGGAGTTAAACATATTTTCCGTTATCTCCGAGGAACCATAGATTTGGGATTATATTATTCCAAGGATTCCACTAACTCTGGTTTAGTTGGATATGCTTGATGCTTTGGATATAGATCCGATCCACATAAGGCTCGCTCTCAAACCGGGTATTTATTTTGTTATAACGGCACCGCTATTTCTTGGCGTTCTACGAAGCAATCGCTAGTAGCTACATCTTCTAACCACTCTGAGATTATTGCTTTATATGAAGCTGGAAGAGAGTGTGTTTGGTTAAGATCCGTTATAACACATATTCATAATTCTTGTTGCTTAATACCGGTTACAAATTCTCCCACTATAATTTATGAAGATAATGCTGCTTGTGTTGCACAAGTCGGGGAGGATATATCAAAGGTGATAGGACCAAGCATATCTCGCCAAAATTTTTCTATACTCATGAACTCCAAGAAAGTCGACAAATTGACGTTAAACAATTCGATCCATAAATAATCTTGCAGATCTTTTTACCAAATCATTGCCAACATCAAGTTTTGAGAAATTAGTATATGGCATTGGTATGAGGCGAGTTCATAAGATGTAAGATTAATTAGCCCCGAAGTGGCTATATGGCTCTATTGAGGGGAGATATTATGAACTATGCATTGCAGCATTGATATGCAACTAGTTCACAAGATGCAATAATGATTAGTCCCAGAGTGGCTATATATACATTGCACTCTTTTTCTTTATGTCCGGTTTTTTCCCATAGGGTTTTTCCGGCTTAAAGTTTTTAACGAGGCAATTAATGCATCCATAAAAGGGAGAGATCATAACATTTGTGCTCTGCACTCTTTTTCCCTTTTGTCCGGTTTTTATCCCACTGGGTTTTTCCGGCTTAAGGTTTTTAATGAGGCAGTATCATTCGATGCACATTCATAATGAATACAATGAATATTCAAGGGGGAGTGTTATGAAATACATGAATGAATAGAATACATGAATGAATATTCATTATATTCATCTTATCCAATGTACTTATTATGGTACATTTGTATCAAATGTTCTAAGTACATCTCCCTATACAATGAACGTTCGTCTCCTTATCATGTACATGTATCATTCGATACATTGATATTAATGATAAGTACATTCTTGTTCTCCTATAAATAGGAGTTTAGTTTTGATGTACAAACATACAATCACAATACAGTGAAATATCTGGCTTTCTCTACTATCTCTAGTGTTCACTTGCTTTCTCTTCTTTAATCTCTTCTCTATTATATATTCGCCACGCGATATTTTACAACATATATAATTACGTACCACCACTACACACTTGCAGCCTCGCTACACTCATCTCTCTCCCTCTCCTCTTATTAATTGTAATTTCTTATTCTGGGTCATTCTTGATAATTCTAGCAATTTTGTTGTGTGATCCTGTGGGATTTCACCTGGGAAAGCTGAGATTAATCTAAATGCTCTATTTTCCCATTTCTCGGGGGGTGATGTTTGCTCGGTCATTATGTTCTTTTGCTGAAACATAATTTATGCAAATGAGAAGTGTGTTATGTGCGATTGGAAAGAGAAATGAGCTATCCTCATGTGCCTGCGCCTTAATTGTTGTGCTCAGAGAATACCGACTCTTCTTTGTTCCAACCAACAGAGATTTATTAAGAATTCTTGTTCAATCAGAGGATGGCAAGAAAAAGGCTCAGGAAATCGAAATGGGCCTCATTGCAGCGTTGGGATTTTTTAAGTCTCCTTTGGGTCTATGCTGGACTTGAGCCATACGCATTTCGACTGCACCCAGAAAGCATCATCTCTTTCTTCTCAGCCGCTGGACAGAAGAAGCATGGCTACACCTAGAATTAAAGTTAAAATTACGAATCAGGGTTTTAATTGAATGGAAGAGTGGTTTTTTCAACGGGGAAATTCAAAGTCGAACTCACCCTCACTGGATCTTCTAGTTGGAAATTCCATGGAACATGTGGAAATCAAGAAATCACTTTGTTTCAGGCAACAGAGTCTAAATCCTAGAACGGTGGTGGAGTATGATCACAAACTCATCTCATTCCATACTTAGAGTTAGGGGTAAGTATAATTTCAGGATAGAATTAGGAATCAGAGAACCAGACTGGTGGGAACCAGTCCGGCTCTAGATTCTAGGGAGAAATGGTTCGGTTCCCAATTCCACATTTTTAGGAACTACTAATTCCTAGCTCAGTTCTTGGTTCCTATGGGAACTAAACGGGAATTGGAAGGGAACTAGACCTAAATTCTAAAATCCCTAATTATCTTTTTCAACTCACTTTATTTTATGTGTTGTGCTCCCTTTCATCTTATCATCTCTATCTTTTTATATTGCAATTCCTTTTTATATATCTAATGAGCAAGTGTTTTATTTTATTTCTTCTCCTTTTTTTAAGATGTGGCTTGTTTTAATGAGAAGATTATCATCAATAAATAGAATTTACCAATTAGAGCAGAATGAATATATGTTGTGAGGCTTTTTAATAATTATTTTTGTTTAGTTAATGGTAATTTTAAATTTAAAACTATTATTAAGTGACAACTATGATGTTGTTTATTTTGATTTTAAGTGGTTAGAATTTTAAACAATTTTTCATGGATGATTGATGATTGAAGTTTTATAATTTATGTTTTACATTACATGTTTTGAACTTTTTAGTATTTATTTTATTTTAAGTGTTTATCTGTTATGGATTGTTATTGTTGACAAATGACAAGTTTTCATTTTTAGGGTTGCGTTCATTTTTATTTTGCTTAACTAAAACTGAAAAAAAAGAAAAAAAAAAAGGAAAAAGAAGAACCTATTAGGCCTTGAAATTGCGAAAAGGTAAGTTCCACGTTTGGACGGGCATGCTCCAAGTTCTACTCACCCCTACTTAGAGCATGCGTGAAACATTATCACCAACTGATTGTGATTTGCCAACTTGCGATGTGCGAAACCTTATCACCAGAGGCAAGCTTCAGTTAGCCCATTTCAAGAATACCCAAATCATACCATGTTTTAGAGAGGCCAATCAAGTAGGGGATTGAGTGGCAAAAGCCAACAAGCAAAAACAAAGATCAATAAAAGCTCAAAAACCTGTTCTAAATTTTAGGTTTCAAGTTCTATGTTAGAACCTACAACTTCTCGTCAAAACCGGTTCTCCAATATTTGGAACCTAGATACTACTCTACATACCGTGGAACCTAGAACCAAACTAGTTTCCACCGGTTCGATTTAGTTCCGTCACTACTTCAAAATCATGCTCACCTCTACTTGAAGTATTGAACATAGTGTATTTCCAATGACAAAAAAAAGAAAAAAAAAAGAGAGAGAGAATATCAACAAAATTTCAATTTATCTAAAAACTAACATAACAATTAATGACTCTGATTAATCGGTCCACAGCAATTGAATTTTTAGGATCACTCTAAATATCTAGTGCATAGGGCCATGCGGTGCCCATGGTTTTACGGTAGCAGTGTCCAACTCTCTCGTGGATCAGGGTGTCAGAGCGAAACATAAAGCAATAGAACAAATAATGTGGGCGGAACCCAACACCCATCATTCGTCGTCTTCTTCAATGGTGCGGTTTTCTCAGCTCCATTCCACGATCCTATCCGCTTATCTGGATCAAGAAACTGCAGTCTCTGTGAAATACTCTGCTCCAAGCTGTGATCCCAAGCTTAGTTCCAACCGAGTTTCATTCTTTTCCGGATGATTTCTTTCGTAAAATTTTGAGTCTTACTGACCATTTTTCAAGAAATGTCGGTTCCGTCCCTCTGATGCTGTTGGATAAATTATGTGCGGATACGGGTTAAAACACTTTAATAAAGCATTCAAAAACTTAGTACCTTCACGTGGGTCATGTATGTATTGTTTAAGGAGCTATCCTCTGAAAAACAATTCCACCGAAGTGGCGTTTGCAATTCAGGATCCTATTTCAGGAAGATTTCCAAGGTGGGTTCCATTTTTATATGGCTAAACGTCTGGAGATCTTGTACCTTTATTGGATAATCTTTCAAGACATTTAAAGATTGATTTTGGTTATCTATTTTCAAACACTGAATTAGACAAATAATAAAGATTAAATATAATTATCAGTGGCATCTGTGTCCCATAATTTAGTGATTCAATACTCGACATTAGATTTTCTTTAATATTTTCTAAAATTATCTGGTTCTATGGGCTCAACACCAAATCTTTGGATCGGATAGGCCTCAAGAACCCACATAATTCAAGAATTTAGATGCATTGAATCCGCATGAATCTAGATCATCCTTTCCCTCTTGGTGTGAAGGAGTGTACCCGTACACTTTGTGCGCACAGCCAAAGAACCAACCGACCAGAACAGAGCAGAAAAAAGAAACCGAAGGAAAACAAGTGACTGACGACGTTGGAATTTGAATACCATCAACACCACCTGATACTCTCTCTCTCCGTCTCTTTCTCGTCCATGTGACCGCTATAAATAACGCTGCACTAACTCACTCCCTCTTCAGGCAAAGCTTCCTAAACACAAATCCTCTTTGCAAATTGACTCGCTCCCTCTCTTACTGTTTTCATTAGGATCTTCTCATCACAACACATCAATGACCAACAGTAACGTCACCGGATCTCCTCTTGAGAAAACCAGCTTGGCTTCACTCGACCAAAGGCTGGCCATAGCGAAACGTTGCTCTCGTGGTATGCAACATTCTGTTACATTGAAAGTCCATGAACTATGTTTACCTTGATTTTCCAAATTTACTGTTCTGTCTCCTCGTTTTCTGCAAAATGGCTTAATCTAAATTTCTGATGTGCATCAAACAGAGGGTGTAAAAGCTGGAGCTAAGGCGGCTGTTTTGGCAGGGATAGCAACAGCCATCCCGACTGTGAGTAATCTTCTTCAATTTCTTCGGCTGAAACTTTTGTTCAATTCAAGGGTGTCTTTTTATCGTACTTCTTTTTTCTCAATATGTACATGCTTAACTATGCAGTTGGCTAGTGCAAGGATGCTGCCCTGGGCAAGAGCAAACCTCAACCACTCGGCTCAAGCACTCATTATCTCAACAGGTCATTAGACTTTAATCATACTGACAATGATCAATGGATTTGCATCATAAACCTTTATGTAATAGACCATATATTGCGATTATCTGACAGGAATATTTTCATTCTTGTGGCAGTCGCTGGAGCAGCTTATTTCATAGTTGCTGACAAGACTATCTTGGCCACGGCTAGGCAGAACTCCTTCAAGCAAGTCTCCAACATTGACGGGTGAACTGAAAAAATCTAGACAAGAAGCTTATATGGCTTCCATTTTGATCCAACTTGTATCTGAGTGAACTAGAAAGCAGATTACCACCTTGTGTCACCCAAAAAATAAGTATGGGTTCTTCTGCTTCATCCTGAAGATGGATCTAGTTCACAATTTATATAAGAATGAAGAGTATGAGGATGTCCTCGGAAATTTAGTGCAATTTACAATTACCAAATGTTGTCCCTATTTCATAACGTGTTCATTACCACCAATCCTTACATCAGCAATTACCATCTCTAAAATAGTGGAAGCGGTTACAATCCCGGGCAATTATCTCCCTATTGAAAATCTTCGAAATGAGCCTTGTTGCCGAATGGCAGTTTCTGCAGACTTGAAGGTTCTTGGCGATCTTGATGGTCGTCCAGGGCTTAGTACTAATCAGCCCAAACGCAATCGCCAGCTTCTCCCTGTGGTTACTTAAAGCACACTCCTTCCACTCTTCATCCATGTCGTGAAGCACCTGGGCTGTGTCCTGCACAAACCCAGCCATTTCCAAAAGCCTGTCTATTTCATCCAAAATCATGTATATTTTTTTGCTCTGTGGATGTGTTTTGTCTCCCACGAGAAATTCATGAGCCACACTATCTACTTTTATAGATGTAGACCCAGGAACCTTTCTCATTCCCTTATCATTCAATTTGCAAAATCAAGGTAAACATAAGATAAAATACATTAACATGAAAGTGAGTTAAGTGGGAGAAATCAAATTTGTTCTTTTCTTCTGTTTTTGTAATAATCAATTTCTCAAAGCCATTGCTATGGATAAATGTATATTTTTCATCCCTCTTGTCGTGAATAAATCATGAAGATTTAAGATTATTTGATTTTGACTTTCCATATAATTGAACTACACTATCGATATTAGATGAGTGAAAGTATTATCAGCACTAATTGACAAACATAACTAGTAGTTTAACATGACAAATGTATAACTTCAAAGTGATTATGCTCAAGATCATTACTGGTGTAAAGAGCACAACTTTAAGGCTTTGTCTGGTGACACTTCAAATAGTGTCTGATTCTATTATTTTGTTTCTTAGAACAAAAAAAGAAAGAAATCAATTTGATAATTTTTTTATTCTCGAAAACAACTTTTTTTTTTTTTTTTTTTTTTTGGTTCCTGAGAATAGATTTGGAACAAAACTAAAAAGTAGAAAAAAGTTACCTCTTGCTCCCAGGAACAACTTTAGAATCAAGTCCAACATTTTCTTTTTCTCTTTTTTCTTTTCTTTTCTGCTTCTCTCTTCTTCTTCCTTTTAGCCAATCATCGACCATTGTCACCGTTGCCACTGGCGGTGGCCAACAACCGGCTAGGGAGGTCCGGCGAGCTCGCTAAAGCTTCACCAGGCCAAGGAGAGGTTGGGCAAGCTCGTCAAAGGCTTCCTTGGTCATTGCGAACCTCGGCCTCGCAAGGCCGGGCAAGGCCAACCTCACCAATGGCCAAGCAAGTCTCGCTTGGTCACCGGGAGAGGCTTTGCCCCACCCAAGCGACACGAGATCAGCCTCGCCTTGGCTTGGTGAGGCCCAACCCCGTGCCAATTGGCAAGGCCGAGCCTCACCTAAATCTACGAAGTCGAGGCTCGCCCGGCCAGCAAGCTTGTTGAACCTCGCCAAGTCAATCGCCGGGCACCACTATGGTTGGTGACCGGCCACAAAGAAGAAGGAAGAAGAAGAGAAAAGGAAAAAAAAAAAAAAAAAAGAGAAAATAATAAAAGTTTTAAAAATTAAAAGAAACAAAAATTTTTTTAAGAGTTCTACCAAACGTATTTCTATTTTAGAAATAAAAATTTTGATTAGTTACTAAGCGCCTTCAAAAGTTTAGCAATTATTCTCAAGAGCAAAGTAATAAAAAAATCATTTCTAAGCAAAAATTGTTCCAAGAAAAAAATGATTACCAAACGCATCCTTACTCTTTTGAATTACTCTCGGAATCAGGTTAGATACGTAAGAGACTGTTCTTGTCTTGAATTCCAAATATCTTTTGTTGATTACTGATTATCCCATCACTCTCTAGTTAGGACTTGATTAAGAAAAAATTATCCCATCTATCTCAATATATACAAATCAAATGTGTTTTTCGTTAGCGATTTGTCTGAAGAAGGTATTCCACCAAGCTTGTTTGTAATCAAAATATGTGAAAGTAGGTCGATATGGTAATGGTTGGGTCAATTTACTTTCAAATTTCATTTGGGTATCGAGTGATGGGGCCCATTTTGAAGGATGGATTAAGTGATATATGGTGGCTGTAGAATGGGTAATAATGTTTGGGTTGTGTATATCCGAAAATGTTTAAATTTTATAGATATGTAAGTTAGCAATAAAACAACAGGAGAATATGATGGTCAAATTATTTATCACTTACTCTTTTATGGAGAATTAATTTCTTATAATTATAGATGGGGAACACAAATATGTAATAAAATTAAATTACAAAAACTGATTAAAAAAGAGCATTCGCTTACTAATAAAGGATTAGGAGATTTAATATGAACCATCTTATACTGAATCCACAAATAAAGAAATATATATATATATATATATATATATATATATATATATATATTTATGAAGTTCCAACTCTAATTACGTACCACCACTACACACTTGCAGCCTCGCTACACTCATCTCTCCCTCTCCTCTTGTTAATTGTAATTTCTTATTCTGGGTCATTCTTGATAATTCTAGCAATTTTGTTGTGTGATCCTGTGGGATTTCACCTGGGAAAGCTGAGATTAATCTAAATGGTCTATTTTCCCATTTCTCGGGGGGTGATGTTTGCTCGGTCATTATGTTCTTTTGCTGAAACATAATTTATGCAAATGAGTAGTGTGTTATGTGCGATTGGAAAGAGAAATGGGCTATCCTCATGTGCCTGCGCCTTAATTGTTGTGCTCAGAGAATACCGCCTCTTCTTTGTTCCAACCAACAGAGATTTATTAAGAATTCTTGTTCAATCAGAGGATGGCAAGAAAAAGGCTCAGGAAATCGAAATGGGCCTCATTGCAGCGTTGGGATTTTTTAAGTCTCCTTTGGGTCTATGCTGGACTTGGGCCATACGCATTTCGACTGCACCCAGAAAGCATCATCTCTTTCTTTCTTCTCAGCCGCTGGACAGAAGAAGCATGGCTACACCTAAAATTAAAGTTGAAATTACGAATCAGGGTTTTAATTGAATGGAAGAGTGGTTTTTTCAACGGGGAAATTCAAAGTCGAACTCACCCTCACTGGATCTTCTAGTTGGAAATTCCATGGAACATGTGGAAATCAAGAAATCACTTTGTTTCAGGCAACATAGCCTAAATCCCAGAACGGTGGTGGAATATGATCACGAACTCATCTCAATCCATACTTAGAATTAGGGATAAGCATGATTTCAAGGTAAAATTATGAATAAGAGAACCAGACAGGTGGGAACCAGTCCAGCTCTAGATTCTAGGGAGAAATGGTTCAGTTCCCAATTTCACTTTTTTAGGAGCTACTAATTCCCAGCTTAGTTCTTGGTTCCTATGGGAACTGAACGAGAATTGGAAGGGAACCAGACTTGAATTCTAAAATCCTTAGTTATCTTTTTCAACTCACTTTATTTTATCTTTATATATTGTAATTCCTTTTTATATATCTAATAAGCAAGTGTTTTATTTTATTTCTTCTCCTTTTTTAAGATATGGCTTGTTTTAATAAGAAGATTATCATCAATAAATAGAATTTACTAATTAGAGCGGAATGAATATATGTTGTGAGGCTTTTTAATAATTATTTTTGTTTAGTTAATGGTAATTTTAAATTTAAAACTATTATTAATTGACAACTATGATGTTGTTTATTTTGATTTTATGTGGTTAGAATTTAAACAATTTTTCATGGATGATTGAGGATTGAAGTTTTACAATTTATGTTTTACATTACATGTTTTGAACTTTTCAGTATTTATTTTATTTTAAGTGTTTATCTCTTATGGATTGTTACTGTTGACAAATGACAAGTTTTCATTTTTAGGGTTGCATTCATTTTTATTTTGCTTAACTAAAACTAGAAAGAAGAAGAAACAGAAGAAAGAATAACCTATTAGGCCTTGAACTTGCAAAAAGGTAAGTTCCAGGTTTGGATGGGCAGGCTCCATGTTCTAGTCACCCCTACTTAGAGTATGAGTGAAACATGATCACCAACTAATTGTGATTTGCCAACTTGCAATGCGCGAAACCTTATCACTAGAGGCAAGCTTCAGTTAGCCCATTTCAAGAATACCCAAATCATACCATGTTTTAGAGAGGCAATCAAGTAGGAGATTGAGTTGCAAAAGCCAACAAGCAAAAACAAAGAACAATAAAAGCTCAAAAACTTGTTCTAGATTTTAGGTTTCAAGTTCTATGTTAGAACTTACAACTTCCTGTCAAAATCAATTCTCCAATTTTTGGAACCTAGATACTACTCTACATACCGTGGAACCTGGAACCAAACTGGTTTCCACCGGTTCGATTCAATTCCGTATCTACTTCATGCTCATCTCTACTTGAAGTACTGAACACGGTGATTTTCCAATGACAAAAAAAAAAAAAAAGAGAATATCAACAAAATTTCAATTTATCTTAAAACTAACATAACAATTAATGACTGTGATTAATCGGTCCACAGCAATTGAATTTTTAGGATCACTCTAAATATCTAGTGCATAGGGCCATGCGGTGCCCATGGTTTTAGGGTAGCAGTGTCCAACTCTCTCATGGATCAGGGTGTCAGAGCGAAACATAAAGCAATAGAACAAATAATGTGTGCGGAACCCAACCCCCATCATTCGTCGTCTTCTTCAATGGTGCGGTTTTCTCAGCTCCATTCCACGATCCTATCCGCTTATCTGGATCAAGAAACTGCAGTCTCTGTGAAATACTCTGCTCCAAGCTGTGATCCCAAGCTTAGTTCCAACCGAGTTTCATTCTTTTCCGGATGATTTCTTTCGTAAAATTTTGAGTCTTACTGACCATTTTTCAAGAAATGTCGGTTCCGTCCTTCTGATGCTGTTGGATAAATTTTGTGCGGATACGGGTTAAAACACTTTAATAAAGCATTCAAAAACTTAGTACCTTCACGTGGGTCATGTATGTATTGTTTAAGGAGCCATCCTCTGAAAAACAATTCCACCAAAGTGACGTTTCCAATTTAGTATCCTATTTCAGGAAGATTTCCAAGGTGGGTTCCATTTTTATATGGCTAAAAGTCCGGAGTTCTTGTACCTTTATTGGATAATCTTTCAAGACATTTAAAGATTGATTTTGGTTATCTATTTTCAAACACTGAATTAGAAAAATTATAAAGATTAAATATAATTATCGTGGCATCTATCTCCCATAATTTAGTGATTCGATACTCGACATTAGGTTTTCTTTAATATTTTCTAAAATTATCTGGTTCTATGGGCTCAACACCAAATCTTTGGATCGGATAGGCCTTAAGAACCCACATAATTCAAGAATTTAGGTACATTGAATCCGCATGAGTCTAGATCATCCTTTCCCTCTTGGTGAGAAGGAGTGTACCCGTACACTTTGTGCGCACAGCCAAAGAACCAACCGACCAGAACAGAGCAGAAAAAAAGAAACCGAAGGAAAACAAGTGACTGACGACGTTGGAATTTGAATACCATCAACACCACCTGATACTCTCTCTCTCCGTCTCTTTCTCGTCCATGTGACCGCTATAAATAACGCTGCACTAACTCACTCCCTCTTCAGGCAAAGCTTCCTAAACACAAGTCCTCTTTGCAAATTGACTCTCTCCCTCTCTTACTTTTTTCATTAGGATCTTCTCATCACAACACATCAATGGCCAACAGTAACGTCACCGAATCTCCTCTTGAGAAAACCAGCTTGGCTTCACTCGACCAAAGGCTGGCCATAGCGAAACGTTGCTCTCGTGGTATGCAACATTCTGTTACATTGAAAGTCCATGAACTATATTTACCTTGATTTTCCATCTTTACTGTCTGTCTCCTCGTTTTCTGCGAAATGGCTTAAATCTAAATTTCTGATGTGCATCAAACAGAGGGTGTAAAAGCTGGAGCTAAGGCGGCTGTTTTGGCAGGGATAGCAACAGCCATCCCGACTGTGAGCAATCTTTTCAATTTCTTTGGCTGAAACTTTTGTTCAATTCAAGGGCGTCTTTTTATCGTACTTCTTTTTTCTCAATATGTACATGCTTAACTATGCAGTTGGCTAGTGCAAGGATGCTGCCCTGGGCAAGAGCAAACCTCAACCACTCGGCTCAAGCACTTATAATCTCAACAGGTCATTAGACTTTAATCATACTGACAATGATCAATGGATTTGCATCATAAATCTTTATGTGATAGACCATATATTGCGATTATCTAACAGGAATATTTTCATTCTTATGGCAGTCGCTGGAGCAGCTTATTTCATAGTTGCTGACAAGACTATCTTGGCCAAGGCTAGGCAGAACTCCTTCAAGCAAGTCTCCAACATTGAGGGATGAACTGAAAAAAACTAGACAAGAAGCTTATATGGCTTCCATTTTGATCAAACTTGTATCTGAGTGAACTAGAAAGCAGATTACCACCTTGTGTCACCCAAAAAATAAGTATGGGTTTTTCTGCTTCATCCTGAAGATGGATCTAGTTCACATTTTATATAAGAATGAAGAGTATGAGGATGTCCTCAGAAATTTAGTGCAATTTACAATTACCAAATGTTGTCCCTAGTTCATAACTTGTTCATTACCACCAATCCTTACATCAGCAATTACCATCTTTAAAATAGTGGAAGCGGTTACAATCCCAGGCAATTATCTCCCTATTGAAAATCTTCGAAATGAGCTTTGTTGCTGAATGGCAATTTCTGCAGACTTGAAGGTTCTTGGCGATCTTGATGGCCGTCCGGGGCTTAGTACTAATCAGCCCAAACGCAATCGCCAGCTTCTCCCTGTGGTTACTTTTAAGCACGCTCCTTCCACTCTTCATCCATGTCGTAAAGCACCTCGGCTGTGTCCTGCACAAACCCAGCCATTTCCAAAAGCCTGTCTATTTCATCCAACATCATGTATATTTTTTTGCTCTGAGGATGTGTTTTGTCACCCACGAGGAATTCATGAGCCACACTACTACTTCTATAGATGTAGACGCAGGAACCCTTCTCATTCCCTTATTATTCAATTTGGTTTTTATTCTCACCACATCGTCCCACCTACCAGCTTTTGCATAAAATTTTTGATAAAGCACATAAGCGCCAGGATTATCAGGTTCCACTTCGAAAAGATGCAGAGCAAAAATTTCACCCAACTTGACTTTTTGATGAAATCGGCAATCTTCTAGCGGAGAACCCCAAATAGCACCATCGGTTTCCCATTCATTGATTCTTGTCCATTTCTACCCAAGAGATCTATGAAGCATCCGTAATGCTGCAATTTAGGGAGACTTTATAGTCTTGGATCATTAAACTAAAATTAACTCCGTCCAAATTCTAATGAACCTGCATGATTACAAGGCGGATGGTGAGACCGCCTAAAACTCGATGAGCTTGCCGAGGGCAAACTGGGTATTGTAGAGGCTGGATTTTACGATTTGGGAGGGGATTTGCCTGAGCTGGAGGAGGTTCTTGCACTTGGAGAGATGCCACAGAGATGGGTGTGCTTGGAGGAGCTTGCACGGTGGATCAGAAGAAGGGAGGACATGGAAGCTGAAAGGCGAAACTGAGGAAGCGATAGGTGAAGCGAGCATTTTGTTTCTCGGTCTTCTGGACTGTGAAGGAGGAGGACACAGGATGAAAAAGAAGACAGATTTTAAATTGGGGGCCTGGCTACTTCGGCCCGATCCTCGGGAGAGAATTTTGGCCCGACCCACATTAGAAACGGTTTGATCCGAGCAAGTGAAGCCTAGCCCCCACTTTCATTTTCTTTTTCAAATTCGACTTCTTGGCTAATGGAATTTCAATAACTAAGCAAGTATTTATCAAATGATTAATGAGATGATACTTATAAAATCTAAGAATTTCCTTCAAAGAGGGAGTTCACATACCTTGAGATCAAAGCTTTGGATTGAGATGGATTTAGGTGAGTAGTGATGTTTAAGGGAAGTGAGAGAGATTCTATTGCAAATACATCAAATGTATTTAAGTTAACTATTACTTTCTTTTTTGGTAAGCAACTACTACTTGGCAAAGTAGATTTAATCTTTAAATTTGCACGTTTTTAGAGACTTAGATGTACACGCATACTTGATATCAAAACCTAATCGTGTAGTCATTTGTACAATTGCTCAGTTATGTCGTAGCTCCGTAATGATGTGCTGTGGCTATGAATGATGAATGCGTGTCAATGCAAATGTTATATCTAGAAGACCTTAAAAAAGGAGATGGTGGCTATGAGAAAGTCTGAGGTGCTTATGAATATTTAGTCCAGCACCTTATCAAAGTTGAAACTCGTCTTTTGAAAGTCATAGTCGCTATGCACGTTTATACCAAGGAATATACTAAACCTTTATCTCAATTCTGTAAATATATATTTATATGTGTGTGTACATATATCCTGTCAAAACCATCTTAAAATTTATGTCCAACATAATTATTCCACATGATTTTGTTAGAGTGTAAATGATGCGTGCGTGGAACTAGTAATTTGATTTTGTTAGAGTGTAAATGATGCGTGCGTGGAACTAGTAATTTCTGAAACGTGAATCTTCTAGTTAAGTGTTTGGAAGCAATGTGAAAAATGATAATGAAATGATGTGTAGAGGACAAAGGATATGAGAGGTTCACCATTGAATTGTAAAGGCATAAATTGCTAGCCAAGGATAAAAATTGGGATAGATGCAACTCACTACCAAGGCATAGAGGATTGCTCCATCGATCAAGGATGAAGATCTGTTTGATATACCACCAACGATATTGGATAAAGAATCAAATAAATATTCACTCACACAAGGATTCTCATATATTCATCAATTCTGCATTACAATTGGGAACACTCCATTTATAGAAGAACTAAGACATAGGAAATAGACAAACATTAAAGAAATGAGGATTAGAAATCAATTAAAGACCTAGAAACTAGAAAATGCATTAATGACATGGAGACTTGATAACTTGATTCTTTAGCTTTGCGGTACATCTTCCAAAATTCACCCACCAATCTTGATTAAAAAAAAAAAAAACCATCTTAGGATATCAACAAATATGTGAGGAAATTGATATGAATAGTTGATAAAGCTAGAACTAACACGTAGAGGGGGTGAATAGGTGTTTAAATAAAATCTTGACAAATAAACACAAAATAAAATAAGCTACTAGTAAAACTAGATGAGGATCAAAAATAGATTTTTGACACACCAGACTTTTGCAAAAACGTGTAAATGAGCAACAGACTTAAATAGAGAGAGTTAAGTAAAGAGGAAAAAGCACACAAGATTTTATAGTAGTTTCGCTTAGATTAAGTCTATGTCCACTCTCCCACGTTGATAGCTTATGAGCTGGATTTTACTGTAGGATCAACAAAAATTTATAACTTATGAGTGCAAACACTCAGTGGCAGATTTCTCTAGTTCATTAAAGGTGCGTTTGATAACGCTTTTGTTCTTGGGAATAATTTCTAATCAGAATTGATTCTTTTTTGTGAAAAAGAGATAATTATTTTCTATATTATTAAAAGTGAAAAGGGTTACAAATATACATGCTCATATGTGCTTAACCCTAATCATAACTAAGTTACTATTTTACCCTTATTACTCACAATATTTCTCAACACTCCCCCTCAAGTTGGGATATAGATATCAAATAAACCCAACTTGTTACATAAGACGCTCACTCTATTCCCCCGTAGAGATTTTGTAAAAATGTCTGCGAGTTGATCCTCTGACTTTGTATGTTGTAGAATAACCTCGCATTTCTGAACTTTTTCTCGCACAAAATGACAATCAACCTCAATGTGCTTAGTCTGCTCATGGAAGACTAGATTAGATGCAATATGAATAGTGGATTGATTATCACAATATAGCATTGATGGATTTGACGGTGACATTCCAATCTCTGATAGTAACATTCTCAACCATAGTAATTCACTTGTCACATGTGCCATAGCACGATATTCAGCTTTAGCACTTGATCGGGAAACTACATGTTGTTTCTTGCTTTTCCATGCAACTAAATTACCTCCAAGAAACACACAATAGCCTGAAGTAGATCTCCTATCCACAGGACATCCAGCCCAATCAGCATCAGAAAAGCCTGCAGTGTTTAGATGGCCATAATTCTTGAGCTGTAATCCTTTACCTGGCTCTCCCTTCAAATATTTGACGATTCGAAGTACAGCATCCCAATGAGTGGTACGAGGAGAACTCATGAATTGACTTACTACACTAACCGCGAAGGATATATCAAGTCTCGTGATAGTAAGATAGTTTAACTTGCCAACTAACCTTCAATACTTTGCTGGATCATGTAGTAATTCTCCATGTTCTGCATCAAGTTTCATATTGGGATCCATAGGGGTATCGACTGGCTTTACTCCAAGAAATCCAACTTCACCAAGGATGTCCAATACATACTTTTGTTGCGATAAATTGATACCAGCATGTGAATAGGATACTTCAATACCAAGAAAGTATCGAAGACGTCCCAGATCTTTAGTACTGAATTCTTCATGCAAAAATTGCTTAAGTTTTTGAATACCACTTGAATCACTGCCAGTAATGATGATATCATCCACATATACAACTAGAAGGATACAGCCAGTTGAAGACACGGAACTAAAAACTGAATGATCTACTTGACACCGCTTTAATCCAAATTTGATAACTGTATCACTAAATCTACCAAACCAAGCACGAGGAGATTGTTTAAGTCAATACAAGCTTTGTGTAAACGACATACCACATTCTCCCATTGAGCAATAAACCCAGGTGGTTGCTCCATGTAGACCTCCTCAACCAAATCACCATGTAAAAAGGCATTTTTCACATCCAATTGATGAAGGATCCAGCCAAATTGCATAGCTAATGAAATAAAAACACGGACAGAAGGAATTTTGGCCGTCGACACCATAAGTTTGAGTATATCCCTTTGCAACTAACCGTGCCTTCAATCGATCAAGAGTACCATCCGGGTGAACTTTAACAGTGAAAACCCAACAACAACCAACAGGTTGCTTATCAGTAGGTAACGAAGTAAGCTCCCAAGTTTTGTTCTAAATTAGTGCCACCATTTCATCTTCCATGGCACGACGCCAACCTGGATGAGCAAGAGCTTCAGCAACACTACTAGGCACAGAAATAGAAGACAACGATGAGACAAAGACAGAGAAGGTAGGAGATAAACGATCATATGACAAAAACTTGGAAATAAGATGACGCGTACGAACACAATCCGAAAGACCAGAATAGGGAGAATAACGATCAATAGGACGACCAACACAAGAACGTGTACCTTTTCGAGATGCAATGGGCGGATCGGGATCAGAGGCTGGCACTGCAACTGATGGGGGAACCGATGAATCAGGTGTTGATGAAGGCTGTACTGTCATAGTTGGAATGGTACTTTGTCGATGATAGGTGCGGTCAGCAAACTGAAATTTGCTAGAGGTAGCTAGAGAGATAGAAGGCAGTGGAAGCATTGGTAGGACACAATCATCACTATCACCATGTGTCTGTGGAACATTTTGAGAAGGAAATATGATTGATCTTCAAAGAACGTCACATTTGTAGACACGAACATACGACGACGACTAGGACAATAACATTTGTATCCCTTATGAGTTCGAGAGTGTCCCACAAAGACACATTTTTCAGCACGAGGATCCAGTTTATCAAGACTTGGAGTAAGATTATGTACAAAACAAACACACCTAAAAACCCAAAGAGGTAAGGAAAAGAGAGGACGATTTGGATGTAAAAGTGAGAATGGTGTCTTCCCTTGAAGAACTGAAGTGGGAAGCCTATTAATTAAATAACACGCCGTAAGAACAGCATGACCCCAAAAGTGTTTAGGTAGATGCATATGAAACATGAGGCAATGGGCGACATCAAGAAGATGGCGATTTTTACGCTCAGCTACACCATTTTGTTGTGGAGTGTATGAGCAGGACGTTTGATGAATAATATCATGAGATTCCAAAAAGGGCTGGAAACCATAAGTTGTAGCAAGGTATTCTCTAGCATTATTTGATCGTAAATGTTTGATAGAGATATTATATTGATTCAAAACCTCAAAATAGAACAATTGAAAGCAACGAAAAATCTTTGTACAATCTTTCATTAAGAATAACCAAGTCATTTGGAAAAATCATCCATGAATGTAACAAAATATTTGAATCCAAAGACATCAGACACACGACATGGACCCCATACATCTGAGTGAACCAACTCAAATGGACTAGACACACGACTCTGCATACGGGAAGGAAAAGAAGTTGTAACAAAATATTTACCAAACTGACAAGCTTCACACTGAAAGGAACTCACAGACTTAGACTCAGGAAATAGACGTCAAAGTAGGTTTGGTGGTAGATGACCAGCACGACAATGCATCCGATATACATCAGTGGATGTCTGTTTCACAGCTACAGCAGCTAATACCTTCTTATCAAGGTAGTACAAGCCATTTGATTCATGTCCCCCACCAATCATCTGTCCAATCCTCAGATCCTGAAAACACAATGAGAAGATGAAAAGGTTACGGAACAATTTAGTTCTTTGGTCAATGAGCTAACAGAAATCAAATTATAAGGAGATTTTGATAGGTGAAGGACAGATGATAAAGAAAGAGAGGGACTTAAATGAGCAACTCCCATACCAGTAACCTGAGATTGTGAACCATTTGCTAATGTAACTGAATTTGATAGTGAAGGAGATGTAGAGTGAAAAGAAGACAATAGGTTAGATTTACCAGTCATGTGATTGGTAGCTCCAGAGTCTATAACCCAAGAATCAAGCGATGTAGACAACAAACACGATGAACTACCTTTAGAGGTTTGTGCCAGAGTTGCAGTAGGAGCTGAAGATCCTGTCACTTATTGGGAACAAACCAATGTATCATATTCAGCACGGGTTAATGTAACTGGGTCACCTGTCTTAAGAACTTGTGTTGAACTTGGTGGAGCCATTGAGGGAGGACTAAGAGAATCCTCAACCTCTCGCATAAGCAGCAAGAGGTGGTTTGAGCTCGGATGAAGTGTATAGCAATAAGTTTCGTATGTCCGGCTCTTTGACAATGATGACAATAGCGGGAACCACGATTATTCCCAGAATTGATCGTACCACGAGTCCTAACTCCCCCTTCACGGCCTCCACGACTTCCACCATGAACAACACCACGTCCACGACCTTGATAACCACGACCTCAACCTCCATGTCCACTAGAACCACGAGAAAACATAGCACCAATCTCCATCGCCGGCATGGAAGAACTCTTCTCAGGAATTGTAGAACGGAGAGCCTGGGAGAAGACTTCATCTACTGTGGGAAGAGAACTCTGAGATGTAATATGTTGACGAAGAGATGAATACTCAGGCCCCAATGACTTGAGATATAATATTACCCTCAAATCCTCTTGGCGTTTAGCCAGAACATCTGGATCGTTCGAGGTAGGAAGATTCGTTGGTAGAGAGTGGTGAACCGAGCATAATGATCGGACAAGGATTGATCTCCACGCTGAATATCAAATAACTTTTCCCATGTGTCACATACTCGCATCATATTATTTTGCCCCGAATAGAGTAATGCGCACTTATCCCAAACTGCTTTAGTGGAGTCGCATTGAATAAAGTGAGGACTAACCTTAGGGTCCATGCTATTCCATAATAGGGTCCGAATCATCGCATCTCCTGCAATCCAATTGGCGGCTTTACTCGTGTCAGACGGTATTGTAGACGTGAGATAGTCCAGTTGTCTGGTGGCAGTAAGATAGACTTCGACCGCTTTAGACCAGGATGGATAATTAGTTCGATCTAACTTGACAGATGTTAATTGAAAATGACCAAAAAGAGATCTAGAAGTCAATCCAGAGGTCGCCATTAGTGAATAAAGAATGATTGAGCCCAAGAAATGAACTTCACGGTTGCCAATGCTAATTCCAATAATTCACGCAAATACACAAAAAGAATTCCGGAAAGAAAGGCTTCAATCGAATCACCATACGAATGACCAAAGCACCTGTATACTTGTTCTCAATATCCCCATTGATTCAATGCAACATCATTTTCACTTTCAAGTGCGAAAAACAGCAACTCTATCCTCTATAATAACTATCAAATCTATATTCCACAATGGCCACTTCTAAAATTTTGTGCAGTACAAATAATAAAGTGGGTTACTATTCAACCGCCAGAAAATAACCCATCATTTGCCGCTTCTAAAAGCCTTTTCGTACTCCACAGCCAACACAAAACTTTAAAAGTAATAATTAAGATAAGATAAAAAAAAATCCATCATTCATTGTGCGCATCTAAACCTCAGGAAGGAAGAGACGATGCACCAATCTCTTCTACTTTTCTCCTCCTCCTTATCACCTCCCGACAAACGCACCAACTTCCAACAACAGCTTCAAATTCAACCTTCCAGCTTCCAACAACATCGATTTCCCAAAAAAAAAAAAAAAAACAAAAAAAGAAAGCAAATTTACTTGATATGGCTATTGATCGGTGATTCCAGGGCAACAAATCCAAGAACCCTCATGTGCCATCAACTGCACGGACTAGCTCTCGAAGATGGGTCTCAAGTTTACAGTGGCATTGGCGCTAGGGTTTCGTGGAATCGAGGTTCAAGCTTCACAATTTCAGAAGTTACGCCAAGTATTTCGCAAGTACGCAAACGAGTTGCGAGCGCAAGCAATCCGCGTGAGTAGCGCGCAAGAGTCACGCAAGCAGCGCAAACCGCGAGTGTAATCAAGCCGTGTGAGCCACGAGTGTGATCAAGCCACGCGCGCGAGCCACGTGAGTAGCGCGCGCGAACCGCACAAGCCACATGAAGAAACGAGAGAAAGGAAGAGGGACGCTCGAGTGGCAGGAGGTTTCGACGGTGAGCAACGGCTACAGCCAACTATTCCGGCAAGTGGCTGCTCCATCGTCTAGGGTTCCGGCCAACCTTGCTCTAATACCATGTGAAAAAGAGATAATTATTTTCTATATTATTAAAATGCTGAAAATGTGTTAACCCTAATCATAACTAAGTTACTATTTTACCCTAATTACTCACAATATTTCTCAACATTTTTTATTACTTTCACAAACAATTTCTAAGCATTTTAAGCTTTTGTTTGTTCTAAAATTTCAATTCCGGAATAAAATTGTGTTTGGTACCGTGCTCAAAATTTCTACTCCAAATACTTTTCTTTTAATATTTAGATAATTTTATTGCTTTTTTCATTTTTTTTTTTTTCCTTTTTTTTCATTTTTTTTTCCCTTTTTTTTCTCCTATTCTTCTTCTTCAAGTGGCTGGTTTCGGCCTTGGGATGATTAGCGACCGGCCAGAAGAGGGTCGCGCGACCTCACCGTAGTGTCACTAACCCTCGGTGAGGTCGGCCTTCATCGGCCGAGCCTCGCCAACAGATGGGCAAGCAGCAGCCTCAGGAGGGGCTTCACCTCGCCGAGCCACCACGAGGTTAGCCTCACCTGCCGCTCGCCTAGCAATGGCTCGGCCGAGCTCACTAGGCAAGGCTGGGCAAGCCTCGCCCGGTGGCTAGTGGCTTTGCCTCGCAAGCTCGCCGGATGCTGGTGACCGGCGGCAGTGGACGGCAACTACGGTGACAGTAGATGAAGAAGAAGAAAAGGAAAGAAGAACAAGAAAAAAGAAAATAAAAGGAGAAAATATGGATTTGATTCCAGAATTGTTCTCAGGAACAATAATCAATTTTGTTTTTTTTATTCTTGATTCTATTCAAAATCTACTTTGGGGAACAAAAATATAGAAATTTTGTTCCTAGAAACAAAAATTTTACCAAACGCATATCTGTTCCAAAACTACTCCTTGAAACAAAAGAATAGAAAGTTTTACTATTTGGCCGATTACCAAACAGAGCCTAAGATACTCTTTTTGTGTTTTCTTTCTTGATCACAATTTGTAAAGCTCACAAACAAATACAAGTAATTGAGAATAGCTTTAGACTTTGGAATTTCATATTCACATTTTTATTCATCTTGACCAAATGACCTCCTTTAAATACACCTCCATGCAATACTAGTTGTTGACATTCTTCAAAGGAAATTCTTCCAAGCTGACCATTGAAACATAAAATTTTCAAAGGGATCTTGTGGCCATTAAAGATAGGAATAAAATTTCCACTTGATCTGGTCGCTCATACAATCAGAATCTTGGTTTTCATAAGTGATGCTTCCTTATATGGAACTTATCTTCAAGATTGATTTTATCAATTTATGATTGACTCAATCAATGGTATTTGTGGTAAGTAAAATCCTTAGCTAGAAAACTAGTCATTGTAGAATAGTTTCCAAATAAAGTTTATTATGGATCTATATTGCAACATTGTTAAATTTGATTGTGGACTCTTCCTCATTTTGGGCTTGACACAATCTCATTCTAGACTTGACACGATCTTGTTTTAGAATCATCAAAGTGGGATATGCTTATGGGAAATAATAGACTTTGACAGCTCTTTGATAGTTTCTCAAAAACAACTTATAATCAACATATTTTTAAGATAGACATTAGAACTAGAAATTTTTATCAGCTTCCAAATTTGATAGGAGTTTTCTCAATAATCACCTTCATTTTTTATGATGACAAAGCTTTCACACAGATTTAAACATAAAGTTTATATTAACCTGCAAAACAACACTTAAACATGACAACTTATAGGATTTATGAATAAGTGAACAAGCAAACATTAGATAAGCATAATATTTACTAATAGCAACCACATAACTTTGCAAAACCACATCAAACACTTAAATTATGCATAAGTCTTCCCCTTTTTGTTAGCATCAAGAAGGTCTTAACAATTCTGCATATCAAACCAAACACTTTTAACCATCATAAAACACACCAAATGTTTAAACCACACAAAAACCCACGAAGATATGAACATTTTTCAAGAGTAAGGGGTTTCTAGGGATGTGGATAAGATGGAAATCCCCCATGTTTTGCACGGTCTCATCAAGCTTGGCCATGCATTGACCAAAGGCATTCTTGCTCTTAGCTATATTCTGGACGGCTTGCTAGTTTATGTTCTTCACCTTTTCATCGGGAGAAGTGAGCAACTTTTGCATTTCAACATCCATATCATATTGGCGTGCTTTAATCTCCATAAGGAGCTCAACAATCCAAGAATAGTTGGCATCTGGTTTTGTTTCAACACTAGCTTATACTGGAGGGATATCCAAACTCGATGGAAGATCATATTGTACCTTAGATGTTTGTTGCTTCCCCTAAACATCGGCATGTTTCTCCTCATCTCCAACGAAAGCTTCAAGAAAGTGAGTGGCATAGATGTCCTCTACATCTATTGGAGAACAACTGACTTGAGTCTCACTGAAAGTCTATCCTACAACCTGCTTCTAGAAAGGAGTTTTCTCAGCTACTTCCCCTGCATCTATGCCTTTAAGTTGAACATTAAAGTTTCCACCTTCAGGTTCATCATGTTTCTATACATCCTCAGCACCCTTGTGTAGGTCATTTTACTCTTCGTTTTTTTTTTTTTTTCATCTTCTCCTCCGACATCATTTGCATCATCACCTTCATCATCCATTTCTTTCTCAATCTCTTTTTCCTCTTGGTCACTTGCTTTCTCTACTTCATCTTTGTTTTCCTCTTCTCCCACTTTTTCTCCTACTTCTTCTTCTTCTTCACTCTCTTCTTCTTGTTCTTTCTCACTCTCTTTAGCCTCTTCTTTAGATTTAGCCATGCCAGTAACTAGATTTCTCATAGCAATAATGTCAAAGAAAGTCTCCTCTTCATTTTCATCCTCGTCCTCATCTCTTAGCGAAAGAACATGTCTCATTCTTTTAGAAGTCCTGGAGACTACACTCTTTCCCTTCCTCTTTTTCCTCAACCACAGTGCTGGTCTTGATAGAACTAGCAAATGCTTTCTTCATATGCTCCCAGACATCGGAGATATCCTTCAATCTCATTTTAGAGATCATCTTGAACCCAATTTGCATATACGGAAGTGTTCTAGAGTGAAGGCTCGAAGGAGGTTGAATTTGGAAGTGCTAGAACAATCTTGTCACCAAGGCGCCATAAGAAAGTTGGCCTTTGTCTTTCATCACCATCTTATATATGTGTAATAGAACGGGATGTTATAGAGAGAAAGCTACTCCATTCCTATTGGCTCACATTATCTTGGCTTCAAATTTGGAGACACCCATTCTTAATGCAACCTTGAGTCTGATATAGTTGATCACAATCTTATAAAGCATAATGTTGAAAGATAACAACCTAGAGGAGCTTATACTTCTTTTGGGATCTTATCCTTAATCAGAAATTTGGTCACCTCTTCATTTGAAACATTAATAGGCATAAATTCATACCTTTCTACTCTCAAAATCTCAGCTAATAAATTAACATCTACATCAAAATATCACATCCTTACTTGGTTCATCCTCTTCCATTGATCTTTTCTAGGAATTTTGCTTGTATTGTTTCTTCCAATAGAACATTCTTCCTTTTTTATTCAACTTTCTAAACTTCTTGATCAAAAGAGTAAGTTCTTCATCGTTCAAGTCATCTTCTAAGTTTGTATCATCATAATCAACATTAGATTTAAGTGCAATGGACTTCTTATCTTTTGAGTCGTCTTCATCATTGACCCATTCCACCTCATAAGATTGAAAGGTGCCGATTAGTTTATCAATAAAGAGTGGCATAATTTTTTACGTCTCTCGGATTGAGGTCTTGACATGATTCTAGTCCTTTAAGAGTCGTCGCAGAAGTTTGTTGACTTTCATTGGAGCAGAAATTGATTGCCCTTAATATGCCAAACCATTTACAATTTCTGTAAATAAACTGAATATATCTCTAATAGAATCTCCAGGCTTCATCTTGAAGGACTCATATTGGCTAAGCAGGATATTCACTTTTGTCTCATTTACACAATCTATTCCTTTATAAATGATATGAAGTCTATCCCAGACTTCTTTAACTATTTCACATGAATAAATTCTATTATATTTAGCATGAGACAAAGCACAATATAAGGAATAAACGGCTTTTGCATCAATAGCCTTTCTCATGGTTATTTTTACTTGATCAATTTCTTTAGCATCCTTGTCTATGACTTTTTTTTCTTGTATGAAGTAGAAGCAACATTTGAATTGATTCCTCTTTCAACAACATCACATTCCAAAGGATCTCTGGATTTTAAGAATGCCTTCATTTTGTTTTTCCACACATTGTATTCATTTTCATTGAAATAAGGTGGCCCGGTGTTCCTATGCTCTTCCACGAGTCTTGATACCAAGATACTAGCCATAGAAGATCTTTAGCTCTAAAGTAAAAGCACTCCAAAAAGACGAGCACTTGGCTCTTATACCAATTGATAAAGCTAGAACTAATACCTAGAGGGAGATGAATAGGTGTTTAAAAGAAATCTTGACAAATAAACGTTGTATAAAATAAGTTACTAGCAAAATTTGGATGATGATTAGAAACAAATTTGAGAAATACCATACTTCTGCAAAAATGTTGTAAGTGAGTAATAGACTTAAATAGAGAGAGGTAAGGGAAAAGGAAAAAGCACACGAGATTTTATAATAGTTCAGCTTAGATTAAGCTTACTTATACTCTCTCACGCTAACAGCCTACTGATTGAATTTCACTATAGGATCAACAAAAAATTACAACTTATGAGTGTAAACACTCAATGGCAAATTTCGCTAGCTTACGAAGACACTATTTTTGTATTTTCTCTTTTGACCACAATTTGTAAAGCTCACAGACAAATGCAAGTAATTGAGAACAACTTTAAACTTTAGAATTTAAAATTCATGTTTCTATTCATCTTGATTGAATGACCTCCTTTAAATACATCTCTATGCAACACAAGTCGTTAACATTCTCTAAAGGAAATTCTTCCAAGCTAACTGTTGGATAGAATTTTTCAAAGAGATCTTGTGACCGTTGAAGACAGGAATATAATTTTTACTTAATTTTAGTTGCCTTTACAATCAAAATCTCAGTTTTCAAAAGTGATGCTTCCTCATATGGAACTTATCTTCATGATTGATTTTGTCAATTTGTGATTAACTCAATAATGTATTTGTATATGGTAAGTAAAATCCTTAGTCAGAAAACTAGTTGTTGTAGAATAGTTTTTGAATAAAGTTTATTCTAGATCTCTGCCGCAACATTGTTAAGTCTGATTCTAAACTCTACCTCATTCTAGCCTCGACACGATCTCATTCTAGACTCATTAGGGTGGGATATCCTTCTGGGAAAGAGTAGAGTTTGATAGAAGTCTTCGATAGTTCCTCTAAAACAACTTATAATAAATATGTTCTTAAGATGAGCATTGGAACCAAAAGTTTTTTAACTTCAAAATATGGTAGGAGTTTTCTCAACAATTGTTTCCCACCGATATGTTGTTGATTTGTCTTGAAATCAACAACTAGTTTGGTGAATCAATAATTTAAACTTGATCAACAAGGAAACAATCAACAACATGGTCAATAGTCTCCACATTGATAACTTCATTCTTGACCCATCGAAGCAAGTTGTAACCAAAATCTACCTTTACTCAAATGAACATCGCTTGTGTTGGATTGATCAATTGAATCAAGTTAGAACTAAAGGATTGTACTATAGAATCGGAAGCACCTGCATCATTAGTTGGATTAATTGATGAGATCTAAATTGAGCTTGCGTGCTGATTAATAGAGCTTGATGCTCCCACATCATTAAATCATGATGTAGATGTGATCATAGACTAGGAACATTGTCAATAATGAAAGCGATAGAAAAAAAAAATCAATTTCCATAGGAATGAAAGTGTCATAACATAACATTTCTTTTTCATAGAGCGCATGACTCACTCAACCCAAAACTATATTCCCAATGCACATATCAAGTGTAAGATTCATTCTAGCTGCTTCCTTCTCACGTTTAAAATTCAAGTTACAATTTGGAATGTTCCAAAAGTAACCATTGATGAGTTGTTTTTATTTTATTTTAATTATGGGTCAATTTCTTATTATTCCTTTTCTTCGTGACCTCTATATACATATCCAATCCAGGTCCTATCTGGTGCAATATAGTTTAGGACCAGTACAATGATATATTTTCAGACCTTACTTCATTGGTCTGAAAGATTTGGCAGGACCCAAGTTGATTTCTTTTCTTCTTTTTCTTTTTTTAATTCTTTTTGGGTGGTCTTTTGAATCTTCCCATATGAAGCACACTGAATTTTACGATAACCGGGGAAGGTTAAAGCGAATTCTGCTCGTGGAGAACCGGATTCCAAGTACCATGTTTTTGCTAAGTTGAAAGATCGCTGGCTGTGGACTAAAGGCTGATTAATTATGGACATAATTGAGATCGAACATTCTAATCGCAGCTGAAATCTAAGACCCCGTGATTGGAAAAGATCATTTTCCGTTCATAACGAAAGGTGTATAGCAAAAGATGGTCGAGGTAGGTTTGGAATCGTAGGAAAGGGTAGGAAAATAGGATAGCAAGAAGGAGCAAACTGGTGTAGGACGGAAGCGGGTGGCACAACATAATTGAGAATCACAGAAAGGGGAGAAAAAGGGGGTAATGAAAGCGAAAGTGCAATCAGATAAAAGACGGAGGAAAGGGTGAGAATGCCAAGATTCGGCAACAATTCAATGATCGGAATATCAATTTGTAATTAAAAAAATTAACTAATTACATGCATTGACCACCAATGTATATAGAAAAAAATTGTCCAAAAAACCATAAACCTATTGTACATAAGCCAATTTAGTCTTAAAATTTTCAATTATGCCAATTTAGTCATAAACATTTCAATTGTGTCACTTTAAGCATAAACATTTTAGTGATTTGTCAATTTAGTTATAAACCTTTTAACAATTTGCTAATGCAATCCTTACAACAAAATATCCAAATAATAGGT
Source organism: Eucalyptus virginea (assembly GCA_014182375.1). Classification (NCBI taxonomy): domain Eukaryota; kingdom Viridiplantae; phylum Streptophyta; class Magnoliopsida; order Myrtales; family Myrtaceae; genus Eucalyptus; species Eucalyptus virginea. Next base: position 12,169,531 of record CM024516.1, on the reverse strand, counting down.
TTAGGATTTTAAATTAACAAATTTTCAAAAGATTTAAGATTAAAATGACACAATTAAAAAGTTTAGGACTAAATTGACAAATTGTCAAAAGGATTAGGATTAAATCGGCATAATTGAAATACTTGGGACTTAATTGGCCACCGTATAATAGGTTTATAACTTCTTGGAAAATTGTCCCAAATATATAATGTAATCGGTAAACCTAATTTCCCAATAAGACAACTGTCAAAAAGAACGATTATCTAGTAAAACCTTAATGAGATATTTATAAATTTATCGATAAGAAAATTAATTAAAAGTTTAATTTCGGTGTAATTCTGATTCTTCATCATTCTCCCCCATTGAAAACAACTCGACTTCGGCGAATTGCATGGATGCCCTTTCCAAAGAGCCAAGCAATGAAACCGATTTGCACATGAAAAAGCAGCACACTTTCCCTTCTCTATCCCCTTCAAGAATTCATTTAGCGTCAGAAGTGAATTTGTCTTGATTGAATCTCCTGAAAAGAAATCTCCAAATGCCAAATCCTCCAAATTAACTTCTTGAGGCATAAGGTTCTCAATCCTGAGTCTTGCACCAGTATTTTTGCCGAATCAAACTTCATGTCCAGCATTGTCTGCGAATGTTCAATTGATTATATGCATGGATTCACGTGCACTAGTATGACATCAATATGTAAAATCAGCTTATGATCGTGCTATTTTTGTTTTTTCGTTTTTTTTTGGTTGCATTTTTCCGAAGTTTTTGATAAAAATGCAAAGGACCCTGAGGCGCAGATTTCAGGTTGTGTGCATATAATCTTATAGGTAGTGTATATTTGGCCCCCATTATTTTGTGAACTCTGACCCCACTGTGTATATCACTCCAAACTCGAGCTCAATAGAATTTGTAAACCCCAAATCACAACACCTAAAGCTCAAAAATCAAAATTTAATCTCAAAATTTATTGAGCAACAAACTAAGATAACACATAAAAAACAAAATTCACTTGAAATACTACTTCCTTGAATTCATGTGGCCTCAAAGTTCTTTTGGAAGGGGCTTTTAGATAAATTGCACATATGCCCCCTCACATAATTATGGGTCCAACATGAGTGTGGTCCGCATCACATTTGAAAGTAGCGTGAAGTTTTTTAGATTCTCCCGGAAATGTGATGGTATACTCATTTGAACATACTTGTTCAGTGTACATTCGTGGTATTAGTTTATGAATGACCATATGCATATTTAAGTAGATATACGGATATAGATATGTCAATTTTTGTAATTTGTATGCGATGTGAGTGTAATATGTCGATTTTTGTAATTTGTATGCAATGTGAGTGCAGCTCGCGCCATGCATCCACATCAATACAAGATAGACATGACAGAGAAAAGAATAAGGAAGTGGGACAGAAAAGCAATACAAGACAGCTTGGGCATGGGTGTAAATAGGGTATTATAATACACTCTTGTTGAGTGATTTTGAGCCTCTCTCATCCCAAAAGTTAGCTTAAAGAGTGAGACTTTCTCTCACACATATAAACTGATCACTAATATTTTTCACAATTGATGTAAGAAAATACCAACAACTCTCAATTGAAACTCTTGAACAACATAAAATATTGGAAAACCAAAATGTTCGAGAGTCAAGGCACTCCTCTAAAATCCAAATTACCGAACTTAATGAAGTGCTCCTTCTAAGGACCTTGGCCACGTCATAATCAGAATACAAATCGTTATGTTTGTTCACTGCATAGCATGTGCCATGCAGGCGCTAGAGCGATGACTTGGGAAGGTGATATGTGGTATGGTTGGTCGTAAGACAATGCCGACGTCGCCCTAGTTGTAAGCGTGACACACGTGCTTATCGATACATTAAAGCTGCGTAATGAATCAGTACTCTTTTTAGGAGTCCGATCAAAAGAAATCCATGAAACGATTCTGTAGTTTCCTATGAAATGTTTATTGTTTGCCAATCCTCGTTTGATCACATCTCTTTAGAATAAAAATCCTGAAGAAGGATAGATTCTATTTTCTACCCATCAATGTCAAAAGAGATCCTAAAAGTCCGAACTCGTGGAGGTATACCTGAACCCACCGTTGAGAGAGAGCTAGGTCTGGGCGAATATGCCCCCAAATGATAGGTCAGCTGCCAATGAAACCAAAAGCTTTCGGAATAATAAAATCGTGGGACTTATAAGAACGTGAATTGCCCTTGTCATGAAAGTTCCTCATTCTCAATACTTAGAGGTTTTTTGGTGCCTTCAATCCCTTTTACGACATCAAGCCTGCAGAAATCACGAATGATTTGAGGTTCCTAGGTGGGTGCTCAAATGAAAATTATCGAGTTGAATGGTAAAAGGAGGAATATTCAAAAGCAAAGCCCATATTCCTTGAGTTTTGAGATGTGGATTCTTGGTGTATAATTGAGGAGAGATGTGGGGAGAGCTTGACTCTCTTTTACGAATGGTCACACATGTAGAGAATAAAGGGAAGCTTGTGTCTGAGGTTTTATACGAGGAATATTCACGATGTTTGGCTGGAAAGTTTGATATTGACGAGCGAGGTTCTACCTTATCAAACCCTAAGACAAGACGCTAACGCGAGCTTACGTGGATTTTGACTGAATTCACCACGTTGGCGATTGTGGACCCTTTTTGACCCTATATTTAAGACACTGCAAAGACACCATCAAATTAGGAAATTACAAAATATTGAATTTTATTTTAATAGAGTCGTATTCAATTCACACCAAACACTAAATGACATATACTATATTTGCTTTTATGTAACTATATTTGAAGCGTCCCAAGTTAACGTACATGACATTATATGATACACTCAAAAATATAATCTTTATAGGAATAAACAGTTTGAAAATTATTGGGACACCTTATAATAACATCGATATAGAAAGAAGACTGATCCTCACTCATCCAATTTATTCCATGATCTTTGTAATTTTAGGATACAACTCATGTTGGGTTGTTAGTTGCCACTTGCCTAAACCATTCATGTTTGGACGCACAATGGATAAGTTGCCATGCAGCATTCCAAGCCCATAATTAGCAACTTTCCTGGTCAAGTTGATTTGAGGATCATCACTCTTAGCAAATAACAAATTATAATCACTTGCGTCAATCTTTCGACTTTCTAATTGACATTATATCAAAATTGGTCTAATGATGGTCGCCCCAACAGAAAGATTGGCTGCTAGCTTCAAAGAGTGCCGCATTCTCCGCGTCTTATCGCCGCATTCGAAGAGAATAAGGAAAGATTTGACTTTAGATTTGCCGGTCAAAACCTCAACTTCTGTTTGATTTTTCCCTCCATGAAAACGACACTCACAATCTTGTTTCTGCACGTGGCACCAACTGGTGGGCCCCTAGATTTTAAGGAGGCATCTCTCCACTTTTCCCTCGTTGAAGATGATGGAGAAGTTACATGGGAAGAATTTATGGGTATGACCTAAGCATGTGAACATCCACCTTTGCCCTTTTCACACCTTGGGCCCAATGTTAATGTCGATGAGAGATAAATAGGAACTAAGAACTAGAAAACGAAAGGCAAAAAAGAGGGGGGAAAAGTAACGAATTCATATTCTTTGTCCGCCCAACTTGGTTAAATAACATCGTCCCCTCATAACACCTTGCTGGAACTGAATAATGGGAGGAGGGAATAATGCTTCACTTCATGCTATTGGGAGATTCCTCCGGAAAAATTATGTGAAATAAAAAATAACATCGTCCGTAAAAGATGCCTGAGCATCGAGATATTATTTTCCAAAATTTTGCCCTCTCAAACTTCATGCAACATGACAAGCAAGAGGAAATGTGCTCTAATAGCTTGATTCCATGCATGGGCAGAGAGTTGGGACTACTTTGGCTCATCTGTGCTCCAATTATGTATTGCCATCTGTCTAACTAACTTATGGTTGATCATATTGAACAAAAACCTTACATATCTCTCTTTATCTACTAGCCCTATGGCGTGAGCTGCGGCACAAGTGTCAACACCACACCTCATCAATCGCCTATAGGGTGGATTTTCTTTGATGCGTCTTGTTATGAGCGAATGCGATTTATCCAGTTTATAATGAAGGGTGTATTAAAGTACAAAGCTCTATAGGATCATCAAACTCTTTTCCTAATGCTTGAGGGAATCATGCAAAAAGAAAGGGCATGGTTGGAATGTCACTTGGGATAAGAATGTGTCAAGCAGGCTGAGGGATGGTATCAATTGATTTGGATAGGCGGGATCAGCAAACACAATTTTATCAGTTGGCTAATTTGTAGTGATAAATTACTGGCAACTAGAATTGTATCACGTTGGATGAGTGAAGTATCAATCTTGTAATTTATATTTGGTTGGTTTGGAAAATCGAGATTATATCTTTTCTTTGTGCACATGAAGTGGAAGCATATGGTGTATTATTCTTGCACAATATGGAATATGTGGTTCTTTAGGAGGATGGAGGATGGAATGATGAACTCCAATGGAAGATCAAGGCTACCAAAGGCAAGGCTTTGTGATGAAGCTTCTTAAGGTATCTTTCTTAGTAACCATATATTGCATTTGGATGGAATGTAGCCATAAATGTTTCCTAAACAAATCAACTAATGTATCCCCATCTTCGTTGTTAAAGCTTGTAAACTTGTAAGAGGGTGAGTTTCGTATTACAAAAATTGTAGACCTTTCTAGACGAATGTAATAATTACTATATGGAGACTCTCACTCTATTTTTTCATGTTCTCAAATACTTTTGTAATGCTTGGGAATGCCTCTAAGCTCCTATCATCTTATAAATGATATTTCCATTTGGAATGAATGAATAAATAAATAAATAAATAAGGATTTGTCAAGGATGCATGCCTGCACTTAGCTTAGAGATGAAACAAAGCTTCCCCAAGAACAACGAAAATAACATTAGGAGTCAAGAGAAGGTTTTATCTAGAAGTTGCGATTTTATTTTTTTTTGGCTACCTTTGGAATCCTATTATCTTTAGAGAACCATCTGAGAAGAAATCCAGACACTGTGGGAAAAAAAGGCCAAAAGGAAATAGAGGGGGGGCCCACACGAGGCCAATCGCAAAGTGTATATATAAGGTCCCCAAACCCAAACTTCAAAACCACCAACCGCTTTTGTCTATTTCTTGTACCCAGACACAGCAGAACATAAGCAGTATCCTGCTGTTCTCTGTTGGTTTCTAGCTTCAAACTCTGCAATTTCCATCAAGGTTAGCTCCACTATGCTTTATTACTCTTGTTCCACATTGTTTCAAGTTTGAATTTTGGAGTCATTTCTAGGGCTTAGAAATATATTGCAAACAATTCATCATATACTAGCTTTAGCTTACATGTTAAGAAACGACTGTTGTGGGTTTGGAAATAAACAGTAGTTACCCATATAGGATAGAAGACAAGAACAGCAGGATGATCAGCAATATGAGCTTATATAGAAGATAAATAGGCTAGTCTGCAAGAAAATGCAATTTCAGCTTGTTTTCTCATCAGCAGTATACATATTCTATGAAATTGGAGATAGTCTGAGTCACTTAATTCCTAGATTTTATAAATATAAATGGAAAAAAAAATCCACAGATATTAATGTTCATTTCATCATTATCTTCTTAGTTTCTATTGTAGCTCATACAATCAAGTTGCTGAAGCTGAATTTGTAACCTATTTTGCAATGAAGACAGAGAATGAGCTGGTCCGGAGGAGACTGGTTGTGCGGCGCTTGCCAGCACCAGAACTTCAAGAAGCGGGAGGCATGCCAACGATGTGGTTATCCCAAGTTTGGAGGTCCTGACGTCTCAACATACCTCATGTACAACCGAACAGAAGTCTTGGCTGGAGACTGGTATTGCAATTCAATGAACTGTGGAGCTCACAACTACGCAAGCCGATCGAATTGTTACAGGTGCGGTGCACTCAAGGATGATTACGGTGGCAGTTGTAGTGGAGGATACGGACCAGAGACAGGCGTTCCTCCAGGGTGGAAAGCCGGCGACTGGATTTGCAATAGGTGAGTCCAAGGCTCTTTAGTGCTGTTGCGTTAATTAAGATCATTATCCATCTGTTGCTCATCAGCCATAGCAAACTATTTTTGGAATTTAATTCCATTCTTCCCTTAGAAATTTATAAGAAGGACAAGAATTTTCCATTACCTAACAATTTCATGTAACTTCTACTGATCTTCTTCCATTTAATGTCCAAGTTTTATTCATTTCCATAGTTAATATTATCTAAAGAAATGTGATCTGGGTTTCGCAGATATGGATGTGGAGTGCACAACTATGCTAGCAGGACAGAATGCTACAAATGCAAGACACCAAGGGAATATGGTAAGGCTTATGAATCTATCATCTTATGTTCCACTAGTTTTGTTGCTATCAATAGCTGTATATTATAAGGTGTACTTGCCCTTTTTAATGTCGGTCAATAATGCAGATTATCTTTCCTTTTCAGGTGCGGCAATTTAGGGAGAGAAAAGATTCAAGAACCCCCTTTGATTTCTCCACAAAATGCCACTTTTTTGCTTTAGTTTTCCCAGGAATAAAAACAAATAAATGCATCGTTGTGTTAGTCGTCATTTAATGTCCCTTTTGGCACAAATCAATGCTGTCTACTCCCTCAAGGGTTCTTCCTAGCTTCATTTACATTATGCACGCATTTTTCGGAACATCTCTCTCTGAGAAAACATATGTGCGCCCGCACTAACATAAATTGTGTGGATGTGGGGGAACATCTGTAATTCAAGAGCCCTTTGAAATCGGTGGTTCAAGGGAATCGTTCTCAGATGGATCATTGAATGCATAACTATAGAGACCAAAGTTGGTGAGCCAAAGAGGAAAAAGTAAATAACAAATGCAAATACATCACAAAATCTTGATATAGTTGGACCACCCCATTAGACTTTTACAGTCAGCCAATACAAGGAACTGGAAAATTATCGATAGGAAAGGACCCAAAAATATAAAAAAGAAAAAAAAGATTCACAGAATTTCTCTGAGTAATTCACCTTCAAGGTTCAAAGGGGAGGGGCTTGCCTTTGCAACAATAATTTTATGATACCTTTAGGAATCAAATCCTAAAGATAAATGAATTGAGAGAGGTGATGCAGATAAGAACCTGATGCTCTCTTTCCTTTACGGTTTGCATGGATGTATGTGAATAGATGCAATGCCCAATGCACCACGCCACAAAAGTTTAAAGTGTTCGACCAAAAAAAAAAAAAAAAAAAGTTTAAAGTGCGAGTCGAGTCAAACCTCCGCTTTTTATTTCTTGCAGTCGTTCACGTCACTTAGCACATCACAGCAATAAAACAATGTCCAAAGCTTATTAACTTCGCATGCTACGTGTAGTTGCACCCTCTTTGGCCACTAAGCCAGATGATTTTTGCTAGAAAAAATTGCATGCCATGTTTTGCACCATTAACAAAGATTCATCGCCATATCCAAAAAAAAAAAAAATTATTGAAACTGAATGACGTTATGGACATTATAATTAGTAGTATAACAATATCGGGAGGCATGCATTTTTCTATTTCACTGGAATCAATGTGAGATGAGTTAGGATTAGCTGCCACCATCTAGATGTGCCATATCATCTTACCACATCATGCCATGTTATCCTATTGTCATGTCACTTATGCCATGACATCCATTCCATGTCATTTAGTGATTGTATATTTAGGGTCATTTAATTTAGAATGCATGTCATGTTAGAGTAGTTCATATTAATTTTTGCCAGACATTAGAATTATGTCATATAACTTGCATGTCACATGCCATTAGAGTAATAAATCATGCATGTTAAACCTAGATTAGAATTGCATATAATTAGTTTTTATAAATAAAAACCCAAAAAAGGGAATTAATTAGGACTGCTTAATTAGCTAGTAAAATTATGGTTAGGCTAGGTATAGTATTCTAGTGCTCTAGTTACATTAAGAAAATTAATTAGCTCGAGGTATTTGAATTTTTGCTTTATTTTCAGCAATTTATTTAATAATTTGATTATTGAGTGTTATTTCATTGATTGTGCACCGGTATGATTACAAGTTGTATGTTAATGGTTAAGCTAAAAATCAATCCAATATTGCATGCACAAATATTTCTTTTGAAAATAAAGAAAAATTGTTATGAAAAGGCATTAGATTAATCTAACGTAATCAATTCCCTGAATCCATTAAATCTCTAGTTCGTACAAGTAAAATATGCTCCTGCACTAATTGACCATGTTTGATTAGTGATGACTCCTGAATAAATTAATATGCATGTTAATTAAGACCCAAAAGTTGTGGTTAGTATGAGTCTGGAAGAGCTTGAGATTAGTGTAGGTGTAGTAATCCATTAGCTTTCCCCTTGGTGCATCACCCCTTGGAAAGTTGCGGCAGCATGAAAACTTCGCTAGGGATTTTAAATTAAAATTCATAGTGGACTTAGTCTCTCTTTCAAAACTATATTTGTCTAGTAGTGTAGAGACAAGGTACATCTCTAACATCAAATGTCAATCAACGAGTATCAATCATCATGGTCGTGCATAGGATGTCACATGGGTGATCATGTTCACATGTAACACAGGTGACTGTCCACACTCGTGTCAAGCACGTGCTTGTTCGTGTCGACGACTAAGTAATTTTTTTTTTTTTTTTTGGGTGTAAATAGTAAGACATGTTATAGGCCAATAGGACTGTGAATGAGTGTTGGTTCTAATTACATGGAAAATTTTGCTATTCCTTTTTTTGAAAGATTGAAACTTGCGCCCATAAATTTCGACAAAATAGGTATTGCTAAATATCTCTTGATAAATTCGTGCCAACTATAATATTCAAACGTATTTTCCGACCAGTGAGATCTCGGGTCAATATATTTTTGGGTTAAAAATAAAGCAGGGTAACTACAAGCACATTATTATCCGCGGGTTGTAATGACTCGAAATTTGCCAATAAAACCATTAGTAGCAACATCTTCAATAATAGCCGCAACACAGCAATTTCTGCCATTGATCATATATAGTTTGCTGTCATAAGTCAATTATAATCACTATAGATGCACAATAGATGATTTTTTTTTTTTTTTTTGGTAAAGCACAATAGATGATTTTATCTATACAAGCATGCCTATTTTTTTGTCATAAAGTCTATTCGTACTAATATTTACCGCTAGTAAATGCAATCTCAGTCTCAATCTCAAGAAACATGAATTATGAAAGGGAGTAGATGAAAATTAAAATAGACGGTTTTGCTTATTAAATTTTGTATGGTAAGCACTTATTTGTCACGTTTCTATACCCTGCAACAATTTACCAGAGCTCCATAATGAATTTATGCAGTTCATTTGTCATTGTTTAGCATAGCGATCTTCAAAGCATGGATGTTGGATTTGGTTGAAAGAGTTGGCGGGCATCTATCATATTTGGAAATTCTGTGAAGCTGTCAAAAGAATGTGGCATTACGGTTACCATTGAGGTCGCTATATTACTAATAAGTTGTGAAATAGAAAATCGATAGCTCTGTTGTTTGAATTGCTCAAGATAGCTTCTTCATGTTACCTGCTATAACCTCCTGGACGTCCAAAACTAATGGTGTAGCCACTTCGATATCTTTTGACATGGTGATGATTTACCAAATCATAAACTTTGGATCTGTCCACCCACTCCGTTGTGTTATCTGAAGGAGATAGGAATTTCCCAACCCATTGAACCCAATGGAGTTGTCGAAAGATGGCGGCACGGTTGAAAGTATCGTCTGGCTTGTGACCACTTCCCATTGGTGGACAAATGCCATCGCTTCCCGTAAAGCGAATTCCTCCCCAAGCTGTGTGTGGTGAGCCATCGCACAGAAATGGAAATAGTTCCTTTGGCCAATAGCCTACTTTAATCGATGGGCGGAGCACGACCAACCACCAATTCCCGGTATTTCGATCCTGATTAAAAAGAAATACTGATAACAAGTGGTAATGGAAAAAATTGCAACAATTATTAACAGTGGTTTATTTCGATAGACTTTGTGATATCGCAAAAATTATCTAACACGGATCAATGATTGACGGATTACTTTCAGTAGGGTAGAACGATAGCGACAATTTTAAGAACAAAACTATTAGTAGCTAATATATTGTAGGGAAAAAAATATTATCTTAGGCACCTTGAAAAATATCAAACATACCTGTTCGATATCGATTACAAGCTCACATTGAGATCCACCATAAGTAGAACAAGGTCTTAATAGGAAACCGGGGTTACTTCCCTATCCACCTGGACGAAACCAGACATAGTACATCATAGGACCCATTGCGGTAGCCATCACCTTAAGAGGACAATGCTTTAGTCAATAAGATTCAAATTATCTCCAATGTCTAGTTTGGATTTTGAAAATCAGTGAAAAAATTGGTTCCATTAAGAATTGACAATAATCTTCACAACTCACCCATCCTATACGTGAATAACTGAGAAAGGGTATCGCCAGTAGAAACCTAGAAAAATAAGAGATTTTTCTTTCAAATCATTTTACCATATATTCAACTTCTTGTCATAAAAACTATAACATTGACTTACTTGTAAATCACTTACCATCCAACCAGCTGCAATCATGCTAATATGCTTTGGGGGACCGAATTCATTCCACTTATTATATGCACTCATTTGGTCATGAGCAACAGTTAGATTGTAGACCGTCACACATCCACCTCCTCCGTATTTAATATTTTGTACCATGTTGTCTATTAGAGAAACCACCTACAAATCTTAGTTAGTAACTTAAACCATCTACAAATGATGAATGATCTCTTATTCACCTATGCCTACTGGTCTTACTTTAAAAGATGTATTGATTTTCTTTTTGTACACGAATCATGGAAAGGACAGATTTTGAGATTGTACTAAGTGAACATTTGACATGGGGTCTCATGCAAATTCATAGATACATAACCTAACTGGTAGATTTGAAAAACAAAATCACTTATGCTATTGAATGTGTGTAGATATGCATGTGAGCATGCGAGAGTGGGATATTACATGTTGATTTGAAGAAAGAGTACTTTGCCTCATAGCCTGCAACAGACGGTATCTTGGGCAAGGATGTTACGCTCACCAGATCTTCTTTTATTACTCGACAAATGGGTAATCCTCCAATGGGGCAAAGCTCTCTCAACCCAAATCTTACCGACTTTGCATTCGGAGAAGTTTTGTGTAGGCTAGTGACGTGTAGATTTGGCTCCATCTACAAAAAAGAAAAAAAAATTGATTATAAAAGTATCAAGTAAAACATTCCAACTAAATTATCTGATATTAATCCGCAAATCTATCAATTAATTTAGGAGAAATTGATAAATTTTTACCTGAACCTTACGATTCTTCAGCAGACGATGATCGAGTGTCAGTTGTTTGTTAATATCAACACAGTCAATCATGTCTCCTTCTTTACTCTAGATAAAATCAAATGCAATTAATCGTCCGTTGAGCAGCAAGACTGAAAAATTTTTGCATCTCACACAGAGAAAGACTGTAAAAAGAAAGGGTTTGAAGGAAAATTACCGTAAAAGTCTTGATGGATGGCTTGGTCATTGTTCTTACCTATGTTTCCAAATCTAAATCATCCTCGTCGGAATATTCGCCATCTCACATGGAGAAAGACTAAAAAATAGGAGCAGCAACAGCATAAGTTCCACGTTCAGTTTCATGGTGATAGAAAGAAGCGTAGAAGCAAGGCCCTCTAGCGGTTGGCTACGCTTGTTTAATGAAGCAACACCGACCGTGTTAGCCCATTGGAAAAGAGGACTGAGCACTGCAGGGACCAAATCGTTATCCTGCAAAATGGATATTGTTGATTGAGAGGGTAAGACTTGCAAAAACACCCATTTATTATCTGTCTTCTTAATAAAGTCAAACGTATTTACAGAATAAGTTCTTGAAGATTTGATCTATTTGACAAAGTGGATTTTACTTTTCGTACAATAACAAATTATTGAGCTTACAAAGAAAAATAAAATTGTCCAGTTTAAGTATGAATTATGATGTTGTCCCTCTATTAACGTTATGCCATTACAACTTCACCTTAGGCTTTTGATGGATTATGTGTGTGCAAGAAACTGACATTTAAAAGATGGTTAAATGTAAATGCTTTTTTCTTTTTCTTTTTTTTTGGTTCTAATAAAGGTTTAAGAGATTAAAAGCTGCCTTTCAATAATGCATGTTTGCTATTGTCTCATTCGTTCATGGTCATATCATGCATAATTATTGCCATAGACCAGCCATACTTGACGGCCAAATTTATATATAAACTTCGAAATGATAAATTTATTTATTAAAGAGAAAGGCAGTTAAGATTTGACTAGAAATTAGAGTATCGAGATACTAAACTTTTTCGTTAAATAATGCACGGTTGCCAGTTTAAAAGAGTATATGTAAGACATTTGTTTGCAAACTCCTTCCACGTTCATTGCATGCATAACTAGTTCTAAGACCTATCTAATGTCCATGAATAAAGTGTTATGTAATAAAGGTTACAAAGTCAAAATACAAATGAAATTAAAGTAAAAAAAAAAACAGAGAAACTGAAATTGAAAGAAGAAACTAGAGAAAATTTAGATATGATGCAAGGTACTTCCAGGTAGGGATGGATCCAAAGAAACTTCTTGAGGTGGCTGGGTAGGTAGACAAATATATTGAAAAACTTTTCTTTAATCCAAAAATATAGATTTCAAGTATTTAGAGAATTTCTTTTCAATGATTTGATCTATTTGAGAAAGTGAATTTTAACTTTTGGTGAAGTAACAGATTATTTAACTTACCAAGAAAAAATAGAAATATCCAAGCAAGTTAGGAAAGTGTTAGAAATTTAAGGAATCATGAATGTTAGAGATTCATTCTATGTTTGTTACGATTTTGTCCCTCTATAACATTGTAACATTATAATTTCACCTTAGGCTTTTGATTGAACTTATTGGGAAAGTTCTTTGAGTTTATTTTATTAAATAAAGAAACTCATATTTAAAAATGGTAAATGGTGATTATTTTGTTATTCCAAACATGGTAAAAGATAAATTTTTAAAAGAATAAAAATTGTCTTTGAACATACTTTTGTGGTCATACGTTAATAATTATTGCCACAGCCAACATTATTCTTAACGATTGAATGCATATAAACTTCAAAACTAAAAATTTGTGCATTAAAGAGAAAGGCAGTAAAGCATCGAAATACATAGGTTTTTTCATATGCATAGTTGCCATCTTAAAAAGAGTAAACCCCTTCCACGCTCATTTCATGCATAAATAGTTGCAAGGCCTATCTATTGTAATGTTATAAAGGTTACAAATTCAAGGTCTACAGAAGCTGGGCTCAAGGCTCAAGACCCTAAAACCCATGCTCAAATCCTGGCACCCAAGCCCAAGTCCTAGTCCATAGAGGCTAGGTCCACGCTAGTGCTTGTGCCTTGATCTCCTACGCCCAAGCCCAAGTTCATCAAGGCTAAGGCCTGGGACCTCCGTACCCATGCTTAGGTTCCCAACACCTGGGCTCAGCCCCATCAGGACCCAGCTCAATACCTAGGTGCTCATGCTCTAGTCCCTAACACCTGAGCTTGAGACCCCAATGCCCCTCTCGAATCCCCTGTGCCTAAGCTTGAGATTGGGTCCTTAGTGCTCCAACTCAAGTCCATTAAGGTTGAGCCCGAGACCCTAGCAACCATGTCGCATCCCCCACCTAGGACAAAGTTCCGGCCTAGGCCACCAGTGCTTGGTCTCGAGTCACTTGAGGTTGGACCTAGGATAGGACTCCAGCACTTGTGCCTAGAATTTTAACTATCCATACAAGTCACGAGCGCTCAAATAATGTAAAATTTATTTAGAAAGGGAAAATCAAATCAAATTTCCCCTTCCAAACAACTAAAAATATTTTCCACCTATTTTTATATTTCAGCTAAATGTATAAAATATTATCATTTTTTAGAAAATAATTTATTAAAAATGTACATTTTTAAATAAATGGAATCTTAGGATGCACAAACAAAATTTCTATTTTCCTATTTCTCTATTTTTATGTTCCTTAAAGCATATTTGGAACAAAACCTATTAATAACGCAGCTTCAATTTTCTATTTATAGAACAAATTTCTATTTAAGAAAAAGATTTGGAGCATAAATCAAAAGATAAAATTTCTAATTTTTCTACTTCTAAAACAAAAGTGAGAGATGAAAACTCTTATGTTCACTCTTGTTACCGCTTGCCACCCACCCGCCGCCTATGGGACGTTCGATGCCCGGCCGCCCGATTGCGACCTCCCTAGAAATAGAAATTTTATTTTGTTATCAAATGAATTTTTGTTTTAGAAACAAAATTTTAAATCGTTATCAAACGCGTTTCTTTATTCAGAAACTCATCAAAGAATAGAAATTGAGAAATCAACACCCTCTATCCATCAATGTCTTTGAACTAGGATTCTTAGGGATGGTGGGTCTTCCTCAAGCAACTACTTCTAGGCCATCTAGTTCAAGGATAATCCTCACAAGAAACCAGTCTGGGTTACGGATCGTGAGTCCCCGCTTCTTGATTCTTCCTATGTTCTTCCCATCAGGTATGATGGGAACTTGGCGATTTCGGATAGAGGGAACATGCAGTTCTTAATGTTGTGATGCCGGCTACTAGTAACAACACAAACGCCACGTTACTTGATTCTTGCAATCTTGTCCCTGTGGAAGGAGAGAGCACTATCTGAGAAAGCTTTTATTATCCATCAGACACATTTCTGCCCGGCATGAAACTCTGGTGTTTCCGATATAGGCACTAGGAGAGGGATCAATTTCTTGTTCCGTGGCAGAGTCCATCAGTTCCATCCACCGGCTCTTTGGGTCTTGCTCTGTTCGAACACGACAGGACCCAACTTAAAGTGTGGCAAGTCGATGAGGTCTCGCAACTTATTGGGTATTACGATGGTCGGATATTCGGGTTTCTGTTAAATAGCGTGCTCACTCAACGATTACAATTTCACTTTTGGATCTATCGCTAGTGAGATTTACTTAACCTTTGCTACGAAGGGGGATAATAGTTGTTCCTAGTTCGTGATGGCCCTCAAGAGAAATTCAAGTTTTCATGATGACTGGGAAGGAAATTTCGTTATACTTCCCCAACAGTGCAGCCTGTTATATGTTTTTTTTTTTCTTTTTTGTCAGTAATATACTACTTCTACTTTAATTTTCATTTATAGACTTTTGTTCTGCTTCATTGTAGGGTGTGAGCGTTGAAATCTACACCTAAAGCTAAATTGTCACCATCTAAACCCCCTGAGAATGTGGGGATTTGAACTTTCACATTCACATTCTCATATAGGAAGGGTGACTACTAGCATAAACCCAATAATAGCTGATTGCTATATAGAGAAGCCACGATTTCGCACAGTTGGGATTAACGTTTTAAGGATAAAAGAGTCCATGCATTTGTTTAGTCAGATGGCCTGGGCATCAATGACCACGAAAGTAATTGCTCTTGTATTGCTTTTGCGTCTTATTGTAATGGCGGCATTGATGTCATTTTTAATCATGACTATTGATTACCTAGAAAGCATTAACACTCTATAAGCCTTTGTGTTATGTCAAACACTCAAATATGTGTCCGACACACGTTAACACGCTCTGATAAGCGGTCAATAAGTGTTAAAATATTCAACACACGGTCAACTCTCCCGACACACACTGAGTTAATTTTAAAATTTTCAATAAATAAAGGGTCAAAATATGAATATATAAAAGAATAATAAAACGGGAAAGAAGAAAAATCTAGTTTTCTCCTCTTCAACTCTCACTTCTCATAACACACAATTCCCCCCTCCTCATCGAGTGTCACTCCTCTCACCGGTGTCACTCAAAATTAAAACAATAAATGATATTATCAAATATTAAATTAATATTTTTAGTGTAATCATTCCAAGCTCCTTTTTTTCATTTATTTGTGAATTTGAACCAAAATAATTTGATTGATATAATCATAAAAATGATAATTTATCATGTATATATCGACATGTCGAAATTTACCATTTTTTGAGAAATAACATGTCGGCGTATCATATGTCAATATTAGTGTCAGTGCTACTTAATTGATTAGCTCGTGAGATTTACCTAGATTGGGATCATATTAATATTCTACTGAAATGCCCTTACATTTAGAAGTGGCCCAAGTCCAGCATAGGCCCAAAGGAGACCCGGGGAATCCAACCTTGCAATGAGGCCCACTTGGAACACAAATTGGAATCTCCTCCCCAAAGCCCAACCCAAGAGTTTGTCCGATTCGAGAGATTAATTGACCCAACTCAAGCGCAAGTGACTCAGCCCTACTAAGGCGACTAGGCACAGCTTAATTGATTTAGTTGGTATGATAAACACGTTTTCTTCGGTACTACACAAAATTAAATTATATGAAAATCAAGCTATTAAAATAAATCAACTCCTGTCACTTTCTCTGAATGAAGGTCAATTAAAGGCACTACCAAAAGTCTAGTCAATCATCAAGACTTTTTGTCCTCGAGAGACCAAGTCAATGTCAACCCACGCTTTGAATGCAACTCATGCATAAAATTTATGCGTTCAGACATGAACATTGTTTTAAATGCAATTTTCTTCTCTCTTTTTTAGCAGAAACAATTTGAATAACAAATTACCTTGAACTGGAAAGAAAAATTAAAAGTACCATCTGATCGAATGCTACCTCCTTTCAATAGCGGAATGGGTTAAATCATTAGTCACATGTTCTTGCCGCTCCTGGGAGCTACAATAACCTAAGTGCGAACGATATGCCGGTGGCCTTGGCGGAGGTAGATTGGCACTTTCGTTGCCTAGCATCTGAACGACATCGGAGGTGCTCGGTCTATCCTCGGGATGCCCTTCTACGCACAACAATGCAATATGGAGGTACAGAGAGAACTCTCCAAATGAAGACGGTTCGGCCGATGCGGGGTCCATTGGCTCGACACCTTGATCGAATTTCCATAATTCCCAAGCCTAGAGAAACCATTTTTCTTAATCAGGTTCTAGCTAAATGATGAAGGAAAGAGTGATGAGCTAATCATTAATCAACCAACGTAACTTGGAATCCAAGACAAAACATTGTGTCACGGTCACGAGGTTCCCGCAATCAAGAGACCGTGCATGATCGAGGAAGACCTCCTAAGATTACTTGAGGTTCCCGCAAGAGCTTCCGGAACGTTCCAAGGATGGGCGAGACAGTAATTGCACCAAGATCTAGAACTTTTCTAGCATAAATGCCGATAGTTGGTAAGTTAGAAGATACGATCTCGTTCGCCGGATGTAATCTCGATCAATGGTTGTAAGCTAAAAGTCTCAAATATTTAAAAAAAAAAAAAAAATGTGTTTTGTATCCATCCAACCATGTCAGAATCAGAGTTCTATTCTCTCAAAGCTTCTCTCTGGAAACTTTCTCTTTCTAAGATTTGAGTAAGCGAGTGATCGATCGATCGATCAATCCGAATAAGGCTTGGCTTACGCACCTCGACAATCCAAGCGTTCCAAAAGAGTCTAAGTTGCCGCATGGTCTCAATCCCAAATGATCGGCCTGTGACAATTGTCTCTTATATATCCAAGCAAGTTTATAGACCGATCCAAAGTGAGTAAAGATTGTGTTCTTTCTGCCACTAATGATCTCAAGCATAATCACTCCAAAGCTGAACACGCCAGATTTAGTAGAGAAAATGCCATAGACAGCATACTCTGGAGACATATAACTGCTGCCCCAAAAACAAATTAAAGACCCTAATTCGAACGGAATTGCACAGACAATATATTCTTGTATATGTTTAGAGACTTATTATGTCCCAACAACCCTAGCCGTCTTTGTCCGCGCTTCATTCTCTCCAAAAACCCTTGCCATTCCAAAGTCTGATATCTTCGAGTTCATATTATTGTCCAATAGAATGTTGCTGGTCTTCAGGTCATGGTGAATATCCCTCAATCTAGAATATTGATGCAGATAAAGGAGTCCCTGAGCTATCCCTTATCTAGAATACCGATGCAGATAAAGGAGTCCTTGAGCTATCCCTTCGATTATGCGCGCGTCTCTTCCATAACGTCGGATTCTTGTTAGGTTGCGTATCGAGAGAGACGAGAAAATCTTGATCTATGAATAATGAATACATGGCCAACAAAAGCTTGGATTCCATTTTGTACATGATCTAACCCTTTTTGCTTTTGACTTACATAAAAAGTATCCTTGCGATTCGAAAGCGCTTCACTCCATTCTCATCCCCCAGCAACATATCCTGCAGGGGACACCAGGACCCTTTAGTCTAACAGATTGTGTTCTGGGTACTGCAAATCTTAAACACGGGATAAGAAACAAATTGCAATTGAAGTCTTGATAGGTGAATAAACCTTATAAACTGGACCGAATCCGCCCTCATCCAGTTTGTTTTCAGCAGAAAATTTACTCGTGGCTGCCGAGAAACTGAGAATCAGTAGCTCGTGATCCCTCTTTCTGACAGATTTCAGCTTAATAGCACAGTGGTCTTGATTTTCCACCGAGACATCCAAACCGAATTCCATCAGGAATAACTCCAAGTTCCTTGTCGTGTCCATCTCGTTCTTCCATGCTGCTTCAAAGCTATGAGAATAAGACAGAGTGGCCGATCCTATTTAAATGTACAAAGATTAGTACCTCTCCAGCTGTAACTTTTCCATCTTGAGATGGAGATCATGGCTGAGACGCCGAACACAGCCACTGGAACGATCGCTATCAACCAGAGCAGCCTCTTGCTCCAATGCTCTGAGAATGAAAATATGTCATTTCAATGTTTCAATTCAAAACCTATAGACCCAATTGCAGTCAAGAGTATTTGTTACTCAACCGTGTGTCATTCTTCTATAAAAAAATTATTATTGGCAGATCGATCTAGTAACAGGAATGAGGATTTTGTGTGATCAATCAATGCCACGCATATAGCATCATCATCATGAGGAATGTTTACTACATATGGATAAATTGACTAAGATCAGTCGAGTGTTTGAATATGATCATAATGTCAGAAATTCAATATAATCGAACCCACTGGCTTTCCTCCGAACATGAGCAGCTGTTTCATTGATATTCCCGTGAAGAAGCATGGACCCATTCCGTTGGCCCATCCGCAAAAAAATTTAAATCTCCATGGAAAAATTGACATCCCATGCCGTCATCTCGATAGGTACCGAAAGCTTTACAAGAATAATTGCTCCTGCACATGATTTCACAGTCGATGATTCCCAGACGATCCAATTCATTGAAAGCATTAGGTTTTGACACGAATCCTTCTTTTATTCTAAAGTTATTGCCATCCGGGCACAAGGCTGGCTTCTCGATATGACAGTCAGTTGAACTGCTCGAAGTATTCGTGCAAATTGGGCTATAGACCACCGAAATTTCCTTCCCAATCATTGTAAAAACCTGAATTTGCCCAGATGGAGACAGGACAAACCAGGACAGTCTACCAGTTACATTGGTGTCGTAAGTCAAGTACATCTCACCACCATTAGAAACGAAAGTAATGTTGTAGTTTTCGAGCGAGCTGTTAATAAGTCCTGAAGCTGTGTTCATCTAGGTGCCTGATCACCCTTGAGACATCATCGTGATGAAACACAAGTTGTGTCTCATTCGTAGTGGCCATCAGGGCAAGAACGAAAAAACCAGTAGAAGGCACAGATGGGCTCTGCCATGAAACAAGAAACTGTTCTCTCGTCTTATCGGTGCCCAGATTGACAAACCCTAGTTTCATCCCGGGCAGGAATGTGTCCGACGGATAGTAGAAGCTTTCCCAAACCGTTGTCTCACCCTCCACGAGAACGAAGTTCCCTGAATCAAGAAGTATGGCATTGGTGCTGTTGTTTGTGGCCAACATTACAGGATTGACCAAGACTTGAATCAGCCTTCTATCAGAAATTACTAAGTTCCCATCATAACGAATGGAAAGAATATGTTTCCCAAAAATTAATTTTATGGCCATTTAGGAAACACAAAAGTCACTTGAGGGGGTTTTCAATAGGTAGTGGCTAGCAAGACGGTCCACTGCAGAATATCAGTCGAACGGTCAAAGGACAACCACAAATCCTTTTGGAGGAAACCGGTAACCGGTTTTATTTATAACCGCATGTTTCCTTCTTTTTTATTTTTTGACTTTTGTGTTTCCTTATAACAAGCTCAAATTTAGAGATAAAATCAAAAGAGAGCCCATAAAATTAATTTTCTTGAATATGAAAAAAAAAAAATAAATTAAATACCGAAATATAAATAATTGTAAGTAGAAAAATATTATCACTTACTAAAAAAATTATTAATGTCATTATGAAAATCTATTAAATTTAAAAGATGAAAAAACATTTAAGTTAGCTTCACAACTAATAATGAAATCAATGTTTAATGAAATAGTTCCTCATTCCTTTTACTCAAACCAAATTGCTATGGAAGGACCCTCCGATAATGAAAAATTAAGACCAGTGATATCAATTATGCACAAAAAAAAATGAAGTAAAAAAGAAAATATCATAATAATAATAATAATAATTAATTACTAAAGAATTCCAGAAAAATTAATGAAAAAATGCATTTTTCATACAAAAAGCTATAAGAAGAGAACGATTTTCTTGTCTTATTCAAAGACACAACAAAGTGATAATTTTCTAGAAAAATATTCAGAGCGCCATATTCTGATTCTGTCTCTAAAATTTGAGGTTGCACTAAGGAACATGAAAGTCAAAATAAAAAAATAAAAAAGAAGGAAACATAGAGTCGATAATTATGCCAGTTCAGGAAGTCCACCCGTTTCCTCCAAAAGGATATATGACTGGCCTTTGACCGTTCCACTATCATTCTGCAGTGGACGGTTCACGAAGCATATTCCTTTTCAATAATGGCATACTTCGGTTGATTGAAATCGAGGGCAACGTTAGTCGCTGCATAAATGAAAGCTTTGAAAGGGACCGTAGAGACAAAAAAAATAGTTCAAGTTCACATATTTCTACCATTCAAAAATGAAAAATACAGATATCCGCATGGTTAAAACACTAGCGTGGACCACAAAAGTCTGTATCCCTGAAAAAACATGGATCGAGTTCAGATGAAAAAACCTAACAAGTTCTAACTGGCATACATACTAGTGGAGGAAAGTACTAAAAAAATCCTAAATCTATTACATCAATGTCAATTTAGTCTACACATTTCAATCGAATCAATTTAATTCTAAATATTTTACATATGTGCCAATTGAGTCTATTCGTCTAATTTTGACCAGAAATCAATTAACTAGATGCCAAAGCATCCTATTTGGCACGATTAGCGCTAATGTGAACAATTTTACATTTTTTATTTTTTATTTTTTCATGTTCATTAATTTTTCTTTTTCTTTTTTTTCCCTTCTTCCTTCACTGGTGCTGAGCCTTAGCAATGGTTGGCGACTGATCGATGAGGGCTGCCCTCACCAACCTAAGGCGAGGTCACCCTTGTCGAGATCTGGCGAGGCGCAACCTCGCTAGACCTCACTAGAACAACTCTTGCTGGCCTCAAACAAGGGCGAGCCTTGCACGAGACCGGCAAGGTTGCCATTGGCCATATCTTGGTAGGGATTACCTTGCCTAAGGCTAATGACCCTCATTAGTACTCACCTTTGGCCTATGACTTACCATCTTTAAGGCACAGTGACCAATGGAGAAAGAATATAAAAAAGAAAAGAAAATTATAAAATATACATAAAATCTAGAAAAAAAAATAATAATGACAAAAATTATTTATGTAAACATTGGCCATTCTAGCTATGCCATATAAGAAGTCTGATATTTATGTCAGTAATTTTATGTCAAAATTTATCGAATGGATTCAATTGGTAAAATATAAAATGTTTATGACTAAATTGGTCTAGTTAGTAGATTTGGAACTAAATTAGCACCAATGTAATAGATTTAAGATTTTTTTTTTTTTTAACTTTTCTCTGCATAATGTATTGATATTTTTTGGACCCATGCAATGTGAATATAGAACTTTGAAAACTTTCTTCCCATGAGAAAAATGTTGTCACCAAACACTTTGAAAACATTTTTATTCATTGCTAACTAAAATGGGAAAATAACAAAAATAATCCGAAAAAAATAGAAGGCACAGAAAGAATATTCCTAGAAGTTAAAATATTAGTAACTGAATATCATCCACATTTTTAGATCTTTGACTCATCACTATGAAATTGATTTCTTGCTCCACTGGGCCAATTCCCCAAAGACCCTCTTTAATTGGCCCACTAAATCCTCGTGATTGAGCACTAGATCATTCCAACCAGCTTTCACAATTTCACTGCCTTCGATATCTTCTAGCCAGTATGCTTTGAAGTTGAATTCTTTTTTTTCCTTTTTATTGTAACTAGTGGAATTAACACAAGGATCAAATATAATAAAATTCAATGGCTGGCAATGCAAAGGCTTCAGCTTTAGGAAACGTACCTCTTCATGCAATGTTGCATGGAAACCCTATCTAGCCCTATCCAAACTCTTATATAATAGTTCTTCCCCTTCTCTATTATTTGTGTCTTATTTTCAAACCAATTAACTAGCATTCACTCAAAAACTCTCGCAATGCAACCAACTTATAATGTTCTGCTCTCCCCTTCCCAATACACTTCTAGAGATATAGTCTATCATTGAAGTTGCTTAAGCATACCTAGGGGAGATGGTTGGGCAAGTATATGCTTTTTAACTCTTCCCATAATAAGTAGAGGTGATATGTTTCCAATCCAATCCGATTCCCAATTTTTGGGACCGAGCACCAAACCAAACAATCCTAGGATTGAGAATTGACCGACCGGTCCGATTGTATGGAACCCATCACTTAGTAAAAAAATTAAAAATTAAAAAAAAAAAATACAAGAGTTGTTACTATTTTTAGGTTTTATTGCTTTTTTTAAGAAATTAAATAATATAATTAAAAAAAAAAAAGTCAATCCGATCCGTTGGTCCATCCGGTTCGATTCCTCTCCAAAATCGAGAACCGGACTAACAATCACTAGTTCCATTTATGGAACCAGAAACTGGACCAATCCCTTTGGGAATCAGACCAAACCAAGCGGTCCAATCCAATCTAGACGATTTCTAATTTGGGCTGTCCAACATACTCACCCCTAATAATAAGAGTCTTTTTTGAAAGTTCGTTGGTACATGTGTGACAATGAGTGTCATGATTGTTCCACTTCCCATTTCCTTACATATCAAACCTATATATACTCTTCTGAACTTGCTACAACCTCTAACCATTGACACCTCTTCATTCCACATGACTACCAACCCCCTGCAATTCCTCTCGGATTAACAATAACTAAATTTTGAAACTGGAGTTGTTGTTCCACTAGTATTTTAATTTTTATCTCCAAGAGAAACAAAACATTGGACCTTTCATGAATAACTAAGGCTTTCAGAGCTTGTATTGTCGAAGTGTACCCAATCCATGGCAATTCCAACTTAAAAACTTCATTTGTACTCCGATGGCTTATTAGGACTAGTTATTAAAGTCCATTCCTTTGCACCTTCCACAATCTTAATAAAAGTACCAAGTAATTGGGTGTCATCAAGAGCATTTGAACAAGTATTATAAACTCCATAAGGATCACACGTTCCCCAGATGGTAGCCGAAGCCTGGAGTCTTATGTCCTTTCTTTCTCTTTTTCAAAGCCCCTAAGGCCTTTTTTAAGATCAAGTCCAAGAAAGGGCTTAATACCCTAAAAAAAAACCCCAGATTTTAGGTCTAGTCCCAATTCTACCACTTTAAACTTATTTTTGTTTCACAAAAACCCTCACACTTTAGGTTATATTCCAATTTTACTCTATGTTTTTTTATCTCATAAAAAATCCATAACTTTTACTTGAGTTCCAAATCTACCTCGTTTAACCTTCTACCCAAATTTCTCTTGATAATCGAGAGATGAAAAAACTTCTAAGTGTGATTCAAGCGTTGAGCATCCTAAGCCCAAGCTCTTTGACTACAAGAGAAGAAAGACTCCCAAGCACAAGAAATTGATACTAAGGGCAAAATTGAAGATCCTCAAGTAAGATGGAAGGACAACTCTCATAAGAGCAATGCCAATTCTAATTGCTCTACTTTTTACCTAAATTTCAAATCCAAGAAGATGTTGATGGGGTTGATGTGGAAATTTATCTCCAAAAGGCGTCTTCTTAGATTTGAAATTTTGGAGAAAACTAAAGAATTAATGTGGAAACGCCACATCTTTAAGGGCTATGTTAGACGGAGTATTAACAGATCTGGATTTGAGATTCAAATAAAAGTTGATAGTTTTTACAAAACAAAAAAAGGGATAAAGTACATTAAAAGTCTTAAAACCTTTCATGAAAATACAATCAAATCATAAAACTTTCAAAAGTGCAACAAAGTTTTTTAACTTTCAAAACATGCATTTTCATGACAAATTTTATAACTTAATTGTACTTTTTAAAGTTTGAAAACTTTGCTGCACTTGCATGACAAATTTATAGTGTACTTATTCAAAAAAAAAAGGATAGAATTAGAATTGACTTGATAGAATTAGAATTGGACCTCAAGTCAATGGTTCTTTAGTAAAAAAAAAAAGAATTTTATGGTAGAATTGGACCGGACCTAAAGTTGAGGATCTTTTTAGGTTATTAGACTCAAGGAAGGAGACTCATGGAGCAGGAAATGATATGCAATCCCAGCTCTTTCAGTAATTCCCAATTCTAGTCTCGAAGCTCCTCAGTAATCATGGGTTTGGATGTGACATTTTGTTTTTGCTCCTCTCCCCTTTGTATGCCCCAAAAACATTATTACCTCTTGGCACTATCAACTCCATATGGGTGGAATGAGCAGGAGATTCTGGGGCCATTTCATCCATATTTAGATTAGGGATTTGCTTCCCATAATATGCTTTTTAATATGGGTTAGGTACAAGCACTTCCATTTCACGCCAGTGGTCGAATCTCCCCTCTTTATTCTCCTTTAGCCTTGACTCCTCAAATGGCACCATCTTGCAAATGGTAGTATAATGACCAATTTTCCTGCAAGGGTAGCAAAAATGCAGGAGTTTCTCATATTTGAAATTAACGCACAGTTTCTTTTCTCCATGACTTAATACCATTTCAGCTTTTAGTGAAGCTGATAGATCCATCTACGCTCTAGCTCGATGTGCACTATATAGGTTGTTGCTCATTATAGATCTGGCTAGGAGAAAATATGGAGTGAACAAGGAAAAGAAAGAACAACATCTTGGTTACAAATGATTAGTGTTTAAAAATTGAAGTGTTGGATCCTATGGTAAAGTTGAAAGAGGGTATATCATGTTAAAATTCATAGAAGATCATAAAATTTTAGTAGATTATGCAATCAAGTCATCGAACTTTCAACTGCATAAACGAAAGCATTGAAATTTTGGGTTTTTCTTTTTTTTTTCAATTGGTGCAGTTTTCCTACAAATTGTCTAGGGAGGTTCCCACTAGGCGGACAAGTGGCAATGACGTGGTTTTTAGAAAATTGGCATGTGCCTGCCGCATCACAATTTCGCCTGGAATTGTGCCATTTCTGTTCAAAGCTCATCAATCGAAAAATAAATCGAAAGCTCAGCTTGTTAGGCGATTGAAATTAAACTTCGGTGACCTGATTGCAAAATATATTAAAGATGAATCAAACGCCGATGAAGTATGTCCGACTAATCTTCAATAACCAGTCGCTCGCGAGGCTTCGGAGTACCACAACTGCACGCTAAGAGCTCGGTCCCTGCATTGTTTTTCCCCAGCAAAAATGTGTCGGATAAATCAAGCTAACTCAGACAGTGCACTCTCCTTGCCCAAGAACAAAATTAATACTAGACAATTGCGTCATGTGTGTGCGCTCTCCGAGAAATCAAGGTTAGACAAGCCCTCTTTGACAAGCTTTGTGGCGGTATGTAGGTGATGGTGGCTAGGGGTGAGCATGGTTCGGGTTGGGCCAGTCTACCTCCTAACCCTAGAACCAACCCGCACAGTGCTGATCTTCAATTTTTGGGATCAAGGATCGACCCTATTGAGCATGGGATCGAGGTCCAGACTGACCCAATGGGTTTGGTCCAGTTCGAGGGTCAACCCGAGACCAACCGATAATTTTTTATTTCATTTTTTGTATTCTTTAAAAAATCAATTGAGGACTGGACTGACCCAATGGGTTCGATTCAATTTCAAGGTCAACCTAGAACTAATAAATAATTTTGTATTTCATTTTTTGTACTCATTGAAGGATAATCGAGAATTGTACCAACTCAATAGGTTCGATGATGAGCAAGGTCGACTAAGAGATGCAAGTGGTGAGAATCAAGTGGGGTGAGTGTCGAACAGAACGAGCATTGAATGTCGAGTGGGGAAAAACAAGCCAAGCAAGCATTGAGTAGCGAGCGGCACGAGTGACCCAAAGCGAGCGAGGCAAGTGTCGAGTGGCGAGCGGAGAAGTTATTTTTTTCAATTTTAGCAAATTGAAGACTAAGAAGATGAATAAGATAGAAGAAAACGAATACTAAAGGAGGATGCCATAAGGTGCCTTTTTGAACGCCGTGAGGACTCCTCACAAAAACATTTTCCTCCTTCGTAAATTATGACTATTGACACTATAAAAGACATCAAAAACCTAAGTTATTAAAGAACAATGTAAAATTACTTGAACTCCCCACTAAAGAGCTGTTTAAACTTGTTGATACCGTTTATTTTAAGGTTTTCTCTATAAATAAATATATATATATATATCGGGTTAGACCGACTCGGAACTCTCGGAACCAAGAATCCAACCTGCACAATACTGGTCCAGGAATTCTAGGATCAATGATCGACCCAGTCTCCTTGGGAACCGGACCAGAACCGGCAAGGTTGGGCCGGTCCGGTCGGTCCAAGGTTGACCTGGACCAATGCTCACCCCTAATGGTGGCCGATGCGAAGAAGTAAAGCTTGCCTAAAAGAACAAGTTAATTTCCATAACTTAATGTAGGCATCACTATCCAAAAATAATGTGATGTAATCTCATATAAAAAGAGAAAACTATTCAAAAAATCTTAAATCTGTTGTAATTTTACCAATTCAATACCAAATCTTTTACTTATGTCAATTAAGTTTATTCGGCTAATTTTTGCCGGAAATCGCTAATATAGACGTTGGTTGGTAAACATAACGCGGTCGACACCTATGCGTAACTTTTTTAATTTTTATTATTTTATTTTATTTTATTTTCTATTTTTCTCTTCTTTTCTTTTTCCCATTTTTCCCTTCACATTGCCAACAAAGGTTGCCGGCCTTGGGCAAGGGACTCTAGAGCCTAGGTGAGCAAGGCTCTCATTGGCTTGGCAAGAATGCCCTTGTTGGCCTTTGGCGAGGGCAACCCTTTGCTAGATTAGGCGAGGGTACAAGAGCGATCACCGCCCGCCTATGCAAGGGGAGCCCTTGCCAGCCTAGGCCTGGACATCTCTCCCCAAGGCCAACAAGGAGAAAATGGAAAAGAAAAAAGAAAAAAAGGAAAAGGAAAAGAAAAGAAGAGAAAAATAATTAAAAATTTTAAAATATTATAAAAAAAAATCCTAGTACTTTCATTAAATTTCCTGTATAAAAATGTGTATATACACCAAAAAGAAAAGTAGTTCTAGCTGACCCATTTTGCTAGCTGCGTCACACCAGAAAATAGGGGAAGACAATGCTGTAACGAGGAAATAATTTACCACCATATCAATATCCTAGGTGGCATACCTTTTTTTTATATCCAATAATAAATTATCACGCGGCGGCTGAGGTGGAATAAAAAGACCGGCGATCTAGTTTTCTTCCATGGCCGCTGTCGCTTCCTACTCCATCACAGAGGACCATCCAATGGGCCAGCATCTCCACCACTTCCGGCGTCACTTGCAATTGACCCAACCTACCCCTTCAGGCTAAGTCCTTGCCCGTTGAGATCTGGACTGGAGTCCTACCTCTAGAGCCGCAAGCCTAGCTCGTCCATGGATCGCGAGCCTTGGCGACAAGCTCGAGGTCCAGACGGCCATGAAATGTGCTTAGTCGTCAGCAGGGCTTCAGATCTCGACTTCAGCTCCCCCTGCTTTAGATTTGAACTAAAGTCATGCTTTCTTCAACAACGGATGTGGCACTGAAGGCTGGGCTTCTAGATCTGAAGATGCCTTCAGATTTGGACGTGCAAGGTCGAGATCTCAACGGCCATGGATAGTGTTCACATATTAAGAGGAGAAACAAAGGAAGCAGAGGTCATACTCGAGAAGACAAAGATGACCACAAAGATGACGGAGACGACGCTTGAACGAGTTCGACCATGGATGGACCAGCATGATTTCTGCCATGGACGGGCCAAATCTCGAAATCAGGAGACGGATGAGGTGGAGAAAATAGAGGAAGACGGCCACGCTCAGCTTGAATGCAACGGTGGTTGGCCTGGTCACGGCGTCGGCAACTCCACTGGTGGTGACAGCCTAGAGGAGGAGTGGAGGTCGATGGCCATGGATGGAGGAGGAAGACAGAGCAGAGGTGAAGAGAGAGAAGATTTTTACTTAAAATTCCACATCAATTGCTGACATGGATATGTGAATACATGTCAATATGTTATTGGATACCAATGAAAAAATATATGCCAATGTTGACATGGTGGCATTGCTGAATACCTTGCTGACCATGCCTCAGTCCACAAAAGTCAAAGATAAGATACTTATTTATAGGGGTGAGCTTCAGGTTAAGGTCAACCTTGGACCGATTCTAGACCGACCCAACCCTACTAGTCCTAGTCTGATTTCTAGGGAGACTGTGTGAGTCCTTGTTTCTAGGATTCTTGAACCAGTATAGTGCGAATTGGTTCTCAGTCTTGAGATTTTAGGGTCGGTATAATCCGAACCAACCCTGACGGTATATATATCTAGTAAATTATTTATAATTATTTATATAGAGAAAATTTTAAAACAAACGACTTCAACAACATTAAACAACTACATAGTAAGGAGTCTATGTAATTTTATACTATTTTTTAATAACTTAGATTTTTAATGTTTTTTACAGCGTCAATAGCCATAATTTACAAAGAATGAAACTGTTTTTGTACGAAGTCATCACAACATCCAAAATGGAATAAACAGCTCCTTGCGGCATCCTTTTCTAGTACTCGTTCTCTTTTGTCTTATATGTCCTCTTAGTCTTCAATTTGCCAAAATCAAAAGAAACAATTTCTTTGCTCGCCACTCGACACTTGCCTTGCTCGCTTTTGGTCACTCGTGTCGCTCACCACTTGATGCTCGCCTTGCTTGTTGCTTGCTACTCGCCCCACTCGACGCTTACCCACGCTCGATGCTCACCCCACTTGATGCTCACCGCTCGCCTCTCTTAGTTGACCTCGCTTCACATTGAACCCATTAGGTCGGTCTAGTCCTCGACTACCTTTTTAGGGAGTATAAAAAATAAAATAGAAAAGTTATCAGTTGGTCCAAAATTGACCTTAGAATTAGACTAAACCTATTGGGTCGGTTCGGTCTTTAGTCCCAATCTCAATAGTGTCAATTTTCGATCCCAAAAATTGAGAACCAATACTGTGCGGGTGGGTCCCAATTTAGACCATGCTCACCCCTACTTATTTATAAAGTAAATGCTAGTGGCAGTCATAATGAGTTTTTCCGTTCATTTTTTCATAGACGATGCCTTTGATTCAGCTCGATTGCGATCCTTATCTATGTTGACCATCAATTCATCTTATTGAAAATGCTAATATTATAGACCATCATTTGGCCAACTCCCGCCCCTTTCACTCTCTCCCTCTCGCACTTTCAAAGCCTAATGATAAATGATACATTCCAGTTTTCAAAATTCAAGCATCGCCCACTTTTCAG
The DNA here is from genome assembly GCA_014182375.1 of Eucalyptus virginea. Classification (NCBI taxonomy): domain Eukaryota; kingdom Viridiplantae; phylum Streptophyta; class Magnoliopsida; order Myrtales; family Myrtaceae; genus Eucalyptus; species Eucalyptus virginea. Next base: position 12,139,683 of record CM024516.1, on the reverse strand, counting down.
AGAATGAGAATTTCCACTTTGATGGCCAAAACTCCTTTGTCTTCCCTCTCCAAGAAGTTAAGCAAGTCATATGTTCTTCTCATGATCTTTAGCTGTTTGTTCCAGTTATCCGAGGCAATGAACATTTTCATGCCTGGTCAGAACTTAAGGGACATCAATACTTTAATCTCATCGAATGAAGTGTTTGAGCTAGGAATCTTCAAGATTGGTGGTCTTCCTCAAGCAACTACTACCTAGGCATTTGGTTCACGGATGATCCTTATAAGAAACCAGTCTAGGTCGCAAATCAAGAATACCCGCTTCTTAATTCTTCTTTTGTACTCTCCATCAGGTACAATGGGAACTTGGTGATGTTGGAGAAAACTCTTTTGTTTTGAAGTTGACAAAAGTTATCCAAAGTCTATTTTGAAAATTTCCAGACTTTAGTGTCAAAGTCTGAAGACTATCAGACTTTAGTGTCAAAGTCTGTTCGACATCAGAAGTCTGCCCATTCTGATAAATTCCAGACTGAACGCAAGTGAAGAAAGAAGATTTATCCAGACACGAGATTATCTTTCTTACTTCAAGAGTTCGGTTCGTACAGGTTATATATGGCATTCTGCATGGAAATATCACCTACGTGATTAATTATCTTTGTTGGAATCAATTTAGATATATCAAATCTTTTCAGATTGCAAGTAAATATGGAAAGAATCTATTTATGAAAACCAAGATCCTGATTGTCTGAACAAACGGGATTGACAAGCTTTCATCACAATCTTCAAACAGCTCAAGATCTCCTTGATTGATTTTGTCCAATGGGTTGATTGGAAGAATTCCTTTGGAAAGTGCCAACGGTCAAGAAAGCATGAATGGGTATTTAAGGTTGACTCTCCAATTGTTCGAAAAAGCGCATGAAAGAGAAATTTCAAAGCCTGAAACTTTCCATTTCCTTGTTACTCCAAATACTTAGCTCAAAATTATACACAAAAGAGATAAACTCATAATGAGACTTTGTGAGAGAGCAATAGAGACTCTTCACTGTGAAAGTCGAGATCGCAAGATTGTAAATTCTCTTTTGATTCTTAGTGAAATCCAGCTAGGAAGTTTTCGGCGTGGAGAGTGAATATAAGCTTGATCTAAGCCGAACCACTATAAATTCTATGTTCTTATTCTCTTCCATGCATGCTTTTATTTTGTTCATAGTTCTATTTAACTGGTAAAATCTGAACTCGCTCATAGTCTGTTGTTCTTCAGACTCAGTTTTAAAAGCAAAATATTTCTACTATTCCTTGCGAAAAATTATCTTCACACCTATTCACCCTTCTTTAGGTGTTTATACTAGCACTTAAAAGTAATACCTGATAGAAGGCAGATTCCGTATTTAGTCAATGCTAAGTTGTTATCTACTAGTAATAGCACAAGTGCGATATTGCTTGATTCTGGCAATTTTGTTCTTATAGAAGGCAATAGCATGGTTTGGGAAAGCTTTTATATCCATTAGACACGTTCTTACCTAGCATGAAACTTGGGTATTTCGATTTAGGCACTGGTAAGGTGAGGAACCAGTTCCGTGTTTCGTGGCTGAGTCCAGCTGTTCCATCCATTAGTTCCTTCATTATCGCTATACTTGAAAGGAATAAGACCGAATTTGGAGTGTGGCACCGCGACGAGGTTTTTCGACAGATTGGGTACTATGATGGTCAGAGGTTCAGGTTCCTGTTCAACATATCGCTCAATGACTACAATTTCACTTTTGTGTATAGCATTACTAAGATTTACTTAAGTTTTGCTACCAAGGAAAATAATAGTTTTTCCTGGTTCGTCGTGGCCCCATTAGGCGAAATTCAGGCTTTCTCAAAGATTGTGTATAGCATTACTGAAATTCAGACTTGCCCAACACTGTTGTCAGACAATTGAAAGTTCTTGCCTAGTACAAGTTCCATGTCATTCAATCAACATGGGCATCAACAAAAATGCTCACCCTATCATAGCTATTTCAATTGCAGCTCGTATTTCAGATGTACATCCTATGGCTTTTCAAGATATGATGCTTAGTATAATCGAGCCGATAGGGACAAAATGCTGGAATCTTTTGGAGAAACAGGAGTACACCTTTCGAGAGGAAAGCTTCTAGTTCTGATAAATAAGTAGTGCTGGAAGAAGCAATCACATTTCGTAAGAGTAGATATTAGTCAGTCATCAGAACTCAGGGATGAGCGGTTGATAGTTAAGAAATGATCAATGGATGAAAGCTGCAAGTGAGGAACAAGAAAGTCCAAAGCAGAGCAGCTGCAGTATTTCTGAGAAGGTACTGAATTTGAAAAACAAATTCTGTATCAGTGATACAAGGCTTTCGCATTAAGACAAGCACTGTTGCTCATCAGACAGAAACTCAGTTTTGCTGTAGAAATAGATTCCAAAATCTGGCACCACCATCAGTAGAACAAGATCACTACCTAATGGAAATTAGAATTTAATCTGAGATATTATCAACGACGAGAGACTATTCTCTCGAGGATTAACTTTCTTTCCACAATAGGGAAACCAACAGTTTAGAACCTGTTGCTTCCGGAAATGTTTAGATTTACCTCCAGGTGATTGCCTGAAGAAATTCCACAATCATTAAGGCATAGTATGTGAGGCTCAACTCTCTTTGATTTGACTATATCATGGTTCAATCCTAAAAGATTAAAGATCCAGTTTGCTGTTTATGAAAATTGTATATCACTAGCATATTAACCCCAAAGGAAAAGGGAATATGTTTTACAATTTTAGTAGCTAAAATTTGTTGCTGGCATCGAATGCAACAACAAGAGGAACAAATTCTCCATTTAGTGTGATCCAAAGAAGTGGACATGGATTATTCAATCAAATTCATGATCTCTGAAAATTAAAGGAAAAACTCATCCACTATGAGGCTTACAAGAAGCTAGTGAGATTCAGGATCACTGTGTAAAATAATCAGGATCCTGTATATCTGACAGATAAAAGAATTGTATAAAATTATAGCTGAGATATTTAAATGAATGATCTACTCTCACTTTACATGTGAATTCAAGAATTCACAAATTAATAGAATATCATAGCTGCGAGACCTGCTGACGTGGTATCAACGGTTGCTATCTAGCTTCTAGGACAGAATAGCTTACATCATTAGTCGAACAATCTTGCTGATGAAGTGAATTACAAAAATCAATATGGGCTGAGAACGCTGGCTTCTTTGGTGGGGGCAGATCCGCATGTTCGTTGCTTAATACAGTAACAATATCTGACATTGAGGGTCTATTTTCCGGGCGTTCTTGCACACAGAGCAAAGCAATGTGGAGGCATAGCAACAGTTTGCTGACCGACGATGTATCAGCCACCACTGGATCAATTAACTCTATGCCACGGCTGCCACACCAGAGCTCCCAGGCCTATAAGCGGACAGTTTAGGACTAGTTCAGTACTTCAATCGGGACGCTAAATAATAGGAGATTTGGATAAGAGACTCATAAGAAGAATGCAACCACTTACATATCCAAGGAGGTTTAGAGAGTGATCTAGACTGGAAAAAGTTGTGTTTCTTCGGCCACTAACGATTTCGAGCATGATGACTCCAAAGCTGAATACATCAGACATGGTAGAGAAAAGCCCATGTACAGCGTACTCTGGAGACATATAGCCGCTGCTCACAAAAAAAAAAAAAAAAAGAATAGAAAACAGTTAAAACATATCAGAAAACATGTACCATCGAAGTTTACACGTGTATGAGAGAGACTTACTAGGTTCCAACAACTTTATTCGTCCTGCCCCTCACTTCGTTCTCTCCAAAAATTCTTGCCATCCCAAAATCTGATATTTTTGGGTTCATGTCATCATCTAGCAATATGTTGCTGGTTTTCAAATCTCGATGTATGATCCTTAACCTAGAATACTTGTGTAAGTAAAGAAGCCCTTGAGCTATCCCTTCAATTATAGAAACTCGTTTCCTCAAGTCCAGCAGTTGCTTCTTGTTAGGATCTGTAATTTAACTCATGAGTGACCGAAAAAATGGATGTGGGACCATAAATCTATAATGGCATTGCCATGATCTCGTTACATACCGAAAAGAAAGGAATCCAAGCTCTTGTTTGCCATGTACTCATAGATCAAAATCTTTTCCTCCCTTTCTATGCAACAACCCAACAACTTCACGAGATTTCTGTGTTGAAGCTTGGATATTAATTGAACCTCATTTTTGAACTCCTCTATTCCTTGTCCGGATTTCCTAGAAAGTCTTTTTACTGCGAATTCATGCCCCAGCAACGTGCCCTGCAAAATTTTTTAGAGGAATGTCAAATAATCAAGCTTCCCATCATAATGAGAGTCAGGACTTCGTAAAACTGCTTCAGGAAGAGAGATAAAATGAACCGAAAATAAAAGATAAACCGACAAGTAACCAAGTGTCCTTTGGTTGGCAAACTACCTTGTAAACAGGCCCAAAACCACCCTCTCCAAGTTTATTTGCTGGGGAGAAATTATTTGTAGATGTTGTGACGCAAGAGAAACTGAGAATCGGGAGCTCGTGATCCCTCTTTCTGACAGAATCAAGTCTACTAGTGCCGTTGCTGGAACCTCGTGCTGAACCCAGTTGTTGTAGAAACAGCTCCAAACTTCGATTTGTGCTGGTCCGATTCTCCTTCCATGCTGCTACTTGAGAATCAAACCGACAATTTAGGCTAAGAAGACAAATATCTTATGAATTTGCTAAGGCTCAGATCTTAATCAGTACCTAGCCAGGTGGAACATTTCCCTCTTGATATGAACATTGCCACGAAAATTACCAATATAACCACAGGAATGATTCCAATCACCCAGAGCAGCCTCTTTTTCCCAGAACCTGAAAATAGAAGCATCTCATTTTTCTGCACCGGGAGCTATATGAAAAATTGAAGGGGTGTGCTACAATAACATTTAAACAGAAAGATGAACGCTTAATATTGTATATGCGAGAGAAATTAACGCCAATATGCAAACAAAAAAATCTACTTCAGACAGGAAAGTGGAAAATTATGGGTCAGAATTATTTGTTGTTTTCTTGACATAATTTTGACATTCGACACGCTTTCAAGAACTAATATGAGGCCTACCCGATCTCCTTGGATCTTGATCGACTGTTTTGGTAGCATTCCCGCGGATGAATATAGTGGCATTCCCTTGGCCAATGTGATCCACAATAGAGTTAATGTCCTCATAATAAAACACGCATCCAGTCCCATCATCACGATAAGAAGCAAAACCAGTGCAAGAGCAATTGGTTCTGCACATGATTTCGCAGTCGCTAATACCCAGACGATCTGATTCATTGAACACAGTAGGATTCAGCATCGCCCCTTCTATCTTAGAAAAGTTATTACCGTTGCCACAGGACAACGGCTGCTCAATGAAGCAGTCAGTTGCACTGGATGAGGAAATATTCTCGCAAATCGGACTATACACCATAGATATCTTCTTCCCGATCATAGTGAAAGCTTGAATTTCCCCCAAAGGCGTCAACACAAACCAGGAGATGCTATCATTCCTCCTATTGGCAAAAGTGAAATATATCTCATCGCTGCTGTTCACATAGCTGAAATTGTAGTCATCTAGCGAGCTGTTGAAGAGGAACTTGAATCTGCGGCCATCCCAATACCCGATCTCCCGTGAGACCTCGGTGTGCCACACCCGGAGCTCTGTCTGGTTATTCTTATTCAGGCCGAGAGCAAAAGAACCGGTGGAAGGAACAGATGGAGTCTGCCACGAGACCAGGAATTGATCCCTCAACTTGTCTGTCTCTAAATTGAACCACCCAAGTCTCATCCCAGGCAACAACGTGTCACTTGGATAAAAGAAGCTTTCCCAGACAACGCTCTTGCTCTCTCCGTCCACAAGAACGAAATTGCCAGAATCGAGAAGCGTGGCATGCGTGCCGTTACTATTGGCAAGCATCACAGGATTGACCAACACCGGAATCAGCCTCCTGTCGTTGATCACCAGATTCCCATCGTACCTGATGGCGAGAACGCCCGAGGGATCCGGAATCGGGTACTCTCTGTTGGCGACCCAGATGGATTTCTGGTAGGGGTCGTCCCGGAACCAAATGCCCAGGTAGTAGTTGGCGGAGGAGGGCCCCCCGGTCTTGAAGAATCCGAGCTCAAACACTTGGTTGGGAGATATTAAGGTCTTGTTGCCACTAATGTCCTGACCAGGCAAGAGCGTGTCGGTTGCCGTCACAGACAAACAGAGCAAGAAGGAACAGAAGAAGAGAAACGAATGGAGCTTCCCCAAGTTTCTTGGGAAAAAAGAGCGACGCCGTGGCCATTTCTGAAAATGTTTCTGTCTTAGCGAAAGACATGGCACAGTTATAGACCAATTAACATTAGACAGAGAGAGAGAGAGAGAGAGATTGACGGAGTGGCGAAAAGTAGTATCTGAACAGGTAGTCAACCGGTTACAGCGGTTCAATGTCAGAAGAGACAAACGATTAGAGTTGCCAGAAGTCTTTCCTTTCGGATGTCCTACTTGAGGTTTCCAAGCTGGAATCATGTCGACCATTGAAAGCCCCTGCATTCTTTTTCCATGAAGAAGCCGCCGTGATTGACGAACAACGAGGTCTCGAGTCCACAGCATCTTGAACGTGGGAGCTGCGCGGCCCAGTTAAGAACTTGGGATCAAACGTCTCTACAGAAGGCTACCTTTCACTGAACTTCACGGGGAAATAGGTGAATTGCTAATATTTTTGGCCAGTCTTTATGCCATCTATTAAATTATGTCTCAAGTTTGAGCATTTGCAAAATGCGATTCACTTGGATGAGAAAATTCGTGGGACTCCACGAAGGTTTACAGAAAAAAAGGTTTACAGAAAAAAAAAAAAAAAAGAGCAAAGTTTCTTCATTATGTGCAGGAGGCAAATTAGGTCATAAACGTGGGATCCAAAGTCAAAGTTTTGACTTTAGGCACACTTTATATATATAAAATAAAAGAAGGGTTTCACTTTTACCGGCAGGGGAAACCCACGTCGAAATTAAAGTGCGGGTGGAGTCTCTACCCGTTGAAGCCAAAAAGCGGGTGGGCCCAGGTCAAATATTTGACCTTTGGGCACATGTATAGTAATAGAAACGAATTCGCTCTTTGGGCGTGCGCGGAGCGGCTAAAAGCCCTACAAGAGTTAAAGAAAAAGGAGCCACGTGTAAGAGTACACGAAGCCGCGTGAAGCCTTGATTTAGAACGTGAAGCTGTACGTACGTGGAGTTCTTGATTTTAGCATGCGTTTTTTTTTTTTTTTTTTGAGCTTAAACGTGCAGTAATTTTGTACCGTGAGTTTATATCTAAGTGAGTTATTTATTTATAAACACTTTGGATTTAAGGTTAAATTTAAGTATGGGAAACACTCCAGCGTGTGAGTGATTATAAACTCTGATTCTTCGATTATAGTGGATTATTTGCTGATGGCTCTCCCGTGAACGTAGGTACCGATACTCAGACCAAACCATGTAAATCTCTAATGTTTTTATTATTTCTCGTTTATTTTTTTAGTAATTTCGCGTTGACATAAATTGCAATATCATATTTTTTCCGTATATTATATTCCAACACCGTATGTTTCTCAAATTTTCCTCCAAATTTGACTTTGCTTCAAAGTATCCTAAGCTTAATCACTTCAACTTAATAACCCCATTAAATAGCTATCTGTTTCTCCAAATTTCTCCCGACTTATCTCTCATTATTATTAAGTTCGAATTTCAATCACGTATCATCCCATTTTCATTTAGCAATGTTATGGATATGTTGAAATTATGGGTGGTCAATTTCAAGATGGGCCGGTTTTCAACCTAGTTCTCGGCTTAGAACTAGGAAACAACCTTGTGATTATTGGAACCAAAAAACCGAACTAGTCGGTTCCACTTTTGTTTTGGGTAGACCAGAAACTGACTCATCTTCAAGTCTCCAATAGGAGCATCAAGGAGTTTCGTGCTTTTCCTAAAATTGATCGGCAGCGCTAGTGATGATGGTGAATTAGTAACTGAGTCCACGATTGTCACTAAACAAATCAAAGGCGTATATCTAAAATAGCATATATGGCAGATTTGATTAACTAATTGGAGAAATCGCTAGTTCATTTGAACAACGAAGGAAGAAGGACTATGCGCGGGATGTTTGTCTTTGTGCATGGTTGTTAATATTTGTATTTTGGGTAAAACAAAGGTTCAACTTGGGAATGGGAACTAGATCGAAACCAATTCTAAAGTAGATCTAAAGATTTCGACCTTGGAATCAAGAAGTGAATTGGACCTAGGGTGGTTCTAGGCTCTCGAAACTCGAAACCGAACTAGTTCTCCCTTGATCCGACCTTGAACTTGTTAGTCCAAGCCAATTCGATTATGTTTGAGGGTTAAAAAAAAAAAAACACACCACAAATCCTGTAAGAATAGGGAAATGACATAGCCATCTTTCCACCCAAAGAACATAGCCTTAAACACAAAACTAATATTAAAATGTCTATATCCAATTATCTCAACTCAAGTCATATTCAAAAGCAATTACCAAAAGCTCCTTGCCAATAACACTCTCAACTTGATTGTTGCTAGCTAAACAACTTGAAAAGATTTTAAAGGAATGGGATAAGCAACACAGCTCTTTGAGTAGTGTATATTTCTTTTGAGTAGATCCAATACCTATTATGCATATTTACAAAACCATACCGAAACTCATTTAATTCAAATCCACGGTATAGCATATCTATGAAATCAGAAATAGGATTCTTCTTTTTAACATAACTTTTTACATATTAGAAATATTCATATCATTAGAAATGTCAAAGATTTAGTACTTTGATCAATCTCACCAATTCACGTATCATTGGTATATTCTATTGATTAATCTCATACCACATATCAATAGTCTATTCCATCAATGCATCTCATCAAATCACACATTAATTGTCCATTCTATTGACCAATCTATTGCACAACATCAAACTATGGTCTAGACAACACTTGGACACAAGGTGGTCAAGATTCCGCCCTTGGCAAGATCTCCATCTATTATCAATCGATAGCTCGGCTTAAAAAGATTTCCTAAAACCAATATGCATCAAAGAAACCCCTAACCAGGTTCACAGTAATAATAAGTATCAAATTGTTCTCCAACATCAAAATGCCAATCCATAATCAATCTCATAATCAAAAGACATTTTTACAAACGAAAACATATATCCTTTAATAAATCAATGATTTTCCAAAAACCAATCCAGAATCAATATCATAAATAGTTTTCACTGTACCAAACATATACCCTTTCACAACATAATGCATTTCATAAATGAGGTACGCAAATCAATATATATATAATGATTTTGTAATCCCTTTTATGAACCTTGCCCTAGCCTAGTGAGGCTTCGGCGAGGTTGCTAGACCTTACCTAGTCAATCACTGGCCATTGTCGTGACGGTGACCGACTAGAGAAGAAGGAAAACAAAAAAATATATATAATTAAAATATTAAAAATTAAAAGAAATTCTAAATCACAAAAATTTAAGGGTCACACAAACGTATTTCTATTCTAGGAATAGAAATTTTGGGCGGTCTAAAACGTCTTAAAATGCTCAAAAACTTATCAATGAAACAAAATAAAAAATAATCATTCTTGAGCAAAAATTATTCTTAAAAACAGAATGGTTACCAAACGCACCTTAAACATCCAAATGCTCCATAAAATGCTTGGATAAGCTCATCCGTTGTACAACTAATATGGAGTTATCTTAAAAGAATAGTAATAATGGGTAGTTTTTTATGCCTCAGATGATGAAAATGAGAATTGTCGATTTGACTAATCCGTTAACTAAGTTGTGTTTGACTTGCTTAGTCGGAGTGAGACATCTCAATAAAAAGCAAAGTTAGTGGGAAATGGTTCTTTAAAACTTATTCCTTCCTTGACCATTTTATAGATAGGAACATGAGAGCTGACCGAGCAAATTGTGTGGACAGCGATTGTTCTCCATCGACTCCCGGTCAAGTTTGGTAGTTGACTGATCGAATATCTGAATAACTAAGCGATGAAATAATTCCTCTATTCTAGTAACTTCTTGGAAGAACATGAGAATTTAAATAAGAATGACATTTGATGTCATCGATGAGGAGACTTATTCAAAACTTTGACCTTGAATAGGTCTTAGTATTAAACTATTTGACTTCGGCTCGATCTCTCTATGAGAAGTGAGAGATATCGAGTCACGTTTCATGCCAAGTTCGGCTCAAACTTTGATGAGTATTACGTCAAGTTCGAATAAGGTAGGGTACTTTTGTGTTAAGAATCTAGAGCTCACGAGGGTTTCAATATATCATAATCGCATCGAAGCCATTACATCTAACCATTATAAGACTTGCGTGAAATTTTTTAATATACATGCACAAATTTGAGATTTCAAATCAAACAGTTCTAGATTTAAAATGTCAAGTACCAGCCCTTAAAACTAACATATTAATACGTGCTACTTCATGACTTAAACTTTCATCTAGCGTGTATAGATTAAAATATTAAAGTATGTAATTTCGGTCATCTCCTTTATTATCAGGAAAATAAATTTTATACAGAAATTACATTTTATCTCCTTGAACTTTCAGAGTTGGTGCACTCACGACACTAGAAATTGCAGAGATGCATTTTACTACCATCGATTTTGAATTTTTGCAATAGTCTGTGTTATAGCCAAACTCCGAAAATATTATTTAACATCATTTTCATTAAACAACATCTGTCACGTCTAACTGCTGGTTTGTGTTTTTTTTTTTTTTTTTTAAATTTTTAAAGTTATTGCTCGATAATAATTTTCAGTCATTGGGTATACATATAATTAAAATAAATATGAACTAATTAACATAACATACAGGTCATATTTAATAGTAATGTTTAAAAATTAAAAAAGTGCATCGAATGTGGAATACATTATTCGTTATGTGTACTTAATAGTAGGTCATATTTAATAGTAATGTTTAAATATAAAAAGTGCATCGAATGTAGAATACATTATTCGTTATGTATATAATTGAAGGGCAAGATAAAAATGAGAAAATTACAGGAAAAAAAAAAGCATTACTATTATTGTCCCTAAATTTGAATTAATAAAATGATTAATACCCTAAAAAATCCTAAACCGGTACACTTGTGAAAAATTTACCCCAAACTAATTTTTTCACCACCAAAAGCCACAAACCGGTACACCTCTGACAAATTTACACTTGTGACAAATTTACCCTTTGTTAGTTTTTGTTAAATTTTATTGTTAAATTATTAAGTTAAATGATACGTAATAGTTGACTGGTATATCAATTTAAGATTTTACTCTCCATTTGTCATAATTTCTTATTTTTTTGATTTTTTGTAGTATTAATCCAATTTAACCAAGGGTATATTTGTCACAAATATACCAGTTTGGGACTTTTAGCGATTGAATACATTTGTTTTGGGGTAAATTTGTCATAAATATACCAATTTATGATTTTTTTTTATTGTCAGTCGGGGTAGCTTTGTTACAAGTGTACTAGTTTGGAGTTTTTCATGATAAAAAAATAATTTAAAGTAAATTTGTAAAAGTGTGTACCAGGTTTGGGGTTTTTCAAAGTATCAACCATTAATAAAATAACAACGTTGAACATTTTCACATCGATCAAGGACTATTTTTGACATGTGCAATCAATAAATTATTCTAGGGTCACATTACACAAAATAAATTACAAGTTTTAGAATTACATTACACATTGAGTTAAAGTTTATGGACTATTTGTGTCATTATTCTTTACATTAAAAAAAAAAAACCATATCTATAAAAACTTCCGGTGAATCTAGTGATATTGGCTTGTTCCCGACCCGGGGTAAAGCTTATGAATCTTTTCTAAACACGACCAACGTCGGGTACACAATGTGCACCCAGAATGCAGTGGCTGGTAAATTAAAGGATTGAAAGATTCAACTTCATACGTCAATTTGTACATGCAGAGATCATCAGTTAATTAATTGTAGGAAAACGACACGAGATTTTGCAGTCGATTCTTATAATCTGTCGGTCTAGTTGACCCACGTGAGAAGAAGATAAAATCGCATTCGCCTCCTTCTACAGATTTTGTAAAAGAAAATTTAAAACTATACGTCTCAGCTCAGTTTTTCTCTTGGGCATATAACAGGGCAAACCGCTTCTACCTTTGAATTTATGCTATTTAAATGGTTGAGATCATCGATCCAAGCCCAACTCGACCCGAATAAACTCTTGACAGAATAGCAAATTAGCTGTAATTTAAGCTAGGAGAAAATGTGGAGCCAACGAGGAAAAAGTTAGGCAAAATGTGGAAGCAAGAACGGCATCCTGGTTCCTGGTGTTTGGGGTTTGAAAACCGATGTGTTGGATCCCATGGTAGAGCTGAAGTATGATCTATTTGCAGTAAATTCCATGCACGATCACTAAACTTTAATAGATCTTGCAATCATGTCGTTAAACTTTCGATTGAATCATCCAGTGGAGTGAATTTTGGTTTTTATGCAATTAATACACTTTCACTTTGAAATCCTATTAAGCTACGTTTGATCTTCCGGATTTCTAATCGAGATAGGACTAGATAGGATAAAATATAAAATCTTAGGATTTTTTTATATTATGTCCATTGTTTTGTGAATTACAATATTAAAGTTTGATATGTTCACATCATATCATGAATATTTATATATATATAAACAGCATATCATTATAAATGAATCTAAATGTTCATAAACGGAGATGGTGAAAATCTCTCGTAACACTATTCCTTAATTTATTTTATTTTTTTATTTTATTTTTCCTTTTATATATTATTTTCTTTATTATTTCTTTTTTCCCCTTTCATCATTCTTTAATAAAATTTTATCAAATAGTTTACCGTACTAACATACCTAAAATACAAAAATACCTCAAATATATAATAAATATAAATATTTAATTTATAGAGTGAATGATTATTATAAGATAGAATTAAAGTTGAATATATAAATTAAAATAAGATTAATTAAAAATAAATTTTATTTTTTTATTTTTAATTTCTAAAATTAGAATTCAAATATTATTTATATTAAGATATAATTTCAATTTTGTTAATTTAATAAATTTGTTATTCGAGAAAAGTAAATTTCTTATCATGGACATTAAAAATCCTATCCACCTTTATCACACTTCCTCCATAGGATAATTTTATCCCATCTATATCCCCTTATCTCCAACTTTATCATATTTTGAGCGAGCATCATTCGTAGGATAGGATAAATATCCTATTCTGAATTTTATCATTACTACCAAACGCAAATGGCTTGTTAGGTAACTGGCTAAATAGTATATGATCCTATTCTTTTACTCCACATAACCAAAAAAAAAAAAAAAAATCCGTTTAATAACTTTTTTGTTCTCGAAAACAAATTTATTCCCTTAAATAGATTTGGAACAGAATAAAAAGAAAAAAAGAAAATACTTTCTTTATTCCCGATAACAACTCCAAGATTAAGTCTTTTTCTTTTTTTCTATTTTCCTTTGCTTCTTCTTCTTTCTCTTGCCAATGGTTGGCAAGGACCAACCTCTTGCCAATGGTTGGCAAGGACCAACCTCTTGACAGCTGGCCGAGGCTGGTGACCAGCCAAACGGGGATCAATGACCTCGCCAACAATTGGCTAAGGCTCAGCCTCGCCGAGCCATTGTGAGGTCAGCATCGCTCGGCCATGGTAAGGCCAACCTCACGATAGCTGGGCGAGCTCGACCTTGCCAAATCTAGGTGGGGCCAACCTTGCGTAGCCAAGGCAAGGTTGCCCGGCCCTCATCTAGCCGGTCCGCCGACTATGGCTGAGGCTAGTGACCGACTTAAGAAGAAGAAAAGAAAAATTTAATAAAATTATTTAAAATTTAAAAGAAATTCGAAGTTACAAAAGAATTTAAGGTCCTTTATCAAAAAAAAAAAAAAGAATTTAAGGTCATATCAAATTCATTTCCATTCTGGGAATAAAAATTTTGGATAAACGTCTTAAATTGCTCAAAAACTCGTTAAGAGAATAGAATCAGAAAAAAAAAAAAAAAAAACCATTTTTAATCAGAATTTGTTACTAGAATATAATTATTACCAAACAGACCCAAATGTCCAGCGTAGTTCCCACTAGGTAGATAGTGAAGTGGCATCTAGCAAATTGGCCACGTGTTTGCCGCATCAGCGTTTGTCGAAAAACAGGCCATATTCTCTTCAAAGTTCATCAATTGCCCAAAAAAAAATGGAAGTTTAGTTTGTTAAGTGATAGAAATCAAAATTTTAGTAGCCCGATTATAAATCTACTGAAGTTCAGCGACCACCCCTTAAGGTATTTTGTGCAACTGCGGAGAATAATACCTTCTCGTTGACCGTGACCGGATGCGAAGCCTTTGTAGTCACACTATGTTATGATGTCCAATTTTACTGAAAGCTTCCAAGTTCATTCGCAGCTGCGAAACTGTTGTTAAATGTCTAGGAATCTGATTTAGCAGCGCCGTTACGGTGACCTGGGGTGCAGTATTTGAACCCAGTCGAGTTAAATAGGAAAGGAACGGCTTGAGGTTTTTGTTTGTGCCGATCCGCTACTCCTTCCACGCTTCTACGACAGACACAAACGGCCAAATTGTCGCGGTTTGACACTTCTTGAGTGAACTGACTGGAAAGCTACTCCCGTCACAGCGGAATCATTTTTGTAGACTGGCCTACCCTCAATTCACATTTTATTCCCTGTCATCTCAATTACAGCCATGAAGGTGCCACACAGACCAGGAAATACTATAGTCTATAACTTCTGCCGTCAGCAGAACCAAAATATTTCTTGTCGTCATTCGACAAGTTAAGTTGTATTATACAGATCGCATGAGCTGCTGAAGAGGACCCTGCATTGACGGCCGGCTCATTAACCTGCGCGCCCAGAGCTTGGCCTCCGATTAGTGTTTCCCTGGTGAAAATGTATCAGACTATAAATTGAGCTTCCTCGGAAAGTGGTCTCTCCTTCCACCAGAACAAAACCAAGGCTAGACTATTAGGTCTTACGTGTACCTTTCAAGAAATCAAGATTAAACAAGCCCTCTTCTACTAGCTTATTGGCAGCATGTAGGTGGTGGCAGCCCGCCAAATGACCGCGGCCGATGCGAAGGGGTAAAGTTTACCCAGAAGCACAATTTCATAACTCAAAGTAGGCATTATTGCCCAGAAAAGATATGATGTCATCTCATAAAAGAATTATTCGCCGGAAAGACAAGTGGTTCAAGCTGACCAATTCTGCGCACTTCGCCATACCAGAAAGTAAGGGAAATATTGTTACAGGCGCTTGCTTTCCGGCCAAAACATATGCATGTGACACCCTTGTTGACCACGCCTCGTTCCACAAAAGTCAAGATAAGATATTCATTTATAAAGGAATGAAGGAGATTTGGTTCCCTTTTTTATAGACGCCTTTGATTCAGCTTGATTGTGATCCTTTTTGCGTTGAACATCAATCCGTGTAATGGGAAATGCTAATACTACAGAACCATTCTTTCGCCTATTCCGTCCCTTTCACTCTCAGCTCTCACACACACTTTCAAAGCCTAATGCTATATATAACACATTCCAGTTTTCAAAAATTCAAGCATCACCCAACTTTTCAGAAATGAGAATTTTCTCTTCGATGGCCTCAACCAGTTTGTCTTCCTCCCTCTCCAAGAAGTCAATCAAGTCCTATGTTCTTATCATGATCTTCTTTAGCTGTTTATTATGGCTATCCGAGGCAACGGACATTCTTGTGCCAATCAGGACTTGAGAGACAACAAGACTTTGGTCTCATCCGATGAAGTGTTTGAGCTAGGATTCTTCAAGAATGGTCGGTCTTGCTCCAGCAACTACTACCTGGGCATTTGGTTCAAGGATGATCTGTTGAGAAAATATGGCTTTGAATTAGGTAGAACAATGAAGACGGATATTCAGAGTACTCAAGTCGGACTTTGAGTAGTGATATCGGATTTATTTGCCCCACAAAGTTGCTAATGGTCACCGGAAAAAATCCTCCAAGATACAACAAAGTCTCAAATGAGAATACTATATAGCAATTCTAGTATTTCACCAGAGTCTCTCTATGAAACAATTGAAAAATTGGCTGCAATTTTTCTGATCGAAGGTTCAGAAAATGATCACACTCTTTCTTCCAAAAACGACAAGTATATATATTAAACAGTCTTACATGCAACTCTTCGTAAAAAATTTCCAAAAAATATGAACAAACACGTCCCTTAGAAATTGTTCGGGTAAACAAATGCGACCCTTCCGAAGAAGTCGAAAACCAAACAATTGCAACCTTTTGGGAAAAGTTGCAAACCAAATAAGTAATTTTTTCAAAGGTTGTCTTGAAAAAACACAAACAAAGTTCGAATAAGAATTTCTTTTTAAATAAATAAAATTTCGAATTTTCATTTTTTATATTTATTTCCGAAAATCCTCAAAATAAAAAACAAAAGGCAACCTTTGAATTGATTAAAAATTAATAACATAAAAAAAATAACAAATGGATTAATGCTAATTAAACCGCGGGTGCGTAGGCATCCGCCAAATAATCACGCACCCGCACCAGGTATGGTGAGGTTTAGCCACACCCAATCATTCGTTGAGGTACACAAGGAATCCCCTCACTTATAAATTGGCCGACTTCCTCCCACTTTTCCTATGTGGGACAATGAAAACGCACTTAGCACAAACAAACCTCTAACATGATCCTTACAAGAAACAGCTCTGAGTGGCAAATCGAGAATACCTGCTTCTTGATTCTTCTGGTATTCTCTACCTCAGATATAATGGGAACTTGGTGACTTCTGATAGAAGGCAAATTCAGTATTTAGTCAATTCTGTGATGTTATCTACTAGTAGTAGCACAAGCGCCATGTTGCTTGATTCTGGCAATTTTGTTCTGATGGAAGGCAATAGCCCGGTTTGGGAAAGCTTTTACCATCCATCAAACACGTTCCTACCCGGCATGAAACTTGGGTTTTTCAACGGAGGTGATGAAGTGAGGGAACAGTTCCTTGTTTCGTGGGAGAGTCCATCCGTTCCGTCCACTGTTTGTTTAACAGCTCACTTGATGACTATAAGTTCACTTTTGTGTCTAGCACTACTGAGATTTACTTTACTTTTGCTGCCAAGGGAAATTGACAGTTTTTGTTGGTTCGTTATGGCCCCATCAGGGGAAATTCAGGCTTTCACAATGATTGGGAAGGAAATTTCAGTTGTGTATAGTCCGATATGTGCAAATACTTCATCTAGCAATGCGGCTGACCGTTATATCAAGAAGCCACTCTTATGTGCTTACGGTAGTAACTTTCAAGGGTAGAGAGAAATTTGCCAAATCCTTATGCTTTCAATAAATCCGATGGTCTGGGCATAGGTGACTGAAATAATATGCCAGAGTAATTTATCCTGCACTGCTTTTGCTTCGTATCGTGATGACAACACTGGATGTAAGTTTTACTACGGAGATAGAGAGTTCGCTGTGGGTAAATCTGGCCATCGAAACACCACCATGTTTATTCATGGGAATTTCACTAAAACAGCTTATCAACTTCCAAGGAATTCTGGTAGGTTCGATAACTTACTTCATAATGTCGGTCTGCATGGTTTTTTTTTTTTTTTTTTTTGTCATAAACTTTAAGTAGCGACCTCGGATCCCCAAGCCAGTTCTCTTCTCCCAAAGATACTTGGCCGGTTCGGGAAATGAAGAGGCCCGGGTAGCCCCCCACCGTGAGTGGGCTTCCAAGGAATTCTGGTAGGTTCGATAACTTACTTCATAATGTCGGTCTGCATGGTTTTTTTTTTTA
Source organism: Eucalyptus virginea (assembly GCA_014182375.1). Taxonomy (NCBI): domain Eukaryota; kingdom Viridiplantae; phylum Streptophyta; class Magnoliopsida; order Myrtales; family Myrtaceae; genus Eucalyptus; species Eucalyptus virginea. Next base: position 12,121,847 of record CM024516.1, on the reverse strand, counting down.
TTTTGTCATAAACTTTAAGTAGCTATGTGAACTTCTAAAACAAGAAATACAGGATCATTATTTGGAATTTTGTTGAATAGCTTGGCCTAAATAAGTAAATGAATGATGAAATACTGATGCTTACATCCCGTATTCTTGGCCTCCGTTAGTCACATTTATCCATCAAAATCCATGGCTAGATTGATCCGCCAATTGTAATGGAATTGAATCCATGACTTTGCCTTGAACATGTAATGAATAAGTTTCATTTTCAGGTCATTGGAAAAAGAGGCTGCTCTGGCTGACAATAACCGTACCTCTAGTTGTATTTGTCATTTTAGCCTTCGTCATTATCTCAAGATGGAAAAGCTACACCTGCATAGGTACTGAATCTACTTATAAGCAAAAATATTGGTTCTTTTCTTTCTTTTTCTTTTTTTCTTTTTTTGGACCCATTTCTCTCTGAACTGCTTGATTCTTGAAGCAGCATGGAATGTGAAAGAAACAGACACGAAAAGGAGCCTGGAGTTGCTCCTGATCCAACTGGGCTATGATGTCTCAATGGAAAATCAAGACAAGCGCACTAGTAAGCCAAAATCTGTCATAAACAGAGATCATGGGTTACCGATTCTCAGCTTTTCTTGTGTGTGGGCCACGAATAATTTTTCTCCAGCAAATGAATTGGGCGAGGGTGGTTTTGGGCCTATTTATAAGGTTATTTGTGAATGAGTAATTCAATGTGGATACTTTTTCTTTTCATTGTATTGATCCTTTCCTTCTCAAGTAGAAACATAAAATTTCCTAATTCATGTTTTACAGTGTTCCACATGCGATATCGTAGACTAAATGGCCTAGTGTTTAATGCAGGGTATATTGCTGGGGCATGAAATTGCTGCGAAAGTACTTTCTAGAAAGTCTGGACAAGGGCCAGAGGAGTCCAAGAATGAGGTTCAGTTAGTTTCAAAGCTCAGCACAGAAATCTTGTCAGATTTCTCGGTGTCCACCCGTGAATGGATCAGAGCACAAATGATGTGGTCCCTTTAGGATACCTAATATTTTCTCGAAGATGGAGAGAAGAGAGAGCAGACATGGTGGGCCCCGAGGACAAGTGTCGAAGTATGAATGGATCAAAGCACGGATTGCATGGCACTTTTAAGGTACCTACTATTTTCTCAAATGTCATGCCTTCGTTCCGACAGAGGGTCACGGGACGAGAATTTGAAGGAAAAACAAGAAAGAATTTAAATTTTTAACAAGAATTAATTTTTTTCTTCCTCAACAAACAGATTTATGGAACCGCTCATTTTTTCAAAAATCAATAATCTAATAAAAAAATTAGAATTAATTTTGGGTTACTTAGGGCGTGTTTGGTTATCATTCCGTTTCTGAAAACAATTTCTGATAAGAAATTTTTTTTTTTTATTTTGTTCCCAAAAACAATTTCTAAGCAAAAGAACATGTTTGGTACTATACAAAATTTCTTATTCTAACAAAAAAAGACAAACACGTTTGATAACTACATAAAATTTCTATTCCAATTCTTTTTCAATTACTTTTTAGATGAAGGTAAATTTGATATTGAATTCTCATGAACCACTCACCAATATAATTGTCTTCTTATTAGTGAAGAAATTATATTATATTTTATTATATTTTCAATTTCAAAAGAATTCAAATTTAGAATTCTATTCCATTCTAAAAATTCTATCAAATCATAGAAATTTTATTGATTAATTATATTTATGCTAAGTAATAAAAATATTAACTAATCAAATTTTTATTAAATAGTACCATCAAAAACCGTAGTGTGAGAACAAATACAAAGGTCGCCGGCATTTCTACTCTACCTGCAGAGATCGCGATGCCATATAGGAACATTCTTGCCATCGAGCAGTGACGTCGAACATGATAACTGCACGCTGGCCATGAATGCTGCAGAACAACGAATAAAAAGTTTGAAATTTCGATACACTCTGACACAGGAGGGAGAGGGATTCCCTCTCTCCCCACAAGCAAGGTCTAAAAGTGAATAAAGGAAATCGCCACATTCAGAAGACCACTCTACCACCGCCAGCATTAAGTACAAGACGCAGTCCGAAAATAAGGTTTAAAGAGATACGACTGACATAAATTTCACCAACTTCTAACAAAATCAGAAATAAGGACGACCCCGAAACAGATATGCACCCTTTACCGTGGAATTTTTGTTTTTGCAAAGATACTCGCTTCTTCCTCCACGACTTTACGAATAACAATTGACTGCACCACTACTGAGTAATAATAGTTATCCTCAGTAAAACCCAGACAGTTAAATAAACTACCAACCAAGATATAGCTGCCCCGTAATTAAAGCATTGTTAAATACAAGCTCAACACGACACTTTTCTCCGCATTATTCACGGGAACATGAACTGGAATCTGAAAATCCTTCCAGTGATTTAAAAAGCAAGGAAATTCTAAGACGGAACTCTCTGTACTAACTAATATCCTTCTCCGAGACCACCATACTTCTCCTGCGCAGCGGTATCCCAGCAGTAAAACCGGATCTGCCCGCGGTTTGTGAAGAAATCTAGAGGATGGACTTCGACGCCGATAGTTGCTGTCATGCGCGAGGACAATACCGGAAGATTAGTACAGACTAAACAACATGATCATCTAACGACATCAAAAAAAGGAAATAACAGGCATTTCCACATCACTTACGCTCATATTTCTTTTCAAACTCCCCAGTAAGATGTCTCTTCACAAAAGTCGTTTTGCCTGCACAAAGGAACAGACTACGCTCAGCCTGCTATCCCTTGGTCGACGCTAGAAAGAAAAGATACACCTCATGGCTTCTACATCGTGACAAGTAGGGGTGTCGGGAACCGAACTAAAAACCGAACCGAACCGAACCGAATAATTTTTCTTGGTTCGGTTCAATTCTCCTTAAAAACCAATATTTTTTTATTGGTTCGGTTTTCATCGGTTAACCGAATCGAACCGAACCACGAACCGATAAAATCAAACCATTAACAATTTGGTTTTATTCTCTCCCGACTCTCGTCTCCTCTATCTCGTCTTGGTCGGCTTGGAGGTGCAACGGCGACAGCGACGGTGGCAAGGACGGCGACAGCAACCAATTGAGGGACAGAGCCCCTTTCTTCTGCAAGTCTCTCCTTTGTCCCTCTTCCTTTCGTAGTTTTTGCGCAAATTGTCAAGTTTTGCGACAGTAAGCTCGGATGTTTTTGGGATTTTTTCTCCCAGTGCATCGTGTTTGAATCTTTCGTCTCTTGTTTCAGGATCTCCCGTTGTTTGTGCTTTCTCAAGTCTCGGGCATTTCGAATTTCGGGTGAATGAGTGGGGTCGGTGATTCGTATTGGTGGCTTGAAATTTGGGGTGGAGGGAATGGAGGAACGAGTCGCTGTACGTGCATCCGTTGTTGTAGTGGATTGCATGGTATAGCCTTTTAATCTAATTTATTGATGACTTTAGACAACTTTTCAAATTTCTGAATTTAAAAAGGGTTTCTTTCTACTCAGGATAAGCCATTTGTAGATCTCCCTGTTAAGGCAGTAACATCATTTGTAAAGCCAAATATACAATGAGTGAATCTTTAATGAGTGAATCTAGCAGTACAAATAGGAAGAGGCTAAGATCTATTGTATGAGAACACTTTAAAATGATAGAAAATAGCCAAGATACTATATTATGGGGCTATTATTGGTTGTTCTACTACTCAAGGGACATTGCCATAGCACCACAATCCAATGTCCTTTTAAAAGGCTATACCATGCAACCCACTTGTTTTATGCACAAGCAACTAACAATCATTCAATATGCAGCAGAATTGCATCATAATACAATAATACATGACGTCCATGTTGCTAAGAGAAGCGAGAATCATAATCGAAAGGTCTTAGCTAGTCATGCAAAGCCATGAGAGGATTCAATAGGAAGAATCAGTCCACGCGGATCTAATGAGAAGCCTAAGTAACCCGACTTGTGAGATTTTGGAGCTGAAATTTATATATTTGCATTAAGCATAAATCTATAATACTTAAACAAATCATAAACTCCACAATGTCATAAACAGCAAATGAATGGAAAAATGGGGAAATGGCGAAGAGAAATGATATACATATTACGGGGTTCAATGAAATAGAGAAGAAAACAAAATTCATTTAATCATTGTATAGACAAATTATTTCAAGGCCATATTTTCATTATGTAATGAGTTTCCAAAGCATGCTTATTATCTCATAAGAATGAAAAGGTTATGGTTGATCAATGAGAGCTCAAATTGGAGAATTGCTTGACCACGAACCATACATGTTTAGTTCACGGTAGGGGTCAAGGAAGAAGATACTTCTCCCAAAGAGTCTAATCGGTAGATTACCAACTAAACATGTATATTTACCTCGCGGGTTAGACTTAAAGCCACAATTTGTCAAGTGTTTAGCAACTATTTCTCTTAACTTTTTTTGCCAGTTAGGCATGACCTTAGCTTCAGATACAGGTCATACAATTGCTGTCTCGATGGATACTTTAATCTTACAACCGAGACAACAATTGTATGGTCTGTAACTGAAGCTAAGCCGTGCCTAACTAGCAAAAAGAGTTAGGAGAAACAGTTACTAAACACTTGATGAATTGTGGCTTTAAGTCTAACTTGCGAGGTAAATATACATGTTTAGTTGGTAATCGGTCGGTTAGACTCTTTGGGAGAAGTATCTTCTTCCTTGATCCTTATCGTGAACTAAACATGTATGGTTCTTGGTCAAGCAATTCTCCAATTTGAGCTCTCCAGTTGATCAACCATAACCTTTTCATTCTTATGATATAATAAGCATGCTTTGGAAACTCATTACATAATGAAAAGATGGCCTTGAAATAATTTGTCTACACAATGATTAAATGAATTTTGTTTTCTTTTTTGTTTCATTGAACCCCATAACATGTACATCATCTCTCTTTGCCATTTTCCCCTTTTTCCATTCATTTGTTGTTTATGACATTGTGGAGTTTATGATTTATTTAAGTATTATAGATATATGCTTAATGCTAATATATGCATTTCAGCTCCAAATCTCACAAGTCAGGGGTTACTCAGGCTTCTCATTAGATCTGCGTGGATTGATTCTTCCTATTGAATCCTCTCATGGCTTTGCATGACTAGCTAAGACTTTCGATTATGATTCTCACTTCTCTTAGCAACATGGACGTCATGTATTGCATTATGATGCAATTCTGCTGCATATTGAATTATTGTTAGTTGCTTATGCATAAAAAAAGTGGGTTGCATAGTATAGACTTTTAATCTAATTTATTGATGACTTTAGATAACTTTTCAAATTTGTGAATCTAAAAAGGGTTTCTTTCTACTCAGGATAAGCCATTTGTAGATCTCCATGTTAAGGCAGTAACATCATTTGTAAAGTCAAATATACAATGAGTGAATCTTTAATGAGTGAATCTAGCGGTACAAATAGGAGGAGGCTAAGATCGAGAACACTTTAAAAGGATAAAAAAAATAGCCAAGATACTATATTGTGGGGCTAGTATTGGTTGTTCTACTACTCAAGGGACATTGCCATAGCACCACAATCTAATACCCTTTTAAAAGGCTATACCATGCAACCCACTTGTTTTATGCACAAGCAACTAACAATCATTCAATATGCAGCAGAATTGCATCATAATACAATACATGACGTTCATGTTGCTAAGAGAAGCGAGAATCATAATCGAAAGGTCTTAGCTAGTCATGCAAAGCCATGAGAGGATTCAATAGGAAGAATCAGTCCACGCCTTTTGAATGAGAAGCCTGAGTAACCCCTGACCCTGACTTGTGAGATTTTGGAGCTGAAATTTATATATTTGCATTAAGCATATATCTATAATACTTAAACAAATCATAAACTCCACATTGTCATAAACAGCAAATGAATGGAAAAATGGGGAAATGGCGAAGAGAAATGATATACATGTTATGGGTTTCAATGAAATAGAGAAGAAAACAAAATTCATTTAATCATTGTGTAGACAAATTATTTCAAGGCCATATTTTCATTATGTAATGAGTTTCCAAAGCATGCTTATTATCTCATAAGAATGAAAAGGTTATGGTTGATCAACTGGAGAGCTCAAATTAGAGAATTGCTTGACCACGAACCATACATGTTTAGTTCACGGTAGGGGTCAAGGAAGAAGATACTTCTCCCAAAGAGTCTAACCGACAGATTACCAACTAAATATGTATATTTACCTCGCGGGTTAGACTTAAAGCCACAATTCGTCAAGTGTTTAGCAACTATTTCTCGTAACTCTTTTTGCCAGTTAGGCATGACCTTAGCCTCAGATACAGGCCATACAATTGCTGTCTCGGTGGATACTTTAATCTTACAATCGAGACAACAATTGTATGGTCTGTAACTGAAGCTAAGCCGTGCTTAACTGGCAAAAAGAGTTAGGAGAAACAGTTGCTAAACACTTGACAAATTGTGACTTTAAGTCTTAACCTGCGAGGTAAATATACATGTTTAGTTGGTAATCTGTCGGTTAGACTCTTTGGGAGAAGTATCTTCTTCCTTGATCCCTATCGTGAACTAAACATGTATGGTACTTGATCAAGCAATTCTCCAATTTGAGCTCTCCAGTTGATCAACCATAACCTTTTCATTCTTCTGAGATAATAAGCATGCTTTGGAAACTCATTACACAATGAAAAGACGGCCTTGAAATAATTAGTCTACACAATGATTAAATAAATTTTGTTTTCTTTTCTGTTTCACTGAACCCCGTAACATGTATATCATTTCTCTTCGCCATTTTCCCCTTTTTTCCATTCATTTGTTGTTTATGACATTGTGGAGTTTATGATTTGTTTAAGTACTATAGATATATGCTTAATGCTAATATATGCATTTCAGCTCCAAATCTCACAAGTCAGGGGTTACTCATGCTTCTCATTAGATCTGCGTGGATTGATTCTTCCTATTGAATCCTCTTATGGCTTTGCATGATTAGCTAAGACCTTTCGATTATGATTCTCGCTTCTCTTAGCAACATGGACGTCATGTATTGTATTATGATGCAATTCTGCTACATATTGAATGATTGTTAGTTGCTCGTGCATAAAATAAGTGGGTTGCATGGTATAGCCTTTTAAAAGGGCATTGGATTGTGTAACTATGGCAATGTCTCTTCTGCTTATATAAGGTTATTTGTCCTACCTTTTTCTGAAGTTCTTATTTGTTTTGGTATGTTGCTTCTCGAACATGGTTGCTCAATGTCTTATATTTATTCTCATGGCTTTTTTTAATTTAATATATTGATAACTTTAGACAACTTTTCAAATTTGTGAATCTAAAAAGGGTTTCTTTCTGCTTAGGATAAGCCATTTGTAGATCTCCATGTCAAGGCAGTAACATCATTTGCAAAGCTAAATATACAATAAATGAATCTTTAATGAGTGAATCTAGCGGTACAAATAGAAGGAGGCTGAATTCTATTTTATGGGAACACTTTAAAAGGATAGAGAATAGCCAAAGATAAAGTCGAATGTCTATATTGTGGGGCTATTATTGGTTGTTCTACTACTCAAGGGACTAGTGAGATGCATAATCATTTCGGTAGATGTAAGAATTATCCATATGCGAACATGAAGAAAAGGCAAAAGAGTACCTCGAATGAACTTGTTGGGGTTGGTAGTTTTATCTTAGCTAGTCCTTGGAAATTTGATCAAGATGCTAGTCAAAAAGATTTAGCAGCGACGTTTATTATTGGTGAACTATGTTTCAAGTTTGTGGAACTTGAGGCATTTTGAAAATTTGTAAGTAGAATCCAGCCAAAGTTTTTGATACTTTTAATAAACACATTAAGGGAGGACTGTTATAAGTTATATCTGGAGAAAAAAGGCAAATTGAAAAATATTTTTTCCGATACTTCTCCAAGGATTTGTATTACGACTGACACGTGGACTTCATGTCAAAATCTAAGTTATATGTGTCTTACTGCTCACTTTGTAGACGCTAATAGAAAATTACAAAAGAAAATTTTAAATTTTTGTCAAATCCCAAAACATTCGGCTAAGATTATTGGGAAAGGGGTCGAGAAATGCTTAACTAGCTGATAGATCAAAGGCATTTTTTCTATCACTGTTGATAATGCTTGCTCCAATGACTCGGAAGTTCAGTACTTGAAGAAAAGACTTAATTCTTGGAATGCTCTAATATTATCAGGTGAGTTACTCCATATGAAATGTTGTGCTCATATTTTCAGTTTGATTGTGAGAGAATATTTGAAAGATATAAATGATTCCATTGTTAGAATATGCTCAACTGTACATTATGTGAGATCTTCTCCTTCGAGATTACAACGGTTTAAGGAGTGCATTCTACTGGAAAATATTAATTCCAATAATCTTGTATTTTTGGATGTGGAGACTCGGTGAAATTCAACATACCTAACGTTGGAAGTGGCCTTAAAGTTTCAAAATACTTTTTTCTCATTAGATATTCAGGATTGAAGATTTGCTGAAGAGTTTTACAAGGTAAGAGAGTTGCCTACTAATGATGATTGAGATTATGTCAGTCGATTTCTTCCTTTCTTAAAATTGTTCTATGATGCGACTTTAAAATTATCGGGCTCTTCTTACGTCACTTGCAATGATATGATAAAAGATATCTATGTGATTTATATGATATGATGATTGATAAATATTGTGGGGATGAAGATAGTAGTTTGTTGCCAAGATCAAGTTTAATAAATATTTTGGCAATGTGAACAACATAAATCTCACAGTGTTCATTGCATGTATACTTGACCATCGACATAAGATGAAATATGTGAAATGGATGATTAATTAAGTGTATGAAGGCAACCGGGCAGAAATTTTGCGAGATAGAGTGAAAAAATCTCTGACATTATTGTTTGCGCAATATCACACCGGTACATGCCCCCAAAGCAACGTGAGATTAAAGAGGACAAGGACAGTGGACGTTTTAATGTCTCCTGTAATTGGTGCGGACATTATGACTACAATGTATCTTAGCCAAACGGGATAAGAATATATGGAAGAAAAATCTGAATTAAATAAGTATTTAGAAGAATGATGTGAACGGTATAGCTCCACCTTTGATATATTAAATTGGTGGAAATTCAATTTTTCCAAATATCTTATCTTATCTTCCATTGCTTGAGATATTTTGGCAGTGCCCATCTCCACTATAGCATTAGAGCCAGCATTCAGCACTTGAGATCGAGTACTTGTTGTATTTTGTAGCTCCTTGACCCCAATTATGATAGAGGCTCTTATATGTATTCAAGATTGGTTACGATCCGCATTACTTTCACAATCAATCGAGAAGGACTTAGAAGAACTTGAAAATTGCGAGTCGGGTGAGAAAAAAATAACTATGGAATATTTATGTCTTTCAATATTTACAATTGATATTTCAATTCTCATTTTCTTTGTGAATATAATGTAGAGTTGTCATCTACGACCATTAACCTGAATTCAATAGCAATTTTTCTTGATGATTAACATGTAAAAATTATTCATATTTATATATTTAAATATTACAATTGATACTTCGATTCTCATGTTCATTGTGAATTTAATGCAAAGTTGTACCCGACTAGGAATCGGTCAATTTTCCGATTTTTAAGTTTTCTCTTTGAAAGTTTGGAGGGCCATTTTGCAATTTCATCTTGTTGATAGATCTCCTAGAGATTGGGAGATAAAAGTTACCTAGGCTTGTTTTGTTTTTAGAGGAATGGCATTCCCCCAATTTTATAATGTAGAAACAAGACTGAATGTTTCAGCTATTGGTTGATTGGGAGCTTAAGATTTTATTTTTGTTAAATGATAATTTAAAGTTTCAAAAAAGCCTCAATCAAGTCTCAAGCTCATTTTTGATGGAATTACAAGATTGGAAATGGCACATGGCAAGTAGCCAAATATTCCACATGGAACCATGTTGGATTTCCTACGCTTCAATTTTACTGGTGGTGAGCACACGATTTGATTGGGACTTCTTAAACAAGTTTTCTATTAACCAAACCAAAACTTTCAAGTCTAGAATGGACTAAAAATTGGAAACTCTAAGATTTGTTTTAGCACTTATCAATATGTTATTCGCGAATGGGATAAAGTAAATACTTTTTGCTAATAGTTTTTTTGACACTTATAAACTTTTTAGTAATTTATCGTACGGAAAAAAATTCCATCTTTTTTCAATTGAACAATAGAATTGTCACTTAGAGAATCATCAAGCGAGATTATGTTAAGCAATTATTTAAATTGGATATCATTATTTAGCCAATGCTTAGAAAAGGGAATGAAGTACATAATCTAAATTGCAAAATCTTCTAAGGTTGAAGTGCAATAACATATTGAATTTAGATTATTTTGAATTGAATAGAAAAAAATGAAAAAAATAAAATAAAATAAAAACTGAAAACCAAAAGTTGAAAACCAAAAATCAAAAAACCGAACCGAAAGGTTCAGAAGATTTTTCTATCGGTTTGGTTCGATTTTCAAAAAACCGAACCGAACCGTTAACATTCCTAACGAGCATGTTACATTTTCCTGATCATGACGGGTAATATAACTAGAGCAAACCCTAATTTATAACAACAACATATGCACCCTGTTATGTATACAGCCGGTAAAGCAGAGCACGCCAGTGACAATTACCTGTGCCAGCATCGCCAACGATGACAAGCTTGAAGCTCGGGTAATCGACAGTCTGCTGATTCGGCAGAGCCTGAAAGAGACACGCAAACGAAACGAGAAAGAAATTAAAAAAAGAAACAAAATGAGAGCAAAATCCAAACTCGCGATCACGTAACCACATCGCTCAGCTCCAGAACCCCCAAAGAAACAACATCTGACCAGGATCCACAAGCTCGAGAAGAATCCCAAAAAAGAATCGAGATTCAAGAAGACCCGGCAACAACAAGAACACGAGCTATCTATATAAGAATGGACGCGCGGAAAATGGGATGATGAAAAGGAAAGAAAAGCACCACATAAACCAACTCACCATTGATGATTGCGAAGAGGGTCGGGATTCTGGTGGGTGTCTGAGACAGAGAGAATCTCGAATAGGTTCGGAGAAGCGAAGTGAAGTGGGAGAGGAAGGGAAAGCATGATTTTCCCTTTTTCTTTTTTCTCTTCTGTCTAACATGGCTTTAAGCCGACGCCTCCGTTAGATTCGATTTACTTAGAACCTGTTGACCGTCCGATCTGTACAGACCCCTGGTTGGAACTTTGCCCCTCCTCCCCTCCACGTTCCTAAATTTCTGAAGAATATATACAATCGAAATTTCAAATCCGTCGCCCCTTATCTCGCCAAAATTTAAAATTATTTTCAATTTTCATCGATTTTCATTCCCACGTTGTGAGAGAGAGTAAGGGAACGAACATTTATATGAAAAGCCATAAAAAAAAAAAATTAAAAAAAAAAAAAAAAATCCAAAATTTTAGCCCTTTATTTCCTCCCCCTCCTGTTGCCAAAACGAAGCTGTGTCGTGGGCTATCCTAATCAATCCCGGCATACCAAATCAAATGATTCCTTATCAAAGATTAGATATGAAGAAAATTCACGGATGGTTAATCGATTATGATCGGAGACCGTCGGTCCTTAGGTAAAACCGGAATTAAAATGTGTTTTTAGGGCCATTGATGAAGTTCGAATCTTGTAAAGCGATCGAAATATAGACCGTCGATCAAAGGGACTGAGTCTCCAAACGTTTGACGATTAAATAATGTCTATCATTGGATTGCAAACTACTCTTTATCAATTGTCGGACGCGAAACAGAAAAAATTACGACGAAATTCTCCCAGAGACACCAGAGAAAGAAAACTGATTTCGGACAACCAAAATTCGAATGAAAAGCAAGAAGATATCTCAAAATTTAGCCCTAAATTCCCTCCCTTCCCATCGCCGAACAAATCCATGTCACGAGGTAACTTAATCAATGTTGACACACTAAATCGAATATTCCTTATCAAAAATAGGCCGTCCGCACCAACGGGAAAAAAAAATGACAAATAATTAATCAATCGCGACCAGAGACAATTTATCCTTAGCAAAATCCGAAATTAAAAAGTGTTCCGAGGCCATTGATGAAGTTCCACTTTTGCAAGGCAATCGGAAGGAAGAGATTGAGTATCTAGACGTTGGATGGGAGAGTAATGTCCATCGTTGGACCAACGACGACTAATTATCGATTGTTGGACGCGTAACGACAAAATCACGGCGAAATTCTCTAGAGACACCAGAGAAAGGAAACTGATTTCAAGGCACGAAGTATGCCGTGTTCGATGTTTGCAAGACCTCCGACGATTCGTGCTTGCTCGGTCCAAGTTCTCTGAAGCTTTCCTCGTGCCATGCTGCCATGCCAATGAAAAAGCTAGTCTCTTTTTTCCGCCTATATGGTCCCGGTTCAAAAATGGGCAATGGATGAATATTTTTCACCCGATTCTCTCTCCTTAGATTACGTGTTCAATTGGTCATTTGTCATCTTAAAGCACACTCAATCGTAGTATCGGTGGATTCTCAAGATGCGAACTTTGATAAGATGTGATAGCACACGTGGTAATTTATTGCTCATTTCTTTTGAGAAAATTGCGCCAGAATTTGTAAACCCTACATATGAAATCCGTAATTCTAAATCTTTTGATTGGTCTGGTCACGTCCAACGTCAACACCATGGGTCCCACTTCTCATCTCCCCGTGTTTTGAGTCGCTTTACTCGCAACGTGCGCTCAGAGAGAGAGAGAGGGGGGAGGAGGGAGGGGTGATTTCTAGAAGTGCGTTGAAGACCGGTGATCATGGTGCTTTGATATATGTAGTCGGAGGTTTTCAGTTCAGGGTGCTTTCAATTCGTAGTTTGAGGTTTTCGTTAGCTACTTGTTTTTACTAGTCATGTCGTTGGCTCCTCATCGAAATTGGCATTATTAGCGTGGGTTTGGAGGTGCTTGTTTATTAGTTGCATACGCTACAAGATTGGAGCAGCAAGAGACATACCTGCCTTTCTCTTCATCATGTGAATCATCGGGTAACCGGGGATTTGATGTTTGTGATGACGATATGCAAAGGCTATTTCGCATTCTCGTTGAGTGTACATTGGCTTTTTCAATTTGCACACTTAGCGCTTGTTTTTATGTTTGATATAAGTAAATAATCTTTTTCTCGTGTGGGATTCGCAAAGCTTGTAATTTGTCGTGTTATAAAATTTTAATTCGAACAATACAGCATATATTTAGAAAAGCCATCGTCATGCACACTTTTATAATTCTTTATGGGTATTTTGATTTTCTTTTGTTGTTTACATTTTTCGTTCTATTTACATACATCTTATTTGGTTATTTTACTCTCCCCCCCCTTTTTTTTTAAATTTGATATAAAATTTTAACCACGTAACACATTAACATAAAGAGCTTAAATTAATTAAACAGACACGTTTCTGCAATATAAATCGAGTCGAGTACAAATTACCAAAACTGTATTACATAAGAATGGATTGATAGCAATAAAATGAATTAATTTAGGTCGGACCATCTTCGAACCAACCTGCCTAGTTAACACCCTCAAATACTGCAATTGTCTAAAAGAATATGTATGCTGCTAACTATCAATACACGTTTGCCAAAATTGAGGTCAATTTGATGAATCAAGCGAAAACAATTATGTAATTTAGCAAAACCAAAAAAGTGAAAACATCTCCGATCCCCAATGTAGAACTCAAAAATCACAACGATGCAGGCTGAAACCACCTGCCGTCTCGAATGCTCATTACTGTCTCCAAACCTGAAAACTGCTTTTCTAGCGCCATCGGGAAGTGGCTGAATAGCTGCTTCAGCAAGTTCTCCCTCATGCCGAGGAAATATTCAGTGGTTTCTAACCACCACGTCACTCGCCCATGACGTGGAATTAAAAAATTTGAATCCTAGCGCGCCTTTCTCTCTCCTGCAGACTGAGCAAAGGACTGACAAAAGTAACAATTAATGCGTTGCCTTCTCTCTCTCCTCTTTCTATAGATGAGGTCCTCCTTCACGACCTCTCTCTTTTGCAACAAAGGCCTCCACCTCCATCCTCTCTTCCTCTCCCTTCCTCCTTCTTCTTCGCCTTTCCGGCTCCGGCTCCAACAACCACCAACCGGCCTCTCGAACTATCCTTCGTCTTCTACACTTTGTTCGATCTTGATTTCCAACTTGGATACGTCGCCAAAGATTTTGAGGTGGAACTATGCTGCAAGGAGGAGGTTGGATATTTCGGTAGTGGCGTCGAGTTTTGGAGTTCCGGCGACGGCTGCGAGAGATTGTGGCGGAGGAGCCTCTCTCTCTTTTTTTTTTTTTTTTCTTCGGCGGAGGAGAGAGAGGAGTATGGCAGCCATTAACCTTCAACTATGTTCGCGTATTCCTTTCCTTGGCCGGATTGGCTAATTTCTCTAGTTTTGGTGGAAGTTTATGTTTAGTGTGCCTCGGACTTGTCGCTGCAATGGTGGCCGCATCGATGGCATCGAATGGAATGAAGCGAACTTGGCTTGGTTGGGAGGAGCGGTGATGTCATGGCGGCACGAAGCAAAGTGACCGTCAAGGCCTAACGGTGGAAAAGGCTGGGCAAAGTGAACATCGAATATTGGCCATATCTCCTCTTTATTATTTGGAATTTTGTGCTTAATCGCTAAGATTGTCTTTCAAAAGTTGGAAAGAATTCTTCTCTTTTCCTTGGTTGAGTAAATGGGTGCCTTGTTAGTTTGCTTTTGGCATATCTAATACTGAATTCTTTCCATGTACGCTTTGATCATTTGAAGAAGATTCGTCGCTATATGCTTCCCCGTGTTGACCGTATTTATATGACCAAATCCTTGACGAGAGGAAATCACGTGCCCACAAATTTAGCCCATATTCTCAAGAAAAATATTTGTCGTATCTCCAATGACGCATTCCTTAAATATGCGCTCTTCCTTTTTTTGACAATGCCTCCAACATCACCTCTATTATTGATGAGCCTAATCTGTAACTTTTGATTTTTAAAATGTTACGACTCTATTGTTCTTTTTAATCATGTATCATTGGTGAAATTTTAATCTGGAATAGCTTTGTGGAAAGCCAAAGTATTAACTTGAACTACTGATCATCCCCTATAAGCATCACATTTGTGGCTCTTGTTGCAGCAGTATCACCACCGCTCTTTATGACTAAGTGAAAGCGAATTCCAAATTCTTTTCAGCATTTTTGTGTATAAATCCCAAAATCAAGCTTCGTGATTCAATACTGCTTAGAAATACTTCTTAACATTGAGCAAGGAAGATTTTTTTCTGAATAATCCTCACTTTAAGAAAAGAACAAGCAAATATAAAACGATAAAAATATAAAAATTAGAAGAAGAGCTCTAACTGAAAAACAAAACGAATGATAGAACTTTTTTGCATCACCATTTGCAAATACAGACCCACCGGATGATGAAGCACACAAACAAGAAATTTAAGCACATCATATGTCTTCACGCCCGCATATGTTGTCCATAGTCCTCTCTCCCTCCGCCTCTATATTTGTCGCGCCCGTCGCGTAACCCCAATACTTAGTGCCAATACCAAAATATCCAGCCTCCTCCTTGTAGCCTAGTTCATGCTTCAAAATTGTTGGCGACGTATCCGAGCCCGAAATCGGGATCGAACTAAGAGTAGAAGAGGAAGGAGAGTTTGAGAGGCTGGTCAGTGATTTTTGGAGCCAAAGCCAAGAAGACGAGGAGGAGGCGGAAAGGCGAAGAAGAAGGAGCACGCACGACAAGTCCAAGCCACACTAAACATAAGCTTCCACCAAAACTAGAGAAACCAGCCAGTCCGGCCAAGGAAAGGAATACGCCGGAACATAGTTGAAGGCTAATGGCTCTGCCATACTCCTCTCTCTCCTCTGCCGAAGAAAAAACGAGAGACAGAGAGGCTCCTCCGCCACAATATCTCTCGCAGCCGTCACCGGAACTCCAAAACGCGCGCCACTACCGAAATATCCAACCTCCTCTTTGCAGTAGTTCCACTTCAAAATCTTTGGTGACGTATCCGAATCAGAAATCAAGATCAAACAAAGTGTAGAAGGCAAAGGATCGAACAAAGTGTAGAAGGCAAAGGAGAGTTTGAGAGGCCAGTTGGTGGTTTTTGGAGCCGAAGCCGGAAAGGCGAAGAAGAAGGAGGAAGGGAGAGGAAGAGAGGATGGAGGTGGAGGCCTTTATTGCAGAAGAGAGAGGTCGTGAAGGAGGACCTCATCTGTAGAAAGAGGAGAGAGAAGGCAACGCATTAATTGTTACTTGTGTCAGTCCTTTACTCAGTCTGCAGGAGAGAGAAAGGCGCGCGCGGATTCAAATTTTTTAATTCCACGTCATGGGCACGTGGCACAATTTGAATGGAGTACGCACGCCAGGTAGGCGAGTGACGTGGTGATTAGAAACCACTGAATATTTTCTCGTTTTATATTTGCTTGTTCTTTTCTTAACGTGAGGATTATCCAGAAAAAAATCTTCCTTGCTCAATGTTAAGAAGTATTTCTAAGCAGTATTGAATCACGAAGCTTGATTTTGGGACTTATACACAAAAATGCTGAAAAGAATTTGGAATTCGCTTTCACTTAGTCATAAAGAGCAGTGGTGATACTGCTGCAACAAGAGCCACAAATGTGATGCTTATAGGGGATGATCAGTAGTTCAAGTTAATACTTTGGCTTTCCACAAAGCTATTCCAGATTAAAATTTCACCAATGATACATGATTAAAAAGAACAATAGAGTCGTAACATTTTAAAAATCAAAAGTTACAGATTAGGCTCATCAATAATAGAGGTGATGTTGGAGGCATTGTCAAAAAAAGGAAGAGCGCATATTTAAGGAATGCGTCATTGGAGATACGACAAATATTTTTCTTGAGAATATGGGCTAAATTTGTGGGCACGTGATTTCCTCTCGTCAAGGATTTGGTCATATAAATACGGTCAACACAGGGAAGCATATAGCGACGAATCTTCTTCAAATGATCAAAGCGTACATGGAAAGAATTCAGTATTAGATATGCCAAAAGCAAACTAACAAGGCACCCATTTACTCAACCAAGGAAAAGAGAATAATTCTTTCCAACTTTTGAAAGACAATCTTAGCGATTAAGCACAAAATTCCAAATAATAAAGAGGAGATATGGCCAATATTCGATGTTCACTTTGCCCAGCCTTTTCCACCGTTAGGCCTTGACGGTCACTGCTTCGTGCCGCCATGACATCACCGCTCCTCCCAACCAAGCCAAGTTCGCTTCATTCCATTCGATGCCATCGATGCGGCCACCATTGCAGCGACAAGTCCGAGGCACACTAAACATAAACTTCCACCAAAACTAGAGAAATCAGCCAATCTGGCCAAGGAAAGGAATACGCCAGAACATAGTTGAAGGTTAATGGCTCTGCCATACTCCTCTCTCTCCTCTGCCGAAGAAAAAAAAAAGAGAGAGAGAGGCTCCTCCGCCACAATCTCTCGCAGCCGTCGTCGGAACTCCAAAACTCGACGCCACTACCGAAATATCCAACCTCCTCCTTGCAGCATAGTTCCACTTCAAAATCTTTGGCGACGTATCCAAGTCGGAAATCAAGATCGAACAAAGTGTAGAAGACGAAGGATAGTTCGAGAGGCCGGTTGGTGGTTTTTGGAGCCGGAGCCGGAAAGGCGAAGAAGGAGGAGGAAAGGAGAGGAAGAGAGGATGGAGGTGGAGGCCTTTGTTGCAGAAGAGAGAGGTCGTAAAGGAGGACCTCATCTATAGAAAGAGGAGAGAGAGAAGGCAACGCATTAATTGTTACTTTTGTCAGTCCTTTGCTCAGTCTGCAGGAGAGAGAAAGGCGCGCTAGGATTCAAATTTTTTAATTCCACGTCATAGGCACGTGGCGCTATTTGAATGGAGCACGCATGCCAGGTAGGCGAGTGACGTGGTGGTTAGAAAACACTGAATATTTCCTCCTGTCTGTTCCAGACAAGAACCACCATAGGTCAACGGACAGTTGGGGAGAGGCCTATGAACCATCAAACTAGCTACAGAACAATTTGCAAAAAAGACAAAATAGGGCCCACAGTTTTTTTTTTTTTTGGGGGGTTCAGATAGTAGCTACAGAATAATGGGGGGATCTACAAAGCTCTTTTATCGTCAGATGCTAGCTACAGGATAATGTGTGCATGTACAGTGTTTTTTTCTTTTTGTTAGATGCTAGCTACAGGATAATAGGGGCATGTACAGTGTCCACTTTTTTTTTTGGGGTTAGATGCTAGCTACAGAATAATGGGGGCATGTACAGTGTTTTTGTCAATACTAGCTACATGACAAAGGCATCAACAGTGTTTTCTTTGAAAAAGTTGGTCTAAAGCCATGAACTTTTGTCAGATGCTAGCTAGGGACAAAGGCATGATAAGTCCATGGTCCCAATTTTTTTTTTTTTTTGTTAAGACACTGGCCACAGAACACTATTATATCTGTGACCCGACAAAAAGATCAAATAGACCGGAGAGGCAACCACAGCTACAATTGCCACTCCATAATACAAACCGCATCATTCGTAATCACGATCGTGATTTATTTATGCAATCAAGTGCATCCAGAAGAGAGAAGGGGAGAATGAAGGGCGGGACGCACGACGACACGACTATTCGTAGAAATTAACGTTATATAAAGCAGATAACATAGGCCAAGATTCTTACTGCTGCTGTGGGGCAAAGTCCATGTGCACTTCTGGAGGAGTAAGAGCAGGAGGCTCAACAAAGTGCAGATTTGGATCCCTGCGTTTACCAGAACAAACGATTAGCTACTAGACCATAACAACTTTTGCAAACGGGATTTGCGGGTTCTGCTCAAGTACCCAGCAAGTTTTCTGGCGAGGTAGAGGAAGGGTTTCTCAAGGTTGTACTTGCTCTTTGCAGAAATTTCATAGTACTGCCGATTCTTCTTCTGCTGGAACGTAACCTGCTTTGCTTCAACTTGCCTATTCTTCACATCTACCTTGTTCCCGCAGAGAACAATAGTTATATTCTCACAGACCCTACAAAATCAATGAGTAATCAGCGAGATATAGCGCCATCAAAAACTGCAGTATGAAAACAAATACAAAGGTCACCAGCATTTCTACTCTACCAGCAGAGATCGCGATGCCATCTAGGAATATTCTTGTATGACAAACGAGCAGTGACATCAAACATGATAATTGCACACCGGCCATGAATGCTGCAGAACAACGAACAAAAGTTTGAAATTTCGATACCCACAGACGCAGGTGGGAGAGGGATTCCCTGAACCGTCGATCGCTGAGAGGAGGGAGAGAGAAACGGGGAGAGAGGGAGACGGAAACAAGAGAGGAAAGGAAAGAGAACAGGCCGGAGAAAGAGGAGTCCCCCCCTGAACCGTCGATCGCTACCGGAACCGCCGACCGCCTCCAACCTCACCAGAATCCAGGACCGAGAGCGAGAGGAGAAGAGGAGAGGAAAGGAGTCTCAAGACCCCTCCCTACCGTCGTCGACGCGCCCCCCGGGATGCCCTGCTGCCGCCGGTGAGCCACTCGACTGACGGCGACCGCCGCCGTCTCCTCGGAACCCAGGTAGGCATTTCGCCAAACACTTGGTGTGCGTATGTTGTACCGAGCAGGCCGCAGCTCCCTCGGCCGTTTCGAGCGAGCTCCGGCCACCACCCATCCCCCTCGCATTTCCTGATGCTTTGGCGCGCCTCACCGGCGGTCCGGGCTCGCGTTCAGGCCTCGGCCAAGCCCGGAACCCCTCGACTCCCGAATGCCCCCTACCTGTTTGCTGCAGTGCCTGGTCGAAACCTGCGCCTGACTTCATCGTTTAGAGCTTCGATCTGGACGTTTGGTCACCGGAGCGGCGCCGTCGTCCGCCCGGAAGCCGGATTTTTCCCTCACCTAGCCAGCGCAGGGTCGTCGAGCCCTAGCCAGACACCCCCGAGGCGTCCGCCACCGCTGCCCTCTCTGTCCCGACCGGACGATCGCTGAACAGGAGGCGCGGACCGGCAAGGCCCTCGACCGAATCCTCGCCACAACCAAGGGGCCGCCTGACCGCTAGCGGCCGCCGCCGCCGTCCGCCCGGTGTTGCGCGTCGTCGCGGCTCCCTCTGGTCGCGACTGAGCAGTCACGGACCAGAGGGCTGGCCGCGTTGGGCAAGATCACAGATTTGGCACAACTCTTCCTTTCTGTTTTCTTTGCGTGGGCCTACAGAAGGGCCCACTTACAAGAGTATAGGGCCCCCTCTGGTTGGGCCCAATCCCGGCCGCGCGAAGGCCCGACCAGTGCTGGTCGAGCCTGGTCCGCTCGGGCGGGTGGTCGGCCCGGCCCGCCCCGAGCGTGCCAGACCCGGGTCGGGTCAGACCGGACCCGACCCGGTTTTCCCAGATTTAAAATAAAAAAACATTAAAAAACATTAAAAAATTTAAAAATCAAAAAAATATAGGGTTTGGTTAGGAATTGCCATATATTGCATTCTTAGTGTAATTAGACCTTTATTTGCTCATATTTTAGTTATATCACGTGCTTAATTCGCATATTTTATCATGTTTAATTGCATGTGCTAAAGTTGATTACAATTAAGATTCTGATTGTAAATGGTTACTTTAATGATTGCACATCCACATGATTACCTCAAGTGTTAGTCGATAGATATAAAATCAATTCAAACTGCCTGACAAAAATCTTTTCTTTTAAAATAAACAAGATTAGGTATTGAAATGGCACTAATTTGGTCAATTAGTGTAATCAAGTCCCCGACCCTAGATTCTCTGGTTGCGTAGGAAGCGAGATATACTCCCATGCCTTGCTTTGTTTCTAGCCGACTTCAATAGGCTAGTGGTGACTCATTTTTGCAAAATTCTTTAAAATATCCCAATGTCACGCGGGGTATGGGCTCGAAAGAACTCGTGCCTAATCATGGGTGATAGGCCTACCCTTTAGGCAATACCCCTAAACCTATTCCATCCCCCCAAGGGGTAGGTCACGACAGAACCGGTCCGGTCTGGTTCCAATGGAACCAATCACTTATTTGTTTTCTTCCTCTATGCAATTGAAATCAACAAGTATCATGTGTAGTCCAAGTTCTTTATAAGAAAAGAGATACTATAATATGGTCAGCCAAACTCTCGCAATATAATTCATCCTATTTTGCATGTCATTATCTTCCAAAGAGACACAACAAACAAAAAGTAAGATTTGTGTTATCTCCTCATGAAAACTTATGGAGCAAGTAGTCTTCTGCAGTCTTGATCATGTCCTCCGGAAGATAATGACATGCAAAAGGGTGCATAAGTCTTCTGCAAGGCTGCTTCAAAATCACCAAAATGAATGAGATCATGTCCTCCGAGCCATTTTTCTAAACTCTATTCCCTCCGGAACTTGTACGTGCTGCTGACAAGAGGGATTGAGGGACTGAGGAATTGAGGGATTGACGGACCGAGGGAAATATTAGGTTTTTTAAGAAATTAATAAAAATTAAATATATAGAGTTTAGAAAACCTAATATTAGGGACTGAGGAATTGAGGGATTAACTAAATGCTTATTTGAGGCACTACTGATGAAAAGAATGCTCATTTGCAGTAGGACATCAATTTGATTGAATTCTTTTCCATGATCATTAGACTCCATTGAAGTGGTTCTTCCCTGGAACTGCCACCCTTACTATTTAGTCTCTCATTTGAAACTTTCGACTTCAGTTATGCGTTTTGTCGCACCCTTGCTTGCTTAAGTATGGAAATACATCAAATGTATCACTTTATAAAGCAACACAGAAAGGCATGGAGACGGTATAGGTTACATGAATCCCTTTTGCATGTCAGGATAGTATAGGATTCAATTTGCATAACTCAGTGATCTGAAATTTGATTTAATTGAGTCCTTTTTTTACATATTCGCTGTTCACTGGCAATAGATCGTAGATGAGTTATAGTCCATCCATAATTGTGCTCCAACTTTCTGTTGTAGATTTAAATTTCTATTTAGGTACCTCACATATTCCTGCAAGCTGTCAAAATGTGATGCAGAACCTGTAATTTGGTCAATTCAGTTTATAAATGGTTCGGGTTTGCTCTATATAGACATGCTTTTTCTGTCGATGAGATACATTTCATTTATTCTCCATCATCTTTAGCACCCGATCTGCAGCAGCATTCAAACCTCTTTCTATACTAGAGAACGACGTTTTTTAGCCTCTTAGCTAAATTAACACACTTTAGAAAGATCAGATGCACTTCTCATGCAAAGCACTTGTGCCTTTTCTCGTTTGCATTCTGGGCATCTGCTTGTACCAATGCTCATCCTCCTCTATCACCAGCCTACTTTAAGCCTTCCCTTCAATCTTCATGGAAGATATTTAGATTTAAGAGCATCTCAAAAAGTTAATTGCTCCTGCACTGCTTTTGCTTTGTATCGTGATGACGGCACTGGATGTAAGTTTTACTACGGAGATATAGAGTTCGCTGTGGGTAAATCCAGCCATTGGAACACCACCATGTTTATTCATGGGAATTTCACTAAAACAGCTTATCAACTTCCAAGGAATTCTGGTAGGTTCGATAACTTACTTCATAATGTCGGTCTGCATGGTTTTTTGTGTTTTGTCATAAACTTTAAGTAGCTATGTGAACTTCTAAAACAAGAAATACAGGATCATTATTTGGAATTTTGTTGAATAGCTTGGCCTAAATAAGTAAATGAATGATGAAATACTGATGCTTACATCCCATATTCTTGGCCTCCATTATTCACATTTATCTATCAAAATCCATGACTAGATTGATCCGCCAATTGTAATGGAATTGAAGCTTTAAAACAAAAGAACGTTCGATTATAGTATGTTTTTGGACTTTGCCTTGAACATGTAATGAATAAGTTTCATTTTCAGGTCATTGGAAAAAGAGGCTGCTCTGGTTGATCATAACCATTCCTCTAGTTGTATTTGTCATTTCAGCCTTCGTCGTTATCTCAAGATGGAAAAGCTACACCTGCATAGGAAATGAATCTACTCATAAGCAAAAATATTGGTTCTTTTCTTTTTTTTTTTTTTTTTTTTTTTTGACCCATTTCTCTCTGAACTGCTTGATTCTTGAAGCAGCATGGAATGTGAAAGAAACAGACACAAAAGGAGCCTGGAGTTGCTCCTGATCCAACTGAGCTCTGATGTCTCGATGGAAAATCAAGACAAGCGCACTAGTAAGCCAAAATCTGTCACAAAGAGAGATCATGAGTTACCGGTTCTCAGCTTTTCTTGTGTGTGTCAGTGGCCACGAATAATTTTTCTCCAGCAAATGAGTTGGGCGAGGCTGGTTTTGGGCCTACTTATAAGGTTATTCGTGAATGAGTAATTCAATGTGGATATTTTTTTTTCATTGTATTGATCCTTTCCTTCGAAGTAGAAACATAAAATTTCCTAATTCTTGTTTTACAGTGTTCCACATGCGATATCTTAGATTAAATGGCCTAGTGTTTAATGCAGGGTATATTGCTGGGCATGAAATTGCTGTGAAGGCACTTTCTAGGAAGTCTGGACAAGGGCCAGAGGAGTCCAAGAATGAGGTTCAGTTAGTTTCAAAGCTCCAGCACAGAAATCTTGTCAGATTTCTAGGTTGTTGCACAGGGAGAAAAAAAATCCTGATCTACGAGTACATGGCCAACAAAAGCTTGGATTCCTTTCTTTATGGCATTTGATAAAACTTTCTGATCAGTTGACGCTTCAGCATTTGTTAAAACTTTTCTGATTAGTTGATGCTAGCAATCATGCGTCCGGTTGGATTTAAACTGAATATGCTGGTGCAGATCCTCACAAAAAACTGCTTCTGGAGTGGAAGAGACTTGTATATATCATTGAAGGGATAACTCCTCCTTTATCTGCGCTAGTATTCTAGATTAAGGATATCCATCACGATCTGAAGACCAGCAACATTTTGTAGGATAAAGGCATGAACCCAAAAATATCAGACTTTGGGATGGCGAGAATTCTTGGAGAGAATGAAGTGTGGGCAAAGAGCACTAGGTTGTCAGGACATAGTAAGTCTCTTAAGACAAACAAAAACATGTTCTTCATGTATTTCGATTAATTAATCGTTTTGGTGCAGTGATTATATGTCCCCAGAATATGCTGCACATGGCCTTCTCTCTACGAAGTCTGATGTGTTCGAGTGATTATGCTGGAGATCATTAGCAGCAGAAAGAACACAACCTTCACTCATTTGGATCGCTCTCTAAACCTGCTAGGATACGTAAGTTGCAGTGTTTAGCCCGACATTTTGAAGTACATTTACAAATAACCTGAAACTTCTTTCTACACAATCTGTGAGCTGACTCAAAAAAGTCGTGTTTGTTAGGCTTGGGAATTGTGGAAATCTGGAGGAGGGGTCAAGTTAATGGACTTTGTTTCAGCTGATCCGTCTTCCGTAAGAGAGTTCCCTCAATGCCTCCACATTGCGCTGTTGTGCGTACAAGAGCATCCAGAAGATAGACCAAACATGTCAGAAGTCGTTTCAATGCTAACTAATGAGAGTTCCAATCTGCCTTTGCCGAAACAGCCGGCATTTTCTTCACATGTTGGTTATCGTGGTTCACAAGAGCAGCCAGATTGCTCGTCAATTGAGATAACCTATTCCATGGTGGAAGCAAGGTAGCAGTCAGATTCAAAGATAAAATTCCTCTCGTACAAGTGACTGATTTTTTGTCATTGAACTGATTATGGAGCACCATCATTCAACTAGTTGTTCTGATTTTTTGTTCTCCTCCATTTTTCCTCGGTGGTTAATCATTTGGAAGAAACATACTCCAGATTCATTTTATGCTGTGAATCAAAGCGTGGATCCTTTTTCGTGTTGTTCATCTGACAGAGACCTTCACGGTGTATCATGAAGCCAACAAGGGTGTTGAAACTGACTTGGTTTCTTAGGCACAAGAGTCATGATAATGCGTTCACTCCCTTCTTCTTCATTATCGCCTTTAGAATTTTCAAAGAAGGGAACTTAATTAGCATGCCCATGCTTCAGTATATATCTTCGATTAGAACCAGAAGGGTCTCTGGAGAAGGATCAAAATGTTCAATATATGCATGCGCACATAACACTGGTACAAAAAGTCAAATGACGGTCTGCACTTCTTGGAACTAATCGTTCAAAGCCATGCTGATTGCCAAGAAATTGTCCTTCAAACGGTATTATTTTCTGAAAACTTATGCAGGGGATTACGGTGATCCTCAACATGATTTAAACATACTGGATTTGATGCACAATGAAACTGTGACATCAAACTGGGTCGACTGCCAAGCAGTGAAAATAAGCAGGTAATATCATGATGATCATTTAGGGCCTGTTTGGCAACTTGCCCAACAGTGCCAAATTCTGATTTTTGTTCCTGCAATCGCCGGGACGAGAATCGCGTTTGGTAAACTTTTTGTTCCCGGGAACAAATTTGTTCCCGGGAACGATTTTGGACAAGATTTGAGAATCAAAAAAAATTTGATTCTACGTCCGAGAATCAGAAAAAGAATCAAAATGGTAAAACCCTTGTTCTTCTCTTTCAACATCTCGGTTGCCGTTCGCCATCGCCCGCCGCCGTCCGCCACCGCCCGCCGCCGCCCACCGCCGCCGCCGTCGCCGGTCCGCCGCCGGTCGCCGGAGGCTCGCCGGCCACGACGAGGTTCGGCGAGCTCGCCGGTGGCCGGCCGGCCTCGCCCGGCACCGGCGAGGCCGACCCGGCCACCGGCGGGCCGGGCGAGCCTCGCCGGTGGCCGGCGAGCCTCACCGGTAGCCGGGCGAGGCTCGGCCTCGCCCGGATCGGGCGAGGTCGAGCCTCGCCGGTGGGCGGGCGAGCCTCGCCCGGGCGTGAGGCTCGCCCGGCCACCGGCGAGGCTCGCCCGGCCCGCCGTGGCCAAGTTGGCCTCGCCAAGGCCGGGCGAGCCGGCTGCCACCGCAAGGCTCGGCGGGGCCGGGCGAGCCTCGCCCGGGCCCGGCGAGGCTCGGCCGACGAAGGCCGACCTCGCCGAGGGCCCAGTCGCGGTCCGGCGACCGGCCAAATGAAGAAGAAGAAGAATAGGAAAAAAGGGGAAAAAAAAAAAAAAAAGGAAAAAGTAAAGAAAAGAGTAAAAAAGTAAAGAAATTATTTAAAAATTATTTAAAAATCAAAAGAAATTAATTTGGAACAGAATCAATTAATACTGGTCAAACGCATTCTATTCCGTAATCAAAAATTTTGAACGATTCTGGCAAACGCACTTTTTACTCGAATCGGTTCCCGGAACAAAATCAAAAAGAATCGGTTAGTCGAATCGCCTCCGGGAACAGAATCGTTCCAAACGCGCCCTTAGCTTTTTCAAACATGGTGTCATCTGTAGGAATGGCCAAGTCTATACTAGATAATTCTGAACCTTGAAGCAATTTGACTTCGAGCCAAAAGAGGTAGGGTTTGCCTCTTCCCTCGATGTAAAGAAAACCAAACTACCCACATTGGTACAAAAATGAAGACTGAAACGTCATAAACTAACATTGCATCACATTGCAAAGGTTCGAATTGCAACTTGTAGTAAAAATACCAGACCTTTGAACGGAAAACCATCAGCCCAAGTGTAGCGATGTCCTTGCAACTACAATGTAAAAGAAGAATAAATCTAACTGTTGTTTTTCATTTTGCCAGTCAGTGTGTCTCCCCAAAACCTCCTCTTCTCTAGCTGCGTTCTTAGTAACTCTTACATTGCTCCGTTCCTTGAGTTCTTGCCACTTGCCCACTACTACCTTGTCCGTGGGCATACTCAATCCAAGTTCAATGCAGTTTTAGGACAGCCTGAACTTGCATCAGTTGGCAGACTTGCCTAACACTGTTGTTCCACAAAGTAACAATTCTCGCCTAGTCCGAGTTCCCTGTCAATTCAATGGACATGGGAATCAACAAAAATGTGACCCTATAACAGCTCTTTCTATTGCAGATCGTATCTCAGATGAACATCTCATGGCTTTTCAAGATTTGATGCTCAGTATGATCAATTAACCAGAGAGTGGAAAAATGCTGGAATCTTTTGGAAAAATGGGATTCACACCTTTTGAGGAAAGCTTCTAATTCCGATAAACTCGGTCATCAGAACTCGGGGATGAGCAGCAAATACTTAAGAAACAATCAATGGACAAAAGCCGCAAGAGAGGAACCAGAAAGTCCAAAGCAGAATAGCTGCAGTATATCTGAAAAGATACTAGTCTCAACTAACAAATTCTGTATTAGTGATACAAGGCTTTTTGCAAGAGATGCTCTGATGCTCATCAAACAGAAACTCACTTTTATGGTAGAAATGGATTTCCAAATAAGGCACTAGCATCAAAAAAAAAAAAAAATAAAATCAGGTACCAGCATCAGAAGAACAAGATCACTATGTAGTGAAAATAAGAAAATGACATCTGAGATATTATCAACAACTTGAGAATTAGCTTTTATTTCCTTGATAGGGAAAGCAACCATGTAGGAGAATTTATTGCTTTCAGAACTGTTCAGATTTACCTCCAAGTGATTGGACCGAAAAATTCCACAATCATTTACACCAAGCATGGTACATGCTGGTTGGAGACTCCAGACTGTCTTCCATTTGACTATGTTATGGTTCACTCCTTGAAGTTTGAGAAACCAGTTTACTTCTTATGCAAAATGTATTTCACTAGCATATTGACCCAAAAGAAAAGGGAAAGCAAAGAAGAAGAAGCCAGTCTGTTTTAGAATCTTAGCAGCTAAATTGTAACTGGCATTGAATGCAAAAACGAGAGTTACTAATTCTCCATTTGATCCTAGGGTGTGGACATGAATTATTCATCAAATTCATGATCTCTGAAGAATAAAGGAAAAACTCATCCACTATGAGGCTGAGAAGAAGCTAATGAAATTCAGAATTACAGTGCACAATAACCAGGAATCTGTTTATTTGACAAATAAAAAAATCTTCAGAAAATTTTAGCTGAGAAATTTAAAGTAATGATCTAATCTCACTTCACATGCAAATTCTTGACTGAATATTCACAAATTAATAGAATATCTTAGCTGCAGAAGCTGTTGACATGGTGTCTACAGTTGTTATCTAGCTTCTATGACAGAGTAGCTTATATCATTAGTCAAAAGATCTTGCTGTTGAAGTGAACTACAATAATCAATATTGGCTGAGAACGCTGGCTTCTTTGGCGGGGGCAGATCCGCATTTTTGTTGCTTAATGCAGTAACAATATCTGACACCGAGGGTCTATCTTCTGCGCGTTCTTGCACGCACAGCAAAGCAATGTGGAGACATAGCAACAGTTTGCCACTTGACGATGTGTCAGCCACCACCGGATCAATTAACGCTATGCCTTGGTTGCTATTCCAGAGCTCCCAAGCCTACATGCAGACAGTTTTTGAGGACTAGTTCAGTACTTCCATTTGAAAGCTAAGTGTTAGGAGATTTGGATATGAGATCATAAGAAGAATGCAATTGCTTACATATCCAAGAAGGTTTAGAGAGCGATCTAGATTAGCCAAAGTTGTGTTTCTTTGGCCACTAATGATTTCAAGCATAACAACACCAAAGCTGAATATATCAGACTTCGTCGAGAAAAGCCCATGTACAGCATACTCTGGAGACATATAACCACTGCTCAAGAAAAGGAAAACAATTAAAACATATCAGAAGACATGGGCATCAAATTTTACACATATATGCGAGAGACTTACTAGGTTCCCACAACTTTATTCGTCCTTGCCCTTGCTTCATTCTCCCCAAAAATTCTTGCCATCCCAAAATCTGATATTTTTGGGTTCATGTCATCATCTAGCAATATGTTGCTGGTTTTTAAGTCTCGATGTATGATCCTTAACCTGGAATACTTGTGTAAGTAAAGAAGCCCTTGAGCTATCCCTTCAATTATAGAAACTCTTTTCCTCCAGTCCAGCAGTTGCTTCTTGTTAGGATCTGTAATTTATCTCATGAGTGACCCAAAAAACGAATATGAGTGACCCAAAAAACGAATGTGGGACTATAAATCAATAGGCATTGGCATGATCCAGTTACATACCGAAAAGAAAGGAATCCAAGCTTTTGTTTGCCATGTACTCATAGATCAAAATCTTTTCCTCCCTTTCTATGCAACAGCCCAACAACTTAACGAGATTCCTGTGTTGAAGGTTGGATATTAATTGAACCTCATTTTTGAACTCCTCTATTCCTTGTCCGGACTTCCTAGAGAGTCTTTTTACTGCAAATTCACGCCCCCGCAACATGCCCTGCAAGAGTTTTTAGAGGAATGCTGAAGAATCAAACTTAACATCATAATGAGAGTCATGACTTCATAACACTGCTTCTAATGCAGAGTGACCAAATGAACCAAAACTAAAAGATAAACCCACAAGAAACCAAGTGTTGGTAACCGAGTGTTCTTCGGTGGGCAAACTACCTTGTATACGGGCCCAAAACCACCCTCTCCAAGTTTATTTGCGGGGGAGAAATTATTTGTAGATGTTGCCACAGAAGAGAAACTGAGAATCGGGAGCTCATGAACCCTCTTTCTGACAGAATCAAGTCTACTGGTGTTGCTGCTTTGACCTCGTGCTGAACCCAGTTGTAGTAGAAACAGCTCCAAACTTCGATTTGTGCTGGTCCAATTCTCCTTCCAAGCTGCTACTTGAGAAATCAAGCAAACTATTTAGGCTAAGAAGACAACTATCTTATGAATTTGTTCAGGCATAGTCAATACCTAGACAGGTCGAATATTTCCTTCTTGAGATGCAAATTGCCACAGAAATTACCAATATAGCCGCAGGAATGATTCCAATCAACCAGAGCAGCCCCTTGTTCCAAGAACCTGAAAATAGAACAGTCTCATTTTTCTGCACCGGCAGCAATATAACAAGAAAAGGGGATGCGACAGTAACTTTTAAACACAAAGATGAACCACTTGATGATGAATTCATGATGAAAGTTAAAGCCAATATGCAAACATAAAATCTACTTCAGCCAGGTAAGTGCAACATTGTGGGGTCAGAGTTATTTGTTGTTTTCTTGACATAATTTTGAGATTTGACACTATTTCAAGAACTAAGATGACGCCTACCTGATCTACTTGGATTTTGGTCAGCAGTTTTGGTTGCATTCCCACGGATGAATATGGTGGCATTACCTTGGCCAATTCTGTCTAAAATGGAGCTAGTGTCCTCATAATGAAACACACATCCAGTCGCATCGTCTCGATAAGAAGCAAAACCAGTGCAAGAGCAATTGGTTCTGCAGATGACGCTGCAGTCGCTAATACCCAGACGAACTGAGTCATTGAACACAGTAGGGTTTGGCATCACCCCTTCTATCTTAGAAAAGTTATTCCCATTGCTGCAAGACACCGGCTGCTCGAGGAAGCAGTCAGTTGCACCGGAAGAGGAAGTATTCTTGCAAATCGGACTATACATCATTGATACCTCCTTCCCTATCATAGTGAAAGCTTGAATTTCCCCCGAAGGCGCCATCACAAACCAGGAAATGCTATCATTCCTCCTATTAGCGAAAGTGAAATATATCTCATCTCTGCCAGTCACGTAACTGAAATTGTAGTCATCCAGTGAGCTGTTGAAGAGGAACCTCAATCTCCAGCCGTCCCAATACCCAATCTCCCGTGAGAAGTTGAAGTGCCACACCCGGATCGCAGTCTGGTTATTACTATCAATGCCGAGAGCGAACGAACCGGTGGAAGGAACAGATGGGGTCCGCCACGAGACCAGGAACTGTTTCCTCAACTTGTCGGTCCGTAAGTTGAACCACCCAAGTCTCATCCCAGGCAACAACGTGTCACATGGATAAAAGAAGCTTTCCCAGACAACGGTCTGGCTCTCTCCCTCCACAAGAACGAAATTGCCAGAATCAAGAAGCGTGGCATGCGTGCTGTTACTAGGGGCAAGCATCGCATTATTGACCAACATTGGAATCTGCCTCTTATCGGTGATCACCAGATTCCCATCGGACCTGATGGTGAGAACGCCCGAGGAATCTAACATTGGGTTATCTCTGTTGGCGACCCAGATGGGTTTCTGGTACGGGTCGTCTAGGAACCAAATGCCCACGTAGTAGTTCACGGAGGAGGACCCGCCAGTCCTGAAGAATCCGAGCTCGAACGCTTGGTCGGGCGACACTAAGGTCTTGTTGCCGCTGATGTCCTGACCCGGCAAGAGTGTGTCGGTTGTTGTTGCAGACAAACAGAGCGATAAGGAACGAAAGAAGAGAAAGAAGAGTAAAGCATGGAACTTGCCCGAGTTTCTTAGGATACAGAGCGAGGTCGAGGCCATTGTTGAAAAAGCTTCAGTCTTTGAGAAAGATGCCACGTAACAGGGAAAAACAAGAAGAGTTGCAGGAAGAGAAGTTGTCTTTTCGTTTCTTCTCTCTTCCAGGAGGGATAGACCACTTTCGTATCCTCCAAGAGTGGACTCATTCCTCGGCCGCGAAAGTTGTCCTACTTCAGGTTTTGTGTGAAAGTGCTGGAATTGCGTTGACGAATTGAAGCCTCTGCATTCTTTTCAACAAAAAAAGTCGCAGAGATTGAATTAAACAACGGGAGTCTCGAGTTCAGAACATCTCGTACATGGGATTTGCATTGCTCAATTAAAGACAAACGAAAGGCACCCAAAAAAAAAAAACAAGAAGTAAAATGCAGAAGTTTTACTTTCTCTGAACATGGGATCAAACATCTGTATCTTCTAAAAGACTTGTCTGGCATAGTTCTTATGTCCCATTTTTCAATTCACATCAATGTCATGGACATTACTGAAATGACTCGAGCACCTCGAAGCAGAGTCATCGACAAAACGAACCATTTGGACATGAGTGGCCATGCATTAGCTGTAATCCATGGTTGTCTTTTTCTGAAGTTAAGTGGTCGAATTAGCTCGAGCTCGAGCTATACTTACAGATAGGCAGTACTTGTTCTACAACGATGGGCCAATGACTTTACATATAGGCTAGTAAACGCCCAAATTCAAGAAAATGCTTAGATAAGCCTGTCTGCCTGTACAGCTGACCTGGAGTTACCATCAGAGAAAAGGACTGATGTGAAGTTTTTTTATGTTTCAGAGGATGAAAATGAGAAGCATCCGTTTCACTATCGCTCTATCAACACTCTTGGGCCCCTGATAAGGCTGGGTTTGACCTGCTTAGTCATAACGAGAAATCTGAATAGAAAGCGAAGGTAGTGGGAAATGGTTCTTCCGAAACTTGTTCTTTCTTGACCATTTTATTGCTTGGGAAATTGACAGCTAACCCGAGCACATACTGTATTGCCGGTGCTTGTTCTCCATGGAGTCCTGACCGAGTTTCGTATTCAACTGATCAACATTTCAACTAGTCAAACGACGAAATGACGAATCATTTCACCTGTTCGGGGGAAGTAGGAGGGTGGATCTTTCCTGGTAACTTCACGGAAGAATCTTGAGAACAGCAGGAGAAAGGCAGTCAATGCCATCAATGAAGAGATAATTTCTTGGACGGAATATGAGAATAGACGTAGGATGACATTGATGTAAACATTGAAAGAGACTTATTCCTAACTTTGAGGAAAATTACCAAATAAATAAATAAATAAATAAATAAATAATAATAATAATAATAATAATAATAATAATAATAATAATAATAATAATAATAATAATAATAATAATAATAATAATAATAATAATAATAATAATAATAATAATAATAAACCTATCAGTAATTGTATCAATTTAATTTGATGACTGGCTCAAGAATAAAGAAGAGAAGGGCCAAAAAAAAAGGGAAGAAAAAAAAAAGAATAAAAAGGACAAAGAAAAGAACAAATAAATAAATTCGAAAAATATTAAAATATTATTAAAAATTAAAAATATCGGCCACACCACGTTAAACTAGGCTACACCACCAATTTTTGATTTAACAAATTAGAATAAATACAAAAGAGACCCATTAAAAAAAATTATACTAAATGGCCAATTTTGGTTTATGAATTTTTTTTTTTTTAATAATTTTCACGAGTCTTTGATCTTACTCGAGTCTTGTTATCAGAAATCAGTCTGACTCGATTTTCCGAATAGGCGCAAGAGATGTTCGGATCACGTTTCGTGTCGAGTTCGGCTTCATCCTCGACAAAAACTGTCTGGCTTCAGATAATCAATGAATACTTTTTTAGTTAAGGAATCAAGAACTCCTGAGGGCTGTGACTTTACCATAGCCTCGCGTTGAAGCCATTATATCCTGCCCACTATAAGACCATTGGAGATATTGCACCAAGCAGAGCGAGACTTGTATTGTTAAGCACCGCCTTGTAACACTAAGATAGGTGCTATATGTGACTTGAATTTTGATCTGGCATGAGGTTCAATCATCACAACTGTGATTTCGACCATCATCGGCATAATGATGAAATAAATTTTTGGAAGAAATTACATTTCGAAATTGGAATTGATGCATTCTAATGCCATTAGTTTAGAACTGTTGCGACATTTAGTTTGGAACTGTTGCGACATTTTACGTTGTAGCCAAACTCCAAAATGACATATATCGACACGAAATAATTCGCGTTATTTGACTTTTGAAAGCTAACCCAACCCGTGGCAAATGAGGGCGGCAGCTCATCAAGAAGGCCAGCCCATAAGCATACTGCCTGGGAGTTCATATTTTGGTTAGAACTTACTACAATGGGTCCAAAATGAAGGCATCGATGTGAAGACCATCAATCGAGTTATCGATACGAGAGACTAATTGCCGATTGACTACAGAGCCATCGAACAAGGAGTTGTCGATTCTTGACTTTTGCAAATTAAGTTCCGTTTCGCCAAAATAGTTGCCAATTTTCAACACTAATTAACAACATATTTGATGGAAGACTATTCTGGGTTATTTCCTTGGTTATTTGGTGAAGTTCCGAGATAGTTATTTTTCTAGATAAGGCTGATGGACGAATTTCGGAAGAGGTATTGCTGGGCTGAAGAGTCAATACTTCAGGTCTCCATCTCATTAATTAATTCTCCAATTACTAGGTCTTTAAATGCTTTCTAGTCCCTGTGTCCTTAAATGTTTGGGCGATTCTCACGTCTCTTTAGTGGTTTTAGTCCCTCTATAAATTGAGGAGAGTTCTCATCTATAACATAGATTTTGATGAATTAAAATACATGAGACCTTTCTCTATGTGAGAATATTTTTGGATAATAGATAACTCCTATTCCGATTTTTTTATCTTTGAAAGGTGGATTGTTCTTGGGTGAGTCAAAAGGCATTTTATCCTTAGCTAGCGGTTTCCTTTTAGGCCTTGATAATGAGGTTCCACTATCCAAAAGTCATTTATCATTGGCCAATTGCTTGTCCTTTATGCCTTAGTAGTGAATTTTGTCAATCCCAATCTTCATCCTCGAATGGTAGTGTCCTTTTAGGCCTTGTGGTGATCATATTCTATCGTGCATCTGCATTAATCTATCGATATCTATCCTAAAGCACTCTATTCTATCATTTTAACACAACCTTCATATGTACATAACCTGGCAAACCCCAATTCATGGAATCACTCGCTCTCACGCATATCATTGTTGCACGAAATTAGCAAGTTAAGTCTCCTAGTCAGTTAACTGTGACTATAAATGGTGCGCTCAGGTCTTTCAAGCATAACCTAGAAATATGAAGTGCAAATTTTTATTTCTCCATAACCTATGTGGATGGGGCTTTTCTGGTCTCGACCGAGTAATTAACAACAGCACTTTATGTCAACGACTTTAATGTTCGTCTAATTCTTGAATATGCCCCCAAAGATTAAATGATAATTGAGATCCTAGATGCATTAGCAATACGATGGATTATCAAGCCAAGGTCGAACGCTTTTGAGATAAATTATGAACCTTGAAATATTTAAAGCTTGATTTACTGTCGAACCTCAATATCATCCAATATCCACAATACCATAATAATTTTCAAGTTGATATTATAAAATAAAATAAAATAAAAACTCAAAATTAGTACATATGTAACAAATTTATCTTAAATAAATTTTTTAACCATAAAAATTTTAAATTTGTATATTAGTGATAAATTTATCCCAAATTATTTTTTGTATAACAAAAAACCCCAAACTAATATATTTATGTCAAATTTACCATATGTTGGTTTTGGTTAATTTAGATTAATTCCATAAAAAAACTACAAATTGATACATATATGATGAACAAAGGTTAAAAGCTCAAATTAATATACTCGTCAATTGTCATGTGTCATTTAACTCAATAATTTGATGGTAAAATTTAATTTATATCGAAATATAACAATTTATAAAAATCAAAAAATTAATTTAAAATTAATTTATTTATCATAAATATATTAATTTTATTCTTGATATTAACTGAATAGTACATCCTCGTTTACAAGAAGAACAATACATCTCCACCACAACCTCAAAAATAGAGGAACAAATTGAACAGACGTTTTGTCCCCTACATTCAAAAGATGCTGGTGTCACGGCTAAGGGGTTCTGGAGCTAAAGGGTCATGCCTTCTCAGGGAGGACCTCTTGTGCTTGCTTGGATTCCCAACAAGAAGACTTCCGGAACGTTCCAAGAGTGGGCGATATAGTCATTATGCCAAATTCTAGAACTCTCCTGTCATAAGTCTCGGTAGTTGGTAGATATGGCGGTGCGATCTTGTCCGCCGGATAAAAAGTCGATCAACGGATATAATCAAAGGGCCTCTAGTATAAAAGAGATGCCCTTACCCTTATTTGGAACATTCCAACCATTTTAGCAATATAAAGGCTTATTTCTTTCCAGAGCTTCTCTCTAGAAACTTTTTCTCACTCGAATCGATCGAGCAAGGCTTGGCTTGGGCATCCCGACGATCCAAGATGATCCAAAAGGCTTGGCTTGGGCATCCAAGGCGATCCAAAAGTGCCCGAGTCACCGCGCGGTCACGATCCCAATCGATCGGCCCATGACACTGGAGTCACATCCAAGATTCCCAACCGATGTGCATAAATCAAATCAAAGTCACATCGCAAGATTCCCAACCGATGTGCACAAATCAAATCCGTCCACATTGGCAACTCCCAACACGTTGGCTAATATCTTCACTAAATCATTAACTCATTTAGCACATTTTACCCTTCGCACCAAATTGGGTTTGGGTTCTCTAACCCTTCCCACCCACAAAGCTACATAATGAAACCGAGCTCGAGACAGAGTTTGAGGAAGTGAAGAAGGATGAGGAACCAAAGGTTGATGATTGTGTTGGGGAGGCGGCGGCTGAGAGATAGGTACCGACTCATTATCAGAAAAGCCACCAACACTGGGCCGTGGCAGCTCCCATTACCATGATCTCTTCCATATCCTCGGAACTCGCTCTTGTCGGGTTTGCCTCTCTACTAAAAATATAGTACTTCAAATCCCATAGTATCCGAACTTCTCCCCCTCTTTGCTAAAATAGTCTTTTAAAACCGAATCGTGTGGCCCCACCATTCCGGTACAAACCAATTTTCCCCCTTACCCTAATCCTGCAACCCTCAGACCAAATTTTACCGAATTTTTCCCCTGATCCTAATCCTGCGGCCCTCCAACCAAATTTCCCTATTGACCTTAATCCTGCGGCCCTCCCCAAATGTCCCTTATAAAATTGAAGTATAAAAGCAGCTGGTTCGACCCAGTAGTTGCACCATTTCCACATTGAACACTAGAGCAGCAACATCAAGAAATTCAAAGAAAAAAATAAAATAAATAATGGAGCAATCACAAATGCTATTCCTCAAAAAAGAGCCCAGAGCAATGCCAAAAGAGGGAAGTATCCAAATATTAAAAGCATCAGAGCCACCTATATCATAACCTCATGCATGCTCTACAGAAAGCTCCTACATAACAAAATGCACGAGTCTGCATATATGAGGCAAGATGAGAAGCAGACAGCAGTTGCAGGATAAAATTAATCTTTATTAGGCCAAGAATAAATGCAAAATTAATCTTTATTAGGCCAAGAACACATGCCAGATTTCTGATTTTCCTCGTCACAAGACAATGAAAAACAAAAATAAACTGGCAGAGAACCAACCCCATCTCCACGCTAATCAACCCACTCCCTCGAACTTTTGCAACATGCCGAAATTCATTTATCGTTGGCCAATGACTTGTCCTTTATGCCTTTGGTGAATTTTGTCGATCCCGATCTTCATGCTCGAATGGTAGGGCGTCCTTTTAGGCCTTGTGTTGATCATATTCTATCATGCATCTACATTACTCTATCAATATCTATCCTAAAGCAATCTATTCTATCAATTTGACAAACCCCAATTCCCTGAATTACTCACTCTCGCGCATATCATTATTGCACGCAATTAGCAAGTTAAGTCACCTAGTCCATTAGCCGTGACTATGAATGGTGCAATCAGGTCTTTCAAGCATAACCTAGAAAATATGAAGTGCAAATTTTTATTTCTCCATAACCTATGTGGATGGGGCTTTTCTGGTCTCAACCGAGTAATTAACAATAGCACTTTATGTGAACGACTTTAATGTTCGTCTAATTCTTGAATATGCCCCCGAAGATTGAATGATAATTATCCGAGATGCATTAGCAATACGATGGATTATCAAGCCAAGGTCAAATGCTTTTGAGATAAATATGAATCTTGAAATATTTAAAGCTTGATTTACTATCGAACCTCAATATCATCCAATATCCACAATACCATAATAATTTTTATGTTGATATTATTAAAAAAAAAAACCCAAAATTAGTACACAATTTTTTTGACAAATTTATCTTAAATAAATTTGTTAATCATAAAAAAACTCAAATTGGTATATTAGTGATAAATTTATCTTAATTTATTTGTTGTTTAACAAAAAAATCATACTAATACATTTCTGTCAAATTTACCATCTGTTGGTTTTGGTTAAATTAAATTAATTCCATGAAAAAGTATAACTTGATACATATATGATGAACGAAGATTAAAACCTCAAATTAACATACTCTTCAACTGTCACATGTTATCAAATTTAATAATTTGATAATAAAATTTAACTTATCATCAATATAAAAATTTAAAATTTTTTATCATAAAAAAATTAATTATTTATATTTATCATAAATATATCAATTTGAAGCTCAACAAAATATCCTCATTTACAAGAAGATCAGCACGTCTCAACCACAACCTCAAAAATAGAGGAACAAATCGAATATGAACGTTTTGTCCACTACATGCAAAAGATGATGGAGTCACATCCCAACCGATGTGCACAAATCAAATCATACCAACCGATCCATCCACATTGGCAGCTCCCAACACGTGGTAGCTCGAAACCGGCCATTGGGCCCCACGAGCTGACCCTGACCAGGACCCATTTGGGGCCCGGGGGGCAGGCGGCGACTTAGAGATGCGTACCGACTCATCACCCCATGCGTCGTGGCCTTTGTGGTCGGAACTCCAAAGTGGGCCCAACAACACATGGGCCGGGCCCAGATCCCCAACCAGAGACGCACAGTTGCATCAGCTTTTGTGTTTTTCAGGTGGCATTCAAGGGGTCCACGTCAGCACGAGAAATACCAAACTTGATTTTTAAGTTGTCTTGCTAAGTCCTCTTTTTGAACCGAAAGCCGACATGCGCCTAACTTCCCAATTACCAACCTTAAAGTACACATCCTTTTTCTTTTTCTTTTTTTATATTTCCCTGAGAATGATGGTGGCTGACAAATATTCCAATAAAAATAATTAACTACATAAAATAAGTGTCATAATTCGATAATGAGGAATTTATTTATACTTAATGATCTGGGATATGGCATCTAGAGTAATTTGCACTTTAATTTATGCATTGTCGACTTTTTCCTTCTAGAAGTTGACAAGATATTCCTTTGTGAGAATGGTTACAGTCTCGGCCATGATCTATTTTCAAAAAAATATACATATGTGGGTCATGGTTTTGGTTTGTAATCACATCCACATTGACCGATAATGTTAATTAAAAGTTGAGCAATAAGTTTAATGTATTTAAAAATTAGTTGTCCAAATAAACACATGGCATTTTCCTAGCACCGCTTGCAAGGAATGGTACCCTACTCTACTGTGGAAATGGACATAATAGATCCTCTTCTCATGGATGGAATCTCCATCAATGGCTTCACACCCTTTAACTTATACGAGATGTCAGATAGCCTTAAACCTATTTGTTTTGAAATCTTTCTAAGCGAAAAATTAGTTCATCGAAATTAAAAATATTATTTGAATATACAATTTTATGCGCAAGTTAGCATATGCTTTTAGTTAAATGACTAATGACGCCACTCCATCATATATTATAATATTGGCACAAATTTAGATGGTGGCAAGTTTATGCTTTCTTTTTATAAGAGATTTTGTAAGATTATTGCCAACTATTTTAAAAGTTTAAGTTGTTAGATAAATACGTGATTTAATATTTAATTGTTCTAAAACTCTCCATCACGTTTAGTTTGGTTTTTTGGCCTAATATTAAATGTGAAAATTTCAATTGGGAGACAATAGGGACTTAGAAAAACTTGAACTCAAAATCTCCTACTTTAATGCCATATGAAAATTTGGTCTCTACCAACTATTCTAAAAGTTTAAGCTTTTAGAAGCATGTGTAGTTCATTATTCTAACACTCCTCCTAATAGTAGAAATATTTAATTGGGGAAACAAATAGGATTTGGAAAGATTTGAATTCAAGACTTTTAACTCTAATATCATGTGAAATTTTGTAAAATATCCACCGACTATTCTAACAAAAAGACATGGTTTATTATTCTATCACTCTCTAAGGGTGAAAATTATTAATTTAGGAGGCAAATGAGACCTGAAAAGATTTGAGCTTAATTATTCTAACACTCTTCTCTTTCCTTTTGGCCCACATAATGGACTAAACGGCAAACACAAGTTTTGCCTTGCCTTGTTAAAGGTGCTACACATAACAAACTATAAAGTATAAACACTGTTATAAAATTGTTCAAGTGATCTACTTCATGAGGAGAGCAACCGCATGGGATTCCAATATGAATCAAGCAATTAAATGGGAGATTACAACCACACTTTAGTAAGAAATACTTTGGAGTCTATCCAGCATCCAATCACACTAAGTAACTTGCAACGATGTTTAGGCGCATCGATTCCACACGAAATAATCTCTCAACCTTCCAAACAAGCTACACAATCACACAACAAGATTTATGTAGTGTCAACACGCTCTCGAATTATTCCAAGGTGTAATTCACGAAGAAAATGCCTCAAACGGATACTATTCATGAAAATACTCACTTCTTATACATAATAAACACAAATTCAAAGTAGGAATCTATTGGAATAAAAATGAGCATATGTGTGGTCGGGAACCGCCACCTTGACATAATCAATCCTAGTAACGGCTAAGTTGCTCATTTGGGAAAAAAAAAAAAGGGGAAAGAAGAAGCAAGAGCAACACAATTGAATATGTTATCACTTGCAATTAGCAAGTTAAAATGGTAGTCTGCTAACTACAACTTGAAATGATGCGATGAGGTTTTTCAAGCATAACCCCGAAAATAAGAAATGCAAATTGTTATTTCTCCATGACCTATATTGATGGAGCCAGGTTGGCAATCAAAGCCTCAAAATTTTACTCGAGAAGAAAGATGGGTTTTTCTAGATCTCGATTGAGCAATCAACAACAACATTTTGGATGAACGACTATAATGCTCATCTAATTCTTGAATTTGTCCCAAAGATTAAACGATAATTGAAATCCGAGATGGATTAGTAATACGATGAATTATCAAGCCGAAGGCTAGATACTTTTGAAATAAATTGAACCAAACTTTTGAAATTTTTAAAGCTTGATTTGGTATCTAACCTCGATGTCATCCAATATCCACGATATCATAATAATTTTTCGTCATTTTAGTGCAAGGACAGCACGTCTCAATTACAACCTCAAAAAAGAGAGAAACTGAATCAAACGTGGATGTTTTGTCCCTATATGCCAAAACGAGTCACTTCCCAATCGATGTACAAAAATCACTAAATCAATCCCATCATCTGATTCGTTCATATTAGCAGCTCCCAACACATGGCTACTCTAAACTGGCCCATCGGGTTTCACGTGCTGACTCTGACCCGAGACCCACTGCTGAAGGCGGCGACGGCTAAAGGCGCAAATGATGAAAATTCTGCTCCCAGACCAGCCGTTAGTCAGAAATATATTTTTTTATTTTTATTCTCCAGATGAATTTTTAAGTAAAAATATCAATTTGATAATAATATAAAAATTTCTCCCTTCTAAGCAGCTAGAAGGAAGTAGTGCAAGTGAGAGGCAGGGGAGGTGGGCAACAATGGGTGATAGGGGGAGACAATAGATAATTGGCAATGACGAGTAGGCAACCAACTAATGATGAGGGCGAGTAATGAGAAATTTTTTTATCTCTTATTTCTATTTAAAATCTATATTTGAGTCAAAAAATTGTTCTGGAAATTAAAAAAATTAAAATTATGTTATCAAATGAATTTTTATTTTAAATTTATTTTTAAAAAATAGAAAATTGGAGAAATAGGTGATCGACTCATCACCACACGCGTCGTTTGTGGTTGGAACTGGGAAGTGGGCCCGATGTCACGTGGGCTGGGCCCAAATCCCCAACCATATTCGGCTTTTTCGGCTTTTGTGGTTTTCAGGTCGGATTTAGTGGTCCACGTCGGCATGAGAGATACCAAACTTGATTTTGAAGTTCTCTCTTTTTGACTCGATTCCCAATGTGCGACTACCTTACCAAGTGCCAACCTTAAAGTGCGCACTCTTCTTTTATTTCATTATTATATATTTCTCCAAGATTGCTGGTGGCCAACATATATTCCAATAAAATAATTAACTACATAAAATAAGCGCCGTAATTTGATTACTAAGAAATTAATTTATACATAATGATCTAAGATATGGTACTAGAGCAATTTGTACTTTAATTTATGCCGTGTCGATTTTATTGTTCTAGAAGTTGGTAGGATAATTCCCTTGTAAGTAATTGTCATTTCTACCATAATTTGTTATTAACAAAATATTTCTATGTGGGTCATGATTTTGTTTCATAATCACATCCACATTGATATCAACACTGTCAATTAAAAGTTAAGCAATGAGTTTGATATGTAAATACAGTAATTATCAAAAGAAACATGTAGCCAAAGTGAAAATTGAATCTCCATTGATGGCATCACACCCACTTATACGATAGTGTAGACCTATTTATTTTCAATTCTTTATAAGTAGAAAGTTACTAGCTAATTTTCCCATGGAAATTCAATATATTATTCGAATTTATAATTTCATGAAGTCTATCTGTGATTTATACTTTGAAATGTTTTCTCGTTAGGCGCGCAAGTTATCATATACTTTCAGTGAAATGATTGATGACACCACTCCATCATACGTTATAATATATGCACGAATCCGGATGGTGGCAAGTGTCTCCTTTCCCTTCTTTTGTCTTTTCCCAACCCATGGACTAGAGGACAAATGCGAGTTTTGCTTTGCCTCGTTCAAGGCGCTACACGTAACGAACTACAAAAGCATGCACGCATAATTTATTAAGTCCGACTCAACGGCATGGGATTCCACCGCAGATGGCGCAATCAAAAGTGAGATTACAGTCATACTTTCAGAAATTCATGTACACTGAAAATATGACCCCAAAAAAAAGCATAAATTAAAAAATTTTCATATGTCTAAGCTCGCTAATTTCACACGAAATAATCTATCAATCTTACAAACAGGCTACGTAGTTGCGCCGCCACTAGATTTATGTAGTGTCGATCCTCCTGAAATATTTTGAGATGTAATTCATGGAAAAAAAAAAGGAAAAAAAATCATTTTTTTTATAAAGAACAGAAAATCTATTGAAATTAAGAGACGCAACTCAAAAAAAAAAAAAAAAAAAAAAAAAAAAAGGAAATTTCTTATTTTGGATCGAATCCCACTCGCATAAAATCTCCCCTTCCCGTCACTCCCCCGCTCCAGTCGCAACTGCTCTACACTCTCACTTCTCTCTCTTTCTCTCTCTCTCGCCATGAAAGAACCGCCTTCTCTCCCCCGCCTCCGGAAGAAACCCTCCGCCGCCGCCGCCGCCGCCGCTGTCGGGCAATCCGTCAAGAAAGCTCAAGCTCGTCTGCAGCTTCAATGGCGCCCTCCAGCCCCGCCCGCCGTCCGGCGACCTGCGCTACGTCGGGGGCGAGACCCGCATCGTCTCCGTCGACCGCGGCGTCTCCTTCTCCCGCCTCGCGTCCAAGATCGCCGACCTTTGCCCCAGCATCCCCCCGGTTCTCCATCAAGTATCAGCTTCCCCACGCCGACGCCGGCGCCGGCAAAGGCGGCGGCGGCGGGGGGACGCGCCCCTGGTCTCGGTCGCCTCCGACGACGACGTCAGGTGCATGATCGAGGAGCACGACAGGCTCGAGGCGCGCGGTAAGCACGCGAGGCTCTGGGTCTTTGTTCTTAGCGACGGTAGCGATGGTAAAAAAGGTCGTCCAGACGGGGGGCTCGGGAAGGATCGTGATGCGCGGGGGGATGTGTGTGGAGAGAATGAGATTTCGGGTAGGAGAGGGTTGGAGG
Source organism: Eucalyptus virginea (assembly GCA_014182375.1). Classification (NCBI taxonomy): domain Eukaryota; kingdom Viridiplantae; phylum Streptophyta; class Magnoliopsida; order Myrtales; family Myrtaceae; genus Eucalyptus; species Eucalyptus virginea. Next base: position 12,078,255 of record CM024516.1, on the reverse strand, counting down.
GTTTCAATGGTTGCGGATTCGAGGGCCAGAAAGATCAGGAGGCCCGATTTCGCGGCAGTTGGGTTGGTTGCGCGGTCATTAGGAATCCGGTGAATGGCGTTGCCGGGACGGGATTTCGTGATGATCCTGTTAGGAATATGGGGTGGAACGAGCCAATTCTAGTGAAACAATTGGCTGTTTACGATAACGTTCGAGATGTTTCAAATACAGAGATGGAATTTTCCGCTCGCCGGGGGCGCGCGAAGTACGACTGGTCACCTGCTGGTTTGGCTTCTGGACCCCAAGCCCCAATGGACCTGTTGGACCGTGTAAAAGTGGGCACGCATTGTCCGGGCAGTGAGAGTCGTTATAATCTTGTTCAATTTCGGGTAGCACGCCCACGCCCTCTAACTCCAAGAAATGGGAATCTTCCGGGGCAAACGTATGTAACTGCACAGATTTTGTCGAGGAAATGTAGCCACGAGTTGGGGATCTGCAAAGGATGCATGAGTCATTATATTACCATACCTCAGGATCCAATGCAATGGGGCAATCCCGCAGTGGTTTTGAACAGTGAAAGTGTTAATGCCCCGAAAAACTTGAGAAGGATTGAGGCAGGGTTGCACAGTCATTTGAACAGGGAAAACATTGTACCATCACCTCGCACCAATCCACTCACCAGAAGAAGTTATACTCAAGAGCCTTCAGCTGTGGCTGGCAGGGCATGGGGAGCAATGCAGAGCAGTAACCACAGCCATAGATCTGGGGCATCTGATGCAAGATATCAGAGGGTTCATCCATATCATGTTCGAAATCATCGCTATAATCCAGCTGAGATGGAGAGCTATCTAGCTGTTAAAGCTGAACCAAGGCTCTCACCTGGAAAAAGTTGTCCTGGTCTCAAGCCTATTTCTAATATGTCAAAGCGGGAACAGTTCACGAGAACACATCAGGCAGAGCACAAGGCATGGACTGGATTTTCTAACCGTTTGTCAAATGGAAGTGTGAATTTGATGAACTCCTATTTGAATTGTGAAAATCCTTGCATTTATGCTCAAGGTGATTATCTGACCTTACTATTTTCAAATGCAAAGTTTATGGAATGCAATCCAGCTTATCAGGGCATCTCTGCAGGTGTAAATGGGAAGCCAGCTGTGCATCACGATTTCATATGTCCATCAACGTGCCTAGAGGTGATGGATGCTCAAGATGATGTCCAATCCACATTAAATGCATATAAGAACACTGTAATACATCAAACCTCCCCTGAAAATTTCCTTAATGGGTCAAATTTGTGATTATAACATTTACAAGAAACCACATCCTATGGATCCTTTGGAAAGTTCCGACATATGTCTCTTGCCAAGTGACGGCAAATGTAGTGACAGCACAGGCATGAGATGCAATGGCAAGTATCCTAATAGATCAATGGGCATTAACTTGTCAAGCTATAATAATAAGATTTCATCATCAGTTGATCTGTCATTACATCACCTCTCATTGTCATCACCCAAAGATGTGGAACTATCTGCACATTCTTCTCATGCAACAAGCAACATTTCTAATGCTTTGACCAAGCCACAAACCAAGTCTATAGATTTGATGGAGTTTAGCACGGGCCCTCTACTTGATGAATCAAATGGAGTTCAATCTGATTCGTCTTCAGAGGATGTCCCTAAAGTGGAAAAAGATCATGTTTATGAAGATAATCCAGAGGAACTTTCATCAGGTTTAAGCATTGATGACAAGGTAATGCTCGAGGATACTTTCCCATTTGCTCAAGAAATGAGCGAGTAAAGTTTCTTAAGCATATGATATTTTCCATTGACTTCATTCACTATGAACCTTTCCTTTGACAGGAAAAGTTTAAAGGGAGTCCCAAGTGCTCTAAATTAATTGGTGGCATCTCAACGGACTTGACTGCTTTTTATGCACACCTCACTTCTCAAGGGCTGCAGGTAATTTTTCAATTTTGCTTTGGCGCCTTCCCTTCCAATATCAGAAAAATTAAAGGTTTCATTTTCTCTGCAGACTATTAGAACTACAGATGTAGAATGTGTAAGAGAACTGGGATCAGGTACATATGGGACTGTATACTATGGGAAGTGGAAGGGATGTGATGTTGCGATTAAGAGGCTAAAATCCTGTTGCTTCACAGATGGTGCTGCTCGGGAAGATCGTCTGGTAAATATTCCGAGTTGCAACATTTTAATGTCACATCTTAAATGTTTGATTACTTTGGCAGAATTGCAGATTTATTGTAGTCACTATTCTTTTTTATGAGAAATACTGTTTGTAGGATCATAGTGTTCCAAACTTTTTATTGTCCACCAAATATTTTTAGGCAAACCTAACTGTTAGAAATTCCATGTATGGTGTCCTTTTGATTCGAATCTGTGTCATAATAAGTTCTCCTAAGTGATGTCTTGTCAAAATGTCCATTTCTTTTCATATAAGTTGGGGCCTAAGCCCTACAGAAGTACTCTTGTTCACTAACGTTTAACTAAATGCTTATTTGAGGCACTACTGATGAAAATAATGCTCATTTGCAGTAGGACATCAATTTGATTGAATTCTTTTCCATGATCATTAGACTCCATTGAAGTGGTTCTTCCCTGGCACTGCCACCCTTACTATTTAGTCTCTCATTTGAAACTTTCAACTTCAGTCATGCATTTTATTGCACCCTTGCTTGCTTAATTATGGAGATACATCAAATGTATCACTTTATAAAGCGACACAGAAAAGCATGGAGACAGTATAGGTTACACGAATCCCTTTTGCATGTCAGGATAGTACAGGATTTAATTTGCATAACTCAGTGATCTGGAATTTGATTTAATTGAGTCCTTTTTTTACATATTCACTGTTCACTGGCAATAGATTGTAGATGAGTTATAGTCCATCCATAATTGTGCTTCAACTTTTTGTTGTAAATTTAAATTTCTACTTAGATACCTCACATATTCCTGCAAGTTGTCAAAATGTGATGTAGAACCTGTAATTTGTCATTTCAGTTTATAAACGGTTCGGGTTTGCTCTATATATACATGCCTTTTCTGTTGATGAGATACATTTCATTTATTGTTGATCATCTTTACCACCTGATCTGCAGCAGCATTCAAACCTCTTCCTGTACTAGAGAACAACATTTTTTAGCCTCTTAGCTAAATTAACGCACTTTAGAAAGATCAGATGCACTTCTCATGCAAAGCACTTGTGCCTTTTCTCGTTTGCATTCTAGGCATCTGCTTGCACCAATGCTCATCCTCCTCTATTACCAGCCTACTTTAAGCCTTCCCTTCAATCTTCATGGAAGATATTTAGATTTAAGAGCGTCTCAAAAAGTTAATTAATTTATGTAGATGTTATTCTGGTTGCAGTGATCCAATCTTCTTGTCTGAAAGCTTTTTGCATGCCTCATTCCCTCCCTCGCCACAGGGGTCACCTATTTACTAGACAGATCAGTAAACTCGTATTATTACTATTTTATAAACATGCTATTTCAGCTTCTTTGTCTGACATGAATAATGAACTTATACTTGGAAAACAAAAGGCTATTAAATGAAAAGTTCTTGTTAATTTGTCAACCTCATTATAATATTGTCCAGGTTGCTGACTTTTGGAAGGAAGCTCACTTGCTGGGCCAGCTTCACCATCCAAATATAGTGGCATTTTATGGAGTAGTTTCAGATGGGCCCGTGATGGATTTGGCAACTGTAACAGAGTATATGGTCAATGGCTCCCTCAAACAAGTCTTGCGAAAGAAAGATAGGTATAAATCCGTCTGAATTATGTACATGGAACTTAATATCGTAAGCAGACAAACAAATAAGTTTAATGTCAATAATTTGAAGTTGGAAAATTTAAGTACCTGACCTAATGCTGCTGCTTGCTTTTGCTTTTTGTGGATTCCCATATAATCAGTATTAAAGCCAGTTGGTTTGGTTTTGTTGCCTTGACATCCTGGAATTCTGAACTTTGTGAATTATCACCAAGATCATAAAGATTTTAAGTGTTGTTGCAGAGAGTAACCTTGCATTAGCCCGTCTTTGTATTCTGGCAAGTTTATTTTTCCGTTACCATCTATTCTGGCATTAACTTGGCTTGTTCAGGTGATTATAGAGTTGTCGACATTCTTTATGAAGTTACAGTGACCGTTGTGTTACACTATTCTATTCTAAAGTCCCAGAACCAATTCCCGAATTGAAGCAGGGTGCATATGCCTCCTCAGTACTGACTAAAACAAAGAAGTTGATCCAGCTCTATGCTTGTTAAGAGGGATGAAATAAATTATGGAGTAGAGAACGTTGGCAGGAAAGGAAAAAGGAACTCCCTTCCCTGCAAGGTCTTCAGTCTGAAATTCGAAACTGAAGTATAAGACATATTCTTTATACTGATATGAGCTGTGGGTAGTTGTACCTTAGAAATCTTCTCAACTAAAACCATTTGTGAAATATTTACATGACTGTAATATTCACATGACCGTTTCATCTCTGTTGTGTGGACAAAGTCCCCTTTCAGCAGTTATGGAATTTAATATAAGGCCAATTGCTTATGTTTCTACTGGATGACAGGACGATTGATCGTCGGAAGAGGCTGATTATAGCAATGGATGCAGCCTTTGGGATGGAATACTTACACGAGAAGAACATTGTTCACTTTGACTTGAAATCTCATAATTTCCTCGTGAATATGAGGGACCCACAGAGACCAGTTTGTAAGGTGATTAGTCAATTACCTTATATGTCCTGCCTTTCATAATGTAATCACATTATAGGTTCCCTCTTTATTAAGTGCCTGAGCCTTTATTTGCAAATCCTTCATTGTACTTGAGTAAGGTATAACTGTGAGTGGGAACCTTCCTCAGATTGGTGATCTTGGCTTATCAAAAATCAAGAAGAAAACGCTTGTCTCTGGTGGAGTACGAGGGACAATACCGTGGATGGCTCCTGAACTTTTCAACAATAAGAACAACATGGTGACAGAGAAGGTATCTTACTAATTGGACTATATACAATTTACAACTCTCAGATGCCAACATTTTCCTTGCCCCATTCTTAACATTGTAATATGGGAAAATTGTGCTGACAATGTAGGTTGATGTCTACTCATTTGGAATAGTCATGTGGGAACTTTTGACAGGGGAAGAACCCTATGCAAACTTACGTTCGGAAGATATAATAGGTATGATCCCAGACTGAGAATTCTGATCTGTTATAAATTTACGTGTTTTACAATTTCAAAAGATCCGCCTAAACATTTGTTCCAGAATGCCATTTTTTCTGTTTGGTCTTCTACGCTTTTTCAATATATTAGAGCAAAACCAAGACAGCAACTTTCGCATTTTGGCCCTCTCTATTCTTCGCACTTCCTCATGCCATATCGATATCATGCTAAAGCTCGTGTTGCAGAATTGGAGACTGAATGCTCTGTGGATTTTGCTTTATTTTCCATGACTTGGTTTTTCTAGATACCCTTCTTGGATTTTTCATCAGGGTACTCATCAGAGTAGGCATTGTCAAAGGAAAGCCTGTTCTGACTTTGTTTCTTTCCTTTATGATGCTTCAGCTGGTATTATCAAAGGAACTCTGCGACCCGAAATCCCGAGTTGGTGTGACCCTGCGTGGAGATCACTGATGGAGAGATGTTGGTCCACCAATGTGAATTCAAGGCCCTCCTTCTCAGACATTGCGAAAGAGCTACGAGCCATGTCAGCTGCAATGAACATTAAATGATGATATATATATAGGTCTTCCGGTTTCTTTTGTTGTAACTAAGTAAACTTTAGGAACACCGAGGACAGGGCATGTTGGGGCGTTGAGTACTATTTGCCGTCCACTGTCTTAGAGGACTGTTATGAAGATAGTGACCGTTGTTGGGATCCGTCGACAACGGTGAATTAATTTTTGCAGTCACCGCTGTGATGCGACGATCCATACTTCGAGAGCCATATGCTTGTGAGATGAACATGCAGGACGTTGAGTCAAACTGTCACTTTTCTTGCTGAGATTGCAATTGATAATGCATTCTTGGGAGCCTCTCTCTCTCTCTCTCTCTCTCTCTCGATTCTTGCTCTGATAATCATATGGAGCATCCACTCGTATCATGTCAGTTACTGAGGACAGAACTGTCATTCTTCATTCAACTGATTCAAAATTTTTCTGCTTTTGACGTAATAAAGATGTGGGGGTGAATGTTATGGATCGATGGAGCAACTGAAAGAAAATTATAGGTCTTGATTCTACTGCTATGGATCCAAAATAACAGATATTTTTTGTCGGTCAATTTCAGAAAGAGTTTCAGAGCCTCAAAAACTGATGGCAAAAATCATTTGATAACTTGTTGATAACTTAACTGATGTTGTTTACCAAATAATTGACTCTTGTTACAAGTTTGCAAACGACCAACTGTTTTTAATCTTTCTTAACGGTGTCTTAAATTTCAAAAACTGTTAAGTTCATAAGTTTGAAGTGTTCAATAAGTCTTGCAAAATAAAAGATGGTAGGTTAGCATGAAATTGCATATTTACAAGTTATAAAAAAATTAGTAATTCATAATAATGTCAGTATGTCATCGACAAATTATCTAGCAAAAAAAAATCGTCGGTCATTCTTTTCAATAACAGTATTTTGACATGTACCAACAATTAAAATTTATCGGTGTGAATTAGATATCTGCACTTTCTGGATAAAGAGATAAAGTAGAAGTATGCCTATTTCAAAGATCAGTTTTTGCTCGAGAGATGTGGGAGTGCATAGCAACAATTGAAATGGGTGAATGTTGACAAATCAAATGAATATGGATGAACACTAAACGAGATTAATAATAAAACGGGATTCGAGAACATAGGATTTAGATATTTAAGAATTCCTTTGATAGAAAAAAAAAAGAATACATTTAAGAATAAATTATATGTCCGTTGACGATTGTTAAAAGATGTGTAGAAAACCAAACGTTAGTCTTAGATTAATGTAAAAAATATTGTTTGTCTTTATGATTTGTGTACTCTCAATTACTCTATATTGGTATAACAATATTAATAGTTCATGAATTTTGGCATAATATATAATATGATCCTTAAAATTTTAATTTGTTCAATATGGTCCTTAAATATTAGCCTAATGTGCAATGTCGTCCTTGATTTTTTAATTTGTTCAATATAATCCCTAAACTTTTGATATAAGCTCATTTTAATCCTCGGACTATATATTTTTAATGATGCAAACACGTTTTAACGGAAAACTTCAAAAAATGAATTTTTAATAAGTTCTCATCAAATAGACAATATCAAATGAATTTGATTTAAATTTAGGCATTTTGCTTGATTAGTTAACTATACACTCCCTTGACCAAAAATGTGAAAATGTCCACCCAACCCAAATAAACTTTTTGGGCTCAAAATTGATTTAACTCCACGCTTCCAATCCTATTTAATCGGTTCAAAAGACCTACATCTCGTAATTATTGTTATATAGTCTTTGTTATCAAACATAATAATGTTGTGGGCATTTCCAGATAGACTTTTACTTTCTACTTATTATTCAATCTTTGACTGGACAGTAAGAGTACGAAGAAATGGATTGCCATGATCACAAAGGTTCCGTTAAGCTCATTGTTTTATTTGGCTAATCATCTCTAATTTTGCGAAGGAGAAAGATGCAAAATAGGGTGTCCTTGTGCTAACTTTTATCCATATGCTCAATCTCTAAGACCTAATTTGATAAACATAGTTTCAATTAGACCTCACCGCTGGACAGACACTTGTGATTCTGACTAGACTCAATTCACCAAAAGGGTAAAAAACTTAATTCCTGGTTTGTCCACCTTGAACTTACCAAACCGTTTAATTCCACATAGAAATTTTAAAGTTGTTCTAATCATGAGCAAATATGAAGGGCCATTTTAAAGTTTAATAATAGACCTGGTCTACCCATCGGTCATATTTAATTTCATATGATAAAGATACTTTTATTCTATAAAATTGGTTAGTTTCCTCATGGTAGTTGATAGGTAGGATTTCTTTTCTTGTTGAAAGAACAAATTCCTTTGATATAATGAATGATAATGTTAATGAATTCCGCAGAAATGTGGATACGACAAGTTCAATTAGGATTATATAGAAATGCAGTCCTTGTCTCCGGATCGTCATCGGAAAGATAGTAAACAAATCGAACTTGTCATGTGAAAGCGTGATGTCCAAAATCGAGTTAGTGCAAAAGGGCCAAAGAGATTTCCACACGAAAGACGGAGCTGAAAGCAATCTTTGCCATTACAGACAAGAGCCGGCGACAAAACATATTGTGGTTTGAGCTACAATCCTCCTTGGCTGCCCAATTATTACAAAGCCTTTCCATGCTTCATTGCCCTCAACCTGAAGGTCAAATTCTCAGCCACAGAGAGAGAGAGAGAGAGACAGACAGACAGACAGACGAGCTGGCGACAAAGCATGTTTTGATTTCAGCTACAATCCTCCTAGGCTGCCCAATTATTACAAAGCCTTTCCATGTTTCATTTCTCTCTACCTGAAGGTCAAATTGTCAGCCAGAGAGAGAGAGAGAGGGAGGGAGCCACCCGTGTTCTTTATTGACCCTTCTCTCATCATATTCGGTTTTATTCCCCTTTCCACTCAAGATTCTTCTCCCCTTTCGTTCCTTCGAGGGTCCAAAACTTCTCTCTCTCTCTCTTTCTGTGTGCGGCTGGAAGAGAGATCTTGGAGGCTGTGAATCTTGGTTTCTTTCTCTTTTGGTTAACGGGTCACATAACACGAATCTAGGGTTCTTGATCTTTGGTGGGTGTCTTTCGAATTCAAAGGAAGGAAAGCCAAGAAACAAGAAAATGGGTGCGGAGACCACCTCCGGATCGGGCTCGGAATGCGAGGTGTTCCTGAACGTCTACGATCTCACGCCCATTAATAATTACACCCGCTGGTTCGGCTTCGGCATCTTCCATTCGGGCATTGAAGGTGAGTTTTGCTTGAGCTGATGGCTTCTTGCTCCTGTCGTTCGAGGTCTCTTGGCTTTCTTGGGTTGCTTTCGTGATCTGGGCATCTGTGAATTTGCGGGGATTAGCTCTGTGGTGTCCGAAGCTCGGGTTTTGATGATGATAGAAGTGCCGCGGAGGTTGCATTTGTACTCTCTATTGACGTGAGTTTCGAATTTGGGAGAGATTTGGTATGAAGTTCGATGATACGATCTGATGCCGACTGAAAAATGCGATGTGTAGAATGCTCATGATGAAGTTGGATGTCCTTAATTCCTGTATTTGTGTACATCGTGAACTGCTGAATCGTCTGAATTTCGTCGCTTGAGGAATGCTTGTTGAGTGTTTACTTTCGTTCCTTGTGAACTTGTGGTTGGACATCTAAAAAAAAAAAATTAACCTGTATGTCATTGAGTCGAGAAGGTCAATGGGTCAAGGCATGGTGAGAGGGAGAAGACGCTGTCGAAAGTTATGACCTTCTTGTCTCTGGTTAACCTGTATGTCATTGAGTGGTTCGGTTTCTTTTTCGATTTCTTGGAGATGATCCTAGAGGACTTTACTCTCCGTTAATGAGACATAAGCAAATACCAATAGTCGGGCAGCGGGTGTTACTTTGCAACTTGCATTGTTTAATGGGCCTTACTGTTCAAATTAATTGAATGCTTACATCACTGCAGATGTACTTAATAACATGTTATGCCTCCAATCCTGTTAGGCTAATTCAAGAAGTTGCTTCTCTTGTATTGCCCTTTTGTTTTCCCTGAATTCTTATTTCTTCATTTGTCATGATAACCTGAAACACCCGACTGATGTCTGTGAACAGTTCATGGCAAAGGAGTATGGGTTTGGTGCCCATGACTTCCCTGTTAGTGGGGTTTTTGAAGTGGAACCAAAGAGCTGCCCGGGTTTCTTATATAGGTGTTCCATATTGTTGGGACGCATTAGGATGTCTCCCTTAGAATTTCGAACATTTATTGAGAATATGGCAGCTGAATACCATGGAGATACATATCACCTCATCTCCAAGAACTGCAATCATTTCACAGATGATGTCTCGTTGAGATTGACGGGCAGACAGATCCCTGGGTGGGTAAATAGGCTTGCTCGGTTAGGTAAGCTCATGAAATTTCTGGTGCATACTTCTTCTCAGTCTCCTCAGCCTATTCATTTTTGTTTGCCATTGTAATCACCATCATGCTAAGTGAAAAATAGGTTGACCTGACCTTTTATAATATAAAAATGAAGTGAAGCTTGATTGCTTTAGTCCATTTTCTCTCCATGCTAAGTGACTTGAAATTTACAAATATATGGTTATCTTGATGTCAAAGTAAACAACTAGCTATATCCATCACACTGGGGTAGACATATACTTATCTCGTGCTAAGTCTTCTATCTTTCTCTACGACTATTCAGGACAAAGAACTGACGTGAATTATTGCCATTAGCATTTTGTGCATCTTACTGTGTATTTTGGTGGCATATCAAATCTATGAAATGAATTATGTATGGAAATTAAACTTAGATGTATTGATTGGTACAGCCTTAAATATTTGAAATTTTCTTTTACTACCATTATTCTTATACAGAAACACTCTGAAATGTTGATGATCACCATGTTGCATTATATCTGTAGGTGCTGTATGCAGTTGTCTGCTTCCAGAAAGCTTACAAGTAACCACAGTTAAACAGATGCCAGAGTACCATGAATGTTCCGGTAATGATTCTCTGCATTTTTTCGCTCACTTTTGTTAATGAATATCAATTTGCACGCTGGCCATTAAGAGCTGCATGTAATTGCCTTTCATTCTTTTTTAATCTCCAGAGGATGAAGTAACGGAATCTTTGTCAAACGCCACTCCTCGTGAGTCGACTGAAATAGACGAAAGCGAACAAGAAAAGCACTTGCTGTCGCCTGCCACGGGAAGCGGAGACGTAGTTTTCGTCAAAGAGATGCAGAAGTGATGATACCTGAGGGCCTTCTCAACGAAGGGAGGGCAAGATGTGCTTCCCTTGCAACTGGGGTTGTATCATTGTTCACTGTGCTTGATCAAAGAGAAATGATTGTGGCCAATTCATCATTTGTTATTTTCCATTGGTTTGCCACTCGCAACTTTTGTTTTTTTACTTGCAATTGGAATTTGTCCTTGACTTTATCACCTTCAACGACTTCAAAATTTTCTGAATCTCTGTTCTTTTGTCCATCTTGCCAGCAACTGTATGATTAATGATTTTGCTTTATTGGAGGCAGGGGGCCGTTGATGTACGTGCTCCCAGACAAGCTATTGCTGCTCCCTCTACCTCTCTCTCTCTCTCTCTCTCTCTCTCTCTCTCTCTCAGTGACCAAGCATACATGAGAACACAACTGTCAAATGTGGATGAAAACAATAAAATGGACAAGGTGGACAGCGCAGTTTGAACGTGACCATGCCCTGAGCCATTTCAAAAGATGGCGGGTCTTTGATTCAATATCTTAGGTTCCATATCATTGGAAAATGGCGGGTTTTTGATTCAATATCTTCAGGTTCCATTTCATGAATTGAAAAAAAAAAATCAAAATGTTTTGATTTTTTGATGTTTGATGAAAAAAAATTTTTTTTCTAAATTATCAATCTAAAGCTGAAATTTTTTCATGAAATTTTCCATAAAATAGTCACACCCCTTTAAACATCCCCCTTTAATCATCGCAAGTTTTAGGTTAAGTGAGCTATGTATTTAACTGTAAAGACACAATTTTGAAAGACTAGCAGCTTCTCTAAACTCTCCTTCACACATGAGGTGACTTGGGTCTTCCATGGATTTGCCCAATATAGGTTTTTCCTTTTCCATCTTCATTATGGGTTTGGTTTTTATGCGCTCTTCCCATTCCTAACACTATGCAAGGTTGAAAGTTACATAACATCATCTGCGTCAAGCAACTCGAATCAATCATAACCATCCTTGGCTTAGCAGAGGAAGCAAAAAAGCAAATATGGAGACTTGGTCTACCACCCCATTCAGGCATATGCAAAATCCGGACTCCAGAGCAGACGACCAAACACATTTTTATGCGCAGGTTAGCTGGCGGAAACAAAATCCCCGACCCTATTGCTAGCGGACAATCCCTTCCGAGAGTGCACTTTAACTCCGAGATCAGATTACATCAGTGGCACTTCATTAAATCTTGCTCTTACCTTCTGTGTCCCGGCTTTCGTTGCAAGTTCGAAAATTATCTGCTCACAAAAGTTTAATCTAGGATTGCCCTAGGAAAGTGAAAACTAGGAACCAATCAACTTAAAAGACCATGTCTAATGTGCACTTAAGCAAACATGAAATTAAAATATCCAGAATCCCAGTATGGCCACCCCCAAACCAATTGTTTACATGAGACGCCATGAACCCCCACCATGAGTCCATGAGGTTCCATATGTGCCATACAATAAGAGAAAGACAGCAGGAGAACGAAACTCATAGCCAACGTACGTATACCATTGCAACCACCAGCACAAACTATGGGTCACCCAATTCAATTTATCCCCATCATTAACAAATCTCTTTCAACACCAGCTCTTCCTTAGTTGTCATTTCTCGAAACTTTGTCTTGATGCCTTATGATGATGAGCCATCAAGCCCCAAATTCGAAGATAGCCATGTGCACACCTGATCCATCTCTTCAGGAATTGTGAAGTGCCCAAGCCTGCACAGTGGAGGAAATTACAATGAGATGGTCATGAATTCAATCTCAGAATCAGTTCCTCCTAAGTAGAGCTCTTAAGGGTTTGCCGCAACATACCCACTGTAGGATTTGAATGTCACATTTTGGAACCCAGCAGCTTTCAAGGTCCCTGAGGATTTCTCACCAAATTTGTAAGGCACCACATCATCACCTGTCACAGCATATCAACATAAATGGATAAATTACTTCTGCAGTTCACATAGTGACCGGCACTGATTTGTCGAGTGAGACATGCTTCAGAAAAATAGCTGTTTTATCAATTTTTTTTTTTTAAATGGCTAACAAAATTTATCTTGACCAGTGATAAACTCACGAATATGACAATGATCATCAGACTTGAACAATAAGAATAGCAATAACAGGAAATGAAAGCCACAGAATGAGTACTTAGATCAGATGTCACATGGCAAAAGGGTGAACGATAAAGATGGTCAAAGAAAGAATTAAGTTTTATATATTATGGTAAAGTTTGTAAATCCTTCATGCACTTAAACTAAGACCCTGGGAAACTAAACTCCGCTTTTCTGCAACCATCACTTGAAAATTGGTTGAGATGACAAGAAAGGTTGGGAAGTTTATATCAAATAGGGTGGCCATGGTGAGTAAAAGAAAGATGTGAGTTACCGATAAACTAGCTACTTTTAAGCTAAGCATCAGTGCCTCATCAGGTCAGAAGGAACTAATCTATGATTTACATATAGAAAGGAAAATTGGCAGTGCACAAACAAGATATAAAAACTGTAAACCTACATGTCTCTCGTTCATTGTTCCACATACCGAGAACTGATCAAACTAAGTGAGCTGTCCAACTGTTTATAAAAGTCATTCTACTCCATGGCACCACACAACAAGCATACAAGAGAGCTCCCATGACTTAGTATTGATTATTTATATAGCTGAACATAAAAGAGTTATATTAAGGAAACACTGAATGGCGCATTCTCATGCAAAGGTAGTTTCCATACTTGTGCCATGGCAGAGAAGTACGGGCAATGAAGCAGCACGTGTCACAGCTTCATTTTCCCCTTCTAACTTGTTTTTCAAAGTCCTGTTGAAGAATAGAACTAGTCATTCCAGCACCAAGGCCCCACCAATTCAGATAAGACAAACCATAATGAAAGTAGCCAAACTTTGAACATGGAAGCCAGCCACTGAGCCCAACGACTGTACTTATTTTGGCTGGGTAAGGATTGCCATTCCCATATTTTCCCAAAGCACAGCATGATGCACTGTATAGAGCAGTTGCTGCTCCCATGCTGAAACCTCCAACGCCAAGTTTGACTGCCAAAGGTGAAGAAAGTACCAATTACTGGTTTTCAAACTGTATAAAGCGCTCATTGAATTAACTTACTGAGAAAAATGAAAGATAAAAACTAATAGAAGGGATAGGGAAACTTTTTTATCCTTCAAGGAAAGCTTCTTCCATCAAGGAGTTATTGCTTCCACATCCAAGGCTTCTTCAATATTAATTGGTATCAGAAAAGGCTTTGCCATCACATCAGCATTATGAAACTTACTATCAGCTGGTTCTGTTGACAACAAATTTGCGACATGTGCAGCTGAAGCATCCAAACCCTCTAAATCATCAGCAGCATTCTCGGAAAGGTCTCCAACGTCAAACCCTGAATTAAACAGTATTAGTACATATACAATGATGGTCAAAATCATCTACCTTCTCCAAAACGTCAATGTCTCAATTATGAGATTTACCTTCTTCAAAACAAGCATAAAAATCCTAACCAGGAATGACAATTATAGTTTTTTTCATGATGGAGTAAGTATATCTTAATTGTTTTTATGCGATAAGGTGTTTATTGCCTCCTCCTAAGATACATGCTAATATTAAAGATAAACTGTTTTTATTTATATAACAATTTTACTTCCTGATGGTATGGCTGTTTCTTGAAAGGCAATGGACGTACAAGCAGTAGAAGGGAAGCCCCCAAAAATGCTGACTGGTCGTGTAGGGGAAGTTGGGCATATCCATTTTATCTGAGATATAAATAGTGAAAAGTTATGAAATCGTATAAGGAGAAGAAAGCAACCACACAGCATGCAATAAAGTGTGCCTTCACTATAAATTATATTTCTTACATTTGGAAGAGGCAGGGTCTCCAACAGCTGCGACCAGCTGCCAAAAAAATCGGAGTGTAAATAAGAAATCTACAATTACCCAATTGTAAGAGGTATTTGACAACCCACTTAGAAGCTACAAGTTATATGTGCGGATAAAAACTTGAAATAGACAGCTTGAGCTTGATCCTTGACACGAAGAACCAACACAACTATTTACTCGTAATAAGAAGTGGAGGTGAGCGGAGATTGCATCTCAGATAAACTCTTCTAGACTGAAAATGTTGTCATTAAAGAAACTTGCTGCCAGACAGATTAATAAATGAAGTTACATTTGGTAGGCCAGTGTTGATGTCAAATATTACCTCGAACCATTATCACCAAGGCCATGCAGCCAAACAACAGTTGCTTGGTGTTTACCTTTGGGCCTGACCACATACGTCCTTCCAAAGTTAACTGCCTTTCTAGCTGTTTGCCCGCCTGTAATAAAGCAACGACCACAGATAGGATATTGATGTCAACATATAACATTCAAAGAATTTAGCCATATCATAAAGGACCTTTTTGATAGATTCCAGCATCAAGTGCGCTAGAAAAATTGCTTACAACAAGGAGAAAAAGGAAAAAGAAGATCAAGCAAACCAGAACCCATTGAAGTCCCTGTCAAGCTCATTTGGCTCCTTAGGATGTAAAACTCAAAGAAACTTTTCTGCACCGTTCGGAACAGTGGAGACCCTGACAAAAACAAACATCAAAGTTATATAACCCATCAGAATCCAGCTCCAACAACAGATATCGTAGGTTCAAATCCTACACCGGCTGATTCCCAACTCCAGGTAAGGCTAAACATCAACAGCTCGTAAGAGAGATCTTGGTGTCAGGGCAGTCACCAAAGTTAACACGTATGAACTTTGTCAAATTCTCAAGCAGTTCATCCTGAATTGACATTCAACACTACAGCATTGACACACAGCACAAGTCTAGCACATCATTGTTGCAACGTAAAGAATGTCGGCATCCTGCTACTACGATGCTAAAGCGAAACACACGAGTCATTCTCTGACAAGCAGGGAACGGATGCTCACAAGAGGCTGGCTTGGGACGACACTGCATAACAACGTTCCACGATTCACAACACCCTCGAAAGTACCGAAAACTTCGACACCAAACACATCTATAAAATGATAATCTCAAACATCAATTGCAAAAGGAATAATTTCAGGTTTTCCTAAAATGGGCAGAAGAGAGAAGCCGCAAATAATCAAATTAACATGAAATCAAGAGCCCAGAAAGGCTACACGCATCACTACGCAGAACCAACGAAAAAACAAAAAACAAAAAACAAAAAAGAAAATCACCCATTACCCTCAAGACATCAAAAAACGACACAATGCACAAAACAATCACAGACGAAAAAGGAGCAGGAACATGCCCAAGAATCAACCCAGTCAAAACAGCACAAGGGAACAATAAACGACGACGATTTTTCGGTCCCAACGAGCTCATCGCGAAGAAGAAGACAACGGAATCGGGACGACAAGCCCTAGGGTTGGAGTGGAGCCAAGCACCGGCGCTGCGTACCTCGATCGATTGGCGAAGATTGCGAGGGCAAAACCACCACTCTCTCTCCTCTCTCTTCTGCGTCTCTGCTGCTAAAGGTGAGATTTTTATCTCTGTTGTTGTCATGTGTTGTTATGTTTTTTGTCGTTACGTGCGACCGGTTAATGGCCGTTCAGAACTTTCGTGAGGGAGATGGCGAATCAGGTTCTAAATTTAATTTGCACGCCGCTGGCATTCATTTATCAAAAAAACTAAGAAAAATATAAATTTTGGAAAAGATTAATACTGCGAAAAAAAAATCTCAAATTGGTTATTACAAATGTACTTTAAATTAATTTTTAGGTTACCTAAAATGCTAAATTAGTACATTCGATACATATTTACCCTCAATTACCTTTTGTTAAATTTTAATGTGAAATTACTGAATTAGCAATAATTCAACTGATAAGATAAGTTTATGTAGAAATTTATATCAATTTTGGTAAATTTATCATAGATATACCAATTTGAGATTTTTTGTAATTCGAAAATTAGTTTATGGTAAATCTATTATTTATATGTTAGTTTAAGGTTTTTCATTATATTAAACTTTTTTAGAGAAAAAATAAAATTGCATATATAGTAAAGTGGAGTTATTACATGTAACTTCATCTATTTTGTGGTATATAATATTCATCAAGAGTGAAATGAGTCTATTTGTGAGAAATATTTGTTCAAGTGAGCTTTATTTTTGTTCACGGTAGATCTCGCCATTTTAAATAAATAATATAAAATAGTAAAGACCCTCAAGTAATAAATGTTCCCAATGGACTTTTTCATTCCGAGTAAAATAAAGAGAACTCCAAATGGGGCTTGTAATGTCCTCATTTTATAAAAAAAAAAAAATCAAGTAGATCTTATTTTTAATAAAAACTTGAAATGACTTATTTAATCTTAAATAAAGGCTTGAAGTGAGATATGTAATCTCAAATAAGGCCTAGATTGTAGACCAACCAAATTTGTGCCGGCCAAAGAGCACATGCATCTAATATACTGATTCCAACGTCGTTGTCAAGGGCATTTTTGTCAAAAGACGTTTCTTTCCTTTGCTTTTCATTTTACCATTCATCATCTTCTTTGTTCTTTCATCTTCTTGCGCATGGGAATCAAGGAAAAAGGCACGGACATTAGGATAACAAACCCTAGCCCAAGCACACCCATGCAAGGGCAATTAGGCCTCGAGCAAGAGTAGGCACCAACCTAGTGTCCACAGAAGCCAAAACCGAGAACCCCATGCTTGTATACACCTTCTTGGCGCCCCGACCCAAGTCCATAGAGGTCGAACCCATGCTCAAATCCTCAGCACCTGGACTCAAGTCTACAAAGGCCAAGCATGAGACCTCAATGATTGTGGTTCCCAACACTTGAACTCAAGTCCTTGATATTAGAGCCTTGGTCCATTGAGGCTGGCCCAAGGACATTGGTGTCCATGCTTGACCTAAGATCTCTAGTTGCAGGGACTCGGATCCAGCATTAATGGACATAGGAATAATTACTGGGACTTGATCGTTGGTGCCAGGGTCCTAAGCCTAGCCTCAATGGACCCAAGCATAGGCACTAAGGTCTTGAGCTCCGATCTGAATGAACTCGAACTTGAGTGATAGAGATATGGGCAATGGCATTGGTCTTTAGCCTAGGGACTCAAGCACAAGTACTAGGGTCCCGGGCTTAGCGTCAATGGACCTAGCATGAGCATCAAAATGTTGGGCCTCAATCTCAATGGACTTGGGCTTCAACACACGGAATTCGAGCATGCACATTGGGCAGGTCAAGCTTATGTGGACCAAGGCTCAAGTGCCAAAGACACAAGTAAGAGCATTGGGGACTCGAGCCCATCAAGACCCAGTCTCTATAGACTTTCGCAAACATTAGGCATCTAAGCCTGAGCCTCAATGAACTCAGGCTTGAGTGTGAGCAATCCAGCATAGGCATAGGAATCTTGGGCTTAGATATCGAGGGAACTTGACACAAACATTAGGGTCTCAAGCTTAGCTTCGATGGATCCAAGCATGAGCACCAAGGTCTTAAGCCTTAGCCTTGTTGAACCCAAGCTCAAAAGTGGGGGATCATGTTATGGGCACCAGTGTCTCAAGCTCGATCTTTGTTGAGCTAAGCCCAAGCTTGAGGACCTTAGCATAAGCACCGAGAGACTTGGCCCCCGCCTTGATGGACTCCGAGCACTGGCACTGAGGACCCGAGCATTTCCTTTGTTGACTTAGGGTTGAGCATGAGGGATTTAAGCACAAGGACCAAGATCTTGAGCTAGACCTTTGTGGACCCAAGTCAGTGCCAAGGCATGAAGCATGGGCACGAGGCCTCTAGTATGATCTTGATGGACCTAGGCATGGACATCAGAGACCGGAGTACCAACATCAGGGTCTTAAGATAGGCCTCAATGGACCCAAGCATGGGTGCCAAAGACCGAAGTTTGGGCAACATGGGCATCGGAGTCATGAGCCCAGCTTTAATGGACTTGGGCTTGGGCGCCGGGGACTCATTCTCATATGTTGAGGACTTGGAAATGATTAGGATTCCCTTACCGAAGCACGGAGTTTCTGGAGCAAGCACATACATTTAGTCATATTTTGAAAAATGATTTTCAATTTTTTAAATAGAAAACATTTTCCTGAATTTAAACATGGATTTTCTGTTGACTTATTTTCCTAGTTGATCCAATTGTTAGGAAATAAGGAAAACTGTTTTATGTGAAATAAACAGTCTTAATAAAGAAGAAAAAATCGAGATGATTGCATTCCCAATTAATAATCGGACGGTCTTAGGCCGTGGTCACCCGAGGCAGGCGGGCGCTTGGTGGCGTTCACCGGCGCTGCACGTGGTTTTAACTAGTCGAAACAAACATAAATTCATGTCACCACCCGACATGACAATTACGGGGCAATCCACCTCTAAAATCTCCATTTGCATATTCAACGAAAGAGCTTAGTCGAAATAAAGTTAAATAATTTAAAGACTCAATTCACAAAAAAAAAAAAAAAAAAAGTGTTAAGAAGGCTAGATATTAAGAAATTAAAAACGTTTTGGGAATTATCCATGCCCTTTATCCCTCTTGTTTTTTCAGCTTAAATTTAAAATCCATGAGCTTCTGAAATTTCAATCGTAGTTCCGTCAAAACTCTCTGTTTCGGGGAACAATTTCTTTTTAGAAATAATTTTTTTTTTCTATTTTTATTTCTGGAATAATTTTTGAGTAAAATAAGGCATTTGGTAACTACAAAAAATTTATATTCTTAGAATAGAAAAAGAATAGGAATGCGTTTGATACGATCCACAATTTTTTGTATTTTTTAATTTTTTTTTCTTACTCATGGACGGCCTAATGCGCTAACCGTCGATTGCCACTGTTGCCGCTCGACCACCGCCACGGCGGTGGTGGTGGCCGGCAGTCGGTGGTGGGTGACAATCAACAGCCGGCAACGGCGGTGGCAAGTGATTGGAGGATGGTGGTGGCTAGCGGTGGGAGTTGGCAGTTGGCAACGGTCGGCGATGGTTAGCAAGCGGCGGAGGCGGCTAGTGGTCGAAGGACGTGGTGGCCGGCAATCGACATTGGCCCCAAGTGGCCGAAGGTGGCCTACGGTAGCCGCGGCAAGAGAGAAGATCAAAAGAAAAATAAAAAATAAAATTAGCTTATTTCTAGAAATTATTCTCGAGAATAAAAAGCTACTTTTTTTTTATTATTATTTATATTCCAAATCTATTTCCCGACTACTTTTCTATTCTAAGGAATAAAAAAATAAGTTGGCGTTATCAAATAGATTTTTGTTCTTTTTTTGTCCGGAGAACAAAAGAACAAAAAACAAAGGAACATAAATATTCCCAATAGGCCCTAAGTTGGCCCTAAGTTAGTTTAGTGAACTCATTAATAAAGTGAATAATACAAGCTTTTCAAGCAACGTGGGATAAGAGAAAACATGGGAAACAAGCTTCTTGAACTACATTTGTATAGAATTTATTTGAGAATGGCGAAGATGCCTCAGAACGTGAGTTTTAAGTATAGAAGACTCATAAGCCAATCCTCGTGCAAAAGAGTGTTCCTCGTGCTAAGATGTCGTGAGGCTACAATAATGACATTACCTATTTTGAAATAGTGAGTTCTCTGTGGATCTCTATAGGCCGAGATGATCCGGACAATAGTTGTGGTCTAAATCGGATACTTAGATCGAGTGTGAGACTTTTACAACGAAGTTATAAAAGCCTGAAAGAATGTTATTCGTAATTGGTTTGTGGAGTGATCGAATACTTGCTCTACTGCAGCACTTTTTTTTTTTTATTTGTATCAGTGCCGTATAAAAAATTTGAAATACACTTTCATACTTCTGGTGTATAATACACGGTGTAAGGATGGGAAGACAGACCGTCGAAGTCACCTGAAGTACAGCATCCTAAGATCCACGAAAATGCCAATTGTGGTCTCGGGAGTTTACAAGGGAGTAGCTTTACAGGACAGTCGACCGAAGGGCAGCATTTAGCGCCATATTTCAGGGTCGAACTCGCGCCACGATTTCGGAGGCACGCTTCGAGAGGCCGAGAAAGTTGCACGAATCCGGCACTCCCCATAATAAATTTTGACAGCTGAGAGTACACTGTAGACCCCCGTGGCCGTGAACCATAAATTTGCAGGACCTGTGGGAAGGCAACTTGGAGAATGACTTACCAAAAATATCATCCCTGGAAAAGCCACTCTCCTGGTAAATTGATCTAGAATTTCCAGGAATTGTCAAATTGGTCAATAAATTGGTCAATAAGGGACATAATCTTTCCCTTTGTTCTTTTGTTTTTGTGAGCTTTTAGCTTTCTTGCTGTAAAGAATTTGTGCAGAAAGCATAAAGAGCTCGGATGGAAACCTCAATTCATCCTTTTAGAGAAAGAGATTGACAGTTGAATGATTGAATATAATTGACAGAAAGAGGCAAAAGAATAAAGAGAACCAACCTTTGTTCTTTTGTTTGCATGAGCTTTGCTTTCTTGCTGTCAAGAATTTGTGCAGAAAGCATAAATATAATGCCAATTGCTCAGATCAAAACCTCAATTCATCTTTTTAGAGAAAGGGATTGACGGTTGAATGATTGACAATAATTGACAGAAAGAGGCAAAAGAATAAGAGCATCAACCAAGAGCAACCCATCCTGTTTTGATAATGTTACCTTGGATTGGACCTATCTAGGAGAGAGAACAGACAACGCAAATGAACATGAAGAACTAGCAACATTGGACTCCACAGTATGTGCTGCTAATGTGGCAATTGTAGGGCAATTCGGATCGCCTCGCTCCTGCTCATCAATCGATAAGAGGTCAACCACGATCATTGCCGTTTCAGGGGGCTTGTCAACTGCCATGCGGCCCTCGAGCATCTCGACCACACGGGCCATGCTCGGCCTGAGCCTCGCCCTCTCCTGGATGCACCACAAGGCCACGAAAACCAGCCTCTTCACTTCCCTCTCATCAATGCTCCCGTCTTCCAATAGCCGGCGATCGACCACCTCCATGAGCCTCCCTTCCCTCAATTTCTCAGCCACGATCTTGGGGAAGTACTGCCACTTCCTCCCTGACCGGCTGTTTCTTTTGTCAATCAAGCACACGTTCCTCTGCCCTCCAATGATCTCGAGCAGGACCATCCCATAGCTATAGATGTCCGACTTCTCAGAGATTCCGTGCTCCAATAGCCACTCTGGGGCCAAGTACCCTCTTGTCCCTCTAATAGTAGTAACAACCCGGCTTTCGTCTTTCCCCATCAATTTTGATAAGCCGAAATCAGCGACGACAGCCCGGTAATTCTCATTGATGAGTATGTTCTCAGGCTTGACGTCAAGGTGTAGGATGCGAGACCGGCAATCATGGTGGAGGTATGAAAGCGCCTTGGCCACATCAAGAGCCACCCGACACCTGTGGTCCCATGACAAGCAGCCTCCGGGCCGACGCCGCCGCTCCGACTTGGGGAAAATCCAGCAATCCAGCGAACCATTCTGGATGAACTCGTAGATCAAGAAGCGTGGCCCAGCAGGGACGCAGCAATAGCCGATCAGGCGCACGAGGTTCACATGCTGCACGCTCGCAATTGCGGAGACTTCTGACCGGAACTCCCTCTCGCCACGCTCCTGGCCGTCTATGCGTTTGACCGCCACGGCCGTGCCATCGCTCAGGATCCCTTTGAAGACCGTCGCAGAAGCGCCCCGGCCCACCAGGGCCTGGAATCCGTCGGTCGCCCTCGATCTCCTTGTACCGGAACTTGGTTGGGACGCCGGCGACTTTGCGGAGGAAACTGTACTCGAGCCTCAGCTCATGGCCCTCGGCCAAGCGTGACTCAAGCAGTATCCGGCGGCGGTTGTAGTGCCTCCTCACCGCGAGCCAGGCGAAGACCGAGAGGATCAACGCGACATCCACGCCAAGAACGAGGTAAAAGGCCTTGGAAAGCTGGAGAGTTGCGTGGGCGACGATGATCACGACGATCAGAGCAAGAACCGATGAGCAAGCGATCCAGTTCGCTTTCTTGTCCTCCATCAAGACCTCAACTCTGCTTCAGGTTGTGAATCCACAGGTTAAGGAGACGTTGTCCGGGAAACAGCAGGTTGACAATTTCCAAGGTTAAACTCAGAAGAAAACCCATTTTTCGTGTCCGGATCTTGCTAAATGTCTGAAAATTTTGGAGGAGGCTGGGTCTGCTCAATGCATGAACCGGAGAAAACGCCAAGGAAGGTCACAGGCGTACTCTCTTTTATATAAATGCATGTTGAGTTGTTGCTTTATTAGTGGGCACTTGCGTGGTTGATTCAGTCTCTCAGTCACGGTCGAATCAGGCCTCGTTACTTCGAAATTAGTCGTGGTTTGCAACGAGTAATTTAATCAGGGTTTCTGTCTTCAAAATCTTGACCGAGCAATGGACGTCCTGCTACATTCATTAGTCAACTTTTTCTGAAAGCAATATTCACAGTGGGTAATCAGTCCCTTTTTCTGAAAGCTATATCAAGTGTGGCCCCCCAAAAAAAAAAGTGATGCAGTTGTCTTTTAAAAGGGACTGATTACCCACTGTGAATCCTAGAGTTTGACCTGTTCATTAAATTCATTGTCATACTTTCTTGCAATTTTGTTACGAGTCACGGGGTACCATCAACAGTAATTATTTTGTTTATATGATAATAGACACTAATCGAGTCAAAAGATCTGTATGTTCTTGATTTGAAAATTTTATCAGTCGATTTGAAACTCACACTGTGGTTTGTTTACTTAGTCACTAAGATTAACTCGCATGATTAGTTTAATCATGTTGTGTACATAAAACAAGCATTGTTAGGGCTTTGACGTTTTTAATTTTTTGGAATCAGGCCAACCAATACTAATGAGATGAACAGACAATCACTTGGTCATGATGTGAGATCAGTGCTGATGCGCAATCACTAATCACTCGCGAATGGCGCGAGAATAGTATAAAAAAATAGCTGGCCACAAAATTGAAGACTAGTATAAGAGAAGACATAAGAGTACAATATCTCATTCAGATTACATAAACTTGAGAATTTTTGTCGCTGTTGACCAAGATGTGTATTTATCTTATCATGAAAGACTTGGTATATACATACAACTATTGTTAGCAATTTTATCCGTTTGGTTAAGCAATAGTAGTTTTTAGTATCCTTTTTTAACCTTTGGTCTCATTTGTCACTTTAATGTATAAGTGTGTATAGTGCTCGTGATAATCGAATCCCAGATCCAAGACTCTCTGGCTCCACCCTAATTCCTTGAGTAGAGCGGGTAAAGTCCGCAATCCATAAATTTTCGAGGGGCCAATGGAAAAGCCTTTCTTGGGCCTCATGTAGGGTGGGGACGGGGATGGACATGGACGACTTCGCGCCCGCTCCACCTTCACGCCCCTAATCCTCTATGTCTAATGGCCCCTATGTCTTTTTATAAGATTTATGAAGCTTTTTACATACATATTTTCTTGTTTCTTATGTTTCTTTCTTGATTCATCATGAAGATTTCTATTTATTTTGTGGAAGATGACTAATTTGAAAAATATTTTTTAAAATGATTATTTGTATTTCTTGAAATAATTATTTAATGAAAATATTTTTATTATTGAGAACAATTTATGTCAAAAAATTTTCGTGAATATTGAAAATATTTTCCATAAATGGTCATTTTTAAAAATATGTTTTTTAAATTATTTAATTTTCTCAAAATAAAGAGAGTTAAAGTGTCATTTCCTTTTCTTATCCTCATCCTAGGATCAACCTCCAGGTTGAAAAAGAGAGGCCTCATGGGTTGCAAAATTCAAATGAGAGAGATATCCTTGGGCTTGTATCAATGGCGATTGACACTATGGGTGCGTTTAGTAACCATTCAAATATTATGAAAAATGGAAAAAATAAAGTTGCCAATTTGGGAAGATAGATTGCAAATTGTATCGACTCTAGGGAATGGCGATAATGGTTCATTTGATTCTTCGAGACTTCTAATTAGGACATGACATAGTTGTAACATAAGAGACTTAAACACGTGAGTGAAATGGAGATGATTGTTATAACTCGAAGGGCTTCACTAGGGGGTCATCAGACTAAGAAGATAAATTTTGTAAACACCATGACATGGTTAGTCAGCAAAGAATGAAGTTTAACGCGACAGTTCACTAGATTATAAGCTGCATACACTCAGACTTATAGGGACCCGTCAAGTTCCGACCAAGAGTGGTGCTAGGTATGTTTCGTCCTTTGTTGATGATGTATTGATGGAAGTCTTGATTTGTCTTCTCAAGCATAAGAGTGAGGTAGTTGGTTAGTTTAAGTCATTGAAAACACTAATTGAAAAGCAAATAGTAGTAAAATCGAGTCCTACTGCTCAACAATTGTGATGGGGTTTTCTACTCCTACTCAAAAGTAGGTATGAATTACATGGAGGAATCCTTTTCATCATAGAAGAATGCGTGATTTACTACTTAAACTTCCGATGCTAGCATGTTTGCATGCATTTGAGTTAACTTTTTTAAAGTCTCATGAAGTCACGTACAACTTCTTGTAGACGTTGAGAAGATTGGAAAAAGGTGATATACTTTAATTTCGGAAATGCATTAAAAGAAGAAACACTCTTTTATGGGATGGGGATGATGACAAATGGCTCAATAGGAGCAACTTTGAGTCTAATGTGATCTCCGATACCAACAATCGAATGTGCGATTTCTTTGCAACTAGAAAGGGAACAAATTCCATGCTTTTCAAATGTGGCAAACAAAACATAAGAAAAATATCCCAAAAACTCTCTCCATTTCTCCTTTAGTACTAAATGACACAACCTTTAAAAGCTTGGAGGGGAGACCATCTTCGGTAAGATTAGCGTGATCTTCTTAGTACCATAAACGTTCCTTGCATCCAAAGCTAGGCATCAAGAGGAAGAGGGTTAAAGAAAGGGGGAGGTGGCACTGCATCATCAAAGGCATCTCCTCATTCTAGGGTTTTTCACCCTTCCCCATGTCAAATGGGACAACGACGAGTGTTTTGGTCTTGGCATCGTTGAGCCAGCTTGGCCTTGCCTCTGATTTAGCAACTTTGACACCAAGCTCACTCAGGCCATGGCCAAGGTCAGAGTCGAAGCCATGGCAATCATGGTGGAGATCAATTCCCTGACCACCAACCCAAGGTCTAATGGTACGCAAGCCCCGAGTGGGATTTGAACTTGCTCAATGTGATTGCCAAGTTCGGCAACCTCGAGATTGTCGAGGAGAGTGACGACACTGGTGGCAGGGCCATCAATAGAAATAAATAATTAATTAATCAAGAACAATTAGATCCATATATGATTGTAAAACACCAAAATCTATATGCATAATGGAATTAAAACATACATGTTTGAGCCATTGCTTTACTTAAAGAAAAATAGATTAGTCTGTTTAATCAGAGATATTTTGGAATACCAGATCTTCCTTTCTATGACATATTTTAGTATAATAGCTTTTAATGAGACTAAGTAACTGATAGACATAACTTACTCTTTTATAGGTTAGAAAGGGGACCTAGCAAACTTTAATTAATAGTGAGTCAACTAGACCACTTCTATTACGGGTTTCAATTAAACACAATCGTTTACATTTTGCTACTCAACTAGGCCCGTTACTAATAGATGCCAAAACCCAAATCAATAAGATCACTCAAGGGTTTAACAAATATTGGAATATTAATTAACTATATTATTTAAAATAGAAAATCAATTAATTAATGTAAGCCCATGCTATAAGAAATTTCCAACATTCTCCCATTTGAACTACATTAATTAACTTATTTTTATTTTGAAAAATATTCTATATTGAAAACAATATTATCAGGTTAATAACTGAAAATTTTGTTTTAATATGGCCACAACTTAAAATAATAATAATAATATTCCAATAATGGCATCTCAAAACTAATCCAATTCTATATAACCTCAGTATAGGACTATGGAGATCAATATGTTAAGAAAATACCGCAACATATAACCTTCCATAATCATATATAATAAGCATTATATTTTCATGGATCATGGGCCTAATAGTATAATAAGAAATAATGCCAACATGTGATCAAAATATACACTATTTCTTATTGGTCTTCAATGCAATTTCTCAACGACACGAAATTGCACGACTATGTCACAATTCAACATGAGATTTCATAATTAGTGATATCCAGTCATCTTTAAACTAAAATTTGTTTAAAGATACTGTTTTATACTTCCATTTTTCAATCAACGGGAGAAAGAATAACAATAGAATCAACAAAAATAATCATTGAAAATAAATGCTTTAATAGACATCATGAAAGTATTATCAATTTACATATAACTATAATATCCAAAAATACAAAATATATAGCTCCCACTAATAAAAAAAATCAAAAGAATCTAAAATACCCATTTTCTTTACATGTTCTTTAAACAAAATGGGTTGTAAGCCTTTTTTAAAGGATCAGTCAACATGGACTCAGTTCTGATATTCTCAATCACAATGTCTCCCTTTTTGACCAAGTCATTAACAGTTTAATATTTGATCTCCACGTGTTTGGACACATTGCTGATTTTGTCATTTTTGAAATAAAATATAGTTGCAGTGTTGTCACAGTAGATCATTATAGGTTTGGTAATAGAGTCCACAACTCATAATTTTGAGATCAAATTTCTGAGCTAAACAGTTTGAATAGACATGCCGTAACATGTTACAAATTCAGCATACATTGTAGAGTTCGTAATTAAGATTTGCTTTGTGCTCTTCCAAGAAATAACACCTCTAACCATCATAAAAATATATCCATAAGTTGATTTTCTGTCATCCGAATAGCTAAAAAACATTAAGCGTCTAAATATTGAATCACTTTTAGGTCATCTACTCTACTATACACGAGC
Source organism: Eucalyptus virginea (assembly GCA_014182375.1). Taxonomy (NCBI): domain Eukaryota; kingdom Viridiplantae; phylum Streptophyta; class Magnoliopsida; order Myrtales; family Myrtaceae; genus Eucalyptus; species Eucalyptus virginea. Next base: position 12,050,529 of record CM024516.1, on the reverse strand, counting down.
ATGAAGTCTTTTGTTTGTTGTAAATATTTCATCACCTTCTTAGTTGCAACCCAATATTCATGACCTAGATTTGACAAATATCTTCCAAAAGTATTCATAGCAAAACAATATTATATTTGGTACATACTTGTGCATACATAAGACTATCAATTGTACTAGCATATGAAATATTCTTCATTACTTCTTTTTCAACATCATTTTGGGAGCATTGTTCTATGCTCAATTTATCTCTTAATACAATAGGAGCTTCACTTGACTTACAGCTTGCATTTTGAATCTTTTCAAAACACAATCTATATAACTTTTTTGAGATAACCACATAACCTTCTTAGATCTGTCAAGATGAATTTCAATGCCTAAAACAAATGAGGCTTCCCTAAGGTCTTTCATATTAAACTTTGTAGTTAGAAATCTTTTTATGTCATTTAATATATCAACATCTTTACTAGCAAGCAAAATGTCATCTACATAAAGTACTAAGAAAATATATTTACTCCCGCTTACTTTCATGTAGATGCATTGATCAAACTTGTTTTCCTCAAAACCAAACGATCTCACAACCTTGTGAATTTTCAAGTACCACTGATGTGATGCTTGTTTGAGACCATAGATAGACCTCTGAAGTTTGCATACTATATGCTCGTTTCCAGCTTTTTTAAACCCTTCAGGTTGCTGCATATATACTTCTTCATCTAGATCTCCATTTAGAAAAACTGTCTTGACATCTATTTGGTGAAGCTCTAAATCAAAATGAGTCACCAATGCTATAATTATCTAAAAAGAGTCTTTAGTGAACATTGGAGAAAAGATTTTAGTATAATCAGTGCATTCTCTTTGTGTGTACCCCTTTACGACTAACCTTGCTTTGAATATTTCTATGTTGCTTTTATTGTCTTTCTTGGTTTTGAAAACCCATTTGTAGCCGATCGGTTTATGCCTATTAAGTAAATTAACAAGTTCCCATACGTGATTAGTTGACATGAAAATCATCTCATCTTTCATCGCTCCTAACCATTCATTTGCCTGATCACTATAAAGAGCTTTTTTGAAGGAGGTTGGATCAACTATATTTCCAATGTCAAAATCAGTTTCTCCAAGATAGACGTGAACATTTAAAGGCATTGATCTTCTTTGTTGTTGTGATCTTTGCACAAGCATTTTTGGAGTCTCATCATTCCTTTAGAGAATTTCATTTGTAATGGGAGAATTTACCATCATATCTCTAGTATCTGCTTCTTGCTGAATTTCTACTCTGCAAGACCCTCACATAAAATTATCATTCAAGATGGGCAATGGAATAGAAACCATTTTATTGGGTTCTTCCCTTTCAAAAGATTGAGAATAACTCTCTTCAGCAACATCTAATTCTAGGAATTTGACAGTTTGGGATTCAATGATTCTAGTGCCACAAGTAGGATAATAGAAACTTATACCCTTTCGAATGATTAGTGTATCCAATAAAGTAACATTTAATAGTCCTAAGTTCGCTCTTCTTCTAAGAATGTTCATAAATTTTCACATTTACAAGACACCCCCAAACTCGAAAGTGATTCAAGCTTGGTTTCTTCCTTGTCCACAATTCAAAAGATGTTTTTAGCACTAATTTACTAGGTACACGGTTTAATATACAATTTGTTTTTTTAATTGCATCACCCCATAAGTATTCAAACAGATTAAAACTACCCATCATATTTCGTTTCATCTCCATGAGTGTGCAATTGCACCATTCAGCTACACCATTTTGTTCAAGACTTCCAGGCATTGTATAATAAGCGACAATATCATAGTTATGCAAATATTTAACAAACAGTCCCATTTGTTGTCTAGTCTCGGTTATCGCCCATAATACTCACCACCGCGATTTGATTTGATAATCTTGATAATTTTTCCCAATTGTTTCTCAACTTTAGTGTGAAACACTTTGAACATTTCAAGAGCATCAGTCTTTTCCTTAATTAGATAAACATAACAATAATGAGAGAAATCATTAATGAATGTGATGAAGCACTTATTTCTACACAATGTGGTTAAGTATGGCCCACTAATATCCGTATGAATTAGCTCTAATAGATTTTGACTACAAGTAGCGCCTTTCTTCTTGGTTTTAGTCAATTTTCCCCTCACACAAATCAATACAAGTCTTAGTATCACCTGAATCAAGAGGAGGAAAAATATCAGCCTTGATGAGTTGTTTTACCATTCCTTTGGAGATATGCCCTAATTGCTTATACCATAGCAATGAATATCTTTCTTTGAGGATCTCTTAATAATATTATTCTCAACATTGAAAAAACAATATGGTATATCGGGAGATAAGGATAATTGATATAATCCATCAGATAGAACACAATTCCAAATAATTCTAGAATCATAACTTAAATCCACTCTTTTATTTGCAAAATAAAAATAATATCCAGCTTTATCAAGTGAAGAAAGAGATATTAAGTTTCTCCTAAAACCAAGAACATAAAAGATATTATTTAAAATAAGCTGAAAACTAGAGTTTAAATTCAAAACAACTGTCCCTATACCCTCCATATTAACTCTAATATCGTTTCCAACTTTAAGTTTCAACTCTCTTAGATTTGGATTCACTTAAATTTGTGAGACCCTGTAAAGTAGTAGTCACATAAATAGTAGCACCAAAATCAAACCACCAAGAAACCAAAGGAATATCAACCAAATTTGATTCAAAACAAACCAACAATTCACCTTCGTGACTTTCTTTTATTGCTTTTAGCCAAGCGTGGAACTTGTAGCAATTGGCTCTCTTATGACCTTATTTCTTGTAGTGAAAACACTTGAATTCATTATCTCTATTTCTTCCATGAGCATTTGACCCTTTAGATTTCTATTTTCCTCTAGATGAACTGAACTTGGCATTGATAATTAAGTGAGTGGACTCATACTTCTCATTCTTTAACTTCTCTTCCTTAATCACACATTTGATAATCAAGGCATTGACGCTCCATTTCTCATTTTGAGCGCTATAAGCAATCTTAATTAGGTTAAATTCAGCTAGTAGAACATTTAAGGCATAATGCACAATGTAATTTGTAGAAATAACAATTTCATGAGCCTTAAGTTTGGACTGAATGTGGACCATTTTGAGTATAAATTCTCTAACACCTATAACAACATCATACCTCATGTTCGTTAACTCACTCAGCAAATTCCCAACTTCAGCCTTATCTGAGACTTTATATCTTTCTTCCACTTTTTCAAGGAATTGTCTTGCATTCGTATCTTCCAACAAACCACTAATGAGATGCTTAGTGATGGACCTCTTCATAGCAATGATGCTTAGTCGGTTAGATTTTTCTCATTTAGCATAATGGGCCTTTTGATCTGCAGTACTTTGATCATGGGGCTTGGAAGGTTCATCTTCACGTAGAGCCAAATCCATATCCACAATGCCCAGAGCAAACTTTATATCTTGCTTCCATCTCTTGAAGTTTGATCCAGTTAATATTTCAACCGTAACATTGTTGTTATTTACAGCAAAGGTTACTGTTTGTCACATAATGCAATAAGATCAATTATGGGTAATAAATAATTTAACAAAAATAATCAGTACATCATAAACTCCCATTTGGTAGACAAATCCTTTAAATTATACATCTCCACGATATTAATATATAGAGACGATAAGAAGAATTACATATAATCATCAATGGCTTATTTGCTTTGTGCAAACAAGACTTTTAAATTATACTTCCCATTATCATAATATAGAGGGGAATTACATATAACTCTATAATTTATCTTCTTTAGGAAGATAGAACTTTTGAGTCATACATCCCCATCAATCCTCTATACTAGATCAATATAGAGGAGAATTACATATAATTTTCAAAAAAATTATCCCCTTTGGATAGATAAATATTTTTCAATTATACATCCATATCTTTTAATTTGGGAATTAATCTTTATGCAACTTTCTAAATTAATAAACACAATAACCCCTTTGGGCAAATTATTCTATATACTAATTTTTATCAATAGGGAACTCCAAAAAATTATATATAATGTTTCATTTAATCAATGCCCAAAATTCATCTAATAATATGAAGCACTTTACGACATGTGCTTCCTAAGATCATATTACATTTATCAAACAACAATTTTATTATTATTATTATTATTATTATTATTATTATTATTATTATTATTATTATTATTATTATTATTATTATTGTTATTATTATTGTTATTATTATTGTTATTATTATTATTCTTAACCCAAGATTCTTCTCACGCCAGAATTGTAAAAAAAAAAAAAAAAAAACATAAAAAAAATATGGTTAAGCCAGCTATTTGACAGTAACCCAAAGTTCTGGGCTTCATGCCAGAATCAAAAAAAAATCCATAAAAAAAAAAAATATATGGGCTTGTAAGCCCATATTTGGCCCAACCAAAAATTTTGTTCATGCCCAGAATCAAAAACTAAAAAAAATATGGGCGTAAGCCCATATTTAACCCCAGCCCAAAGATTCTAGGCTCCTGCCCAGAACAAAAAACTTAAAAAAATATGGGCTTGCACCCATAATTGGCCCAGCCAAGATTCTGGGCTCACACCCATGATAAAAAATATGAACCCGGCCCAGCTGGAGGTCTTCTTCAACCTCTAGCCGGATCCTGAAACATGCAAACCGGATCACATGATCTGATTATGACCCAAAACTCAAAAAAAACATATATAATTATTGATTGTTGATGAAATTTATCCATGGATTTTGCTTTTAATATCAATATAATTGACTAGAATAAATTAAACCAAAAACAAACTAAGAAATCAACCATATTCAAGCTTCAAGAAATTTTGGATCTAACACCCATGACGGAAATTCGTTTTTCTCTTATTTAATCCCAAAAAACTTACCTTATTGCAACCAAAAGATTCTAAAACATATATAAAACAATATTCATGCAATAGTTTATAACAAACACCAATCAATTGCATGTAATTTAAAAATTCTATAACTTTTTCAAGGTATAAGCCCAAGAATTTCAAATTCAAAATTCTTACTCTATTCTCAACGAAACTATACAAATTATATATGGTTAGAAAGATCTCGACATGTAGAACAAAAACCCTAAGGTTTCAAGATCAATTAATCAAAAAATCCACATAAAAAAATAACGACAATATTCGGTTCAAAGAGGAAATTTTTTAATTTGTTCATAAAAAGAAAATAATTTTGGGTTCTACAATCAAATATGATTTGCTCTAATACCACATGTAGAAATATTATCCATATAAACAACTAAGTAATAAAAAACAATCAAATCCATATATGACTGTAAAATGCCAAAATCTATAAGCATAGCAGAATTAAAACATATCATTGCTTCACTTGAAAAAAAAAATCAGTCTATTTAATCAGAGATGTATTGGAATGTCAAATCTTCCTCTCTATGATGTATTTCAGTACAATAATTTTTAATTGGATTAAGCAACTAATAAGCATGACCTACCCTTTTATATACTAGAAAGGGGACCTAGCAAACCCTAATCAATAGCGTGTCAACTGGGTTTCTCCTATTACGAGCTTCAGTTAAACACAATTACTTACACTTTGTTGCGCAATTAGGTCCATTATTAATAGATGCCAAAACCCAATTTAATAATATCACTCAAAGGTTTAATAAATATTAGAATATCCATTAACCCTATTATTAAAATAGAAAATCAATTAATTAATGTAAGCCAATATTATAGAAAGTTTCAACACCATCAACTTTGTTAAATACGAGAATGTGTTGGTGGAGGCCAATGGCTCAAACGTCTTGTCGCTAACGATCACATTCGAGGAGATCAACTTGGGAGAGGCACTGAGCCTGAACATCAGGCATTACAAGTACGTGAAGGTGACATCTATATAGCGTCACCAATCCTGATAGCCATTGACGGGTCTGACCTCATGGCGTCCCCTCATACTAGGTTCAGCAATTACCTTCTGCAAGTCCACTTGCTCTCAAGGAAAGAGATGTCTTTTTTTTTTTCTTTTTTTGGGTCTTTGTTGTTGCAAACTCCAAAACAACATCATTCTGGGTTTTTGCTTTCCGAGTAGAAAAAACTGAAAAACCCAAACCGACTTGGCTCGACTTGATCCAAGTTTTCATTTTGATTCTCATGCGTTTCAATTGGGGTCAAGTAACATCAAACCCAACTGATTCTGTGAATAATGAGTGGAATGCCTTTTGTTTTCCGAAAAACGACTAGACATCGACACATGAACAAAGAGACTCCATTGTTTGACTTAGGGCGCGTTTGTTTAAATGTGTTTTTGTTCTACGGAACACAAATTTTTGTTCTTTTGTTCCGAGGAACAAAAAAAGAACAAAAACACATTTGTTTATACTTTTGTTCACACTTTTGTTCCTATGAACAAAAAAATAGATTTTTTATTCCCAGGAACAGATTTGGAATAGAAACAAGAAATAGAAAAAACTTGTTTCTTGTTCCCGGAAACACTTTTTTTTCCTTCTTCTTTTTTCTTTTTCTTTTTTTCTTCTTCTTCTTCTTCCTTTTGCCGGTCACCGGCCTTGGCCATGGCCAACGTCGAACCGGCCAAACGACCTCATCTCGCGGAGCGTCGCCGGCCCTTGGAGAGGCCATGGCTTGCCGTGGCCGTGTGAGGCTCGGCCTCGCTTGGGTTGGGCGAGGCCAACCTCGCCCGGATCTGGCGAGGCGACCTCGCCCAGCCAGCAGCAAGGCTCGGCCTTGTCGGACCACCTCCAGGACGGCGTCGCCTGGTAGTGGCTCGGTGAGGCCAAGCCTCGCTGGTGGTTGGGTGAGGTCAGCCTCGCCAAATTTGAGCGAGGTCGGCCTCCCCGCCGGCGCGAGGTTAGCCTCCGGCAGCTCGGCTGAGCCTCGCCCGGCCAAGGTGAGGCCCGGCGAGGCTTGGCTTCGCCGGATTTGAGCGAGGCCAAGCCTCGCCGAGGCTAGGTTGGCCTCCGGCCAAAGTGGAAAAGAAAAAGGAAAAATAAAAAATAAAAAATAAAAAAAGGAAAAATAAAAATATTAAAATATTAAAATAAAAAAATTAAAAGAAATAAAAAAATTATACAAGTTTACCAAATGTGTTTATGTTATTTTTCTATTCCAAGAACAAAAATTTTGTGCAGTTACCAAATGCGTTCTTCTGTTCAAAAATTGTTCTCTAGAATATAAATAGACTATTTCTATTCATTCCAGAGAACAATTTTTGAACATAAATGTTACCAAACGCAGCTTTAGAATCCAACACCCGCTCTCAGGTCCTTGGCAATGGGAAAACAGTCCCAAAAATGTTAAGTTAGTCAAGCTTTGTTGACTATGACCTTTGTGGATTCCTAATTAAGGTTGCCATACGAAGATATGATAAAATAAATGCCTAAGCCCTACGAAGTCACCTTTCAGTTTCACTGACCAAGGCAATTTCAAATTCTATACCAGCGGGCTTAGATTATGGAACAACCGAGCAGGAATAGGACTAATTTTAATAATCAGACGTGAGGCATCTCGTTATTGAGTTAAATGGAAACCTACTACAAGGCTATGACAAATTAAGTATTTGTATAAGCAAGCAATAATGCCGTCTGCTGTAGACTCCATCTCATGAAAGTACATATGTACCCAAAGAATCTCCATCAATACCAGGAGACAAGACGCTACACCATAGAGAATCAGCATGGCAATAAAGGACAACATGGATCATCAACTTGAGAGTTGACTTAGGCTTTGCATGACGACGCTTCTTTCCTAAAGTTTTTTTTTTTTAAAATAGATCTTTTCTATTTCTATTCTAGGAAACAATTTCTGAGTAAAAGAACCCGTTTGATAATTACACAAAATTTCTACTCTTGAAATAAAAAAAAAGAATAGAAATGCATTTGGTAACGCAACAATTTCTTTTTTGTATTTATTCATTTTTTTATTCTTGCTTACGGATCGCCGCCTGCCGCCACCCTCCATTGTCACCCTCCACGCCACTACACGACCGCTCACCGCCACCGCTCGTCACTGCTGCACGATCGCTCGCCACCGACCATCACCGGCGCCGCCGCCGCAAAGCCCATTGGCCGCCACAGACCACTGGCTGCCGGCCGCGGAGGTGGCGGTCGATGGGCTTTGTGGCGCGTGCGGCGGCGGCGGTCGGCGGCATGTGGCGCGGTGGCGATCGGCGGCGGCATGCGGTGACAGCGATCGGTGGCCAACGATGATGACCGGCGACGGTCGGTTGCGATGGCGGCGGCGGCGGCGGCCGGTGGCGGTCGGCGGTGGCTTCGGGCCATTGGAGGTGGCCACGGTAAGAGAGAAAAACAAAAGAAAAAAAAATTAGCTTATTTCTACAAATTGTTCCTGGAACAAGTAAGTAACTTTTTTTTTTATTTCTCAAAAACTGTTCCCGAGAACAAAAATTAGAAAAATTGTTCCTGGGAAAAATTGTTCAACAAATGTTTTACTAAATAGGTTTTTTGTTCTTTTTTTTGTTTTGGGGAACAAAAGAACAAAAATTGGGAGAAACAGAAACGTTACCACATGCTGCCTTAGAGAACATTAGAAAGTAATTGGATATGAAGCATCGGCGACATGACATATATACAACGTCATCTGCTTGATGACCAAGTAAAACAAAATCCCCCAGGCATTTCATTTATCTTATTTTTCTGGTTCTAACATGGGATTATGCCTGCAAACGGAGAACAGTTAATTCCCAATGAAGTTAATCAACATAATTCTAGATCGTCATACCATCCCCTCTACAGATCATAAGCATGATTGCGGTTACTGAAAATGATAAAGAATGAAATGCATAAGTTCATCCTGAGACACCTCCTGCGGTTTGTCTGGCATCAGATCGTGCCTGAAGAAATGATACTGTTCATCTTTACATGGGTACCTGCAAAATGTTCAAGTTTGATTGCCAACAACATAAGTCACAAACATCAACTCATACAATTGTTAGGACATGGAAAGGCATAATTTGAGGAACATACAAACTGTAGTCGCATTCATAGCCTGCTTATTCGTTGAATTGATTTCCTACGTCAAACCCTCTGTAAATGGACGATCCATACCCCAAATCAATGAAGTAGAGTTTCCCGGCAAAGTGAGCAGAAAACGCAAAGCAGTTTGTGGTTAGTACAATGTGTAAAAAGGAAAAGTTACATCTATATTTGATTACATGCTTCTCCAATGTCCTCGTAATAAACCAATTGTTTTTCTTTTTCCAAAATGCTGGTTTAATGGTTACTTCAGGGTAAAGCCCACGAAAAATGATTATTTTGATGAATTTCTTTTGGCATTGATTAAATAATTGAGTCAAACTAGTTTAATTCCAAAAGCATTGATTATGTATGGCACAAAACAACTAATATTTTAGAAACCCTTTTCTTAATAAATTACTTATGGTGCGAATGATAGCCCTTTTATTTTTTATCGGATCTTTTTTTTTTTTTGAAAATAAGATTGGATTATAATTCGTTTGGTAACGCGATTTCATATTTTTAATTATTGAAACAAATTTTCAGTTCAAAAATGAATTTGAAATAAAAATGAACAAATTTTCTATTTTTCTAATTTTGAAATAGAAAAAAAAAGTAAAAACTTTTCTTATCATTTATCCTTACCACTAGTCAATTGATCACCATAGTTCATTGTCCTCCATTGCCCACCGCCGGTCGAAAAAGATATATTTTGCATTATTATCGAACTTGCATTTTTATTCAGAAACTCGTTCACAAATTAAGTATAGAAAAAACTATTTTGAATAACTATCGGTCCATCGTGCACATCCTTAATATTTGCTTTTGTCGGCGCTCCTTAATAAATTCTCTTTTGGGAAAAAAAAACATATCCAACTAGTTGTAAAAAATAGTTTAAAATATGTCGGCCCAAAAATAAAAAGAAAAGGAAAGTGGAACGTTAACTGCTGCGAGAGGGGAAACATTGGCGCGCCGCCACCGCAATCGAAGCGACGTTGCCCTAAAACCCTTCCGAAGAACCCTCAGCTCGACCCTCGTTTTCTCCGAGAGCCATGGGCAGCTTCGGGAATGGCCCCGCCGGCGACCGTACGGGCCCCTACGGCATCGGCGGCATCGGAGGCGGCGGCGGCGCCGCGGCGGTGGCGGTGGACAAGGGCGTCGACTTCGCGAACTACTTCTGCACCTACGCCTTCCTCTACCACCAGAAGGAGATGCTCTCCGATCGCGTCCGCATGGACGCTTACTACAACGCCATCTTCCAGAACAAGAGCCATTTCCTCGGAAAGGTACGGCCTTTCCGGGTTTTATGGTGGAAATGTCTCTGCTTTTAGGTCCGTTCTTGTTGTTCTGTAATTGGTTCGGTTGTGTTGTGGGTCGGGTCAAGTCGAGTCCTTTTCCATGTTTTTGGATGACTAGTGGATGAAAGCTTAAAACTTTAGCGTTCTTTTGCTGCGGAATTGTTTGCTTTGTTGGGAAAGAAGTGAGTTCATAGTTTGTTGTCAAGTGAAGCTTTTGCTGGTGCTTTCAAGTTCTGATGTGTCTGAGAGAAATTTCGTTTCGCGCATAGATGATAAAGAACTTAGCATATGCAAGAAAGAATCTGTTTGCACTGTTGGGATGAATTAGTGACATTTTGATTATGTGGGTTTCTTCTTGTCCTTGGGGGCAGAGTTTAGGAGTGTTGAAGTTCTTTCTTTTAATCATGAGCTGCAACAGCACTGGAAAACACATGAAGTGCCTTTTTTTCTTTTATTTTAAATGTTGGAATAAGCACTGACTTGATGAATTTGTCGAGAAGACGGTGCTGGATGTAGGAACAGGAAGTGGTATTCTTGCAATATGGTCAGCTCAAGCTGGTGCAAGGAAGGTTTACGCAGTGGAGGCGACAAAGATGTCAGAACATGCCCGAGCTCTGGTAAAAGCAAATAATTTTGAAGACGTTATTGAAGTGATTGAGGGTTCAATGGAAGATATTAGTCTCCCTGAGAAAGGTTAGAGCTTGGTATCATATGACATCATTCTTGGTTTTTCATGCCATGTATTTTAAGTCTGATGCTGGTGTATGCTATGCCTAGTTATCGCTAATGACGGTATGAAAACCCTTTGATGGCAGTTGATGTGATCATATCAGAATGGATGGGTTACTTCCTTCTGCGTGAGTCTATGTTTGATTCAGTGATTTGTGCACGCGACCGTTGGCTGAAGCCAACTGGAGTCATGTAAGTTTTGTAGGTAAATCCAAATGCTTTTTTACTTGAATTGCTTGACTTGCATGCCAAGTGCATTTCCCTTGTTTGGTGGTGGTGCTAGTAGCAATAGTCAGGCTCAGGGCTAGGCTGTTGTGCCCTCTGCCCTTTCATTATTTATCTGAGTTTTTACACTTTTGCCGTGGTTGGAATTGCAGAAACCACATGTGTAACCAACAGTCTGGGTATGAGTAGTTTTGTTTGGTTTATGACCTTCACTTCGGAGAACTAACCTCATATAAACTGAATCTTGTCAGATGCCTTTGCTTTACTTGCTTTAGGTCTTCTGTTGATTTTGGGATGTTACATTTATGTCTGTGCCTATCTATAATTGATTTGAGCAAACCAAGATTTGTGCTTTTATTTGAGGGCTTTGTTCAACTGGTATTGGAAAAAATCAACTGTGCTTTCTGCTTCCACACACTGCATTTTGCTTTCCACTTCCGCACATTGCTTTGTAAACCTGGTGCCAAGCCTAGAGTACGTGGCATGTAAGTAAAAGCTCTCTTCAGCATGTTCAGCATCCTTTTAGTTTATTGTGTTGTATATGTGCAGTCCTTTGCTGCATGTGCTATGAAGCATTAAAGAAGAGTGCTTTGTATGCTTCCATCCTCTTGCAGTGGCAGAGCCACTGTGTTACCACGGTGATTGCACGTATTGTGATTCCACCGCTCACTCTCATAATCATCATTGTAGTACATGTGCACCAGAAGGAATAGGCAAAAAAGAAAAGATGGATACAGTATTAAGTACTCGATATTATATTTCTTTGAGAAAAGAAAAGGCTTAAAACTGAGTGATAAACTGTAGTAGCACTGTCTTTGTCATTCTTCATGCACGGTCAGATAGAGGTGCTGCATTTGGTGAATATTTGACAACCTCGGACTTTAGTATTTTTTTTTTTTTTTGACAATAATGACTATAGATGTTGTTTTGTCTGACCAAATATCCCCCTTTTGGCAGGTATCCTAGTCATGCTCGAATGTGGATGGCTCCTATCAGGTCTGGGTTGGCGGATCAAAAATCGAATGACTTTGAAGGAGCCATGGATGACTGGCACTGTTTTCTGGAGGATACTAGGATTAGCTATGGCGTCGATATGAGTATCTTGACCAAATCATTTGCTGAAGAGCAGAAAAAATGGTATCTTCAGGTGTGTCCTAGTAATTGTGGTCTTTGGGATGTCACATCTTTCCTCTTTAGCATGTTCTTAGTCCAGTCATAGTTATTCCCTTTAGTTTATTCATGTGATATAGAATAGGATGTTCACTAAGAAGAGCTTCTCATAAATGAATTCAATAGGGAGGTCATGTGCTACAGCATGCAATGTTATGCATACGTTAAATACATCAATTTAATGTGTTTATTTCATGTATACATGCATTGACAAGCATATTCTGACCGCCTCCATGCAAGCATGACTAGTACTTTGTATTTCCAGGGACATCTATTATGCATAAAACTCAACTGTCTCCTCCCTTTTAGTCACTCTGCTTTGTATAGCATTTCGAGTAATTCATCCACTTTTCCAGCTTGGTGATGATGCATGATGGGAATGAGAGATAATTAAACTTGTTTTCTGTGCTAAGTATATGGAAGAATGTTTACTGGAAATGGTTAATGAAAGGGGTTTTTGGAGTGTGTATGAGTGAAAATGAGGTTGGGATAGATGAATTTCACCAAGGAACATGCCACCAATGAAGTATAAAGCACCTTTGATTCACTACCAAAGGGATTGGATGAGGAACTGAAAATAGAAAGTCGCTCACTTGAGGAAAATGTCATGTATATGTTGAATTCAAGTCTGCCTCTACATGTGAGATGACTCTATTTGTAGAGAAACTTTGTTTAGGAACTAAACAATTTAAATGACTCTTGGAATCTAGCTAACAATAATAACTCTGGGATTGGATGAGGAACCAAAAATAGAAAGTTGCTCACTTGAGGAAAATGTCATGTATATGTTGAATTCAAGTCAGCCTCTACATGTGAGATGACTCTATTTGTAGAGAAACTTTGTTTAGGAACTAAACAATTTAAATGACTCTTGGAATCTAGCTAACAATAATAATTCTGGGACAGTTATATAGACACATTATGATTCATGGAAACTGGCAACACTTTAAGATGCATGGTAACTAGGACTTGACTCTCCCAATTCATCCACTAGTCTGTGAAGTCAAATAACCACCTTGGAAGATTGACAAACAGCCATAGAAATTGACCAGCAGTCAATTGGTAGTCGATCGGCAGCCTCCAAATCGACAGCTAGTCTCGTGATCTGACCTCTACCAACCTTGGACCCATCAAATTAAGTTGTGGTCAAATTTTTCTTGCATGAGTGATGATTGGGTTGGATCAATTGATGAAACCTGAGCTGGGCTTGAAAGTCGATGTGGGATTTCAGTATTGATAATACAATGTTTTTCTACTGATATTCATTCTTCTGACATATACTGAGTACAAATCTCGTATACTTATGTAACCAGATGGACCACTTTCATAGAAATGTGTATTGAGACTGTAATTAAAACTGATTGCCTTGTTGGTTGGCCTTTTGTTGTTGCCTAGAACTCAGTGGGTTAAAATGGATCCTGATGCCATGTTCTTTATTTTATGTTCTGTTATGTTGCATGAAGAATGTCAACATGTTTCTGTCCTTGTGCACGTTTATTTAAAATAATATTGGTCTTGCCTATTGAAAAGAAAGCTAAATTATGCAGACTTCCTTGTGGAACAACCTTCACCCGAATCAAATTATAGGGACGGCGGCCACCGTAAAGGAGATTGACTGTTTGACTGCCACTGTGAATGATATTGCAGAAGTTAGATCAAACTTTTCATCAATAATAAAATGTAATACAAGACTTTGCGGTTTTAGTGGATGGTTTGATGTCCATTTCCGGGTAAGATGGTACTCATGCATCCCTGACATTTATGAATGAGCTATGACTAACTTCCTTGTTTTCGTTACCCCCAGGGGAGAATGGAAGATCCAGCTCAGAAAGAGATTGAGTTGACTACAGCACCTAGTGTGGACAATGGCACTCATTGGGGACAGCAGGTTGTATTCCTCTGACAAATATGTGCAGAATAACATCAAACTAAGCTTTATCCCACTAAGTGGGTCAGCTACTAATGTCTCAGTGAATGGAAAATTTAACATCTTGAATGTGCATAGGCAAAGTATTAAATAAAGCCATATCGGTTCTTCTCTTCAAGCTTTTTGCCATTTTATGAGAGCTTTGCCATCCATTGCATAAAAGCTTGAATATGGTTTTCCTGAGGTTTTGCGTCCGTTAGATGATATATGAGAACTGCCACATGATCATTTTCAACTTTGTCTTGATTGCTTAATTCTTGAATCATACCATCCCTTTCTCATGTACTTTTGCATGTGCAGGTTTTCCTATTAAATCCTGCCCTTGCAGTTTCTGAAGGGGATGATGTTGATGTTTCATTTGCTATGACCCGTTCAAAAGAAAATCATCGATTAATGGAGGTTGTGCTGGATGGCAGACTCAAGCAACCCTCTGGCAATCTGCTTCAGCCTTTCAGAAAATGTTTTATGTTGAATGAGACAGTGAAAGTTTCAAATGATCATTTGGGTTCAGCTTTAACCACAGGTATGTACTCTGAGCACTTCCATTCATTCAAGAAGGCTGTTGCTGTGTGATCTTATTCTGATCTTCTATGACACTGCCATCCCTAAAATATTCGTTTGCTTATGGTTTTCCAGAGCCTGAGTTTCGGGATCAGGCAACCTACTGTGTTTTGGAGGTCCTCGGGTTCTGGGTTGACAAGCTCTCTTTGGAGGGTTTTGCTGTTTTTTTGACACTCAATATTCCAAGTCAAACTTTGTACCCCTTTAATTAAACAATGTACGATTGTTTTGGGAGAAAGCATGCTCCTACTAGAATTCCGGTGATTTTCTTTTTCTGGAATCTGTAAATAGTTGTTGCTTCAAGGAAACAACTATAAATGTGGTGTAGATCTTTCATTCCTCTGCGTGCTAATATCTTCATGGTGATCAATATTTTAAACTGCATGCATGTAGATCTTTCATTCCTCTGCAAGCTAATATCTTCATGGTGAGCAATATTTTAAACTGCATGCATTAACTACTAAGTAGAGTCTACCACCAGCTACATGTACTAGTTTATCCAGTTTATCTTCACTCTGAGGCTAAATTTGCGGCCATGATACATTGGTAATCGATATGATGGTGTAGCGGGTAGCGAAATGCATTTTGGCTTATGTGATAAATTGATGCCATAGGAGGTCAAGATATTATAGGGGTGTGATTTTTAGCACTGCCTGACGGGATTAGAAGCTGGGTAGATGATCGTTGGGTTAGACTTCCGCCCTGAAGCGGGTAGATCCGCACAAGCAATTGACTCAGGAGGGTTTTGAACAGATGTTTAATTCTATTGAAGTGTGCATTTTGTGTTTTTAGCGTTCGTCTGTGAATGTTAAACCACTAGATAAACAGTACTTAATAAGCGATTGAGAAAAGTATTGACTTCCGAGTTTCGTAGCTTAGACGTTCAAAGTGATCAGAAGAAAGATGGCACTGATTCATTTTTTAAAGCTTTCTTACTGCTAAGGAGCTTCATCGGAGATGGCTTAGAATGTGAAGCATATTTAGGTTGGATTTGGTAATGTTTTATTCTCAAAACAATTTCAGTTCAAAAATAGTTTTTTTTTTTCCATTTTTGTTCTCGAGAATAAAAAATTAGAGCGTTTTTTTTTTTTTTTGTACATTTTGATTTTATTTCTAAATTTATTCTTTAGTTATTTCTTTTTATTAAATGGATTTTTGTTCTTTTTTTGTTTCGAGAATAAAAAAAAAAAAATAGAAAAATAGGATGGTTACCAAATATGTCCTTAGTTCCTGAAACAAGTTCAAATTTATGACAGCAAGTTGTATTAGTTCTGATCTCTACTGGTAGGAGGAGAGAGGCCATATGACATTGGATCGAGCATCTCCTGCTCAGTTGCAATCCCCAAAAGCTTAGATCCAAATAAATTATGCTTATCTTTGGAGGTTCTTTATGTGTTGAAGTCGACTTGTATGGCAAGCACTTGCATGCCTTAATTGCTCTGGAAGCAGCTTCCAACATACGCCGACACCCTCATAACTCTTCTTGTAAATCCATGGTTATCTTTGGCTCACTACTATTTCACATGTCAAGCTTCGCATTTTCTCCTCCAAAAATGCTTTTTCACGTCAAAGCTACATCACCCGTCGCCTCCACTTCAGGCTTTCCGACGCTTAACATTGCCAAATTGCCTTTAAGTCCTATGCCTCAGCCATCTATAAAAGTCTGGTGATTTTCAGAGGGTCGGTAGGGTTTCAAAGTGGTTCTCTTGTGCTTCCCATCTCCTGAAGAATGCACAGGCTATCGAGCGGGTCGCGGGACTCGGACGAGTTCTCGGTCAACCTGTTGCCCGCGTCGGCGGCCCTCTCGGCGCTGAGGAACTCGTCCGCCAATGACTTGCCACTGTTTCATCATCCCCATCCGATTCGACCAAGAAGGAAGGCGGTGCTCACCTCAGGTCACCAGGAGAGAAAGCTATTCACCTCATCCCGGTTGTTCTTTTTCTCTGTGCTCTCACTCTCTGGCTTTGCTCTCATTGATGAGGAAACAGCAATGTGTTCATATGTGATTTAGTTTGCTTCTTTTCTCTTTCTTGGAAAAGAGGAAAAGTGATTATGTTTGTGATATACCTTGGATGAAAAATTACAGTAAATGGCTTCTAATTCTGCCACAATACTCGCAGAATACCATTTTTTTTTTTTTTTTCATTTGGGATCACTTACTTTAGCTGTCAAGCAGTTCTTTCTCTCCCTCCCTCCTTCCCTCCCTCAATATAGAGAGAGAAAAGGATATTGAATTAGCAAGCTATGGTTAGTAAATTTTCAGACATCTAACTCGGGATTAAGGTCGTGGGTCACGGTCAAGAATCTTGTTTTGTTAACAGCATCAAAAAAGAACTGGATTAATTACACACTACCTACTCCATCGACACTTTAATCTGAGATAGGTTCGATGTCGGACCGGTTCAATAAAACCAGTCGTTTTAGGCATCCCTTCGCGTGAGAGCGAACGATAAAACTAAAGAAGATCATTAGGGGAAAGACTAATCTAAACCAGGCGGACCGAGAAATTCTGGAAGGTATAGTTCATACCATCTTAAACTAACCTCCCCTTACACCGGTCGACCAGATCAATAATCGAGATTATTAAGAACTTAAACACGGAGTTGGCTCGCTTGCAATCTTATAACCTCATGGTTTTTTGCGTGATCTCTTTGTGATGAGTCTTCTGCTTATTAACAAACGTGGGAAACGTGGCCGTGACTCCGAAGCAATCGCCCCCATCCTGGAAAACGATAGAGCTGCCAGATCTTTTCGTATATAGACAGAGCGAAGCATCGATGAAGAATCGAGGAGAGACGTGAGATACAGGAACTTTGGCTCAAGCCTTCGGTCTTTCCCACGCCTCATACGTCAAAAGGTGCCGGTTGTACGCTCGAACACTTCACGTAGAAATTCATCCACGCCTTAAAAGGCCTTTCGACTCTTCCAACGAAGCCCGAATGACCCGAGCTCATGTTGAAGTCTCGAAGGCTTGCGGATTAAAAGGGTCCCAAGGGTCCTGCCGACACAAATGAGTGGCTCACAAAGATGAACTATAGCTAGGCTCTTTGGGTTAACAAGTCCTAAACATATATTCAATCATAAATCTTTCAATTGTACCAATTTAATCCTATTTGTTTTGACGATTTGCCAATTTAGTTTTAAATTTTTGATTGTGCCAATTTAATAGTCACAAACATTTTGATGGTATGTCAATATCGGCCAATTATCCAAATGATAGGTATTTAGGACTAAATTTGCAAAATTTAAAAAAGTTAAAAATTAAATTGATAAGACTCAAATGTTTTTTTTTTTTTTTTTTTTTTTTTTTTTTTTTTCTTGGAGGAGCAGAACTTACGGCCAAGAACAGCCCGTAAATCCCCAAGTGACACTTAAGTAGGAGGACCCACCACCCCGAGTCACACTTAATACACCTAACGCCTCCCCCGGGTTTTGAACCCTTCACCTCTTCGTTGAGGATCAACAGAGCCTTATCCAGTGGATCCACCGCGGCCGGTGGTATAAGACTCAAATGTTTGTGACTAAATTGGCAAAAGATTTGAAACTAAGTTAGTACAATTAAAAGATTCGGGACCGAATTGGCCGTCGTATAATAGGTCCAAGACATTTCAGACGATTATCCCTTCTTTTGCGGGTCTATGAAGTTAGTATCAATATTGTATCGATTGATAATTTATAAAAAATTAGATGAACTCTTTTGATAGCGGAAAAGGAAAGAAAAGGAACGTGAAATTACCCATGACAATGAACTCTTTGAGACGCCACCAGGCAATTGATGCCTTGATATCTCAATATTTTCCTACCCTATGTGTTGGAATTTCTCGCCAAATTCGAGCTCGATATCTAGCCACCACGCCGCGAGGGTGCGTCACTAGCTAACTTTCATTTGGGAGTATAGATCCGTCCCTAAAAAGAATGAAAACAATAGTTGCGTGGAAAGACTTAACACTTAGAATGATCTTTTGTTATCTTTTATTTTCTTTCCAAATTTAGCCCATTCTTTCCAAGTTATCTTAGGAATAAGCTTCCTATTTCTTTTGAAATATTAACACCAGAAACTGCGGAACCCCCACCTTTTTTTCTTGCCTGCTTTGGATGACCAGCTGAAAGTTAGATCTTTCCCAGAAAACTTTGCTCTTTAGAGAACCCTCGAAGCAACATTCGGGAGAGTCGTCCAAGCACATACGCAAGTAATATTCTTTACTAATCCCTAATGAATTCGACACCTCAAAACATCTAAAATTATGTAACGAAGAGAGTTCCAAATTGAGTTTCGTTAATGACCATATCAGTCGTCCTAATCTTCCAATGTTTGTGTAAGAATAATTTAATAGTGCCCGTGTTGAATGGTTCCTGGTCAAACGAAAAAAAAATTAAAGAAAATAAAAAGACTTTTTCAAGGGTCCAGTCGTGGACCTATCTGATCCATGTATAGGAATTCCAAGTTTTCTTTTCCTTCTTTTTGTAAACCCAATTGCACGTATCTTTTGACTTCGCGTGCGAAAAGCTGTTTACTTCACTAATTTGTAACAAAATATACGGGATCTTTAAATAAATGAAAACACTTTTCCATCGAAAATTTACTTATGTGTCACTAAAATGTGTGGCAAGGACGGTGGACTTTGGGATGCTAAGGAGTAGAGATAGGGGTGAGCACCAAGCCTAGCTCAAATCAGAAACCTATCTAGGATCGGCTCGGTTTAGGAACTGACAAGTTCGATTTATAGTTTCAATTTTTTGGAATGAGGGGTCATAAAATCGATTTCTTATTTAACGTTAGGACTTCCTTATGTCGCCTTGCAATTATTCTACCTTTCTCACTAGATCTTGCACCATCTCAGCCCTAAGTAGCGAGCACCTGACTAATATTAAAGGGAAATTAAATGTTCTAAAATAAAAAAAAAATTATTTAAAGCATTTCATTCGTTATATCATGTCAACCGTATAATTAATTAAAAAATATTTTTTCGGGCTCCACACGTTAATGTTTGTCCTTATTCTTGATTGGAAAAGAGATACCCCAAGAATTTCCTTTAAATGAGTAATCTGGTAGTTCTGCTGGGTGGGTTTGACATAGTATCAATGATTTTTTTTTTTTTTTTTTACATTTAATTTTTGGGCATCACTATGGTAGGCTGCCAATTAAGGAAAGTGGCAAGGGAACAGGCTTTTTGACTTCTACAAGGATTCTTCGCAATAATCCATAAATATATTTGGCTTAAGAAATGATCAATTTCGCGGTAACAAGGGAAAGAGAAAAGGTGAGGGAGAGGGAATACCTCAGAAAGATCGCATTTGCGAGAGAAGCGCTTCCTCTTCTCTTTTTCTTTCTTTTGTCCCTTTTATCTTTGCAAAACCCTAAAACTATTAATTTTACCTATAAACAAAAAGTATCAAAAATCTAAAACTATACTCAACATGATTCATTTATCTCAAATCCCAAATTTGTACATATGTAATACATTTACACCATGGTAATTTCTTCAACGAGGCCTATTAAAAATTTGTCTACATTGCAAAAGTTACTAACATGATGCTCATGTCACGACAATTGTAAATTGGTAAATCAAGTTCTTGAGATTCTTTTTATGCAATTGAGTCCCCAAATTGCATGTTTGGATAACCCTTGTGGAGGTCATGCGATTCCCGAGAATGCCGAACCAGACACTCCTACATGAATGGAGGTAACAATGGTTGTAGGGTGGTTGCCATAGATCGGCAAGCATGGGGCAAACCTCGTCCTCGCTACACCTTGATGATGCAGCAATGCGGCCACTCTTGCCCATCCCAGCCCTCTCTTCCCAATGGCTATGTGTGAATGTCCGCGGTCGGGTATTTTTTTCGGAATTTTTTCGTTTTCCTTTTTCTTTTCTTATCCATATCAAGCGCCCGGTTAATAAAATGCCATATAATCCTCACTAGTCTAGTCCATATCAAGCACTTGGTTAATAAAATGCCGTATAATCCTCGCTAGTCTAGTCAATATTTACCCGGTGACGCTATCGCAGATCATACTTAACAAAATAACCAATATTTACCCGGTTTCGCTATCATACTTAATAAAATGCCGTATAATCCTCGCTAGTCTAGTCCATATCAAGCGCTTGGTTAATAAAATGCCTTATAATCCTCGCTAGTCTAGTCCATATCAAGCACTTGGTTAATAAAATGCCGTATAATCCTCGCTAGTCTAGTCAATATTTACTCCGGTGACGCTATCGCAGATCATACTTAACAAAATAACCAATATTTACCCGGTGACGCTATCATACTTAATAAAATGCCGTATAATCCTCGCTAGTCTAGTCCATATCAAGCACTTGGTTAATAAAATGCCGTATAATCCTTGCTAGTCTAGTCCATATCAAGCGCTTGGTTAATAAAATGCCGTATAATCCTCGCTAGTCTAGTCAATATTTACCCGATGACGTTATCGCAGATCATACTTAACAAAATAACCAATATTCCAAAAATGAAGATTCCAAATTATGTAGAAGAACAATAAAAATTTCAATGCCTTTATTTTTATATCTCATGCCACCAAATCCTTCTCTAAAACAAATTACCCATGTCCCAGGAAACCTATATTTTCACTTTTAGGGACAAAATGGCCTCCTACTGCAGCTTGTTTTAGGGGGCAATCTTTTTGTGTCTCTGTGAAAAGGAGAACAAAGACAATCCCCACCAACAGTGAGAACTCATTCCCATCATCACATCAAAACATTCATACAAAGCCCCCTCATTAGAGCAGCATCAAGAAGTTTCCTGCACAGCTTCACCTTCAGCATCGAAGGGGAAAGAGAAGGTCAGTCAAATTCCGCCCATCTTGCAGTTCTTCAACCATATCATCTTGAGGGTTCATTGCCTTCTCGTTTGATCTCCTGGTCGTGTTTCCGAGGCATCTCATCAATGTCTTTTTTCTGTCTGTTTCCGCGTATTATTGCTTAAAGTTCAATCCTTTGACGTGAAAGTTGAGGATTTGAGGATTTGAGGATTTGCCCAAATTTCTTTGACTCTGGTTTCGTTGCTGTGACAGCAGAGGGAAACAATGGAGTCATGATCATGACTTGAATAATTTCTTCGTTGGCATTTTGATTGCTATACAGGCCCATCAAGCGGAGCAGTCATATTTTGCTCGATTGAGTTGTTTCTCTTTCCCAACATCTGCAAAGTCTTAAATTTTACAAAGTGGGATTCCCTCTATTTGCTTTGATTCCAACCAAACGGGGGCTCTGAGAAAATATTCTGCTAATTGAAATTTCTTTGCTTGGATATGTAAAAGTTTCTTGTCCTTTTCACGGTTACATGGAGATGTTTGTTGTGAGTTTTTCCGTTTAGATGGTCTGTTTGATCTTCGGGCAAAGGAAATTATTGATGGGTGAAGCAGAGACATTGCCTGGACTTTGTCAGTCTCGATTATTTGGTGCTACATCCAGTCTTTCTGTCCTGGTACAGTTTTAGGAAATTATGCATTGCAAGTCTTTGTTTTTCTTCTGATTTGATCTTATCTTGATGGTAGCAATTTTAGCGTCTATGTCCTTTCCTTGAGGGGACTCTCTGGGTAGGTCCTCTTAATGTCATGTGTCTTTAATCTTGTTGCTCTTTTGATGCCTTCTGTTCTTGGAGTTTGAAACATTACATTTTCTTGTGAATGTTAATGCTTTTAGTTTTATGAGATGCATGCTTTTCTTAAGCTCTACTTCCCTATGAATTCATGTCCTTAAGGGTGCGAAGCTGATGTTCATCATCTCTTCTATTTTGATTCTTATGTTAGTCAACACTAGCTTCTTGGGCGTGGCATCTGACGGATGGTAGACTAAAATTATGGTGGTCAAGATGGGATATAAGAAGGGCACTAGAGTTGAGGTACTGAACATAAAAGAGCTTCCATCCGGCTCCTGGCGAAGTGCAGAGATAATATCTGGCAATGGCTGCAACTACATGGTCCGGTATTATAATTACAAGGGTGCCGCAGTAAAAAATACTCTGGAGAGGGTATCAAGTAAGGCCATCAGGCCTTGCCCACCTTTGCTAGATATTTCCAGCAATTGGGTTCCCGGTGATGTTGTCGAGGTGTTCGATAGTTTCTCTTGGAAAGTGGCTACAGTATTAAGGGCTTTGGGAAAAAACCACTATCTGGTTAGGTTGCTGGGAGCCTCTCAGCAGTTAAGAGTTACGAGTTCTGACATTCGGGCAAGACAGTCTTGGCAACATGGTACATGGACTTTAATCAGACAGGTAAACCATTGAAGGTTCGCTTATGTTTAATTACATGATATCTTCTTTTGATCTGCATAGGTATCTGTGTGAAACTTTCAATTGCTTGCATGTGCTGCACTTGGTTCAGTTGGTTTTCCCCTGTCATGTTCATGTTTTTGGTAGTTAACAAGATCTATCAGCATCTCTATATAGAATACCTGAAGTTTCTTTATTCTAGTAAACGGATGAAAGAAGTCATATGGACTGTCTGCAGTTAATTAGAATCCTGCCATAAGCTAGTCATTATGTTAATATTGTTGCGTGTTTACTACAAATGGGACAATGCAAACCAGTTTGAATTAGAGATGTGAACACTTGTTTATTTATCACCGGTGGGACAATGCAAGCCAGCCGAATTATAAATATGAACCCTTGCTTTGCATTTGTTTTTGTCTCACTTTCTGACATTGTTTCTGTATTCAGGATTCTGCAATTTTCCGTGAAGGAAAATGTAAGGAAATGCCATTGTTGAGGTGTGACAAGAATCCTAACCTCCCAGGTAAAAAGGAACATGCAACGCGGAAGCTGTCTCAGAAAAATAATCTATCCACCGCTGAGAATGGCGAAAATTGGCAGGATTATCGTGTCGATAGACATATATCTATGAAAAGACCATGGTTGAATGGCTCAATTGTTCCAGAAGCAACTTCTGAAGCTTTCAGGAGTTGTAAAGTTAATGATAAAGAAGGAAGATTCCCCAATGTAACTGCTGCAAAGACACCTATACTATTGAAGCAAGTTGATGCGGCTGCCATCCAAAGAGACACATTGGATCAGGAAACCTTAAAGCCTTCTTTGAGGAGAAGAATAAATGGATTTACTGAAGTGGATGCAAAGAGGATTAAATCAACTGATGCAGATGGTCGTGCTTTTGCATCCCGTGCAAAATCCAGTCACAACAATAACGAAGAATGCTCAGTCGGTAGTTGTAGCATTAGTGGAAATGATAGTCACATATGTCCTCATGACATCTCTGCTTCTCCTGTTGAATTTGTTAGCGCTTGTATCGGTGATGCTCAATCCACTTGTCATGGGCATGAGGGAAGCAGTAATCTCCCTTTGCCGAAAGAAAACTTGGAAGATGAAATACACAAGCTGGAGTTGCAAGCTTACCGTTGCACAATGGAGGCATTGCACGCATCGGGACCTTTGAGTTGGGAGCAGGAAGCGCTGGTGACTAACCTCCGTATTTCACTCCATATATCAAATGATGAACATTTGACGGAGTTGAAAAAATTAGTTTCTACAGATCATAGCAACTAGATTAGTTGAAGAAAGCACACCAATATGGCTTCTTTCTTCATTTAAACTTAGATTCATAGATTGATTCCTTTTCATCTACCTTTGAGCAGTTGCTGGAAAACAGGATCTGACGTTTTGCCTGGTTTCTTTCAGTTTTATTTTGCAAACTCTAGTTTCAAATGTTCATACAAGGACTTCTTAGCATTAGACTTCAAAGATAAGCTTTGTGCTTTGCAATATTCATCATCGGCTGTTCTTTCTATTGCTTGGAAACTTAGTCATATGAATACTGTAGTCTGTTGACCCTTCTGATGTTCAGGTGTGCTTAAGAACCGCATAGCAGAATCTTAGCTTTGATCGATGTATCCTTGTTCATAGCAAAACTAGCAATTATACTCTGTTTGATTTAGCACTAGCTAAAGCTGCATCAGAGAACCTGTAACCCCCAATATATTGTGCTCTTGATTTTTTATGCAGACATAGTCAGAAAATATGAAGCCAACTCGTTGCTATCACTTGGCAATCAGATTTACGAGTCATCTAGAGCTATGGTGTATTTGTGTTTGGTATACACTTCAGGTTTGAAACAGGAAGAAGCTGCAGAAGCAACATAGTTCCCATTCGACTAAATTCCACTGCAGCTCTTTTTAGTCTAGACGAGAAGATGAGAAGGCAAGATGATGTCTCAGCCTCCACTTAGTGTGAAGCGAGTCAATTAACTCATTCTGAATCTTGTCGAGTCGTGTTCATTACAAAGCCAATCAGTCATCTGAGCGCATGTCATGTTCAGCATCTCGCTAATAGTGTAATCAAATGCATTTCTACTAAATGTATCTTTTCTTCAGTTTAAAGAGTGAGGCTTTCATTGCACAACCACATATTCCTTTGGAGCTTGTCATACAAAATAAACTCATTCGGTATGCGATCTGCCAGTTTAGTTCTTTCAACAGCAATGGAGCTCGTCATAAATTGGTTTTTGCAAATCGTACTTAGTAAATCCATCAATTATTTTGATCTTTCAAAGGTGGACCACATACAAAAATTCATGAGAAATTGCTTTTACGTGACTTGGCTATAACAGACTATTCCATGATGAAGCAAAATTCAATATCAGATCTGTACTTCCTGAGATGCACATTCAAGTCCTCATCGGAAGCCACCGAATAGACAGCACTGTAGTCAAAGACCAAAGAAAGATTGACATAAGTTCTTGATTAAGGAAAACATCCAAAGTCGGCCATTAAAGAGAAGGAAAGAGACTGGCCCAAAAAAACAAAAGAGAAGGTAAGAGAACTTAACTGATATTTTTTTAACTGGGCCTTTAGAGTCTAGGCCCAATGACTGCAGGGGGAGGATCCATGACATCTGGGGACCTAAGTCCCTGAAAATGAAGGGGCATGAGCAGCAACTTCTGGAAGTTTAATACAGTAGTGTGCCAAAGAAGGATCTAATGTTCTTGCTCAAATTCTCTTAAGATCGAATGTGGAATACCCTTATCGGTTCGACTAACCACGAGAAAAAGTACGACTTTGCTAGCTTCTTTTTTTTTTTTTTTTTCTGGGGAAATATCTGGCAACAAAAAGCAGCAAATTACCAACCAACTGTCGTTTATTTTGGTCAAGACGCCTCCTTAGTTGATTCCATATATGATGATGACTTGGTTGCTCTAGATGGAGTTCAATTTCAATTGCTCATCTGTTGTAATCAGAGAGCTACCGTTAAGACTCTGTAGAAATTTGGACTCATTACTGTTAATGCGAGTTGGACCACAAAAACTAACAAGTCGTCTCTTTCAACTGTTTTTCGGCGCAATTTCTTGCAAAAGCATCCTGTTTATCTGGTAATCACAACCATACGCAAACAGAAACAGTAACGATTGAGCTGTTCTTCAACCTTGCGATGTCAAAGAGCCAATTTAATATGTCCTTAGTATGGTTGTCACCTTGCTGTACTGACATGCGCTTACCTAACTAAGTTTGGGTTCAGAATAAAAATAAAAAGACCAGTGGGATATAGGAGCACATGAAGACATATACTCTCTTATTATCAAAATACTGTTCAAGTGTTGTTCTTTGTATTTTCATCTTGTCGCATATATATATAACTATTTTGTTAAAGATCAATCTGGGTTTGTTTTTCTGCCATCCTTTTTCAAAAGGCAATTTTCCAAGAACCTTTTGTGAGACCATAAAGAGGAGAAGACTGCACAGGTGCCGTTGTCTCTGGAATCACCAACAAACCCCACCTTGGTGTCATTCCTAGTTACAGTGTATACTGTACAGCATAAATATTTAATGTATTGAGACAACTTGAACTGTGAATTCATCTGAGATTTTCCCTTTCTTTGTTTGTTTTTGTTGTATATAATAAAATAAATAAATGGGGGTTGATGATTTGGAATGGTGTCTCTCTCTTTTATCACCCAAAGTGAGACTGATGGATGGGAAGCCTACGAATGAATTTGGTGCATTTATGTGGCTCCACCAAATCCCCCCCAGCCCCTGTCTCATTAGCATCTTTTCATGATTGATGCTGCCATGTGATCTTGCCTCTTTCATAGGGAGAGAGAGAGAGAGAGAGAGAGAGAGAGAGTTGGGTTGTTCTTATCGCTCCTAGTCTTTATGATCTTCAATTTAGGTCCACTTTTCTCCAGAATTTCAATTCCTAATGGAAAGGTGATTGATGGGGTAACAAATGCTAGATTGCTAGTGTTGTCTTCATGTGGGCAAAAAGTTCCTGCATTTTTTAGCATGTAATGTAATCTGGGATGAAAAGCTTGGTGCAACATTGATATCTTTTGCTTATATTGATCAAGAGAGCCTTTCTTTGATGAGAGAATGTTTGCCCACCTTTTCTTCCTATTTGGTCACTGTACACATGATGGCGGAGCAATCAATCTTCCCCATCTAAATTCTACATTGTCAACATAGATGCGCTAATTACTACTTTGGCTTGAATGTGTTTCTAGATTAGCACACAAATTTTATATGTCAATAGCTGGACAGGCAGATAAGTACACTCTCTTTCCTTAGAAATACCGGGGACACTAATGTAATTTCGATCGAAAATGTATATGCAGGGGGTTGATTCTGCTGTCTTGTCATTTGGAGAAAATAAAGGGAAAAAATGCAGGGTTCACTCCAAGTATCTGTGATGCACTGAGAGGATGATGAAGCAATGAAGCACACATCTCTCAAAATTGATAGTTTGTCATCATAAAAGTTGAATGATCAATCTAAGATCTCATTGAAAGAAATGACATGGGCAGGTAAAAGATCAGAGGGACTGAACAACACTGAGATGTGTACAGAGACAAGAGAGAAGAGCCATTTGGCCAATGCAAACAATGAAGATGGTTCACTCATTTGAGCATGAAATGGCCAATCATACATAAATTAAAAAAAAAAAAAAAAATTGGTTTTAAAAAAAAAAATTAGAGAAAAGGTGAGTCCTTGGACATTGTTCTATGACACCCCGACAAGGTAGCATTAATCAAGGACAGACAATTAGCCAGCTCAATCTCTTTGGCGTTTGTGCTGCTATTGGGGACATTTTATGATTAAATATGACTGCATTTATACTATATAAGCGACTCTCCTTCCAACCATATGGCTTCATGCATTAATTAAGCCAAATTTTGTGAGCTGGCCACCACCAAGATCTATTGGCCCTAGTCGGGCTTAGCGAGTTTCCCAACCCGACCTCACCTTTGTGTCGAGTACCGGGTACTAATTACTAAGTAGGGCTTCTAATCGAGTTGCGAAAGATTATGTGAAATTCACATAATATTTTTTAAAATGAAGCAAAATAGAACTGATTGTTTTTTGTTAAAATTTCTGATAATTTTCCCTAATAGTGGGTAGAACCTTCATATCTCATTTCTGCAACTAAGATTGCTAGTCTGTAGCTCAACCTTGCATGATTGGCAAAATCTTTAAATTCCCCAAGACAGTTGCTTGGTTCTTGAGTGAGATTTTAAAGGCTACTTTTTAGAATCTCTCTTGATACTCACATGTTGTTTTTATCTCCCTTTCTGTTTGCAGATAGAGAAAAGCATGAATAAAAGGAATTAGGTATGCATATTTTGCTTTACACAATAAGCCTCATCTTCCTTGCTCGTTATTATCTTACTTAAAGGTGCCTTCTCTCTTTTTAAATCTCGAATACATTGGAATGTTGATTTTTGTCGTTTACTGACCGTGGGGGGACATTGCATGGATGTTAATGAGGAGGCTTTGCTCAAGACAAAGCACAAACGAAGAAAATCCTCTGTTTGCACAGCAAATAAATTACTAAACTATAGACTATAAGATGAGGACATGGATCTTGTTTATTATGGAGAAGTGCATTATATCATAGTTTAATCACGGTAAGGGCTTTTAAAAAATACTGCCTTGTTATATGGAATTTGAGGTGGTCCTGAGAGGTAAATCATGCTCCTTCTGATGCCCTTAATTATGTGAGAAACCCTTGATTCAATTATTAATAATCAGGAATGCCAGAACTCCAAGATTAGCATAATAATTATGGGCTTTCTCTTTTGGTTCATGGGTTCACCTTAGCACGTTCATCAAGAAATAAAAAGGAATGAACACACCCAGAACAATCATCTCCATCAGTGCACCAGGATTTGTCCCCCTCTCTCCGAAGAGATCATGCATAAAGAAGGAAAGGAAAAGGAAAAAAGAAGAAAAAAAACCCACCTCAAAACCCTAACCAAAACAATGCCATGGGACTCCAAAAGTGAAGAAAGATAATCAAGAAATCAGCAAATGTGCTCATACTGTAATTATAGATGAGATCTTCCATCACATGGGCTTCGTGGGCATGCTTGGATTCCTTTAACAAAAGCAAGAGAACACAGTTAAACCCACAAGAATCAAAAGGGAGGGGGAATTACCCCAGCCACATGCTTCCTCCTGGGGACCATCAAGGCAAACGAATTATTTAAATAAGCAAAAGGATCCACAGTAGTAATAATAAGAGCATGAGAAGATCCCAAAAAGCTAGTGCTATAAAGGAGAGGTTGGTTACTCCTCTCAATGACACTGCTCACTATATACTACACATACCGAAGCCCCCAAATCCCATAAAAAGATGGGAGACATGTTCGTTTAAATAAAAGATGCCTTGCATGGTGGATTGCAGTCACCTTCTTTTCCTTCCAAAAGAACATTTCGTGCCTTGGGAAATGTTAGTGTTTTTGTATGTGGTTTGTCTGTGATTTTACCATAATCTATTGTTGCATGTATAAAAGTTTGATTAGCTATCATACGCATGTCACATTTGAACTTAAACTCAAAACGTTTTTTATCTCAGTTTATTCTGCTTTCACAAACAACTTTCAAAATGCAGAAAGGTATACATCCAAGTAGCTAGTTTGGGTAATTTTAAAATTCACAGTGTAAAATAAAATCACTATATAATTAGAGAAGGAACTTAGGTCCTCCAAACTTAGGGGGTAACTGCGCAATTACCCTAAAACGACGGAATCACCCTCTCTTATTATAGAGAAAAATACATTAAGCCTACATTCCCCCACCCTCTACCACCTTCGGTCCATTTCTGCTTTGCCGGGAACACTAGACCTCTATCACCGTCGTTTGCGCCGCTCGCTGCGTGCCAGTCTAGGGCGAACTAGGCTGTGAAAGAGATGCCCAAATTTCCGACGACAGCGGATTTAGAGGTAATTGGACCTTGTACAGTTATCCCATTTAATTTAGAGGTCCCAATTCTTGTAGAAAGGAAGCTCTTTAGTGCTTTCTTTTTTCATTGTAAAAGGTAAAGAAGATATAAAAGTTTTTTTTTTCCATTGCAGAAGGGCAAAAAGAATGGAACATTCGGATTGACAGTAAATTTAACTAGTTAACACAATGTTTAGAAGAGCGATCAATTTCATTGTTTGTTCAATCAAATTAAGGTAAATAATATCTCAAGAAACAACGATGTCCGTAATAAATCCTATAACAGCAACTATTCTTTTTGACATGTTTCTCTGTTGTGATTATATCCACCATAGTCTCATATATAATATAACATTTTGGCAGTGTGAATTATATTTATTTCTAAGTTAAATAGGTTAACAGAACATGAAGAAATAGCTGTATGTGTGCAAAATGATGAAAGGGAAGCTGGCATCGATGAGGAGAGATGATGCTTCAAATCTATGATCAGAAAAGGGAATTTATATACGATTTCCACACCACATACAGCCAAATCTAAACCTCTCTCTCTCTCTCTCTCTCTCTCTCTCTCTCTCTCTCGAGTGTTTGTTTTATTTCTTTTCTTTTCCTTCCTTTTCTTTATTTAATAAATATCAACATGTCTGCTACATTGAATCTCACAGGCCATGTCTTCATAGTTAGTTAACTGACACAGTCCGTTCTTAATGAAGGTGAATGGAGGGACCAGAAACTGGTCCAAATCATCTTAAGATAGGAACATGGCATCGGATGGACCATTCCTAACAATTCACTTTTCAGTTTCCAAGGAAACGTAACACATCCTTGAGTTGTCGCTAGTCGAATCTGTCGCGGTCGTGCTGAAGTGGCCTGCCGGTTTGTAACTACAAGTTCCTCTGGAGTAACTACATGGCAAACTCTTTAGTTGTAGAATGGAAAATTCAAAATAAATATATGTTTATATTGACATGTATATGGTCTAAGTAACCAAACAAGTCGACTCCTATATATAACTCAAGATGTTCATCGAGGTATATAGATATATCCCGTGCATATATATGATTCAAACACCTTCATGCGAAGTGTTGCACACATGCACTCGTGGATCCTATAGACTTGATCACACTAAGCAAGAGATGAAGACTCTCTCAGCTCTCTTGATTGGCTTAGTTGGAAAGAAGGTGGTAGTGTATATACTTCATTAGTTTGCAGTGGGGCATCTTACCCTGATTGAAGAGTTGACCTACATTTTGATATCTTAAAAGATAGATAAAGAAGCAACCCTAGATAAGTACCTCGTTTCCTGACATGGTCCATGCCCGAATGGAATAGAAAGGTCCAACAATACTTGCAGAGACGTACGTTGGTTCACTGGAAATTCATTTATGAAGATCATTGCCTCTCTCTTCACATGGGATTTAGTAGAAATTTTTGTGAGTACCGTCACAATTATCATGTACCAATTAAATCAAAACATTGCACGATGTTCAATCTCAATAAATTTCCGTGCAGCTTTTACATTTTACTCTCATATCTTCACTATGAGTTTTGGTGAGAAGTCATGTGCAATGTCCATGTACATGATATTTATACTTTTCAATCAGAAACATTATCTTTAACTATATATTAGACCTATACACTGCCAGGAAAATGTCCAAGAGTAATTGGGCACTCGTTATGCTTTGTCAAGTTTGTTTCATGAAATGTAGATATTTTCCATTTGACGTAGGTATATCTTCCAAGTACCATTAAAAGTGGTCGGTGCCAAAAGGGCACTAATTAACAAGACTTCATTATTTTTTTCATGTAAATTAGGAACAAGTTCTAGAGACTCGGCAAGACCGGCTCACAAAATTGAATGATAGACACAGCGTGAATATAGAAATTCAATGCACGCTAAAAAGACTTCATACCAAACTATACAAATCAATCAATAACAAGACATTATATGCGGATATCATTTCTTTTACTGATTATATGTATCAATTATCTTCGAAGTAAATGAGCTTCATGGACGAGAGAGGACACCTTTATGATAATTAAGTGCACTAAAGTAAATAAATGATATTCTAATTTGTACTTTTTTTTTTCCATATGGTGCGTGGACCTTCTTCCTCCTATCATTCTGCACTTCATCCATCCAAACTATTCACCCATACTAATTGGGGCACATAATTGGTTGAGAGGTACTGAACATAGTAGAAGATGTTTGCATGTACCCTATGGCCAATCTCCCCGACAGAGCGCCTTAAAGTTCATGTTGAGGATACTTCGAAGGATTAAAATGTACCTGGATTTTCGCATTCCTCAACTCCATTGTCCCCACATTGAAAAGCAGTGCTGAGTAAATTAATATTGATGTTAACTATGTATAGGAAAGAGAGTTTTTTTTTTTTTTTTTTTAAGTAAGAAAAGTAAGCTAAAGGTTTTTATTTTCACAGGTAGACGATGCAAAGTATACAATCAAATACAAATCTCCTCCACCTTTCCAAGGGCTAGATCTTCAAAAGGAATGCACTTCTTCCTAATAGTGCCTGATAAAATCATTGCATTTTAAAGTGAATTCCGCGTCGAGCCACTAAATTTCCATTACTGCCGCCACATGAATGTTCTGGTCTACGGATTATTTTTAAGTACATTAAAAGCTATAACCATTTTTCCAACTAATTTTGCATTAAAAAAAAAAAAAAAAAAACGTTGTATGTGGCATCATGTCTTGCAAGACATGTGGTGCAAGCGAGAGAGAGAGAGAGAGAGAGAGAGAGAGAGGTTTGAGTAAAACATCTTACTTCATGTTCATAAATGCATAATGTTACAAAAATGCTAGGTACTAGTGCAAAATATACATTACATACACATATGAGATGAACTACTCCTATTCGTTAGCAAATTCCTACCTAAAACCTAAAAAAAATAATTAAAAATCCCACATGCCATTAGGCACCCTCCCCCACCTTCTCTCTCTCTCTCTCTCTCTCTCTCTCCCCCGCCCGCCCTCTTTTTTTCCTTTTTGTGAAGAAAATAAAATTTAAAAAAAGAAAAAACATGACTATTGGGTCAGAATTTCAAAACGCCTCTCCCATTTCCCTTTCCTTCAATTTTGTTCACCCTCATTTTGTTCCTCCCTATGGCACTATGGATTACTAATTAATCATGGACAAATTGGTCACTCCACTCCACCCACCAGCAATTCCCCCACACTACCAACACATAACACCAAAAAATGAAAAAAAAAAAAAAAATTCCCCCATCACATATACTAAAGAGCAGCTTCGTTTCACGACCGTTGATCTTGCGGGACCGGGGGATCCGCCAACCGTTTAAATATGATGGGCGCCCCATGCTGCGGGTACAGCAGCATCAGCACCGTTGGCGCGTGCTGGTAGCTCGGTGCGAGGACGAACGAGAACCGCTGGATTATGATGGCCAGGGCCAGCTTGGCCTGCAGGAGGGCCAGGTTCTGTCCGATGCAGTTCCGGGGGCCCAGGCCGAAGGGTATGAACGCCCCCGGGTGCTTTGCCGCCCGGGCCACGCCGTCCGTGAACCGGCCCGGATTGAACTCGTTCGCGTCGCCCCCCCATATGGCCTGGTCGTGGTGGAGGGCCAGGATCGGGATCAGGATCTCCGTGCCGCGCGGGATTTGGTACCCGTTGAGCTCCGCGTCCGCCCGAGCCCGCCGGATCATCGCCACGACCGGCGGGTACAGCCTCAGGGATTCGTTCACCACCATGGTCAGCTGCACAAGCGGGTCATGAATATTAAGGTGAACTAATGCAAGGGGTCTTTTCGGCAGATGACAAAAAGAGAGAGTAAAACAAAAAAAAAAAAAAAAAAAACGGGGACGAGCGTACCGTCTTGAGCTTGACAAGGTCGTCCTTGGTGGGGACGTCACGTGATCCGCACACCCTGAGGACCTCGTCACGTGCCCGGACCTGCCACTGCGGGTGCATCGCCAGGAGGACTGTCGTCCACGTCAGCATGTTCGACGTGGAGTGCTTGCCGGCGAAGAAGAACCCCTTGCACTCCTCCACGATGTCGTTCACCGAGACCGCGTCCGACGACTCGGACGCCTGGATCATCAGCCCCAGCAGGTCGTTGGGCCGGCTTCGGCTCCGCCCATCAAGGGTCGCTGCGTCGCCGCCGCCATCACCGCCGCCATCGTCGCTGCTGCCGCCCGACTCCTCTTTCCGGCGATCGATGAGCTTGACGAGCGACTTCTTGATTTCCCGGTCCAGCTTCCAAGAGACTATGTTCCTCTTCGTTGGCAAGAACCTGCCAGACGGACCGTGAGGAAGTGAGTTAATGCATCGAATGAATTTCGGGTATTTTGAACCCAGCACGCCAGTTCCGAAAGATTTGACGAGTAGGCGATGGCGGGTGTTGCTTGATTGACGAGTTACCTATAGCCAGGGATGAAGACTTTCTGGAAGACGTCGGCGGCGAGGACCATCTGCCGAGCTTGGAGCCTGAAGATGGCCTTGCCATCTTCGTAGCTGATGCCGAATGCTGTCCTGGTGATGATGTCCTCGGTCAGGTTCTGGAGCCACTCGGAGACCTCAATCTCGACCTGTCCCGATTTGGACATCAATGCCTCCCATTTCTCCAGCATGCTCATCACGCTACTCGCCACCACCGGCACCAGCAGCTGCGCACCAAAAGAAATCGACAAGAGAAAGACAGCGAGTCAGTCGATCCGGCATTGACTAATTGAGTGTGTTTCTTGATGTGATTGGAATTCTCTCGTGAGATTCTTGGGTGGGGGAGAGCTTTTACTTTGAGATTCTCCATGTAGAATGTGGGGACGATGATCTTGCGGTGGTGAAACCATTTCTCGCCCCTGAGGCTGAGGAGGCCGTCGCCCTCGAGCTGCTTCACGAGGGGGTGCGACTCGCTCTTCTCGTAGAATTCCGACTGCTTGGAGGTGAAGATCTCCCTGATCAGCTCGGGGTCCGACACCGTGAGCCGGACCGTGGGTCCGAACCACACCAGAAACGTTGACCCTGCGAAATCGCTTGGTGATGTCATAAAAAAGCTAGAGACGGATTAGTGCAACGACGACGAGATAGGCGGTGGTAATGCGGCATTGAATTTCCATGTTAAGTCGGGGGAAAATGTAGAACAGATGGAAACAGCTGCCAAAGGGCAAAGGGGTTTCTTGCACCAAGAGGGAACTGCCACAAGGCCTCAAGGAGTAAGTGGGGGAGTTTTGCTTAAAGAGGAACGAGCAGGATTACACGACAACCATTAAATTCAGAGGGCATGGATAGTGTAGACCCTACCACCGGCCGAGTTAAAGAGAGAGAAGAGAGAGAGAGAGGGGAAAGACAACTAAGAACTGTGTCGCTAACAAACAGAAGGAAGTTCATTGTCACCATTCGAACTTCCATGATAAACAAAAGAAAGTGGACAAGAAAACGCCAGCGAGAAAACGTAGCTTCAGCGTCCTCAGAAGAAAGATGACAATTCATTGTACGCAACACAGAAGGGAAAAAAAGGG
Source organism: Eucalyptus virginea (assembly GCA_014182375.1). NCBI lineage: Eukaryota > Viridiplantae > Streptophyta > Magnoliopsida > Myrtales > Myrtaceae > Eucalyptus > Eucalyptus virginea. The sequence goes on along the minus strand of CM024516.1, from coordinate 12,014,967 downwards.
CATAGAAAAAAGAGGAAATTGAATTGGCGGATTCGTAACGCCTGAAAATCGGCAGGGAATAGGGGAAAACGAGAACTGCTGTTGGAGCTACAATCTCTCCACATTTTTTTTTTTTTTATTTGAAGGAAAGAGAAAAATATTGCAATTTGATGGGCACCAAAGAGAGAGAAAGGTGGAACCCAGGAGGTGCAAACAAGCATTAATAGAAGAAGAACCCCAAAACAGTCCAAAACCTCAACTTCAACATCAAGAACACCAAAAACTCAAAAAGACCCACAAGCCTAAAAGATAAAAAAAAAAGAGGAGAAAAAAGAGCGAGAGACTGAAAAGCCGTTAAAAAGAAGTACCCTAGAGAGAACTCAAAGGAACAAGACAGTAAGCCACTGAAAGTTAAAAAAAAAAACTCAAAGGGGCCAAGGGAACATCATCACGCTGAAGTACATTCGCAGTCGCTTTAATCATCAACCCCCCACCACCTCTCCCGAAACCCAGAAGCCGTGCCCGTTCAAAACGAAGGCGCTCAACCACCCGTGAAAAATGCAAACATCAGACGCATCAAGGACGAAGGACTTCAGATGGAAAAAGAGGGGGAAGGAGCTTTGCGAAGTGTACCGTAAATCTTCTTCCAGTGGTGGTAGAAGGAGAGGACCCTGGGGAGGATGTTGTGGAGAAGGGGGGCGCCATGGGCTGCGACGACGCCTTCATCATCATCCCCACCAGCTCCTTCACGTTCCCGATGAAGAACCGATACGGCGGGCCCCTTATGCCTTGCCGCGAGAAGTGGTCCTCGATCCTCCTCGGCCGCCACCACAGCACCGCCGCGATCCTCAGTGCAGCGGCCGCCACGGCCGCGCATATCACCGCCAGCTTCAGCCACGCAAACGCCTCGTCCTCCATGTTCACACAGAGAGAGACAGACAGACAGACAGAGAGAAGGGATGGGGGCTCTCTTTTCTTTTCTTCTTCTTCTTCTTCTTCTTCTTCTTCTTCTTCTTCTTCTTTCTCTTGTTGTGTGTGTCTTTCTGGTGAGCGATTTTTGTTCTCTTATATGACTGAGAGCTTTGGCGACTTGCTAGTGTCTCCGCTTTTTAATACCACGCGAGAGAGAGAGAGACGAGAGAGAGAGAGAGAGAAGGAAGGGGAGAGAGAGACAGAGAGGCCCTTTCGTATTATTTGAAGTTCAGGAGCAACGCCGTAGGGGCCGCCATTGGAATTCTAAGGGTCAACGAATTAGGTGCTTCTTTAATTAATTTTTTTCCTCTCTTCTTGGGCCTCCTTGGACGATTTTACCCTTGCTCTTTTTTCCATCTTGCAAAAACAAAGATTAGCTATTTCATTATTTCTTAATTTAGAGGTCGGGATACCATTCCATTGTGCTATAGGGTCTCTTTACGAGTACTTTTAGATACTTTTAAATCATACCAAACTAAAAAATAATTTCATTTTCAATGCATGATTATGCACGACACGAGATTAATAGTGTTTGAAAATGACAAGATGTTTAACGAGTATCCCTAAGAACACTTGTTAACAAAATCCATAATAACACGCGATTTGTTTTGATATTATCGTGAAAATAATCTCTTCCAATCAATGAACCCCCTCCTCTAGTCTCTCTGTATCTCTAAATATAAAAGTACTAAGTACGTAATTTAATGATTAAGAATGTGGTTATCCTCATGGAACGACATAGAATGTACTTCTTGGGCGTATAAGTTTATAATTAAGTTGGGACATTCCATTTGTTTTTTTGGGGGTGCATGTGTTTTGCTGGTTACAGCAAAATGAGGTATGTTACACGATAATCATTCATTAATAAACATGCGCTTACTAAACAGGGCGGGCGATGGAATTTTTAATAATCATCTCTCCATGCTGCTCTCTCCAAGAGATGATGAGTCGAGAAGTTTCGTCTATTACAGTCAGATGATTTGAATTGATTGCTTCAAATATCAAAAAAGAAAATTTGAATTGAAACCAAAAGGAAAACATGAACTAATAGAAGAATAATTCCATATTTTAGTTACTTATGAGAAAAGTATATGGTTATGGTTCGTCTTTTTAAGTATATGAGAAGTACTGACTTTCTTTTTTTTTGGTCAAAAAATTTGAGGTTAAGAGCTACTTCTCGAGGTTGTATTATAGACAGCATGTATGAAAGTTTAACCAATTAAGAGATCCTTTTGTCATGCATTAATTTTTTTATTTTTATGGGTCGAATTGGGATCATTTCCATTCAAGGGATAAAACTGAGATAGAGAAATCAGCCTCAAGATCATTTTACAAATCAATGTCACTCTCGACAAGTATCTGTAGCCCGATGGTTATGCCGATGTAACCTGTTGGCTGGGAGGACACAGTCGGACCTCCCATTTTCTCCTGTAAGTTGACCAGCTTGATTCCTTGGTCAAATCATAGTTTACATCGGAATTTGATCTTATCGAGTATAAATGCAAGGTCGTGTCCAATTTCCGATGATCCAATCAGGCTTTGACCACTTTTTAATCACGTAAATTGGATATGTCAGTGGCGAAAGGGAAAATGAACTGTGGGAATGTGTTGGGCTTGTTGGTCTCTCATTCTTCAAATGTAAAGTAGATTCGTTGATCATTTTCGTCACATGAAAATGTGAACACAATTTCCTAAGCACACGATTTCGCCACTGCTTCAGCTGGTCATCTTACAACTTAGGAGAGGTTTGCATGGCCGCATGGATAAAAAAGGTGTTCGAAGAAATCATGCCGTCGTGTGTTCTGACAAAATTGACAACTAAATAGGAAGGAAACAAAAAAAATAGTAGGTGGTTGAACAATACTAATCGTTTTTATCTATGTATGACTAATCTCATTCTTACACGTTTTGACAAAACATAGCGACTCGTCAATTCAAGATTAAATTGTCGAATGAAAATGCGAACACAATTTACGAAGTAAAATATTTTACCACTACTTTAGCACGTCATCTTACAGCTTAGAAGGAATTTGGTTATGTGGTGTGGTCGTATGGATTTGGAAGACGTTCGAAGAAACGACACCGTAATACATCTTGACAAAACAAATCGACAACTAAATAGAAAGGAAAAAAAAAAATCAAGTGGGCAGCTCAAAAATAATAATCGTTACATTTACGTATAATTAGACTCACCATTATACGTTTGACAGAATAGACCAACTGGTCAATCTAAGATTAAATTGGGTAACTGATAAACAGACATTACCAACATAACTTATCTTCTTGTCTGCCGACTTGCACAAGTATTTATAAAGTAAGAGCAAGTAGCATTATGTAACTGATATACAAAAGATCGACAATTCCCGCAAACTTGTTCAAAGGTGATTGCGAAGATATTGTTACCCATGTATGATACCACTCTTTGTTGGAGAACTTATGGTTATGTGGTGTGGCCATATGGATTTGGAAGACATTCGAAGAAATCACGCAGTTATACATCCAGACAAAACAAACCGACAACTAAATAAAAAGGAAAACAAAAAACAAGGTACGTGATTGAACAATAATAATTGTTATATTTATATATGATTCGACGCACTGTTATATGTTCAGACAAAACAGACCGATTAGTCAGTTCAAGATTAAATTAGGCAACTGATAAACAGACATTAATGGCATAACATATCTTCCAATCTGTCGGCTCGCATGTGTCTTTGTAAAGTAAGAGCAAGTAGCATAACGTAATCAATACCCATAAGATTGACGATTTGCACGAACTTGCCCAAAGGTGATCACGAAGATGTCGTTACCCATGTATTGTAGGATACCTTGTGGAGCGTAGGCAATTTCACCATGCGTACGCACTTTCAAAGACCCTCGAACCCAGCTCTTTCTACTCCTTACACATAACGCCAAAGCCAAAGGCCACAACGCATACACGTTCATGCTTAATCATCCCTCCCTTCCCCTCTCTCTCTCTCTCTCTCTCTCTCTCTCTCTCTCGCCTACAGCTGTTACTTTCTCTCTGTCCATACATGCTCGTCTCAGCCCCTTTAACCGCTAGTGAGAACACTAGAGAGGAAAAGAAGGGAGATGGTGCGTCGAGCGTCCAATTGCAAAACGCACATCAACTTATATTAGACTGATTTGGGGAAACAAAATGAAAGAGGGGATAGATCGGAGAGGGGGCACAAAGGGGGTTGTTGTCTTGGAATGTTGCTCTTAAATTTCGGTCACATGGGACAAAAGGGCCATCAAAATTAGGGTCTCTTTTCTTGTGGCCTCTAGGTGGGGAATACGTGCCCTCCAGTCGACCCAACAGTCCGTGCCCCACCCAAAGACACTCCCTCCCTAATCTTGTCCCAATGCACCCAAGACATGTTGGGGCCTTGTGCCCTTCATGGGTCCTACGTAAATTCAATGTCAAGTCCTACTGCATTTTGTTTGTAGTAGCCAAATTAACTCATGTTCCTTCTACCTGGCCTAATGGAAGTTTTCGCAAAAAATGATTCAATACAGCTCAATTCCTACTCATTCTCAGCCTATGAGATCACTCGCTCATGATAGGGACGTGTTCCTCTCATGTTTTTTTTCCCCTGCTCTTCAATGTGGGAGGTGGCTCGACCGTAGAATCGTGGATCGAGTTGTGCTGTGATCACATGCAGCCTCATGTAGGGACAAGGCACCAGCATTCTGTTATTGTCGAGTTCGCAAGAGCAGGACAATTGCATCCTACCATTCCTTGATGAACAAACCCAAATCTAAAGTAGCATCAACCGAGTTATAGCATGTGACTCTTCATGATCTAAGTCTTGAAGAAGCATACCCGAAATGATGTCTTTTGGAGCATGCATCCACTCGGGTATGGCCTTCCCCTTCTACGAAAATGTAAGAATCTCAACTAATCAAGTTGTCAATACACGCAACGTATTAAATTCATCCTAGGTTTTTTTTTTTTTTTTTTTTTTTTTTTTTTTTTTTTTGGGGATATTCACTCTGGGTGATCAATGTATGGTGGTGGATTCTTGGCTCTGTACCACATAGAGTTGAAGGGAAGAACTGAATTTGTCCTTCACTGCCTCTTTGCCCTGTCTCTTTGCTTCAGTTGGATAAGGCTGGTGCATCTAAGACGAGACTTTTAGAAAAGGAGGAAATAAGAGAATCTGACCAGGCCTGGACCTGTGAAAAAAAAAAAAAAAGAAAGGAAAAGATGGATTTTCTCTTTAATTTTTCTTAATTAAAAAAAGTTCAATAAAAAGAGCTAAAGGACAAAGTATGTGCAATCACATAACAGAGCCGTGTGGAGTTTTCGAAAATGATCAAAATCATTCAGCCGAAAAAGCCTGCAAATGATGGTGGTGATGATGAAGCTCTCCCCCCTTCCTTCCTTTGCCAATTTTCATATGTTTTTTTTCCTCCTTTGTTTTTCTTTTTTCTTTTTCTAACCATGTTGTTACTTTTGGGCCACGTGATTTCTGTGGACATCAAAAGGGAAAAGAGAGGTCCGCGAATAAATCATAAATTTCTTGAATACAAATCGAGGGTCATGTCCAATTTGACTTATTTGCAAACCAATATTAATAAATTTAGCATTGCTTTTTAGAAATCTTTTAGCAACATTAATTAATTAGTTCATGGCATCAAAATAGATAAATGAGTGAAGACAATGCTAGCCCCTTTATTTCAGTGGCCACCGGGAAAAAAAAAAGGACTCATTCGATTCACTGGGAAGTTGATGTGTGGAGAATCAAATAAAAAGTACCCAAGAATATTCTAGATATAGTTAATTAGCAGTGTTTGAAACCTGATATATAAATAAAATTGATAAAGTTCAAATTTGATTTGAGTAACCTACAATCCATGTTCAGCAATCTTAAATTAAGTTGTCCGACTAGACCGTCCGATGATAATACCATGATTCTCCCTGACGAACGTTTTAAGAAGACGGAAAATTATAATATGCAAAACATCAAAAATTAAGGAAATCTTTTTATATATATATGGGAAAAGTAGATTTAGAAATTTATACACACACACACACACACACACACACACACACACACATATATATATATATATATATATATATATATATATATATATATATATATATATATATTAAGGGTAATATAGATTTAGAAACTCTTCAGCCTTGCGTCAAAGTAGAGTTGCGTCTCAATATCTTTTAGTTTTTCTCTATACATTTATCCAATTTTTATTATTCAAATTTTCTCGAAATATCAACCTACTTTATGATGAGAGGGTGATGGATTATTTAAATAAATTCGTAATTCGAACTTTTTTGGGATGGACTAATTAATGATGGTCTCGCTGGATATGTGGTTCCGAGGAAGGAACAATAAATTAAGTGCTGCAACGCTTGAAGAAGACTAATGAGTCATTCATTTGAGTTTGAAATTTGAATAAGAGGATCATTTACGCAATGTCAAAAGGAGAAACAAAGGGTGATCCTTTTATTTGGGGTAGGTAAAGCGATGAATGTCTACCGTATGTGGTGGATTATATATGTATTGACAATACTCAAACATATCTGAAAAAAACATTTTTTTTTATTGCTTAAATGTTTGGAACAATTAGTAATATTTCCGCAAAAATCTCACATGATATATGAGCAGGAAATATTGAGTAGATCAAACTTTTCTAATCCACTTATGTGACTCCCTGTATATATTTCTGCTCTTGGTCACACAATATTTTGCACTATCAATATACATAAAATTGGAATATTAAATCTGTACTTTTTTTTTTTTTATGCTACGTAGTATTGAAATCTTGGATTCGATTGATCCTCGCAAATGCTTGCAATCAATACGTCCACATACATGTAACTCATTTACAACTTCATCCACATGATGGCAAGCTTGAACTCTAAGATATACTACATAAGAGACGGTGTGATTTGAATAAGGGATTTGCAGTATATTGTATATATACCTATGACTTGTAAATATGTATGTATGTATCACCAAGGCTTGTTTATCAATTGAAATAACTAAATTTTTTGAATTGACACACACTGAGTTTAGTCGGTTAATTGAGATTGGTTGATGTGATCAGATGGTTATTGATAATTGTATGATGTGATTATTGGCAATTACCAAACTACTCTATCAATGACCATAATGTGTATGCCCTCAATAGACGTGCAATATAGCTATCGAGGAGCGACAAATCGAGGAAGACTAGTAAATGGAAGTGGTGCGAACTATTAAATGATTAACCATGGTATGACATTAATATTGACATCTATTAAGAAAATCATTGACGGCGTTGTGGAATCAATATCGACACATAGCTAAGAGTTGTTCAACCGATTAAGCAAAGCAAAGGCTTGGCCATTGCAAAATTTGGCTAAGTGTTTGAAGCAAGCGAAGGACACAAGGACAAGAAGATCGACCGAGGGCGAGGATAGCAAGTGACCTTTGAGTGACCCAATGGCCTTGGAAGATGTAACTGTTTGTGAATGAAATTGGCATGCGAAGAAGGGAGCCGGAATCTCGGGAGTGCAGTTGTAACTATACTTAGAGTAATAAATGCAAGTGAATGGTTGTAGCTAGTGGGATTATGTGTATGGTGACACGTAACTATAAAGGGATTGTCAATCAACAACACATTTTCCCGATTTAATTTTCTTAGTTTATTAGTAATATTGTCTTTTTAGTTTCTATCATTTACAAGCTTCTTCCTTTCAAGTTGCTATTCATCTTCTTTGTAAAATTGATCAAGTTTATATTCGAAATCAACACTGAACACATTTCATAAAAAATCAAAATTTAACTTTCAATGGAAGATTTTTCACTATTTGGGTCAATACACATCTCTAGTGACACAGAATCCAACTATTGTCAACTTAGGGGCATGAACGTAGATATCTAACTATCTAGAAATCCATAAAACACTCCGCAAACTTCATGAAATTGATAACTTCTAACATTTGACCTATGCAGTTGGTCATGATGAAAAGTAGTCCAATGAAATTGATAGGATTTAAACAGATGGCCTCCAGAACTTAAGCTGGAACTTCCTCTAATGCCTCCAACCAATTATCCTAACCCTAAGGGCTAGGAGACCATTAGATAGACAAAACCAAAATCTATGCATATATGCACTTTGTATCCAGCGATAAATTTATCCCTGCGTTGATATTTCCACAATCCAGAGAAACTATGCTCATCCTTTTTTTTAACAAAAAACAAAAGAGAATTTCACACGAGAGATAGAGGGATGTTCAACCTTTGGAATGTTAGCGACATATATGTCCGAAATAGTTGGAATCTATAGCTTTTGTCAAGAACCGAAAACAAAGCTAACGACGAGAAAAGCAGAAGAAGAATTATTCTTATTCCCTGCTATCATTGTGAGGATTAACTTTTACCTTTTCTTTGCATAATAAGATGGAAAAGAAAAAAGATTCTATGCAGGCTGTAGCGAGAAGAGAGGATCCTACATATGCGGAAAGCCCTTTTTGCCATTTGTAGAAAATTTCTCAATCAAATCGAAAGGGGGTAACATCAAGAGTACGTACCATCTCCAATCATTTCAATTTGAAATGCGTAATTAGGGTTTAATTCGTCACTTCCAAATTCAAGCAACGAGATCTTCCGTGAAAGCATTTGGGTGGGCAGGTCTTGACTAGACCGTCAAATATGGGACTGTTCAACCTTCGGAATGTTAACGACATATATAATGAAAAGAGTGGGAATAGATTAGTGTTTGCGCTCATTTGTTTGACTTGATATATTTTTGAGAGATTGCAGCACTTTCTATTTATATTTACACATTGCATTTTGATTAGCAATGGCCCGTTCTATAATCTCGAACAATTCACATATTCCGGCACCTCTTTCTCTCGGTCGAGTGCCAAACTTAGGTACATTGGTGTTCAAATCAGCCATATGTTGTTTGGTCTGATTTCATAATATGAAAAGTGTAATGGTTTTGGACTTTGTGAATTTCGATTGACAATAGGTATGTAAGTTGTGATTTCTGAATGTCTTGTATAAAATAGGCGTTCTCTTTATTGGCAGATTGGGTGGGTTTTTTATTTTTTATGTTGTCTCCATTGCCAACAATAACTATTTTTATTTTTATTTTTAAGTGCTAAAAAATAAAAAAATATAATAAGGAAAATCATCCAAAAACATTCATCCAATTACATAAAGGATATACAAGTAAATTTGCAAATTCGAGAAAAAAAGAATTACACTTACAAGTTCTCTAATATTGATTAAAAATACATTACATCCAAGAGAATGTCTAATTAGTTTAGTGTGTTCGCTGATGTGTCCCTAACCATGACTTGGATGATAAGGTAGCATGGTCATCCTCTTCTTTATGTTGGGCACATTCGATTAGATTCAATTCTTGCAATAAACTATCATGTCCACAAATTGCCATTCTTGATCTTCGCAATCAACTTACATTTATTGTCCACCATAATCCATTGGCTAACACTAAATATGGAATCCAATAGTATGCGGGCTTAGTAAGTCTTGAGTCATCATGGAATGAGTCATGAAATGTGAAGTTCTGCTCTTCCATCACTTCAAAACGTCGATGTTGTCTTCGCCAACTCTTTCGATATATTTGGAATAGCATGTTGTGAAGCATCTCTTGACTTCATTGGTTGATGATGATGACGAGCTAGCAAAGGTTGATAGGGCATTATTCTTTTTTATGAAGTAAGGACCATAATTATGAGTAGAAACTACTCGATAAGAAAGTCATCTTCGTTGATGGGATGGAGTTCGTCGTATTGAATCAATTGCCATATGGATCATACATATTTTAGAATTAATTCCTCAACATCGTCAATATCTGTTCCATTTGGACTTCCTTAACTAGCTCCAGATTGTTGTATTATGGAACAAGCGGATTCCTTAGTCCCTCTAACTTGAACCTCAATTTCAAGTAAGTGGACACAGAAAAAAGGTAAAATGTGTATGAAATAATTGAAAATTTTCGCCTTCAAGGCTAAACACACTTTGTTGAAGAAGGATCACCCTCCTTGTTTGCTAATTTAATTGACATCATGTATAGGAAAAGAATGGCAATGTTACTTGATGGACAATTGTTAGACAACAAAGTATTCGATGCATTGCTGAAACACTACAAGAAGTCCCCATAAATTTCTGCAACCCTCCAATTTTGTTGTGCCGACAACGGGAAATAAGTATTTGCGATATGAGTGGCGGAATACAGCATCAACTTAGCCATCTCTTCGCATGCCACCTAAAGATCTTATATATCGAATTCCACCTTGTTTGTACATTTATAAATACATTTTTAAATTTCCTTTCTTTTGTCATGTATAGGATCTCCAACTCTTGATTCCCGGGGGGTGGATCCAATCTATTGAACCTACCCCTGTAAAATAGCTACATAATCATAAAATTTGACGAAGACTATCTTGTCCACGCAGATTAATGCAGTGGCACAGACAACGTACATGGAAAAAGATCCTATTGCAAACAAGCTTTAGCTGTCTGAGCAGACTTTGGATCAAAAGGTATAACACTAGCATTATCTCAGGTAATCTAAAAATTTATCAAAGATACCATACTAATTGATAGCTTTCACTATTTCGGTAGTTGTATTTCTAGAATCATACATAAATACGAACTCTTAAATGTCAAAGTTTGGTGATGTAATTTCCAATCCTTATCAACTCGAAGGCCCGTGAAAATACATCAGACATAATTGGTAAGGTCGGTTCATAAATTAGAAGTTGGAGAGACTTGTAAGTTACACATGGACAGTAAATGTAGCAACGCCGCCCTTTCTCCTTTTATTGAGCCGAATCATTCAAATTGTTTGCATCAGTGACCATTGGGCAAAAAAACATCATCACTATTTTGGTAATTGTATTTCTAGAATCATACATAAATACGAACTCTTAAATGTCAAAGATTGGTGATGTAATTTCCAATCCTTATCAACTCAAAGGCCCATGAAAGTACATCAGACATAATTGGTAAGGTCGGTCCATAAATTAGAAGTTGGAGAGACTTGTAAGTTACACATGGACAGTAAATGTAGCAACGCCGCCCTTTCTCCTTTTATTGAGCCGAATCATTCAAATTGTTTGCATCAGTGACCATTGGGCAAAAAAACATCATCCCTCTATAAATTGGTCCCCTCTCCCTCTCTTTTTCCCCCATTCACTTATTGATAATGTATAGAAGGATCGTATGGTCTTCTGGGGTTAATTTTAACCCACTAAGTTTAAGAGGATGTCGATTTATTTTGTCCCAAGTATTAGAAGTTTCAATTTTTAGGCATCAAAACAGTTTTCATACCTTATCTATTTTCAAAAACAATATGGTGATTAAGTACGTATTCCTGTGGGGGTAAATGGGCATTTTCAACGAATTTGGATATCCCTAACTTCTAGTCATAAGTGTTTTCCCCTTTTCCTGTCCTCAAATTAGTTAGTTCATGTATAAAATATATAAAAGGATTGTTAAGCTGAATTACAAGTATGTAAACATTTCATCGAAGTATACTATCCACAACAAGACCTTGGAAGAAAATTCTGGTTCCACATTATACGGTCTATTACAATTTGCGCGAGTAGAATTGCTAGTATACCACATCATCAAGGAGGCCGATAACGACTCAATAATCAGTTGTGACTATAGGGCCCCCTATGTCGGAAAGATGATTGACTCATAATTTGACCAAAACAATCTCTCATTTTTATATGGCAAGAGGGCATGGGACAAGTTTCATAAGTGATGAAAAGATATCATTAGCAAAGACCAAGTTTGGAGAGCAAAAGATGGGATTTGCACACATGATTTCCTAGCAAATCCCCTTTTGCCTCTCCAGATATCATATTTTCCTCAAGAGTGATTAGCACTCTCCTCCTACCTTCATCCTACAACTAGAGATTCAATCATACCCCCAATATTTTATGTCAATCTTTTTGAATGTATCAATCCTTACCTGTCCTTCCGTTTATGGCATGCTTGACTTCCCATTTCCTTTATGAATGTAAGAGAGAGAGAGAGAGAGAGAGAGAGAGAGAGCCTTTTGACCTAATTAACGAAAGTGAAAGCTAAAAATGATCCATGCCTACTTAATGCCAAATCCATTTTGACCTCCTCCCCAGCATTTTCGCAGATTCAACGATGCCAATCAATCACTTCTGGGGTGGTTGAAATCTCCTAAACATGAATGAGACGTGCCCACTTAAGAAATGGCTAAGTCAACGAATCCAAAAGAAAGGAGAAAGCCCGTTCTCTTTCACCTTCGAATCATTTGAGATCACCCCTTCGCTAGCTGTACCAATTTAACACTCCCAAGCAAATCTTGCTGAGCACATGAACATTATTCCGCCAGATCTTATCGCTAATCATGACGATTACAGCATGGTATTTTAAGATCCAATTGCGTCTGAGATTGGCAAGTCAAAGCTTGAGAAATTGCCATATAGCTCCATGTTGTATGTTCTTAATTGGTGGAATAGGTGTGAATGGAGAAGAATGTTACTTTCAGCCGTCCATACTAATAATACGAGACAAAGGAATGTCGAAATAACTTCATAGATACCGAATGGGATTAGATAGTCTCACGAAATCTCATTTGTTCATCGTATTAATTCAGGTAACCAAAATCGTCTAGGACTTACGATGTTTATATTACATGAAATGCACTTCACCGCCCAGGATTCAAGGTGCGTATGTTTCCCTTATATGTTTTGGCGTTCCCACCATCTTTTGCTGTCTATTTTATGTCTTCAACTCCCATACTTTTCACACTCTTCTGCGGTTCATCAATCGGCATCACATCTAGATCGAATCCTCCGTCGCCCACTATAGTTTCCGGCTTGACCCCGACACTTCTCGCTTTCTAACAACTTCTTTCGTGCCACCGATCCCATAAATGCTCTCTCGAAGTGTGACCTCCTCGCCAATCCCCCGTCTCACTCGCCTCGGTTCGAGAAACGAAATGTGTCCAGATCAAATGGGGTTGGGAGAGAGGCCGGTCGTGTAGTTACATCAATGCAAGGTAAGTTGATCGCAGAAGCACAGAGAGAGAGAGAGAGAGAGAGAGAGAGAGAGATTTCGAAAACGCATCCGCATAGTGTTATTTAACAGGAGCCTAATGGCCAATGCTGACGAACGAGAGAGAGAGAGAGAGAGAGGATGGTGGTGAGCTTTCGTCCACGCAATCAACGGTGTGACGGATCCTGCATTTAGCTGCTGCTCGCTGCTGCTGCTGCGCTTTTGTCTTTTCTCTCCGCCCCGCCCCCCGCGCAGCCACGTCAAATCGCGACGAGCCACGCGTCGGCCAATCATTTTCCGTCGCTCGTTGCTCCCTTGTCCTCTTCCTTTGTCAGCGTGACCAGTAGAGTCCCCCCCATCATCGTCAGCGATCTCACATTCAACCTTCTCCCATTTCTCTCTTTTTTTTCTATTCCTTTTCGGAAAGACCCGCTCCCACCTCGTATATTATATAGAATAATAATGTTCGGCAGCCGTCGTAAAGAAACCAGAACATAAAGGAAAAGATTTTTCCGTGCGTATGAACGGAAAAGAAACTCGCGTCGACCTCACCGAAAACTTTCTCGCTTTGAATATGTCATTTTCCGCGCTTGGCAGGCGTCGTTTAGTTTTACTACGAATCCCGGGTCGTTAGAACAGCAAAAGATTAGAAAACGAGAGGGAGGGAGGTGGGGCGGCGGTGGCGGTGGACCGGTGGACCGGTGGTGGTGGGGAAAAAAGGGCAACAAAAGCGGGGGAAGGGGGGCCGGATTCTTGATTTTCCGATGCTTCCACGTAGAAGAAATCAAGAAACGGGCAGTGGCCGCTGTAGGGGCGGCGACCGCATGGGGACAAAGCTGGTTTCAAAGAGACAAAACACGCGCCACGAAATGTAGGAGGAACCCCCCCTTGTTCTCGCCTTTTTTCTCCAATTAATAATAATAAAGATCTAGCCCTAAGTAAAGAAACATTATTATAATATCAAAAGAAATTAAAAAAAAAAAAAAAAGGGGGGGGCACGAAAAAGATCGTCGGTTTTAAAATAATAATTTCGAGAGGGAAAAACCCAAAACATCGGAGGGTGGATATTTTCGAAGGAAAATCTCGGGAAGGTGTCACGGGGAGAGAGAGGAATTGAAAATAATAAAAATAGAATATTATAAATATGTGGAATTAATTAAAAGAAAAAGGGAATTTAGAAAATGGAAAAGGTGAAAACACTGCCCCTCGATTTACGAGGGGGGGCGATAAAGTACGGATTTTGGCTTGGCAAGTTGGCAGTGGTTATGTCACTGCCAGAAGTTGTTATCTTTGTACTCAAAATCGCTAGCCACAGACCTGCCTTCTTATATTCTCTCCCTCCTCCTTTTATGTTATTTTATATCATTTTATTTATTTTTGTTATATTTTATAACATTTTTTTTTTATATATACTTTCTTTTTCCTCTTCAGGTGCATGTGATCTCTCCTTTTGGTTTTCCACATCTACCCTCGCCAGCTTTGTGCTTTTATCTTCCTTTTTATCTTTTTCTTTTTTTGAGGTTTTGATTAGGGTGATTGAGTAATCAGGTGTTGACAAGTAATTGATTTGAGCTGATTTTTTAACGTCCCAAGAATAAATCCGATGGGAGAAATCTGTTGTTTATCAGGTTACAACATTAGCTAGTTTAGAGGTGAAGGAGTGTACACATAAACTTTGAAAGATAATAAAATTGTTATAATTCTTATGTCACACCGTTTTCTGTTATGATTAGATCTCATTTCTTCTTGACCTTGGCTTAATCTATCACCTAAGTCAAGCCTTTCTTTTTCAACGCTCATTTTAATAACAAATGATGCAATCATATAAAAGAAAAAAATATTAGACCGAGCTAATTGCCGCGAAATATTCCAATCATGGTTAGGAGCGTAAAAGAGATGGGTAGGCTGGACATTTAAAGAGGAGTTTTTTTAGTTTGGCCTGAACAAATCAAACATGGCTTCTCAGGTCAAACTATTAGGGTTGACACTAATGAAAATTAGCCTAATCAAATCGAGTCAAGTCAATCCCATGTAGTTCAGGTCAAAGCACAATTGTCAAAAAAGGAATACCATGAAAAAAAGTTATCGAATTTCCAAAGTCTTAACAAGTAACGAAATGATCATGATAATATCATTGATAAATTTACAATAGATTAAGATTTAAAAATTGGGTCTAGAATGATCCAAGGAATTAATTAGCATAGTAAATTTTAGTTCTTCAGTTCAGATTCTTAAGGATCAAATTTCTTGTGTTGCCTTATGTCCTTACCCTTGATGATGACACTCGGACACTTTAGTTCCCACAAGTATCATGTGATGAATAGTCAAAACATTTTAGATTTTTGTTGTTAAATTAACCTTGATGGTTGTGAACTGTATATAATATGGTACCGTGCTTCCGGCGAATTTGATTTTTTTAATAGAGTTAGTTGAGGCGGGGTCCTGCATTATTCAACGCCACATCAATTCCACAAATTCATGAAAATATAGGCAAAGATGATCACGACGGCGGCGACGACGACGTTAGAAGTTCTAACATATGAAAGTTGAACCTGTCTTTCGCAAAAGTCGAAGGAATCAGAGGGGAGGGTGAAATTGTGATGCCGACAGGAACAAAATCCTAATATCTAGAGATCTTAACTTAACAACTCAATTGAAAAAAAATATAAAATTAGAAGTCGAGGCTTAGATCGGACTAACCCACCTAAAATTCCTCGGCGAGATTTTCAACCTGCGAATTATTTAAAAACTTCTAATGTACTTACCCGCATAACTTTGCTTGGGGGAGTACCATATTAAGAAAAAACAAATTTTGAATTGGGGGCAAGTTGCTGGGTCGTCCCTCATCAACAGTAGTTTTCCATGTCATTTGAAGTTTGAAAAAAGGGACAGGAACAGTTTCTTGAAGTATAGAAAAATTCCAAAGACGTAAGCAAGGATAATTAAGTTGATGGGTGCGTAATAGCGACATCGACCCAATTTGCAACGTAAAGGTTGTGAAAAGTACTGTGTGACTATACTATTGGCAATTAGTCTATTCTGGTAGAGCTGTCTCTTTTGCTATTTTAGTTGACTTTGCCATGCTCGTTTCCAAGTGCCCTTCTAGAATTTATGTGTGTAAATATATAAAAGGGTTAGGTTTTGGTATGGCCCCAATAAAATATTCCATTGGATGGGTTCGTTTGACAAAAAAATAGATAGTTTTAAAAACGTTAGTTAAAAATAATCGATTTTATCATATACCAAAATGAACAAATGAAAAAAAATATTTATCGTCCGTACAAATGTTTAGATATAAATCATTATTGACAATGAAATATGTTCATTAACTAATGATGTGTTTGTTTCACCGAAAATTTTATAATAAAAGGAAATATTTTTCATATAAATCATTTTTCAGAAAAAAAAAATGGTTAGTTTTCATTTGTTTGGTGATTTAGAAAAGTGATTTTCTAATTGCCAAGTGGGAAGTTATTTTCCCCCAATCTAAATTTGTTATTTTCAATCCACGAAAATCATTTTCTATAAATTTATTAATATCTCTGTCATCCAAACACCGAAAAATTGGAAAACGATTTTCTTGAAAACAGTTTTGCTTCGACCTAAGTACGGTTCAAGGATGTCCAGGAGCACTAGATGAGAGGATTACATCGAACAAGAAAGAGTTATGCATCGGCCATCTTTCTTACGAAGAATTTTCCTCTTATATCGTATCAATCTCCACATATGCATTTATGCATTATCAACCATACTTGATGTCGATTGCTTAATGTCCAGATCATAGTACATGGGATGAAAAAGGGACACGTCACTAATGTTAGAGTGTTAGAGTTTCCAAAAGATCAATGTTTTGAGTGAGAATATTTATGTAAAAAAATTAGGCATCGAGTCACCATCGGAAGCCCATGTGATTACAACCGTCCGATCGCAGGGTGCACATTGGTCCGGGCCCATATGAGTGTTGGACATGCCTTGACATTGGTAAGATGCAGACATGCATATACCAAATTTGTAAGAATCGAGACATGAAAGCGATTCGGGAGCCAAGGCAAACTTAAGAGATAAGATTTGCACGAAGATTGACATGTAAAGTCATACTTCTTGCGTAAGATGTACAATGCTACTCTTGAGGAGCAAAATCTCAGGCTTAAATTGGCTTTTGGCTTTAGCTTGAACCGTTATGAAAATATAAGTTAATGGATGAAAGTGTGGTTCGAAATTTGAGTGTTCTAACACTCTCCTCACATGTGTAAACTGGATTTTGGCCCAAGACTAGAGCGTGGAAATATGTTAATTAGGGAGGCAAATAGAAGTTTGAAAATATATGAATTCAAGAAGTCCCACTCTGATATTAAGTGAGACTTTGTGAAATCGTTGTCAACTATTTTGAAAACTTGGTCTAATAGATGAAGAGGCAAGATTTGCTATTTAAATTTTCTAATTTAGAAAGTCCAACCTAAAATCTTAAATTTTTGGCTAATCTTTCAAACATGAAGCCTTGTTATCCCTTTCACATATGTGCATCTACCCCCATAGTTAAATTCTACATCTCTTAATCCGACTTGCACATGAGAGGGATGTTTGAATATTGTTCTATATCTCTTAACAATAGATCTTATATCTTTTTTAGATTCATGTGATCTCTTTTCATCTATTAATTTAGGTTTCTGGGTTGGTTTTCATAACATATATCATGATCCTCAAATTCAAGGATTCAAAAAAAAAAAAATCAAGGAGAGGGAAATTAGGGTGTTTTGATTCTATAGCAATGTAGGATATGTCGAACACTTCATTTATATATTTTGGTAAATATAAATTGTGTATTTTGGTAAAGATCGTGGGGTTTCACTGTCATTTTAGAGATAACTACATAGCAAACTTTAAAACTTGTCATGATCATAAATTTGAGTCCTAGAACTTTTATTTCGTGCGTTCGAATTCTAAACCCTAAAACTTCGATGCACTTGACTTCTTCCATCGATTAGCTTTAAGTGGACAGAAAGAGTTTCTTGGTTATTTTTATCATTAGCCAGTACATGACGTTTTCCTTCCTGCTGTAAATGTCTCAAAGTTTTACAAGCTAACTGACCTGATCATATGAGTAAATATCAAATATTTAGTTGAAGTTGACAAAGTTATCAGATCGACCTTTTATTTTTATTTGTTAGTAATTTAAAAAATAACAACTCATTGCAGTAAATTGTTTTTATCATTTCATGAAAATACGAATCATAATATAATAATGAGGAAAACCATAGAGGCTATTTATGGAACTTTTTTTTTTTCAAGTATTCCTTCATGTGATTTTGGTCAACCAAAAAAAATAGTCTTGAACTAACTATTCCATCTTACAAACCAAAACAAGAGAATAACTACAACAACAAATCAAGTTTTATCCCACTATATGGGGTCTGTATGAATCCTATTAAGTCATTACGATTCCCGAATACTCCATACTTTTCTTTATCGTGCCGATTTTCACTTCCTAGATCATCCCTTGCCCCTTTTAATGCGTACTTCCAATCCTTGTTCACATCTCCTCGTTGGAGCATCCAAAGTCCTCATTCAACGTCACAAAACCATCTCAAGCGACCTTCTCTCATCTTAACTTCGATGGGACAACACCTATCTTCTCCAAAATAGACTCATTTCTAATCTTGTCATTTCTCGCGTGACTGCATATCCAACAAGACATTCCCATCTCCCCCACTCATTTATTCACATTTTGATGTTTAATTGTCCTTAATCCCTTGCTATAATTAAACCTATTACATTCTAGTCCTATGTACTTAACTGTCATTTCACATTATTTGAATACTAGATTTCAAAGGGCCTTTATATACACATCATCTCACTCTAGTTATAAATTCAATGTAATACAACCAAAAGGGACCGTACAAAATTTCACAAAATTATAAATGTCATGCTCACAGGAGTAACACACACTCACAATATCAGCCTTGCCTAGCCTAAAACAATCATCATATTAATGCTTTCAATCTTCTCAATTTACTTCAGTTTTTCCTTTGAACACTTTCCAGTCATGACCATCACATCTGCATGCACAGCTGAATCTTCAATGACACAATCAGAGGAGGTGAAGCCAAAGCCGTCCCGTTCCAAGTGTAAAGGAGAGACACTGATTCTTAAAGCTTAGTCATCAAATGTGTGTATGTCTGTCAGAGAGAGAGAGAGAGAGAGAGAGAGAGAGCAGTGTCTGGTCTTGGCAATTAATTCAGGGTTCGCCACTGGTTGTCATTTAACATTGGCATGATGAATAATCATCATCATCATAACAAAGAGAAAACTCAGCAACAGAACATCCTGGAAATAGACAGCGACAGCTGCTCCCCTATCTTCCCCTTTTACGCTCGAGCACATGCTCTCTTTCCACAACATGACCCGTTCCAAGTTTTCATGAATCTGGCTGCCACTACACGGCCCTTGCATACATTTGCATGAATTTCGTACCCTTCACATGATGGGCCACGTGATGTGCGGTCGCCATCTTAAATCTCCCGCTCGATACATCAAAGCAATAATTTCTCTCTACTGAATTTCAGATAACGAAGTGACACGATATACATGCACATCTTGCATGTCTATATGCAGGCACAGATTGGGTTTTTCCCCACCACCATCTTCCCCTCGATGACCAAATCCATGTGATGATGCGACCTCTGTCGCTGTTTTGCTAGGTTTTCATGTCATCGTCACCCCCTATCACCTCCGCTACATACACACACACACACCCCCTCAGCTTGATGGCATGTCGTTCATCACCAACAATTCCACTTATAACTTGCATTAGAGGGCAGACGAGCAGTTACCATTTTCATGCAAAAAAAAAAAAAAAAAAAAAAAAAAAGGGTTTCAATTAAATTCTCTGAACCTAAGTATTGCATTGAATATGTGTTGATGCGTCCACCCACCATCGATATATATGTACAAAAAAAGTGTTTCATGCATCTTATCTACTTAGATGTGCCAAGGTGAGAGTCCAAACGACATATGTTACATTTATTATTATTGTTCATGCAAATTCAACAACCTCGTGACCGGAATGCATCACCTAATATTCAAAAGATTTGCACTCTGAGGGAACATAAGGAAATTTTGTTGCTTTCCTTTTTATTTTGTTAAATGATTTTCAAAACGAAAGCCAAGAAAATTAATGGGAGGTTTGTTGTTTTTCGAGGAATGGCTGGCCATTTAACCGGAAAAGATGGAGGACAGAAGGGGCCATGTTGCAAAGAGAGACCCCATTCTGGATAATAGCAAATAGAAGATGATTGGCGAAACAAGAAATTAATTAAACAAGAAGGCCCAATTCAATTTCTCTATTTTCCTATGCTTCTTGCTTTGTTTTCTTCTGAATTAAATTGTCGAATATACACCGGTCATTCTCAAACCCTAATCCGACCACCCACCGACAACGAAATTACTGTCCCTCTTTTGCATTGAAATACTCCTTGCCACTGCCCCGATGGATGGGGCCTGATGAGCCCCTGAAAATTTGGGCACTGTCCTTATTGAGCCCAACCCCACATTTCATGGACATGTTGTGGGCATACACAAAGGAGAGAGACAGGAAGAGAGGGGGAGGGGCTAAGAGGCCATAGCTCTCGTGCCCCCACCTCTGAGTTGGATTGATGTGGACGTGATTTATTAGTGGGAAATGAACTCTCATTCCGGTGTGGCCTGGGGAGTCCGAGTAGGCAAACCGACACCAGCAGCGACGACTCCACAGGGTGCCGGAGGGACCCCGGTCAGAGCTCCCGGGGCCTGGCCGTCGGCTGACACGGAGCATGAGTACGGCCCGACGGGGACATGGGCAAGTGGGTGTGTGTGTACTCAGGGAGGCTCGTGTACACAGGAGTCATGTGGTTTTCACATGTGTTGGCGATAAGGCCGAATCAGGGTGGTCGCCAATCCCTTTTGGATGTAGTAGAGTCAGTTCATGTAAGAGTTATGGTTGGAGACTTGTGTAAAGTGAACATCTTTTTGCTGCTCCGGTTAAGGACAAGACCATATGCGCATTATGTGCAAACCCATTTTATTTCTTGTCATTACCTTGCAAGTACCAGGTGGAGGTTTCTTCAAAATCTTCAATGATTGAACCTTTTGCAGGGTGACCAGGCGTTTTAGCCCAACAAGAATTTTCACGTGACGGTCGTAAACAC
Organism: Eucalyptus virginea; assembly: GCA_014182375.1. NCBI lineage: Eukaryota > Viridiplantae > Streptophyta > Magnoliopsida > Myrtales > Myrtaceae > Eucalyptus > Eucalyptus virginea. The sequence continues at coordinate 11,993,804 of CM024516.1, read as the reverse complement.
CTTTTGTTATGTCAAGATCCTTAAATTCTGCCAGTGTTTGGAAGTATTCGAAGAAACAAGAAGACCACCGCATAATTAGGGTTGCAGACCAGGTCTGGGCTCAAATGAAGACTTGGTCGAAATTTGGGCCGCAGCAAGAACTATATACATGCACAGTCCAATGTCTTACATGCCAACCCACGATTCAAACTAATTGGAGACTGCTCAGGACATGATTTCGATTACACCACGTACCTTATCTAGCTTTCCCTGCAACAAGAAGTTTTAGGAAGTGAAGCAAAACAAATAAGGCAGTCTAACACCACCAAGGATTTATGTATCATAAGCAAATAGAATAAGAGTCTGTTGTACAATTGTACTTCTAGCAATATTCAAGTACCCTTGATGTATATTTACGTTCTCTCATATCTGATGTGATCCTCACGGAATTCACAATTAGGTGAGACAAGGAGGTATAAACAGGATGATATTAAGGGGCATAATTAGGAGAGACGAGGAGGTATAAACAATATGATATTAAGGGGCGGGGGGATTAGAGCAACTTACAAATTCAAGTCACTCAATTTGATTTATTTGGTGAACTAGGTTCCTTTATTTATCTCTTTGTGAATATACTCTTGTCTTCTTGACATGGCATTCATCTAATTTAGAAAAAGGATGTTTCGTTCAGAACATAAGATCATTACACTACTGCTGCCATGCTTGATATTTTTCTGCTCAGCCTTATGACAAGAACAATAAAGTGGAACAATGTTCTCTCCATGATAATACTATATCTGAATCAGTAATGAGCAATATCCTACTGCTTCTCCAACTGTAACCTGGCATGAGCTCAATGTTTATGCCCATTGAAGTCAGAGCAGTATCAATCACTATGAACTATAATGCTTAATATTGCCGAGACATCTTGCTTCTGATGACTAAGCTTTCATATGCAGGGAACTGGAGCTCACATTCATTGGCCAATACATGACCTTGTATCCACTATTTAGGTACATGACCTCCTTTGGCAAAGCAGAACCTGGAATGTAGACGTGGGAAGTCATATTTTGAAGAAATACCCTTTAAGTTGCAATTTCATAATGTACCCTTTGCTAGAGAATGATGAAGCTACAGATCAGCTTTTTTGACTGCCCGAAAGAGACAAAGGAAAGGTTTGGGTCTCTACTCTAGGATTTAGATTGATGGCTAATGCTAAGACCACTAGGCGTGGAAGCTATAGAAGTTCTAGCGGCAGGATCAACTGCAACCCTTGCCGAGGAGTTCTGGTTTACAGAGTGATCCTTTTCCGTATGAAAAGCCAACATGAAATATGAGTTCTGAACGAGGCATGAATCAAACTTGGGTCTATGGATCATTATAAGCGAGTCCACTTCAGACAACTATAAGTCGCAACTGGATATGACTGATATTTGACAACATAGACTTAACCATTTTGGACCATCTTGTGCACCCCAAGGTGAATCCACCACGCCAATCCATTCATAAACATCTTATCATGTCAAAATTCAGTTACATAGCTTAACCCAATAGCAAGCAAGATTTGAACCTGAGATAACAAGTTCTTCAATACAGAGACGCCTTTGTGGATCTGAGGATTTCAACTAAGACAAGAAATCCAGTCAATCGAAAAGCCTCTCACAAGTAAAAGTTTCCCTGCTTGTTTTATGTTAAGTCTCGCGACCAAAAGCAACTCAACTGGAGAAACAGAAGTTTGTCTAAAATGTGGATTGACATCATGTAGTTTGAGAGATCGCATGATAAATGCGTCTTTATAATGCTAGAGCTGCAGATAAACTGAATGTTTTCTTAGTCCCCACGCACAAGCTTCACCATCAAATCTGTTTTACCCTGGTTCCTCGCTATGCTACTAGTCACTCATATTTGGGTAGAAAATCAGAGTTCTTGGAAAACACCAAGCCAAATAGGCTGATTTGACATAGATCACTCAGGCACGTGCATCTGAAAGGCATACGCATCACTTCATCATAGCCACAATGTCAGACAATGAAACCTGAATAGTACTAAAAGGATAAAAATATAATGCTATTTAAGATTCAATGAAGAAGAATCTCCAAACACCCATGCTATAATAGCCCATAAGCAGGGGACTTCCTACTGGTATTATGGGACACTCATTAACAAGACCGTACTTGAAAAGCAGCAACAGGAGGAAAAGAACAGAAGGAAACAGAAGGGGATCAAGTGAAATAGAAAGGAGAGTATATCCAGCTACCAGAATTCCATGATCCTGAGATATCGCTGTTCTGCTGTTCATCCAATCAATTCAAGACAGCATAAAATGCACTACCAAAAGCTTGAAACGCCCTTCAGTTCATCAACCCTCTACTCAAAGGCGTCATCATCGTCATCAGGAAGTGGCTGAATAGCTGCTTGAGCAAGTTCTGCCTCATGCCTGTTGGAGACAATAAAAATCAACATTGGTCAATGGAAAGTTGAGAAGAGATTTATGAACTATGAAACTAGCTAGAGAATATTAATATTAACGTAACCCAACAAGAGAAGAGCAGCTAAGATCAGAGAGGCAATCCACAGCCTACAATTTCTGCCTTATACACACTGTAACATTCTTAAGCATGATTATGATTTATATAAGCAATTAAGGGCATCTAGAAGAGAATAGAGAAGAGGAAGGCCAGGATGTATGGCCATTTGCCTTACTATAGTAGAAATTTATGTAAAATAAAGCAGATAATAGAGGCCAAGATTCTTACTGTTGCTGTGCGGCCACATCAATGTGCACTTCTGGAGGAGCAAGGGCAGGAGACTCAACAAAGTGCAGGTTCGGATCCCTGCAATTACCAAAACAAATGATTAGCTACTAGACCATGACAACTTCTGCAAACAGGATTTGCACGCTTTGCTCAAGTACCCAGCAAGTTTTCTAGCGAGGTAGAGGAAGGGTTTCTCAAAGTTGTAGTTGCTCTTTGCAGAAATTTCATAGTACTGCAAATTCTTCTTCCGATGGAACGTAACCTGCTTTGCTTTAACTTGCCGATTCTTCACATCTACCTTGTTCCCACAGAGAACAATAGGTATGTTCTCACAGACCCTGTATAAATATGGGAAATTAGCGAAGATGTAGCGCCATCAAAAACTGCAGTACGAAAATAAATAAGTAGGTCGCCAGCATTTTTACTCTACCTGCAGAGATCGCGATGCCATGTTGGAACATTCTTGTACGTCAATCGAGCAGTGACATCAAACATGATAATTGCACACTGGCCATGAATGCTGCAGAACAACGAATAAAAGTTCAAAATTTCAACACATGAAGACATAGGAGGGAGAGGAATTCCCCCTCCCACAAGCAAGGTTAAAAAGTGAATAACGGAAATCACCACATTCAGAAGACCAGACTATCACTGCCAGCAACACACAGTCCGATAACATTTAAAGCTCTCCTCCTTTTTCTCCAAAATAAGATTAAAAGATATACAACTGAAATATAAATTTTACCAACTTTTAAGAATATCACAAATAAGGATGACCACAAAGCAGATATACAACCCCATACCATCAAAATTCTTTTGCAAAACTACTTGCTCCTTCATCCACAAGGTTACAAATAACAATTGACTGCACCACTATTAAGTAATAATAGTTATCCTTAGTAAAACCCAGACAGTTAAATAAACTACCAACCAAAACATGGCTACCCCCTAATTAAAGCATTGTTCCAATACAAGCTCAACGCTACAATTTTCTCCCTAGTTATCACTCAATTCACAAGAACATATAATGCAATCTGAAAATCCTTCCACTGATTTAAAAGCAAAAAAATTCTAAGAGGGAGCTCTCTTTACTCACTAATATCCATCTCTTAGACCACCAAACTTCTCCTGCCCTGCAGTATCCCAGCAGTAAAACCGGATTTTCCCACAGTTTGTGAAGAAATCCAAAGGATGGACTTCGACACCAATAGTCGCTGTTATGCACAAGGACAATACCAGAAGATCAGTACAGACTAAACAAAATGATAATCTAATGACAAAAAAAAAGAAATAACAGGCATTTCCACATCACTTACGCTCATATTTCTTTTCGAACTCCCCAGTAAGATGTCTCTTCACAAAAGTCGTTTTACCTGCACAAAGTTACAGACTATGCTCAGCCTGCTATCCATTGCTCGAAGCTAGAAAGAAAAGATACACCCCGTGGCTTCTACATCATGACAAATGAAGAAGATCGCAAAAGCACTTTTCGTCCGACACCCTTCGATTTCAGACCGATCCCCAGGAATCGGGTAAAAACATACTGTCCGCCACTTCAAATGGTAAATCCTCTTATCTTTAAGGATACAGCCATGGCCATGCCACATTTTCCCGATCCCGACCAGTAACATAACTATAGCAAACCCTAATTTAACACGACCGCATACGCACCCTCCTACGCAAACGGAGAAACGAACGACTGAATCAAGAAACCAGCAAAAAAAAAAAAAACAGAGCACGCCTGCGACAAATCACCTGTGCCTCCATCGCCAACAATGACGAGCTTGAAGTTCGGGTAATCGACGGTCTGCTGATTCGGCAAAGCCTGAAAGAGACACGCAAGGGAAACAACAACAATTAAAACAACGATCAAAAACAAATCCAAACTCTGCGATCACGTAACCAGATCGCTCAGCTCCAGCACCACCCACCAAAAGAAAATCCGACCGCGACCCAAGAACCCGAGAAGAACGACAAACAGAACCCAGATTCAAGAACACCCAGCAACCAAAAAGCAAAACAAAACAAAAAAACGAGCCACCCATAACGACGAACGCCCAGAGAATGACTCGATCGGAAGGAAAGAAAATCGAGCAAACGGACTCACCATCGACGACGGCCAAGAGGGTCGGCAGAGAGAGAGAGAGAGGAATGCGTTCTCGAAGGAGCGAAGCGTAGTGGAGGAGGAGAGACAGCTGCGTTGCTTTGATGAGGAATAGAGGGGGTTTTAAGAGGGGAGGGAAAGCGACGGGAGAGGAGGAATGAATGAGAAGAAAGAAACGCGATTTTTGGGCCTTTATGTCGAACGTAGCTTTAAGCTGACGCTGCCGCCTCGTCCGTCAGATTCGATTATTTTCCCGAAGGCGAGCAGGCGTTCTAGAATCTGTCGACCGTCCGATCTGTGCAGACACCTGTTTTAAATTTCGAGGGGTAGAGAGAGAGAGAGAGAGAGAGACACTTGGCAGCGAAATATACCGGAAAAAATTCAAATTCTTTGGTCCTCCATCTCGCCAGGATTCTAGAACTTTTCCCCAATTTTTGCATCGAATTTGAATGAGGGGAACGAGAATTTGAATGAGAAGCAAGGGAAAATTTTTAATTTTTTTAGTAAGAATTAATTGTTCTTTTAACTTCTTTAATTTCCTTACCAAATAAAGGTCATATCATAAAATATCTCGATCAATTTTAAATAGTAAATTGAATAATAATTCCTTATCAAAGATAAATTATACACGTCTAAATAAAGAAAATTCATAGATGATAAATTTATTATGATGGAAGGCAAGTTGCCCTTAGTAAAAACTAAAATCAAGAAAGTGTTTCGAGGCTGTTGATGAAGAAGTTCGACTTCTACTAGAAAATCAACATGTAGACCGTCGAACTAAAGAGCTTAAATATCCACAAATCATATGATAAAGTATTGTCCATGATAAGACCAAAATCACTCGTTATCAATTGCTAGATGAGTAAAGAACAAGATTATGATAAAATCTCCCAAAGACAGAGAAAAAAGGAAGTTATTTTAAAGCATGAAGTATGCATTGTTCAAAGTTTTGTAAGACCTCCGATGATCCACCACTACGCGGTCAAAAAAGCCTCTTATCTTTATGGAACGAGGCGTTCATGATATGAATCCCACAATCGAGAATATAATAGAACTTCCAACAATTTGTTGTGTTTCCTCTGACAAAATTGTGCAACGAGTTTTCAATCTTATGTATGAAATATATTTGAATTCTAAATCTTTTAATTTGTTCAACTAAATTTTAAACTAGGCCAAAAAACACTAAAAATTCCTAAATATTCCTAAATATTTTATTTACATACATCGTCATATTTTGTTATTTTACTCTCTTTTTTCTTTTCTTTTTTTAATTTGACATTAAAATTTAACCAAGTAACACATTAACATAAAGAGCCTAAAGTAATTAAATGGATGCATTACGGCAATATAAATCGGGTTGAGTACAAATTATCAAAATTGTATTACATAAGAATGGATCAATACAAATTAAATGAATTAATTTAGGTCGGACCATCTTCGAACCGACCCGCCTATTTAACACCCTTTAACAGCATCCATGTACTGCAATTGTCTAAAAAAATATATATGCAGTTAACTATCGATACATGTTTTGCCGAAATTGAGGTTAATTTGATAAATCAAGCGGAAACAATAATGTAATTTAGCAAAACCAAAAAAGTGAAAACATCTCCCATCCCCAATGTAGAACTCCAAAATCACAAGGATGCAGGCTGAAACCACCTGCCGTCTCGAATGCTCATTACTGTCTCCAAACCTGAAAGCTGCTTTTGTAGCGCCATCGGGAAGTGGCTGAATAGCTGCTTCAGCAAGTTCTCCCTCATGCCTGCTCGAGACAAGAACCACCATAGGTCAACGGTCAGTTGAGAAGAGGTTTATGAACCATCAAACTCGCTACACAACTTTGACCCCAAAAAAAAGAAAAAAAACTAGCTACAGAACAATTCAAGTCAGATGACGTCAGCCTATGCAAAGATGACGTCATCATATTTGGCCTGTATGGAAAAGGACAACAACCCCCTCTTCATATTTTTAAAAACAGACACTGGCCACAGAATACTATTATATCTGTGACCCGACGTATAGATCAGACAGACCGGACAGGCAACCACAGCTACAATTACCACTCCATAACACAGACCGCATCATTCGCAAGCACGATTGTGATTTATGTATGCAATTAAGTGCATCCAGAAGAGAGGGGGAGGACGAAGGGCGGGACGCACGACGACACGATTATTCGTAGAAATTAACCTTATATAAAGCAGATACTATAGGCCAAGATTCTTACTGCTGCTGTGGGGCAAAGTCCATGTGCACTTCTGGAGGAGTAAGAGCAGGAGGCTCAACAAAGTGCAGATTTGGATCCCTGCGTTTACCAGAACAAACGATTAGCTACTACACCATAAAAACTTTTGCAAATGGGATTTGGGCGTTCTGCTCAAGTACCCGACAAGTTTTCTGGCGAGGTAGAGGAAGGGTTTATCAAAGTTGTACTTGCTCTTTGCAGAAATTTTAATAGTGCTGCAAATTCTTCTTCCGCTGGAACATAACCTGCTTTGCTTCAACTTGCCTATTCTTCACATCTACCTTGTTCCCACAGAGAACAATAGGTATATTCTCACAGACCCTACAAAATCAATGAGTAAGCACCATCAAAAACTGCAGTATGAAAACAAATACAAAGGTCACCAGCGTTTCTACTCTACCTGCAGAGATCGCAATGCCATCTAGGAATATTCTTGTACGTCAAACAAGCAGTGACATCAAACATGATAATTGCACACTGGCCATGAATGCTGCAGAACAACAAATGAAAGTTTAAAATTTCGACACACGAAGACACAAGAGGGAGAGGGATTCCCCCTCCCACGAGCAAGGTTAAATGGTGAATGACAGAAATCACCACATTCAGAAGACCACTCTACCCCCGCCAGCAACACACAGTCCAATAACATTTAAGGCCTTCCTCCTTTTTCTCCAAAATAAGATTTAAAGATATACGACTGACATACAAATTTTACCAACTTTTAAGAATATCACAAATGAGGATGACCATGAAAACAGACATACAACTCCATACCAACTGTGGAAATTCTTTTGCAAAACTACTTGCTCCTTCATCCACAAGGTTACAAATAACAATTGACTGCACCACTATTAAGTAACAATGGGTATCCTTAGTAAAACCCAGACAGTTAAATAAACTACCAACAAAAACATGGCTACCCCCTAATTAAAGCATTATTTCAACACAAGCTCAATGCTACATTTTTCTCCCTAGTATCACTCAATTCACAAGAACATATACTGCAATCTGAAAATCCTTCCACTGATTTAAAAGCAAGGAACTTCTAGGAGGGAGCTCTCTTTACTCACTAATATCCATCTCTTAGACCACCAAACTTCTCCTGCCCTGCAGTATCCCAGCAGTAAAACCGGATTTTCCCACAGTTTGTGAAGAAATCCAAAGGATGGACTTCGACACCAATAGTCACTGTTATGCACAAGGACAATACCAGAAGATCAGTACAGACTAAACAAAATGATAATCTAATGACAAAATAAAAAGAAACAACAGGCATTTCCACATCACTTACGCTCATATTTCTGTTCGAACTCCCCAGTAAGATGTCTGTTCACAAAAGTCGTTTTACCTGCACAAAGTTACAGACTACGCTCAGCCTGCTAATCCATTGCTCAAAGCTAGAAAGAAAAGAGACACCTCGTGGTTTACATCATGACAAATGAAGAAGATCGCAAAACCACTTCTCGTCCAACACCCTTCGATTTCTCGTCCAACACCCAGGAATCGTGTAAAAACATACTGTCCGCCACTTCAAATGGTAAATCCTCTATCTTTAAGGATACAGCCATGGCCATGCTACATTTTCCCGATCCCGATCCCGACCAGTAATATAACTAGAGCAAATCCTAATTTAACACGACCGCATACGCACCCTCCTAAGCAAACGGAGCAACGAACCACTGAATCAAGAAACCAGCCAAAAAACAGAGCACACCAGCGACAAATTACCTGTGCCTCCATCGCCAACAATGACGAGCTTGAAGTTCGGGTAATCGACCGTCTGCTGATTGGCGAAGCCTGAAAGAGACACGCAAGGGAAACAACAACAATTAAAACAACAAACCAAATGAGATCAAAAAAAAATCCAAACTCTGCAATCACGTAACCAGATCGCTCAGCTCCCGAACCACCCCACCAAACAAAAATCCGACCACGACCCAAGAACCCGAGAAGAACGACAAACAGAACCCAGATTCAAGAACACCCCGCAACCAAAAAGGAAAAAATGAAAAACGAGCCACCCATAACGACGAACGCCCAGAAAATGACTCGATCGAAGGGAAAGAAAATCGAGCAAACGGACTCACCATCGACGACGGCGAAGAGGGTCGCGAGAGAGAGAGAGAGAGAGAGAGAGAGGAATGCGTTCTCGAAGGAGCGAAGCGTAGTGGAGGAGGAGGGACAGCTGCGTTGCTTTGATGAGGAAGAGGGGGAGTTTTAAGAGGGGAGGGAAAGCGACGGGAGAGGAGGAATGAATGAGAAGAAAGACGCGATTTTTGGGCCTTTTGTCGAACGAGGCTTTAAGCTGACGCTGCTGTCTCGTCCGTCAGATTCGATTATTTTCCCGACGGCGAGCAGGGGTTCTAGAATCTGTCGACCGTCCGATCTGTGCAGATACCTGTTAGAGAGAGAGAAAGAGAGGACATTTGGCAGCGAAATATACCGGAAAAAATTCAAATTCTTTCGTCCTCCATCTTGCCAGGATTCTAGAACTTTTCCCCAATTTTTGCATCGAATTTGAATGAGGGGAACGAGAATTTGAATGAAAAGCAAGGGAAAATTTTTAATTTTTTTAGCGAGAATTAATTGTTTTTCTAACTTCCTTAAATTTCCTTATCAAATAAAGATCGTATCATGAAATATCTCAATCATTTCTAAATAGTAAATCGAATAACAATTCCTTATTAAAGATAGATTATGCACATCCAAATAAAGAAAATTCATAGATAATAAATCTATTGTGATGGAAGGCAAGTTGCCCTTCGTAAAAACTAAAATCAAGAAAGTGTTTCGGGGCTATTGATGAAGAAATTCGACTTTTGCTAAAAACCAAATTGTAGACCGTCGAACTGAAGAGCTTAAATATCCACAAATCATATGATAAAGTATTGTCTATGATCAAACCAAAATGACTCGTTATCAATTGCTAGATGAGCAAAGGACAAGATTACGGTAAAATTCTCCCAAACACATAGAAAAAAGGAAGTGATTTTAAGGCATGAAGTATGCATTGTTCAAAGTTTTGTAAGACCTCCAATGATCCACCACTACGCCGGTGAAAAAAGCCTCTATGGAATGAGGCGTTCATGATATGAATCCCACAATCAAGAATATAATAGAAATTGCAACAATTTGTTGCGTTTCCTCTGACAAAATTGTGCAACGAGTTCTCAGTCTTATGTATGAATTACGTTTGAATTCTAAATCTTTTAATTTGTTCAATTAAATCTTAAACTAGGCCAGAAAACACTAAAAAATCCTAAATATTTCAGTTGTTCAATTAAGTCATAACCCTTTTCAATACGAAGCACAATAAAGCCTTTAACAGTGATAAGAAAATAGCAATTCATGAACCATAACTGTCTAAAAAGATATTCTGTTAAATATTGGTATGTCTTCATTGAAATTGAAGGTTAATTCGATAAATCAACCGAAGACAATTATGCAATTTATCAAGACACAAAAAAAGTGAAAATAAATCTCATCCCCATATAGAACTCCAAAAATCAAAGGGTGCAAGACTAGGGATAATTGATTCGTGGTCCAATCCCACCAAGGAATCGGGAATCGAACCAAGAGGACCTCTTCCCAATTTTATGACCAGGGACTGGACCAGCTAGTCTTGGGACTAGGAACCAAATCGGACTAAAGGCAAAGAGAGAAGATTTTCAATGGAACCGGTCCGGTCTAGTTCCAATGAAACCAGTCACTTATTTGTTTTCCCCCTCTATGCAATTGAAATCAACGTGTATCATGTGTAGTCCAAGTTCTTTATAACAAAAGCTATACTATAAAATGGTCAGCCAAACTCGCGCAATATGATTCATCCTATTTTGCATGTCATTATCTTCCAAAGAGACACAACAAACGAAAAGTAAGATTTGTGATATCTCCTCATGAAAACTTATGGAGCAAGTAGTCTTCTGCAGTCTTGATCATGTCCTCCGGAAGATAATGACATGCAAAAGGGTACATAAGTCTTCTGCAAGGCTGCATCAAAATCACCAAAATGAACGAGATCATGTCCTTCGAGCCATTCTCTATTCCCTCCGAAACTTGTACATGCTGCTGACAACAGGGATTGAGGGACTGAGGAATTGAGGGATTGACGGACCGAGGGAAATATTAGGTTTTTTAAGAAATTAATAAAAATTAAATATATAGGTCATGTTCTTCCTCTCTGTACGTATGATGATCGTTTAGAGTTTGATTAAATTTCGTGGGTTTTCAATCGTTTCTGTCATATCCTATCTGGCTTTTGTTTTTCTTATTGAATTGATGTTGCTTCGTTTGGAATCTAGTTTCACAGTTCGGCTCTCGTTGAGGAGGAACCCGGTGGTGAGGGATCGTTTGTTTACCCTCGTCTTAGCTGGGGCTTTCGATTATGGGTTTTACTTGGTGTATCCTTTTCCTTGCATTCTTTTTTTTTTTTTTTTTTTTGCAATCTCATGCTTTCGGCTGTTATTTGTCCATGGTATTGATTCATTGTGTTTATTTAAGCATTTGTCTTTGAAGTATGTCGAGATATTCTGCCAATGTTGTTGTATAGATGAATGTATTAGTATTTTACATTGTATCCATTTATCACCATCTACCGTCTAGTGCAGATTATTCCGTCGGCAGTTTGTAATTGTATATGATCTAGAACGTGGTGGTGGGTGTCTTCGTCAGTACAAGATATTGATTCCTTAATAGGAGTATCATTACAGGAGGTTACTAGATGCATGTCAGGTAGTGAATCTGAGTGAGCAGATTCGACCTCATGATCTTTTGAACTGGGGATTTGCTTGATAAGGTACAAAACATTCAATGTTAATGGCCCTATCCTCTGTTGATCCCTTGAGAAACTTTGGTATCATGCTCTGATATCGTTTAGAAAACCGTGTCAAAGAACTAGCGATTGAGTTCTTTGGAGCACCTTTAGATACTTAGGCAGTAGCAGATAGGTTTTGAATCCTTGTACAGTTGTGAAATCAAGTCTTTACTGGCAATCTATGAGAGAATGTTTTCCCTAGTGATAAGCTCTTTCTTTCTGAAAAAAGTATACTCTCCAAATGCATGTCGAGGTCTACCCAGGATGTTGGCATGTAAGGTCTCTATTCTTCTGCTGCGGATGATTTAAAGACGTGAACTAAGATACAGTTTCTTTCAATATGTAGCAAGTGGTTTTTGGCTGAAATTTGTAGGTTTAAAGAACCACGAGTTTTAGGAAGTCAAGCAAACAAAGAAGGCATTCTAACACCACCTGGGATTTATGTATTATAAGCAACTAGAACAAGAGCCTGGGATCCGGTTGTACTTCTGGCAATATTAAGGTACACTCGATGTGTATTTACATTCCCTCGTATATGATGTGATCCTCACGTGGGATTCACGATTAGGTGAAACGAGGGTATAAACCGGATAATGTCAAAGGGGGAAAATCAGAGGAACTTGCAAATCCGAGTAACTCGAATTGATTTATTTGGTGAACTAGGTTCCTTTATTTATCTCTTTGTGGATACACTTTTGTCGCATTCATCTCATTTAGAAAAAGAATGTTGCATTCAGAACATAACATCTCTACACTAATGGGGCCATGCTTGATATTTTCCTGCTCAGCCTCGTAACAATAAAGTGGAACAAAGTCCTCTCTATGATAATACTATCTATGAATGAGTAATGAGCAAAATCCTACTGCTTCTCCAACTTTAACCTGGTTTGAGGCTTTGAGCCCAATGTTTATGCCCATTGAAGTCAGAGCAGTATCAATAACAGGCATTTCCACGCCACTTACGCTCATATTTCTTTTCAAACTCCCTAGGAAGACGTCTCTCAAAGTAGCGACGAGCCTAGTACTACGACTATAGGGGGGAGCTACCACTTTGTAGACAGCTTGGCTTCCTCGTCGCTTTTCTCTGGCGACTAGCTTCTCAAGTGGGTGGCATTGCCTCACTGACTAGCTAATTAGACGCAAGCCTTGCCTCGAGCAGATTCCTCCTTTTGCTCCTCAGCCTATGGGGTATTAGCAGCTGATTCCAGCTGTTGTTCCCCTCCCAAGGGTGAGTTCTTAGGCGTTACTCACCTGTCCGCTACTGAAAACCAAACCTTGCGCTCGTCCATGAGCATTAGTAGAATCCCGGTTCGGAAAAGTCGTTTTGCCTGCACGAAGGAACAGACTACGCTCAGCGTGCTATCCCTTGCTCGGCGCCGGAAAGAAAAGATACACCACATGGCTTCTACATTGTGACAAGTGAAGAAGATCGCAAAACCATTTTTCGTCTGACACCCTTCGATTTCAGACAAATCCCCAGAAATTGTGTAAAAACATACTGTCCTCCACTTCGAATGGTAAATCCTCTATCTTGAAGGATATAGCCATGAACACGTTACATTTTCCTGATCCCGACGGGTAAAATAACTAGAGCAAACCCTAATTTTATTTTATTTTTTTGGTCGAAAAAGCTGCATTTCATTTCAACTCAAGTTGATAATGTAGAACATGAACCCAGCTGGGCTTGAGAACAAAGAAAATATAACAGTGGTTGGGGTGGGCTTGAAACCCAGTTCTGAGGGAGGTGTTGATCAAGTTGGGCTTTAACAACCCAATCTGGAATTTTGTTTTGTTCTCTGAAGCAGTGAGTGAGGCTTAAATGTGGCAAAGAGGACAAAGAGGCCCGGCCCATCTTGATTTGTGCTGCAATATCCACAGTACTTGGTTCTCCCCCAACAGTGCCTGAACTACAACACAACAGTCAGACTTGAGGATTGTACTTTCACTTTTACCTTTACCTTTCTCCCATTCATGCGCAAACTTTATCCCCTCGAGCAGCGCTAGGGTTTCAGCTTGAAGTGCAGATTGCACTCTCACCTGGCGTGCGAACCCTCCTAGCAGAACTCCGGCCGCATCTCTGCAAACTCCAGCAATCGCTCCTGTAGATGCGCCCACTCTGAATCCTCCGTCAACATTTATTTTCAGCGATTTCGGGGCAAGGGGACAGCATATGCACCCCGATATGTATACAGCCGGTAAAGCAGAGCACACCAGTGAAAATTACCTGTCCCAGCATCGCCGATGATGACAAGCCGGAAGCTCGGGCAATCGACAGCCTGCTGATTCGGCAGAGCCTGAAAGAGACACGCAAAGGAAACAAGAAAGAAATTTAAAAAAAAAAGAAGACAAATGAGAGCAAAATCCAAACTTGCGATCACGTAACCAGATCGCTCAGCTCCAGAAGCCCCAAAAGAAACAGCATCTGACCAGGATTCACAAGCTCGAGAAGAATCACAAAAAGAATCGAGATTCAAGAAGACCCAGCAACAACAAGAACACGAGCTATCCACATAAGAATGGACGCGCGAAAAATGGGATGATGAAAAGGAAAGAAAAGCACATAAACCAACTCACCATTGATGATTGCGAAGAGGGTCGGGATTTCGGTGGGTGTCTGAGACAGGGAGAATCTCGAATAGGTTCGGAGCAGCGAAGCGAGGTGGGAGAGGAAAGGGCGGACAGCCGACGCTGCTGTTCTCCTCCGTTAGATTCGATTTACTTAGAATCTGCTGACCGTCCCATCTGTACAGAGTCACAGACTCCTGGCTGAACTTTGCCCCTCCTCCCCGACCCTCCACGTTTCTAAATTTCGTTCGGAAAGTGAGGAAATTTCTGAAGAATATACAAAAACGAAATTTCAAATTCTTGTCAATTCTCATCGATTTTCATTCCCTCGTTGTGTGTGAGAGTAAGGGGAACGAAAATTTGGCTGAAAAGCAATGACAAAAAAAACTCTAAAATTTTGGCCCTTTATTTCCTCCCCTCCCACTACTAAACCGAAGCCGTGTCGTCGGCTATTTTAATCCATTCCAGCATACTAAGTCAAATGATTCCTTATCAAAGATAGAAGTTCACACTGAAACGAAGAAAATTCGAGGATGATTAATCGATTATGATCGGAGACTGTCTGTCCTTGGTAAAACTGGAGTTAAAAAGTGTTTTTAGGGCCATTGATGAAGTTCGAATTTTGTAAGCGATCGAAATATAGACTGTTAGATCGAAAAGACCGAGTATCCAAACGTTGGATGATCAAAGAAGGTCTATCATCCGACTGCAAACAACTTCTTATCGATTATCGGATGCCAAACAGACAAAATTACGGCAAAATTCTTCCAGAGACACCAAAGGAAGAAAACTGATTTTAGGCAACCAAAATTCGAATGAAAAGCAAGAAAATATCTAAAAATTTAGCCCTAAATTCCCTCCCTTCCCATCGCCAAACAAAGCTGTGTCACGAGGTAACTTAATCAATCTTGACAAGCTAAGTCGAATATTCCTTATCAAAAATAGACTGTCCACACCGACGGAAAAAACAAATTACAAATAATTAATCAATCGTGACTAGAGACAATTTGCCCTTAGCAGAACCCGAAATAAAAAAGTGTTCCGGGCCATTGATGAAGTTTAACTTTTGCGGGGCAATCGGAAGGAAGAGATCAAGCATCCAGGCGTTGGATGGCAAAGTAATGCCTATCGTCGGACCAACGACGACTCGTTATCGATTGTTGGACGTGTAACGGTAAAATTACGGCGAAATTCTCCTGCCGGAGAAAGAAAACTGATTTTAAAGCACGAAGTATGCATTGTTCAATGTTTGCAAGACCTCCGACGATCCGTGCTTGCTCGGTCCAAGTTTTTTTAAGCTTTCCTCGTGCCATGCCACGATGCTAGTGAAAAAGCTACTCTCTCTTTCCCCCCTTATAAGTTCCCGGTTCAAAAATGGGCAATGGATGAATAATTTTTCGCCCCATTTTGTCTCCTTAGATTATGTGTTCAATTGGTCATCTGTCATTTTAAAGCACACTTAATTGTAGTATCGATGGATACTTGAGACTTTGATAAGATGTAATAGCATGCATAGTAATTTATTGCATTTCTTTTGAGAAACTTGTGCCAAAAGCTGTTTTCTCTATGTATGAAATGTGTCTGAATTCTAAATCTTTTAATTGGTCCGGTCATGTCCGAAATCAACGTCAACGCCATGGGTCCCACTTCCCATATCCCCATGTTTTGACTTGCTTTTCTCGCAACGTGCTCTGAGGGGGAGGGGAGGGGAGGGGAGGGGAGGAGGGAGGGGGTGATTTCTAGAAGTGCGTCGAAGACCGGTGATCGTGATGCTTTGGTGTACGTAGTCGGAGGTTTTTAGTTCGGGGTGCTTTCAATTCGCAATTTGAGGTTGTTGTTAGCTGCTTGTTTTTACCAGTTATGTCATCAGCTCGCCATTGAAATTGGCATTATTAACGTGGGTTTGGAGGTACTTGTTTATTAGTTGCATACGCTACAAGGTCAGAGCAGCAAGAGATGCGCTTCCCTTTCTCCCGATCGTGTGAATTATCGAGTAAGCGGGGATTTGATGTTCGTGATGACGATGCACAAAGACTAATTCGTTTTTTGGTGCTTGCGATGACGATGTGCAAAGGCTATTTCGTGTTCTAATTGAGCGTATGTTGGCTTTTTCAATTTGCACACTTAGTGCTTGTTTTTATGTTTAATATATGTAAAGAATCTTTTTCTCGCATGGGGCTCGCAGAGCTTGTAATTTGTCGCATTACAAAATTTTAGTTCGATCAATAGAGCAGATACACGCGCACTTCTCTAGTTATTATGATTCTTTCATTTTATTTACATAGATCGTCATATTTTGTTATTTTACTCTCTTTTTTTCTCCTTTTTTTAACCAAGTAACAAATTAACATAAAGAGCCTAAAGTAATTAAATGGATGCATTACGGCAATATAAATCGGGTCGAGTACAATTTATCAAATTGTATTACATAAGAATGGATCAATACAAATTTAATGAATTAATCTAGGTCAGACCATCTTCGAACCAACCCGCCTATTTAACACCCCCGACAGCATCCACGTACTGCAATTGTCTAAAAAAATATGTATGTTGTTAACTATCGATACATGTTTGCCGAAATTGAGGTCAATTTGATAAATCAAGCAGAAACAGTTATGTAATTTAGCAAAACAAAAAAAGTGAAAACATCTCCCATCCCCAATGTAGAACTCCAAAATCGCAAGGATGCAGGCTGAAACCACCTGCCGTCTTGAATGCTCATTACTGTCTCCAAACCTGAAAACTGCTTTTCTAGCGCCATCGGGAAGTGGCTGAATAGCTGCTTCAGCAAGTTCTGCCTCATGCCTGTTCGAGACAACAACCAGCGTAGGTCAACGGTCAGTTGAGAAGAGGTTTATGAACCATCGAACTAGCTACACAACTTTGACCCAAGAAAATAAAAAATAAAACTAGCTACAGAACAATTCAAGTCAGATGAAGACAGGGACACTTTACAAAAGTTCGTCGTCTTCTTTTTTCAAAAAAGTTTGTCGTCTTCAAAAAAAAAAACTAGCTACAGAACAATCCAAGTCAGATGACGTCAGCCTATCCATACTGTCCCCCGTGACGTCAGCAAATTTTTTCTTTTTAAAAAAAGACACTGGCCACAGATATAATACTATTATATCTGTGACCCCACAAAAAGATCAGATAGACCGGACAGGCAACCGCAGCTACAATTACCACTCCATAATACAAACCGCATCAATAGCAAGCACGATTGCGATTTACTTAAGCAATTAAGTGCATCCAGAAGAGAGAGGGGGAGGACGAAGGGCAGGACGCACGACGACACGACTGTTCGTAGAAATCAACGTTATATAAAGCAGATAATATAGGCCAAGATTCTTACTGCTGCTGTGGATCAAAGTCCATGTGCACTTCCGGAGGAGCAAGAGCAAAAGGCTCAACAAAGTGCAGATTTGGATCCCTGCGTTTACCACAACAAATGATTAGCTACTAGACCCAAACAACCTCTGCAAACAGGATTTGCACGTTTTGCTCAAGTACCCGACAAGTTCTCTGGCGAGGTAGAGGAAGGGTTCCTCTAAGTTGTACATGCTCCTTGCAGAAATTTCACAGTGCTGCAAATTATTCCTCCGCCCGAATGTAAACTGCCTTGCTTCAACTTGCCTATTCTCCCCATCTACCTTGTTTCCACAGAGAACAATAGGTATATTCTCACAGACCCTATTAAATTAATAGGTAATTAGCGAGACATAGCACCATCAAAAACTGTAATGCGAGAACAAATACAAAGGTCGCCGGCATGTCTAACCTACCTGCAGAGATCGCGATGCCATCCAGGAACATTCATGTATGTCGATCCAGCAGTGACATCGAACATGATAATTGCACACTGGCCGCCAATGCTGCAGAACAATGAACAAAAGTTTGAAATTTGGATACCCACAGACACAGGAGGGAGAGGGAATCCCTCTCCCACAAGCAAGGTTAAAATGTGAATAAAGGAAATCGCCACATTCAGAAGACCACTCTAACACCGCCAGCATTAAGTAAAAGACGCAGTCCATGTACAGCAATTGTCTAAAAACATATGTATGCTGTTAACTATCAATACATGTTTGCCGAAATTGAGGTCAATTTGATAAATCAAGCGGAAACAATTATGTAATTTAGCAAAACCGAAAAAGTGAAAACATCTCCCATCCCCAATGTAGAACTCCAAAATCGCAAGGATGCAGGCTGAAACCACCTGCCGTCTCGAATGCTCATAACTGTCTCCAAACCTGAAAACTGCTTTTCTAGCGCCATCGGGAAGTGGCTGAATAGCGGCTTCGGCAAGTTCTGCCTCATGCCTGTTCGAGACAACAACCAGCGTAGGTCAACGGTCAGTCGAGAAGAGGTTCATAAACCATCGAACTAGCTACACAACTTTGACCCCCAAAAAAAAAAAAAAAAAGCTACAGAACAATTTACGAAAAAGACAAAATAGTGTGACGACTGACGGAAAAGAACGCGGCTGACCGACAGAAGGTGTGAATGGGCTCGTGTGAATGCTCACAGCCTTTTTTCTTTTTAAAAAAAGAAAGACACGAGCCACAGAATACTACTATTATATCTGTGACCCAACAAAAAGATCAGACAGACCGGACAGGCAACCACAGCTACAATTACCACTCCATAATACAAACCGCATCAATCGCAAGCACGATTGTGATTTATTTTGCATCCAGAAGAGAGAGGGGGAGGACGAAGGGCGGGACGCACGACGACACAACTATTCGTAGAAATCAACGTTATATAAAGCAGATAATATAGGCCAAGATTCTTACTGCTGCTGTGGGGCAAAGTCCATGTGCACTTCCGGAGGAGCAAGAGCAGGAGGAGGCTCAACAAAGTGCAGATTTGGATCCCTGCGTTTACCAGAACAAACGATTAGCTACTAGACCATAACAACTTTTGCAAACAGGATTTGCGCGTTCTGCTCAAGTACCCAGCAAGTTTTCTGGCGAGGTAGAGGAAGGGTTTCTCAAGGTTGTACTTGCTCTTTGCAGAAATTTCATAGTACTGCAGATTCTTCTTCCGCTGGAACGTAACCTGCTTTGCTTCAACTTGCCTATTCTTCACATCTACCTTGTTCCCACAGAGAACAACAGGCATGTTCTCACAGACCCTGTATGAATATGGGAAATTAGCGGGAGATGTAGTGCCATCAAAAACTGGAGTACGAAAATGAATAAGTAGGTCGCCATCGTTTTTACTCTACCTGCAGAGATCGCGATGCCATGTTGGAACATTCTTGTACGTCAATTGAGCAGTGACATCAAACATGATAATTGCACACTGGCCATGAATGCTGCAGAACAACGAATGAAAGTTTGAATTTCGACACACGAAGACACAAGAGGGAGAGGGATTCCCATCTCCCGAAGTAAGGTTAAAAAGTGAATAAAGGAAATTGCCACATTCAGAAGACCACTCCACCACCGCCAGGATTAAGTACAAGACGCAGTTCGAGTATAAGATTTAAAGAGATGCGACTGACATAAATTTTACCAACTTTTAACAAAATCAGAAATAAGGACGACCCTGAAACAGATATGCACCCTTTACCGTGGATTTTTTTTTCTTTTTTTTGGGGGCAAAAGTACTTGCTTCTTCCTCCACAACTTTACAAAAAACAAATGACTGCACCACTACTGAGTAATAATAGTTATCCTTAGTAAAACCCAGGCAGTTAAATAAACTACCAACCAAGATATGTCTACCCCGTAATTAAAGCGTTGTTAAATACGAGCTCAACACGACATTTTTCTCCCTATCATCACTCAATTCACAAGAACTTTAACTGGAATCTGAAAATCCTTCCACGGATTTAAAAAGCAAGGAAATTCTAAGACGGAGCTCTCTTTACTCACTAATATCCTTCTCTTAGACCACCAAGCTTCTCCTGCCCTGCAGTATCCCAGCAGTAAAACCGCATCTTCCCGCGGTTTGTGAAGAAATCCAGAGGATGGACTTCGACGCCAATAGTTGCTGTCATGCACAAGGACAACACCCGGAAGATTAGTACAGACTAACCAACATAATAATCTAACGACATCAGGAAAAGGAAATAACAGGCATTTCCACATCGCTTCCGCTCATATTTCTTTTCGAACTCCCCAGTAAGATGTCTCTTCACAAAAGTGGTTTTGCCTGCACAAAGGAACGGACTACGCTCAGCCTGCTAAAGCTTGCTTGACACTAGAAAGAAAAGATACATGTCATGCCGTCTATATCATGACAAATGAAGAAGATGGCAAAACCACTATTCGACATCCGCAGAAATTATGTAAAAACATACTGTCCGCCACATCAAATGATAAATCCTCTGTCTTTAAGGATATAGCCATGAGCACGTTACATTTTCCTGATCCCGAAGGGTAAAATAACTAGAGCAAACCCTAATTTATCGCGACGGCATATGCACCCCGTTATGTATACAGAGCAACGAACGATTGAATCAAAACAGGTAAAACAGAGCACGCCGGCGACAATTACCTGTGCCAGGATCGCCGACGAGGATGAGCTTGAAGCTCGGGTAATCGACAGTCTGCTGATTCGGCAGAGCCTGAAAGAGACACGCAAAGGAAAAGAGAAAGAAATTTAAAAAAAAAAAAAAAAAAAAATGAGAGCAAAATCCAGCAACAACAAGAACAGAGGTCTCGAACGCGCGGAAAATGGAATGATGAAAAGGAAAGAAAAGCACACAAACCAACTCACCATTTGATGATTGCGAAGAGGTTCGGGGTTTTTTGGTGGGTGCCGGAGACGGACAGAGGTCTCGAACGGGTTCGGAGCAGCACAGTGAAGTGGGAGAGGTAGGAAAGGGCGGAAAGCCGTACAGGGAGGAGGTTTAGATGGCAGGGAAAGCGTGTTTTTCCCCTTTTTTTTTCTTTTTTCTTCTGCCTAACATGGCTTAGAGCGGACGCTGCTGTTCTCCTCCGTTAGATTCGATTTACTTATTAGAATCTGCTGACCGTCCCATCTGTACAGACTCCTGGCTGAACTCTGCCCCTCCTCCCCGACCCTCCACGTTTCTAAATTTCGTTCCGAAAGTGAGGAAATTTCTGAAGAATATACAAAAGCGAAATTTCTAATTCTTGTCGAGTCTCATCGATTTTCATTCCCTCGGTGTGTGTGAGAGTAAGGGGAACGAAAATTTGACTGAAAAGCAATGAAAAAAAAAAATCCAAAATTTTGGCCCTTTATTTCCTCCCCCTCCCACTGCTAAACCGAAGCCGTGTCGTCGGCTATTTTAATCCATTCCGGCATACTAAATCAAATGATTCCTTATCAAAGATAGATAATTCACGCCAAAACGAAGAAAATTCACGGATGCTTAATCGATTATGATCAGAGACTGTCTGTCCTTGGTAAAATTGGAATTAAAAAATATTTTTAGAGCCATCGATGAAGTTCGAATTTTGTAAAGCGATCGAAATATAGATCGTCAAATCGAAGAGACCGAGTATCCAAACGTTGGACGATCATATAATGTGTATCGTCCGACTGCAAACAACTCCTTATCGATTGTCGAATGCCAAACAGAGTGAAATTCCCCCGGAGACCCCAATGGAAGAAATCTGATTTTAGGCAACCAAAATTCGAATGAAAAGCAAGAACATATCTAAAAATTTAGCCCTAAATTCACTCCCTTCCCATAGCCAAACAAAGCCGCGTCGCGAGGTAACTTAATCAATCTTGACACACTAAGTCGAATATTTCTTATCAAAAACAGACCATCCACACCGATGGGAAAAAGCAAATTACAGATAATCAATCGATCGTGACCGGAGACAATTTGCCCTTAGCAGAACCCGAAATTAAAAAGTGTTCCAGGGCCATTGATGAGGTTCAACTTTTGCGGGGCAATCGGAAGGAAGAGATCGGCCATCTAGACGTTGGATGGTAAAGTAATGCCTATTGTCGGACCAACGACGACTCGTTATCAATTGTTGGATGCGTAACGGCAAAATTACGGCGAAATTCTCCAAAGACGCCCGAGAAAGAAAACTGATTTTAAGGCACGAAGTATGCATTGTTCAATGTTGGCAAGACCTCCGGCGATCCGTGCTTGCTCGGTCCAAGTTTTTTGAAGCTTTCCTCGTGCCATGCCACGATGCTAGTGAAAAAGCTACTCTCTCTTCTTTCTCCCCCATAAGTTCCCGGTTCAAAAATGGGCAATGGATGAATATTTTTCGCCCGATTTTGTCTCCTTAGATTATGTGTTCGATTGGACATCTAGCGTTTTAAAGCACACTTAATCATAGTATCGATGGACTCTCGAGATGCAAACTTTGATAAGATGTAATAGCACGCAAAGTAATCTATTGCGTTTCTTTTGAGAAAATTGTGCCAAGAGTTGTAAACCCTACGTATGAAATGCGTTTAAATTCTAAATCTTTTAATTGGTCCGGTTGTGTCCGAAATCAACGTCAACGCCATGGGTCCCACTTCCCATCTCCCCGTGTTTCGACTCGCTTTACTCGCAACGTGCTTGGAGAGAGAGAGAGAGAGAGAGAGAGGGGAGGGGAGGCGGGAGGGGTGATTTCTAGAAGTGCGTCGAAGACCGGTGATCGTGGTGCTTTAGCGTACGTAGTCAGAGGTTTTTAGTTCGGGATGCTTTCAACTCGCAATTTGAGGTTGTCGTTAGCCACTTGTTTTTACTGGTTACGTCATCGGCTCACCGTTGAAATTGGCATTATTAACATGGGTTTGGAGGTACTTGTTTATTAGTTACATACGCTACAAGGTTGGAGCGGCAAGAGATACGCTTCCCTTTCTCCCGATCATGTGAATTATCGAGTAAGCGGGGATTTGATGTTCGTGATGATGACGCGCAAAGGCTATTTCGTTTTTTGGTGCTTGTGATAATGACATGCAAAGGCTATTTCGCGTTCTCGTTGAGCGTACGTTGGCTTTTTCAATTTGCACAATTAGTGCTTGTTTTTATGTTTGATATAAATAAAGAATCTTCTTCTCCCGTGGGATTCGTAGATCTTGTAATTTGTCGTGTCGTAAAATTTTAATATTTTACTTCGATCGATAGAGCAGATACATACGCACTTCTCTAATTATTATGATTCTTTCATTATATTTACATACATCGTCATACTTTGTTATTTTACTCTTTTTTCTTTTCTTTTTTTTAATTTGACATAAAATTTTAACCAAGTAACACATTAACATAAAGAGCTTAAAAGTAATTGAATGGATGCATTACAGCAATATAAATCGAGTCAAGAGTACAAATTTACCAAAACTGTATTACATCAAAATGGATTGATACAAATTAAATGAATTAATTTAGGTCGGACCATTTTCGAACCAACCCACCTACCTAACACCCCTAACAGCAATTCCATGTACCAAAATTGTCTAAAAAGAATGTTGTTAACTATTGATTCGTACTCACCGAAATTGAAGGTTAATTTGATAAATCAACCAGAAACAATTATGTAATTTAGCAAAACCAAAAAAGCAAAAACATCTCGCTTCCCCAATGTAGAACTCCAAAATCGCAAGGATGCAGGCTGAAACCACCTGCCGTCTCGAATGCCCACTACCGTCTCCAAACCTAAAAACTGCTTTTCCAGCGCCATCAGGAAGTGGCTGAATAGCTGCTTCAGCAAGTTCTGCCTCATGCCTGTTCGAGACAACCACCACCGTAGGTCAAAGGACAGTTGAGAAGAGGTTTATGGACCATCAAACTAGCTACACAACTTTGACCCAAAAAAAAGAAAAAAGAAAACTAGCTACAGAACAATTTACGAAAAAGACAAAATAGTGTGACGACGCGACGCCACCCCACGCGAGACTGATGGTGACACTGACCCCACGCGAGAAAAAAACAATACTTTGTCAAATCAAAGTACTGCATGTCAACATCTCAATTCCAAACGTCACATCCGAGGGCCGTGTTTTTAAAAAAAGACACTGGCCACAGAATACTATTGTATCTGTGACCAGTATCTGTGACCCCACGCGACATTAAGACAATAACCGCCTCTTCTATCCTTTTAAAAAAAGACACTGGCCACAGAATAAAGATCAGACAGACCGGACAGGCAACGACAGCTACAAATACCACTCCATAATACAAACCGCATCATTCGCAAGCACGATTGCGATTTACTTATATGCAATTAAGTGCATCCAGAAGAGAGAGGCGGAGGACCAAGACCAGGATGCACGACGACACGACAATTCGTAGAAATCAACGTTATATAAAGCAGATAATATAGGCCCAGATTCTTACTGCTGCTGCGGGGCAAAGTCCATGTGCACTTCTGGAGGAGCAAGAGCAAAAGGCTCAACAAAGTGCAGATTCGGATCCCTGCGTTTACCAAAACAAATGATTAGCTACTAGACCGTAACAACTTCCGCAAATAGCAGATAGTATAGGCCAAGATTCTTACTGCTGCTGTGGATCAAAGTCCATGTGCCCTTCCAGAGGAGCAAGAGCAGGAGGCTCAACAAAGTGCAGATTTGGATCCCTGCGTTTACCACAACAAATAATTAGCTACTAGACCAAAACAACCTTTGAAAACAGGATTTGCCCGTTTTGCTCAAGTACCCGACAAGTTCTCTGGCGAGGTAGAGGAAGGGTTCCTGTAAGTTGTACATGTTCCTTGCAGAAATCTCATAGTGCTGCAAATTATTCCTACGCCCGAATGTAAACTGCCTTGCTTCAACTTGCCTATTCTCCCCATCTACCTTGTTTCCACAGACAACAATAGGTATATTCTCACAGAGCCTATTAAATTAATGGGTAATTAGCGAGATATAGCACCATCGAAAACTGTAATGCGAGAACAAATACAAAGGTCGCTGGCATGTCTAATCTACCTGCAGAGTTCGCGATGCCATTCAGGAACATTCTTGTATGTCGATACATCAGTGACATCAAACATAATAATTGCACACTGGCCAGGCATGCTGCAGAACAACGAACAAAAGTTTGAAATTTGGATACCAACAGACACAGGAGGGAGAGGGAGGGAACTCCCTCTCCCACAAGCAAGGTTAAAATGTGAATAAAGGAAATCGCCACATTCAGAAGACCACTCTAACACCGCCAGCATTAAGTACAAGATGCAGTCTGAAAATAAGGTTTTGAAGAGATACGACTGACATAAATTTTACCAACTTTTAACAAAATCAGAACTAAGGACAACCCTGAAACAGATATGCACCCTTTACGGTGGAAATTTTTTTGCAAAAATACTCGCTTCTTCCTCCACAACTTTACATATAAGAATTGACTGCACCACTATCAAGTGATAATAGTTATCCTTAGTAAAACCCAGACAGTCGAATAAACTACCAACCAAAATATAGCTACCCCGTAATTAAAGCATTGTAAAATACAAGCTCAACGCAACATTTTGCTTCCTATTATCACTGAATTCACAAGAACGTAAACTGGAATCTGAAAAATCCTTCCACTGATTTATAAAGCAAGGAAATTCTAAGACAGAACTCTCTTTACTCACTAATATCCATCTCTTAGAACCTTCCCTGGAGTATCCAAGCAGTCAAACCAGATCGTCCCCCCCCGGTTTGTCGAGAAATTCAGAGAATGGGGTTCGACGTCAGTAGTTGCTGTTATGCGCAAGGACAATACCACAAGATTAGTACAGACTAAACAATATGATGTTCTAATGACATCAAAAAAGAAAAGAAAAGGAAAGGAAATAACAGGCATTTCCACATCGCTTACGCTCATATATCTCTACAAAATCCCCAGTAAGATGTCTGTTCAGAAAAGTCGTTTTGCCTGCACAAAGGAACGGACTACGATCAGTCTGCTATCCCTTGCTCGACACTAGAAAGAAAAGACATATCATCTCATGGCTTCTGCATCGTGACAAATGAAGAAGATCGCAAAACCACTTTTTGTCTGACACCCTTCGATTTCAGACAAATCCCCAGAAATTGTGGAAAAACATGCTGTCCGCCACTCCAAATGGTAAATCCTCTTCAAGGATATATAGCCATAAGCATGATCCCGAACAGTAAAATAACTAGAGCAAAACCCTAATTTATCGCGACAGTATATGCACCTGTTCTGTATACAAAGTAACGAGCGATTGAATCAAAACTGGTAAAAACAGAGCACGCCAGTGACAATTACCAGTGCCCCTATCGCCAACGATGAGAAGCTTGAACCTCGGGTCATCGAACATCGGCCGATTCGGCAAAGCCTGAAAGAGACACGCAAGGGAAACAACAACAATTAAAACAACAAACCAAATGAGAAAAAGAAAAAAATCCAAACTTAGCGATCACGTAACCAGATCGCTCAGCTCCAGAACCCCCAAAAGAAACAAAAGCTCGAGAAGAAATCACAAAAAGAATCGAGATTCAAGAAGACCCAGCAACGACAAGAACACGAGCTATCTATCCATATAAGAATGGACGCACGTAAAATGGAATGATGAAAAGGGAAGAAAAGCACATAAACGAACCCACCATTGATGATGGCGAAGAGGGCCGGGGATTCTTGGTGGGTCGCAGAGACGGAGAGAATCTCGAGTAGGTTCGGAGCAGCGAAGCGAAGTGGGAGAGGAAAGTGCAAACAAGCCGTACAGGGAGGAGGCTTCGGATGGAAGGGAAAGCGTGATTTTCCCTCTCTCTTTTTTCTTGAAACAGGGCTTCAATCCAACGCTGCTGTGTCCTCCGTTAGATTCGATTTTACTTAGAGCCCGCTGACCGTCCGATCTGTACGGACTCCCGGTCGAAACTTTACCCCTCCTCCCCTCCCCGTTCCTAAATTTCTTCGAGGCGAAAGTGCGAGGAAATTTCCTATATACAAAAATTGAAATTTCAAATCCTTCGCCCTCGTTCCGACAGAGGGTCACGGGACGAGAATTTGAAGGAAAAACAGGAAAGAATTTAAATTTTTAACGATAACTAATTTTTTTCTTCCTTAACGAGCTCATTTATGGAACTGCTCGTTTATTCCAAAAACCAATAATCTAATGAAAAAAAATTAGAATTGATCTTGGGTCACATACCTACTGATCACTACATTTACATTGCACATAAAAATGAGTTAATTTTGATTCAGATCATTTTCGACCCGACTATCAACCCACCAGTTTGATAGATCTAATTTTGGCAAGCTAAAACGAATGATTCCTTCAAAAAGATTAATCTATTATGGCCGGAGGTGCTTTCTTGGTCCAAGTTTTTTTGAAGCTTTCCTTGTGCCATGCCCCCACGCCGGTGAAAAAAGCCCATGAGTTGAGGCCTCCCTGATTTGAGTCCCGCAATCCGGCAGTCGAACATCCGTAGAACTTGAATGAACGATTGTGTGATTGTGTCAAGTTCATTAGGATGCATCTTGCCTGTGACCTAACTAATAATTCTTTCCTACATGGCCCAGTTCAAAAAATGAGCAGTGGATTAATTTTTTTCGCCCAATTTTGTCTACTTAGGTCATGTTTTCAACTGGTCATTTGTTGTTTTAAAGCATGCTTAATTGTATTATGAATGGATTTTCGACCAGTAAAACTTTGATGAGCCGTAGTACCGTGTGTAGACCATCAGTTCTAAACCCTATGTGGAAAACACATTGGAAAGCTAAATCTTGTAATTGGTTCAATCAAACTATATCATGCAGTCTAATCAAGCTCCAAATTTTTTTTATTGATCGATTTTATTAGAAAGCACAATAAAGTCGTGAGTCAAGATAAGAAACTAGCAGTTCATAAACCATGATCGTCCAAAAGATATGTTGTCAAATATCAATTTATATTTACGGAAATTGAAGGTTAATTCGATAAATCAACTAAGAGCAATCATGTAATTTAGCAAAACAAAAAAACTGAAAGTAATCACGTCCCAATATAGAACTCCAGAATCAAAGGGCGCAGGCTGAAACGACATGCCGTCTCGAATGCTCCTTACCGTCTCCAAAACCGGAAAACCGCTTTGCCAGCGCCAACTGTAATAATATGAAAACCAAAGATCATTTCAAGATCTGAAATTCTAAACCCAGCAAAACTCTTTTCTGGCTCTCTAGTAATTTTTCTTTAAAAAAAAAAGACTCTTTTTCTGGTTGAAAACTCCGTTGTTTTCCTGACGAATCTCTCTCAAGCGTCCGCGCACATTTATCAATCTCTCTTGAATGGCCTCGCCATCCGACGCCTCCAACCAGTAAGTTCACAATTCTCGTTCTGTTTTTAAAAAAATTTGGGTCTTTTTGAAGCCCAAAGTCTGCATCTTTCTTGAATAATCTGAATTCATCGGTTGTGTTGACTCGAGGGTTTTGGTCTTTTTCTTTTTGGTCATTTGAAAGGGAGGCTGTTGTGAGGAAGCAAAACAAAGGAGCCCCGATTAAGTTCTCGGTCCCTCTTATATATGCCCCTGTTCTTCCTCTCAGTATATATGATGATCGTTTAGAGTTCGATTAAATTACGCGGGTTTTCAATCGTTTCTGTCATATCCTATCCGGGTTTTCTTCTTATTGAATTGGTGTTGCATCGTTCGGAATGTGGTTTCGCAGTTCGGCTTTCGTTGAGGCAGAACCCGGTGGTGAAGGATCGTCTGTTTACCCTCGTCTTAGCTGGGGCTTTCGCTCATGGGTTTTACTTGGCGAATCCTTTTCCTTGCATTCTTTTTTTGGTTGCCATCTCGTGCTTTCGGCTGTTTTCTGTTCATGGTATCGATGGATTGTGTTTATTAAAGCATTTCTTTGAAGTATGTCGAGAATTTCTGCGAATGTCCTTTTATGGATGAATGTATTAGTATCTTCCATCGTATCTATTTATTACAGTCTATTGCAGATTGATCCGTCAACAGTTTGTAATTGTGTAGCATCTAAAAAATGGTGGTGTCTTCGTGGATACAAGATGTTAATTCCTTAATAGCGTCTCATTACAGGAGGTTACTTGATGCATGTCTTGTAGTGATTCTGAGTGAGCAGATTCGACCTCATGATTTTAGTGAACTGAGGATTTGCTTGATAAGTTACAAAACCTTCGATATTAATGGCCTCATCCCTCTGTTGATCCCTTGACCAAATCTGGTATTCATACTCTGATAGCATTTAGCAAACAGTGTCAAAGAACTAGTGATTGAGTTCTTTAGAGCACCTTCAGATTGCCTGATTATGATTTTTTGTTCCCAGATCAGTTTGGGAACAGAGTTTGGGAACAGAATTGCGTTTGGTAAAATTTTTGTTCTCGGGACAGATTTGTTCCCGGGAACAGATTTGGAGTAGAATCAAGAATAAAAAAAATTTGATTCTTGTTCCGGGAACAAAAAAAGAATCAAAAAAGCGGAACTCTTCTCTCCTCTGCTCAAACCCTTTCTTTTTGTTCTTACATCACAAAAGTCATTCTCTCCTCAAGAACTGCGACGGCGACTGCTGCTTCTTCATCGTTGAAGCTGCTCGTTCAAGGTGAGTTCCCTTCACTCGCAGCTATGGGTGGTTGTCAGCTGATCTGGGTGACGGCTCGCTCACCATTGCCGTCGTTCGTCGTTTGCGACGGCTGGCGGGAGTGCCACTGGGCTCGAGTCGGTGGGCGCCCGCGCCAATCTGGCTGAGGAATGGCTCGCCGAGTGACCCCTGGGCCCGAATCAGCGGGCGCCTGCGCCGATCTGGCTGGCTATCAGGTGCCGCTGTAAGACCTCTCTCTCTCTCTCTCTCTCTCTCTCTCTCTCTCTCACGCTCACACACACTCTTCTGCGATCTAAAGGATAATTCTCGCATTGGATTTATAATTTTGGCAGGGTGCTTGGGAGACAATTGTTCGTTCTTTTGAGAAAGATCATATATTTTTAGGCGAAGCTGCTCAGATAATGATCCAAAATGTCAATTATGAAATGTAAGTCTATTCCTTGATATGTTTTTGCCGAGAGGATAGGATGTGTAGAGTACATTGCAATATGTTTTTCTGTGATAGGCATAATCATATCATTGATAAGTAATACAATGTGAAGCCCCTATCAGAGGAAACAAGTTCAGAAGATTCAGCAGCAACTAGCAGAGCTAGAGCATAGAGAAGTTGATATCAAAAGAAATGCAGCTCTGTCAGCAGCTAAATATGTGGAGGCTTGTCAAGAGCTTGGTTTGCAGGTTAAACTTTTGAATCTAGTCTATTAAGATTAAACTTTTGAATCTAGTCTATTAAGATATTGGGTGTGTGCTTCTACCAAGCTAAAGAATAGCAACCTTTCCTTTAGATAGGATTAAAGGGCATCCATGTCTGCTTTTCAGGGAACAAATGTGAGGTTTGAACTTTTGGAAACTGCAAAATCACTTCCGAGCACATTTAGCAGAATTCTGGAAGTGATCAACAGCGACTCAGTGTCTCAAGCTATTGAGTATTACTCAAATTTTGTGAAAGATGCTCACACAGAGAAGGATGTAAGGCAGTAAATTAGAAATTATTCAAGATCCATTTATTGGTTTTCGGTCTGATTGTAAAGATTAATTTCTTGAAACATGTTTGCAGATATGTCCTAAGAGTGTTGTACCAAACTTGATAGACATTCGTGAAAATCCACCATCTTTGAATGTTTCTGCTGTCTCTGATATCACAGACTCTGCAAATACTCAATCAGGCTTCAATGAGATAGGGGGTGATGTGGATGCTGCTGCAGATAATATTGACTGGGATATCTCGGTAGACAATGCTGCAATTGATAGGGATATTGAGACTGTGAAGAAACTGATGATGGCAGTAATGGCTTTGGTACTTATGAAATCGTCACGGCAAGTGAGGTCAATGAAGCTGTCGAGCCTAATCAAAATCAACCAAGCAATGCTGGACAGGAGGCATCGGTGTCAGAGATATCTTGGGATGTTAGTGTTGAAACACCTCAAGTTGATGTCATTGATGATGTTAGCTTGCCCAATGTAGGTGCAGTTAATTCACCAACTATTGCACAAGCTGCAGAAACAAAGGAAGGTCGAAGCCAGCTTCTAGATACAGAGTATAGAAATGAGATTCTCGATGATCTCTATGAGATAGTGTTTAGTTTGTTGCGTCGTTCAATTGTTCTTTCCCAATTTATGGATCATCTCATGGTCACCTCCCAGATTTATTGTATTTTGCAAAGATTGTACTGACCTTGTTTTGGACAACATCTCTTGTTCTTGCCTAATTTAGTACTTTCATCAGATCAAAGCCTTTCTCCATCAGCGATTAGCAGAGTTGAGGAATCAAGATACATTATCTTTGCAGCATCAAGTCCAGTCAGTTGCTCCCTTTGTTCTACAGCAGTTTGCGGCTGATGCCATCGAGACAATGGTTTCAGACGTTTCACTGGCCATTTCTCTGCTGACAAACAGGAAAACTCGAGACTTAATCATGATCCCTATTAAGTCTACCCTTTTTGGGGGCGCAATTCCTGGAATGATCCCATTTAAGTCTACCCTGTGGTGATAGAGAACTGTTCAATTAGGTTTTAGGAAGCTCTTTCTTTTAGAACGCAGCATTCTTTGTGGTACCCTCGAAAGGAAGAAACTTGCCCCTTTCTACTCGTTGAAGATTCCTTTGCGCGATGGCTGTCTTAACCTGCGAAAGAGTTCTCGAGTCGGGAATCTCTCGACATGCGGTGGAAGCGACGATCGTTCTCGCGCGGATCTTGTGTGGATTGGTTGCAAAACGATTCTGTTCAAGCGGCACATGAAAGAAAGCATAGAGTATGGCTTTTCATCCGCGGGCATTGGTGGCCGTAGCCGAGTGGTGGTGCTGCTTAATCCCACTCACAAGTGCCAAGTCCGGATAGTTTATAATTAGTATAGTTTATACTATGGTTTATTATTTACTAATTAATAAAAAAAATTGACTAGCTAATGTTTTTATTACTTAGTATAAATATAATTAATCAAGAGAATTTCTATGATTTGATAGAATTTTAAAATATAATAGAATTCTAAATTTGAATTATTTTGAAATTGAAAATATAATGAAAAATAATATGATTTCTTCACTCATAAAAAAAGACAATTATATTAGTAAGTGGTTTATGAGAATTCAATATCAAATTTATACTCATCTAAAAAGATAATTAAAAAATAATTGGAATAGAAATTTTATACGATTCTAAACGCATTTCTTTTTTTCTATTCTAAAATCGAAATTTTGTACAGATTCCAAACACGTTTTTTTTTCAAAATCTGTTCTCCGGAATAGAATAAAAAGAATAATTATGATCAGAATTTGTTCCGGGAACATAATCATTACCAAACGCATCCTAAGACGGTAGCAGATGGGTTTTGAATCCTTGTATACTTGTGAAATCAAGTCTATACTCACAATTTATGGGAGAATGTTTTCCCCAGTGATGAGCTCTTTCTTTCTGTAAAAAGTACTCTCTTCAAATGCATGTCGAGGTCTTCCCATGATGTTGGCATGTAAGGTCTCTATTCTTCTATTGCGGATGATTTAAAGACGTGAACTAATATACAGCTTCTTTCAATATGTAGCAAGTTGTTTTTGGCTGAAATATGTAGGTTTGAGGGACCACAAGTTTTAGGAAGTCAAGCAAACAAATAAGGCATTCTAACACCACCTGGGATTTATGTATTATAAGCAACTAGAACAAGAGCCTGGGGTCCGATTGTACTTCTAGCAATATTAAGGTACGCTTGATGTGTATTTACATTCTCTCATATATGATGTGATCCTCACGGGGGATTCACGATTAGGTGAGACGAGAGTATAAACCAGATAATGTCAAAGGGGGGAAAAATAAGAGGAACTTACAAATCTGAGTAACTCGAATTGATTTATTTGCTGAACTAGGTTCCTTTATTTATCTCCTTGTGGATATACTTTTGGCTTTTTGATACGGCATTCATCTAATTTAGAAAAAGAATGTTGCGTTCAGAACATAATATCTCTACGCTAAGGGGCCATGCTTGATATTTTCCTGCTCAGCCTCGTAACAATAAAGTGGAACAATGTTCTCTCTATGATAATACTATCTATGAATCAGTAATGAGCAATTACCCTACTGCTTCTCCAACTTTAACCTGGTTTGAGCCCAATGTTTATGCCCATTGAACTCAGAGCAGTATCAATCACTATGAACTAACAGGCATTTACACATCACTTACGCTCATATTTCTTTTCAAACTCCCCAGTAAGGTGTCTCTTCGCAAAAGTCGTTTTACCTGCACGAAGGAACGGACTGCGCTCAGCCTGCCATCCATTGCTTGACACTAGAAAGAAAAGATACACCCCATGGCTTCTGTGTCGCGACAAATGAAGAAGATCGCAAAGCCGCTTCTCGTCCGACACCGTTCGTTTTGGACAAATCCCCAGAAATTGTGTAAATACATACTGCTCGCCACTTCAAATGGTAAATCCTCTATCTTCAAGGATATAGCCACGAGCATGTTACGTTTTCCTGATCCCGACCACTAAAATAACTAGACCGAAGCCTAATTTATCACAACAGCATATGCACCTTGTCATATATACATAGCAACGAAAGATTGAATCAATACCAGTAAAACAGAGCACACCAGCGACAAATTACCTGTGCCTCCATAGCCGACAATGAGAAGCTTGAAGCTTGGGTGATCGACCGTCTGATTCGGCAAAGACTGAAAGAGACGCAAGGGGGAAAAAACAAAACAAAACAAATGAGATCAAAATCCGAACTTGCGATCACGTAACCAGATCGCTCAGCTCCAGAAACCCTCCCAAAAAAATACATCTAACCAGGACCCAAAAGCTCGAGAAGAATGACCAAAAGACTCGAGTATCAAGAAGACCCAGCCAAAAAAAAAAAAAAAGAAAAGCTATCAAAAACAATGAACGCGCAGAAAATGGAACGATGAAAAGGAAAGAAAATCAAACGAACGAACGAACGAACCATTGATGATGGCGAAGAGGGTCGGGATTTTGGTGGGTGGCAGAGACGGGGAGAGAGAGAGAATCGAATGCGTTCGGAGCAGCGAAGCGTGGTGGGAGAGGAGACAGCAGTGTAGGTGTTAAGAGGAAGGAAAGCGATGGGAGAATAGGAGGAGCATGGTTGGAGTGCAGAATCTAGAACTTGAAAATCGAATAAGTTGAAATTTATCCGGTTATAGGTTTTAAAAATTGAAAAATCTATTTGGACGAGTGATTTTCTGATTCTAGATTAGTGGAACTTATATTGGTCTATATCTTTGTGCAATCCTACGGTATTTCATGACGTTTAATAATGAATGCATAATTTGAAATCATTAGTCTGAACTCCCCTTTATAATTGAAACTTTTACTTTATTAATATTTCGTATTTTTTCGTAAGCCTAAATATAAATTATGATCAATAAATTGTAGCAATAATCGATGGTCATTAAAAGTTATAATTAATTACAATCGTTCAATTAATAATTATATATAGGACTTGGATAGACCCTGAAAATGTGATATGATAGGTTCTAGGTCCAAAAAATAAGGAAATTATTTTAATGGCTAGGTTTACCTTAAACTTATACGGAATTTCCAACGGCTCATTCAGGGATGGGAGGACGAATGAGAAGAAAGACGACTGGCATTTTCTATTTTTTCGTCGAACGTTGCTTTAAGTTGACGCTGCTGTTCCCCCTCAGATTCGATTACTTTCTTGCAAGCAGTGTTCTAGAATCTGTTGACCGTCCGATCATTACAGACTCTTGGTTGAACTTGCCCTCCCCTCGATACATCGAGGGAGTGAGGAAATTTTTGAAGAATATATAAAAACAAAATTTCACGTTCTTCTCAATTTTCATCGAATTTCATTCCCTCGTTGTGTGAGAGAGTAAGGGAACGAAAATTTAAATGAAAAGCAATAAAAAAATTTAAAATTTTAGATTATTTCCTTCCCCTCCAATTGCCAAAACAAAGCTCGGTGGTAGGCTATCGTAATCAATTCTGGCATACTAGATCAAATGATTCCTTATCAAAGATAGACAGTTTACACTGAAACAAAGAAAATTCACATATAATTAATCAATCGTGACCGGAGACAATTCGCCCTTAGTAAAATTGGAATTAAAAAGTGTTTTAGGGCCATTGATGAAGCTTGACTTTTACAAGGAAATCGAAATTTAAACCTTCAGATTGAAGAGATCAAGTATCCGAACGTTTGATGATAAAATATTTTCTATAGTCAAACTGAAAATAACTCTTTATCAATTGTTGGATGCAAAACAGACAAAATTACAGTGAAATTCTCCCATAGACACCAAAGAAAGAGAACTGATTTTAGGGAACCAAAATTGAATGAAAAGCATGAAAAAATTTAAAATTTTGCCCATAATTTCCTCCCCTCCCATTGCCAAACAAAGCCGTGTTGCAAGGTAACTTAATCAATTTTGACACTCTAAATTGAATATTCCTTATCAAAAATGGACCATCCACCCGAACACCAAAAAAAAAAAGTTACAAATAATTAATCGATCATGACCAGAGACAATTTGCCCTTAGTGAAACCTGAAATTAAAAAGTGTTCTAGGGCCATTGATGAAGTTCGACTTTTGCAAGGCAAACGGAAGGAAGAGATCAGGTATCCAAATGTCGGATGTTAAAGTAATGTCCATCATCGGACCAACAACGACTCATTCTCAACTTGTTGGGTGTGTAACGACAAAATTAGGTGAAATTCTCCAAAGACACCAAAAAAAGAAAACTGATTTTAAGGAACGAAGTATGCATTGTTCAATGTTTGTAAGACCTCCGGCGATTCGTGCTTGCTCGGTCCAAGTTTTTTGAAGCTGTGCTTGTGCCATGCCACTATGCCCGTGCAAAAATGGGCAGTGGATGAATATTTTTCGCCCGATGTTGTCTCCTTAGATTATGTGTTCAATTGGTCATTTGCCATTTTAAAGCACACTTAATCGTAGTATCGATGGATTCTCGAGATGCAAACTTTGATAAGATGTAACAGCACGCATAGTAATTTATTGTCTTTCTTTTGAGAAAATTGTGTCAAGAGTTGTGAACCCTATGTATGAAATGCGTTTAAATTCTAAATCTTTTAATTGGTC
Source organism: Eucalyptus virginea (assembly GCA_014182375.1). Classification (NCBI taxonomy): domain Eukaryota; kingdom Viridiplantae; phylum Streptophyta; class Magnoliopsida; order Myrtales; family Myrtaceae; genus Eucalyptus; species Eucalyptus virginea. The sequence continues at coordinate 11,957,351 of CM024516.1, read as the reverse complement.
CGATCGTGTCTGAAATCAACATCAACGCCATGGGTCCCACTTGCCATCTCCCTGTGTTTTGACTCGCTTTACTCGCAATGTGCTCGGAGAGAGAGAGAGAGAGGGGGGTGATTTCTAGAAGTGCGTCGAAGACTGGTGATCGTGGTGCTTTGGTGTACGTAGTCGGAGGTTTTTAGGTCAGGGTGTTTTCAATTCGCAAATTAAGGTTGTCGTTAGCCGCTTGTTTTTACTGGTTAAGTCATCGGCTCGCCGTTGAAATATGCATTATTAACGTGGGTTTGGAGGTACTTGTTTATTAATTGCATACGCTACAAGGTTAGAGCGGCAAGAGATACGCTTCCCTTTCTCTTGATCGTGTGAATTATCAAGTAAGCGGGGATTTGATGTTCGTGATGACGATGTGCAAAGCTATTTCGTTTTTTGGTGCTTGTGATGACGACGTGCAAAGGCTATTTCGTGTTCCCATTGAGCGTATGTTGGTTTTTTCAATTTGCACACTCAGCGCTTGTTTTCGTGTTTGATATAAGTAAAGAATCTTTTTCTCGCGTGGGACTCGTGGAGCTTGTAATTTGTCGTGTTATAAAATTTTAGTTCGATCCATAGAGCAGATACATGTGCACTTCGCTAATTATTATGATTCTTTCATTTTATTTACATACATCATCATATTTTGTTATTTTACTCTTTTTTTTTTAATTTGACATAAAATTTTGACCAAGTAACACATTAACATAAAGAGCCTAAAGTAATTAAATGGATGCATTACATCAATATAAATCGGGTCGAGTGCAAATTATCAAAATTGTATTACATAAGAATGGATCAATACAAATTAAATGAATTAATTTAGGTCGGACCATCTTCGAACCGACCCGCCTATTTAACACCTTCAACAGCATCCATGTACCGCAATTGTCTAAAAGAATATGTATGCTGTTAACTATCAATACATGTTTGGCGAAATTGAGGTCAATTTGATAAATCAAGCGGAAACAATTATGTAATTTAGCAAAACCAAAAAAGCGAAAACGTCTCCCATCCCCAATGTAGAACTCCAAAATCGCAAGGATGCAGGCTGAAACCACCTGCCGTCTCGAATGCTCATTACTGTCTCCAAACCTGAAAACTGCTTTTCTAGCGCCATCGGGAAGTGGCTGAATAGCTGCTTCAGCAAGTTCTGCCTCATGCCTGTTCCAGACAACAACCACCGTGGGTCAACGGACAGTCGAGAAGAGGTTTATGAACCATCAAACTAGCTACACAACTTTGACCCCAAAAAAAAAAAAAAACTAGTTACAGAACAATTCAAGTCAGATGACGTCAGCCATGTCGGTCAATGCCGCTCTAAGGACGTCAGCATATTTTGTCTTTTCAAAAAAAGACACTGGCCACAGAATACTATTATATCTGTGACCCCTCTACAGTCAGCATCTTTTGTCTTTTTCAACAAAGACACTGGCCACAGAATCTGTGACCCGACAAAAAGAGCGAATAAAGTCGAAGTTGGTAAGGTTGGTGAGAATATTTTGGCTTTTTAAAAAAAGACACTGGCCACAGAATACTATTATATCTGTGACCCACATTGGCACTTCATGTTTTGCTCACCTAACTCTTTTATCTTTTTTTAAAAAGACACTGGCCACAGAATACTAGTATATCTGTGACCCAACAAAAAGATCAGACAGACCGGACAGGCAACCACAGCTACAAATACCACTCCATAATACAGACCGCATCATTCGCAAGCACGATTGTGATCTATTAATGCAATTTTGTGCATCCGGAGGACAAAGGCCGGGATGCACGACGACACAACTATTCGTAGAAATTAACGTTATATAAAGCAGATAATATAGGCCAAGATTCTTACTGCTGCTGTGGGGCAAAGTCCATGTGCAGAAACGGAGGAGCAAGAGCAGGAAGCTCAACAAAGTGCAGATTTGGATCCCTGCGTTTACCACAACAAATAATTAGCTACTAGACCAAAACAACCTTTGAAAACAGGATTTGCACGTTTTGCTCAAGTACCCGACAAGTTCTCTGGCGAGGTAGAGGAAGGGTTCCTTTAAGTTGTACATGTTCCTTGCAGAAATCTCATAGTGCTGCAAATTATTCCTACGCCCGAATGTAAACTGCCTTGCTTCAACTTGCCTATTCTCCCCATCTACCTTGTTTCCACAGAGAACAATAGGTATATTCTCACAGACCCTATTAAATTAATGGGTAATTAGCGAGATATAGCACCATCAAAAACTGTAATGCGAGAACAAATACAAAGGTCGCCGGCATGTCTAATCTACCTGCAGAGATCGCGATGCCATCCAGGAACATTCATGTATGTCGATCCAGCAGTGACATCGAACATGATAATTGCACACTGGTCACGAATGCTGCAGAAGAACGAACAAAAGTTAAGGTTAAAATGTGAATAAAGGAAATCGCCACATTCAGAAGACCACTCTTAACACCGCCAGCATTAAGTACAAGACGCAGTCCGAAAATAAGGTTTTGAAGAGATACGACTGACATAAATTTTACCAGCTTTTAACAAAATCAGAACTAAGGACAACCCTGAAACAGATATGCACCCTTTACGGTGGAAATTTTTTTGCAAAAATACTTGCTTCTTCCTCCACAACTTCACAAATGAGAATCGACTGCACCACTATCAAGTGATAATAGTTATCCTTAGTAAAACCCAGACGGTTGAATAAACTACCAACCAAAATATAGCTACACCGTAATTAAAGCATTGTAAAATACAAGCTCAAGACAACATTTTTCTTCCTATTATCACTGAATTCACGACGTAAACTGGAATCTGAAAAATCCTTCCACTGATTTATGAAGCAAGGAAATTCTAAGACAGAACTCTCTTTACTCACTAATATCCATCTCTTAGACCCTGCCCTGGAGTATCCCAGCAGTCAAACCGGATCATCCCCCGGTTTGTGAAGAAAAGCAGAGGATAGACTTTGACGCCAGTAGTTGCTGTTATGCGCAAGGACAATACCAGAAGATTAGTACAGACTAAACAATATGATATTCTAATGACATCAAAAAAAAAAAAAAAAAAGGAAAGGAAATAACAGGCATTTCCACATCGCTTACGCTCATATATCTCTTCAAACTTCTCACGAAGAAGTCTCTTCACAAAAGTCGTTTTGCCTGCACAAAGGAACGGACTACGCTCAGTCTGCTATCCCTTGCTTGACACTAGAAAGAAAAGATATATCATCTCATGGCTTCTACATCGCGACAGATGAAGAAGATCGCAAAACCACTTTTGTCTGACACCCTTCGATTTCAGACAAATCCCCAGAAATTGTGGAAAAACATGCTGTCCGCCACTCCAAATGGTAAATCCTCTTCAAGGATATAGCCATAAGCACGTTATATTTTCCTGATCCCGGCCAGTAAAATAACTAGAGCAAAACCCTAATTTATCGCGACAGCATATGCACCTGTTCTGTATACAAAGTAACGAGCGATTGAATCAAAACTGGTAAAAACAGAGCACGCCAGTGACAATTACCTGTGCCAGGATCGCCGACCATGAGGAGCTTGAAGACCGGGTGATTGAACATCGGCTGATTCGGCAAAGCCTGAAAGAGACGCGCAAGGGAAACAACAACAATTAAAACAACAAACCAGATGAGATAAAAAAAAAAACCCAAACTTTGCGATCACGTAACCAGATCGGTCAGCTCCAGAACCCCCAAAAGAAACAGCATCTGACCAGGACCCAAAAGCTCGAGAAGAATCACAAAAAGAATCGAGATTCAAGAAGACCCGGCAACGACAAGAACACGAGCTATCTATCCATATAAGAATGGACCCGCGGAAAATGGGATGATGAAAAGGAAAGAAAAGCACCACATAAACCAACTCACCATTGATGATTGCGAAGAGGGTCGGGATTCTGGTGGGTGTCTGAGACAGAGAGAATCTCGAATAGGTTCGGAGCAGCGAAGTGAAGTGGGAGAGGAAAGGTTGGACGGTCGTACAGGGAGGAGGTTTTAGATGGACGGAAAGCGTGATTTTCCCTGTTTCTTTTTTTCTTTAGTCTAACATGGCTTAGAGCTGACGCTGCCGTCCCCTCCGTTAGATTCGATTTACTTAGAACCTGCTGACCGTCCGATCTGCACCTCCCCCCCACGTTCCTAAATTTCTTCGAGGCGAAAGTGAGGAAATTTCTTAAGAGTCTATATATATACAAAAAATTAAAATTTCAAATCCTTCGCCCTTTATCTCACCAAACTCCTTGGACTTTTCATCAAATTTCATGCCCTCGTTCCGACAGTGGGTCACGGGACGAGAATTTGAGGGAAAAACAGGAGAGAATTTAATTTTTTAACGAGAATTATTTTTTTTTCTTCAACGAGCCGATTTATGAAACTGCTCGTTGTTTTCAAAACTCAATAATCTAATGAAAAAAAAAAAAAACTAGAATTGATCTTGGCTCACATACCAATCACTACTTTTACATTACACATCAAATGGGTTAATTTTGATTCGGATCATTTTCGATCCTACTCTCGACCCATCAATTTGATGGATCTAATTTTGGCATGCTAAAAGGAATGGTTCCTTATTAAAGATAGATTATTCACACCCAAATAAATAAACGAAAAGATTAATCTATGATGGCCGGAGATGCTTTCTCGGTCCAAGCTTTTTTGAAGCTTTCCTTGCGCCATGCCCCCACACCGGTGAAAAATGCCCATGAGATGAGGCCTCCCCGATTTGAGTCCCACAATCCAGCACTAGAACATCCCTAGAACTTGAATGAACAATTGTGTAATTGTGTCAAGTTCATTCGGATGCATCTTACTTGTGACCTAACTAATAATTCTTTCCTACATGGGCCAGTTCCAAAAAATGAGCGGCAGATGAATGTTTTTTGCCAAATTTTGTCTACTTAGGTCATGTTTTCAATTGGTCATTTGTTGTGCTTAATTGTATTATGAATGAATTCTCGGGCGGTAAAACTTTGTTGAGACATAGTACCATGCGTGTACCATAAGTTCTAAACCCCATGTACGAAACACATTCAAAAGCTAAATCTTATAATTGGTTCAATCAAGTCTTTAGATTATATCATGGAGTCTAATCGAGCTCCAAATTTTTTTAATTGATTGATTTTATTAGAAAGCACAATAAAGTCCTAAGTCGAGATAAGAAAGTTACAGTTCATAAACCACATTTGTCTAAAAGATATGTTGTTAAATATCAATTTATATTTACGGAAATTGAAAGTTAATTCGATAAATCAACTAAGAGTAATCATGTAATTTAGCAAAACAAATAAATTGAAAGTAATCTCGTCCCAATATAGAACTCCAGAATCAAGGGGCGCAGGCTGAAATGACATGCCGTTTTGAATGCTTCTTACCGTCTCCAAAACCGGAAAACCGCTTCGCCACCGCCAACAGTAAAATGAAAACCAAAGATCATTTTGAGATCTGAATTCTAAACCCAGCAAAACTCTTTTCTGGCTTTCTAGTAAAATTTTTTTAAAAGAAGACTCTTTTTGTGGTTGAAAACTCCTTTGTTTTCCTGACGAATCTCTCTCAAGCGTCCGCGCACATTGATCAATCTCTCTTGAATGGCCTCGCCGTCCGACGCCTCCAACCAGTAAGTTCACAATTCTTGTTTTGTTTTCAAAAAAATTGGGTCTTTATGAAGCTCAAAGTCTGCATCTTTCTTGAATAATCCGAATTGATCGGTTGTGTTAACTCGAGGGTTTTGGTCTTTTTCTTTTTGGTGATTTGAAAGGGAGGCTGTTGTGAGGAAGCAAAACAAAGGAGCCCCGATTAAGTTCTTGGTCCCTCTTATATACGCCCCTGTTCTTCCTCTCAGTACGTATGATGATCGTTTAGAGTTTGATTAAATTTCGTTGGGTTTTCAATCGTTTCTGTCGGATCCTATCTGGGTTTTGGTTTTCTTATTGAATTGGTGTTGCTTCGATTCGGAATCTGGTTTTGCAGTTCGGCTCTCGTTGAGGAGGAACCCGGTGGTGAGGGATCGTTTGTTCACCCTCGTCTTGGCTGGGGCTTTCGCTCATGGGTTTTACTTGGTGTATCCTTTTCCTTGCATTCTTTTTTCTTTTTGTTGCCATCTCGTGCTTTTGGCTGTTATCTGTTCATGTTCGTGGTATTGATGGATTGTGTTTATTAAAGCATTTGTCTTTGAATTATGTCGAGATTTGCTGCCGATGTTCTTCTATAGATGAATGTATTAGTATTTTCCATCTTATCCATTTATTACAGTCTATTGTGGATTGATCCGTTAACGGTTTGTAATTGTATAGGATCTAGAAAATGGCGGTGTCTTCGTTGGTACAAGATGTTAATTCCTTAATAGGAGTCTCATTACAGGAGGTTACTAGATGCATGTATTGTAGTGACTCTGAGCGAGCAGTTTCAACCTTATGATCTTAGTGAACTGAGGATTTGATGGATAAGGTGCAAAACCTTAAACGTTAATGGCCTTGTCCCGCTCTTGATCCCTTGACAAACTTTGGTATACATGCTCTGATAGCGCTTAGAAAGCCGTTTTAAAGAAGCAGTGATTGAGTTCTTTAGATCTCCTTTGGATACTTAGGTGGTGGCAAATAGGTTTTGAACCCTTGTATAATTGTGAAATCAAGTCTTCACTTGCACACTACGAGGGAATGTTTTCCTGAGTGATGGGCTCTTTCTTTCTGAAAAAAGTATTATCTTCAAATGCATGTCAAGGTCTTCCCAGGATGTTGGCATGTAAGGTCTCTATTCTTCTGCTGCGGATGATTTAAAGATGCGAACTAAGATACAGTTTCTTTCAATATGTAGCAAGGAGTTTTTGGCTGAAATCTGTAGGTTTGAGGAGCCTTGTTCTATTGTTTGTGTGGGTCGACATTTCCATCCCCATCTTCTCATATATTTAATCAATTCCTCTACCTTGCGTTATTTGTGGATGTAGTTTTCCTGCTGGTGTCCCTAATTGTGTTTGTTAGCAATGAGAAAGTTACCAACAAATCTACAGAAGTTGTCCTTTGCATTCCACTATAGCTTGTAAAATTACTATAATTCATTGAATTAGGGTGCTTTTTAACCTTCTGGGACTAAGCGAAGATCTTATAATCTTATGTAGTCTTTCAATTTTATTTGTATGGTTCTTTCAATAGTATCGTTGCTTTTCCTTAATAAACATTTGCAGCACGGACATTTATGATGCTGAAAGCAAGTGATGCAAGGAGCTGGAAGACAGAGTAAAATTGAGTCCTCACGTGTCTTTAATGTTGGTCGATCAATTCTTACACACCCTGGTGCATGTTAGCACTGGAAATTTTTGCAGGACCATATTTTAAGTAATGTTGTACTCCCATTTTTTGGTTGTGATAGGGGGTGTTGGGAATTGGGGTCCAATCCTGTAATTGCCTCTCGCTTACATCCAATCATGATATAGAGACTTGCTAATGTTTTGAATAAATGACCAGCTCTTGTCGATTCTTCAGGTTTAATTATAAGTTCTGTCTCGGTTAGGTCTCTAGCCTCCCTTCACTGGCTTGACAGTTTAGACAACCTTTGTGCAGAGTGCCATGGTGGAATTGATAGGAGATTTATCTCTATATAATTGAGGATTTATTTTCTTGGTTTAGGCAAGTACTTTTTTTTGCAAATTGTCTCTGTTGGCTCGCTTGTTACCCAGTTGCATGTATTGCCCTTATGTCTTCACATGTGCGCTGTGTTTCTGGGTCATGGAATCGAAAGGCAAGCTTGTGTGCTCTTGCGGTTCCTTTGTAAGAAAAAAACCATTGAGCAGGAGGCATTGCCCCCTTGCCTGTGTTCATTTTCCTTGCCTTTTGTGAATCACCTGTTCTTACTCATCTTGCTTGCTCACATTATGGGACTCTCGTATGCGGTTCATGCAATAGCCTGTTAATGAATTCACTGTCCAGTTTCTTTTCTTCTCAGTTCGAACCTTTTGAGGAAAAGAACTTGTTTGCACAAGGCATTGATGCTGATGTCTCTGCACCTGTTAAACAGTGTTTGCAAAGATCTGGGCATTTCATATATGTGCTAAACTTCATAATGGCGAATGTAAACTTGTGATGAGAGTGAGAATTGCAAGGCCTGGGAGGGAGCCGTGCAAGAGTCGAGCAATCGAAAGCACTTGCAGCTCAGAATGCTTCTTGTGGAAAGAGACGTTTGCAATTTGATCAGGTCCCCGGACAAATTGAACTCGCCATGACCTCTGTTCAGCTCACGAATCTGACAGAGATAGGTCCATTGGGTGCATCTCCACTTCTCAATGATACAGAACAGAGTTCACAAGACAAATTCGATACTCTTCTTCCGACAAATTGCATGTATCTTTCCACAAGTTGCACAACAGATGGAAAACCGGACAACCCATGTCGACTTCATAACCATTTTGACCCAAGACCCCAAAGCTTGCTTCGAATGAAGAAGGACCGAAAAAGTTGATGGAGGACGAGATCATGGAGTGCAATCCTTCATCAGCACCATACATGGAACGTATTACTACGAGATCGAATTCAATGTTTGCAGTGCATCTTATATAACCGTGTTAACATGAAGGATTTGTTCAAGATTGCCATTCGAACACTTATTAAACAATCAAGTTAGAAAATACAATGGTGCTCGCAACATTGACCTTTCGCTACACTGACGTTTCTTATGATGTGTAATTATTATTTTGGATATCGAAAGGTGTGTTTGAATAAGCTTTTACTATTTCCATTCTTTTTATTTTGGAAATTGGAAGGCGTGTTTGAATAAGTTTTTACTATTTCCATTCTTTGCCCAATTAAAATTTCGCGGACTTTGGCTTTTTCTCATTATGAATAGACAGATATCAGCATGAGAGTTCTCATATGATATTTTTTTTAATAAGTGCCCTACATTGGTTAACATGGCTCCCATATTTCACCACATATCAACTTCATGACATAATCACATATGGTTTCATAAATCAACTTGAAAGTGAGATCCAATCATGATACCAAACGAACAATGACCACAACAGGTGACTCACTCCCACTAAACATCAAAATCATTGATCGACTTAAGTTTGATAATCGTCGTGTTCAGCTTATATACGACCTACCTTTCTTATCCAGGATTGATAAAACCCTTCGTCATTCATGGGCACATCATGTTGTTGTCGCTGATGGATTAAAAATAGAAGGACGCATGCCCAAGTTACTGATTAATAATCACTCAATGCCAATAAAGAGAATGCCAAGAGTGGTCAAATATTTAAACTATATTAAATATTAAATATGTACATTACATCAAATATCAACTAAAATGATTGGTAATTACAAAGATTAATCCATCCAGTTCACGTAACCTTCGCTGTCCTTAAATATGCCAATGGTGCTCGCTACACTGACTGACCTTTCTTATGATGTGTAATTATTATTTTAGAAATCGAAAGATGTGTTTAAATAGGCTTTTACTATTTTCATTCTTTGCTCAATTAAAATTTTGTGGACTTTGGCTTTTTCTCATTTGGCGTTTTCTCCTTATGAATAGATAGATATCAGCATGAGAGCTCTCATATGATTTTTTTTTTAATAGGTGCCCGACATTGGTTAACATGGCTCCCATATTTCACCACATATCAACTTTATGACATAATCACATATAATTTCATAAATCAACTTGAAAGTGAGATCCAATCACGATACCAAATGAACAATAACCACAACAGGTGACTCACTCCACTAACCATGAAAATCATTGATCAACTTACGTTCGATAACGATCGTATTCAGCTTATATACGACCTACCTTTCCTATCCAGGATTGATAAAACCCTTCGTCATTTATGGGCACATCACGTCATTGTCGCTGATGGATTAAGAATAGAAGGACGCATGCTTAAGTTACTGATTAATAATAACTTGATGCCAATAAAGAGAATGCCAAGAGTGGTCAAATATTTAAACTATATTAAATATGTACATTACATCAAATATCAACTAAAATGATTGGTGATTACAAAGATTAATCCACCCATTTCACATAACCTTCGCTGTCCTTACATCACCACATCCCACCCATAATTTGGAATATTACGACTCGGAACGACATCTGGCACTAACCTTAAAAAACAATTCGAGAATATAAACTCAAAGGAAAAAAAAAATTGAAGGTGTGTCCTAAAGATGTTATACAGCGACAATCGTACTGATGTTAACATGGTCCGGTCCGGCCGGATTACAGATCGGTCCGGTTCCCGAAGTCCGAAGCGAGGCGGGACGCGATCGCGGAGTGATACATGGCGTCGTGGCGGGAGGCCGCGTCGGAGGTCATGAGCCTGAGGAGCCGCGCCTTCTCCTCCGTGAACCGGATCGGGTCGGGGCGGGGCCTCCCCGCCGCGGACAGGCTCGAGCCCGAGCCCGAGCCCTCCAAGTCGGCCTTCCTGGGGTAGGCGACCTTGCCGCTGCTGCCGGCGGAGTCAATGTAGCCCGGCTGGGCGGAGAAGCCGAAGATCGGGGCCAACCACTTGTTGTTGGAGGAGGAAGCGGAGGAGGAGGCGGCGGCCTTGACGGCGAGGGTTCGGGAGGGAAGGAGGCCGGTGGCCATTACGGCGGCGGAGAAATCGAGAGAGAGAGAGAGTGAGAGTGACGTAAGATGGAGAAGGAGAGCGGAGGTGGTCCTTTCAACGGTATAAACCTGACTGGTTTTCTACTCTTTCTCTTTCTGGGGTGGCTTTTTAGCCTTTTATAGAGGGGAGGAGAGGACAAGGGGATAAGACTGGACACGTGGAGGTGAGGGGAGTGCACACTATTTGGGGTGATTGGTTTTAGAACGAATAGGTTCTAGAATACACTATTAGGGGTGATGGGTTCTAGAAGGACTATGCACTAGAGCTAGAATCTAGAATCTACCATGTTTAAATTGATTCCTACTTTTAAGATTGAATAGGTTCGCCTGTAATTGATTCCGGAGCCAACATTGTTTTTTCGGTCTAGTTCTAAGGTATATTTGTGAACTCGTTTTATTTATTTATTATTTTTTATAGAAAAATTATATGAGGCCTTGAATAATGAAATGATTCAATGTAAAAAATGAACAATAAAAAAAAATCCATTCTCCATTCATTTATAAAGACTTAGGGGAAGAGAAAAAAACTAGTGATAAATTCTAAGAAAAATAGATGATGAAAGAGTGTTGAAGTTAGAATTTAGGAGAAAAGAAATTAAGATTTTGGCTTTTAGTTTATAAAATCGATTCCAAAGCCAATTCTCCTGGTGGGCATTATTCACTCAAAACTTGTTCTTGGCCTAATTATAATGAGTTCGAAAAATTTGGAACCTATTCGGGAATTGGTTAGAATGCTTTTTTTTGGGCGGTGCAGTCCTTTTCTCGAGTAAAATCGGTTTAATTGCACACCCTTGTGCATTATGAGGGGGATTATTCACTTTTTATGCTCGTTGCTAGTCCTAGTCATCGCGTTGGCGTCTTTTTAATGATCCACCTCTCCCTTTTATCATTTTCCTCTGTAGAAAATTATAATAAAAAAAAGGGGAGTGATAATAGTTGTAGGTTAGAATCAGGAACCTATCCTAAAACAAGTCTTTATGTTTTTTCTGTTATGCCTTCGTGCGACCCTATGGCATTTTATGGCATTTAATGATGAGTGTGTAATATGAATCCATTAGTTTAAGCTTCTATTTCCAGCTATATTCATGGCCAAGACTTTTAATTTATTAATATTTCATATTTTTCATATATCTAAATATAAATTATGATCTGTAGATTTAGCAAATAGACTAAATAGTGGTCATTAGCAATGATAATTCATTGCAATCATTCAATTAAGATTATAGATAGAATATGGATAGATTCTAAAAATGACTCTAGAATATGTGTTAGGGTAGATTCCGAGTTCTTAGATATTGTAGATTCTAGATTCCAAAAATTACGGAACCTATTCTGATGGATAGTTTTTAGATTTCAAGTGGAACCTGGAATTGCTCACCTCTAGTTAATGACACCAAAAATCTCAAATTGATGCACTTATAACAAATTTATACCAAATTATTTTTTTGACCACCAAAAATACCACAAACTGATACATTTATAATAAACGGTGGGTAAAACCCTAAATTGGTGTACCGATGCAATATCAAATTTCTCCCATTTGAATTGAAAGATACTACACAAAAGGAAATGTAAGCTACTAGAGAAAAATATTAGATTAGCTACATTACTTTGTTCGTGCGATTAATTGAATTTGAAATATTAAAATATAGTGAGCACAATGCATATGACGCACCAAAAAAAAAAAATTGAGTTATAACATTCTTTACATATATCATTAGGCTCAGTTGATTGTGTTGAAATGCTAATTTATTTCAAACTAATGGCGATCTCTAATTCGTCTACATAAAGCGTTTACAGATGACCAATTACATGACATGTTCATTAGTATCATTTTTGGCGCTGATAAATGATTAAACTAGTGAAGATGTGACTAAGAAATTGTTGACAACCCGTCGAGGACGTTTAGGGGGAAACGTGCACGAGACGAAGTAATTTCTGCTTAATTTCCTTAATTTTTCCAGCTTAACTTAGGGTTCCTTCATTTTTATTTGATTCTTTTGGAGAAAGAGTATGATGATTTCCTATGATTTTCCTCGATGGCGATGGCAATGGGTACCCGGAAAATTAAACCTGAATCTTGCCATGAAGCGGACATATACAATTTTAGGTACATGGAAGTAGAGCCAACTACATAATCAACTAATAATAGTAAGAAAATTTCACTCGAAATTGCATGTGGTCGTTATAATTTATTTTGTTCAAGTGTAACGGGACGTGAAAATATTGACCTGCCAGTATAACTCAGTGGCGTCTATGGTGGCACGCACTCAATTTCATGAAAAAAGCAGGGAAAAAGAAATATTTCTAAGTGTGCGTTTCATAATCACTTTTTTTCTGAAAACAATTTCTGTTAAGAAATTATGCTTTTTTTATTATGTTCTCAAGAACAATTTTCAAGTTTTTGATAACTGCTCAAAATTTTTTTTATCCCCGGAATAAAAATGCATTTGGTAGGACTCCTCAATTTTTTTTTTTTTTTTTTTTTATTTTTTAAATATATTATATTTTTCTTATTTTTCTTTTCCTTTCTCTTCTTCTTCCTCCTTCTTTGTGGTCGGTTACCAGCGATGGACTGGGTGAGATCCGATGAGCTCGCCAAAGGCTCACCTAGCCACTGCGAGCCTCGGCCTCGCCAGTTGCCACGAGGTTGGGCCTCACTAGGCCAGGGTGAGGCCAACCTTGTGGTGCCCGGGCGAGATTGAGGCTAATGGCAAGGCTCCGACGAGCTTGTCGACCTCACCTAACCGATCATTAACCATAGCCAATGGTAGTGGCGACAGTTGGCCACTAGTTGGGGGAAGAAGAAGGGAGAAGAAGAGAGAAGAAGAAAACAAGAAAAGAAAAGAGAAAGAAGAAAAATAGGTTTGGATTTGATTATGGAATTATTTTCAAGAACAAAAAAGTAAATTTTTTTTTTTTTTTTTTACTTTTTGACTGTTCCAAATTTATTCTTGGGAACAAAAGAACGGATTTTTGTTTTCCAAAACAAAAAATTTATTAAAAGGATTTATGTTTCAAATCTACTTCTGGGAACAAAAGAATAGAATTAATTACTATTGAGCAAGTTACCAAAAGCACCTTAAGCGGTCCAGCACTAGCTTTTCAAAAATCTTCCTTCGAACCTTGATGAGGGACAATGAAATTCGCGAATAGTCGACCGACTAGGCATTTGTGCGCTTTGAAATAGCAGAAGGAACAGTGATTCGGTGATTATAGTAGTACCTATTTAAATATTTTCTCTTTGCCCAATCTATTCATTCAAAGTATATTCAGGGCATATTTATTTCATCGAAAAGTAATCATTTTCAGATTAGTTTCCATTTATTTAGTAGTTTAGGAAAGTGATTATTTTCTCATGCGAAAGAGAAATTGCTTTCCCTCAATTTAAACTTCTTGTTTTTGGTCCATGAAAAATGTTAACGTGAATAAATATGTGCAGCACGGACATATATGACATTGGAAGCAAGTGATGCGAGGAGCTTGAAGACAGAGTAAAATCGAGCAAGTCTTTCTTTTTTTTCTTTTTTTTTTTGTGTTGATATCTAGGATCCATTGGAGTCCCTTTTCGCATTCGCTAATCGGGTTCACATGACCCGCCGGCACCGGACGAGTCCGCAAGTCTTTAATGTCGGTAGCACTGGAAGTTTTTGCAGGACCATACTGTAGTCCCATTGTTTGGTTGTGGTGGGAGAGGGTGTTGGGAATGGGGCCCAATCCTGCAATTGCCTCTTGCTTAAATCCAATCTGATGTAGAGACTTGATGTAGGACCAGCTCTTCATCAGGTTTAATTGTAAGTTCTGTCATGTTTGGTTAGGTCTCCAGCCTCCCTTCACTGGCTTGACCGTTTAGACAACCTTTGTGCAAGTGCCATGATGGAGTAAATAGGAGACCTATCTCTATATAATTGAAGATTTGATTTCTTGGTTTAGGCAAATAGTTTAGTTTTGCGAATGAGATAGTCTCCGCTGGCTCGCTTGTTACTCATCTGCCTACATGCCTGCGCTGTGTTTTTGGGTCATGGAATTGAAGGGCAAGCTTGTGAGCTCTCGTGTTTCCTTCGGGAAAAAACCGTTTGAGAAGGAGGCTTTGCTCACTTGCCTCTGTTCATTTTCCTTGGCTTTTGTGAATCACGTCTTCTTACTCATCTTGCCCGCATATATCATGGAAATCTTATGCATCATACACGGTAAAGAACGTGCAAATGAATCCACCGTCTAGTTACTTTTCTTCAGCACCTTTTGAGGAAAGAACTTATTTGCACGAGGCATGGATGCCGGTGTCTCTTCACCTGTTAAACAGTGTTTGCGAAGATCTGGGCGTCTCGGACGTCTACTAACATTCATAATGGCGAATGTAACTTGTGATGGGAGTAAGAATTTCAAGACATGGGAACCATGCAAGAGTCGAGCAGTGGGAAGCACTTGCAGCTCAGAATG
The DNA here is from genome assembly GCA_014182375.1 of Eucalyptus virginea. Taxonomy (NCBI): domain Eukaryota; kingdom Viridiplantae; phylum Streptophyta; class Magnoliopsida; order Myrtales; family Myrtaceae; genus Eucalyptus; species Eucalyptus virginea. The sequence goes on along the minus strand of CM024516.1, from coordinate 11,942,289 downwards.
CTTCCCTGTGGACAGAGACATCTGCAATATTCTCGGGTCCCCGGGCAAATTGAACTCCCCACGAACTCTGTTCAGCTGACGAATCTGACAAAGATAGGTTCATTGCATGTATCTCCGCTTCTTAATGATTCAAAAATAGAGCTCAAAACGTAAATTTAATCCTCCTCTTCCGATAAATTGCACGTCTCTTTCCACGAGTCGAACTACAAGTGGAAAACCAGGCCACCCATGTTCACTTCATTTCCATGTTTACCCAAGGCCCCAAAGCTTGCTTCGAATGACAAAGGGAAGAACAAATTGATGGAGGATAAGAACATCGGTTGCAATCCTTCATCAGCACTATACACGGACCGTATTACTATAAGATCGAATTCAAATTTTGCAGTGCATCTTATATAACCTGGTTTAACATGAAGGATCTGTTCAAGATCGCCATTCAAGCACTTGCAAAACAATTAAACTAGAAAATGGTATAGTGCTCAGTATACAGACTTTTCTTATGATGTGTGTAATTCATACTTTGAAAATTGAAATGGCGTATTTGAATAGGCTTTTACTATTTCCATTATTTGCCCAATCAAAATATTGCGAACTTTAGTTTTTTCTCATCACAAAATACTTGAAAATTTCATGATAGACAAATATTAGCACAGGAATTCTCATAATATTTTTTTCTCAAAAGTGCCTGGCATTGGTTAACATGGCTCCCATATTTCATCACTCATCAACATCATGGTATAATCAGAGATGGTTTTATAAATTAACTTGAAAGTGTGATCCAATCACAAGACCAAACAAACAATACCCCAATAGGTGATTCACTCCACTAAACATCAAAATCATTGACAGACTCAAATTTGATAATTATCTGATTCAGCTTATATATGATCTACCTTTCTTATCATCTCTTTAAAAATTACATAAATCCAAGATCAATACAACCCTTCACCATATGTGGACGCGTCATGTCATTGCCGCAGACAGATTAAAAATGAAGAATTACATAATGCCAATAAAGAGAATGCCAAGAGTGGTTGAATAGTTAAACTATACTAAACATTAACTATGAACGTTACATCAGTGATCAACTAAAGTAACAGGTATCTTACCTTTTACCAAAAAAACTAAAATAATAGGTGATTACAAAGATTAATCCGCCCATTACACGTAACCTTCGCTGTCCTTACATCACCACATCCCACCCATAATTGGGAATATGACTCGGAACAAAAACCTGGCCACTGACCTGAAAAAAAACAATCTCTTTTTTTGGGACCTATATACATCAATGGGGCCTATAAACTTTGAACCTGCATGGAATTTATGTCCTAAAAGAGTTGGCGATGAAATGAACAATTCTTTAGTGGCAAAACTGACCATGGAAGAGGTGAAGGCTGCCGTGCTTCAATTTGGAGTGAATAAGGCTCCTGGCTGTCTTCTCCATTCAGGCCCTTTGGGCTTTGCTTTATAACGACACTCCCAGTTTGGGCTCTCCTGGCTGAGTCCAGTTTATTAATAAATAAAACTCGTTTATGACCAAAAAAAAAAAAAACAATTCCAAGGAAAAAAAATTAAAAGAGTGCGTCCTAAAGATGTCACACAGCGACAATTGTACGGATGTTCTCACGGTCCAGTCCAGCCGGATTAAAGATTGGTCCGATTCTTGAAGTCCGAAGCCAAGCGGGAGGCAATTGCAGGGTGGTACATGGCGTCGTGGAGGGAGGCGGTGTCGTCCAATGATAAGTGCGTATTATGAATCCACTAATTTGAGTTTCCATATCCGACGATATTCATGATGGAAACATTTACTTTGTTAATATTTTATATTTTTTGTGTTACTAAATATGAGTTTTTTATGAATTTTTGCAAACAGTAGTCATTAGCTATGAAGATTTATTACAATTTATAATCAAGAAAATAGATGGAAAAATCAAGCTTGAATAAGGTAGGTTCTGGGTTTTTGAGTATGTAGGATAAATGGTAAATTCTAAATTCTAGATTCTAAAAGTTAAGGAATCTATTCTGATGGATAGATTCCAAATTTCAAGCAAAATTTGGAACCGTTCATCCTTAATTAATGTAATAAAAACCTCAAATTTATACGCTTATAACAAATTTATATTAAACTAATTTTGTAACCACAAAAAACCTCGAAACTTTACATTTGTATACTCTCCGTTATTTCCATTAAATTGGATCATCCTCATGAAAAATTACAAATCGACACACCTATAACAAACGGTGAGTAAAACCCAAATTGATACCCTAATTCAAAATCAAATTTCTCCAATTCGATTGAAAAATATTACTTAAAAGGACATGTAAGCTACCAGATAAAAATATTAGATTAGCTACGTTGTAATAAAGGGATTTTCTCGTGCGATTTACTGAATTCGAATGCTAAGATATAGTGAGTGCAGCACATATGATGCACCAAAAAAAATTTGAGTTCTAACATTCTTTACATATATTGTTAGTCTCAGTCAAACGTGTTGAAATGCTGATTCATTTTAAACTGATGTCGATCTTGGATCCATCTATATAGAGCGTCTACAGATGACTAATTACATCACGCGTTCATTATTATCATCTTTTGTGCTGATAAATGATTAATCTAGTGACAATGCGACTGAAGAAATTGTTGACAACCCGTCGAGGAAGTTTAAGGGTAATGGCTGTAGTTAATTATTTTGTTAAATGTGCGGAATACGAAGTAATTTCTTCTCAATTTCGTTCAATTTTCCAGCTTAACTTGGGGTTTCTTCATTTTGATTTGATTCTTTTGAAGAATGAGTGTGATGATTTCCCATGATTTTCCTCGATGGTGATGGCGATACGGTTCCCGGAAATTAACCCGAATCTTACTATGAAGCGGACATATACAATTTTAGGTACATGGAAGTAGAGCTAACGACATAATAAACTTATAATAATAATAATAATAATAATAATAATAATAATAATAATAATAACCAATGTCCAAAAGATTAGAAAATTTCACTTGAAATCGAATTTGGTGATGATAATTCTTTTAATTTAGGTGTAATGAGACGTGACCATTAAAATAACTCAATGACATTGAAAGTTATAGGCACTCAATTTCATGAAAAAAAAATGGGGAAAAAGTAAGAATTCTAAGCAGCCCAAAACTAACTAGCTTTTCGAAATTACGATATCCCTTCAAACCTTGATAAGGGACCGAAATTCGCAAACAATCTACCAACTGGACATTTGACTCTCCGTTTACGCACTGCTTAGTATACTAACTTTTCATATGACGTGTGTAATTAGTACTTAAGAAATCGAAGTGGCGTGTTTGAATAGATTTGCACTTTTTTTTTCCTTTTTATATTCCATCAACATCTTGCAAATTTTGATTTTTTCTTAGAACATATAGATGTTAACATTAGAGTTCCTGTATAATTTTTCTCTCAACAAGTGCCCGGCATTGGTTAACTTGGCTCCCATAATTCAGTACACATCAACATCATGACATGATCACATATGGTTTTATAAATTAATTCAAAAGTGAGATCTAATCACGAGACCAAACAAAAAATGACACCAATAGGGTGACACACTCCACTAAACATCAAAATAATTGATCAAACTCAAGTTCGATAACTTATCATATTCAGCTCATATACAACCTACCTTTCTTATCATCTCTTTAAATAACACATAAACCTGAGATTATACAATCCTTCATCACATATGGACTTGTCACGTCATTAATGCCGACGGATTAAAAATAGAACAATGCATGCCTAAATCAATAGTGAATAATTACATAATGCCAATAAACATAAACCCGAGATCAATACAACCCTTCATCATCTATGGCCACATCATGTTGTTGTCGCTGGTAGACTAAAAAAATAGAATGACACATGACCAAATTTATGAATAATCACATTATGCCAATAAAGAGAACGCCAAGAGTTGTCAAATATTTAAACTATAGTAAACATTAAATCTGTACACTACATCAAATAAAATAATTGGTGATTACAAAGATTAATCCACCCATTTCACGTAATCTTCGCTGTCCTTACATCACCACATCCCCCCCCATAATTCGGAATATATGGTTCAGAACAAACGCCAGGCCAGTAATCCTAAAAAACAATTCGAGAATATTACAAAAGAAAAAAAAATTAAAAGGGCGGGTCCCAAAGATGTTATTATCCAGCGACAATCGTACGGATGTTGACACGGTCCGGTCCGGCCGGATTAAAGATCGGTCGGGTTCCCAAAGTCCGAAGCAAGGCGGGACGCGATCGCGGAGTGGTACATGGCGTCGTGGAGGGAGGCCGCGTCGGAGGTCATGAGCCTGAGGAGCCGCGCCTTCTCCGCCGTGAACCGGATCGGGTCGGGGCGGGGCCTCCCCGCCGCGGACAGGCTGGAGCCTCCCTCCGGGTCGGCCTTCTGGGGGTAGGCGACCTTGCCGGCAGAGGCGGCGGAGGAGTCAATGTAGCCCGGGTCGGCGGAGAAGCCGAAGATCGGGGCCAACCAGCTGCTGTTGGAGGAGGAGGAGGAGGCGGTTCGCCGGCCGGCGGGGCCCGGCTTGCGCTCGCCGGAGGAGGAGGCGGCGGCCTTGACGGCGAGGGTTCCGGAGGGAAGGAGGCCGGTGGCCATTACGGCGGCGGAGAAATCAAGAGAGAGTGAAGGTAAAGATGGAGATGGAGATGGAGAGAGGAAGCTGTGCTTTTTTAACGGTATAAACCTGACTGGGTTTTCTTTTCTTTCTTTCTCGTTCCGGGCAGGCTTTTCTAGCGTTTTATAGAGGTGGGAGAAGGGGATAAGCCCGGACACGTGGAGGTGACGGGGAGTAGCGCGTTACGAGGCGGGGGATCATTCGCTTTTTTTATGCTCTCTCTGCACCGGCTAGTGCCGGTCGCCGCGTTGACCGCTTTTGAATGACCATCCCTCCTTCCCCCTCCCCCTCCACCTCCCTCCAATTTCTTCCGTAATTTGAATTCGATACGAAATTGAAAAATACTAGAGCAAAGGAAATGCATGGTACTAGAGAAAATAGGAAAATTTTCAAATAAAAGTCTGACAAGCCATTTTTTTTTAAAATAAGGACTCAAATAGGTTTTTTTTTTTTTTAAATAATGATACGAAGTAGTTATGGCTATTTTAAATAATGATCTAACCTTATTAATTCGTTAGTCGGCAAGATATTCCGATTGATTAAGGACAATTTCATCCGAAGATAAATTTGACCTAAATTTTAGTTAAATTAGATTAAAAATAAAAAGACAATTTTTTTCAAAAAAAAAAAATATTAGCCAGCCCTCCCCCTCATGTATTTCTTTTATTTATTTATTTAATTTTTAGCCTTTTTACTTTTTTGAGTTTTTTATGGAAAGATAAAATAGAAAAAAAGGAAAAAAATAAAGTAAAAAGAAAATGCCCTTGATTGGGAGGTCAAACTCCTCTTTGAGACTAAATATGATCACTTTAGATCTTTATTTGAAATAAAATCTATTTTAATCTTTTATTTGAGAAAAATAAGTCATTTTTATGCTTTTATTTGAAATACTATCCAATTTAAACTCTTATTTAAAAAAATAATGGCATTGTTAGCTCATATTTGAAATCTTCCCAAGAAAATATTATTAAATCAGCTATCTCACAATAACAAGATTTTCTTGTGTGATTCGTTGAATTTAAAAAAATTAAGATACATTGAGCACAAACACATAGATTTTTCTTTAACCAAAAAAAAAACACATAGATTTTTCTTTACCAAAAAAAAAAAAACATAGATTTTTGCGCCAAATCTCAATCGAATATATTAAAAAACCAATGTGTTTTAAATTGACGAGATTCAATGACATGCAGTGGTAATTACATGACACGTTTCATTAATTTTTTTTTTTAAATTTTTCTTGCCCCAATGAATGATTAATCTAGTGATGATGCGACTAACAAATTCTCGACCACCCGTCGAGGACGTTTAAGGTGAGTGGCCCGAAGTGAATTAATTATTATTTTTTTTTAAATGTGTGTGAGACGAAGTAATTTCTGCTCAATTTCGTTCGCTTTTCCAGCTTAACTTAGGGTTCCTTCATCTTGGTTTGATTTTATGGAGAACGAGTATGATGATTTCCCACGATTTTCCTCGGCGGTGACGGCGATACGGTTCCCGTAAATCAACCCTATTCTTGCCGTGAAGCGGGCATATGATATTTTAAGTACATGGAAGTAGAGCTAACCACGTAATCAACTTATAAAAATAATAATAAGCGAAGTCAAAAGGATTAGAAAATTTCACTTGATATCGCATGTGGTTACTATAATTCTTTTTCTTTAGGTGTAACGAGACGTGCCCATTAAGATAACTCAATGGCGTCGAAAGTTGTAGGCACTCAATTTCATGAAAAAAAAATAAAAATGAGGAATTTTAAGTGGCTCGAAAATCATTAACTTTTTGAAATTACGATTTTCTTGCGAATGTCGATAAGGGACACTAAAACTCATGACTGATTGATGGACCAGGCATTTGTACACTATGAAATACCGGAAGGAATGACAATTTAATGAATATAGGAGTAACTAATTAAATGTTTTCTTTTGGCCCAATCCATTCATTCAAATTCATATTAAGGGCATGCTTATTTCATCGAAATGGCAATCATTTTTAGATTGGTTTTTATTTGTTTGGTGGAAAAGTGATTTTTTTTTTATAGAAGGAGAAATTGCTTTTCCCAATCAAAACTCGTTATATTCGATCTATAAAAAGCGTTTTTCATAAATCGATAAGTTTTTTATCGTCAAAATATTGAAAAGTCGGACAATAATTTTTCAAAAACAAACAAACAGAATTTTTCAAAGTGCCCTAGGCGGCCGCTTTGTCCCTTTTGTGGAGGGATTCGTCGATGAATTTGCGACGTAGACGGAGCGCATACGACACGCACGTGAGGATTTCCTGCGAAGGAGGGCCGTGGCCACGTAGAGGACTCCTATTTTGTACTCTAATCAGCTCTCGACGCGTTGGGAATACTTTCAGCGAGCTTTCCCTTTTGGAGGAATATGCCTTTTGGTACATCCGCATTTTCTTGCCTCCTACGGCAATATTTTCACGACCAAAAAAAAAAAAAAATAAAAATAAAAATGAGAATTTGCCAACGTCTTACGAGGTTATTTTGCGAAGAATTTCTTAAAAATTAAAATATGCTCGAATGCATTCGAGTGGGCCCCACTGGATCCCGAGGGAAGGAAACGATATTGGGGACTCAATTTGATGCGTACGTTCCAAGTACATTGCGTGCTTGTTCAATTCATTTATGGATATAATTCATTTTTTCAGCATAAAAAAAAGGGCAAAGTTGAAAGGGTTAGACGCGTAGCTAGCAAGTGTTTCGCTTGTGGCGGTAGTCGGCTCTCTCCTCCATTTCTGGTGAAGGAATCTTTCTCTAATCAATTCTCCAATCGGCTTTGATTGACCGGTTATGGGTATTTAAGTAAATATAAATATGGGTGATGCTCTTATTTACTTTTTCTTATTTACTTCGATAGAGGATTATTCTCAGTAAAGCTTTTCCCTCCCCTACTTTACTTTTGGGCCTTGGGCTGTTCTTCAAACATGCAAAAGAAGAACAAAAGAGAGGTTTTGTTAGATGGCCCAAGCCCATTCTTGGGCCATAGATGGGCCAAGCTTCACAAATGGTATGTAGTGGACCGGGCAGCTATTGGGCCCAGTTTAAGAGATTAAACAAGCTGAGAAATGATAGCTCTTGTGATTTCGCCTGGGCTCTCTTTGAAGTACTTTCAGAGAAGGATACATGAAAATCAATTTAGATATCAATATCTTGATCCTTATTGGGAGTGTGCAGCAAAAATCCGATCCAATACCTTTTCTCGAGGAGATTGCCAAGCTTAAGCTAATGAGTTATGAGTCAACTGCTCTACACTACATCGTCAAGTTTAAGTTAATGAGTTATGAGTCAACTACTTTATACTACACAAATTATTTTATGTGGGATTTTTTTTAAACACAATTCACTCACATGTACATCATCACAAATAACAATTTTCCTCTGAGCTCAAGTTAGGTCAACTTCCCGTGGGCCTGCGTTGCTGACATTCCCTTGCTCAAAAAATTGCAACCATGGGCTTTGATACTGCATCAACTTCCTGTGGGCATGCATTGCTTGGCCACAATGCTCACTTGCCCATAAATTGGGGCCATAGGTTTTGATACCATTTGTCAAGCTCGTGTTACTATGCCACAACACTAACCTACCTAAAAATTGCAATCATAGGCTCTGATATTTTTTGTCGACAGAAGTTTGATACATTCTTTTGAGAAGATCGCCAAGAGGGAGCAAAGTTTTTAGCCCATAAATTTATCTCATTAGACCCATATTCACTCAAAAACTTAGGCAAATGAGTTATGAATAAATTAAGATATATTAATCATTCTACATCATAATAATTTTTCGATATGGGATTTCTCTAATATAACTCATTTACAAATGTATGTTAATAATCTCGATTGGAAAGCACGCGACAGAGGGCAAGCGGTCGGCATTGGTTAACTTGAGTTCTTATATAATTTTTCTCTCGACAAGTGCCCGGCATTGGTTAACTTGGCTCCCATAATTCAGTACACATCAACATCATGACATGATCACAGATGGTTTTATAAATTAATTCAAAAGTGAGATCTAATCACGAGACCAAACAAAAAATGACACCAATAGGGTGACACACTCCACTAAACATCAAAATAATTGATCAAACTCAAGGTCGATAATTATCATATTCAGCTCATAGACAACCTACCTTTCTTATCATCTCTTTAAATAACACATAAACCTAAGATTAATACAACCCTTCATCATCTATGGGCGCGTCACGTCATTGTCATCGACGGATTAAAAATAGAACAATGCATGCCTAAATCAATAGTGAATAATTACATAATGCCAACAAACATAAACCTGAAATCGATACAACCCTTCATCATCTATGGCCACATCACGTCGTTGTCACTGGTAGACTGAAAATAGGATGACGCATGACTAAATTTATGAATAATCAAATTATGCCAATAAAGCCAATAAAGAGAACGCCAAGTGTGATCAAATATTTAAACTATAGTATACATTAAATCTGTACATTACATCAACTAAAATAATTGGTGATTACAAAGATTAATCCACCCATTTCACGTAATCTTCGCTGTCCTTACATCACCATATCCCCCCATAATTCGGAATATATGGCTCAGAACAAACACCAGGCCAGTAACCCTAAAAAACAATTCGAGAATATTACAAAAGAAAAAAAAAATTAAAAGGGCGTGTCCCAAAGATGTTATTATCCAGCGACAATCGTACGGATGTTGACACGGTCCGGTCCGGCCGGATTACAGATCGGTCGGGTTCCCGAAGTCGGAAGCGAGGCGGGAGGCGATCGCGGAGTGGTACATGGCGTCGTGGCGGGAGGCCGCGTCGGAGGTCATGAGCCTGAGGAGCCGCGCCTTCTCCGCCGTGAACCGTATCGGGTCGGGGCGGGGCCTCCCCGCCGCGGACAGGCTCGAGCTTCCCTCCGGATCGGCCTTCTGGGGGTAGGCGACCTTGCCGGCGGCGGAGTCAATGTAGCCCGGGTCGGCGGAGAAGCCGAAGATCGGGGCCAACCAGCCGTTGTTGGAGGAGGAGGCGGTTCGCCGGCCGGCGGGGCCCGGCTTGCGCTCGCCGGAGGAGGAGGCGGCGGCCTTGACGGCGAGGGGTCCGGAGGGAAGGAGGCCGGTGGCCATTACGGCGGCGGAGAAATCGAGAGAGAGTGAAGGTAAAGATGGAGATGGAGACGGAGAGAGGAAGCTGTGCTTTTGTAACGGTATAAACTTGACTGGGTTTTCTTCTCTTTCTTTCTCGTTCTGGGGAGGCTTTTCTTGCCTTTTATAGAGGTGGGAGAAGGGGATAAGACCGGACACGTGGAGGTGACGGGGAGTAGCGCGTTACGAGGCGGGGGATCATTCGCTTTTTTTTATGCCCTCTGCACCGGCTAGTCCCGGTGGCCGCGTTGACCGCTTTTGAACGACCATCCCTCCTTCCCCCTCCCCCTCCCACCTCCCACCTCCCTCCAATTTCCTCCGCATTTCGAATTCAATGCGAAATTGACAGATACTAGACCAAAGGAAATGCATGGTACTAGAGAAAATAGGAAAATTTTCAAATAAAAGTCTGACTTGCCATCATTTTTTTTTTAAAAAGATAAGAGCTCGAATATGACTTTATTTTGAATAAAGATATGAAATGGTTATGGCTATTTTAAATAATGGCATAACCTTATTGGTTCGTTAGTTGGCAAGATATTCCGATTGATTAAGGACAATTTCATCCGAAAATAAATTTAATCTAAATTTTAGTTAAATTATATTAAAAATAAAATAGACAATTTTTTCCCAAAAAAAAAAAGAATATTAGCCAGCCCTCCCACTCGTGTATTTCTTTTATTTGTTTATTTAAGTTTTAGCCTTTTTAATTTTTTGAGTTTTTTATGGAAAGAAAAAATAGAAAAAAGGAAAAAAAATTAAAATTAAAAAAGAAAATGCCCTTGGTTGGGAGGTCAAACTCCTTTTTAATAGGGTTAATCTTTAATATGGCCACTTTAAACATTTATTTGAAATAAATTTCATTTCAAACCTTTATTTGAGAAAAAGAAGTCATTTTTATGTTTTTATTTGAAATAATATCCAATTTAAACGCTTATTTGAAAAAAAATAATGGCATTTTCAATTCATATTTGAAATCTTCCCAAGAAAATATTATTAAATCAGCTATGTTATAATAACAAGATTTTCTTGTGTGATTCGTTGAATTTTAAAAAAATTAAGATACATTGAGCACAAACGCATAGATTTTTGCGCCAAATCTCAATCGAATATATTAAAAAACCAATGTGTTTTAAATTGACGAGATTCATTGACATGCAGTGGTAATTACATGACACGTTTCATTAATTTTTTTTTTTCTTGCCCCAATGAATGATTAATCAGGTGATGATGCGACTAACAAATTCTCGACCACCCGTCGAGGACGTTTAAGGTGAGTGGCCCGAAGTGAATTAATTTTTATTTTAAATGTGCGTGAGACGACGTAATTTCTGCTCAATTTCGTTCGTTTTTCCAGCTTGAACTTTTTTTTTTTTTTTGAACTTAGGGTTCCTTCATCTTGGTTTGATTTTATGGAGAAGGAGTATGATGATTTCCCACGATTTTCCTCGACGGTGACGGCGATACGGTACCCGTAAATCAACCCTAATCTTGCCCTGAAGCGGGCATATAATATTTTTAAGTACATGGAAGTAGAGCTAACCACGTAATCAACTTATAATAATAATAATAAGCGAAGTCAAAAGGATTAGAAAATTTCACTTGATATCGCTTGTGGTTATTATAATTTTTTTTTTTAGGTGTAATGAGATGTGCCCATTGAGATAACTTAATGGCATGGAAAGTTGTAGGCACTCAATTTCATGAAAAAAAATGTAAAAATGAGGAATTTTAAGTGTCTCGAAAGTAATTAACTTTTCAAAATTACGATTTTCCTGCGAATGTCGATAAGGGACACTAAAACTCATGACTGATTGATGGATCGGGCATTTGTACACTTTGAAATATTGGAAGGAATGGCAATTCAATGATTATAGGAGTAGCTAATTAAATGTTTTCTTTTGGCCCAATCTATTCATTCAAAGTCATATTAAGGGTATGCTTATTTCATCGAAATGGCAATCATTTTTAGATTGGTTTATATTTGTTTGGTGGAAAAGTATTTTTTTTTTTTTTTTTTTATAGAAGGAGAAATTGCTTTTCCCAATCAAAACTCGTTATATTCGATTTATAAAAAGCGTTTTCCATAAATCGATAAGTTTTTTATCGTCAAAATATTGAAAAGTCGGACAATAATTTTTCGAAAACAAGCAAACGGAATTTTTCAAAGTGCCCTAGGCGGCCGCTTTGTCCTTTTGTGAGGGATTCGTCGATGAATTTGCGACGTAGACGGAGCGCATACGACACGCACGTGAGGATTTCCTGCGAAGGAGGGCCGTGTCACGTGCCGGAGTGTGAACCGCCGGCGGGCCACGTGGACGACTCCTATTTTGTACTGTAATCAGCTCTCTACGCGTTGGGAGTACTTTCAGCGAGCTTTCCCTTTTGGAGGAATATGCCTTTTGGTACATCCGCATTTTCTTGCCTCCTACGGCAATATTTTCACGACCAATAATAATAATAATAATAATAAAAATGGGTATTTGCCAACGTTTTTCGAGGTAATTCCGCGAAGAATTTCTTAAAAATTAAACATGCTCGAATGCGTTTGAGTGGGCCCCATAGGATCCCGAGGGAAGGAAACGATATTGGGGACTCAATTTGATGCGTACGTTCCAAGTACATTGCGTGCTTGTTCAATTCATTTATGGATATAATTTATTCTCTTAGCATAAAAAAAGCAGCAAAGTTAAAGGATTAGAATAAGACGGTCGTAGCTAGCAAGTGTTTCGCTTGTGGTGGTAGTCGGCTCTCCCCTCCATTTTTGGTGAAGGAATCTTTCTCTAATCAATTCTCCAATCGGCTTTGATTGACCGGTTATGGGTATTTAAGTAAATATAAATATGGGTGATGTTCTTATTTACTTCGACGGGGGATTATTCTCAGTAAAGCTTTTCCCTCCCCTACTTTACTTTTGGGCCTTGGGCTGTTCTTCAAACATGCAAAAGAAGAACAAAAGAGAGGTTTTGCTAGATGGCCCAAGCCCATTCTTGGGCCATAGATGGGCCAAGCTTCACAAATGGTATGTAGTGGACCGGGCAGCTATTGGGCCCAGTTTAGGAGATTAAACAAGCTCAATGATAGCTCTTGTGATTTCACCTGGGCTCTCTTTGAAGTGCTTTCAAAGAAGGATACATGAAAATCAATTTAGATATCGATATCTCGATCCTTATTGGGAGTGTGTAGCAGAAATCTGATATGATACATTTTCTTGAGGAGATCGTCAAACCTAAGCTAATAAGTTACGAGCCAACTACTTTACACTATATCGTTAAGTTTAAATTAATGAGTTATGCGCCAACTACTTTATATTACATCAATTCTTTTATGTTGGCTTTTTTTTTTAACACAATTCACTCATGTGTACATCATAATAATTTTCCTCTCGTGTGTGAGATCAAGTTAGGTTAACTTCCTATGGGCTTGTGTTGCTGTACCATAAGCTCACTTGCCCGGAAATTGCAACCATGGGCTTTGATACCGCATCAACTTCCCGCGAGTTTGCGTTGCTAGGCCACAATGCTCATTTGCTCGGAAATTGCAACCATAGGCTCTAATATCCTATGTCGACAAAAGTCTCATACATTCTTTTGGGAAGATAGCCAAGAGAGAGCCAAGTTTGAGCTCATAAACATATCTTATTAGATTCACCTTCATTTAAAAACTTAAGCGAATGAGTTATGAATAAATTAAGATATATTAATCATTTTACATCACAACAATTTTTCGATATGAGATTTCTTTAATATAACTCATTCACGCATGTATCTTAATAATCTCCATCGGAAAGGACGCTACATAGGGCAAGCGCTCCTTCTGTCCTTCATTCCACTTCAGTCGCGCCTCCCACCATCTGCAGACACGGCACATTCATGTTAGCCCTCTTGGTTTCTGCTGATGACGTGACGTGTGATAATCATTCCATATCTTTTATCGGCTAGGCAGAGTCGAGGGAGAGGGAGGGAGGAAATCCTGTTTTCAGGAAAGATTTGGGCTTGCTGTTTCTTTTGGGCCTTTTGATTTAATGGGTTTCTCGCGTTTCAGTCCAACATTTGACTAAATAAATATGAAATGCCCGCCGATGTTGTCTATAGTAAAGTGACAACCTTCATTTAACGTCTCTCCAGTGGATATATCCAAAATGGGTTCAATTCGAAAGCGATGCACAGAGATGCACCTACTCAGTTTTTGGATGGTTTGGAGAAAAATTGCGCAAATTTCCACTCTGTTTTCGTTGCTTCGATCGATGAACCCGAATTGGATGCCAGCCTATAGTTCATTACATCACCCCACGACGGTTGGTTGCTGTCACTTTGGCACGGGGTCAATGTCTGGTCCACGCCGGCCCGATTGGTGACTGTGTTCGCACTATCCACATGCACTCATCGGTCCAGATTGACCTCCCTAGGCCAACGACAATAGACATGCCCATCGTTTCTTTCACCTCAAATTGTCAAATGTGTTCCTCGGGGGGGACTCAATAATTCGTGGACCCAAGACCCCCATGACTCTCGGGTTTGGAAAGGATGTGATCTAATCTTTCTAGGATGCATGGATTCTCCACGCTTCCGGATCGCGATTATTCACATGATCTCAGATTGCCAATGGTCCCTATTCTTAGCTGCATGCATTTGTCCACCACATAAGGTAATAGGAAGGTTAAGCTGCAACATATGCACAAAAAAGAAAAAAAAAACACTGTATTTGATTACATTCATGTATCGGTCTACAGATTCTTGGACCATGGCGGTCCTGTTAAGCTCAGTTACTTGAAAAATCACAATGACGATAAAAACGCGATATAACTCGTGAATTCTCATCCACAAGTAGTCGGGGTGATCGATTTCTGGATCAGGCGCACTCAGTACTTGTCAACGATAGCGTGCTGCTCTCATTTTATGTGTGTAAAGATAGAGATTGATTGTTCTGATCCCTATCTACGTTTGGACTTGCATTCCTTCCCTCCCCATGTTATGGTCTTCCACATACAATGCATGATTCTCGAGGGTAAAGTTGCTTCTAGGTTTCTCGCTTTGACACCCATCTCTTGAGGCATTTGAGCCACGAGAAAACACGCACCAAAACTGACCAAATGCCTATTTACAACCACCGGAATGATTGCCCCCGAGTTCATTTCTATTGCTCTCGCTGGTTTTGCAGCACATGGATGGACCCGACAGCATCCAACAAGAGGGAAACCGTTAGGCAGACATGGCGACCATCGTGGCTAATCTTAAGGCCGCCTTCATTCCAAGAAATTAGTGGAGCCCTACCTTCCCACGAACAGTATAAACCCTATAACTAGAGCCTCTTGTTTTTAAGAGATGTGCGATTATTGTGGTGGTCTTTGGTTCACTGTAATTATGTTGGCGCGTTATTAGATAGGACCTAAGTGAAGGAACCCCTCTGTCGGTCTCGTGCTGGCGGTTGGGGGGGAATCTTGATTTGATCTCTCCCCTGCACATAAAAAGTAAATTTGCTTGACATTGAGAGGTTTGCTATGCTTTTGTCCTTGTTTTCACTTTTCTGATGTGAAAAAGTCTTGGTCACCTCAGTCGGCATAGCACATGGGGCTGAAAGACCCTAAAAAGCTAGATGCAAGGAGGTTGCTAGGCAACTTCCCTAAACTCTTGATTAAGTGGGGATGCTGTTTTTCATCGAAATCTTCTTATGAGCTTTCCACGTAAGACATTTCCAAAATGACCAAAAAAAAAAGGGTTAAGGGAACAGACTGTTTTTTCGAAACTCTTGCCGACTTGTTTTATATTCGTCTTAAGACGAGGTTTTACCGCCAGGTGGAAGTGGGCAACTGCTCGGCAATTCTCAACCTTGGGATTCCGGCCTTGATGTTGGTTATCATAGCATCGATGGCCTCCTTTTCTTGTCACTCCAAGGGCAGGCGTAGGTTAGAAAGAAAGAAGTTGACTATCTTAGTCTTTTCCCTCTTCAGACAACTGGGGATCTGGCTTATATTTCCTAGTGCAAGAGAGCAATTCTCCTAACATAGCTGGATATCCGACTCTAAAGAAAAAGTGGACCTCGGCAATGGGCGACTGCACATGGTCTCTGGACAATCGTTGCTTGGGCATTCTAGAGGGCGTGATAAAAATCTTGACATAGATTTGAGGCCCTTGCTTTGTTTTGAGCCTTGGAAGCAAATAATCTTTAAATACATTTATAATGGGCGGTAATTCTAAAATGAGACCATTCTTGACTTATAACTAAGAACTAATCTTGTGAATTTGGGAACTGGGAACCAAATTGGTCGGCTTAGGAATTGTGTCTCCTGAATCAACTAAATTGGGTTCATGGTTCTACTCACAACCAGTCAATTTTATGTTTCGGTAAAAATGTAAATTTTAATAACAAAACATAAAAGCTGCACTAGTTCACTACAAAAATCATCAAGAGGTCAAGTGGTTTTGTTGTTGTTTCTTCATTTTGAAGAGTATGGTTCAATTTTTGAGACTTCAAAATCGGTTTAGAATTGATTTAACTCGGAAATGGGACTACTTGAACACAGGAAAGGATTGGAATCAGGAATTGAACCAGTCTTGGGTCTATTATAGGTTTTGTTAAATTGGAAACCAAACCACTTCACCCAAGGGCAAGCCTTGAATTGGCCGAACGAGGCTAGTTCGGCTATGTTGAATCAGAACAATTGCTCACTCCTAACATTTATTGGCTTCTTTATTTTAAAAAAATATTGGAGCTTTTAAAATAAATTCAAGTCTGAACACTCATTCGTCCCGGCTTAGTGGCCTATTGAATATTGAATGTGATGACACTTGCATATGATGTTTTTCGTGTAAAATTCAAATTACATGCAAGAGATGTGTGAGGAACTATTGAAGGATGTGTTTACTATCATATCATAATTGACCCGTCTCTTGACAGTTCTAGATGTTGACAACAAAAGGGTTTTCCCATTTAGTTAAGGTATATACTTTGGACAAACATTTAGACATGGAAAAAAGGTCAAACGATTCTCTTTTTGAAACAGCAATCACAAGAACGTAGTCATCAAATCTCCCTCTAAAAATAACACTACGCACCGGTTTTCTCTCGAACGAAAGCATCATGGAACGCATGCATTCTGTAGAAATCTAAGATGTATCATGGGCATGTGGGATGAATGGAATCTCAGTTGCTTCTTATGCTAGTTTGTGGTCCGTGTGCTTACAAGCAAGAGCTTTTCTTTTTCCCTATTGCCTTTTCTCTCTATGTCTAGGGCATCAAAGGAAAATTCATGAACTTGTCTTTCACAAGGACAAGTGTTCAGTCGACCCAATGGTCCAAGACCTTTACTCTCGCAAATCAAAGCCTCACATGGAAGACAATTAGTACGATGTGGACCCTCGAGTGGAAGACAAAACTAGAGGCAAACACATTTTCAAAGATGTTGGACCCATGAAATCAATTCGGGGACCACCCGAACTCCTAGGGGTTTTCCTTTTCAGTTGGCTGTTTATTCCCCTAGTTTTGGAAGAGAAATTTTTGTTGAGTGGTCTTGCGCATCTCTCACTTTAAAAGTGACCACTAATTCATTCCCAAATCAATGTGAGATGGCACCGACAATTTCCCTCTTATACATCTGGCCCTTGATCATAAGAGCCATTCATTCCCCTATGAATGTGAGATGGCACCAACAATTTCACTCTTATACATATGGCCCTTGATCATAAGAGCCATAACTTGTATTTCCACTGTGATTGCTGGGACCAAACTTGCATTTCTAATATGATTGTTGGGTCCAGACTTATTGGTGACATGAGCTTTGATAATAACGTTGGTGGTCTTGGATCTCTTTCATCCCAAAAATTAACTTAAATGGCGAGGCTTTCTTTCACACTTATAAACTGACTACTAGCTCATTTCATAATCGATATGGGATAACCTCAACAATTTCAACATCGAATTCCAACTTCATTTAGCACTTAGATTTCCATTTAACTTTAGTGGTTACGAACCATGTGTGATTTTGAAAATGACATGGAGTAGCTCTGACTTTGGTTAATATGCTGTGTGTTGAAGTATTGAAGTGGCTCCATAATAACCTTCTCGAATTATGACAAACTTTGGATTCGACCCATTTCGTGAACTCCTCAACTGAACAATGGAATGGCGAAGGTATATTGCGAAATATAACAGGCCAATTCTGTCCGGAACTCATTCGGGAAATTCCAAGATCTCAATGATTGATCATCACGAAGAGAAATTAATATAATTGTCCTTAATTCCCTCCATTAATTAAGATAGGAATAAGTGCAAGCGCCCAAGAGGCTCAAACCTATTTTCAGAGGCCTGCCAACGAACGTGGTCACGCACAAATCGCAAATGTGGTGGGTATGAAGAAAACCCAAATTCCAGGATCACTTGTTTCCTGATAAATTCTTTGGTTAGGGCGAAACTAATCAATTGACAAAAGCGACGGCGTGTTTAATGATAATTTACCAATGATGGGAGAACAAAAAGTTGAATCAACTAGAAGCCGAATTTTGTGTATATTGTTAATTAAACTCAATATATTATTACCTTTCTACCAAAAAAAAAAAAAAAAGTTGAACCAACTAACGTTTGCTCCATATATGATTCGAAAAAAAGATGATTTGACTGAGACTCAGTGGGGACGAGTGGTGGCCACTTGCTTTATCGCTCGCTCTGAACACGTGCTCTCCTTCCTCCTTGGACATCACGAGTCCCCCGTCGAAATCACAACCTATCCTCAACTTTCTCACCAGCACCGCGTCTTCAATCCTACATTACTTGACCACTTATTTAAATGCTAATGACAAAAAATCTTCCATTATTTTTCTCTTCTTTTTTTTTTAATAACCCAGGAGTACGATCATAATTAAACAGTCTCAAGGGATATTAGCAGAACAACTTCCCTATTTTATACTCCTTTGTCATCATTACACATGCAGCGTCATCCACCGCATCGCATGCGAGCGACAAAAATGATTTTTTTTTTCCATTGATGATGGGCACGGCAAAACCTTCATCAATAAACTTAGGGTACTTTGAGGAACAAGCATATTCGTGATTTAACTAATCACGCCATTTAAGCTCAATTCTTATATAATCAAAGTGCAAACATTTTGGTCATTTATCTAGATTTTCATTTATGTCTACCCCGTGAAGTTTAGTGATTAGGTGTCTTCCGGGCATGAGCGGTTCCCCGTGATTAGAGAAAAGGTAGAATCTAGGTAGGGGAAAGGGATATAATAATGTGATAGGCTATTGCTTTTTGCTCCAAGGATTTTCTAATGGGACTCTTCTTTCCCTTGTAGATTTCTTCCTTAGTCGCGTGAATTCTTACATTCGCAGTCTTGAGTTCCAGGTTATTCCGTCGAAGAGGCGATCGTGGTGATTCATGAACTTGACAGTGCCATAGACTTATAAAAAAATAAAATTAATACCACAAAAAATTCCACATTAATACATTTGTGACAAATTTACTTTAAAATAATTTTTTAATTACAAAAAAACTAAACTGGTGCATCCATGACAAATTTACCATAAACCAATTTTTTACTATAAAAAATCTCAAAGTGATACATATATAATAAATTTACCTCAAACTAATTTTTTGATTATTAAAAACTTAAAATTAGTACATTTGTAATAAATTTAATCTCCGTTAATTTATATTAAATTAGATTAATTTCACGGAAAATGACAATTTAATACACTTACAACAAATGGAAGGTAAAACTCTATCGACTGTCACGTATCGTCCAACTCAACAATTTAACATTAAGATTTAATAGAAACTAATGAAAAATAAATTTGTCACAGATTTATTAGTTGGGATTTTTGGTGCTTAAAAATTAATTTGAGATAAATTTGTTACAAGTGTACTCAATGACAAAAAAATGTTCAAGATATTTGTGTTATAGTGGGCATAATATAGGGTTTTTTTTTTTTTTTTGGTGGTATCTTCCCTATTTCTTTTTATTATTATTTTTACATGGTTGTTATGTGAATTGTATTTCTTGAATAACTTGTTTAGAATACATTCGTTTCCTCATTTTCCCCATATCTTTACGTTTACTTGATCAAAACTTTATTTTCCTTTTCATTGTCAATTAATGTTTTTACTCTACATGGACTTGAATACTTTAATCTAAGTTCAAATTAGATTCATTATAGCTATACATTTGATTTCGTTATGTACAAACTTACTTCGCCTTTCATTCAATGACCAATTAGACATCTCTACTTTTGAAAATAACAAATACACACCTGAGTTTTACCTTTATAGATTATTTTGCACTTTCACAATCAATTATTTTTATTCTGATATTCATGAAAATGCCATTTCTAAAAAAAAAAAAAAAAAATCCATTCTCAAATCCTAAATTCTCACACCCACCCAGAACACTTGAAACCAACTAAAAACAAATCACCCAAACCCTAAGCAAGATGCTAAAATAAGTTTGCAACGAGAGACGATTTGATATTTTCAATGTACAAGTGGTCATTGTATAAAAAATGACGGTTTTTTTTTTTTGCCATTTTTCCTGATTAGCAGCTATTGAATTTAAAGCCAATCACATTGGAGAGCTTCTAGGAAAGACCACAATAAACTATTCAGCAATCATCACCTGGAAAAACCTAGAATTGTGAGGTATACTGATATATGAAGAAAGAAAAAGGGGGGGCGACTAAAATAAAAATGTGAAACTCATGGTAGGTGGATCAAATGATAGAATCTTTTCTTTTTCATAAGGACTTGTTTTCTTTTTCAAAAGAATAATTCATATGGTTTTTCTGGTTGCATGGTCATCATGTGTCCTGCGCAAATAAAACTGACAAATATCTGTGTGTGCGGTGTCTAATCTACCCTCAATTTTCGTTACATAAATATTGGACAAAAATTATAAAATAGCGAACAGCTAGAGACGCCTGTTGGCGAAGTTAGGTTTCCATGCTGAACTTATCTCTTGATATTTGCTGATGTCGATTTGCATTTTGCACCTCTGTTTGCCCACCACACCAAAGTTCCACGAGTTGTGGACACTAAACATGCCTGTGGAAAAGGGGGTTAACAAGTGGTAGACATTGATATTTGTTTATGATTAGCATGAGGATCCACTGAGAAATGGTACGACTGGTTATACCCCGTTAATGATGTTAGTCATCGAATTTTTGTACTCATTTAGTCACTCAGATCGAATATTTAAGTCGAGAGAAACCTGAGTGCTATTACTGACGTGGAAGCACGAACAACACCCGAATGATTTGGGCGAGATATAAATTGCAGAAATAAACCATAAATATTGATGTAATAAATTAAAAGCCAAAAGTCCAAATGGTTGCAGTGCGGAATCTTCTATAAATTAGCTTAAAGATAACATATCAAACATAATATCTACGAACTGATCATTTATAAATCTTTTTTGATTTTTTATTTAATTTTCATGTAGATCAAATTTTTATCTTGACCTTTAACTTCCACCATATATAGGTAGTGATATCTCTAGTTCTACTATACAACATATCTATTGAAAAGATAAGGATGGCTAGTTAGCAGAGGCCAAATTTAGAAGGAGGAAATGATAATTGTATTTGCCTTTCTGGTAGATATTCATGTTATTCCAAAGATGCATTCTATTTTGGGCTCCGTTTATTTTGCAGAAAATAATTTCTGGGAAAATGTTTTCTGAATTTTCTAGCGTTTGTTTCATGAAAATGAATTCTTTGGGGAAAATATTTTCCATGAAAGGAAAAGAGTCTTCTAAATTAAGGGAAAATGTTTTCCACTTTTGAAAAGTAGAAAACATTTTCCTCACTTGATCTCTCTTATTTTACACCTCTACAAATCCTCACTTCTTCCTCCCCTTTCTTTTTTTTTTTGTTAGAATTATTTTTAATTTTAATTTTATTTTTAAATAAATATTTATATAAATATTTATTATAATTAATCAACCGGTCTGATTTGGTCGATCCAATTCCCATCTTGGAACTTGGAAATCGGACTGACTAGTCACCAATTCTAAGAATAGAATAGGAAATCAGATTGCCTTCTTTAGGAACCGTCCAAACCGACCGGTTTGATTCGGTTTGGGCGATTTTGATTTGGGTAGTTCCGTTGCTCATTGCTATGATTACTCGTATGGGCAAATTGAGGTCACTGACCACGAAAGAATTAAATGGCCAACTTTGATTTCAAAAAATAAAAATAAAAATATGTGCTTTCAAAGTCAACACCTGTGTAAAAAAATAAGAGTTTGACTTATCTCTGCAGTGAGTTGACACTTAACCATTCTATCAGGTCACGATAATTGACTTTTGATGTCTCTCGAGAGCGTGGCATGCAGGGTCGCATGATGCCCAAGGCATCTTATTTTTTTTTATTTATCGAGCAATAAAATTTTTGGAAAAATAATATAAATGATCATTGAACTTTGGTTAAATATATAATGTGATCTATAAACTTTTAATTTGTTCAATATGATCCGTGAACTATATTTCAATGTATAAGGTAATCCTTGAACTTTTAATTTATTCAATATAATCTATAAACTTTTAATACATGTTCGATTTAGCCTCTGGACAAGATGAAAATATTTAATGTTGTTCCTGAACTTAAATTAATGAAAACATAATATTGAATATTTTCATGTACAAAAAGTTTATGAATCACATCAAATAAATTAAAAGTTTAGGGATTATATTATGCATTGATTAAAGTTTGGGGACCGCATTAAACAAATTAAAAGTTTAGGAACTATTTATGTCATTATCCATAAATTTTATTATCAGAGAATTATATAGTAACCTGAGATGAAAATGACTGTAGAGCTCCAAGACAACTTATGTATTCAAATAATTAAAAATAACGTTCTATGTTGGGCAGCCCTTTTGGACTTGCATTGAAAATTGCTTAAAGGGAAAATAGCTTGACCCCGTATACACAACCGATTCCAGAATAAAAGTGCATAAATTTGTACTTCTGTTCCCTCCCTCACTCCGAGAGGTGCCGACGGTGGGCAACTCGCTCGGCCTTTCAATCGATATCGATTGCCCTAGTTGAATGTTGTTAGGGTAATGGCGCAAATGATCATAAAATGTTTGATTTGGGTTCGTGAATATTTAGCACCATATCTTAATAAGCCCGCCACCGCAACTCTAGTTGCGCGCCAACAATCCGTCATTCTCTCTAGAGGATAGGGACGCCAAGAGCACTGACCCAAATGACGCTATCCATCTCCTCGCCTTAATATTTTTATGTTAGGTTACTTCCGAAAGCGATGCTGTGCATCTCCTCGATTTTAAATACCCAAGGTGGATGTCTGAAAATTCCATCGACGATGGCCAATCGTTGTCCGGTGTCGTGGCAGTGAGATTCACATAGGGTCAGTGTCCGGCCCACACCGTCCCAATTTGTGACCACTTCCACTTTCCACAGGCCAATCATCCGTCCAAATTAACCTCCTAAGCCAAGTACATCATGCCTATAGTCTCTTTCATCTTAAATCATCAGTGTGTTTTGGGAGGACTCCATATTAGGAGCGAATAGCAAAAATCTGATACCTTCATTTACAAAAATCGTCAAGAGAGAGTCCAAGTGCCAATCTATCAATATATTAATTTTCTGATTTGTGATTTTTTCTATTACAACTCACATGTAAATCTTAACAATGCATCCTTATGAATGAGCTTAGTGTTGGGTATGCTCTCTCTTTTAATTTAGATATCCTTTTGCATCAAAATATTTCAACTTCAATATCCAACACTCACCTTCATCATTGATTTCTTTCTCTGGACTAAACTGTGTTAGTTAGATCATTCTTGAGATATTCACTAAACATATATGTACCTTCTTGGGAATGCTCTACCAACCAACCAGTTGGTTGTGCACAGCAGAAGTCTGTTCCCTTCACTCATGGAATTGCTAAGAGGGAGCTCAAGTTCGAGTTTGTTAATATATCCCAGTTTGACCTACATTTATTTAAAAGCCTAAACCAATGAATTATGGGTTTCACATCAATTTTTGATTTGTGACTTTTTATTTTATTTTTATTTTTTATAACACAACTCACATATGCACCTTTACACTTAATAATTAATGGACCAAAGACCGCATGAACCTCAGTTGGAAAAACCCTGGGCCTGTTTACGGAAAGTAGAAATGGAAGTGGAGCAGTTTTGAGTGAATGGATATTTTGAAGTGTTAAACTACGACCAATGAATAACCTATTCTTTTGCATTGAGATTCTTCAAAATATCTGCATGCATTTGTGCACTATATATGCAATAGGAAGATTAAGCTGTTGAAGATATAATTGAAGATTTTGACTATGGCGCTTTCTGATTGATTCAGTAGATTTGTAATTGCCTTAGTTAATAGAAAATTACGATTCTTTGTATATTATTTCCTAAATTCCTTGTATTCTTACACTATAAGTGGATCATTGTAATTGTTCACAATACATTATTATACAGAAAGTTCTCCCTCTCCATTCATCTTTACTTTCTGTCATAAGCAGCAGTGTATTGAAAATGGTATTTCATTACATTCACGTATTGATCTGCCAATTGTTGGAACATTGTGGTCATGTTGTGCTCAGTTGCCTCAAAACAACAAAGACATAACGTGAAATGATTTGGTGAATTTCTATCTACAAATAACTAAGAATTTATTTCTGAGCAAAGCGCGTTTGGGACTTTATCAATGTTCACGCGAGATTCTTATTTTACGTAAAGACACAGATTGTTCCCTCCAATCCATTATTTATTCTTGGATTTGTATTCCTTTTACATGTTATGGTCTTCCATTTACATTGCATGACTTCCGAGGGTAAGTCACTACCCGTTTCTTGATTTCATACCCATTTTTGGTACATTTTAGAGATAAGAGAACATGCATAGATATTAAGTACATGCTTACCTACAATTATAATTATGATTGTAACCATGTACCAAATAAGATAGATTTTTCTATCAATTTTCTCAAAAATATCTGAAAATGTTTTTGTACGCTCATGGGGCCAAGATATTACACAGACATTGTAATCATCGTGGCCAATCTTAGTTTTCTCTGTTTCCAGAAATATGAACCCCACCTTCCTATGAGAATAGGCTCTATACTTAAGAGTCATTTTGGTTTTAGATATGTACAATTGTTGGGAATCTTTCAATTACTTTGCTTCAAAAGTCATTTTCCTTAATTTGAGAGCTTGCATTGATTTCAATTTTTATCCTTTTGCTTTCTGACGTGTCAAAATCTCATAGCCCAATTCGGCATTACGCATGGGACTCAAAAACCTAATAAAGTTAGATGCAAGGAGGGTGCTACGCAATTGCACATGGCCTCCCGACAATCATTGCTTGCACGGAGGGGAAAGAAAATTGACTTGGATTCGTGGCCACCGCTTTGATATAGCTTTGTAAGCGAATATTCCCAGTTACATTTATAAGGATGGTTGATTTTAAAATGGATCGGTTCCCAAATATAGCCTTGTAAACGAATATTCTAAGCACATTTATCAAGTGTGCCCGGTATTAAAATGGGTTGGCTGTGAACCTCCAGTTCTTGGGAAGCGGTCCATCAATAAAGCATAAAACTGGTACAACTTCATTATAAAAACATCCATTGGTCAAGCGATTTTATTGTTATTTGTTCATGTTGAAAACCAAGGTTAAATTTTCGTGGGTGCAAAAGTACTTATTCTTAAAAAGGCTTAAAAATTGATTCAACTGGGGTACCTGACAAATTGAACCAGTTCGTGTGTTGAACCAATAATTTCGGCCTTGGAACTAGGAATCAAATGGTTGATTGGAACTGGGAACCAAACGGTTGGTGTAGGCTAGTTTAGTCCAATTCTTGAGTTGAACAAGACCTATCGATCTCAACATTTATTGGCTTTTTTTTCCCATAAAAATTTAAGGTTCTAAGTTTTTTGAGTAAAATTCAAATCTCAACACGCATTCTTTCTTGAAGCTCACGAAATAACCTATAGGGGTTGAATAAGTTGATTAAAAACTTTAACCATTTTTCGCAGAATATAACAAGTTATACTTTGATAGATGCAAAAACAAATTGATATAGTGAGATGCAAATGTTTCCATCAAACAAATGATGCTAATAGTGAAATGTTATAAGACATTGCAAGCAAATATATCATGGTTCGGTTTTTAGCCAAGTCTACATTCACTTTCTCAAACTAACAGCCACCAATAAAAAGCTAGAATCCATTAGTAATCTCAAGAGAAGGTACAAAGTAGCAAGTGCTGTTTCAATTTGGAGCTGATAGATCCAACTATCAATACACAAGCATTACTTTTACACCTGTACACTTCTCTTATGATACATAAAAGATAAAAGCAACCTCACGGGGAATTTAATTAGAAATACACAGCTTCTACTAACAAGAACAGAGCAAAGATAAACACTCAAAACAATAGAACAATCTTATCCATTTCCTTCCAACTCTACTGCTTCCTTTGGATTGAATTTATAATCATATGACCTCAAATGACCGTTTGAAAATTCAAACCCCTTATGTATCCATTGGTTTCACTATTAGTAGCAACAGAACGTTTTTATTTGTTCATGGGAATAATTTATCTAATTTTTTGTTCCCGAGAACAGTTTTAAGGAGTAAAAAAGTTGCTTCTTGTTCCCGAGAACAATATCTAGAAATAAGTTAATTGCGTTGTCGTTTAGCTGCTTTTTTTGCTGACGGTGACAATTTTCCAAAACAGTCATTCTGCTTTTATCCAAAATCTATCATGTTCATATATAGTAAAATTGTTATGACTCAACACTGGTCCTCCACTGTGAATTCCAGAGCTTGCAACTAGCTAGTAGACACGAATTTGAATGCAACTAGCTCCTCTTCTCCTAGTGGTAAGCATTTTCTTTACAATCGATACAGGGAGCTCCCTTCATCAGCAGTCTAGTGAGTTTATCCGAGGTACTCGTTGGTAATTGACTTAGGCTTCATTCAGCTTTTCACCTTATTATAGTCCCTCTAAGTCCTCACGAACATCCCGTTCTTCTTGATTTGCTCACCCTTTATTCAAAATCTGTCCAGCTTCTAGTCGTCTTTTGACTTTACACTTTAGAATCCGATGATGAAAAAATATTCCTTATATCATCATTACAATGTCTAGGCTTCTTATTCAAGCAGAAAAAGCATGTTACACGTTTTCCACCTCGTCCGGTAGAGGGAGCCACTCTTTGCTAGTGATCAAGCGAGTCTATCCACGCAATTTGTTAGAAATTGACTTTTGATCTTCAACCTTTCTGTCTTTCTAAGCATATTAAAAATCATGGTTTTACCCCGCCTTTCCCCTTTTCATGGTCCTTTGAAGCTTCCCTGGAATTCTAATTTTATCCTTCTTCACCTTCAACTCAGATTCATCTAAATTTTACCGAACTTCTAGTTCTAGGCTTTTTCACTTTCTATCAGGTCCATTCAACTTATAGAAACCTTGGTGCCCAATAACTTATTCACCCTTAATCGACACAATCACCTTCATATTAATTCACCTATTTTGGACACCATCAGCATAATGGCTTATGCATCTATCAACTAGTTTGGCTCGACCTATTCATACATTAACAGTCTACAATTATGTCATATTTAAAACAACATAGGGGATCTTCCTAACATGCTCTTTTCTTACTCATCATAACATTCCTACTCGATTAGTGACCTATTAAATGTGATGACGCTCACATCCGATGTTTGCATGTAAAATTCAAATTACATGGAAGAGAGAATGTCTAGAAATATTGAACAATGTGTTCATATTACATATAAAGGAACCCTGTTTTTAATAGTTTGAGCTCTCGACCACGAAGGATTTACTCACCTGCGTCTAGAAATATTGAACAATGTCTTTATTATTATATATAAAGGAACCCCGTTTTTAATAGTTTGAGCTCTCGACCACGAATGATTTACTTGCCTGCTTAGGATAGATACTTGGACAAACGTTTAGATATGAAAAAGGTTAACAATTTTATTTTTGACGCATTGATTACAAATACATAGACATCAAATTTCCTCTAAAAATAACACTCAAGGGTAAACATCGTGGAACCTTCTATAAAAAATTACGATGTGTATATATACAAAAAGAAATTGTCATTCTTACCTTTTACCAAAAAAAAAGAAAAAGAAATTGTCCATCAAGTCTTAAATTTGTTGTATGACTGCCAATTCAGTCATAAACTCTTTAGTTTTGTTAATTTAATCCTAAAATTTTTAACAATTTGTGAATGCAGTCTTTCCAGCAATTTTGGTCGGAGACAGTTAGTGTGGACGCTAGTTTTCTCTCAAAGATAAACATCATGGAGCGCTTGCCTCCTAAAAAAATTTACAATGTCTATATATAAGGATAATTGTTCAAAAAGTCTTGAACTACAATAGCTAATTCAATTATAAACTTTTTAATTTTGCTAACTTAGTTCTACATCTTTTGACTATCTGTTAATATAGTCTTTTAAGCAATTTTGGTTAGAAATCGCTAACATGGACAAGAGTCTTCCTACATTGCACATCCGCCACATCAGTTATTTTTAGTAAAAATTAGCTGGAATGACTATATTGACAAATCATTAAAATGTTTAAGATTTAACTAGAAAAATTAAAAAAATTTATGACTAAATTGATTGCCATATAATAGTTTATGCTAATGGGCATGCGGATGAATGTAATCTCAATCGTTCTTATGCCATTTTGGGACCCTTGTGCTTACAAGCAAGAGCTTGTCATTTTCAAATTGCCTTTTCTCTTTATATCATTCAAAGAAAATTCATGATCATGTTGTTCACAATGACGAAAACTGTGTCGATCCAATGGTCCAAGACCTTTGCTCTCACCAATCAAAGTCTCACATGCCAAAGAATTAAAGACAATGTGGACCCTCGAGGGGGAGGCAAAAGTACTCACGGATACATGTTCATTTTCAAAACTACCTAACTTGTAGAGTTTTTCCCTTTCAGTTGGCTGTTTATTTCCCTAGTTTTGAAAGAGAAATTTCAACATCTTCATTTGATTCCAATTTCATCCAGTTCGTGGATTTGCATTTAACTTTAGTGGTCACGAATGATGTGTGATTCTAAAATGACATGTAGTAGCTTTGTCTTTGCTTAATAAGCCGTTTGTCGAAGCGGCTCCATATCTTTTTCGTTCATTAATTCATTTAGAAGTCGTTTTTGGATTATTAAGCTTTTGTTGAGTAGACTTAAACAAGTTGGCAATCTTCCTATGATTGGTTAATTCACAATCATTATCAGCCTCATATGCCTCCTCCTCCTCCTTTAGTCGGTCTCGTGGTGGTTCAAAATCTTATGTTCCTCCATTGACACAAGGAGGTATTCTCGGATCTAGGCTTCATCTTACTTGTCAAATCTGTAACGGAGTTGGGTACACCATGTGACAATGTCGCCAATGATTCAACCATGATTTTACCACTACTACTCTGTCAAACTTCTCTTCAGGTTTATCAGTTAGCAAGACCTTTGATTTAACTTGGTATCTTGACAGCGGAGCGTTAGCACACATGACTAGTGATATTGATAGCATCCTTAATCCTAGACCTTTTTATGATTTGACAAAAGTCTAGGTTGGTGATGGTTAGTTATTGTCTTTCAAGCAAGTCGAAAAAGCCTTTTTACATATTGGTTCTTGATCTTCATTATTATCTCCTATCTATCATGTTCCTAATCTTACTCGCAATCTCTTCTCAATTGCTCAATTTTGCCGTAAAAATTCTTGTGCCGTTGATTTTAATGGTCCATTCTTTTCTTTGAAGGACAAACAAACCGAGAAAAGTCTCCTTCAAGCTAATTCTTTTCATAGTCTTTATCCAAATCTCAAGCGTGTCATCTCACTTATACCCTATCATGGCTTCCTCTACTTCACTCACTCGCTAGCATGCTCGTCTTGGCCATCCAAATAAATAAGTTTTGAATTGTTTTTGCAATTCTAGTTCTAAATCAATATCGTGTGAATCATGTCTTGTAGGCAAATCTTACTGATTGCCTTTTGAGTCTGTTAGTCATCATGCATCTTTTCCTTTAATTGTAATTTATTCTAATGTATGGACAACCCCAATTTTATCTAATTATGGTTTCAAATAGTTTGTGTTATTCATTAAAGACTATTCTTGGTTCGCTTGGGTTTTTGCCATGAAAAATATATCTAAAGTGCCTGCATATTTTCATCACTTTTGTTGTTTTATTGAAAATCTATGCAATGCCAAAATTTAATTTTTATAAATTGATGTGGAGGAGAATATACCAGTAATGCGTTCCAAGCATACTTACGTGAAAATGATAGTACTTAACATTTTTCTTGTACAGACACCTCATGTCAAAATGGTCTATTAGAACACAAAATTAAACACTTAGTCGAAATGTCTTGATCCTTATTAATCCATGTTTGAATGCCTCCTTCATATTGGGTTGATGCTCTTCTTACTATTGTTTACATTATTAATCAACTTTTCACTCCATTCATATATAATATTTCTCCTTTCCACTATTTATTTGGGTTCAAATTTGATTACTCATTCTTTCGGGTTCTTGGGTGCGTTTGTTGTCCTTTTCTTTTGTCTTGTATCTTTCATAAGCTAGTATATCATTTGATGTCATGTGTATTTCTAGGATACGCGTCAAATCACAAAGACTATCATAGTTTTGATCGGTCGAGCGGTCATGTTTTTATTAGCCGCAATGTTCAGTTTGATGAGGAGAATTTTCCTCTTTCATCAAAACCTTCAAATCTTAATTCTACAACCCACTGTTCCATGTTGCCTTCTTCATTTTTTTTTTACTTCAATCAATCTATTCTTCCTTCTACCTCCTTTGGCCCTCAAGGTCCTCATCCACCTCTTTCTTCTTCTCTAGCCCAACCTCCTAATTTGCCTTTCTCCTCCTCATGTCTTACCCAACCTACTTCTAATTCTTTTTTGCCTCCACCTCCCCTCCCTTTGAACTCACTCACCATGTCCTCATCTCATTCTTCTTCACCCAAAGTCATCCCATAACAAACCCTCAAATCCACTTTACATCTCTATCCAGCTCCTCCACTTCTATTTCTTCTCTTCTGACTCATCCTATGTAGACTCGTGCCAAATCTAGAATTTCTAAATCTAGGACAAATTTAGAGGGGGTGAATGTTGATAACTGAAACTTGATAGATCTTGTGGAATGATTAAAATAAAGTTTGACATATGCATGATCAATGTAATATTTGCAAGAGTAAATTGATGATATCAAGTGTAGTATGCTTCCATCAAATAAATTTGGAAATGTATAGGAAAAGATAGAAGAGTTGCACGTCAATCTTATATTATTTCGACTTAGACCAAGCTTATGTCCTCTCTCATAATCCTAAGCACTACTATGATACTTGTACAATTCTTTAAAGAGATCACAATTAGTGAATCACTCATAGTAAATGAACTTCTTGCTCAGTAACAAGAGTATAAGTAAATTAAAAAATAAAGCTCTCACAGTTTGTAGTTGTTTTTGCATTTCGTGTTTTCTTCAACATATATCGATTTTCTTATATGGATTTCAGTGTCCAAGCTAGTCGTTCGGATGATCTTCAAAGGGATTAATTTTGCTATTGAAGATAAATGACAGAATCATCAGGACATCTGGTTGCCCATATAATCAAATCTTTCTCACAATTGTGTGGTTTCCACGAATAAAGTCACTTATATTTGAAATTAATCATTTCCAACAATTTGATTGATAATTGATCGGATTCTCCTTTGTGTATCATTTTCTGAAGTTTCAAGCCTCCGACCTACCTATAACATGAATGTTCTTCTTGGATGACATAAAGGATCACTTATATCAACAAACATGTGAGTCTATTAATTCTTCTCACCGATAGTTGATTTAAGCACTACCTTCCACTTCATCTTCTTGAGTATGACCAAGACTATATGAGCCATTCACCTCGTCACGGAAACCTCATGTCCTCATGAACTTCCCGTTCATTAGCGATTGTTAGTCTTTTGCTTTATACTTTGGGTTCTATTAGTGGTGATAAAGCCCTTCTTATTGGAGAAAATATCTTCAAGTGATTTTGATGTTGCCCAAACTATCCTTAGCATATTACTTATTATATTGTATGCAGATGTTTGGACCAAAGGACCGCACAATGTCCATGGTGTGATCTATTAGAAAGAAGTTCGCAAATATCCTGTTATGACAAACAACACCAGTCAAACTAAAATATTAGCTACTGATGATGTTTATGTCAAAACAGTAAAGATTAGGTTGATGTTGATGTAACAACCAAGTACATCACAAGATGTTCATTGGATCAGCTAAGTAGTCATTGAAAGATCTAGATTCGTATAGTAGCAGAATTAGAATAAAGCATGTAGCAGAGTAATTAGATTGTTTAACAGGTTAGTTAGAGACTACAACGAGAAGGTAGCAGCAGTTGTTATTTTTTGTTAGCTTGCATAAGTTCAAGGAAATAAACTGTATGGGCAGTATCTTCCATGGATGGCAACTTAATGGAAACTCTCTAATGGTAATCTACTTCTCTTATTCATTCTCAATGGATAAATTGAGGAAGAGTATAAAATAGAAGACCATGAGCAATACTTAAAAAAGATCAAGTAGCTTACGTGCTATTTTTCTTAGCTATAAGCTTTCTATCCTATTGTTTTGATAATTGTGCTAGTTGGCAATTGTGCTAAGGATTAAGTATACAAGTGTAAGAGCAGCAGTTAAGTCTAGATAGTATGATTTAATGTGTAAAAGATCAGTGCTAGCTGTTTGTAACTTTTCAAGTAGATTGTTAGTGGAATCCAGCCCGTTTTGAAGTGAATGTAGGTTTATGAATAAAGCCGAACCACTATAACTCTCTATGTCCCACCGTTTCTCATCCTTTTATGTACATTGGCATACAACTAGTTAGTACATATGTAAATATTAGGTTAAGGTGATCTTTACTTAGCGATTAGCTAATTTCTGCAAAAGATTATCAAAGTTTGAAAATAACCTATTCACCCCCTCTAGGTTGTATTGTTAGCCCCAAAAAAACAACATTTGCATTTATTGAATGTTGATATAGACATATGGTTTCGTCAAATTCAAAATATCATATGAGGTGTTACAATAGTTCTAATATCACATACTTGGTACTAGACAAGGCCCTCCACTATGGATGATAAATTGTTCAATGAACTAAACTTAATATATGTAATAAAATGAACATGGTCAATGAGGTCTGATGAAATCCTCCATATTTTATGGTCTCAATTTTTCTTACCTTAAACTGAAGGAAAAAAGGATCCTCTTCCATGTTATGGATATTTGTGTGAATTCCCTCATGTACTATACACACTTTTTTCCAGTAGACTATCGAGTTTGATACAAATTGGTGAGAATTGTGACTTGTGTGGAAGACCAATAAACCACCGACTAACTAGTTGCTAGTTACATTAATTTTCAATCAAAAGTTTAAGTCATTAAGTTAAGCCCATTGGATATGATAATTACTCTAAATCCTCTTGACTCAAAACTATCAATGTGGGGGGTTTTTCTTTCACATCCACACCTTACACTTCACCTAACATAGCGTGAGTTTCCCTTTTTTTTTTTTTAATGGCAAGTGTTGAAATGAAAAATTGTATAATGTCGTTTATGATGTGTTTTGACTTCTAATATCGTATAAGAGGATTAAGAGATCATTTTCCATAAATTTGTGTGTAAGATAATATTGGTTAAATTGAGTGCTGGACACCTTGAGTGCCAAAACTTGGCATAGGTGGACTCTCAAGTGCCAAAATTTCCAAAAGGTACACTTAAGTGTAAAAATCAGAGAAAAAATGGACACTTAAGTGCTAATAACGAGAATATCCAACCAAACTGCTGACATGGCATTTTTCGATGACATTTTTTATAACGTGGCTAGATAAGCCTAAAACGACGTTGTTTTGCCTTCAAATTTGATTTTTTAAATGAAACATTAAATTAAATTAAATTAAATGATGTGGCATTTCTTTCAAAAAAATTTATCCACATGGCGCTAACATGGCAACAACATCATTTTGGTTTAAGTTTGGTTTTTAAATATAAATATTAATTAATTTAAAATTAAAAAAGAATAGGGCAA
Organism: Eucalyptus virginea; assembly: GCA_014182375.1. NCBI lineage: Eukaryota > Viridiplantae > Streptophyta > Magnoliopsida > Myrtales > Myrtaceae > Eucalyptus > Eucalyptus virginea. Next base: position 11,908,386 of record CM024516.1, on the reverse strand, counting down.
CAAATCAACATGGGCCTATACGGCCCTTGTTGCTGCCTCCCCACCATCGCCAAAAAGGGCCAACGAAGGTGGGATGAGGGTCGGTTAGGGTAGCTAGGCCATCGATTTGCTGCCCCTATTTTTTAAATTTCATTAATATCTATATTAAAAATCAAATTTGAGGGGCAAAACAACGTCATTTTAGGACAAGCATTACTGAGTGGACATTCTGGTGAGCTACGTAGACTAGTTTTATTATTAAAATAATGTCTTGTCGAATTTTTGACAAGACTCACTTAAATGTCCAATTCAAAAAAAAAAAAAAAAAAAAATGGCACTTAAGTGTACGTTTTAGAAGTTTTGGCATTTAAAACCCTATTTGGTAGCTGGCTAAATAGTATCTGATTCTATTATTTTGTTCTTCAAAATAAAATAAAAAATAATGGAAATCCATTTGGTAACTTTTTTTTTTTTTTTAATTTCTTGATTTTGTTCTAAATCTTTTCCCAGAAATAAATTTGTTCCCAAGCCTATTTTCTTTTTTTTTTTCTTTACTTTTCTTCTTCTCCTTCTTCCTTTGGCCAGTTGTTGACCTCTGCGATGGCTGACAATTGGCGAGATGAGGGCCGACGATTAGCCGACAAGGGTTAGCGATCAGCTGAATGAGGGCTGGCGGCCTTGTTGAAGAGTCATCAGCCCTTGGCGAGGTAAGGCCTAGTCGACGGCTAGATGAGGTTGGGGCTTGCCTTGGCTAGGCGAGGCCAACCTCGTGGTAACTCGGTGAGTCGGCCTCAACGAGGTTGCCAACTTGGTTGAGGACGGTGACTAGCCAAAGGAAGAAGGAGAAAAAGAAAAGGAAAAAGAAAAGAAAAAAAGAAAAAGAGAGAAAAATGTACTAAAATTATTAAAAAATAAAAAAATTCTAAATCACAAAAGAATTTGAGGGTTCTACCAAATGTATTTCTATTTCGTAAATAAAAATTTTGGATAGTTATTAAATGCCTTCAAATACTCGGAAACTCATTTAGGGAACAAAATTAAATAAAAAAAATTATTTTTGAGTGGAAATTATTCTCGAGAACAAAATTGTTACAAAACAGGCCTCAAGTATCCACCTATACTAAGTTTCGGCACTTGGGTCCTTTTGCCCGTTTAATTTTAAATTGGAAAAGCAAAATTACATAACCACATCTAGCTAGAGAGAAACTCCTTAACTCTATTTGGCTTGACCAAAATCATCTATTGGCATATCAGCTATTGCATAAAATGTTCAGCGCACGAAAGTTACGGCCCGGTCAACCTTAAAGATGAAATTAAGAAAACTTTAGATGGTCCTCAAAGCTTTACAGGTTTTCTTTTTTATCCGGAATAAACTTCCCAAATCAAATCATGTACCTACCCATTTTAACAATTTGAGAAATTTCAACATCCTAATGATTGATCATCGTGTACGATTGCCCATACACGTGCTTCCCCACAAATGGCAATGGTGGTGAAGGAGAAACGAAGTCATTCGAGGATAAATTATTCATGATCAATTTTTGATTACTACGAAACTATTAAGGTGGCAATTCCGTGTATCACTGGTAATTTACAATAACTGTTTGTTCCATCTTGCATTATTCAAAAAGATGCTTGATTTAGACAAAACGGGGGACAAGAGGTGGCCATTTGCTTTATTAAATGTGTACCTTTGTTTCTGAACGTACACTTCCCTTTCTTTCTAGAAATCTCGTCCTTTTTTCATCTATCTTATCAACCACGCATCTCTTTAATCCTACTTTTCTTAACCACTCATTTCAAAGCTAATGGTATTAACTCTTGCTAGGAATTTACACCCCTTTGAGGACCTTTTGGTCGTTTGGGACGAAGAACAATGAGTATGAAATGTCGGAATGAAAAGCTCTATGATTGCGTTCTCGTTAATGTCGAGAGAGGTGGGAATGAAAGAACAAGAAATGATAACTTTATGACCGGAACTATAATAAACGATTAAGATTTAGATTAAGTTCATAAAGAACAAGAAATGATAACTTTATGACTGGAACTATAATAAACGATTAAGATTTAGATTAAGTTCATTCCGTATGGAGGAAACCTTTTACGAGTTTATTAGCATTTGCCGTCTCTTTAGTAATATAAAAGTTGTACATCAACGATAAATTTATCCTAAGTTAATTTTTGAGTCACGAGAAATCCCAAATTGGTGAAAAAATAACCTAAAAAAATTATATGATTTTTCATGTGTACTTGCCACATCAATAAAGTTATTATCATATGTCATTTGGTTCATCAATTTCATGGTGTAATTTGATAGAAGCTAACGGAAGGCCGATATGTCACGAATGTATTGGCTTGGGACTTTTGGTGATCTAAAAATTATTTTGGGATAAATTTGTCACAGATGTATTAGTTTTGGATTTTTTGTCATATTAACTCAAAAAAAAAATATTACATTTTTATTCCATGATCCTATCAAATTTGATGTCTTAAATTCCTTTGTTATCATTACACATGCATGATAATGACCTGCGTCGCACGCATGACTCTTTAACTAATGATGCACACCGCAAAAACTTCATGACTAAATTCTTGTTAGACATTAAAATCAAGCGCATGCAGTTTCATATATAGGTCACTTATATTTATATTTTTACTGCAAAGTTTGGTAATTAGACGCCTCCCCAATATGAGCGGTTCCTCGAAGTTTAGAGAAAGGGAAGATTCTAGCTTGGGCAAAGGAACATAATGATGAGTTAGGGTATTGCTTTTTGCTCCAAGATTTTCCTGTTTTCTCTTTAGCTTTATCCCTTAGTCGCGTAAATTTCTGACATTCACATTCTGTGGTCTAAATCGTACCGCCAAAAAGGCGATCAACGTGATGCCTGGAACTTGGAAGCCATAGACATATACAAATTAATAAAGTAGTAAATTGAAGTGCCATAGTTTAAAGAGGGCAAGATCTGATGCGCCAAAAGAGAGTGCCACTATATTCTAAAATACATAAAAGAAGACGTCGAGTCACTAATGCAAGCCAAGCTCAATAATTCATGGTGATATTTCTTGAAAAATTAATGTCAAATATATTTTTGTCCTCATTTTCCCCATAACCCATTTATCTACTTCATCAAAAATTTCCCTTTCCTTTATTTTTCAATTTTCATTTGTCATTTTATGTTTTACTCTGCATGGCCTTGAGAACTTCATCTTAGTTCAAATTAGATTCATTATAGCACAAAGTGTTCGATCAATTTTTTTTAGGCTCACTTAAATAACAAAATAGCATCTTAAATTATTCACTGGAGATTAGTTTTATATTTCCATTTTATAAGCTGTGTCAAAACTTTTAATAAATGTAACTTAACCAAAAAACTTTATCTTTCACTGAAAGACCACTTATATATTTCAACTTTGATAGGACCAACAACAGACGTGAGTTTTTCCCTTGGAGATCACTTTACATACTTCACATTGATTATTCTTGTGTTGCTATTTATGAAAATGCCATTTTTTTCCAAAGATGTTAATCCCCTAATTCTAAATTTCTGCACCTGTACAAAACACTCAAAACTACTCAAACCAAATCACTCAAATCTTAAGCAAGATGTTAAAATGAGTTTGTAAGGAAATACAAATTGGTATATTTAAGTTATGTGAATGATATTTGTAGAAACATAAGTACATAGCGGTCATGAGTCAAAAGTGACTTAATTAATGTAAGATAATCATTAGTACGATAATTTTAAAGATGAGGACAATGGAGAGCTTCTAGGAAAGACACTTCAAACTATTCAGTGATCATCACACGGAAAGACCACGGTTTGTAAAGTATACCAACATATAAAAATGAAATGTTCTTTCGTGGGGGAGAGAGAGAGAGAGAGAGAGAGAGAGAGAGAGAGAGAGAGAGAGGCCTTGCAAAATCTAAAGCAACCGTCTCGAATCTAAAAGAGGGGAAATTCATGATATATGAAACAATTCGATACCGGTCAAGACAGTAATTATTAAAGAAATGTGAAACTCTTGGTAGGTTTTGGAGGATCTTTGAAACTTAGAAGAAAAAGATGAATCGAATGATAGGCTCCATTCTTTTTCATAAGCACTAGTCTTCTTTTTCAACAGAATAATTCATGTGGTTTTTCAGGTGGGATGATCATAATAATCTATTCTACCTTCAAGATCGTTCGCTAAATTATGAGTGCATTTGATTTAACTTTGCAAATGAGCTATAAGTGTAATGCAAATGCTGAAAGCCAAAGCTATTTGTGGAAATGCAAATTGTATTTGGCAAAAAAACTTCTGCAACAAGCTTTTGGTATATTTTTAATAATTTTTTTTATTAAAAAATGACCCAAACCCTTCGCTAGTTTCAATGAAGGGCTATAGTTGCCGATGAGCTAGATCAGGTGCAAGTGACTATCGGTTGAGGTCGCCAACCTTTGGTGACCTATGGTGAGGGTTGCACAACCTCGTGAGACCTAGGCGGCAGTCGCCTAGGTTGCGCGCCACCTAAGTCTAGTGACCTTTGTGGAGGGTTGCTTAAGGTCGTGCGACCTCAATTGACGGCCATCGGCGCTATTTCTAGCTCACTAGCGACTGTAGCCCTTCTTTGACTGACAAAGGGTTTGGGTCCTTTTTGAATAAAAATATAAAATGAGGGACAAAATCGAAAATTTGAAGAATTGATGAGGGTAGTTTTGGAAAAAAATTAACTTAAGCTTTGGCCAAGCCCAATATTAACAAGCTCGATACTAATAGGGATTAGCATTGGGCTTTTAATTTTCCCAAAACCAGCATTCGACTGACAACCCAGTGGAAGAACTTGCCAAACACCCCAATTTTTCCGTCAAAACTCATTGAGAAAACAAAACCAAATTCACTTATTGCACAATAAACTATGAAATAATGAATGGCTATATCCAAACACAATGTAGAAAAGGAAATGCACAATGGAATGGCCAGCTTTAGTGGACCAATTTTTTTTTTTTTTAAAGTATATATATTTATGTGCTCTCAAAACATTGCATCATTTTGGCTATTTCGATTTCATCCATCATTATGTGACGTAGTTGAACAATACGCGGTGATTCGAAATGATTACATGATTTGACTTTTGTTTTCATTAAAGTACATGGACTTTTTCTGGAAATTTCGGGAAAACCAAAAACAATAGTATTCCCATGGAAGCGGATAACATACAGGTACAGCTCAAAATTGGCATTATCCTATATTATAGTTTGAGAACTTATTTTTTATATCCACCGACCACACCGACAATATAAGATCCTTCATCTTCAAAACCTTAGATCTTGGATCGTCCATGAGAAAATTGAAGAAAAGAGAACTTACATCTTCAAGCCACGTCCATCCATACTCGACCAAAAACAATAAATAACAAAATAATAAAAAATAAATCTCTCTCTCTCTCTCTCTCTCTCTCTCTCTCTCTCACTAAAGGGTCAACTATTCGAACAAATAACATGTCATACTGCCAAAAAAGGATAATAATTCCATTAGTTTAAAAAAAAACTATAGTAAATAATATATCATTAGTCCCATTCTATGAATACAGTGGCCAAAAATAAAACTATTTTATACTAGTTGATAACTCTAAAATACGGATCTATCCGAAAATAGGAGGTCCGCATGAACATCAGATGCTCTGAAATGGAAATAGTTCGATCCAGTGGATGGAAAAAGGTCAACGAGACCACGAAAAGAATAAGCAAATAAATTCGGGACCGAATAAACGACTATTCTTCTTTTCCTCGTCAGTTTCCTTATCTGTACAAGCCCAGATTTTCCATTTCAAGGAAGTAAGTAAATCAGACAGACAGATTGGTGGGCAGGTTTTCAAATGTTGATTTTTTCTGGCATTATAAAAGGTGGAAGGCTTCTAGACCGGTGGTAAGTGTAATTTGGGGGATCTCTGTTGGTGAAGTTAGGTTTACACGCTGAACAGATCTCTTGATATTTTGGGTGACGTTGATTTGCACTTATGTTGGACCGCTACACCTAAGTTCCAAGTGTCATTGAGACAAGACATGCCTGTGAAGGAAGGGTGTTCAAAGTGATAGTAATTGATATTTATTCATGATTTAGGGTAGGGATCCACTAAGAAATGTGATGATTGTCTTTAACGATGTTGGTCGTCGAATTTATGTACTCAGTTGGTCACTCAGATCGAATATCTAAGTCAAGAGAAACCTGAGTGCTATGACTACTATGGAATCTGAACAAAAGAAACAATTTGAGTTGGATTTAAATTGAAAAATAAAACCTGAATACAATTTACATGGTTTTTGATGATGCAGCTACCTAAGGGGAGGAGATCAACGAGACCATTTCACTGTAACCAACAAAGATGAGATTACAATAGCTTAATCACACACGCTCAGAAATGTTTCTCAAGATTAAATTCGAACCCAACAAAAATTAATCATAAGAAGGTAGTTTCTTCACATATTTAACTCTCTTGGATGAATGCTCTCGAGGCTTCATGTGTCTCTCAATAGTTTTTACAAATATTAAGTACACTCACTATGCACGCGGAATCAAATTCAGAAACTAAATTCCATAAGCCAATGTTTCTTTCTAGGAAATATTGAATATCCCTGCTCACAGCACTAATAGAATGTGAAATTTCTAATCTAAGACAGACCATAACATACCTATGACTACCACCACTACTAGCATAGGAACATGGGACACATACTCAGCTAAAGTCTTAAAGCCTGATGTGGCAAAATGATTGCTTGTTGCACTTAACATAGGTGAGCCAACACACAATCAAATTGCGATTCATCCTTTGCTTGCCTTGACTGTATAATCTAGTGGCAAGACGATCTAATAACTTTAACACACATTAAATTTTCTATGACCTGATTGTTTTTTATCCAATTTTTAATAAGGTATACTCGACATTGCATGGCCGGATTGGAGCGAAAATTCATGTTAGATCGTAGAAGCAAATTGAGGTCATTAACCACGGCCGAATTCAATGCCAACTTGGATGGCTTGATGGGCAGCATCTAATGCATACCTGCACGGTGCATGCAAAAGTCATCGTAATCGTGGGGACATGGTCCTCACGACATTAATAATGCATAACCATATTAAGTGCGCAAATAAATTCTTCGAAAAAATTAATAATATATGCTTCGAAAGTCAACCCTTTGTGGGAAAAGAAAAATTAAGAGTTTGACTTATCTCTTCAGAGACTTGACACCCGGGCATATTATAATGTCATAATAATTGACTTTATGAGCGTGACATGCTCATGTTAGGGTTGTATAATACACAAGCTAATGTAATATTTTTTTAGAGTTTTTAAAATTTATTAGAGAAATATAGGAATGAAAATGACCACGTGGGGCTCCAAACTAACTTAATTATTCAAGTAATGAAAAATATAACTCGTATAAGGTATAAATATATAGTTGATAACCAATAAATTAGTTTAGCAACCAAGGTATTCACTATAACATACTGGTTCAATATTGTTAATATTCTCTTTGAATTGTGTGGACGAATATTTCTAAGGCTTTTTTTTTTTTAATTTCACAGAAAATGAATGATTTAGAAGATATTTTACAAAAATGATTGCTTGTATCATTCGAAATAATTAGTCAATAATAAATATTTTCATTATTTATAACGATCTATGTTTAAACATTTTTATGGGTGATGAAAATATCTTTCGTTCATTCATTTTTGCAGGCAATACAAGTAATCACTTTTAAGTAAATATTTTCTAAATTATTCATTTTTTAGCAAAACAAACGTACCCTAAGTAAGAATTTAATCAGTAACAAGGAAAATTCAATGAGGCATCTCTAAGAAAGTCATAGATTGATTTAGTTTAAAATATACACAACCAATTCCGGAGCTTAAAAAAGTACTAATTTGTCGATTAATAATTGAATTTTAATTGTTAAATATAATAGTAGTATACATGTCACCGTCTTAATTTTTTTTTTGTGTGTAATTGTTCTTGCCATTATTTCCCTAGAGAGGCCGGCGGCTCCATGACGGAGAATTCTTGCATACTTTGTCGGTGAAGTTCGTTAGTCTTGGGTCAATAATGTCCAGATTTCATCTCATTGACAAGAATGGCGGCGCACTTTATGCTCTTTGTACTTCCGTTCCCCCTCCCCCTCCGCAAGTGGCGGCCAACGGCCGGCGGCTCGGTCGGCCTGCCGGCGTCTCGGAGGCCCGAAACGTAAAGGAGTGGATTTGAGTAACTTCCTTTCATGAAAAACTTCGGCTCATTCGATTTTTCCCCGACTAGGACTGCTTTTTTATAGATGCGAACTTGGGCAATACATCACTCCCAAGCTTCGGGCGCATCGGATGATTAGCTCTACGACATTCCAATTAGTAATTCTTATAATTGGCATTGACTGCCCCGGTTGGATGTTACCATAACAGTTTCACATATCATTATAGTCTTTGACTTGAGTCATCAATGGTCAAATACTATCCAAACTCTTAGGCTCGATCTTAGCGACGATGGCTGTCTCCCATCCTGAGCTAAATTGGAATACTTATTAAGCAATCAATTAAGGGAAATTTGCAATTCCCAATATGGAACCCTCCTCTAGGCGGGCATAGGGGTGATTGATTTTCAGTCCGATCCGATTCCACCTAGGAATCGGGAACCGGATCAAGAGAACTGTTTCTCAATTTTTGAGATCGGGAACCGGATCAGACCGACCTTGGATTGGGAACCGGACCAGATCGGACCCTGTATTATGGAGCCGATTACTTAGCAAAAAAAATTAAAAAATTAAGAAAAACACAAGAATTGTTACTATTTTTAATTTTATTGCTATTTTTGAGAAATTAAAAAATATTTTAAAAAAAGATTGGTTCGGTCCGATCTAATCTAGTCCGGTTCAATCTTCCCAAGAATCGGAAATTAGATTGACAATCACTAGTTTTATTTCTATGAAACTGGAAATCGGATCAAAGTAGACGATCCAATTTGGTTTGAACAGTTATCGATTTAGACAATCTGGTGTGCTCGCCACTAGGTGGTCTGGTCAAAAAGGAGGGCTAAAAAAGGTGGAGAGAAAATAGGCGAACTAGTGCTCGTGACTTTGGGTCAGGGGGACTGATGGGGCGGATGACGTGACTGTGGACGGTGGCAGGTCATCAAGCAATCCAATTCCAAAATGCCATTTGCAACTTCAGTCTGAACACGAGTCAGCTAAATCCAAACGGCGTCGTTTCAAGTTCCCGACCAGACAAGGGAAACTTCTCGCCTCCTCTCCCTCTGTCGAGCGGTTTTGAATGAAGTCGGCAATGGTGGGATGGTCAACTTGAGGCAGACGGAGAGGAGCTTCGTCTCTCTTTCTTGCCTCCACGTGTGTGCTAGAAATTCCTCAAACAGTTAGCGACATGAAATATGAGGTGTATGCCCTCTTCCGGCTGGATGCGTGCAGTACCACTGGTTGGCATCGCGTCGCATCGCGTCGCGGGATGGTACTCGAGCTTGGTTATTACGTGGAAATCTCGGCAGAGCTAATTGAGGTACGTATAATAACACTTATACTCTGGACAAAAGTCTGAGAATGAGTGTAGAGTAGGAATATAGTAGGACTGACAAAAAAAAAAAAAAAAACTCTGGACAACAATTTTTTCTTGAGAAATAATTTTTTTATATTTCTATTCTGAAAAATAATTTCTGAGTAAAATAACGCGTTTGGTAACTATACAAGATTTATATTATTAAAATATAAAAAAAATAGAAATGTGTTTGATACGATTTATAAATTTTTGTATTTATTCGTTTTTTCTTATTGCTCACGGACCATCGGTCGTTGCCTGTCCATCGCACGACCGCTGATCGTCGACCGTCGTCGTTGATCGCTGCTGCATGACCGCCGCCCATAGCCTAGTGATTGATACCATTGACCTCCATTGGAGGTGTACGGGCGGCTACAGGAGGGGACGGCAGCCAGTGGGCTATGAGCGACGGTCGGTGGTCGGACAGTGGCGACAACGACAACAATAGATGGCGGTCGTCAGCCTATGAGGGTGGTCGGTGGGCTATGGGCGGTGGCGGACGGGGCAATGGTCGGCGATCGAGCGGTGACGACAATAGTCGCCGATGGTCGGGGCTATGGCGATGACGGTTGCAGGTAGTTGGTTGATGGTGGCCGCGGGTGGCTAGAGGTGGCCGATGGTGGTTGTAGCAAGAATGAAGAACAAAAGAAACAATTGGCTTATTTCTAGAAATTATTCTCGAGAGTAAGAAGTTACTTTTTTTTTTTTGTTTATTGTTTCTGTTTAAAATATATTCATCGACTACTTTTCTATTTTTGGGAATAGAAAAATAAGTTAACATTACCAAATAGATTTATGTTCTTTTTTATTTTGGAAAACTAAAAGACAGGAATTGAGAGAAACAAAAATGTTACTATACATGCCCTTAATAGCCTCCACTGTCGAGGACATCCTTGTCATAAGTGCATAGCGTAGAGATACAATAGTTTTGATTTAAATTTTATGTTTTGTAGCGAACGGGAGACTCCTAGGATAATATTTGAGGATGATAGATGACTTTACCTCCTTTGCCTCAACCTTTTTCTCCCTTTTTGCTTCACGGAAATTAAGGAATTGTACGTGACGTAGAGACATTTTTTTTTTTAACTCAGACTTCTAGGGAATGGGTCCTAAAATATGGACATATCAAGTCCTCCATCTTACTTGATTATTTGGATAAAGTCCTTCTTAAAAATTACCACATTCAATTATGTTAATTGGTTCTTAATTTGCCTATTTTTCATATTACCCACAACAAATGAGAACAACGTTTTAAAATTATAAAATTTAGTCTAAGAAAAAGGACACATGGTTAAGTCCAAATTTCATTTAAAATTAAGCACGCCATTAGAAAGGTTTACTTTTTTAATGCCGTCATTGCTCACAATTTTCGACCAGTAGGAGGATGTTGCTACTCCATTTAAATGGTTATATCTTAAAATACAATAGATAATTGCCTCTTTGCTATAAAAGTATTACTGTTTAATAATGACTATAAATATGTAATTTTTATGGCTATGCCTTATAGGATCGTAGAGAGAGTCGCATTCCCGTAATCAATTATTTTATGGTATAAGGTTAGATTGGGTTGTCTTATAGCTTCATTTGTTGGAAAGTGAAAATAATTTTATTTTTAGAAATCCAGAGATACATGCAGAGAGATCCGATTATAGGAAGGATTATGAAAGCCTTTCAAAGATTCATGAACTAGTTAAATCTGAAATTTTGGCATATACAAATAATCCAAATTTAGAGCAGTTTACACATAATTTGTGAGATTTGAATGAATAATTTTTAATTCCTGAGCTGGAAAATTTCCAATGGCTCAATCAATGGCGCTAATGCTTTAGGTTTCTATAATTAAAAATAATCAAATTATTCCAAGGAAAGTTATCAGGGAGTGTGAACAGGGCCTTTTCTTTTCACCACTTTCTACCTGGAGGCTTGTGTCTATATAAGTCAACCTGATATTCCTCCAGGTTTTATGTGGCGGTTTGGTCTTTTGAATGCGCATCGGGAGTATCAAATACATATTTTATAGCATACAAACAAGCATATGTAACCATCACCACCAGCCACGGTGGCTCCACTGGATAAGACTCTGCTGATCCTCAACGAAGAGGTGAAGGGTTCAAAACCCAGGGGAGGCGCTAGGTGTATTAAGTGTGACTCGGGGTGGTGGGTCCTCCTGCTTAAGTGTCACCTGGGGGTTTATGACGCGGCTGTCGGCTGCAAGCTGGTTCCTCCAATAACAAAAAAAAAAAAAAAGTATATGTAACCATTCCGTACACTACAAAAAGGAGAAACGCCAAAACACATTATCGACTTTTACTCCATTGTCGCCTTACATCTTCAGAACTCCCCTTTGCATCTAAAGAAACTAGCAATCCTAGTTGGTTGCAAGATGAGGGAAGAATGCAAGAAAAATTATGTTGGGAGCACACAATAAAAGTTCAATATCTTCATATAGGAAGATCTTCAAGAGCGAGCCCAAGTACAAGCTCATTAATATATTTAGTTGGATCTATTTTCACTCAAAAAATTAAATCAATAAGTTATAGGTTAATTATGATATATTAACTACTTAACATCACATCAATTTTTCAATGTGAGACTTCTCTAACACAACTGACATGTGTGTCCTTACAATCCCCCCTAAGTGTGAATTTTAGTGTTAGGTTTGCTCCCCCTTAATTCAAAGGGTATCCTTCTGTCCCAACTTCATTCTTATGAGCCTGCGTTACTACACCACAATGCCTACCTGCCTGGAAACCATAATCTTCAATACATTCACCTGGGGAGATCTTCAAGAAGGAGTCCAAGTTCAAGCTTATTTGTATATCTAGTTAGATTCACATTCACTCAAAAGTTTAAATCAATGAAGTATATACTAGTTATGATATATTAACTACTTAACACCACATCAATTTTTTGATATGAGACTTTTCTAGCACAACTCACATGTGTATTCTAAGAAATTATTCTTGGAAGTATATTGATAACCTATTGCAAATTAAAAGTCCAAGTGGCACTCGTTAAGGAGAATGATGGGGAATATTCTTGTAATAATACAGTTATATGAATTACTCTTTAGTGAAAAAAGAACAGATTACAAAAACCACAATCCCTTTACCTATATCTCCAACCTTAAATATACTGGGTTTGGAAAATCCTAATACACCAGTCGTAACCTCTTAATTACAATAGCTAGGACTAGCTATGCAGTTGGCCACACCCTACAGCGGTTGTCGGAGACTGAGCCCTGGCTCTTGCTTTCTCTACCAAGACTGAGAGAGAGAGAGAGAGAGAGAGCTTCCACTAATGTCCGAAGGCAGCCGCCAATGCCAAGAGGCAATGCACTTGCCGCTTAGACGACTGAGCTTAGAGTTAGGGCAAGTAAGGTTAATCTTTATTTTTATTATCGATAATGATTTATGTCTATATATTTTCGTAGGTGATGAAAATATTTTCGTTTATTTATTTTCGTAAGTGATATAAGCTATCTTATTTATGAAAATATTTTATAAATTATTTTATAAATTATTTATTTTTTCCGTCGAGATTGCTCCGGCATATACAAGACTTAAATAGGCATCCCCGTCTTTCGAGAAATCGGATGGCTCGGAGTCGAGTCCCGCGATCCAAGGACATTAAACTCAGTCAGAAGAAGGATTCCTTCTTCAGTTTCCGATTTTGGCCCCACACACACACACACACACACATGTAAATGCCAAATTTCGTCCAATAGATTTAGACTTCATTTACCTTTTTTTTTTAACCATATATAAAACGACCGCAATGATACACCCCCAATATTATAAAAGAAATTGTGAGATCTTTATGCCTCTCAAGAAATAGATTGTTAATATTTCACGAAGAATCCGATACCATCAAGATAATGGTCCATTAATCTTGTATAAATTGTTTTGCATTCCTCTTTGATTGATTAAAATCATCTAATCTCGAATTTTATTTACTATCCACGAGAGATTCAGGGAGTTTTTTTTTTATCAAGAGAGTTGAGAAGCGTTCTTAAGGTTCAATGGAAAAATACGGCTTGATACTCCCAGAATTTGTTAAAGGACAACTTTTTTAAACGACTGTCCATTTAAACTTATTTGTCCCTGACCGGAAAAAAGAAGAAGCATTTAGGGGCTGCATGTTTTCGTTTCTTTTTTCTGTTTAAGAACAGAAATTTTGTTTTTTTGTTCCGGAAACAAAAAAAAAGAATAGAAATGCGTTTGTTTGCGTTTTTGTTCAAAATCTGATTTTTTGTTCCCGGAACACAAAAAGAATAGAAATGAGAAACAAAAAAAAATTGTTTCTTGTTCCAAAAACACTTTTGAAGAAACACTTTTCTTCTCTCTCTTCTCTTTTCTTCTTCTTTTTTCTTTGGCCGGTCGCCGGCCTTGGCCATGGCCGGCGACCACGGCCGTCGAGGGCGGCGACGCGCGAGGGTCGGCGACCTCGCCGGAGCGTCACGGCCCCCGGCGAGACCGAAGCGTCGCCGGCCCCGGCAAGGCTCGGCCTCGCCCGGCCGGCGACGCTCGGCCTCGCCTTGGCCGGGCGAGCTTGGCCTCACCGGATCTAGGCGAGGCCAAGCTCGCCCGCCCACTGGCGAGGCTCGGCCTCGCTGTGGGCCGGCGAGCCTCGTCGTGGCCGGGCGAGGCCGCCGCCCCCGTCGGCCGGTCACCCGAGGCCGGCGATCGGCCTAAAGAAGAAAAAATAAAAAAGAAAGGAAAAAAGGAAAAATAAAATAAGAATATTAAAAAATTAAAAGAAACAAAAAAAGAATATAATCTACCAAACGTGTTTCTATTCATTTTTTATTCCCTAACAATTTTACCAAACGTGTGTTTACGGTCAAAAATTATTCCCCGGAACAAAAACAATTTTTTTTTTTTTTTTATTTCTCGTTTCCTAACAATTTTTGAACGTAAACGTTACTAAACGCGCCCTTATTAACATCCTCTTTTCACTTTTTTCTTTTTTATATGGATACTTGGAAGTTGAGAGGGGAAAAATATATTCTTTCAGTGAAATTTTAAGATTTCCTCCTTCTAGCCTCCAAAAAAGGTGTTTTTTTTTTCCTTCATTAAGTGATCGACTAAAAGGGAAAAAAAGAAAAAAAAAGGCGTGTTTCCAAATTCAAAAGCACATTATTTATCCTCGATTGTATACTATTTCCTCCTTCTAGCCTCCAAAAAAGGTGTTTTTTTTTCCTTCATTAAGTGATTGCCTAAAAGGGAAAAAAAGAAAAGAAAAGAAAAAGGCTTGTTTCCAAGTTCAAAAGCACATTATTTATCCTCTCCTATTGATATATACAGAAAGCTATTAAATATATTCATATATATATCTATAAAATTTAGGGTTAATACTCTGAAAAATCCTAAACTGATATACCTATGACAAATTTACCACAAATTATTTTTTTTATCACAAAAAACCCCCAAACTGGTATCTTTGACAAATTTACCCCAAACCTGGTACACTTGTGACAAATTTATTCTATGTTAGTTTTCGTTAAATTTTGATTATGTTAAATAACACGTGACAAACTTGACTTGGTATATCTAATTTGCGATTTTACACTCCGTTTGTCATAATTTACATTTTTTGTGATTTTTTTGTATTAATCAAATTTAGCGGAGTGTATATTTATCTCAAATTTATCAGTTTAGGATTTTTTGCGGTCGAATGAATTAGTTTGGGGTAATTTGTCATAAATGTACTAGTTTAGGGTTTTTTATGGTCAGTCGGGGTAAATTTGTCACAAGTGTAACAGTTTGGAGTATTTCATGGTCAAAAAAATAGTTTGGGATAAATGTGTACAAGTTTGAGGTTTTTCGGGATATTAACCCTAAAATTTACGTATTTCTTTAAAGCTCCGCGACAGATTCACTTTAAATTTTTATACAATGATTAAAGAATTCCTAAATTTATGTCACTGTGATATATTTACTCAAAATTTATATCATTATGAACCAAAAAAAAAAAAAGAGTAAATAGAGTGGCTTCTTTTCAATTAATGTCAAATTAGGGACAAGACAGAAAATTAACTGTAAACCGAGCAGTGAGAGAGAGAGAGAGAGAGAGAGAGACCGTGGAGGCTAAGAAAAGCCTTTATATGCAGAGGTGCACGCGTATAAGCTGGACAGCCTGCTCCTTCTCCTTCTGCTTCTTTCTCGGTCTCGTGCTTTTGCTCTGTGTCAGCAATGGCGGGTGCTGACCGCTCCAGAGGGGGCGTGTTCGGGGTCTCGCTCGCGTGCGGCGAGGAAGAGTTCCAGGACCTGTCCCGCGACGGCAGCCACTACAGCCTCTCCACCAGCATCCTGCCTTCTCTCGGCGCCCGGAGCAGCCGCCGAATCAAGCTCCGGCGTTTCATCGTCTCGCCTTACGATCGTTATTACAGGCACCGCCCCTCTCTTCCCTCTCTGTTTTTTTCCTTTTCCCTTCTGGGTTTTCGTTCTCCCGTCGCTTCTCGTCCTTCTTTTCTGGTTTTCGCTGGAAAGCTTGGAGCTTGCTCTGTTTTTCTGTCCAATGCTTGTGAAGAGAGAGCGACATTGAATCTCGCGGTGCGTTGCTCGGAACTCCGTGTGTTCTTCGTGGCTGATCATTCCGTGTTTGTTTTTTTTTTTCTTCATGTGGTTTCCGGTTCTTGTTTTGTACTGTGCAGAAAAGTTTGTTCCTTTTCGCTCGTTGGTTTTGCAAAATCTTGTTCCTCTGTTCTGAATGAATTCTCTCTCCTCTTTCGTCTCCTTTGTTCCTTTTGAGTTAAAGTAAACAAAGTCACCGAATCTATGGATTCTTGGTGAAAGTGTAATTTTGTTCGGTTCTTTCTTGGCTTTCTTCCAAAGCATGGGTTGTGAACTTGTGATAAGGTGATCTCATCTCGGATACATATATGACTTTCCTTTAACTGAACTTGTTTCTTGCTTTGAAACATTATGTAGAGGAATGATTTTAGTCCACCCTTGCTGCTGGTTTCCGGGCAAACTATGTGCCAGATATGTTTGGAAACTGAGTGATGATCGCTTTTCCCTTGTTCTTTCTTCTTTCTTCTTTGTTGGTTTCATGATCTTTTTGGTAGTCTTTCTGCAGGGTATTCAGAATGTTAGGTTCGTCTAGTAGGACCATGAGATCCGATAGCCATTTCTGCTGTGATTTTTTTTTTTTTGTAGTAGTTTGTTGGCTTTAACTGTCAAAGTCAGAGAGAAGCCGTTCCCAACCGGTGGCCTTGAGAATACATGATTGACTTCTGTCTAGAACTCCCAAGCAACTTGTGTGGTTATTAGTATTTTTTTTTTTTTTTTTTTTTTTTTTTGCCTTTTTTCCTCACCTGCCTCTCGGCCTAAACCAGAAATTTTGGCTTTTTGAAGGTCAAAGAAGAAGAATTATTGGAATACTGATCTATGAATATGAGCTCAAGTCTTGAAATATGCATATGCACAAATAAAATATGAAACTTCCTTCTTCTTCACAAAAAAAAAAAAAAAAAAAAAGAGCAGCAGGAAATGATTAGTCGCTATCACAGAGTTTAGTATGATTTCGAATGTATTTGCCCCGGATAAATCCTCGTAATTTTCTCTTATTATCACTGAATTGAAGTTATCTTCGCACAGGTGTTGGGAGACTCTCCTTGTCGTTCTGGTTGCCTACACAGCTTGGGTGTCGCCTTTTGAATTTGGGTTTCTGAGAGATCCGGCGATAGCATTGTCCATTATCGATAATGTCGTCAATGCATTCTTCGCCATAGACATCATATTGACGTTCTTCGTTGCTTATCTTGACAAAACTACTTACCTTCTTGTCGATAATCCAAAGAAAATTGCTTGGAAATACACTACCACGTGGTTTGCCTTCGATTTAATATCCACGATTCCATCTGAACTTGCTCGGAAAATATTCCCATCAAATTTCAATTCCTATGGCCTTTTTAACATGCTTCGCCTTTGGCGTCTACGAAGAGTCAGTGCCTTATTTTCCAGGTAATGTCTTTTTCCGCTTGAACGAATCGCAATTGCGAACCTGTACACTGCGAAAACTTGATTGGTATTGTCATATCTGCAAACAGATTGGAGAAAGACAGGAACTATAACTACTTCTGGGTTCGATGTGCAAAACTCATTTGTGTGAGTGTCCAAGTTATTTAGGATCAATCTGATCATGACCAAACATATTGATATTTCCTTCCTGTTATAAAGAGCTCTGTGTAATTTACCTTCTCCAGGTCACCCTTTTTGCTGTTCATTGCGCTGGGTGCTTCTATTACCTCCTCGCTGCACGATATCGAGATCCTAAAAGGACATGGATTGGTGCCATAATGGATAACTTCCTTGAGCAGAGTCTGTGGATCCGGTATGTGACTTCAATTTACTGGTCAATCACTACTCTAACGACGGTTGGCTATGGGGACCTGCATCCTGTCAATACAAGGGAAATGCTCTTTGACATCTTCTACATGCTCTTCAACCTTGGGTTGACTGCTTACTTGATTGGTAATATGACCAACTTAGTCGTTCATGGGACAAGCCGAACCCGAAAATTTGTGAGTATGCACTAATTTGTTCCCAACAGAATTGCTTAAAAAAGTGTCTTGTAATGTATTTATATGACCAGCTTTTATGTCCGTAAGCAGTGATTTTGGACTCCAATTCTTTCATTACTTTCTTATCGTTGTTCACTTTTTAAATTTTAGAGAGATACCATACAAGCTGCTTCAAGCTTCTCCCTGAGGAACCAACTGCCTCCTCGGCTGCAAGATCAGATGCTAGCGCATTTATGTTTGAAGTACCGAACAAATTCGGAGGGACTGCAGCAACAAGAGATTCTCGAGTCACTCCCTAAAGCGATCCGTTCAAGCATTTCGCATTACCTTTTTTACTCTCTAGTGGATAAAGTGTACTTATTTCATGGGGTTTCAAACGACTTGCTCTTCCAGCTGGTACTAGCAACATAACTATTCTGCGAATTTTCACATTGCACATAACAATTTTGATTGGTTGTCCGTAGGTGCATGTTTCCTAATAATTTGTGTTGTCCATTGTATTTTGGAAAGGTTTCAGAGATGAAGGCTGAATATTTTCCTCCAAAAGAGGATGTGATTTTGCAAAATGAGGCGCCTACAGATTTCTACATACTTGTCACTGGTGCTGTGGTAATGAACCAAAACCTGTCATTTTATCAGAAATTTGACATGCAAACTTTGATTTTGCGGTTTATGGCTTCTTTTGGAAATAGAATTCCCCAAATTGAAACTGAACTTTTCTGAATTTAAGGTTTAACATGTATGATATCATGCAGGATCTGCTGGTAATGAAGAATGGAACCGAACAGGCAAGTCTTGACTGCTCCATAATTGACACTAAGAAATTTGCTTGCAAGTAAAAGTAAGGAACCTACTGACATTAGTGTGGATGGCACAGGTTATTGGTGAAGCTAAAACTGGAGATCTCTGTGGTGAGATTGGCGTGCTTTGTTATAGACCGCAGCTCTTCACAGTGAGGACCAAACGGTTGAGCCAGCTGCTGCGGCTGAATCGTACTACGTTTCTTAATATCGTCCAGGCTAATGTTGGT
Source organism: Eucalyptus virginea (assembly GCA_014182375.1). Lineage (NCBI taxonomy): Eukaryota > Viridiplantae > Streptophyta > Magnoliopsida > Myrtales > Myrtaceae > Eucalyptus > Eucalyptus virginea. The sequence continues at coordinate 11,889,280 of CM024516.1, read as the reverse complement.
GATGGGACTATTATAATGAACAACCTCCTTCAGGTATGAATTCTGTACGAAAAAAAACCATATTATAGCGGCTGTTAGTATGGTAATTCGTCTGGTTAAATTTTTCATGGTGTTCTTAGTTTTTTTTTTTTTTACTATAATTCATGACAAGGGTTTTGGTGTATTCTTTGTTCATAATATTTTCCTAGGTCCATTTTGTAATATCGGTGGTGATTTTGCTGCACAGCATTTGAAAGATCTCAAAGACCCAACCATGGAGGGTGTCTTGCTGGAGACAGAGAACATGTTGGCTCGCGGTAGGATGGACCTGCCTCTCAGTTTGTGCTTTGCGACAATGAGAGGAGATGACTTATTACTGAACCAATTGTTGAAACGAGGTCTCGATCCAAATGAATCAGACAACAGTGGGAGGACTTCACTGGTAAGTCTGAAAGTCCAGCGATTTTGCTTATTTTGATGCAATTTCCATTGGCTAAAAATCATTCTAAATTTAATTACCTTTTTTCGTAATTTCAGCATATTGCAGCATCTAAAGGAAGCGAGAATTGCGTGCTTCTTCTACTGGACTTTGAGGCAGATCCTAACAGGCGAGGTATCATATTTCTTATTGATATTCTACATTAATTTGATTGGATTTTCATGGTTCATATCTTGGTATCACATTCGTATATCGATGCTGCGTATTTAATGCTTCATCATATTCCCAGTATTTCAACATTCTCTAATTAGTTGATCAACTATCTAAAAAAATGCCATCCACGTTTTTTCGGTCATATGCTAAGACTCTGCCGTCTGCTGATTTCCAACAAGCCCTCCTGTATCACGAGAAGCTCTTAAATTCCCGTCAAGTGGGTCACAAGTTTGAAATTGCGTACTTCTTTATGGCCCTTCTCTTACATTATCTGTGGCCCCTTGTGACATGTCTTTGGCTGCATATAGTACCGAGTTTTCAAAATGAGCATACCTTCTGACTATTAAGGGGGGGAATAATGGTTTTGGGATGATACCCACATGTGGACTTTCTTAACATACTTGTCTCTCCATAGATTTCGCGAGACACCTCCCTGTATGAATCATATTAAGTAACATTATCTTCAAAATGCCCCTTTTAGTTGATCTTTCATATCCAAATTTGGTAAACCATGACGCCATAATTTGACAGGTGTTCCATTCATGGAATCTGTATTGCATTGTTTTGGCACGTTGACTTTCACTTCCCTTTCTTTCTTAGCAAATCTTTGGGATCACATGTTAGTAGTAGTCAACATGATGTTCTTATCCAGAAGGTGCAGCAACCAGCTAGCATGCGTAGATGCAATATCGGCTCTGTGGTGGTCAACGTCTAGATCTGTTTATTCACCTGTCCAGGCATCCTAGTCGTAGGACTCCACTCAAAGAAAACAGACAATATCTGTTGAGATATAAATCAATCCGTGTCTATGCCAATATGTGAAGAAAATTAATAATTCACTGCTAGATCGGTCGGTTCATGTCTGTTGACTTGCTTCATGGTGTTGAACGGTATCCACTGTTGGTAAATTTTCCAGACACTGCTACGCTTGTCCAAGTTCTCCGTGTTATTGAATGTGCCGACATATAAGTATGAACTCAAGTCATGCGATCCTGCGACTATCGCTTTTACTTGAAGATTAGTATGCCTGACTCGGAGTGCTGGGCGCATTGCCTTCACTCTTGCTTTAAGTTTAACTTTCGTTCCATTTACTAGAATATCTCCTAGAGGCCTTTCCCTTGCTCTGATTCAAGTTCACTCATTTGACAGTAAATAAATTTACAATTTTTCAGACTCAGAGGGAAGTGTGCCGCTTTGGGAGGCCATGCTGGGCGGTCATGACCCCGTCATCAAGTTGTTGGCTGAGAATGGTGCGAATATAAGCTCCGGAGACGTCGGCCAATTCGCATGCACCGCGGCTGAACAGAACAACCTTTACCTACTCAAAGAGATTGTGCATTATGGAGGGGACGTCACACTTCCCAGCAGCCGAGGGAACACAGCCCTCCACATTGCTGTCTCAGAAGACAACCTTGAGATTGTTAAGTTCCTTCTGGAGCAAGGGGCTGACATGGACAAGCCAGACACCTTTGGCTGGACGCCGCGGGATTTGGCTGACCAACAGGGGCATGAGGAGATAAAACTCCTGTTCCAATCGTCCGAAGATGCCAAGCCACAGTCCGTAATAGCCATACCTGAGAAACACCATGAGGCCCGCTCCCTAGGGAGGTTCACTAGTGAGCCGATGATCCGTCCGGCATCACGGGAAAACAACGTGGAGGGATCGTGGGGCCATAGCCGCCCGAGGCGTCGGAGCAACAACTTCCACAATTCTCTGTTTGGGGTTATGTCAGCTGTGCACAACGGCAAGAAGAGGGAGATACCTTTTCTGGTCAATCAAGTTCATAGTGTCAAGAGTGGCGTCGACCCGGCAAGGGTGACCATCAGTTGTCCTGAGATAGGAGATAGTGCAGGGAAGCTAGTGCTGCTTCCGGGGAGCTTGGAAGAGCTCCTTGAGACTGGAGCTAAGAAGTTCGGTTTCATGCCCGCCAAGATTCTAATGAAGAACGGCGCGGAGGTGGACGACATCGAGGTGATTAGGGATGGCGACCATCTTATCTTTGTCGGCAGCAATGGCAGGTCGAGGGAAGACCATAACTACTACTCATTGAGCTAACGCAGCAGTAAATTTTTGCCAAATTTTCTTCTCGTTTATCACGTTGGGTTCTCCTATACCGTGCGCAAATGTGAAGACAGTCTTGCATTAGGCCTGGAAAATAGATGGTATGGAGGACCTTTCCAATTTGTATATCTGTTTCCTATTTTTCCAAATTTTGACACAGAATCATCCAAGGATGATGCATTTCTTCCTCCCTTTGTTTTGGGGTAGAGACGATGACACATATCATATACTCATAAGGGTTGAAAGGTGAGGGAAAGTGATGACAAATTGGGGGGATGTGGCCATGATAAGAGGGGTCAATCGGATCTGGTGTGTGTGAACTCTTGCTCAGTGAACATTTCACACGAGTCAAAGCAAGGTGAATGCACTTCATCCAGTTCAAGCCTGCAATCTAGTTAATCTTGTGTGTCGGCACATCGGGGTGCACTGCACCAAAAAGTTCGGATCCTCTTTTTATCCAAACCAAGATCTGGGAAATAAGAAAAATGAATGTTTTACGATTATATTAATCCTGTTCGGATGTTATTGACCAAAAAAAAAAAAAAAAAAAAAAAAAATCCTTTCGGATGTTATTTTCTGCTAGCTCACCTCTTAAATTTGGAATAAGGAATAAGTATATTGAAAGTTTTAAAATTTATTACAAAAATATAATTGAGTCTTAAAATTTATTACAAAATGCAATTGAATTTTAAAATTTATTACAAAATGCAATTGAGTCATAAAACTTTCAAAAAGTGCAAAATTTTTAAAAAGTGCAATTAAGTTCTAAGATTTGTCAAATTGAACTAATTAAGTCTTTTAATTGATTACACTTTTTAGGATTTGATTGTATTTTTATGATAAGTTTTAGGGGTGAGCATGCGGCCTCTCTTGGAATTGAGAATCGCCCATTAAGAATTGATTCCAAAAATTGGAACCGATAAGAGCGCGTTTGATAACGATTCTGTTCCCGGAACAGATTCTGATCAAAAATGATTTTTTTTATTCTGTTCTCGAGAACGATTTCTAAGTATTTTAAGTCGTTTGGTAACTGTCCAAAATTTCTGATTTTGGAATAGAATTGCGTTTGATACCGTGCTTATTGATTCTGTTCCAAATCAATTTAATTTAATTTTTAAATAATTTTTTTACATTTTCCTTTTTTTTTTTCCCTTTTTCTCCCATTATTATTATTCTTCTTCTTCTTCTTCTTCTTCTTCTTCTTCTTCTTCTTGTGGCCGAGGCCGAGCCTTTCAGGTGGCTGGGCTTGCCTCCGAGCCTTGCAGGTGGTTGGGCTTGCCTCCGGTGAGCTCGCCGGACCTCACCCTAACCTAGCGAGCCTCCAGTGAGCACGCTGGACTGGTTGCCAGCGACCGACGGCGGATGGCGGTGGACAGCAACGGCGGGATGGCGATCGATGAAGAAGAAGAAAAGAGAAGAAGAAGAAGAGAAAAGTGAAGAAGAAGAGTTGGTTTTGATTCTTAGATTTGTTCCCGGAATAAGAATTAACTTTTTTTTTTTTTATATTATGTTTCAAATTTATTCCCGAATAAAAATAGAAATTTGTTCCCAAGAACAAAAATTTTATCAAACGCGCTTCTGTTTCAAAACTACTCCTGAGAACAAAAAGTCAAAATCGGGTACTTTTTGGATGGTTACCAAACGGCTCCTAACTGTCCGTTGGTTCCATAGATCCACGCGAGAACTGGATTACTGGTCTTGTCCAATTTTGGGGTGGGTTGACAGGATCGGTCCCACCAAGCTTCATGCACTTAGTGTAACATCTTCCAGCAAGCCAACGTAAAGCAAAAGAAAAAAAAAACTTCCCCGTTCTTTATGGGTTAATATCACAAAAAACTCAAAACAATTACAATTGTGACGATTTTACCCTAAACTAATTTTTTTATCATCAAAAATCTCAAACTGGTCATCTTTGACAAATTTACCAAAAATTGTATACTTATAACATATTTACTCTTCGTTAGTTTACGTTAAATTTTACTATTAAATTACTAAGTTGAATGACACCTAATAGTTGACTAGTGTATCGGTTTGAGATTTTACTTTCTGTTTGTCATAGTTATACTAGTTTTGAGATATTAATTCAATTTAACAGAGGGCATACTTGTTATAAATATATCAGTTTGGGGTTTTTGAAGGTTAAAAAAAAAATTGAATAAATTTATCACAAATATATTAGTTTAGGGTTTTTTGTGATCATTTGAGTAAATTTATCATACATGTACTAATTTAGGAATTTTTTGTGGCCAAGAAATTAGTTCGGGGTAAATTTATCACGGGTATACTGATTTGGGAGTTTTTGTGGTATTAACCCATTACTATTGCACCACCCACCTGGGTGGCGTAGCTGGCTTTGGGCCTCCTCCCCCTCACGAAGGGGAGGGGTTCAAATCCCCAGCGCGTCACAGGGTGACTTACCGCTGGCGTGAGTGTGGTGGCTAGCTTGCGTCACCCCTGGGGTTTGTCCACCCATTTGTCGGCTTATGGGTTTCCCGGTCACAAAAAAAAAAAAAAAAAAAACCCATTACTATTGCAATATTAATAAATAGATTGGACTCATATTGAAAATTAAGAGCCAAGGCCATGAGTCGACGGACATTAAGCTTGAGAGTCGAGATTGTGAGTGAGAGATAAAAAGACAACTTAAACAAGGTGAAAATAAGACGTGACAAGCACTCGGTTAATGGGTGTTGACCTTCAAATTAGGAATTTTAGGGTTTTTATTTGTCTTAAAATATTTTTGTCAAAAAATTTCTTAGAAATTAAATAAATATTTATAAATTACCGGTTCAGTCTGAGTGGTGGGTGAGTGGTTTCACACCTATAACTAAGAATCAGACTGGTGCCCACCAGACAGAGAATCGAATAGCTACATTAGGAATTGCCTAATCCAATCCAGTTCGGTTTCGGGCAGTACATGTGGTTTCTGATCTTTTGCACACTCCCAATAAGTTTTAAAATTTGATTGCACTTTTTGAAAATTTTAAGATTTGATTTTACTTTTTTAAAATTTTAGAACTCAATTATACTTTCTTAACAAATTTTAAGACTTTTAGTACTCTTATTTCTAAAAAACACTTGGGATGTAATTCCATGTGGGTGATTGAAACCGATCCAATTGAGAAATCGGATAAAAGAAGAAAATGACAGATAATACAAAAATAAAATAAAGTTGGAGATGGCCTCTTACCAGCAGACAATATAGGCGCGGTTGGGATTTGGTTTTCTTTTTCTCTCTTTTCCGCCCTAGTACTTTTATTTATTGCTTCATTACATCTTAGGCTCAAGTTATGAGTTACCCCGACCCCTTAATTTAGTCTAGTCATACTTCAAAATCATAAGCTATATGTGTGAATTTTATGCTAAATAGAGTTAGATAAATCATTTTTCGTAAAAGCTTAAATTGTTACAAAAAGTGTTCAAAGTGAATTCTTTTTTGGACTAATCAAAGATGGAAAAGAAAAAGACCTAATTCAAATATAAGTTGATAAAAGATGAGAATTTTTATTGTCAAGGAAACAAGAAGTTTGTAACTAAAAAAAAATCCAATAAGCGTTATTAACTCTTTTAAGCAAGAGTTAGTAACTTAATTGGAAAAAGTTGATAATTACTCTAATTAAGATAAAAATTTCCAAAAAGAGTTGTAAATTTGACTAGTTGGTAAGAAAGACAAATAAAAATTGCTTGCTCAACATAAAAGTGTGAAAATTTAAAAAGAAAAACTAAACAAATAGTGGAAAACAAATCAAATGAGAGTTTGTAAATCAAAACTAATTGGTAACCTAATGAAAGAAAGTCCTGTAAATCACACAAATAAAGGTTGGTGAATTTATATAAGAGTTAACAAACTTAAGGAATTTGTAAGAAAGACGAACTAAAGTTGGTAAATGATGAGAAAAATTAAAAGAAAACAAATAAATGTGGTGGGTAACTCAAATAAGAGTTGGTAGCATAAAATTAGTTAGGAAAAAACAATTTGTAAGTCACAAAAATAGAGATCGAAAAATTCACATAATAGTTAGCAATTTTAGGGAAAATGAAACTAATAGTCCTCAAACTTTATTCAATGTGCAATGCCATCCATGAGCATTTATTCACATAATGTAGTCCTTGAATTATTCTTAAACATGTGATCTATTCCTTAAACTTCCAATTTATTCAATCCAATCTCTTAACTTTCCATAACAAAATCAAATTGGTTCATCTGTACTATTCATAAGTTTTCATGACAGGGCTAGCCCATTGTCCACGTTGGACTTGCTTTTATTCTTTTATATAAAAAAGCCACGTTGGAATTATCATCTCATTAAAAAAAGTTACATAGGACTCTTTGTAGGAATTTATCGCCGGGGAGACTTAAGTGATTGTTTTTTCATGATATGGCACTACAGTGATCTATTCAAAAGTTTTGACACTAAAATGAATGTCATATGTAATTTATGTTACTTCTAGTGTCTTTTTCCCTTTTAGCTTATGATCTCTATAATAGTAATCATAGAACCTCATTTATAGTTAGATCGAATTGAAATTCCTTATTTTAAGAATAAGTGTTTTCATAAGAATATTTAACATCGATATTAATTTATTTATAGCCATACTAATCTCGATCTAAATTGAATTCCTAATTTTTAGTCAGATGAAAATTTCAAACTTTTGTGTTTTGTGTTTTATTTATTTATTTATTTAGTTGAGTTTAGTTAAGTCTATAAAATAGAGAATTAAGGTAGCAAGAATATCAACCTGATACAATTATAAATAAAGTTCTGCTTTACTTTTATAGGGACATTACATTAAAATATACTTAAATGAAGCAATCATAATATTTATAAAGACCAAAAAGGTTAAAAGTAATAAAAATATAATAATAAAAACTTTTCACTTTTTTTTTTTATGGAAAATTGAGGGACTACATTCAACTAATTGAAAGTTTATGGATTAAATTGAATATTTAGGTATAATTTAAGGATCACATAGAACGATTTAAAACTTTAAGGATGTCATTACACATTAAGCTAAAGCTTAGGGACTATTAGTTTCATTTTTCCACAAATTTAAGACGTTGGGAAGAAAACTAATAAAATTTGGTAAAACAAATAAAATTTCTTAACAACGTCTTAAATTTTTTAAAAAGATAAGAAAAATTGATTAATTGCACCATAATAAATGTTGGTAAATTTATAATGTGTCTGTAAGTTACCAACATGTTAGAACAAAATCAAATGAGCGGTATTATTTTTTGCCAACAATTTTTTTTAATTAACAATTATTACATAAATCTATAAGATTTTATTTATTTATTTATTATTATTTTTTTTGTGTTGGGGTCGGGGGAGGGGAACAGAGTAGTGGAATATTTTCTACATTGTCATTCGGAAATCGATTTTCTTCCAATCTTTAGCAAAATGTAGGAGGGTTCCTCGAAGCAATCCATAAAATGCAACTACCTTGTCAATCTCATGCATTCTTATGAAATCAATTCCTCCAAAGACTCGAATAATAGGCCAACCATGACTAGTTCAAATTCCACAAGACGACTTGTATCTTGTCTTGTCTTGTCTTGTCGACCATACTCGTCATTTGATTTCTCTCGACTCAAGAGCATCCGCGAGAAGGTGTCGAGAAAATGCCTCGACTGGTCGACAAATCGAAGTCCCAGGGTTTTGTCCTGGAATTTTACTTCCGTTTCTGTGCCTCACTGCGACCTCTTCTGTTCGGTAATAAGAGCGTGCTTGACTTGGCGTTTACTTGTCCACGGCCAATCAGCTTGCCGATAACACGTCCTGGGCTAGTGACAATTGTCCTCTTCGTCCTAAGAGAAGACGACTGGATTGGTCTCGTCTAAGCCGTCATTCTCGCATGATGGGGTCGAAGATGGGTAAGGTGATTGAGCTGGAAGAATTACCAAGAAAATTATAAATTTATTATAATCACACCAATTCAATTTTAAACTTTTTTTTTACGAGTCATAAATTTTTTATAATTTTATCAATTCAATCAATTTAGTTAATTTTGACTGGTTGGCGCTGATGTGTAACAATTTTTAACAATGTTTTTTTTTTTTCCAAAATTTATTTATTTAATTTTCTTTTCTTCCTTCCTTCCTTTTCCTCTTTTCCCCATAGCGCTGAGGAGGCCCTCAAAGAGCTGCGAAGCTCTCATCGGCCATGAGCAAGCCTCCCTTTGCCCGTGGCCCCCAAGGCCATGGCGAGGCTGGCCTTGTTGGTAGCTGGCGAGGGCTTCATAGCCCATGCCCAGTGGCAAGCGAGCCACACTTGCCATTATGAGGAAAAAAAAGCAAAGAAGGAAGAAAACCAAAAAAAGAAAAAAAAAAGGAAAAATAATAAATTCAAAAATAAAAATATTATCCATGTTAGTGTCGCTTGGCGCCACATTAGAGTCAATTTGCCAAAATTGATCGGATTGACTAAATTGACATAATTATAAGAGATTTAAGATTGAATTGGCCAAAAAAGAGTTTAGAATTAAATTGACATAATTGTAATAGATTTAAAACTTTGTTGGCAATTCCCTTTGGTTGAACCCAACAATGATGGATGCAGGGATACTGGTGACAAACTCGATGATTGTTGGAGCGGACGTGGTTGACCCTAGCGGCAGATAGAGGTGTGGTGCCGATGTCGGGCTTGTGCAAAAGTAGAATCCTCACAAGGAGAGTAGAAAGAAAATGTGAGGTTTTTAATTGTTTAGGTATGGCAAATTGCAAATCAATTTGACAATGAAAAAATATTTTGTGGGGATAGATGCGCTTATAAATTTGATAATCGCATGACGACTCAACTTCTTGCCAATTTTTTTATTGCAAATAAATTTTAGGACTTTTAGTTCAGTTACCTCTGAACTTGGAAAAAAATGAAGTGATTTATCCAAACATAAGGAGGGATACTGAAATTTTTCTTTACTAATCCCGACACCCCAAAAAAGAAAAAGAAAAAAAAAACTGTCCCCTTTTTGTAGTCGGTTCTCATATTTTAAAACAGAAATATATCCCAGAACAGTCACATTTTAACAATTATGATAATAGAAAAATCAGCTAATATTTATCGTGTAGATAACGTGGTTCGTCAATTATGCTACGTCAGCCCTGTGTGATCATCATATAAATTGATTCTTCATATATATATATTTTGGTCGACATGGTTGGTTCATCTTAAAAGGAGGAATTTTTTAAAATTGGTTTAGGTGAGAGAAATTAAAGCAATTGCGTAAGTAGGTATGCATGTTAGGTGCGATTATTACACCCCTGTTGCACCGAAAACGAAGACTAGCAATAAAGAGAAGCTTCCAAATCTGGGGAAGCCTCCAAGAAATTCATGTCCGACCTTCTCACATGAAAAATCTGTCCCTCTCTTTGATTAATACAACATGAAACGACGTGCAATTGTAGAAAATGAAGGAATGACGAACTTGTGTAAGACAAAGAAGACCAATATTAACGGGGGGGAAAGAAGGGAAAAAGAAGAAGAAGAATCTTCAACAACAATCGATCATCATTCTAGAGGACAACGCAAGAATTGATGCAAGTCGATTTTCATTCGTCGAGTTCCCGTTGGACTTTCTCTACCTCTCCATCCTTCAATATCGAGCAGTCGCCAGATTATCTCCAGAATCTTAGATCAGACCCTGCACGTTCCGAACACAAAAAAAATATAATTTTGAAAACTTTACCATATCGAAGTCAACGTGCTGATATTGAAATCGTCAGCGGATTAGGCCGGATCCATTTTGAAATTTGCTTCTATCCCACCTTATTTTAATCGACAATTAATGCGAAAACTATTGACAAAATGCCTTTCGAAATATGGATTAATCTGAACCGACAAAGATATTAAAAGGGTCATTTGTTGACTGGACAGGAAACATACACGATGAGAAAATTAAAGGTATCGAGATTGAGTCATGTAAAAGTACTGGAATATAAAGATAAACTAGAAGAAAAATTGAACAAGTGGTGTTCTTTGATTGATTGGGCGGTCCATTTTACAAATTGGAATTTAATCATTTATGCTTATTATCAAAGGTTAATGACAGATAGAAAAATTTATCCTACGTGATTCCAACAATCAAACAATTCCTATATACAAGTGGTCAACCAGAAATAAATGACTCCACTACTTCGATGGTTGCGTCTTCTCCACTATTTTGATGGTTGTGTCTTCTCCGCTTTTCCATAATTACTACTTGCAGTTGCTCACGGACTTCTTGACCCTATCACTTGACGATTGCATTGAGTTTATTCCTTTACAAATGCACCTTTGACGGTTGAATCCGAACTTATCGGCTCTAGTAGTTAGGCAACTATTCGAATCTCATTCCGTTAATTGTTGCATCGATCGGGACATTTTTTCACTTTGGTTAACCGATAGTGAATCGTTCGTCTCTCCCTCTCTTAAACCAAGAGCATTCACCCATATCTTTTTCATTTTAATGTTTATCACAATAATTTATGCATTTACATTAACAGAAGCTCTCCCCCACAAGCAAAAAGTTGATTCTTTTCACGGAAAATGAAACAAAGTAAAGCACGCAAGCCCGCATTTTTTAACAGATCTTAAAAAATTGCAATTGATGTGGACGAGCTCTGATTCTGTCGCGCAATTGAGGCCCAGACATATAGAAGAAGAAGAAGAAGAAGAAGAAGAAGCAAATTAAGAAGCAAATTATTAAAGGAGGAGAGAGAGAGAGAGAGAGAGAGAGAGAGAGAGAGAGAGTGAAACAGAGTAAATCTGACAAGCGAGCGGACCAAACATCACAATGACACGGCAGACTTGAAAGAAAGAAATCCAAAGTTCAGGAGGCAAAGAAGAAATTTCAACAACCAGTCAAACAACCCATCATTATTCTAGAGGTACGATGCAAAGATTGACCTGGATACATCCATCGCAAGATTGACCTTGATACATCCATCGCATTCCTTTTGTCTCTGTCTCGGGACTTTCGTACTTCAAGATCTGACCCCTCGCCACGTTAGTACCAGAATCTCAGATTAGACCCTGCACGTTCCAAACACAAAAATGATTTTGTAAACTTTATTATAACTGAAGTCAAACCGTCGACGGATCATGCCCGATCCGTTTCGAAATTTAATGTGAACAAAGGAACTGCTTCTCGATACTCTCAGATGGTTTTGGTATTACAAATATGCTCGATACATGATGAGGAGTTGTACATGACGTCTTGGTTTCCACTTTGGCTGATGACACGAAAATGCAACATAATTGTCCCATTATCGCAGCTCATTCATTGATGCTAGTTTTGGTTCGATGTATTATGGTCGTGACCAGGTTGATAAGTTGGAAGTTCTTATGCTCTGAATTAATGCAATTCCAATTTTTAAGCACCCGACATCGAGTCCTCACGAGAATTCTAGGAAAAAGAAGTCGGGAACTTGAAAAATGGCGTCAAACAACGCCACTAGCTTCGCAAATAAGGAGCAAAAAGGGAGGAGAAAAGGGTAGAACAGGACTACTTACCGTTGAAACTTGATGTCGATAGAAGTCACGGAAGGATTGCCAATGGCTCGGAAAGCAGTCTGTGACAGGACCAAGGTGGTGCCCCTGACGGACTGCTTAGGGGCCGCGGCTGCAGACGTGGATGAGAGAGCATAGTCCACAATCGTGACCAGGATAGTGCAGTTGGAGATGCAGGTACCGGGCCGTGACGCGCTGATGCACTGAACCAGGTACTGCCTCCCACACGCCGCCCCATTGTCCCATTCGTCGTCACTCGCTGCTGCAAACAGGTTGCTCGACGGGAACTGTGATGGGTCCCCACCGTAGCATTCCGTCGCTAAAAGCAAAAGGGTTAAAGAGAGAAGTCAGATAAGCTTCTACGCCTGCCAAATCAAAATGAGTCCATTTCTTTTCAAATGATGGAGCGAACTTCTCTCCTCGTTCTCTCTTTTCCTAGGGTGAGGACTTACGTTGGTATGGAGGGGTATAGTGAGAAGCCGTGCCGACATCGCCACGGGCCATGAAGGCAATCTCCGAGAGGGCGGAGGTGAGGACGAGGAGGAGACATGGATGAAGGTGTGCAGGGAGACTCCTTTTGATAAACATGTTTGGGAGATGGAGCGGAGGAGGGAAATTATGTGCATATATTCCATCAGAGTCAACGCTTATTTCTTCCATAAGATGGTATGAGTTACGTGACATAAATTGTAGATACCAACCTTGAAATAGAGATCAGGCCCTACAGATTTAATATACAGACGTGAGATGGCAGCTTTGCTGCCAAATTAGTGTGTGAACTTCTGCATTTTCTATTCTTTTCTTTGATTCTTCAAAGTCGCTCTTTACCAGTCAAATGAGAGATTTCCCTTAGCATAAACGCCAAATCGAAACGCGTATTCAGCCCGCTACGGAGGCTTTCTGGACGTGGATTGTTCTTGAAACCTGAAGCATCCGTAATCGATGGGACTTGGAAAAATGTGCACGTGAAGTGCTGATCTGAAATTCTTGTAGACCGGCGGATGATCAGGCTGCATGCATGTCCAGGATGCATATGTGGTTCGTGCGGTCTCCATTTCCCTCGATTACAATGTTCCGGAAGCGGCACGAAATTTTGAAGCCGGCTCGTTGGGCCTCGTGAGTTTGGGTCTTGACGACCGGGTGTCGTTCGATTTGGATATAAATTGAAAGGTAATCGACCACATCACACGAATGCTCGCCTAGCTATGTGCTTGCAGGCGCTCCGGTATATGTGAACTAGAAGCTCGATGAAAGAGGGATATAGGTCAAATCTTAATTTTCATGTTACGCACTGCGATTTACATAGACTAACAATCAATTTCGATTTTTTTAAGGTTAGGGTTCTTATGATTGAATCTGAACATAGGTGTTTGAAGGACTCTAGAGTGGCGCCGGTGAATGATTGTTCTTCATGAAAGGTAATGGAAGGTCAAGGACAAAATGTAGTTTTCCTTCAAGTCGAAAAAGCCTTTTAACATATTGGTTCTTGATCTTCATTATTATCTCCTATTAATCATGTTTCTAATCTTACTCGCAATCTCCTCTCAGTTGCTCAATTTTGCCGTAAAAATTCTTGTGCCGTTGATTTTAACGGTCCATTCTTTTCTTTGAAGAACAAACATAAAAGAAAAATTCTCCTTCAAGCTGATTCTTTTTATAGTCTTTATCCAATTCCCAACTCAATGTCATCTCACTTGTACCCTAAAGTGGCTTCCTCTACTTCACTTACTCGCTGGCCCAGTTTTATCTAATTATGGTTTCCAATAGTTTGTGTTATTCATTAAAGACTATTCTTGGTTCACTTGGGTTTTTCTCATGAAAAATATATTTGAAGTGCCTACATATTTTCATCACTTTCATTGTTTTATTGAAAATCTATGCAATGCCAAAATTAAATTTTTATAAACTGATAGGGGAGGTGAATATACCAGTAATGCGTTCCAAGCATACTTACTTGAAAATGATATTATTTAACATTTTTCTTGTGGAGACACCTCATGTCAAAATGGTTTATTAGAACATAAAATCGAACACTTGGTCGAAATGTCTCAAACCTTATTAATCCATGCTCAAATGCCTCATTCATATTGGGCTGGTGCTCATTGTTTACATTATTAATTAACTTTTCACTCCAGTCATATCTAATATTTCTCATTTTCATTATTTATTTGGATTCAAATTTGATTACTCATTCTTTCGGGTTTTTAGGTGCGTTGTTATCCCTTTCTTCTATCTTGTCTCTTTCATAAGCTAGCACCTCATTCGATGTCATGTGTATTTCTATGGTACGCTAAAGATCGCAAAGACTATCATAGCTCTAAGCGGTGGGGTGGTCGTGTTTTTATCGGTCGCAATGTTCGGTTTGATGAGGAGAATTTTCCTCTTTCATCAAAACCTTCAAATCTTAATTCCATAACCCAATGTTCCATATCACCTCCTTCACTTCATGTTTACTCCATCAATCTATTTTTCCTTTTACCTCCTTTGGCCCTCAATCTCCTCATTTGCCTCTTTTTTCCCTTCTAGCCCAACCTCCTAATTTGCCTTTCTCCTCCTCTCGTCTTACCCAACCTACTTCCAATTCTTTTTTGCCTCCACCTCCCCTCCCTTTGAACTCACTTACCGTGCCTCCACCTCATTCCTCTCCACCCAAAGTCATCCTATGACAAACCCGCAAATCCACTTTACATCTCTATCCAGCTCTTCCACTTCTGTTTCTTCTCTTCTGACTCATCCTATGCAGACTCCTGCCAAATCTAGAATTTCTAAACCTGGGATAAATTTAGAGGGGTGATTGTTGATAACCGGAACTTGATAGATCTTGTGGAATGATTAAAAAAAAGTTTTACATATGCAGGATCAATGTAATATTTGCAAGAGTAAACCGATGCTATCAAGTGCAGTATGCTTCCATCAAATAAATTTGGAAATGTATAGGAAAAGATAGAAGAGTTGCATGTCGATCTTATATTGTTTTGACTTAGACCAAGCTTATGTCCTCTCTCATAGACTAACAACCATTAATAAGCTACAATCCTCTAGTAATTCTTTGAGACGATACAACATAACCCGTGCTATTTATCACACTACCAAATCCTAAGCACTATTACGATACTTGTACACTTCTTAAAAGATATCACAATTAGTGAATCACTCATAGTAAATGAACTTCTCGCTCAATAACAAAAGTATAAGTATATTAAAGAATAAAACTCTCTCAGTTTGTGGTTGTTTTTGCAATTCATGTTTTCTTTAGCATACATTGATGTTCTTATATGGACTTCAGTGCCCAAGTTAGTCATTTGGATAATCTTTAAGGGGATTAATTTTGCTGTTGAAGATAAATGACAAAATCATTAGGAGATTAGGTTGCCCATACAATTAAATCTTCCTCACAATTGTGTGGTTTCCACAAATAGAATCACTTATATTTGAAAATAATCCTTTCCAACAATTTAGTTGATAATTGATTGGATTCTCCTTTGTGTATCATTTTCTGGGGTTCCAGGCCTCCGACCTGTCATAACATGAACGGTCTTCTTGGATGACATAAGGGATCACTTATATCAGCAAACATGTGAGTCTATCAACGCTTCTCTCCAATAGTTGATTTAAGCACTACCTTCCACTTCATCTTCTTGAGTATGACCAAGACTACATGAGCCATTCACCTTGTCACGGAAACCTCATGTCCTCATGAACTTCCTTTTCATTAACTTGTTCACCTCCATTAAGGTCCATTCAGCGATTGTTAGTCTTTTGCTTTATACTTTCAGTTCTATTAATGGTGATAAAGCCTTTCTTATTGGAGAAAATATCTTCAAGTGATTTTGATGATGTCCAAACTATCCTTAACATATTCTCTTTTATATTTATATATATATATATAATTTAATTTAATTTATTTTTTTAATATTTAAATTCAAATCTGTGCCAAAACGACGTCATTTTTGCATTTCTTTGCTAAATTAGCTCTCCGGTGAGCCATGTAGGTGAGCAAAATTAATAAAAAAAAACTGTCACGTAAGATTTCCGGTAGGGTTCACCAGAGGAGACACTCAAGTATCCTATTTTTTATTTTTTTAAAAAGTAGCACTTTAGTGTTATTTTTCTAACTTTTGGCACTTAAATGTCCCATCGTGCCAAGTTTTGGCATTTGAAGTGTACTTTTGCCAACAATAAATTGTTCAGTTAACCTAACTTAATGTATGTACTAAAATGAATATGGTCAATTAGGTTTGGTGAAATCCTCCATATTTTATGGTTTCGATTTTTCTTGCCTTAAATCGAAGGAAAAAAGTATCCTCTTCCATGTTATGGATATTTGTGCGCGCGCTCTCATGTACTATACATACTTTTTTCAGCAAACTATCGAGTTTGATACACATTGGTGAGAACTGCAACTTGTGTGGAAGACCAATAAATCACTAACTAACTAGTTGCTAGTTACATTCATTTTCAATTGAAAGTTTAAGTTGTTAGGTTAAGCCTATTGGATATAATAATTGCTCTAAGTCCTCTCAACTCAAAACTATCAATGTGGGGGGTTTTTCTTTCGCATCAATACCTTACACTTCACCAAACATAGCGTGAGTTTCCCTTTCTTTGATGGCAAGTGTTAAAATGAAAAATCGTATAATGTCACTTTTTATGTGTTTTGACTTCTAATATTGTATAAGAGGATAGAGAGATCATTTTCCGTCTTGTGTGTAAGATAATGTTGGTTAAATTGAGTGCCGGACATCCCAAATGCCAAAACTTAGCATAGGTGGACACTTAAGTGCCAAAACTACCAAAAGGTACATTTAAGTGTAAAAATCGGAGAAGAAATGGACACTTAAGTGTTAACAACAAGAATTTCCAACCAAACTGCTAACGTGGCATTTTTCGACGATATTTTTTATAACATGGCTAGATAAGCCTAAAACAACATCATTTTGCTCCCAAATTTGATTTTTAAATGAAATATTAAATTAAATTAAATTAAATGATATGGCATTTCTTTTAAAAAAAATTATCCACGTGGCGTTGACATGGCAATGGCATCGTTTTGGTTTAAGTTTGGTTTGTAAATATAAATATTAATTAAATTAAAATTAAAAAAGAACAAGGCAACAAATCAGTGAGGGTCTATACGGCCCTTGTTCCTGCCTCCCCACCATCACTAGAAAGGGCCAACGAAGGTGAGGTAAAGTGCAGCTGGGGTCGCCAGGCGCCGACTAGTGGCTGGCCTGATTGCCGCTGCCTCTTTCTTGGCCAGGGCCGAGTGACCCTCACCCCGCCTTCATCGATTTGCTGCCCCTTTTTTTTTTTAAAAAAAAATTCCTTAATATTTATCTTAAAAATCAAATTTGGGGGCAAAACAATGTCGTTTTGGGACAAGCATTACCGAGTGGACATTTCGGTGAGCTATGTAGACCAATTTTATTATTAAAATGATGTCTTGTCAAATTTCTGACAAGTCTCACTTAAATGTCCAATTTTTTTTTTTTAAATGGCACTTAAGTGTACGTTTTATAAGTTTTGGCACTTAAGACCCTGTTTGGTAACCGGCAAAATAGTGTCTGATTCTCTTTTTTTGTTATTCAGAACAAAAAAAGGAACAAAAGTCCATTTGGTAACTCTTTTATTCTTGGAAAAAAATTTATTCTCGAGAATAGATTTGGAACAAAATTAAGAAGTTAAAAAAAAAAAGAAAAAAATATGCTTCTTTGTTTCCGAAGACAATTCCGTAATCAAGCCTATTTTTTTTTTCCTTTTTTTTCTTCTTCTCCTTCTTCCTTTGGCCAATCGCCGGCCTCGGCGATGGTCGACAACTGGCTAGATGAGGGCTGGTGATCAGCCAAACAAGGGCCAGCGATCGGCTAGATGAGGGCTGACGGCCTCATCGAAGAGTTATCAACCCTCGGCAAGGCTCAGCCGGTCGATGGTTAGATGAGGTTGGCCCTTGCCTTGGCTAGGTGAGGCCAACCTCCTGGTAGCTCAGTGAGGCTTGGCCGATGAGGCTCAGCCTCAACGAGATTGTCAGCCTGGCCGAGGTTGGCGATAGACCAAAGGAAGAAGGAGAAGAAGAAAAGGAAAAAAGAAAAAAAAAAATGAGAGAAAATGTACTAAAATTATTAAAATATAAAAAAAATTCTAAATCACAAAAGAATTTGAGAGTTTTACCAAATGCATTTCTATTCCGTGAATAGAAATTTTGGATAGTTATTAAATACTTTTAAATATGTAGAAACTCATTTAGGGAACAACATAAAAAAAAAAAAAAAAAAATCATTTTTAGTAAAAATTATTCCCGAGAATAGAATGGTTACTAAACAAGCCTTAAGTATCCACCCATACTAAGTTTCGACACTTGGGTGTATTTTTGCCCATTTAATTTTAAATTGGAAAAGCAAAATTACATAACTACATCTAGCTAGGGAGAAATTCCTTAACTCTAGTTGGCTTGACCAAAATCATCTATTGGCATTCAGCTACTGCATAAAATGTTCAGCACACGAAAGTTATGGCCTAGTCAACCTTAAAGATGAAATTAAGAAAACTTTAGATGGTCCTCAAAGCTTTATAGATTTTCTTTTGTATCCAGAATAAACTTCCCAAATCAAATCATGTGCCTGCCCATTTTAAGAATTTGAGAAATTTAAAGGCCCTAATGATTGATCATCGCGTATGATTGCCCATACACGTGGTTCCCCACAAATGGCAAATGGTGGTGAAGGAAAAACGAAGTCATTCGAGGATAAATTATTCACGATCAATTTTTGATTACTACGAAACTATTAAGGTGGCAATTCCGTGTATCACTGGTAATTTACAATAATTATTTGTTCCATCTTGCATTATTCAAAAAGATGATTGATTTAGACAAAATGGGAAACAAGAGGTGGTCATTTGCTTTATTAAATGTACCTTTGTTTCTGAATGTACACCTCCCTTTCTTTCTAGGAAATCACTGGTCGCTGGGGGAAATCTCGTCCTTTTTTCATCTATCTCATCAACCACGCATCTCTTTAATCCTACTTTTCTTAACCACTAATTTAAAAGCTAATGATATTAACTCTTTTTAGGAATTTACACCCCTTTTAGATGACCTTTTGGTCGTTTGGGACGAAGAACAATGAGTATGAAATGTCGGAATCAAAATTGCTCTACGATTGCGTTTTCGTTAATGTTGAGAGAGGTGGGAATGAATGAACAAGAAATGATAACTTTATGACCGGAACTATAATAAGCGATTAAGATTTAGATTAAGTAAGTTCCGTATGGAGGAAACCTTTTACAAGTTTATTAGCATTTGCCGTCTCTATAGTAATATAAAAGCTGTACATTTAAACAAAAAAAATGTTAATATCAAGAAAAACCCTAAATTGGTACATTTATATCAAATTTACTTTAAACTAATTTTTCAGTCATAAAAAACTTCAAACTGGTACATCAACGATAAATTTATTCTAAGTTAATTTTTGAGAGTCACGAGAAATCCCAAATTGGTGAAAAAATACCCTAAAATTATGTGATTTTTTATGCGGACTTGCCATGCCAATTAAGTTATTATCATGTCATTTGGTTTGCCAATTTCATGGTGTAATTTGATAGAAGCTAACGGAAGGGCAAATATGTCACGAATGTATTGGCTTGGGATTTTTGGTGATGCAAAAATTATTTTGGGATAAATTTGTTACAAATATATTAGTTTGAGACTTTTTGTAACATTAACTCAAAACAAATATCGCATTTTTATTCCAAGAATCTATTGCACACATGATAATGGCCTGCGTTGCACGCATGACTCTTCAACTGACAATGTACGCCGCAAAAACTTCATGACTAAATTCTCGTTAGACATTAAAATCAAGCGCATGCAATTTCATATTTAGGTCACTTATATTTATATTCTTACCGCAAAGTTTGGTAGTTAGGTGCCTCCCCAGTATGAGCGGTTCCTCGAAGTTTAGAGAAAGGGAAGATTCTAGCTTAGGCAATTGCTTTCTCCTCCAAGATTTTATCGTTTTCTCTTTAGCTTTACCCCTTAGTCGCGTAAATTTCTTACCTTCACTTTCTGTGGTCTACTAAATCGTACCGCCAAAAAGGCGATCAACGTGATGCATGGAACTTGGAAGCCATAGACATATACAAATAAATAAATTAGTAAATTGAAGTGCCATAGTTTAAAGAGGGCAAGATCTAATGCACCAAAAGAGAGTGCCACTATATTCTAAAATACATAAAAGAAGACATTGAGTCACTAATGCAAGCCAAGCTCAATAATTGATGGTGAAATTTCTTGAAAAATTAATCTCACATATATATGTGTGTCCTCATTTTCCCCATAACCCATTTATCTACTTCATCAAAAATTTCCCTTTCCTTTATTTTTTTCAATTTTCATTTGTCATTTTATGTTTTACTCTGCATGGCCTTGAATACTTCATCTTAGTTCAAATTAGATTCATTATAGCACAAAGTGTTTGGTCAATTTTTTTTTAGGCTCACTTAAATAACAAAATCGCATCTTAAATGATTCACTGGAGATTAGTTTTATATTTCCATTTTGTAAGTTGTGTCAAAACCTTTACTAAATGTAACTTAACCAAAAAAGTTCATCTTTCACTCAAAGACCACTTATATATCTCCACTTTGACAGGACCAACTACAGGCGTGAGTTTTTCCCTTAGAGATCGCTTTGCATACTTCACATCAATTATTCTTGTGTTGCTATTTACAAAAATGCCATTTTTTCCAAAGATGTTAATACCCTAATTCTAAATTTCTGCACCTATACAAAACACTCAAAACTACTCAAACCAAATCACTCAAATCTTAATAAAGATGTTAAAATGAGTTTGTAAGGAAACACAATTTGGGATATTCAATGTGGAGTTTTGCTTAAAGTTATGTAAATGATATTTGTAGAAACATAAATATACAAAGGTCATGAGTCAATAGTGACTTAATTAATGTAAGATAGTCAATAGTACGATAATTTTAAAGATTATGACAATGGAGAGCTTCTAGGAAAGACACTTTAAACTATTCAGTGATCTTCACGCGGAAAGACCACGATTTGTAAAATATGCCAACTTATAAAAATGAAATGTTCTTTCGTGAGAGAGAGAGAGAGAGAGAGAGAGAGAGAGGCCTTGCAAAATCTAAAGCAATCGGCTCGAATCTAAAAGAGGAGAAATTCATGATATATGAAACGATTCGATACGGGTCAAGACAGTCTAATTATTAAAGAAATGTGAAACTCTTCGTAGGTTTTGGAGGATCTTTGAAAGTTAGAAGAAAAAGGTGAATCGAATGATAGGCTCTTTTCTTTTTCATAAGCACTAGTCGTCTTTTTCAAGAGAATTATTGATGGATTTATGAGATGGGCTTAAGGCCCGTCCGCCCATGCTGGCCCAAAAAGCCTAGCCCACGGGAATAGGGCCCGTGGATGGGGGAAGGTATAAAAGGGAGGAGAGAGAGAGAGATGGCACCTGTTGGAATAGAACGTACGTACGTTCTCTCCCTCGCTCTCTCTCCAAAAAGAACAGTAAGCATAAGGCATTCGTTCGTCTTCCCTTCAAGGCGTCATCGGATCGAACAGGGCCAGATTCTCTTCCTCTTCGGCATTGGTGTCTAATATGTGGCTAACAAGGTACGCTCGAATCCGTGGTGTGCTTTACGATCGGTGATACGTGATTTTCCCGGGCACGTCTTCCGCATTGCTTTAGGGGTTCGATTCAGTGTCGAATCCGCGTTTTCGGGGATCCGTTATTCCCAACATTGGTATCAGAGCCCCAGTTCACATTTTCCCGACTTGTTTAACGTTTTTTGATTGATTTTTCGCAAAAAAATTTTCAGCCGTACGGATCGGGGCGTGAAATCCCGACACCCGAGCGTTGTTCGGCCATTTTTCCGAGTTTTCGTAAGTAGAAATCGAATTCTGATGGCATAGGAAGAAAGGCGACGTCGAGACGAGTCCGGGGATAGGTCGAACGCCGCCGGGCGACGCCGCACACGCCCACACGCGCGGCCGGAAGGCACTGCGCGTGGGCGCGACGCGCCCGGAAGCGCTGGCTTCGCCAGCGCGTGCGCGACACGCGCCGGTGGCGAACCGGCACGTGCGCGCCGGCGGCCGGCGAACCGGCACGCGCCGCGGCGGCGAACCGCACGCGCCGGCGGCCGGGCGAACCGGCACGCGCCGGTCGGGCGACCGACGAACCGGCACACGCCGGTCGGCGGACCAGACGAACCCGGCACGCGCCGGTCGGCGGACCGACGCAGCGTCTGGACGTCACCGTGACGTCACGGTAACCGCTGGGATGACGTCATTGGTGACGTCATCGCCGACGACCGTTGGCCGGCCGGCGACCCGACCCGAACAGGGACCCGACCCGACCCGACCCGCGCGGACGCCTGGCACGTGCGCGGCACGTGCCGGCTGACGTCTACGTGACGTCAGCCAGCGCACGCGCGCGGCACGTGCGGTCGGTTCGTCCGACCGGCCGACCGGTCCGACCGGCGCGACTGGTCCGACCGGTTCAACCCGCGCGCCCGTTGACCCGACCCGTTGACCCATTGACCGACGACCGTTGACCCGTTGACCGACGACCGTTGACCCGGAAAAAAAAATAATAAGAATTTGTTTCTTTTTCATTTATGTCTATGTGGTATATATGTAATCCATTATTTATTCTGCATTTGTTGCATGAATTTTGGAAATTTATGTATTTTCCCTTTTGTAAATTATGGATTATGGGTAATCTATTTTTAGTCCTGCATTTGTTGCGGGAACTATGATGCGTTATGCACGGATACCTGCAATCCCGAGAACGGACGAGGGAAATGCAAGACTTAAAAGGCTGATGAAAGAGTTAGCTGATTATCGGTGGCATGACGGTGATTTAGTATCACATGTGGTCAGGGTCAATCAGATGATACAGGAAATCATCTGGAATGGTTATCTCATGCCGGATTTTGAGAAGGTACCGGCTTTGATGAACACTCTTCCACCTGAATGGCAAGCAGTGTTAGATCGGTTATGGGAGGTCAACGTGGTCCCGGGTTATAGGGAGCTAATGGAAGCTTTTGTAAGAGAATACTATAGGATTGAGTTGGCCAAAACTTCAACCTTTAGATTGAGCGCCACATGGCGCAGAGTAAATGCGCCTTGGTGGCGACATGAAAGCTCTCCAAAAGTTTTTCCATGGTTAGCAAATGTGCCTTCAGTTTTCTAAGATGTTTTGACTGATAGATTAGAAGGGACATTCCCTAATTATTTCTTAGATTAATTATGAGATGTTTTATGGGTGTAAATATCTCTTTCCATGTTGATATTTCTCTGTATATATTGCTTAGTGTAATGTATAGTTGTATTATGTGAAAGCATTATTGTTTTATTGGATGTTAGTTATCTGTTGCTTTCTGTTATTGCTGGTTGCTGTGGGTAATTAGCTGTGGGTAGTTTTAGAAGTTTTTGTAGCTTCATAGAATTGATTTTGCATATGACAATCATATTAATGATAGTTTTAAGTTAGGATTTTTGGAGGATGATTGGAAACATAGTGACCTTTTGATTCTGAAGCCTTACTTGAAGTTATTCATTAATATGATGGGTCTATGTAAAAGTGGATGCATAAATGATAGGCATTAATAATTCGTGCATGTATGTCTGATGTGTTCAGATCGATGTTTTCAGCAACTAAGAACGTTATTGCTGATATGAACGGCAACAATTGTGAAATATTGAATATGAAGATTCAATATGTGCTGAAAAAGCAAGAAGCATTAGAAGCTCTTGACCATGTTATGGAAGATCTTATAAATGTTGTGCGCCACCTTGAGCTAGCTGAGGACCGACTAACAGCATTTGAGCAGAAAATAGATATTTGCAATGCTGGTTCTAGCTCAGAAAGGGCTTTGTGCTCTAAGCGCAAGCGTATTGATTCGTTCAATATGTGGGAATGCAAAGGATCAAGTCCTTATTGCAAGAAATCAAGAGTTAACCAACACAAGAGAGGACAACATCCTCAAGTGAAGAAAATGTCAAGGGTGAGGTGTTACAATTGTAACAAAAAGGGTCATTATGCTCGCGACTGTCGTGAGCCAAAGAAAGTAAACACCTCTTGTACATTTGAGAACTTTACTTATGTGTCAAGTTCTGAATTATTGGCTGAATCCAATCCTTTGTGGACTGTAGATTCAGGAGCGACAGACCATATAGCGAAGGATAGAGAATTCTTCGTGGAATTTTGACGAGTACCAACTGGAACTAAGTGCATCTATGTAGAAAATAACTCCAGAAATGAAGTTAAAGGGATTGGCATCTGCCAATTGAACATGCGTGATGGACGCACCTTGTTCCTACATGATGTTCTATATGCTCCGGAGATTCGTCGAAATTTAGTGTCTGTTTTAGTGTTGGTTAAGCTTGGTTTTTATATGAACTTCCATAAAAGAGGTGTAGATTTGTATTTGGATACAAACTACTATGGTTGTGGTCACTTTCTGGATGATTTTATTGTACTAAATGTTGACTGTGGTGATGTCAATATGTTATTCCCTTGTTTCACGTCTTCTACTTAATATGATAATGATGTGATTATGTGGCATGCTAGACTTGGTCATATTAGCCAACAACATATGAATAGACTAGCCAAATAGGGCTTGTTGGGCAACATTGAAAAAGTCGATTTGCTCAGATGTGAGCATTGCCTAGTAGAGAAAATGACAAGGAAACCATTTGAAAAGATAAATGAGCTGAATTTCCTCTGCATTTAATCCATTCTGACGTCTGTGATTCAATGAATGTGAGAGGAAGGCAAGGGACTGTTTATTTCATCACTTTTATAGATGTTTATACTCGATTCGGATATGTCTATTTGATTTCTCATAAATCTGAAACGATAAGTTGTTTCAAAATATTTATGAACTTGGTAGAGAATCAATTAGATAAGAAAATAAAAGCATTGAGATCCGATCGAGGTCGAGAATATTTATCTGATGAGTTCAGAAAATTATGTGATGAAAAAGGAATAGAAAGACAGTTGTTTATTCCATATACTCCTTAACAAAATGGTGTTGCGGAGAGAAGAAACAAAACCCTACTGGAAATGGTTAGGTCCATGATGGCGCATGCTAACTTACTTATCATTTTTTTGGAGTGATGCGTTGTTAACTGATGCATATATACTTAACCAGGTGCCTTCCAAATTAGTTACTTTCACTCCATATGAGTTGTAGACAGGTAGAAAACCGGACTTAAGTTTTCTTAAGCCATGGGGTTGTGCTGTCTATACTCATGAGTCCTCTCACAAGTTTTGGAAATTGGGTTCCAAAGGAAATAAGAGTATTTTCATGAGATACTCCGAACACTCGAAAGGGTAAGTGTTCATAGGTGAGCAGGAAAGTGGGAGTATAACTGAATTTGAATCACGAGATGTCACATTCTTAGTGGATGAATTTCCTAAGAAGGGCGAAATAAGGGAAGATTGTTCCCTATTTGAAACCTTGGATCAAGATAATGATGTCAGTGAAGTTCATCCAAGTGGAAGTAATATGAGAAGTGATGAATTGAATTCAGCTCATTCTCAATTGCAACCACTTGATGAGACGACATCATCATTACCTAATCCAAGTGGGAGCATAATGGGAATGATGTGCTAAGTGTACAATCTCCCATACGGCGAACAAGTCGCCAAAGTATTCCCTGTCGACGTTTTGACAATGAAGGGGAAACTTTTATGGTTGCTCCACAAGATGAGGATGAGCCAAGAAATAATAATGAGGTTCTAAATTGCCCTAGTAAGGAAAAATGGATTCATGCAATGGAAGAGGAAATGGAGACAATGAAATCAAACCAAGTTTGGGAACTGGTTGATCTTCCAAAAAGGACGCAAAGCTATTGGGAACAAGTGGGTTCTCAAAATAAAGCAAAAGGCTGATGGCTCGATAGAAAAGCATTAGGCTCGCCTTGTGGCGAAGGGGTATAATCAACAGGAAGGAATTAATTATAAAGGTACATTTTCTCCTGTAGTGAGATTTACCTCGATTCGCATAGTTCTGGCAATAGTGGTTAGTATGGATCTTGAATTACATCAAATGGATGTAAAGACTGCTTTTCCTCAGTGGTAAATTAGAGGAAGAAATATATATGGAACAACCTGCTGGTTTCATAGTGAAAGGCCAAGAAGAAAAGGTATGTCGATTTTGGGGGTCGATATATGGCCTTAAGCAGTCGTCAAGACAATGGTGTATACGTTTTTCATAATGCCATAATGGCATATGACTTTACAATGATAGATAAGGATCATTGTGTATATATCAAAAGATCCAGAGATCAATTTGTGATCATATCATTATATGTTGATGATATACTAATTGCCGGAAGCAATATGGAGTTTGTTAATACTGTGAAGAATTTGTTATCTTCCAACTTTGAGATGAAAGACATGGGTGATGTTGCATATATTCTTGGAATTAAGATTTCAAGATTGTAAACCTATAGACACTCCTATTGCAAAAGGTGAAGGATTGAGCCATAGACTGTGTCCAAGGACTCCACAAGAGAATGAACAAATGAAATATGTTCCTTATGCTAGTGTTGTAGGAAGCTTTATGTACATTATGATGTGTACAAGACCTGACATATATTTTGCAGTTGGAATGGTGAGTAGATACCAATCCAACCCAGGTCCAGCACATTGGAAGGTCGTTAAGAGAATACTGAGGTATCTAAAGGGAACTGCTGATTAGATGCTAAGTTATTAAAGAAAGGATCTACAACTCTAAGGCTATTCTGATGTTGATTGGGGAGGAGATTTAAATGAAAGGAAATCTACCTCTGGGTTTGTTTTCTTACCGAATAATGGCACCATATGTTGGAGCAGTAAGAAACAAAAGTGTATAACCTTGTCCACGATGTAAGTTGAGTTCGTGGCATTATCAGCAGCAGTATAAGAAGGTGTTTGGCTTAAGAGATTTTTTGGATCATTTAAGTGTTATTGGAAGTGCTGCAAATTCATTGTTGGTTAACTGTGATAGCCAAGCAGCAAAAGTGTACACCAAAGATCTAAAATATCATGGCAAGACCAAACATATAGATACCAAGTATAACCTTGTCAAAGATATGATTGCACGAAAAGATGTGAACTTAGAGTACATACTACGCATAGAATGGTAGCAGATCCTATGAGAAAGCCAATACCTAGAGATGTGTTTTGTGGTTATATGAAATCTCTAGGATTGCGTAGAGGCTGATGTACTGAATATTGTAATTTCCGTAAGTGTTCACAATTTGATGAATTTGCGTTTTCATCATTAATGCCTATGAATCTTTGTTTGATATTTATGCATCTTAATGCTCAGTGCATTACTTTAAGTTAAGGAAGTATGTCGGACAGATATAAGATTAGCCCACTCACACGGGTAATCGCCTCTATTTACTGTGTGATAAATAGAGATGAGACTGTTTTTAAGCTTATTATCTAGGTGATAATCGAGAGCTCAAGCTTAAAATACGTATGTCGCCTTAACTGAGTGTTAAGATGAGGACATAATACTTACTGTGTCCGAAAGTAAAATAACCCACATATTTTACTTTATCTGTCTATGATGCCAGATGTGAGTTCTGATGAATTTTGTTAATGAGTAGATACGTGAACTCAAGTTAGACATTGGGTATGTCTGAACTATCATCTGTACGGTATTGAAAGGTGTAGACATACGCTCCATGGGAAATGAGTTAATACCGTAATACGTATTTCATACTACGTATGCATGAGACGACCAATAAGAGTGGCAAAAGTTTGATCTCAACTTTTATGTCGTGTGAGACTCTTGAGGAAAAGAGTTCCTCAATTTTTGAGTCCCCTCATGACTCTTACTTATTCTCAAGATTTCTATTTAGTGTTTGCTATCTTAGGAAGTTGCCAATGGTCATAAGTTTGATTCGATCTAATGGGACATTTCTAGAAAAGCAAGCTGAACTGAAATTGAGAGTTTGAAGGAAAGAGGAAGATCAATTTTGGAGAATCACATTGTAGTTTTGTATTCACCGGTTAACCAATTATGATTATCTTTGGGATAATCATAATTGTGAATACAATATATATATCATTGTTTGAAAGAGATCAAGAGAGATATAAATGTGATCGATCGATCTAGGGTACTGCATACTAAATCTACTCATGATGTGATGCCCATTATAAGCTGCTATATATTCCTAACAGATGTATAGCAACGAGCTCTCAAAGTATGCTGGTCGCACGGATTATTCACCGGTATGAATGTTGAAGAGAGGAAAAGAGGATTCTGTTCGGCCCATCATGTTAAGTGAGAGTCTATGATGGATTTTTCTCTGATGGGGCTGAGTAAGGCCTGTCCGCCCATGTTGGTTTTGGACCACCATGTGCGAGTGGGAGATGATAGATTTATGAGATGGGCTTAAGGCCCGTCCGCCCATGCTGGGCCCAAAAAGCCTGGCCCACGGGAATAGGGCCCGTGGATGGGGGAAGGTATAAAAGGGAGGAGAGAGAGAGAGATGGCACCTGTTGGAATAGAACGTACGTACGTTCTCTCCCTCGCTCTCTCTCCAAAAAGAACAGTAAGCATAAGGCATTCGTTCGTCTTCCCTTCAAGGCGTCATCGGATCGAACAGGGCCAAATTCTCTTCCTCTTCGGCATTGGTGTCTAATCTGTGGCTAACAAGGTATGCTCGAATCCGTGGTGTGCTTTACGATCGGTGATACGTGATTTTCCCGGGCACGTCTTTCGCATTGCTTTAGGGGTTCAATTCAGTGTCGAATCCGCGTTTTCGGGGATCCGTTATTCTCAACAATTATTAACGTGGATTTTCAGGTGGGATGATCATAATAATCTAGTCTACCTTCAAGATCGTTTGCTAAATTATGAGTGTATTTGATTTAGCTTTGCAAATGAGCTTTAAGTGTAATGTAAATGCTGAAAGTCTTGTGAAAATGCAAATTGTATTTGGTAAAAACTCTTTACGAATAGACTTTGAATTCAAGTTGTATTTGGCAAAAAAAACTTTTGCAATAGGCTTTTGGTATATTTTTAATAATTTTTTTATTAAAAAAGGACCCAAAACCTTGGTCAGTTTCGAGAAAGGGCTACAATTGTTAGCGAGCTCGAGTAGGTGCCTGCGACTGTCAGTTGAGGTTGCCCAACCTCTAGTGACCTACAGTGAGGGTTGCATGATCCTCATGAGACCTAGGCGGTAGTTGCTTGGGTCTCGCACCACCCAGGTCAAGTGACCCTTGCAGAGGGTTGCCCAAGGTTGTGCTACCTCAACTGACTACCATCAGCGCTAGATTTGGCTCATTGGCGATCGTAACCCTTCCTTGACCGATGAAGGGTTAGGGTCCTTTTTGAATAGAAATATAAATTGAGGGACAAAATCGAAAATTTGAAGAATTGATAAGGGTAGTTTTAGAAAAAAAATTAATTTCAACATTTGGCCAAGCCCAATATCAGTAAGCTCAATGTTAATATGGATTAGCATTACGTTTTCAGCTTTCTCAAGCTCAACATTCAGCTGAAAACCCATTGAAAGAACTTGCTAAACACTCCAATATTTTCGTCAAAGCCTGAATCAAACTCACTCATATGAATGGCAATATCCAAATGCAATCTAGAAAAGGAAATGCACAATGGAATGGCCAGCTTTTGTGGACCAAAATGTTTTAAAAAAATATTTATGTGCGCTCAAAATATTACATCATTTTAGCTAATTTCGATTTGATCCATCATTATGGGATGTCCTTGGACAATTATGCGGTGATTGGAAATGATTAAATGATTTGACTTGTCTTATCATTAAAGTACATGGACTTTTTCTGGAAATTTCCGGAAAACCAAAAACAATAATATTCCCATGGAAGCGGATAACATATAGGTACAGCTCAAAATTGGCTATATTATAGTTAGAGAACTTATTTATATCCACCGACTACACCGACAATAAAAAGTTCTTCATCTTCAAAACCTTAGATCTTCGATCGTCCATGAGAAAAATGAAAAAAAGAGAACTTACATCTTCAAGCCACGTCCATCCATACTCAACCAAAAACAATAAATAACAAAATAATAAAAAATAAATCTCTCTCTCTCTCTCTCTCTCTCTAAAGGGTCAACTATTCGAACAAATAACATGTCATACTGCCAAAAAAGGATAATAATTCCATTAGTTTAAAAATAACTAGAGTGAGTAATATATCATTAGTCACATTCTATGGATACAATGGCCAAAAATTAAACTATTCAATACTAGTTGATAACTCTAAAATACGGATCTATCCGAAAATAGGAGGTTCGCATGAACATCAGACACTTGCTTTGAATGGAAATAGTTCGATCCAGTGGATGGAAAAAGGTCAACGAGACCACGAAAAGAATAAGCAAAGAAATTCATGACAGAATGAATGAAATTAATTAATTATATATATAAACGACTATTCTTCTTTTCCTCATCAGTTTTCTTATCTGTACACGCCCAGATTTTACATTTCAAGAAAGTAAGGGGGTGCATGATAACTAAAATTTTTGTTCCGTAAATAATTTTTTTATTTCAAACCTCGTTTCGGAATAGAAACCCGTTTGATAAACCTACTCAATTT
This sequence comes from Eucalyptus virginea, assembly GCA_014182375.1. NCBI lineage: Eukaryota > Viridiplantae > Streptophyta > Magnoliopsida > Myrtales > Myrtaceae > Eucalyptus > Eucalyptus virginea. Next base: position 11,858,476 of record CM024516.1, on the reverse strand, counting down.
TTCTATTTCTGAAATAGATTTCTATTCCAGAAATTTATTTGGAAGAGAAATCGAAGTAGAAATTTTCTATTTCGATTTCTGTAGAAAGAATCGAAAATAATTTCTCCCACTAAACCCTAATTTCGGTGAGTCCTCCCTCATCTCCTCTATGTCTTTGCCTCCTCCTCCTCCTCCTCCTCCGTCTCTCCTCATTTTATTAAAAATAAAAATAAATAAAAATAAATATATTCATTTTATTCATTTAAAAATAAAAATAATTTTATTAAAATAATTTTATTAAAAATAAATAAATTATTTTTATTTATCATTTTATTTTTATTTTATTAAAAATAAATTTATTAAAATAATTATTTTCCAAATAAATTTATTTTTAATTTTAATTTTTATTCATTTTAAAATAAATTTATTCATAAAATAAAATAAAATAGAATAAATAAAATAAATTTATTTTTAAGGATATTTTAATTTTAAAATAAAATAATATTTTTATTTTATTTTTTATGATATTTTTATTTTATTTTTTATGATTTATTTTATTTTATTCTTTTTTTTTTTTTGTTACTAAATCATTTTTCTTTATATTAAAGGTCGCGTCGGCCGTCGCCGCCGCCATCCGAAAGGAAGAAATTTTGTGTCGTTATCAAACGAATTTACATTTTTAGAGTAGAAATTTTGTGTCGTTATCAAACTACTTATTTTTGCTTAAACTTCTAGAAATAGAAATAGAAAAATCATTTACATTAAAACTATTTCTAGAACAAAATGGTTGTTATGCGCGCCCTAAGTAAATCGGACAGACAGATTGGTGGGTAGATTTTGAATTTTTCTGGCATTATGCAAGGTGGAAGGCTTCTAGACCGGTGGTAAGTGTAATTAGGGGGACCTCTGTTGGTGAAGTTAGGTTTACACGCTGAATAGATCTCTTGATATTTTTAGTGATGTTGATTTGCACTTATGTTGGACCGCCACACCTAAGTTCCAAGTGTCATTGAGACCAGACATGCCTGTGAAAGAAGGGTGTACAAAGTGGAAGTAATTGATATTTAACCATGATTTTGGGTAGGGATCCACTAAGAAATGTGATGATTGTCTTTAATGATGTTGGTCGTCGAATTTATGTACTCATTTAGTCACTCAGATCGAATATCCAAGTCAAGAGAAACCTGAGTGCTATGACTACTACGGAATCTGAACAAAAGAAACAATCTGAGTTGGATTTAAATTGAAAAATAAAACCTGAATACAACGAATTTACATGGTTTTGATGATGCGCCTACTTAAGGGGAGGAGATCAACGAGACTATTTCACTGTAACCAACAAAGATGAGATTACAGTAGCTTAATCACATCACTCAGAAATGTTTCTCAATTCTAGATTAAACTCGACCCCAACAAGAATTAATCATAAGAAGGTAGTTTCTTCACATATTTAACTCTCTTGGATGAATGCTCTCGAGGCTTCATGTGTCTCTCAATAGTTTTTACAAATATTAAGTACACTCACTATGCACACGGAATCAAATTCAGAAACTAATTTTGTAAGCAAATATATATGAGAGCAACATGGATTTCATCTTCAATAATGAAAAGAAGTGTAGTGAAAAATTAATATCCATTTTTGCTTCACCTATGATTTTGTTGGCAAACGTCTAATTTGGACTTTCGTAATATGTCTCAGATTTCTGTGCAATTTAGCAATGGGTCGGGCTTCAAATTCACTGAGATTAACTTCGACCCATAGTCAATTAATATCCACCTTGACGAGAAGTCTAACTCTCATAGACCATCGTCTCTCCTGCACTTCTGTGAGCTCCTCACTTGCTGCAGATACTAGCCAAGTCCGGATGGTATATTAAATATTTAAATAATATACAATGCATTCCTTTAATAGTTTAAATTTTTAGAGTAATTAGCAGTGATCCTTCACAAAATCTCACATGGTACGTAGACTCAGTCAATGGGATAGGCTTCATTAACATGCCTGCTAGATTATCCACTTGTGCACTTTCTCAACTAATGTGGTTCTTTGTCACATAATATCATGTAGAAATGTTAGCTAACATCTATGTATTTCGTCTACTTGTGATATATTTGACTTTTGTTCAAATGTATTGCACTCTAATGATCGCAATGAATAAACAAATTTTCCTGTTGCAATCCCAGATCGCTAAGCAAATCTGGGAGCCAAATGGCTTCCTTGGTTGCCTCGATTGATGTAATTTACTCAGCTGCAGTTTTCAATGGTCGTAGTTGCGTTTTCCAGCCATAGCACAACCCGTTATACTAACATACAATCTGTCAATGACCTACGTCCATCCAACAGAATTTGGATCCACATTACCCGTTACACCTCTTGGAGTTCGTCTCTTCCCTAATGTTAAACCAACGTCATTTGTTCATCCGAGAAACCTCATAATACAAGTCACAACTTCTCAATGTTTCTTTCTAGGAAATATTGAATATCCCTGCCGACAACACTAATACAATGCGAAATATCTAGTCTAAGACAGACCACAACATACATATGACTACTATCACTGCTAGCATAGGAACACGAGACACAAACTCATTTTCATCCTCTAACTATGGTCCTAAGTTAGCTAAAGTCTTAAAGCCTGATGTGGTAAAATGATCGCTTGTTGCACTTAACATAGGTGAGCCGGCACACAATCAAATTGCGATTCATCCTTTGCTTGCGTATCTCGACCATATAATTTAGTGGCAAGACGATCTAATAACTTTAACACACATTAGATTTCCTATGACCTGATTGTTTTTTATCCAATTTTTAATAAGATATACTCGACATTGCACGGCCGGATTGGAGCGAAAATTCATGTTAGATCGTACAAGCAAATTGAGGTCATTAACCACGGCCGAATTCAATGCCAACTTGGAGGCTCGATGAACAACATCCAATGCATACCTGCACGGTGCATGCAAAAGTCATCGTAATCGTGAGGACATGGTCCTCACGACATTATTAATGCATAACCATGTTCAGTGCGAAAATAAATTCTTCGAAAAAATTAATAATATATGCTACGAAAGTCAACCCTTTGTGGGAAAAAAAAAATTAAGAGTTTGACTTATCTCTTCAAAGACTTGACACCTGGGCATATTATTATATCATAATAATTGACTTTATGAGCGTGACATGCACATGTTAGGGTTGCATAATACACAAGTTAATGTAATATTTTTTTCAGAGTAATTAAAATTTATTAGAGAAATATAGGAATGAAAATGACCACGTGGGGATCCAAAATAATTTATTTATTCTAGTAATGAAAAATATAACTCGTATAAGGTATAAATGTATAGTTGATAACCAATAAATTAGTTTGGCAACCAAGGTATTCACTATAACATACGGGTACAATATTGTCAATATTCGCTTTGAATTGTGTGGACGAATGCCAACTTTTATTTCTAAGGTTTTTTTCTTTTTATTTTGCAAAAAAAAAAAATGAATGATTTGGAAGATATTTTACAAAAATGATTGCTTGTATCATTCGAAATAATTAGTTAATAATAAATATTTTCACTATTTATAACGATCTATGTTTACACATTTGTATGGGCGATGAAAATATCTTTCATTCATTCATTTTTGTAGACCATACAAGTAATCACTTTTAAGTAAATATTTTCTGAATCATTCATTTTTTAACAAAACAAATGCACCCTTAGTAAGAATTCAATTAGTAACAAGGAAAATTCAATGAGGTGTCTCTAAAAAAGTCAAAGATTGATTTTGTTTAAAATATACACAACCAATTCCGGAGCTTAAAAAAGTACTAATTTTTCGATTAATAATTGAATTTTAATTGTTAAATATAATAGTAGTATACATGTCACCGTCTTAATTTTTTTTGTGTAATTGTTCTTGCCATTATTTCCCTAGAGAGGCCGGCGGCTCCATGACGGAGAATTCTTGCATACTTTGTCGGTGAAGTTCGTTAGTTTTGGGTCAATAATGTCCAGATTTCATCTCATTGACAAGAATGGCGGCGCACTTTATGCTCTTTGTACTTCCGTTCCCCCTCCCCCTCCGCAAGTGGTGGCCAACGGCCGGCGGCTCGGTCGGCCTGCCGGCATCTCGGAGGCCCGAAATGTAAAGGAGTGGATTTGAGTTACTTCCTTTCATGAAAAACTTCGGCTCATTCGATTTTTCCCCGACTAGGACTGCTTTTTTATAGATGCGAACTTGGGCAGTACATCACTCCCAAGCTTCGGGCGCATCGGATGATTAGCTCTACGACATTCCAATTAATAATTCTTATAATTGGCATTGACTGCCCCGGTCGGATGTTACCATAACAGTTTCACATATCATTATAGTCTTTGACTTGAGTCATCAATGGTCAAATACTATCCAAACTCTTAGGCTCGATCTTAGCGACGATGGCTTTCTCCCATCCTGAGCTAAATTGGAATACTTATTAAGCAATCAATTAAGGGAAATTTGCAATTCCCAATATGGAACCCTCCTCTAGGTGGGCATAGGGGTGATCGATTTTCGGTCCGATCCGATTCCACCTAGGAATCGGGAATCGGACCAAGAAAACCGGTTTTCAACTTTTGAGATCGGGAATCGGACTAGACCGACCTTGGATTGAGAACCAGACCGGATTAGACCATATCCTAAGGAACCGATTACTTAGCAAAAAAAATTAAAAAATTAAGAAAAACACAAGAATTGTTACTATTTTTAATTTTATTACTATTTTTGAGAAATTAAAAAATATATTTAAAAAAAGGTTGATTCGGTCCGATCTAATCCAGTCCGATTCAATCTCCCGAGAACCAGAAATCGGATTGACAATCACTAGCTTTATTTTTATGAAATTGGAAATTGGATCAAATTAAATGATCCGGTTCAGTTTGAACAGTTCTCAATTTGGATAGTCCGGCGTGCTCACCCCTAGGCGGTGAGGTCAAAAAGGAGGGCTAAAAACGGTGGAGAGAAAACAGGCGAACTAGTGCTTGTGACTTTGGGTCAGGGGGACTGATGGGGCAGATGACGTGACTGTGGACGGTGGCAGGTCACCAAGCAATCCAATTCCAAAATGCCATTTGCAATTTCAGTCTGAACACGAGTCAGCTAAATCCAAACGGCGTCGTTTCAAGTTCCCGACCAGACAAGGGAAAAGGGAAACTTCTCGCCCCCTCTCCCTCTGTCGAGCGGTTTTGAATGAAGTCGGCAATGGTGGGATGGTCAACTTGAGGCAGACGGAGAGGAGCTTCGTCTCTCTTTCTTGCCTCCACGTGTGCACTAGAAATTCCTCAAACAGATAGTGAAATGAAATATGAGGTGCATGCCCTCTTCCGGCTGGATGCGTGCAGTACCAGTACCACTGGTTGGCATCGCGTCGCATCACATCGCGGGATGGTACTCGAGCTTGGTTATTACGTGGAAATCTCGGCAGAGCTAACTGAGGTACGTATAGTAACACTTATACTCTGGACAACAATTTTTTTTTGAGAAATTGTTCTTTTATATTTTTATTTCAAAAAATAATTTCTGAGTAAAATAACGCATTGGGTAACTATACAGGATTTATATTCTTGAAATAGAAAAAAAAATAAAAATGTATTTGATACGATTTATAAATTTTTGTATTTATTCGTTTTTTTTTTCTCACAGATCGTCGATCGTTGTCTGCCACCGCATGATTGCCAATCGCCAACCGTCACCATTGACCGCTAGTGCATGATCATTACCCACAACCCAGCAGTTGCTACCGCCGACTGCTACTGGAGGTGTACGGGTGGACATTGGAGGGCACGGCAGTTAGTGGGCTGTGGGCGGCGGTCGGTGGTGACAGCAACAATAGTAGATGGCGGTCGTCAACCGGCGAGGGTGGCCGATGGGTTGTGGGCGACAGCGGGCGAGGCGATGGTCGGCGATCGAGCAGTGACAACAACAGTCGCCAACGATCGGGGGCTACGGCAACAACAGTTGCAGGCAGTTGGTCGACGGTGGCCGGAGGTGGCCGGCGATGGCCATAGTAAGGAAGAAGAACAAAAAAAAAATAGAAAAAAAAAACAATTGACTTATTTCTAAAAATTATTTTCGAGAATAAGAAGTTACTATTTTTTTTTTAATTATTTCTGTTCTAAATCTATTCATCGACTATTTTTCTATTATCAGGAATAGAAAAATAAGTTGACATTACCAAACGGATTTCTATTTTTTTTTTTTTAATTCCGGAGAACTAAATAACATGAATTGAAAAAAACAGAAACGTTAAAATACATGCCCTTAATAGCCTCCACTGTCGAGGACATCCTTGTCATAAGTGCATAGCGTAGAGATATAGTAGTTTTGATTTAAATTTTATGTTTTGTAGCGAAAGGTAGACTCTTAGGATAATATTTGAGGATGATAGATGACTTTACCTGCTTTGCCTCTCCCTTTTTCTCCCTTTTTGCTTCACCGAAAATAAGGAATTGTACGTAGACCCATTTTTTTTTTTTTTAACTCAGACTTCTAGGGAATGGGTCCTACGAATGGACATATCATGTCCTCCATCTTACTTGATTATTCCGATAACGTCCTTCTTAAGAATTACCACATTCAATTATGTTAATTGGTTCTTTAATTTGCCTATTTTTCATATTACCCACAACAAATGAGAACAACGTTTTAAAATTATAAAATTTAGTCTAAGAAAAAGGACACATGGTTAAGTCCAAATTTCATTTAAAATTAAGCACGCCATTAGAAAGGTTTCTATAATTAAAAAATAATCAAATTATTCCTAGGAAAGTTATCAGGGAGTGTGAACGGGGCCTTTTCTTTTCACCACTTTCTACCTGGAGGCCTGTGTCTATATAAGTCAACCTGATATTCCTCCAGGTTTTATGTGGCGGTTTGGTCTTTTGAATGCGCATCGGGAGTATCAAATACATATTTTATAGCATACAAACAAGTATATGTAACCATTACATACACTACAAATAGGAGAAACGCCAAAACACATCCTCGACTTTTACTCCATTGTTGCCTTACATCTTCAGAACTCCCCTTTGCATCTAGAGAAACTAGCAGCATCCATGAATTTTCTTTTCACTTGTGTAAAATTGGGATATGTATTTTGTAAAAGTAATTCGTAAAATTGTATGCCGTTTTGCAATATTTTATATCAACAAAAAAGAATCAAATCCATAATTCATACTATTTATTAATGTGAAATATAGGGACTTGATGATAGTTATATATTCCTAGTTATTGTGACTATGGATATAGAAAGATGTTATATAGCATCAATAACAATATTGTAATATTGAGACAAAACAATTAAATCACCACATGAAACTATATAGGAGGAGTTATATTGCCTATTTGCAACATTAAAATTCATTAAAACTAATGGTATTAAATGAGATTAACCTAGAAGAGGGAGGAATCCTAGTTGGTTGCAAGATGAGGGAAGAATGCAAGAAAAATTATGTTAGGAGCATGCAACAAAAATCCAATATCTTCACATAGGGAGATCTTCAAGAGCGAGCCCAAGTACATGCCCATTAATATATTTAGTTGGATCTATTTTCACTCAAAAATTTAAATCAATGAGTTATAGACTAACTATGATATATTAACTACTTAACACCATATCAATTTTTCAATGTGAGACTTCTCTAACATAACTCACATGTGTGTCCTTACAATCCTCCCCGAGTGTGAACTTTAGTGTTAGGTTTGCTTCCCCTTAATTCAATGGGTATCCTTCTGTCCCAACTTTATCCTTACGAGCCTGCATTACTACAACACAATGCCCACCTGCCTGGAAACCGTAATCTTTGGCTCTGATGTCATTTGCTAGGAGCACGTAATAGAAGTTTGATACATTCACATGGGGAGATACTCAAGAAGGAGTCCAAGTCCAAGCCTATTTATATATTTAGTTAGATCTACATTCATTCAAAAGTTTAGATCAATGAGTTATAGACCAGTTATGATATATTAACTACTTAACACCACATCAATTTTTCGATGTGAGACTTCTCTGCATGTGTATCCTAATAAATTATTCTTGGAAGTATCTTGATAACCTATCACAAATTAAAAGTCCAAGTGGCACTCATTATGGAGAATGATGGGGAATATCCTTGTAATAATACAGTTATATGGATTACTCTTTAGTTAAAAAAAGAACAGATTACAAAAACCGCAATCCCTTTACCTATATCTCCAACCTTAAATATACTAGGTTTGGAAAATCCTAATACACCAGTCGTAACCTCTTAATTACAATAGCTAGGACTAGCTATGCAGATGGCCACACCCTACAGCGGTTGTTGGAAATTGAGCCCTGGCTCTCGCTTTCTCTACCATGACCGAGAGAGAGAGAGAGAGAGAGAGAGAGAGAGATCTGCCACTAATGTCCGAAGGCAGCCGCCAATGGCAACATTGGCAAGAGGCAATGCACTTGCCGCTTAGACAACTGAGCTTAGAGTTAGGGCAACGAAGGTTAATCTTTATTTTTATTATCAATAATGATTTATATCTATATATTTTTATAGGTGATGAAAATATTTTCGTTTATTTATTTTCTTAAGTGATAGAAGCTATCTTATTTATGAAAACATCTTATAAATTATTTATTTTCTCCGTCAAGATTGCTCCAGCATATGCAAGACTTAAATAGACATCCCCGTCTTTCGAGAAATCGGACGTTTCAGAGTCGAGTCGCGTGATCCAAGGACATTAAACTCAGTCAGAAGAAGGATTCCTTTTTCAGTTCCCGGTTTTGGCCCACACACACACGTGTATATATATGCTAAATTTCCTCCAATAGATTTAGACTTCACTTCCCTTTTTTTTAAACCTTATATAAAACGACCGCAATGATACACCCCAATATTACAAAAGAAATTGTGAGATCTCCATGCCTCTCAAGAAATAGATTGTTAATATTTCACGAAGAATAAGATACCATCAAGATAATGGTCCATTAATCTTGTATAAATTGTTTCGCATTCCTCTTTGATTGAGTAAAATCATCTAATCTCGAATGTTATTTACTATCCACGAGAGATTCAGGGAGTTTTTTTTTTTTTTTTTTATCAGTCAAAAGAGAGTTGAGAAGCGTTCTTAAGGTTCAATGGAAAAATACGGCTTGATACTCCCAGAATTTGTTAAAGGACAGCTTTTTTAAACGACTGTCCATTTAAACTTATTTGTCCCTGACCGGAAAAAAAGAAGAAGCATTTATTAACATCCTCTTTTCTCTTTTTTCTTTTTTATATGGATACTTGGAAGTTGAGAGGGGAAAAATATATTCTTTCAGTGAAATTATAAGATTTCCTCCTTCTAGCCTCCAAAAAAGGTGTTTTTTTTTTCCCTTCATTAAGTGATCGCCTAAAAGGGAAAAAAAGAAAAGAAAAAAAAGGCGTGTTTCCAAATTCAAAAGCACATTATTTATCCTCGATCATATACTATTTCCTCCTTCTAGCCTCCAAAAAAGGTGTTTTTTTTCCTTCATTAAGTGATCGCCTAAAAAGGAAAAAAAGAAAAGAAAAAAAAGGCGTGTTTCCAAATTCAAAAGCACATTATTTATCCTCTCCTATTGATATATACAAAAAGCTATTAAATATATCCATATATATATAAAATTTATCTATAAAATTTAGGGTTAATACCCTGAAAAACCCTAAACTAGTACATCTGTGATAAATTTACCACAAACTATTTTTTTTATCACTAAAAATCCAAAATTGGTATATTTTTGACAAATTTATTCCAAACTGGTACACTTATGACAAATTTATCCTATGTTAGTTTTCGTTAAATTTTGACTAAGTTAAATGACACGTGAAAGTTGACTGGTATACTAATTTGTGATTTTACACTCCGTTTGTCATAATTTACAATTTTTATAATTTTTTTTGTATTAATCCAATTTAGTGGAGTGTATATTTGTCTCAATTTATCAGTTTAGGATTTTTTGCCGTCGAATGAATTAGTTTGGGGTAAATTTATCATAAATGTACTAGTTTATGGTTTTTTATGGTCAGTTGGGGTAAATTTGTCACAAGTGTAGCAGTTTTGGTTTTTTCATGGTAAAAAAAATAGTTTGGGGTAAATTTATCATAGATGTACCGATTTGAGATTTTTTGGGTATTAACCCTAAAATTTATGTATCTTTTTAAAGCTCCGTGACAGATTCACTTTAAATTTTTCTATAATGATGAAAGAATTCCTAAATTTATGTCACTGCCATAATTTGCTCAAAATTTATATCATTATGAACAAAAAAAAACCACCCACCGTTGCAGCGTAGAAGGTAGAGCTTGTGTTCTCCACTGAGGAGAACCAAGTTCGAAGCCCCTGCGAAGAGGGAGGCTGAAGCGCTATGTGGTGCCTTGCCCGGGGTGCGTGGGTGGTGGTTTTTGCGTGCGTCTCCCTGGGTTTCTTTCCTATTGTCGGCCGTGTGTGCGGGGTTCTCTGGGTCACAAAAAAAAAAAAAAAAAAAAAAAAAGTAAATAGAGAGTGGCTTCTTTTCAATTAATGTCAAAGTAGGGACAAGACAGAAAATTAACTGTAAACCGAGCAGTGAGAGAGAGAGAGAGAGAGAGAGAGAGAGAGAGAGAGACCGTCGAGGCTAAGAAAAGCCTTTATATGCAGAGGTGCCCGCGTATAAGCTGGGCAGCCTGCTCCTTCTCCTTCTGCTTCTTTCTCGGTCTCGTGCTTTTGCTCTGTGTCAGCAATGGCGGGTGCTGACCGCTCCAGAGGGGGCGTGTTCGGGGTCTCGCTCGCGTGCGGCGAGGAAGAGTTCCAGGACCTGTCCCGCGACGGCAGCCACTACAGCCTCTCCACCAGCATCCTGCCTTCTCTCGGCGCCCGGAGCAGCCGGCGAATCAAGCTCCGGCGGTTCATCGTCTCGCCTTACGATCGTTATTACAGGCACCGCCCCTCTCTTCCCTCTCTGTTTTTCATCTTTTCCCTTCTGGGTTTTCGTTCTCTCGTCGCTTCTCGTCCTTCTTTTCTGGTTTTCGCTGGAAAGCTCGGAGCTTGCTCTGTTTTTCTGTCCAATGCTTGTGAAGAGAGAGCGACATTGAATCTCGCGGTGCGTTGCTCGGAACTCCGTGTGTTCTTCGTGGGTGATCATTCCGCGTTTGCTTTTCTTTTTTTCATGTGGTTTCTGGTTCTTGTTTTGTACTGTGCAGAAAAGTTTGTTCCTTTTCGCTCGTTGGTTTTGCAAAATCTTGTTCCTCTGTTCTGAATGAATTCTCTCTCCTCTTTCCTCTCTTTTGTTCCTTTTGAGTTAAAGTAAACAAAGTCACCGAATCTATGGATTCTTGACGAAAGTGTAATTTTGTTCGGTTCTTTCTTGGCATTCATCCAGAGTATGGGTTGTGAACTTTTGATAAGGTCATCTCATCTCGGATACGTATATGACTTTCCTTTAACTGAACTTGTTTCTTGCTTTGAAACATTATGTAGAGGAATGATTTTAGTCCACCCTTGCTGCTGGTTTCCAGGCAAACTATGTGCCAGATATGTTTGGAAACTGAGTGATGATCGCTTTTCCCTTGTTCTTTCTTCTTTCTTCTTTGTTGGTTTCATGATCTTTTTGGTAGTCTTTCTGCAGGGTATTCAGAATGTTAGGTTCGTCTAGTAGGAACATGAGATCCGATAGCCATTTCTGCTGTGATTTTTTTTTTTGTAGTAGTTTGTTGGCTTTAACTGTCAAAGTCAGAGAGAAGCCGTTCCCAACCGGTGGCCTTGAGAATACATGATTGACTTCTGTCTAGAACTCCCAAGCAACTTGTGTGGTTATTAGTATTTTTTTTTTTTTTTTGCCTTTTTTCCTCACCTGCCTCTCGGCCTAAACCAGAAATTTTGGCTTTTTGAAGGTCAAAGAAGAAGAATTATTGGAATACTGATCTATGAATATGAGCTCAAGTCTTGAAATATGCATATGCACAAATAAAATATGAAACTTCCTTCTTCACAAAAAAAAAAAAACCATAGCAGGAAATGATTAGTCGCTATCACAGAGTTTAGTATGATTTCGAATGTATTTGCCCTGGATAAATCCTCGTAATTTTCTCTTATTATCACTGAATTGAAGTTATCTTTGCGCAGGTGTTGGGAGACTCTCCTTGTCGTTCTGGTTGCCTACACAGCTTGGGTGTCGCCTTTTGAATTTGGGTTTCTGAGAGATCCAGCGATAGCATTGTCCATTATCGACAATGTCGTCAATGCATTCTTCGCCATAGACATCATATTGACGTTCTTCGTTGCTTATCTTGACAAAACTACTTACCTTCTTGTCGATAATCCAAAGAAAATTGCTTGGAAATACACTACCACGTGGTTTGCCTTCGATTTAATATCCACGATTCCATCTGAACTCGCTCGGAAAATATTCCCATCAAATTTCAATTCCTATGGCCTTTTTAACATGCTTCGCCTTTGGCGTCTACGAAGAGTCAGTGCCTTATTTTCCAGGTAATGTTTTTTTCCGCTTGAATGAATCGCAATTGCGAACCTGTACACTGCGAAAACTTGATTGGTATTGTCATATCTGCAAACAGATTGGAGAAAGACAGGAACTATAACTACTTCTGGGTTCGATGTGCAAAACTCATTTGTGTGAGTGTCCAAGTTATTTAGGATCAATCTGATCATGACCAAACATATTGATATTTCCTTCCTGTTATAAAGAGCTCTGTGTAATTTACCTTCTTCAGGTCACCCTTTTTGCTGTTCATTGCGCTGGGTGCTTCTATTACCTCCTCGCTGCACGATATCGAGATCCTAAAAGGACATGGATTGGTGCCATAATGGATAACTTCCTTGAGCAGAGTCTGTGGATCCGGTATGTGACTTCAATTTACTGGTCAATCACTACTCTAACGACGGTTGGCTATGGGGACCTGCATCCTGTCAATACAAGGGAGATGCTCTTTGACATCTTCTACATGCTCTTCAACCTTGGGTTGACTGCTTACTTGATTGGTAATATGACCAACTTAGTCGTTCATGGGACAAGCCGAACCCGAAAATTTGTGAGTATGCACTAATTTGTTCCCAACACAATTGCTTAAAAAAGTGTCTTGTAATGTATTTATATGACCAGCTTTTATGTCCGTAAGCAGTGATTTTGGACCCCAATTCTTTCTTTACTTTCTTATCGTTGTTCACTTTTTAAATTTTAGAGAGATACCATACAAGCTGCTTCAAGCTTCTCCCTGAGGAACCAACTGCCTCCTCGGCTGCAAGATCAGATGCTAGCGCATTTATGTTTGAAGTACCGAACAAATTCGGAGGGACTGCAGCAACAAGAGATTCTCGAGTCACTCCCTAAAGCGATCCGTTCAAGCATTTCGCATTACCTTTTTTACTCTCTAGTGGATAAAGTGTACTTATTCCATGGGGTTTCAAACGACTTGCTCTTCCAGCTGGTACTAGCAACATAACTATTCTGCAAATTTTCACTTTGCACATAACAATTTTGATTGGTTGTCCGTAGTTGCATGTTTCCTAATAATTTGTGTTGTCCATTGTATTTTGGAAAGGTTTCAGAGATGAAGGCTGAATATTTTCCTCCAAAAGAGGATGTGATTTTGCAAAATGAGGCGCCTACAGATTTCTACATACTTGTCACTGGTGCTGTGGTAATGAACCAAAACCTGTCATTTTATCAGAAATTTGACATGCAAACTTTGATTTTGCGGTTTATGGCTTCTTTTGGAAATAGAATTCCCTAAATTGAAACTGATCTTTTCTGAATTTAAGGTTTAACATGTATGATATCATGCAGGATCTGCTGGTAATGAAGAATGGAACCGAACAGGCAAGTCTGACTGCTCCATAATTGACACCAAGAAATTTGCTTGCAAGTAAAAAGTAAGGAACCTACTGACATTAGTGTGGATGGCACAGGTTATTGGTGAAGCTAAAACTGGAGATCTCTGTGGTGAGATTGGCGTGCTTTGTTATAGACCGCAGCTCTTCACAGTGAGGACCAAACGGTTGAGCCAGCTGCTGCGGCTGAATCGTACTACATTTCTTAATATCGTCCAGGCTAATGTTGGTGACGGGACTATTATAATGAACAACCTCCTTCAGGTATGAATTCTGTACAAAAAAAAACCATAATATAGCAGCTGTTAGTATGGTAATTCGTCTGGTTAAATTTTTCATGGTGTTCTTAGTTTTTTTTACTATAATTCATGACAAGGGTTTTGGTGTATTCTTTGTTCATAATATTGTCCTAGGTCCATTTTGTAATATCGATGGTGATTTTGCTGCACAGCATTTGAAAGATCTCAAAGATCCAACCATGGAGGGTGTCTTGCTGGAGACAGAGAACATGTTGGCTCGCGGTAGGATGGACCTGCCTCTCAGTTTGTGCTTTGCGACAATGAGAGGAGATGACTTACTACTAAACCAGTTGTTGAAACGAGGTCTCGATCCAAATGAATCAGACAACAGTGGGAGGACTTCACTGGTAAGTATGAAAGTCCAGCGATTTTGCTTATTTTGATGCAATTTCCATTGGCTAAAAAATCATTCTAAATTTAATTACCTTTTTCGTAATTTCAGCATATTGCAGCATCTAAAGGAAGCGAGAATTGCGTGCTTCTTCTACTGGACTTTGAGGCAGATCCTAACAGGCGAGGTATCATCTTTCTTATTGATATTCTACATTAATTTGATTGGATTTTCATGGTTCATATCTCGGTATTACATTCGTATATCGATGCTGCGTATTTAATGCTTCATCATATTCCCAGTATTTCAACATTCTCGAATTAGTTGATCAACTATCTACGAAAATGCCATCCATGTTTTTTCCGTCATATGCTAAGACTCTGCCGTGTGCTGATTTCCAACAAGCCCTCCTGTATTACGAGAAGCTCTTAAATTCCCATCAAGTGGGTCACAAGTTTGAAATTGCATACTTCTTTATGGCCCTTCTCTTACATTATCTGTGGCCCCTTGTGACATGTCTTTGGCTGCATATAGTATCGAGTTGTCAAAATGAGCATACCTTCTGACTATTAAGGGGGGTGGAATAATGGTTTTGGGATGATACCCACATGCGGACTTTCTTAACATACTTGTCTCTCCATAGATTTCGCGAGACACCTCCCTGTATGAATCATATTAAGTAACATTATCTTCAAAATGCCCCTTTTAGTTGATCTTTCATATCCAAATTTGGTAAACCATGACGCCATGATTTGACAGGTGTTCCATTCATGGAATCTGTATTGCATTGTTTTGGCACGTTGACTTTCACTTCCCTTTCTTTCTTAGCAAATCTTTGGGATCACATGTTAGTAGTAGTCAACATGATGTTCTTATCCAGAAGGTGCAGCAACCAGCTAGCATGCGTAGATGCAATATCGGCTCTGTGGTGGTCAACGTCTAGATCTGTTTATTCACCTGTCCAGGCATCCTAGTCGTAGGACTCCACTCAAAGAAAACAGACAATATCTGTTGAGATATAAATCAATCCGTGTCTATGCCAATATGTGAAGAAAATTAATAATTCACTGCTAGATCGGTCGGTTCATGTCTGTTGACTTGCTTCATGGTGTTGAACGGTATCCACTGTTGGTAAATTTTCCAGACGCTGCTATGTTTGTCCAAGTTCTCCGTGTTATTGAATGTGCCAACATATAAGTATGAGCTCAAGTCATGCGATCCTGCGACTATCGCTTTTACTTGAAGATTAGTATGCCTGACTCGGAGTGCTGGGCGCATTGCCTTCACTCTTGCTTTAAGTTAACTTTCGTTCCATTTACTAGAATATCTCCTAGAGGCCTTTCCCTTGCTCTGATTCAAGTTCACTCATTTGACAGTAAATAAATTTACAATTTTTCAGACTCAGAGGGAAGTGTGCCGCTTTGGGAGGCCATGCTGGGCGGTCATGACCCCGTCATCAAGTTGTTGGCTGAAAATGGTGCGAATATAAGCTCCGGAGACGTTGGCCAATTCGCATGCACTGCGGCTGAACAGAACAACCTTTACCTACTCAAAGAGATTGTGCATTATGGAGGGGACGTCACACTTCCCAGCAGCCACGGGAACACAGCCCTCCACATTGCTGTCTCCGAAGACAACCTCGAGATTGTGAAGTTCCTTCTGGAGCAAGGGGCTGACATGGACAAGCCAGACACCTTTGGCTGGACACCGCGGGATTTGGCTGACCAACAGGGGCATGAGGAGATAAAACTCCTGTTCCAATCGTCCGAAGATGCCAAGCCACAGTCCGTAATAGCCATACCTGAGAAACACCACGAGGCCCGCTCCCTAGGGAGGTTCACTAGCGAGCCGATGATCCGTCCGGCATCACGGGAAAACAACGTGGAGGGATCGTGGGGCCATAGCCGCCCGAGGCGTCGGAGCAACAACTTCCACAATTCTCTGTTTGGGGTTATGTCAGCTGCCAGCTGCGCACAACGGCAAGAAGAGGGAGATGCCTTTTCTGGTCAATCAAGTTCATAGTGTCAAGAGTGGCGTCGACCCGGCAAGGGTGACCATCAGTTGTCCTGAGATAGGAGATAGTGCAGGGAAGCTAGTGCTGCTTCCGGGGAGCTTGGAAGAGCTCCTTGAGACTGGAGCTAAGAAGTTCGGTTTCATGCCCGCCAAGATTCTAATGAAGAACGGTGCGGAGGTGGACGACATCGAGGTGATTAGGGATGGCGACCATCTTATCTTTGTCGGCAGCAATGGCAGGTCGAGGGAAGACCATAACTACTACTCATTGAGCTAACGCAGCAGTAAATTTTTGCCAAATTTTCTTCTCGTTTATCACGTTGGGTCCTCCTATACCGTGCGCAAATGTGAAGACAAAGTCTTGCATTAGGCCTTGAAAATAGATGGTATGGAGGACCTTTCCAATTTGTATATCTGTTTCCTATTTTTCCAATTTTTGACACAGAATCATCCAAGGATGATGCATTTCTTCCTCCCTTTGTTTTGGGGTAGAGACGATGACACATATCATATACTCATAAGGGTTGAAAGGTGAGGGAAAGTGATGACAAATTGGGGGGGATGTGGCCATGATAAGAGGGGTCAATCGGATCTGGTGTATGTGAACTCTTGCTCGGTGAACATTTCACACGAGTCAAAGCAAGGTGAATGCACTTCATCCAGTTCAAGCCTGCAATCTAGTTAATCTTGTGTGTCGGCACATCGGGGTGCACTGCAAAAAGTTCGGATCCTCTTTTTATCCAAACCAAGATCTGGGAAATAAGAAAAATGAATGTTTTACAATTATATTAATCCTGTTCGGATGTTTAGGGGCTGCATGTTTTCATTTCTTTTTTCTGTTTAAGAACAAAAATATTTTTTTGTTCCCTTTAAAAAAAAAAACATAAACGCGTTTGTTTGCGTTTTTTGTTGAAATCTAATTTTTTATTTCCGGAACACAAAAGAACATAAATGAGAAACAAAAAAAAAAAAATTGTTTCTTGTTCTTAAACACTTTTGAAGAAACACTTGTCTTCTCTCTCTTTCTCTTTTCTTCTTTTTTTTTTTGGCCGGTCGCCGGCCTCGGCCATGGTCGGCGACCGGCCGTCGAGGGCCGGCGACGTCGTCGAGGGTCGGCAACCTCGCCGGAGCGTCGCCGGCCCTTGGCAAGGCTTGGCCTCGCCCAACCACGGCGAGGCTCGGCCTCACCGGGGGCCGGCGAGCCTCGCCGTGGCCGGGTGAGGCTCGCTGGCCCGTCGTCCGATCGCCGGAGGCCGGCGACGGCCGAAAGAAGAAAAATAAAAAGAAAGGAAAAAGAAAAAGAAAAAGAAAATAAAAATATTAAAAATTAAAAGAAACAAAAAAAGAATATAAATTTACCAAACGTGTTTTTATTTATTTTTTATTCCCGGAACAAATTTACCAAACGCATCTTTCTGGTCAAAAATTGTTCACCTGAACAGAAACACTTTTTTCTATTTCTATTCCCTAGAACAATTTTTGAACAAAAACGTTACCAAACGCGCCCTTATTTTCTGCTAGCTCACCTCTTAAATTTGGAATAAGGAATAAGCATATTGAAATTTTTAAAATTAATTAAAAAAATATAATTGAGTTTTAAAATTTATTACAAAATGCAATTGAGTCATAAAACTTTAAAAAAGTGCAAAATTTTTAAAAAGTGCAATCAAGTTCTAAGATTTGTCAAATTGAACTAATTAAGTCTTTTCATTGATTACACTTTTTAGGATTTGATTGTATTTTTATGATAAGTTTTAGGGGTGAGCATGCGGCCTCTCTTGGAATTGAGAATCGCCCATTAAGAATTGATTCCAAAAAATTGGAATCGATAAGGGCGCGTTTGGTAACGATTACGTTCTTAATGTTTCGATTAGAAATGATTTTTTTATTCTGTTCTCGAGAAATTTTTCTAAGCATTTTAAGTCATTTGGTAATCGTCCAAAATTTCTAATTTGGATAGAATTGCGTTTGGTACCGTATTCATTAATTCTGTTCCAAATCAATTTAATTTAATTTTTTTACATTTTCTTTTTTTTTATTTTTTTCCTTTTTCTCTTATTCTTCTTCCTCTTCTTCTTGTGGCTGAGGTCGAGCCTTGCCGGTGGCTGGGCTTGCCTCCATTGAGCTCGCCAGACCTCACCCTGACCTAGTGAGCCTCCGGCGAGCTCGCTGGACCGGTTGCCAACGACCGGTGGCAGACGGCGGTGGACAACAATGGCGGGATGGCGGTCGATGAAGAAGAAGAAGAAAATAGAAGAAGAAAAAGAGAAAAGGGAAGAAGAAGAGTTGGTTTTGATTCTTAGATTTGTTCCCGGAACAAAAATCAACTTATTTTATTTTATTTTATTTTTAATTATGTTTCAAATTTATTCCGGAGAATAAAAAAATAGAAATTTGTTCCCAAGAACAAAAATTTTATCAAACGCGATTTTGTTTCAAAACTACTCCCAGGAACAAAAAATCAAAATCGGGTATTGTTTGAATGGTTACCAAATCAAACGGCTCCTAACTCTGTCCATTGGTTCCATAGATCCACGCGAGAACTGGATTACTGGTCTTGTCCAATTCTAGGGTGGGCTGATTGGTTACCAAACGGCTCCTAACTGTCCATTGGTTTCATAGATCCACACGAGAACTGGATTACTGGTCTTGTCCAATTCTAGGGTGGGCTGACAGGACCGGTCCCACCAAGCTTCATGCACTTAGTGTAACATCTTCCAATAAGCCAACATAAAGCAAAAAAAAAAAAAAAACTTCCCCGTTCTTAATGGGTTAATATCACAAAAAACTCAAAACAATTACAATTGTGAAAATTTTACCCTAAATTAATTTTTTTATCATCAAAAATCTCAAACTGGTCATCTTTGACAAATTTACCAAAAATTGTATACTTATAATATATTTACTCTTCGTTAGTTTTCGTTAAATTTTACTATTAAATTACTAAGTTGAATGACACGTAACAGTTGACTGGTGTATTAATTTGAGATCTTACTTTCTATTTGTCATAGTTATACTAGTTTTGAGATATTAATTCAATTTAACAGAGGGCATATTTGTTTTAAATATATCAGTTTTGGGTTTTTGAAGGTTAAAAAAATTAATTTTGGGTAAATTTATCACAAATATATTAGTTTAGAGTTTTTTGTGATCATTTGGAGTAAATTTATCATACATGTACTAATTTAGCAATTTTTTGTGGCCAAGAAATTAGTTTGGGGTAAATTTATCATGGGTATACCGATTTGGGAGTTTTTGTGGTATTAACCCATTACTATTGCAATATTAATAAATAGATTGGACTCATATTAAAAATTAAGAGTCAAGGCCATGAGTCGACGGACATTAAGCTTGAGAGTCGAGACTGTGAGTGAGAGATAAAAAGACAACTTAAACAAGGTGAAAATAAGACATGACAAGCACTCGGTTAATGGGTGTTGACCTTCAAATTAGGAATTTTAGGGTTTTTATTTGTCTTAAAATATTTTTGTCAAAAATTTTCTTAGAAATTAAATATTACTGGTTCAATCTGAGTGGTGGGTGAGTGGTTTCACACCTAAAACTGAGAATCAGATTGGTGCCCACTAGTTCCAATAATTTGGAACAGAGAATCAGATTAGTGCCCACCAGTTCCAATAATTTGGAACAGAGAATCAAATAGCTACATTAGGAATTGCCTAATCCAATCCAGTTCGGTTTCGAGCCGTACAGGCGGTTTCTGATCTTTTGCACACACCCAATAAGTTTTAAAATTTGATTGCATTTTTTGAAAATTTTAGGATTTGATTTTACTTTTTTAAAATTTTACTAAATTATACTTTTTTAACAAATTTTAAGACTTTCGGTACTCTTATTTCTAAAAAACACTTGGGATGTAATTCCATGTGGGTGATTGAAACCGATCCAATTGAGAAATCGGATAAAAGAAGAAAATGACAGATAATACAAAAATAAAATAAAGTTGGAGATGGACTCTTACCAGCAGACAATATAGGCGTGGTTGGGATTTGGTTTTCTTTTTCTCTCTTTTCCGCCCTAGTACTTTTATTTATTGCTTCATTACATCTTAGGCTCAAGTTATGAGTTACCCCGACCCCTTAATTTAGTCTAGTCATACTTCAAAATCATAAGCTATATGTGTGAATTTTATGCTAAATAGAGTTAGATAAATCATTTTTCGTAAAAGCTTAAATTGTTACAAAAAGTGTTCAAAGTGAATTCTTTTTTGGATTAATCAAAGATGGAAAAGAAAAAGACCTAACTCAAATATAAGTTGATAAAAGATGAGAATTTTATTGTCAAGGAAACAAGAAGTTTGTAACTAAAAAAATCCAATAAGCGTTATTAACTATTTTAAGCAAGAGTTAGTAACTTAATGGGAAAAAGTTGATAATTACTCTAATTAAGATAAAAATTTCCAAAAAGAGTTGTAAATTTGACTAGTTGGTAAGAAAGACAAATAAAAATTGCTTGCTCAACACAAAAGTGTGAAAATTTAAAAAGAAAAACTAAGCAAATAATGGAAAACAAATCAAATGAGAGAAATTCCTATAAATCACACAAATAAAGGTTGGTGAATTTATATAAGAGTTAACAAACTTAAGGAATTTGTAAGAAAGACGAACTAAAGTTGGTAAATGATGACAAAACTTGATAAATTAAAAGAAAACAAATAAATGTGGTGGGTAACTCAAATAAGAGTTTGTAGCATAAAATTAGTTAGGAAAAAACAATTTGTAAGTCACAAAAATAAAGATAAAAAAAATTCACATAATAGTTAGCAATTTTAGGGAAAATGAAACTAATAGTCCTTAAACTTTTATTCAATGTGCAATGCCATCCATGAACATTTATTCACATAATGTAGTCCTTGAATTATTCTTAAATGTGTAATCTAATCCTTAAACTTCCAATTTATTCAATCCAATCTCTTATATTTCCATAACAAAATCAAATCAGTTCGTCTGTACTATTCACAAGTTTTCATTACGAGGCTAGCCCATCGTCCACGTTGGACTTGCTTTTATTCTTTTATATGAACTTACTTTTATTCTTTTTATATAAAAAAGCCATGTTGGAATTAACATTTCATTAAAAAAAAAAAAGTTATGTAGGACTCTTTGTAGGAATTTATTGCTGGGGGGGGACTTAAGTGATTGTTTTTTCATGATATGACACTACAGTGATCCATTCAAAAGTTTTGACACTAAAATGGGTGTCATATGTAATTTATGTTACTTCTAGTGTCTTTTTCCCTTTTAGCTTATGATCTCTATAATAGTAATCATAGAACCTCATTTATAGTTAGATCGAATTGAAATTCTTTTTTTTTTTAAGAATAAGTGTTTTCATAAGAATATCTGACATCGATATTAACTTATTTATAGCCATACTAATCTCTATCTAAATCGCATTCCTAATTTTTAGTCAGATGAAAATTTCAAACTTTTGTATTTCGTTTTTCTTTTTTTAATTTGAGTTTAATTAAGTCTATAAAATAGAGAATTAAGGTAGCAAGAATATCAACTTGATACAATTATAAATAAAGTTCTGCTTTACTTTTATAGGGACATTGCATTAAATATACTTAAATGAAGCAATCATAATATTTATAAAGACCAAAAAGGTGAAAAGTAATAAAAAGATAATCATATCTTTTGTTGATTTAGGGAACAAGTTGAAATGAAAAGATATTCGAAAATCCAGAGAATAGTGTAATGATAAAAACTTTTTACTTTTTTTTTTAATGGAAAATTGGGGGACTACATTCAACTAATTGAAAGTTTATGAATTAAATTGAATATTTATCTATAATTTAAGGATAATATAGAACGATTTAAAAGTTTAAGGATGACATTACACGTTAAGCTAAAATTTAGAGACTATTAGTTTCATTTTTCCACAAATTTAAGATGTTGGGAAGAAAACTAATAAAATTTGGTAAAACAAATAAAATTTCTTAACAACTTCTTAAATTTTTTAGAAAATATAAGAAAAGTTGATGAATTGCAAACCATAATAAATGTTGGTAATTTTATGATGTGTCTGTAAGTTACCAACAAGTTAGTGCAAAATCAAATGAGCGGTATTATTTTTTGCCAACAATTTTTTTTAATTATCAATTATTTCATAAATCTATAAGAAATAAACTTTTTTTTTTGTGTTGGGGTCCCCGGGGGAGGGGGGAACAGAGTAGTGGAATATTTTCTACATAGTCATTCGGAAATCGATTTTCTTCCAATCTTTAGCAAAACGTAGGAGGGTTCCTCGAAGTAATCCATAAAATGCAACTACCATGTCAATCTCATGCATTCTTATGAAATCAATTCCTCCAAAGACTCGAATAATAGGCCGACCATGACTAGTTCAAATTCCACGAGACGACTTGTATCGTGTCTTGTCCTGTCGACCGTACTCGTCATTTGATTTCTCTCGACTCAAGAGCATCCGCGAGAAGGTGTCGAGAAAATGCCTCGACTAGTCGACAAATGGAAGTCCCAGGGCTTTGTCCTGGAATTTTGATTCCGTTTCTGTGCCTGACTCCGACCTCTTTTGTTCGGTAAAAAGAGCGTGCTTGACTTGGCGTTTACTTGTCCACGGCCAATCAACTTGCCGATAACACGTCCTGGGCTAGTGACAATTGTCCTCTTCGTCCTAAGAGAAGACGATTGGATTGATCTCGTCGAATCCGTCATTCTCGCGTGATGGGGACGAAGATGGGTAAGGTGATTGAGTTGGAAGAATTACCAAGAAAATCATATATTCATTATAATTACACCAATTCAATTTTAAACTTTTTTTTTGACAAGTCATAAATTTTTGACAATTTTATCAATTCAATCAATTTAGTCAATTTTGACCGGCTAGTACTGTAACAATTTTTAACAATGCTTTTTTTTTTTCTAAAATTTATTTATTTATTTATTTTTCTTTTCTTCCTTCCTTTTCCTCCTTTGCCCATAGTGCCGATGAGGCCCTCCAAGAGTTGCGAAGCTCTCGTCGGCCGTGAGCAAGCCTCCCTTTGCTTGTGGCCCCCAAGGCCATGGTGAGGCTAGCCTTGTCGGCAGTTGGCGAAGGCTTCACAGCCCATGCCTATTGGCAAGCGAGCCACACTTGCCGCTATGGGGAAAAAAACAAAGAAGGAAGAAAACCAAAAATAAAAAAAAAAAGGGAAAAATAATAAATTCAAAAATTCAAAAAAGAAATATTATTAATGTTAGTGTCGCCTAGCGCCACATTAGAGTCAATTTGTCAAAATTGATCGGATAGACTAAATTGACATAATTATAAGAGATTTAAGATTGAATTGGCCAAAAAAGAGTTTAGAATTGAATTGACATAATTGTAATAGATTTAAAACTTTGTTGACAATTCCCTTTGGTTGAGCCCAACAATGATGGATGCGGGGATAGTGGTGACAAACTCGGTGATTGTTGGAGCGGACACGGTCGACCCTAGCGGCAGATAGAGGTGTGTCGTCGATGTCGGGCTCGTGCAAAAGTACAATCCTCACAAGGAGAGGAGAGAAAATGTGAGGTTTTTAATTGTTTAGGTATGGCAAATTGCAAATCAATTTGACAATGAAGAAATATTTTGTGGGGATAGATGCGCTTATAAATTTGATAATCGCATGACAACTCAACTTCTTGCCAATTTTTTATTGCACATGAATTTTAGGACTTTTAGTTCAGTTACCTCCGAACTTGGAAAAAATGAAGTGATTTATCCAAACATAAGGAGGGATACTGAAAATTTTCTTTCCTAATCCCGATACCTGAAAAAAATAAAAAAAACTGTCCCCTTTTTGTAGTCGGTTCACATATTTTAAAACAGAAATATATCCCAGAACGGTCACATTTTAACAATTATGATAATAGAAAAATCAGCTAATATTTATCGTGTAGATAACGTGGTTCGTCAATTATGCTACGTCAGCCCCGTGTGATCATCATATAAATTGATTCTTCATATATATATATATATATTTTTTTTTTTTTTTTTTTTTGGTCGACATAGTTGGTTCATCTTAAAAGGAGGAATTTTTTTAAATTGGTTTAGGTGAGAGAAATTAAAGCAATTGCGTAAGTAGGTATGCATGTTAGGTGCGATTATTACACCCCTGTTGCACCGAAAACGAAGACTAGCAATAAAGAGAAGCTTCCAAATCTGGGGAAGCCTCCAAGAAATTCATGTCCGACCTTCGCACATGAAAAATCTGTCCCTCTCTTTGATTAATACAACATGGAACGACGTGCAATTGTAGAAAATGGAGGAATGACGAACTTGTGCAAGACAAAGAAGACCAATGTTAACGTGGGGAAAAGAAGGGACAAAAAAAGAGAACGAATTTTCAACAACAATCGATCATCATTCTAGAGCACGACGCAAGAATTGATCCAAGTCGATTTTCATTCGTCGAGTTCCCTTTGGACTTTCTCTGCCTCCCCATCCTTCAATATCGAGCAGATTATCTCCAGAATCTTAGATCAGACCCTGCACGTTCCGAACACAAATAAAAATATGATTTTGAAAACTTTACCGTATCGAAAACAACGTGCTGATATTGAAATCGTCAGCGGATTAGGCCGGATCCATTTTGAAATTTGCTTCTTTCCCACCTTATTTTAATCGACAATTAATGTGAACGCCGGCATCGCGGCTTGATACGCTCATTGTTTTTGAATTACAAAATATGCCCGTTGTAAACCTATAAGGATTGCGACGAACTTAGTTTTTGGTTTGGCCGATGACACGAATTGTCTAACATGATTGTCGCATTACCGCTGCTATTTAGATTAAAGTTTTGGTTCGATGTATTGTGATTGCAACCGCAGCTGGAGTTTAGCAAGACAGGTTGATCATTGGAAGTTCTTATACCCTGAATTACTGCGATTACTTTTCGGAAGCATCCGAATTCCGAGTTTGCCGCAAGAATTCTACCATATTACGGCGAAAAAAAGGGCGGAAAAGAATTCGTAAGCTCAAAAAATGGGGTCCAACTAACTAGCACGAGATTCACAGAAAGTACGGCGAAAAGGGGGAAGCTGGAGTTACTTACTGTTGGAACTCGACGTTGATAGAATCCACGGAGGAATTGGCAATGGCTCCGAACGCGGTCTGAGACAGGACCAAGGTGGCACCGGTGACGGACTGCTTGGTGGCGACGGCTGCAGACGAGGACGAGAGGGCGTAGTCGACGATCTTGATCTGGATAGTGCGCTCGGGGATGCAGGTGCCGGACTTCGACGCGCTGATGCACCGCACCAGGTACTGCCTCCCGCACGCCGCCCCGTTGTCCCACACCCCGTCACCCGCCGCCGCGAACAGGTTGCTCGACGGGAACTGTGATGGGTCCCCACCGTAGCATTCCGTCGCTAAAAGCAAAAGGGTTAAAGAGAGAAGTCATATAATCTTCCACGTCTGCCAAATCAATATAATTCCATTTCTTTTCAAATGATGGAGAGAACTTCTCCCCTCGTTCTCTCTTTTCCTAGGGTTAGGACTTACGTTGGTATGGAGGGGTATAGTGAGAAGCCGTGCCGACGTCGCCACGGGCCATGAAGGCAATCTCCGAGAAGGCGGTGGCGAGGACGAGGAGGAGACATGGATGAAGGTGTGCAGGGAGACTCCTTTTGATAAACATGTTTGGGAGACGGAGCGGAGGAGGGAAATTATGTGCATATATTCCATCAAAGTCAACGGTTATTTCTTCCATAAGATGATATGTGTCGCGTGACATAAAGCGTAGATACCAACCTCGACATAGAGATTAGGCCCTACAGATTTAATATACAGACGTGAGATGACAGCTTTGCTGCCAAATCAATGTGTGAACTTCTGCATTTTCTATTTTTTTTCTTTGATTCTTCGAAGTCGCTCCTGACCAGTCAAATGAGACATTTCCCTTAGCATAAACGCCAAATCGAAACGCGTATTCAGCCCGCTACGGAGGCTTTCTGGACGTGGATTGTTCTTGAAACTTGTAGCATCCGTAATCGATGGGACTTGGAAAAATATGCACGTGAAGTGCTGATCTGAAATTCTTGTAGACCGGCGGATGATCAGGCTGCATGCATGTCCATGATGCATATGTGGTTCGTGCGGTCTCCATTTCTCTCGATTACAATGTTCTGCCGGCTCGTTGGGCCTCGTGAGTTTGGGTCTCGACAACCGGGTGTCGTTCGGTTTGGATATAAATTGAAAGGTAATCGACCACATCACACGAATGCTCGCCTAGCTATGTGCTTGCAGGCGTTCAGGGATATGTGAACTAGAAGCTCGATGAAAGAGGGATATAGGTCAAATCTTAATTTTCGTGTTACGCACTGCGTGTTACATGGACTAACAATTGACTTCGATTGTATCTGAACATGCGTGTTTGGAGGACCCTGGAGCGGAGCTGGGGAATGATCGTTCTTCATGGAAGGTAATGGAAGGTCAAAGACAAAGTGTAGTTATCTTTCTTTATTGGACAGAACACCGAGATCAAGCAATAATTCCAACCGATCGTGTCCAGCACGGGGCTAGTTTTGGGGAGTATAGTGCACGCAATGCCATATCAACAATGTCATTCCTGACCTTGGTTACACGTTAAAAGGTAATTAGATTCCGTCTATTTCGTGAAAAATGAATAACCCTGATTATACGCTAAAGGTAATTATGCTCCGTCTATTTTGCGAAAATGAATGATTTGAAAAAATATTTTCTTAGAAGTAAATACGATCCGTCCTTTTCGTTTGGACTTGATCTTTTAAAGGAATACTCGTAATAACATATAAAGTGACGATCATTTGAGAATGAGTGTTTGATTAGTGGATCACTCGATAGGACCTCTCCCAATCAATGTGGGTTTTTTGACATGTTACGTAAGAATTAGTCATAATTGCATGTGAAAATATAAGTTTGATTATGAACCTCAAGCTTGAGTAATTGAGACATGAGATGAGATAAACATAAGCAATGGTCTATCTTTTGGATGATTTACAACTATTATGTGACATTAACATTTAGCTACCATTCGAGACTGGAGACAGCGATCGAATAATTGAATAGACCTTCATGCCAATGAAACTAATACAATCATTGAGCTTTAGGAGAATTGTGCTGTCCCCCTAGTTTTTAACCCCCTTAAAGCCTTAAATCTAGCAATATTCGCTTTGACATTTTAAAATTTGTTTCGATTTGTTCCCTCATAATGACTCGGACCAAAATTGTCATCGGCACTTTGGTGAAGGGACATCATTCTGGATGATGTAGTTAGGGCGCGTTTGGTAACGTTTCTATTCCCGGGAACAATTTCTGATAAGAAATGATTCTTTTTATTTAGTTCATGGGAACAATTTTTAAGCATTTTAAGTTGTTTGGGGTGCGCATGTTCCAGAAATAGTTTCTGGAACAGAAATAGATTTTTCTATTTCTATTTCTAGAAGAGTTTCTAAGCAAAAATAACCGTTTGATAATGACACAAAATTTCTATTCTAAAAATAGAAATTCGTTTGATGACGACACAAAATTTCTTCCTTTCGGATGATGGTGGACTAGTGGATGGTGGCGGCGACGGCGGTGGCAGCGACCGGCGGTGGTAGCGGCGGCGCGGCCGGCAACCGGCAGCCGGTGGCGTCGGTGACGGCAGCAGCAGTGGGCGACCGGTGATCGGCGGCGGCTAGCGACAGGTGGCGGCGGGGGCCGGCGGGCGGCAGGTGTTCGATGGACGGTGGTCGACGGCAACGGATGAAAGACCGGTTGACGAACGATGAGAAAATTTTTTATTTCTCATTTCTGTTCTAAAAATAGAGAAGTAGAAAATTTTTACTTTTTATTTCTATTTCAAACCTATTTTTTGAATAGAAATCTATTTCAGAAATAGAAAAACGGAATAAATTTATCAAACGAATTTTTATTCCAAAAACAGGTTTGGAATAGAAAAATTGTTTATGGAATAAAAATTACTAGTTGTCATACACCCCCTTGATAACTGTCCAAAATTTTAATTTTCGGAATAAAATTGCGTTTGATGTGTCCCCAAAAGTCAAAGTCGAGCCATCAGTTATAAAAAAAAAAAAAAAAACAATAGGATTTTATAATTTACGTCAACGCAAATCACTGAGAAATAAACGAGAAATAATAAGGATACTTAGAAATTTATGTGGTTCGATCCGAGATCGGTATCTACGTCCACGGAGAGAGCCAGTACAATCGTTTACACGTTTCCTATACTTAAATTTAATCCAAAACTTAAAGTATTTATAAATAAACAATTCATTTTGACATAAATTTATAGTACAAAATTACCACGCGTTCAAGCTCGAAAAAAAACCGCGCGCGGCTCTCTTCAGTTTGACATGTGCGGCTTGGGGCTCCTTTTCTTTCTTTGCTTTCATGGGGCTTCGGCGGCACCACCTCCTGGAGACATTTGCTTTGTATAAATGTGTCCCCAAAAGTCAAAGTCTTGACTTGGGCCCACCACCCTTATTGGCTCCACGTGCAGGACTTCCTACGTACGGCTCTCTTTCCCTTGTAGGGTTTCAGCCGCTCTACATGTGGCTCTCTTTCCTCAGCGTGAAATACGGGTGCCCAAAGTCAAATATTTGACTTTGGGCCCCACGTTAATAGGCCCACGTTAATAACCTCCTTCAGATAAAAGAGGAAACGTTGCTACTTTTCTTTTTTATTCTATTTTATTTTCTCCTTTATAATCCTTCATGAAATTCAACAAAGTTTTTTCTACTTAGGAAATCTTTATCAATAAATTTGATTTAACAAATCGTTATCCGAATTCAAGCTCAAAATATTAATTTAACATAAAATTTAAGCATTTATGCTTATTATCAAAGGTAAATGATAGATACAAAAATTTATCCTACGTGATTCCAACAATCAAACAATTCCTATCTACAAGTGATAACCAAAAATAAACGATTCTATTATTTCGATGGTCGTGTCTTCTCCACTATTTTGACGGTTGTTTCTTCTCCACTTTTCCATAATTGCCACTTTCAATTGCTCACGAACTTCTTGGCTCTATCACTTGACGATTGCATTGAGTTTATTCCTTTACAAATGCACCTCCGACAGTTGAACCCAAAATCATCGGCTCTAGTAGTTGGGCACCTATTATAATCTCATTCTGTTAATTGTTGTATCGATCGCAACATTTTCTCACTTTGGTTAATCTTCATTTGTAGACATTCCACTCCACAACTCGGTTATTTTCACTCATTTCTCCGTCGGTTAAAACTAATTTTCTTGTTGGCCAACTGAGTTTTGCTGACCGATAGCCTTTAACAATTAGCAAATCTTGCTTCTGTCGCATTCAACTCGGTTTCTGCCAATCAAGTTGACAATGAAAGACTTAGACATATTTTTGGTGACGATTACACAACCACCCAACCCTTTCCCTTTCTATCTCTCATCTACCTTCTTTCCTCTTTTCTTCTCTTCATTTACTCCACAAGTGCCTTTTATTTTACTCTGATTTCAACTTTAACGTTGCAAGAGCATCGTGACAAGTTCTAGAAGGTCAGTGTCACCTTGCGAAAACACATCAGTAACTCCCCTGAATTTGCTCGACGGATATACCCTTTTTGCAACGGGGATCGTGTAATAACTCGGTATGTGACGAAAGTTCGGACGAGAATTAGGCCGGAGCCAATGATAGAGACACGTTGAAACGGACTTCGAAGTATCTGTGGATATCGCAAGAACTCATGTATGGAGGGGCAAATTACCACAGCTCCAAGCAACTAGCTGTCAAGACGTTGACTGAATGATTATGCAGAACATTTCATGCAAAAAGATAAAAAACCTTTTCCATCCAATGATTGGACTTCAGCTTTAACTTACCGTGTAGGAGTGTCTGACGTTGACCCCGGGTCAACCACCTTGGCGAGCAGGGAAGCCTTCTGCTGACAAACTCAAGCGAGCTGTTCGGCAAAAACTGAGTCTAAACAAGCTGTTCAACCAAGTGGGGTTGTGGACCCTGAAGCGAAGGACGTGAAGGTGACGGGAAAGCCACCGTAAGTTGGAGATGCGGATGGTCAATCATGGCTGCGCAAGAAGAGCCACTGCATAGGGATAAGCCCCAATAAAAGATGGGACCAAATCCCCACTTTCGATCGCTGCTCCGTTTTTGCTGTGAACATGATCTTTGTATTGATGAAAAGACATGAAGATAGCCCGACAGCCCAGAAAAGAGAAAAAAAGAGGAGGTCGTGAGGATAGGTGAATTAAAGCTCCATTTGTTTCAAAAAATAATTTTCAAAAAAAAGTTTTTCGAATTTTCCTGTGTTATTTATACGAAAAATGAATTGTTTTGTGAAAACATTTTCCATGAAGGGAAAAATGTCTTTTAAATTAGTGGAAAATTTAAACCTTGTAGGTTCTCACTTCCTCCTACTCCTCCTTTTTTTTTTTTCGAAAAATATTTTTTATTTTTATTATTTTTTATTTTCCCTTTTCTTCTTTATTTTTATGTTTTCTTTTTCTTTATTTC
Organism: Eucalyptus virginea; assembly: GCA_014182375.1. Classification (NCBI taxonomy): domain Eukaryota; kingdom Viridiplantae; phylum Streptophyta; class Magnoliopsida; order Myrtales; family Myrtaceae; genus Eucalyptus; species Eucalyptus virginea. The sequence continues at coordinate 11,827,517 of CM024516.1, read as the reverse complement.
TTTTTTTTTAAAAAATTGAGTTTTTTAATTTTTTTCCTTCTTCCTTGGCTAGTTGTCGACCTTCGCTGAGGTCGACAACTAGCCATAGGCTAACTCAAGCCTCACCCAAGGCCAAATCCGACGAGGGTGAGGCTCAAGCTCGCCTAGATCGACCAAGTTTCAAGCTTGTTGACCTTAACAGAGCTCAGGCTCCTATAGATTGGGTCGGTGAGCTTGCGGCTCTCTTGGGTCAATTGAGCCTCGAGCTCATCGAATCTGATGATTACGTCTTGGTTTGTCATCAGGTAGCTGGCCATGATCAAGGCACACAATGGCGGAGGAAGGAGGAGGAAGGAAAAGAAAAAGGAAAAAGAAAAATTGAAAATAATAAAAATTCGATTTTTTAAAAATAAAAATAATTAAAAATTCAATTTTTTAAAAAATTAAAATTACTCTTTTTGGTCAATTAAAAATATTCAAATTTATTTTTTTGGTAATTTTTCCCAAAAATCAAATTAGATAACGAATAGTGAAAAATATTTTCCAGTTGAATTCTAGGTTTCATTTTAATAGTAGAAAATATAGTCGTTTTCTTGGAAAATAGCTTTGAAAACTATTTTTCGAAAAGGTGATATTTTTCGAAAAGAACGGATTCTAAAAAAATAAGCTCCGTGAATATCTTGTTTGATGTAGAGCCACCATTTTCTTTAGCAAGACCCAAGTGGGCATGTGGACCCTGAAGCGAAGGACGTGAAGGTGACGGGAAAGCCACCGTAAGTTGGAGATGTAGATGGTCAACCATGGCTGCGCAATAAGAGACACCGCATATAGGGATAAGCCCCCAATAAAAGATGGGACCAAATCGCCACTTTCGATCGCTATCCCTTTTTGCTGTGAACATGGTCTTTGTACAGATGAAAAGACATGCAGATAGCCCGAAAAGCCCAGAAAAGAGAAAAAAAGAGGAGGTCTGAGGATAGGTGAATTAAGGTTCCGCTCGTTTCACGGAAAATAATTTTCAGGAAAATATTTTCTAAATTTTCCGGTGTTCGTTTCACGAAAAATGAATTGTTTGAGGAAAATATTATCTTTTAAACTAGTGGAAAATTTACACCCTGCAGGCTCTCACTTCCTCCTCCTTTTTTTCCCCTTTTTTCCCCTTCTTCTTTATTTTAATGTTTTATTTTTATTTTTTTAAATGAGTTTTAAATTTTTAAAATTTTTCTTTTTTTCCTTCTTCTTTGGCCGGTTGCCGGCCTTGGCGTAGCCGGCAACTAGCCACAGGCCAACTCAAGCCTCGCCTAAGGCCGGATCCGACGAGGGAGAGGCTCAAGCTCGACTAGATAAACTGAGCCTCAAGCTTGTCAGCCTTAGCGGACCTCAAGCTCTCATGGATTAGGTTGGTGAGGTCGCAATTCTCTTGGATCGATCGAGCCTCGAGCTCACCAAATCTGGCGATTATGTCTCGGTTGGTCATCGGGTAGCCGGCCATCATTGAGGCTCACGGCGGAGGAAGGAGGAGGAAGGAAAAGAAAAAGAAAGAAAAAAAAAAAATAAAAAAAAAATATTTTTGAAATAAAAAATAATTTAAAAATAATTAAAAATTCTATTTTTAAAAATATATAAATTAAAATTAATTTTTTTATCAATTACAAATATTAAAATTCAATTTTCTTTGGTAATTTTTTTTCCAAAAATCAAATTAGATAAAGAATAGTGAAAAATATTTTCTAGTTAAAATTTAGGCTTCAGCAAAATACTAAAAAATATAGTCATTTTCTTGGAAAATGGCTTACTGAAAAACATTTTACCAAATTGTAATATTTTTCGAGAAACGAATGGACCTAAAAAATGAGCTCTGTGAATATCTTGTTTGATGTAGAGCCACCATTTTCTTTAGCAAGACCCAAGTATGATGAAGCACACCATTTGAGTAAGGGACCTCCTAAATTAAAAAGTTACTGGACAACTTATCAAGGTTTAAGCATCACAAAGGTTGGAGGCTTAACTCATCTCGACTTTTTGGCTTAATCACTTTGCAGAGTATGGAGTCGAACCCCACACCTATGACACTAGCATCCTGACCCCTACATGATAGAAACCTTTGATCTTGCTCGAGCTTTCAATGTTTGGTTTATCCTATCTCTAACTCTCCTCTCTCTCTCTTACAAACTTTTGCTCTGCTATTTTGTAGAGCATATGAATCGAACCTTGCACCTATGATATTAGCGTGCCCACCCCCAACTGACGGAAATGTTTGATCTTGCTTGAGATTTCAATTTGCAATTCATCCTGTTGCTCCATCCAGATGAGATTAACCTCAAAACGGTTATATGCCCAAAACAGACAACAAGCTTAGATCGAGTATGATGTCTCTTAGGTAATGGGGCGTCGGTCACAAATTCAGGACTTATATTTGGTTTTAATAGTCAGTTTGTTAAAAAAAATTGAGACCTGGACTAGATCTCGGAACCTACTTCATGCGATTAATACTTCCTTCTACACAATCTAGCTCCTTTTGGCCAAAAAAAAAAAAATTAGAATTTAGCTCCTCAGCAGCTTCCCATTCCGGGCTTTTTCACATTGTCAGGGAAGTGAAGGTTCTTGCTCTGCCTAGAAACCCTTCAGTATTGGTACTTTCCATTCGATATATGGCTGTTGCATTTATCTGCTAAATCAACCAGAAAAAGCGTCAAAGTAAGGTTTTCTCTGAAAAACAGATTTCCGCTAACGTCATGATATGCTTCCTGCCATGTTCTTACCATTTTACACATTCATGTGCAGGTGGGCCATGAAAACATTGATCAATCCACTACCCTTGGTCATCTCATTGTTGAAACTTCATAAACACAAGGAGACAGAGCATACTGATTACAGGAACAACACATGGAGTTCACATCAAGAGCTATCCTTGGATCCCTGAGGTAACGATTATACATGCACTCATGGAACAATCCCTCACTCCACTTTTCTCGTTAAAGGATTCAAAGTATAAACAGTTACTGCAGCCGCAGGATTCCTATGCTTTGTCTGAGGCAATATGCAAATACTAGACTTGTTGGATGCTAATAGGAACGTGGTTTGGGCCTGTGCTACTGCGCCAATTTCACTAGCAGGGAGTTGTAAAGCTTCAAGATAGCTAATAAGTTATATCCGCAAAGACAGTGCATCAAAGAATTGCTGGACTCACTGCTCGCTACATCATATACTAGTCCAACTCGAATTCCTCAAGCCATATCAACACTTCATTTCTCTGCAAGTACGAGCAACCCCAAAAAATGCAAGTGAATACTTAACAGGTTATTTATCATAGTACAGTGACAAATCAAACAGGACCTTTGAAATTAGCTTTTTGCAAGTCACAAGCGGCAACCCTATAGAATTGTATGCCAGAGATGATGGCATCGTCTTACCAATGTAAAGCTCCACGTTCGTCCTGGATCATTGTATCTTGCAAACAGACAACCCATCTTTGGTTTGAGCCCATCTCTTAGAAGACTAGAGCGAAGTTCTCTCTCTTTCTCGAGAACAATATCTTCAGTAGGCTCTCCACTGAACTTCAGAACAGCAGCAATACCACCATCAACTTGTCTCAAGCTTATGTTTTCTTGACTGGGATCAGGTACACTGCACAAAAGATATCTTATTACTTTCACTCGATAATACTGAATTTGCTTCACTAGCTATAGGGAATTTTGGCATAACACACCTTAAGATATTTCAATTGTAAAAACTTATATAGCCCCACCTGCTTAAATCTTTCTCCAGCGGAAGAACAAATTGAATCGATATTTTCGACAACTCATTATCAAATGCTTGAGTGAAGACAGGAGTAGTCATTTTCATTTTCTCCGTTTTCGAATTCTTCCCGAAGATATACCTGCACATATTAATTCAATCATCAACATTGTCATACAAGAAAACTAATGCTATAAAATAGATGGGCAGAGGCAACTGACCCTGCTATGTCATTAAAACCTTTCGATCCAGACAGCTTGTCTCCGCTTGTTTCTGCTACTAAAAATGGCGCGTACTTTCTTACCTATGGATTGTAATATTGCTTAATAACAACTCCAAGAAGATATTAACAAAAGTTTCTCAGTGCGTGACTCTTCAATCAAGTATACAGTAAGTGATCAGAAATCAGAATACAAAGAGATGGTTTCAATATGCACACAAATAAATGGCAACATGTTTTCAGGAAATGAGAAGGGATTAACCCAAAAAAAGTGCCCTGCATAAATTGATCATAGTCTAGATTAGGATAAGAAAAGAGACAACTGCAAAAACTTATAAAAATAAATTCCGCTATAGCCGTAGGGAATGGGAACTAAAAGAAAGTGGAAAGAAGGATCAGCTAGTTGACTGTAGCTAGTTGGACATTGATGCCTTCACTGAAGTTGGAAATGTGCATCAGCTTGAAAATGTCCAGATTCACAAAGCAATAAAATGGCATGAAATGCTTCCAGTTAGATACCAAGGAGTCTCTTACTCTCATCATGAAGATGTAAAAAACACAGTAAAGCTAATCTAATTTGATCTGACAAGTGGTAAGGTCCTAACAAATGCAACAAAAACTAGATCGTCTCGTTTGCAAAACATAAATTGTTAAAAGATAGTTTCCAAAACACATACCTCGTATTTTCCAGTTCGTTTCAATATCTGATAAATGGGAGATTGCAACTCAGGAGTCTTATAGTACTGGAGCTGCACAAATCACAACAAAAGCAATGCACAAAGAAGCACAGCTGAATGCATAAAAATACATGTGAGCACACAAACAGAGGCATGTCACATGAGCAGAAACTGAAGAGTCATTACCTGTCCGAACACATCCAATAGACCTTCCAGAGAGAAGTATTCATTCTCCTTGATCGAGTCCCAGTAGTCCTAACATGGGGAATCCCTTTTTGAAACATGGGACCTTAAAGTTTTTAATGACTATATAATTGACTCGTTACTCACCACGTGACTGCAAAACTTGCCCGTCTCCGGGTTGATTCCCATGATAGAGGTTCCTGTGAAGACCAGTTCCGGCTTCCACGGAAGTGGCATGAACTTCATCACCATCGTCCATCTGGTCGTTATCTCGTAAGGTCCTGTCTATTCCATCTCAATCAGTTAAAACCGAGGAATTAAGCAGATATAAATGCTATCGTCAATGTCTTCAACTAATGAGAATGATGAAATGCAAATAACATCTAAGGATACAAATCTCAGTGGAATTATTCATCAACTTGCATTGCCACGCAGAAATATAGCACTGAAAAATTAAAAAAGAGCAACCAAGCTCAACCTCAACATAACAAGCTCATCTTCAAAATATCAATCAACGTGACAAGCTCAACCTCAGCATCACTCATCAAACCCAGAACCAGCTTTGACAAGATGAAGCAGTCAAACCTGTTTGGCCCAATGCAACTGGAAGTCCGGCCTGAACACGGTCTTCAAGAAGGCGATGTTGAACAGATACCCACTGATGGTGTCGTGCTTCGTTATGGGGTCCCTGAACTTCACGCGCTCGTCGTACGCCGTCCGATCGATCCCCTGGTCGTCGAACAGGTGCGGGAGGTCGTCGTACAGGAAACCCACCAGCCGCTCCACGTCCACGGCCGGTTTCGGCGGGCTTTGCTCCGCTAAGCTGAGCCTGAGAGCCCACTTCGACCGTTGGCCATAATAACTCACGTCCAACTGATTCAACTTCGGATCTTTCCTCGGGAAAGCGACCGCGGCGGCCCTAGCGGCGGCGCCCGGCCGCCGGAGAGCGACGTGCGGCGGAGGGAGCGGGCTGAGGGTGCGGGAGGAGAGTGGTGACACGGCCATCTTCGGTGGGAGCGATCGATGAGAGGTCGTGATACTCGTGGAACGGCCATTTTCTCGTTGGACGTGTGGCGGGACGCCAAACTGGTGACGATGGCGTGGAAGAATCTGAGCCATGAAAATCGACTGGACGCCGTGGCATTAGCCCTCGGCAGGGATTAACGGGTGGCTTCGGGCCGGGCTACGAGAAATCTCTGCCCCGAAATGGAGCATAAAGTTTTTTTTTTCCGATCCGTTTTGATGGGCTGAGTTGGTAAATAGAACTATAGATTTTCTGGAGTGATCTATAATACTTTAGGAGCAGGCGATATAGCGTATACGGATGATATTGCAAGTCGAAAAAATCATGCCACACCACATGCCCGATCCTATGATGTTTTGGATTCGTCAATGTATGCAATTTGGTAAATGAATATCATATATATGCCCTCGTGTGTCATTCACATTCATCGCAGTGGTACTCCAACTTGTCGACTATGTTTTTTGAAATATAGCATTAAAGAATATCTTTATTGTTGGACTTGGTCTCTATGGAAGGTTAATCATTTGCAACATCAACCCTTGAGTGCTGGCGTAGTTAGTGCATGTCAGAGGATTAATCATTTCCAACATCAACCCTTTAGGCTACGTTTGGTAGTCCGGATTTGAGTCTGGATAGGATAATTTGTTATCCTATCCAATGTTTGGGAATGTCCACTGGATTGGACAAACCCGGATACATCCGGATAAAACGCCGGATAAAAAATCCAGGGGAGGGGGTGGGATAAGCCGGATTGGATAAGAATTTTTTTTTAAGGAAAGAAAGAACTTAACAAAAAGAGAAGATATCATAAGCATCTATGTCAAATGGATGCCTCCGCCTCTCTGATTCATTGTCAGCCCTCTTCTTCCACTTCTTCTCCCATCTTCGCATCTCGCCGTTTTCAATGGTGGCCACTGCAGAGGTGGCCACAATTCCTAGATCTAGGGCTTTTCCATGGCCTTTAATTAATTGAATTTTCTATTTTTTAATTTTATAATTTAATTGAATATCATATTTATTTTTTAATCTTATCCTGAAGTGCGCCAAACACTTGATAGGATTAGATATGTCCGCCTTTATTATCCAGAGGATTTAATATCCTACTTTATCCTATCCTATCCTGATTATTATCCCGACGACCAAACGTAACCTTAGTGTTGGACTTGGTCTCTGTGGAAGGCTAATCATTTCCAACATCAACCCTTGAGTGTTGGCGTAGTTAGTGCATGTCAGAGGATTACCAACTCTTGATGGCAAGGATAGTTGTTCATGTCTCATTAACTATTTATGAATTATAATACAAGGGACTTGTAAATAGTTTCATAGACTTTCAGGTATCCAGGCACTTGTGTCCTTGGACTATAACAAAAATCATTCCCAACCTCATCTTATGCATTCTCAATACCGTGACACACATCTTCCTTTGGTTAAAGAAATTAAAGAATTGTTCTTATTTCGAAATAAATTGTCCTATAGACAAATACCTATTTTCGATAGAAAAATATATACGTCTTGTCAACATACATGGAAGATGTATTCCCCTTTCGTGGGGTGAATAGCATTATCCAGAGTAAACATGCCACAAACATCTGTCACAACCTCGTCTCTGATTGGACAGCGAATCTCTTGAAGAAACCCTAAATCATCGGATAGCTAAATGAGCCGAAAACCTCAAATTTATCGAAGTTGTATTGGAATGTCCGTGTCTCCTTCCACCCTTCAATCTAACTCACAATCGCATGCATATTGAGTGGTCCTCGCCCCCTCCTCCGTCTTCATCTCCTTCTACTTTAACTCCCCAAATTGACATATTCACCTTCTTTTTCTTCTTAGATTATTTCAGGTGAGTTATTATCATTTGTGGGGGAGTTAGCAGAATGATTTCGTTCTAGGATTAGCGCATCTAAGTTAGTTTTTTTTTTTTTCACTACAATTAAATTTTGTAAATAAGTGTGTTCAAAACGACAACGTCTTGAAATGACATGGAACCTAGTTAACTTTTGGACAGAAGTCATTTGACACCTCTGATGCCACGTCTACATTTTGATGGCAGGCATTTTTCTCCAAGCAATTCAATTTGGGGATCTCCTGAATAACTTTTTCCATTTGAGGGTATTTTTTGATAAATAGTGTAAAGGTTGGAGTTTTTTTTTTTTTTTATAGATATTTGGCTATTAATTATGTACAAAGTCATTACTGATAAATTGTTTAAGATATCATTACTTCCACCCTTCTACAATCAGCTATCACCTGTAATGGACCCCCTGCTTAAATTTAGAGTTTATTTGTACCGTAAAAAATTAATGATTTAAAAATATGATCTTAAAAGTAATTATTTGTAGAAAAGTTAGTCAACTGTCGATTTTTCAGTTATCACAATAATTTATGCCTTCCAAATATTTTCCTTAGCCATGAAAAAATGTCGTCCATTCAAGCCATCGTTTTTTGGGATTTTTTTTAGTTGATATATAACGAAATGAACTCACCCTAAGCGCTTGATGTTTTATAGTTGCCTTTACTTCCGCTAATGCTTTACATGCATAAACAAACCAGTTGCCGACATATTACAAACAGAGCATAAAATTAAACATGTGTCCCACGTGATTATTGTATCTTTGTTTAGAAGCCCTCGTCCAAAAGAATATCTTACAAGGAGTCAACAAGAAATTCCAATTATAATGGGCCATTCTGACCCTTTAGAACAACTCAGTTCTTTTTATGATGATCCAATGACAATAAATTAAAACTATCCAATTTTTCAATGCAATGGGTAGTTGTTCATGGACTATCTGTACGTACCGTTTCTTTTTTAGGATCAATATCAGCAATGTAATTCATCCACTGATGAACCTAATACAAATTATAGAGCTACGACATGATCAAACCTGCATGGACTAAATGTTGAACCAAATTGTCCCAATCTCTACTAAGGGTTATTACTCATTTTTGTACTTGCCATTTTATTTTCCAATTATTTTTTCAATTAAGATAAGAAAAATAATAGTGGAATACTAAATACTAATATTGTAAAACCCTCTTTTAAGAGGCGTATATTATCTTTCGAGCATGAAATATAGCTGGCAGAGACTGAAAAAGGGGAACATTCTCCTCACAAGCCCATGCATCACAAGACCAAACTCAACGGTCCATGTGCACTTCTTGAATTCTTGTTTCTAGTCATTAATACAATGAAGGAGCACCAGAGGCTACATATTTAACTTTAGCTTACTTAAAACACATGACATATGATTATACGACAATGAATTAAATGAGCTCTTCTCACTATAACCTCAACACTTCATCAGCTAGAAGAATAATCTCCCGCATAAGTATCACGAAAAATATTCGACCCTAGAATTGCAAACTTCACCAAAAGTGGACATAACAGAGATGATGATAACCCATAGCTAGATGAATGGAATCATGACAGAAAAATCTCATGCAGCAGGAGCGTAATCATAGCCGCCCCCATCGTCGTCGTCGTCCCCATCGCCTTCCGCGACAGCAGCTGGCGCACAGTCACAGTCATCATCGTCGTCATCATCATCCGCATCAGCTGGCTTTCTCCACCAGTCGTCGGAGTCAATGGACAGCATTGAAATGGGAAGCATCTCTCTCTCTCTCTCTCTGTGAAAAGCAGCGAAAATGGATTTCGTGGGTTCGAACCAGTTGATTGGAGAGGCCGATGGTGGTGGTTTTTTATAGGGAGGAAGAGAAGCTGGGTGGACTTAGGCGGGCACGGGCTGAGCGCGTGGGGAGTGTGCACGGCCCTGTGCTGGTCACAGGTTGCCTCCTCCGTGGTCCATGGCCACCTCGGAACCCACCCCCCCCCCACAACGTGTCGACACTTCAGCCTTATTATTGTTTGGTTAAGTGTCTAAACGAAACCTTTAGGCTCAATCGAGACCAGTTGCGCCGGACACCTGGACATCTTCTGATGGACATGAAGTCATGCGTGTGTAAGGGATTGAACGGTGATTGACTGTCTGGTCCATCTAAGTCTTCTTTATCAAATATCACTAGTTAGAATTCATGAGATACCTTAATTTTATTACGTTGACATGATCTTTGAATAAGTTCAAAATCTTGCATCCTAACCTTCGAGACACGAAAGCAATCCAAAGTAGACTGATTTGATGATGACACAGCGCGGGCAATTTGTCTAAAACAAGGTAGGGGCAATGAAGATATGATACACGAGCCCCGCCATTGATAGCTTGATGAGACATTTCTTGGGTGCAATGATTTTGGTCATGGAAAGTCCACGGCTTTCGGCTGCTGATTAGGCTTGAACAAGTTCATCGTGCACGCTTTGACATCAAATCGAGAGAAGTGTCTTTCTTATCAAGAAACAGTGCGTATAAGAAAGAGTCTTTGTTATGAGCGAACAGTGCGTAATAATTGTACACGATGAATCATAGTGCGCTTTGACATCAGTCCGGCTTCTGATTTTGCAGAGGACACTTCTCACGAGCTGTCCAAAAGATAAGTTCCACACGACTCCTCGTGACGAATGGGAAACTAGTGCCCGTTCCAACTGGACTTTTCTTTGATTTACAGCCAGATGTGGGGATGAATTCAGAAGTCTCCGTGCATCCGTGTCAAGCTAGAGGTCCTTCGCGGATTTTCCATCGTGGAGCCGACTAATTAAGATGTGAAACTAGAGCAGACTCAGTCAGTCGAAAGAAAAACATAGTCTTGGAAAGGTTTAAGCTTCATTCCCATAATTTCTCAAGGATGTGAAACTTTAGAGGGCATTCGGTAAAAGACAAGTATAATATGATCTTCTTCTTTTTCGTCTCGTAAGTGCGAGGGCTTTGGGTTTGGTAATTTCATCCGACATTTCTTCTGCTAATTTAAGTGGTAATGCGAAGTCTTGAACTCCTACATATATGCTAGTGGTATCAATGTGGTAAGGCAAATAGCCATTCTCACTGAAGCTCGCCAAGATGGACATAGATCCTCTTTTCTCTTTCACCGCATCTCAATCCGCGCCACATCCGTGGAATCTCGATACGCTTGTTGTAGTTATTTTTCAGAAAAGCTAATAACACGTTTATTCGTCATAAATATCTAATCATGTTTGGTTCCGGGTATGCCATCCAGGTTGCTAGAAAACATATGATAGTACATTTATTAGAGTCTAAATTCAGAAATTACAATCTTCTCAACATTTTAGCTGTCTCCGATAATCATGATACATCGGCCTGAAAAGATGGTGAGCTATTTAGATGCATTTTCACCTTGAGGGAGGAAAAATAAAGTGAAGTGATAGAGAAGGGTCCTAAGTAATCTTCTCTGCGTTAGTGTCATGCTTTATATATATTTACAAAAAAAAAAAAAAAAACCTAGATTCGATGCACATCACATGATGACGATGCAAGTGAATTGATTATTAATGTATCGTTTACAATTCTTTACACAACAAGATGACGTTGGTCTTTGATGCGTCTGACTATGATGCCTTTGATTATCAGTCAACTTGAAAAAGTTCTATAACAACGTGCGAAATTCACACCCATCCCTAATATAATTTCAAATTTGACGAAGCCAACATCCGCGTCAATATATAAAGAAGGAAATTGTCCATTGACTATATAGTACCTCACATTATCACATTGGCAGCCCAACCGAGATGACTTCAAGAGAAGAAACCTCAGTTGACTAGATCTACACACGTCACCTAGCACAATCGGCACATGTGGAGACGAAGATTCACACATGATGTGGCCTTCTTGTCCTCACGGCGCGCAATAGTTTACTATAATCAAAACTTAACTAGGGCATTAGTGGCGAAGTAAATTAATCTCTCTTTCTCTCTCTTCAGGCCGCCGGAGCATAATCATAGCCACCGTCGTCGTCGTCATCATCGTCTCCATCGCCTTCTGCCAATGCGGCCGGTGCATCGCCATCACCACCTCCTTCGGCGAGCCTCATAGGCCAGCGCTCGTACTCGAATTCGACAATGAATTCTTGCACCAACTCCATCGAATTTACCGGCTTCCACACGCGAAACATCATGGCAGTGGAGCAAAGATGGGAAGATCAATAAGGGATGAGTTTTGAGATCTTACGAGTCACCTTAGGGTTCGATGTTGAGTAGTGAAGTGAGCTTGCGCGCGCGCATATTTATATAATCACATCACGTGTCGGGAGAAGCGAAGGCACGGCAGGAAGGACTCGCGTTAGCGTTTTTGGTCCTCGTGCGGGGATGTGGCGAAGTGCGGGAGGGAGCGTGTGGGGCTCGTGTGACCACATGCCGAGGTGGATTCCCACGTGGCGGCCGGAAGGAGGGGCTACGTGGCACGACGTATCTTTGTGGGGGGACCAATTGGCATTTGTTGTGGCGACAGGATTTTAAAGAGACTTTCTGTGTCGTCGTGCTTGTTGATTTTTGGTAATAGAAATCCACTCGTGATATTCTCCGTGGAATAGCAGCGACGTGCAAGTCCAAAAGGGTCTTGAGAAGCGAAAACAATCGCCTCGGATGCGAATATCTAGCAACAAATCTTTGGTTTTTTTTTTTTTTTTTTTTTTTAGTCTCACTCATCTCTTCTATTTATAAGTGTGTACGATGCTCACGAGAAATTTGATATTCTTGAATCCTACCCTTCAATCATTTTACCAATAGGGTCGCATGCCTACTAGCGCTTCGATTTCTTAGAAACGACATAGATTAACATAGAATGATTGATGAGATATAAAGGAAATAATTGTCACTTTAAGTCTTTGACTATTTTAGGCATTTGTCGCCAATAAAACTTTACTTTCTTTTCTCCCTTAGTGAATGGCATTTCCAATAGAATCGTTAATCTCCTTTTGGGGGGGGGTGGATATTGAAATTTTAGTTTGTTGAGGATTAAAAGACTATTGTTTCAAAAATTTCCAAAAAAAATCATTCTCGATTTTTTTTATAAGTAAAGGGTTATATAGTTCATCAGCTCTCCACCATTTTTTTTTCTTAATAAGTAATGGTTATATAGTTAATTTTTAAGTTGAAGGTTTTAATTTCTTCAATCCCCCCCCCCTCCTTGAGAACTGAAATTTTCCTTTTTTCTTTCCATTAATGGCCTATTTATAGAAAATTATCTAAAAAGCCATAAACCTATTGTATTGCGGATAATTTAGTCCTAAATTTTTCAATTTAATAAATTTAGTCATAAAATTTTTGAAGATAGTAAAATATTATTAGCATGGATATCGATTGTCTTAGATGGCACAGTTGGTGTTAACATGTATATGGCTAGCCTAGCTAAACAATTACGTTAGTAATTTCTAACCAAAATTATTCAAAAAGACTACATTAGAGAATCCTTAGCAGGTTATGACTAAATTGAATAAATGGAAAAGTTTAGGATTGAATTAATCATGGTACAATAGGTTTGAGATTTTTTGGACATTTCTACCTATTTCTTATCGATCGAGGACAAAAAGAAACAAGGGATAAGTAATGGAAAAGCAATAATGGGTGGGTTTAGGGAACCGAGAATGGGCTTGGCCTATGTGGCACCAAACTTTGATGACTATTCTCCAAGCCTTTCCTCGTGCATTGTGGATTGCCAGTTAGGCCCAACACAGTCCTTCAGGCATTCAGACAATCATTTGTTTCTATCAATCTCCTTCGCAGGATGGTCAATTGGAACAAGTGGCCTGAATTAATTACACTTTCTAATCTCTTTTTTTTAATCACAATTATCTACAGCACATTAATATAAATTTTCCTTAAAATACTAATCATTTTAATAAAAAGAGGCAGACCATCAAACTGTTTAATTTCATACAGAAAAATCATTTGGATCTCCAAATATACATTAAATCTAGCGCCTTTCCCAAATGGAAACAGTGGAAGTTTGATTCGATTTTCTGTCATGTTGAGCCAAAGCAACATGAATATGTCCGAATGGATGAAGGGAAGGAAGATGAATTTTTCTGCCACCCAGGTTGGACTCTCATAAGGAGTTCCTTAGCTATCCTCTGTTTGTAGTGGAAATGGCGAGAAGCTTTTGTCGAGGGAAAGGAATGAAAAAAAGGAAGAGGAATACAAGATAAAATAGTAAGGAATTAAAAAAAGAGAATTATAGGATCATTGATTGTTTAATTTAAGAAAGAAGGTGAAAAGTGGAGAGATGAGACAGAAATTTTGGTGAGTTCATTAAATAGGACACGCATGAAGTCACAGTAGGGATAAGTATATAGAAACGCTCGAATGGAGAATCGCCTAGATTGGATCAAATCGAACGGTTTTGGGTAGTTCTATGGGGGTACCAATCTAGTTCTGGCTTCCATAAAATTGAAATCAATGATTTTTGATCATGTTTCCAGTTCCAAGATGGGAACTAGACTGGACCAATTTATATTTGTTTTTGTTATTTTTTATTTTTAAAAGGAGTAAAGTGTAAGCCTAAACCCTAATCTCTACTTCCCCCTTTCTTATTCCAAATGATCAAGCGAATCTCTATTTCTTTCATAGTGCTGCACCCATTCATCCAACTTTCTCCTTTTGTCTCTTACTTCTTTCTTTAATTTACTTTCTTTCCTTTCCTACAAAGATTCACCGATTTGGCTTTCCTCGCTTACTTGCACCTTTCTTAAATATGCGAGTCTGTCATTTATAGAAAAGAATCCACCCGATCCTCATCTTTTTGTCAAGTGTGTCCCTACAATCACGGCCCCCTCATCTCTAAATCTTCTTTGCAACTCTTGGATGAATGCCAATTTTGAATTGTGATATGAATTGTCAATTCAATTAATCCAAAACTTTTAGCAAAGATATGTGAATCCATAGGTTCTATTGGACCACTCAAGGATCGGATCAGACCGATCCCAGGACCAGGTGGTCTAGTTGCCGACTCCAAAACCGGGAATCGGTCCTCCTAGTTTGATTCTCTATAGAGATCGGATCGGATTGGGAACTGATCACCCTTAAGCCACAAAGTGTAGAAATTATCTTCCTCATATAATTACTATCATTAAATCCCATTATATTTCTTTAGACTCATGAAATTTTATATTCTAAATAACAAAAGAGTGCTTGAGAATTTAGGCTTCAAAATTACATCGTGGGTTAAAATCAATTTGACGTGCGAGAAGACTTCAAAATGATATTTCTTTTCTATTTTGAAATTAGAAGATGTTAATTTTTTTTTTTTTTTGTGATAAAATATTCCAAATCACTAGGATATACGTATGTCCAGCGGTCCTACACCAAAATCACAAATTAAGATATTGCAATCTTAAATCGGGTAGATCATTTTTAGGAAAAAAATTAGTTTAAGACTGTCGATTTTGTCAGCACATCATTGCCTACTGGTCAAGCACGTTACTCTTGTCCCACCATGATGCAAGTGAATGACCAGTGATGCGCTTAAGCTTGAGCCCCCCTTTTCACAATTTACCCAAGATTTCTGAGACTGAGAATAGACTGAAGAATCGGACTGGTAACCTTCAGTTGGAGCTACGCATGAGGGCTTAATAATATTGTCGAAACTCAGTGATAAAACTAAAGAAGCATCTCCAATATAAAAAGCAAGATCTTCTAGTTCTGATGCTATATTAAATGGCGTGTCCATTTTAACAATCAAGTGAACTGTCAGGAGAAGAAAATTTGAAACTTTGACATCCTATTTTGCATCTTAATCATCGTGAGTGTGGACCCTGATGCGTCTTCGATGAGTCATACGTCACCCTTTTAAAAGGCCAATTCTCTAAAGAACCCTAAACTTTGAATCCAATTTCAATTTTGCCCAAAACTTTTCTACAAAAAAATTCTCAAATTTTCATTTTAGTCCGCTTACATGTTCAAAAATTATCATTGTTTTTTTTTAAGATTATCAACATTAAGGTGTAGGGTGTTGATGAAAATGCGGGTTTCGATGGACCTTCATCTGACTTTGATATTGATAATTTAGAAAAAAAACCGGTGGAGATTTTTGGACCTGTGGGCAGATTTGGGATCAAAATGAAAGTTGGGGAGGTTTTTGTAGACATAACAAAAGTTTGAGACAGAATTAGGATTTGACCTAAAGTTGCGAGGTTTTTCTTTTTAAGGGAACTAGGTCCGACGACAGAAAATGTTCATTCTCACCCACCCTTTTTCCCCCAACATTATCTGCATAAAGAAAATTATATCACGGGCCTTACGAGTTCGTCCGCATCCCTCCTGTGCAAAATAATTAAACCTTAAAGTTGTGGTCATCAGCGTTGGGGGCTTCCGACCCATTTGACATCAGTGGATAAGACTGAGCGTGGGATTTTCATAATACGTGCTGCCCCTTCTGGATTGGCCACGAAATATCAATAAAAAAAAGTGGGGATTGCATCACCATTTTCCTCTCCACCAATCGTTCCATCTAATTTATGATCAGAATGCCAAAAAAGAAATGCGCCGTAGAGCTCGCGTGCGATGTGCTTACTGCATCATTAGGTGACACTAAAATACAGGCACCAGTGCCAGTCGCACACAAAAGTTAAGATGCCATTTGGCAAGAACATAAGAATTTTCTTTCGGTAGACATCAATGATTAAAGAAGCAATCGAGCGTTGTCAATGTTAGGTTTTGTTACATCGTGAGATTTTGATGTGTACCTGGCTTTTCAGTTGTACGTGTCGCTAATGTAACGATAATTATGTAAGTGTTCTTTATTTTTTATTTATTTATTTATTTTTGGTAACGATAATTATGTAAGTGTTCTTTATGCTATCTATATACAGAAAAGAAATTTTTTAAAGTAAAGGAAAAGCCATGGGGACGTTTGTATCAGCCGCCCAGCTCTTTTCATCCACGCAAGGTGAGTCTCCATGTGCGCAATGCCGCGTTGGATCATGTGTCTTGTCCCTGTGGCCACAAACTTTTATATGCTTAATTTAACCTCTTCTTGTCCTTTACTTGTGAAAGTGACCTTGCTAACCTAACGAAGATTATTAAAGAAAAAATGACAGAAATCATTTTTAAATTATAACTTAAATGTGTCATGTGATATTTAAACTTTTAATTTATTCTATAGTCCTTAAACCTTAGCTCAGTGTATAATGTAGTCTTTGAACTTTTGATGCATATTCGAATTAGTTTCCGAATTATATGAAAATATTCAATGTTGTTCCTGAATTTAAACTAATAGAAGAATAACGTTGGTTTTTTTTTTCATATAGTTTAGATACTAGTTTAAATAATTACTAAAACTTTAGGGCATTTATTGAACAAATTAAAAGTTTACGGATCATGTTATACATGGGTCAAAATTCAGAGACTAATTTTATCATTGTCCAATTAATAAAATATGTTCCCAAAATCTGGACCGACTTCCACTATATAACCATCCTTCGCGAGCTCGTGTATTGGGAACAATTTTCCCTCGCCGAATCCATGGAAGAACATCTGAGTTATAACAGCTCCAATCCCTTAGGGTTTTGCCTCCTCCCATCTGAGCTCATACAAAGCATCCTCCTGAACTTAGCTTTGCCAGAGATCGTCGGTCTGAAGCTGGTGAACAAGACCCTCGCCACCGTAATCTCCGACCAGAGTTTCGTCCGCGAATGCAACACGAGGTTGAGCTCGGCTGCCTGGCTCTTCGTCTTCAAGAAGAGGTGGTCCAAGGATGCGATGCTCATGGGCTTCACGGACCGGTCGGCGTCGAACCGCTGGTTCAAGATTTCGATCGCCAAGATCCTGGAGCCCGTGGTTCCGCCGGGTGAGGTCCTTTATTTCTTGACGGCTTCCGGGAACATTTTCTTGTTTGCCTGCAATAGAGACAAGGAAGTGATGGCGGTCGATTTGATGGCTAAGAAGGTCAAGAAAGTCCCGCCAAGCCCGCTGGGTCCACGGGGCACTTCTTCCTGGAGGAGGTCCGGGATGAAGCTGGTCCCAGGCGGGCCTCCCGGGTCGGGTCGCTTCCGGTTCTTGTTCGCAGAGCTGGTGGAGGATCGGCCTACCCTGTTTGTGTACGACTCGGAGACTGATGATTGGAAGAGGATGGAAGCGGAAGAGACCGAGGGCCGGTCGCGAAGCCGCGGTGAAGGACTCGACGGACGCATCTTTCTTCATTTGGTCAATGGTCCCGGGTCGAACGTGATCATATCATGTGGATCCAAAAGCCTAAGCCCTTTGGTTCTGCGGCCTGGATTCAGTGGAGGAGGCAATCGAGGGCGGGAGCCGAACGGTAGACTTGGTTGGGATTACTCGGCCAATCTCATTCATGTGTACGGCGATGGCCACATGATGATAGTGAAATCGAGTGATGGCGACGCCGCACGTAAAAGGACGAGATTTTTGGAGCGAATTGAGATATGGGGCTTGAGCGAAGACGGTAGAAACTGGGAATTTGTATCGGAAATCCCAAGAAATTTGGTCGGACAAATTGAGAAGCCCTGCGGGGTTTTGATGGGCTGTTTGGAAGAAAGAGGAGGGATCATTAGGGCATGCTTGGTGAGTAATTGTGAAGGTTCGTGGGACATGATATGGCTATCTTATGACAAAGCAAGGGGTCACTGGGCTTATGTCCCAATTCCTGATTCCAAAATGACAGGCTCAAACTTGGCAGGAATTTCCTTTTCAACGGGCCTAAATCTATAAAAAAAAAAAAAATGAAATGCATAGTTGAACATGAATTTAAACACCTGTATAGTTTGAGTAGTCTCGTAGCTGCACGCATTCAATTTACACAAGTCGTCAGGTTAATTGGATGCATGGAAAGATACCTATGATATGACGACTCACATGTATTGAACTTATAAGAATCGGATGTATGAATAGAATTTTTCCGTCTTGACAACGAAAATTTATGAATGTTTTAGGCTTTTCAGTTTGTCCCTAGCACGGGGATGGTGCTCCGCATGTACATCAACCATCAGTATGATCTTCCTGTTGAACAATTCCAAGTGACATTTTGTCGCCGTACCTCATTCTCTGGATACCCGATCATGATGAAATATTGGGAGGGCGAACATGTGATCTTAGACTACAAATCAACCAGAATTAGATTTAATGTACAAATGACAACGTCCGAACATGAACACGACAATTAACTTCTGAGTTTTAGGAACAAGATATGTGAAATAGCAGTTAATTAGGAATCTTACTAGTTAATCACACAAAAGATGAGTTGCATGTAGCAAATCACTCATAAAAATACGGAGAAATAACATAACTAATCCTTAAATTTTGATCCAATGTACAATGTGATCCTAAATTTTTAATTTATTTGATATGGTCCCTGAACTGTGATACATATTCAATGTAGTCTCTAAGTTGTATGAAGATGTTCAATGTTGTTCATTCATTAATTCATGGTCAATTGCATGTAGAAAATCGCTCATAAAAATATGTGGAAATGACATAAATGGTTCATAAACTTTGGCCCAGTGTTTACTATAGCTTTGCACTTTTAATTTGTTCCATGTAATCTCTGAACTTTACATCAATGTGTAATGTGGTTCTTGAATTTTAATTTGTTCAATGTAATCTTGGAATTATATGAAAATATTCACTGTTGTATTGACAACATCGAATATTTTCATACAGTTTATGAATTAAATTTAGTCAATGTTGCTATGCTCTTTTGGGTAGGCTATGAGTCTAAATTTTTTTTTTAAAAAATTACAAGTATTTAGGGATCCCTTCTAATTGGGGAGAAACAAAAAGGAAAGAAATACAAATGTTTGCTTGGATTATTGTGAGAATTAATTTGAAGGGACCATCATACTTGTCGACCATCAATGAATTGATCGAATTAACCAACCAAAGTTAATTTTCAGTCATTATGTATTTAACGGAAGCAATGGCATCAATCTGTCTTCTGTTTTCAACCTGCAATGTCTTTACTTGCTCCCTCCTTAGCCGCTAATCCCATTACTATTTGTCTTTGGCTTCCTATAAGAAGAAAGATAAGTTCATACTTTATGGAAACAATATTATCTCTGGTGCCATTATTACTACTTCTGTAGTTATAGGTTTGCATTTTTACCCAATATGGGCAGTGGCATCTATTGAACGGAGGTCCTTATAAGCTAATTGTTCTACACTTCTTACTTGGTGTAGCTTGTTACATGAGTTGTGAGTGGGAACTTTGTTTCCGTCTAGGTATGTACCCTTGGATTGTTGTTGCATATTCATCTCCTGTTGCAACTGCTACTGCTGTTTTCTTGATCTACCTAATTTGTTAAGGAAGTTTTTCGGATTGTATGCATCTAGGAATTTCTGGTACTTTCAACTTCATGATTGTCTTCCAAGCTGAGCACAACATCCTTATGCACCCATTTTCACATGTTAGGCTGGATAGAAAGACCCTATGAAACTTTATTGTTCCTAGGATAGGCTTTGGCCCTTTCTTGCGTAGCTTAGGTGGAAGGCAAAGAAGGCCTCCTTTTGGAGGGGCCCAAGCTATCAATTAGATACCATTCTGGAAGAGTTAGAATTTTAACTTTGTGTTAGGATTTACGGACCAATGGACAGTCTCAGGTAGACAGTTTCTATGGGACGTAGGCCTCTCAAAAGGTAATGGAACCATTATATGTTTTAAAAATCAAAATTTTAATTATTTTCTTTCTATTTTTTCCTTTTCTTTCTTCTTCATTGGCCAGCCACGTCAATGGTTGTTGACGGGCCATAGGTAAGCTATAGCCTTGTCGACTTGTGGTGAGGTCAATCTCGTTCGATGCTGCGAGTTCGAGCCCCACCAAATCCGACCACCTGGGCGAGACTTGAGCTTTGCCGAAGATTGACAGAGTCTCAACAATGTCTAGCAACCTCAGCGAGGCTCGAGTCTGTCTAGGTGGTAAGGTCTAGTGCGGCCCAAGCTCGCTCAAGGCCGATCGGGTGAGCTAGGGTCTCATTAGATCCAATGAGTTGGGCGAGGTTGCTGAAGGTTGCTAGGGCCCCGCCGAAGGTCGGGCCTTGTCAAAGGTCAAGCCTCGCCGACGTTTGGTGACCTTTGGTGAGGCCCAAGCTCGGCATAGGTGGTTGGATCTGGTGGGACTTGAGCTAGCCTGTGGTCAGTAACCATCCAATGAAAAAGAAAAAGAAAAAAGGAAAAATGAAAATTTTGATTTAAAAAAATAAAAATAAAAGGACAAAGTATCTAATGAAGGAAAGTGAGGTGAACAAAGGTATTGTAAATATTTTCCTTTTTATCAAAGATGGTAAATATTTTCCCCTATTTTACAAAACTTTTTTCCCTTTCATGGAAAAATATTTATCCTAATCAATTCATTTTCCGTGAAAATGGCAACGTCGGAAAATTCAAAAAATGTTTATTTGGAATTTTTTTCCGCGTGAAACCAATGGAGACTTATCTATGAATGATAGATATCAATTATTTTGTTCGAACCGGTTCTCGAGAGCAAGGGAAACCTCTCGAGAACCGGTTCTGTTCCTAAGACCGAGCCGAAACGCTTGAGGATCGAGACACGATTTGGGAGAGCTTGAGACTATCTCCGGCGAGGCGACGAAGAGAGAGAAAGAGAGAGAGTGAGGGAGGACGATGACGATCGACGACGAGAGCTCGGTGTACGTCGGAGGCCTTCCGTACAACGTCAACGACGACTCCCTCCGCGACCTCTTCGCCATCTACGGCTCCATCGTCGCCGTCAAGGTCCGTTCCCCCTCGCTTCGCAATTAGGGTTTTCGCCTCATTTCTTAGTCGATAGCTTTCCTGAGTTGTCAGTAGCTCTTGGCCTGGGCTTTAAGTGATGGTTGTTTGAATTGAAGTAGCAAAAGTTTGGATTGCAAGCGATCGATCCTCTCTTTTTTTTTTTTATGGGGGGTTTAGGGTTTTATGTAATGCGGTGTGCGAATTTGGTTTTGCAGATTATTAACGATCGTTCCACGAGGGGGAAATGCTACGGCTTTGTCACGTTCACGAACCCGAGGTCGGCGATCGATGCCATCAATGACATGGACGGAAGGGTATGTGGTAGAAAATCTTTCCAGAATCGATTCGGCTGCTTTCGTTTGCTTCCCTCGCTTTTTGATGGGATCTTTGACCGTGTCGCGTTTTGTGTTTTTTAGACTATCAATGGACGGGTGGTTAGAGTTAATGGGGTGAAGACTAGAGGAGGTAGATGGGGCTTCGGCCGTGAGGGCTTGCCACGGAGCAATGAGCGGGGCATGGATCGAGAACGAGGTAGACATAGGGAAAGGGACTATGATCACGATAGGGACAGGCATTTGGACCGGTATAGTGACCGGTCTAGAGAGCGAGGTCGGTCTCGAGACCATGACCTAGACAGGGAGAGAGAGTACGAGCATGTTCACGGTCATGATTATGAAAGGGATCATCTCGTGGATAGAGATGAGGACGCCGGCAGGGATGTGGTTGACGATGAGCAAGAGCACAGCAGGGAGCACGTAAGGATTCACGACATGGACACAGATGGTGATATGCCGATTGACAGAAGGGACCTTAATGATGCAAATCAGTTTTCAAGGAAGCGGAGAGGGTAAAGAAACTCTATGTCAAGTTCAAGCTTAGTTTTACTTTTGCATTGTTCGCTTTCTAATTTTTCATATAAGTTAAACAGATATTGGGAAAAAGGCAAAGCAAATCAGGCAGTAACACAGTTATGGAATTGGGACATTATGGAATTTGAAATAATAAAAAATCTCTTCCCAAGAATGGAAGCCATTGTCTTTTTGATCTAGAGGGTATTGTTTCACAATTTTTATGTAATTTTCCTCTAAGGGGACAGATCTTTTATTTTAGTTGCTGCATGCTGGGGTGGCCACCCTCCAGTGTCAGTCAAACTTCTGTCCTATAAAATCACAGTTCCTTACAAAGTAAAGAGTTCTTCAATTTGTATGATGTGTTCATGGATTTGGTTAGTTGTTGGGTGAAAGATCCTTCAATCTGCTTTGGTTGTCGAGTTATTAATTTGAATCATACAAGCCCAGTTAACTGTCTTGCCATTTTTTGCTGTTCTGAACAGAGGATGTCTGCTGTGTGTAAACAATTCAGGTGCAAGTAGTAGCTTAAGATTAATCCTGACTGAGTTGAACTATCTTCATGCTTCTTCTATGTCCTTCTGTTGTTGCAGTTCCAGTCCTAACAGCCTTCATAGTAGGGAACTTTCATCAGATTTGCTTTATGATAGTTATGATCAGGTATGTAAGCTTTGGAGTCTCAGATTTCATTTTTAAGCTTCTGTGCTGAAGGATTAAGAACCATCTTTCCATTTGACAGACTAAAGAGCAACTGGAGATTTCAATTCAGAAGCATGAAGAACTGAAAGATGAGGTTGTATTCCACCACATGATTTAATCTCTTGCTTGAAAGAAAAGAATGTTCCTTAGTTCTGTAGAGATCTGTTAGCTCCTAAAAGAATGTACATGGGCAAGGAGAAAAATTAATAAGGAGTAATTGGACCTAGATTGTCTCGTTTCAATTTAAACAGCTGAACCAGGAAAAGCTGGCTCAAAACCTGGTCTTGGCAAATTCTTCTTAATCCTGTTCTTATTTGAAGTTGCTTGTGGGCAGATCTCTCATATGGAAG
Source organism: Eucalyptus virginea (assembly GCA_014182375.1). NCBI lineage: Eukaryota > Viridiplantae > Streptophyta > Magnoliopsida > Myrtales > Myrtaceae > Eucalyptus > Eucalyptus virginea. The sequence continues at coordinate 11,804,215 of CM024516.1, read as the reverse complement.
AGACGTTGGATGAAAAGCAACAATTTATCTTGGAACTGCAGAAGAAATCTAAGGTAAGTTTTAAGGTGTCCCAACACAATGGAATGCTGAATTGAGGATGTTGCTTTTTTTTTTTTTTTTTCACTCCTTTAAGTTCTTTCTGGTTATGTCAGTTGTGGCTTACCCAGCTTGCAATATAATTAGTTGGATTTGATGTTGACTGCAGAAATTAGAGGATTCTTTGACCTCTGCAAAAAAACTAACTTCTCGACGCAAGATGCAGTTGACCAAGGTATTTTGGCCAATATTCTGTTGGTTTTTTAATTTTCAGCTACTGCTTAAGAAAATGCCTGAATCGGGGATTTTTTTTTTTTTTTTTTTTTTGTAGCTTCACAAATGCTATCTTCAAATCAGAGACTACAGCAGCAAACTTAAAAGCTGTGAACAGGAACTGCAGGTTAGCTTTTTCTTTCTTTGTTATGTTGGTGATGCAGAGTTGGAGGGAGTTCTTTCTCCTGCATGCTACGGTTGTTCTTTTGTAAGTTTCAAGCAATGATAAAGTAGGAAGGGATTGCTACCAACTCCATTTTCCCTCCACATTTACAAGGAATTTATTTTGATTTAGTTCCTAAGGCTCCTTTTTATTTCTAGCATGTGGAGAGGATGGTAAACCCAATGGTGAACATCGGTGAACTCCTTTTTGTATTTTATTTATTTATTTAGTTAAATTTATTGCTAGTACATCTACATTATTTTGTTTTGAAACGTGAAGCTTCTTGAATTTTGTAAAAGGATGTAGCATTGGATAAAGAGTACAGTCACTGCTGTTGACCACTTTTCTAAATAGCATTTTTCATGATTGAAACTGTTTAACTTTTGCTGGCTATTGTTTTGTTAGATCAAAGAAGTCATCATGTATTCAGTATATTTAAAAAGAGTGCTTATAGTGGCGTGAAAAGTACCTTTTTGGGCGTGTATGTAGTGATTCAATTCTGTATTTCTGTTTTAGCCCACATTCAGTACATCATATTAGCTAGGTAAATATTTTTTAAAAAATATTGTGTACTGCAGTATTGAAAGCTCCTTAAATGCCAAAGAAATTTGTTCTGAGTTTAATGGCTGAGTGGATTTTAATTGGACTTTCAAGTTGCTTGTTCTGATTTGGTTCAGTCAAGGCTGCATTTGGACCTGAGTTTTCCCTGTTAGCTTTGGTTTTCAGTTTTCTGCGATCTATTGCCCATTCTATTTTTGAGAAAACTTTGGTGCTCTGAAGAATGGGGGGCTGGGCATGACTCACTTTTTTCTTAGATGCGTGGTTGCATTTATACCTTTCCTTGAGTTACAAGTGATTGGTAAATGAGACTCCATAGAGAGACCTTTTAGCATGTGAATGTATGCTTTTCTTGAAATCGATTAAGGTACCCTTGAGATATTGATTTCATGGAATGTTGTCTTTGTTGAGACTGAATTGCTTTTCTGGATTTGGGAAATCAGGTTAATTCACAAACTGTTTAGAACTCTAGAATCTTCTGTAAGAGACGGAACAAGAAAAGATAGTGGATGAGTAGTGTTGTAAATGAATATTCTTTTTCCCTTTGCAGTCCCTTGTTGATTCGGCATTGGCAGAAAGTGACTTTGGCAACGATACTAGCTTAAGGCGTGGAGTACTGGTTAATGGCAATGTGTGACACGTCGCTGAACTGTCGAATCGAGAAGCATGGTGGAATCTTGGATTAGTGTGGAGTTTTGTTTTCGGGTATGGATGTAAATCTGCATAGAGATGCTGAATTTATGGGGATTTAGATATTTGATGTATGCTCGTGGATGTTAGAATCTCGTCCCATGTCAACTGCCAGATGAGTTCTTGGTTTACCTTTGTTCTGGTTGTAGGGAAAAATTCTTCTTATGACAGCTTATGGAAAGAAAAAACATTACTTCAGGCTTCAGAGAGCAGAGAGTACCTTTGCAGATTAATAATGGAGCATTATGCTTTGTAAATGCATGGTATCGACCCAATACATTTGATGGGACCATGGTACTAGCATTCTGAAATTACCTTTTCCTCGGCGCCTATCCTCAATTTTTCTGTTCTTGTTCTTTGGAATAGAAAAAGAACGGAAATCCATTTGATAACATTAGTTAATTTTTATACTTTCCAGAATAGATAAGTAGATAGGGAATGGGTTTCGAATATAAATAGAAAAGTTGAAAAAATTTATTTCTTTGCTACAGGGAACAATTTCTAAATTAGGTCATTTTAATTTTAATTTTTTTTTTTTTCATTTTCTTCCTCCTCTTCTTGGGGAGCCTTTGTATGACTTGGCGAGGTCGAGCCTTGCCTAGCCCAAATCTGGAGAAGTTGGCCAGGTGAGGCCCAGCCTCCCTAGATTTGTACAAAGCTACCTCACTTAGCCACCAACGAGGCTTGACTTTGTTTAGCCACCGCGAGGTCAACTTTGCTTGGCCATGGTGAGGGCGGCGTTGCCCAGCCATGGCAAGGCTCACCCAAGGTTGCCAACCATCGTGGAGGCCCGACTAACGATCGACTAGAGGAAGAAGAAGAAGGGAGGAAAAAAAAGAAAAGAAAAGAAAAGAATAAAAAAAAAGAAAATTTGAGAAAATTATTAACAAAATAAAAAGAAAAAATTCGTCATAAAAAAAAATTAAGTTGTACCGAGCGGCTGTTAATTTTTTATTTTGAAAATTGAAATTTTGTACAATTATCAAATGCATTTGAATGCTCAAAAACTCGTATAGGAAATAGAAATGAAAAAACTATTTATGAACAAAAATTATTCCCGATAGCAGAAATGATACCAAATACATCCTTAGTATAAAAGATTTAATTCTTAAGTTTATAAATTTTGTGATGCCCCGGTCATTAGCATAATGACTGATAAAAGAACTTATCCCCTAAAATACTCGGTGTCACTATGACCTTTCTTGCTTCTGAATATGGTGACGATTTCTCCCTATTCCTGGTACCATTGTGGAACCTTGCCTGATATTTTTGTACAACCGTGTCTGGTTCATAATTATTAATCTAAGGCGGTCCTTGTTTTCACGGCTTAAAATGGGGAGAATTTTCCTGTTTTACTCTGTTAAGCACAATAAGAAATGCATGCGGTGCATCCAAGCTATGAGCATAGCTTGTTTTCACGAATCACGATCAGCCAAATAAGAGATTCACGAGGAAAGGATGATGTAAAATTGCAGCAAATGCTAATACTCCACTTATTTTAGGCTTCCTAGACTCTCCAAATTTTGACTTAAATGATGCAATTTTAGATGGACTTTGTCTTCACAGAGCGAAAAATCAACGAGGCTCCTACAATTCAATGACATGCAACGAAATGAACCAACTAAATAGATTTCTTGAAAAAAAAAAAAAAAAAGATTTCTTGACATACAATGACATGCAACGAAATGAACCAACTAAATAGATTTCTTGACATACGTGACTGCCTTCCCTGTTGGTACCCCAAATCCAATCTTTACCACGAGGCTCGGAAAAGTTCAGGTGTTCCCGAGTCAGTTTACAGCTAACTTCAATTGCCAGCAGATCTCAGTGATTGGAATGGCTATTGACTGAAAGGTAAACCTGACTCACATTGGAAATTGGCGTTTAGTTACATTGAACTTGAAGCCCGACCAGATTATACTAATCCTCAGAACCACAGACACTTGGATCCTGGTCCTGGAGATAAAGCAGTGAAGAGCACCAAAATTGGTAAACTTCCACTTAAGGAAGGTGCTTCCAAAATATAGACATTTCAATTCCCAAGATTACGATTTTTAATGAAGTCATTCAATGCCAAATCTCACAGGGTATTTAAGGTGCTCAGATATTCCTCGTTCTTATTAAGAAACAATAATCTGATGATACCGTCTCTTCCTATCTTGGAACGTCAGAAACTAATATAAATGGAAGACAAGAAGCATATGATTTGGGGCGTTCTACATTCCTGAATCTGTGGATTGCGAGGCAGACGATGGAGCTCGGGCCCATTAGGACTTATTCAAATGCACATAGCATTCACAGTGGCAGCAGGAATCGAGAAGATGATGAAGCAGCTCTCAAATGGGCTGCTCTTGAGCGTCTGCCAACATACCAGAGAGTGCAGAAAGCGGTTCTGCATGGAGTTACGGGAGATCTTAAAGAAACAGACCTCAAGAAGCTTGGGGTTGAGGAGAGGCAAGGTTTACTGGATATGTTTCTGAAGAGTGGTGATACCAACGAAGAATTCCTGCAGAAGCTCAAGAACAGGATAGACAGGTTAGGTGTACTAGTATTAGAAGAATGAGATGATGCTAATTCATGCCTTTATCAAGATGATTCTTTTTGCGAGAAGTTTATACAGATGATATTGCAAGTCGAAAAAATCATATGCAAATTTCCACCCTATCTGTATATCAAGTATATACGTTTTATTTATATTTTTTGAAGAACAGGGTTTGTCTCAAATTACCTACGATTGAGGTTCGATTCCAGAATCTCAATGTTGAGGCAGAAGCTTACGTGGGTGATAGAGCTTTACCGACAGTATTCAATTCCTTTGTCAACTGGCTAGAGGTACTCCTTTAGAACTGGAACGAAAATTCAGTTATGAGTTTTTTTCTCTTCTTCTTTTGGTGTTGTCATTCTTGAGGCTTCCATAGTGATTGTCTGTTCTGTCGTAAAGGATGTAGGAAATTATCTTCATCTCCTTCCAAGTCATAAGAGAAGGTTTTCTGTTCTTCGTAACGTCAGTGGTATTTTAGGACCTGGAAGGTACCTTATTTTGATTAATCATTTAGCCAACTTTCTTCACTTCTGTTAATCCTGTCGGGTCCATAAATATTAAGATTGCACACTTCTTAAATTGTTTGCAGAATGACCTTGCTGCTGGGACCACCTGGCTCAGGCAAAACCACCTTACTCAAAGCTTTGATGGGAAAGCTAGATCTGGAACTGAACGTACGACAACCTTCTTCCAGAATTTTTCTTCCAGAACATTATAGTTCCTATGGCATTTGGTATTTGCGTCAGTCTTCAATCATCTCATATTTTCCTTGTCAATTATAGTTTTCAGGAGAAGTTACATACAACGGGCACAAAATGCACGAGTTCGTGCCAGAAAGGACGGCTGCTTACATTAGCCAGTACGACATCCACATTCCCCAGATGACTGTTAGAGAAACATTGGCCTTCTCTGCAAAATGTCAAGGAGTTGGTTCTAGCTACGGTAAGTTAAAATTTGCAAATAATAGAGCTGTTAGACACGCAGAATTGGCATCTTCATGACTTCTACCAAATCCACGACCTGCAGATATGCTTACAGAACTTCTAAGAAGGGAGAAGTTATTGAAAATTAAGCCAGATCCTTATATCGATGCTCTGATGAAGGTAGATATATCTTACTTGACTTGGAGACATTATCCTTCTGTTTTTCCTTATATTCTCATGATGAGAATGTATTGTTGCACAGGCATCAGTTTTGAAGGAACACAAGGAAGACACGGTTACTGATTATGTTCTTAGGGTAAGATAAACCTTTTTTAGAGCTATTTAGATCTTAGATTTCACACATTGCACTGATCCAAGCACTGTTTTCTCCCAGATTTTAGGACTTGAAGTTTGCGCTGATACTATGATAGGAGATGCAATGATAAGGGGCATTTCTGGAGGACAAAAGAAACGTGTTACTACTGGTAAAGAACCGCATGGATGTAATTCTCTTATAATATGGCTAAGTTTGGTGCGCTTTGGTTACCTATTTACACTTCTTCTTTTCTGATTTAATTGGTTCAGGGGAAATGCTGGTTGGTCCTGTGAATGTGCTTTTCATGGACAATATATCAACTGGTCTCGACAGTTCGACCACCTTTCAGATAGTAAATTCTATCAGGCAATCCATTAACATATTTAGCAAGACTGCTCTCGTGTCCCTTCTCCAGCCACCTCCAGAAACTTATGAGCTCTTCGATGACGTTATACTCCTTGCGGAAGGACAAATTGTGTACCAAGGCCCTCGTGAATGCATTCTCGAATTTTTTGAATCTATGGGCTTCAAATGTCCAGACAGGAAAGGCGTTGCTGACTATCTACAGGAAGTACGTGTGATTTAATGACATAAGTTTCATTTATGTGGTATTGCTAGCTTAGTTCCTTTATTATTTTGGAAGGCAATTGTTTGGCAAACTTTTCCATTTGTCAGCCACTCACTTCATTTTTGAAAACATTTCTAGGAGGAATAGTAAAATTTCTGTGCTAACATGAATTCCACGGTGGAGCATTGGGTATTCTATTATCCAAGCAATACATGAGTTTAAGTTGCATGATCTGCTTTCTGTCGGCTCTCTAGTATTCTTCTCCAAGTGACGAACTGCCCCTGGACAAGCAAATTATGCCTGCCTAACTTTTGCTTCAACTGTGATTAAAAAGGTGACTTCAAGAAAGGATCAGAGGCAGTACTGGGTCAAAGAAGAATCGCTTTATCGTTATATTCCAGTTGCTGAGCTTGTTGAGGCCTTCAAGTCATTTCATGTGGGAAGAGCTAATGAAGAGGAGCTGAGGATCCCATTTGATAGGTCAAAGAATCATGCTGCAGCTTTGACGAAATCTAAGTATGGTGCTAGCAAGAGGGAACTATTGAAAGCCTGCCTGTTGAGGGAAGCAACTCTAATGAAGAGGGATGCCAAATTACACATATTCAAGATAGTTCAAGTAAGTGAAGTTTATTTTTATAGGCTTTTTTATGAACTCCAAAATTTTTGACCTCATCTAACTGGCATGTCAGATTTGGATCTGTTCAATCATTCTGGCAATGGTATTTGGACAAGCTAGAAAGCAGCATCATTCAGTGGAAGATGGAGCGGTGCAGCTTGGTGCACTCTATTTCTTGATCCACTTGCTATTATTCGCTGGATTTTTCGAGCTTCCAAACACGATTGATAAGCTTCCTGTGTTCTACAAGCAAAGGGATCTCCATTTTTATCCTTCATGGGCATTCTCATTGCCGTCATCCATCCTCTGTTTGCCTTTTTCCTTCATAGAAGTCGCTCTTCTGGTTTGCACAACTTATTTTGTAATAGGTTTTGATCGTAGTGTCACAAGGCGAGTTTCATCACCCAATTTGTGCAAAACATTTCTCATTCATGTAATCTCTAGTATTGGTGGATTGCTTCCATTGACTCGTTGATTTATTGTTCAGGTTGCTAAAGCAATACTTGGCACTTGTGTTAAGTGGACAAATGTCATACGCACTTTTTCGATGCACAGCCACGCTGAGCCGGGACCATATCATTGCAAACACTGTTGGAAGCTTCGTACTGGTTTGGGTTCTAACATTTGGTGGGTTTGTCTTATCAAAAGGTATGGCCTTTATCATTAAAAGATAGAGAGTACTGGTTTTATTTGCCTCGGAAGTCCTATGACCCTGGTCTTCCTTTCAGCAAGAATGAAGAAGTGGCTGATATGGGGCTTCTGGACATCTCCGCTAATGTACACGCAAGCCGCCATCTCAGTAAATGAATTTCTTGGTGAATCTTGGAGTCATGTACGCCATCAATTGTTGTTATTGTAATAATATGCTGTTTCTCCTGTAAATTTTTGTGGAAAGTGTATAATTGATCTATGAAATCCATATAGGTCCTCGAAGGAACACAAGAGACTCTGGGAATAGCTCTATTGAGATTACGAGGCTTGTTCACGGATCCAAGTTGGTATTGGATCAGCCTTGGTGCATTGATTGGCTTCATCGTTCTGTTAAATGTTGTCAGCACTCTCGCACTTTCTTATCTCAATCGTAAGCTAAAATCATTAGGAGCTGAGCTGCTGATTTCATCGAGGGTTCCCACAATCGATAATTCTAAGCACAATGAACTTTTGCTGCAGAGTATGGGAAATCACAAGCCATTTTTATGACAGAAGAAGTCTTGAACGAAAAACACAAGACTAGAGAAGATGGAGGAGGCAGAAAAAGAACGTTTCTCCCGTTTACTCCGTTGTCCATGACCTTTGAGAATGTCACATATTCTGTTGATATGCCAGAGGTACTCATGCTTTTGTGTTAAAAAGTCCAACCCAAAAGCTTAAGCTAATAGGTGGAGGGAGACCACATGAATATGAAGAGTATTTAGGACTCATTGTGAATCAATGTGGGATGATATTTCAACACTCCCTCTCACGTGCAAGTGGAATTATGAGCTGCACGTGGAATTTTGACTATGCAGATTCATATGGAATTTTTTTTACCACACACCTTCACGTAAGGGATAGCTGGCTCTGATGCCATGTTAGAAAGTCCAACTCAAAAGCTTAAGTTAATAAGTGGAGGGAGATCACATAAATATAAAGAGCATTTAGGACCCATTGTCAATCGATGAGGGATGATATTTCAACATTTTGTTTGGGACTCAGTGACTTGTGGACAAGACTTGTTGGTCACAAATTCAATGGTTATCCATAAAATTTGAACTTGCAGGGATTCCAAGATTCTCAGCAGAATCGGTTAATGCTTCTGAATGGAGTTAGTGGAGCTTTCAGACCAGGAGTTCTGACGGCCCTCATGGGAGTTAGTGGTGCTGGAAAGACTACATTACTCGATGTATTGGCTGGAAGGAAGACTGGTGGATACATAGAAGGAAACATCACCATATCGGGTCACCAAAAGGAGCAGGAAACTTTCGCTCGGATCTCCGGGTACTGCGAACAGGAAGACATACATTCTCCTTTTGTTACTGTGTACGAGTCCCTTCTCTATTCAGCATGGCTCCGATTGCCTCAAGAGACTGACTCAAAGACACGAGAGGTGCATTTAATTCTGCGTGTTTAGCTGCATAATCTCACGAGCTTTTGGTTGATGGTAATAACTGCTGTATATGTGTGAACAATGCAGCTTTTCATAGAGGAGGTGATGGACTTAATTGAGCTGATGCCTCTAAGAAATGCTCTCGTTGGAGTTTCGAATCTTAATGGACTTTCGGTGGAGCAACGGAAAAGGTTAACCATTGCAGTTGAGCTTGTTGCCAACCCATCGATAATTTTCATGGATGAGCCAACTTCAGGCCTTGATGCCCGAGCAGCTGCCATTGTGATGAGAACCATAAGAAGCACCGTTGATACAGGGAGGACAGTAGTGTGCACAATTCATCAGCCAAGTCTTGACATATTTGAATCCTTTGATGAGGTAACATCAACGACACTAGACATGCTTTCTTTAAGTACATCTTTCGGCAAGGAACATAACTTTGGCTTTTTGAACTAACCGCAGTTGATCCTATTGACCCGGGGTGGAAGAGAAATATACACAGGTCCTTTGGGACCGCAATGTCGTACACTGATAACCTATTTCGAGGTGGACATTTGCATTAAATAAATCCTGATCCACTTATATATGCAGTTAATATCATTTTTATATACCTCATAATCACATTGGCCGACTCATTTTTGTCCAAATTGGTGGTTTTTGAAGAGCATACCTGGAGTTGTAAGAATAGGAGACGATACTAATCCTGCAAACTGGGTGATGGAAGTCACTGCAAGGGCACAAGAAGAGATCTTGGGTGTAAGTTTTGCAGATGAGTACAAGAGATCAGAACTTTATAGGTATCAATAAAAAAAAATCTTCTCTTATTTCTTTATAAGGAGAGGAACAGTGGACAGGATTTTCATTAAAATATCTCACGTCAAGGACTTATGGTGCAGGAGAAATGAAGCTTTAATTGGGGAATTGAGCGTGCCTTCTCTCTATTCACATCCCCTTAGTTTTCCCTCAAAGTACTCACAATCCTTCCTATGTCAGTTCAAAGCTTGCTTATGGAAACAGCACAAATCCTACTGGCGGAATGTGCCGTATACAGCAGCACGGTTTTTTTTCACCGTGTCAGCGGCCTTGGTATTTGGCTTTCTATTCTGGGATCTCGGTTCCAAAAGGTATGATACATAAAAAGAAACCCAAGTCATCTCTCATCATGTTATTGTTTATTGAGCAATCATGAATGAGATTCATCACGCAGGAGCTCGAGAGAGGATATATTTAACGGAGTGGGAGCTATGTTCTCTACACTCATATTTGTAGGAACACAAAGTGTTTCTCTGGCGCGTCCAGTAATAGTGACTGAAAGACTTGTGTACTATCGAGAGCGTGCGGCTGGAATGTACTCTGCTTTTCCTTATGCGATGGCACAGGTGATTAAGTATGTTTATTGATTCATAGAAACCAACATAGTAGGAGTCTAAGTCATAGAGCCGAGTGGCTTCAATTCATAACAGGCGTATGATGTTATGAGCCAGTTAAGGACAGCAGAATGAGCTTTAGGCATGAGTACTCTGAATCTGATCCTTACTTTACAGTGTTTACGAATGATCCTTACTGATTTTCAGGTTGCAATTGAGATTCCATATACGATAGTTCAGGCTGTTATTTATGGGACCATAATATTCGCAATGATGGGATATGAATGGACAGCTACGAGGTTCTTTTTAAACCTGTTCTTCTCGTTCATCTCCATCTTGTACTTTGTGTACTTTGGGATGATGATCATAGCAGTTAGTCCTAACCAAGTGATCGCCGCGATATCCTCTGGCATGCTCTACTCAGTATGGACTCTCTTCTCAGGCATGGTGATTCCCAGGACGGTAAAGTTTCGCCCATTCACCTTCGCACCCTGCTTTGTAGATTTGATTTTGACGAGGATCACACCGGTTAATTCTACCTTAATGGTCTTTCTTCCTGTTGCAGAGAATTTCTGTGTGGTTAAGGTGGTATGCATGGATATGCCCGGTCTCTTGGAGTATGTACGGCATGGTCACTGCACAATATGGTGATATGCTTAACCAGTTTGACTCAGGGGAGACGGTTGCGGAGTATCTTAGGGATTATTTCGGCTTCAGATACGACTTCTTGTGGGTGGTATCAGTCGTATTGATTGGATTTGTACTGCTCTTTCTTAGTGTATATGTCTATGCTATGAAGGCTTTGAACTTTCAGAAGAGATAGGCAAAGTCGAAAAGTCTAATGAAGTTCTGAAAGCACATTTGTAATAAATTTGATTCCCAACATTTTCTTTGTGTTATTATCCGGTCTTCATGCTAATTTAATCAACTTTGTGTTGACCGGCTTGTGGATCTATGCGTTTGCTTGATTTCTTGAGCACATATCAGTAGGAAACTGCCGGCACTGATTTTGTTCCAATTTCTGACTACTCTTCAGACAACATTTTTATGACAAGCACAACGTGAACTAGTTTTCCTCAAAGATGACCATATAAAGATTCAGCAACGCAACGTGACCGATCGATCCACTCCAGTGACGGTCGCAAAGCAAACTTGATGCGTTCATTGCCTTACTGCGCGAGGGAGGGGGAGCAAGAATGAGAATCGATCCGCTCCAATGACAGTCGCAAAGCAAACTTAATGCGCTGATTGCCTTACCACGCGAAGGTGGGAGACAAGAATAGTCTCATCTTAAGGCTTTCTAATGCGATCTCTACTTAGTTTAGTGCAGACAAATTCTGCGTATCTAGTTTTAATGCGTCTATTTAGGAAGGGGTTTTCCATAATCTGTCGAGGGACGTCGGTGGCACGTTGGCTACTCGCCATTTACTCGTTAGTAGCTGAGGCAACGTTAGGTTTTTGAAGGCATTTCCAGATGAAGTTGAGCGAGGGCAAAATAGGGTAAAGGTTGAAGAAAAAAAAATCTATTTACATTCTGAAAATATAGCATTCAAAATATCTCTAAATTTGACTTGGACTAAACACCTTTTAGAGAGCATTTGAGATGCAATTGCATCTTTCCAAAATAACTCTAAAATTTGATCAATTGCATTTTTGGGGCCCAAAGGGCTTGGGAAACGCATACTTGGGGAGCTAAACTTTACATGCGAACCACATTTAGTAGGTGAACTGTAAAATGGAAATAACAAAACTTATACTCAGTCATGACAAAGTACAATCTATTTGAAACAGTAAAATTATTAGGTGAATGTACGCACCCGTGGACCAGCATTCGGTGGAAATATATAATAAGAGAGGAGATAAATAGGGGGTCCGGAAAAATTGAAAATCAACAACTCATACCTTGATGCCATATGAAACTTTGTAAGACTGTTGTCAATTGTTTTAAAATTTTAGGTATGTTTATTTTAGTGAAAACTTTATGACATAGGAAAGTACTTTCCAGAAAATCATTTTTTAGAAAAGGGTATAGTTTTCTTTTATTTTGTGATATGTGTTCGAAAACGCTTTCTAGTATTTGAATCTCATTTGGAAAGTGATTTCAATCTCATAATTTTATTTCATGGCATAGAAAAAATCAAAATTTTCATTTTCATTTTCTTTTTTCCTTCCCCTACGCTAGTCATCTAACCTTGGCAATAGCTAGTTACCAACCATAACATGGGTCGGTGAGCTTGAGTCTTGCCGAATGTTGACGAGGCCTTGGCTTCACTTATGGCTGGTTCATTACGGCTAGCAAGTGGTTGAAGAAGAAGAAGGAAAATGAAAAAAAAAAAAAAAAAGTAAAAAATATTAAAGTATTCAAGATGATCACTTTTGGAAAGTGTTTTCACTTTCTTAAATTATGCAACACTGATATGACATGCGACACGTGATGTAATACGATACAATACGTCATTTATAAAAAAAAAAATTTCGATATGATAATTTATAGAAATATATATTTTTATATATAAATTCATAATAATAATAAATAATAATAATTATAATAATAAAATAATAAAATAATAATAATAATAATAATAATAATAATAGTATAGAATTAATTTATATTAAAAATATCAATCCAACATTTGTTACTATTATTCATTGTTTTAATTTGATAGAGATTAAACAAGAACTTAAAAAATTGCAAGAGCAGATTTCTACCAACATGGAATTAAATCTAATTTTCCATATATAAAACTTCAACAAATATTCGAGTGCTTCAAGCCATAAAATGCACCACCCCAAAAAAAAAAAAACCACAAATTTCCAACTTGTGAGATAATAAAAGGTGTCAATTTGTGGTGGGGTCATTTCCTTTTCAGCTTTCTGTCTTTCTTCTTTCTTTTTTTGTTTGTCGTAAATTTTCCCATTGCCATCCAACTTATTGAAGAATCCTCCTCATATCAAGAAAAACTTTGGGGACTAATCATAAAATTTTTTCCTCAGCTCCCATTGGACAATGATGCCAATCAGTTTATATGATGGGACATAGATTCAGTGGTGTGTGTTCATGTGGGAGTGGGGTCATGCAATTGATCGATGGGAGAAAGCACCATGGATCGGGCAGAAAAGGGAAAATGATGCGTTGTGTGGATTATGGTTTACGCTTATGTCTCATTTATTTATAAGGACATCGCCCCATCTAATATTCCCACCAAACTTGAACTTAAGCACGTAGGTTTTACGTGTAAAAGGGCATCTTTTGCCCCCCTCACATAGTCCCACCTAAAAGTGGTGATTAAAACCAACTATGGTCTACTCCATGTCGTGGCCCGCCATTTATATCATAATGGAATCAATTGGTTAATAATTTCGGGAGAATAGAGCATACATCGTCGATGGGTGGGATGTATTATACAAATGGAAGCATCCGTCTTTGATTGAGAATTATAATCAACTCGATCTCTTGAATCGACGATGCATGAGATTGCTCTTGCAAAGTTTCCTTTCCACTGAAGGTGTATGCTGTACTTATTTGTAGTTTTGAATAGTGAACAGTAGTCTGAAAAGTAGATTGGTCAATCATCTTTCTTTCTTTTCTTTTTTTAAGATTAATACCATTAAAAATCACAATTGGTATATCCATGACATATTTACCTAGTTTTTTTTTCTCACAAAAATTTCCAAACCAATATCTTTGACCCAAATCTATCATTCCTTAACATTATGTCCAATCCTTCGTTAAAATGCTGACGTATCAATATATAAGGACTTTCCATGTCAGATCCGTTTCATATCCATCTGCCGCATATATTAATATAAGAGCATTTCGACTGGATGTTAGAGGGAATGCTAGGTCTAGAAAGTCGCCCCAATATATCAATTGTTCCCTTCAAATGCAAAAGGGGTAATTCCCATGAAGCAAATGCATTCTACAAAGGGGGAAGAAAAGGCTTAAGCATGGAGAAGAAGCAAAAACGAAAGCGTGGTGCTTTGGCTACAAGGAGATGCTTTCGGTGCGCCAAACTCAATGCTTTTTCTTTCGGGAGCGTGCCTTTCCCAAAGAAGCACGTCCCCCAATGAGATCCACCCCACAGCCTAAAAGCTTGACCGGCTCTCTTCTGTCCATTTCTCAAGAAGTTTGATTCTCTGCTAAGCTAAGCTTTTTACCAATCGAAAGTGAAAAAAGTAAAACATAAACATCAGACAAAACAAGAGATAATCGACGTACGTAGTAGAGTCAAAAGTCGTTCCCCCATTTCATAAGGCGATGAAAAAGGGGGACCCGATGCCTGGACAGGGTGTTCCCCATATCTCTCTCTCTCTCCCATCTCTCCCAAAAAAAATATTTTTGAAAAAAAACCTAAATTAGATCTATTATGACACTTGGACTCCAAAAATTTTTTTTTTATGTCATCAAAAATTCTAAATTTATACCTATATAACGTATTTATTCTACGCCAAGATTCCGTCAATAAACACCGTTAAAAATTTGCTTACATCATGGCATCCACATGGCTTAAGTTAAATAAAAATGAAGTTGTTTTGGCTAAAAAAATCATATGAAGAGTACATGTGTCATATATGTATAAATTTTGATTTTTTATGTCAAAATAAAAAAGTTTACTGTAAATGTGTTAAAATGGGCATACTTTAAGGTTTTTGTTATATGTGTCACATACTTTGGGGTTTTGTCAAAATGAACATATTTTGAGGTTTTTGTCGAAATGGACATACATTGGGATTATATATATATATATAAAAGGTTTGAGATTCCATCAATGAACATCGTTAAAAATTTGCCTAGATCATGGTGTTCACATGGCTTAAGTTAAATAAAAAAGAAGTTGTTTTGGCTAAAAAAACCATGTGAAGGGTAAATGAGTCACATAGATATAAATTTAGAGTTTTTTGTGTTGAAAAAAAAAATCCAAAGTAAACGTGTCAAAATAGGCATACTTTGGGATTTTCACATTACAAAAAAAAAAAAAAAAAAAGAAAAGCAGGACAAATGTGTTATAATAGGCATGATTTGAGATTTTTTGTGGATTTTTTCTATTGTTTTTTCACCCCTTTTTGTTTCTATTTAAGTCCCTATATTCTTATATTATCTCATCATTTTCACAAGTTTTCTAATCAAACCCGTTCGACATTTTATACTAAATTCAACTAACATGACCATCAAGGTATAATGCTGATAAAATATTTGGATATGCTTGTGAGCGTGTATGGTTGGATTAGAGGATGATGTGGATAAAATTTAGTCAATGTATATCCCGAGGTGGACGTTTGAATGTGGAAATTTTTATCCACGTCACTCACAACATTTCCGACGGCCATGTAAATTGGGATTCAAGTGGATTTAGGGTCAGAGGGACTTGATTAAAAAAGTTGCGAGATAAAAAGATCTCATTTAGACAAATTAAAAAAAGTAAATGAATTCGCCTAGAAACTGTAAAAATTATACATGGACAAAAAGAAGTCTAATCATTTCCTAAAAAATAAAAAACCTTATTTAGTGTCGGACGGCTAATTGGCCTGCCTTGTTCTCTTCTCTCATTTTTTTACCAATAAACAAAATGGCCTGGCCAGCTTTGAACCATTCCTTTTATTTTATAGCATTAACAAAGATGACCAGTGAGTTGTCAACACCAAGCAAGTGAGCGCAATAACGTCCAAATCTGATACGCTTCCAATACATTAAATTATCCTTAATCAAAAAAGCATTTGCAAATTGGCCGACCTAATACGCAGGTCCAGCGGGGAAAAATCAGATAAATCCAAGAATTTGGCATTTTTTAGGTGAGTACAAAACACAAGATTGGCAATATTAGGTGAAATTATTTCAACAACCCAGTTGGTCAAAATGCCCCAAATTAAATTAAAGTAAGGACAAAAATAAACACATGAAGAGAAGAAAATCCCTGAGGTTAGAGAAGAGAGATAGTACTACATTGATATATGAGGTGACGATGATAAAGAAAAGAATTTAAATAAAACCAACTACAAACGCATCAAAGTGGTCACTGGTCGATTCCAATTAAGGTCATGGAACTTCCCCTTCCCAGTGAACTTCCCAACTTGCCCTCCCCTCCCTTCTAAGAATCAATTCACAATTCCCACCAGGCAAAAAGGAAAAAAAATTGAAAACCCCTTGCAGATTTCAAGAACAGAGAAGAAATTTGGACCCAAAAAAATTAAATTGACCCTTCTATCAGATTGAAATGGAAATGGAAATGGAAATGGATGGACACTTGAGAATCTGTTATTTACTCACCCTGTGCACGTTTCTGAGGAAAAGACCCAACTCAATAAATCGCAAGAATGTGTTTTAAAGCTTTGAGCTTTAAGGCGTGACGCCGATGGGCGGCGTCCTCGACTCCGTGGGCGGGGTCTGGCCGTCCGATCCTTTCGACGGGTCATCCGAGGACTGCCTTAGCCCATCGTCCGTCTCACCCCGGTTCATCTCCTCCATCATCCGGACCACCTCCACCATGGGCGGTCTCTGGTCGGGCGCAACCGCAACGCAGGACATGGCAATCTGCAGCAGCTGCACCATCTCCTCCTCGATGTTCTGGTACCTCATGAGCTCCACGTCGAAGACCTCGGCCGTCCACTCCTCGCGCACGACCGACTGGACCCACCTGGGCAGGTCGATGCCCTCCTCCCCAAGGGAGGCCTGATTGGGTGCTTTGCCCGTCAACAGCTCCAGCAACAAGACCCCGAAGCTGTACACATCGGATTGGAATGTGACCCTCCGGGTCTCCACAACCTCAGGGGCCCGGTAACCGGCAACCCGATTGGGCGGGGTCGCGGTGCCAAACAGAGGGTTCAGTCCAAAATCCGAGACGCAGGCATTGTGGTCGGGCCGGAGCAAGACATTGGAGGACTTGATGTTGCCATGGACCACCTTGCCAGCCGCGTGAAGGTGTGCTAGGCCTCTTCCTGTGGCAATTGCGATCTTAAGCCGGTTCTCCCAGTCCAGCGGCGTACGCCCCGAGCCTCTACTGCCTGCAATGCAATGTCATGCGATGCAAACGCAAGAAGATTATTAGTAGGAGTTTCCTGATTTTACCATGCTTAGCAAATTTCTTGGCCCCAGTAAACATTCCAATCAAGCTTCACAATATAAGGATCTTTTCAATGTGTTTAGCATCACATCTCTGATAGAACGGAGAATAATTCCAAGAACTACAACCAAATTGAACTCAGAAAATTTACTTTCATTTCAATTCAAACACTTCTTAGCATATCTGCTGTAAACTTTAACCGATGCAACAAGAACATTCTCTGGCAAATACCATTTTTGTACAAATGCCAAGCTCAAAGTCAGTTTTCCCCAAGACCACCTCCTCTGTTTTTGGCAGTTCAAAGAAAATAATTGAGGCAGGGACAAATGGGTAAAAAAATGAGGCCTTTGGCAATGTGGGATTTGAGGGGTAGGGAGAAAGGGTAAAGAAGACGACACTTCTCTATCAAGGCCCCCAAAAGAGAAAGGAGGATAGGAGAGCATGTGGCCTTTCATCATCTAAGGCGCACAGAAAAAGTTAGCCAAAGAAAAAAGGAGGGTGTCGGTGACACCTCACAGCATCATTAGAGCTCATGTTGCTGTGTCAGTGGCACCTCAGTAATTTCCTGGTAGGACACCAACCCCACGCTCTAACGTGCGCCGGGGCGCGTAGTTTTCACTCAAAGAATGTTTTGCCCAGCAAAAGAAAGGATTTTTTTTTGGGTTTTAGCAGAGCATCTGTTCTTCTTGCCAATGCAGATCGTCCATGGCTACTACTACGGTGCAGATTCGCCCCCTAACGCTAGCTTAATTACTGTAATGCCCTCCGAGGCATTAAACGACCCCGACATCCACAACGACTACGGTTATGTTAAGCTTAAAGAGAAAAACGATTTTCAGACAATGAATGCTGAAGAACTACTCCGTGATGGTCCCCGAATAAAACAGCTCAGGCCATCGGCAGGGTCAAATCACGACGCTAGATACCAAACCGGTCGCTGTCCAGGAAAATGATGCGGAATTTTCACAGCCAAAAGAGAAAAAAGAAACGGCCCCCTAAAGACAATTACTAACTGCCCGGAAGAGAAAGATCTCGAATTCCCCGCATTTCCATGACCAATTCTCATGCCGGATCGAATTCGGCGTCGAAATTCAGAGTTCCAGTTGCAAGAAAGGTTGAAACTCTAATTGAGAACAAGACTGCACAAGAACAAGAAAGAGGATTTACCGTGGAGCAGAGCAGACAAGCTACCGGCGGCCATGTAGTCATAGACCAGCAGCTTCTCGTCCTTGGAGTAGTAGAAGGCTCTGAGGGGGACCACATTCTCGTGCTTCACCTTCCCCAGCACCTCCATCGTCCCCTCGAACTCCTTCTTGCTCGCCGCCACGTCCTTCAGCCTCTTCACCACCACCGTCGTCCCTTCCTCCAGCACCGCCTTGTACGACGTCCCCACGCTGCCCTTCCCCAGCACCTCCGCCGACGCCCGCAGCAGGTCCTCCAGGTCGAAGCTGTAGACCCCGCCTTCCAAGAACACCAGCTTGTTCCTCTCCGCCTCCACGGAGCCGCCCGTGATGTCGTCCTTGGACGACGACGTCCCCGCCTCTGCGGCCGCCGCCCTCGGCGGCCCCGCCGCCCCTGCGTTCTTCGGGGGCTTCGGCGACCGCTGGCGCCCGCGCCGGCGGATGCACAGCACCAGGAGGAACAGAATCAAGAATGCGGCTAGGGCGCAGCCGACTGCAATCGCGACGATTGCGCCGGTGGAGAGCTTCTTCTTGGACTTCTTGGGAGAGGCGTTCGGCGAAGGCGGGTTCGGCGACGGCGAAGGAGAGGGGAAGAAGGGGCTGCAGGCCTTGAGGGGACCGCCGCAGAGGGCGAGGTTGCCGGCGAAGGCGGACGCGCCGAACCTCTCGAGGGATTTCGGGATCGAGCCGTTGAGGTGGTTGTTGGAGACGTTGAAGTCGGTGAGGCTGCCGGTGTCGATGCTGGGGAGCTCGCCGGAGAATTGGTTGTTTTGGAGGAAGAGGCGCGTCAGGCGGGTCAAATTGTTGACCCCGAAGGGGATTTGCCCCGAGAAGTTGTTGGAGGAGAGGTCGAGCCGGATTAGCCGAGTCATCTGAGTCAGGCCCGACGGGAAACCGCCGGCGAAGTTATTGCCCTGGAGGTAGAGGCTGCGCAGGAGGGTCAGGTTCGAGAAGTCCGAGGGGACCGAGCCGGAGAGCCGGTTGGACCGGAGGCTGAGGACCTGGAGCTGGGACAGCCCGCCGATGGTGCCCGGCGGGACGGGCCCGACGAGGCCGACGGCGGGGAGGCGGAGCTCGACGACGGACGAGTTGGTCCCGTCGCACGTGACCCCGACCCAGCCGCAGGCGGAGGCGTTGGCGGAGGTGTTCCACCGGAGGCGTTTGGCGTGCGGGACCTGCTGGATGAAGCCGACGAGCGCCTGCCTCTCCTGGGCGGACGGCTCCGACCCGACCCAGGAGCTCAGCGCCGCCGCGACCGCCAGGAAGAAGACGAAGAGGGTCGACCCGGATGCCAGCGACCCCGCCATTGCACAGAGAGAGAGAGAGTGGAAAAACGAGGGAGGGTTTCAGTGCGCTTCGAGCCTGCGGATGCGGTCGAGAAGCCGAGGAGGCGCTCGGAGGTCGGAAGCCATGGAGGACAGGGCAGAGAGGGAGAAAATGTAGAGAGAGAAAACAGGGGCTAAGAAGTGAGAAGTGGGGGAGGGGGAGGAGAAATGTAGAGAGAGAAAACAGGGGTTGGGAAGTGAGAGGAGGGGAGTGTGCAACTTTTGAAAGGGAGAGAGAGAGAGAATCACGAGGACAAAAGTGAAGTAAAGAAGGATGGAAAAACGAAGCTGAGAGAAAAACAGGGAGGAGGAGCTGCAGCAAGGAGCAGGTCCTTAGCTGGCAAATTGCGCAACTTTTCCTTCCTCCCTTTGACCTTTTTTTCCCCCTTCCCTAATTTACCCAAAAACTCAGACCAAAAAAAAATTTGCCAAGAAAAAAAAACAAAAAAGAAGCAGCAAGGCAGCGTATGTCGCGCGGATTATGGGGATTCGTACGTTGGTGTCCTCCTCTCCACTCGCGCATGTCGTGGCCGAAAAACAATTTCTTTTTGGGGTAGATTGGCCACCTTTATTTATTATTTTTTTGGGTAATAATTAACCCAGGATAAAATTTAATTTTTTTTTCAATATTCTCCGTTTGGACCAATCGTTTGGTAGAACCATTTAAAAACAGTTTATTTCGAAAAGATTTATTTCATAAATAGTTTTTTTTAGATTTGAAGAAAAATTAAGAAAATTGAGAAATCGTTTACGACCGTGAAATTTTATTAAATGTTAAATAATCTAGGAAAACCAAAAAGTACCCGCCACGTATTTCGAGAAAATAACATAGTTTTTTTTTAGATAGATAAGAAACAATGTGCCGTGAGAGTTTAACCTGAAAAGAAGGAAAATTTAAATGGGTTACACGGGCCAACGAGATAATGACCGTGGCCCAAGGGTGAAACGTCATTGGGATGCTCTCGTGCATGACTGGGTTGAGACACGAATTATGAGCTTTTTCTTATTAGATTGGACGGCTAAAAGCGTGTTCCAATCGACTATTTATAACTTTGGAAAGAAATCGACGAAAATCCTGAACATGCTCTCTGTAGTATATTTGCCTTAAGGGAAGGGATTTGCTTCCCTTTCTCAAATGCAATTTTATTCATACGTGACAATCTACATGATCTTCTTTCGTCTCTTCCTTCGTCATCACGACTCCAATCCATATCTGGTTGGGTAATTATAATCATGAACTAAACTTCTTTACTTTGGTTTTTATCAATGGTCATCACCTTGGCAAACAAATCAACGAATTCTGAGGTGGCTTGTGGTCAAGAGCAAAAGCCCTCTTCAACCTTATTCAATTGTTTAAGGTGAGTGGGCGTCCTTTTTTAGGTCTTTGAGTCTGTCGTCTATCTTTCCTTTTTTTTTTTTTTTTTTTTTCTTTTACTGTGAATTATAAATTTGTAATCAAGTAACACATATATCCTCAGTTAGGATTCTATTAAAATTAGTGTAAAAAAATATAATGTGGATCTGACATGACATTAGTAATGTTTATCAAAGATAAGTGACGTTGATATGGTGCCACATGAGCACCAAATCAGAAAAAGATAAAGAAAAACTAAAAAGGAAAATTAGAGGTTGCAATTCACCACCTCCAAACACTCAAAAGACTCTCAACTCTCAAGCCTCCTCCCATGTTGCATACTCTCAGGCCAAGATTCGAGCTCTAGCGACAATGGTGGCTGCGAGCTTTAAAGCTAGATCTGACCTTGAATCTCGCGACTGCCATGGCTAGATCTAGCTTTGAAGCTCGCCATACAAAGATCATCATCTTCAAGAGACTCACCCCTTCTCTTTGTCTCACTCCTCCTAATACACTTGTACAAATTTAAAAGCGAGTGAAGATCACCTAGCAAGTGGTCAAGCAAGGGTTGATGAACGCCCTGGAGGTTCCATAGCTGTAGGCACCAACAAACAAGTGTCACGGGTTGATAGTTTTCTTAGCCGCTGATTAACCCGTGTGGTGTCTGACAAACGGAATTCACCAGGCCAGCCTTTCTTCTATAGTTGTTCCAATGAACAATACGGTAAACAGCTCTTTTTATACGAGATCGTACCATACCTAGCTTGGTTCGAGCGTTTAGTCCATCGAACGAGATAGCAGTCCTCTTTAAGCTCAATAACTGGTTTCGGCCTATCGTGGCCTCATCAGGAGAGCGTCATCGGCTCCTTACCATTTTGTGCATAAGAGGCCAATCCTGCCTTTAGAGCTCCTAAGTAATATTATTCTTTTATCCTAGAACTTTTAGCACCAACTGTCTTGACGCCACTCCCACGGACCAGTTGTGTTCATCGTCTATGTGCCCTCGCTCTTCACTTGATTACCTCAAACTTCACTCCCAATGGTTCACGGGTACGAGAGAATCACGGACCGTATCAAACTCCCTCACCCAATTTCGCAACGCCCTTGTTGTGGGCTGTTCTGTCACTTCCCTGCATTTCCCTAACCATCAGTGCCACTTCTTGGGACTTACATAGATGGCAACGCTCGCCCAACAGAACAAGTCACATCATTCCATTGCTTGCTTTCCCCGATCAAAGTTGTTCGCAAATCTCTAGTCACTTGTACTCCCTGATAAGTGTAGCACTCCTAGCCAACTACACCCTTATGGCAGCACCTTCTTTCACCTACTAAGCTCCTCCTGATTTTTGCAAGCCAACAGAGGGTCTCCCTTGGTGGAAACGTGATTGCAGACTTCTTCTTAAGATTTGTCTATTGATCCAAGAATGCTATCCCCATTTAGCGAGCAATTTGGTTCCTTCTTATGCCCCCATTGCCATCCCAAAAGCTAGACGAGAGCCGCACATTGTCCAAGCCCCTTTGGCCCCGGCGATCACTCTCCATCTCATAGGAATAGGAAGACCACAGACGAGTTAATAGTTTCCTTAGCTGTGGATTAACCTATGTAGCGCCTGGCAAATGGAATTCACTAGGCCAGCCTTTCTTCTATAGTTGTTCCAATGAACAATATGGCAAATACAAGATTGTACTACGCCCAGCTTGGTTTGGGCGTCTAGTCCATCGAGCGAGACAACAGCCTTCTTTAAGCTCAATAACTGGTTTTGGCCCGCCATGACTTTATTAGGAGAGCGGTATCAGCTCCAGATTAGTTTGTGCACAGGAGGCCAACCCTACCTTTAAAGCTCTTAAGTAATATTATCCTTCTATCCTAGAACTCCTAGCACTAACCGTCCTGACACCACTCCTATGGACCGGTTATGTTCATCCTCTCTATACCCTTGCTTTTCACTTAATAACTCTAAGCTTCACTCCCAAGGATTCATGAGTACGAGAGAATCACGGACCGTGTCACAAGTATCGAAGAAGTTTTGGCCAACAATTGCGAGCTTAAAGACCATGAATAGTAACTTTGAATTTTCTTTTATAATTTTTTTTAGTTTTTCTTCTTCTTTTTAATCTTTTTTGGTATTGCATTACACAAGCGTTGCATCAGTGCCACTTCTCCTTAAAAAATATTAATAATTTCACATTAGGTTTTTAATAGGATTTGAAAAAAAAAATATAATGGAAGATAAATGTGTCATTTGAATAAAAATTTAGACTTTTCAAATCACAAAAAATTTTGAGGTAAATCAATTTTGAATTTTTTTGTAATTTTTTTCCCTTGTGACTTTCTCGTAAATCTTCACATGCTTGTCCACTATCTTGCCCATGTAGAAGGGTTCGTACATTTGTTTGGTGATTTACCATTGGCATAGAAATCAAGGAAGAAACTAACCTAGACGGATACCGCGAGTAAATTTAGCTGCTTATTTTATCTTTCACTATTTATGATTATATTTTGGTCCAGTCTAAGGACCTTAAACAAAGGTTGTGGTTATGGGAGCCCCCGTTCTACGTAAATAAAACGGAAGGGTTAACCGCGGGGGAATTTGTAACCAAATTTGGCATAGAAATCAAGGAAGAAACTGACCTAGACGGATACTGTGAGTAAATTTAGCTGCTTAATTTATCTTTCACTATTTATGATTATATTCACATTTAATATCATTAAGGTATTGAGTTAGATGGCAGGAGGGAATCGGTTTTTTTTTTTTTTTTTAATTTTAATTCTTGAGTTCTAGTCTCGTTACAAGCACTTTATGAATGAAATCTTGAATACATTAGCCCTATGCGAGGGAGTGCGCCTTTAAAGTTGCCCGGGAAGGTAGAATAGTTGAGATACGCAAATCTAGCCAATGGACCATCTCACCACTAATAAAACAAATGTACATTTATCATAACTTAACATTAAATTGATTCTTAGCAATTCTTTACAGCTGCAAGATCGGCTGCAAGAATTTGAATGACCTTTTTATTTAGCTTGCCCTTTAATTAGTCCCACTTTGATGTAAAAAATAATTTTTACAATTTTCGTTGGATAATTTAAAATATGAAAAGATTTAGTTACAAAATTAATTTCAAACATATGTGTCACCCGATTAAAGGTGAATGTGCGAAAAGACTTCTCCTCTATTGCTTAATTTTACTTGCAATTTAATATCGAAACAGCTAATATATTTGACACAAGAGCACGACGACAAATTTATAAAAACACATTTTTTGTGTTTCCCAAGTGAAATATACTCGTCCCAACTATTTCAAGGAACCCCACCCGCTGGAGGTAGGATTCTTGTTCCACATCGAGGTTCTCTCTCCCTAATATCAAGGACCCAATCGAGGCGAGATGATTTTTTCGACTTTAGCACTTCAAGATAATGTAGGTTTCATTTTCAATTTCACATCTGCTATTTAGGGCATGGTATGTAGACACTGACTGATTCGTCCTAAATTTCGATTTCTTCTTGTTCTTCTACTTGTCTTTAATGTCGCTCCAAGATAATTTGTACCATAAGAAATTAGCAGAGAAGCTCTTCCATTTGTCTCTAGGGGATGACAGCATAGGAATACTTCCGAGGTCGTTGGGACGTTATTTTGGTCCAACTGTCCACCACCACATTGAGAACTTGGTCAAGGTGGATAATATCTTTTTATCGTTATATTCGCCCTAGATCAATAGGCTCCAATTGAGCAAGAATCCCCGGCGAAAAGGAGCAAGGAACGATTCTAGGGTTTTTGAAAATTTTTCTCTGCATTTTCTTGGCATGTCTCGAGGGGTTTTCCGAATGGTGTCTTTTCATGCTCTCGTCTCGTTGCCCGGTCGTATACGAACGAACGGCAGCATCTCCAAGTGCATAGGCTGCGTCTCTTTACTGTGTGGGGCATGCGATGACGCACCCGGTCTAATACATTCTTAATCGTGCCGGCCATTCCCACGAACGATTCTTAAGAACAAGGCTAGAAACTCAGTATGCAAATGTCACACATGAATATAGAGAGAGAAATATATTGCATTTGCACTAGAGCTATTACTTAGACTCCGTTCGTTTCGTGAAAATTAATTTTCGCGAAAACGTTTTTCGGATTTCCGGTGTTCGTTTTACGGAAAATGAATTCCTTGAGGAAAATGTTTTTCATTAAAGGAAAAAAGTCTTTTACATTAGAGGAAAATATTTTCCACTTTTGAATAGTGAAAAACATTTTCTTCACTTGATCTCTCTTATCTCACACCTCTACAAAGCTTCACTTCCTCCTCCCCTTTCTTCTTCTTCTTTCTTTTTTTATTCGAATTATTTTTAATTTCCTTTTTCTTTTTTTTTCTTTTCTTTGTTTCCCATCTTCTTCTTTCTTGGCTAGTCGTCGGTCGTTGCTAGGTTAACCTCAAGCTCGTCCATCTCAAGCTCACGCTCTGCACTCTTACTTATAATTTTCTTTATTTACTCTATCTTGTAACTCAAGTAAAGGGCTCTACATACTTTGCTTCTTTTTTCTTTTGTTTATTAGAACACAAAAGACGCAAGGAGAAAACATGTCACTCAACTGGAAGATTCTCATTAGGGCTATATATGCTTTGCTTCTTTTTTTTTTTTTTTTTATGATGACTCAGGGAAACCTGTACAGCTGGCAGCCGGCGGGCAAACCCTGGGGCCGCATGAGGGAACCACCACCCCATACAAGCATTTAAGGCACCAAGCGCCTCAGCTGAGTTTCGAACCCCTCACCTTGAGGGCAAGGATCAACGGAACCTTATCCAGCAGAGACACCGCGACGGGTGGTAGCTTTGCTTCTTTTCTCTTTTGCTTCTTCTTACAATCCATATGAACATTTTTTTTAGAGTAAATGAGCATTTGACGACAATGAGGGAACAAATACCCGAATTTAAAGGCAAGTTCATATTTAATGGATTTATAGGTTGGTAAGTAATGCATGCATAAATGGTGAAGTCTTAGAAAATATTTTCCTTACTGAGCACCGAAAAATATTTTCTGAAACATTTTCAAGTTTTAACCGAACACCAGAAAATATTGTCATTTTCTTGGAAAATGACTTTTGAGAAAATATTTTCCGGAAATGGGTTATTTTCCACGAAACGAACGAACTCTTAATATCAATAGAAAAATCAAAACGAGTCATTTCGACCGTACTATTGGGTTATGTTTCCTTTAATAAAAATATAATTCGTTCCATCTATTTGACTTGAAAATATGTCAAGTTTGAAAACATAGGGAGCCACGAGGATCCTAATTCATGAAAAACGAATTTTAATTTTAGATATTTTGTATTGTTCCAAATTTGACTTAACTCAACTCACCTAATCTAACCACTTATACTCGTATCCCATTGTTCTCATCTGCTGAAAATCTTCTTACCCATGTGTTAGGAGATCCTTTGTTCTTATATTAAATGAAAGCATCCTTGACAATCCTAAGAAAAAATAGAAAATCCATCCGAAAGCACTAGCCTACTATTTTCTATTCAAGCCACCTAAAATTTATTGCTGAAGGAACCTCTTCCTACCTAAGCGGACCCAACCGTATGATGAGGCAAAGGAAATCGAATCCAAGTTGGGTACAGGGTTAGTTGACAAATGTTTGTCTTGTGATATGATTATTGACGAAAAGAAGAAACTTAAAATAATGAAAGACGGAAAAATAAATTATTTTCGTTAGAAATAAAAATAAAAATAAAAATAAAAATAAAAATAAAAATGCAGCAATCGCTGACTTGACAACGAGGAGTCCAACAACAAAGGGTTTATAAATTAAGGTAAAGTAATTTGGGTGTCATATATATTAATGTAGCTATCTTCAAACAGCATCTTGTAGGTGTAAAGTTTTCTGGATTATTCACGTTATTCCGTACGACCTTGCGCATTTTTCTCTTAGATCGAGCTCAAAGGACGAGTAAAGACGATAGATCTTTTCCTCGCGGCCTTACCTCGTTCATTAGGTTCATTAAGGTACTTTATAAACCCAAAAATTAAGTAGTCAAGGTGACATGAGGGAATATAAAAATTCCTTGTGTCAATTCAATGTTAAATCTTTTTAATTGTATTGATATGGTTATAAATATTTTCATATTTTGCTAATTGAATTCATTTAGCTAATTTTGTTTGGAAATCACTGATGTGGACGTCGACTGTCTTAAGTGATGCGGCCAGTGCTGACATGGATAATTTTTATAAAATTATTTTGTTTCTATTTCCTTCTCTTCTGTTTACTATTCTTTGGGGGTTCAGGGTCAACAAGGCTCACCAGCCATAGGCGAAGGCGGATGACCCTTGTTAGCATTGGGTGACGGCATCAAGGCCCTCGTTGGCTCTGAATGAGGGCTATGACGCCCGCACCTGATCTAGGCGTTACAGCCTCACCTAGGGCCGATAAGGGTTGCAACATCTTTAGCTCATCTAGATCTAGTGAGGGCATCAACGAGGGGCCGTGCACCCTTGCTTTGCTCACCTTAGGCTCACAGCGACCACAGCAAGGGCGTTATGGCCCTTGTTGTGGCTGACAAGGGCATCGGCTTGCTGTGGCCAACAAGGGCATCGGGCAAGGGTTGACATGCCTTTGCTGGCCATAGTGAGGGCCCATGATTCCTCGCCCAGTGGCCAACGAGGGTCAGCTCATGACCTTGGTTGGCCCTTAGCCTCGAAAGGAAAAAAAAAATAGACAAAAGAAAAAGAGAGGTGATTTTTTTTTTTTTAAATAAGATACATATATTCATGTCAACATCAGTTATGCCACATAGAACAAATGGAGTCCACATCAGTGATTTGTAAACAAAATTGGTTAGATGGACCTAATTAACAAGACGTGAAAACATTTAGGACTAAATTAACACAATTAAAAAGTTTAGTACTAAATTGACATAAGTGCAATTGAATTATGACTTTTTTGATAATTGATCCACAAAAACCTTGGATATTTCTCTCATCTTATATTTGACTATTATCTCTCATATATTGTCTCCATCAATCCTTTTATGTTCCATGTGTATTTAATCTAGAAAATCAGTAGAAGGATATTAGAAATGCCAAAAGTTATGTATGGCGCTCACTTTAGTACTAAAAAGTCTTCGCCAGGACACTTCAGTGTTAAATTGGAGTAAATATGATCACTTAAATGCCTCTAGCGAAAAATTTCGCCAAAATGAGTATGAGGCATTTATAATTAAAAGTTTAATATGATGTGGCATTTAAAAAAAAATTGATCCACACAGACTGATAAAACGATGTCACACAATCCTACGTGATTTGGTGAATTAAAATGACCTCGTTCACTCTGATCTATGATTCTTCCTCTCTCTACTGATTGCATCGTCTTCTTCTCCTTCACCATCCTTTCTACCGCCGCACATGGAGTCACCACCCATGACACCCTAGAATGGACATCCTCAAGTCAGAACTACTCAAGAATCGCGAAACCCTTGCTGAAGAAACTAGCGGCCAGCATATCTTCAAGCCCTAAATAAATCCAGAAACTTCGCGAGTAAGGGAAGCGTGAGCTCAAGGCCAAATTCCACCGCCAATCCTCCACCTTTGATGCTGCCTCCAAGCTTAATCCTTCCTCCTCCATCTGCATTGGGGGCAAATTGAATAGACTTTCAATTTAGGGTTGTTGGTTGAGGGAAAAGTACCAAAATAGTCCTAAACCTTTAGCACTGGTACCAATTCAGTTCTAAACTTTTCAATTGGACCAATTTAGTCATAAACTTTTTTACATTGGTATTAATTCAGTTCATCCGGCTAATTTAAGCCGGAAATTGCTGACGTGGCTGTCGGTGGTCTTATGTAGCGCCACGTGGACAAAATTTATAATTCTTTATATATATTTTTAGATTTTTAAATTTTTTTCTCTTTTTTTCTTTTTTTTTTTCTTTTCTCGTTATCGTTTGGCCGGTGAGGTCGCCGGCCGGCCGACCATCGTCGGCCACCGGTTGGTCAGGGCGAGGGGCCCTGCGCCTTGGCCGGTCACTGGCGAGGCTTGTCGTGCCCTCGTTAGCCACAAGTGAGGGCATTGGCCCCTGCCCAAATCTAGGCGAGGGCGTGGCGGCCCTTGCTCGTGGCGGGCGAGGGAGCGGCGGCCCTCACCCGGATCCGGCGAGGGCACGACACCCTTGCTTGCCATGAATGAGGGCATCGGGCCCTCACCCGGATCTAGGCGAGGGCCACCGCGCTCTTGCCTGTGGCCGCCAAGGGCGTAGAGGTCCTTGTTGACCAACAGGTGAGGGCGCCCTCGTCGGCCATATGTGAGGGCACGATAGCCCTTGCCAATGGCTAGCGAGGGCGTAGGGCCCCTTGCCTCGGCCAGCTTGTGGCCGGCGATGGTCAGCCGGCTGGCGACCTTGCTGGCCAAGGGATAAGGAGAAGAGAAAAAGAAAAATAATAATTTAAAAAATTTGAAAAAAATATAAAAAATTATAAAATTTGTCCACGTGGCGCTACATGAGACCACTGGTGTCCACATCAGCAATTTCCGGCTTAAATTAGCCGGATGAACTGAATTTGTACCAATATAAAAAGGTTTAGGATTAAATTGGTTTAATTAAAAAGTTTAGGACTGAATTGGTACCAATGCAAAATGTTTAGGATTATTTTGGTACTTTTCCCGTCGATTTAGGGTTTTCAATTTGGGAAAATTTTTGGGTAAATCTTCTATACAACATCATTTAGAGGTTACATATTAATTGGGTACACCGACAAACCACGTCACATTGAGAAATTAATAAAAATGGTCACGTTGAATTTCTGGTGACTCTAACCGAACTTGACACTTGAATGATCGTTTTTTTCACAAAAGTAGCATTTGAGTAATCTAAAAAACTTTTTGTACTAAAGTGAACGCCGTGCATAATTTTTGACACTTACAGTATTCTTCTACCCTAGAAAATCATATGAACAAAGGCTTCTATATAAAATTCGCAACTATTTCGTTGGAATTGCTCTCATGACGAAATATCTTTCATAAAAACTCGTTTTTCAGCTTTTAATTAAAGAAAACCTGGGTTTTGCACAACTCTAAATATGAAATATTATAGGTGATTAGGAATCAACAACCTTATACATGAGAAGATTGGACAAAGGCAAACATTACCGGAATTTAATCAACAACACCACTTGGAAACTATAGACGAGAGAAAGCAATTGGATGTAAACAAATTATGCTGGAATTTAATCGATGACACAATACCCGGAATATAGATAAATGGACGATGCAAATCTGAAGATACCACTAAGGAAAATAAAATACAGTGTAGGAAAGATGAAAGATAGTAAATTTGTTTGATTTGTGCAAGGGGCGTTCCTAGTAAACAACTAATGGTATGTATAATGGTTGCGTGGTGACTACTTCCTAACGGTTGTATTTTTCTTGAACGGTTTTCAGCAGTTGCCTCCATGCTTCGCCACTTTTGAAAGTCTTGTGTCCATATTTCTTGATCTTCTTCCCAAACGGTTGTTCTTTTGAAAATGTATGCCAATTGTCCTGAGTTGTCTCACAATCTTGCTCCCAAAAAATAACCTGTCTCATGATCTTGTTCCAAGTGGTAACTAATAACTGCTCCCAAACAAGAATATGCATGCACTATTTGAGGACGCACGAAGTCTGGTCTCTATTCTATAGCCACATTGTATATTGAATAAGGAAACAAGGCTTGCATCGGTTTGGCAAAATAATAAGTTACACACTATAAAGTGCTAACATGAATCTGGTATAAGCACCTTTAACGCATTCGGGTCATGGGATATGTTAAGATACAAGAGATTCCATGTGGAATTCACTTGATCCAATCATCCCATCGCGTCGGGAGCATATGTATTTGAATACGCGTAATGATATCTCTTCAAGATGTTCCATCCAAGTGAAGAGAGAATGATACATCTTTGCCTCAGTCGTCCTATCATTCCTCTTCCCCTTGAAGCTCCTCCTCTACTCATTCCTCCCCAAATGCGCTCTGTCATGCAACACACAAAAGCAATTCATGTTTCTCTATCAGAAAAAAAAGAAAGGAGGAACGCTTTTAGAGCACTCAAAAAGAAAGAAAGAAAAAAGAGGGGAGGGCTTGCTTTATTATTTTCTTAACGAAAAAGAGGAGAGGTAGCTTTTCTTTAAGAGTTGGAACAGTGCATGCTTTGGTAAGGGACCGGTCCCTCCCTCCTTCACTCAGTCACTCACTCATCATCATCATCATCGTCCAGAGACAAGTTTTTAACAATCGAAAGCAATTAGTGTCGCCCCGGGACAGGATTGATGGCGATTGTCTGTTACCAACCACATGGCGACGAAACGTACGTGACCATCCACCCCACGCTTCTCCCGGATGAGTGGGGCCGAGTCAAGGAAGCTGCTCGTTCTCTTCACGGCTATAACACTCATCATGCACTTAACTAACCTCGATTGGGTTACGCTAGTATATTTGTCGGAGCATGGTCGCGCGTAGCCCTTCAATATGACGTCGAGAAATGCGTCGGCGTGCTGACTCAAGCACGGGATTCCGGCCGTCGTGTGAGTTCGGCGATCAACATAGCCTAGCACGAGCTCTTCTAGTGACTACTTGTATGTCCATTTATCATTAGGATCGACAATTCATATCGGCGCATCGTAATCGTGTGTGATATGGTGTCAAACGTATGGTGTCGTGTCTTGTTCCGGATTTTTCATTTTGTGGTTTTGTTTTATGCCCCGAGTCGTGCTCGTGCCATGCAAACGGATCGTGCCCGAAGTTGCCGTGGGTGCAAAGTTTGTGGAGCTGACTTCTCAGCGGCGGACTTTTAACGCCTCATTGACTTTTGTAGTTTTCCTACCAAACCCCAACTAATTTTCCCCCCTCAGTTTCGTGTTTTACTAGGATGTCTAGAGGCGCTTGTCATAATTGTAAAATGATGCACAACGGTTCTCTTGCTTTTTCAAAACAAGAAGTTGGGGAATTCATAAGATCGACTGAAAACGTAGGTGGCACTTAGGTTGGCCCTTTTGCCTCTAGCTGAAGAAGAGGCCAACGACTATCACAGAGTACACCATGCCCTACTCGGATAGGCTGTAGGATGTAGTTAATGTCTCGGTTACTCATGTGGTCGTTGGGTTCTGCCGCAACCACATGGAAATGTTTTGGTCCAGACACAAGATGAGCATTCGCAATACCGATCGGACGAATCCACGGACGGGCCGGTGGCTCCGTAGCTGTCGGTAGAAGCTAGACCCGTGGCTTTGCCGGCGATGACCGAGCCAACATCTCTTGGCTCCGTCGCCGTCAACAGAGTCAATCGAGATTGAGGTCAAGAAAGAGAGATGGGGTTGTTATGGCTCTAGTCTAGAAGCGGCGTTGAAAGCTCCTCCAGTGACGACAATTCAGGAGGCAATGGTAGAAGATGCAGCCGTGACAATTATGCTTAGGGACTTTTCTTGTTAGTTGAAATATATGACCAAGGAGTTCCTCAATTTTCCGCCTTCGTACTATGTTGAATAAACTCCAGTTGAAAGACATCCTTCATGTAAGAATTTCCTTGTGTATATATCTTTCTTGACATGTTGCGACCGAATGATATTTTGGATTATAACTTGCGCAAATCAAAACAAGCCGATCTCTCGGGCCCAATTCGTAGAAAGGCCATCTATGCCGGGAGAAATTGTATTTTCATTTTCTGACCTTAACATGAATGAATTGAAAACGAGATCTTATGTTAATTGTGATATTAATTTTGTGCTTATCTCTAATGCTGTATATCTCGTCATCTATCGACACGCCATCGAGACCCCTCCTTCCTATCATCCAAATTTCCCTAAACTCACTGTTTTCTATTCGCTATACATCATTACTTAGGTTATTGCCAGAGAGGATTTGAAACGACCTTTCCTTTTATGCATAGCTTGGAACGGTGATTGACGGAAAAAAGGGGACGAATTATTAGTCAAATCTTGGTCAACCAAATGATGATGTAAACAATGCTTTGACCATTTGTCTAATCAACTCGATTCTTCAAAGAGAGAGCAACCGTTAACCTAAATAATCCTCCAAGAAAGAGCTAATTCATATTAAATTAGCATCATCTAACATATTAACTATGGGAAAATTATCCAAAAAGTTTTGAATTTTATCATATGGTAGTGGCCACTTCAGCCTTGACTCTTTGCTTTTTCAGTCATAAACCTTTTGACGATTTACCAATATAGTCTTTTTGACCAATTTTGGTTAGAAATCATTGACGTGCCAGCGTACAATTAGTTATGATTTTTCGGACAATTATCTCTATCAACTTCAATCACGGACCATATCATAGTTATCCCGTTATGTTGGATGATACCCGATAAACTCTAGAAATTGATAATAATTGGAATTATCGTGGAGGGTGAAAGTTTGGCTGTCAATTTAAGGAAGGGGGAGAGGGGTAGGAAAGAAAGAAGGAAATCGAATAGAATGATCATTGACCATTGCAGGATAACTTTTGTCCCTAGGATGGTTACCAGAGTCGTTTCTTGCAAGGAAAGAAAAGATCAAATGAGTGAATAATTTAATATGTGTAGATATTGTGGAAGAAAGGAAATGAAAACCTGGTGGAGTAACGAAGTGTCACCGGTCTGAAATTAGTCAATCGAGTTGGTCTATGGACAGAACCACCCGAATTGTAATGAACATCGTACAAAGAAATCCCACCATTTGACTAGGGTTTTTCCTCTTCATCTTTCGCAAGGAATCTCAATGAAAATTGCTTACCAAAACCGGTGGAATCTCAATGAATATTGCTTACCAAAGCCAGCGGAATCTCAATGAATATTTCTTACCAAAAACCACAGGCTGGTCGGTTGTAGTTGAGATTGCATGGTTGCGAGACATACGTAAGTCCGATGATGTGGACGGTTGATTTTGTTTAACGTGTCGTCATTCTTTCATTTGATGCATCGGATGAGTAAATACTGTTGCCACTCGTTTTTTTTCTGTTCTGAGACCCGAGCATCCGTGATCGAAACTACGAGCGATCTTTTCACTTTCAATGTTGTTTGCACCTGTATCGGTTGAGGCAAGGATTGTACATTTTGTACAATCCCCCGAGGTCCATTTCGCAGCACATTGTCTTGCCAGAAACATCCCTAAGAATCCAAAAGGCTGAGGTCCCTCCAATCATCACAAACCAAAAGGATAATAAGCCAAGATGCCTAAACATGCATAATTGGCGGTTCCTTGCATCCTTCCAATCACCTTGGTTCATGATTGGGCATCGGTAGGACATGGATCGAAGGTTTCACTTAGAGAATTCACCTCTTTTGGGCATGTGATTATTGGAATGCAAACGTATAGAGCTCAACACGTCAATTTCAAAAGCTTAGATACCTTAAGAATGGCGAAACGATGATTATAAATATGACATAGATCTCATGTGCATTCTCAATTCGAGAGTTGGAGCTCAAAGCTCCCACATAGAGATGTCGGAAGTCAAGCTTGCTCTTTCAGTATAATATCCTAAAATTGATAAGTCACGCCTTCACGTTAGGGAGAACATAACTCTTACGATAGTTAGACAAAACAACAACAAAAGCTTTTCCTGTAGTTTTTCTCGATTATTATGGTCGCTTGTCAAAACATGATTTCTAATAAGTAACTAGGAAAATGGTACTCCAAGCCGAACATGGACATTTTATCCCACACAACACTCCTACAGGTGTTTCAACATACCTCGATCATTGATGTTTTATCTCATTTACACACATCAACGAGCCCATCAACAATGGAAAAGGGATTGAAACACCACGGAAGAATTGCGCGACATGAATGTTCTTCCTAAGTGAAATTGTTATGGCTCCAATCGCAGTTTGTTTTTCCTTCTGTTGAGCAATTTGAATACTTTATAGCTTCCATCCTTCTTAACTTCCTTATTTAATTAATGAATTGCTATTAGATAGGGAAGGAGTACTAGACAAATATTTCTCAAACATAAACAGCAAATCCGACCTGGTGTGAAGCGCAGCATTGTCTTCAATTTTTGCTTTCTGGGCCCAAATTTGTTTTCGGTCGATACTTAATGGGCCTGAATTGATAAGCCAGAAAGTTGCATGAGAAGAGAGTCGTGCAAAAGTTTTACATACGAGGCCCGAGGTACGACACAAGTTGTCAATGTTTCAATGCAAGTGCCTTCTACCAAAGCCCGTTGGCTGATGTTTTGAGTCATAGAATGAGCCTGTAGATTAATATTGTATGGCCTTTCCGTCCCGCTTAGATGTCTGATTATATCTTGGACCTAGTCATTTTATGTGTCGTAAGTAAACCCGTTAAACGATTGGATCCGGTCGAGTTTCAAAATGGTCCAATCCAAATTAATCCATTTTTTTTTTTTTGCCTATTTCCATGCAATACAAATTTAGTGATTTATACTTGATATGCTCCATATCTAATCGTATTGAACCAGATTTAGGAGAATTGATACCCAAATTGAGATGAAAGTGTGGAGTGAGCAAGAGCAAGAGTGAAATCGAGTGAGGACAAGAGAGAATTACAGAGATATATTAAATATAAATAAGTTGTGAATCCATTTAACATTCATAATATCGGTAAAGCCCAACTATTATTTGGTGCCACGCATGTCAAAAATTGCACTACTAACCATGCAAATTTTGAATTCAAATTAGATCGTGTTGTGGAGTTATATGCAAATTCCTCCTAGCATTTCTTCCACGAGGCTAAATAACCTTTTCACGAGTTTCCATTGTAACTGAGAATTTTGACTTTGATTATGATATTGCAGAATAGATATTGCTCTTGTATTGAATTGAAGTGGGGGAGTGTTGTTTCACGAAAGATCGAACATTTGAAAAAGATTTCCAACTGTTGATCCTTTATATTATAGGCACTGTAGAAAAATGGGTTAATAAAACAATGTTTTTATTGATATTAATATCCTATACCTAAATATTTAATAATTTTTATTAGCTCGTTTTTCCCAAGTGAGACAAACAATCCAAATTAGAAAAATCCATTTTCAAATTGCTGATTTTTCATGATACAAATGAACCTTAAAAATATAAACTCCGTAACCTGGCAACCATAATCCTCTTAAAATATGTAAAAGTACATAGTCCAATTAAATAAATATTGAATAAAAGTAAAACTCTTATCAGATTATATCATAAATGATCCAAACAATTGAATTGATTGAAATCACAAATGATGGTTGGATTAGGGTGAAATTAAAAAGATTCT
Source organism: Eucalyptus virginea (assembly GCA_014182375.1). Lineage (NCBI taxonomy): Eukaryota > Viridiplantae > Streptophyta > Magnoliopsida > Myrtales > Myrtaceae > Eucalyptus > Eucalyptus virginea. Next base: position 11,767,934 of record CM024516.1, on the reverse strand, counting down.
TTCTCGAGTAATTTACCATGGCATAAATGTAAAATTAAACTATGATTGAGATCATGATCTCGTGAATGAGGGCGAGCTAGATTCGAAGTTCAAAAGCTCAAAACTTTTTATTTTCAAGATATTCGGTAGAGTCGTTAATGTCGATCACCTGTTTCCATTATTCATTGTAATACCCAAAAAGGCAAAGTGGCGTAGAAAACGAGGACGTCCAGCTCTTGGATGGGACCATCTCTTGGGTTCGTGCGTGGCTCATCGGCTTCCACGGCGGCAATGGTAAACATCGGATAAGGCTGGCCATGTCGCCTTCTGGGTTTTGGGAGCGAAAACCCTCTTCCCTCCTCGCTTCCTGGACGCACTGGAGGTCCATTCTCTCTTTGAACTCGACGCTCGTCGCCGGTCTGTGATACCCTTTTTTATCTTGATCCAGTCTCGGGGATCGTTGAAATGGCGTCCATGTCTGGATTTGTCGTCAAAGGTTGCAAATTTCAGACACGCGGCGCTCGCCGCGGGTCAAGCTCTTGTTATCCTGCCCGGAGTGTCGTGTCCCGTCTTGGTACGTCTGAACTCTTTGATGCTGCTCTTTGTGGGTTTTGACTGGGACTTTACTTTCTGGGTACTTTTCGATTTTGCATCTTTCCTGGCTAGTTGGGTGGTGCATGTACTTTGATGGGCGTACTTTTTGAGTGTTTTCCCCAAGTCTTTTCATGGCGGGTCTACTCAAGATCATTCATTTTGCCAATTTTCTTCGTTTTTTTCTGTTTGTTGATAGATCTCAGTAGGGACAATTGTGAAAATGGAAGGAGTCTGGCTGTCAAGAACCGGTTGCAGAGTTCGACGGTTGCTGTTGCCACAACCCCTTTTCCTGTTAATCCATCTTCAAGGTATCTTTTTGTGGCTTAGCGGTGCTGATTCTTCTGGTGGTTTCTGCTCTGGATTGAACCTGGGTTGAGCTTTGCAAATCGGAAGATTGAACCTGGATTAAGATTTTGAGAATTGACTAGTTTGATCTGACCAACCAGCATTGGCTGTTAACTAGTCAAAATACATGGGGTGATTGTATCCTCTTTCTGTTGGTGGGATTGTTGTGCACCAAGAAATCTATTTAATCTCTAGGAGTACGCCTTGCATAGAGATCATTGGTTCTCTAATGCTCCACGGATGATATAATCTAATAATAATAGTACTTATAGTATATCCTTTATACTACTTGCAAATGCCAATGGGTTCATTACTAGTTCTTTTCTTTCACTTCATAAGTGAATGGTCTCTCTCTTGAAGTTTCAATCTCTTATCACGGCAAATTCCCCTGCTAGGAGGTTTGCTCTTTGGCCAGCTGACTACTAGTCTTGAATTTTACATTTAAACAGTTTAAAGTTGTTTGCTGGGCACCGAGATTGATTTATCATTGGCAGTTTTTGTTACAAAATAGCAGTGAAATTTATCATATATTTGAGAGGTTTGATCAGTAGCTCTCTCTCTCTCTCTCTCTCTCTCTGTGACTCCCCTGCTAGCATGACCTTTTACATCTACAATGTCTCTAATATCACTTTCTGGGATTTCATATCTAGAAAATTGACAACTTTGTGCAAGGCTGCAACAAATGCACCTGGAGAAATTCCTGCCAGCACTCCTGTCGGGATGAGCCAGTATGAGAGAATTATTGAAACTCTGACCACCCTTTTTCCTGTTTGGGTACGTACCTATTTTGAAGCGTTCTGATGTGCTGTTATTTTATTTGCATCTCTTACACCTTCAAGTTGCATTTTGCTTGTGCATGAGGCTCCCCAAATGTGTGTTTTTCAAGATTTTTATTTTCTGGAATATGTAGTGTCTTAAAATCATTTACTCCACCAGGTTATTTTGGGAACTATCATTGGAATTTACAAACCAGCTGCGGTAACTACAAGTCCTTCATGCTGCCTTCACTGTTGATAATGTCTCTTCCGTCGATATTTTATTGTTGGGATGTCATCCAGGTTACTTGGCTCGAAACCGATCTTTTCACTGTTGGATTGGGTTTCCTTATGCTTTCTATGGGGTTGACATTGACATTTGAAGATTTCCGGCGATGTTTGCGGAATCCTTGGACTGTAAGCGGCATCTTTATCCCTATAAGTTAGGAGGAGAATTGTCAAACCTTCTAGGTCATCTTTTTCATTTCACTTTTTTGAACTTAAAACTTTATTATTGCAGGTAGGTGTAGGATTTTTGGCCCAATACCTCATCAAACCAATGTTGGGCTTTGCCATTGCAATGGTACTTCTTTCACCATCCCTTTTAGAAGTTCCTACTTTGGCCTATTTTGATCTCTGACAATAAAATATTGGTGATAGAGTGTACTTTCTTTTGCCTCGTTAGGTTCATGTGGTGGATGTGATAAGGATGCAAACCTGAGGACTCCAAAATTACCTTACACTGTAGATGCTTTAGGAATCTTAATCAAATCCCAGTAACTTTTATAGATTATTCTTCTTTAAACATCCAAACCTGTACCTTAGCCTCCTCACCCTTTGGAAGGCCTGACTCCAAGTGATGCCCAATTCTTTTATTTTAAATATTGCATGGATATGGATATGATGAGTAACTGTTGCCTTTGAATAATACTTCTGAATTGGGATCTTCAAACTGAATTAGGTTTGGCAAAGAAACTCATGGAATGCTGGAAAATTATATTTAAAATCTTAGTGGATACTGCAATGGCAAAACTCTCCTGAGAACAGGTGCTGCAGATATCTTTGAATTTGCTGTCTTCAGCAATTTAAAATTGATTTTTCTTTTATTGTGCTGGCAGCTCTATTTGTCAAAATGCTTGTATATCCCATTGTGAAATTCGTCACCCACCAAGTTTCCATGATCTTCCAGCTTGGGTGTGTATCTAGAGTTCTAAATTGTGTATCTGTCTTTGAAATTTGTCATTAACCAAGTTTCCATGTTTTCCAGACTTTAAAGTTGTCTGCACCACTTGCAACTGGTCTTATATTGGTGTCCTGCTGCCCTGGAGGTCAAGCGTCCAATGTTGCTACTTATATCTCTAAGGGGAATGTAGCACTCTCCGTCCTCATGACAACGTAAGTTATGACGTATGTGTAAACTTTTGCTCTTTTTTCCAGCATAAGGAGGCAGCCTCTTTCCAAAGCTTGATTGCATATTTTGTTTATGTTAGCACTTGCCATTGATCAGTTCTTTTCATGTTCCTATTGCGATATATGTAAATTTCTTGAACATTTTACCTCATGCGGGATTTTTGTAATTCTTTTTCTCCTTTCCAAGCTGTAATGTTCTGTCTTTTCACTTTAAAGTTCCTTAATGCACCAGTTATTTAATGAAGGTGTGGGAACAGTTATGGTGTGAGATATCGATTTCTTTGACATGATTATGTTGTTTTCATAAGCATGTGGTGTTTCTTCTGCCTATCTGCCGATTTGCAGTCATCATGTGCTGAGTATTGTTATTGTGCAGTCATCTTTTCGCTTTGTGTACCAAATTATGGACATGAGTGGATAACATGATGGAAATACCTCTTAAGATGTTTTGGCTGATCATTGTGGACCATATAAAAATGAAAAGGATACTAACTTTGAACATGTTCCGCGTGATAGTTTTTGAAGCATTTGTCCTGATTTTTTTGCTCAAAAGGTTGTCAATATATATATATATGTATGTATGTATGTATGTATAAAATATATATATTTTTAAATTTGCAGGTGTTCGACTATTGGTGCCATTGTGATGACGCCTCTCCTCACTAAGCTTCTTGCTGGCCAGCTTGTTCCTGTTGATGCTGCGGTGAGTACAGCATAAGTATCCTCGCCTCTTCAGATGCTAAAGTATGAGAATAAGATTGCGTTTGAATGGTAGACCAATTGTTTGATTTTCAAATTAAATGGATGCTTAAGATTGTTCACTGAAGCACTGATGTGGAAGGCAGTATTGAAGTGCTTAGCTTCTGAGTTAATCTTTTTGAACCACAGACATCTTCAGTGGGTGGCAATTCAGAGGGTTTGGCTGAAAAGTCTAGATGTGAGCACTTGGAATTTTTTTGTTACGCAAGAGTCTAAAAGGTCTAGATGTGAAAAGGTTTTGCCTTTTGGAGTGCTTCATCTTTCCTGTGATGATGAGTTGTAATTACAATAGCATGGAAGAAAACTAGTGAGAAATGCATAGTCTATCTAATCTATCTCTAGTGGATGAGATTTGTCGAAAAACTCTTTTGTTGTACATAACTCATTTCTTCGTTGCTGTACTAGTCTGCATGCGGATATATGTGGTTATTTACTATACATAGTTCAATGTGTTTGCATTGTAGTGATACCCACTATATCCAGCTATGTTTGATTGTGACATACCGAGGGATTTTGGAATCACTTTTGTCAACAAATACTTGCAGGGCCTGGCTATCAGTACTTTTCAGGTCGTTTTGGTGCCAACAATAGTAGGAGGTAAGCAGAAGGTTGTTAAAATTCAAACTAAAGTCGCTTGGAAGGAAGAGCGAGAAAATAGTTAATAAATGAGATAACCTTGTCTATTTTCTATGACAGTGTTGGCCAATGAATTTTTTCCTAAGTTTACTTCAAAAATAGTCACCGTGACCCCATTGATTGGAGTTATTCTGACCACCTTACTTTGTGCAAGCCCTGTAAGTGAATCAAATTAAGGTCTTTCACTGCTTGTTCCTTTCTTTCATTGCCAAACTCTGGTAAGATCTGATTCTGATGTACTTCCACTAGATTGGGCAAGTTGCAGATGTCTTAAAAACTCAAGGAGCGCAACTTCTGTTACCAGTAGCGCTCCTGCATGCCGTTGCCTTTGCTCTTGGATATTGGATATCAAGATTCTCATTTGGTGAATCTACTTCCCGCACCATTTCTATTGAATGTGGGATGCAGGTAAGCGTCTTCCATGTCTTCCATTAGTTTTTCCTGTTCTGTTCTTCTCTTGCTGCCCTTTGACTACCTATTTTTATTGCTGGAATTAAAGAGCACAACTAACCATTGTTCCTTTTCAACTTTAATTTAAGGACCCTACATTTTCATTTTTTTAGTATCAGTGGAGTCTGTTGTCTCTTGTCATTGCTGACATGGTCATTGTGAATTGTATGATTACTAATATAAATGTGCAAACATCGTAAATTTTACAAAGTTCAGCAGAATCAGTGTTTCTAAGGTGCCATATTTCATTGCAATTAAGCAATTGGACTGAAGAGGAGCATGATGCCCTCGTTAGAACTGTTACTGAAACATTTATTTGTTGTTAAAATGAACAGTTATAAATCTTTTATCACAGTGGTCTCCAGATAGTCTTTGTACACCATATTTACTATAAGCAATAAATTCTTGTTTGTCACAATTCTTTTGAGATCATTCTCATGTTATTTTCATTTGGTAGTGTAGAATCATTCTCTGTTAATTATATGGTCACTTTGAAGTTTTGAACTGTCAAATTGAGAGATTTCTCTTGGCTGTCTATTCTGAATTACTCTTAAATCATATTAGTCCGCACATATCCTGCTTAAAATTTGATGAAAGTAAGGTGCATGGACATGTATCAGTATATGGCCCAAAAAGGTTCATGTACACATCTTTCTATGTGAGGTATGCTATTGGTTGCTACTAGTATTGCTTCAAAAATTTGTGGATTTATATCGGAAAGAATGGTATAGTTCTTCTTTTGAGTGAACTTCTCATCGGCAGGAAAGCCTAGTCAAACAAAGTCTTCATTGCCTTTGGATTTGATGCTCTCTCTCTGGGCCATGCATGGCTCTCTATTGCCTTTTCTTTTAGCTGAAATTGGGCGAAACCTCCATCTATTCTGCTAGTTCCTTTGATTGAATTGAATATCTTACAGATTTAAATCTGTTCAACATTTCCAGAGTTCTGCCCTTGGATTTCTTCTCGCCCAGAAACATTTCACCAATCCTCTGGTAGCTGTTCCTTCTGCAGTCAGCGTAGTTTGCATGGCGGTAAATTCTGACACTCAAAACATGTGTTTCAACTCCATTCCTGGAGTATGATTTTTTTTTTTTTTGGAGTAATTCTTGTCTGGAGTTCTCACTTGCTGATAATCACTCTTCTCACAGCTTGGCGGGAGTGCACTAGCTGTTTTCTGGAGAAACAAACCGATCCCGATCGATGACAAAGACGACTTTGAAGAATGAGACATCCTTAAGACATCCTGTCTCCATATTTTCTCTAGGTTTATCGATTTCGGGTGTAATTTTTGTTCTCATTTGGTGGTTTCTCGTGCAGTATGGTTGTTTCAGCTTTAAGTTCTAGCTAGAAGGAAGTGAATTCTGATGTATATCATTTTGGATACTAAGCTGGAGAGGAGACGTTTTAGCTTTAATAAAAGCAAAGGCAATTCTTCATCTAGTTCCAATGCCATCAGTATCCATCCTTTCGACGGATATGTCAAAAAGTACTTCCTCAGTGCCTGTACACAAGTACATGTCCAACTGCAATGTCGTCAACGATATCAATAAGCTTACTTGTACCTTTCCGTTTCTGTATCTTCAGTTTAAAGACATTCCTAAGATCTTATGCTTTATGAGTGGGCGATTGAACCAGTGTACTGCGGCCCTGATCATAGGCGGGGCGGCCTGGTGTGCCCGCCTGTTAAAGGTGCGGGAGCTTGCTGAAATCTGCTCTCGATCTAATTGCTCTCTTTCGGCTGGGTACATCGCCCACCATGCCCCTCTCCCAGGCTCTCTTGCTCAGCTTAGGAATTCCTTTTCATCCTTTCCGACAGATCTATTAAGTTTGGCTTTTCTATTCGTTTACAGATTCATCGAAACAAACCAGTTTCTTTAGTAGATTATTTTCCTTCAAACCATCTGGGAAGTTCGGCGTCTAATCAATGGCATGTGGATTTAATTAGAATGACGAGCCCTCCGTGCTAGACAAAATACACTCGCAATTGCAAACGACAAAGCATAATAGCTAAACATGTCTAGGTTGTACTTCGAATGGTGAAGAGAAGCGGCTCGGCAGGTAAGGAATGGGAAATCATCAAGGATGACTTCTTTGTTGGCAAAACGAAGGTCGTCACAGGAGGCCTTAAGAGTCAACTTGGCCTCGTGGCCTTGCTCCGTCAGGCTGAACTGGAGCGGACCGACTTCATTGAAGGGCTTGTAGAGCAAGGGGTGCTGCTCGTCCACCAGCTCGTGTGGGCACTCGATCACTCCTCTTAAGGCCGAGAGCGAGCCGATCGAATACCTCATCTCATTCCCGCTCATCATCACCCGGTGTTTCAAGCAGTGCGACCGGCCGTTGCTCCTTCCCTAGCCAGTAACTCGTTTCAATTTCACATGTTTCTCGTTCTCCAAAGTCATGTGCATTGGAATTACATGCCATGGCATGAGAGAAGGGAAAGAACACTCACCGGGAATGACTCTCCAACCATGACTACGAAGGTGGAAGCTGAAGGCGCGACTGGAGACCACTTTTCGTCCTTCGTCTGCACCTCCAATCGGTTCACATTATTTTGGTGAGTTTGGTCAAGAAGTTCTTATCGCAGTGAGAGCTCGCCCCGTTCTGCGGCCCCTGAGTCATGGCGCTTTGTACCTCGTGGCTCGGATCGAGTGGTTCAAGGATTTGGCATGCGAGTCCAGTTACTTCTCCACGCCTAAGCTTAGAAATACCATTCTGGTGATCGATGATTCCAACTCGGAGAGCCTTAGCGATTCACTGCATTTATATTAAGGTATGTTCATGAAAACTTACGGTTGTCGTCTCTAAAAGATAAAGGTTAGAAGATAATTTCTTGCTTTTAGCTAATACGGAAATTGTCCACACCAACACCAAAAGAAGAACCATAAATTGAAAATTATTATTCCACAAGTTGATCAACGCAAAATTTGCAATTTAAGTAGTTATGTAATTTCAAAGCACACGTGCCGTGATCATGAGGTCGCTTGCGAACTACTGGTCTCAAACAAAATAATCGTACAAAAATTTTGGATTTCCCTGAGGCCGCATGAGATTGGCTAACTTTTGAATGCCACCAGAGTCGAGCACGCCAGTGATACCCATCGCCTCGTAGGGAGGCAAATGAAGGTCTTCTCGGGATATAACCGTCGTGTGGTTTTCGGAGGTCGACCAAACTATGCTTCGTCTCGGCCGGAAGAATGAACAAATCTTCCAATTGTTCGAAGACATCGGTATAAAGCTCAACACTGATCTTGTCGTATGGAGTCTCAAAGCAACCATACTCTTCAAGAGCTTTGACAACCTCTTTTTGCACTAAATCTCAGTGGATGCTTCCTGGCTTTAAGTCCTTTTTGCAGAAATTTATGAGGGGAAGCTTTGAAGGTGGGAGAGAAACCATAGCTTTTCCTTTTGTTGTTTGTTTGTTTTTTTTTTAATTGACGTTTTCTTTTGATGGGCATATTGAAGATTTTAAAGAGGCCCACGAGTTGACTTTATATATTTATATATAAATATATTGAATATTTGAAATATTGGTTAAAGAAGAAAGATTCGGAATAATTAGGAATAGAAAATTCTATTTAAGTATTCCATATCTTGATTTTTTTTTATTGAACCTATGAAAAGATATAAGAGCCGGTGAATTATAAAGAATTAATTAAAAATAAAAAAGGTTTTTTTTTTTTTTTTTTAAATTATGGAATATACATATCAATATTCATGGATTATCCCCTTCATTCCACTTCCAGTTCCTATGTTAATAGGAGTGGGACTTCTACTTTTCCCAACGGCGACAAAAAATCTTCGCCGTATGTGGGCTTTTCCTAGTATTTTCTATATTTATATATAAGGCGGGAGGGAAACCATAGCTTTTTCTTTTGTTGTTGTTGTTGATTTTTTTGTTTTGTTTTGTTTTTTTTTTTTGACGTTATCTTTTGATTTGCATATTGAAGATTTTAAAGAGGCCATATCGTTTTGATCTAATATTGTTTAATGTGGCCAATATGGTGGTGCCAAGTGAATGCTTAGGGTTTTGTTTAACGATTTGCTTCCTTTACCCTCACCCAGTGACAAAAGCTCTATTGTCGCCTTCTGGCTTGGCAAGATTTGCCATGCTGAAGTATTGAAATGGTAAAGAACTGGAATTATCTTCCATGGGAAGATTAGCTTTCCTAGATACAATACTACTCGAGTCCGACACTGCTTCTATTATATATATGTATATATAGATGTTGAAACATTTGATATTATACGACATAACATAACACGATGAAGGGCCCAAAAACAAAGACCAATTCAAATTACGACTGTAGCTTACATAAATTATAGGAGAAGTGGTCCATAAATCTCAGATTTTAGATATTCAAGTAATGTCACGCATGCATACAGTCCAGAAATGAGGTAGGCTCGCAAGGTAATCGTTATATGGCTTTTGGGGTCGATAAGACGGGCGCTTCATATCGGCGGAAGATTGAATAGATCTCCCAATTGATAGAAGACATCATTGCGTAGCTTGACACTGATATTATCATATAGAATTTCAAAACAACCGTACTCTTTTAAGTGCTTTGAGATCCTCGTTTTGCATTGAATCCCAATAAGTGCTTCCTAGCTTCATGTCATTTTTGCATAAATCTCTATCAAGAGAAGCTTCGGATGTAAGGACAAACCAATATCGGTTTTTCCTTTATGTTTTTTTTTTTTTTCCTGTGATTTTTTATGTGCATATCGACGATTTTAAAGAGGCCAATAAGGTTGCATTGAAGATTTATTTTTTATCTTTAAATATTTTTCTATGTATCCATATCTAATAAAGTTAGTGCATGATTCGGATGGTTTTTGTTCAATAATTTGTGTACTTCATCCCACACCATTCGACAAAGCTTCAAAGTCACCTTCTAGCTTGACATCACTTGCCATGTTGAAATATCGAAATAATAAACTGTTAGACTTATAGTTTTTGTTCATTTTGATGATCATATGATATTTTATGAATGATTGACACACATGATATGACCCGAAAATAATATTGCCATCTCTAATAAAACATTTGGACCACATCAGATTGTATATCTAGATGTGTATTTATGCTTGTTTTTAGCAATAAGCTTTTGTCAACATAGCCTAATTTACCCTTATGAAAGTCTTTTGATGTGCATATTGAAGATTTTGAAGAGGCCATATTGCGTCCAAGTGTTGACTTTACACACACACACACACACACACACACATTTTGAAGAAGCCAATATGTTGGCGCCACGCGTATGTTTCGGTAGGGTTTTGTTAAATGATTTGCTTCCTTTACCCACACCCAGTGACAAAAGCACCATTGTCGCCTTCTAGCGTGGCAGGACTTGCCATTCTGAAGTTTTGAAATGGTAAACAATTGGACTTATCTTATAGAAGCACTGTAGTATCGTATCTAGGAAAGCTAATCTTCCATTAAGGACATATTTACCTCCATTCATGCTTTTGATTGATGAGTTATGATTTACAGATATCACATACATGCGAATTTAACTAAATAAAATGGGCCAACGTCCATGTTCATAAATCCGTCAGTTGGAAGAACTAATTAGAGAAAGTTTCCTCTAGCAAAGGATGGAGGAGAAAACATGATCTTGAGAAACTTACAAAATGAACTTTTTATTAAACTAAATTTATTGTCTTACTATGTTTTTTTTTTTTTTTTTGGGGTAAGGTAAGTAATATATTGACTTTTAACCAATATATTGTCTTACTATGTTAGTTATATGAAGGGCTTGAAAACAAAGATCAATTCAAATTACAACCGCAACTTACATAAATTATAGGAGAAGCAGTCCATAAATCTCAGACCTTACATAGATCTATTAAGAGAAGCTTTAGAGAGAGCAAACCAATATCGGCTTTTCCTTTATGGTTTTTTTTTTCCTGTGATATATATTATGTGCGTATGGACGATTTTAAAGAGGCCAATAAGGTTGCATCCAAGATTTATTTTTTATTTTTATATATATTTTTCTATGTATCCATATCTAATAAAGTTAGTGCATGATTTGGATGGGTTTTGTTCAATAATTTGTATACTTCATCCCCACGCTACTTGACAAAGCTTTAGAGTCGCCTTCTGGCTTGACATCACTTGCCATGTTAAAATATCAAAATAATAAACAACTGGACTTATCGTATTTGTTCATTTTGATGATCATATGAAATTATATGAATGATCGACACACATGATATGACCCAAAAAGAATATTGCTATGCCTAATAGAACATTTGGACTACATCAGATTATATATCTAGATGTATCTGTATACACTTGTTCAAGCAATAAGCTCCTGTCAACGTGACCTAATTTACCCTTATGAATGTTTTTATTAAGAAATTTTCTTCTCGTCTATATAGCTAACCATAGTTGAGAGCTATATATTCCTCACATTGTGAGTTATAAATAATGGACCTCACTTACGTCACTAAATATAAACACAGGTAATGTCCATCCATCGATCAGATGAACTAATTGGAGGAAGTTTTCTTTCACTAAGGATGGAGGAAAACATGGCCACGCCAAATTAATGGAAGGAATTTTCTAGGTTTATAGTCTTGTTTTGTTAATTATATGAAGGGCCCATAGACAATGATACGACACAGATTACATAAATTATTGAAGAAGCGGGTCCATCAATCTAGGACAAATATTCGCACATTATCATCACATGCATACGGTCCAGAATTGTGTTTCTTCAAGTCTTATTTTCCGGAAAGGAGACAAAGTGGGAGGATAGAACTTCTATTGTTTTAGTCAATGGGCGGCGATCGTAATTGATCTCATTCTCATTATTAAAGTTTGGTAAGCTTATCGGTCGTTAATGTGGCTCTTCTCAATCTTTACCGACCATGCATTTTCAAAATCATAATCGTGAAAACGATTGTAAGCTTGTGCAATTAAGTATTCCGGAAGATTGGTCGGAAGGGATTATATGCGTCCACCAACACGATTACCTCGCTTGAATAAGTCGTATAAGAAGAATGACTCCGCCATTTCAAAACATGAATCCTTAAGAATCAAATCATCTTCTCGAGCACGCATACACATCACACTATGATTCATGCATTCGCATAAGTAGGCGACATATCTTCACACAACACTTCGCTGCATAATACATATTATCACATGACACAACAAGTCATCACACGGTATGTTGCATCATCATGTACACATATATTTGTATTTTCATATACATTCATACATGCGGTATGTTGAGCCATTACAGATGTATAAAATGATAGGAAAATTATTAAAAAAGTTATAAACCTATTGTATTTGTGTTAATTTAGTCATAAATTTTTCAATTTTATCAATTTAATCCTAAACCTTTAAATGATTTGCTAATTTAGCCATAAACCTTATAACAATTTATTTATTTTAGTCAATTTTAGCTGAAATTGCCGATGTGGTCATCTAGTCAATGCCGACTGTCCTACATGGCATTATTGGTGGGCCATCATTGACGTAAACCTTTTTTTTTTTAAAATATTTCTGAAACTTTTTAATTATTGTTTTCCCTTTTATTTCTTTCTTCTTCTGAGCTTACACCGGCGAGGTTGCTTGGTTGAGCTGAGGGTGTTGCAGCCCCTTCCTATGGTTGGCGAGGAGTTCAAACCAGTTGAGGGTTTTTGGCCTAAGGTTAGTTAAAAAAAAAAGGAAGTAAAAAAGAAAATATTTTAAAAAAATTGTATATGTTAGTACCGACCATGCCTAGTTAAACAATTAGTGCTAACTAGACCACCATATGAGTGATTCCTAATCAAAATTGATTGGAATGATTAAATTGGCAAATTGTTAAAATGTTTATGATTAATTGGCAAATTGTCAAAATGTTTAAAACTAAATCGGTTCAATTGAAAGGTTTAAGACTAGCAAAAATTGAAAATTTTAGGATTGAATCGGCATAGATGTAATATGTTTAGAACCCTTTTGGTAATTTTCCCTAAAATGATGTAATCTAGGAAAAAGAAACTAAAAACTACATTTGTATCTTAAAAAATCATCTGATAGATGAATTAAAAGGACTAAGTTAAAAAGTATAGGGCAGCGAAAGAGCGTCATTAGGGTGTTAACCTTCCCCCAAGCATAATCAAACCCCAAGTCAATCTCTTTGTTTTTATTTCGAAAACAAACCACTTTCTTTGACATGAGAACTCAAATAGTTCAACCATGACTACTCTTTCCACATGGGAAATGGGAGGTGGAGGGTTTGAATCCTCACATTTTTCAAGAGGGTTAAAGTGGAAGCAATTTAGCTTTGAGTGTGGGTTTCAACTTCCAAGCCTTATAAGAAGACATGGTAAAAGTTGGAGAGTAAGAATTAGAATAAGAATAGGGTAGGACTAACAAAAAAAAAAAAAAAAAAAAACTTAACTAAGTTTATTTTCCCTAAAACTACTTGGGAAGTTCGGCGTTTAATCAATGGCATGTGAATAATTAGAATGACAATCACTCCGTACAAGAACAGACACACTCGAACTCGCAAACAAGGACTTTCCAATATTGCAAATAGTGATCACCGATAGCTCCTTCAATAATAAAAGCAGAGCGTTCCCGAAGTATAATAGTTCGACATGTTCAAACACCACAGTAGGCCTTGAGAGTTGACTCGGCCTCGTGGCCTTGTTCCGTCAGGCTGAATCGGAGCAGACCGACTTCGTCGAAGGGCTTGAAGAGCAAGGGGTGCTGCTCGTCCACCAGCTCGCGTGGGCACTCGATCACTCCTCTTATGGCCGAGAACGAGCCGATCGAATACCTCGTCTCGTTCCCGCTCATCATCACCCGGTGTCTGGGGCAGTGCAGTCGGCCATTGCTCCATCCCTAGTCAGCAATTCGCTTCAAATTTATAAGTTTCTCGCTCTCCAAACTCACGTGCATTGCAATTACATGCCCTGGCGTCATGAGAGAAGGGAAAGAACACTCACCAGCAATGACTCTCCAACCATGACCACAACGGTGGAAGCTGAAGGCGCGACTGGAGACCACCTTCCATCCTTCGTTTGCACCTCCAATCCGTTCACATGATTTTGCTGAAGTATGGTCAAGAAGTTCTTATCGCAGTGCGAGCTCGCCCCGACCTGAGGCTCCTGAGTCATTGGCGATTTGTACCTCATGGCTCGGATTGAGTGGTTCAAGGATTTGGTATGCGAGTCTAGATATTTCTCCACGCCTAAGCTTTGAAACACCATCCTGGTGATCAGTGATTCCAACTCGGAGAGCCTCATTGCGTATGAAGTCAGCGTTTCACTGCATATGCATTTATATTGGTATGTTCAGGAAAAGGACAGTCGTCCAGAAAATAAAGAGCCTTACAGCAAAAAGAAGTTTTCGAAACTAACAGCAAAAGAAGAACCATAACATCAAAATTTTCTTTCCACAGGTTTTTATTACACAAACATTCGCATTTAAATAGTTATGTAATTTCAAAATATATGTGCAATATGTTGGTTTCACGTACCAAAATTTTGGATTTCCTTGAGGCCACATGAGATTGGCTAACTTTTGAATGCTACCAGAGTCCAGTATGCCAGAGATTCCTATTGCTTCATATAGAGACAAATTTGGTAAGTTTGTGATGTAACCGTCGTATGGCTTTCGAGGGTCGACAAAAAGGCGCTTCGTCTTGGCCGGAAGATTGAACAAATCTTCCACTTGTCCGAAGACCTCACTGTGAAGCTCGACACTGATCTTATCATATCGAGCCTCGAAACAACCGTACTCTTCAAGTGCTTTGACAACCTCTCTTTGTACTGAATCCCAGTCGGCGCTTCCAGGCTTCATGTCATTTTTGCAAAGATCTATCAAGGGAAGCTTTGGAGGTGAGAGAGCGCCCATACCAGTTTTTCCTTATGGGTTTTCTTTTCGAGATGTCTTTTCATGTGCGCGTTGAAGAATTTAAAGAGGTCAGTAAGGTTGCGTCTTGGAGTTTTCATATAAATATATATATATAATATAATATAATATAATATAATATAAAATATACCTTTCTATGTATCCATATCTAATAACGTTGGTGCGTGATTAGGTTGGGTTTGGTCCCATTATTTGTCTACTTTACCCCACACCGTTTGACGAAGCTTTCATAGTCGCCTTCTGTCTTGGCATGACTTGCCATGTTGAAATAATGAAATGGGAAACAATTGGAATTATCTTATTTTTGGCCGCATTTTATGGAAAGATTAGCACTCTGTCATGCGTTCTCGTGAAGGGAAATAATAATATAGTGCGTATAGCGACGCACGCGGTATCTATCTAGATCTGCATATTTGAAGATCGAAATTGTCTGTGCAACTGCATTAGGTTCGAAATCAATAGGGGGGACGTTTATCTGGTGAGCGGTGGGCGTGCACATGCAGTCGATGTGAAAGTGGGTCACTAATACTTAAGACATCCAGGTGGCAATTTGGATAGAGCATGAAAACTGAACTTGAACAAGACGGGGCAATTTACTTAAACAAGTCCTAATCTGACTCTACATGACACGACACGAGTTGTATCACTTTTGTGATGCTTGGGGTTTTAGATGATAGAACCAGTTCACTTACCCAATCAAGGATAGGCGATCCATTGAATTCACGTCGGACCATTATCAGAATAAAGGAGAGAAAGACTCCTCAATACTATGCTTAAAGAAATGACGTGGAATTGAAATCGAATTTAGCACCAGACATTTCTTAAGATGCAAGTGCCAATTTTACCATAAAAATTAGTATTTTCCATTTTTATTTTTGTAATTTTACGTGGATATATAATGACAAAAAATCGGGAAAAGTGCCAAAAAAAGTCCTAAACCTTTTGTCATTGTGCCGATTTAGTCCTAAACCTTTTTGGTGCCGATTTAGTCCTAAACCTTTTTTGGTGCCGATTTAGTCCTAAACCTTTTTAAGTTGTGCCAATTCAGTCCATTTGGCCGGCCGGAGCGACGTGGACGCCGGCCGAGACAAATGGCCGGCGAACAATTTTTTAATATTTTTTTTCGAATTTTTTTAATCTTTTTCGAATTTTTTCTAATTTTTTTCTTTTTTTTTTTCTACTTTCTTCTTCCTCTGGCGGCGCGGCGCCGGCCGCAGAGGGCGAGGGCCGGCGAGGTCGGCCTCGCCGGCCACCGGCGAGGCTCGCCCCCGCCGGCCAGGCGGAGGCGAGGCTCGGCTTCGCCCGGCCGTGGCGAGGTCGAGCCTCGCCTCGGGCCGGGCGACGGCGGCCTCGCCGGATCTGGCGAGGCTCGACCTCGCCACGGCCGGGCGAGGCCTCGCCTCGCCTCGGGCCGGGCGACGGCGGCCTCGCCGTCGCCGGGCGAGGCTCGTCCCCGCCGGCTGGCGAAGGCGAGCCTCGCCCGGCGACGGCGAGGCCGCCGTCGCCCGGATCTGGCGAGGCTCGACCTCGCCACGGCCGGGCGAGGCCGAGCCTCGCCTCGGCTAGGCGACGGAGGCCTCGCCGTCGGCCGGGCGAGGCCGCCGTCGCCGGATCCGGCGAGGCTCGACCTCGCCACGACTAGGCGAGGCCGAGCCTCGCCTCGGGCTGGCGACGGCGGCCTCGCCGTCGCCCGATCTGGCGAGGCTCGACCTCGCCACGGCCGGGCGAGGCCGAGCCTCGCCTCGGCTAGGCGACGGAGGCCTCGCCGTCGCCGGGCGAGGCCGCCGTCGCCGGATCTGGCGAGGCTCGCCTTCGCCGGGCCGGCGGGGCGAGCCTCGCCCGGCGACGGCGAGGCCTCCGTCGCCTAGCCGAGGCGAGGCGAGGCCTCCCGCCCGTGTGGCGAGGTCGAGCCTCGCCGGATCTGGCGACGGCGGCCTCGCCCGGCCGACGGCGAGGCCTCCGTCGCCTAGCCGAGGCGAGACTCGGCCTCGCCCGGCCATGGCGAGGTCGAGCCTCGCCCGGATCCGGCGACGGCGGCCTCGCCGTCGGCGGGCGAGGCTCGCCTTCGCCGGCCGGCGGGGACGAGCCTCGCCCGGCGACGGCGAGGCTGCCGTCGCCCGGCCGAGGCGAGGCTCGGCCTCGCCCGCCGAGGCTAGGCTCGACCTCGCCACGGCCGGGCGGCCGAGCCTCGCCTCCGCCGGTGGCCGGCGGGGGCGAGCCTCGCCGGTGGCCGGCGAGGCCGACCTCGCCGGCCCTCGCCTGGAGCTGGCGGCGCCGGCGCCGGCCGAGGAAGAAGAAAGTAGAAAAAAAGAAAAAAAAAAAAAAAAAAAAGATTAAAAAAATTCGAAAAAATATTAAAAATTGTTCGCCGGCCAAATCTCCGGCCGGCGTCCACGCGCTCCGGCCGGCCAAATGGACTGAATTGGCACAACTTAAAAAGGTTTAGGACTAAATCGGCACCAAAAAAAGGTTTAGGATTAAATCGGCACAATGACAAAAGGTTTAGGACTTTTTTGGCACTTTTCCCCAAAAAATCCAACATCTGGTTAATGATCGATCTAACAAGAAATAACAACCTGTTTCTCATATGAACCCAAACAGAATTAAAATGTAGAAATAACGCCAACGATAATGGAGGCATAAAAGTGGAAATCATGAAAAAAAAGGTGGAAATCATGGGCAAGGTTACTTACCTTACATGGAGACATTAAGGAAAAAAGAAAATCCTAAGGTTCCATTTGTTTTTGTAGAAAACAAATGATTCATAAAATATTTTCCTTAAAATAATTACTTTTATTGCTCACAAAAATGAATAAAAAGGAAACTGTTTTCCTTGTCAACAAAAATGTTTAGATATAAATTATTGTCTAGGAAAAAGATTTTTTTTTTTGTCTAATTATTCAAATGATACAAGCGATCATTTTTAGGAAAATATTTTTCAAAAGATCATTCACTTTCCATACAATAAATGGAGAAATTTTCCCATTACAGTTCTCTCACATAGCATTTTCCATTTTCAATTTTTCAGACCTCCAAATTTCCTCTGTTGGTGAGTAAAAAATCCTAGATGTTGCGTACATGCAAACTTAACAATATAATATATATTTTTGTAATTAAGTATGAAGGTGATGTCCAATTTAGGGCCCATCAAAGAACACAGATTACATCAATTATTGGATAAGCGGGTCCATCCATCACACGCATACGTTCCAGAAATCTCTTCCTTTGAGTCTAATCCTTCCAGAGAGGACACATAGTAGAATGATTAGGGGTGATTGGTTCTCGGTGTTGTCCAGTCTAGTCCCACTTAGGAACCAAGAACCAGTTCATTTGTGGGACCGAGAATTGGACCGGCTGGTTTTGGAATTTGTTCGATCCAGTTCCGGGGCGGTCCAGTGAATTTGGTGGAGGAGTGAGGGGAGATATTCAATCACTAAGGTTGGGAATGGGCTCCCCATCTCTTAAGAAAGAATAATTAAGAATGCAAAATTTGCATTGAAAATGATACAGCAAGAACAAAGCCTGGAGGAAGGGCATTCGTACAGTAAAATGGAAATGGATAAGAAGCCACGAGGAAAAAACGACTGCTTTAATTGCAGCAAAATTTCCATTTTGCAGAGATCATTCGTACAGTAATTTTGCAAATTTGCATTGCATATGGTACGGCAACAACAAAGAAGAGAGATGATCCATGTCGAATGTGAGGCTTGAGCGGTCAATTATTAGGTTTACATTTAAGAAATAAAGAAAATTTTTCTGGTCTAGTTTGGGCGGTTCGGTTCCCCTCGTAGAACCAAAAACCGGACCAGTGCCCTCGAGAACCGACTGGTTACTGTCCAGAGGTGGTCGGTTCAGTCCAGTCTGGATGGTTTCTGGTTTAGCCGGTCTGTATTGCTCACCTCTACGGATGGTACAGCTTCTATTGCTTTAGTCAATTGGTGACGATCGGGATTGATCTCATTCTCGTTACTCAAGTTGGGAAAGTTTATTTGGTCGTCAATGGGGTTTCTTCTCATCAAGGTAAGTCTTAACTAGTGATAAATCGCGAGAACAGCGTAGGCCTTGAATAGCGACGTGACTCACAAGCACATGATAGAATTAGTTTGTGATCTTTACTCGCTAGGCACTGTCAAAATCACAATCAAGAAAACTGTTGCAAGTTTTCGAAATCAAGTACGATGGAAAATAAATTAGTCGAATGGGATAATCTGCATCTTCCTATATGATCAACTCGCCAGAATACACCATAGAAGAAGAATGATTGCCATTTTGAAATCCATATCATTTAGGATCAAATCATCTAGTCAATCAAACATGCATACACATAACACTAGGATTCGTGCATTCAAGTTATCATGTGACATATCATAACATGGCGCTTCGCCACATGATACACGTCATGATATGGCACATTGTCAATAATACAACACATTGTCATATCACACACAATGTCATCACATGACATAACATCTCATCACACGGTATCTTATATATATATAAATAGTCATCATGTGCATGTACAATTATGATTTCAAAACACAACTGCACCTGGGTACGAGCACTCCGTGCTAGACAATAAACTCACTCACAAACAACGAGGCTTTGATATTGCAAGATTAGTGATCACCGATAACTCTCTCTCAAATAAAAACGGAGCATTCCATGAATAACAATAGTTAATCATATTCAAACACCGCAATAGGCGTTGAGAGTCGACTCGGCCTTCAGGCCTTGCTATGCTCGGTAGAATCGGAGTGGACCGACTTCATCGAAAGGCTTGAAGAGCAATGGCTGTTGCTCGTCGACCAGCTTCTGCCGGCATTGGATCACTCCTCTTATGGATGAGAACAATCCGATCGAATACCTCGCCTCGCTCCCACTCATCATCACCCTGTGTCTCGGGCAGTGCAGTCAGTCATTGTTCCATGCCTAACCAACAATTCGTTACAAACGCGTTATTGACAAGACATTTTTAGGTGGACATATTTTGTCTCACAGCTAACTGTGGTAGTGCCAACATCGTGATGACAATTTTAGATCACGCATTTTTTTCTAAATCGAAGTACTTTATTTTTATGCTTAGATGAATTTTGACTCTTGACGTTATATTCGGTAAGATGAAAGGAAGGAATCGGATGGAAAAAGGGTTACACTTCTTGTGTTTGTTTGTTATGAAGAAATAAACTGGAAAGGGTATGGTGATTCGTTTTCTAGTGTTTGAAATATAAAGGAATAGCATTTAAAATATACCCAAAATTATGCCTCCGTGGAATGGCCATTCCCCTTGTTTGGTAGAATGTTCCTCTTTTGGTAGAAACAAACTAAAGAAAAGGAAGTGCACCCGGAATCCCATTCCGGGGCGATTCCTATCTACCGACGCACTCTAAGGTTGAGCAGCGTTCACTGGGTTCCGAAAAGTCCAGGAGCTATAATAGAAGTGATGTCACAAGAAAAAGAATTATTACATCATCACTTTTTATATCTTGATATGATCCGCAGCAAAAGTAGTCATTGTAGATAAAATATATCGAGACATGTACTTGCTCGCGAGTCCTGAGGGGGATTTAGATATAGAATATGTTAGAAATATAAGTTGGTTGATACAGTAGGATGAGTTTATAGAACCGTCACTATGACTGTGAATTTTGACTCAAAAGCCTTCGCATGAGAGACGAGAAAGACCCACGCTATAAATGACTCTCCAACCAAGTTGTTAACTGCGTATTGTTTCTTTTTTTAGGTGGTTAGAATTTGAAGCAATCTTTTATCAATGAACGAGAAATAAAGTTTATAATTTATTTTTTATGTTATGTGTTTTGAACTTTTTAATAATTATTTTGTTTTACGTGTTCATCTTTTATGGATTGTTGCTTTTGACGGATAAGAAATTCTATTGTTGTTTCGACTTTCATTTTGCCTTATTAAGGGATGAGTTGGACACTTCCCAATTGCTTTATGTTTATGTTTGTTTTGTACAGTACTTCTCACAATTTTGTTGTTTTATTATATTGTCGTAACTGCTACTCATCTTAGTTATAAGAAAATATTTTATTAAATTTTCTCCTTTCAAGCAATAAAACGACGGGAACCAAACTCGATTGTTTTAAGGTTTATAGAGCAGGTTCCAAGTTCTAAAAACTAAGGAAAGAAGGACACTCAAATTGTCAAAATTTGGCACAAGTCGACACAAAAGTGACAAGACTTCCAAAAAGGTACAATTAAGTGCCAAAATTGAAGAATAAAGGAACACTTAGGTGCCAATGGCGAGAATTTTTGAGCAAACAATCGATATGGCTTTTTTCGGCGAGATATTTAGTTGATATGGCATTTCTTTGAAAAAAAAAATCCATGTGGTGTTGACATGGCTAGATAAGCCCAAAATGACATCGTTTTGATCTAAATTTGATTTTTAATATAAATATTAACTAAATTAAATTTAAAAAACTGAATTTGAAAAAAAAGAAGAAGCAAATCGGCGAGGGCCTCCACTATCCTTGCCTCTATGACCGCCATCACCAAAAAGGGCCAACAACGGTAGGGCGAGGGGTTGTGGCCCTCCTTCATATCGAGTAAAGGTCGTTGGCCTTCGTTGAGAGGGGCCAAGGGTTGTTGCTAGCTGTGGTGGGGCTTGGCGGCAACTCCTCCCCATCTAGTGGCGGCCCTTGGCCTGATCTAGGGGAGGGCCATAATCGCTTGCCCCTTGGTGATTGAGGCTGACTCTCGCCCCATCATCACCAGCCCTTTCCGCAGATGGTGGGGCAGTGAGGGCCGTGGAAGTCCTCATTGATTTGTTACCTTTTTTTTATTAAAAATTATTTTTGAAATATAATTAATATTTATATTAAAAATGAAATTTAAGGGAAAACCGACATTGTTTTGGGACAAGGATTGTTGGGTGGACATTCCAACAAGCCACATAGATAGGTTTTTATTAATAAAATAAAGCCACGTTGTATTTCCAATAAGTCTTGCCAGCGTGGACAGTTAAGTGTCCAATTTTTATAAAAACTGACATTTAAGTATACCTTCTCAAAATTTTGGCACTTAAGTGTCCACTCGTGCTAAGTTTTGACACTTGATGTGTCCTTCTCTCAAAAGCTATGACATCCTTGAATTAACTTACTCGAGATAATATTTGTTTTGGTTCATCCTAGTTTGAGTCTCATAGCTTTGTCCTTTGATGTATATACATGCACTTTCTTAGGAGGTCACCCATTATGGTAGTGCTCTAACCTAGGCATGCTTACATTTGTAGATCTAAAACTAAGTATGGCCATTACGTCAAAAAGGCACATCCATGAGTTAATTCCAGTTTTTACATATATATCTCAGAATTGCTCTCCTTAGTGCATAATTCGGTTCAGTCTTGCTCTCTTTGCCACTTAGAAGCTTGAGGAATCGCTCCTAAGCCCTCTGCCTAGGCAACCAATCCTTAGTCTCGTCGGATCGGGTTATATAGGCCCACCAGTTTCCGTCTAGTTCGTCCCTGAACCACACACCTATTGAAGGGGATCCCACTTTGATTCCATATTGTGACATCCCTAAATTATCTCACTTGAAGTATTGTTCTCTTTGACCTATCTCATGTCCAGTCTCACAGTTTTGTCTTTCGGCGTACAAACAAGCATTTCCTTAGGAGGTCATCCATCCCAATAGTGCTCTAACCTAAGCATGCTTAACTTTGGAGTTCTTAAACTAACCATTATTGTTGCGTCAAAAGTTGCTTCTGTAAGTTAATTTTAATTTTCATATATAAATATATATCTCATAATAGTTCTCCCTCTTTTCGTTGCACAGTTCGATTCATTCTTGCCTTCTCGCCACTCTAAAAGCCTATCAAGAGCTACTTATTGTCCAAGTCCTCTAATCCTAATGACCACTCATCGCCCTCACTAGATCGGATTGTTATAATCTTAATACATTCCATGTACCTTTCCACCCTACCATTCACCCCTAAATAAGGCTGCTTGTGGACTATTGATTTCGGATAAAGTAAATATACAAAAGTTTGGGTTTCCCACGGAGACCATATGAGATTAGCTAACTTCAGAATGCCTCTAGAGTCTAGCATGATTCCCATGGTTTCATAGAAAGGCGAATGAGGTCGATTCGCTAGGTGAACAATGGCGTTTCATCTTGGCTATAAGATTGAACAAATCTTTCAATTGATCGAAGATGTCATTGTGAAGCTCCACATTGATTTTAATTTTATCATGTAGAGCCTAGTCTTCAAGTGTTTTGACAACTTTTTTTGCACTGAATCCCTGTGAGTGTTGATAACAATCTAAACGCTGATCAAGAAAAAGAGAAGAAAAACACAAGAATTAACAAGGTTCAATAGTGTTCAAAAAAAAAAAAAAAAGGTTCAATAGTGTGCCTACATCCTCGAGGAAGCCTCTTTGACACTCTTTTTATTCTTATTTTTTTTCCTTGATCATCAAGTATGTATAGACCCATATATACACAATTAGACGAACTTCTTTTACAAGTCCAGCCTTTATAGATTAGAAAAAACAATCCTCTACAAATCAGAAGAAAAATAAAATCCCCTACAAATTAGATGCTGGAAAATAAAATCCCCTCCAAATTAGGGGATTTCAACTCATGCCAAAACTCCCCCTCAAGTTGAAACATAGATATCTCACATGCCCAACTTGTCTAGTGAGTTGTAGAATATCCTCCTTGAAATAGCCTTCATCAGTATATCTACTACTTGGTCTTTGGATTTCGTGAATGGAAATTGAATCACCTTGGAATCCAAGTTATGCTTAATGAAGTGACGATCCATTTCAATATGTTTGGTGCGATCGTGTTGGACAGGATTGTGATAGACATCAATACTTGCTTTGTTATCACAAAACAACTCCATTTCAAATAGAGGAGTAAAACCAAGTTCTATCATTAGTTTCTGAAGCTATAGGAGTTCGCATAGTCCCTTGGCCGTTCCTCTAAACTCTTCCTCTGCATTTGAGAGAGCTATTACTTTTTGCTTTTTGCTCCTTGCTCCTCCAAGTAACTGAATTCCCTCCCACGAAGGTAAAGTATCCTGAAGTTGATCTTCCGTCTGACATACTTTCAGCCCAGTCTGCATTAGTAAAACCTTCGATCTTAAGATGCTCACTCTTTGGAAACTGAAGCCCTCTCCCTAGAGCTCCCTTTAAATATTGAAGGATTCGCATTACACCATCCATATGGCCTTCACTCGGAGCATGCATAAATTGACTTACAACATTCACCACATAGGCAATATTAGGACATGTATGCAACAAATAAATTAGTTTGCAAACTAATCTTTGATATCTTTCTTTATTTGTAGGCACCTAATTAGAATACTCTCCAAGTTTGTGATTCCGAACAATCGGTGTGGTTGCAGGTTTGCAATCTAGCATTATCACCTTAACCATCAAATCCGAAATATACTTTCTCTGAAATAGAAAAATACATCTCTTAGATCTTGCTACTTCTATCCTCGAGAAGTATTAGAGTTCACCAAGATTTTTCATCTCGAACTTTGTTGAGAGCTTCTGTCGTAATTTCATGATTTCCTCATGACCATCTCCTGTGATAATCATATCATCTACATAGATAATCAACACAGTTATCTTACCTTGACTTTGTCTCAAGAACATGGTGTGGTTAGAATCACTTTGAACATACCCATATCTTTTCATAGCCACACTAAATCGTCCAAACCAAGCTTGAGGAAGCTGTTTCAATCCATACAATGATCGTTCCAATTTACAAACCAGTCTTGGTTGTGAAGAAGGACTATAACACAGTGGAATATCCATATAGATATCCTCTTTTTGGTCACCATGAAGAAATGCGTTCTTGACATCAAATTGGTCTAAAGGCTAATCTAAATTAGTTGCAAGAGACAATAACACCCGCACAATATTTAGTTTCACAATAGGTGAAAAGGTTTCTTGAAAATCCACCCCATATGTCTGCGTATATCCTTTTACTACCAACCTCGCCTTATACCTTTCAATGGACCCATCTACTTTATACTTGACCGAGAATACCATTTGCATGCTACTATTTCCTTCTTTCCGGGCAATTCAACCAACTTCTAAGTATTGTTTTTCTACAATGCCTCCATCTAGAATATATAAGCTGATGATACATTTGAAACAAATGCCCTTAATGACTTAGACAATTTGTCAACCGAAACATAGTTAGTGATCGGACAAATGGACTTCTTCTTTCCTCCACCATTTGGTGAGTATCAGTTCGGAGGCTTTCCTCAATTGTGCCTAGCAGGTAATTTATATCCCATAGAAATATTAGAATCATCATGCAAATTAGTAATTGGAGAAGTTACCTCATAAATTTCCACAGGAATTGGGTTGAGCACTGAAGCTGTTCTGGAAAAGCCAATTGGTCTTGCAAACTTAGCTCCTTGAGGACCTGCCACCCAGCCGACGCTTGCATTTAAACTGTTGTGCATGTTTTTATTGCTTTTAACACTACACTATTACACACACAACTTGCTGCCAGACCTATGCTGCGATAGGATTTTTAGGATGGTGTTGAGAAGGACACTCCCTCGAAAGCGAGATTGCTATGTAGAGGTTGACCTTCTCTTCCCCAAAAGTATTTCATGGCGTCTACTGTGTTTATCTATATCCGCGAGACTGCGTGACTATAGGGCATTTCATTTGACTGAGTTGGAGTTAAGAGGACCTGATACATTAAACGTGAGACTGCGATGGTCAGATCATCCTCTTAACTCCACTTTGTTAAGCCGTCTAGATAGAAATCGAGCTTCACACTTCATGCATGTGTTTATGTGATTGTTATCCATTCCTGATGAAAGTAACTTGTCTGAATTCTCACTTTGCAATTTACTTACTTTATTGCAATTTTGTTGGTCCATGACAATAGGTTTCGTTGTCAGTCTTGTTTTATATGTGATGGGAAAAATCGACGTACAGTTCATTTCCACTTCAAAAAAAGAGCTCAAAATATGGATGGACCAGTTAGATCAAGACGGCTAGAGATATGTGAAAGCTATGATCGCCCGACTTCTCCCATTGTTAGAGATCAATATCCACTTTGGTGTTATACAGGTGCTGCCCCACTTCTGGTGTCCACAAACTTCCACCTTCATATTTGGTGAGTACAAGCTAACTCCAAAACTAGAGGAATATAGTGTTGCCATTGGAATGCCTCTTGAAAATGAACTTGTGGCATCCCAAAATTTCACGGCCATTTCTAAAGGCATTACGACCTATGGAAAAGTGAATGGTTGTGTCGTTGAAGTATGTTGTGGCCTCTAGACCAAAGAATTGCAATAGATTAAGGCTGAACACTTTAATGGAAAGGTATCTTATGTTTTTGGGTTATCAAAGTTGGTGCTATAGGATAATTTGATAATGAGAATTTTGTTCTTGGCTATGCACCTTATGGATTTGATTTTTTATGGATTAATGTTGCAAGTTTTTGGCCATATTATTTTTGTAATTAGGTATTTATTTAAGTGGAAAATAATAGTGGATTATTAAAGGAGGGAGTGGGCTGATTTTTGGGCCAAACCAGTCCACAATCCCCCACCCTTCGACTGGCGAAGGCCCGGCCCAAGAGGCCTAATGGGCCGTCGACCAAGGCTGGCCCAAGCCCAGCCGGATGAAGCCACCCTCTTGCATGAAGAATGGCAAGTGGCGTGAGGGGTCTTCCAAGTGTCACATTGCATGCAAAGCTAATGATAGTTAATCATTGAAGGGAAGAAATTAGTGAGGGGAAGAGGCGGATTAGGCGAGGAGCAACCGAGAGAGGGGGAGGGGTGTCGCACAAGAGAGGAAGAGAGAAAGAGAGGTAGCCGAAGGAAGAGGAGGACCGAGCCCCCCGTGCGTCCGTCTAGTCGCCGCCGTCGAGCCGCATGCCCTCCGTTTTGCTTGCTGCGATTTGCTTGGACTAGAGGCAAGTAGAGTCCATCAATCTACCCTTTGCTTGCTGTGATGTGTGTGTAGAAAATGGTAAACTTCGGATGTAGTAGAGGCGAGGAAATTTCGGAGCTTTGGGGAGAAGTGTCGTGGTTTAGCATTCTGTTTTTCTAGAAAGGTAGTCTGTCTCCTTGCTGTTTCGTGAACTTTAGGTGGGTGTCTAGTTGGAATTTCACTTCAAATTCTTGATGAAAGTTGTAGAGAACCTCTTGAAGTATAACATATCAAAAATTGAGAGGAAATGAACAAGTATAGGTCGGTGAAACCTTTTTTCTTTGAAGAAGTTAGATCTGGAAATCGTAATACTGACCTAGTGTGATTCTGTAAATTTTATAAAATTATCCGATTGGAATTTGGTCTTGTGTTCTTAATGAAAGTTCAAGATGACATGTTAAGGAGTAATATATTAAAATTTGAGAGGAAATGGATGAGTCTAGGTGGGTGAAACGATTTTATCCGAAACAGTTAGATCTGGAATTTGATGTCGAGGGTTATGGACGGTTATAGTTATTATAGTTTTTAATCTATCACAAATCTGATTTCGAGTTCTTCATGAAATATTTACTTCTGGATTTTTTCTATACCATATAAAACTTTCAGAATTTTTGGAGTTGATGTAGGATTTTTACTGAATTGGTGAATGAAACTGTGTGTGGCAATATTCCGAAATTATAAAGATTGTAATGCATGGACTGTACCGAAATGTATGATGTTCTTTTGAGGTGGTGTCCTTCATGAAACGTTTTTCTCTAGATCTTTTATATAACATGTCGAATTTTTAGAATTTATTAAGGCTGTTTACTAATTTTCAAGAATTATGACCAAAGGAATGCAATCTGTTTTTATCCGAAATTTTGCTGTATTTTCAAAAATAAATGAAATTGCTCCATGTGATATAATGTCTTGAGTGGTTGATTATGCTGCATATGTGGTGACATATGGCATGTTATATGACATCAAAAGCTAGTTGAGACCTTTGATATTGTTGCATCAAATGCCATGTTGAAATTGAGATACATGTGTGAATATAAATTATGATAATAATGATACCGTCGGAGGTGTGAGTTGATGATGCCCCGGGAGTGTTGGGATGCCTGGAGTGTGGGTGCCAGATGCCCGGAGTGTGGGTGCCAGATG
The DNA here is from genome assembly GCA_014182375.1 of Eucalyptus virginea. NCBI lineage: Eukaryota > Viridiplantae > Streptophyta > Magnoliopsida > Myrtales > Myrtaceae > Eucalyptus > Eucalyptus virginea. Next base: position 11,740,044 of record CM024516.1, on the reverse strand, counting down.
CTCGGAGTGTGTGTGCCGGATGCCCCGGGAGTGTTGGGATGCTCGGAGGTGTGTGTCGGAAGCCTTGGAGGTGTGTGCCGAGGGGATACCTCGTGATGCTAGTTGGGATACGAGATGCCCGAAGGTGTGTGCTGGAGGCTCCTCACGATGCCAGGTTGGGTGCGAGCGATAAATGAGGGATGCAGACACTGATCCCCGGGAAGAGAGATGAAAATGAGATCCTCTTATGAAAGTGAAAATTTAAAATTGAAACAAGTGCATGGTGGAATATGCATGGCTGCTTGATGACATATGTATAAGTGCATGGTGGTATATGCACATTGCATGGTGGAATATGCATGGTTGTTGATGATATAAGTATAAGTGCATGGTGGCTTATGCATGTTGTATGGTGATATATGCATGGCTGTGAGGCGAGGTATGCTCGAATGCATGAATGATATGTGTTTTATTCATGATACCTTGATTGCTCTGTTTGACGTATTGTGTAGTTTAGTGGATCTTTACTGCTGAGTGGTTGTACTCACCCCTTTGGGGATTAACATTTTAGATTAGAAAGATGCCTCTGTCACTAGTCATGCATGGTACCTTCTATGGCATACCTACTGACATTGATGTGGAGTGCAAGGAGCATTCTTGTATTAGTGTACCCGGTCTGGTGTTTGTCCGAATACGTGTCTTGGTGATGTACGACGTGGGTTTTGCTCCAAGAGTTTTTGTCTGTTCACATTCGACGCAATGGGGTGATGCTAGGGATGCTGCCGTCGCCGCTGCCCGATGCACCGGGTTGGGTGTGATGGCACGTATGACTAGTGGGAGTTGACACTTTTTGGGATAGCCGACACTTGTTGATGGAGGGGTGTACATGTCTGATATAGGGTCGAGTTCTCTTTTGAGTTATAGCCAAGTATAGTTAAAAATCTTGGCCTTTTGCTGTACCGACCCAAGATGTCCATCGTGAAAATGTAAATAAAAGTGACTCGGCTTTATCTTTTCATTTGGTGCGTAGTGGGTGTGCATTGCATTATTGTTATTGTAGTAAGGAATGGTGAGACTCGTTTATGCTTCTGTTGATGAGCTACGCTGGGACCTTTACAAAAAAAGAGGGGGGGGGGGAGAAGAATTTTATTGATCAACCCCTATGAACTATAGTTCCACTTTAATTAAAAAGTTATTAGACTGGTATGTAGTAGGATAAGAGATAAGTACTTGTGGCGACCCTAACGGATCGGGGAGCGTGCCGAGGGGGTGCCACAGAACTTGTTAGGCCACCTATCAGTATAGATTCTTTTTCTGAATTATCATAGTATTTAACAATCAAAGCTGAAATGGTAAGGAAGGTTGTCAAAGCCAATTGTTATGTATGCCCATTTTCATTTTTGGCAGAGTGTTTTGCAAATCGGCTAATGATTTCAAAGGCTAGGATTTTTATTTTAGCATTTTTTGGACTAATTGTTTTTCCTTATCAAAAAAATGCCATTAATTCTTGAATTTCATGGGGGGTTAGCCAAGTTTATGATGGGTTAAATTATGTCAATATGATTTTAGCTGAAACATTTTTGTCATTAAACCGTTTCAAACAAAACGAAGAAAGGACCATGCGTGCCCTCCCTAAACTTTTGCAAATATGGTTTTTCTCCCACATAAAAGGGTTTTGGCACCTTAAGAAACAATTTAAGATTGATGATTTTAGGCATCTCATACAAAAATTTGAGGTCTTGGAACGTTTTTCCCCAAATAAACAGTATCCACGTTGGATTAATTTTTTGAAAGATCCTAATCCTAAGGCATTCCTATGGCACGCTAAATGGTTCCATGTTGAGGAGGCTTGTTTCTCTCATAAGTATGATGGACCGATCCCGTTGCTAGGCCTTTCTGGTGCTACTTCTTATTACCCATATAGAGTGGCTCGTTAGTACAAAGCTCTTAAGGAAGTTCCTCCACCTCTCGAGATAGAATTGTTCCAAGTTCGTTTTATTCGTACGGACTATGACTACTTCAACGAGATCTAGATGATCATTGCTGCATGGAATGAGTACCATCTAGAGAGGATTTTGGTGCCCAAGAGACTGAAAGACGAGGAGGAGATTCACCATGCGACGACATTCTACATCCAACAACACCGGATTCCTGTCGCCTTGCGTCCAGTAGTCCCTGATGTGACTGAGAAGCCCACTCAGTAAGCACAAATTGAGCATCTTAAGTAGAAAGTGGAAATGATTGAAGCTGAAAATAAGAAGCTTCACAAGGCATTGGGTTCCCGAAAGCATATAAAATGAGATTTTTTTTTTTTTTAATTTCAATTTTTAGTTCAATGTTTAGGGACCTTAATTTCAATTTTTAGTTCAATGTTTAAGGACTTGAATTTCAATTCTTGGTTCATTGTTAGGAATTTGGTTCAATATTTCAAATGAATTTTGAATAAAATGAGGCGATTAGACCATTGTCATGGGCCATTTTCCTATCTTGTCATTGGTTATTATATTACTTTTATCTTCTTAGGTGACAACGGATCCGTCACGCTTGCCCATTATTACTTGATCAAGAGCTAAAATGGCTGATCAAACCGTAATGCGTGATCATATCTCCATTATGGAAGACCAACTCCAACAGTTAGTCACCTCTATGCAGCTTATGACAGCTCAAATCCAATCCCTCTAAGTGAATTCGACTTCTGTGCCCGCTCTCCCCGAGATAGTAGTCCCGAAGCAGGCAAACATGGCCCAAATGAGTGATGACGGACATGGCCGAGCTGGAAGATGACCCACTGCCGGTCCCTATTGAAAAGGCCAAACTTGACAACGTTCCTAGGACAGAGCAAGATGAACGCTTCGCAAAGCTTGAGGAGAAAGTGAAGCAATTGCAAGAGTCATAGAGCTCACGCCCATTTGACCTGTTAGTTTATGAGAAGGTAAAGATGCCAAAGAAGTTTAAAATGCTGGAGTTCGAGAAATACGATAGTACTTCCTGTCCAAAAGCTCATTTGCAAATATACCATGTACGCATGGCCAGTATGTCAAGAATGAGCCCCTCATGATCCAATCATTTCATGCAAGTTTGACTAGGCCCACACTGAACTGGTATGTGATAAAGAATGTGAATCTTCTTAACACTTGGAATGAAGTGGCTGACGCATTTCTCAAGCAATATAAGTTCAATATGAACATCGCACCTTCCCGAGAAGATCTTGAGTGGGTGGAGAAGAAGAGGAGCGAGTTGTTTGAGGAATACGTTGTGAGGTGGCAAAATTTGGTAGCTCAAACCACACTTGAGCCTATTGACAAAGAGTTGATGAAGTTGTTCGTCAAGACTCTCCCGTTTGAGTTCTATAACCGGATGGCCAGCACATACGTCGAGAACTTCAACCAACTTATTCCCATGGGAGAACAAATTGAGATGGGGATAAGAGAAAGATGGTTTACTAAGCCATCTAATAGAAGGTTTTCTACCAAGAAGGAGAAGGAGGCTGTTGCAGATGTGAATGTAGCTTATAGCCAAGAAGGTACCAATCGCACCCCGGCTATCCAGATGAATGGAAGGCATCAACAAACTGCTGGCCGTCAATCATTTGTCTAGTCAAATAATAGAAGGAAGTTCTCTCCCCTCCCTGGATCTCCATCCCAGGTATTGGCAATCCTCCGAAAGAAAGGTTTGCTTACTAGCGAGCCGAAGCAGCCTAATCGCAAGCACATTTGTGGTTACAACTTGACAAAGAAGTGTGACTATCACATCGGCGAATTGGGATATTCAACTGATGAATGTTTCACCCTTAAGCATCGGATCCAAAACCTCTTGGACACAAAGGCCTTTTCATTTCAATTTGCTCGGCCAAATGTCCAGAAAAATCCATTACCAGAGCATGAAGGTAGGGTGAATGCTATTCTGGGACCTGACGTTGGTCGAACCAAGAACTTGAAGGTGCATGTGGTGGACGCCTACAATAGATTGATGAGAGCTGGATATTATCCAGATCTTGAGGACATTCCCTTATTACTGATGAAGGAAAGAGTGGCTAAAATGGTAGATGATGGTATCATCGTGTATGTTGACCATAACTGCATAGTCTCTACCATTTCCCATATTGTTATTGATTGAGAGGAGGAGTAGGCTACACTTGATAAGGATGAAGTAGATCCTTTGTTCGCGGATATGCTTCTACTAGAAGATGCAGAATTGTCTGTCGAGATCCCCACACCCGATGAAGAAGTAGCGATTAAGATACCTCAACCCTATGAGTATGTCAACGACAAGGTAGTGCCTTGGTCCTATGATCTAAATGTTGACTTGGTTATAAGGTCTGGTCAAACTTATGCTCAAACTAGCGCCCAACTTGCAAAGCTTGTCACTGACGAAAATGCTAAGGAATTTTTTGTTGTGATCAAAGCAAGTGAGTATAATGTAGTCGACTAGTTGCAAAAGATGCCGCTTAGATCTCTTTGCTCAAGCTCTTGCTAACATCCCCTACACATCAAAAGTCCCTGATGAAAGTGCTGAGTGAAGTTCGTGTACTAGAAACGATCGAGACAGACAAGTTAGCGGAATTCATGGCATCGATTCTCCTCAAAGACTTGATCGCTTTCTCTAATGAGGAATTTCCTATTGAAGGTAAGGGGCATAACAAGGCACTCTACATATCTATCAAACACAAGTCTTCTCATGTGTCCTGAGTGCTTATTGATAATGGGTCTACTCTGAATATATGTCCATTGGCCACTCTTCACCGCTTCAAGATAGACCCAGCCAAGATACATGCTGCGAAAACTTCGGTGTGAGCTTTTAATTGGACAAAGAAGGAGGTGATTGGGGGGATCCATCTTGATGTGCAAATAAGGCCTGTCGTTTTCAACATCCCCTTTCAAGTAATGGACATCCCTACTGCATTTAATTTTCTACTAGGTCATCCCTGCATACATACTGCTGGAGCGGTGCCATCAAGTCTACATCAAAGTGTGAAATTCGTGATCAAAAGGAAGCTGGTCACTGTGTATAGCGAGGAAGACCACCGGATTTATCATGAGACGGCTATCCCCTATGTAGAGCCAGATTTTGAGTTTGAATCAAGTTACAACTCATTTGAGTTGGTGTCCACCATACATGCTTCTCGAGGTTCATTGTCACCCACTCCTAAGGTTTCAGATGTTGCCCTCATGGTGGGAAGGGTGATGGTTGGAAATGGCTTTATTCCTGGCCATGGTCTTGGAAGAAGGGGTTGAGGCATTCAAAACCCCATTGAAGCCCCTCGAAGGTCCCATTCTGCTGGATTAGGGTACCATAGAAGAGGTGGAGAAATTTCTAAAGGGCAAAGACAAGAAAGGCAAAACTCGCCACCTAAGCAGGAACGAGGGAGGCAAAACTCGTTACCTCCAAACATTTGTGAGATGTTCCTTGGCCCTTCGAGAATGATGCAAGATGAAGAAAAAGTGATGGACACCATGGGATAGCCAAGCGGGAAATTCGACTATTTTGTTAAGTATTCAGCTCCTCCCAGCTTTTATATTGACCCTCGTGACATAGTCCTATATGGATGAGGTGGCATGGACAATCCGACACCTCCAAAGACAAAGAACCCTGATGATGCATTGGAAGTAATCATGAGCCTATTCAATAATCTCCTTATAGGAGCCATTAATGAAGGACCCCCGGAAGAAATGGGCCTTGGCCCACAAAAGTAACTCATTTATTGCTTTTGTACATTCCCCTGCGTGGGAATTATTATTGCTTTCTAGGAAATATTTTCAATTTCTTCTTTTTTGCTTTCCTTTTAGGGATTGAACATTTTTTTTTTCCATTTAACAAATGTAATTGATTGATGAATTTCAATAAAATTACATGTTTTATTTTGAGGGCATGATGAGGCACACGAAACCAGCCCGATGATGATATTCAACCGATAAAAGAAAAGAAAAATCCAAGAAGAATTCTAAGGCTTGGGCTTCATCATACTTGTGTCAAAATATTTCAAAAAAGGTTTTTTTTTTTTTTTTTTGCAAAGAATTTCAAAAACAAAAAAAGAAAAAGAAAATGTAGTTTACCTTGTCTGTCTTTCTGATTCATCTACTTCCTATTTCAGGAATAGTCTTATGGCATGCAAGGGCGTGGGAATGGTCTAATCTAATGCAACAAGTGCTAATAATGATGATCCTGAAGACTCAATCGAAGATTCCATTAAGGTGTAGCGTAGCTGGGAACAATATGAAAAAGCCAAGGCTCTTACATCCGAACAAACTGTCAATATTAATTTAAGTGACATAGGAGAAGCCAAGAAAGTGAAAATTGGGGCAAATCTCCTCAAAGACGAGGTCGAGACTGGAATAGTATCAAGATGTTTTTGCCTAGGCCTACACTGACATGCCTGGTTTAGACCCGTTAACCGTTGAGCATTACTTGCCTACTAATTCAGACATGCCACCTAAGAACTAGAGGTTGTGGAGAACTAAATCCAAGCTCTCGAAGAAGATAGAAGAAAAAGTAATGAAGCTTTTGAAGGAGGGATTTATTGAAGTCTCGCAGTATCCAGAATGGGTGGCTAACATCGTACCAGTGATGAAGAAAGACGGTCGAGTTCAAGTTTGTGTTGATTATCGGGATTTGAACAAGGCCAGCTCAAAAGATGCTTTCCCATTACCACATATAGATGTCCTTGTGGACAGTAGTGCTGAATTTAAACTGTTCTCATTTATGGATGATTTTTCCGAGTACAATTAGATAAGGATGAAGAAGGAAGACAAGGAGAAAAATGCATTTATCACTCCATGGGTAACCTTTCATAATAAGGTCATGCCTTTCGGACTCAAGAATGCAGGGGCAACCTACCAATGAGCCGTGGTAGCATTATTTCATGATATGATGCACTAAGAGATTGAGGTCTATGTTGATGATATGATTGCAAAAACCCGACCTAGAAGAAGCCATGTCGAAACTTTGAAGAAGTTGTTTGATTGACTTCGTGAGTTCAAGCATCATCTGAATCCCACTAAATTCGTGTTCAGAGCAACATCTGGTAAATTACTCGGATTCATTGTGAGCAGTAAAGGGATCGAGATCGACCCATCTAAAGCTAAGGCCATATACGAGTTGCAACCTCCGTCAATAGTGAAAGAAGTCGGAGCCTTTTGGGGAGATTGAATTACATTGCTCGATTCATTTCCCAACTTTCAGAAACTGCCACGCCGTTCTTCAAGCTCTTAAAGAAGAATGTATGAGTCAACTAGGATGATGAGTGTTGAGAAGTGTTCGACAAGTTGAAGCGATACATGATGAATCCACCAGTTCTTGTCCCGCCATTGCTAGGGCATCCTTTGATTCTCTATCTCACCATTCATGGTGAATCATTAGGTGCAATGTTGGCTTAGGAAAGTCCCGTCAATAAAAAAGAACGAGCAATTTATTACTTGAGCAAAAAGTTCACTATATCAGAACAGAAATATTCTGATGTTGAAAAGACTTGTGTGGCATTAGTGTGTGTATTGCATAGATTGCGACAGTACACACTACATTACTAGACATTTCTCGTGACTGAGAACAATCCTATCAAGTACTTGCTTGATCGACCAGCTTTGGTGGGTAAGTTGGCTAAGTGACAAATTTTAATTTTAGAATTTGATATGCAATTCATGCCACAAAAGTCATTTAAGGGTCGAGTGATCGCTGATAAATTGGTTGAGAATCTAGGAGTCTCAGATAATAATGACAGTTTCGTAGATGACCATGTCTTGAATGTAAGTGAAGATTCATGGACAATGTTCTTCGATGGAGCCGTAAACCTATTTGGTTCAGGTATTGGGGCAGTTATGATATCCCCAGATGGACAACACCGTCCAATAGCTGCAAAATTGATATTCTCATGCACTAACAATGTGGCCGAGTATGAAGCTTGCATCATCTCAGGCTTCAGGTTGCAATCGAGAGGGTTGTGGCTAAGTTAAAAGTGTTCGAAGATTCTGCATTGATCATACTTCAGACCATAGGTGAATGGAAGACTAAAGACGCTAAATTGCTCCCGTATGAAAGTATTTAGTAGATATGGTAAAGGAGTTCAAGGAAGTTTCGTTTGAATACTTGCCTAGATCTCATCATCAATTTGTGGATGCACTCACAACTTTGTCATCTATGCTGCAAGTCACCGATGGGATAGAAGTTGAGCTGCTAAAAATAGAGGTTTTGCTGAAGCCGGCTTATTGTATGATCATGACTGAAGAACTTGATAGAAAATCATGGTATTCGATATCATGAATTACATTCAAAAACAGGAATTCCTTGAAGGAAGTACTCCGGCTGATAGGAAATACATCACGGAGATGGCCTTAAAATTCTTCGTCAGTGGTAAAAATTTGTACAAGAGATCCTATAATTCAGTCTTATTGCGGTGTGTAGATGCAATCGAAGCCACTCAAATCATGCAAGAAGTGCATGAAGGAGTGTGTGACCCTCATATGAATGGCCACATGTTAGCTAAGAAGATCATGACATTAGGCTACTACTGGCTCACACTAGAAAGTGACTGTATCCAGCATGTTCGAAGTTGTCATTGTTGCCAAATTCATGGAAATAAGATAAATGTTCCTTCAACTAAGCTGCACCAGTTTTCTAAGACATGGCCCTTCTCAATGTGGGGGCATTGATGTGATTGGCCCAATAAATCCTAAGGCTTCAAATGGGCATTGTTTCATTTTGGTGGCAATAAACTACTTCTCCAAATGGATTGAAGCTACATCCTTTGCAAATGTCACCACTCGCAATGTTACGAAATTAATCAAATGTGACATAATTGCTCGCTATGGCGTTCTTGAAGCAATCGTCATTGACAACGGGACAAATTTGAACAACAGACTTGTTGATGAGCTGTTCAGCAAGTTCAAAATCAATCATCTCAATTCATCCCCTTACCGCCCTCAAATGAACGGGGTTGTTGAAGCGGCCAATAAAAACATTAAGAAGATCTTGGCTAAGATAGCCGAGAATTGTCGAGATTGGCATGACAGGTTACCATTCGCGCTAATGGCATACTAGACATCGATCCGCACTTCTATCGGGGCAACCCCTTTTACTCTAGTATATGGCATGGAGGTAGTTCTGCCTATGGAAGTGGAAATTCCTTCCCTGAGGGTTTTATCCCAAGCGAAGTTGTTTGAGGCAGAATGGTCGCAACAAAGATTTGAATAGTTGAACTTGATTACTTGATTGATGAGAAAAGGTTGAAGGCTCTTTGTCATGACCAAACTTATCAACAGAGAGTGGCCAGGTCCTCAACTGAAAGGTACGGCCAAGACATTTCGAGACAAATGATCTAGTCTTAAGGAAGTTGTTGCTGATTTTTCCGGATCCTGGGGGCAAGTTTGCTCCAAATTACAGTGGCCCATATGTAGTGAAGAAGGTACTTCCTAGAGGTGCCTTGATCTTGGAAGAAATGGATGGTCGTGAGTTTTCCAATCCTGTTAACTTTTATGCTGTCAAGAAGTATTACCCATGATAGAATTTGCTGTGTTTGCAAACATTTTTTGTGATGAATGAATTGCCTCAATGAGTTGCAAATTAAATTGTCCAAATTTGTTTAAAATCTTGCATGTTTTCCGTGATGAATAGTGTGAGATAAATTGAATGTGTCAAATAGGATACTTTGGAATGATGAAAGGCAAGCCTTATTACATATACTGTTTCATACACCAATCCCCAGTGAGTTGTGTGAAAAATTCCATGCCCACAAGAAAAAGGGTTATCTCGCAAAGGGTACATCAGCCGACGTGATGAGAGGCATTCTTTTCTTTATCCAAAACACTACAGGTAAACCCATCGTTTAGCCCTTTTGAGCTCCCATACATGAAGAATTTTAAATTATCCCTATCAAGGATCATCCCATATTAGGGAAAATTTGAAATGAATGGTAGGAATCTTCTTGCTCACACTTGCATCAATCTTCGAGTATTGCTATTGTAGTGCAACTTATTCGGTAATTTAAGTGCCTTAGGATGACGAAGAGCAGTTCTTTCTTTATTCTATACACTTTTGTCCATTACATAGCCCACTTGAGCCTTTGAATTTGCAGAACTCAATGGAGTTTTGATATGAAGAAAATCCTTGATGGTGAAGAAGTAGATTGATGGAAATGTCAAGATCACCAACTCTGACCCCCCCAAACACTTTCTGAGTCTGACAATCCTTCCATGAACCGGGCATGTGTTACATCCCTTACAAAGTCTCCTTAGGTTTGGGCACTTGAATTAACGTAAAAGTTCATATGTTCAAAAGCATCGCTCGAAGAAGTGTGAGTAAGACAATTTCTACCTCATTTCGTATGCTTCTTGACTTGTAAACCCAGAGATGATTGCGGAATATCACTCATTTTTCAATAAGTCTTGACTCAAAGAGTCCCTTTTTATTAAGCCGTTAACCAAGCCCACATTATGGTCCATGTTAAAGACCTCTTAGATTGGTAAGGTCATACCACTTGCGAGATTACTTAGACTCTTGTTTGGCATGATAGTAGTGAGACAAAGTGATTGTCAGATTCCTGCATTAAAGGTTAGGACAAAATAGCCTTTTAATGAGGATGAGTGAAAAGTCCTTTCAGACCGAAAAATCCCTCATTTGACACACCATGACACTCATGTGTTTAGATTGAAGTATTCTTTTGAAATGGAAATTGGGTAATGCGAGATTAATAGAAATTATCATGCATGAGCCTCACTCGAGTTAACGCATGATTTGTTTGTGACCACAAATACATGTTACCTCACTTATGACTAGGCTTTCCAGGAGACATATTCCCAAGGATTAGAGATGGCACCAGATAAGTATATTTTTATCCATACCTTAAATACTTGTTATTGTACAGGTATTCTCTCTTAAGAGCACTGACACTCGACTTAGCCGAGCTGTCCTCCAAAGATTTTTCTCCAGATTCAGTTTGATTAAGGCGACCGAAAAAATGTTCGGGTCTTAGTCAAATGATTTATGTTACAATGCTAGGCAACCAAAGAAAGGTTTGCGTCCTAGCCAAGCAAAACTTCATTTTAGGCAACTGTAAAAAGGTACGGGTCCTGAAAAGTGATTTCCCGTTTAGGCGACCGTAGAAAGGTACGGGTCTTGGAAAAGTGATTTCCCATTTAGGCAATTGTAGAAAGGCATGGGTCTTAGACAATATTTGTAGCTCTAACAGGCGACTGTAAAAAGGTACGGATCTTGGAAAAGCTGTTTCTCATTCAGGCGACTATAGAAATGTACGGGTCCTAAAAAGTGATTTCCCATTTAAGCAACCGTAAAAAGGTACGGTGTCTAGACAATATTTGTTACTTTAACAGGCGACCGTAGAAAGGTACAGGTCCTAAAAAAGCAATTTTTCCGTCAAGGTGACCGAAGAAAAGTTCGGGTTTTAGACAACCAAATACTGCCATATTAGGTGACCGTAGCAATGTACGAGTCTTGGGAGGGCAGCTCTCTCTTACAAAATCTTGTTACCATTCTGGACGATCGTGGAAAGGTACGGGTTCTGGACATCTAACACCGACTATCTTGAATTACTCTATCCTCCTTAAAGGTAAGTCATTCTAGGTATGTTCTCTTATTATTTGCATTAGCATTTCCATGCATTATCGCAAAATGGGATTCATTTTCCAAAAAAAAAAATCATTCAGTACATGTGCATGATCAAAATTTAGGTCTCAACTTGTTTTTGAAGGGAACCTTTATGAGCTCACATTCAAAGTGGGGCAGTTGTTGACACCTAATTTTGGCAACCTTAAGGAAATAAAATAAAAATTGCAAGTAAAAGGAAAAATAAGGGAGAATCAATTTGATTAATCATGAATGGAAGTTGGAAAATTTGAAGAATATTCAAATCTTGGTAAATGTGGAAGCAATCCCGGTCGAGGATCAAGAGTTAAGAAATCAGGTGAATAAAGAGCAAGAATTTTGATGAAAAGGAAGAAATCAAACCAAAATCGAGCCGATTGCGAAATCACGCTCTGATATGCAGCCATGAATTAATGCAACAGAGAATGGAAGCTCGAAACTTATCATGAAAAGCGGCCATTTGGAACCACTATAAAAGGAGTTGACCCGCATGGACGTAACGGAGGAGAAGAAATTCGTGCAAGAGAGGAAGCAAAAAAAAAAGAAAAAAAAAGAGGAAACCCCCCACCCCTCTTTTTCGTCCAAGAAGAGTCTTGTCTCTTCCTCTCTGACAAGCTGTAGAGAAAAGCAAAAGAAGTCAGTAAAGTACAGAAAGAAAAGGAGAGAGTGGACATGGGAAAGAGGAAAAGAAGTGAAAAAAGAAGAGAAAAGCAAAAGGGGACCATCTTCTTCGGTTGGGTCTTTGCCCCTCGCTGCTACTGGTCGCTTCGCCCCGTAGTAGGTTGCCCACTGCTGTCCTCCTTTCGGCGAACTTCGTCACTGACGCCTCAGCCCGCTTGCCGCTACACCACCGTGTCGCCGACGTAGTTGTGAAAGCTAGTATGAGCACCTAGAGGGGGGTGAATATGTGTTTAAACTAAACCTTGGCAAATATATGCGGAATAAAATAAACTTCGAGTAAAATAAAGGAGTTAAGGAAGAGAATAAGAACACAAGGTTTATAGTGGTTCGGCTTAATCCAAGCCTACATCCACTCTCCCACGCTAACAGCCTTCTTGGCTGGATTCCACTATGCAATCAACAAGAAATTACAACTTTGATCGCAAACACTTAGTAGTAGATCACACTATCTCACTAAGTCACTCTTTTGGTATTTCTCTCACGATCACAAACATTTAAGCTCTCCAAAGACAAGTGTATGAACAAAGATCGCTAGGACTTTGGAATTATAAATTCTATGCTCCGTCTCTTACTTGCTTATCGGTCCTTGATCTCCTTAAATACTCCTCCACTTCCAAACTACCCGTTGGACAGTATCTCGAGAATCGTCTTCCAATCTACCCATTGGACAGCTCTGTATCTCGAAGATTTGGTAGCCGTTGAGTGACAAAGATAGAATCCCAAATTGATTCCGATTGCCCATACAAACAGAATCTTGGTTTCCATAAGTAAAGCTCATTCGTATAGAAAGTTCTTGTCTTCAAGATTCAATTGTCAATCAAATAGATTGAGTCAATCAAATCAATCTTGATGTGGAATCCAAACCAGATCACTAGCCATTATATGATTGGGCTTGAGTTACGTTTTGTCAAATCTGGATGTAAAGTCTGAGAGCCATAGACTTTACAATCTGAGTCTGAGTGCAATAGACTTTATAATCTGGGTTTGAACATATTCTGCTTCTGAACAGATTTAGCTTTAAGGTCTGAACACAGTCTGAATAAGTTCAGCTTCAGCATAGAGTCTGTCTTCTAGTTCTTCCAAGTATAGATTTTGATAATATCCTTTACACGTTTTATCATCTGCATAGTCTATTACTCAACCATCAAATATGTTAGTAGCCTTTGATTTATTTTGTCATCTTCCAAACATCATAAGGGATTTCCCTGACAATAGTAACCCCTCGCCACTGCTGCCATCGCTCGTCAGCTCTGCCTCTCTTTGCTCGTGCCACCTTCGCCGCGCCCCCGCTTGCTCGATGACCCGCCGTTGCCACTGCCGCTCTCTGCCCCACAAGCGACGCCTGTGCCACCTACTGCCACTGCCCGCCCAATGCTGCCTTTGAGCACCGACGACCATGCCCTCGCTCGCTCGTCACCACTCGTGTCTCCCTCTTGCGTCATTGCGCTGCCACCTAGCCGACACCCAGTAGCCCGTGCCTACGTTGCTTGCCGCCCGACGCTTGCCATGCCTCACCCACGGCCGCACCATTGCCTGTCTGCGCTCTGCCTGCCGCCTCATCCTGCCTTGATCGCCGTTGCCACAACAACCCTCATGGCCACCGGGATCCTGCAACCTTGGTGTTCCAGTGAGTTCTTTGCTCTTCAGGCCTAGTAGCCCCTGGACAACAACGCTGGACCAGTCCCCACTCCAACGAGAGCTAGCTGATTTGCAGCCCATGGCGCTCACTTTCGCCACTTGCTGCTTTCTGCACCAGTGACCACGAGCCATTCCCAAGCCACCCGTAGAGCCACTACCAAGCAACTGAATTGCAGGTCCCTGACCTTCGAGGCTGTGTAACCACCAATGTTCGCAAATCCCGTGCGCCAGTCCCTTTTTTCTTTTTTAAAGTTTCGTTATTATTTAAATTGGAACATTGGATGTCGATGTTCATTTTATGAAATTGTTTAGGCATTATCTGTAGAGTTTTGTCCAAAAATTACTATAATTACTAATTTGATTGGTAAGATGTTGGATCATTTTTTTTTAATTATATTGATTTTTTGGACATTTTAATAGTGTTTTGATTAATAAATCATTATAATTATTAATTTGATCCGTATGACTTCTAATTAAATTTTTAATTATTTTGAATTTTCTTATATGTTGTAATGTTTAGGGTTAAAATAATCATTAATTTTCTAGAAGCACATCCATTGTAGAACTCTCCCTTGATTTTGATAGGGAATCACTGCTCATGAAGAATTTTGATCTACTATGGATCGGTGTATAGACATGAATTTAAAATTGTGAAAGCTAGTACAAACACCTAGAGGGGGGTGAATAGGTATTTAAAATAAACCTTGGCAAATATATGCGGAATAAAATAAACTTCGAACAAAACAAAGGAGTTAAGGAAGAGAATAAGAACACAAGGTTTATAGTGGTTCGGCTTAATCCAAGCCTACGTCCACTCTCCCACGCTAACAGCCTTCTTGGCTGGATTCCACTATGCAATCAACAAGAGATTACAACTTTGAGTACAAACACTTAGTAGATCACACTATCTCACTAAGTCACTCTTTTGGTATTTCTCTCACGATCACAAACGTTTAAGCTCTCCAAAGACAAGTGTATGATCAAAGGTCGCTCAGACTTTGGAATTATAAATTCTACGCTCTATCTCTTACTTGCTCATCGGTCCTTCATCTCCTTAAATACTTCTCCACTTCCAAACTAGTCGTTGGACAGTATCTCAGAGAATCTTCTTCCAATATACCCATTGGACAGCTCTGTATCTAGAAGATTTGGTAGCTGTTGAGTGACAAAAGTAGAATCCCAAATTGATTCCGATCGCCTATACAAACGGAATCTTGGTTTCCATAAGTAAAGCTTATTCGTATAGAAAGTTCTTGTCTTCAAGATCCAATCGTCAATAAAATAGATTGAGTCAATTAAATCAATCTTGATGTAGAATCCAAACCAGATCACTAGCCGTTATATGATTGGGCTTGTATTATGTTCTGTCGAATCTGGATGTAAAGTCTGAGAGCAATAGACTTTACAATCTGAGTCTGAGTGCGATAGACTTTACAATCTGAGTCTGAGTGCGATAGACTTTACAATTTGAGTCTGAACATATTATGCTTCTGAACAGATTTAGCTTTAAGGTCTGTACCCAGTTCAGCTTCGGCATAGAGTTTGTCTTCTGATTCATCATTCACGTTTAGTCTGGAATTAGTCAGAGTTGACAGACTTCTGATGTAGAACAGACTTTGACACTAAAGTCTGGCAGTCTTCAGACTTTGACACAGAAGTCTGGAAATCTTCAAAATATGCTCTGGACATGTGTTACGTTCAGTCTTCTGGCCGTCTTCTGACTTTGATAATATCCTTTACATGTTCTATCATCTGCATGGTCTATTACTCAACCATCAAACATGTTAGTAGCCTTTGATTTATTTTGTCATCTTCAAAACATCATAAGGGATTTCCCTAACAAAAATTAGTAGTGAATCTCTTGGGTCGGTGAGCTAGTTTGCGTAGCAACCACACAAAATCGGTGGCGGCCACGTCAATCTTTGGGTCTCTGGGGATCTAGTTAGTGTGGCGACTGACGTCGCAACAATGGGTCTGTTTGATGTAGTGATTTGGATCGCAGCAAAGAAATCCGGTCGGTTTGACAATTTGTCACTGCAATCGTTGGAGATGGAGTTTTTGGACGACATGGCTACAATAAATGTTGTGGTGGTCTAATCAAGTCCGACAAAGCGGTGGCAGCATAGGGATTGTTTGGTGGCGGCAACCAAGTTTGTTGGATTACAGCGGCGGCGGTAGCGATGATCTGATTTGGGCGAGTCACAACGGCAGCGGCGATATAGTGTTTAGGGTTTTCCTAGGTCTCTAGATCTATTACTCTAATACCATGATAATAATCTAAATGCAGATTAAGAAAAAAGAGGAGAAAAAACACAAGAATTAACAAGGTTCGGAAGTGTGCCTACATCTGGGGAAGCCTCTCCAACACTCTGTTTATTTTTATTTTTTCTCCTTAATCATTAAGTAAGTATAGAACCATATATATACAATCAATCAAACTTCTTCTACAAGTCAATCCTCTACAGATTAGAAAAAACAATCCTCTACAAATCAGAAGGAAAATAAAATCCCTTACAAATTAGGCGCTGGAAAATAAAATTCCCTACAAATTTGGGGATTCCAGCTACGCCAACAAGTGCTTCCTGGCTTCACTTCGGTTTTGCAAAAATCTACCGTGGGAAGATATGGAGACGGGAGAGAACCCATATTGGCTTATGCTTTTGTGGCTTTTTTCTCTGTGATGTTTTTTCCATGTGCATAAGATTTTAAATAGGCAAAAGGTTGCGTCGAGGAGTTTTCATATATATTATAATTATATGGGATATGTTCAGCAGAAGTCCTAAAACTTGTCAAGAAAGTGCAATTGAATCCTAAAACTTACAAAAAGTGCAATCAAGTCCTAAAACTTGTCAAGTTGGTTCAATTCAGTCCTAAAGTTAACACCGTCGAAAAAGTTAACGGAATTGCTGACGTGGCGCTGACATAATATTTTTAATGAATTTTTTATTATATATATGGCTTTTAAAATTATTTTTTATTCAAAATCTTTAAAAATAAGATAAAAAATTAAAAAGGAAAAGCTAAATTTATTTAAAAAACAAAACTATTAAAAATAAAAATAAAAAAGGCTACCGGTGGAGCTTCCGCAGCCACCCATCGCTGGAGGGGCCGGCGACGGCCGCCGGAGGGGACGGCGATGGTCGCCGGCCCTGGGCGGGATGGCCGGCCCTCGCCCGGGCGAGGTCTCGTCGGCCCCAGGTGAGGGCCGGCCACCCCCGCCAGGTCGGGCGAGGACGCCCAGATCTGGGCACGCCGCCCCCCGCGACGGCCGGCGAGGCCTCGCGGGGGCCGGCGACCATCGGCTGGGGTCGGCGATGCTCACACAGATCCGGGCGAGCGGGCGTCGTCCGACGAGGTGCTGTCGGACGGGTTCGAGGGGGAGGAGTAGCCGTAGCTCGATGAGCCGGCCAACGAGGAGGACGAGGAGGAGCTCGAGGCCATCGCCCGCTCCACCAGCTCCGCCGACGAGGACGACGCCGCCCCGCCGCCGACGACGACGAGAATGGCGAGGCGGAGGAGGAGGAGGACCATGAGGTTCGGTTGCTCGGCGCCCGGATCCGGGCGAGCGTCGCCGACCCCGGGCGAGGGCCGGCGAGGCCTCGCCCGGGCGGGGGATGGTCGCCGGCCCCCGCGAGGGCCGGCGAGACCTCGCCCGCCCTGGGCGAAGACCGGCCACCCGCCCAGGGCCGACGACCGTCACCGGCCCGTCCGGCGGCCGTCGCCGGCCCCTTCGGTGATGGGCAGCGGCGAAGCTCCACCGGTGGCCATTTTTTTTTAATAATTTTATTTTTTAAATAAATTTAGCTTTTTCTTTTTAGCTTTTTATCTTATTTTTAAAGATTTTGAATAAAATATAATTTTAAAAAGCCATATATATAATAAAAAATTCATTAAAAATATTATGTCAGCGCCACGTCAGCGCCACGTTAGCAATTCTGTTAACTTTTTTGACGGTGTTAACTTTAGGACTGAATTGAACCAACTTGACAAGTTTTAGGACTTGATTGCACTTTTTGTAAGTTTTAGGACTCAATTGCACTTTCTTGACAAGTTTTAGGACTTCTGCTGAACATATCCCTAATTATATTCTATTTATGCATTCGTATCTAACGAAATTAGTGCTTGAATCGGTAGGGTTTTGAATAATGATTTGTTTATTTTTGCCTACACCGTTGACAAAGCTTCTCTGTCGCCTTCTCGCTTGGCATGACTTGCCATTTTCAAATACAGAAATGGAAATCGACTGGACTTGTCTTCTTTTCGACACAGTTTACGGAAATTAGTAGCTTCCCTAGATGACTACAGATATTTATCATGCGCTCTCGTGAAGGGAACAAAATTTTATGTTGCACATAATTGACGCATGCCTGTACTAGATCCGGACATATGAAGTTGAAATTGTTAGTGCAACTGCTTTTCTTGGGTTATTTTAGGAGTTGATAAATTTTTGTCCAATAGATTTTTGATTGATTAGCAACGTTGAACTCTAAGATAACTTGCTTGATGAGGCGATGGATCCATAGCAAAAAATATGTGATCAAGCAATAAAATAAAAAGAATAAAGGAACCAAATTGGATATCGGATTCATGTGAATTGGTAAGTGAGACCTACCTCATAGGGAGAGTTGAACATCATTCCACTATAAATCGAGCCATATAGCAGTTATTACAATCACACTTGAGTTGCTCAAACACTCATAGTGTTTCTAAATTATACCCAATAATACAACATTTAGCCCTCGCAATTTCTCGCAAACAATTTCCAATTTCACAGATAAGCTACACAAAATGTTAACATAAGATTTTCATGGCTTCAAATTCTAGTGACATAATTTATAAGCAAGCCACACAATTGATTGTTATGGAAAGAAGTTTTTTTTTTGGATGCGATTTACAAAGAAGACTCACTTCTTATATAGAAAACATCTAGATTCAAAATAGAAAATTCACTCAAATTAGAAATCCAACTCTAATCGGGAAATCTAACAAGACAAGATATCCTTTACGAGATCAACTCAAGACATACTTCCAACAAAGTCCAAGCGCTTTACCAAGGCATCAGTTCTTCATGAGTCATTTAGATGAAAGACTAGTGTTTATAGAGACACGTTTTGGCTCCTATATAATAGTACACCTCACGCGAGCCAACCTCATTTCATTTACACAAGAACCTCTTTCCTTTGAAATTCTGAAAGTAGTAGAATGCTTTTTCTGCTAGTAGGAATTAATTAAAGAGTACTTTCCTTGGGAGAGAGAAAAGAAAGAAAATTTCTTCATAAACACCCATTTCATTATTATTTTCTTTCACAATACTTGCTTGCCAGAAGTAATCTCATGATCAACAGCTTCAAGCATATATAACTTCAAGGATCTGCAATTGGTTAAGATACTATAATCTAAACAAGCTGCAAAAGGGGAAAGAAAGGGAAAATTGATAAGTTTCCCAGATACTGAGCAAAGTCTGCTCAATTAATTATTAACGACGGTAAAACATAAGCCTTAGGACTTGGCTTGCAATTGATTGATGGGGCGAAAGGACATGCGATGGCTCGAAAGCACCTCGATTACAAATTCTGTAAAAGGTATTCATCGCCAAAGCTCCATTTCCGTGCTCTTTGATATTGTAGATGCGGGTGACACTGGCAGCATCAAAGGGCTTAAAAAGCAAAGGGTGTTGGTAGTCCACAAGCTCATCAGGACACCGAATCGTGCCTCCAGTGGAAGAGAAGAGTCCCATGCAATATCTTGCCTTGTGCCCCCTCATCATTACACGGTGACAAGGGTTGTGTAATCTCCCATTGCTCCATCCCTATAAGCAAAAATGAAAAAGAAAGGGAGAGGTTCGCGATGATGATGGTCTGTCTCATCACAGCATCAATTTTGTTGTATCTGTCATGGCTAAGACTATTAGAGAGGGGTGAGTAGGTGATTTTATGGAGGTGAACGAATTTAAAGAAATATTGCAGCGAAACAACTTCTGGTGACACAAAGCATTGTGGTCAGATCTTACCAATATGCAATTCTATCACAATAAATAAAGAGAGCAAGGAATAGAAAATTGCACACAAAATACTATAGTAGTTCGGTTTTTTGCAAGCCTATGTCTACTCTCCCTCGCTACAACCTATTCGTTGGGTTCCACTAAGAAGAACCAATCACAAGTTACGAGATCTGAGTTGTAAATACTCAAGCTCGTGTGTACAAACTCCTCACACACTTTCGATCTCTAAATAATTACACAATGATGCTCATAGAGACGAATGTATTAGATCAGAAAACACTCTTTAAGCTTTGGAATTAAAAGCTTTGATTCTCTTAAGTGCGATTTTTCCTTTTAGCTTCAAGATCTCCTTTTATACTTCTCCTAGTCCAAGCTAACCATTGGAAAAATCTCCAGGAGGATTATCTAGTGAATTTACCTGTTGACCTAGATCTTGCTAAAAAAATCTGATTGCTTCAAGCTCACCGAGAATAGAGCTACCCAAAGATTTTGCCGCCCACATAGCAATTTGGGTTTCCATAAGTCGAGTGCTTCATCTTGGAAAAAATGTTTCGTCTCAAGTATATTGTTCAAAGAAAGTCGAATCTCCAAGAGATATTTGGAAGACTTTCCTTTTGAAACTCCTTATAAATATGGTGGGAAATCCAACCAATTGCCACTAGCCATTGCACGAGTATATTGCATCCTTTCTAACTATTTGACATAACACATGGGGAAGAAATTAATTACGCCACAACTCTGGTTCTAATAAATAACGTCTGATCATATCTCATTAGACTTTCCACCTGAAAAGTGCTTATTATCATAATCAAAGTCTTTTCTCCGAATAAGTTTTGTCAATATTTAAAATCACTTTGGGAAATTTTCTCAACAATCTTTCCCTTTTTGATGATAAAACTTTCTAAGTAGAACTTAACAAAAGGTTTTGAAAAGATTTAATAATGAAATAGCTCTATTGAAAGCAAGATTTAAGATCAGGCGCAATATGAATTCTATAATAATTTTGCTGATTTTGTAAAGATAAGTACAAAATTCTTCCAGAATATTGAGCTAATCAAAGTGAATAAGATTTGCAAGGAAGTTCTTTACTTTGATTAAGGAGTTCAAGAAAAGAATAAATTCAAGAAAACTTCATATTTTTATATAGTTCCCCTAAGCAGGATCATAAAAGATCTTCATTTGTATAGTGTTATGCTTTTCTTGCATTTTCTCTCCCTCTTTGGCATGAAACGCAATTTTTAGAAACAATATCTTATACATGTTGAGGCAACCACAAATGATATGAAATATAGCCCATGTAGAATCAAACAACATATGCTTCAGAATATATATCAAGGATCACGATGCATTAGATAAATTTAGGCAAAAGAACCATTCAAGTGCCAAAACTACAAAAGTGACACTTAAGTGCCAAAACTTATGAAAGTGCCACTTTTTAGGAAAAATGGGACACTCAAGTGCCACATTTGGCAAACCTCGCCGGAAATCCTACATGACATTTTTTATTTTTATTTTTTTCACTTATGTGGCTTGTCGAAGGCTGACTTAGCAAACCACATACAAAAACGACATTTTTTTAGTATAATTCGAATTTTAATTTAATAATTAACTAAATTAAATTTTAATTAATTAATTTAAAAAGAGGGGGAGGAGGAGCATGGAGGCGGCTGGTGGCCGAGGGCTCGGCCCTCACCACCGCCGCCTCCCTTTGTCACCGGGAAGGCGGGAAGGTGGGGGAGTGTCGATTGGGGCCGGCGAGCCCGGCTAGGGGCCGCGGCCCCAGCCAACCGGTGGCAAGGGCCTGCATGCCCTCGCCCGGATCTAGGTGTGCGAGGGTTGCGGCCCTCCCCCAAATCCGGTGAGGGGGTCACCGCTCACTAGGGAGCCGCCGCCCGGCCGACCCTCCGGCGTGCGATGGCCCTTAGGTCGGCCCAGCGAGGGTCGGCGACCCTCGCCGGATTTGAGGGAGGGCCGCGACCCTTGCCCTAGATTTGGGGCGAGGGCATGCAGCCCTCACCGTCGGTCGGTTTGGGGCCGCCGGCCGCCGGCTAGGGCTAGACGGCCCCGGTTGACACTCCCCCACCTTCCCGCCTTCCCGGTGATGGAGGGGGAGGCGGCGGCGGTGAGGGCTATGCCTTCACCGCTAGCTACCTTCCTCCTCCTCCTCCTCCTCCCCCCACCCCTCCCTTTTATTTTATTATTTTATTATTTTATTTTATAATTATTTAAATTATACCAAAACGACGTCATTTTGATATTGTTTAGCCACATTAGCATGCAAAACGATGTCGTTTTGCCCGCAGCTCGCTGGAAAATTGTCACGTCAGCGTTTTGGCTAGATTTTATCGCCGATGGCACTTAAGTGATCTATTTTACTTCGATTTTGGCGCTTAAGTGTTACTTTTGTAACTTTTGGCACTTAAGTGTTCATTTGTGCAAACTTTTGGCACTCCAGGGGTCCGGGTGTTGATAAATTTAACTACATTTTTGTCATAACAAAACGATAATAAAAATATGAGATTTGTTAATGACAAAAAGTAAGGGAAACAAAAAATATACTAACCGGATCATGTACAGGGGCGAATAGGTGATTTTCATTGCTCTTTAGCTCATCTTCACACACAATCTTCACCTATTCATCCCCCTTAGAATAGGTGATTTAGTGGAAATGAAAGAATTTAAAGAAATATTGTAGCGAAACAATTTCTAGTGACAAAAAGTGTTGTGGTTAGATCTTACCATTGTATAATTTTATCGAGAGAGAGAGAGAGAGAGAGAGAGAGAGAGAGAGAGAGAGAGAGAGAGAGAGAGATAGAAAATTGCATACAAAAGATTATAAAGGTTTGGCTTTTATAAGCTTAAATGCACTCTCCCACACTACACCCTACTAACTGAATTCCACTAAGAACAACCAATAAGGGGTTACAAGATCTGAGCTATAAATTCTCAAGCTTGTGTGTACAACTCCTCACACACTCTCAACCTCTATAAAATTACGCAATAATGCTCACAGAGACGAATGTATGATCTCAGAAAACACTCTTCAAATGTTGGAACTAAAAGCTTCGATTTCCTTAAGTGCGATTTTTTCTTTTAGCTTCAAGATCTCCTTTTATGCTCCTCCCAGTCCAAGCTGACCGTTGGACAAATCTCTAGGAAGATTATCCAGCCAATCTACTCGTTGGCTTAGATCTTGCTATGAAGATTTGATTGCTTCAAGGTCGTTGAGGATAGAGCTTCCCAAAGATTTTGCCACCCAGACAGCAATTTGGGTTTCTATAAGTGGATTGCTTCATCATGGAAAGAATGTTTCGCCTCAAGTATACAATTCTAGGAAAGTTGAATTATCAAGAGATATTTGAAAGACTTTCTTTTTGGAACTCCCTAAAAATATGGGAGGAAATCCAACCAATCGCCACTAGCTGTTGCACAAGTGTATTGCATCCTTTCTAATCATTTGACATGACACATAGGGAAGGAATTAATTACGCCACAAATCTGGTTCTAATTGATAACGTTTTATTATATTCCATTAGACTTTCCACTTGAAAGTTACTTATCATCATAATCAAAGTCTTTGTTTCGAATAAATTTTGTCAATCTTCAAAACCACTTTGGGAAAATTCCTCAATAATCTCCCCATTTTTTATGATGACAAAACTTTCCAAGTAGAACTTAACAAAAGGTTTTGAAAAGTTTTAATAATCAAATAGCTCCATTAAAGCAATTTTTAGATAAGGCGCAATGTGAATTTTATAAGAATTTTGTTGATTTTGTAAAGATAAGTACACAATTCTTCCAGAATATTGAGCTAATCAGAGTAAATAAGATTTGTAAATAAATTCTTTGCTCCGGTTAAGGAAGTTCAAGAAAAGAATAAATTCAAGAAAACTTCCAGTTTTTATATAACTCCCCCTGAGCAGGATCACAAAAGATCTTCATCTGCATAGAGTGTTATGCTTTTCCTACATTTTCTCCCCCTTTTTCTATCCCTGAGCAGGATCACAAAAGATTTTCAACTTATTGGCTGGATTCCACTAAGAAGAACCAATTGAGGGTTACAAGATTTGAGTTGTGAATACTCAAGCTCGTGTGTACAACTCCTCACACACTCTCAACTTCTAAATGATTACACAATGATGCTCACAAAAACAAATGTATTATATCATAAAACACTCTTCAGATTTTGGAATTAAAAGTTTCGATCCTCTTAAGTGCAATTTTTCCTTTCAGCTTCAAGATCTCCTTTTATACTCCTTCTAGTCCTAGCTAACCATTGGACAAATCTTCAGGATAATTATCCGGCCAATCTACCTCTTGGCTTGGATCTTGCTAAGAAGATCTACTTGCTTCAAGGTCGTCAAGGATGGAGCTTCCCAAAGATTCTACAATTCATATAGCAGTTTGGCTTTCCATAAGTCGAGTGCTTCATCTTGGAAAGAATGTTTCGCCTCAAGTATATCGTTTCAAGAAAGTTGAATCTCTAAGAGATATTTAGAAGATTTCCTTTTGGAACTCCTTATAAATATAGGAAAAAATCCAAACAATTGCCACTACCGTTGCATGAGCATATTGCATCCTTCCTAGCCGTTTGACAAAACACATAAGAAATGAATTAATTACATCACAACTCTAGTTCTGATTGATAATGTTTGATTACATCCCATCAGACTTTCTACTTAAAAAATACTTATCATCAGAATCAAAGTCTTTACTCCGGATAAGTTTTGTCAATTTTCAAAATTACTTTGCGAAATTTCCTCAACAATATCAATATGCATTCAACCGTACACGAATCTATGTTTCACATGTGAACCGGTCCATAAAAATTTTACAAATAAATCAGCTTTAATGTCATAATTCTATCTATTGCTAGACGCGATGATCAATACCAGAAATATAAACAATAATTTACAGTTGATGTGTTAAGTCATGTGCCCGGATTCTTTTTCGATGCTTAAGCTACTTTTTGAACCGAATGAGAGAGAGAGAGGGGGGGGACTCAAGTAGAATGACTCCCCAGCAAGGACAATGAAAGAGGAAGCTGAAGAAGGGGCGACCTCAATCCAACGTCCATCCTTACTCTGCACTTCCAATCCGTTACATGATTTTGGTGAAGCATGATCACGAAGTTTTGTCTCGATGGCAAAGAGCCCTGGGCTTCTTGGACTCCTCTGTCCCAGGAGCTGCGTATCTCCCGACGCGGAAATTGTATCTGACCAACTTGGCTAGCGATTCAACGTACTTGTCTACGCCCAGGCTTCCCAAAACCAGCTTCTTCATCAGTGAATCCAACTCTGAAACCCTCGTGACATACGTATTCATTGTCTCACTGCATGGTCATAAAAAGGGCACAAGCCGAAACAACAATTTCTTCTTGCATCAAAGTAAATGAAATTCAAATTCGTGTCATTAGTGATCCATTTGATAGACATTAATCTCTTAACACTTCATTAATTAGAACTGATGATACAATTACCAGTAATAAAAAAAAGAAAAAAGGATTACCAAAATCTTGTGTTTCCCTCCAGCCACATGAGATCTGCTAATCCTTCAATGGAGCACGAGTTGGGGGCGTAGTTCATTGCAAACGTCTCGTAAAGAGGCGAATGAGGAAGATTCCAAGGTACCTAATCTGGGACGTTGAACCAGTGCTTCACATCGGTTGGGAGCTCAAGCAATGCCTCCAATTCTTGGAACGCATCATTGTGAAGCTCCAAGGTCATCTTATCAGTCAAGGCTTCAAAGCAACCTAATTCTTCAAAGGCTTCTCAGACTTGAATTTGCAAGGAGTCCCATCAACCTGTCCCTGGCTTTGCGCCATCTAATTCGAAAAGACCTATCAGGGGAAGCTTTAGTGTTGAAATAGAGCCCATGATCAATTTGTCCTTCTTTCTGAGTACTTTTTCTAAACGTTTTCTCCTATTCTTTTCTTAAGGTTCTCTGCTGGAGTTATAGGGCTTGGCATCCTCGAAGTAACCACAGTAGCAATTTGAAAGCTCCAATCTTTCCATGAGAGTGGATTATTTTCCTTGTTTTCCCCTTTTTTAGTGGTTTAAACAAGAGTTGACTAGTGAATGCAAGTGTTTTTTTTTTTTAAGGGGGAGGGGGAGCACTTAGCTTTTGGAGTTAGTGACTTGACTTTTAATTCAAGCAATGATGATGGTTATCTTCCTTGCCGGCACGTCTTCTACGTGGAATACATGGAACCAAATCAGCAGTCAAGTGACCCTGATTTTTTTTTTAAATTTAAAAAAAAACCATAAATTTACCCATTATAATACAAATACTTGAATTATGTTACACGTGTATAAATTTGAATTTTTTTCGTGACATAATAAAAAAATTCGAGGTATTTGTGTTATAATGAGCATAGATTGAGGTTTTATGAGATATTTTTTAATATTTTTATTTTTTCTTTAAAATTCCGGTTGGTGTTTTGAAAATGATAATAATAAAAAGAAGCAAATTGACTTTTCAAAGGTAATTACAAGCCCTTCCTTGCGTCCCTCTCCCTCTTGCTCTCGTCTCTTTTTTTTTTTTTTTTTTTCCTTTTCCTTAATTAAAATTACAAGTTTAATTATTGGGTAATTTTAATTTCGAATTTTAATTCAAAAAAATTAGGTCACATGAGTAATGTCACATGGCATATAATTTGCATATTAGGTTGCATGTTGCATGTCTTGTTAGTATAGATATTATTTTGTATATCATTGCATTGCATTGTATGTATATTAGGTTTCATTAAATAAGAGAAAATCCTAAAAAATTGAGTGAGCGAGTACAAATTAGAAATCATATCTAGAGCATTGATATGAATTTTGAGTTAACATTACAAATGTTTTTATTTCTATGAAGTAAGTCTTGCAATATATTTATTATTTTATTAGGTGTTAAATTGGTAGATTGCACGCTCGCATTGTCTCCTCATATCTTAGGGAGTAATAAAATGAATTCAAGCTGCTTGATAAATACTTTACCGTGAAAAGAATAGTACTGAAAAGATAATAAACAAATCTAGTGTAATCAAGTCCCCGTGTCCAAATTTTCTGGTTCATAGGAGTGAAATAATTCTCATGTTATTTTACTTAGGTATATAATTGACCTACCATAAATTAATTAATGGTAATTCTTCGTTAAAATTCATTTGCCAGCTAAAAACATAAACTTAAGTCACAAATTGATATGGATTTGGGAGAGCCCGAGCCAAATTTATACTTAGTAATCTATTAGCCAAATCTTAGGTAGTACACTCGAGATTAGATCACAATAGATCCAAAGACAGAAACAATACAAATAGAATTCAATCCCCTTAATTTCTTGTTATTTTATTTTTTCATATTCTATTTATTCATACTCTCTTAAGCAACCTTCTAAAGCGCATGTAAGTTATGTGTGCGATATAAAGTTCATTATGTGGAACTCTTTTAATTAGTCCTATTGGCTCAAATGATCCAAAATGAAAAGTAACTAAGGGGCTGTTTGTTTAAATTTATTTCTGTTCCCTGGAATACAAATTTTTGTTCTTTTGTTCTGGGGAACAAAAAAAATGAAACGTGTTTGTTTAGACTTTTGTTCTCGAAAACAAAAAATCCATTTTTTTTTGTTCCCTAACAGATTTGGAATAGAAACAAGCAATAGAAAAAACTTGTTTCTTGTTCCCGGGAACAATTCAGAAAACATTTTTTTTTCTCATTTTTCTTCTTTTTTCTTTGGCCGGTTGCTGGCCTCGACCATGGCCAGCAATCAGCCATCAAGGGCCGGCAACCTCACCGGTGGCAGACGAGCCTCGCCGTGGCTGAGTGAGGCCGCCGGCCCTCGTCAGCCGGTCGCCAGCCATGGCCGAGGCCGGCAACCGGCCAAAAGGAAGAAAGAAAAAAAAAAAAGAAAAAGGAAAAAGAAAAAAAAAGGAAAAAGGAAAACTAAAATAAAAATATTAAAAATTAAAAGAAAAAAATTATACAAGTTTATCAAATGTGTTTTTGTTCTTTTTTTTATTCCAGGAATATAAATTTTGTGCACTTACCAAACGTGTTATTCTGTTCAAAAATTGTTCTCCGGAGCATAAATAGTTTTTTCTATTTCTACTCTTGAGAACAATTTTTGAACAGAAATATTACCAAACGCGCCCCTAAGTGTCCAAGCATGAACTTTTACTATAGAGATATGTTAAGTTTTCCATCGGTGCAAACTAAACAATTCATTTGGTGATACAATTTTATTTTTCTATTTCTAGAATAAATTTTTTGTTTAAAAATAAGTTTGGAATAAAAATAAAAAATAAAAACTCTTCTCATCGCTCATTTTCTTCACTAGTCGACCACCCACTTGTAGCTATCATTGTTTGCTGTCGATTGTTGGTTGTTGTCTGTCGGTCACCATCGATCGCCGGCCACTAGCTACCATTGCCGATTGCCACCATCGCTGTTCGCTAATCGCTGCCACCGCCCCCAAAGAGGAGAAATTTTGATTCGTTTCGAGAGCAAAAATTTTGCGTCATTATCAAACACAAATTTTTACTTAGATATTCATCCAGAAATAGAAATAGAAAAATCTATTTTTCTTCTATAAATCAAATTTTGATTAGAATAATTATCATTAGCGCACTTATTGTGTCTTTTTTTCCCTCTAGTTATTATTATTATTATTTTTTTGCGCCAACCATATTCTCTTTCACATTGGATCTTTGCCTTTTTAGAAGTCCCATCAAATGAAAAAGTGTAGCAACGACGCAGGAGTGTTAAATTCAAAATGTATTTTCCTACAAAACTGGACACAATGATTAATCGGTATTGAGGGAAAAACTCAAGGTGGAGAGTGTAAGAGTTTTCCTGATGTGGACTAAATTAATTGACATTGTAATTTACTATTTTTACGGTTACCGTAAAACAGGGTTTGGTCTAAAGTGAGATAGAAGGTTTCTTAATTAGTCTAATATGGGCTGGCTAGTGTGGGCCGAGTTGAGCCTGGCCCGTAATGAGGGGGACTGGCTGGAAACTCTATAAATAGTGCTCAAGTCTCTCCTCTAACCCTAATTCTCACATGTATCCTCACCTAAGGGGCGTTTACCTAACGCTGCACGTGAGGGGGGCCGCCTCATTGAGCCAGTGATACGGAGGGCAATAGAGGAGAATGACTTGATGCGTGAATCCCCTTGATATATGTGGGTAATCCTTTTTCTGCTTCCGTTTTATGTTCGACGGATCCCAAAATAGGTGCGTTAATCTTTCTACTCAATTATGCATGTTCTTGTTCTGGTTATGGAGAT
Organism: Eucalyptus virginea; assembly: GCA_014182375.1. Lineage (NCBI taxonomy): Eukaryota > Viridiplantae > Streptophyta > Magnoliopsida > Myrtales > Myrtaceae > Eucalyptus > Eucalyptus virginea. Next base: position 11,710,888 of record CM024516.1, on the reverse strand, counting down.
CTTGGGGTTGCGCAATTTGCGTCCAACATGTGGTATCAGAGCCTCCATAACTTTCGAACTTGAACGCAATTGATTTTGCCCTAATTTGTACGGATTAGCCCTAATTAGTACGGATCTTGCCCTAATTTGTGATTTTCGAGACTTTTTGTTCAATAAAAATTAAATTAAATCACAAATTCGGATTGGACTTGACGAGACGAGCAAGAGGGTCGGCGGCGCGTCGCCGGGGGAGGACGCACGCGCCCCCCCGCGCGGCCACGCGCCGCCTGGGCGTCGAACGCGCGTCGCGCGTGAGCTCCACGCGCCGCGCACTCAGGCGGCGCGTGGGGCCTCCGTTCGGCGCGTGGCCGGCGGCGTTGGACTCGTATGGTGATTTCCTATCTCTTAGTATATTTATTTTACATGTTTGATAGTTTTATGGATGTGAAAATACATACGGAACCCTAAATACTTGTATTTTTAGTGTATTTTTGTGTATTTTTCTTATATTTTCTGTGATTTTGAAAATATAAGTGTTGGGTTACAGATATGTTATCACATAATTTTTATAAAGGTGTGATTCATCAATAAAAATCAAACTTTATTGTGAACTAAAACTGGCTTAATGAGATACAATTATTATGAGATAGTAATTGAATATATCTTGAGCTGATGAGAAACAGTAAAGGTTATGAAACTTTTGTTGCTCAAGTATACTCCTTGACATGCTGGTAACTTTTGAATGATGGACGTCTTAAGAACCTGTGACCAAACTGATTGTACTGATTAACACATCTGCTGAATGTGGGTAATGCATGTTAGTAAAGTTATTGCATATTGTACCTAAACTCATATGGTCGCTGGTTAATGTCTATCGAGTTAAATATTTTTTATGGTAAGGGAGTATGGCAATATTTATGCAGAGCAATAGTATCTACTGTTGAATTTTTAGATATTTGGTTCTCTGGTTTGACTCAATTAATAGGCCACTGGTTGATTACAATGATAATTTGTTATTTAAAAATTAGCTAATAAATCAGTTGTTGGCCTTGGAGTCATGTTTTGCCGTATGAAACTCATGAGCAATAGTTGATTAGTTATCGAGCTTGTCAATTTGGTGTACCCTGTATTACTATTGATGTTAATTTGTGAGAGATATTTTAGATCGGCATTCTTTATATGTTGTTATGGTAATATGTAATTGGGGTGCATAAGAGATGTTTTATTCTCTGTTATGAGAAGTTTTTTGTGTTACTGTGATCAATGATCTCATTGGAATCTGTCTTTCAGGTTCGCTGTATATATATTTATATATATATGTATGATTAATTTTTATTAATTAATAAAGCAATGTAATTAGCATGATATGTGATTTTGGTGATATACTGCCCCTATCACTAAAGTTAAAATCACATGTATATGGTGTATGTGAGGAGTAAAGTTTATATCCCTGGTATGAGAGAATTTCAATGATTCAATTGAGTAGTGACCGCCAAAGTGGCACGCTTGATTGGGTTTGAGAAATTTCGGTTTCATATAATGATTGGGATGTCTCCTGGTCTAATGTGTAGTCATACTCCCAAAGGAGGTGATTGTGTATTAGTTCATGAAGGGATACATGATAATGTGGTGGAGGAGTGACTGATTCTAGTGATTCATATGCCCAAAGGTGATGAATTCACGAAGAATTGGAATATATTCTCATAACCGCTATCATGTGGGGAGTATACAACTGCATGTCATGTATTCTGCCCAAAGGTGATTATATGATTATGCGTGTAACTCTCTGGATGTGTACTTGTACGTCAAGTTACACGGTACTCACATGATGCTAATTATATACATTGCTTGGTTTTCAGTCACATTTTTTATAATTAATAACTTCACTATTATTGAGGTTTTTACTGCTTCAAATTTTAAGTTGTGGACATTTGTTTTGTTACTTAAGAAAAGAGCAATTGAATTTGCTTACTGTCTATGAAGCGTTCCATTCTGGAACACTTGAAAAGAGGTTTGCCTGCAGACTGCACTGCTATGAGATGATGGAAGCCTTAGTTGCTTGAAATTGTGTCTTGTCTGATATTGAAATTAGGACACATATGCAAAGATTGTGTTTAAATCCTAATGACATATACATCTCGTATATGATTAAAAGGTTGTTTCCAAAATTTTTCTATTTAAAGAAATTGATTGAGATAAAAAACAAACTGGTTCAAATTAGTCTTGAAGGTTGTCAGGCCTGATAGTAGCGGTAAGTATTTTGGCAAGTATGACAATGCGAAATAGCTTAAAGAATCATTTGTCAAATACTTGGTAGATTCTGGGGTGGTAATTTAATTACTATACCTGAAAATCCTGACAAAAAGATTTGGCTGAAAGGCATAAATGCACCATATTGAACATGGTGATGAGTATGATTAGTAAGACTAATTTATCTGGTTTTTTGTGGGCTGATATTATGAAAGCAACTTTTTCACATACAAAATGTGTCTCTTATTAAAGTTGTTTCATAAACTTCTTTTGAGTTATAAATTGGACATAAATTACTTGAATCATATGCAAAAGTGAAATTATCTAATCCAATTTTAAGTATGTTGCAATTCAGATCCACTCGGAATTATTTTGTATCTTATCTAGATTGTTAAATGGGTATTGATTTTATAACCCTAAAGAAGGTGCAAGAATTATGGAATCACATACTCTAAAATTTATAAAGATTGACGTAATTATAGAGGATAGCTGTTCTCAGACTATTAAAGATAATAGTATGATGGAGGTTACTATGTTTTTGTCTTTACCTATACAGATAATTATGGAATCTCCTGTACCATAGACTAAACTTGTTGAGGTTCAAGGTACTATTCTTGATATAGTTTATAATAAAATTTCTTAAACCTCTCAAGTGTAGAATGAAGTGGTTACAGCTTTATTAAGGAGATTTGTTAAGGAAAGACGATCAGTTATACCATCAGACTATATAGTCTATTTGTGAGAACATGATTACAATATCCACTATATGGTTGATGTAATGACATAAGTATGTGATTAGATGCCATAAAAGACGATATACAATTTATGAAACATCATAGTGTTTGGAAACTAACTTACTTGCCTAAAGATTACAAGTTCATTAGTTGCAAATTGGCGTACAAAATTAAAAGAATTTCAAAGAAAGATTGTGGAATTTAAAGCCAAATTGGTAACTAAAGTTTTCACTCGAAAGAGGGGTGGATTGTTTATAGTGAAGAAATAAATATTTCTTTCTAGTATTTTTAAAGATTCTTTCAGAGTGAATGTGGCATTAATAATTTATTTTGATATGAAGTTACGCCAAATAGATACAAAATCTATATAGTGCAACCGGATGATTTTGCAGCAGATTCAAGTAAACTTGTATGTAGACTGAAAAGTTCTAATTCATGGTTTTAAGCAAGTTTCCGACAATATTATTAAAGTTTCATAGTGTTGTTATTTTGTTTAATTGGGAACAAAGTAATTCAATATACTGCAAGGTCAGTGGGAGGAAATTTATTTTTTCTCATACTTTTTGTACATAATATTTTGCTTACAAGTTGTGACCTTGAGACATCTTATATCATTTGCACTGAGATCTGTAAGGATTGTTTTTGCCATATTATATTAGATTTTCTCGGAGGACATTTGCTGATTGTATATTGGAAATATTCAATATACATCATTGCAAGCCAGGAATTGCTCCTGTTGTTAAGGGTGATGGATTGAATCTATCACATTGTCCTTATTTAGATATTGAGAAAATCTAATTAAATGGTGTATCTTGTGTTAGTGCATTTAAAAGTATAATGTATGCTCGAATTTGCACTAGACTAAATATCGTCTTTGTGACGGGACTTCTAGGCAGATATCGATCAAATCCAGGACGCGATCACTGGGTTGCTGCCAAGAAGATTTAAAGGTACTTAAATAAGATAAAAGATTATATGCTAATTTACCGACATGTTCAATTTTTGTAGTTAGTAAGGTATTTAGATGTAAACTTTGTTGATTGTTCTGATGACATGCAATCAATAACAGAATACATATTTATGTTAACAGTAAGTGCAGTAAATAAAGTTCTATGTCATCTTCTACCATGTAAGCAGTGTTAGTAACATTCTTTTAGGCTGTTACTTGGGCTTTTAGGCTCCAGAACTTCATGAAAGGAGTTGATCGTTTTAACTTGATGGATAGACCCATACGGTTGTATTGAAATAACAAATTTGTAGTATTATTTATTTACTACAGAGGTCTCAAGGGGTCTAAATATATGGTGGTCAAATATTTTTGACCATAAAGAAACGGTACATAAATGTGACTTATAATATAACATATTTTCACAGATGATATGGTTGCAGATTCACTAACTAAAGGCCTACGCCCATATGTATTTGAGTGACATGTCATTAGTATGGGCCTAGGAGCATCATGAGATGCTGTTGTTTAGTGGGAGCTATTTTGGCTTTACTCTGATAAAGGTTTCATCTGTGTTTGTTACACTTTGTAACGGTTTGATATGTATCAACTTTTGCATTCAATAAAATATTTTTGCATGTATTGTTATTATGTTGAATACATATTGATAAAGTCTCAAGGGATTGTATAAACCTTGAGTGAAGGCTAGGGGCATCCGGGCATCCGGTTATTAGCCTTGTGCATATGTCTTGTGATATATAAAGAAAGGTTAACCATAAGGACAAGACATATGTGGGTTCATTGAAACCATAATGCATTCTCTAGTGGCACAAGTTTTTGTGACGCCTAAAGTTAAGAGAATGGTGACTGACAAATGGGATCTCTCTATGAGATATGTTATCCATTTGCCACACTATCATATTGAATCCATATCAATAAAGTTGAGAACATTCGTGACCATGGAAGGCTCTGTGTGTATACATGCAGTTACCGCCATGATTCGGTGTTTAAGACTTTATGGGATAGGATTGACTATTAAGAATTATCTCTGGACCAAATGTGCGCACATACGGTACGATTTCAATTAATATAGTCCAAGTGGGAGAATGTAAGAGTTTTCCTGATGTGGACTAAATTAATTGACATTGTAATTTACTATTTTTACGGTTACCGTAAAACAGGGTTTGGTCTAAAGTGAGATAGAAGGTTTATTAATTAGTCTAATATGGGCTGGCTAGTGTGGGCCGAGTTGAGCCTGGCCCGTAATGAGGGGGACTGGCTGAAAACTCTATAAATAGTGCTCAAGTCTCTCCTCTAACCCTAATTCTCACATGTATCCTCACCTAAGGGGTGTTTACCTAACGCTGCACGTGAGGGGGGCCGCCTCATTGAGCCAGTGATACGGAGGGCAATAGAGGAGAATGACTTGATGTGTGAATCCCCTTGATATATGTGGGTAATCCTTTTTTCTGCTTCCGTTTTATGTTCGACGGATCCCAAAATAGGTGCGTTAATCTTTCTACTCAATTATGCATGTTCTTGTTCTGGTTATGGAGATCTTGGGGTTGCGCAATTTGCGTCCAACAGAGAGTGCTCCGTCATATTCTCGAGAGTAATGGAGCCGTTCCCTTTTCATTTCCCAACTAGAAATCTACCAAGATGAGGCATCCTTTACAGGATTAACTCGACATATATTTTCAACAAAGTCCAAACACTTTCGCTAAGGCATCAGTTCTCCATGATTCATAGAGATGAAAGACTAGTGTTTATAGAGACGTTTTTTGGCTCCTATATAATAGTACATCTAACGTGAGCCAACCTTATTCATTTACACAAGGACCTCTTTTTCTTTGAAATTTTTGCAAGTTGTAGAATGCTTTTTGCTGCTAGTAGGAAATAATTAAAGAGTTGTTTTCCTTAGAAGAGAGAAAAGAAAATTTTCTTTATTCATGAACACCCATTTATTTGTTATATTCTTTTCCAATAGTTGCTTGCCAGAAGTAATCTCATCATCAACAGCCTGAAGCACATATAGGTTCGAGGATCTGCAATTGGCTCAGATAATATAAATTAAACAAGCTCCAGAGGGGAAAGAAAGGGAAACCTGGCAAGTTTCCCAAATATTGAACGACATCCAATCAATTAATTATTAACCACGGTAAAACATATGCCCTAAGATTTGACTCGCAATTGATTGGTGGGGCTAAAGGACACTCGGTGTTTTGAAAACATCAAGATTTCAAATTCTGTAATAAGTATCCATCGCCGAAGCTCCATTTTCGCCCTCTTTAGTCCTGTAGATACGGGGGAGATCGGCAACATTAAAGGGCTTAAAAAGCAAAGGGTGTTGGTCGTCCACAAGCTCATCAGGACACTGCATCATGCCTTGAACGGCAGAGAAGAATCCTATGCAATATCTTGTCTCGTGCCTGCTTATCGTTACACGGTGACAAGGGGTGTGTAATCTCCCATTGCTCCATCCCTACATGCAAAAAATGAAAAATAAAAGGGAGAGGCTTACAATGATGATGGTCTGTCTCATCACAAGCTAGCGCATTCAATCATACATGAATCTATGTTTCACACGTGAACTGGTCTATGTGATTTTTACAAAGAATTCAACTTTAATGTCGTAATTCTAGCTATTGCCAAACGAGAAATATAAACAATAATTTACTATTGATATGTAAAGTCAGGTTCCGAATTCTCGTTTGATGCTCTTATAGCATGTTACCTACTTTTTGAACCAAATTTAATAGAGAGAGAGAGAGGGATGGGGGGGGGACTCACGTAGAGTGACTCCCCAGCTAGGACAATGAAAGAGGTAGCTGAGGAAGGGGCGACCTCGAACCAACATCCGTCCTTAGTTTGCACTTCCAATCCGTTCACATGATTATGGTGAAGTATGGTCACGAAGTTTGAGTCGCGATGGCACCTAATCCCTATCTTCTTAGACTCCTCGGTCCCAGGAGTAGCATATCTTATGAGACGGAAATTGTATGCAACCGACTTGGATAGAGATTCCAGGTACTTGTCTACGCCCAAGCTTCCCAAAACCAGCTTCTTCACTAGTGAATCCATCTCCAAAACCTTCGTAACATACTTATTCATTGTATCGCTGCACATTCATGAAAAAAGGCACACATCAAAATTACAATTTCTGTAGATAGGGTTGTGGATTGGCATCTTCACAGATGATTCACTTTCCATTTTTTTCTTGCATCGAAGTAAATGAAAATCAAATTCGTGTCATTAGTGATCCATTTGATAAACATGTCTCTTAACATTTCCTCAATTGGAACAAATAATATAATTACCAGCAATAAAAAAAAAAGAATTACCAAAATCTTGTGTTTCCCTCTGGCCACATGAGATATGCTAATCCTTCGATAGAGCCCAAGTTGGGGGCATAGTTCATTGCAAACACCTCGCAGTGGGGCGAACGAGGAAGATTCTCAAAGTAGCCGTCATACGGCTTATCTGGGATATCGAACCGGTGCTTCACATCGATCGGGAGCTTGAGCAATGCCTCCAGTTCTTGGAATGCATCATTGTGAAGCTCCAAGGTCATCTTATCGTTCAAGGCTTCGAAGCAACCGAATTCTTCAAGGGCTTCTCGGACTTGACTTTGCAAGGAGTCCCATCGATCTGTCCCTAGCTTTGAGCCATCTAAATCAGACAGATCTATGAGGGGAAGCTTCAATGTTGAAATAGAGCCCATGATCAATTTGTCTTTCTTTCCGAGTACTTTTTCTAAAAGTTTTCTCCTATTCTTTTCTTGGAGTTCTCTGCTAGATTTATAGGGTTTAGCATACTCAAAGTAGCCACAGTAGCAATTTGAAAGCTACAATCTTTCCATGAAGAGTCGATTATTTTCCTTGTTTTCCCCTCTTTTAGTGGTTTAAACAAGAGTTGACAAGTGAATGCAATTTTTTTTTTTTTTTGGGCTCATAGCTTTTGGAGTTAGTGAATTGACTTTTAGCTCAAGCAATGACGATGGTTATCTTCCTCGCCGGCATGAGTTCTACGTGGAATATACGGAAACAAATCAGCAGGAAAGTGACCCTGAATTATTTTATGTTATTAAAAATCTTAAAATTATCCATTATGATGCAAATATCTGAATTATATTACATGTGTATAGTGAGCATTTGTGTTGTAAAGAGCATTGACTGAGGTTTGTTGAGATAATTTTTTAATAATTTGATTTTTTCTTTAAAATTCCCGGCGGTGTTTTGACAAAAGATAATAATAAAGAAGAGCAAATTGACTTATCGAAGGTGAGCACGTGGGTGGCCATAATTGCGAGCCCTTCCTTGCATCCCTCTCCCTATTGCTCTCGTCCGGTGTTGCTGCCGATCGACACTGATCGCGTCAAGGGATGACGATGAGATCGAGACTCTAGATGCCGATACATGTCGCTTTTCAACGGTACAGCTATGCTTGCCGGCCAGTAGGCGTGTCCGGTTACGTGTGCAAGATGGGCCCCACACTCTTTGCTGATGACCTAGGTCGGGCTGGGGGGCTACGATGGATCAATCCCGATTTTTGTTTATTTGATCGACCATAATTTAGGAAAAAAAAAGCAGGTATTTATTCGCTTTCTTTTGTTTGTCTTTTTGGTCCCAAGTAGGTATACCGTATATATTCGCATTGGAGCATCCCCGAAAAAATGACCACTAAAATGGTCGAATGAGTGCTTTGAAGGGGAAAAGAGCTGCTTTCATGTTTTTCCTTTTTTTCACCCTTTCTTGGAAAATATCTTCCTAAAAATCATAGCTTTTATCTCTTATAAAAATGAATTGATGAAAAATATTTTCTTTATCTGTAAAATTTTTTTAGACATAAACTGTACTCAGTAATGAAAACTTATTTTTATTGACTAAGCATTTCAAACAACACAAGAAATCATTTTAAAAAAAAATATTTTCTAAATTATTTTTTTCCCTGCGAAATAAATGGAATCCTAATATATTCCTTTTATGCATCCGTATCTGACCAAATTAATGCATGAGTCGGTAGGGTTTGGAATAATGATTTGTTTACCGTCCCGCACCGTTGACAAAGCTTCTTTGTCGCTTTCTAGCTTGGCATGGCAAAATGGTCGCATGAGTGCTTTGAAGGGGAGAAGAACTGCTTTCTTGTTTTCCTTTTTCTGCACCCTTTTGGGGGATATTTTTGGTAAAAATTAATGCTTTATTTGTTTTGTAAAGAATAAATAATTTGAAAATATTTTGTTTAAAATGATTGCACCATTTCTTTGGATATTCTGGTAAGCTCCACTTGTTTTGTGGAAAATGAAAAATTTGGAAAATATTTTCCTAAAAACAATAGCTTTTATCTCTTATAAAAATGAATTGACGAAAAATATTTTCTTCATCTATAAATTTTTTTAGACATAAACTGTACTCGATAATGGAAACTTCCTTTTATTGACTAAGCATTTCAAGTAATATAAGCGATCATTTTTAAGAAAATATTTCTAAATTATTTATTTTCCCTTGGAAATAAATGGAATCCTAGTATATTCCTTTTATACATGAGGAAATTAGTGCATGAATCGGTAGGGTTTTGAATAATGATTTCTTTAGTGTCCCACACCGTTGACAAAGCTTCTTTGTCGCGTTCTAGCTTGGCATGACAAAACCATTGGAATTGTCTTATTTTGTAGACATTTCATGAAAAAAGAGTATCTTCTCTATATTATATATATATATATATATATATATATATATATATATATATATATATTCTTTTTTAGTCTGTTCTACTCTACCTTTCAATTTACTCTTAAACTTTTGTTTTACCTCTTTGCAAAGTAAGGAAGTCAAACTCCATACTTAAAATTAAACGTTTCCATTCGTAGCCTCCTTAAAAAAGTGGAGATTCGAACGCCTCACATCTTCTTTCCTATATGAAAATGTGACCATTCAAGCATCACGCATTCTCGTGAAAGGAGCTAAATTTTATGTTGCACAAAACTGACACATACCTATACTGGATTTGGACATATGAAGTTGAAAATTGTTAGCATAATTGCATTTCTTAGGTTATTTTAGGATTTGATTGAATTTTAAACAATTTTTTTTTTTTTTTTATTGATTAGCAATTTTTCCATTGAGCTTTGAGATAGCTTGCTTGACGAGGCAACGGGTCTATAGCCAAAAATATGTGATCAAGCAATAAAATAAAATAAAAAATAAAGGGATCCAATTGGATATCAAATTTACGTGGATTAGTTAGTGGACCTTACGTCATGGGGAGAGCAGCATAATATATATATATATATATATATATATATATATTATAATAATTGAACAATATAGCAGATATTACAATGATACTCGAGTTACTATAACACTTATAGTGTTTCCTTACTCTTGATTATATGCAACAATTCAACGTTTCACAATTTCTCGCAAATTAATTTCACAAATGAGTTATATAAAATTTTATCATAAGATTTTCATGGTTCCAATTTCTCATGATGAAATTCATGAGTGGCACAATTAATTGTCATGGAAGGAATTTTCTTTTAATGCAATTTACAAAAAAAACTCACTTCTTATATAGAAAAGATTTGGATCCAAAATAGGAAATCTACTCAAACTAGGAATCCTACTCCAACTAAAATTAAGTCCTGCTAATATGACGGCACCGTTATTTACTATCAATAATAATGTGACAATGACCACAAATTCCCATACATGTGGATTTGGCTACCGGAGCTATGGAAATCAGAGATATTAAAGACCATAACTAATAGATATTGAAAAGCAAATCCACGGAGAATTACTATTTTATTATGGAATGAAAAATATCATAAAATATTGAATTTAGGAAATACTTTTTATAGTTCTTTTTAATGGCACAAAAATGTTTTCAGTTATAGTATTTCCATTCCAAATCTTGAAAAAGAAAAAAATGCATTTAATAGGATACACGCAAAAGAAAAAAATGCTTTTTTTTTTTTTTACCAAAAAAAAAAGTATCTTTGCTTTTAAAACGATCCAAAGACAGAAACTATACAAATAGAATTCGATCCCTTTAATTTCTTGTCATTTTCTTTCTCTATATTCTATTTATTCATACTCTTTTCGGCAACCTTCTAAAGTGCACGTAAGTTTTGTGTGTGAGATAAAGTTCATAATGTGGAACTCTTTTAATTCATCCTATTGGCTCAGCTCATCCAAAATGAAAAGAAATGAGTGTCCAAGCTTGAACTTTTACTTTAGAAATATGTTAAGTTTTCCGTCAGTACAAACTAAACAATTCGTTCGAAATCATTGATTTGGAACACTAACATTGGTTTTGGGCCAAAAAGAACTTGGTTCACTAACCTTGACTCTTTCATTTTTGGCTATTCATTACTCTTTCTCATTGAAATGAACAAGTTTTCATACTAGTTTCCACATGAAAATCTTAATGGTGAGTCTTCTTGTCCTTTTAAGTAAATTTCTTTTTATATCCTTTTAAAAATTGAGAGATCCACCTTTTGATTACTTAGGGTGCACATAACAACTATTTTATTTTTGTTCCAGAACAATTTTTCTGTTCTAGATTTGTTTCTGGAACAGAAATCCATTGGTGATATAATTTTATTTTTCTGTTTCTAGAATAAATTTTTAGTCTAGAAATAAGTTTGGAACATAAATGAAAAATAAAAACTCTTCTCAATGCTCGTCCTCTTTACTAGTTGGCTACGCACTTGCCGCTGTCATGATACGCCTTCGCTGTCTGTTCGTCGCCAGCACTATTTGCCGGTTGCTACTGCTACCATCTGCCGCTCTCTAGGAAGGAGAAATTTTGTGTCTTTATCAAATGAATCATACACGAATTTTTGCTCTAAAGCTCATCTAGAATTAGAAATAGAAAAATCTATTTTTCTTCAAGAAATCAATTTCTAACTAGAATGATTATCATTCTTGCCCTTATTATGTGTTTTTTTTTCCTCTAGTTATTTTGTAGTTTTTTTTTTTTTTGTGCCACTCTTTCACATTTGATCTTTGCCTCTTTAGAAGTCCCAACAAATGGAAAAGTTTAGCAATGACACAAGAGTGTTAAATTCAAAATAGATTTTCCTACCAAATTGAGTACACTAAGGCTCTGTTTGGTAAAAATAATTTATGTTCTCCGGAATAACTATTTCTATTATTTTACTCCGAGGATGAAAAAAGAATAGAAACGTGTTTGATAAAAATTTTGTTTTTGTGAACAAAAGATCTATTTTTTTTTTGTTCCCATGAATAGATTTAGAATAGAAACAAAAAGTATAAAAAAGTAACTTCTTGTTTTCGGGAACAATTTTTTTTTCTCTTCTTTTTTCTTCTCTTTTCTCTTCTTCTCTTTCCTTTCCTTTTTCTTTCTTTTGGCTTTTGGTCGGTCGCCGGCCTCGGCCATGGCCAGCAATCGGCCGACAAGGGCCGGTGACCTTGTCGGAGCGTCACTAGCCCCCGATAATGCCAAGCCATGGCGAGGCTATAGAAAATTATTCACATAAATAACTTATTAATCAAGAAGAATCAGATCCATATATAATTGTAAAACACCTAGATCAATAAGTACAATGGAATTGAAGCATACCTGTTTGAGCATTACTTTATTTGAAGAAAAATAGATCACTCTGATAATCAGAGATAAATTGGAATGCTATATCTTCCTCTCTTGACCTATTTCAATATAGTAGCTTTTAATGGGATTAAAACAACTGATAGATATAACATACTTTTTTATAGGTTAGAGAAGGGACCTAGCAAACTCTAATCAATAGTGTATCAACTAGGACCTTCCCATTACGGGCTTAAGTTAAACACAATTGCCTACACTTTACTGCTCAACTAGGCTCATTATTAATAGATGCCATAAAGGAGGAAGAAGGAGAAAAAAGAAAAAAGAAAAAAGAAAAAAGACAAAAGAAAAAAAAGGAAAAATCTAATAAAAATATTAAAAAATTAAAAGAAACAACAAAATTATACAATTCTACCAAACGCATTTCTATCTCGTGAATAGAAATTTTGTGCAGTTACTAAGCGCATTCTTATACTCAGAAATTGTTCTTGTAAATAGAAATAAAAAAAAAAAAATCATTTCTGATCAAAAATTGTTCCCGGGAATAGAATTGTTACCAAACACGCCCTAATTAACCGATATTAAAGGAAAAATTCAAGGTGGAGAGTGCTCCGTCACAATCACAAGAGTAACAGGGCCATTCCCTTCTCATTTCCCAACTACCAATCTACCAAGATAAGACATCCTTTACTGGATCAACTCGAGATATATTTCCAACAAGGTCCAAGTGCTTCATTAAGGCATTAGTTTCTCCATGATTTACAGAGATGAAAGACTGCTGTTTATAGAGACGTTTTGTGGGTCCCTACATAATAGTACATCTAATGTGAGCCAACCTTATTTCATTTACGCGAGAACCTCTTTTTCTTTTAAATTTTTGAAAGTAGTAGAGTGCCTTTTGTTGCTAGTAGGAAATAATTAAGGAGTTCTTTTCCTTAGAAGAGAGAAATTGAAGAAAATTTCTTCATGAACACCCATTTCTTTGTTATTTCTCTTACAATACTTGCTTACCAGAAGTAATCTCATCATGAATAGCCTGACACACAAATAGCTTCGAGGATTTGCAATCGGCTCAAATATTATAACCTAAACAAGCTCCAAAGGGGCAAGAAAGGGAAACCTGAAAAGTTTCCCAAATACTGAGCGACATCCAATCAATTAGTTATTAATGACGGTAAAACATATGCCTTAAGATTTGACTCACAACTGATTGGTGGGGCTAAAGGGCACTTGATGGTTCGAAAGCATCTCGATCTCAAATTCTGTAATAAGTATCCATCGCCGAAGCTCCACTTTCGCCCTCTTTGGTTTTGTAGATACGGGGGAGATCGGCAACATCAAAGGACTTAAAAAGTAAAGGATGTTGGTCGTCCACAAGCTCATCAGGACACTGCATCGTGCCTTGAACAGCAGAGAAGAATCCTATGCAATATCTTGCCTCGTGCCCGCTCATCATTACACGGTGACAAGGGCTGTGTAATCTCCCATTGCTCCATCCCTACATGCCAAAAATTTTAAAAAAAAAAGGTAAAGGCTCACTACGATGATGGTCTGTCTCATCACAAGCTAGCATCAATTTCATTATATCAATATGCATTTAATCATTGAACCGGCGCTTCACATCGATCGGGAGCTCGAGCAATGCCTCCAATTCTTGGAATGCATCATTGTGAAGCTCTAAGGTCACCCTATCAGTCAAGGCTTCGAAGCAACCGAATTCTCCAAGGGCTTTTCGGACTTGACTTTGCAAGGAGTCCCATCGACCTGTCCCTGGCTTTGAGCCATCTAATTCAAACAAATCTATCGGGGGAAGCTTCAGTGTTGAAATAGAGTCCATGATCAATTTGTCTCTCTTCCCGAGTACTTTTTCTAAACGTTTTCTCCTATTCTTTTCTCGGAGTTCTCTGCTGGATTTATAGGGTTTGGCATCCTTGAAGTAGACACAGTAGCAATTTGAAAGCTACAATCCTTTCATGAAGAGTATTATTTTCCTTGTTTTCCCGTCTTTTTAAACAAGAGTTGACTAGTGAATGCGAGTGTTTTTGTTTTTGTTTTTTTTTTAGCACATAGCTTTCGGAGTTAATGACTTGACCTTTAACTCAAGCAAAGGTGATGGTTATCTCCCTTGCCGGCATGTCTTCTACGTGGAGCACATGGAAACAAATGAGCAGTCAAGTGACCCTAAATTTACCCATTATGATACAAATACCCAAATTATGTTACATGGGTATAAATTTGAATTCTTTTTGTGACATAATAATAAAAAATTATAGGAATTTATGTTATAATGAGCATAGATTGAGGTTTTTTGAGAAATTTTTTTAATATTTTGATATTTTTAATATTCCCACCGGTGTTTTGAAAAATGATAATAATAAAGAAAAGCAAATTGACTTTTGAAGGTGAGCGAGTGGCTGGCAATAATACGAGCCCTTCCTTGCGTCCCTCTACCTCTTGTTCTCGTTCGTCGTTCGACTGATCCGTACTAGTTACGTCACGGAGACGAGGATGAGATGAAGGCTCCTAAAGCCAACACTTGTCGTTTCCAACGGTACAACCAGGCTTGCCAGCCAGTAGGTGTGTGCGGTTACGTGTGAAAGATGGGCCCACGCTCTTTGCTGATGACCTGGATCGTGAGTTAGGTTGGGGGGCTACTATAGATAATTCCTGATTTTTATTTATTTAATCGACCATAATTTAGAAAAACAAGGTAGGTATTTATTTGCTTTCTCTTGTTTGTCTTTTTGGTCCCAATTAGGCATACCATATATATTTGCATCGAAGAATCCCGGAAAAAAGGGGCACTCAATTCTTATATTCCGACATATAGTCATTGTTAGATGATATTCGGACTTGAGCAGATCCTTAAACTGCTCCCCTGGTAATGACGGGGTCTCCTTGGGGAGTCTTCCTCTAGTGGGGGACCAATTGAACTAGGTAGGGTCGCCCTGCCCTAGTAGGAGCCCCCCCCCCTCCCGCGACCGTAAAAAGCTAAGGGGGTAAAGGCAGTTCCCACGCCTTGAAAAATATAGTGGCTGGGATTAATATCTCGTAAGACAACTACTCCCCTGGTAATGATGGGGTACCCTTGGGGAGTTTTCCCTTGGTGGGGTACCAGCTGAACCATGCAGGGTCGCCCTGCCCTAGCAGGGGCCCCCCCGACCATAAACTAAGGGGGGTAGAGGTAACTCCTGTGCCTTGATAAAGATAGCGGTTTGGGTACTCCCCGTAAGATCGGACCTGAGCAGGTCCTTAAATTGCTTCACTGGAAATAACGGGAGAAAGGGAATCAAAGCCCTTTCTTAGCTGATCTAGGCAGGGCCGCCCTGCCCTTGTAGGGGCCCCCTGGCCGTAAAAAACTAAGGGGGGGTAGAGGCAGCTCCCGTGCCTTGATAAATATAGCGGCTAGGGTACACTCCGTAAGACTGTGGACCTGAACAAGTCCTTAAATTGTTCTGTTTATCGGAGTCAACCCCAAACGTAAAATGGGGTAATGATAATTTGGAAAACATTTTTTAAAAAATAATTGCCCCTTTCTTTGGGTATTTTGTAAGCCTCGTTTATTTCACAAAAAATGAAAATTTTAGAAAATATCTTCCTAAAAACAATAGCTTTTATCTCTTATAAAAATGAATTGACGAAAAATATTTTCTTCATTCCGTAAAATTTTTTTAGACATAAACTATACTCGAAGAAACTTCTTTTTATTGACCAAGCATTTTAAGCAATACAAGCGATCGTTTATAAGGAAATATTTTCTAACTTATTTATTTTCTCCGAAAAATAAACAGAATCCTTTTATATTCCTTTTATGCATCCAAATCTGACAAAATTAGTGCATGAATCAGTAGGGTTTTGAATAATGATTTCTTTACTGTCCCACACCGTTGACAAAGCTTCTTTGTAGCATTCTCGCTTGGCATGACAAAACCATTCATATTATCTTATTTTTTACACATATTATGAAAAGAGTATTTTCTCTATATGACTATAGATATATATATATATATATATATATATATATATATATATATATATTTTTTCTGTTCTACTCTACCTTTTAACTTACTCTCATACTTTTGTCTTATCTCTTTATAAAGCGTGGGAGTCAAACTCCATACTTGAACTAAATGTTTTCATCTGTAGCCCCCTTTAAGAGTTTTGAACCCCTCACCTTCTTTACTATCCCACATTGTTGACAAAGCTTCTTTGTAGTGTTCTAGCTTGGCATGACAAAATCATTGTAATAATCTTATTTTCTACACATGTTATGAAAAGAGTATATTCTCTATATGACTATAGATATTCTTTTTTTGTTCGTTCTACTCTATTTTTCGACTTACTCTCAGACTTTTGCCTTATCTCATTATAAAGCGTAGGAGTCAAACTCCATACTTGAAACTAAATGTTTTCATCCATAGCTCCTTTTAAGAGATTTGAACCCCTCACCTTCTCCTTCCCATATGGGAAGGGTGGCCATTGGAGAGCATCATGCATTCTCGTGAAAGGGAACTAAATTTTTATATTGCACATAATTGACACATACCTATATATATTTGGACATATGAAGTTGAAATTGTTAGTGCAACTACATTTCTTAGTTTATTTTAGGACTTAATTGAATTTTACACAATAGATCTTTGACTTATTTTTCAATTTTTCCATTGAGCTTTGAGATAGCTTGCTTGATGAGGCAATGGGTCTATAGCCAAAGATATGTGATCAAGCAATAAAATAAAAAAAGAAAAAAAAAAGAAATCCAATCGGATATCGGATTTAGGTGGATCGGTCAGTGAAACTTATCTTTTGGGGAGAGAACAATATGTTTCTATAAATTGAGCGATATCGCAAATATTACAAGGACACTTGAGTTACTAAAACACTCACAGTGTTTCCTGACTCTTAGTTATATGCAATAATTCAACATTTCACAATCTTTTGCAAATCAATTTCACATATGAGTTACATAAAATTTTATCACAAGATTTTAACGGTTTTCAATTCTCATGATGAAATTCACGAGCCGTACAATTAATTGTCATGGAAGGAATTTTTTTGGATGTAATTTATGAAGAAAACTCATTTCCTATATAGAAAAGATTTGGATCCAAAATAGGAAATCTACTCAAGCTAGAAATCCTACCCCAACTAAAAATAAGTCCTGCTAATATGATGGCACCGTTATTTACCACAATAATGATGCCACAATGACCACAAATTCCCATATGTGTGGATTTGGCTACCAAAGCTATGGAAATCAGAGATATTGAAGAACATAAATAAGAGATATTGAAAAGCAAATTCACAGAGGATTATTATTTTATTATGGAATGAAAAAACATCGTGGAATATTGAATTTAGGAAATATTTTTATAGTTCATTTAAATGGCACAAAAGTGTTTTCAGTTGTAGTACTTCCAAGCCAAATCCAAACAAAAAAAAAAAAAAAAAAAAAAAAAAAATGCATATAATAAAAATACCTTAAAAAATCCCAAACTGGTACACTTGTGACAAATTTACCCCAAACTATTTTTTTGACCTCCAAAAACTCCAAATTGGTATACCTTTGACAAATTTACCCTAAACTGGCATACTTGTGACAAATTTACCCTCTATTAATTTTTATTAAATTTTACAGTCAAATTATTAAATTAGAGAATGGTATATTTGTCACAAATTTAATAGTTTGGGGTTTTTTGCGATCGAATAAATTAGTTTGGGATAAAATTGTCATAAATGTACAAGTTTAGGGTTTTTTATAGTTAGTCGGGGTAAATTTGTCACAGATATACCAGTTCAGGGTTTTTCATGGTCAAAAAAATAGTTTGGAGTAAATCTGTTACATGTGTACCAGTTTGGGGTTTTTTAGGGTATTAACCCTATAATAAAATACACACAACATGAAAGTATCCTCACTTCTAAACGATCCAAAGACAGAAACAATACAAATAGAATTCAATCCCTTTAATTTTTTGTTATTTTCTTTTTACGTATTTTATTTATTCATACTCTCTTAGGCAACCTTATAAAGTGCATGCAAGTTATGCGTGCGATATAAAGTTCATAATGTCGAACTCTTTTAATTCATTCTATTGGCTCAGCTAATCCAAAATGAAAAGAAATGAGTATCCAAGCATGAACTTTTACTTTAGAAATATGTTAAGTTTTCAATTAGTGCAAACTAAACAATTCGCTCGAAATCATTGATTCAAAACACTAACTTTTATTTTGGACCAAAAGAACTCGGTTCACTAACCTTGACTCTTTCATTTTTGGCCACTCATTACTCTTTCTCATTGAAATGGATGAGTTTTTGTACTAGTTTCCACTTATGAAAATCTTAATGGTGAGTCTTCTTGTCCTTTTAAGTTGATAAAGCTAGTATGAACACCTAGAGGGGGGATGAATAGGTGTTTAAAAGAATTTTTGAAAAATAAATTTTGAACAAAGTCTGAAAACCAAACAGAGTCTAATAAACAAGTCATTAGACTTCTGAAGAATATTGAAATTAGATAAAAGATGGAATTGATTTTTGCAATACTTAAAAGAATGCAATAGACTTAAATAAAAAGAGTTAAGAGGAGAAAATTGCACACAAAATTTATAGTGGTTTGACTTAGATTAAGCCTATATCCACTTTCCCACACTGACAGCCTTTTGACTGGAATTTACTATAGCATCAACAGAGAAGTATAATTTTTTGGAGTGCAAACACTTAATGGAAGATTCCTTTTCTCTCACTAAATAACTCTTCTTGTGATTTTCTCTCTTGAATACAATTTATAAGAACCGTCGATGAATAACAAGGGGTTGGAAAGACTTCAGACTTCAAACTTTGGAATTTCAATTTTCACACACTATCTCAAATAGACTGAATGACCTCCTTAAATTTTCCAAAGGAATTTTTTCCAATCAATCCTTTGGACACAATCAATTAAGGAAATCTTATAGCTGTTTGAAGAAAATCCGTTGATTCTGGTCACCCATACAATTAGATTCTAGGTTTCCATAAGTAGATGGTTCCCAAAAAGAATTTGTCTTCTAGATTGATTTCATCAATTTGTGATTGATTCCATCAATGTACTTAAAAAAGGTAAGTGAGATTCTTCGCCAGAGAGCTGAATATTGAAAAATAGATTCCTACTGCATTCATTCTAAATCCTTGTTGTAAAATTAATAAGTCTGAGTCCGATTATATCTTCGTTCTAGACTTGATTTCAGTTTGGATTGCGTCAGAGTGGAAATGACTTTTGGAATGAATATATTTTGGTAAGAGTTTGTGATATAACTTTAGAAGTATTCTATTCTTCAAAATAAGAATAAGAACAAGAAAGTTTTATTGGTTCTGGATAGTTTCTTGAAACCTGACATTCAATAATTTTTCGATAGTCTGTGTATTCTTGTTGAAGACCCTGTAAGCTTTGCTTGAAGTAGAATAATCAATTAATATCCCTTCATCCGATCTTTCTTCACATTTATCAGGCCGATTATTTCCATTCTTTAAAATAAAGCACTTGCAATTAAACACATGAAAATAAAAAATATTTGGCTTTTTCCCTTTGTAAACTTCATAGGGAATTTTCTCTAGAATATGCCCTATAAATACTTTGTTAATTATAAAAACAAGCAGTGGAAACTACTTTTGCCCAAAAATGATAAGAGACTTTACTTTCAATTAGCAGAGTTCTAGTCATCTTCTGTAAATATTGATTTTTCCTTTCTGCAACTCCATTTTGTTCTGGAGTGTAAGGAGATGAGAAAACATGTTAAAGACTATTCTCATCACAAAAATTTGCAAAGTATTGATTTTCAAATTCTCCCTCATGATCAATCTTAATATTCGAAATGGCATAACCTTTCTTATTCTAAACCGTCTAAGCAAACTTTGAAAAATATGAGAAGGTTTCTACTTTATTTGCCAAGAAGAAAACCCACATAAATCTTGAATAGTCGTCTACAATGACCAAATAGTACTTCTTACCACCGATACTTTGAGTTTTAGTGGTCCGAAAAGATCCATGTGCAGAAGCTGCAAGACGCGATTAGTGGAGACTTGATTTAAAGATTTAAATGAGCTTCTAACCTATTTTCCCAATATACATGGAGTACAAAGTTCAAGCTTCTGGTACATCATTTTGGGAAGACCATGGACCAATTTCTTAGACAATAGTTTAGCAATCTATTTCATACTAATATGTCCAAGCTTGAGGTGCCGGAGATTTGCTTCATCTTAAATTGGGACAATACATTGAGAGCTCTTTGGACTTGTGTCCAAAAGATAAATGTTGCCATGCCTTCGTCTAGTGAAGGTTTGAGAGAAGTCTCGACTAACTCTAGAACAAACACTTTCTTGGAAATTGATTCTGAATCCCATATCGCATAATTGACCTATGCTCAGAAGATTGTAGTTCAAACGTTTCACTAGGGAAACATTGTTGATGATCAAACTTCTAATCCTCATTATTCCATTTCCAATAATTTTTCCTTTGCTATTCCCTCCAAACAAAATATTTCCGCCTTTTTATTTTTCTAGTTTTATGAAATTGCTTGAATCTCTAGTCATATATCTAGAATAGCCACTATCGAAGTACCATTTGTTTTTCTTCTTAACAATAACCTGCAATAAAAAAAAATCTCAAACTTTCTTTAGTACTAAATTTTCTTGGCTCATAAGGAGTTAGTTTTAAAAACAACTTTTTCCCAATCCTTCTTAACATGTATCCAAACTTTAGGACATTCATTCTAAAAATATTATGAACTATCACACTTAGAACATTTAAGAGCACTCCGATCAATAGGTTTTAGAAAAAATTTCGAAAATGAATTTTGTAAGCAGATTTTGAAGGTCTTTGTCTAAGTCTCTCATTGACTTTAGGCAAATCGATCAAAAAAGCATTTTCTTTACTCAGACCCAAACCAAATTTGTTATAATGGGGTCTTCAAGCTGAAAGAATTTGTTCTAAAGTTTTTGACCCTATGGAGAACTTTGTAAAAATATCTGAAATCTCCTTTTTAAAATTTTTTATTTTCTTTTGAAAGGGAATCGGTATTTTCTTTGAAATAATCAAACTTATCTTTCAGACTCTCAAACTTTTCTCTCCAAGAATTATCCTGTTGTTTGAGTTTTGAATTGTTCTTCTTTCTCAAAACTTATTTATATACTTAGAAACTTTAATAGAAATCTCTAAATGACTTATCTTGATTTCCTTGTCAGACTTTGAGTCTGTGTCTGAGTCAAATTTTGATTTTGAGTGAGCCATCAGATAGATATTCGCAAACTCCTCTTCACTTTCACATTCTGTGTCACTTTCGGTTTCTACTTTTAGAGCTTTCTTGTATTTTTCATACTTACCTTTCTTCTTTTTCAGCAATGGACAATTAGGCTTGATGTGTTCCTTTTTATTGCACTCAAAGCATATCACATCCTTACAAGATTCAACATCTTCCATTGATCTTTTTTTCTGGAAATTTTGCCTACTTTGCCTTTTTCCAATTTAGTCTTCTTCCTTTCCTATTCAGTTTCCTGAATTTCTTTATTATGAGAGCAAGCTCTCCCCGTCCATGTCATCATCTGTGTTTGTATCATCAGAATTAGCATAAGCCTTAAGTGCAATTAATTTTTTACCTCTTGGATCCTCTTCATCATTGAATCGTTCCACTTCGTACAATTGAAGAGTGTCTATTAGCTCATCAATAGAGAGAGGCATAATTCTTTGTGTCTCCCGAATTGATATTTTCATATAGTTCCAGTCCTTTGAAAGTCCTCGCAACATATTCATTATAGCAGAAATTGGTTGACCTTGATATGCTAACCCGTTTACAATTTTTGTAAATCGACTAAACATATCTCCAATAGACTCTCCCAGTTTCATCTTGAATGATTTGTATTGGCCAAGTAAGATATTTATTTTTGTCTCTTTTACATGATATGTTCTTTCATTGGTGACATGAAGTCTATCCCAAACTTCTTTAATTGTTTTACATGAAGAAATTATGTTATATTCAGCATGAGACAAAACACAGTATAAAGAATAGATAGGCTTTGCATCAAGAGCTTCTCTCTTGGTAATTTCTACTCGGTTGGTTTCCCCAGCATCCTTGTCTAAGACTTCTTTTCCCTTGTCAGATGCAGAACTTGCATTTGGGTTGATCCCTCTTTTTACAACATCCCATTCTAGTGGATCTCTAGATCTCAAGAATGCCTTCATTTTATTATTCCACATATTATACTATTTTTCATCAAAATAAGGTGGCCTAGTATTACTCTGCCCATCCACGCGTCCTGGTGCTAAACAACTAGTCATAGAAGATCTTTAGCTCAGAAGTATAAACACTTCAACAGAAAAGCACAAGGCTCTAATACAAATTGATAAAGCTAGCATGAACACCTAGAGTGGGGTGCATAGGTGCTTAAAAGCATTTTTGAAAAATAAATTTCAAATAAAATTTGAGAATCAAACAGTCTAATAAACAAATCACCAAACTTTTGAAGAATATTCAGAATCAGATAATAGATGAAATTGATTTTTGCAATACTTAAAAGGCTACAACATATTTAAATAAAAAGAGTTAAGGGAAAAGAAAATTGCAGACGAAATTTATAGTGGTTTGGCTTAGATTAAGCCTACGCCCACTCTCCCACACTGATAGCCTTCTGGCTAGAATTCACTATAACATCAATAGAGAAGTACAATTTTTTTGAGTGCAAACACTTATTGGAAGATACCTTTTCTCTCCTAAGTCACTCTTGTTGTGATTTTCTCTCTTGAATACAATTTGTAAGGATCGTCGATGAAACACAAGTGGTTGGAAAGACTTCAGACTTTGGAATTTCAATTTTCACGCACTATGTCAAATAGATTGAATGACTTCCTTAAATACTCCTTCACGCCTCACTAGTCGTTACATTTTCCAGAGAAATTTCTTGCAATCAATCCGTTGGACAGAATTGATTAAGGAAATCTTATAGCCATTTAAAGATTGAGATCAAAATTCGTTGATTCTGGTCGCCTATATAATTAGAATTTAGGTTTTCATAAGTAGATACTTCCCAAAAAGAAACTTGTCTTCAATATTGATTTCATCAATTGGTGATTGATTCCATCAATTTATTTATAAAAGGTAAGTGAGATTTTTCGCGAGAGAGCCGGATATTGAAAAATAGATTCCTATTGCATTCATTTCGAATCCTTATCGCAAGATCAATAAATCTGAGTATGATTATGTCTTCGTTTTGGACTTGGTTTCAGTTTGGAATGCGCCAGAGTGGGAAAGACTTCTGGAATGAGTAGACTTTGGCAAAAGTTTGCAATATAACTTCAAAAGTATACTATTCTTCAAAATAAGAATAAGAATAAGAAAGTTTTGTCAACTTCAAAATTATGGTAGGAGTTTTTTCAACATAAGTAAATATCTATTTTTTAAATCCTTTTGGAAATTTGAGATATCCACCTTCTGATTACTTAGGGCGCACATGGCAACCATTCTATTTCTATTCAAGAACAATTTTTTTTTTTTTTGTTCTAGACTTGTTTCTAGAATAGAAATCTGTATGGTGATGCAATTTCATTTTTCTATTTATGGAACAAATTTTAATCTAGAAATAAGTTTGGAATAGAAATGAGAAATAAAAACTCTTTTTATCGCTTGTCCTCTCTATTAGTCGACCACCTACTTGTTACTATTGTCATTTGCTGCCACTCATCGGCTACCTTCTGCCAATCGTTGCCAATTGTTGATCGCCATCAACCGCCGCTGTCTGCCGATTGCTACTGCCATTCATTGGTCGCTGCCACGGCCACTATCTCTTCGCGCCTCGAGAAAGAGAAATTTTATGTCGTTATCAAATGTAATTCTATTTCGAAAATAGAAATTTTGTATCATTATCAAATATGAATTTTTGCTCAGAAACTAATGTAGAAATAGAAATGGAAAATTTTATTTTTCTTCCAAAAATCAATTTATGACCAAAATGGTTATCATTTGAGCCTTTATTGTGTCTTTTTTCCCCTCTGGTTGTTCTGTAGTTTTTTATTTATTTATTTATGCTAACTATGTTCTCTTTCACATTGGATCTTTGCCTCTTTAGAAGTCCCATCAAATGGAAAAGTTTAGCAACAATAGAGGAGTGTTAAATTCAAAATATATTTTCCTACAAAAGAAACACTGGTTAATCGGTATCGAGGGAAAAACTTTAGGTGGAGAGTGCTCCGTCACAATTGCAAGAGTAACAGAGCCATTCCCTTCTCATTTCCCAACTAGAAATCTGCCAAGATAAGGCATCCTTTACAGGATTAACTCAAGATATATTTTCAAAAAAGTCCAAGTGCTTCACTATGGCATCAATTCTCCATGATTTATAGAGATGAAAGGCTGGTGTTTATGGAGACGGTTTTTGGCTCTTACACAATAGTACATCTAAAGTGAGCCAACCTTATTTCATTTACACAAGAACCTCTTTTCTTTGCAATTTTTGAAAGTAGTAGAATGCTTTTTGTTGCTCGTAGGAAATAACTAAAGAGTTCTTTTCCTTAGAAGAGAGAAGAGAAAGAAAATTTCTTCATGAACACCCATTTCTTTGTTATTTTCTTTTACAATACTTGCTTGGCATAAGTAATCTTTTATCAACAGCCTGAAGCACAGATAGCTTCGAGGATCTGCAATTGGCTCAAATATTATAAGCTAAACAAGCTCCAAAGGGGAAAGAAAGGGAAACCTGATAAGTTTTCGAAATACTGAGCGACATGCACTCGATTAATTATTAACGACAGTAAAACATATGCCTTAAGATTTGACTCGCAATTGATTGGTGGGGCTAAAGGACACTCGATGGTTTGAAAGCATCTTGATTTCAAATTCTGTAATAAGTATCCATTGCCGAAGCTCCGCTTTCGCCCTCTTTGGTATTGTAGATACGGAAGAGACCGGCAACATTAAAGGGCTTGAAACGCAAAGGGTGTTGGTCGTCCACAAGCTCATCAGGACACTGCATCGTGCCTTGACCGTTAGAGAAGAATCCTATGCAATATCTTGCCTCGTGCCCACTCATCATTACACGGTGACAAGGGCTATATAATCTCCCGTTGCTCCATCCCTACACGCAAAACATGAAAAGAGGGAGAGGCGCACAATGATGATGGTCAGTCTCATCACAAGCTAGCAGCAATTTCGTTGTATCAATATGCATTCAACCATGCATGAATCTATGTTTCACACATGAACCCGTCTATGAGAATTTCACAAAGAAATTAGCTTTAATGTCGTAATTCTAGCTATTGCTGGACGTGATGATCAATACTAGAAATATAAACAATAATTTACGATTGATATGTAAAATCAGGTTCCTGAATTCTTGTTCGATGCTCTTATAGCATGTTACCTACTTTTTGAAGCAAATTCAATAAAGAGGGAGTGGGTGGGGGGAGACTCACGTAGAATGACTCCCCAGCGAAGACAATGAAAGAGGTAGCTGAGGAAGGGGCGACCTCGAACCAACATCCGTCCTTAGTTTGCAATTCCAATCCTTTCACATGGTTATGGTGAAGTATGGTCACGAAGTTTGCGTCGCGATGGCACCAAGCCCCAAGCTTCTTGGACTCCTTGGTCCCAGGAGCAGCATATTTGATGAGACGGAGATTGTATCCAACCGACTTGGCTAGAGATTCCAGGTACTTGTCTACGCCCAAGCTTCCCAAAACCAGCTTCTTCACTAGTGAATCCAACTCCAAAACCCTCGTAACATACGTTTTCATTGTCTCGCTGCATATTCATGAAAAAAGGCACATATCGAAATCGCAATTTCTGTAGATAGGGTTGTGGATTGGCATCTTTACAGACAATTTTTACATTTTCTTCTTGCACCGAAGTAAATGGAAATCAAATTCGCAGTCATTGGTGATCCATTTGATAAACATGTCTCTTAACACTTCCTTAATTGGAACAAATAATATAATTACCAGTAATTAAATATAAAAAAGGATTACCAGAATCTTGTGTTTCCCTCCGGCCAAATGAGATTTGCAAATCCTTCGATAGAGCCCGAGTTGGGGGCATAGTTGATTCCAAATGCCTCGTAGAGAGGTGAATGAGGAAGATTCCCACGGTAGCCATCATACGGCTTGTTTGGGTCACTGAACTGGCGCTTCACATCGGTTGGGAGCTCGAGCAATGCCTCCATTTCTTGAAGCACATCATTGTGAAGCTCCAAGGTCATCGTATTAGTCAAGGCTTCGAAGCAACCGAATTCTTCAAGGGCTTCTCGAACTTGACTTTGCAAGGAGTCCCATCGACCTGTCCCTGGCTTTGAGCCATCTAATTCGGATAGATCTATCAAGGGAAGCTTCAGTGTTGAAATAGAGTCCATGATCAATTTGTCTTTCTTTCTGAGTACTTTTCTTAAACGTCTTCTCCTATTCTTTTCTTGGGGTTCTCTGCTGGATTTATAGGGCTTGGCATCCTCGAAGTAGCCACGCTAGCAATTTGAAAACTATAATATTTCCATGAAGAGTCGATTATTTTCCTTGTTTTCCCCTCTTTTAGTGGTTTAAATAAGAGTTGACTAGTGAATGCAAAGGTGATGGTTATCTTCCTTGCCGGCCTGTCTTCTACGTGGAATACATGGACACAAATGAGCAATCAGGTGATCCTAAATTTTTTTTTTTTTTTTTTATGTTATCAAAAACCATAAATATACCCATTATGACACAAATACCCGAATTATGTTACATGTGTATACATTTGAATTTTTTGTGACATAATAAAAAAATCATAGGTATTGATGTTATAATGAGTATAGATTGAGGTTTTTTGAGAAATTTTTTAATATATATGTTTTTTAAATTCCCACCGATGTTTTGAAAAATGATAATAATAAAGAAAAGCAAATTGACTTTTTGAAGGTGAGCGAGTGGCTGGAAATAATTACGAGCCCTTCCTTGTGTCCCTTTCCCTCTTGTTCTCGTCTGTTGTTCAACTGATTCGGTTACGTCACGTAGACGACGATGAGATCGAGGCTCTTGATACCGACACATGTCGTTTCAATAGTACAACGAGGGTTGCCGGCCAGTAGAGGTGTGTCCAGTTACGTGTGCAAGATGGGCCCCACTCTCTTTGCAGATGACGCGGACCGTGATTTGGGTTGGAGGGCTACGATAGATAATCCCCCATTTTTATTTATTTAATCGACCATATTTTAGAAAAACAAGGTCGGCATTTATTCGCTTTCTCTTGTTTATCTTTTTGGTCCCCAGAGAAGGTATACCATATATATTAGCATCGAAGCATCCGGGAAAAAAAGGGCACTCTATTCTTGTATTCCGATGTATAGTCGTTATTAGATGATATTGACCACTAAAATGGTCGAATGAGCGCTTTGAAGGGGAAAAGAACAGCTTTCTCATTTTCCTGTTTTTGCACCATTTTATGGGATATTTTCTGTTAAAATTAACGCTTTATTTGTTTTGCGAAGATTAAATGATTTGAAAAATATTTTTTAAAAAATGATTGCACCCTTTCTTTGGGTATTTTGTTAAGTTTCGTTTGTTTCGCATAAAATAAAAAATTTGAAAAATATCTTCCTAAAAACAATAACTTTATATCTTATAAAAATGAATTGACAAAAAATATTTTCTTCATCGTAAAAATTTTTAGACATAAACTGTACTCGATTATGGAAACTTCTTTTTATTAACTAAGTATTTCAAGCAATACAAGCGATAATTTATAAGGAAATAGTTTCTAAATTATTTATTTTTCTGGCAAAATAAATAGATTTCTTTTATATTCCTTTATGCATCGAAATCTGACGAAATTAATGCATGAATTGGTAGGGTTTTGAATAATGATTTCTGTACCATCCCATGGCATTGATAAAGCTTCTTTGTAGCGTTCTAGCTTGGCATGACAAAACAATTGTAATTATCTTATTTTCTACACATATTATGAAAAGAGTATCTTCTCTATATTATTATAGATATATATATATATATATATATATATTTTGTCTATTTTACGCTATCTTTCAACTTACTTTCAAACTTTTGTCTTACTTCTTTGCAAAGTGTGACAGTCAAGCTCCATACTTGAAATTAAATGTTTTCATCTGTAGCCCCTTTTAAAAAGTGAAGATTCGTACGCCTCACTTGCTCATTCCAATGTGGGAAGGGTGGCCATTGAAGCATAATGCATTTTCATGAAAAGGGAACTAAATTTTATATTACACATAATTGACACATACCTACACTGGATTTGGACATATGAAGTTGAAATTGTTAGTGCAACTGCATTTCCTAGTTTATTTTAGGACTTGATTGAATTTTACACAATAGATTTTTGACTGATTTGCAATTTTTCTGTTGAGCTTTGAGATAGCTTGCTTGATGAGGTGATGGGTCTATAGCCAAAAATATGTGATCAAGCAATAAATTAAATAAAATAAAGGAATCCAATCGGAAATAATTTTTGTGGATTGGTCAATGGAACTTACCTCAAGGGGAGAGCAGAACAAATTTTTTTTTTTTAATAAATTGAGCGGTATCATAGATATTAGAAGGACACTAGAGTTACTTAAACACTCATAGTGTTTCCTGACTCTTAATTATATGCAATAATTCAATGTTTCACAATTTCTCGCTAGTCAATTTCACATATGAGTTACATAAAATTTTATCACAAGATTTTCACGGTTTCAAATTCTCATGATGAAATTCACAAGCTGCACTATTAATTGTCATGGAAGGAAGTTTTTTTTTATGCAATTTACGAAGAAAACTCACTTTTATATAGAATAGATTTGGATCCAAAATAGGAAATTTACTCAAACCAGGAATCCTACTCTAACTAAAAATAAGTCCTGCTAATATGACAACACCGTTATTTATCATCAATGATGATGCCACCATGACCACAAATTCCCATATGTGGATTTGGCTACTGGAGCTATGGAAATCAAAGATATTGAAGACCAATAACTAAGAGATATTGAAAAGCAAATCCACAAAAGATTATTATTTTATTATGGAATGAAAAACATTGTGGAATATTGAATTTAGGAAATCTTTTAAATGGCACAAAAGTGTTTTCAATTGTAGTACGTCCAAGCCAAATCCAAAAAAAAAAAAAAAAAAAAAAAAAGAGAGAGTAAAAAATGCATGTAATAAAATACACAACATGAAAGTATCCTCACTTCTAAAACGATCCAAAGACAGAAACAATAGAAATAGAATTCAATCCCTTTAATTTTTCTTGTTTTCCCCTCTTTTAGTGGTTTAAACAAGAGTTGACTAGTGAATGCAAAGGTGATGGTTATCTTCCTTGCCGGCATGTCTTCTACGTGGAATACATGGAAACAAATGAGCAATCAAGTGGCCATGAGTTTTTTTTTTTTTTTTAATGTTATCAAAAACCCTAAATTTACCCATTATGATACAAATACCCGAATTATGTTACACGTATATAATTTTTTTTTTGTGACATAATAAAAAAATTATAGGTATTTATGTTATAATGAGCATAGATTGAGGTTTTTTTGAGAAATTTTTTTAATATTTTGATTTTTTTTTTTAAATTCCCACCGATGTTTTGAAAAATGATAATAATAAAGAAAAGCAAATTGACTTGTTGAAGGTGAGCGAGTGGCTGGAAATAATTACGAGCCCTTCCTTGTGTCCCTTTCCCTCTTGCTCTCGTTTGTTGTTCAACTGATCCGGTTATGTCACGTATTCGACGATGAGATGGAGGCTCCTGATACCGACACATGTCGTTTCAAAAATATGTGATCAAGCAATAAATTAAACAAAATAAAGGAATCCAATTGGATATAAATTTACGTGGATTGGTCAATGGAACGTACCTCAAGGGGAGAGCAGAACAATTTTTTTTTTTTTTTTTAATAAATTGAGCGATATTGCAGATATTAGAAGGACACTCGAGTTACCGAAACACTCATAGTGTTTCCTGACTCTTAATTATATGCAATAATTCAATGTTTCACAATTTCTTGCTAGTCAATTTCACAGATGAGTTACATAAAATTTTATGACAAGATTTTCACGGTTTCAAATTCTCATGATGAAATTCACAAGCCGCACAATTAATTGTCATGGAAGGAATTTTTTTTTTTTGGATGCAATTTACGAAGAAAACTCTCTTATATAGAAAAGATTTGGATCCAAAATAGGAAATCTACTCAAACAAGGAATCCTACTCTAACTAAAAATAAGTCCTGCTAATATGACAACACCGTTATTTATCATCAATGATGATGCCACAATGACCACAAATTCCCATATGTGTGGATTTGGCTACTGGAGCAATGGAAATCAAAGATATTGAAGACCAATAACTAAGAGATATTGAAAAGCAAATCCACAGAGGATTATTATTTTCTTATGGAATGAAAAACATTGTGGAATATTGAATTTAGGAAATCTTTTAAATGGCACAAAAGTGTTTTCAGTTGTAGTACTTCCAAGCCAAATCCAAAAAAATAATATAAAAAATGCATGTAATAAAATATACAACATGAAAGTATCCTCACTTCTAAAACGATCCAAAGATAGAAACAATACAAATAGAATTCAATCCCTTTAATTTTTTGTTAATTTATTTTTCCATATTCTATTTATCCATACTCTCTTCGGCAACCTTCTAAAGCGCATGTAAGTTATGTGTGCGATATAAAGTTCATAATGTGGAACTCTTTTAATTCATCGTATTGGCTCAGCTCATCCAAAATGAAAAGAAGTGAGTATTCAAGCATGAACTTTTACTTTAGAAATATGTTAAGTTTTCCATTAGTGCAAACTAAACAATTCACTCGAAATCATTGATTCGAACACTCACTTTTGTTTTGGGCCAAAAAGAACCTGGTTCACTAACCTTGACTCTTTCATTTTTGGCTACTCATTACTCTTTCTCATTGAAATGGACAAGTTTTCGTACTAGTTTCCATGTATGAAAATCTTATCCTTTTGAAAAATTGAGATATGCACCTTCTAATTACTTAAGGCGCGCATAGCAATCATTTTATTCCTATTCCAGAACAATTTTTCTATTTTAGAACATAAATTTGTTTGGTGACACAATTTCATTTTTCTATTTCTAGAACAAATTTTTAGTTCAGAAATAAGTTTGGAATAGAAATGAGATGTAAAAACTCTTGTTATCACTTGCCCTCTCTATTAATCGGCCACCTACTCGTTGTTGCCATCATCCACCGTTGGTCGCTGGCTGCCTTCCGCAGATCATTGCCAATCGTCGACTGCCATCTATTGTCACTGTTTGTTGATTATTGCCAACATCCGCCAATTGCTATTGCGACCACCATCTGCCGCCCACCGGGTAGGAGGAATTTTGTGTCGTTATCGATCATAATTCTATTTCAAGAATAGAAACTTTGCATTGTTATCAAATACAAATGTTTGCTCAAAAACTTATGCAGAATTAGAAATAGAAAATCTATTTTTCTTCCAATAATCAATTTCTAACCAAAATGATTATGATTGGTGCCTTTATTGTGTCTTTTCTTGTCCTCTAGTTATTCTGTAGTTTTTTTTCTTTTTACACCATCTATGTTCTCTTTCACATTGGATCTTTGCCTCTTTAGAAGTCCCATAAAATGGAAAAGTTTAGCAACAACATGGGAGCGTTAAATTCAAAATATATTTTCCTACAAAAGATACATTGGTTAACTAGTATTGAGGGAAAAACTCCAGGTGGAGAGTGCCCCGTCACAATCTCGAGAGTAACTGAGTCATTCCCTTCTCATTTCCCAACTAGAAATCTACCAAGATAAGGCATCCTTTATGAGATTAACTCGAGATATATTTTCAACAAGGTCCAAGCACTTCACTAAAGCATCAGATCTCCATGATTTATAGAGATGAAAGACCAGTGTTTATGGTGACGTTTTTTGGCTCCTATATAATAGTACATCTAACGTGAGCTAAACTTATTTCATTTACACAAGAACCTCTTTTTCTCTGAAATTTTTGAAAGTAGTAGAATGCTTTATGCTACTTGTAGGAAATAATTAAAGAGTTCTTTGCTTAGAAGAGAGAAAAGAAAGAAAATTTCTTCATCAACACCCATTTCTTCGTTGTTTTCTTTTACAATACTTGCTTGCTAAAAGTAATCTCATCATCAACAGCCTGAAGCACACATAGCTTCGAGGATCTGCAATTGGTTCAGATATTATAACCTAAACACACACTCAATTAATGATTAACGTAGGTAAAACGTATGCCTTAAGATTTCACTCGCAACGGATTAGTGGGGCTAAAGGACACTCGATGGTTTAAAGCATCTCAACTTCAAATTCTGTAATAAGTATCGATCGCCGAAGCTCCACTTTCACCCTCTTTGGTCTTGTAGATGCGGGAGAGACCGGCAAAACCCTCGTCACATACGTTTTCATTGTCTTGCTGCATATTCATGAAAAAAGGCACATTGAAACCACAATTTCTGTAGATAGGGTTGTGGATTGGCATCTTCATAGATGATTCATTTTACATTTTCTTCTTGCATTGAAGTAAATGGAAATGAAATTCGCGTCATTGGTGATCCATTTGATAAACATGTCTCTTAACACTTCCTTAATTGAAACAAATAATATAATTACCAGTAATAAAAAAAAAGGATTACCAAAATCTTGTGTTTCCCTCTGGCCACATGAGATATGCAAATCCTTCGATAGAGCCCAAGTTGGGGGTCTAGTTCATTCCAAATACCTCGTAGAGAGGTGAATGAGGAAGATTCCCAAGGTAACCGTCATGTGGCCTATCTGGGACATTGAACCGGTGCTTCACATCGGTCGGGAGCTCAAGCAATGCCTCCAATTCTTGAAACACATCATTGTGAAGCTCCAAGGTCATCCTATCAGTAAAGACTTTGAAGCAACCGAATTCTTCAAGGGCTTCTCGGACTTGACTTTGCAAGGAGTCCCATCAACTTGTCCCTGGCTTTGAGCAATCTAATTTGGATAGATCTATTAGGGGAAGCTTCAGTGTTGAAATAGAGTCCATGATCAATTTGTCTCTCTTTCCGAGTACTTTTTCTAAACGTTTTATCCTATTCTTTTCTTGGGGTTCTCTGCTGGATTTATAGGGCTTGGCATCCTCGAAGTAGCCACAGTAGCAATTTGAAAGCTACAATCGTTTCAAGAAGAGTCTATTATTTTCCTTGTTTTCCCGTCTTTTAGTGGTTTCAACAAGAGTTGACTAGTGAATGCAATTGTTTTTTTTTTTTTTTTTTTTTTTGGGCACATAGCTTTTGGAGTTAGTGACTTGACCTTTAACTCAAGCAAAGGTGATGGCTATATCCCTTGCCGGCATGTCTTCTACGTGAAGCACATGGAAACAAATGAGCAGTCAAGTGACCCTAAATTTACCTGTTATGCTACAAATACCCAAATTATGTTACACACATATAAATTTGAATTCTTTTTGTGACATAATAATAAAAAATCATAAGTAATTATGTTATAATGAGCATAGATTGAGGTTTTTTGAGAAAAATTTTATTAATATTTTGATATTTTTAAAATTCCCACCGGTGTTTTGAAAAATGATAATAATAAAGAAAAGCAAATTGACTTTTTGAAGGTGAGCGAGTGGCTGGCAATAATTACGAGCCCTTCCTTGCGTCCCTCTATTATAAAATGAATTGACAAAAACACATATTTTCTTCATCGGTTACGTGTGCAAATTTTTTGACCTGGATCGACATAAACTATTTAATCGACCAAGAAACTTCTTTTTGTTGGCCAAGCATTTTAATTTGCAATACAAGTGATCGACGTTATAATGAAATATTTTCTAACTTATTTATTTTTGCTTTTTTGGGATGTTTTCTGTAAAAATTAATGCTTTAAAAATAGAATCCTTTTTTAAAAATATATTCCTTTTTTGGGTATGCATCCATGAAAATTTTGGAAAATATCTTCCTAAATTAGTGCATCTATTATAAAAATGAATTGACAAAAATATTTTCTTCATCAGTAGGGTTTTGAATAATGATTTTTCTAACTTATTTATTTTCTCTGCAAAAAAAAAAAAATAGAATGCATACACACCGTTGACAAAATAATGATTTTTTTACTGTGCCACTTTGTAGCATTCTCAGCATTGGCATGACAAAACCATTGTAATTATCTTATTTTCAACACATATTATGAAAAGAGTATTTTCTCTATATGACTATAGATATTCTTTTTTTTTGTCTGTTCTACTCTACCTTTTAACTTACCCTCATACTTTTGTCTTACCTCTTTAGAAAGTGTGGGAGTCAAACTCCATACTTGAACTAAATGTTTTCATCCATAGCCCCCTTTAAGAGTTTGGAACCCCTCACCTTCTTTACTATCCCAAATCCAAACAAAAAGAAAAAAAGAAAAAAAAGAAATGCATATATTAAAATACACACAACATGAAAGTATCCTCACTTCTAAACAATCCAAAGACAGAAACAATACAAATAGAATTCAATCCCTTTAACTTTTTGTTATTTTCTTTTTCCATATTCTATTTATTCATACTCTCTTAGGCAACCTTCTAAAGCGCATGCAAGTTATCTGTGCGATATAAAGTTCATAATGTCAAACTCTTTTAATTCATCCTATTGGCTTAGCTAATCCAAAATGAAAAGAAATGAGTATTCAAGCATGAACTTTTACTTTAGAAATATGTTAAGTTTTCAATCAATGCAAACTAAACAATTTGCTTGAAATCATTGATTCGAAACACTAACTTTGATTTTGGACCAAAAAGAACTCGGTTCACTAACCTTGACTCTTTCATTTTTGGCTACTCATTACTCTTTCTCATTGAAATGGACGAGTTTTTGTACTAGTTTCCACGTATGAAAATCTTAATGGTGAGTCTTCTTGTCCTTTTAAGTTGATAAAGCTAGTACGAACACCTAGAGGGGGATGAATAGGTGTTTAAAAGAATTTTTGAAAAAAAAAAATTTGAACAAAGTCTGAAAACCAAACCGAGTCTAATAAACAAGTCATCAGACTCTGAAGAATATTCACAATCAGATAAGAGATGGAATTGATTTTTGCGATACTTAAAAGAATGCAACAGATTTAAATAAAAAGAGTTAAGGGAAGAGAAAATTGCACATGGAATTTATAGTGGTTCAATTTAGATTAAGTCTACATCCACTTTCTCACGCTGACAGCCTTTTGGCTGGAATTTACTATAGCATCAACAGAGAAGTATAATTTTTTGGAGTGCAAACACTTAATGGAAGATTCCTTTTCTCTCACTAAGTCACTCTTCTTGTGATTTTCTTTTTTGAATACAATTTATAAGAACCGTCGATGAAGAACAAGTGGTTGGAATGACTTCAGACTTTGGAATTTCAATTTTCACGCACTATCTCAAATAGATTGAATGACCTCCTTAAATAATACTCCTTGCTTCACTAGCCATTAGCATTTTCCAGAGGAATTTCTTCCAATCAATTCTTTGGACACAATCGATTAAGGAAATCTTATAGCTATTTGAAGAAAATCCGTTGATTTTGGTCACCCATACAATTAGATTCTAGGTTTCCATAAGTAGATGGTTTCCAAAAAGGAATTTGTCTTCAAGATTGATTTCATTAATTTGCGATTGATTCTATCAAATTATATTTATAAAAGGTAAGTGAGATTCTTCACTAGAGAGTTAGATATTGAAAAATAGATTCCTACTGCATTCATTCTGAATCCTTGTCGTAAAATTAATAAATCTGAGTCTGATTATATCTTTGTTCTAGACTTGATTTCAGTTTGGATTGCGTCAGAAGGGAAAAGACTTTTGGATTGAATAGATTTTGGTAAGAGTTTGTGATATAACTTCAGAAGTATTCTATTCTTCAAAATAAGAATAAGAACAAGAAAGTTTTATTGGTTATGGATAGTTTCTTGAAACCTCACATTCAATAATTTTTTGACGGTTTGTGTATCCTTATTTGTCGCAACCAAATTTTCAGGTGGACCACCTACGATTAGGCTAATGGACTACTAAGTTTAAACTTAGCTCGGGCTCTCCCAAGCCCATACTAATTCTTGACTTAGGTTCAAATATTTTGCATGTAAAAGATTAGCTAGGAGTCGTCACTAATCAGTTTATGGTAGGTCAATTAGACATCTAAAGAAATAATGGGAGAATTATTTTACTCCTACTAACCAGAGACTTTGGGTATGGGGACTTGGTTACACTAGACTTTTCTAATGCCCTTTTGGTACATTTCTCTTTTTATTTCGAATAAATGTTTTATTGGCAGCTTGAATTAATTTTAATTCACTTCCTAACATGTGAGGTGATCATGCAGGGGCACAAACCACTAATTTAACACCTAGATAAAGCAATGAATAAATTGTAAGACTTACGTCATGGCAACGAAAGCATCTGCAATGTTAGATTAGAATTTACATTAACGGTCCTAGATATGATTTCTAATTAACACGCAATCACTTAAAATTTTTTTTTTTTGAAGAATTTTCTCTTGTTTAATAAAATCTAATCTATATGCAATGCAATCTAAGCAAATGACCTAATTCTAATGACAGGCAATCTCTAACTAAATGGACCTATCAACAATCAATAAATGACATGCGTTTCATGAACCTAATTCTATATGACGTGCACATGACATTTTTATTTTCTTAAAAAAGCATGCAATTTATCTAAACTTAAAATTAAACATGCAATTTTATCATAATATGCAATGACGTGCAAAGAATGCCCTAATTCTAGTTTTTTTTTTTTTTTTTTTTTTTTTTTTAAAAATTTGAAATTAAAATTGCCACATAATCAAATGTGGAACTTAAATTAAAAAAAAAAAAAAAAAACTAACATCCTAAATGAATGCATTTTTTTTTTTCTGGATTTTTTTTTTATTTTTAAAAATTCGAAATAAAATCCCTATTCTAGATATGCAAGATAACCCTAAAACAAGAAATATTCTAAAATGAACCTAATCCTAACTCAAATATTTTTTGGATTTTTTTCTTTTATGAAAATAAAATTGATTCAAACAACACGACGGCAAATCAGACAAGATAAGATTGATATCTATAAATTGACGAACCATATCTAGCGCATGAGATGGGGTTGGCCAATTTTTCAAACAAAATCGAGAATCAAATCTCAAGCATGAGTTTGGATCGGCGATTTTCCAGGTGATTACGAGTCAGATTTTTGGCGCGAAAATCGAGACAGTCAATCCCTAATTTAAGAGGCTACTTCATGTCGGGATCTCAATCTTACATTAAGGAATAATTCTACTAAAGAAGAAAAATATTTTTTTTTAAAATAAAATAAAGTAAATAAATAAATAAACTACCTAATTTGATTTTTTTTCCCTCTTTTTCCAAAACAAGGCTTGGCAGCTTGTGGTGATGCTCAGCCAAGGGCGGTGGAGCTACTGGCGTTCGGAGCTCCGGCGGAGGGCGGCAACCGGCAGACCAGCAACGAGCAAGCAAGACTGGATTTGCAAGGGCTGTAGTGGGGTGAAGGGTTGCTCTCGGACAAAATAGGGGCGGCAGCGGCGTCAGGGGTGGATTAGCAGTGACCGGCAAGGGCTGCTGGGTGTCGGAGCAAAGGCAAAGGCGCGCGGATTGGTTTAAAGGTAGACGCTGCCGGACAATGGTTGTGTAGTGAGGAGGGCTCGACGATGGATTTTGGCGTCATGGGTCGTTGCAGCTAGTCACGGGTGAGGGGTGGCTCAGGCACGGGCTGCTGCAACTTCGTGGCTCGGGTGGAGAGGCAGGTGCTCGGGCAGAGGAGTCGCGGGCCGGCATGGGCTGCAGGCAAGGCACGGCGAGGACGTCAGGCGCTGAGCTAGGCAGATCACGAACAGAGCAAGGATGTCGCTTGGGTGGGTAGTGGCCAAGAGTAACAACGACAAGCGTTGCAGATCTCGCGGTGGAAGGTGGGTGGCACTCTAGTGCTTTGGCATGGGGCTGGCAGAGGCGAGTCGTGATAGGAGTAGCGTCTGGAGTCGTAATTGAGGCTGGTCACAAGAGCAGTAGCGGTCGACCCAAGGGAACGATCAGTGGCGTCGGGTTGTCGCATCCACAACAAGGACGACGAGCGGCCATGCGAGCTTGTGGGTGGTGCTCGCACGGGGGGTGGCTGGCGGTGGGATGGCCTGATTGCTGGTGCGCCGGCGAGGAGATCGGGTAGTAGGGGAGGTGACGGCTCGCCGAGGAAGATGAATAGGAGCTTTCTTTTTTCTTTTCTTTTTTCTCTCTCTCCTCTGCCCTCTCACATCTCTTCACCGTTCCTCTCTCACTTTTCATTTCTTTTTGACTTTTGTGTTAGTTTGTTTCCCTAAAACAAAGAGAAGCCCCCCTCTCTCTCCGTACACAGCTCCTTTTATATGCCAAAAAATGTGATATTCGTGGAATATTTCATCTCCTTTTTCAATATGCACGAAGATTGTCTATAACCTCATGATCACAAAAATCATTTTATTTTTCTCATCTCCTGAATATTCTCCACTGATCTTATCGCCCATATAAGATTGCAATATGATTTTCTTAAATTCCAAAAATCTACCGTAATATCATATTAAATCTCTATTTCTCTTAAGATAATAATAAAAAAAAATGGGGCTCGGGCTAATTTGCTCCCCTTGTGGGCTTAGTCCAACTCGTCAAATTAAAGTTGAGAACTATCAATTCAAACCCATTTATCACCAGCCTAATGCAAATGCAAAAATAACAAATAAATGCACTTAAAATTATATGCTATGCATTCTAATATTTCTTTTTAGGGATAAAATTAATTCCTAATTTTTATGCAACAAATAAATAACCGAATCGCCAAAATTTAGGTGTCAACAGCTGCCCCTCTTTGAAGGTGAGCTCCTAGAGGTTGCCTTTAAAGACAAATGGAGACCTAAATTTTGACTATGCACATGCACTAAATGATTTTTTTTTTTTTTTGGTTGGAAAATGAATTCTATTTTGAAATGCAATTTATATGATGCATGGAAATGCTAATGCAAATAATAAAAGAACCTACCTGGAATAACTTTCCTTCAAGGAGGGTAGAGTAATTCAAGATAGTTGGTGTTACATGTCTAGGACCCGTACCTTTTTATGGTTGCCCATAATAGTAATGAGGCTTTGTAAAAGGACTGCTTTCCTAAGATTCGTACCTTTCTACGATCGCCCGGAATAACAACAAGACTTTGTAAAAAAACTGATTTCCTAGGACCCATACCTTTCTACGATTGCCCAGTATGGCAGTATTTGGTTATCTAGGACCTGAACCTTTCTTCTGTCGCCTTGACAAAAAAATTGATTTTCCAGGACCCGTTACTTTCTACAGTCACCTGTTAGAGCAATAAACATTGTCTAGGACCTGTACCTTTCTACGGTCACCTAAATGGGGATTCGCGTTCCAAGACCCATACATTTCTACGGTTGCCTAAATTGGAAATTACTTTCCAGGACCCGTACCTTTCTATGGTTGCTTGAACAGGGATTCACTTTCCAGGATTTGTACCTTTCTACGGTCGCCTAAATAGGAAATCACTTTCCAAGACCTGTACCTTTCTACGGTCACCTGAATGGGGAAATTGCTTTTCCAAGACCAATACCTTTATATGATCGTCTGTTAGAGCAATGAATATTGCCTAGGAGCCATACCTTTCTATAATCGCCTAGCATGAGGTTTTTCATAGCTAGGATCCAAACATTTCTTCGGTTGCCTAGCATTATAGCATAAATCATCTGACCAGGACCCGAACCTTTCTTCAGTCGCCTTAATTAGACTGTATCTTGGAGAAAAATCTTTGGGGACAGCTCGATTGAGTCGAGTGTCGATGCACTTGAGGAGGAATACATGTGTAATGACAAGTATTTAAGATATTGATAGAGATATACTTACCTAGTAACATCTTTGATCCTTGGGGATATGTCTCCTACAAAACATGGTCGTAGGAGAGGCAATATACATTTGTAGTCACAAAATGCATTAATTCTAGTGAGGTTCATGCGTGATGATTTCTATCAATCTTGCATCACCTAATTTCCATTGTGAATGATTTCAAAAGAAATATTCCAATGTAAACACATGAGTGTCATGGATGTGTCAAATCAGGGATCCTTCGGTTTGAAAGGACTTTTCACTCATCCTCATTAAAAGGGCCATTTCATCCTGACCTTTGATGCAAGATTTCGACAACCACTCTACCTCACCATTGTCATGCCAAACAAGGGCTTGAGCAATCTCGCAAGTGGTACGATCCTACCAATCTTGGAGGTCTTTAACAAGGACCGCAATATGGGCTTGGTCAATGGCTTAACAAAGGGAACTTTGTGAGTCGAGGCTATTGAAAGATGAC
Organism: Eucalyptus virginea; assembly: GCA_014182375.1. NCBI lineage: Eukaryota > Viridiplantae > Streptophyta > Magnoliopsida > Myrtales > Myrtaceae > Eucalyptus > Eucalyptus virginea. The sequence continues at coordinate 11,670,067 of CM024516.1, read as the reverse complement.
ATTTCGCAATTAACTTGTGGTTTGCAAGTCAAGAAACATACGAAATGAGGTAGAAATTGCCTTACTTGCACTTCTTTGAGTGATACTTTCGAGCATACGAACTTTTACGTTAATTCAAGTGCCATAATCTGAAGAGACTTTGCAAGGGACGTAATGTAGGCTTGGTTCATTGGTGAGAAACAAAATGATTGTTAGGCTCAAAAATTGTTTGGGGGTCAAAGTTGGTGATCATCTTGACATCTCCAATTTTCTTCTTCACCATCGAGGATTTTCTCCATATCAACCCTCCATCGATTGTAACATCTCAGCATTTGTTTTTTTTTAGTATCGCCTCGCTAGGGATACGACTTACTACAACCAATGTTTGATTTTTCTTTTAGGCATTGGCTTTACTTTTACTAGGCACATTGCTTTTTCATGCCCCCTTTTTGCACTTATTTTGTTTGGACTCACATAGCCTCCATCTTTTATCATTCTAGACCATGCCACTTGAATTTTTTTGCCTTTCCTCAGTGTGGGGGATGATCACCAACTGGGTTTAATATGAAATGAATTCATAGGCTCAAGTGGGTTATGCAATGGATAAAAATGTATAGGATAGAGAAAGAACTACTCTTTGTCATCCTAAGGCACTTCAAATCATTGTACAAGTTACACTGCGAAAACAATTCTCGAAGATCAATGCAAGTGTGAGTAAGAAGATTCCTATCATTCATTTCAAATTTGTCCCAATGTGGGATGATCCTTGACAAGGATAATTTAAAAAGCTCTTAACATATGTGGGCTCAAAGGGCTAAACAATAGGTATACTTGTAGTGTTTCGGGTAGAAAAAGAAACTGCATCTTATAACCTTGGATGATGCACCCTTCGCAAGATCACCCTTTTCCTTGCAAGCATGGAATTTTTCCATACAACTCACCGAGGATAAGTGTATGAAATACTATATGGAAATAAGGCTTGCCTTTCATCATTCTAAGGTATCCCATTTGACACATTCAATTTATCTCACACAAATCATCAAGGAAAACATGTAAAATTTGCAACAAGTTTGACAATTCAACTCATTGAGGTAATTTATTCATCATAGAATTGCTTGGAGTTCAAAAAATGACATAGCAAATTCTATCAAAACTAATTGGAGTGGAAAACTCACGACCATCCATTTTTGCCAGGATCAAGGCACCTTTGGGAAGTACCTTCTTCACCACATATGGTCTGTTGTAATTTGGAGCAAACTTTCCCCAAGGATCCGAAAAAATCAGCAACAACTTCCTTAGAACAAGATCATTTATCTCAAAATGTCTCGGTTGTACCTTCCGGTTGAAGGATTTGGCCACTCTACTAATAAGTTTGGCTATGGCAAAGAGCCTTCAGTCTTTTCTCATCAATCACGTTTAGCCACCTATTCAGGGTATTGCGAGACTTCAATGAATCCCACTTTCAGAAGCTTCATCACTTCTTCCTCTATTTTCTTTGAGAGCTCGGGTTTAGTCCTTTGCAACCTCTGCTTCTTAGGTGGCACATCCAGATTAGTAGACAAACAGTGCTCCATGATGGACGGGTCTAAACTAGGCATGTCAGCATAGGTCCATGCAAAGACGTCTTGATATTCCTTCAGTAACTGCATTAGGCACTCGGCCTCGTCTTTGGGGAGATTTTCCCCAACTTTCACTTCCTTGGCTTCTTTAGTGTCGCCTAAGTTGATAGTGATGGTCTACTCAGATGTAAGAGCCTTAGCTTTTTCATGTTGTTCCCAGCTACGCTACACCTCAATGAAATTTTTGATTGAGTCTTCGGGATCATCATTATCAGTACTTGTTGCATTGGATTGGATCATTTCCAGACCTTTGCATGCTATAAGATCATTCCTAAACAGGAAGTAGATGAATCAAAAAGACAGACGGGGATATTATTTATTTCTTTTGAAAGATTTTTGAAAGATTTTTTAAAAGCATTTTCAAAAGCATTTTTTGAAACATTTTGACACAAGAAAGCATGATGATGCCCAGGCCTCAAAATTCTCTTTGGATTTTTCTTTTCTTTTATCGGTTGGATATTATCACCAGGTTGGTTTGGTGTACCCCATCATGCCCTCAAAATACAACTTGTAATTTCATTAAAATTCATCAATCAATTACATTTATTGAATGGAAATTGCGATTCCTAATCCCTCAAAAGAAAGAAAAAGAAGAAATCGAAAACAATTCCTAGATAGTGAAAACAATTCCTAAAAAGCGATAAAAATTCCTAGAAAGTGATAAAAATTCCCGCACAAAGGAATGTGCAAAAGTAACAAGTTACTCTTGTGGGCTAACGCCCATGTCTTCCGAAGGTCCTTCGTCAATGGCTCCTGTGAAGAGGTCATTGAATAGACTTGTGATTCCTTCCAAGGCGTCATCAGAGTTCTTTGTCTTTGGAGGCGTCGGATCGTCCATGCCATCCCATTTGTTTGGAACTATGTCGCGAGGATCAATATAAAAGCTAGGAGGAGCCGAATGCTTCACCAAATAATCGAATTTGCCACTTGGCTGCCCCAGAGTGTCCATCACTTCCACTTCATCTTGCTCCATATTAAGGACATTGTTAGGCTTAGTTTTTTCGACAGTGACCGACAATGGGTCATCTTCCAGTTCAAGTATGTCGTCATCGCCCAGGGCCTTGTTTGCCTACTTTGGAACTACAATCTCGGGGAGAGCATGTGCAGGAGTCGAATCCACTCAAAGGGATTGGTTTTAAGTTGTCAGAAGCTGCTTAGAGGTGACTAACTGTTTGAGTTGGTCTTCCATAGTGGAGATATGATCATGCATTTCAGTTTGGTCGCCCATTTTAGCTTTTGTCCGTGTAATAATGGGCGAACATGGAGGATCCGTTAACACCTAATTCGAAGAAATGAAGAAAAATAAGTATCTCATATGAAACACGCCGGTCCATGGCAACAATCTAGAACTTTTATTCATCAATGGAGTTTTTGACACAATCTAACAAAATAGAAACTTGAAATGCCCTAAACAATTAAACTAGATAGGTAAATGAGTCAATTTCATAAACATTAATCTAGAAATGAAAATAACTAGATTGATTCAAGTTGCTTCATCTAGCTTGATCAATATGCACTCGAGACACCACTTGGCACAATCGCTTATTCTGCTCTTGAGCTTTCTCGGCAACTCTTTTGAGACGTTTATTCTCAGCGCGGTTGGTGATCTTCAGCGACACCTCTGGTATCTTTGGGAGCAACTTCTCTAGGGTATTGTGTTGTTGAATGTATTTAGTTGAGGCATAGTACTTCATTTCCTTGCCCTTCAGCTCCTCCTCAGGCCATTTGAGCTTTCATGGATGGCACATGTCCCACATTGATTTGATCGTGAGAATGTAATCCTCATGGTTTCGGTTTCCATCAATGAAGCTGATTCGAAGCGGATCTGCTTGCAACGCAATGGGAAGCTCTTATACAACTTGATACTGATGAGTCACTTTAGTCAGATAGTACTTCATTGCTCTAGTGAATCCCAGTAAAGGGATTGAGCCAACACCCCCACATGAAAGTCTCGCCACACAAACTTGGAACCACTTAGCATGCCATAGGAAACCCTTGGAAGTCGGTTTTTTCATGAAAGCTAGTTATCTAGAATAATGGTAATCCGGTGCATGTTTTTTGTTCTTAAATCTCATCATAGGGTCATCAAATCACCAAACCCTTTTATATGAGAAAGAAACCAAATTTGCAAAAGCTCAGGAGAGGAATGGAAAGTCTTATCACCACCTCCTTTAAATCGAGTGAGGGAAAGAAAAGTTTTAGCTAGAATAGTGTTTACGAAATTTTTTCCTTCCAACACTTGTTTAACTAATTGAGCAGTTAAAAGGTTAATAGCATTCTCGCAATAAGGAAAAACTATAAACCCAAAGAAAGTTAAAAGGAAAACCCTACGCATTTGAAATGAAGTGCCATTTTCAATACGTTCTTTTAGAAAAGATAAATGACATGTATTGCGGTGAGCCTTTAAAACCTTTCTTATATTGTCCTCGTTAATTCTCAAAAAATCAAATAAGGAGACAACGGGATCTAATCCAATGGGCGGACTAATTAATTCAGCTTTCAAGGATTTCCTACGGCAATGCTATGCTCTTCCAAGGTGGGAGTGAGCTCATGCTTACCATGGAAGATAAAAGTAGAAGTCTCGGGGCACCAACAATGGGCCAGTGTTTGGATGAGGCCGCCATGGATGTTGATGCACATCAATGGAAGTAGTCAACTAACGTGCGACTCTACAAATTGATGGCCAACTTGGTCTAACTTGTCCCACCATGCGCTAAGCTCTTCCTTTGGAGGGAGAATAATTTGATTGTTCGGTATTCCCATTGCATATTGACCAAGAATCATAACAATCCTAATGCCATGGACCAACAAAATTATATAATAAAGTAAGTAGATTGCAAGGATGCGAATTTAGAAAACTTACTTTACCAATAAACAAGGGGCAATCACAGAGACATGCGTATGGTAAGTGGCTCGATTTTTAGTCTATAAGGTTTAACAAAGTAGAGCCACGAGGATGATCAGACTAGCGCCACGGGTGTGCGGATTGCATCAGGTCCTCATGACTTCAGCTTGGTCAAAGAGTCGACTTGGGTCGCGGGCATGCGGATCGAGGTGGGTATTCTTGACAAAAAAAAAGAAGAAGAAATTTTGGGATCTAGATGGGCGACTCGTACTGCGGGCATGCGGTCAAAGTGGTATCCATCTCGATATCATCCTAGATAATCCTATGCGGCCCAGGTCCGGTAGTGGGTTGTGTGTGCTAGAGTGTAGTGCAAATGAAAATAAAGCAACACTTCAACATGAAAATAAACCATACATTCCTACACCTCTCTACAAAACAAAGGTTAGCAAACACTTCCCCTTATACCTCCCATCGTGCAAGAACATTTAACACCATAAATATTAGGGACATACTTGAGATTCTCGCTTCTAAATAAAAATATTTTTTCAAAATAGAAGAGAAAATTGGTCTAAGTTCATTAAGAGCTTTAACTCAAGTCTCTAGCGGAGTCGCCAAGCTGTCGCGATCAAATTTTCAGATGCACCACATATGATTAGGCTAATGGACTACTAAGTCTAAACTTAGTTTGGGCTCTCCCAAGCCCATACCAATTCGTGACTTTGGTTCAAATATTTTGCATGCAAAAGATTAGCTAGGAGTTGCCACTAATCAATTTATGGCAGGTTGATTAGACACCTAAGTAAAATGATGGGAGAATTATTTTACTCTTACGAATCAAATACTTTGGGTATGAGGATTTGGTTACACTAGACTTTTCTGATGCCATTTTGGTACCTTTCTCTTTTTATTTTGAAAAAATGTTTTGCAGGCAGCTTGAATTAATTTTAATTCACTTCCCTAACATGTGAGGTAATTATGCGGGAGTGCAAACCACCAATTTAACACCCAGATAAAGCAGTGAATAAATTGCAAGACTTACCTCATGGCAACGAAAGCATCTGTAATGTTAGATTAGAATTTACATCAATAGTCCTAGATATGATTTCTATTTAAAATGCAATTACTCAATCTTTTTTTTTTTAAAGAATTCTCTTGTTTAATAAAATCTAATCTATATGCAATGGACTTAGCAACAATCGATAAATGACATACATTTTATGAACCTAATAAATGACATACCCTAATAAATGATATTTTTATTTTCTTAAAAAGCATGCAATTTATCTAAAAGATTTATCTAAACTTAAAATTAAACATGCAATTTTATCCTAATATGCAATAACGTGCAAAGAATACCCTAATTCTAATTTTTTTCTCTTTTTTTTTTATAAAATTTGAAATTAAGATATGCAATTTTATCCTAATATGCAATGACATGCAAAGAATGCCCTAATTCTATTTTTTTCTTTTTTTTTTTCTATAAAATTTGAAATTAAAATTGCCACATAATTAAACATGCAACTTAAATTTAAAAAAAAAAAAAACTAACATCCTAAATGAATGCATTCCTTGTTAGACCAATAACTTCCGCCGGGTGGGAATTGTGGAGACCAACATCCTCCTATGTCGCTTAACCTGTTACTTCATTCTTCTTCTGGTTTGAGTTGCTCGAACAACTATAACCATAATTTTATAGCGGGGAGAACTGGGTGGCTGGAAACCCCGAGAGGTTTCTTTTTTGGTTACGCCTCCCCGTTCGCCATTCATGGTAAAGCCTTGAGGCTACTGCCCTAGAAAATCCTTATTTCTTTCGGGAATATTTCAGAGGGCGAGCAGCTGTGTTGAGACGGCCATTATAAAGATCTCGGTCCATACCGTATCTTCTTCTTCGCTTCGTGGATCATTGCTGCGACTTCGAATGCTATCCTGGATCCCTGATATAGGATTGGTGGTTCACGCTTGGACTCTTGGCTGTGATGAGTTTGGTAGGGACTGCCTTTGCTCAGCCGGTTCGTTGATGATCTCCTACACACCTGGTTATAGGTATATTTGGCTACTGTGGTCCAACCGAAAGCAAAGTGAAAATGATAGGGCATTGGTTAATGGCCATCGAATGCTGAATTCCTCCTCTCGGAACCCTTTTTTAGCTCGGGCATCTCTGACCACACCCGATGGTGGTTGGAAATTATGCCTATCCCAAGTCTTCTGTCAAGGTTCTTAACTACTGATGACTCATCCGATCACTCAGAAGTTCACTTTGAAGCGTGGCCTCTTCATGGATCGCCAATGTTTGCCTTCAAGCTCCATTCTCAAAAGCAAACTCTGGGCGCTTTAATAGGAAATCATTTTTCGAGATATCTTTGAGAACCGGTGAGGTTAGATGAGCTCTTCAACTACTCAAGATACTGTTCCTAAGATGCTGATCCTATGAACTTTCCTGTTGAAACCGAAAAGCAACAGATCCAAGCATTTTCAGCTTTAAGGCTCCAAGAGTGAACTCGTTTTTATAGGTAAAGTCTAGAGTTCAAGTGGTTGAAAGACGAGGACCTAATATTTGGGAATCTTTTTTTTTGGATTTTTATATTTTAAAAATTCTAAAACAAACTTAATCCTAACTCAAATATTTTTTGAAATAAAATCCCTATTCTAGATATGCAAGATAACCTTAAAACAAGAAATATTCTAAAACAAACTTAATCCTAACTCAAATATTTTTTTGGATTTTTTTCTTTTACGAAAATAAAATTGATTCAAACAACACAACGGCAAATCAGACAAGATAAGATTGATATCCATAAATTGATGAATCATATCTCGTGCATGAGATCGGGTTAACCAATTTTTTAAACAAAATTGTGAATCAAATCTCGAGCATGAGATCGGATTGGTGATTTTCCAAGCGATTGCGAGTCGGATTTCGGGCACGAAAATCGGATTGTCAATCCTTAATTTAAGAGGCTACTTCATGTCGGGAATCTCAATCTTACATTAAGGAATAATTCTACTAAAGAAGCAAAATATTTTTTTAAAATAAAATAAAGTAAATAAATAACAAAAACTACCTAATTTGATTTTTTTTTCTCTTTTTTCGAAACAAGGCTTGGCCGCTCGTGGTGATGCGCAGCCAAGGGTGGTGGAGCTGCCGGCATTTGGAGCTCTAAAGAAGGGTGGCAGCCAGTGGACCAGCAGCAAGCAAGCAAGACCGGATTCGTAGGGGCTGTAGTGGGGTGAAGGGCTACTCATGGATAGAATAGGGGCAGCAGCAGCGTCGTGGGTGGATCGACAGTGATGGGTGAGGACTGCTGGGTGTTGGAGCAGAGGTGGAGGCATGTAGATTGGCTTGAAGGTAGACGCTACAGGACAGCAATGGTGCAACGAGGAGGGCCTGATGATGGATTCTGGCGTCGCGGGTCGCTGCAATTAGTCGCGGGTGAGGGGCGACTTAGGCACAGTCTGCTGTGGCTTCGTGCCTGGGTAGAGAGGCAGGCACTTGGGCAGAGGAGTTGTGGGCCAGCATGGGCTACAGGTGAGGCGTGGCGGGGACGTCGGGCACTAGGCTGGGTAGATCGCGAACAAAGCAAGGGCGTCGCTTAGGCGGGCGGTGACTAAGAGCAGCAACGACGGGCATTGTAGATCTCACGGCAGAATGTGGGCGGCACTCTGGCGCTCTAGCACGGGGATGGCAGAGGCGAGTCGCAGTAGGAGCAGCGTCTAGAGTCGCAATCGGGGCTAATTGCAGGAGCTATAGTGGCTAACGCAAGGGAATAGTCAGTGGTATCTGGTCATCGCTGGCACTATAGGGGCGACGAGTGGCAGAGCGAGCTCATGGGTGGTGCTCGCACGAGGGGTGGCCGACGGTGCGGTGGCCTGGCTGCTAGTGTGCCGGCGAGGAGATCAGGCAGTAGGGGAGGCGTCGGCTTGCTGAGGAAGATGAACATGAGCTCTCTTTTTTCTTTTCTTTTCTTTTTCTCTCTCTCCTCTATCCTCTCACGTCTCTTCACCGTTCCTCTCTCACTTTTCTTTTCTTTTTGACTTTTGTGTTGTTTTTTCCCTAGAACGAAGAGAAGCTCCCCCTCTCTCTCCGTACACAGCTCCTTTTATATGCCAAAAAATGTGATCTTCGTGGAATAGTTCATCTTCTTTTTCAATATGCATGAAAATTGTCTATAACCTCCCGATCACAAAAATCCTTTTATTTTTCTCATCTCCTAAATATTCTCCATTGATCTTATCACCCATTGCTAAAGATAAGATTGCAATGTGATTTTCTCAAATTCCAAAAATCCACCGTAATATGATATCAAATCTCTATTTCTCACAAGATAATTAAAAAAAGGGCCTCGGACTAATTTGCTCCCCTCATGGGCTTAGTCAAACTCGTCAAATTAAATTTCAGAACTACCAATTCAAACCCATCTGTCACTAGCCCAATGCAAATGTAATAATAACAAATAAGTGCACCTAAAATTATATGCTATGCATTCTAATATTTTTTTTTCAGGGATAAAATTAATCCCTAATATTTATGCAATAAATAAATAGTTGAGTCGTCAAAATTTAGGTGTCAACATTGTTGAAGACTTGTAAGCTTTGCTTGAAGTAGAATAGTCAAGAAATATCCCTTCATCCAATCTTTCTTCAAATTTATTAGGCCGATTATTTCCATTCTTTAAAATAAAGCATTTGCAATTAAACACATGAAAATAAGAAATATTTGGCTTTTTCCCTTTGTAAACTTCATAGGGAGTTTTCTTTAGAATAAGCCTTATAAATACTCTGTTAATTATAAAACAAGTAGTGGAAACTACTTTTGCCCAAAAATGATAAGAGACTTTACTTTCAATTAGCAAAGTTCTGGTCATCTTCTGTAAATATTGATATTTCCTTTCTACAACTCCATTTTGTTTTGGAGTGTAAGGAGAGAAGAAAACATGTTGAAGACTATTCTCATCACAAAAATTTGCAAAATCTTGATTTTCAAATTCTCCCCCATGATCAGTCTTACTATTCGAAATGGCATAACCTTTCTTATTCTAAACCATCTTAGCAAACTTTGAAAAATATGAGAAGGTTTCTACTTTATTTGCCAAGAAGAGAACCCACATAAATCTTGAATATTCATCCAAAACTACCAAATAGTACTTCTTACCACCGATACTTTGAGTTTTGGTTGGTCCGAAAAGATCCATGTGAAGAAGCTGCAAGACATGATTAGTGGAGACTTGATTTAGAGATTTAAATGAGCTTCTAACCTATTTTCCCAATATACATGGAGTACAAAGTTCAAGCTTCTGGTACATCATTTGGACAAGACCATGGACTAGTTTCTTAGATGGTAGTTTAGCAATTTGTTTCATACTGATATGTCCAAGCTTGAGGTGCCAGAGATTTGCTTCATCTTGAATTGAGATAAGACATTGAGAGCTCTCTGGACTTATGTCCAGAAGATAAATGTTGTCATGCCTTTGTCTAGTGAAGGTTTGAGAGAAGTCTCGACTAACTCTAGAACAAACATTTTCTTGGAAATTGATTTCGAATCCCGTATCACATAATTGACTTATGCTCAGAAGATTGTAGTTCAAACCTTTCAATACGGAAACATTGTTGATGATCAAACTTCCAATACTCATTATTCCATGTCCATTAATTTTTCCTTTGCTATACCCTCCAAACGAAACATTTCCGTCTCTTTATTTTTCTAGTTTTATGAATCTGCTTGAATCTTTAGTCATATATCTAGAACAACCATTATCCAAGTACCATTTGTTTTTCCTATTAACAGTAACCTGCAATAAAAAAAAAAATTTCAAACTTTCTTTGATACCTAAATTTTCTTGGGTCCTAAGGAGTTAGTTTTAAAAACAACTTTTGCCCAATCCTTCTTAACTTGTATCCAAATTTTAGGACATTCATTCTCAAAATGTTCTGAACTATCACTTAGAACATTTAAGAGTACTCCGATCAATAGGTTTTACAAAAAAAATTTTAAAATGATTTTTGTAAGCAGATTTTGAAGATCTTTGTCTAAGTCTCTCATTGACTTTAAGAAAATCGATCAAAAGAGCATTTTCTTTACTCAGACCTAAACCAAATTTGTTATAATAGGGTATTTGAGCCAAAAGAATTTGTTCTAAATTTTTTGACCCTTTAAGGAACTTTGTAAAAATATCCTAAATCTCCTTTTTCAAAATTTTATTTTCTCTTGAAAGGGAATTAATATTTTCTTTCAAATAATCAAACTTATTTTTCAGACTCTCAAACTTTTCTCTCCAAGAATTATCCTGTTGTCTGAGTTTTGAATTGTTCTTCTTTAATTCAGAGATTCTTTTAAGAGAAGATTTGAGATTTAAGCAAAACTTATTTATATACTTAGAAACTTTAATAGGAATTTATGAATGACTTATCTCGATTTCCTTGTCAGACTCTGATCCTGTGTCTGAGTCAAATTCTGATTTTGAGTGAGCCATCAGACAAATATTCGCAAACTCCTCTTCACTTTCACATTCTGTGTCACTCTAGGTTTCTACTTTTAGAACTTTCTTGGATTTTTCATACTTACCTTTCTTCTTTTTCAGCAATGGACAATTAGGCTTGATGTGTTCCTTTTTCTTGCACTCAAAGCATATCACATCCTTACTAGATTCAACATCTTCCATTGATCTTTCTGGAAATTTTGCCTACTTTGCCTTTTTCCAATTTAGTCTTCTTCCTTTCCTATTCAGTTTCCTAAATTTCTTTATTATGAGAGCAATCTCTCCCCCGTCCATGTCATCATCTATGTCTATATCATCGGAATCAGCATTAGCCTTAAGTGCAATTGATTTCTTACCTCTTGGATTTTCTTCATCATTGATTTGTTCCACTTTGTACAATTGAAGAGTGCATATCAGCTCATCAACAGAGAGGGGCATAATTCTTTGTGTCTCCCAGATTGATATTTTCATATAGTTCCAATCCTTTGAAAGTCCTTCTAAAAGTTTGTTGACATTCATTATAGCAGAAATTGGTTGACCTTAATATGCCAACCCGTTTACAATTTCTGTAAATCGACTGAACATATCTCCAATAGACTCTCCTAGTTTCATCTTGAATGACTCATATTGGCCAAGTAAAATATTTATTTTTGTCTCCTTTACACGATATGTTCTTTCTTTGGTGACATGAAGTTTATCCCAAACTTCTTTAACTGTTTTACATAAAGAAATTCTGTTATATTTAGCAAGGCACAAAACACAGTATAAATAATAGATGGCCTTTGCATCAAGAGCTTTCTCTCTTGGTAATTTCAACTCAGTTGGTTTCCTCAACATTCTTGTCTAAGACTTCTTTTTCCCTTGTCAGATGCAAAAGTTGCCTTTAGGTTGATCCCTTTTTTCACAACATCCCATTCTAGTGGATCTCCAAATCTCAAGAATGCCTTCATTTTTTTTTTTTTTTGAGGTAAGAGATATATATTGACTTAAGCCAAAAGCAATAAGAACGCTATACAACAAAAAACTCGGCACCAAAAATTTGCAGTCACAAGGACAACAATTAGAGTGAGTGGAAGGGTGCCAAGGTAAAAGAAAACCAACTGCACAGAAGTAGAGGAAAGCCAAACAATGGCAAAGCAAAAACCTACACAGGGATCACAAAAAAATACCGAATCCCAATAAACACACAAGTGCAGGGTGAATAGAAATGTAGGAATGGTAGGACAGCTAGCCAATTGCACTAGAGAAGCTTCCAAAAATTTGAACTAGCACCTTCAGGGCTTCAGCTGCGTGAACCGAGGAGGACCTCCGACCAAAACAGGAAATGAGAAAACCCCCTACTCGAAAAGGTCTACTGACCAATAGGTGGATCATTCCGCCAAAATGAAGGGTTTACTAACCTAGCAATGCAACAATCTACGATTTGTGGTGTTGGGAGGAATCCGGTGAAAAGACAAAGCCTTGTCCCTGACAATCTTCTCCAACCGCATCTTCATGGTAGAAAGGGAGGGTGGTCTACCCTTGAAGAGAATATTATTCCGCTCCTTCCAAATGATGTTGCATAAAGCAGCAAAAGCGAACCGAGCAAGGGTGGAATGAAAGGAAGTTTCGGATAAATACTTGACTGCCCATTGCAAGTTATCCATCCAAGATTTGTTCGTCTAAGCAAAATTGAATCTAGAAGCCCATAAAGTGACAAGTGCGGCCAGAATGGAACAACAAAAAAAGAGATGGTCGACCGAGTCCGAACGACAAGAACAAAAGCCACAATTCACAACTGGGATTCTGCCATAAGAAAGAAGCATCACCCGAGTTGGCAGCTTGTTCCTAGTGATCAACCATAGGAGGAATTGATAGCGGGGGACCAGCACTTTGTTCCAAATAAAAGGAGCCCATTGCAAAGTCTGCCCTCTTGGTCGAATAGCTTCCCAAGTAGAAGCAGCAGAAAAAGTACCAGACGGGTTCCCCAACCATATGAAATGATCAGGTTTGTTTTTAAGCTTAGGGAAGGGGTCATCCCAGGCGGTAATCTCATTCAAAACACCCGAAGTTCGGTCCAAAAATGACATAAAGTCAGCCACATAAGCTTCCTTAGGGAGCCGAGAATAGTAGATGTCAGTATTGGAGAAAACAAGTTAAGTGGCCCTTTAGGATGCCAATTGTCGAAGCAAAAGGAGATGGAGGTGCCATCCCCCACTTGCCAACAAAAAGATCTACGGAATTCGCCTCTAAGGTCAAAGATCTTCTTCCATGACCATGAGCAGAATGTGGACTTTAAGGCCAACCAAAAATTGACATTTTTTAACAATACGGAGTGAACCCACCTGCACCAAAGAGATTCTTTATATGTAAATAATACCCACAAGTGCTTGAGCATTGCTGCGGTGTTGCTTTCCCAAAGTCTCCTAATTCCTAAGCCTCCTTCAACTTTCGGAAGGCAAATAATAGTCCACGCAACCTTTGCACCACCCAAACTGAGGTTCGGGCCTTTTCATAGGAATTGTCTCAAGATCTGCTCAATTTTGTCCAATACCGATCTCGGTAGGATGAAAATTTTTGCCCAATAGACCTGAATAGAATGTAGCACTAACTTGATTAATTGTAGGCATCCCGCAAATGATAGAAACCGCTGCGTCCAAGTTTGCACTCTCAAAGTGATGATATTGACTAGAGTGATATAGTCATCTTTCCGAAGTCTAGAAGAAATAACCGAAGTCCCCAGATAGCGAAAAGGCAAGGATCCTTCTTGGAATCCAAAAAGTGAAGTGTAGGCGCTTCGGGAATCAGGGGAGACCCCTGAAAAATACATCTTGCTCTTGTGCAAGTTTGGGTGAAGGCTTGACCACTGAGAGAAGGCATCGATGGCTGCCTTAAATAATGTGAGACTCGGCATATTCGCCTCTGCAAAAAGTAGGACATCGTCAGCAAAGAATAAGTTGGAGAGCCTAGTCAACTTACATCTCTAGAAATATTGGAACAAGGGGTGGCTGGTTTGCATATTTAAAATGCCTACTAAACACCTCCGTTACAAACGTAAAAAGATAGGGTGACATGTGATCTCCTTGTCTAATACCCCTACCACTCGGAAAAAAACCATGGAGTTCACCATTGAGGGCCACAGAGAAGTGTGTCGAATGAACACAACTCATAATAAGTTTAGAGAAGTGAGAGGGGAACCGGAAAGCTTGAAGTGTTACCTCAAGAAAATCATAGTTAAAAGTGTCATAGGCCTTCCGAAAATCAACCTTTATAGCACACTTGGGCTTATACAGCACATGGTGGAACCCAGCAAAGAGCTCTTGGGCTAGAAGGATGTTGTCGCTAATACGCCTCCCCTTAACAAAGGCGTTTTGAGCGTGGCTAATGACATCAGGCAGGACAGCAGCCATTCGGTTGGCCATAATCTTCGTAATATACTTATAAACCGTGTTGCAACAAGCAATAGGTTTAAAATCATTAACCGTAGTTTCATTAGGGCATTTCGGCACAAGTGTAAGGATTGTGTTATTAGACTCCTTAAGAAGCTTCCCTATAGAAAAGAAATCCAAAACCGCCGCGATAACTGATGGACCTATTGTGCCCTAGCAATGCCAAAAGAATTCAACACCAAAGCCATCAAGGCCAGGTGCTTTACCAGGTCATTTTATTCTTCCACACATTATACTATTTTTTTTATCAAAATAAGGTGGCTTGGTATTACTCTGCCCCTCCACGTGTCTTGGTGCTAAACAACTAGCCATAGAAGATCTTTAGCTCAGAAGTATAAACACTTCAACAGATAAGAACAATGCTCTAATACAAATTGATAAAGCTAGTACGAACACCTAGAGGGGGGTGAATATGTGCTTAAAAGAACTTTTGAAAAATAAATTTCAAACAAAATTTGAGAATCAAACAGAGTCTAATAAACAACACCAAACTTCTGAAGAATATTCATAATCAGATAACAAATAGAATTGATTTTTGCAATTCTTAAAAGGATGCAACAGATTTAAATAAAAAGAGTTAAGGGAAAAGAAAGTTGCATACGAAATTTATAGTGATTTGGCTTAGATCAAGCCTACGTCCACTCTCCCACGCTCATAGCCTTCTAGCTAGAATTCACTATAGCATCAATAGAGAAGCACAATTTTTTTGAGTGCAAACACTCATTGGAAGGTACCTTTTCTCTCCTAAGTCACTCTTTTTGTGATTTTCTCTCTTGAATACAATTTGTAAGGAGTGTCGATGAAGAATAAGTGGTTGGAAAGACTTCAGACTTTGGAATTTCAATTTTCATGCACTATCTTAAATAAATTGAATAACTTCCTTAAATACTCTTTCATGCCTCACTAGCCGTTGGCATTTTCCAGAGGAATTTCTTCCAATCAACCCATTGGACAGAATCAATTAAGGAAATCTTATAGCCGTTTAAAGATTGAGATGAAAATTCGTTGATTCTGGTCGCCTATATAATTAGAATCTAGGTTTTTTTTTTTTTGGGTAAGGTAATTAGAATCTAGGTTTTCATAAGTAGATACTTCTCAGAAAGAAACTTGTATTCAAGATTGATTTCATCAACTTGCGATTGATTCCATCAATGTATTTATAAAAGGTAAGTGAGATTTTTCGCAAGAGAGCTGGATATTGAAAAATAGATTCTTACTGCGTTCATTCTAAATCCTTATCACAAAATCAATAAATCTGAGTTTGATTATGTCTTCGTTTTGGACTCGGTTTCAGTCTGGAATGCGTTAGAGTGGGAAAGACTTCTGGAATGAGTAGACTTTGGCAAGAGTTTGCGATATAACTTCAAAAGTATACTATTCTTCAAAATAAGAATAAGAATAAGAAAGTTTTGTTTACTTCAAAACTATGGTAGGAGTTTTCTCAACATAAGTAAATATCCTTTTTTTTTTTTTTAAATCCTTTTGAAAATTTGAGATATCCACCTTCTGATCACTTAGGGTGCACATGGCAACCATTCTATTTCTATTCAAGAACAATTTTTTTGTTCCAGACTTATTTCTAGAAAAGAAATCTGTATGGTGATGCAATTTCATTTTTCTATTTATTGAACAAATTTTTAATCTAGAAATAAGTTTGGAATAAAATTGATAAATAAAAACTTTTTTCATCGCTCGTCCTCTCTATTAGTCCACCACCTACTCGTTACTGTTGTCATTTGCTCCCAATCGCCCGCTACCTTCCGCCAATCGTTGCCGATTGTTGATAGCCGTCAATCGCCGCTGTCTGCCGATTGCTACCGGCATTCGTTGATTGCTACCATGGTCGCTATCTCTTCGCACCTCGAGAAAGAGAAATTTTATGTCGTTATCAAACGTAATTCTATTTAGAATTTTTTTTCATCGTTATCAAATACAGATTTTTGCTCAGAAACTAATGTAGAAATAGAAATGGAAAATTTTATTTTTCTTCCAAAAATCAATTTCTAACTAAAATGGTTATCATTCACGCCTTTATTGTGTCTTTTTCCCCCTCTGGTTATTTTGTAGTTTTTTTTTACGCTAACTATGTTCTCTTTCACATTGGATCTTTGCCTCTTTAGAAGTCCCATCAAATGGAAAAGTTTAGCAACAATAGAGGAGTGTTAAATTCAAAATATATTTTCCTACAAAAGAAACACTGGTTAACTAGTATTGAGGGAAAAACTTCAGGTGGAGAGTGCTCCATCACAATTGCAAGAGTAACGGAGCCATTCCCTTCTCATTTCCCAACTAGAAATCTGCCAAGATAAGGCATCCTTTACGGGATTAACTCAAGATATATTTTCAATAAGGTCCCAGTGCTTCACTATGGCATCAGTTCTCCATGATTTATAGAGATGAAAGGCCAGTGTTTATGGAGACGGTTTTTGGCTCCTACATAATAGTACATCTAAAGTGAGCCAACCTTATTTCATTTACACAAGAACCTCTTTTCTTTGAAATTTTTGAAAGTAGTAGAATGCTTTTTGCTGCTCGTAGGAAATAATTAAAGAGTTCTTTTCCTTAGAAGAGAGAAAAGAAAGAAAATTTATTCATGAACATCCATTTCTTTGTTATTTTCTTTTACAATACTTGTTTGGCAGAAGTAATCTTTTATCAATAGCCTGAAGCACATATAGCTTCGAGGATTTGCAATTGGCTCAGATATTATAAGCTAAACAAGCTCCAAAGGGGAAAGAAAGGGAAACCTGATAAGTTTCCCAAATATTGAGCGACATGCATTCGATTAATTATTAACGACAGTAAAACATATGCCTTAAGATTTGACTCGCAATTGATTGGTGGGGCTAAAGGACACTCGATGGTTCGAAAGCATCTCGATTTCAAATTCTGTAATAAGTATCCACTGCCGAAGCTCCACTTTCGCTCTCTTTGGTCCTGTAGATGCGGGAGAGACCGGCAACATCAAAGGGCTTGAAAAGCAAAGGGTGTTGGTCGTCCACAAGCTCATCAGGACACTGCATCGTGCCTTGACCGATAGAGAAGACTCCTATGCTATATCTTGCCTCGTGCCCACTCATCATTACACGGTGACGAGGGCTATGTAATCTCCCGTTGCTCCATCCCTACACGCAAAACATGAAAAAAAGGGAGAGGCTCACAATGATGATGGTCAGTCTCATCACAAGCTAGAATTAATTTCGTTGTATCAATATGCATTCAACCATACACGAATCTATGTTTCACACATAAACCCGTCTATGAGAATTTTACAAAGGAATCAACTTTAATGTCATAATTCTAGCTATTGCCGGACGTGATGATCAATACTAGAAATATAAACAATAATTTATGATTGATATGTAAAATCGGGTTCCCGAATTCTTGTTCGATGCTCTTATAGTATGTTACCTACTTTTTGAAACCAGAGTGGGTGGGGGGAGACTCACGTAGAATAACTCCCCAGCGAGGACAATGAAAGAGGTAGCTGAGGAAGGGGCAACCTCGAACCAACATCCGTCCTTAGTTTGCACTTCCAATCCGTTCACATGGTTCTGCTGAAGTATGGTCACGAAGCTCATGTCACGATGGCACCCAACCCCACGCTTCTTCGACTCCTCGGTCCCAGGAGCAGCATATCTCATGAGACGGAAATTGTATACAACCGACTTGGCTAGAGATTCCAGGTACTTTTCTACACCCAAGCTTCCCAAAACCAGCTTCTTCACTAGTGAATCCAACTCCAAAACCCTCGTCACATACGTTTTCATTGTCTCGCTGCATATTCATGAAAAAAGGCACACATCGAAACCGCAATTTCTGTAGATAGGGTTGTGGATTGGCATCTTCACAGATGATTCATTTTACATTTTCTTCTTGGATCGAAGTAAATGGAAATCAAATTCGTGTCATTGGTGATCCATTTGATAAACACGTCTCTTAACACTTCCTTAATTGGAACAAATAATATTATTACCGGTATTAAAGAAAAAAAAAGGATTACCAAAATCTTGTGTTTCCCTCCAGCCACATGAGATCTGCAAATCCTTCGATAGAGCCCGAGTTGGGGGCGTAGTTCATTGCAAATGCCTCATAGAGAGGTGAATGAGGACGATTCTCAAGGTAGCCGTTATATGGCATATCTGGGTCATTGAATCGACGCTTCACATCGATCGGGAGCTTGAGCAATGCCTCCAATTCTTGAAACGCATCATTGTGAAGCTCCAAGGTCATCCTATCAGTCAAGGCTTCGAAGCAACCGAATTCTTCAAGGGCTTCCTGGACTTGACTTTGCAAGGAGTCCCATCGACCTGTCCCTGGCTTTGAGCCATCTAATTCGGACAAATCTATCAAGGGAAGCTTCAGTGTTGAAATAGAGTCCATGATCAATTTGTCTTTCTTTTTGAGTACTTTTTCTAAACGTCTTCTCCTATTCTTTTCTTGGGGTTCTTTGCTGGATTTATAGGGCTTGGCATCCTCGAAGGAGCCATGGTAGCAATTTGAAAGCTATAATATTTCCATGAAGAGTCTATTATTTTCCTTGTTTTCCCCTCTTTTAGTGGTTTAAACAAGAGTTGACTAGTGAATGCAAAGGTGATGGTTATCTTCCTTGCCGGCATGTCTTCTACGTGGAATACGTGGAAACAAATGAGCAATCAAGTGACCCTGAATTTTTTTTTTTTATGTTATCAAAAGCCATAATTTTACCCATTATGATACAAATACCCAAATTATGTTACATGTGTATAAATTTGAATTTTTTTGTGACATAATAAAAAAATCATAGGTATTTATGTTATAATGAGCATAGATTGAGGTTTTTTGAGAAATTTTTTAATATATATATTTTTAAATTCCCACCGATGTTTTGAAAAATGATGATAATAAATAAAAGCAAATTGACTTTTTGTAGGTGAGCGAGTGGCTGGCGATAATTACGAGCCCTTCCTTGTGTCCCTTTCCCTCTTGTTCTTGTTTGTTGTTCAACTGATCCGGTTACGTCACGTAGACGACGATGAGATGAAGGCTCCTGATACGACACATGCCATTTCAATGGTACGACCAGGCTTGCCAGCCAGTAGGTGAGTCCGGTTACGTATGCAAGATGGGCCCCACACTCTTTGCAGATGACTAGGACCGTGAGTTAAGTTGGGGGGCTA
Source organism: Eucalyptus virginea (assembly GCA_014182375.1). Taxonomy (NCBI): domain Eukaryota; kingdom Viridiplantae; phylum Streptophyta; class Magnoliopsida; order Myrtales; family Myrtaceae; genus Eucalyptus; species Eucalyptus virginea. Next base: position 11,650,564 of record CM024516.1, on the reverse strand, counting down.
CTATAGATAATCCCCCCTTATTTATTTATTTAATCGACCATAATTTAGAAAAACAAGGTAGGCATCGCTTTCTCTTGTTTGTCTCTTTGGTCCCAATTAGGCATACCATATATATTTGCATCGAAGAATCCCGCATAAAAGGGGTACTTGATTCTTATATTCCGACGTATAGTCATTACTAGATGATATTGACCGCTAAAATGGTCGAATGAGTGCTTTGAAGGGGAAAATAGCTGCTTTCTTGTTTTCCCGTTTTTGCACCCTTTGTTGGGATGTTTTCTGTAGAAATTAACGCTTTATTTGTTTTGCGAATATTAAATAATTTGGAAAATATTTTAAAAAAATAATTGCACCTTTTCTTTGGGTATTCTGTAAGCTTCATTTATTTCACAAAAAATGAAAATTTTGGAAAATATCTTCCTAAAAACAATAGCTTTTATCTCTTATAAAAAAGAATTGACAAAAAATATTTTCTTCATCCGTAAAATTTGTTTAGACATAAACTATACTCGAAGAAACTTCTTTTTATTGACCAAGCATTTTAAGCAATATAGGCGATCGTTTATAAGGAAATATTTTCTAAATTATTTATTTTCTCCGCAAAATAAACATAATCCTTTTATATTCCTTTTATGCATCCATATCTGACGAAATTAGTGCATGAATCAGTAGGGTTTTGAATAATGATTTCTTTACTGTCCCACACTGTTGACAAAGCTTCTTTGTAGCATTCTCGCTTGGCATGACAAAACCATTGTAATTATCTTATTTTCTACACATATTATGAAAAAGAGTATCTTCTCTATATGACTATAGATATTCTTTTTTTGTCCGTTCTACTCTACTTTTCGACTTACTCTCAGACTTTTGCCTTATTTCGTTATAAAGCGTAGGAGTCAAACTCCATACTTGAAACTAAATGTTTTTATCTGTAGCCCCCTTTAAGAGATTCGAACCCCTCACCTTCTTCTTCCCATATGGGAAGGGTGGCCATTTGAGGGCATCATGCATTCTTGTGAAAGGGAACTAAATTTTATGTTGCACATAATTGACACATACCTATACTAGATTTGGACATATGAAGTTGAAATTGTTAGTGCAACTACATTTCTTAGTTTATTTTAGGACTTAATTGAATTTTACACAATAGATCTTTGACTGATTTGCAATTTTTCCGTTGAGCTTTGAGATAGCTTGCTTGATGAGGCAATGGGTCTATAGCCAAAGATATGTGATCAAGCAATAAAAAAAAAAAAAAAAAAAGAAATCCAATAAAATATCGGATTCACATGGAACGGCCAGTGAAATTTATCTTAGGGGGAGAGAACAATATTTTTCTATAAATTGAGCAATATCGCAAATATTACAAGGACACTTGAGTTACTAAAACACTCAAAGTGTTTCTTGACTCTTAATTATACACAATAATTCAACATTTCACAATATTTTGCAAATCAATTTCAAATATGAGTTACATAAAATTTTATCACAAGATTTTCATGGTTTCAAATTCTCATGATGAAATTCACGAGCTGTACAATTAATTTTCATGGAAGGAATTTTTTTGGATGTAATTTACAAAGAAAACTCATTTCCTATATAGAAATGATTTGGGTCCAAAATAGGAAATCTACTCAAGCTAGGAATCCTACTCCAACTAAAAATAAGTCCTGCTAATATGACGGCACCGTTATTTACCATCAATAATGATGCCACAATGACCACAAATTCCCATATGTGTGGATTTGGCTACCGGAGCTATGGAAATCAGAGATATTGAAGAACATAACTAAGAGATATTGAAAAGCAAATTCATAGAGGATTATTATTTTATTATGGAATGAAAAAACATCGTGGAATATTGAATTTAGGAAATATTTTTATAGTTCTTTAAATGGGACAAAGTGTTTTCAGTTGTAGTACTTCCAAGCCAAATCCAAAAAAAAAGAAAAAAAAAAAGAAAAAAGAAATGCATATAATAAAATACACACAACATGAAAGTATCCTCACTTCTAGACGATCCAAAGACATAAACAATATAAATAGAATTCAATCCCTTTAATTTTTTGTTATTTTCTTTTTCCATATTCTATTTATTCATACTCTCTTAGGCAACCTTCTAAAGCGCATGCAAGTTATATGTGCAATATAAAGTTCATAATGTCGAACTATTTTAATTCATCCTATTGGCTCAGCTAATCCAAAATGAAAAGAAATGAGTATCCAAGCATGAACTTTTACTTTAGAAATATGTTAAGTTTTCAATCAGTGCAAACTAAACAATTCGCTTGAAATCATTGATTCAAAACACTAACTTTTATTTTGGACCAAAAAGAACTCCGTTCACTAACCTTGACTCTTTCATTTTTGGCTACTCATTACTCTTTCTCATTGAAATGGATGAGTTTTTGTACTAGTTTCCACGTATGAAAATCTTAATGGTGAGACTTCTTGTCATTTTAAGTTAATAAAGCTAGTACGAACACCTAGAGGGGGGTGAATAGGTGTTTAAAAGAATTTTTGAAAATCAAATTTCGAACAAAGTCTGAATACCAAACAGAGTCTGATAAACAAGTCAAGATTATTCAGAATCATATAAGAGATGGAATTGATTTTTGCGATACTTAAAAGAATGCAACATATTTAAATGAAAAGAGTTAAGGGAAGAGAAAATTGCACATGAAATTTATAGTGGTTCGACTTAGATTAAGCCTATGTCCACTTTTCCACACCGATAGCCTTTTGGCTGGAATTTACTATAGTATCAACAGAGAAGTATAATTTTTTGGAGTGCAAACACTTAATGGAAGATTCCTTTTCTCTCACTATGTCACTCTTCTTTTGATTTTCTTTCTTGAATACAATTTATAAGAACCGTCGATGAAGAACAAGTGGTTGGAAAGACTTCAGACTTTGGAATTTCAATTTGCACGCACCATCTCAAATTGACTGAATGACCTCCTTAAATAATACTCCATGCCTAGGTAAGTGAGATTCTTTGCCAGAGAGCCGAATATTGAAAAATAGATTCCTACTGCATTCATTGTGAATCATTGTCGTAAAATGAATATATCCGAGTCTAATTATACCTTCGTTCTGGACTTGATTTCAGTCTGGATTGTGTTAGAGTGAAAAAGACTTTTGGAATGAATAGATTTTGGTGAGAGTCCGCGATATAACTTCAGACATATTCTATTCTTCAAAATAAGAATAAGAACAAGAAAGTTTTATTGGTTCTGGATAGTTTCTTAAAGCCTGACATTCGTTATTGAAGACCCTATAAGCTTTGCCTGAAGTAGAATAATCAAGAAATATCCCTTCATCCGATCTTTCTTCAAATTTATCGGGCCGATCATTTCCATTCTTTAAAATAAAGCACTTGCAATTAAACACATGAAATAAGAAATATTTGGTTTTTTCCCTTTGTAAACTTCATAGGGAGTTTTCTCTAGAATAGGCTTTAGAAATACTCTGTTAATTATATAACAAGCAGTGGAAACTACTTTTGCCCAAAAATGATAAGAGACTTTATTTTCAATTAGCAGAGTTCTTGTCATCTTCTGTGAATATCGATTTTTCCTTTCTACAACTTCATTTTGTTCTGGAGTGTAAGGAGAGGAGAAAACATGTCGAAGACTATTCTCATCATAAAAATTTGCAAAGTCTTGATTTTCAAATTCTCCCCCATGATCGGTCTTAATATTCAAAATGGCATAACCTTTCTTATTTTAAACCATCTTAGCAAACTTTGAAAAAATATGAGAATGTTTCTACTTTATTTGCCAAGAATAAAACCCACATAAATCTTGAATAGTCGTCCACAACTACCTACTTCTTACCATCGATACTTTGAGTTTTAGTTGGTCCAAAAAGATCCATGTGAAGAAGCTGCAAGACGCGATTAGTGGAGACTTGATTTAGAGATTTAAAAGAGCTTCTAACTTATTTTCCCAATATACATGGAGTACAAAGTTCAAGCTTCTGGTACATCATTTTGGGAAGATCATGGACCAGTTTCTTAGACGATAGTTTAGCAATATGTTTCATACTAATATGTCTAAACTTGAGGTGCCAGAGATTTGCTTCATCTTGAATTGAGATAAAACATCGAGAGCTCTCTAGACTTGTGTCTAGAAGATAAATGTTGCCATGCCTTCGTCTAGTGAAGGTTTGAGAGAAGTCTTGATTAACTCTAGAACAAACATTTTCTTGGAAATTGATTTTGAATCCTGTATCGCATAATTTACTTATTCTTAGAAGATTATAGTTCATACTTTTCACTAGGGAAACATTGTTGATGATCAAACTTCTAATCCTCATTATTCCATGTCCAACAATTTTTCCTTTGCTATCCCCTCTAAATGAAACATTTCTACCACTTTATTTTTCTAGTTTTATGAAACTGCTTAAATCTCCAGTCATATATCTAGAACAGTCACTATCCAAGTACCATTTGTTTTTCCTCTTAACAGTAACCTGCAATAAAAAAAAAAAAAAAAAACCTCAAACTTTCTTTGATACCTAAAACTCCTAAGGAGTTAGTTTTAAAAACAACTTTTGCCCAATCCTTCTTAACATGTATCCAAACTTTTGGACATTCATTCTCAAAATGTTTTGAACTATCACACTTAGAACATTTAAGAGCACTTCCGATCAATAAGTTTTACAAAAACTTTTTGAAAATGATTTTTGTAAGCAGATTTTGAAAAATCTTTGTCTAAGTCTCTCATTGACTTTAAGAAAATCGATCAAAAGAGCACTTTCTTTACTTAGACCCAAACGAAATTTGTTATAATAGGGTATTTGAGCTAAAAGAATTTGTTCTAAAGTTTTTGACCTTTTAGAGAACTTTGTAAAAATATTTGAAATCTCCTTTTTCAAACTTTTATTTTCTTTTGAAAGGGAATTAGTATTTTCTTTCAAATAATCAAACTTATTTTTAGACTCTCAAACTTTTCTCTCCAAGAATTATCATGTTGCCTAAGTTTTGAATTGTTCTTGTTTAATTCAGAGATCCTTTTAAGAGAAGATTTGAGATTTAAGCAAAACTTATTTATATACTTATAAACTTTAATAGGAATTTTTGAATGACTTATCTCGATTTCCTTGTCAGAATCTGAGTTTGTGTCTGAGTCAAATTCTGATTTTGAGTGAGCCATCAAACAGATATTCACAAACTCCTCTTCACTTTCACATTCTGTGTCATTCTAGGTTTCTACTTTTAGATTTTTCATACTTACCTTTCTTCTTTTTCAGCAATGGACAATTAGGCTTGATGTGTTCCTCTTTCTTGCACTCAAAGCATATCACATCCTTACTAGATTCAACATCTTCCATTGATCTTTTCTGAAAATTTTGCCTACTTTGCCTTTTTCCAATTTAGTCTTCTTCCTTTCATTTTCAGTTTCCTGAATTTCTTTATTATGAGAGCAAACTCTCTACCGTCCATGTCATCATTTGTGTCTGTATCATCAGAATCAGCATTAGACTTAAGTGCAATTGATTTCTTACCTCTTGGATGCTTTTCGTCATTGATTTGTTCCACTTTGTACAATTGAAGAGTGCCTATCAGCTTATCAACAGAGAGAGGCATAATTCTTTGTGTCTCTCGGATTGATATTTTCATATAGTTCTAGTCCTTTGAAAGTCCTCGTAGAAGTTTGTTGACATTCATTATAGCAAAAATTGGTTGACCTTGATATGCCAACCCGTTTACAATTTCTATAAATCGACTGAACATATCTCCAATAGACTCTCTAGGCTTCATCTTGAATGATTCATATTGGCCAAGCAAGATATTTATTTTTGTCTCCTTTACATGATATGTTCTTTCATTGGTGACATGAAGTCTATCCAAAACTTCTTTAACTGTTTTACATGAAGAAATTATGTTATATTTAGTAAGGGACAAAAGTATAAAGAATAGATGACCTTTGCATCAAGAGCTTCTCTCTTGGTAATTTCTACTCGGTTGGTTTCCTCAGCATCTTTGTCTAAGACTTCTTTTCCCTTGTCATATGCAAAAGTTGCCTTTGGGTTGATCCCTCTTTTTACAACATCACATTCTAGTGGATCTCTAGATCTCAAGAATAACTTCATTTTATTCTTCCACACATTATACTATTTTTCATCAAAATAAGGTGGCTTGGTATTACTCTGCCCCTCCACGCGTCCTGGTGCTAAACGACTAGCCATAGAAGATCTTTAGCTCAGAAGTATAAACACTTCAACAGATAAGCACAAGGCTCCAATACAAATTGATAAAGCTAGTACGAACACCTAGAGGGGGGTGAACAGGTGCTTAAATGAATTTTTGAAAAATAAATTTCAAACAAAATTTAAGAATCAAACAAAGTCTAATAAACAAATCACCAAACTTTTGAAGAATATTCAGAATCAGATAACAGATGGAATTGATTTTTCAATACTTAAAAGGATGCAACAGATTTAAATAAAAAGAGTTAAGGGAAAAGAAAATTGTAGACGAAATTTATAGTGGTTTGGCTTAGATTAAGCCTACGTCCACTCTCCCACACCGATAGCCTTCTAGCTAGAATTCACTATAGCATCAATAGAGAAGTACAATATTTTCGAGTGCAAACACTCAATGGAAGATACCTTTTCTCTCTGAAGTCACTCTTTTTGTGATTTTCTCTCTTGAATATAATTTGTAAGGACTGCCAATGAAGAACAAGTGGTTGGAAAGACTTCCGACTTCGGAATTTCAATTTTCACGCACTATCTCAAATAGTCTGAACGACTTCCTTAAAATACTTCTCCACGGCTCACTAGCCGTTGACATTTTCCAGAGGAATTTCTTCCAATTAACCCGTTGGACATAATCGATTAAGGAAATCTTATAGCCGTTTGAAGATGGAGATGAAAATTCGTTGATTCTAGTCGCCTACATAATTAGAAACTTGTCTTCAAGATTGATTCCATCAATGTATTTATAAAAGGTAAGTGAGATTTTTTGTGAGAGAGCCGGATATTGAAAAATAGATTCCTACTACGTTCATTCTGAATCCTTATTGCAAGATCAATAAATCTGAGTCTGATTATGTCTTCGTTTTGGACTCGGTTTCCATTTGGATTGTGTTAGAGTGGGAAAGACTTTTGGAATGAGTAGACTTTTGCAAGAGTTTGCGATATAACTTCAAAAGTATACTATTCTTCAAAATAAGAATAAGAATAAGAAAGTTTTGTCAACTTCAAAACTATGGTAGGAGTTTTCTCAACATAAGTAAATATCTTTTTTTAAATCCTTTTGAAAATTTGAGATATCCACCTTATGATTACTTAGGGCGCGCATGGCAACCATTCTATTTCTATTCAAGAACAATTTTTTTGTTCCAGACTTGTTTCTAGAACAGAAATCTGTATGGTGATGCAATTTCATTTTTCTATTTATGGAACAAATTTTTAATCTAGAAATAAGTTTGGAATAGAAATGAGAAAGAAAAAAAAATTTCATCGCTCGTCCTCTCTATTAGTCGACCACCTACTCATTATTGCTGTCATTTGCTGCCGATTGCCGGATACCTTTCGCCAATCGTTGACGATTGTTGATCGCCATCAACTGCCATTTTCTGCCAACTGCTACTGCTGTTCATCGGTCATTGCCACGGCCTCTATCTCTTAGCGCCTCAAGAAAGAGAAATTTTATGTCGTTATCAAACATAATTCTATTTCGAAAATAGAAATTCTGCATTATTATCAAATACGATTCTTTGCTTAGAAACTAATGTAGAAAATGAAATGAAAATTTTTATTTTTCTTCCAAAAATGACCAAAATGGTTATCATTCGCACCTTTATTGTGCCTTTTTTCCCCTTTGGTTATTCTATAGTTTTTTTTTAATGCTAATTATGTTCTCTTTTAGATTGGTTCTTTGTCTCTTTAGAAGTCCCATCAAATGAAAAAGTTTAGCAACAATAGAGGAGTGTTAAATTCAGAATATATTTTCCTACAAAAGAAACATTGGTTAACTAGTATTGAGGGAAAAACTTCAGGTGGAGAGTGCTCCGTCACAATTGTGAGAGTAATGGAGCCATTCCCTTCTCATTTCCCAACTAGAAATCTGCCAAGATAAGGCATGCTTTACGGGATTAACTCGAGATATATTTTAATAAGGTCCAAGTGCTTCACTATGGCATCAGTTCTCCATGATTTATAGAGATGAAAGGCCGGTGTTTATGGAGACGGTTTTTGGCTCCTACATAATAGTACATCTAAAGTGAGCCAACGTTATTTCATTTACACAAGAACCTCTTTTTCTTTGAAATTTTTGAAAGTAGTAGAATGCTTTTTGCTGCTCGTAGGAAATAATTAAAGAGTTCTTTTCTTTAGAAGAGAGAAAAGAAAGAAAATTTCTTCATGACCATCCATTTCTTTGTTATTTTCTTTTACAATACTTGCTTGGCAGAAGTAATCTTTTATCAACAGCCTGAAGCATAGATAGCTTCGAGGATCTGCAATTGGCTAAGATATTATAACCTAAACAAGCTCCAAAGGGGTAAGAAAGGGAAACCTGATAAGTTTCCCAAATACTAAGCGACATGCACTCGATTAATTATTAACGACAGTAAAACATATGCCTTAAGATTTGACTCGCAATTGATTGGTGGGGCTAAAGGACACTCAATGGTTTGAAAGCATCTCGATTTCAAATTCTGTAATAAGTATCCATTGCTGAAGCTCCACTTTCGCCCTCTTTGGTCTTGTAGATGCGGGAGAGACCGGCAACATCAAAGGGCTTGAAAAGCAAAGGGTGTTGGTCGTCCACAAGCTCATCAGGACACTGCATCGTGCCTTGATCGGAAGAGAAGAATCCTATGCAATATCTTGCCTCGTTCCCACTCATCATTACACGGTGACAAGGGCTGTGTAATCTCCCGTTGCTCCATCCCTACACGCAAAACATGAACAAAAAAAAAGGGAGAGGCTCACAATGATGATGATGGTCAGTCTCATCACACGCTAGCATCAATTTTGTTGTATCAATATGCATTCAACCATACATGAATCTATGTTTCACACATGAACCCGTCTATGAGAATTTCACAAAGAAATCAGCTTTAATGTCATAATTCTAGCTAGTGCCGGATGTGATGATTAATACTAGAAATATAAACAATAATTTATGATTGATATGTAAAGTTGGGTTCCCGAATTCTTGTTCGATGCTCTTATAGAATGTTGCCTACTTTTTGAAGCAAATTCAATAAAGAGGGAGTGGGTGAGGGGAGACTCACGTAGAATGACTCCCCAGCAAAGACAATGAAAGAGGTAGCTGAGGAAGGGGCGACCTCGAACCAACATCCGTCCTTAGTTTGCACTTCCAATCCGTTCACATGGTTCTGGTGAAGTATGGTCACAAAGTTTGCGTCGCGATGGCACCCAACCCCACGCTTCTTCGAGTCCTCGGTCCCAGGAGCGGCATATCTCATGAGACGGAAATTGTATCCAACCGACTTGGCTAGAGATTCCAAGTACTTGTCTACGCCCAAGCTTCCCAAAACCAGCTTCTTCACTAGTGAATCCAACTCCAAAACCCTCGTCACATACGTTTTCATTGTCTCGCTGCATATTCATGAAAAAAGGCACACATCGAAACCACAATTTCTGTAGATAGGGTTGTGGATTGGCATCTTCACAGATGATTCATTTTACATTTTCTTCTTGCATCGAAGTAAATGGAAATCAAATTCGCGTCATTGGTGATCCATTTGATAAACATGTCTCTTAACACTTCCTTAATTGGAACAAATAATATAATTACCAGTAATTAAAAAAAAGGATTACCAAAATCTTGTGTTTCCCTTTGGCCATATGAGATCTGCAAATCCTTCGATAGAGCCCGAGTTGGGGGCGTAGTTCATTGCAAATGCCTCGTAGAGAGGTGAATGATGAAGATTCGCAAGGTAGCTTTCATACGGCTTATCTGGGTCATTGAACTGGCGCTTCACATCGGTTGGGAGCTCGAGCAATGCCTCCAATTCTTGAAACGCATCATTGTGAAGCTCCAAGGTCATCCTATCAGTCAAGGCTTCGAAGCAACCAAATACTTCAAGGGCTTCTCGGACTTGACTTTGTAAGGAGTCCCATCGACCTGTCCCTGGCTTTAAGCCATCTAATTCGGACAGATCTATCAGGGGAAGCTTCATCGTTGAAATAGAGCCCATGATCAATTTGTGTTTCTTTCCGAGTACTTTTTCTAAAGGTTTTCTCCTATTCTTTTCTTGGGGTTCTCTGCTGGATTTATAGGGCTTGGCATTCTCGAAGTAGCCACAGTAGCAATTTGAAAGCTACAATATTTCCATGAAGAGTCTATTATTTTCCTTTTTTTCCCCTCGTTTAGTGGTTTAAACAAGAGTTGACTAGTGAATGCAAAGGTGATGGTTATCTTCCTTGCCGGCATGTCTTCTACGTGGAATACATGGAAACAAATGAGCAATCAAGAGACCCTGAATTTTTTTTATGTTATCAAAAATCCTAAATTTACCCATTATGATATAAATATCCAAATTATGTTACACGTGTATAAATTTAAATATTTTTGGTGACATAATAAAAAAATCATAGGTATTTATATTATAATGAGCATAGATTGAGGTTTTTTGAGAAATTTTTTTAATATTTTGATTTTTTTTTTAAATTCCCACCGATGTTTTGAAAAATGATAATAATAAAGAAAAGCAAATTGACTTTTTGAAGGTGAGCGAGTGGCTGGAAATAATTACGAGCCCTTCCTTGTGTCCCTTTTCCTCTTGTTCTCGTCTGCTGTTCAACTGATCCGGTTACGTCACGTAGACGACGATGAGATGGAGGGTCCTGATACCGACACATGTCGTTTCAATGGTACAACTAGGCTTGCCGGCCAGTTATTTGTTTAATCGAGCATATTTTAGAAAAACAAGGTAGGCATTTATTCGCTTTCTCTTGTTTGTCTTTTTGGTCCCCAGAAGATATACCATATATATTCGAAGCGTCCCGGAAAAAAGGGCACTCTATTCTTGTATTCCGATGTATAGTTGTTATTAGATGATATTGACCACAAAAATGGTCGAATGAGCGTTTTGAAGGGGAAAAGAACAGCTTTCTTGTTTTCCTGTTTTTGCACCCTTTTTTATGGGATATTTTCTGTAAAAATTAACACTTTATTTGTTTTGCGAAGATTAAATAATTTGGAAAATATTTTTTTAAAAATGATTGCACCCTTTCTTTGGACATTCTGGTAAGCTTTGTTTGTTTAATAGAAAGTAAAAAATTTGGAAAATATCTTCCTAAAAACAATAACTTTTATCTCTTATAAAAATGAATTGACGAAAAATATTTTCTTCATCTGTAAAATTTTTTTAGACATAAACTTTCCTCGATTATGGAAACTTCTTTTTATTGACTAAGCATTTCAAGCAATACAAGTGATCGTTTATAAAGAAATAGTTTTGTAAATTATTTATTTTCTCGGCGAAATAAATAGAATCCTTTTATATTCCTTTTATGCATCCATATCTGACGAAATTAGTGCATGAATTAGTAGGGTTTTGAATAATGATTTCTTTACTGTCCCACAACATTGACAAAGCTTCTTTGTAGCATTCTAGCTTGGCATGACAAAACCATTGTAATTATCTTATTTTCTACATATATTATGAAAAGAGTATCTTCTCTATATGATTATAGATATTCTTTTTTTTGTCTGTTCTACTCTATCTTTCAACTTACTCTCAAACTTTTGCCTTACCTCCTTACAAAGCACGAGAGTCAAATTCCATACTTGAAACTAAACGTTTTCATCTATAGCCCCTTTTAAAATGTAGAGATTCGTAGCCCTTACCTGCTCATTCCTATATGGGAAGGGTGGCCATTGGAGCATCATGCATTCTCGTGAAAGGGTACTAAGTTTTATATTGCACATAATTGACACATACTTACATTGGATTTGTACATATGAAGTTGAAATTGTTAATGCAACTGCATTTCTTAGTTTATTTTAGGACTTGATTGAATTTTACGCAATAGATTTTTGATTGATTTGCAATTTTTCCGTTGAGCTTTGAGATAGCTTGCTTGATGAGGCGATGGGTCTATAGCCAAAAATATGTGATCAAGCAATAAAATAAACAAAATAAAGGAATCCAATCGGATATCTGATTTACATGGATTGGTCAATGGAACTAACCTCAAGGGGAAAGCAGAACAATTTTTTTTTTTTTTTAATGAATTGAGCGATATCATAAATATTACAAGGACTCAAGTTACGAGGGCGCGTTTGGTAACGTTTCTGTTCAAAAATTGTTTCAGGGAACAAAAATAGAAAAAATATTTCTGCTCCGAGGAACAATTTTTGAACAGAAGAAGGCGTTTGGTAAACTTGTTCCGGGAATAAAAAATGAACAAAAACACGTTTGGTAAATTTGTGTTCTTTTTTTGTTTCTTTTAATTTTTTAATATTTTTATTTTTATTTTATTTTATTTTCTTTGTTTTTTGCTTTTTCTTTTTTTCTTCTTTTGGCCGGTTGCCGGCCTCGGCCATGGTTGGCGACCGGCCGATGAGGGCCGGCGGCCTCGCCCAGCCACGGCAAGGCCGATCCTCGCCGGTGGGGGCAAGGTGGGCGAGCCCGGGCGCGAGCCCAAGCTCGCCCAGCCTCCCCCCGCGCCCGCGAGATCCGGGCAGCCCAAGCTCGCCCAGCCAAGGCGAGGCCAAGCCTCGCCAGGGGCCGACAATGCTCGGCCTCGCTAGGGCCGGTGAGGTCACCGGCCCTCGACGGCGTCGCCAGCCCTCGACGGCCGGTCGCCGGCCATGGCCGAGGCCGGCGACCGACCAAAGAAAAAAAGAAAAAGAAAAGAAGAAAAAAAAAGAGAAGAAAAAGAGAGGAGAGAGAAAATTTGTTCTTAAAAATTGTTCCAGAAACAAGAAACATGTTTTTCTTGTTTCTCGTTTCTGTTCCAAATGTGTTCTTGGGAACAAAAAAATAAATTTGGAACAAAAACGCAAACAAATGCGTTTTTGTTCTTTTTTTGTTCCCTGGAACAAAAAAAATAGAAATTTTGTTCATAAACAGAAAAAAAAAAAAATGTTAACAAACAGGGGCCTGAAACACTCACAGTGTTTCCTAACTCTTAATTATATGCAATAATTCAAAGTTTCACAATTTCTCGCTAGTCAATTCCACAGATGAGTTACATAAAATTTGATCACAAGATTTTCACATTTCAAATTCTCATGATGAAATTGAGAGAAATTGATGAGCTGCACGATTAATTGTCTTGAAAGGAAGTTTTTTTTTTTTTTTTTTGATGCAATCTACAAAGAAAACTCACTTGTTATATAAAAAAGATTTGGATCCAAAATAGGAAATCTACTCAAACCAGGAATCCTACTCCAACTAAAAGTAAGTCCTGCTAATATGATGGCACCATTATTTACCATCAATGATGATGCCACAATGACCACAAATTCCCATATGTGTGGATTTGGCTACTGGAACTATGGGAATTAAAGATATTGAAGACCATAACTAAGAGATATTGAAAAGCAAATCCACAAAGCATTATTATTTTACTATTGAATGAAAAACATTGTGGAATATTGAATTTAGGAAATATTTTTATAGTTCTTTTAAATGGCACAAAAGTGTTTTCAGTTGTAGTACTTCCAAGCCAAATCCAAAAATAGAAAAAAATTTTTTTAAAAAAATCATGTGATAAAATACACAACATGAAAGTATCCTCACTTCTAAAATGATCCAAAGACAGAAACAGTACAAATAGAATTCGATCCCTTTAATTTTTTGTTAATTTCTTTTTCCATATTCTATTTATCCATACTCTCTTCGGCAACCTTCTAAAGCACGTGTAAGTTATGTGTGCGATATAAAGTTCATAATGTGGAACTCTTTTAATTCATCGTATTGGCTTAGCTCATCCAAAATGAAAAGAAATGAGTATCCAAGCATGAACTTTTACTTTAGAAATATGTTAAGTTTTCCATTAGTGCAAACTAAACAATTCACTCGAAATCATTGATTTGAAACACTAACTTTTGTTTTGGGACAAAAAGAATCCGGTTCACTAACCTTGACTCTTTCATTTTTAGCTACTCATTACTCTTTCTCATTGGAATGGACGAGTTTTCATACTAGTTTCCATGTATGAAATTCTTAATGGTGAGTCTTCTTGTCTTTTTAAGTATATTTCTTTATAAAATCCTTTTGAAAAATTGAGATATGCACCTTTTGATTACTTAGGGCATGCATAGCAACCATTCTATTTCTATTCTAGAATAATTTTTCTGTTTCAAAATAGAAATCCGTTTGGTGACGCAATTTCATTTTTCTATTTTTAGAACAAATTTTTAATCCAAAAATAGGTTTTGAATAGAAATGAGATATAAAAACTCTTATTATCACTCGTCCTCTCTATTAATTGGCCACCTACCTGTTGTTGCCATCATCCGTCGCTAGTCGTCGGCTGCCTTCCGTTGATCATTGCCGATCGTCAACTAGTGTCCGCTGTCGTTGTTCGCCAATTATTGCCAACATCTACCAGTGGCTATCACAACCACTATCTGCCGCCCACTGAGTAAGAGAAATTTTGTGTCATTATCAAATATAATTCTATTTCGAGAATAGAAATTTTGCATCATTATTAAACACACATTTTTGCTCAAAAACTTATCCAAAAATAGAAATAGAAAAAAATATTTTTCTTCCAAAAATCAATTTTTGACCAAAATGATTATGATTCGCGCCTTTATTGTGTCTTTTTTATCCCCTCTAGTTATTATGTAGTTTTTTTCTTTTTACGCCATCTATGTTCTCTTTCATATTGGATCTTTGCCTCTTTAGAAGTCCCATCAAATGGAAAAGTTTAGCAATAGTACGGGTGCGTTAAATTCAAAATATATTTTCCTACAAAAGATACACTGGTTAACCAGTATTGTGGGAAAAACTCCAGGTGGAGAGTGGTCCGTCACAATCGCGAGAGTAACGGAGCCATTCCCTTCTCATTTCCCAACTAGAAATCTACCAAGATAAGGCATCCTATACGAGATTAACTCGAGATATATTTTCAACAAGGTCCAAGCGCTTCACTAAGGCATTAGATCTCCATGATTTATAGAGATGAAAGACCAGTGTTTATAGATATGTTTTTTGGCTCCTACATAATAGTCCATCTAACGTGAGCCAACCTTATTTCATTTTTTTTTTTTAGTCGGAACCTTATTTCATTTACACAAAGGGAAACCTGATAGGTTTCCCAAATACTGATCGACATGCACTCAATTTATTATTAACGACGGTAAAACATATGCCTTAAGATTTGACTTGCAATTGATTGGTGGGGCTAAAGGACACTCGATGGACCATCGAAAGCATCTTGACTTCAAATTCTGTAATAAATATCCATCACCCTCTTTGGTCTTGTAGATGCGGGAGAGATCGGCAACACCAAAGAGCTTGAAAAGTAAAGGGTGTTGGTCGTCCACAAGCTCATCAAGACACTGGATTGTGCCTTGAACGGAAGAGGAGATTCCTATGCAATATCTTGCCTCGTGCCCACTCATCATTACACGGTGACAAAGGCTGTGTTTGTCACCGTGTAATCTCCCATTGCTCCATCCCTACACGCAAAAAATGAATAAAAGGGGGAGGCTCACAATGATGATGGTCTGTCTCATCACAAGCTAGCATCAATTTCATTGTATCAATATGCATTCAACCATACACGAATTTATGTTTCACGTGTGAACCAGTCTATTAGAATTTCACAAAGAAATCGGCTTTAATGTCGTAATTCTAGCTATTGCTAGACGTGATGTCAATACTAGAAATATAAACAATAATTTACGATTGATATGTAAAGTTAGTCAGGTTCCCGAATTCTTGCTCGATGCTCTTATAGCATGTTACCTACTTTTTTGAAGCAAACTCAATAAAGAGAGAGCGGGGGGAGACTCACGTAGAATGACTCCCCAGCGAGGACAGTCAAAGAGGTAGCTGAGGAAGGGGCGACCTCGAACCAACATCCGTCCTTAGTTTGGACTTCCAATCCGTTCACATGGTTCTGCTGAAGTACGATCAAGAAGTTTGCATCGCGATGGCACCAAGCCCTAGACTTCTTGGACTCCTCGGTCCCAAGAGCAGCATATCTCATGAGACGGAAATTGTATCTAACCGACTTGGCTAGAGATTCCACGTACTTGTCTACGCCCAAGCTTCCCAAAATCAGCTTCTTCACTAGTGAATCCAACTCCAAAACCCTCGTAACATACGTATTCATTGTCTCGCTGCATATTCATGAAAAAAGGCGCACATCGAAACCACAATTTCTATAGATAGGGCTGTGGATTGGCATCTTCACAGATGATTCATTTTACATTTTCTTCTTGCATTGAAGTAAATAAAAATCAAACTCCGCCATTAGTGATCCATTTGATAGGCATGGCTCTTAACACTTCCTTGATTTAAAAATAATATAATTACCAGTAATGACAAAAAAGTGATTACCCAAATTTTGTGTTTCTTTTTGGCCACATGAGATCTACTAATCCTTCGATAGAGCCTGAGTTGGGGGTGTAGCCAACTCCAAATGCCTCGTAGAGGCGCATGAGGAAGATTTGCATGTTAGCCGATGTACGGCTTATCCGGGAAGTCAAATCGGCAGATCACATCGTTTGGAAGCTTGAGCAATTCCTCCAATTCTTGAAACGCATCATTGTGAATCTTCAAGGTCATCTTAGCATACAAGGCTTCGAAGCAACCGAATTCTTCAAGGGCTTATCGGAGTTGACTTTGTGAGGAGTCCCATTAACCTGTCCTTGGCTTTGAGCCATCTAATTCGGATAGATCTATCTCGGGAAGCTTTAGAGTTGAAAAAGAGCTCATGATCAATTTGTCTTTCATTCTGGGTACTTTTTTAAAGGTTTTCAGCTGTTCTTTCCCTGGGGGGGGGGTTCTTTGCAAGTTTATAGGGCTTGGGGTCCTCGTAGTAGCTACTGTAGCAATTTGAAAGTTACAATCTTTCCATGAAGAATTGATTATTTTCCTTGTTTTCCCCTATTTTTGTGGTTTAAACAAGAGTTAACCAGAAGACCTGAGCAGGTCTTTAAACTGCTCTAGAGGATCCGAAGATGGACCTCGATAAAAACCATCCCCACAGGGCTCTCCGCCACAACCAAACCCCCTCGGGGGGGGGAGGGGGGGGTAAGGAACCCACCCTGGATTCCCGCGACGCCTTCCCCAGTGAAATACCTGGGCGTGGTACAGGAAAATGAAAGGGGCTTGGGGTCCTCATAGTAGCTACTGTAGCAATTTGAAAGTTACAATATTTCCATGAATAATTGATTATTTTCCTTGTTTTCCCCTCTTTTTGTGGTTTAAACAAGAGTTAACCAGTCAATGCAAGTTTTTCTTTTTTCTTCGGCATATAGGTTTTGCTGTTAGTGACTTGACTTTAACTCAAGCAATCATGCGGTTGCCATCCTCTTTGGGCATGTCCACGTGGAATACACCATCAGCAGTTAGGTGAAAATTGAAGCCTAAAATTAATGCCTCGCCCAAGAACAGCAACCCCTGCAAGCAAAGAAGTAACTCTTACTTTTGAATATTGCTATTTTACGACCTTTTTAATTATCGCATGATATGATGACCATATATCATTCATCAATTAAATATTCACTTTATAAAAAAATAAAAATTATTTGCATTTATTTAGTATTTGGAACAGAATATAGTAGTGAGAATTGAAAGAGAATAGGAGTGATTGATCGATGACTTAACACTATATCTACCTCATATAAGAGTAAACTTAGAACATTTTAGTGTTTGAGCTCTTAGATGTTTTGAAAGGCATAAATCAAAAGCTAGTGGCCCATTTAGAGGTTTGGAGGGAATCGAAGATAATACCATACTCATGAAGTTCAATTATAGGAGGATAGGGAATTTCCTCATACTTTTATAGTGAAGAATAGACCAAAATATAAGAGCCCAAAGTCTTTTTAATCTAAGGAGAATTGATGATTAATAATCATCTTAAGGTGGTCATGGTGTTGCTGTGCCCCATGGTGACCACTTGGCTAGTAGGCTATGAATGATGAGGTATGCTCGATCTTTGGTGTTCAAATGATGGTGATTGAAGTGTTGAAATGCACACATGATATGTGTTAGAGTAGTCTCGCATAAAAAAATTGGTGCAGTGTGGAACAATTAATACATCCAAGTTGGCTTATAACATATTGACTCAAGCTTTTAAGTAAAGGACAAGCTCGGACTTGGCTCTCTTTCAGCAGTCTCCTTAGGTAAAGGTACCGTTGTGTCACATACTCTCAACAAGTAAATGGTGCAATACAGAGACACTTTTTTTTCTTTTTTCTTTTTTCAATACAGAGACACTTTGATCAAGATGTTTTTTGGCGATGAAAGCAAGTAAAGGAATTGTCAAATTCCTCAATGAATTTGGAGATGAGTTGGACGTTGGTGGACGGTGGAGTCTAAGTGGAGAAGCGGACAAAGTGACGAAGAATGGGATGCGACAATGGAACCAAGGAAAAGAAGTTAAATCGATTCGGAAGCTTCTTTGAACTATGTATAGTATTTTATCATAATCCACCCCGACTAGATGCATAAATTGCAATGTTTGAAATTATAATCTAGGTCGATATTCTATCGAAGTTAGCCTAGAAAATTAGAAATTTATCATCACTCTACATAAAAATTTATATATGATAACTCTATAAATATAGAGTTATTTTACCTATTTTAGGCAATAAATAATGCAATATCTTTGAGAAAATATTTGGATTTCCTTCTGATTATTCGAATTTTCCTTATTTATGCAGAATAATGAGATATGAAGAAGATAAGGAAAAGAACGGCAAAAATCAAGAATTCAAATCAAAAAGTAGTGGAAGATGGATATCAAATCAGTGAATCCTTGATTTTGTTCCCTAATTTTATTCGCAATTGCTTGGAGATAAGGATTTTGGATATATCCTATAAATAGGAGAACATTGAGAGAGCAGCTAGTTTTTTGTAGACCCATTAAACGGGTGGGTCGGGTCGGGTTGGGGTTGGGTCATAAATGGTTCGACCCAAATCAACCTATTTAACCCGTTTATGACCCATTTATTGCAATGCAAAATTTTTGACCCATACCTGACCCGACCCATATCCGACCCATTTAACTAAACTTAAGAAAGCTTATTATATATATATATATATATATATATATATAAAAATGGTATTGCTAAAATAGTTTTATACAACACAAATTTAATGGACAATTTTTATAATTTTTAAAATAATTATTTTATTTTTATATTTTAAATACAATTTTTAATTTTCTTTTTTCTTTTTTTGTTCTTCTTCTTCTTTGGCCGGCCACAAGCGAGCCTCGAGCTCGCCCGGCTTGCTGACATCAGCGAGCTTGATTCTTGCTAGATCGGCGAGGCTTGAGCCTCACCGGACGTCGGCAAGGCCTCCGCCTCGCTAGATCCAACAAGCTCAAGGTTCGCTAGCATCGGGCGAGCTTGAGCTCGCCCCTCATCCGGACGTCGGCGAGGCCTCCTCCTCGCTAGATCTAGCGAGCTCGAGGCTTGTCGGCATCGTGCGAGCTCGAGCTTGCCCCTCGCTGGATCTAGCGAGGCTCGAGCCTCGCCCAACACCGGCGAGTTCGCGTCTTGCCAAATCGGTGAGGCTCGAGCCTCGCCGGGTGTTGGCAAGGCCTCCACCTCGCCAGATTCGGTGAGCTCAAGGCTCATCTGGTTGGTCGCCGACCATTGTCGTGCTGGCAACCGAAGGAAGAAGAAAGAAAAAGAAAACAAAAAAGAAAATTAAAATAAAAAAATAATTATAATTTCGATTTTTATAAAAAAAAATTTTTTTGTAAAGTTAAAGAAAGAAGAGAGAGATTGGGAGGTTTTAGGTGAAAATGGGTTCTAAATCCAACCCATTTAAAATCTACTTAAGACCCACCTATCAAAGTCTTTAATTGTTAAACCCATTTAATTACCTTTTGTCAAAAAACAAGTGTCCCATATATGACCCATTTATGATTTAAATGGGTCATACATGGGTCTAAGACCCATTTTGACACCTCTAGTTTTTTGTTAGATAGTTTTTTATTATTATGAAGTTTTTCAAGTATTTTGAAAAGAAGACAAAAGTCGTGACAAAATTCTTGTTCTTTGATTCAGGATATTGTGTTTTATTTATATTTTTATTTATTCTTCTACTATATTCTAATTTTCTTTTGTTAGGGTTATGATATAACCTAACCATGATGATATTAATTTCATGATTTTTATGTTTTATAATTGATTTCATTCATGTGAGTTATATATTATTGTGCATAATACCTTTGAGTGACTAGCCACCACTTGAATGATCCGGTGTGCATGTTTGAGACTGAGAAATGATAATATGCAATTGCTCGTTATAATAAATAACCATGAATTAAACGTGCATATAGATATACTACGTTATTTGTGTAGCTTTCGGTGATAAGGTGATCCAAAAGACTTATTGTAAACCGGGAATATTCATAGTTTTTAATGCACTTATGTTTATTTTAATCCACATAGAGATATAGTCGATTAATAAACTGAATAAGTTTGCTATACCTATAGATAGGATAGTAAATAGATTAGGAAATTCTGCTATCACATGTTTGATATCGTTCTTTTATCTGCATCAATATGAAATTCATATCTAGTGGTAATGGTGAAATCGGATACTCTAACATATTTATCTGATTGATTTATTGTATTTAGTCTCCAAATCTTGTTTTTAATTTATTCTCAATTATATTTTGATATGTTAGATAAATTTTAGAATTAATTCATTTTAGTATTTAATTAGTTTATTAATCATCGATTTCCGTGGGACAATATTCTTTCTTATCATTATATTACTTGTTCGACACATTCACTTTCGTTTAGAATTTTATGAACAAGTTTTTGGCATCATTGCCGGAGATCGTTTGCTTAATACTAATTAATATTGATACCAAATAATTTTAAGTTTAATCTAGCTTTTGTTTTGTTTTATTTTTCAGGATGTACATTGGTTTATGACACGTAGCCAACAAGGGAAACTTGTTGAGCTTGATCTACAAATTGAGTGTACATTCAAAAGGTGACTGAGAGAATAGAGAAATCATGCTAAGGAGATGGTAGACGATGAGAATGAAAATCCACATAGACTCTTAAGAGATTATGTTGCGCCAACAGTTCAAGGCACCACATCAAGTATTAGAAGACCTACAATTCAAGCAAACAACTTTGAGATCAAGCCGTCACTCATTCAGATGCTTCAACAATCAGTGCAATTCAATGGGCTACCAAGCGATGATCCAAACGCTCACATCGATGCTTTTCTTGAAATCTGTGACATCATTAAATATAATGGAGTTATAGATGATGCTATTAGATTGAGATTATTTACATTCTCTCTTAGAGACAAAGCTAAGAGTTGGCTTTCTTCTCTTCCTGCAGGATCAATTACTATATGGAATGATATGGCTCAAAATTTCTTGGTAAGTTCTTTCCATCTACAAAGTTCGCAAGATGCATAATGATATTACTAATTTTATATAGATGGATAATGAATCATTATATGAAGTATGTGAAAGATTCAAAGAATTTCTTAGGAGATGCCCACCTCACGGACTACTTGTGTGAATGCAGGTACAAACTTTTTATAATGGCTCTAGTACAAATCTTCATTCTATGATTGATGTAGCTGCAAGGGGAACTCTAAATAATAAAACACCAGAAGAAGCCTATAATCTATTAGAGGAGATGGTGTCCAATAGTTATTAGTGGCCTATTGAGAGACTACCAATGTGAAAAGCTAGCGGAGTTCAAGAAGTGGATGCTTTTGCTGCAATTGCTGCACAATTTGAAGCATTCAACAAAAAGCTAGATAATATGAGTGTTTCAACCATGAAAATTCAGAATTTGACATGTGATTTTTGTGGTGGAGGACATGTTTGCACAGAGTGTCAGGTAGGTAATACTTTTAAACAATCTAGTCAAAATTCTAACTTTGTTGGGAATTTTAACAGGTCATAGAATAATCCCTACTCCAACATGTACAATCTGGGATGGCGCAATCATCCAAAATTTTCATGGAATAATCATAATGTAACAAAATCATCAGGATTCAAACAATTAGAAGAAACAAAATAAAATTTGGAAGATAGAGTCACCAAACTTGCTAACACGACTCATGACTTCATCAAAAACACAGATGTGAGATTTCAAAATCAAGAGGCTTCAATTAGAAATCTGGAGAGGCAAGTGGGTCAATTAGCAAGAATGATGTCAGGGAGACAACAAGGTTCTTTGCCGAGCAACACGGAGAAAAAGTCAATTGAAAGCATAAAGGCTATAACCCTGAGAAGTTGTAAACAAGTGGGAGAAGAAGATGTCAAACATGAGATTTTCAGACACATGGAAGATGTGATCGATAAAAAATCAAATGAGACAAGTAAGAGTGAACTTTTTCCAGATAATCCCAAGACATATGTGCCGCCAATTCCATTCCCTCAGCGGTTCCAGCAGCACAAAATAGATAAGCAATTTTTTAAATTTTTGAGGTATCTAAAAATTGCACATTAACACATTCCTTTTGTAGATGCTTTAGTGCAAATGCCTAGTTATGCAAAAAATTTTTGAAGGAGATTTTGGCAAATAAAAGGAAACTGGAGGATTATGAAACTGTGAAGTTAAATGAGGAGTGTTCGGCCATCCTACAAAACAAATTACCTCCAAAATTAAAATATCCAGGGAGTTTTACTATTCATTGCACTATTAGGGATTCCTACATTGAAAAAACATTATATGATTTAGGTGCAAGTATTAATCTAATGCCTTATTCAGTTTTCAAGAAATTATGATTAAGCGAGATAAAAGCAACCATAGTGTCACTTCAACTGGCTGATCGATCAATTAAATATGCGATAAATATTGTGGAAGATGTTTTGGTAAAAGTTAACAAATTTATCTTTCCTGCAGATTTCATAGTTCTTGACATGGAGGAAGATTTTGAGGTGTGACTTATCTTATGTCGACCTTTTCTAGCAATAAGAAGAGCTCTTATTGATGTACAACAAAGGAAGTTGATTCTTAGAGTTCAAGATGATCTTATTTCATTTAATGTTTTTAAAGTAATGAAATATCCATTTGATGATAATTCTTGTTTTAGAGTTGAGACAGTTGACAAGTTGGTGAATAAGGTTTTTCAGGAAAATACTTTTAAAGATCCACTTGAAGCATGCCTAATTCAACCAAGGGACAAAGATATTTAGAATGAGGAGATAAAAGAGTATGTAAATTTCATGGAGTCAATTCCACCATATTCAAGGCAAAAGACAATTAAATTTGAGGTGTTGGGACAACACATACCAAAGACTAAACCATCAATTGAAGAGCCTCCAATTCTTGAACTCAAATCCTTACATTCTCATTTGAAATATGCTTATTTAGATGGAGTTTCTTCTTTACCGGTAATTATATCTTCTTCTTTGACAGATTTAATGGAGGAGAAACTACTCAGAGTATTAAGAGAGCATAAGGGTGCAATTGGATGGAAAATAACTAATATCAAAGGAATTAGTCCTTTAGTTTGCATGCACAAAATTTTGATGGAGGAACAATATAAACCAACTATTCAACCTCAGAGGCATTTGAACCCGAAGATGCAAGAAGTAGTGAAAGCTAAGGTAATTAAGCTACTTGATGCATGTATCATTTATCCTATCTCTAATAGTTCCTGGGTAAGTCCTGTACAAGTCGTGCCAAAAAAAGGCGTATGACTATTCAAAAAAATGACAATAATGAATAATTCCAACTAGAACAGTTAGTGGGTGGCGTGTGTGTATGGATTACAAAAAATTGAATGATGCCACTAGAAAAGATTACTTTCCTTTACCATTTATTGATCAGATGTTGGAAAGACTTGCGGGACATGAGTTTTATTGCTTTCTTGATGGATATTCGGGGTATAATCAGATTTCTATTGAACCAGAAAATCAAGAAAAAACTACTTTCACTTGTCCCTATGGTACTTTTGCTTTTAAAAGAATGTCCTTTGGTCTTTGTAATGCACCAGCTACTTTTCAGAGATGCGTGATGGCTATTTTTTCTAATATGGTTGAAAAATATATTGAGATTTTCATAAATGATTTTTCTGTTTTTGGCTTATCATTTGATTCTTGTTTAAATAATTTCACTTTGGTTTTACAAAGATGTGAGGAGACTAACCTTGTTTTGAATTGGGAGAAGTGTCACTTTATGTTGCAAGAAGAAATAGTGCTCGGGTATAAAATTTCTTGAAATGACATAGAAGTCAATCAAGCCAAAATGGAGGTCATTGCAAAATAGCCTTTGCCAACATTTGTGAAACTTGTCAGAGAATTTTTGGGGCATGCAGGATTTTACAGGCAGTTTATAAAAGATTTTTAAAAAATTGCTAAACCTCTTTCTAATTTTTTGGAAAAAGATGCTCTTTTTAATTTTTTAGTTGAATGCATGTAGGCTCTTAACACTTTGAAGGAGAAGTTAATGTCAGCACCAAATTGGGATTTTCCTTTTGAACCGATGTGTGATGCTAGCGATTCTGTAGTAGTAGCTGTTTGGGACAAAGGAAGAATAAAAATTTTCGAACCATATATTATGCTAGTCGAACATTGTCAGGTGCACAATTGAATTATTCAACAACAGAAAATGAATTTTTGGTAGTAGTTTTGTTTTTGATAAATTTTGTTCTTATTTAATTGGCTCAAAAGTTATAGTTTATTCTGACCACTCTACTCTTAAGTATCTACTTGAAAAGAAAGAATCAAAACCCCGATTGATCAGGTAGATTCTATTATTGTAAGAATTTGATTTGGAAATCAAAGATAAGAAGGGGACTGAAAATCTAATTGCAAACCACTTATCAAGAATTCCAAATTCAAAGGAAGAGGTAAGACCAATTTTGAAAGAGTTATGGAGAAGATAAGGAAAAGAATGGCAAAAATCAGGAATTCAAATCAAAGAGCAATCGAAGATGGATATCAAATCAGGGAATCCTTGATTTTGTTCCCTAATTTTATGCACAATTGCTTGGAGATAAGGATCATGGATATATCCTATAAATAGGAGAACATTGAGAGCCTGAGAGAGCAGCTAGTTTTTTGTTAGATCGTTTTTCATTGTTCTGATAGTTTTTCAAGTATTTTGAAGAAAAGATAAAAGTTGTGACAAAATTCTTATTTTTTGATTCAGGATGCTGCATTTGATTTATATTTTTATTTTTTCTTCTACTATGTTCTAATTTTCTTTTGTTAGGGCTACGATGTAGCCTAACCATGATGATGTGAATTTCACGATTTTTATGTTTTACAATTGATTTCATTCATGTGAGTTATATATTATTGTGCATAATACTTTTGAGTGACTAGCCACAACTTGAATGATCTAATGTTCATGTTTGAGATTGAAAGTGATAATATGCAATTACTCATTATAATATATAACCATGAATTAAACGTGGATATAGATATACCGTGTTATTTGTGTAGCTTTTGGTGATGAGGTGATCCAAAAGACTCATTATAAACTAGGAATATTCACAGTTTTTAATACACTTATGTTTATTTTAATTCACATAGAGATATAGTGGATTAATAAACTGAGTAGGTTTATTATACCTAGAGATATTATAGTAAATAAATTAGGAAATTCTGCTATCACATGTTTGATATCATTCTTTTGCCCACAACAATCTGAAATTCATATCTGGTGGTTATGGTGAAATTGAATGCTCTAATATATTTGTCTAATTGATTTATTGCATTTAGTCTCCAAATTTTGTTTTTAGTTTATTCTCAATTATATTTTGATATGTTAGATAAATTTTAGAATTAATCTATTTTGGTATTTAATTAGTTTATTAATCATCGATCTCCATGGGATGATACTTTTTTTTATCATTATATTACTTGTTTAACATGTTCACTTGCGTTTAGAATTTTACAAACAATATATATACACAATCTTAACTAAATCTAGTCGTTACTCTACTAAATTTATCATTCATGCATAAAAAAAATGCAAAAGTAAATAAGACTAACCCCAGACTTATAGACAAATCATATTGCGACAAAATCAAAGTCAAGTCGAATTGGCTTATAGTCGAAAATTCAAGGGCTAGCATATACTAGCGTTTCTGAAAATATATTTAGAATCACAATCATAAAACAATTGTAAGCTTTCAAAATCATTATGGAAAATCGATCGAAAGGGGTTAACTCCCGAATAAGCTATATAAGAAAAATGACTCCACCACTTCAAAAAACGAATCGTCAAGGATCAAATCATTTATTCAAATGGACATGCATACATATTGCACATTATCATATGACACAACACGACAGAAAAATTCAGAACTTTAAAAAAAAAAAATTTCATGTTAGTGATTTCCGGTTAAAATTAGCTAAAATGACTTAAGTGACAAATTATCAAAAGGTTTAGGACTAAAATGGCACAATTAAAAGATTTAGGAATGAATTAACAACTTTTCAAAAGGTTTAAGACTAAATTGGCTAAATTGAAAGGTTTAGGAATATATTGGTACAAGTACAATAGGTTTATGATTTTTTATTTTTTATTTTTTTAATAATTTTCCCCTTTACTTGTTAATGTGACCATCATCACTTGGCATTTTGCTGGATCATTAATTGTATTGACTGGACTACTTTAGCACTCTAGTGTGTTGGCTTGTTCATGGCTCGAAGTTGTAAGCATATATATGCAGCAGTAGAGTGTTTTGGGAAAGAGACCAGCTTCACATTTAATGCCAAATTCAGCAGTTGCGATTCTTTGAAAGCACAGATAAGATGCAAATTTGTCATTGGGTCTTCGTGTAGTGAGACATCACCTTAGCACAAGCAATGTTGTTTCGTGTCTTGAAATAGCTATTACTTTTTAGGTTAGCTCGTTTTAAAGCCTTATGGCAGTTCAAAGTCATTTATTAAGTAGCTAACTATGGTCATGGATTTATGCCGGTTGGCAATTCGTGTTGCCAAATATGAGCAGTTGATTATTAAGAAAAGAGAATGAAAGGAATTGCAACGATTTCAGAGCATAGGAACACTTTTGCCCCTGTGATTGATTTAGAAGAGGAAGAAGAATGCAAGGTAGCTGTAGCTGTGGCAAAAAGTTGACTGTTGGTACAGCACACGACTGTTCGGCACTTAGGCCAAATTGGGCAAAATAAATATTAATGTCTAAACAGAAGGATTGCCGACACTTTTTCCGATCAGATTTTTTACCTGTTGCTGAGATGTAGGCAACTACAATTGCCTCAGAGTCATGAGATACCGTCTAAGCAAATGAAGAATTAGAACTGCTGCAAGAGGCACCATTCTTCGTGCCATGACACTAACAATTGTATTGTATTCAGAAAGATGATATAGCGGGTGACTGAAATTTGCTAAAACAGGAAAAGAAAAAATTGGATGTGGACGAGAACCCATTTTAGGCGAACGTTGGTGTATGCGGGTCATTCCATGTGTGTACTCGACGCCAACATAATGCCCGAGGTCAAGCTGGGGCAATCCCGAACTACCATGGAAAAGTACCTGTCCCAGATAAAAGTTGGTATTCTCACTAGCACCGCCAGACTAATAGGGTTGGTATCTGCCAAATATTTACAGCCATGAGGTCCTTTCAAGAGTGTCTCTTCGGAATTCTATTAACCACGTCCAATTCAACTATGTTCTTTTAAGCCATAATTACATCCATCAAACAAGTGAGTCAGGTGAAGTTTGTATCTGAACAAAAATGATTTAATGGTTCATTGTCTTAGCCGTCAGCCGTGGGGATTTCTAAAATAGCTCACTTGACTAGGCAATAGCTCTATAGCCAAAAGTAAGTGATCGAACAAATCGGATACTTGATTTACGAGCTTCAATCGGTAAGACTTAACTCAGGAGAGCAGGGCAACATTACACTATAGATTAGATAATACAATGAACATTATAATCGTACTCAAGTTATTCAAACACTCATAGCATCCCTAACTATCCCTAACTCTAAATTATACCCAATAATACAATGTTTATCTTCATAATTTCTCGTAAAACAATCTCTTAGTTTCGTAAATGAGTTATACATCTTAGGGAAATCTCATATGATGTTTTGAAGATGACAAAATAAATCAAAAGTTACTAATGTGTTTAATGGTTGAGTAACTAGGTGAATGACGCACAAGCTGCTATACAAGTGATGGAATGCGTAAAAGGACATTGTCAAGAATTATACTTGAAAGAATCAAAAGATGCAGACTTTAAGGATGAAAATATGCAAACATACGTCTATATTGTAAAATCTACTTCAAACGAAACAGGTCTAGAACATGACGGGTCCAAAATGTGATAGGTTCAAAATGACATAAGTCCAGAACATGATTTAGAATGTGACAAGTTCATAACGAAACAACTTGATAAAACGTAATACAAGCCCCAAACATATAATGACTAGCGATTTGGTTTGGATTTTACAATAAGATAGATTTGATTGACTTAATCTAATTGATTGATAACTGGATCCTAAAGACAAGAACTTTATAAATAGAAAAGCTCTACTTATAGAAACTAAGATTCTGTTTGTATGGACGATCAAAAACAACTAGGGATTTTGATTCTATCAGTCAACAGCTACTAAATCTTCTTGATGCTGTTTTGTCCAATGGTTATATTGGAAGATGATCCTCTAGATACTATCTAATGGCTAGTTTGGAAGTGGAGGAACATTTAAGGAGACTAAAGACCAATGAGCAAGTAAGTGATGAAGTATATAATCTAGAATTTCAAAGTCTGAGCGAACTTCGATTATATACATTTATCTTTTGTGAGCATAAATTGTGTAATCTTTTGAGAGGTGTTGAGAGTGTTATAAGTGTGTGCTTTGGTGTGAGATAGTGAATCCTATCGGCTTGGGTATAAGTAGCACCGGCTTTGGGGTGAAATGATTGGGTATAAGCGGCACAACTTAACTGTAACATTTCATTGATTAGTGAAATTCAGCCCGTAGGCTATTAGTGTGGGAGAGTGAACGTAGACTTGATTTAAACCAAACCACTATAAAAATCTATGTGCAATTCTCTTATCTCTTATCTCTTTACTTAAGTCCGTTGCACTATTATAAGTTATATCAAAAGTCTGTTCTATCTCATAACAGTTTTTGAACATCTACTAGAAGTCTGTCTCTTAATTAGACTTAAAATTTTTAATTTTTTTTCGCTTTAAATTTATCTTTGAAACTCTTTTGTCACCTATTAACCTCTCTCCGGGTGATCTTACTAGCATTATCAACACAAAATCTTAAAACAAGATTTTCACTACTTTAAATTCTCGTGATGTAATTCATGAGCAAGCCACAGAATTGATTGTCACTGAAAGATGTTTGTTTTGGATGCAATTTACAAAGAAGACTTACTTCTTATATAGAAAAGACTTAGATTCAAATTAGAAAATCTACTCAAATTAGGAATCCAACCCCAGCTAGGAAGTCTACTTGAATTAGGTTTCCTTTAGGGGATGAACTTGAGATATATTTTCAACAACATCCAAGCACTTTACTAAGGTGTCAATCCTCCATGAGTTACTAAAATGAAAGACTGGTTTTTATAGAGAAGCTTTTTGGCTTCTTTATAAAAGTACAATTCACGTGACCTAGCCTTGATTCATTTACACAAGAACCTCTTCTTCTTCTGAATTTTTCGTAAGTAGTAGAAAGCTTTTTGCTAATAGTAGGAAATAATTAAAGAGTTTTCCTTATAAGAGAGAAGACAGAAAATTGCTTCATGAACACCATTTTCTTTATCATTTTCTTTTACAATACTTGCTTGCCTGAAGCAATCTCATCATCAACTGCCTGAAGAACATATAGCTCCCGGGATCTGCAACTGGGTCGGATGATTATAACATAAACAAGCTCCAAAAGGAGAAAGAAAGGGTAGCCTGATATGCTTTTCAAATGCTGAGTGACCGTCCATTCAATTAATTATTAACAACGATAAAACATAAGCCTTAAAGACTTGACTCACAATTGATTGATGTGTAAAGTCATGCGCCCGAATTCTTGTTCCATGCTCTTATAGCATGTCAAGTATTGTTTTGAACCGAATTCCATAGAGGTGGGAAGGGGGACTCACGTAGAATGACTCCCCAGTGCGGACAATGAAAGAGAAAGCTGAGGAAGGGGCGACGTCGATCCATCGTCCATTCTTGGTTTGCACTTCCAATCCATTCACATGATTTTGATGAAGTATGGTCACGGGGTTCGGGTCCCGGCACGAAGTCCCAGGCTTCTTGGACTCCTCGGTCCCAGGAGCCACTATCTCCTGACACGGTAATTGCGTATGATCGAATTGACTAGTAAATCCGCGTTCTTGTCTATTTCCCAAGCATCCCAAAACTAGCTCCCTCATCAGTGAATCCAACTCCAAAACCCTCGTAATATACGTATTCATTGTCTCACTGCATGTTCATAAAAAAGGCACACATCAAAACTACAGTTTTCATGTATACGGCTGTAGATTGGCATATCAATGTTGCGCGTGTTTTTATATACAACAGATCTTTATTATGTTCACATTGTATAAGATGATTCATTTTATATTTCTTCTTGCACCAAAGTAATTTGAATTGGTTATCAATTCAAATTTGATTCATTAGAGATCCATTTAATAAGCATTAATATATTGACTTTTCCTTAATGGAAATTGATAATCTAATAAAGTTACAATAAAACCAGCAATGAAAATGTATTACCAAAGTCTTGTGTTTCCCTCCAGCCACATGAGATCTATCGTCAAGTTACAATAATACCAGCAATGAAAAGGTATTGCCAAGTCTTGTGTTTCCCTCTAGCCACATGAGATCTATTGTCAAGTTACAATAATACCAGCAATGAAAAGGTATTGCCAAAGTCTTGTGTTTCCCTCCAGCCACATGAGATCTGCTAACCTTTCGATCGAGCCTAGTTGGGGGTGTAGTCCATTCCAAATGACTCAAAAATAGGCATGAGATGAAGATTCGTGAGGTAACTAATGTATAGCTTATTTGGGATGATGAACTATGAAATGGACACGTTGCCGAAGCTTCCGTGTCGTGTCTGTAAGTGCTAGTATGAACACCAAGAGGGAGGTGAATAGGTGTATAAGCAATTTTTTGCAAAGAACAGTGAAAATATTTTACTTTTGAAACTGAGTATGAAGGACAATAGATTTTGTGCAAGTTTAGACTTTGGCAGTTAAATAGAACTACAAACAAAATAAAAAAGTTCAAGAAAGAGAATATGAACACAGAATTTATAGTGGTTTGGCTTAGATCAAGCCTACGTCCACTCTCCCATACTGACAGCCTTCTGGCTAGATTCCACTATGAATCAAAGGAGAATTTACAATCTTGCAATCTTGACTTCACAGTGAAGAGTCTCTACTTCTCTCTCATGAAGTCACACTATAAGTCTTTCTCTTTTGAATACAACTTTGAGCTTAGAGTAAGAAGTAACAAGAGAATGGGAAGTTTCAGACTTTGGAATTTCTCTTTCATGCACATTTTCGAACAACTGGAGAGTCCTCCTTAAATACTCTTTCATGCCTTCTTGACCTGTTGCACTTTCCAAAGGAATTCTTCCAATCAACCTGTTGGATAGAATCGATTAAGGAGATCTCAAGCCGTTTGAAGATTGTGATGAAAGCCCGTCAATCCTGTTTGCCCATACAATCAGGATTTTGGTTTTCATAAGTAGATTCTTTCCAAAATTACTTGCCCTTTAAAAAGATTTGATGTATCTAAATTGATTCCAATAAAGATATTCAATCTCGTAGGTGATATTTCCAACCAAAATACCATATATAATCCATGCAAACCAAATCCTTGAAGAAAGAAAGATAATCCCTTATCTAGAAAAGTCTTCATCATTCACTTTCGTTCAGTCTGGAATTTGTCAGAGTGGACAAACTTTGACACAAAGTCTAGGAGTCTTCAGACTTTGACACAAAAGTCTGAAATTCTTCAGAATAGACTATGGATAAGTTTTGTCAACTTTAAAACATTAAAGGAGTTTTCTCCAACAATCTCCCCCATTTTTTATGGTGACAAAACTTCCCTGCAGATTTAAAGATTTATAACCTGTAAAACAACTCTTAGCAGTACATAATGACTTATAAAAATAGTTAGTTAATGATATGGATAGCATTGATCTGCAACCACAGAAAACATGTTAATCTTAAAAAAATTAGACACACGTAAAGATTTAACCATCCACATCCATCATCACAAAAGAATATCACCACAAAAGTTGCTGCAGAGGATAAGTATTACAAAACAAACTTAAATCAAATCAAAGAGTTAAGTTTAAAAGATTAAATTTGTACATTCTCCCCCTTTTTGTCAACAGCAAAAAGTGGAGAAAGTCAAAATATAAAAGAGATAAAAGGAATCAAGATTGTCTTGGAATTCAAACGAGCTGGAAATCCTCCATTGACTACACTGCCTCTTCAACCTTCTAGCACTAGAGATGAATATTCTCGACTTGAGTCTGAATAGACTTGATAATTTGAAGAGTCTGATCATTCTTGGCCATAGTCTGAGATACTTGTTGATTCAAAGTTTGTACCTAAGTATCTAATGTGATATCTTGAATTTCAGGTCTGATTTCGATTGGATAAGTTGGTCCTTTCATCGACGCGACTATAATGTTTTTCTTTGGGATGGCCACTCACGAGATAACTGATCTATCAGGTGAAGTCGTTAAGGGATTTTAACACAATAGACTTGAGAATTCAACCAGGAATCGACTGCTCGACCGTGCTGGTCTGCAAGGGTCATTACGGCACAGTCGAAAACCTATCAAAGATCGGAGATAGGTTGGTTCGACTAAGATGTGCGGCTAAATGTGGGTGATTCCATTAATTTACAAAATTCTCGTCGATCGGTACTAGATCGATTTTTCTATCATTTTGGCGCTTTGTGTCCGTATTTGAAACCTTGAGATTTTCACGACAATCGAGAGTCATCAATGTGTCGTAGAGGTACGTGTGGCTCGAAGAAAATCGACCACGGGTCAATTGTACTAAAAATTCTTAAAAGCTACCCGGTAGATTAGGTCACGTTAAAATTGCATCTGGTTGAAATTAACCGTGAATTTCAACCCGATTTCAGAAATTGAAAGTTCTATTATGTCATGATTTATTTTAGGAACATCGACTCATCCTTCGAAGAATTTTTGGTGAGTTCAGGATTTTTATGGAAAATCGATTTGGACGATTCGGAAAACAAACGGAAATTTGGAATGGCCAAATCGAAGGGATTTTTGGCCTCCTGTGTAAACTACTTGGTGAAAGGAAGTTGTGTAGGCTTTTTCTTTGACAAAACTGGATGCCAATCGGAGAAATTGTTCAAAAATTGGATTCCAGGAAAAAGGAAATTGAATTCGGAATTGAAGGAGATGGCCATTTTTGCTGCCCAAGACTTGTTATTTGGGGGAATTATGGTGCAAGAAAGCAAATGATGATTAAGTATTTTAGCGTGGGGATTTTTAGGAACCAAATTGGATTGAATGGGAAGTTGTGGGACCAAGTTTGGATGAGAATATAATGTCTTGGATTTAATTTTCTTCCTGCCCCTTCCTTCGGTTCCTCTCTCTCCCTCACGTCTCTCGCACGCCTCTCTCTCTCCGCACGTCACTCACTCTCTCCCTCTCTCAGCCGACCAAGCCCTACAGTGGTCTTCCTTCTCTTGCTTTTATTTATTTTACTTGGTGGGCCCAATCTTATCCCTCACTCTCACACATCTTTCCCCCTTGGCCGACCATTCTCTCTCTCCCTCATCCCTCCTCTCTTTCTGCTTTTTCTTTTGTTCTTCTGTTGATCGACGACTCCAACACCCCCACCCATGGTCTCTTCTCCTCTGCCATGCCCGAACACACGTCCGCCCACTCCCCTCTGCTAGCGAATTCCCAACGCCAACACCACCCTTGCTGACTTTTTGTTTTGTTTACCGAAGATTCCCACGCCAGCTGCCCCTCAGCTGCCTCGTCCGTCTCCCTTGTTCGCTGTTCCACCTGCGCTGTCGAAGCCCCCGTCCGCAGCTGGGTCTTAACCGAAGCAGCTCTCTCCTTCATGCAACCCATTAACCACTGAAGCTGCCGCAAGACCGTCTTCTTCCTCCGTCGTTGCCGCGCCACCGAGGTCAGCTCAGCTGCAAGCTGCAGCCCCATCAAGCCGAAGACCAGCAGCTCAGCCCCCTTCAAATCTGGACCGAGCAGCCTTGCCGTGGACTTTGTGGCCATTTTCGGGCCCGTCCCGACCCCGCACGGTGCCGCCACTTTGGAGTTTATTGGCCGCCGTCGCGTTGCCGTCGTCGTGGTGCAATTGGATCGTTAATCAAGTGAGTTTAACTCACTAATCCTTGTTTAGTAAGTTAATGACGTTTCAGGGTTGATTAGTTTAGACTAAGTATGGATTAGGTGGATAGTTAGATTAGATTTGCAATTTAATTAATCATTGTTGCATGTTAGGTGGTTAAAGTAGTGTAATTAGAGCCTAGATAAGCTCTAATATTTATCTAGAGTGGTTCAGAAATTTTTCGGGCCAGTCTCGGCTTTTAATTAGGCTTTACGGGCCTAAGTCCTATTTATTGGCAATTAATAATTATTTTTCGTATTTATTTATTTATTTATTTTCTGGAAATTAGATCGGGATAGTCGTGACCGGAATTTTATGCTGATTGCAATGGTGTGATTGATTTGTTTAATTGACTGCTATTTTGTGCAAATTGAATGTGAATTGTGATTTTGGGTTATTTATCCCATAATTTTATATTAAATAACCGAGCATTGGTTTACAACACCAAAAATGGATTTGTGGACTATTGAAATTAGTGGGATTTTAAAAGGGGAATATATTGTATTTTGGCTAAGACTAATCGTGTACCCACACACAATTATTTTTATCATGAATGATAAAAATGGTGGCATTTTCAGATGGTGAGAACGGTATACTATATCAACCTACGAGCCCTGATATGTCAGCTTAGCGCGAGCAGTATATTTTATCGGCTTAAAGTGAGTATCATGGGTATATTATATCAACCCAATGGTTGGTATGTCAATTTAGCAAGAGTAGTATACCGTATACTATATTAGTCTATAGGCTTTGATATATCAGCTTAGTGAAAGCAGTACACCTTAGCAGCTTTTGGAGAGCATTGTCAATATACTATATCAGCCTACGGGCTTGATATGTTAGTTTAGCAAGAGCAGTACACTAGTGTACTACATCAGCCTACGGGCTTAGATATGTCAACTTAGTGAGAACAATACACCTTGACAGCTTCTGGAAAATATTATTAGTGTGCTCTATCAACCCGAGGGTTCGATATGCCAACTTAGTGAGAGCAGTACACTATAATTATCAGCTTAGTGCAAGTTATATTATCTATTTTCAGCTTAGTGTGAGCAACCCTGGATATGATCGAACTTTATAAATAATATTGAATGGCTTGACTGAGAGATGGTCTTGAGGACATGGAATCAACTAGGTTGATTGATCGATGACTCAATCTGATTTGATGACTTGATGGGTGAAATGATTGATTGGTTATGCAAATTGTATTGACTTGCAGGAAGGGATTGAGGGCAAGGTAAGTCCTCTAACACGTGATTGTGCTTAGGCAGCCCTTAGGGCGTATTTCCTTCCTAGTCAGGTCTTAGGGGGTGAACTTGTTGAGACATTATCTCACCCCGTTGTGGGATAACATTTTTAGGTCCATAGGGTGAAGAACCTCGGAGCTTGAGGCGGAAGGGTCAGGAGCATGGATGGCTCAGAAGTCCTTTTTGAAGGTAGACTTCTTGTAGTTGGACCCTAGAGTTGACCTCTGTTTGTAAACCAGATTGTGGTTTCCCATCTTGTTGTTGTCTAGGAATTAATTATTCGCTTCCGCATGCGCATTAAAATGAATGGGTTGGCGACGCGTCCTGGGACATCGCTATTTAATCAACCGTGGAGGGATGGGCATATGTTCGGAGGATCGGGGCGTGACATCTAAGGACTATACATTTTCAGCGTGAAAGTCAAAAGAGGATCTCAACGCAGTATGAAGTTTTTGTATCTCAATCTCCATAGCATATTGCTGAGCCTTGACCTCTAAAAGAAGCTCTATCATCCTTGGATAGTCAGCATTTGGTTCTATCTGCGCACTGGCTTCAGCAAATTGAGTTCGTGGAGAGTTGAGAAATGGGGGAACATCAACTTGTCTAGCTCCATGACTCAGAGTAGATTCTTCAATGTCAGCTTTAGGAAATTGAGAAGCATAGATATCTTCTGGATGTACAGGAGATCGACTGATACCATCACTCGTAAAAACATGAGAAGAAGTCCCTGTTTTCTCAACACCTCCCCCTGTTTCTGTGCCTATAGGTGGAGAAAGGATTCCTTCTTCTTGATTCTTCTTGTTTTTAGAATGAGAGTGATGTGCTGTCTTTGTACGTACTCCTATTGGACCACTCCAAGTTGCTTCTGAATCTTCAAATGCATATATGGCAATTGTAGCCTCATAAGAGTCATCCTCATGACATTTTCCTTCTTCTTCTCTTGCTTCTTTTTCCTTCTCTGGTTCTTCTTCTTCTTCTGGTTTGCTTCTTCTCTTCTCTTTCTTCTCTTTGAATTGGTTTCTCAGAGCTAGCAAAACCTTGAAGATTCTTCAAGGCAATGGCATAAATTGTAAGATCATCATCATCCTCTTCATCTTGCAGGATGAGTGATCTTCTCTTCTTTACAGGTTCTTTCACAATTTCCTTGACTTTCCTCTTCCTTGCAACAGAATCTACCTTGGTTTTGCTTGAGGACTTCTTCTTCAAGCGCTCAATGGCTTTGTTAAGATCTTTCAACCTCATATTCGAAATCATTTTTAGTCCTATAACCATAGGAGCAATAGTTTGAGAGCAAAGAGGGATGGGAAACTCGATCTGAAAATGTCTAAACAATTTTGTAACAAGCACAGAATAAGGCAACTAGCCTTTATCTTTCATAACTATCCTATACATGTGCATCAGGAAAATATGAGGGAGTGAAAATCTCTTCCCATTGCAAATAGCAAACATCAGCTGTGCTTTGAATTTGGAAACATCTATTTTTGATGCAGCCTTCAGTCTAATGCAGTTAATGACAACTTTATGCAACATAACATTTGAGGCTGATAGTCTAGAATAAGTGATGCCTCCTTCTAATACTCTGTCCTTGACAAAAAATCTCATTGCTTGACCAAATGAGACACTTATTGGTTGAAAACCACTCATTTCCACTCCAATAATGTCTGCTAGTATGTCAATATCCACCACATAGGCTTTATCACTCACAGTGAACTGAATTATATTTTGGTCAAGAAAAGACAGATTTGAATGGAAAAATGTAGTCAACTCTGGATATGCAATAGTTGTTTCAGAACAAAAATTCTCGAGTTGAAGGAAGGCTAACTTCTCCCTCAAGTTAACCTTGATTGAATCTAAGAAATCAAAATCAACAGTTCGAGGGTTCATTACCCCTCTTTTCAGCATCTGCGAGTAAACCTTTTTGTGTTCCTTAGAACGAAACAATCTTGTTTTCTCTCCAGGAACATCAGCAGCAACATCCATTTTAGGTTGAAAAGTCAAATAAAATATCTCATCATCATCCTTGTTCTCAGGATGATTAGAACTGAACCTAGGGTCTGTAGGAAAATGAAGAAAGGCATTGTCTGTCAATTCTTTAAGTGCTATACCCAACTACTCCATCCTTCTTAGGAACAAAGTCTCGTTCTTATATCCTTTTTCCCTTAGAAACTCATCAATAAAGGTCATAATAGTACCTCCCTGCTTCAAATGAGTGTAAAGCTTATAGAGAACCTGGGGCCTCAAGGCTTTGAGAGGTTTTGCATCTTCCTCAACTTCCTCTTCCAAAGGTTGGCGCGGAACATTTTGTGTAAAGTGCTGTGG
Source organism: Eucalyptus virginea (assembly GCA_014182375.1). Lineage (NCBI taxonomy): Eukaryota > Viridiplantae > Streptophyta > Magnoliopsida > Myrtales > Myrtaceae > Eucalyptus > Eucalyptus virginea. Next base: position 11,612,529 of record CM024516.1, on the reverse strand, counting down.
AGGATGCTATGGAGAGTTACGCGGAGAGTCTTCCTCGGTGAGATTGAAATGAGTCTGCCCTTCTGGCATGCTTCTCGGACCTTGATTAGCAATCTGAGAGGATTTCTTTTGGTAAGACTTATTTGCAGGCTAGGAGGATTTCACAGACAAGTTTGAGTGAAAAAAATGGAAACTTGCAAAACAAACTTGAGAGTAGAGGTGAGAGAGTAGAGAGTCTGTATTTTAGGGTTTGAAAAGAGGTGCTCGAAAGAAGTACAAGAGGGTATATAAAGAAAATGAAAGGTCACAAAGAAAAGAGGTAATCGAACTGTCATAAGGAAAAAAAAGAAAACTGTCTTTTCGAAATAAATTGAAAATAAAAACTGCCAAAAATTCAAAAAATTCGAATAAAATAGGCAAGCAACAATTCGGTTAAACATACCTTTTCATTTCAAAAATAAAAACCTGGAGTCAAGACATTCTCTTACTGAAGTAGTGTCTGGAAATTCTGAGTCTGATCGACTCCAGACTTTACTCCAAAAAGGAAATAATATTCAGCTTGGTGCGAATAAACTCAAATAGATTTTTCTCCAAGGGTTTCAAGAAGATGTCTGTTAGCTGATTCTTCGAATCAATGAACTGAATCAAGCTCTCCCCATTCTGGACATGATTTCTTATAAAGTGATGTCGAATCTCTATATGCTTCGCCCTTGAATGAAGAATCGGATTCTTGGTGAGATTATTAGCACTGGTGTTGTCACATTTGATCTCGGTACACGATTCTTCAATCCCAAAGTCTCTCAGTTGTTGTCTTATCCATAAGATTTGAGAGCAACAACTTCCAAAAGCAACATATTCTACTTTTGCAGTTGAAAGAGCCACAGTACTTTGCTTCCTTGAGAACCAAGATACCAACATATTTCCCAGCAGTTGACAAATGCCAGATGTGCTCTTTCTATCGACTTTACAGCCTTTCTTTGATTGTCTAACTTGCAATCCCAGAAAGAAAGTTAACTCACCCATCATGCTCATCTCGAATTCATTTCGCATAGATCTTGAAAATTTCTTGCAAAGAAGACTTTCGTTAGGAGAACAAAAAATAATATCATCAACATAAATTTGTACCAATAGAAAGTCTTTTCCTTCTTTCTTTATAAACAGGGTTGTATCAACCTTTCCCTTTTCAAAACCATTATGAGTTAGAAACTTACTCAACCTCTCATACCAGGTTCGAGGTGCTTACTTCAATCCATACAAAGCCTTTTTCAGTCTATATACTGAGTCTAGCTTTCTTGGATCTTCAAATCCTGATGGTTGTTTCACATAGACTTCTTCTTGTATGAATCCATTCAAGAATGCACTTTTGACATCCATCTGGAATAACATGAAATTTTTATAGCGAGCAAAAGCAAGTAATAATCTAATTGCTTCTAACCTCACTATTGGTGCATAAATCTCGTCATAGTCTATCTATTCTTCCTGTGTATATCCTTTCGCCACGAGTATTGCTTTGTTTCTGACCACTTTACCATTCTCATTCATTTTGTTCCTCAAAACCCATTTCATTCTAATAATGGATTTGCCTCTGGGTTTTGGAATCAGCTCCCATACATCGTTGATGCTGAATTGTCTGAGTTCTTCCTGCATAGCTTCTATCCAGCTTTCATCAAACAAGGTTTCATCTACTCCTTTAGGTTCTATTTCAGAAACAAGTGCTAGAGCATTAGACTCTTCTCTTCCTTTGAATATGGTGCGAACTCCTTCATCAATGTTGCCAATGATGAGTTCTTTGGGATGACTTGACTTGTGCTTCAAGTTGCTGCTTTGTTTGAAAGTTGGTTGATCCTCTACATTTGTTAAATCTTCTCGTTCTCCTCGTTGCTATTCTCTAGAAGTCTGAACCTCTTCGGGGGAAATAGACTTTATATAGTCTGGAACAGGTTCAGACTCTTCAAGTTGAGTCTGGTATGGTAGATTATCCAGATAATCTTGAAACTTGACGTTCATAGATTCTTCCACGGATTAAGTCTTCTTGTTAAAGATTCTGTAAGCTTTGCTTAAAGTCAAATAGCCAAGAAGATTCCTTCATCTGATTTTGCTTCGAACTTTCCAGATCAATCATTTGCATTCTTTAGAATAAAATATTTATAGCCAAAGACATGAAAGTAGAAAACATTGGGCTTCTTTCCTTTATACACTTCATAAGGAGTTTTCTCTAGAATAGGCTTCAAAAATACTCTGTTGATAATATAGCAAGCAGTTGAAATTTCTTTTGCCTAAAATCGAGAGGATATTTTGCTCTCTATCAAGAGAGTTTTGGCCATCTCCTATAAGGATCTGTTTTTCCTTTCCACAACCTCATTTTGTTTTGGAGTATATGGAGAAGAGAAAATATGTTGAAAATCATATTCATCACAGAACTTAGCAAAGTCCTAATTCTCAAACTCACCTCCATGGTCAGTTCGTATGCTTGAAATAGCATAACCCTTTTCATTCTGAACCTTCTTGGCAAACTTGGAGAAATAGGAGAAGGCTTCAGACTTACTTACCAAAAAGTAGACCCAGGTGAAGCGAGAGTAATCATCCATGATTACTAGACAATATTTCTTTCCACTAATACTTTGACTTCTGGTTGGACCAAAAGGTCCATATGAAGAAGCTGCAGAGCTCGATTTAGAGACTTGATTCACAAGTTTAAAGGAACTTCTGACTTGTTTTCCCAGAACACAGGGAGTGCACAACTCATTCTTCTAGTAAGCCAGATTAGGAAGTCCTCGAACAAGTTTCTTGAGGAAATCTTGGCAATTTGCTTCAAGTTAAAATGACCAAGCTTCCAATGCCAAAGACTTGCTTCATCTTGAATGGAGATAAGACATTGAGAAATGTTGCCATGCCTTCGCCTAGTGAAAGATTGAGAGAAATCTTGACTCATTCTAGAACAAATGCCTTCTTAGAAGTTTATTCTGAAACCAGTATTGCAAAGCTGACTTATGCTCAGTAGATTGTAGTTCAATCCTTCCACCAAGAAAATGTTGTTGATAGTTAGACTTCCAATCTTCATGGTTCCACATCCTACAATTTTTCATTTGTTGTTTCCCCCAAAAGATACCTTTCCTCCATTTAGTCTCACAAGCTTTATAAAGCAACTTGAGTCTCTTGTCATATGCCTCGAATAGCCACTATCCAAATACCATTTGATCTTCCTTTTGATAGCGACCTGTGATCATAAGTAAAATTCAAACTTTCTTTGGTACCCAAATTTTCTTAAGTCCAGGAGAGTTAGTATTAAAAACAGTCTTAGCTCAGTCCTTCTTAATTGGTCTCCAAACCTTAGGACATTCTTTCTCAAAATGTTCTAAACTGTTACACTTTGAACATCTTAGTGCACTTCAGCCAACAGGTTTTGCAAAAACTTTTTCAAAATGATTTTTGTAAAATGCTTTTGCAGGTCTTTATTTAATTCTTTCTTTTACTTTGGGAAAATTAATTAATGGAACAGTTTCTGAAATCATACCTAAACCAGATTTGTTAAAATACGGTATTTGAGCTGAAAGAATTTTCTCTAGTTGTTTGGATCCTTTTGAAAATCTTTCTGTAATACTTGAAATGTCCTTTTTCAAAATAGCATTTTCCTTCGAGAGAGAATTTGAATTTTCCTTCAAGCTATCAAAACTTGTATTCAGACTTTCAAACTTTTCTTTCCAAGAAATTTCCTGTTGCCCGAGCTTAGAATTCTTCCTTTTTAGTTCGAAATCCTTTTAAGAGAGGATTTGAGATTGAGACAAAGTTCATCTATGTATTTAGAGACTTTGACATGAATTTTTAAATCACTAACCACAATTTCTTTGTTTGAGTCTAAATTAGAGTTTGTTTCTAATTCTGAGTCTGAGTCGAAATGAGCCATTAGACATAAGTTGGCATATTCTTCTTCGCTTTCCTCACACTCGGTATCACTCCAAGTTTCAGCTTTGAGTGTCTTTTTGTACTTCTCAGTTTTTCCTTTCTTCTTCTTCAATAGAGGATAGTTAGGTCAGATATACCCATTTTTTTTGCATTCAAAGCATATCACATCTTTGCTGATTTCATTGTCCTCAGTTGTTCTCTTTTGGAAATTTTGCGTGTGATGCTTCTTCCAGTTGAATCTTTTCTTCCAGTTGAATCTTCTTCCATTTTTATTCAGCTTTCTGAATTTCTTGATCATAAGCACCAGCTCTTCATTGTCCATGTCATCATCTAAATCTATATCATTAGAATCAATGTTAGACTTTAAAGCAATTGACTTCTTACCTTTAGGATCTTCTTCATCATTTATTTGTTCCACTTCGTACGACTGAAGCGTGCCTATCAGTTTGTCAACTGATAGAGGCATGATCCTCCGGGTTTCTCTAATTGAAGTCTTCACATGATTCCAGTCTTTCGAAAGCCCACGTAGCAGCTCGTTGACTTTCAATTGTCCTGAGATTGGTTGACCTTGATAAGCCAGGCCATTTACAATCTCTATAAAGTGACTGAATATATCAATAATAGATTCTCTAGGCTTCATACTGTCCAAGTAGAATGTTTATTTTGATTTCCTTCACACTGTCAGTCACAATGCTAGTATAAACACCTAGAGGGGAGGTGAAAAGGTGTTAAAGAAGTTTTTACAAGACTTGACAACTTAACTCGACTTATAATAAAACAGTAGATAAAAAATTATAAAATGATATATAAGACTGCGAAATAAGTAAAGAGATTAGGAAAGAGAATTAAGACACAAGGTTTATAGTGGTTCAGCTTAGACCAAACCTACGTCCACTCTCCCGCATTGACAGCCCACTGGCTGGATTCCACTATGAATCAAAAGAGATTTTACAGTATCACATCCTTGATTCCACAGTGTAGAGACTCAGCTACACTTCCTCAAGGTCTCACAAGAATTTGATCTCTCGTTTGAGTACAGTTTAAGCTCGACAAATTGTAACAGCAAAGAACTAAGAGTTTCAGACTTTGGAATTTTTTTTTTCACGCACACACTCGAATAACTTGAGCGTCCTTCTTATATACTCCTCCATGCCATCATAACCGTTGGCACCTTCCAAAAGAGTTCTTCCAATCTACCCGTTGGACATAATCAATTAGGAAGATTTCGAGCTATTTAAGGAATGTGATGATAGCCCACCAAGCCTGCTCGCCCATACAATCAGGATCTTGGTTTCCATAAGTAGAACCTTCCAAGTATACTTCACAATTCAACGGATCTAATTATTCAAGTTGATTTCAATAAGAATAATTGATCACGAGATGCTACCTCCAGCCGTGAGATCTCCTTCAACCATACGAACCAAATCCTTAAAGATATACTTATATCTGAATAAGTCTTCTTCATCGGATAAATCTTTTCTTCGACGGTCTAGAAATTATCAGTGAGAGTAGACTTTGAATCTTGAGTCTAGAGGGCTTCAGACTTTGACGATAGAGTCTACAAGTCTTCAGACTAGACTGATGGAAACGTTTTGTCAACTTCAAAATAGATAAGAAAGTTTTCTCCAACAATCTCCTCCTTTTTTATGGTGACAAAACTTTCCCGTAGATTTGGACATTATGCCCTACAAAACAACACTTAAGCAAACCAAGATTTCTTATAAAAGATAATTAGAGATTAGGATAAGGATAGTAGCGATTCTGCAACCACAGAAAACGTGTTAGTCCTGTAAAAAGCAACTATCTTTATCATAATTAACAATATAACTTAAATTACTTGCAAGCATCATCAGTCCAAACCAGTCCAAGTCATAACCACACCAAACAGAAGATAAAGTCCAAAACAGTCCAAAACAAAAAGTCATCAAATCTGCATAAAATCTCTCTCCCTTTTTGTCAACAGCAAAAAGTGTAGAACAAATAAAATAGAGTTGGTTGAAAATGGAGTCAAAATCATGGGTGTTTGGGAAGGCGAACAAGCTCGAATTCTCCCGTAGAATGCATTGTCTTCTCAAGCCTTTCAAAATTCTACTTTAGTGACTGAAAGTCTTCACCCTACACAGTAGACTGAACTTGAATCTTCAGGGCATTCAACTGGTCATGCAAAGACACTGAAGTGGCCTTAAAAGCATTCTTGAGATCCTGCATCTCATATCCCAGAGCATGTTGCTATTTTCTGACGTCCAATAGAATTTCCAGCAGTCTCGAAAAGTCTGCTGTTTGAGCTGTCGTAGAATTAGGACCAGCTGAGTCAATTCCATGGATTTTGAGAATGGATGGAACTTCAGCAGATTGACCACCATGGCTATCTTCTGGGTAATGCGAGGCATACACATCCTCTGAGTCTGCTGCAGAATGACTTACATCACTAGCAAATAAAGGTGAAGAAATACCTTTTGGTCCAATAGCTACCCCTGTTTTGTTGCCTTTAGGTGAAGTAGGTAAGGTTTCTTCTTGTTCAACTTCAACTTCAAAGTGATGAGCGTCAACATTTCCAATTCCTGCCATCTCAGAATCACTAGACAGGGAGACAGCCAAAGTTGGCTCGAAAGAGTCTTCTTGACCCTGATCTTGTTCTCCTTCTCTCTCTTCTTCTTTCTCTTCTTCTTCCTCTTCTCTTCTTTCTTCCTCTGTCCTCCTCTGTTCTCCATCTTCCTTCTTTGTCTCTTCTCTCTCTTTTCCTCCTTCTTCTGGCTCTTCTCTTGTCTCATGAAAGCTGACAAAACTCTTTAAGTTTCTCAAAGCTAAAAGAGTCATGTCATCCTCATCTTCTTCATCTTGCAAGATGAAAGTTCTTTTCTTCTTTGCTGGAGCAACCATAGGCTCCTTGCCTTTCCTCTTCGCTGCAGCAAAGTCTTGTTTTGCTTTGACGGGAGACTTCTCCTTCATACGCTCCAACACCTTGTTCAACTCTTTCAAGCGCATCTTTGTGACCATTTTGAAACCAATCACCATTGGAGAAATGGTTGTCAAACATAATGGTGCAGAGATGTAAATTTTAAAGTGTCTGAAAAGACGCGTGATAAGAGCAGAATAAGGGAGTTGTCCCTTATCTTTCACAAAAAATTGATACATATGGAACAAGATGATGTGAAGCAGAGAGAATTTAAATCCAATATTAATGGCACACATCAATTTTGCTTAAGATCGAGAGACATCAGTCTTGGATGTCGACTTGGGACGAATACAGTTGATCACAATCTTGTGCAGCAAGATGTTAGAGGCACTCATCCTTGTGTAGGAAATCTTGCCTTCAACATCCCTGTCTCTCACCAATGACAGAGTAGCATGAGCAACAGACATGCTAATTGGTTGGAAACTCGTTCTTTCCACCCTAATTATGTCAGCCAACGTGTTTGTATTCACCAAAAATTCCTTGTCCTTCACAGTGAAGATAAAACTGTTTGCATCCAAGAAAGATAAGTTCGAGTAAAAATACGCGGTGAATTTTGGATAAGCAGCAGTGGATTCGGAACAGAATCCTTCCAATTTCAGTAGAGCAAACTTTTCTCGCAGATTGACCTTTATCGAATCAAGGAAATCAAAGTCAACAGTCTTAGGATTCATAACCCCTCTCTTCATAAGATTTGAATAAACCCTCTTGTGATTCTTCGATCTAAACAGATTGGAACCATCAGCAATATTTGCAGCCACTCCCGTTCTAGGCTGAAAATGAGTAAACATCCGTTCATCGTTGTCCAGAACTTGTGGTTGATTTGCAGTGCCATAGAATGGGTCACTTGGGAAATTCGCAAAAGTCCTTTCAGCCGTCTCTTTCTCTACAACTCCTAACCTTTCCAACTCCCGCAAGAACATAGTTTCATTCTTGTATCCTCTATCTTTTAAGAATTCATTGATTAAAGACATCGGTGTTCCTTCATTCTTCAAATTAGAGTAAAGTTTAAAAGCAATCTTGGGAGTTAGCGTTCTTACAGGTTCAGCCTCCTCTATAACTTCATCGTTTGGTTGAGCCGGTGGAGAAAATTGACGTTGCTGAGAAGGTTGTTGCTGACTCGGATGTAGTGGTGGAGAAGAATCTTCTTCCTCGGTTAACTCAAAATGCGTAGGACCCCCGGGCATATGTCATGGTCCCCCGCTTGCAATTCTTGAAAAAAATTTTGAAGACATTGTCGCTTCAAGGGAGGAATTCACCAACTTGCTTGAAAAAAGTGAAAACTTTTGGACAGATTGAGAGTGAAAGTGAAAGCAAATAGGAATTTTGTATTCTAGGGTTTCAGTGTAAAAGCGAAGAAGACGAGTCTCAGCAGGATATAAAGCAAGTGAAGCGAGATAAACAAAACGTCGTAAAAGGAAAAATAAAAATACCTTTTCAAAACGAATAACTTCCCCCTTTTTAAATTAACTGTCTTTTCAAAATTGATAATTGTCTTTTTGAAAAAGAAAAAAACTTAGAAAGATAATTTCAATCAATTAGCAATTAATAAGTAACCGTACCTTTTCAAGTTTAAAATATTTAAATAGAAATAACTTACAGTCGTAACTCTTGGTCTTCTGAGTCTAAATACCTTTAGACTTTACCTTTGAGTCTTGAGCACATCCAGACTTTACTAGATAAGAGATGTGATGTTTAGTCTGGTGCGAATAGACTCAAATAGGCTTTTCTCCAAAGGCTTTGTAAATATGTCCGCCAGTTGATTCTTCGAGTCAATGAATTGAATCATGACTTCTCCATTTTGAATATGATCTCTAGTAAAGTAATGTTGAATCTCTATATGCTTTGTTCTTAAATGAAGAATTGGATTCTTTGTGAGGTTAATTGCTCTTGTGTTGTCACATTTGATCTCGATGCAAGAGTCTTTGATTCCAAAGTCTCTCAGTTATTGTTTTATCCATAAGATTTGAGAACAGCAACTTCCAAGAGTCACATACTCTGCTTCTGCTGTTGAAAGAGTTACAGTGCTTTACTTCATTGAGAACCAAGATACTAACCTGTTTCCCAGCACTTGGCATGTACCAGATGTACTATTTCTATTAACTCTGCAACCTCCTAAATCTATGTCTAAATATCCAAGGAGGGTAAAGTCTCATTCTTTGGGATACCACAGACCTAAATTTGAAGTAGTTGCAATGTATTTGATGATGCGTTTTACGGCGCTTAGATGAGACTCTTTTGGATCAAATTGAAATCTAGCACAGATGCAAATACTAAACAAAATGTTAGGTCTGGAAGCAGTAAGATAAAGAAGTAAACCAATAATACTCCTGTAAAGTTTCTGGTCAACTTTATTTCATCATTCATCTTTATCCAGCTTCGAAGAACTAGACATTGGTATCTCAGTCTTTTTGCAATTTTCTAATCCGAACTTTTTAACAAGTTCTTTCGCATATTTTTCTTGGTGAATGAAGATTCCTTCCTTCAGTTGTTTTACTTGTAATTCAAGAAAGAATGATAATTCACCCATCATGCTCATCTTAAATTCATCCTGCATAGACTTAGAAAACTTCTTGCATAGGTTTTCGTTAGACGATCCAAATATAATATCATCAACATAAATTTGAACAAGCAGAAAGTTTTTACCTTCATTTTTAATAAACAATGTAGTATTCACTTTTCCTTTGACAAAATCATTTTGTATTAAAAACTTACTTAACCTATCGTACCATGCTCGAGGTGCTTGTTTTAAATCATAGAGAGCCTTTTTCATTTTGAATACTGAATTTGGTCTCTTTAGATCTTCAAATCCAGGAGGTTGTTCCAAATAGACTTCTTCTTAGATAAATCCATTTAGGAATGCACTTTTGACGTCCATTTAGAATATCCTGAAATTTTTATAACAAGCAAAAGCAAGTAATAATCTAATTGCTTCTAACCTAGCTACTGGAGCGTAAGTTTCATCATAATCTATCCCTTCTTCTTGCGTATATCCTTTGGCCACGAGTCTTGCTTTGTTCCTGATCACCTTTCCTTTTTCGTCAAACTTGTTCCTGGAAACCTATTTAGCTCCAATAATGGATTTACCTTTTGGTTTATGAGTTAACTCCCATACATCGTTAATGCTAAACTGTCTGAGTTCTTCTTGCATTGCTTCAATCCATCTTTCGTTAGCTAAAGTTTTTTCTATGTTTTTGGGTTCTATTTAAGAAATAAGTGTCACGGCATTAGACTCTTCTTTCCTTTTGGATCTAGTGCGAATCCCTTCATCAATATCATCAATAATGAGTTCTTTAGGATGACTAGATTTGTGCTTCTAGTTGCTTGATGGTCTGGCAAGAAGCTGTTCTTCTACTTCAGTTGATTCTTCAACTTCCTTTTGTTTATTTTCAGAGGTCTGAGCTACTTCAGGGGAGGTAGACTTTTTAGAGTTTGGAGCAGGTTCAAATTCTTCAAGATGAGTCTGAATTAGTTGATTCTACAAAGAGTCTTGGAATTTGACATTCGTAGATTCTTCCACAAACTAAGTCTTTTTGTTAAATACTCTGTAGGCTTTGTTGGTGGTTGAATATCCAAGGAAGATTCATTCGTCTAATTTCTCTTCAAACTTACTAGTTTGATCATTTGCATTTTTCAAAACAAAACATTTGCAACTGATAGTGCTAGTACGAGCACCTAGAGGGGGGGTGAATAGGTGCAAAAACAACTTTTGCAAAATATAATATAAAACTTTACTTTTAACCTGAGTCTGGTTGATAATAGACTTTGTAGAGGAAATCAGACTCTAACAATTAAACGGAGTTACGAGCAAAATAAAAGAGTTCAGGGAAGAAAATAAGAACACAAGGTTTATAGTGGTTCGGCTTAATCCAAGCCTACGTTCAATCTCTCGCACTGACAGCCCACCGGCTGGATTTCACTATGAATCAAAAGAGTTGTTACAATATCACGTCCTTGATTCCACAGTGTAGAGACTCTTCTACACTTCTTCAAGGCCTTACAAATATCTAAACTCTCTTTTGAGTACAAAAATACGCTCAACAAGTGAATCGGCAAAGAACAAGAAGCTTCAGACTTTGGAATTTATCTATCGTGCACACACTCGAATAACTAGAGAGTCTTCCTTATATACTCTTCCATGCCTTCATAACCGTTGACACCTTCTAAAGGAGTTCTTACAATCTACCCGTTGGACAGAATCAATTAGGGGGATCACGAGTTACTTAAGGAATGTGATGATAGCCCATCAATCATGCTCGCCCATACAATCAGAATCTAGGTTTCCATAAGTGGAACCTTCCAAGTATACTTCGCCAATCAACGAATCCAAATTACTCGAATTAAATTCAAAACGAATAATAGATCTTGAGATGCTATCTCCAGCCGTGAGAACTTCTTTAGCCGCTCAAATCAAATTTTTAAAGAAATACTTGATTTTAGATAAGTCTTCTTCGACGGACTAGAAACTGTCAATGAGGGCAGACTTTATATCTTAAGTTTGGCGGTCTTCAGACTTTGACGAGAGAGTCTGCAAGTCTTCAGACTAGACTGATGGAAATGTTTTGTCGGCTTCAAAACAAATAAGGAAGTTTTCTCCAACAACAACCAAATTCATGAAAGTATGAAATAATTGGCTTCTTTCCTTTGAATAACTCATAAGGAGTTTTCTTAAGAATAGGCCTTAAAAAGATTGTTAATAATATAGCATGCTGTAGAAACTGCTTCAGCCCAAAAATGAGAGGAAATACTAATTTCTATTAAAAGAGGTTTTGCCATCTCCTGCAAAGATCTATTCTTTCTTTCCACAATTCCATTATGTTCTGGAGAAGAAAAAACATGCTGAAAACCTGATTCATCACAAAATTTTGTAAAGTCTTGATTTTCAAACTCACCTCCATGGTTTGTCCGTATGCTTGAAATAGTATATCCTTTCTCATTCTGTACTTTCTTAGCAAACTTTTAAAAGTAAAAAAATGCTTCAGACTTACTTGCTAGAAAGTAAACCCAAGTGAATCGTGAATAGTCATCAATGATTACTAGACAGTATTTCTTTCCACCTATGCTTCTAGTTCTGGTTGATCCAAAGAGATCCATATGCATAAGCCGTAAAACACAATTAGTAGAAACATGATTTAATGGTTTAAAAGAATTTCTAACCTGTTTTCTCAATACACATGGTGTGCATAAGTCAGATTTTTGAAACTTTAGGTTGGGCAATCCTCAAACAAGATTCTTAGAAGAGATCTTGGCAATCTGCTTCATATTGATATGGCCAAGCTTTCGATGCCAAAGATTTGCTTCATCTTGAATTGAAATTAGACATTGAGACTTCTCTGGTTTAATATCTAGAAGATAGATGTTCCCATGTCTTCGTCCAGTAAAAGATTGTGAAGGATCTTTGCTAGTTCCCAAACATATTCCTTCTTAAAAATTGATCTTGAATCCAGTGTCGCACAATTGGCTGATACTAAGCAAATTGTAATTGAGTCATTCCACTAAGGAAACGTTGTTGATTGTGAGACTTCCAATTTTTACTATTCCACATCCAATAATTTTTCCTTTACTGTTTCCACCAAAAGAGACTTTTTCACTATTAACTTACATAAGCTTTATAAAACAGCTTGAATCTCCAGTCATATGCCTTGAACAGCCACTATCTAAATACCATTTAACCATTTTCTTGATAGTGACCTCGATTTCATTATCAAAGTCTAAGTCTGTATCTATTTCGAAGTCTGAGTTTGATTCTGATTTTACCATTAGACAAATATTAGCATAATCTTTATCACTTTATTCACATTCAGTATCACTCCATGTCTCTGCCTTGAGAGCCTTCCTGTATTTCTCAGTTTTGCCTTTCTTTTTCTTCAACATGGGACAGTTGGGTCTGATGCGTCCCTTTTTCTTGCATTCAAAACATATCACATCTTTATTGGATTCATCATCCTTAGTTGATTTGTTTTGAGACTTTTTAGTGCTTTGTTTCTTCCAATTGAATCTTCTTCCCTTTTTGTTCAGTTTTCTGAACCTTTTTATCATTAAGGCTAGTTGTTCATCATCCATATCATCTTCAAAGTCCGTAACATCATAATCATCATTAGATCTTAAAGCAATTGACTTCTTACCTTTGGGATCTTCTTCATCATTGATTTGCTCCACTTCATAGGACTGAAGTGTGCCAACCAATTCTTCTACAGAAAGTGGCATAATCCTTTGTGTTTCCCTTATCGAAGTCTTTACGTGATTCCAATCTTTGAAAAGTTCACACAGCAACTTGTTAACCTTCATAGGTCCTAAGATTGGTTGTCCCTAATACTCTAAACCATTTACAATTTCTGTAAAACGACTAAACATATCAGTAATAGATTCTTCTGGCTTCATCTTGAAAGCTTCATACTGTCTGAGTAGAATATTGATCCTTGTTTCTTTCACTCGATCGGTTCCTTCATAGGTAATGTGCAGCATGTCCCAAACTTCTTTGGTTGTTTCACGAGAAGATATTCTATTATACTTACTAGGAGACAATGCACAATATAAAGAGTAAATTGCTTTTGCATCAAGAGCTTGTTTCTTAGTTATTTATTATTGAGTCATCTTGCCAGCGTCTACAACTTCTTTTTCCCTTTCTGAAACTGATGTAGCTTTATGAATAATTCCTTTTTCTACCACATCCCATTCCAGAGGATCTTTCGATCTTAAGAATGCCTTCATCTTGTTTTTCCATATGTTATATTCATTTCCATCGAAATAGGGTGGTCTGGTGTTGCTTTGACCTTCAATCAAACCTGGAGCCAATATACTAGCCATGGATCTTTAACTTAGAAATAAAAAACACTTCAATTAATTGAGTACACAAGCTCTGATACCAATTGACAATGCTAGTATAAATACCTAGAGGGGGGTGAATAGGTGTTAAAGAAGTTTTTGCAAGACTTGACAACTTAACTCGACTTATAATAAAACAGTAGGTAAAAGATCATAAATTGATATATAAGACTGTGAAATAAGTAAAGAGATTAGGGATAGAGAATTGAGATACAAGGTTTATAGTGGTTTGGCTTAGACCAAGCCTACGTTCACTCTCCTGCACTGATAGCCCATTGGCTGGATTCCACTATGAATCAAAAGAGATTTTACAGTATCACGTCCTTAATTCCACAGTGTAGAGACTCAGTTACACTTCCTCAAGGTCTCACAAGAATTTGATCTCTCTTTTGAGTACAGTTTAAACTTGACAAATTGTAATAGCAAAGAACTAAGAGTTTCAGACTTTGGAATTTTTCTTTCACACATACACTCGAATAACTTGAGCGTCCTCCTTATATACTCCTCCATGCCATCATAACCATTGGCACATTCCAAAAGAGTTCTTCCAATCTACCCGTTCAACAGAATCAATTAGGAAGATCTCGAGTTATTTAAGGAATATGATAATAACCCACCAATCCTACTCGCCCATACAATCAGGATCTAGGTTTCCATAAATAGAACATTCCAAGTATACTTCACCATTCAACGGATCTAATTATTCAAGTTGATTTCAATAAGAATAATGATCACGAGATGCTATCTCCAGCCGTGAGATCTCCTTCAATCGTACGAACCAAATCCTTAAAGATATACTTGTATCTGGATAAGTCTTCTTCATCGGATAAATCTTTTCTTCGACGGTCTGGAAACTATCAGTGAGAGTAGACTTTGAATCTTGAGTCTAGAGGTCTTCAGACTTTGACGATAAAGTCTGCAAGTCTTCAAACTAAATTGATGGAAACGTTTTGTTAACTTCAAAATAGATAAGGAAGTTTTCTCCAATAGTCAGCTCCTTCATAAGTAACATGAAATATGTCCCAAACTTCTTTTGCTGTTTCACAAGAAGAAATTCAGTTATACTCAGTAGGAGATAATGCACAGTATAAAGAGTAGATTGCTTTTGCGTCAAGAGCTTATCTCTTGGTAAATTCAGCTCATGTTGCTTCATCAGCATCAATGATTTCTTTTCCTCGGTCTAAAGCTGATGTTGCTTTAGGATTGATCCTTTTTTTTATGACATCCCACTCCAGAGGATCTCTGGATCTGAAAAATGCCTCAATCTTGTTCTTCCAAACATTGTACTCCTTTCTATCAAAGTAAGGAGGTCTGGTGTTGCTCTAACATTCAACTAAACCTGGACCAAAATACTAGCCGTCACGCCCCGATCATCGGGCACGCACCCATCCCTCACCTTGGTCGATTAATAGGGATGTCACAGGACGTATCGCTGACCCTTTTCATTTTTATACGCATGCGGAAGCAAATAAAATAATCCCCAGACAATAAAACAATGGGATAGGAAAGTATGACTAAATTCCGGACTTTCAAAAACAACCACACCTATATACATTGCAAACCAGTGCACATATATGTAAGGTGGACTACTAAGTCAGATTCAACTTAAACAAGTTCAGAAACAAGGTCCACAAGCAGGGGTGGGGTTCCACAAACTACAGGTCTTCGTTCTCCTCCTCATCATCCTCCTCGCTCCAACTATAGCCTTCAGTAGACTGCACCAGACTTCTGAGATCTTCAAAATTCAGGTCTATTGCATCTACGATCGAGCCCGGAGGGGGATCGGTATATACACGATTACATCACATCACATCAATCAGATTGAATTATCGATCAATCAACTTAGTCGATTACATGTCACCACGACCTTTCCCTAGTCGGTACATTCAATATCATCTACTCTCTATGATGGTATATCTATTCATCGAGCCCATGTGCATTCTCCAAGATGGTATATCTAGTCATCGAGCCCACGTGCATTCTCCAAGTTAATGTACTTAGTCACCGAGCCCATGTGCATTCTCCAAGATGACCTGCCTAATCACTGAGCCCATGTGCATTCTCCAGGTTGACATACTTAGTCACTAAGCTCCACGTGCTTTCTCCAATGTGATATATCAAATCTCTAAGCCAACAAAATATGACGTCTTTCTCTAACATGACATCCTTAGCCATTGAGCCGACGTAGTATGGCATTCTTTCTCACATTCTATCATACTCGTTAAAATAGCCATGTGTGGGTACACGGTTGGGCTTCACCAAAATATAACAATTTCACTTTTCCTAAGTCTCACCATTTTCAACAACCCATAACAAAACCAACGCTCGGTTAATTTTCAATCAATTACCAAAATTGACTAATTTAGGAATAAAATTCTAAAATCAGAATTAAATCAATTCAGCACGATTTAGCACTCAAATAAATAAACGGAATGCACCACGATAATTAGCATAAAATTTTGGTTGTCGGCTATCCAAGCCTAATTTCCAAAAAATAAAGAATTAATTAAATAATTATGAAAAATATTAAATAAATACAATAAATCCAACTTAGGCCCGTTATAGCCTAATTAGAAGCCGAGACGAGCCTGAAAAATTTCCGAGACTTGTTCAATAAATACTAGGACCCATATCCTTGCTAACTACACTAACCATTTGCCTAACATGCATTAATAAGTCTTTAATTTAATTACTTTAATCTAATCTATCCACCTAATTGCACTTAATTAAATATAATCAACCCCTAAGCATCATTAGCATACTAATAAGGGATTAGTGAGCAAAACTCACTTGTTTAACAAGCGGGTCAGATCAAATCGACGGGAACGTCGCAGGGGACGTTTCTTCTCAAAGTGGGCCTAGGTTTTGAGGCTCAGAGCACCTCCAAAATGGGCCTGGGAGCTGGCTGGAAACCCACAAAATTCCTCTCTATTTTAAGCTACAAAATAGAGAAACAAAAGCTAGTTTGGCAAGGGAATAACGACGGTGAACCGGTGGATGGCTTGGAGAGGTAACTGGCAGCCGAACGACAAAGAAACGGGTTAATCGGAGCTCTGGCAAGTGGGTGGTTAGCAACCGATGTCTCCCGAGCTCAAGGAGGGATGTGCTGGTGGTTGGAACGGGCAAACGAAGAGTCAGAATTGAGAGAAACTCTCGAAAAACACGAAACAATTCACTCGGCAGGGCTTTAGACAATCCGGCGACCGGTAACTTCATGCCGGCGTACCGGACGGCTAGCGGCTCCGTTCGGGGTGAGGTCAGGCTTGATGGAATGGTCTGGATGTCATCGTCACGACGATGGGTGGCTCGTTTGTTGATTCATCCGGGAAGTCGACTTTTTATTCGGATCTTTGGCAAAAAGTCGGCTGGAGCAGAACCTGGAAGAAGTGAAAACAGAGGAGGAAAATAGTCCAGCGGTGGTGTGGCTGCTCCGGCAACTTCCTTGGCTACTAGTGGTCTTCGAACAGTAAGGATGGAGGTAGAGAGAGATGGCTTGGATGGCAATGAGGGAGAGAGAGAAGGAAGAGATGAGGTTGGAGTTGGAAGGATAAGGGAGACAAGGGCTTCACACTTGCTTATCTTCCAATGCTTTGTCCCCTCGACCCATCCATGGCTATGCACACCTTCCTTGGCTATCAATGAGCCACTAAGGCCCTCTTTGCAACATTGATTTGGTCCAAAATGGCTAGGGGAAGGGGGGCATACGAATTTGAGGGGTTTTGGCTTCAATTGGACATAGTTTCATCTTCAATTTAATCTCATATGGCCTTTATAAATTCAATTGAAATCTCAATGCTCCAATTGATACTTTTCCTCACCTATGGATCCATCTTGCATTCCAAATACGCGATCAAAAACGATCTCAGCCTTTTTCTGAACAAAAACAGTCATATACCGACTTTTTCCCTAAAAAATCTCGGGTTTCAAAAAAATCTTTTGAGACTGAGTCGACACTCCTAGAATTTATTGTGACACGACAGAATTTTCAATTTCTGAAATCGGACTTAAATTCGCGATTAATTTCACTTAGATGCGTTTTTAGCATGACCTAGGCTACTAGGTAATTTTCAGAGATTTTTAGTGCAAATAACCCATGGTCGATTTTCTTCGAGCCACAATGAAACCACTCGATACATTGACAACTCTCAATGGTCGTAAAAATCTCAAGGTTTCAATTACGGGCACAGGGTACCCAGAACGACAGAAAATCGGTCTAGTGCCATTCAACGAGAATTTTGCCATTAGGTGGAATCACCCACACTTTGATCACACATCTCAATCGAATCGACCTATCCTTGATCTCTGGTCAATTTTGACAATGCCGTAATAACCCTTGCAGACTAGCACGGTCGAGCAGTCGACTTCTAGTCATATTTTCAAGTCAATTGCATTAAAATATCTTAATGATTTCCCCAGATAGTCTAGTTATCTCACGAGTGATCGACTCTAAGAATAGCACTATAGACACGTCGATGAAAGGCCTAATTTATTCAATTGAAAATAGTAATGGAAATTCAGGATGTCACACTAGCCATAGAGGATCTTTAGCTTAGCAGCAAAACACTTCCAAAATTAAGCACACAGGCTTTGATGCCAATTGTAAGTGCTAATATGAACATTTAGAGGAGGGTGAATAGGTGTGAAAGCAATTTTTTGCAAAGAACGATGAAAATATTTTACTTTTGAAACTAAGTATGAAGAACAACAGACCTTGAGTAAGTTTAGACTTTGGCAATTAAATAGAATTACGAACAAAATAAAGAAGTTCAGGGAAGAGAATATGAACACAGAATTTATAGTGGTTCGGCTTATATTAAGCCTATGTCCACTCTCCCACGCTGACAGTCTTCTGGCTGGATTCCACTATGAATCAAAGAAGGATTTACAATCTTGCAATCTCGACTTCACAGTGAAGAGTCTCTACTTCTCTCTCATGAAGTCACACTATAAGTCTCTCTCTTTTGAGTACAACTTTGAGCTTAGAGTAAGAAGTAACAAGAGAATGGGAAGCTTTAGACCTTGGAATTTCTCTTTTATGCACATTTTCGAACAACTAGAGAGTCCTCCTTAAATACTCCTTCATGCCTTCTCAACCATTGGCACTTTCCAAAGGAATTCTTCCAATTAACCTGTTGGACAGAATCAATCAAGGAGATCTCGAGCCATTTGAAGATTATGATGAAAGCCCGTCAATCATGTTCACCCATATAATCAGGATCTTGGTTTCCATAAGTAGATTCTTTCCAAAATTACTTGCCCTTCAAAAAGATTTGATATATCTAAATTGATTCTAATAAATATATTCAATCTCGTAGGTGATATTTCTAATAGAATACCATATATAATCCAAGCGAACCAAATCCTTGAAGACATAAAGATAATCCCTTTTCTGGAAAAGTCTTCATCATTCACTTTCGTTTAGTTTGGAATTTATCAGAGTTGGCAGACTTTGACACAAAGTCTGGGAGTCTTCAGACTTTGACACAAAATCTAGGAATCTTCATAATAGACTATGGATATGTTTTGTTAGCTTCAAAACATCAAATGAGTTTTCTCCAACAGTGTTCGACACGCTTGGTCACACAGTCAATACGTGTCGGATTTTCCATACGTTGTCAACTCTTTCTCTACACATTCCGACATATGTGTCAAGGAGAGAGAATCGTTGAAGAATATGATGGAGAGTGGAGGCAAGGGTGAAAGAGCGGAGGCCAGGCTGCGAGTGATGGCAAGGGAGGGTTAGAGGAAGAGTAGAGACCGAGGTGACCCAAAGGGTCGCGATTGTGATGCTGTGATGGAGGGTCGGCGACAAGGCTATGGCTGCGAAGGAGGAAGCGTCAGAGGCAAGGTGGTAAGCAATGGTGATGGCTAATGAGGCAACCTAGAGAGAGCAAAGATCAAGAGGAAGAGGGTCGTGCGAGAAAGAGGAGGAGGAGGCAACAACTAGGGTTTTTGAGGGATAAAACTCGAAAAAAGAAAAAATTAGAAATGGGATTTTGATGGGACTTTGGCATGATTCTTTCTTTTTGTAGGGTGGGTGGACGAGAGGATGACTTGAATCTTTAATAAAGGAAG
This sequence comes from Eucalyptus virginea, assembly GCA_014182375.1. Classification (NCBI taxonomy): domain Eukaryota; kingdom Viridiplantae; phylum Streptophyta; class Magnoliopsida; order Myrtales; family Myrtaceae; genus Eucalyptus; species Eucalyptus virginea. Next base: position 11,592,794 of record CM024516.1, on the reverse strand, counting down.
TGAAGCCTAACAAGTGATTTTTTTTTTTTGTGTTGGGGAGGGTGGGGGGGAAGAGAAATGAGGGAAAGAAATGGTGGAGTGAAATAAATTTGGGGCATGGGGGCTAGGGTGGACCTCGGCCGGGGGTGGGGGTGGGAAGTGATTTTGGAAAATAAAAATACTAAATGTTGAATAATGATAAATTTTGATCATGGTAGAAAATCATAGATTTATTTAAATAACTTCATTCTAATTTCTTGTAAGTCATTAGTTTCATCAATAACTTTTGTTAGAGTTAGAAATATGTCCCCAAATATGGATATGCATTAACTATGAATATATTATTTTAATTTCCTATGAATAGATATATTAATATTATTAGTATAAATTCATTGTAGGCTCTTTTATTATTATTTATTTAATTGTGAATTTAAATCGAATTAATTAAAAATAAAAATATTTATTTAATATACAACATGTCTCAACGTATCAGAATTCTTTATTTTTGAAAAATGACATATCAGCATGTCGTGTCGTGTCGTATCGCGTGTTGTGCTACTTAGATGATGAACTCACGCTTCACATTGGTCGGAAGCTTAAGCAATTCCTCTCATTCTTAGAACACATCATTGTGAAGTTTCAAGGTGATCTTATCACACAAAGCTTCGAAGCAACCCAATTCTTTAAGGCCTTGTCAGACTTCACCCCATCAACTTGTCCCTAGCTTTGAGCCATCTAATTCGGACAGATCTATCAAGGGATGCTTCGGTGCGAAAACAGAGCTCATGATCAATTTGTTGTTCTTTCTGACTACTTTTTCTGAAATTTTCCTCCTATGTTTTTCTTGGGGTTGTTCTATGCTGGAATTATACGGCTTGTCCTTCCTCGTAGCAGCCGCTGTAGCAATTTTAAAGTTAAGAATCTTTCCATGAAGAGTTGAATATTTTCCCTTTTTTCCTCCTCTTTTGTGATTTAAACAAGAGTTGAACAGTCAATAGATTTTTTTTTTTTTGGGGGCATATAGCTTTTGGATAGTAGACTTGACTTCAACTCGAGCAATGATGACCGTTGTCTTCCTCGTCCGGCGTGTCTTCGACGTTGAATACATGGAAACAAACGGCAGTTAGGTGAAAATTGAAGCCAAATATTAATGCCACACTCAGAAACAGCAACCCCTGCAATCAAAGAAATAATTCTTACTTTTTGAATATTGCTATCTTATGATCTTTTTAACTATCACATGATTTGCTGACAATATATCATTCATCAATTAGATATTGACATTTGAAAAAGAATTATTACTCGTGTTTATTAGTTTTCGGAACAAAATACAGTAGTGAAAATCGGAATATAATACAAGTGATTGGATTGATGAAGTAACAATGTGTCTATATTATATAAGTGTGAGCTTACAAAATTTTAATGTTCGAGATCTTAGATGTTTTGAAAAGCCTAATTCAAAAGCTACCGGCCCATTTAGAGGTTTGGAGGGAATTGAATAAAATACTTAACTCGTGAAGTTCAATCGTAGGGGGATAGGGAATTTCTTCATACTCTTATGATGAAGAGCACACCAAAATATAAGAGCCCAAAGTCTTCTTCACCTAGGGATGATTGATGATTAAGAATCATCTTAAGGTGGTCACGGAGTTCCTCTGCCCCCGGGTGACAATGTGACTAGTGGGCTGTAAAAATGAGGCGCGCTCAATCTTTGATGTTCAAACCATGGTGATTGAAGTGTTAAAATGCATGTGTTAATTGTGTTAATATAATCGTGCATCGGAAAATTGATGTGCTGTGGAGCAATTAATATATCTAAGTTGGCTCATAACTCATTGGCTCAAGTTTTTGAATAAAAGTGAGTTCAATTGGATATGTTGACGGGTTTGAACTTGGCTAACTCTCTCTTTCTAATCTCCCTAGGTAAAGGTAACAAACTTTTACCGTATGCTTCCAACAAAAAAATGATGCACGAGAGAGAGACTTTGGTGAAGACGTTTGCTGGATGAAAGCAAGTAAAGGAATTGGAATTTGGCGATGAAAGGCAAGTAAAGAATGTCTAATTCTAATTGAATTTGAAGATGAGTTGGACGTTGGGGGACGGTGTAGTCTAAGTGAAGAAGCAGAGAAAGTAACGAAGAATGGGATGCAGCGATGGCACCAAGGAAAATAAAAGAGATATACAAGAGACGGGATATACAAGAGACGGGATTTCATCATACTCATCCCTGACTAGATGCCTTAATGACAATGTTTAAAAGTATAATTTAGGTCGATATTCTTTCAAAATTAGTCTAGAATATTTAGAAATTTATAGCCTAAATAGGAATCTTGCTGGATCATTAATTGTATTGAATGGACTACTTTAGCACTCAAGTGTGTTGGCTTGTTGCATGGCTCGAAGGTGTAAGCATATATATAGCAATAGCGTGGTTGGGGAAAGAGACCAGCTTCACATTTAATGCCGAATTCAGCAGTGGCGATTCTTCGCAAGCAAAGATAAGATGCAAATTTGTCTTTGGGTCTACGTGTAGGGAGACATCACATAACACAAGCAAAGTTTTTTCGTGTCTTGAAATAGCTTTTACTTTTTAGGTTAAGCTCGTTTTAAAGTCTTACGTCAGTTCGAAGTCATTTATTAAGTAGGCATGGCTATGGATTTATTCCGGTAGGCAATTCGTTTTGCCAAATGAGCAGTCGATTATTCAGAAAAACAATGAAAGAAATTGCCGTGAATTCAGAGCTGAGGAACACTTTTGCCTCCGTGATTGATTTAGAAGCAGAAGAAGAATGTGAGGTGGCAGAAGCAAAGTTGGATGTTGGCAAAGCGCATTAGTGTTCAGCACTTAGGCCAAAATGAGCAAAAGAAACAGTATTGTCTAAAGCTGAAGATAGCCAAAGCTTTTCCAATCAGATTTTTGACCTGTTGCTGAGATGTAGGCAACTCCAATTGCCTAAGAGCCATAGGATCCCGACGTCAAAGGAAATGAAGAATGACAACTACTGCAAGAGGCACCATTCTTCGTGCCATGACACTAAAAATTGTATTGTATTCAGAAAGATGTTACAGCGAGTGATTCAAAGCGGGCGACCGAAATTTCCTAAGAAAGGAAAACGAAAAGTGGATGCAGACGAGAACCATTTTAGGTGAACATTGATATATTTAAAAGATGAATTAACGTGGGAGATTCGGATGTTAAATGCTTCGCCTGCGAAAGTGCTGACAAAATTATTTTTATTTTATTTTGTGGGGTTCTTGACTTGTAAGATCAATAAAGGTGATGAATAAAGAATATTTCTTTCTAAGCCATGAAGAATTATCCCTTTGATGAGCTGTTGATCAAGTCTAAATTACGATCTTGATAAAGACCTCTCACATTAGTTAAGCCGTACCGCGGGAAAACTCGAACCCTTGTTGACAATCAACATGATGGTAATGATGAGATTTAATATTTCTCCTACTCCGCATCAACTGTGAAGTAAGTTTTCTACACTCTTTACTATGCAATTCGATTACTTCATCATTTTTTTCATGACAAATGAGTCAATTGTCATGCCATTTGAAAAAACGTTTAAACCAATGATTTCAAAGTTCGTAATTTCAATGTTTCATAAGCGAATAATTTTTCATAATTAACAAAATGGGCATTCGACATTGTCATGGGTGGATCAAGTTAAATCATTATGTTTATTACAAATTCGTAAAAAAAAAAAAAATTCTTGTTTTGAGGGCATGTTAAAGTATATCAAACTAGTCCTGTGATTAAATCTCACCATTGAAATGAAAATATGAGGCAAGGAAAAAATATTGAAGGTTAGGCAACTTCATGTTCCGTCTAAAACCTTTTCAAAACAAAATTGATTTTCTAAGCATACACTGAATTGACCCCGCTTGTTATTCTGATCCCTTCGCTTCATGTTTCAGACGTAACTCTCAGACTTGTTACGATACGGAAGCATTTGAATATCAACAATCAAGTTCCCATGATGATGAACCTATTGATCCGTCTAACGGTCGGTAAATTTGGAACACGCCTTCCAAGGAAAAAAATTAATATGGAGCAAATCTCATTACTAATTGGCTGAGATATCAATCCCGAAGAGCCCAAAAGAGTGCTCAACACTTCTCAAAAATTCATGCTTGATGCAAGCCCTTTCCTACATTGTGCAATTTTCTTGTTGAGCATTGAGATAGTTCAGTTGACCAGGTAATAACTCTATAGCCAAAAAGTAAGTGATCAAACAATAAAATAAAGGAATCAAATCAAATATTGAATTTACGTGATTCAATTGGTAGGACCTAACTCACGAGGAGGGCAAGACTACATATCACTATAGATCAAGGAATACAATAGATATTATAATCATATTTACTCAAAAACTCCTGTGTTTCCTAACTCTTAATTATAGCCAATAATACAATGTTTATCTCAAATTCTCATTATGTAATTCATGAGCAAGCCACACAATTGATTGTCACGGAAAGAAGTTTCTTTTGGATGCAATGTCCAAACAAGACTCACTTCTTATATCAAAATCCTTTCCAAATTAGAAATCCAACTCCAATTGGGAAATCTACCTGCAATAGGTTTTCTTTACAGGATCAACTCAAGATGTATTTTCAACAAAGTCCAAGGACTTTGCTAAGGCATCAATCCTCCTTGAGTTACACAAGAACCTCCTTTTCTTTTAATTTTTTTGTTAGTAGTAGAAAGCTTTTTGCCGCTAATGAGAAATAATTAAAGAGTTCTTTTCCTTAGAAATAAAAAGAAAGAGAATTTCTTCATGAACAACCATTTTTTTGTCATTTTCTTTTACAATATTTGCTTGCTGGAAGTAATCCCATCATCAACAACCTGAATCACATATAGCTCCGAGGATCTACAATTGGGTTAGATAATTATGACCTAAACAAGCTCCAAAAGGGGAAAGAAATGGAAACCCGATATGCTTCTCACATATTGAGCGACCATCCACTCAATTAATTATTGACGATGGTAAAACATATGCCTTAAGACTTGACTTGCAATTTATTGATAAGGTGAAAGGACACGCAATGCTTCGACAGCACCGCGATTTTAAACTTTGTAAAAGGTATCCATCGCTGAAGCTCCCATTAGGCCCTCTTTGGTCTTGTAGATGCGGGAGAGACCGGCAGTATCAAAGGGCTTAAAAAGCAAAGGGTGTTGGTCATCCACAAGCTCATCAGGACACTGAACCGTGCCTTGATCGGAAGAGAAGAGTCCTATGGAGTATCGTAGCTCGTGCCCGCTTATCTTTACACGGTGACAAGGGCTGTATATTCTCCCATTGCTCCATCCCTGCGTGCAAAAGGGATAAAGGGGAGGCACGCAATGATCAAAGTCAATTGTTCATAAGATTATAACACTAAAGAGACTTAATATCTTGACTTTTGACTGGTCACACAGGGTCTACATGCTTAGTTTATATCCAATGAGACATCTATCTCACCGCAAGCTAGCATTAGTCTCGTCGTATCAATATGCATTCAACCATTTGAATATATGGTTCACATGGCAACCAGTTGATAACGATTTCACAAAGAAATCAGCTTTAATGTCCTAATCCTAGCTATTGCTGGACGTGATGATTGATACTAGAAATGTAAACAATACTTCGCAATTGATATGCAAAGTCATGGTGCCTGAATTCTTTCGAATTGAATTCAATAGAGAGAGGGGGATGGGGCGGACTCACGTAGAATGACTCCCCAGTGATGACAACGAAAGAGGAAGCTGAGGAAAAGGCGACCTCGATCCAACGTCCATCCTTAGTCTGCACTTCCAATCCGTTCACATGATTTTGGTGAAGTATGGTCACGAAGTTTGCGTCCCGATGGCACAAAGTCTCGGGCTTCTTGGACTCCTCAGTCGCAGGAGCTGCATATCTCATGGCACGGAGACTGTATTTGACCGACTTGGCTAGTGAATCCACGTACTTGTCTACACCCAGGCTTCTCAAAACCAGCTTCTTCACCAGTGAATCCAACTCCAAAACTCTCATAGCATACGTATTCATTATGTCGCTGCATGTTCATTAAAAGGGCACACATCAAAACTACAGTTTCCATAGATTGGGGGCATGGATTGGCATCTTCATTTTGCGTGTGCTTTTATGCATATCGAATTTTTGTTATCCTCAGTACTGTATAAGATGATTCATTTTAGATTTTCTTCTTGCATCAAAGTAATTGAAATTCAAATTCACGTCATTAGAGATTTCTTTGACAAATATTAATCTCTTAACACTTCCTTAATGGAAATCGACAATATAATTACCAATAATAAGAAAGGATTACCAAAATCTTGTGTTTCCCTCCGCCCACATGAGATCAGCAAATTTTTCAATCGAGCCCAAGCTGGGGGCGTAGCCAATTCCAAACGCCTCGTAAAGAGGAAGATCGGCAATGTAGCCGGCGGTTGGCTTAATTGGGTTGTCGAACCGGTGCTTCACATCAGTGGGAAGTTCGAACAATCCCTCCAATTCTTGGAGCACATCATTGTGAAGTTTCAAGGTCATCTTATCATGCAAAACTTCAAAGCAACCGTATTCTTCAAGGGCTTGTCGGACTTGACTTTGCAAGGAGTCCCATGGACCTGTCCCTGGCTTTGAGCCATCTAATTCGGACAGATCTATTAGGGGAAGCTTCAATGTTGAGATAGGGCTCATGATCAATTATGTGTTTCCTTTTGGGTACTCTTTCTGAAATTTTCCTCCTATTTTTTTTCTTGGGGTATCCTCGTAATAGCAGTCATAGCCATTTTAAAGTTACAACTGGATATGTTAATGGGCTTAAAGTTGACTTTCTTTTTCTTGTCTTCTCAGGTAGAAGGTATCGTGCTTCTGCCATATCCTATCGACAAGAAAATGGTAAGAGAGAGACTTTGGTGAAGATGTTCGTTGATGAAAGTAAGTAAAGGAATTGGAATTTGGGAATTTGGCGATGAAAGCAAGTAAAGGAATTGTCAAGTTCCAATTGAATTTGGAGATGAGTTAGACGTGGACGGTCGGGTCTACGTGAGGAAGCGGAGAAAGTGACGAAGAAGGGGATGCAGCGATAGAACCATAGAAAAGAAAAAGAGATGTTGGGTTTCTTGTGTCAGTGAAGGAGAATCCCCGGAAGATGTCGGACAATTCTGATCCACTCGCCAGCTAGCAAATTTGTCAAGAAAAGATTGAGACAAGGCTGTTACGGAGCATCACCAAGTCGCCTAGCCAAATCCATCAGAATCAACGGTGAAATCGAGTCGGAAGCCTTTGAACTATATAGATAGGATTTCATCAAAATCATCCCTGACTAGATGCATAAGTGACAATATTTGAAGATATAATTTAGGTTGACATCTCTAGAAAATTATAAATTTATCGTCCCTCAACAGATATAAAAAAACAGTCTTAAGTAAATATAGTGGTTGCTCCGCCAAATTTATCATTCTTGCATAAGTAAACTCCTGATCAAATAAGACTAACCCTAGTTTCATAAACAAATCATACGGTGATAAAATCGAACTCAAGTTGAATTGGCTTATAGTTGATTATTCTTGCATTTCCAAAAATATCTTGGAATCACAATCATAAAAAAAATTGTAAGCTTTTGAAATTAGGCATTATGGAAAATTGGTCGGAAGGGATTATTTGCCTAGTCTGACATAATTAAAGCCCAAAAAAGCCGTATAAGAAAAATGACACCACCACTTCAAAACGTGCATCTTTAAGGATCAAATCATGTAGTCAAATGGACATGCATATACATCACAGTAAGATTCATGCATTAACGTGATCACTCGACATATCTTAACACAACACTTCATCACATAGTATAAGTCATTACATGGCATGTTGTCATATGATACAGCACGTATCGTCACATGACAACCTGATCGCTTGAAGATCAAATTATCCCCATCAGGCCAGTTACTATTACTATGGCACAAAAGATGTTTGGGGTGGGTTCATCCTCTCAGTAGAAGGGGGATTCCAGACCATCATCTTGAAGGGAAATGCCTGACTTCTTTTCTAAATCATGTGCAATCCATTTGTTTGCAAAAGGTGTCAAAAAGTCCTAAACACTTTTATATATGTGCTAATTCAATTCTAAACCTTTTAATGGTATTAATTAAGTCCTAAACCTTTTAATAGTGCAAATTAGTCATAAACCTTTTAAACTAGTGCCAATTCAATCCTCTCGGCTAACTTTGACAGAATATTGTTGATGTGGACGCATTCTGGTTTACTTGGCATCTTCAGCACTGACATGAATAATTTTTAATAATTTTTGCTAATTTTTTTATTTTTTTTATTTTTCTGATTTTTTTTCTTTTTTGTTTCTTTTTTTCTCTCCTTCCTTTCTTCTTCCTTTAGGGGGTGGCCGGCCCCTAGCCAAATCTGGTGAGGCTAGCCCTCGCCATAATTAAGCGAGGCTGACCTACCTGGCCAACGCCTAAAAGAAGAAGAAAGGAATGATAAAAGGAAAAAAAATGAATAAAATCAGAAAAAAGAATAAATTGGAAAATTATTAAAACATTATTAAGAATTGTCCACGTTAACTTCGTCCAGCCAAAATTAGCCATAAGGGCTGAATTGGTACTAAATCAAAATGTTTATGATTAAATTGGCACTAATTCAAAAGGTTTATGACTCAATTAACACTAATTCAAAAGTTTTATGGCTGAATTAGCATCGAGTCAAAAGATTTATGACTAAATTGATACCAATAAAAAGTTAATGACTAAATTGACATCGATGCAATATGTTTAAGACTCTTCCAACACTTTTTCACTCTCTTTTTGACATGTCGACAATTCTTTTGCAAAATGGCCCTTGTGTTTGCAAAATGTAGCACCTATCTGATTTCTTCTTGCCACGATGTTTCTTCTTTTTGTGATACCTCCATTTGCCTTTCTTCCTTGTGATCCAGTAGCGGAATTTCTTGTTTGTTAACTGTAAAATGGCAAGTTTGACCGAGGAATTACGTAAGTCATGGCATCATACAAAAACATCAGAGAGGCTCAGCAGGAGCCACTCGTCCGCTGTGACAAATAGGCTGGACGAAGCTGATGACGGCATGACTCTACCCCATTTTCCATCTTTCATTTGCACTTCCGATCCGTCGATGTAGTTCTGTTGAATTAGTGCGAAGACGTGCTTATCACAGGGAGGGTAAGCGCTCGCTTGGGCCTCTTTAGTCTTCGGTGATTCGTACCTGTTGATCCGATCCAAATCTTTCATAGAGTAGCAATTGAGCGTCTCGCTGCAAAATAATCTAAGATTCTTGTGAAAGCAGACATAGGTCTATATTGTGGTTCGCTTATGTCATCTTCTTTGAATGGGTTTGCATAATCTGCGAATTCTGCCCTCGTCCATCGGGCCGCCAATTCCCATGGCCTCATAAAGAGGAGTGAGAAAAAGTTTGGCGAGGCAGCCATCGTATGGCTTTTGCGAATCAGGCAAGTGCCCTTCGTCTCGACCCAGGACATCCATCAAGTCTTGTATTTGCTGGATGACATCACTATGATAATCCTGAGGGATTTGGTCATGCATTGGTTCCAAACATCCCTATCCTTTAAGTGCCCGAAAGACATTGTTTTGGACCCAATCCAAAAGAATCTATGGTGATATTTTGAGGGGTATTGAAAGGGAACCTACTAGACAAATAACGTTGCAGATAGTAGATCTCACAATTCAAATATAACATGAGAAGAAGAGATTACTAGAGAAATCAATAATGGATGATAAAGAACACTAGATGATTGGCCAGCCAATTAAGAGTTTGCAACAACATAATAGAAAACACGGAGCAAAGTAAATTCCAAAACAGTTCGGGGGAATTGGCCAGCCAATTACGGGATTGGCTTTTGTTCCGCTGGGTCTTAGCTAGTCAATCAGTGGCCCGATTCGCAGATCTACTGCAGTGGGCCACAAAGAGATCAACAAAGCCCAACGGCTTTGAGTTGGCCTTAGATAGAAGATCTGCTTCCCACGTGCAAATATCTTCACCCTTCAGTGCCTGCACAAGAGATAGATTGTCTGACTCCATTGCGATTTGCTGTCCTCTTCTTTCGTACAAGAAATTTAGGGATTCCACAATTGCTCTTCCCTCCACCATCGTGGCTGAGTACACTCTCACTGTTTTGGAAAAACCATCCGCCAACCGACCAACATAATTTCTACATATGCAGCTGATGGCTCCCTATCAAGCCCTCCACGAAAGAGCCATCAACGTTCACTTTCAGAACTCCCTTCGCCGGTCGACGCTAAGATTTAGGTAAGTCTCTTGCTCTAGGGTTACTCTCCGTATGAGACCACCTATTGATATTCTGGTATTCGGCCAAAGCAAAACTCACCAAGTATTGCGGATTCAGTTTGATTTTCCTCAAGAGATAATTGTCCCTTGACTTCCAAAATTGCCAAAGAATCACTACTGGGAAGTCAAAATTGACTGAGGGACTTGAGAAGTTAAGTGGCCAATCCTCAATTCTTGTTATCGCCTGTCGCAAGATCTAGATTTGTAGGGCTTGGTCTAACCAAATTTCATTTATCCGGGACACAATAGGAATAGGTGCTCAAGTGTTTCAAGGTGTTGCCTGCATAGCTCGCAGGTATCCTCCTCTATAATGCTTCTTCTTAACAAATTTACTCTAGTTGGTAAAGCATTTTAACATAAACCCTAGATGAAAAATTTTGTTTTGGGGGAGGTTTTTGTACTCCAAATCTTAGTCTACAAGGCCCTCAGGGTCTAGGAAAAGGTAGAGGCCAAATTCTAGCTTTGTTTCTCAGTCGCCTCTCTACTTCTATTATAACTACTCTTAACAGTATATTTTCTCATTTTCGTGTTAGTCCAAACTAGCTTGTCCTCAATTGGTGATGTTCCAAGTGGGATTATGAGGATCTCATTGGTTATTTACTCATTGAATAGACTGATGAGAATTTGTTCCTTCCATGAGTTTTCTTCTTTGCTTCTCAGTTCAACAACAATTGTAGGTTCATCTCTATTCACTAGGCCTCCTATAGTACTTCTTGATTGCCAATCGTCCTCCTACATTCTAATTTTTTTCCCCGTTCCCTATGCACCACTTGACAAATGGTTCAATTGTTTCTCTCCCCAGCAAGATGTTTTGCTAGCCCCATTATGGCCAAGCATTGTTTCCCGCTCTCCAAAAATCACACTTAGGGAAATATAAGACTTTAAGAACCAAGCCTCATAAAGAAGAGGGGGACTATGCTAGCCCCAGTGCCTATTTCCCTACCATTGTTTTATTAAAGGATATTAGGCCTTTGAAACGCAACTTGCCATTATCCTTTCTTTGTTTTAGGATGTCCCACTTTTTCCAATGCAGCCCCTTGCTTTTCTAAAAAAAATTCCACTAAAAAGTAGCAACTTTTTGTTCAAAGCAAATATATACAGGGATTTTGAAAATGGACATAACATATTATGGGATAGCTTGCACCACGATATTTAATAGAACTTCCCTCCCAGCCTTTGACATTGAATTTTCCTTCCAACTCCCATGAATGCCATATGTTTTTAATGAGTTGCCAGCTATGGTCCGAGCCAATAGCTGGCAATGTAAGTGCTTCCGCTTTAGGATAAGTTGTTATAGATGAAGCCAAATATTTTTTAGGGGCTTTTTTGTCTTTTCAATCAAATTTGCTTTTAGGTTAAAAGTGATACATTTATATTAGCAATGGCAAGACGCTGGCCGTCAAGACGTTGAAAAAGAAAATAGAGAGGCAAGAAAAAGAGAGAAGAAAAAAAATGAGTTTTTTCTTTACAAGAGTTTTCAATCTCTTTGTGCCCTAATCTTGAGGGAAGATCATCGTTGTATTTCAACTTTTTTCGAAGTCTAGTAGAATCGCAAAGTGCCTATGCGCAAAGACGTAGCCCAAGTTTGGGTGAACTTCATTAACAAATTTTCTGACATGTTCTTCTAATTCTGTTCTTTTATTATTATATTATGCCTGGTGAATTGTTTATGAATGTTATTTTTTTGGAATCGACATGCAATTTCGTAACAACTGGTATCAAAGCCTGGGTTGGCTAATCAAGAACATCAAGGGTTTTCGGTGACGTTCGATTGAAGGTAAACAGTATGCCGGAAAATAAAATCAAAATCAATAAATTCAATGGACATGATTTCGGATGATAGAAACTACAAATCGAGGATTATCTTTATCAAATCTCTATGCACCACTTGAGGGTTGGAAACCCAAGATGGCAGAAGCTGGATGGAAAATTCTTGATCGAAAGGCATTAGGTGCGATTCGTCTAGGGTTGACGAAAAAGACAGGGTACCACATCGTGAAAGCAAAAACTGCAAAAGAAGCCATGGATACTCTAACGAATATTTATGAGAAGCGGTCCACATCAAATCATGTATTTTTGCTGAAGAAACTGGTTAATATGAAGTTATCTAATAGAGGTTCTGTGGTAGAACATATTAATAGTTTCACGCAGGTCACGGGTCAATTGGAATCCGTAGGAATAAATTTAGATATGAAGCTTCAAGCTTTATTATTTTTATGTTCTCTTCCAAAAAGTTACAATAGCACAGTGCGGGGAATTTTGAGCACCATGCAGGATGATTTAACTCTTGATGATGCTATGAGTAGGATCATGGATGAAGAGATGCAAAGGAAAGTCTCAGGTGGAGATAATTTTTCTACATCTACATCTTCAATGGTACTTGCAGTAAAGAACCGTGGAAAAAGTAAAAGTAGAGGAAAATTCAGTGGGCATGGCAGATCACAATCAAGGGGTAACAGATAAGTTGCAAAATATGAGTGTTGGTTTTGTCACAAAACCAAACACCGGAGGTTTCAGTGTGAAGCCTACAAAAAGAAGCAGCAAGATGAGAATCAATGAACTAATGTGGTTAGCGATGAATCTTTGCTAGATAACTTGTCTTTGTCTGTAGGATTTGACTTGATGATAGATAAATAGTTTATTGATTCCGGTGCTTCTTTTATTGCACCTCGCAAAGAGACATATTTGATTATTATGCTAGTGGACATTTCGGACAAGTGATTATAGGAAACGGCCACATGTGTCCCATTGTTGGGAAATGAACTATGACTATGAACATCTCAGATAGAGGACGTCTAGTTTTATGTGAAACTAGGCATATTCCGGAATTAAAGAAAAATCTAATTTCAACTAGTAAATTTGACCAAGGAGGTTTGGTAACAACCTTTAGATATGGAGAGTGGAAGATAACCTCAGGGGCAAGAGTAGTAGCAAAGGAAAAGCGTACAAGTACACTTTACCTTCTCCAAGGAGACAATATCAGTGATATGGTTGCAACTACAATGGCTATAGATAATTTGTCTACTCTTTGGCATTATCGTTTGGGACATCTTGGTGAAAAAGGTGTAAAGCAGTTATACTCGAAGAAATTACTTCTAGATTTGTAAAAAGTTGAGTTAGATTTTTATGAGAGTTGCATTTATGAAAAACAAAAAGTTGTTAGTTTTCAATTGAATGGGCAACAAAATAAAGGCTAGAAGCTAGAGTTGATTCATACTAATATATGGGAACTTGCTCAGGAACTCTCTTATGGCGGTAAGAGATATTTTGTCACATTCATTGATGATGCAACAAGGAAGACTTGAGTCTATGCTCTTAGAGAAAAATTAGAAGTATTCAGGATGTTCAAAATGTGGAAGACTATGGTAGAAAAAGAGACGGATTATCCGATTAAAGCTTTGAAGTCTGATAACGATGATGAATATACGAGTAAGGAATTTGCAGAATATTTGAGTCGAGAAGGCATACACGGGTTAAAGACTATTCCTATAACTCCTCAAAAGAACGGTGTAGCTGAAAGGATGAACATGTTTATTCTAGAACGTGCGAGATGCATGAGGCTACACGCGGGTCTCCCGCTACACTTATGGGCTTCCATAGTTGATGCAGCTGTTTATCTTATCAACAGAATTCCACCTAGTGCGTTGGATGGAGAAATACCACAAAACCGGTGGTTAGGTAAAAAAATAAATTATTCACATCTAAAGGTGTTTGGTTGTATTGCATATGCTTTGATTGACAGGGAGGATAGAAAAAAGCTTGATGCTAAGTCCCAGAAGTGCGTTTTTATTGGATACGGTGGTGACAACTATGGCTATAGGCTTTAAGATTATGAGAATAACAAAGTCATCCACAGTCGGAATGTGGTATTCCATGAAGAGAAAATGTACAAGGACCGTCAGACAAAGCATGAGAAGGTGGTAGAACCAGAATATGTTGAATTAGACATAAGGCCGGTGAATATGTTTTCAATAGATCAAAGTGCACTTGAAAGAGAGGTTCAAGATGAGCCTATTATCAGTGAAGAGGTAGTTCAAGAGGAACGCAGTGATTCAGAGCAAACTAACAACCCTGAAGTACTTGTATTGAGGAGGTCTACACGTGTGAGAAAGCTAAAGGCAATTTTTGATCAATCAGCTAATAATGTTCTGAGCCATGTCTTATATACAGATTCAAGGGAACCAGAGACTTACGATAAGGCAAAGGTAGACACGTCTTACTTGCAGTGGGAGTGTGCTATGAAAGACGAGATGAGCTTGTTACTTCAGAACAAAACTTGGGAGTTGACCAAGTTGCCCATAGGTAAAAAAAAAAAATATTAAACAAATGAGTGTACAGTATTAAGAATGAAGCAGATGGTAATATTAAATATAAGGCGAGACTCGTAGTCAAGGGCTTTTCTAAAAAAGAATGGATCAACTACTCCGAGATATTTTCACCTATAGTGAAAATGACATCAATTAGAGTTCTGCTGAGTATAGTTGCAGTGGAAGATATTCATCTTGAGCAATTAGACGTAAAAACAGTGTTTTTACACTGTGACTTAGATGAAGAATTATACATGGCACAACCTAAGGGTTTTGAAGTCAAAGTTAAGGAGCACATGGTATGTCGCTTGAAGAAAAGCTTGTATGGCTTGAAACAAGCTCCGCGACAATGGTGTCTAAAATTTGATGGTTTCATGAAAGAAAAATGATTTGCACACTATGAGTCTGATCACTGTGTTTATTTTCACAAGTATGATGATGGTGACATTGTGTATCTTTCTTTATATGTGGATGACATGCTGGTGGCTAGTTCCAATATGAAGAGAATCATAGAAATGAAGAAGATTTTATCATCACAGTTTGTTATGAAAGACTTGGGAGAGGCAAAGAATATTTTAGGCATGAAAATCATTAGGGATAGGAAAAATAAGAAATTATGGCTATAGCAGGAAGACTATGTGAACAAGGTGTTAAAGAGATTTAACATGGACAAGGCAAAACTAGTTGCAACTCCTCTAGCGAGTCATTTCAAACTTTCCAAGAATATGTGCCCGAGCACTCAGGCTTTGAAAGATGAGATGGCAGTAGTTCCATATGCATCAGTAGTGAGGAGTTTGATATATGTCATGGTGAGCACGAGACTAGACATTGTACAGGCAATGGGAGTTGTGAGTCGATATATGCAGAACCTAGGTAGAGAGCATTAGAATGTAGTGAAATGGATATTGAGATATCTAGCGGGTACTTCCAATTACTCACTTTGTTATAGTGGTACATCTCTAGAGTTGTGGGTTATGAAGATGCAGATCATTCGGGTGATCGAGATAGTGGTAAGAGTACCACTAGATATGTCTTTACAGTTGCAGGTACAGTAGTGAGTTGAGTATCTCAACTACAAAAAGTAGTGGTTTTATCGACGACAGAGGCAAAATACATGGCGATCACAAAAGCCTCCAAGGAAATCATATGGTTACAAAATTACATGGAGGAGCTACATCGAAAATAGCCAGTCAGTACACTATGCAATGATAGTCAAAGTGCAGTGCACTTAACAAAGAATGTAGCTTATTACTCAAGGACTAGACATATCAAAAAGCGTTATCACTTTATTAGATCAGCATTGAAAGATAATGAGTTAAAGCTATAGAAGATTGATGGCTCGAAAAATCCAACTGACATGTTGACCAAGGTAGTAGACAGAGAGAAGCATATTTTCTATAATACTATCATTGGTATTCCTCCATGTTGATTGATGAGGAGTATCGCAAAGACACAAGTTTTTCAACTACTATTTTTTGAAGAAGATGGATGCAAAGTTTCTTGGTGCTTGGGTATATTTGTCTTCAAGAGAGAGATTGTTATAGATGAAGCCAATTTTTTTAGGGGCTTTTTTGTCTTTTCAATCAAATTTGCTTTTAGGTTAAAAGTGATACATTTATATTAGCGATGGCAAGACGCTGCCATCAAGACGCTGAAAAAGAAAATAAAGAGGCCAAAAAAGAGAAGAAAAAAGTTAGTTTTTTCTTTACAATGGTTCTCAATCTCTTTATGCCCTAATCTTGAGAGAAGATCATCGTTGTATTCCAACTTTTTTCGAAATCTAGTGGATTCATAGAGTGCCTCTGCGCAAAGACGTATTCGTTAACAAATTTTCTGGCGTGTTCTTCTGATTCTGTTATTTTATTATTATATTATGCCTGGTGAATTGTTTGCAAACGTTATTTTTCTAGAATCGACATGCAATTTCGTAACATAAGTGACTTTCCACTCTAAGGTTCATAAAACCTTGTCAAGTCTCTTTAACTAAGGCTTCTCATTTCCTATCATTTGCTTACATGAAAGCACAGCCTTTACTCTCTATATCCATAAGCTCACAAGAGTTCAAAAAATCTTGAAACGAGTTGATCGATAATTTTCAGCCATACATCTTCCAACTTTCTTCCAATGATACAAAATCTCGTTAAAATCACCCATACAAATCAATGGGAGTGTATTGTGAATTTTAATATGCCGTATGTTCTCCCATAGTATAAGTCTATACTAAAAAGTGGACGGGGCATGAACAAACGTAATACGCATTTGCCGATGGCTATCCTTGATGGCACACACTACATTGATATGGTGACGAGACTGAGACAAGACTATCAAGGACACTTGTTCTTGCCAAAAAATGGCCATTCCCCCGATATGCCAACTGGGTTCCCTAAATACCAATGTTGAAATCTGAGCCTTCTTTTCATTTTTTGGACCACTTGCTCTTGGTTCTTCATCTCCATAAGGAAGAGTATGCATGGCCTTTCCCGAGCCACAAGGGTTCAAAGCTCTTGGACTGTCAAAGGTTTACCCAACTCATAAAATTCATCTGTGGTTTGGTGGTTTCTAAGGGCTAGCCATTGAAGCCCATTCATTTCCTTTAGCTAATATGCTAACCGACATCTCAAACAATTATGACTCATCTGAAACACACCGATTGCTTGACTTAGCTATAGATTATCAAGCATTACTAGGTTGAGAAGCTCGCCTTCTATTTTGTAATATTTGAAATAGGGCATGACACAATGGGTCGACTCAGACAACTCTAGTAGAGCACCTACTATTATAACCTCACAGAGACCAAGCAATCCATCAATCCATGAATCTAGTAGATAGAGAGAGTAGAATGGAGCTATTGTGCCTAGCACCTGAGTTCATCCAAAGGTTAAACTCAAAGGGCAAACCCAAGACTAAACTTCTTGACCAACAGTACCCAAAAGCCACTAGCATCGAGAGAACGGATGGGTATAAAGTAAAGAGAAAGCCTAGAGGAACCAAAAAGAGAAGAAGAAGCAAATTGTGTAGCAATGAATTAAAGGGAGGACGCCTATTGCTGCTATATTAGGGAAAGTGCTAGTGTTTAAATAACTAGAGGAATAAAAAGAAAATTAGGGTATTATAAAGGGGTATTGAGGTACGAATGGGGTTGTTTTGTGATGGTGGGAAGCAAGGTGAGGCCATTGACGTCCATAGCTGGAATACCAAAAAAAAAAAAAAAAAACTGCTAAGGGGTTGTGAGAATAGTTGGGGAAATAGAAGGAGCTAATTCAGAACAAATGTGTTTTGGATAAGGAGAAATGCCAAGGGAACAACATAAGGGTTCAATGAAGATTCAAAGCAACACCACAAATGTTAACTCACAGAAGCTCGATCAATTATTCATTATCTTCTTTCATTATTATATCATTTGACAATATGAAAAAATGAAAAGGTTATGTCCTCCCTCTTTATCTATCCATGGGATTGAAGGGCAGATGCCGTAAGTGTCCCCTCCAATCTAGAATTGGGGCCTCACTACCACTAGTTTATATGTTTTTCTCTTATGCCTTTCTTTTTTCATAGGCAAATTGGAACCACACCAATCCATCCTAAACCGGTGGTTAAACACTATTGTGATGACAATACTATATGAGAGGTCCCATGCAAAAATAGCTCAATACCACGTAGGCTATGTTTTGTTCAATTTTGGAAATGGGCTTCGGGAAAATGTAAATGCTAAAAACTTAGAACCCTTTAGGGAAATGCAAATTCGATTTGGTAAAAACTCATTTGCAAAACAACTTTGGGTTTAGTGGTATTAAGAAAAAAATTACAAAGGGATTTGGCTACAATTTTGCTATTTTTTTAATTTGAAAAAATCAAACCCTTTATCGGCCTAGAGAAGGGCTCAGGCCGTCAACAAGTCAAATTTGGCGTCGACAAGCTTAATTTTGCCGTCGACAAGCTTGAGATGTATACTCAACAAGAGAATTACCAAAAAAAGTCCTAAACTGATTACATTTGTATAATTTCAGTTTTAAATCTTTTAATTATCTCAATTGAGTTATAAGTTTTTTCACATTTTGTCAATTAAGTTTATCGATTAATTTTGGCAGAAAATTGTTGATGTGGACATTAACTATCTTAGGTGGCACAGCCGGCGCTAACATGAACATTTTCAATAATATTTTGATATATTTTTTTTTGTTTTAATTTTTATTATTTTTCCTTTTTCTTTTCTTATTTTCTCTTTACTTTGTTAATGACTTAGGGCCAGGATGCCCTCACTAGCACTAGGCAAGGCCATTGCGGGCCCTTACCAACTAGGCAAGGGCCCTACGTTAAAAAAAAATGATAATAATTAAGAAAAGAACAGAAAAGGGAACAAATTTAAAAATATATAATAGTTCAATTTTTTTTTTTTTTTTGGTCGGAATAATAGTTCAATTCACGAGTCAACCTTATTTCATTTACGCAAGAACCTCTTTTTCTTTATAAATTTTTGTAAGTCGTAGAATGCTTTTTGCTGCTAATGGGAAATAATTCAAGAGTTCTTTTCCTTAGAAAATAAAAAGAAAGAGAATTTCTTCATGAACAACCATTTTTTTGTCATTTTCTTTTACAATATTTGCTTGCTGGAAGTAATCCTATCATCAACAGCCTGAAGCACATATAGCTCCAAGGATCTGCAATTGGGTCAGATGATTATGACCTAAACAAGCTCCAAAAGGGGAAAGAAATGGAAACCTGATATGCTTCTCATATATTGAGTGACCGTCCACTCAATTAATTATTGACGACGGTAAAACATATGCCTTAAGACTTGACTCGCAATTTATTGATAGGGCGAAAGGACACGCAATGCTTCGAAAGCACCGCAATTTTAAACTTTGTAAAAGGTATCCATCGCCGAAGCTCCCATTAGGCCCTCTTTGGTCTTGTAGATGCGGGAGAGACCGGCAATATCAAAGGGCTTAAAAAGCAAAGGGTGTTGGTCATCCACAAGCTCATCAGGACACTGAACTGTGCCTTGATTGGAAGAGAAGAGTCCTATGGAGTATCGTAGCTCGTGCCCGCTTATCTTTACACGGTGACAAGGGCTGTATATTCTCCCATTGCTCCATCCCTGCGTGCAACAACGATAAAGGGAGAGGCACGCAATGATTAAGGTCAATTATTCATAAGATTATAACTCTAAAGAGACTTAAATCTTGACTTCTTTTGACTGATCACACAAGATCTACATGCTTAGGTTATATCCAACGAGACATCTATCTCACCACAAGCTAACATCAATCTCATCATATCAATATGCATTCAACCATTCAAATCTATGGTACACATGACAACCGGTCGATAAGAATTTCACAAAGACACAGCATAAATGTCGTAATTCTAGCTATTGCCGGATGTGATGATCAACACTAGAAATGTAAACAATAATTTGCAATTGATATGCAAAGTCATGGTGCCCGAATTCTTTCTAACCAAATCCAATAGAGAGAGGGAATGGGGGCGACTCACGTAGAATGACTCCCCACTGATGACAACGAAAGAGGAAGCTGAGGAAAAGGCGACCTCGATCCAGCGTCCATCCTTAGTCTGCACTTCCAATCCGTTCACGTGATTTTGGTGAAGTATGGTCACGAAGTTCGTGTCCCGATGGCACGAAGTATCGGCCTTCTTGGACTCCTCAGTCGCAGGAGCTGCATATCTCATGACTCGCAAATTGTACTTGACCGACTTCGCTAGTGAATCCAAATACTTGTCTACGCCAAGGCTTCCCAAAACCAGCTTCTTCACCAGTGAATCCAACTCCGAAACCATCGGAACATACATATTCATTGTCTCACTGCTTGGTCATAAAAAAGACACGTCGAAACTCCAGTTTCCATAAATAATGGGTGTGGATTGGGATCTTCATCTTATGTGTGTTTTTATGTACACCGCATCTCTGTGATATTTAGTACTGTAAGATGTTTCATTTTAGTTTTTCTTATTGCATCGAAGTTATTTAAATTCAAATTTGCGTCATCAGTGATTTATTTGATAAACATTAATCTCTTAACACTTCCTTAATGGGAACGGATAATAATATAATCTGTAATAAAAAATGGATTACCGAAATCTTGTGTTTCCCTCTGGCCACATGAGATCCGCTAATCTTTCAATCGAGCCAGAGTTAGGGGTGTCGCCAATTCCAAATGCCTCGTAGAGAGGAAGATTCTCAAGGTAGCCGAGCAACGGCTTAGTTGGCTCGTCAAACCGGCGCTTCACGTCAGTCGGAAGTTCAAACAATCTCTCCAGTTCTTGGAACACATCATTGTGAAGCTTCAAGGTCATCTTATCATACAAAGCTTCGAAGCAACCGAATTCTTCAAGGGCTTGTCGGACTTCACTTTGCAAGGAGTCCCATGGACCTGTCCCAGGCTTTGAGCAGTCTAACTTGAGAGATCTATCAGGGGAAGCTTCAGTGTTGAAATAGGGCTCATGATCAATTTCTCTCTTTCTGGTACTTTTTCTGAAACTTTTCTCCTATTTTTTTCTTGGGGTGGTTCTCTGCTGGATTTATAGGGCTTGGGCATCCTCGTACTATCCGCCATAGTAATTTTAAATTTACGACTGAATATGTTGATGGATTAAGATTTGGCTTTCTTTTTCTGATCTTCTTAGGTTAAAGAGATTATACTTCTGCCGCACCCCATCAACAAGAAAATGGTGAGAGAGAGACTTTGGTGAAGATGTTTGCGGATGAAAGTAAGTAAAGGAATTGGAATATGGCGATGAAAGCAAGAAAAGGAATCGTCAAGTTCAAATTGAATTTGGAGATGAGTTAGAAGTTGGTGGACGGTCGGGTCTCGGTGAAGAAGCGGAGAAAGTGACGGAGAACGGGATGCAGCGATGGACCCAAGGAAAAGGAAAGAGATGATGGTTTTCTTGTGTCAGTCCTGAAGGAGAATCCCCGGAAAATGTCAGATAATTCTAATCCATTCGCCAGCTAGCAAGTTCGTCAAGAAAAGATTGAGACATGGGGCTCGCCAATGACTAGCCATAATCTTTCCTTAACAAAGGTAAAAGGGGAATATGAAAAAGTTAGCAAGGTCAAGATGGAAGAAAACAGGTCATTAAAATCTCTAGAGATAGCATTCTAAAATTGCTGACCTATCTTGAGCTTTTAGCCTTCTCAAAGCTAACTTTCACCCCAAAATCTCTTGAGAATGACCGCTAGACATCCCAAAATTTCCCAATGGAGCTCTGGGGTCTCAAGGGGTTTTCAAAATGTTAAACCAAATACACTTCAATATTCATTCTTATACCACCACCAACGGTAGCCACGATGGCTAGAACTTTACTTCCCCATCCGTGAGGGAGGGGTTCGAAACCCCGCGTCTCCATTGTGCGACTCACTCACGGTTGGGCCTGTGGTGGTGGCTCAGTTCGCCCCGGGTTTACGCCGCCAGCTGCCGGCTTTATGGTGGTTACCGGGTCACCAAAAAAAAAAAATCTTTCATTCTTATTGCTCAATATATTTTTAAAAATCCCTCCTCTTGTTTGCTGTAATGTATGACAATTGAGTAGATTTCCACCACTTATACAAAATAGGAAATTCCTTTTAGTCCAGTTAAATTAGAAATCCAACTCCAACATAGAAACATTTTAATCATTTCTTGCTTGTTCAAACATAAAATCATACGCCTTATATGGATGTGGAATTCCTACTTGGATCAAATTTCTTTTACGAAGTTAAGCTCTAGATGTATACTTAGTGAGAGAATTACCAAAAAAAAATTAAACCTATTGCACTTGTACTAATTTAGTAAAAAATAATCTAATTGTGCCAATTAAATTCTAAATTTTTTTTATACTTTACCAATTAAATTCATCTAATTAATTTTCATAAGAAATTGCTAATGTGGATACCGGCATTATACTTGGCACAGTCAGCACTAACGTGGACATATTCAATAACATTTTTATATTTTTTTAATTGTTTATTCTTTTGAATTCTAGTTATTTTTTTCCCATTGCTTTTCTTTTCTTTACTTTAATTTTTTTGTAACCTAGGGTCAAGAAACCCTCGCCAACACTGGGTAAGCCGCCATAGGCCCTCTCCAGCCGGATGAGGGTCCACCAATGACCCTTGCTGGCTCTAAGTTAAAAATAAAGAAGTAAAGAAAAGAAAAATGAAAAAATAATTAAAATTCAAAAAATATTAAAATAATATAAAAATATGTAAAAGTTCAATTCACGAGCCAATCTTATTTCATTTACGCAAGAACCTCTTTTCCTTCGTAATTTTTTGTAAGTAGTAGAATGCTTTTTGCTGCTAGTGGGAAATAAATAAAGACATATTTTCCTTAGAAGAGAGAAAAGAAAGAAAATTTCTTCCTGAACATCCATTTTTTTGTCATTTTCTTTTACGATACTTTCTTGCTAGTAGCAACCTCATCGTCAACAGCCTGAAGCACATATAGCTCCGAGGAACTGCAACTGGTTCAGATGATCATTGCCTAAACAAGCTCCAAAAGGGGAAAGAAAGGGAAGCCAGATATGCTTCTCAAATACTGAGCGACTGTCCACTCATTTGATTATTTAATGATGGTAAGACATATGCCTTAAGACTTGACTCACAATTGGTTGATGAGCTGAAGGGACACACAATGCTTCGAAAGCACCTGTATTTCAAATTCTGTAAAAAGTATCCATCGCCCAAGCTCCATTTTGGCTCTCTTCGGTCTTGTAGATGCGGGAGAGACCAGCAATATCAAAGGGCTTAAAAAGCAAAGGGTGTTGGTCGTCCACAAGCTCATCAGGACACTGAATCGTGCCTTGAACAAAAGAAAACAACCCTATGGAATATCTTGGCTCATGCCCAGTCAACATTACACGATGACAAGGGCTGTGTAATCTCCCATTGCTCCATCCCTGCGTTCAAAAAATAAAATGGGTGTCTCACATGATGAAGGTCAAATATTCCAAAGATTATATCAGACGAGACATCTATCTCACCGCGAGCTTGCATCAATCTCGTCATATCAATACGCATTCAATCATTCGAGTCTATGGTTCACATGGTGTACGGTCAACAAGAATATCACAAAGAAACCAGCTTTAATGCCGTAATTCTAGCTATTGTGAGAAGTGATGATCAATACTAGAAATATAAACAATAATTTACAGTTGATGTGTAAAGTCATGTGGCCGAATTCTTGTCCGATGCTCTGAGAGAGAGAGAGAGGTGGGGGGACTCACGTAGAATGACTCCCCAGCGAGGACAATGAAAGAGGAAGCTGAGGAAGGGGCGACCTCGATCCAACGTCCATCCTTGGTTTGCACCTCCAATCCGTTGACATGATTTTGGTGAATTATGCTCAGGAAGTTCACGTCGCGATGGCAAATGGCCCCGGGCGTCTTGGACTCCTCAGTCCCAGGAGCTGCATATCTCGTGAGACGGAGATTGTATCCAACCGACTGGTCCAGCGATTCAACATACTTGTCTACACCCAAGCTTCCCAAAACCAGCTTCCTCATCAGTGAATCCAACTCCAGGACCCTCGTAACATAGGTGTTCATTGTCTCACTGCATGGTCATGAAAAAGGCACACATCGGAACTAAAGTTTCTAGAGATATGGATGTGAATTGGCATTTTCTTGTTGCGTGTGTTTTTATGTACACCACCGGGTAAGATGATTCCTTTTAGATTTTCTTCTTGCATCAAAGTAATTGAAATTCAAATTCGCATCATTAGTGATGCATTCGATAAACATTAATCTGCTAATGTTGTCTTTCCAGTTAAAGGATAATATAGTTACCAGTGATTTAAAAAAAAAAAAAAAGAGAGAGAGAGAGAGAGAGAGAGAGAGAGATTACCAAAATGTTGTGTTTCCATCTGGCCACATGAGATCCGCTAATCTTTCGATCGAGCCAGAGTTGGGGGCATAGCCCACTGCAAACGCTTCGTAGATAGGTGCAAGAGGAGGATTTGCAAAATAGCCGACATGCGGCTTATCCGGGACGTCAAACTGGCGCTTCACATCGGTAGGAAGCTGGAGCAATTCCTTCAATTCTTGCAACACATCATTGTGAAGCTCTAAGGTCATCTTATCATACAAAGCTTCAAAGCAACCAAATTCTTCAAGGGCGTGTCGGACTTCACTTTGCAAGGAGTCCCATCGACCCGTCCCTGGCTTCGAGCCATCCACTTCGGACAGATCTATCAAGGGAAGCTTCAGTGTTGAAATAGAGCTCATGATCAATTGGTCTTTCTTTCTGATTACTTCTGAAATCTTTCTCCTAAGTTTTTCTTGGGGTGGTTCACTGCTGGATTTATAGGGCTTGTTCATCCTCGAAGTAGCCGCTGGAGCAATTTGAAAGTTACCATCTTTCCGCCGATTATTTTCCTTGTTTTCCCTTCTTTTTGTGGCTTAAAAAGGAGTTGACCAGTCAACGCAAGTTTTTTCTTTTTTTGGGCTAGCTTTTGGAATTAGTGATTTGACTTCAACTCGAGCAGCGATGACGGTTGCCTTCCTCTTCCGGCATATCTTCTACGTCGAATACATGGAAACAAATCAGCAGTACGCTGAAAATCAAAGCCTAATATTAATGCCAGGCTCAGAAACAGCAACCCCTGCAAGCAAAGAAGAAACTCTTTACTTTTTGAATATTGCTATCTTATGATCTTTTTCATCATTGAATAACATTCTGACACTATATCACTCATCAATTATATATTGATATTTGAAAACACAAAAATTACTTCTGGAACGAAATATAGTAATGAAAATTAGAAAAGAATATGGTTGATTGGATCGATGATGTAACATTGTGTCTACCTTATTTAAGTGTAAACTTATAATATTTCAATGTTTGACCTCTTAGATGTTTTGAAAAGCTTACATCAAAAGCTAGTGGTCCATTTCAAGGTTTTGAGTGAATCAAAGAAAATACTTAGATCGTGAAGTTCGATTGTAGGAGGATGGATAGGGAATTTCTTCATACTACTATGATGAAGAATAGACCAAAATATAAGAGCCCACGGTCTTTTTCACCTTGAGAAGATTGATGCCAGATAATTTAAATCATCACATGACACGTCGTCACACTATATAGAATATTATCACATGACATATGTCATAATGTTGTTACTTATGTCGTATCATCATGTATAGAATTAAAATCTTTATCAAATAAGACACACTTAGAATATATGCTCTCCACATGCTACCTAAAATTGGATCCCGTGGATCATAAAATTTTCTAAGGCTAGAAAGTCTCAATATTGTTGCAACCTTCCTAAAGGTGATTCAATCATAATATTTATCTTATCTATTGAAGCCGCCATTAATCAGTTTTCAGTAGTTTAAACACACATTTTACTTCCATGAACCAAATATTCATGAGTCTGGGACTTGTGCTCTTTCAGAGCCTTTACCCTTTACTTTGAAAATGTTTTGCACGCAATTTTTTCTGTAAACAATGAAATATCATCTAATGATCATAACCATGAACAGATTATAGAAAAGAATTCAAGAATCTGGACATACTCAACAAGCAAGTATGAATTATCCATCATCACAAGGTTTCTAAGAATCACGAGAGATTGATACAAACCGAAGGCACAAAGTCGTGGGAAGCAACTAGGTCACAACGGCATGACCAGCAACTAACAGCAGCAAAAACAGCAGCAACAATGGCGCAGTAGCAACAGCGAACGGCAGCAAAGCAGCAATGAACAACAGTGAACAGTAACAGCAGTAAAACGCAGCAAGCAATAACAACATAGCAACAAACAGCAGATATTGACAACAAACAACAACAATACAGCAGCACAGCAACAGCGAAAAGCAACAAGAAAGGGCAACGTGTTGGAATATAATCCAGAGAAAGCAAATTGTTTGTTGTAATCAGACAATCAATGTAAAGAAGACAATAACAACTTTATAATATCCTTCTTTTTATGTAAACTTACAAATTTTGGAGAAGAAAATAAAATATCATTGGAAAAATAACATAAAATTAGAGGTGAGGTACGGATATCCGAATCTCCTTAAAGCGATTAGTTCCTACCAATGGTGCTCCGTAGATTCACGAACTATGCCTCCCAAAATACAACACCTCGAACCCGTTTGGATTAGCACTATGCAAATATGACTCAGTTAAACCGTTCAATTGAACCAGCATACCCAGAAAAATTAGAAGAGTGCTAACAAAAAAATTAAGATTATATCTCTATATAATTAATATGTGAATTCCAATCTAAGAAATTCAATATTACAAAAAAAAAATTTAATTATTTTCATCTAATCTTCTTTTTATTTATATATTCGAATTTAATTATATTTTACAAAATAATTTCAATATATAAATATAAATACAATTTATATTTATTATATATTTTAGATATTTTAGCATTTTGGTTATATTCGTACAATCTACTATTTAATAAAATTTCATTAAAGAATGATGGGAGGAGAAGAAAAAAAAAATAAGAAGAAATCAATTAATTAAAGAGAGGAAAATAAAATAAAGCAAAAGTGTCACGAGAGATTTTTACCATCTCCGTTTATAAAATTTTTGGTTTATTTTTTCTAATATGTCATTTATATCAAATAATGTACATGATATAATGTGAATTATTCAACTTTATTACTACAATCATCAAATAATGAATAGGATATATCAAAATCCCCTATATTTTATATCATATCCTATCCAGGTCTATCCTGATTAAAAATCCGAACAACCAAATGTAGCCTTACTATATTCGAGTTTTCTCTAGCTAGTTGAAGATTTATTTTATTTTTTGTCAAATAGCGAGTGGAGTTGTAAACAACAAAAGTGAATGACTTGGTAGGGCTCAAACCCTGGCAAAGGTATTTTGAGCCAAATACTACGAGGAATTTAAGGCTCCGTTCGTTTCGCGAAAAATGTGGCGATTTTGAAAAATATTTTCTAGGAAAATGTAACTATTTTCCAATATTCGGATGAAACCTGAAAATGAAGTGGAAAATATTTGCCGATGTTCAGTAAGGAAAATATTTTCCTCCATATACTTTTTTTCATTTATTTTATTTTTTAAAATGGATTTTCATATTTTTTAAAAATTGATTTTTTATTTATTTTTAATTTTTAAAATATATTATTAATTGTTTTCTTTTTTTTTTTTTCTTTTTTTTTTCTTTGTTTTCTATCTCCCTTTTTCTTGGCCGGTCGCTGGCCACAGCAAATGGCCACCAACAAGCCTCAAGCTCACCGACGAGCACGAGGCTCACCGCTCACCAAATTGGCAAGCATAAGTGTCGAGCTCAAGGCTCACCGATCGACGAGCACGAGCTTGAGATCGACAAGCTCGAGGTTTGACTAGTGACAACCGACACCTAGCCAAGAAAGAAGAAGATGAGAAACAAATAAAAGAAGAAAAGGAAAAGGAAAATAAAAGAAAAGAAATAGAAAAAAAGGAAATTAAAAATAATTCGAATTAAAAAGAAAAAGAAAATTAAAAAATAATTCAAATAAAAAAGAAAAGAAGAAGAAGAAAGGGAGAAGGAAGTGAGGATTTGTACAGGTGTGAGATAAGAGAGATCAAGTAAGGAAAATATTTTCGACTTTTAAAAAGTGGAAAACATTTTCCCCTACTTTAGAAGACTTTTCTCCTTCAATGGAAAATATTTTCCCCAAATAATTCATTTTCCATTAAATGAACGCCGGAAAATGTTTTCTCGGAAATTATTTTTTGCGAAACGAACCGAGCCTAAATATTGTAACTTTCTAGTAATATAAGAAAGATACATGAGGTCATTTGAGTTATTTAATGATTTTTTGAGACGCCAAGGAATTTTTTAAGGCTAAAACCCCAAGCCATACGCAGAAAGCTGGACAAAACCAATTCCTCGCTACTTTTATAATAGGAACCGAATCTTCTCAATTGATGATGACCTACAGTCTATTTTTGTCACTAGTGACGAGCATCAACGATCTTATTAAACTCTTGGGAAATTAGAGGGATAATCAATTTATATACTTACAATACCCTAAATATTACCAAATTGATTATTAAGTGATGCGACATACAACACATTTGAGCATTTAGAACAAGCGGCTATATTTCCATAACGCATTTAGAACAGCCTATCACATTAATTATTAAATCAATTTTAAAATTAGTTTCAGTAATTTCATGCATGATTGTACACTTACAGTGATTGGTCGAATGTACAAATACCCTATCACATCCATCTAAAAATGAGATAATTATTCAAAAAATTCTAAATATATTATATGACAGTTAATTCAGTCATAAACATTTTAATTATACTAATTTAGTTCAAAACATTTTGATGATTTACTAATTTAGTTTTTTCGGCTAATCTTAGCAAGAAATCGCTAACATGGCAATGTAGTTAGCATTGATTATCCTATATGATACAACCGACACTTATATGAATAATTTTTCCATTTTAACAATTTTTCTGAATTATTATAATTTTTTTTAATTCTTTTCTTTCCTTTTCTTCTTCCTCTGCTGATTGCCAAGCCTCAACAATGCCCAGCATCTGGCCACAAGCAAGGGGCGCCAAGGTTGGTGAGCTGGCAAGGGTCAAACCTTGCTAGCCTCGAGCGAGGCTCACCCTCACCTTTGGTCGATCGCTGACCATTCCCGAGGCTCGGCAACCAATAGAGGAAGAAAGGGAAAAAAAAAGTTACAAAAATTATTAACGTCAGCACCAGTCGTGTCATACTAAAAAGCCAACATCCACATTAGTTATTTCAAGTCAATTGGCTAAAATGACTAAATTGGTAAATTGTTAAAAAGATTATAACTTAATTCACACAATTGAAATGTTTAAGGCTAAGTTAGTCACCGTATAATAGGTTTAAGACTGTTGGAATAACTCCCCCCCTTCCCCAGGCACGATAGGTGAGATGTTCGTCCAATAAGGAGTCAAAGACAATTTTATTATTCCATTTTCACCACAACAAAGAAACACTTTTTTTTTTTTTTTTTTGTTGAAAGACTTCTCAAAGAGTCAATAAGTGTCAAAAAAACTTTTGATAAATGTTGACACCTAAATTTTTGCCCAAAAATATTTCATGTTAAATTCTTGCATATAGATTATTTAGGCATTTAATATAGTGTTTTAAATGGAAGGTGTTTTTACTTTAAAAAAAATTGAAAATATAAAAAAAGATTAAAAAAAAAAAAAAAAAAAGAAAAAGTTGGGGCCAATGATCTAAATGTGACTAGCCAAGCCAAGGAGGTCAGATTGGAATTCAAATGGCAAGTTGGGGCCAAAATGCAATTTCCAAAAGTTGAGGGACCAATTTGCAAATTTTGCAAAATTTGTGCCCGAGCCCGTAAATCATCATCTAGGCCTCCAATTGAGTTGAAATTGAATTTGGGCCGGGTCGAATCTATCAAATTGGGCCAAAATGACCAAACTTGCATTAAATTGGGTATTTTCGGATAAGAAAATGGCCAACTTTGAGGGACCTTTTTGCAAACTTGGGTGGGCACAATTGCAAAATCTGGTCGAGATCTTAAGCTACTATACATGTACTTGCTAATTGATCAAAAACCTCAGCAAAATTGATGGATTAAAGCACTAAAAGCACCAGCCAAAAGTCAGTCCACGAGTTGGTCTGATTTCGGAGTTGCTAAGTAGGCATATTGGTGGCCCCACCATATCCCACTCAGCCGCCCATTTAGCTTGATCTTTGCACGTGATGGAAGACCGTAATGAGTAATGCAAGTGGACGGAAATTTGCCAGGGATAAGCTGCTGCAAGCACGGGAAAGTCGCAGCAAAGTCCGCACACTCAACAGCTGCAGAAGTTAAAAAATTGGCTAAGTCAGAAGAGTAGGTGAACCAGCTCAGTTGGCAGGCTTGGTAGGTGGACAAAAGACCGACCAAAAATCCCTCAATTCATGGGATAAGATCACTGAAGCAAGGTCTTTCAAGGAGGAGAAAAGGAGACGAGAGAGGGAGGAGAGAGCTCGGAATCAATCCCAAAAGAAGCCCTCAGAAGCAACTCCAGAAAAAAAGAAACCCAGAAATTCCAGACCGACCTGGAGAGAGAAAAGTGAGATTTTCACACACCTGTGGCCAAAATTAGCCAAAACCTTCAACTAAAGAGTGAAACTTCATTCAACGATCTTTCCAACCATAGGTCGCACGTCCTAAATGGAGATCAGGAAGGCCTCCTAAAGCCCCCCGAAACAGCGCCCTCCTGGCGGGCCAAGAAAGTCCGAAAATTTTTCTAAGTGTCGAGAATGGTTGGTCACGAGTGAGGAAAGCCAGTGTTTTTGAGAAATTTGAAAGACAAATGAGGAAAATATTGATTTTTAACCCAAACTAGAATACATATAGTTTGGCGTGGTGTCAAGTTTTCCAACAAAATACGTCTTGAAATCTAATGTTAGAGGTCAACGAAAACCTTCGTTATCAGTTCTTTTTTTTGCAGATCTCATTTCCAGTTGAAGAAGCCAACTTCCACGTGCTTCCAGAGGGCAATTTCTCGGTTTTCTTGGCCAAGAACCACTTGAAAAGGAAACTAGGAAGTAAGGTAAGCATTCTAGATGTACTTATTTTCGATTTTGAGCATGTTTTGATCATGAAAATCAAGAGGAAAACCAACCTGGAAAACTGATTTCTGAAGCTGAAATTTTTCTAAGTGTTTGAAATCTCTTCAAGAGTGTTGCACGTGTGCTTCTTGGAGAGGTCGTTTTGATGTTGTTCGGTGGGTCATTCTCTATGATGTTTGTCGCATTTGAAAGCTCATGTTACCTACTTTCACTCGGATCAAGTAACGTTTCCTTGAGATCTCGTATGCGATGAGTGTTGGGGCTTGAATATGGGCATGCAACCTGTTTGCTTGACTTGGGTTCAAACCCAGATTTGCAAAATCAGATCAAACCCGCATATTTGATGACGATTCCAGCTTGGTTTTCGTGTGTTTTAAGCTGTGATTTCTATCTAATCTTACTCCTTGCATGTGGTAGTTTAACCTTGATGTTTTAGTTCCACATAATATTGCTCCTGCGTTGAGATTGAAGGCCGCAAACATGGCCCGATGAAGCTAGTTTGGGGTGATTTGATGTATGCCAAGTGTTCAACGAAATGCGCAAACCAAGTTTCGATCTTGAAACGGTCGATTTGAGCCCGGTTATTGTGATATTCATGTGTTTTGTTGTTAAATGTTAGCATATATCGGTTTAGGAAATTATTATTTTTATTTAAATAAAAATAAAAAAATCCAAAAAATCCAAAAATTTCAACAAAAAAAATAAAAGTGATAGATGTATCAAATTAAGGCAAAAATGGCATCTATGAAATTTTCCTATTTTTAAAAGGTCATTTTCCTAATTTAATGCTATTTTGGTATTTTATGATCATTTTTGTAAATAATCCATTTTGCATAGATTAAAATTATCTAGAATAATTTCATGCATCTAGAGTAATTTCATGCATATTTAAATTTCCATTTCGCTCATCGGGGTCCTGTCCCGGGGCGTGATAACAAGGCCATGTAATATTATTTGCCCGACTTGTATCGGGTTTACCTTTTTTGCTTTTATTTTCAAGTCATTTCAATTTCTTGGATGTTTACTTATGCGCTGCTTTTCATTATTTTGAGTGAAATTTCTCTTCTAAATTATGTTAGGATTAGTTTAGACATTAAGGAAAACAAACCTACAAAAACATTTGCATGGACGCTTAGTGGTTTTATAAAGATTATAATTGGTAATCAAGATTGTGTGGCCATTTAGATGAACAACCTTTCGAGTTAGTGGTACCGCAAGGGCGCTAATAGAAACATTAGCGTAAACAAGTTCCCGTTCCTAGAAATCTCTGGTTGCGTAGGAATCGAGACAACACTCCCGTGTCTCGATTGGTTTCTAGCCGACCCCCAATAGGCTAGTGGCGACTCCTAAAAATATATAGGTTGTTAAGAACTAAAAAACAAAATCCAACGTCGCGCGAGGTATGGGCTTGGGAGAGCCTGCGCCTAATTTAGGGCCATTGGTCCGCTTCTTTAGGCAAATACCCCTAAGCCTTCTTCTTTTTCCTCGGACGAAAAAAAAAGAGGTCGTGACAGCTTGGCGACTCCGCTGGGGACTTGGTTGCAAACCTTAGAGGACTTAGGCCGTAATAACTTGGTTAGTTGTTCACTAACATGGTCTTCATTTGATAGCGCGTGTCAAAGTCGCGTGGAAAACAAGGTTAGTCCGCTAACAATGTGTTAAATGTTTTTTGTAGGGTTGGAGTAATAAGGGGTGGAGTGTTTGTTAACCCATCTCTTTTGTAGGGAGGCGTAGGAATGTATGCCTATATGGATGAAATTGAAGTGTTGTTTGGATATCAATTGATGTGTGTGCCTTTATACTTATCTTAGCACTACACATTTACACACACAACCCGCGATCTAAAACCCCGATCGCATTAGGAAGCCCATAGAAGGTGCCAAAAGATGGAACCCGTGTGGGGAATGACCCATGGTTATCCACTTTTGGTCCCGCTCATTTTGATTAATGATAAAGAGAACTGTCCGACGTAAGTGCGGAGTGGGGAAAACTCTTTTGATCTAATCAAAATGGGGACTTTAAGCCTTTAGAATTCCACCATTATGTGTCAAACCTCACAAGTTTACATCCGCATGTCTATGTGATTGAAAAAAAAAAAAATGTCTCTTCACCCACTGTAAGTATGATTTCTCCATCTACTTGCTCACTTCGGATTGAAATTTTCATTTTTTGAGATTCGCGGAAATCAATGGAATGCCCTTAGCGATATAGGCTTGGCTCTCACTCTTAATAAATAAACATTTCAAATACCTTTGATCTAACCCCATAAAACAAATGTTTTTGTTTTCAATTGTGAACTCAAAGTCACATTTTGTATAGAAATTCTTCCAAGTCAAGATTACATTTTGGGGCATAGAATTAAAATCAAATTTTCAATAAAATTCTTTCTTGGTCACATTCCGAAATTAAAATTCAAATCACATTTTGTGTATTGATTCCTCAAAATAAAAATCACCTCACCTTTGCATGAGTGAAATTACAAATTAATCTTTCAAAATCAATGCCCCATTTGTGTATGAAACTTTTCGAACAGAGTGGGCATTCAATTGATAGCCGCGGATCGATCTTTTAATGAAATCTCCTCTTATCAATAAAATCTTGATGAAATACCAAATTTTCGTAAGTGGATACTACGAAGAAGGTATTGTCGCCTTGATTTCATTGTAAGAGGCAGCTTTATTGAAAGATCAATTTTTCATCCATGTACTGACATTATCTTCCTTTTGCAGGTCATGCGTGACAACCATTCCTTGAACTCCTCTTGCTTGACCATGCCAAAAATGGACTTTAAAGCTAGGACAAGAATTGTGCTTATTATGCTCCTCTACGAAAGAGCTTCTTGTACTTGATCCTTGTTATTATTCCTATTAGGAACCATGTTTTGCGTTTTGGGTTTTAATTGTGAACCCAATCGAATGCTTTTGTAAATCATACAACTCACATTTTTTAATAATGAAATTAGAGTTCATAAAAGTTATATTCTTTAAAACATTTGAAGTGTTTCAAACGGACCCTCTGGGCTGAGTTTTATGCCTTAGCTTCAAAATGTGTGAAAATGAGTTTCAAGAAGAACTTGTGTAATACTTTATCTCCACTTAATCGCTTTTGCAGGTTGATCCGTAGAACGATGCTTTGAGGGGGTAAGGTTGTAATCGTTCCAATAGGGATTTCTTGCGCAACAACTAACTCAGTCATCCATTTTTGACAAATGACAAAATGACGGTTTTGTTCAAGATTGACAAAAGTGCGGGCCTTTCCCTAACAGAGCAAGTAATGAGATGCACCAATTCATGCTCATTTATGGGCATATTTGGTTGAGCCATGAACTACTTGAATATTTTCGCAACATATGAATTCAAACATTGTGATTAAGTGTGAAAAGAATCATCAAGGCCTCGAAGATCACAAATCTACTGGTCTAATGAAGTTCCACATCCTGGACGACCTCATATTAATTTGACATTCTTCGTGGAAGAAGAAATTTGTGGACATTCTTTGGCAACAAACTACTTCGTTGGTTGTGAACAAGAAGCATCTGCAATCCCTACACTTCCAATGGTTTCTTGGCATCCAATCTTGTAAGGAGATGATTATTGGTGGTATGCAAGACAACACTTCAAGATGTAGATGTACACAAACAAGAATCGGTCATCAAATGTTGCCTTCAAATAAAAGGTGGTAATCGTTTC
Organism: Eucalyptus virginea; assembly: GCA_014182375.1. Taxonomy (NCBI): domain Eukaryota; kingdom Viridiplantae; phylum Streptophyta; class Magnoliopsida; order Myrtales; family Myrtaceae; genus Eucalyptus; species Eucalyptus virginea. The sequence continues at coordinate 11,557,940 of CM024516.1, read as the reverse complement.
AAGTTAAATTCGATTTATTTTAGGAATGACTTGTCCTTGCACTTTGTGCAGATTTTAGTGAGGCAAATTACTGGCAAGCAACAAGATTACATGGGGAGGACAACCTGGTCCGAATCACACGATCTCTAAAAGAAAAGGGTGTGTTCGTTCCAAAAGTCAAAACAACTCATTCATAAACCGACATAGCCACCCATGCTTACAGTTTGTGAAGTGGGAAATGCATTGATGCAGCAAAATGGCGAAATACCACCTAGCCTAAAAGGGGTACACGGGAAATTGAGTAAAGCATGAAGGGTTTAAATGAAACAGATTCATCAATCCAACATGATGGAGCTACATATGGACAAGTTATCTAACCCAAGTGTGGCATGCGGACAATGTCTTGCCTTCTTCCACAAAGCTACAATGAGATGCTGAATTGCCCGACTTTGAAAAAGGATGTACTTCGTTCCTAAACCTAATGTACCTAAGAATAGAAATAATATATTGTTTCCACATGTGTAGGAAATTTTAATTGGGGCAGATGGCCACAAATGGATCGGGGCACGCAATGCCCGAGTCACCCGACTTCTAAAAGGGGACAATTTCAAATGGAATAGACATTTGCCAAGTGAATTACTGTCAATCATGAAAGCAAATCCCTCTCCATAGCCAAGGAAACGAGATGGAACGCAGTCATCATATATGCCGTAAAAGGGAGTATACCGTTCCTAAAATGAATCACGTCGAATGTGAAAATAACATATTCATCTCTTTTTCCTTGCAGTTGATGAATGGGGCAAAAGCAGAGCAATTCTGACCCATGAGCAAGATGAAACATAGTCAATTGATTCAACACGAAAAGGGAGTATCGTTTCTAAATTACTCCAATTCAATTTTGGAATATAAATAACATGCCCCATTTCTTGTAGGAAAAGGTGCACATTGACCACTGAAGCACCACCTTATACCAAGAAGGCATGCTAAGGCCCAACCATCCATTTTGATGGAATAAATGGAGTAAAACATCTAAGGAGCAATGCCCTCACATGTCGAAACAAGGAGTACCCCTCTCCTTTCATCTTTGACGCCCACTCAGAATGAGTGAATTCGATAACATCTAAATGGCCCATTTGAAAGCAAGATCTTCAAGGAAATGTTAACACCTGAGGAGCAAAAGCACATGAAGAGGAAACACAAGACATTTAAAGTCAACTGCAGGAGAAGGGTAATTCGGTATCGTTTCCAAAATGCCCCTCTCTAACTTCATTATTTGACGTAGTTCCCTTGTTTGACAGAAGCGTCGGTATTCGAGGAACAAACTCGAGAAATTGATTTAAGCATAATCTATATCGACAAAGTAAGCATGTGGAGTTAACACATGACAAAGTCACCTAAGTTGGCTTAAAATATGTGTCGTTCTAGAGCCGGTTCAATTAAATAAAAAGAAGAGCCCCATAGACACTACCGGCGCTTCGGCCCGGTGGTATGGGAATGAATGAACGGTCCGAGAGGTACGGGGTTCGATCCCCGAAACGGCAACAAGGTTGCCATGTAAAAATATATAATAAATAAAAAAACTTTTGCATCTCTTATTTTTGCAAAAAGAGGAAAATGCTTGAACTAATGAGACCAAAGACCTGAGATTCTCTTCAAGCCTTAAAACAGTACATTCATTCCGTTGTTTGCCGCCAAATGGTGAAACTGACCAAAGGTAATGTTGTATCGTTTCCATTTTTACAATCCCTGAGGATTCATGTACTAACACATTCCCTTTTGTTCTTCATAGGGTCGCTTGACTACTAGGCACAGGTAAGTACCCTTCTTCTCAAAATCAAATAGAAAACAAATGGAGAATTTCCATCACAAAAAAGAACATCTAGTGTTTTTCTAGAAACGAGCACAAGAAATGGAAATTGAAGAAAAAAAGTTTTCCACAAAGTTTGCAAAAATCTTCTTTATCTTTAAATTGTCCATCCACTCAATGGATCACTCATTTCGAATCAAAATTCTCTATGGAGGTTAATCCACCCATATGATCTCAACAAAAATGAAAGGCGATGTTACTTATGCCAAGCAAGAAACACTTAGGATGAGGAAAGGCAACCCATTTCCAAACATGTCCTTTAAGCACTCTAGGATTCGAGTGAAAAAGAAAACCCGTGTCGTTTAAGGTCAATGAATTCATTCGCAAGCGGTACATAGATCAAGATGATAAGAGGCATTTCTTTCCTCTATCATAAACACTACAGGTGACAATAGTTAGCCCATTTGAGCCTTTTAATGTGAAGAATTTTCTAAAAAATACCCCTGTCAAGAACCACCCCACGATGAGGGCAATTATGGAGGTTTGGGTTGACATTATTTGGAGAGGAAAGATGAGAAAGGTTTCTTTGCTCTCACTTGCATAAATCTTTTTGTGGTAACTTCAGGTGAATTCTTATGGAAGCTCGAAGCATCCCAAGGTGAAGAAGAGCATTCTTTTCTCTACCCAAACACCGATACCCTTTGCTTAAACCACGTTGAGCCTAATCGTTCATTTCCAAAACCCGAGTGGTGATTATCTCCCCACATTGGGGGCAGGGCATATGATTTACCAATGCAATTGGTGTTTACATGAGAATATGAAAAGCATCTCGAAAGTCTTAAGACCTCAAAAAGTCCAAAAGAGCAAAAGTCAAATGAAAATTGAAGGGCATGAAAAGTAGTGTGCCTGGTAAAAGCAAGGCCAATGCCCGGGAAAAGAAATGCTTGCATTGAAAAGAAAATCATTGCAAATGCAAAAGTCATTATGTTAAGATGATTAGTTAAATGACTTTCGAGACAATTTGAATTTTAAAAGCCTAGCGCTTAAAAAAAAAAAAAATGGATGGATGATATGGTAATGATGCCATGATAATCACCAACTCTCAAATTCCTCTTCGAAAAAGTGTTGAGCCTTTTGAGCCTTTCACCGAACCAACATTACAACCTATTCCCGAAGTCTCTTCAGATTGGGATGATTCAAAGTGGAAATAAGGACTTCCTAAAGAAGATGCCGCTTGAAGAAGTGAGAGTAAGGTTGTCTTATCTCATCTTAAGGTTTCTTGACTTGTAAACCTGGCGAAGATGTCGATCAATGATTAATTCATTTCATAGCCAATGATGCTTATCCATTGCTAAAATCATGACCAAACCTGCACTACGGTCCTTCTAAAAGACCTCTTTGATTGGTCAATGTGTACTTATTGCGAATGATTCAAAGCCTTGCGCACTGGAAGAGTGAGGTTGAGTGATCAGTTTATTTCCCACATGAACAGATGGGATCAAACAGCCATTTTCTTGAGGATATGCGAGAAGCTTTTTTTGACTAGGGATCCTTGCTTGGCATACTTAACAAACCTTTCTCATAAGTCAAGGTCATTTTGACAAGGACTTTTCTCCCAAGAGAATTTGACGATTAATGATATCATCCGAGCATGATGACAGTTTTGCGAGTTTGTCAAGTTGTTGGAATTAGTTTGATTTGTTTATGCAATCATTGCCTTCTCATTACTGATACACTTTTGATATTGTTTCTAATGACATATGTTGAAATTGACCTCATCTAGTATGCTTTCGCTACTAGAATACTTGTTATAATGAGTACTATTTGATGTGCAGTATCCATTTCAGAATATTCTCAAAACAGGTTCCTCCAGTGAAACCATACAATTTCACACGGTTCATGGGTTAGCCTTAAACCATGCATTTTCAAAAGGTTCTCGGTTATCCTTAAACCTTGCAATTTCAAAGGGTTCATGGGTTAGCCTTAAACCATGCATTTTCAAAGGGTTCTTGGTTATCCTTAAACCTTGCAATTTCAAAGGGTTCATGGGTTAGCCTTAAACCATACATTTTCAAAGGGTTCTTGGTTATCCTTAAACCTTGCAATTTCAAAGGGTTCATGGGTTAGCCTTAAACCATGCATTTTCAAAGGGTTCTTGGTTATCCTTAAACCTTGCAATTTCAAAGAGTTTTTGGTTACCCTTAAACCATGCAATTTCAAAGGGTTCATGGGTTAGCCTTAAACCATGCACTTTCAAGAGGTTCTTGGTCATCCTTAAACCATGACATTTCAAAGAGTTCATGGGTTAGCCTTAAACCATGCATTTTCAAAAGGTTCTTGTCTTGTTTATCCTTAAACCTTGCAATTCTAAAGGTTCATGGGTTAGCCTTAAACCATGCAATTCCAAAGGGTTCTTGGTTATCCTTAAACCTTGCAATTTCAAAGGGTTCATGGATTAGCCTTAAACCAAGCATTTTCAAAGGGCTTGGTAATCCTTAAACCTTGCAATTCACAGGGTTCATGGGTTAGCCTTAAACCATGCATTTTCAAAAGGTTCTTTGTTATCCTTAAACCTTGCAATTTCAAAGGGTTTATGGGTTAGCCTTAAACCATGCATTTTCAAAAGGTTCTTGGTTATCCTTAAACCTTGCAATTTCAAAGGGTTCATGGGTTAGCCTTAAACCATGCATTTTCAAGAGGTTCTTGGTTATCCTTAAACCATGCAATTCTAAAGGGTTCTTGGATTAGCCTTAAATCATGCACTTTTAAGAGGTTCTTGGTTACCCTTAAACCATGCAATTCCAAAGGGTTAATAGGTTATTCTTAAACCATGCACTTTCAAGAGGTTCTTGGTTATCCTTAAACCATACAATTCCAAAAGGTTCATAGGTTAGCCTCAAACCTTGCATTTTCAAGACATAATTTAAAATGGTTCATGGGTTAGCCTTAAACCATGCATTTTCAGGAGGTTCTTGGTCATCCTAAAACCATACAATTTACACGGTTAGTGGGATTGCGTTAAACCACACGGTTAGTGGGATTGCCTTAAACCACAAGGTTAGTGGGATTGCCTTAAAACCACATGGTTAGTGAGATTACCTTAAACCACAAGGTTCGTGGGACTGCCTTAAACCACACGGTTAGTGGGATTGCCTTAAACCACACGGTTGGTGGGATTGCCTTAAACCACAAGGTTAGTGGGATTGCCTTAAACCACATGGTTAGTGGGATTGCCTTAAAACCACATGGTTAGTGGGACTGCCTTAAACCACAAGGTTAGTGGGACTGCCTTAAACCACAAGGTTCGTGGGACTGCCTTAAACCACAAGGTTCGTGGGTAAATCCTTAAACCACATTTTTCAAAGTATTCATAGGTACATCCCTAAACCACACTCTTTACATTAAGCTCACTTGCATTTTTATTTTACTATTGTTTAAAAAAAAAAAAAGTTAGGCGTCACCTTGTCTTTGAAAGAAATCTCTTTGAGATTCCTTCCAAAGAGGGGCAGCTGTTGACACCTAAATTTTTGCCCAAAAATATTTCATGTTAAATTCTTGCATATAGATTATTTAGGCATTTAATATAGTGTTTTAAATGGAAGGTGTTTTTACTTTAAAAAAAAATTGAAAATATAAAAAAAGATTAAAAAAAGAAAAAAAAAAAAAAAAAGTTGGGGCCAATGATCTAAATGTGACTAGCCAAGCCAAGGAGGTCAGATTGGAATTCAAATGGCAAGTTGGGGCCAAAATGCAATTTCCAAAAGTTGAGGGACCAATTTGCAAATTTTGCAAAATTTGTGCCCGAGCCCGTAAATCATCATCTAGGCCTCCAATTGAGTTGAAATTGAATTTGGGCCGGGTCGAATCTATCAAATTGGGCCAAAATGACCAAACTTGCATTAAATTGGGTATTTTCGGATAAGAAAATGGCCAACTTTGAGGGACCTTTTTGCAAACTTGGGTGGGCACAATTGCAAAATCTGGTCGAGATCTTAAGCTACTATACATGTACTTGCTAATTGATCAAAACCTCAGCAAAATTGATGGATTAAAGCACTAAAAGCACCAGCCAAAAGTCAGTCCACGAGTTGGTCTGATTTCGGAGTTGCTAAGTAGGCATATTGGTGGCCCCACCATATCCCACTCAGCCGCCCATTTAGCTTGATCTTTGCACGTGATGGAAGACCGTAATGAGTAATGCAAGTGGACGGAAATTTGCCAGGGATAAGCTGCTGCAAGCACGGGAAAGTCGCAGCAAAGTCCGCACACTCAACAGCTGCAGAAGTTAAAAAATTGGCTAAGTCAGAAGAGTAGGTGAACCAGCTCAGTTGGCAGGCTTGGTAGGTGGACAAAAGACCGACCAAAAATCCCTCAATTCATGGGATAAGATCACTGAAGCAAGGTCTTTCAAGGAGGAGAAAAAGGAGACGAGAGAGGGAGGAGAGAGCTCGGAATCAATCCCAAAAGAAGCCCTCAGAAGCAACTCCAGAAAAAAAGAAACCCAGAAATTCCAGACCGACCTGGAGAGAGAAAAGTGAGATTTTCACACACCTGTGGCCAAAATTAGCCAAAACCTTCAACTAAAGAGTGAAACTTCATTCAACGATCTTTCCAACCATAGGTCGCACGTCCTAAATGGAGATCAGGAAGGCCTCCTAAAGCCCCCCGAAACAGCGCCCTCCTGGCGGGCCAAGAAAGTCCGAAAATTTTTCTAAGTGTCGAGAATGGTTGGTCACGAGTGAGGAAAGCCAGTGTTTTTGAGAAATTTGAAAGACAAATGAGGAAAATATTGATTTTTAACCCAAACTAGAATACATATAGTTTGGCGTGGTGTCAAGTTTTCCAACAAAATACGTCTTGAAATCTAATGTTAGAGGTCAACGAAAACCTTCGTTATCAGTTCTTTTTTTTGCAGATCTCATTTCCAGTTGAAGAAGCCAACTTCCACGTGCTTCCAGAGGGCAATTTCTCGGTTTTCTTGGCCAAGAACCACTTGAAAAGGAAACTAGGAAGTAAGGTAAGCATTCTAGATGTACTTATTTTCGATTTTGAGCATGTTTTGATCATGAAAATCAAGAGGAAAACCAACCTGGAAAACTGATTTCTGAAGCTGAAATTTTTCTAAGTGTTTGAAATCTCTTCAAGAGTGTTGCACGTGTGCTTCTTGGAGAGGTCGTTTTGATGTTGTTCGGTGGGTCATTCTCTATGATGTTTGTCGCATTTGAAAGCTCATGTTACCTACTTTCACTCGGATCAAGTAACGTTTCCTTGAGATCTCGTATGCGATGAGTGTTGGGGCTTGAATATGGGCATGCAACCTGTTTGCTTGACTTGGGTTCAAACCCAGATTTGCAAAATCAGATCAAACCCGCATATTTGATGACGATTCCAGCTTGGTTTTCGTGTGTTTTAAGCTGTGATTTCTATCTAATCTTACTCCTTGCATGTGGTAGTTTAACCTTGATGTTTTAGTTCCACATAATATTGCTCCTGCGTTGAGATTGAAGGCCGCAAACATGGCCCGATGAAGCTAGTTTGGGGTGATTTGATGTATGCCAAGTGTTCAACGAAATGCGCAAACCAAGTTTCGATCTTGAAACGGTCGATTTGAGCCCGGTTATTGTGATATTCATGTGTTTTGTTGTTAAATGTTAGCATATATCGGTTTAGGAAATTATTATTTTTATTTAAATAAAAATAAAAAAATCCAAAAAATCCAAAAATTTCAACAAAAAAAATATAAAAGTGATAGATGTATCAAATTAAGGCAAAAATGGCATCTATGAAATTTTCCTATTTTTAAAAGGTCATTTTCCTAATTTAATGCTATTTTGGTATTTTATGATCATTTTTGTAAATAATCCATTTTGCATAGATTAAAATTATCTAGAATAATTTCATGCATCTAGAGTAATTTCATGCATATTTAAATTTCCATTTCGCTCATCGGGGTCCTGTCCCGGGGCGTGATAACAAGGCCATGTAATATTATTTGCCCGACTTGTATCGGGTTTACCTTTTTGCTTTTATTTTCAAGTCATTTCAATTTCTTGGATGTTTACTTATGCGCTGCTTTTCATTATTTTGAGTGAAATTTCTCTTCTAAATTATGTTAGGATTAGTTTAGACATTAAGGAAAACAAACCTACAAAAACATTTGCATGGACGCTTAGTGGTTTTATAAAGATTATAATTGGTAATCAAGATTGTGTGGCCATTTAGATGAACAACCTTTCGAGTTAGTGGTACCGCAAGGGCGCTAATAGAAACATTAGCGTAAACAAGTTCCCGTTCCTAGAAATCTCTGGTTGCGTAGGAATCGAGACAACACTCCCGTGTCTCGATTGGTTTCTAGCCGACCCCCAATAGGCTAGTGGCGACTCCTAAAAATATATAGGTTGTTAAGAACTAAAAAACAAAATCCAACGTCGCGCGAGGTATGGGCTTGGGAGAGCCTGCGCCTAATTTAGGGCCATTGGTCCGCTTCTTTAGGCAAATACCCCTAAGCCTTCTTCTTTTTCCTCGGACGAAAAAAAAAAAAAGAGGTCGTGACAATAAAAAATTACCAATCACCAAATTTTCTGATAACTTGTTGATTAATCACTACCTCTTTTACAAGATTAGAATTCTTTTTTTATAGATTGTAGGTTAGTAATTTTTTTTTTTTTTAATATCTTACTAAATTTTGCTTAACTTCCTTACCAATGTCTTGAATTTAGCGACTCTCATATAAGTTTACCATTTTTTTTTTTTTTGTTGGAATGATTGACTAAATTTTTTTATTAAATTACCAACTCCTTTCGGGCTGCATAAGTTCATTTGAGTTAGTTACCAACTATTATTTGATTTCTTTTAATATGTCAACTCTTTTTATTATTTAGCAAATTTTATTTGTCTTTCGTACAACGCCCTAAATTGATTATTTGAGTTGCTTACCAACATTTATTTAATTCCTTTTTTTTTATAGAATTTGTGAACTTTTTCTCTGGATTTATTAACTTCTATTTTCCTTGCTTACTAACTACTTAGAATTACCAACCTTAATCAAAGTGATTACCAACTAAACCCCGACGGTTCTTTGGTTTTTTTTTTTTTCCTTCTGTAATTACCAATTTCTCTTAACTCTAATAAAAAGTTCTCCTCTTTTTAAAAAATACGAACGCCTCAAATTTATCAAAATAAATTTAAGGACGCACGGTGGTTTAAAAGCACTTCAAAACAAATCTCTCCACGCGAATGGGAGATTTTAAATTCTGTAAAAGTTATCAATTGCAGAAGCTCCATTTTGGCCCTCTTTGGTATTGCTGATGCTGGAGAGGCCTGCTAGGATTCTTTAAGAATCAAATCATCTAGTAAATCGGACATGCATACACACCACGCAAGGATTCATGCTATCATGTTATCTAGCGACATATCATCACACGAACTTTGCCACATAATATCATCACATGACACAATCTTCATCACATTACATAGAACGTCGTCACATGATATGACCTGTCCTCACTTGGTACATCACATATGCCATATGATCATGTAGATATAAACATATTCTCTCTACACAAACACACAGGGTACAAGCACTCCGTGCTAGACATACACACTCACAAATAATGACACTTTGATCATGCAAGAGTAGCATCCGATAACTCTTTCACTAATAATAGCATAGCGTTCATAAAAATAGCAATTAACCATGTTCAAGCACCAAAAAACGTCTTAAGGGTTGATTCGTCCTTGAGTTCTTGCTTTGTTTCGTAGAGTCGGAGCAGACCGACTTCGTCGAAAGGCTTGAAGAGCAACGGGTGTTGCTCGTCCACCAGCTCCTGCGGACACTTGACCACTCCTCTTATGAACGAGAACGAGCCGATCGAATACCTCGCTTCGTTCCCACTGATCATCACTCGGTGTCTGGGGCAGTGCACTCGGCCATTGCTCCATCCCTAGCCAACGATTCGTTTCAAATAAATTCATTATTAGCATTATCTACAGGACATTTTTAGGTAGATATACTTTGTCTCATAGTAAGGAAAATTATCAAGAAAAAAAACAAATATTAAACCTATTGCGATTATGCCAATTTAATCATATACCCCTTCTTTTTGCCAATTTAGTTTCAAACTTTGGCATTTGTGCCGACTCAATCTATCTAGCTAAATTTGGCTGGCTAGCTTGAACATGGACGCAAGCTAGCGTCGACCATCCGGCTGCAATTGACACGGCATTTTTTTAATAATATTTTATTTTATTCGAATTTTTTATTAATTTTGTTATCTTTTCTTTTCTTTTTTTTCTTTTCTTCCTATTGTTCTTCTTCTTCCCCCAACCTCATGCAAATGTAGGTGAGGTGATCTAGGCGAGGGCAACCCCACCATGGCCTCACTGGTCGGGGGTGAAGGCGGCCTTGCCTGCGATGGCGAGGTCATGGCCACCTTCACCTACGGCCTCCAAGCCTTTGCGAGGCACGACTGCCTCAAATCGACATTGAAGTGTGGCGACTAGGCTCAAGCGAGCCCAACGACCATTGGTAGAGAGAGAGAGAGAGAACCCAAGACAAAGGGGGAGGACTGTGAGGCACCTCACAAAGGCCTGGGGGCCGCGGGGGCTTCACTAGACGCAAGTGAAGGTGGCCATGGCCTCACAACCGTGGACGAGGCTGCCTTCGCCTGTGATCGGCAAGGTTGCCTCACCTACAACCCCCAACCTCCCTAGATTTGGGCAAGGCTCAATGAGGGCCCGCGACCCTCATCGACGGCAGTCAAGGGCTTCACAATCCTCGCCCAATGGCCAGGGAGACTCACAAGATCCTCACCGACCACTAAGGTGGGGGGTGGGGGAAGAAGAAGAACAGTAGGAAGAAAAGGACAAAAATTCAAAAAAATATTATTAAAAAATTGCCACGTTAGCGTCGATCAGATGGTCGGTGACGGCCAGCATCCACGTCAGCGCCAGCCAACTAGATGGATTGAATTGGCACAAATGTAAAATGTTTAAACTAAATTGACCCAAAAAAAAAAAAATTATTTACGGCTGAATTTGCACAATTACAATACATTTAGAACTTTTTTGGTAATTTTCCCCTCATAGTTAACTGTGGTAATGTGAACGTTGTGTTCACAATCTTAAATGACCCATTTTTTCTTAATGCTTGGATGATTCTATTTACCTTGACCCTTAATATCACTCTTGATACGGTGGAATGGAATGGTCGACCAATTTGAATGGAATAAGTATTACAATACTTGTGTTTCTTTATTATCTAGGATTGATGTGGACAGGATGTGGTGATCCCTTTTCTAAGTGTTTCGAATAGAAAGGAATGGTACTGAAGCAACGAAAATACCCTCAAAGTGTATAATATATGAGGAAAAACACAAGAATCCAGACGTGTATTCTCTTCTGAGTCCTAATGGGATTTAGATATAAAACATCTTGAAATGATTTGGTTGATAGAGTAAAATGAGTTTATCCAACCATCACCATGACTACGACGAATCTGAATTACAGGCCTTGGCATGAGAGAAAGGAAAGATGCTCACCAGAAACGACTCTCCAACCATGACTATGAAGGTCGAAGCCGAAGGTGCCACTTGAAACCACTTTCCATCCTTCGTTTGCACCTCCAATCCGTCCACGCGATTCTGCTGAAGTATGGTCAAGAAGGTCTTGTCATAGTGAGATCTTGCTCCGATCTGAGGCTCCCGAGTCATCGGCGCTTCGTATTTCATGACTCGGATCGTGTGGCTCAAAGATTCGTTATGCGACTCCAGATATATCTCCACGCCTAAGCTTCGAAACACCATCGTGGTGACCAGTTGCTCCAACTCAGAGAGCCTCCTAGCATACGAATCCAGTGTTTCACTGCATATAAATTCGATTATATTGTGTTGCAAAAAATACAGCTCACAGTGCTAGGAAATATACCTTTGGCAAATAAAAAATTTTCAACTGGGATATCAAAAGAACTGTAAAATCAAAAATTTTCTTTCCCCTAGTTGATCAACACAAGTATTCGCATTTATATAGTGAAGTAATTTTCAAACTACACATGTTGCGATAACGAGGCCGCTCATGGGCTACCGGTTTCTGACGAAGTAAATGTACCAAAACATCGGATTTCCCTGAGGCCACATGAGATTGGCTAAGTTCTTCATGCCTCCAGAGTCCAGCACGTTGCTGATTCCCATGGCTTCGTAGAGAGGCGACTGAGGTCGACTCGCGAGGTAACCGTCTTTCAGCTTCCAGGGGCTGACAAAACGGCACTTCGTCTCAGCCGGAAGATTGAACAAATCCTCCAATTGTCTGAAGACATCGTTGTGAAGCTCGACACTGATTTTATCATATAGAGCCTCAAAACAACCGTACTCTTCAAGTGCTTTGAGAACCTCTTTTTGCGTTGAATCCCAGTCGGTGCTTCCTGGCTTCATGTCATATTTGCATAAGTCTATCAAGGGAAGCTTCGGAGGTGAGAGCGAATCCATATCGGCTTCTCCTTTTGTGTTCTCTTTCCTTTTTCGTGATATTTTTCGTGTGCGTATCGAAGTTTTAATAGAGGCAATAAGGTTGGGTCCAAGAATTTTCATATATTTTTTTCATTATAATCTTTTTTATGTATCCACGTCTAATAAAATAAGTCCAAGTTTCGTTATGGTACCGTTCAATGATTTGCACTTCAACCCACACCGTTGACAAAGCTTCATTGTCGCGGTCTGGCTGGGCTTAACTGGCCATGTGCAAAAATTGAAAAGGGAATCAACTGGAATCATCTTATTTCGTGAAGGCACGTAATTTTATATTGCATATATTGACACATGTAATATAAAATTGCAAATGCAATTTCATTTTCTAGATTTAGGATTGGTTGTGTGATTTTACCGTAAGATAGCTCGCTTGACATGGCAAAAAGTTTTAGAGCCTAATGAAAGTGCCGATCCATGAGTTATTGAGATAAAAGATTGGTGTGTATGGAGACATTTTTTGGCTCATGAGTTAACCCCATTTTTATTTACACGAACCATTTTTCTTTTTGCAATTTATTGTAAGTAGTTAGTTTGATTTTTGCTGCTAGTAGGAAATAATTAAAGATTTCTTTTCGTCTCCATGAACCCCAATTTATTTGTCAGCTTTTTTTCTATAATTCTTGCCTACTAGAAGCGATCCCATTGTCATCAACAGCCGGAAGCACATGTAGCTCCGAAGTGGGATAAGAAAGGAAAACCCTCGTATGCTTCTCGAATATTATCGACCATCCACTCAATTAATCAATAACACGATGAAAAAATGCTCCACTAAAACTTCGCTGATTATAATTGATCGATTTTGAGAGGACGCACAGTGCTTCAAAAGCACCTCAAAATGAATTCTTAGCGAAAGGGAGATTTTTAAATTCTGTAAAAGGATAATAACATATATAATCTATGAACTTTCACCCAATATATAATATTGTTCCCATTTTTTTAATTTATTTAATGTGGTCCATAAATTTAGCCCAATATACAATTCCATCCCTAAATTTTTAATTTATTCAATATAATCCCTAAACTTTTAGTAAAAGTCTAATATAATTCTTACACTATATGAAAATATCCAATGTTGTCCTTCCACTAATTCAAGTTTAGAGATAACATTTCACATTTTCATATGGTTCAAGGAATGGATTGAACATTTATCAAAAGTTCAAGGATTATATTGAACAAACTAAAAGTTCAAGAAAAACATTATACATTGAGCCAAAATTCATAATTATTTATGTCATTTTCCCTTCTATAAAAGATATCATTGCCAAAGGTCCATTTTGGTCTCATAGAGGCGGGAGAGACCGGCAGCCTCGTAGACCGGTCCCTGGCTTTGAGCCATCTAATTGGGACAAATCTATCAACAAAAGCTTCAGCGTTGAAATATGGAGGTCATGGTTTCTTCTATCTACTTTTTTTTAGATATTTCTCCTAATGTTTCTTGCCGTGGTCCTCTGCTGGATTTATAGGGCTTGTGCATCCCTGTGGTAGTCCTTGTTGCAATTTCAAAGTAGCAATCTTTCCATGAAGAGATGAGTATTTCCATTTTCTTGCCCTTTTCTTTTGGACATATAGGTTCAGGATAGCTAATGACTTGACTTTAACTCGAGTAATGATAAAGGTTGCCTTCCTCTTCCTGCATTTCTTCTACGTGGAGTACATGGAAACAAATCCGCAGTCAGGAGAAAATTGAAGCCGATGTTATTGCCCCACTCAGAAACGGCAACCCCTGCTAGCAAAGATATAACTCTTTACTTTTAGAAAATTACATCTTATGAGCTTTTAATTATCGCGCAACAGGCTAACAATATATCATTCATCAATCAAATATTTACATTTGAGCAAAGCCAATACTTAAACTTATTATTTGATTGCTATCTTCGACAACAAAGCAGTGTTTGACTTCTAGTAAGTTATGAAACCCAGCTCAGAAATTGCATTCCCAATTGAAAAATCATCTGATGAATGTGTTTCAAGCAACAATCCCTAAGTGACACCTACCCAAGGTTTTAATAAAGTGCGTTAATTATATCCAAGGAGATTAATCGCAAAGCAATACATGTCAACTCTAACAAACATGGCGACTAAGACTTCGTGTCTTGAGGAACACGAGGCTACAAAATTCAACTTAAAGCTTAAAATATTAGATAAAAACGTTGTTTGATATTATAGTATTCCAGCACTAATATTTGAGATCATGACATCCTGCTCTGACGCCGGATAAAATTTCATGGGTCTGTCAATTGGTTGATCCTTCACCAACAATGATTTTTATTAGTGCCAATTGACTAATCAACAACAACTTAATTTACAGAAACAAGCTTTTTAAGTGTCAAATAATAATTTTGTCAATTTCAATACCATATTGGCAAGAAAAGTGTTTAAAAAGTCATCAACATTTTGTATTTGTACCAATTTAGTCGGAAACATTTTATTAGTGCCAATTTAGTTATAAACTTTTTCACTTAGTGCCAATTTAGTCATTTTTGGCTAAATTTAACCAGATTTTGTTAATTGGGCACCGGTCGGCTGACGTGACACAATCGGCACCAACGTGGACAATTTTGAATAATATATTAATATTTTTGAATTTTCATTTTATTTTTTTCCTTTTTCCTTTGCTTTTTTTTTTTTTTTTTTCCTTCTCATCCTCCATCCTCTAGCTAGTCGCCGGACCTTGACGACCGGCTAGAGGTGATGGCCAGCAAGGGTTGACCCTCACCAAATCCGAAGAGAGTGAGCCTCACCACCCAGTATGAGGTTGCCCCCTCGCCAGTGGCTGGCGAGGTCGAGGTCACCTCTGGCTGGTCACCGAGGTCCAATGACTGGTTGAAGGAAGGAGGAGGAGAAGGAAAACAAAAGAAAGAAAAAGAAAAGGAAAATGAATAGGAATAGGAAAAAATTCAAAAATATTTAAATACCATCAAAAGTTGTCAATATCAGCGCCGATCATATCATGTCAGTCGGCCGGCACCCAATCAACAAAATCTAGTCAAAATTAGCTGGAAATGATTGAATTGACACAAAGTGAAAAGGTTTATGAATAAATTAGCACCAACAAAAAGCTTAGGATTAAATTGGCACAAATGCAAAATGTTTAAGACTTTTTTAACACTTTTCTCTCATATTCGCAACGGGTAAATCTAATGTAGAGTGGACTAGATTGTTTAGTTTGAGCGCGGTATGTATTTACTATGGCTATAGCCAACGAATAAGTTGATTAAACTGTACTCCTATAATCAATCGTGTATCCCTTCCCTCATTGACTTTAATATGATATTGGCTTTTTCATAGCCATTGTCTTTGTTTAAAATCGCGTTTGGAACGTGGCCTTCTTTTGAAGGTAGAAAAGTGATCTAATTATATGCAATGAATCTGTATTGAATAACCGTTACGTACATATTATTGTAAAGGGATAAATTTATTAAAAGTTTTAAAATTTGTCACAAAAGTACATTTGAGTCCTAAAAAATTCAAAAAGTGCAATTAAATCATAAAATTTTAGGACTTTTAATACACTTATTTCTTGTATGTTTTTATTCTGTGATGTCGACAAAAGGTCGAAATTTCTATTTCAGGGATAAAGGAATTTTAACCATGGATGTACATAGATAGGTCATCCGCTAAATCTCGCGATTATTAATTTTATTACCAGATGACATGGGGAGAGAAAGGTTGTGGTTTTGGGGGATGGGGATTGGAGAAAAACAACGATCGCCAACATCAAATGAAAGGCTTTATAAAGGGTTTGGAATAATAATCTGGAAAAAGATCACGTTCAATTAGAAACGCTATAAAAGGTTTTGAGAGCCAAAGCTCCGTTCCGTCCCTCCGGCGTGGCGAAGATGCGGACGAGGCCCTCAGGGTCGAAGGGCTTGAAAAGCAAAGGGTGTTGCTCGTCCACGAGCTCGTCGGGGCACCGAACAGTTCCTTCGACGCCGGAGAAGATCCCAATGGAGAGCCTGGCCTCGTGCCCGCGCATCATCACACGGTGTCGAGGACAGTATAATCTTCCGTTGCTCCATCCCTAAGAAAAGACCATGAAAGAGGTCACAGCTGAGGTGAAAGTTATATATACAGCCATGCATGCATCTCTTAATCAAGGAGATTATTGCATGAATTTTAATGGGGGTAAACATCTTGTGTACTCTTATTACTACACAACTCACCTGTCTCGAGAATAATTGTCCAAAAAATCTAAACTTGTTTTATAGCAATCAATCCTAAATCTTTTTTTTTTCCTTTACCAATTTAGACCTCAAATTTTTGACGATTTACCAATATAATCCTTCCAACTAATTTTGATCAAAAATCGCTAACGTGGATGCCGACACTGACATAGATGATTTTTACAATTTTTTTATTTTCCAAATTTTTTGCACTTTTTCCTCTCTTTCTTTTTTTTTTTTCCTACTTCCCTCTGCTGGTCAATGGGGCCTCAACAATGGCCACTGGAGGTCGCCACCATATACCAAAGGTTGCCCTCGCCTATGGACAGCGACCGGCAAGTAATAGGAAAAAAGAAAAAGGAAAGAAAAGAAAAAGAGAAAAATTAGAAAATTGATTTGAGAGATACTCTTGACAAATCATCAAAAGGTTTAGGATCAAATTGATCAAATTAAAAGGTTTAATATTGAACTGACCATGGTGCAATAAATTTAGGACTATTCTGATAATTTTTCTCCATTTATTAAGTAGTTACAATTTGAAAATATTGACCAATTATCCAAATCAAGCATCATGCATATGGATTACTGAGAATCACACGAGAACCCAAAATAAAGGCACAAATCTATTTCAAAGGGCAATTTGCAATTACTTACTGTTCAGTTTTTTAAGCATCCTGGTGGTTAGCGGAAAGTCGTGAATTTCTAAAATCACTCATCAATTTAATTATAGAAGAAATTCATGTTAGGTAAACAAAGACTATTTAAAGGAATGAGCAATATTCTACAACACAAATTGATTGGTCCAAGAAAAATATAGCTCACAAATTAGATATAAAATTATATAGCACGAGCACCGCCGGCATAATGAAAATTTTATACAAACAACCTTGATATGAGGATTTTAATTATCTACTCCGTCAGATCTTCTCAAACCGATTGTGGATAAAATCTCTTACGTAGGATTTTTCTTTAGAGTATGCTTCAATGGTTTAGAAAAATTTTATAGTTTTTGCATATCCACTATTTTTAATCTTATTTTGTAAAAGGTGGGATATAATGAAGAGATTATTAGAGAGAGAGAGAGAGAGAGAGACTCACATGGAATGACTCTCCAAGCATGACGATAGTAGAGGAAGCCGAAGGCGTGACTTTAATCCAGTCTCCATGCTTCGTCTCCACTTCCAACCCGTTCACGTGATTCTGCTGCAGCATGGTCACGAAGGTCGTGTCGTAATGAGTTATGCCTCCGGGCCGAGCCTCCTCCGTCTCTGGCGCTCCGTACCTGAGGAGGCGAAGGGAATGTACCGTCGACGCGGTGTGCGAGTCGAGATAGCGCTCAACGCCGAAGCTTCGGAACACCATCTTCTGAATCGTGTAGTCTAACTCGGACAGCCTCCTCAGGTACGTGTTCAGCAGCTCGCTGCAAGTGATTCAGAGAGGCGAATTTGCCAAGTTTTTCTGTAATTGAAGTTCTTCACGATGAACAATTTTCGACAGAACGTAAATGACTCGAGCATGGCCAAGGGAAGTTCGGGAATGTGATTCGCGTCATACGTACCAGAATTTGGCGTTCCCCTCTGGCCACAGGAGCCCGGCCAAGCGTTCGATCGCGCCCGAGTTCAGGGCGTCGCGCATCCCCATGGCCTCATGAAGAGGGTTCAGAGGGAGGTTAGCGAGGTAGCCATCGTACGGCCTGGTCGGGTCGACGAACTGGCGCTTAGTCTCGGCCGGAAGACCGAACATCTCCTCCATCTGATGGAAGACCTCGTCGTGAAGCTCCACGGGGACCTTGTCGTACAGAGCCAAGAAGCAGCCATACTCTTCGAGCGCCCGCCGGACGGCGTCTTGGACAGAATCCCAGCCGCCGCTTCCAGGCTCCGAATCCCCCAATCCGGAAAAATCTATGGAGGGAAGCTCCAGCGCCGGACCTGAACCCATGCCAAAGCCTGTCTTTTCTCGCGAGACTTCGATTCTCCGGTGATCGTTTGCCTCAGTTTCTCAATTCCTGCCGGATTTAAAGGGCCTTGCCATGACTTAGAGCGCAAAAATGCAAAGAACATGCATGAAGCTTCCTCGAAAAGCGCTTGTAAATTAATGCACGACTTGGCATGTTGCGAATGTCATTAAATGTCTGCATTCCAATGACAGCATTGTCTGTTGGCAAGAGCTTGTCTTGTTGCTTGATGTTTATTAAAATTGCGTAACCGCACCGATCGATGTATCCCATAAAGCACGCTAATTGTATATGGGGAAATCGATTGCATCGCCGATACGTATTGCATCGAATTGGTACGATGACCAACGCCTCGCCTCTCAATAAAAAACGAGACTACAGATTCAATTATCGGTATCAACTCTGAAGTGACGTCTAAATGTTCTGGATATTAGTCTCGGACTAAAAAGGCAAAAAGGGGTTTCCAAAGATTTGAGATAATGACTTTTTACTCTAATATAATGTAAAATTTTGTAAGGTTTTCAAAAATGACAATGCTCGAGGTTAGCCAACGTGCCCATTGATTGATTAACGACGATATTATTTGCTGAAACAAGCTTTTTAGAAGCCAACTAATAATTTTACAGATTTTATTACTTTATTCGTGACAGCTATATACTAATTTAAAGAGGAATGGATTGTATAGTTGACCACGTTACGTATTTATTATGGCGATAGCCACTGAATAGCTTGATTAAACTACACTCCTAGAGGCTAGAATCATTTTAATTACCTCCTCCGTTGACTTAAATATGATATTGGCCTTCGTGGGCAATTGCCCAATTGTTTACTATTGTGTTTGTAACGTGGCCTTTCCATTATAGGTAGAACATCGGAAATTTTTTAAAGAATCTAGTTCTTTTCGGTTTTTGGTCTTAGAGAATCCAATTGAGTTTGTTAGTCACAATTAATTCTACGGTTTATTGCCGACGCGTCTTGGATAGTTCGTTTCGTACAAATGATTCGGATAATATATGGTTGAAATTAATGGGGGAACTGGGACACCCTAGCTTCATTATCTCATCGGAGTGAAGTTCGCACTAGACGTGCAGTTGTAGTTGTGAAGTGTGTATCTAGATTTTGTTGATTCTACATAGGAAGAATTGTTTGAAGTTAATTGCTTGGTCAGAAAAGGAGATACGGAGGTAGACATGAGGGGAGGATTCTTTGGCTCTGTATATTTCGTGGAAAATAAATTGTTTGGAAAACATTTTATTTTTAAATGATCACTTGTATTGCTTGATTATTAATAGCAATTAGATGCCTAAACCATTTCGGGAACAAGGAAAATATTTTTTTCAATGTGATTCCCTGATTTCCTCACAAGATAAGGTCAATGGATGAATCGGCGGCGGGTAAGGATTCAAAGGACTCTTTTTCCTTTTTGTTTTCCTTTCTTTTCATTTCCTCCGCCATTTGGCCGAGATTATTGATTCATTATCGAATCGTGTATCTATCCAATATTTTCTGCCCATGATTCCTTTTGCTTTGTAGAAAGTTCTTCGAACATATATATATTCTCATCCAAGATTTTTGCCACGAATTCGTCTAAAGAATTTAATTCAAAGTTTCCTTGCACTAATTCATTAGTCCCCGGTTCAAATGTAATGTTTTGTGGATTCCTTCAAGCTGTCAATTCATTAAGTTATCTATAATTCTGTCCATAAATGACCAAACTTTGTTATCCTAGAATAAGTCCATTACTTGTCCATAATAACCAAAATTAGTGTTGGTTATATGTTTGTTATTTTTTGGTGCAACAAGACCCTGTCCAAAAAATCTATGGTGGGAATTTTGAGGGGTGTTGAGAGAGAACCCTTTGTGAGAACAAAAAGTTAAGGATAACAGATCTTGCAATTCAAGTATAACATGAGAAGAAGAGATTACTAGAGAAATCAAGAATGAATGTCAAGAAACACTAGAGATTTACATTTATTCAATTTGAGTGACAATACTTATTTTATGGGGAAATTTAGCCACCAAGAAGTCCACCATAAATCTGGAGCGTATAAAGTTCACAATCACTTGAGTGCTTCCTAGCCCTAATTATACCCAAAGCAATGCCACAAGTATTACCTCACAAAGAGCTCAATCAGTCATTCATTATCTCTTTTTTTTTCATTATTCAACTATTTGATCAAATAAAAAAGAAAACAAAAGCTTTGGCTTTATAAAGGGTTTGGAATAATAATCTGAAAAGAGATCACGTTCAATTAGAAACGCTATAAAAGGTTTTGAGAGCCGAAGCTCCGTTCCGTCCCTCCGGTGTGGCGAAGATGCGGACGAGGCCCTCAGCGTCGAAGGGCTTGAAAAGCAAAGGGTGTTGCTCGTCCACGAGCTCGTCGGGGCACCGAATTGTTCCTTCGACGCCGGAGAAGATCCCGATGGAGAGCCTGGCCTCGTGCCCGCGCATCATCACACGGTGTCGAGGACAATATAATCTTCCGTTGCTCCATCCCTAACAAAAGACCATGAAAGAGGTCGCAGCTGAGGTGAAAGTTATACATACAGCCGTGCGTGCATCTCTTAATCAAGGAGATTATTGCATGAATTTTAATCGGGGTAAACATCTTGTGTACTCTTATTACTACACAACTCACATGTCTCAAGAATAATTGTCCAAAAGATCTAAACTTATTTTATTGCGATCAATTCAATCATAAATCATTTTTTTCCTTTGCCAATTTTTTTATTTTCCAAAATTTTGGCACTTTTTCCCCCTCTTTCTTTTCTTTTCTTTTTTTTTTTTTTTTTTTTTTTTTTTGCTACTTCCCTCTACTGGTCGACGAGGCCTCAACGATGGCCATTGGAGGTCACCACCATATAGCGAAGGTTGCCCTCACCTATGGACAATGACCAGCAAATAATAGGGAAAGAGAAAAAAAGAAAAAAAATTAAAAAATTGATTTGAGGGACACTCTTGGCAAATCATCAAAAGGTTTACAATTAAATTGGTCGAATTGAAAAATTTAGTATTGACGGTGCAATAAATTTAGGACTTTTCTGATAATTTTTCTCCGTTAGGTAATTACAATTTGGAAATATTGACAAATTATCCAAATCAAGCACAAGAGAACCCAAAATAAAGGCACAAATCTATTTCAAAGGACAATTTGCAATTACTTACTGTTCAGTTTTTTAAGCATCCTAGTGGTTAGTGGAAAGTCGTGAATTTCTAAAATCACTTATAAATTTAATTATTGAAGAAATTAATGTTAGGTAAACAAAGACTCTTTAAAGGAATGAGCAATATTCTACCACACAAATTGATTGGTCCAAGAAAAATATAGCTCACAAATTAGTTATAAAATTATATAGCACGCGCACCTCCGGCATAAAAAAATTCATACAAACAACCTTGATATGAGGATTATAATTATCTACTCTGTCAAATCCTCTCAAATCGATTGTGTATAAAATCTCTTACGTAGGATTTTTCTTTAGAATATGCTTTAATGGTTTAGAAAAAATTTATAGTTTTTGCATATCCACTGTTTTTAATCTTATTTTGTAAAAGGTGGGATATAATGAAGAGATTATTAGAGAGAGAGAGAGGGACTCACATGGAATGACTCTCCAAGCATGACGATAGTAGAGGAAGCCGAAGGCGCGACTTTAATCCAGTCTCCATGCTTCGTCTCCACTTCCAATCCGTTCACGTGATTCTGCTGCAGCATGGTCACGAAGTTCGGGTCGTAATGAATTATGCCTCCGGGCCGAGCCTCCTCCACCTCCGGCGCTCCATACCTCAGGAAGCGAAGGGAATGTACCGTCGACGCGGCGTGCGAGTCGAGATAGCGCTCAACGCCAAAGCTTCGGAACACCATCTTCTGGATCGTGTAGTCTAACTCGGACAGCCTCCTCACGTACGTGTTCAGCAGCTCGCTGCAAGCGATTCAGAGAGGCGAATTCGCCAAGCTTTTTGTAATTGAAGTTCTTCACGATGAACAATTTTCGACAGAACGTAAATGACTCGAGCATGGCCGATGGAAGTTCGCGAATGTAATTCGCGCCGTACGTACCAGAATTTGGCGTTTCCCTCTGGCCACAGGAGACCGGCCAAGCGTTCGATCGCGCCGGAGTTCAGGGCCTCGCGCATCCCCATGGCCTCCGGGTCAAGAGGGAGGTTAGCAAGGTAGCCATCGTACGGCCTCATCGGGTCGACGAACCGGTGCTTAGTCTCGGCCGGAAGACCGAACATCTCCTCCATCTGATGGAAGACCTCGTCATGAAGCTCCTCGGTGACCTTGTCGTACAGAGCCAAGAAGCAGCCATACTCTTCGAGCGCTCGCCGGACAGCATCTTGGACGGAATCCCAGCCGCCACTTCCAGGCTCCGAATCGCCCAATCCGGAAAAATCTATGGAGGGAAGCTCGAGCGCCGGACCTGAACCCATGCCGAAGCCTTCATTTTTTCTTGCGAGACTTCGATCCTCGGTGATCGTTTCCCTCAGTTTCTTAGTTTCTGCCGGATTAAAAGGGCCTTGCCATGACTTAAGAGTGCAAAAATGCAAAGAACATGAAGCTTTCTTGAAAAGCACTTGTAAATTTATGCACGACTTGGCATCTTGCGAATGTCATTAAAGCTCCGTTCATTTCGTGGAAAATAATTTTCGAAAAGGTTTTCTGTATTTTTGGCATTCGTTTTACGGAAAATAAATTCCCTAGGAAAAATATTTTCCATAAAAAGAAAAAAAAAATCTTCTAAATTAGGCTCCGTTCATTTCGCAAAAAATAATTTCTAGGAAAACATTTTTCGGATTTTTCGGCATTCGTTTCACTGAAAATGAATTCTTTAAGGAAAATGTTTTCATAAAAGGAAAAAAATCTACTAAATTAGGGGAAAATATTTTCCACTTTTAAAAAGTGAAAAACATTTTCTTCACTTGATCTCTCTTATCTCACACCTCTATAAATCCTCACTTCCTCATCCCCTTACTTCTTCTTCTTTTCTCTTTTTATTCGAATTATTTTTGAATTTTCTTTTCTTTTTTAATTTTAATTATTTTTAATTCTTTAAAAATAAAATAATAAAAAAAGAGGAAAGGATGGGCTTACGCCCATCCATTGGCCCGGCCCGGCTGGAGGTCTTCCTCAACCTCTAGCCAAGTCCCGAATTTCTTGCAAACCAAGTCAGATGACCCGATTTCGACCCAAAACTCCAAAAAACACACATTAACTTGATTTTTGATGAAATTTCTCCATGAGACTTGCATATAACATCAATATAATTGACTAGATTGAATTAAATGAAGAACAAATAAGAAAATCTTCATATTCTAGCTTCAAAGTTTTGGATCTAAACCTTCCATGGCCGAATTTCGAATTTCTTAAATTTAAGCCCTAAAAACTTACTTTAATGCAACAAAATGATGGTAATATATATAACAATACCCATGCAATAATTTACAATGGACATCAATCAATTGCAAGTAATTTGGAAATTCTAGAACTTTTTCATGTATAAAACCTAGAATTTCAAATTTAAAATTATCTCTCAATCCCCAATGAAGTTATACAAATTATATATGGTTGGAAAGATCTCAACATGTAGAACGAAAGCCCTATGGTTTTAGGATCAATCGAGCAAAAATTCCACACGAAAAAATGATGCCCGTATTTGACTCAAAGAGGAAAATTTCAATTTTTCCATTAAAAAAAAAAATTGGGTTAATCATATATGATTTGCTTTGATACCACATGTAAAAAATTATTCACATAATTTAACTCATTAATCAAGAAGAATCGAATCCATATATGACTGTAAAACACCGAGATCAATAAGCACGATGGAATTAAAGCGTACCTGTTTGAGCCATTACTTCACTTGAAAAAAAAATAGATCAACCTGATAATCGAGATCTATTGGAATGTCAGATCTTCCTCTCTATGACATATTTCAGTATAACAGCTTTCAATGAGATCAAAGCAACTGATAGATATAACATACCCTTTTTATAAGCTGGAGAGGGGACCTAGCAAACCCTAATCAACAACGTGTCAACTGGGCCCTTCCCCTTATGGGCTTCTAAAAAACACAATTGCCTACACTTTGCTACTCAATTAGGCCCTTTATTAATAAATACCAATGCCCAATTCAATCATATCATTGTTGGGTTCAACAAATATTGGAATATCCATTAATCCGATTATTTAAAATAGAAAATTAATTAATTAATATAAGCCCATATTATAGAAAATTTCCAACAATTGCGTAACCGCACGGATCGATGTCTCCATAAAGCATGCTAACTATATCTGGAGAAATCAATTGCATCGCCGATACGTATTGCATCGAATTGGCACGATGACCAACGCCTCAAGTCTCAAGAAAAAATGAGACTACATATTCAATTATCGGTATCAACTCCAAATTGACGTCTAAATGTTCTAAATATTAATCTCAGACTAAAAAGGCAAAAAAGGGAGTTTCCAAAGATTTGAGATAATCACTTCTTACTCTAATATCATATGAAATTTTGTAAGGTCTTCAAAAATGATAGTCCTCGAGGTTAGCCAATGTGCCAGTTGACTGATTAACGGCAATATTATTTGCAAAACAAGCCTTTTAGAAGCCAAATACTAATTTTACTGATTTTATTACTTTATTCGTCACAGCTATATACTAATTTAAAGTGGAATGGATTGTATAGTTGACCACATTACATATTTATTATGGCTATAGCCAGTGAATAGCTTGATTAAACTACACTCCTATAGGCTAGAATCATTTTAATTATCTCCTCCATTGACTTAAATATGATATTGGCCTTCGTGGGCAATTGTCGAATTGTTTACTATTGTGTTTAGAATGTGGCCTTTCCATTATAGGTAGAAAATCGGATCTAAACGTACGTAAATTCAAGTAATGTTTGTATCATCACAATTGAGCATGCAATTAGTGTGTTTTATATGTCAGCATATATGTTACATAGGCCTAACAAGCATGCATGACACGAAACATGTTGTGGTATGTTATATATCACGATCTAAGATTAGAACATTCTATAACGATAGTATGAAACATGCCGTACTATTTATCGTGCTAGGATTGAACTTGTGTAATGCACAAGATATCGAGCAAAATACCAAGAACTAAGCAATAATCATTATCTTAATTTCTGCTTCTTCTTTTTTACAGATATGGAAAAGCACATGATATAATGCAAGTTAAGTAGTAATTCATCTTGTTTGATGATTGTTGACACCTAATTTATATTTTCAAGCACATACATATATATATATATATATATATATATATATATATAAATTGATTTTAACAACAACAAAAAAGCCGTGGGGGTCAGGTTGAGCCGGATCCGGCCTTGGCCCAGCCCTTCTTCTTCTTCTTCTTTTCCCTAGCATCGGCCTTCGGCCCGTCCCCTCTCTTTTCCTTTTTCTTTTTTCTTTTCCCCTCACGCGGCCCAGCCTCCTTTTTCCTTTTGGCTTGACCTGCGCCTCTACCTTCTCCCTCAGCCGTCTTCTGCACGGGGAATCGGCGAAGGCGAAAAGCAGAGCCGACAAAAAGATCTCGAGCAGCTGCAGGGGTAGCAAGATTGCGTGGGGGGGGCAACGCAATCCACAAGCGAGCAGGCTAGCAACGAGCTAGTTGATCAAATGAAGCCAAGCGAAGAAAAGAGAGCATAAAGCAAAGAAAGAAAAAGGGGGAGGAGAGAGTGCGACGAAGGGGGAGAGACGGGAGAGTGGGACAATCGTTGGAGATCAGCCAAGAGTAGGGATCCCTTGGGAAGCCTCACCACCACCGGAGAGCCGCTTGTTCGTCGCCGACCGCCGCCGTCTTCCTCAGAAACCATATTGGCCTTTTATTGAACACTTGGCGCACAACATTTGAAGTCGAGCTGGCCGAAGCTTGTTCCATCTGTTTCAAGCGAACTCCGGCCTCCCTAGGTCCTCGGCCATGTCTCTGTTTGTCATTGATTGATTCCTGAGAGTCCAAAGTCCGCCTTGAGTCTCGATCGAACCCGAGGCTTCTTAGTTTGTGCGTGTACGCCACTTGCTTGACAAAATGCTCGAGTGAGCTCCACCTCCCTGACTCCTCCGTGTAGAGCCCAGCGAGGATTTTGGCCACGGAGGGCCGCCGTTATTTGCTCGAAAGTCGATCTGCCTCCCGCTGGACTGAGGCGGCACATCGCGACCCTAGCCGGGGACTGCATGTACCCTTCGCCCCTGCCTTCTTCTCCGTTACCCTCGAACAGCCGCTGAACGGGCGGTCGCGAGCCAGCAAAGTCTTCAACTGACGCCTCACCGCTTCTGGTGGAGCCTCGACCGGCACCGCCGCCTTTCTCAGAGAACTCCCACGGGTTACACGCCGTCGCGGCCTCCCTGATCGCAATCGAGCAATCGCTACCAAGGGCCGCAGACTGAGCTGGGCCAAATCCGCAATTTGGCCCACTCAGCCTCTTCCGCTCCATAAGCTAACAGCCCAGAGTTAATATGGGCCGTGGGCCTACCGATGGGGGGAAGCCACATTTGCGAAAGGGGGCTTGGGCCCGACCAAATCTCTTTTTGGAGCGAGCCAACCGGCCCACCCCTACCGGACCGAACCCAGGTTCGATCTTCGACCGGACCCGACTTCCACTGACCAGGCCAAACCGGGTTGGGTCAGACCGGACCCGACCTGATCCAGGCATATATATATAATAAAGCATAATTAATTTAAAAAAATTAAAAGTTAAAAAATTTACAAAAATTCAAAAAGTGTACAGTTTGGTTAGGAATTGCTATGTTTTGCATTCTTAGTATAATTAGACCTATTTTGGCTCATATTTTGATTATATTGTATTCTTAATTTGCATATATAATTATGTTTAATTGTACGTGTTTAATTTTATTGCAATTAGAATCTTGGTAGTTGTGGTTGTTACTTTAATAATTGTGCACCCACATGATCACCTCACATGTTAGAGGATAGGAATAAAACCAATCCAAACTGCTTAACAAAAAATCATTTATTTTAAAATGAACAACATTAAGTACCGAAATGGCATTAATTGGTCAATTAGTGTAATCAAGTCCCCAACCCTAGATTCTCTGATTGCGTAGGAAGTGTGGCATGCTCCTGTGCCTCACTTAGTTTCTAATCGACCCCAATAGGCTAGTGGCGACTCGTTTTTGTAAAATTCCTAAAATATACTCCAATATTACGTGAGGTATGAGCTTGGGAGAGCCCGCGTCTAATCATAAGCCTTAGGTCTATCCTTTAGGCAATATCCCTAAACCTATTTCCTTCCCCTGAGGGTAGGTCGCGACAATGATATTTTGTGGCCAATATTTCAAAGAGGTTTCGCATTATTTACTTCACCTCAAGTTTGAGTCACTTTAAAAAACTTAGCATTTAAATAATAAATTTATTTAGGGGTCCATTTTATCTTAAGGGTGCAAAAAGATACGATAATTATTAAATTGGCTATATTGTATATCATGATTTCGTGTCTTTATAAATAATTAGAAATGTCCATAAACCTGTATATAAAAACATTTATATGTGAGCTCATTAATTTGAAATGAGTCTTTTAAATATGGAGATCAACATGTTGTAAAATATTTCAAACCAATCTTTTAACAAACTCCCTATTTTGTAAAATAAAAAACATTACCAATTTTCAAATGTGATATTGGCTCTTAATTTCTTAAGACTATGGCATAAATTATATTAAGATCTCTTCCATGACCTTAGAAAGTGCAAGCTTTTGATGGGTAATAATTACCACCTAAAATGCAATATGCATCACAACATGCTCTCTTTGTCAATTTGGAAAGATTTATTGACTTCACCTAAATCATTATAAGAAAATAGACCCTAAATTGGAAATTATCTCACTAGAAGTTCCGTTGATAGTTCTTTAAGACTTTGACAAAAATCTTACAAGTTTGTATGTAAATATTTTTTTCTTGATTGAGGCGTAATTGGACCTAAGCAAGTCCCCAAAAGGGTTCATATTGGTCCCCGCCTAGGTCTCAAGATCATTGGGATATAAAATATTTAGAAAGTATTCTTTCATCTTGGAAAAGAAAGAAGGTACATCGAGAGGTATGAAGCATACAAACATCAATACATAAAAATAAGGAACTCATTAATGGAGTTTTTCATCCCTACATGTCGAACGAACAAGCAGTGAAAGCCTTCCCAGAAAGCTCCCTTCCTATGGTGAGGTTACACCTCTTAACTAAGCACCAAGGATCCAAAGGAAGCACTTGGGGCAACTGAGGGCAACCCACCCCACCCCACTCAAAATCCTCCCCTTTGATTAGACACGATCACAAGTCTGGTGGTTTGGGGGCCCCATCGAGGCCCATCAAGCCCGAAACAACTGGGATCGAGCGGGTTTGGACAAGCTGGGCACGTCCAAAGCTAATTACTTCCTATAGAAAATCCAATCTTTCCCAAACCGTGGGCGGGCCTGAAAAAGTATTCTCCCCCTGAAGCAAGCGGGCACCGGGCCGCCCAAACCCGCCCAGGCTGCCCAGCGCGCGGCCCGTTGCTTGATTTCGCCACGGCCTCCATCTCTCCCAATGGAAAAAAAAAAAAATGCCGACCCGCAAGCCCACAACTCGCAGGCTCAAGCCGATCGGACGGCCCGTAGATTCGCTTCCTCGCCTAAACGGCATCTCCCCCCGCAACAAAACGCGGCCGCGCAGCTTTTGCTTTTGCAGAGAATTCTCTCTCGAGATGGAACCGTGCTCGTCCTCTGCTCCCACTCCTGCTCCTACTGCTCCTCCTGCTCCGTCAGCGGCGGCGGTGGCGGCCGCGTCGGCAACGTATTCTTCTTCGGAAGCCACGCTGGTGGAGAGGCTCCGGCAGCACAAATGGTCTTTCAACAACGCGGCCCACATCCGGGCCGTCATCATGATCTAGCGCACCCTGATCGACGACCCCTCCGACGTGGCCGCCGTTGCCATCGCCGTCGAATCGGACCTCCTCAACACCGACCTGAGGTCCGTCAGGTCCCGGACCCTCCCCGACCGAAAGGCCTCGCACCTCCACGGCCCCATGGTCCTCCAGGTTAGGCCGCCCCGACGCTGGCTTCTTGCTTCTAGGTCACCGCCTCTGATCTTTTCCGTTGCCTGTGTGTAGTGGCGCGTGGTTGGTTTCCCTTCGGCTTCACGCTCGTTGTGCTTAGGGTTGTGATCGTTTTGTTGTGTACTCGAACAGATATCTGCGGTGAGGACATTGCAAGAAGTAGTAGTGACGAGGCCTCGAAGAGCTCTGGTGGTAATCGGATGTTGAGATTGACGCTGACGGACGGTCACAGCGAGATTACCGCAATCGAGTATGCTCATATTCCGTCGCTTCCCGATGATGTCGTTCCCGGTACTAAGGTATTCCTTTAAATTTGCCTTCTCTATAACCGGTATGTTTTTTACTCTGGTAAGTTGATAGATGCCCTGAAGTCGCTGTATCCGTGGCGCGGAAGATATGGAAATTTTTTATAGAATCTAGTTAGTTTCGGTTTTTCGTCTTAGAGAATCCAATTGAGTTTGTTGGTCACAATTAAGTCTACGGTTCATTGCTGACGCGGCTTGGATAGTTCGTTTCGTACAAATGATTCGGATAATATATGGTTGAAATCAATGGGGGAACTGGGACACCCTAGCTTCATTATCTCATCGGAGTGAAGTTCGCACTAGACGTGCAGTTGTAGTTGTGAAGTGTGTATCTAGATTTTGTTGATTCTACATAGGAAGAATTGTTTGAAGTTAATTGCTTGGTCAGAAAAGGAGATACGGAGGTAGACATGAGGGGGAGGATTCTTTGGCTCTGTATATTTCATGGAAAATAAATTGTTTGGAAAACATTTTATTTTTAAATGATCACTTGTATTGCTTGATTATTAATAGCAATTAGATGCCTAAACCATTTCGGGAACAAGGAAAATATTTTTCCAATGTGATTCCCTGATTTCCTCACAAGATAAGGTCAATGGATGAATCGGCGGCGGGTAAGGATTCAAAGGACTCTTTTTCCTTTTTGTTTTCCTTTCTTTTCATTTCCTCCGCCATTTGGTCGAGATTATTGATTCATTATCGAATCGTGTATCTATCCAATATTTTCTGCCCATGATTCCTTTTGCTTTGTAGAAAGTTCTTCGAACATATATATTCTCATCCGAGATTTTTGCCACGAATTCGTCTAAAGAATTTAATTCAAAGTTTCCTTGCACTAATTCATTAGTCCCCGGTTCAAATGCAATGTTTTGTGGATTCCTTCAAGCTGTCAATTCATTAAGTTATCTATAATTCTGTCCATAAATGACCAAACTTTGTTATCCTCGATTAAGTCCATCACTTGTCCATAATAACCAAAACTAGTGTTGGTTATTTGTTGGTTATTTTTTTGGTGCAACAAGACCCTGTCCAAAAAATCTATGGTGGGAATTTTGAGAGGTGTTGAAAGAGAACCCTTTGTGAGAATAAAGTTAAGGATAACAGATCTTGCAATTCAAGTATAACATGAGAAGAAGAGATTACTAGAGAAATCAAGAATGAATGTCAAGAAACACTAGAGATTTACATTTATTCAATTTGAGTGTCCAATACTTATTTTATGGGGAAATTTAGCCACCAAGAAGTCCACCATAAATCTGGAGCGTATAAAGTTCACAATCACTTGAGTGCTTCCTAGCCCTAATTATACCCAAAGCAATGCCACAAGTATTACCTCACAAAGAGCTCAATCAGTCATTCATTATCTCTTTTTTTTCATTATTCAACTATTTGATCAAATAAAAAGGAAAACAAAAGCTTTGGCTTTATGAAGGGTTTGGAATAATAATCTGATAAAAGATCACGTTCAATTAGAAACGCCATAAAAGGTTTTGAGAGCCGAAGCTCCGTTCCGTCCCTCCGGTGTGGCGAAGATGCGGACGAGGCCCTCAGCGTCGAAGGGCTTGAAAAGCAAAGGGTGTTGCTCGTCCACGAGCTCGTCGGGGCACCGAATGGTTCCTTCGACGCCGGAGAAGATCCCGATGGAGAGCCTGGCCTCGTGCCCGCGCATCATCACACGGTGTCGAGGACAGTATAATCTTCCGTTGCTCCATCCCTAAGAAAAGACCATGAAAGAGGTCGCAGCTGGGGTGAAAGTTATACATACAGCCGTGCATGCCTCTCTTAATCAAGGAGATTATTGCATGAATGTTAATGGGGGTAAACATCTTGTGTACTCTTTTACTACACAACTCACCTGTCTCAAGAATAATTGTCCAAAAAATCTAAACTTGTTTTATAGCGATCAATTCAATCATAAATCTTTTTTTCCTTTGCCAATTTTTGTATTTTCCAAAAATTTGGCACTTTTTTCCCCTCTTTCTTTTCTTTTCTTTTTTTTTTGGCTACTTCCCTCTGCTGGTCGATGAGGCCTCAACGATGGCCACTGGAGGTCACCACCATATAGCAAAGGTTGCCCTCACCTCTGGACAATGACCGGCAAATAATAGGGAAAGAAAAAAAAATAGAAAAAAAAATAGAAAATTGATTTGAGGGACACTCTTTGGCAAATCATCAAAAGGTTTGCGATTAAATCGGTCAAATTGAAATATTTAGTATTGATGGTGCAATAAATTTAGGACTTTTCTAATAATTTTTCTCTGTTAGGTAATTACAATTTGAAAATATTGACAAATTATCCAAATCAAGCACACGAGAACCCAAAATAAAGGCACAAATCTATTTCAAAGGGCAATTTGCAATTACTTACTGTTCAGTTTTTTAAGCATCCCGGTGGTTAGTGGAAAGTCGTGAATTTCTAAAATCACTTATAAATTTAATTATAGAAGAAATTAATGTTAGGTAAACAAAGACTCTTTAAAGGAATGAGCAATATTCTACCACACAAATTGATTGGTCCAAGAAAATATAGCTCACAAATTAGTTATAAAATTATATAGCACGCGCACCTCCGGCATAAAGAAAATTTCATACAAACAACCTTGATATGAGGATTATAATTATCTACTCTGTCAAATCCTCTCAAATCGATTGTGTATAAAATCTCTTACGTAGGATTTTTCTTTAGAATATGCTTTAATGGTTTAGAAAAAATTTATAGTTTTTGCATATCCACTGTTGTTAATCTTATTTTGTAAAAGGTGGGATATAACGAAGAGATTATTAGAGAGAGAGAGAGGGACTCACATGGAATGACTCTCCAAGCATGACGATAGTAGAGGAAGCCGAAGGCGCGACTTTAATCCAGTCTCCATGCTTCGTCTCCACTTCCAATCCGTTCACGTGATTCTGCTGCAGCATGGTCACGAAGTTCGGGTCGTAATGAATTATGCCTCCGGGCCGAGCCTCCTCCACCTCCGGCGCTCCATACCTCAGGAAGCGAAGGGAATGTACCGTCGACGCGGCATGCGAGTCGAGATAGCGCTCAACGCCAAAGCTTCGGAACACCATCTTCTGGATCGTGTAGTCTAACTCGGACAGCCTCCTCACGTACGTGTTCAGCAGCTCGCTGCAAGCGATTCAGAGAGGCGAATTCGCCAAGTTTTTTTGTAATTGAAGTTCTTCACGTTGAACAATTTTCGACAGAACGTAAATGACTCGAGCATGGCCGATGGAAGTTCGCGAATGTAATTCGCGCCGTACGTACCAGAATTTGGCGTTTCCCTCTGGCCACAGGAGACCGGCCAAGCGTTCGATCGCGCCGGAGTTCAGGGCCTCGCGCATCCCCATGGTCTCCGGGTTAAGAGGGAGGTTAGCAAGGTAGCCATCGTACGGCCTCATCGGGTCAACAAACCGGTGCTTAGTCTCGGCCGGAAGACCGAAAATCTCCTCCATATGATGGAAGACCTCGTCATGAAGCTCCTCGGTGACCTTGTCGTACAGAGCCAAGAAGCAGCCATACTCTTCGAGCGCTCGCCGGACAGCATCTTGGACGGAATCCCAGCCGCCGCTTCCAGGCTCCGAATCGCCCAATCCGGAAAAATCTATGGAGGGAAGCTCGAGCGCCGGACCTGAACCCATGCCGAAGCCTTCGTTTTTTCTTGCGAGACTTCGATCCTCGGTGATCGTTTCCCTCAGTTTCTTAGTTTCTGCCGGATTAAAAGGGCCTTGCCATGACTTAGAGTGCAAAAATGCAAAGAACATGAAGCTTTCTTGAAAAGCACTTGTAAATTTATGCACGACTTGGCATCTTGCGAATGTCATTAAAGCTCCATTCATTTCGGGAAAAATAATTTTCGAGAAAATGTTTTCCGTATTTTCCGGCGTTCGTTTTACGGAAATTGAATTTCTTAGGGCAAATGTTTTCCATGAAAAGAAAAAAAAAAATCTTCTAAATTAGGCTCCGTTCATTTCGCAAAAAATAATTTCTAGGAAAACGTTTTTCGAATTTTTCGGCATTCGTTTCACTGAAAATGAATTCTTTAAGGAAAATGTTTTCCATAAAAGGAAAAAAAAATTCTAAATTAGGGAAAATGTTTTCCACTTTTGAAAAGTCAAAACATTTTCCTCACTTGATCTCTCTTATCTCACACCTCTATAAATCCTCACTTCCTCTTCCCTTTTTCTTCTTCTTTTATCTTTTATTCAAATTATTTTTTAATTTTCCTTTTCTTTTTTAATTCAATTCATTAAAAAAAAAAAAAAGAGGAAAGGATGGGCTTACGCCCATCCATTGGCCCGGCCCGGCTAGAGGTCTTCCTCAACCTCTAGCCAAGTCCCAAATTTCTTGCAAACCAAGTCAAACGACTCGGTTTCAACCCAAAACTCCAAAAACACAAATTAACTTGATTTTTGATGAAATTTCTCCATGAGACTTGCATATAACATCAATATAATTGACTAGATTGAATTAAACGAAGAAAAAATAAGAAAATCTTCATATTCAAGCTTCAAAGTTTCGGATCTAAACCTTCCATAGACGAATTTCAAATTTCTTAAATTTAAGCTCTAAAAACTTACTTTAATGCAACAAAATGATGCTAATATATATAACAATACCCATGCAACAATTTATAATGAACATCAATCAATTGCAAGTAATTTGGAAATTCTAGAACTTTTTCATGTATAAAACCTAGAATTTCAAATTTAAAATTATCTCTCAATTCTCAACAAAATTATACAAATTATATATGGTTGGAAAGATCTCAACATGTAGAACGAAAGCCCTATGGTTTTAGGATCAATCGAGCAAAAATTCCACACGAAAAAATGATGCCCGTATTTGGCTCAAAGAGGAAAATTTCGAATTTTTTCATTTAAAAAAAATTGGGTTAATCATATATGATTTGCTTTGATACCACATGTAAAAAATTATTCACATAATTTAACTCATTAATCAAGAAGAATCGAATCCATATATGACTGTAAAACACCGAGATCAATAAGCACGATGGAATTAAAGCGTACCTGTTTGAGCCATTACTTCACTTGAAAAAAAAAATAGATCAACCTGATAATCGAGATCTATTGGAATGTCAGATCTTTCTCTCTATGACATATTTCAGTATAACGGCTTTCAATGGGATCAAAGCAACTGATAGATATAACATACCCTTTTATAGGCTGGAGAGGGGACCTAACAAACCCTAATCAACAACGTGTCAATTGGACCATTCCCCTTATGGGCTTCTAAAAAACACAATTGCCTACACTTTGCTTCTCAACTAGGCCCGTTATTAATAGATACCAATGCCCAATTTAATCAGATCACTGTTGGGTTCAACAAATATTGGAATATCCATTACCCCGATTATTTAAAATAGAAAATTAATTAATTAATATAAGCCCATATTATAGAAAATTTCCAACAATTGCGTAACCGCACCGATCAATGTCTCCATAAAGCATGCTAACTATATCTGGGGAAATCAATTGCATCTCCGATACGTATTACATCGAATTGGTACGATGACCAACACCTCAAGTCTCGAGAAAAAATGAGACTACATATTCAATTATCGGTATCAACTCCAAATTGACGTCTAAATGTTCTAAATATTAATCTCATACTAAAAAGGTGAAAAAGGGAGTTTCCAAAGATTTGAGATAATCACTTCTTACTCTAATATCATATAAAATTTTGTAAGGTCTTAAAAAATGATAGTCCTCGAGGTTAGCCAATGTGCCAATTAACTGATTAACAACAATATTATTTGCAAAACAGGCCTTTTAGAAGCCAAATAATAATTTTACGGATTTTATTACTTTATTCGTCACAGCTATATACTAATTTAAAGTGGAATGGATTGTATAGTTGACCACATTACATATTTATTATGGCTATAGCCAGTGAATAGCTTGATTAAACTACACTCCTAGAGGCTAGAATCTTTTAATTACCTCCTCCATTGACTTAAATATGATATTGGCCTTCGTGGGCAATTGTCGAATTGTTTACTATTGTGTTTAGAATGTGGCCTTTCCATTATAGGTAGAAAATCGGATCTAAGTGTACATAAATTCAAGTAATGTTTGTATCATCGCAATTGAGCATGCAATTAGTGTGTTTTATATGTCAGCATATATGTTACATAGGCCTAACAAGCATGCATGACATTAAACATGTTGTGGTATGTTATATATCACGATCTAAGATTAGAACATTCTATAACAATAGTATGAAACATGCCGTACTATTTATCGTGCTAGGATTGAACTTGTGCAATGCACAAGATATCGAGCAAAATACCGAGAACTAAGCAATAATCATTATCTTACTTTCTGCTATTTTTTTTAGAGATATGAAAAATCACATGATATAATGCAAGTTAAGTAGTAATTCATCTTGTTTGATGATTGTTGACACCTAATTTATATTTTCAAGCACATACATATATATATATATATATATATATATATATATATATATATATATGTATGTATAAATTGATTTTAACAACAACAAAAAAGCCATGGGGGTCGGGTCGAGCCGGATCCGGCCTTGGCCCAGCCCTTCTTCTTCTTCTTCTTCTTTTCCCCAACATCGGCCTTCGGCCCGTCCCCTCTCTTTTCCTACTTCTTTTCTCTTTTCCCCTCGCGCGGCCTAGCCCCCTTTTTCCTTTTAGCCTGACCCGCGCCTCTGCCTTCTCCCTTAGCCGTCTTCTACATGAGGAATCGGCGAAGGCCAAAAGCAAAGCCGACAAAAAGATCTCGAGCGGCTACAGGGGGCAGCAGGATCGCATGGGGGGGCAGCGCAATCCACAAGCGAGCAGGCTAGCAACGAGCTAGTTGATCAACTGAAGCCACGCGTGCGAGCCGAGCGAAGAAAAGAGAGCATAAAGCAAAGAAAGAAAAAGGGGGAGGAGAGAGTGCGACGAAGGGGCAGAGACAGGAGAGTGGGACAATCATTGGAGATCAGCCAAGGAGTAGGGATCCCTTGGGAAGCCTCACCACTGCCAAGAGCCGCTCGTTCGTCGCTGACCGCCGCCGTCTTCCTCAGAAACCATATTGGCCTTTTATTGAACACTTGGCGCGCAACATTTGAAGTCGAGCTGGCCAAAGCTTGTTTAGTCTGTTTCAGGCGAACTCCGGCCTCCCTAGGTCCTCGGCCGTGTCTCTGTTTGTCATTGGTTGATTGCTGAGAGTCCAAAGTCCACCTTGAGTCTTGGTCGAACCCGAGGCTTCTTGGTCTGTGCGCGTATGCCACTTGCTTGACGAAATACTCGAGTGAGCTCCGCCTCCCCAGCTCCTCCGTGTAGAGCCCATCGAGGATTTTGGCCACGGAGGGCCGCCGTCATTTGCTCGGAAGTCAGTCTGCTTCTCGCTAGACCGAGGCGGCACATCGCGACCCCAGCTGAGGATTGCCTGTACCCTTTGCCCCTGCCTTCTTTTTTGTTGCCCCCGAACAGCCGCTGAACGGGCGGTCGCGAGCCAGCAGAGTCTTCAACTGATGCCTCACTGCTTCTGGTGGAGCCTCGACCGGCGCCACCACCTTTCTCGTAGAACTCCCACGGGTTGCACACCGTCGCAGCCTCCTTGATCGCGATCGAGCAGTCGCTACCAAAGGCCGCAGACCGAGCTAGGCCAAATCCGCAATCTGGCCCACTCGACCTCTTCCGCCCCATAGGCTAACAGCCCAGAGTTAATCTGGGCCGTGGGCCTGCCGAGGGGAGGTAGCCACATTTGCGAAAGGGGGGTTAGGCCCAACCAAATCTCTTTTTAGAGCGAGCCAACCGGCCTGCCCCCTAGCCGGATCGAACCCGACTTCCACTAACCAAGCCGAACCGGGTTGGGTTAGACCGGACCGGACCCGATCCAGGAAAAAAAGAAAATATATATATATAATTATTTTAAAAACTTAATTTAAAAAATTAAAAAATTTATGAAAATTCAAAAAGTGCACGCTTTGGTTAGGAATTGCTATGTTTTGCATTCTTAGTGTAATTAGACCTATTTTGGTTCATATTTTGATTATATCGTATGTTTAATTTGCATATATAATTATGTTTAATTGTACGTGTTTAATTTTACTGCAATTAGAATCTTGGTAGTTATGGTTGTTACTTTAATGATTGCGCACTCGCATGATCACCTCACATGTTAGTAGATAGGTATAAAATCAATCCAAACTGCTTGATAAAAATCATTTATTTTAAAATGAACAAGATTAAGTACCGAAAGGGCATTAATTGGTCAATTAGTGTAATTAAGTCCCACACCACGCAATAATTCATGCTATCATTTTTTTTTTTATCAAAAGAAGATATTGTATTCATATTGATGGAAGCTTACAACCTGAAGCTAAGGCATCCACATAAACAAGGTTGAGCAGAAGGAAGGGTGGGAAAATATTCCAATTTTGGACCGATGTGTCTAAACATTGGGCCTTTGCGGCCCAGTCGGCAATGGTGTTCACCTCATGCCTACAATGTTGCACAGTCAAATTAGGGAAGAGGGGAATCAAAGCGACAGCCTCCGCGAGCAAAGCACAGATTTCCCACGGCAGCGATCTCCCATCCCTGACGGCGTCGACGACGATGCTGCAGTCGAATTCGATCAAGATTTGTGCAAAGTTGATACCTTGCTGCAGCAGATGCTGAAGCGTGAAGGTAAGGACCTAGATCTCCGCTGCCAGAGCTGATGCAGCCGGAAATCTTCTGGAATAGATATCGGTAAGTCGACGGTGATGATCTCTACAAATACAAGCCATTGATCTTGTACTTCCTGGCTGATAGGCCGCATCAATGTTGCATTTTAAGGTTCCTAGGTCAAGTGGTCTCCAAAGCTGTGCAGGGTTCAGAGTAGCAATATCTTTTCTCGAATGGGTAGGAGCACAGATCTGATATAGTCGGGTCTGTGTTATTGCAGTCTCCACTGCTAGGGTTGGATCCAGTCGTTGGTTGCGGAAGATGAAGCTATTCCACATTCTCCAGATCTGCCAAAGAACATTGGCTATGACTTCCAGACCAAGTGAGTTGTTTTTCGATGTAACTCTTGCTGTTAGCCATGCATCTAATTGATGAATCGTATGAGGCAGTAGATCGATGTTGATCTGTAGATGAGCCCAGACATCCCTAGTCCATGAACATGATAGGAATAGATGCTCTAGGGTTTCTGGAGTGTTTTATTGACAAAGTTTGCATAATGGATCGGTGATGATATGTCTCTGGAATAAATTGGCTCTGGAGCTAGTGCATTTTGACAAACGGACCAAAGAAAAGTTCAAATTTTAGGTGTTGTTCGCATTGCCCAGATTTTTCTCCATAGAAATTAGGATTCTAGTATGAAGTTGATGCTCTGTGATTGTTGTGGTTGCTTGTGATCTTGGTTAGTGCATGATAATTGCTCTTCACTGTATGTCGCCATCCTTTGTGGCTGTCCAAACTAATTGGTCTTCGGCATAGAGTGGTCTTACTGGGATGGTAAGAATCTCTACTATGATCTGATCATCTAGAAACCTGTGGAGCAGAGATGTGTTCCACTGTTGTGGATTGGATCTAGTTAGATCAGCCACCATTAGTGGTTCCTCTCTTGTTCGCAGGTCCACCGAGAATTCCTCTTGGTAACCACCGATCCTCTCGGATTCTAATTTTGCTTCCATTACCCACTGACCATCTAACATGTGGTAAAATAGCATCTCTGCCCATTAGTATGCTCTGCCATCCCTAGGATGGCCGAGCTCCTCTATCTGCTGATTGGAATTCTTTAGAATGATAATACAAACCCTTAAATATTTGACCCCATAAAGATTGAGGTTGTTGTTGTAATTGCCAAGCTTACTTTCCAAACATGACTCTGTTAAATTCTATAAGATCACATAATCCTAGGCCGTCGTTGTTCTTGCTGCTTTTAAGAACATCCTATTTTTGCCAATGAATCCTTGCTCTGTTCTGATCATTCCTCCACCAAAATCTAGCAATACTCTTTTCTATAGATTTGCAAAGAGACAAAGGAAGCTTAAAGATCGACATGGCGTAATGTGGAAGTGCCTGAATCACAGATTTAATAAGAATTTCCTTACCACCTTTTGAGATTAACTTTTCTTTCCATCCCTCCAGTTTTGCATAAACTCTCCCTAAAATCCAAGAAAACATCTCCTTCTTGGAACGACCCCAGTCAAATGGTATTCCCAAATATTTGCCATACCTTTGCAGCACATGTATTCTGAACTCCCTCGACATATCTTTCTGCAGTCTAAAAGGATAATGTTTACTGAAAATCAGTCCAGATTTGTTGCGGTTCAGTGCCTGTCCTATGGCCACACAATACTGATTTAAAATATTAGCAAGGTTCTGGCATTCCTGAATGTTACCATCTAGGAAGAATATTGCATCGTCAGCGAAAAATAAATGGGACAAGGTAGGACACCATCTATTTAACCCGATACCCTTAATGTGTCCCATGTTGACTGCTTGATTGATTAGATTTGACAAAACATTTGCCAATAGAATAAAGATGTATGGAGATAGAGGGTCACCCTGTCGGAGGCCACGAGTTGGGTAAAAATAAGCAAGTTGCTCTCCATTAAATCTTACACTAAAAGATGTTGTAATGCATTGCATTACCCATTGTACCCACTTTGGATGGAATCCTAGTTTGAGAATATAGTCATGAAGGAAATCCCATTATATTCTGTTGTACACCTTTTGCATGTCAGTCTTTAGGATTGCGTTGAATTTTCTTGTTCGCCTCCAGGTCTTAAATTGATGAAGAACTTCTTGAACGATTAAAATATTGTCTTGAATCTGTCGTCCACTTACAAAAGCCGGCTGTTCCATAGAAATCAGATTAGGTAACCAAGGTTTCAGGCGGTTAGTAGTTACCTTTGAGATAACTTTGTATGCAAAGTTGCAGAGGATAATTGGTCTATATTGATCCACTCTCTTGGTGAGGTTTGTTGGGGATCAATGCAATAATGGTCTGGTTCAAAGTAGTAGGCATCATCCCTAACCGAAAGAAATTTTGTACCAGGAGAAAAAGATCATCTTTAATGACCTCCCAGTGAGTTTGATAAAATAAGCCATTTAAACCGTCAGGGCCTAGAGACTTAGTTGTTCCCAACTGAAAGGTAGCCTGGCGAACCTCCTCAAACGTAACCAAATCCAACAACGGGTCATTCATTTATGTGGTAACTACCTGTGGGCATTGGTCAAGAATGGGTCCGTAGTCCTGATGTCCCACTGTTGTATATAACCTTGAAAATAAATTGGATGCCATATCTTGTAAAGTCTAAGGATCACGAATCCATTGCCGGTGGTCATCCCGCAACATGCTAATTCAATTTCTTTGCCTCCTTTGAAGTGTAGTTGCATGAAAAAATCTTATATTCTTATCGCCCCACCTCAACCATTGAATCCTAGAGCGCATTGCCCAATATTGCTCTTCTTGTTGCCAAGTCCACCTTATTTCCTCTCTTAGCTTAAATGCTTCCACTCTATTATAGTTACTATGCTGCTGGTTTATAATATGCTGAAGTTGTAAGATGGTTACTTTGAGAGCGCCCCTTATTAGAAGGAGGTGTTTCAGGTATGGTTTCTTCTGACTGATCTAGTTTGTCTTGAGGTGTGAAAAAAGTCTGCCAATAAGGGCTGTATTCTTTTACTTCAGCTCTAAGCCATTGGCCATAGGCCATTTTGTCCCTATCTTCTAATTTAGCCTCATCGAAGGGGAAGTCCTTGCAATACATTGCGTAATGTCCCAACTTGCCACAAGAGTAACAGAAATGAGATAGTAGTTCATAGCAAAAGTCAAGCCATAGTGTTTTTCTGTCAATTCGGATCAATTTCCCTATTTTTAAAGGCTCCTGCACATTTAGTTCTACCCTCGCTCGACCAGCTCTTAAGGTTGCCCCCTCTTTTGTGTCAACTTTGACTTCAACTACCCGGCTAATGTGTTGCACCGCCTTGCTGATCATTTTTTCTGTAGACCATTCCAAAGGCAATCCAAAGACTTGTACCTAGAAAGCACAAGTAGAGAAATCATAACAGTGTAATGGGGTGTTGGGAATCCATGGCTTAAAGATTACTAGATGGCTTGAGAAAAGCCAAGGTCCGCCCTCTAGGACTCTCTATTTGTCGGCATTTGAATGGAACTTAGCTACATATAGGCCTACTTCTCTTTGGGAGATTTCAACTTGTTCAATCTGCCAAGCCCTCTTCAAAGTACTTTGGAAAGCTTGAAAGTTTATTGATGGGTTTGAAAGGATTTTCCCTACTAATGTTAATCGACATGCTTCCAATTTTTCAGGTGGGGGCTCATCATCCTAGACTTCAATTTCTTGCTCGGTATTAAGATGGCCCAATCTGGAACAGAGTGCAGCCAGTCGCGCAAAATCTTCCTGGTCGTCCAAATCCATCCCACAAAGAAGAAACAGGACAACAAAACAGAAAGAGGTTGAAATCTAGATTGTAACACAGCGAGAAACCTCAATTTGCCAACAATAATATGCGTCTAATGGGTAAGTTAGTCCATGGCACCACATAACTAGCTATAGACTGAATTACAGCACAGTATTATCCGAGAGACGGGGGATTGAAGGCATGCAAAGAGCAAACCAGGCGGAGACAGTCTTCATCTTGAATTCTGGGCCCGCAACCAAGATCCGAAGCTGGCGGAGATGGAAGATCGCGAAGGTTGGTAATGTCGAGTGAAATTCAACCACGAGGATGGGAGACACAGAAAGAAGATGGTCTAGACAAAGAGGTGGGTGTATATGGGTTTAGGGTTTGGGTAAACAGGGCTACCAAGAGGTAGAATACACTCTACATTTCGAGAGAGAGGATTACGATTCGCAAAAGCACTGCCATGAGAGCATCGTACGATTCTTAAAAGCTGTAAGAATCGGTACAATCGGTATTCATGCTATCATGTTATCTAGCGACATATCATCACAAGAACTTTGCCACATAATATCATCACATGACACAATCTTCATCACATTACATAGAACGTTGTCACATGATATGACCTGTCCTCACTTGGTACGTCACATATGCCATATGGTCATGTAGATATGAACATATTCTCTATACAAACACACAGGGTACAAGCACTCCGTGCTAGACATACACACTCACAAATAATGACACTTCGATATTACAAGAGTAGCATCCGATAACTCTTTCACTGATAATAGCATAGCGTTCATAAAAATAACAATTAGCCATGTTCAAGCACCAAAAAAACGTCTTAAGAGTCGATTCGTCCTTGAGCTCTTGCTTTGTTTCGTAGAGTCGGAACAGACCGACTTCATCGAAAGGCTTGAAGAGCAAGGGGTGTTGCTCATCCACCAGCTCCTGCGGACACTTGACCACTCCTCTTATGAACGAGAACGAGCTGATGGAATACCTCGCTTCATTCCCACCGATCATCACTCGGTGTCTGGGGCAGTGCACTCGGCCATTGCTCCATCCCTAGCCAACGATTCGTTTCAAATAAATTCATTATTAGCATTATCTACAAGACATTTTTAGGTAGATATACTTTGTCTCATAGTTAAGGAAAATTATCAAGAAAAAAAAACAAATATTAAACCTATCGCGATGGTGCCAATTTAATCCTAAACTCCTTCTTTTCGCCAATTCAGTTCCAAACATTTGGCATTTGTGCCAACTCAATCTATCTAACTAAATTTAGCTAGCTAGTGCGAACATGGACGCAAGCCAGCGTTGACCATCTAGCCGCCGCTAACACGGCATTTTTAATAATATTTCATTTTATTCAAACTTTTTTATTAATTTTTTTTCTTTTCTTTTCTTTTTCTTTTTCTTTTTTTCTTTTCTTCCTACTATTCTTCTTCTTCCCCCA
This sequence comes from Eucalyptus virginea, assembly GCA_014182375.1. NCBI lineage: Eukaryota > Viridiplantae > Streptophyta > Magnoliopsida > Myrtales > Myrtaceae > Eucalyptus > Eucalyptus virginea. The sequence continues at coordinate 11,514,267 of CM024516.1, read as the reverse complement.
ACCACATGCAGATGTAGGTGAAGTGATCTAGACGAGGGCAGCCTCACCATGGCCTCATCAGTCGGGGGTGAAGGCGGCCTTGCCTGTGATTGCGAGGTCATGGCCGCCTTCACCTACGGCCTCCAAGCCATTGCGAGGCGCAATTGCCTCAAATCAACGTTGAAGTGCGGCAACTAGGCTCAAGCGGGCCCAACGACCATTGGTGTAGAGAGAGAGAGAGAGAGAGTACTTGAGACAACGGGGGAGGACTGTGAGGCACCTCACAAAGGCCTGGGGGCCGCGAGGGCTTCACTGGCCGCAAGTGAAGGCAACCATGGCCTCACAACTGTGGGCGAGGCCGCCTTTGCCTACGATCAGCGAGTCCATGGCGAGCCGACCCTCGCATAGATCTAGGCGAGGCTACCTCGCCTGCAACCCCCAACCTCCCCAAATTTGGGCAAGGCTCAACGAGGGCTGACGACCCTCACCGACGGTCGTCAACGGCTTCACAATCCTCACGCAGTGGCCAAGGAGACTCACAAGATCCTCACCGACCACTAGGGTGGGGGGTGGGGGAAGAAGAAGAATAGTAGGAAGAAAAGGAAAAAAATTCAAAAAAATATTATTAAAAAAATTGTCACGTCAGCGTCGATTAGATGGTCAGTGACGGCCAGCATCCACGTCGGCGCCAACCAATTAAATTTAGCTAGATGGATTGAATTGGCAAAAATGAAAAAGGTTTAAACTAAATTGACCAAAAAAAAAAATTGTTTACGACTGAATTTGCACAATTACAATACATTTAGAACTTTTTTGGTAATTTTCCCCTCATAGTTAACTATGGTAATGTGAACGTTGTGATCACAATCTTAAATGACCCATTTTTTCTTAATGCTTGGATGATTCTATTTACCTTGACCCTTAATATCACTCTTGATATGGTGGAATGGAATGGTCGATCAATTTGAATGGAATAAGTATTACAATACTTGTGTTTATTTATTATCAAAGATTGATGTGGACAGGATGTGGTGATCCCTTTTCTAAGGGGAGAAGTACACTAATGGTGCCATAAGTTGTGTACGGCGCTCACTTTGGTGCCAAAAGTTTCCGTCGGATCACTTAAGTGCCAAAAATTTTGAAAAACGATCACTTTGGTGCCATCGCCGATTTGGTTGGCCGGAAATCCGACGTGGCAGTTTTTTATTAATTTTTGACACCGATGTGGATCACCGGAGAATACAATCAGCATACAAAGAACAAAACGATGCCATTTACCGTTTTCCCCCAAATAAGAAACCCTAAATCCCCAATTTCGATTAGAACCGGAAGTTGAAAACCCTAAATCCCCAATTCGATCATTTCGAGTGCATACTTCGATTTTCTCCCAAAGTTATCAGCTCGCTCTTGCAAATGGATGACAAAAGCTTTAGCAACGGCTCACATTCCTATAAGAAAAGCGAATTAGATGGTGAGTATTACTGTTATTGTGGGTTACCGAGTCTGAGAAGAACATCTTAGACTCGGTTGAATCTCGGGAGAAGATTCCATGGGTGCGGCAGATATAGAGAAGGCTCAAAGTGCCAATATTTCAAATGAGTTGATAGAAAATTCTCTGATCGAGCAACAAAGGTGATATTGGAGTTACTTGAAGGCCGAAATCAACCTCCACCTATGTTAATGGACGAGTTAGAGGATGTCGACTCAATGCAAGCTCAAATGAAGGGTTTAACATCTCTGGTGGACCATTTGAAGAGGAAGGTTTCAAGGCTGAAAATCGAAAGAAACTTTTATCGAGCGTTGATTGTGTTCTTATTTTCTTGGGTAGTTTATTCAAATGTAAAGTGAGTAATGAGAAGAAGTTTGTATGTCTACCATAGTCGAAAACGTGGAATATGCACTTGTATTGGATTATTTATAAGTAAAATGTGTTTTTTGCTTTGCTGCAATTTTTGTATGGAGCAGAATGTTTTATTGTTGTAATCTATGGGTAAAAATGCAAGGTTGGACTTAAAATGCATTAGTTGTAAACAATTAAAAGTTTTATTGTTTAGTTGTGTATTGTCAATGTTTGTTTTGGTTAGTTTTTGCTTCAAATACAATGGTTTGCTGCATTTTTTATTTGGTAATAGTTTGTTGCATTGAAAGCTTTTAGTAATGGTTTGCTGCATTTTTTTGTTTGGTAATGGTTTGCTGTATTTTTTATTTGGTAATGGTTTGCTGCATTGAAAGCTTTTAATAATGGTTTGCTGCATTTTTTTATTTGATGATGGTTTGCTGCATTTTTTTATTTGATGATGGTTTGCTGCATTTTTTTATTTGATGATGGTTTGCTGCATTTTTTTATTTGATGATGGTTTGCTGCATTTTTTTATTTGATGATGGTTTGCTGCATTTTTTATTTGATAATGGTTTGCTGCATTTTTTATTTGGTAATGGTTTACTGGTTTGCTGGTTTGCTAGTTTGCTGGTTTGCTGGTTTGCTGCAACTGCAAACTATGGCCGAAATTAAAGGATTGTGGCAAATTCACGATTGACCATTTCAGTGCCATAAGTTGTAAATAGTGATTACTTGAGTGCTAAGTTTTTATAAAAGTGATCATTTAAGTACCAGTCGCGATTACAAAGTAATCACTTATGTTGCACAGGTTTTTTAAAAAAGAACATGTTAGTGCCACACGTCACATTCCAAATGTACCTTGTTCTTGCACCTTGTTCTTACACTAGTTGAGTTGCTGGGGCATCTTCTTACACTAGCCCAGATGCAACAAAATGTACCAGCACCCAAAGTGTTCTTGTAGCAACACATATAATCAGAACCCCACAAATTCATTATAATCCAAAACTTTAACCAACAACAGCAACAGTGCAGCAACAGCAACATTGCAGTAACAGCAAAAATAAAATATACAACAGCATAACTGACTTGCTAGCATTCTAGCCGAAACCAACACAAGAGAAAATGAATAGTCATTCCAGTACTTGCCATTAACATTGATTGATTGTTTACAAAAAAAAAAATGTCTAACTTCACTCCCCAATCATCGAAAAGTCAACACTCTCTTAAAAAAAAAAACAATGGCATTGCAGGCAACAACTATCATCAATGATATAATATCCAACACACTCCTAAAAAAAGAAAGCATGAAACTAAAAAAGACCATGTCCAGCATCACATAAAAAGAGACCATGTCTAACACCCTCCCATCAGTCAATATTGACAACACCTTAATCTCCTTTTCCTCTTAAAGCTTTAAATTGATTCATAATCCGAGCACTCTTTTGAACCGGATGTGCAGGTTCTTTAACTGGGCTTTCTGTCACCTCATTTTCCTTTTCCTTATTTTTGACGGCAGCTATTTTTGTTCTAGCACGTATCATATGTTGGTCCATATCATCACTACTGCTCCCAATCGTTGGTTGAGATGGAACTGGTGCTGGGTTCTTTTTAGATGGCTGTTTTGCAGCTATACCCATTGTCTTCTTCTTCTTTGGAGCACTCTTCTTTGGCTGCGCCCTCGATTCTTGAGTTGGCCCACCTTGAGAGAGAAGTACCCCCGAAGTTCTCCCAGGCTACAAGAACATAGTGATATTGTCAACCAAATGAATTAAAGTACAACAAATTAAATGCATGAGGCCTATAAATCTTACATTCAAAATAGTCATTCCAATACGTTCATCTGTGTAAATCCCATAACCATATTACCTTAATCTTTTTCCAAGAGCCCCTCTTGTTCGCTGTGGTGCATCATTTTCAGCAACAATAATCCTTGTAGCAACCTCTGCAACTTGTGCAGTTGCTCGTCTTCTCACCTGAGAAATACATAACAAATGTAAATTTTAACCCATAAAAGACCAAACACAGCGATGTACAACTTACATGATATTTTTTTTCTTGTTTGCTCAACAGTGGACTCAGTTGTTGTTGTTGCTATCCTGCCCATTCAAGTCCCTATCCCTGCACTTGAGCCTACAACATGGCCTTTTTCTGGCCCTTTAGTAGGCCTTACAACAATGTATTGTATTAGAATTATGACCAACAGCACTATCGAATAAGAACTGTAAAGTTACTAAGACAAATAGGATACTTACCTTACAGCATGACTTTCTGTTTGCCCTTCAGTAGGCATTACAACAGAGCCTTCTGTCCTCCCTTCAATAGGCCCAACAAGAAAGTCTACAGTAGGTCCTGTCCCTAGCACTTTGAATCGGTCATTACATCTTCTTTGTTGATGCTTTGCTTTTTCAGCTCACAACCTTTCTTATTGTTCCCTTCCTTGCAGCAATAGGAGCATTTCATCTTTGATCCAGTCCTACTCATCCTTTGACTTGATGCCTCTTCCTGCTGCATTCTTCGTCTCTTTTTTGGCCTTCCTATTTGCTTCTTCAGCGATAAAGGTAGAGGGCTTTCATGATTTGTTGGCTCCCAAAATTTGCTACTTCTGATAGGCTGCATCATGAATTGGTATGAAGCAAGGTATGAGCTTTTTTTGTACCAATCATGTAAGTAATCATCTGGGTTTTCTTGCTTCATCTGAATAGTACAAATGGCATGGGCACAGGAAATTCCATTCAGTTGCCAAGCTCGGCATGAACACTTTCTTCTATCCAAGTTGACAACATACTTATCCTGATTTTGAATAATCTCATATCCATTATCTCCATTCCAAACTGGATGGCAGAACCTACTAGCAGCAATATTTGCATCCAATCTCTTCACAATCCTAGGGCCACAGTCTCTACTCCATTTTGTAGCATCATCTCTTTGCCTATGCAGTCTAGTCATAACCATAACTCGAATATCATCAAGCATGCTGATGATTGGTTTGCACCTGGCCTCCAAAATTCTACCATTGAAAGCTTCACTGAGGTTGTTATCAATGATATCGCATTTGAACTCTTCGCTGAAGAAGGCCCGACACCAGTGCTTAGCTTCTGTTTGGAAGAGTGCATCAAAACCTTCATTTGTCAGTTGCAACAATCCTTGTTTGGCTAATCTGAAATCAGCCATATTCGTACTCTTTGCTATCTGCCAGAAATGCTTCTGCAGCCTATCTCCTTTGAAATTCCTTGACCAGTTTGCATATATGTGTCTTGCACACATTCTATGCTTAGCGTGTGGCATCAATTTAGCCAATATAGGAATAAGTCCCTACAAAAATTCAAACCAATAAATACAAATCAAGAAAAATATGCAAGTGATTAATATTAAAAGGGAGTGAATTAATTGACAATGAAATTACCTTCTGTTAGTCGCTCATGAATGCCCATCCTCCCCCATCGGTTATCTCAAGGTCAGCCATTAAATTTTTTTAGGAACCAGGACCAAATATCCTTGTTCTCTATCTTTACCACCGCTCAAGCTATCGGGAACATTTGATTATTGGCATATCTCCCTACAACAGCCAACAACTCCCCCTTGCATAAACCCTTTAGAAAGCATCCATCCAATCCTATAACTCTTCTATAACCAGCCAAGAAGCCCCGTTTGCATGCATCAAAACAAACATAAAATCTATCAAATCTAGGCCCAAGATCAAGGAGTGGCCTCTCCACAACCTCTACATATACCCTACTAGATGGGTTTTGAAACATGCATTCACCAGTATAATCTCATACCTGCGCATATTCTTCCCTATACCCACCCATCAATATCTTCATCACCCTCATCTTCGCTCTCTTACATTGATTCCTCGACACATTAACCCCCACTTGCTCCTTCACTAACTGTTGAAATTGAGGACTCTTGATCTCAGGCATTGCTTTAATAGTATTGAAAAAATGCTTTGATAACCACACACTTGTTACCATTTTATTATTAAAGATAATTGGACAAGTATGCTCCTCTTGAAAGGACCTAATTTAGAATGACCCATTCTTACTAAGCGCGACATAGAGCTTCCACGAACAATTAGGTTGTGAGCACTTAGCTCTCACAAACTCCTTCGTGTTTCTAATGAATTTAACGCTCCTCTGTTCACCAATTGAGTTCTTCACAACAGCTTCCTTGAACTGTTTGGCATCGTCAAATCTCATGCCCACCGACAAAACAGATTTATCAACAGTCGGATCATAGCAAGGGTACTTACTTTTTCTTCGAGGAGCAGGTTCTTCATCATCATTGTCAGCTCATTTTCCGAATCAGCAACTTCATTGCCACAGCTTTCTTCATCTTCACTTTTATTACCCTCAGCTAGATCTTCATCCCTATTTACTGGCTCGGGCCTTTTTGCTGAAGCTGCAAGTTTTTTTCTCAGAAATTCCCTTTGCTTTTGTCTTGATTGTGCGAGTTCATCATCATCTTCGTCACTTGGGAAATTTACTAAAGCCAAACATTCATCTTTCGATTCACTAGATAAAGCAATTTCCCATTCTAATCCAATGAAGTCTTCATCGCCCACATCTTCACCCAAATTTTCACCCAAGATTTCAGGACATCTCCCTCTTTGTTCATCTCTATCAATATGACTTATCTCCCTCTCATTTTACCCTCCATCTAACCTAAACTCATCCCCAACCTGATTACTCACTTGAACAAGATCCCTCACTTCTCCTCCTTCAGTGGTGGTTTGTTCATCCCCATCATCATCCTCATCCTCATCCTCACTATAATACTCAACATATACCTTAACTTCTTCACCGTGAAGATTTTGGTAAATGATATCCTTAATACCATTATCGTCATTAAAAAATCTCAACCCATCCTTCAATTCTTTCCCAGGAACACAGTAATGTAGTTTTTGCACTTTGCATCGTAAAAAATATACCAAATCCCTCATAAAATCAATATATGATGGCTTTCAAACATTGACATAAATAGTACCTTCATTTCCACCACTATTCACAATCTTCAGTGCCAATAACAAACTCTCCACCATAGCAAACAATGACGTCTACCTGATTTGCGTCCATGTCGATGCTGCACCCAATGAAAAAAAAGAAAAAGAGTCATTGTCATTTTGTTGGAAACACATGACAGAATCGGCAACTTCACATGCAGGTCCTTGTCGTATTGTTGTCAAGGAACAAATGCAACTAAAATCTCCCCAATTCGGTGCATTTATAGAAACAAAATAAACCGAATTAAATAAACAAAGTGATGTCTCTACCACCCATTTTTCAATTTAATCACATTCACATTCGGTCCCCCACAAAAGCAGTCCAATTAATTAAACAAACAAATTCGGTCCCACCACTGTTTCCATCCGAGTCAAGCCCCTCCACACCTTGTTAATCTATTCGGTCCCCACAACAGAAAGCGAACGAACGATGGAAGAATCAATTTTTCTATTCCGTCCCCATAAAATTGACATCCCCACCACTTTCCTCACTACTTTCCTCCTGAGCCGAGCCCTCAATTTGCCCTCCGTGCCCTAACTTGCCTGTCGGAACCCTAAATTTTTCGCAAAATTGATCCACGTAGAGAACATGACAAACCTGAACGATCGTGAACGATGGTGCAACTACAGCGGTGGCCGAGTGACGACGGGCGAGCGACGGTGGGTGAGCGAACAGCGGTGGGTGAACGACGGTGGGTGAGCGAGCTACGGCTGGCGTCGAGGAGAACCGTATACGAACCCTATTTTACTCCCTCTTCAGCGACATCATTTTTTGCTATGGAGCAACGCAACGTCAGCTCTTATGTGAATCCATGGTGGATGGCAAGAAACGACGTCGTTTCTTACAAAGAAAGGAAAACGGTGTCGTTTTATGCTATCCACCGTGGACAATCTTAAGCCACGTCGATTTTTTTTTTTAAATATAAAAGCCACGTAATTATTTTGGCCGGAATTTCTCACCGGTGGCACCAAAGTGATCGTTTTTCCTCCGATTTGGCACTTAAGTGATCCGGCGGAAACTTTTGGCACCAAAATGAGCGCCGTACACAACTTATGGCACCATTAGTGTACTTCTCCCATTTTCTAAGTGTTTCGAATAGAAAGGAATAGTACTGAAGCAACAAAAATATCCTCAAAGTGTATAATATATGAGGAAAAACACAAGAATCGAGACGTGTATTCTCTTCTGAGTCCTAATGGGATTTAGATATAGAACATCTTGAAAAGATTTGGTTGATATAGTAAAATGAGTTTATCCAACCATCACCATGATTTATTGACACTCGAAGATAATGGCTACATAGAGTTTTTTCTACCCTCTGGTAGCTCTCTTCTCCGTTAAAACCCTTCCTTTCTCTGTTGCCTCCATAGCCATGGTTCCTTCACTCACAAGCTCAATAATTTAGCTCACCCGCGACTCTCTCCCCAATGTTTTCCTCTTGCAAGTTCTCCAATCTCTCGATGTTCCACCGCCCACTTTGCCTTGGTAGCTCAGCAATCCTTGTCTCCCGCGACTCTCTCCCCAATGTTTTCCTCTTGCAAGTTCTCCAATCTCTCGATGTTCCACCGCCCACTTTGCCTTGGTAGCTCAGCAATCCTTGTCTCTGCCATGCATTCCTTCAATTTAGTTTTACATGTGCTCCATCGCCGACCCACTATCGCCGACCCATCTTCTCAACTGATTCCGATTGGTTGATTCCCATCTCCATCGCCAATTGGTCCGATTGGTTCCTCTTCGTAACCCTCTTGCTGTGCTGGGTTTACTTGAAGTTTGCTTCCTCTCTTATCTTCGGAACTCTCCCCAAATCCCATTGAAACAGTATGGACCGGGAAAATGATGCAAGGCTCGGAGCTCTCTCTAACAAAATGGACAGGTTAAGGGATGATCAGGAAATAGAAGACTAGGAAGACGCTATTCCAGAAGATAAATTAGCTGAATGCAAACAAACCTTAGTAGGTAAACTCCATTCAAACCCTTCAATTAACTTTCAGGCTTTCCAAACTACTATCAAACATGCATGGCGTACTGACCATGTTGAAATATCTCAAAGGGAAGCCAGCCTGTTCGTTTTCAAATTTAATTATGAAGCCGAGAAATAGCGGATTTTGGATAATAGCCCTTGGCTTTTCGCGAACCACCTCCTGTGCGTATTGGGTTCAAATTTTCAGCCTACCTTTAGAAAGATGTACAAAATCCATGTTGAGTAGAGCTGTGCAGCATGTTGGTAAGGTCCTGGAGGTCAAAAGTGCTGCTCAAGAAGGCTCTACCCCCCAAGCTTGGCGAGCTAGGGTGGCACTTAATCTGCATGAACCTCTAAAACCTAGAAAACTTATAAGAATTGCAGGGAAGCCCATTTGGTTAGACTTTCGCTATGAGCATCTATGCCACTTCTACTATTCTTGTGGGGTCATTAGCCATTATGCTTCGTATTGCAAAGTGATTCCCTATGATGATGCCAAATTGGAAGGCTGTGACAACCTCTACTTTGGTCAATGGCTTCTGACAGAAGTCAGAGAATATATTCCATTCTGGCAAGCTTTCTATGACACATTGATCACTATCGACATAGAGATTGACACTGTACCTGAAACACCTTCGACGGTCCCTCTACTGCTGCCTGCCATCCCCAACAATCTCAATGAGCATGCTGCACAAATGGAGGTTAGCTCAAATCAGCAATGCAACTTACAGATTACTACTCCTCAGGGTGTTTCACTCAAGGCGACTCCTCAAAAAGAGGCTGCAATGCACAAAATGAAATCCCCTGTTTCAGTCGGACATATCAATATTAGTGATTCAACTGCAGAATCCTCCAAATCTGAGAAACTAAAGAGCCCAAGAAAAGTTACCAGAGGAAGTCCACAGAAGAAGTTGAAGAGATATTCACCTTATGAATCACTTGCTCATGGACTAGTCGCACTGGATGATGACCAATTAACGGATACCCCTATCCTTGAGGCCGAAGGGGTAGGCAATTGGGCGATGGTGGCTTGCCCTAAAAGGCAACCAAAAGATAAATGAAGATCATTAGTTGGAACTGTCAGGGGGACAGTTCTGGGCAACCCCTTGACAGTTCAAGCTCTAAAGGACCTCATCATCCAAGATCAGCCCGATCTCATATTTTTGATGGAATCTAAAAATCAGAACTTTGTTTTAGATAGAGTGTAGAGGAAATTACATTACAAGCATCGTTTTTTGGTAAGCCCCACAGGCCTAGCTGGAGGATTGGCTGTCTTCTGGAATGAGCAACTTTCTAATACTGTGGAGAACTTCTCAGCCCATTATATCGACTTGATTTGTACTAGTACCCAAGGTGGCAATCCTATGAGACTCACCTGTATTCATGCACCTACATCCTTCCATAAAAGACGGCAGTTATGGACAGTTTTCAAAAATATTAGCAAATCAAATATAATGCCGTGGGTATGCATCGGAGACTTCAACAAGATCCTAAACCACTGGGAAAAAGTGGGTAAAAGGTTCGCTCATTCTTATAGGTTGTGTTCATTTCAAGATTTCTTAAACGACTACTCACTCATGGAGATTGATAGCAAAGGATGTGCCTATACATGGGTTAATAACAGGGAAGGCGAGGATTTGGTTAAGGAAAAGCTTGACAAGGCTTTGTGCAATATGGAATGGAGATTAAACTACCCAGCAGCTGACTCGAATGAAAGCTAATATTCAACAAGTTTGGCAACAAGAAGAGCAATACTGGGCTATGAGATCGCGGATAAATTGGCTGCGTTGGGGAGATAAAAATACCAGGTTTTTCCACGCCACTACAATCCAGAGACGGCAGAGAAATCATATCAGTATTCTGCAAGATGCAAATAATCTATGGATTCGTGAACCTACGCTTCTAAAGAACATGACAAACGACTTCTTCCACAGCTTATATACTTCGGTTGGTCCTAGGAACTTTGATCCTATTCTATCACAATGTAGCCAAACAATTACTGCTGAAATGAACCTAAATCTAACAGCGGAGGTAACTAAGGAAGAAATCAAACTAGCAGCTTTTCAATTAGGGGCGACTAAGGCCCCCGGACTCGATGGATTCAATGGCCTATTCTATCAACGTCACTGGGATATCTTGGAGGCTGATTTAGTAACTACAGTGCAAAGTTTCTTCTCATCCGGTCTGTTGCCACCAGCTTTAAACAGAACCATCATCATCTTGATCCTTAAGGTCAATCAAGCAAAAAATGTTAGATCAATATAGACCGATCAATCTATGCAATTTTATTTATAAAATCATATCCAAGGTATTGGCTAACCGTCTCAAATGCTAGCTCCCTGACCTAATCTCACAAGAACATAATGCTTTTATCTCTGGAAGACAAATTCAAGACAGTAGTTTGATCATTCAAGAGGTTTTACACTAGCTGAAAATCAGGGAGAGAAAGAAAAAATTTCAGGGCATCTTAAAGTGGGATATGCAAAAGGCATATATTTGGTTGAGTGGGATTTTCTAGAGGAGTATCTTCATAAATTGGGGTTTGATCCTAGATGGATACAATGGATAATGCAGTGTGTCACCACAGTATCCATTAGCATCAAGCTAAATGGTGAAACTCTCCTTTACTTTCAGCCATCCAGGGGCCTACGACAAGGTGAACCCCTTTCTCCTTATCTATTTATCCTGCTGGCTAATCTTCTCTCTCGACTTATCACACAAGCAGTAGACATGGATAATCTCAAAGGGATACGACTTAACAGATGGTGTCCCACTCTGTATCACCTACTTTTTGCCGACGATGCCATCTTTTTCCTAGATGGAAAGCTGCTTGAATGTCAAAATCTTTCCAATATTCTGCAGCAATATTGCCTAGCCACAGGTCAAGCTATAAATAGGAACAAATCAGGTCTTTTCCTTAGTAAAAACTGCCCGCTGAGTTTACAAGAGAATATGGCTACAGAATTGAGAGTTCCTTTGATACAAAAAACTGGGAAATATTTGGGTATACCGTCTGACGGGGATGCTTCTAAAAAAAGAGATGTTTTCATGGATTATGGCTTGAGTCAATGCAAAGTTAGCAGGTTGGAAAGAGAACCTTATTTCCAAATGAGGTAAGGAAATTCTACTGAAGACAGTGGTGCAAGCCCTTCCCCAATATGCAATGTCTATTTTTAAGCTCCCTATCTCTATCTGTAAATCTATCGAGCAGCGGATAGCAAACTTTTGGTGGTAGACTAGCAATACCAAATCAAGGATCCACTGGAAAAGTTGGGAAATTTTGAAAGAATGCAAACACGGCGGAGGTATGGGATTCAGAGATTTAGTTACTTTTAACAAAGCCCTTGTGGACAAGCAGGCGTGGAGACTTTCTCAAAATACCCCTTCCCTATGGAGTTCTCTTTTTAAAGGCTTATATTACCACTCCAAAGAATTCTGGCATGCAGAAAAGGGACAGCGACCTTCCTGGGGCTGGCAAAGTATACTCCTAAGAAGGGACTCCATCACAGAACATATGCAATGGCAAGTTGGCAATGGCGAAACATTAGGGTCAGACAGGACAGACGGCTGAAAAAAGGGGTCATTGTTGGGCCAGCACCCAGAACTGAACCCGAGAAAGTGGCTGGTTTTATCTCTTCAAACCAACTCACTTGGGATATTCCAAGACTCGAGCACTGCTTTAATAATCAGACGGTAGAAGAAATTTCAGCCATTCCACTTTGGCCAGACTCTACCTCAGACCAACTACTTTGGACTGGCTCGCATGAGGGCAAATATTCAGTCAAAAGTGGCTATTATCACATTCGACAGTCAAACACCAATACAAGCAACACTCGGCCTTCCTCATCCTATACCACACCTCATTGTCTTTTGCAACAAATTTGGAAAATTAACACAGTACTGAAAATTAGAATATTCCTGTGGTCTATATGTCACAATGCATTATCAACTAAGGAAAATCTTTTTAAGCGGCATATCATAGATGACCCAGTATGTCCCCTTTGCCCATCTCAAGTCCCAAAAACTCTGGAACATTTATTCTTGCTTTGCCCTAGATCTCAGCAGGTTTGGGCTCATCCTGATATACACATTACAGTCTCCGCATTTTGCACACACCGTATGGATGCATGGTTGGCTGATCAAGTTGAACACAAAACTCACTTACCTGGGTTGGAGGTCATCGCAACCCTTCTCTAGCATATTTGGAAGGCACGGAACCTTTATGTCTTCCAACGAAAGTGCTTGAGCCCTCAACAGATTGTGGATTCGGCACTCACATCAACACGGCTGTATCTATCCTCTGCACCGGTGCATCTGGACCCAAGAGTGCCCGCTCCGAACCCTAATACCCGCTGGATTCCCCCAGATCCTGGCTTCGTTAAAGTAAATATGGATGGGGCTTTTCCATCTGGTCCCGAAAGGGGTTCGATCACGTACCTTTGTCGTGATCATAACTGTACCTTGCTCGACGGCTACTCCCAAAACGTAATAGCCTCCTCCCCCCTTCAAACAGAAACACACTCTCTATTATTCACTCTCAACTTTCTGATGAGGCAGGGATTGGCTCACACTAACCTGATTCTTGAATCGAATTGTCTGAACCTTGTGGAGGCCGCGAATCTTCGCCGGAGATCATCACTGGATTGTCGATCACTGATCGAGGACGCCATAGCTCTGCTTCACTGCTGCCCTAATTTGCGATTCCAACACTGTAGGCGTGAAGCTAACTTGCCTGCCGATTGGGCTGCCAAGGCCCAAGGCCGTGGATCTCTGGGTTCTGATTGGGCTTTTCATCCCTCCCCCCCAAAACTCTTCTTAATCTGATGTGTAATAATGCCCTCTATAAGGGTTGTAACCTTTTTAACCCTTGAATGTTAAGTTATGTTCCCAACCAAAAAAAAAAACCATCACCATGACTACGACGAATCTGAATTACAGGCTTCATCTCATATTTGCATAAATCTATCAAGGGAAGCTTCGGAGGTGAGAGCGAATCCATATCGGCTTCTCCTTTTTTGTTCTCTTTCCTTTTTCGTGATATTTTTCGTGTGCGTATCGAAGTTTTAATAGAGGCAATAAAGTTGGGTCCAAGAATTTTCATATATTCTTTTTATTATTATCTTTTTTAAGTATCCATGTCTAATAAAATAAGTCCAAGTTTCGTTATGGTACCGTTTAATGATTTGTACTTCAACCCACACCGTTGACAGAGCTTCATTGTCGCGGTCTGGCTGGGCTTAACTGGCCATGTTCAAAAATTGAAAAGGGAATCAACTGGAATCATCTTATTTCGTGAAGGCACGTAATTTTATATTGCATGTGTAATTTTATATTGCATATACTGACACATGCAATATAAAATTACAAGTGCAATTTCATTTTCTAGATTTAGGATTGGTTGTGTAATTTTACTATAAGATAGCTCGCTTGACATGGCAAAAGGTCTGAGAGTCTTACGAAAGCGCCGGTCCATGAGTTATTGAGATAAAAGATAGGTGTTTATGGAGACATTTTTTGGCTCATGAGCTAACCCTATTGTTATTTACACAAGAACCATTTTTCTTTTTGAAATTTTTTGTAAGTAGTTAGTTTGCTTTTTGCTGCTAGTAGGAAATAATAAAAGATTTCTTTCGTCTCCATGAACCCCAATTTATATGTCAGCTTTTTTACTATAATTCTTGCCTACTAGAAGCGATTCCATCGTCATCAACAGCCGGAAGCACATGTAGCTCCGAAGTGGGATAAGAAAGGAAAGCCCTCATATGCTTCTCGAATAGTATCGACCATCCACTCAATTAATCAGTAACACGATGAAAAAATGCTTCACTAAAACTTGGCTGATTATAATTGATCAATTTTGAGAGGACGCATAGTGCTTCAAAAGCACCTCAAAATGAATTCCTAGCGAATGGGAGATTTTCAAATTCTGTAAAAGGATAAAACATATATAATTTATGAACTTTGACCCAATATACAATATCGTTCCCAATTTTTTAATTTATTTAATGTGGTCTATGAACTTTAACCCAATTATAATGTCGGCCCTAAATTTTAATTTGTTTAATATAATCCATAAACTTTTAGTAAAAGTCTTATATAATTCTTACACTATATGAAATATCCGTCGTTATCCTTCCATTAATTCAAGTTTAAGGATAACATTTCACATTTTCATATAGTTCAAGGAATTGATTGAACATTTATCAAAAGTTTATGGATTATATTAAACAAATTAAAAGTTTAAGGACGACATTACACATTGAGCCAAAATTCATAGACTATTTGTGTCAATTTCCTTTCTATAAAAAAATATCATAGCCGAAGCTCCATTTTGGTCTCGTAGAGGTGGGAGAGTCCGGTGGCCTCATAGACTGGTCCTTGGCTTTGAGCCAGCTAATTGGGACTGATCTATCAACAAAAGCTTCAGTGTTGAAATATAGAGGTCATGGTTTCTTCTGTCTACTTTTTTATAGATATTTCTCCTAATGTTTCTTGGCGTGGTCCTCTGCTGGATTTATAGGGCTTGTGCATCTTTGTGGTAGTCATTGTTGCAATTTCAAAGTAGCAATCTTTCCATGAAGAGATTAGTATTTCCATTTTCTTGCCCTTTTCTTTTGGACATATAGGTTTCGGATAGCTAATGACTTGACTTTAACTCGAGTAATGATAAAGGTTGCCCTCCTCTTCCTGCATTTCTTCTATGTGGAGTACATGGAAACAAATCAGCAGTCAGGAGAAAATTGAAGCCGATGTTATTGCCCCACTCAGAAACGGCAACCCCTGCAAGCAAAGATATAACTCTATACTTTTAGAAAATTACATCTTATGAGCTTTTAATTATCGCACGATAGGCTAACAAGATATAATTCATCAATCAAATATTTACATTTGAGCAAAGCCAATACTTAAACTTATTATTTGATCGCTTTCTTCCACAACAAAGCAGTGTTTGACTTCTAGTAAGTAATAATTAAGTTATGAAGCCCAGCTCAGAAATTGCATTTCCAATTGAAATATCATCTGATGAATGGGTTTCAAGCAACAATCCCCAAGTGACACCTACCCAAGGTTTTAATAAAGTGCGTTAATTATATCCGAGGAGATTAATCGCAAAGCAATACATGTCAACTCTAACAAACATGGCGACTAAGACTTTGTGTCTTGAGGAACACGAGGCTACAAAATTCAACTTAAAGCTTAAAATATTAGATAAAAACATTGTTTGATATTATCGTATTCCAGCACTAATATTTGAGATCATGACATCCTGCTCTGACGCCGTATAAAATTTCATGGGTCTGTCAATTGGTTGATCCTTCACCAACAATGATATCCGCAGTTAGCTGACACACCAATTGACTAATCAACAACAACTTAATTTACAGAAACAAGCTTTTTAAGTGTCAAATAATAATTTTGTCAATTTCAATACCATATTGGCAAGAAAAGTGTTTAAAAGGTCCTCAACATTTTGTATTTGTACCAATTTATTCAAAAACATTTTATTAGTGCCAATTTAGTTATAAACTTTTTCACTTAGTGCCAATTTTAGTCCTTTTTAGCTAAATTTAACCAGATTTTGTTAATTGGGCACCGGTCGGCTGACATGACAAGATCAGCACTAACGTGGATAATTTTGAGTAATATATTAATATTTTTGAATTTTCATTTTATTTTTTCCTTTTTCCTTTGCTTTTTCTTTTTTTTCTTGTTTCCTTCTCATCCTCCATCCTCTGATTGGTCGCCAAACCTTGACGACCGGCTAGAGGTGATGGCCAACAAGGCTTGACCCTCACCAAATCCGAAGAGGGTGAGCCTCACCACCACCGTATGAGGTTGCCCTCGCCGGTGGCTGGCGAGGTCGAGGTCACCTCGGCTAGTCGCCAAGGTCCAGTGACTAGTTGAAGGAAGGAGGAGGAGAAGGAAAACAAAAGAAAGAAAAAGAAAAGGAAAATGAATAGGAACAGGAATAGGAAAAATTCAAAAATATTTAAGTATCATCAAAAGTTGTCCATGTCAGCACCAATCATGTCATGTTAGCTGGCCAACACTCAATCAACAAAATCTGGTCAAAATTAGCTGGAAATGACTGAATTGACACAAAGTAAAAAGGTTTAGGAATAAATTAGCACCAACAAAAGGCTTAAGACTAAATTGGCACAAATGTAAAAGGTTTAAAACTTTTTTAGCACTTTTCTCCCATATTCGCAATGGCTAAATCTAATGTAGAGTGGACTAGATTGTTTAGTTTGAGCACGGTATGTATTTACTATGGCTATAGCCAACGAATAAGTTGATTAAACTGTACTACTATAATCAATCATGTATCCCTTCCCTCATTGACTTTAATATGATATTGGCTTTTTCATAGCCATTGTCGTTGTTTAATATCGCGTTTGGAAGGTGGCCTTCTTTTGAAGGTAGAAAAGTGATCTAATTATATGCAATGAATCTGTATTGAATAACCGTTACGTACATATTATTGTAAAGGGATAAATGTATTGGAAGTTTTTAACTTGTCACAAAAATGCATTTGAGTCCTAAAAAATTAAAAAAAAGTGCAATTAAATCATAAAACTTGTAACAAAAGTGTAACTGAGTCTCAAAAATTTTCAAAAAATATAATTAAGTCATAAAACTTATCAAATTGATCCAATCAAATCATTCTTTTGATTGTACTTTCTAAACGTTTTAAGACTTAATTGCACTTATATAATAAATTTTAGAACTTTTAATACACTTATTCCCAATATTCCCAAAGGTCGAAATAACTATTTCAGGGATAAAGGAATTTTAACCATGGATGTACCTAGATAGGTCATCCGCTAAATCTCGCGATTATTAATTTTATTACCAGATGACACGGGGAGAGAAAGGTTGTGGTTTTGGGGGATGGGGATTGGAGAAAAACAACGATCGCCAACATCAAATGAAAGGCTTTATAAAGGGTTTGGAATAATAATCTGAAGAAAGATCACGTTCAATTAGAAACGCTATAAAAGGTTTTGAGAGCCGAAGCTCCGTTCCGTCCCTCCGGCGTGGCGAAGATGCGGACGAGGCCCTCAGGTTCGAAGGGCTTGAAAAGCAAAGGGTGTTGCTCGTCCACGAGCTCGTCGGGGCACCGAACAGTTCCTTCGACGCCGGAGAAGATCCCGATGGAGAGCCTGGCCTCGTGCCCGCGCATCATCACACGGTGTCGAGGACAGTATAATCTTCCGTTGCTCCATCCCTAAGAAAAGACCATGAAAGAGGTCACAGCTGAGGTGAAAGTTATACATACAGCCATGCATGCATCTCTTAATCAAGGAGATTATTGCATGAATGTTAATGGGGGTAAACATCTTGTGTGCTCTTATTACTACACAACTCACCTGTCTCGAGAATAATTGTCCAAAAAATCTAAACTCATTTTATAGCAATCAATCCTAAATCTTTTTTTTTTTTTCCTTTGTCAATTGAGATCTCAATCTTTTGACGATTTACTAGTATAATCCTTCCAACCAATTTTGGTCAAAAATCGCTGACGTGGATGCCAACACTAACGTAGATGATTTTTACAATTTTTTATTTTCCAAATTTTTTGCACTTTTTCCCCTTCTTTCTTTTCTTTTCTTTCTTTTTTTTTTTTCTACTTCCCTCTGCTGGTCAATGGGGCCTCAACAATGACCATTGGAGGTCGCCACCATATAGCAAAGGTTGCCCTCGCCTATGGACAACGACCGGCAAGTAATAGGAAAAAAGAAAAAGGAAAGAAAAGAAAAAGAGAAAAAAAAATAGAAATTGATTTGAGAGGTACTCTTGGCAAATAATCAAAAGATTTAGGATCAAATTGATCAAATTAAAAGGTTTAATATTGAACTGACCATGGTGCAATAAATTTAGGACTATTCTAATAATTTTTCTCCATTTATTAAGTAGTTACAATTTGAAAATATTGACCAATTATCCAAATCAAGCATCATGCATATGGATTATTGAGAATCACACGAGAACCCAAAATAAAGGCACAAATCTATTTCAAAGGGAAATTTGCAATTACTTGCTGTTCAGTTTTTAAGCATCCTGGTGGTTAGCGGAAAGTCGGGAATTTCTAAAATCACTCATAAATTTAATTATAGAAGAAATTAATGTTAGGTAAACAAAGACTATTTAAAGGAATGAGCAATATTCTACAACACAAATTGATTGGTCCAAGAAAAATATAGCTCACAAATTAGATATAAAATTATATAGCACGAGCACCGACGGCATAATGAAAATTTTATACAAACAACCTTGATATGAGGATTTTAATTATCTACTCTGTCAGGTCTTCTCAAACCGATTGTGGATAAAATCTCTTACGTAGGATTTTTCTTTAGAGTATGCTTCAATGGTTTAGAAAAATTTTATAGTTTTTGCATATCCACTATTTTTAATCTTATTTTGTAAAAGGTGGGAGGGAAAAGTGCCAAAAAGTCCTAAACCTTTTGTCATTGTGCCGATTTAGTCCTAAACCTTTTTTTTTGGTGCCGATTTAGTCCTAAACATTTTTAAGTTGTGCCGATTCAGTCCTTTCCGGCCAATTTGGCCGGATTTTGCTGATCGGACGCCGGATTTTTCTTGGACCCCGGACGCCGGACGGCGTGGACAGCTTTTATTAATATTTTAATATTTTTGAATTTTTTTACTTTTATTTTTATTTTTTATTTTTTTATTTTTATTTTTATTTTTATTTTTATTTTTATTTTTATTTTTATTTTTATTATTTTTTTAATCTGTTCTTCTTCCTCCACTGTCGCCGACAGCCGGCGACCGCCGAGCCGACGGCCGGCGAGGTCGAGGTCGACCTCGCCGGCCACCTCGCCGGTGGCGCGGGGGCGGCCTCGCGGGGCGGGCGGGATCGCCCTCGCCGGATCTGGCGAGGTCGAGGGCGCTCGCCCTCCGCGCGAGGCCACCCCGCGGCCACCGGCGAGGTCGAGGCGCTCGCCCGCCGGATCTGGCGAGGTCGAGGGCGGGGCGGCCTCGCGCGGCCTCGAGGCCTGGGCGGCGAGGGCGAGCCGCGCCGGCTCGCCGGATATGGCGGCGGGTCGGCGAGCGGTGGACGGCATCGGGCGGCAGCATTACGGCGGTGGTCTCACGTGGCCGGGGTTTCCTCGGCTTGGCCGCGAGCTCCGGCCTGGTCCGACCAACGCAAGGCACAAAAAAGGACCGGAGCTTCGGCGCTTGAAACCGGGCGCGGCCGTAGGCCGACGGCCGCGGCTCAAGTGCGGTGGCCGGCGGTCTACCCCTCCGACTCTCTCCCCCTGCTCGAACCCCCTCACTCGCCGATCCGGCAGGCTGGCGGGGCTCGCCCTCGCCGGCCATGGGCGAGGCTCGACCCTCGCCGGATCCGACGAGGGCGAGCCTCGCCACCCGGGCCTCGAGGGCGGCCTCGCGCGGGCGGGCGAGGCTCGCCCTCGCCGGATCCGCGAGGTCGAGCCTCGCCGGCCATGGGCGAGGCTCGACCCTCGCCAGATCCGGCGAGGGCGAGCCTCGCCGCCCCGCGCGAGGCCGCCCCGCGGCCACCGGCGAGGTGGCCGGCGAGGTCGACCTCGACCTCGCCGGCCGTCGCCTCGGCCGGTCGCCGGATCTCGGCGACCGGCTGGAGGAATAAAAAAATAAAAAATAAAAATAAAAAAATAAAAAAAATTCAAAAATTCAAAAATTCAAAAATATTAAAATATTAATAAAAGCTGTCCACGTCAGCCGTCCGGCGTCCAATCAGCAAAATCCGGCGTCCAGTCAGCAAAATCCGGCCAAATTGGCCGGAAAGGACTGAATCGGCACAACTTAAAAAGGTTTAGGACTAAATCGGCACCAAAAAATGGTTTAGGACTAAATCGGCACAATGACAAAAGGTTTAGGACTTTTTGGCACTTTTCCCAAAGGTGGGATATAATGAAGAGATTATTAGAGAGAGAGAGAGAGAGAGAGAGAGAGAGAGAGAGAGACTCACATGGAATGACTCTCCAAGCATGACGATAGTAGAGGAAGCCGAAGGCGTGACTTTAATCCAGTCTCCATGCTTCGTCTCCACTTCCAACCCGTTCACGTGATTCTGCTGCAGCATGGTCACGAAGGTCGTGTCGTAATGAGTTATGCCTCCGGGCCGAGCCTCCTCCGTCTCTGGCGCTCCGTACCTGAGGAGGCGAAGGGAATGTACCGTCGACGCGGTGTGCGGGTCGAGATAGCGCTCAACGCCGAAGCTTCGGAACACCATCTTCTGAATCGTGTAGTCTAACTCGGACAGCCTCCTCAGGTACGTGTTCAGCAGCTCGCTGCAAGTGATTCAGAGAGGCGAATTTGCCAAGTTTTTCTGTAATTGAAGTTCTTCACGATGAACAATTTTCGACAGAACGTAAATGACTCGAGCATGGCCAAGGGAAGTTCGGGAATGTGATTCGCGCCATACGTACCAGAATTTGGCGTTCCCCTCTGGCCACAGGAGCCCGGCCAAGCGTTCGATCGCGCCCGAGTTCAGGGCGTCGCGCATCCCCATGGCCTCATGAAGAGGGTTCAGAGGGAGGTTAGCAAGGTAGCCATCGTACGGCCTGGTCGGGTCGACGAGCTGGCGCTTAGTCTCGGCCGGAAGACCGAACATCTCCTCCATCTGATGGAAGACCTCATCGTGAAGCTCCACGGTGACCTTGTCGTACAGAGCCAAGAAGCAGCCATACTCTTCGAGCGCCTGCCGGACGGCGTCTTGGACGGAATCCCAGCCGCCGCTTCCAGGCTCCGAATCCCCCAATCCGGAAAAATCTATGGAGGGAAGCTCCAGCGCCGGACCTGAACCCATGCCAAAGCCTTTGTCTTTTCTTGCGAGACTTCGATTCTCCGGTGATCGTTTCCCTCAGTTTCTTAGTTTCTGCCGGATTTAAAGGGCCTTGCCATGACTTAGAGCGCAAAAATGCAAAGAACATGCATGAAGCTTCCTCGAAAAGCGCTCGTAAATTAATGCACGACTTGGCATGTTGCGAATGTCATTAAATGTCTGCATTCCAATGACAGCATTGTCTGTTGGCAAGAGCTTGTCTTGTTGCTTGATGTTTATTAAAATTGCGTAACCGCACCGATCGATGTATCCATAAAGTACGCTAATTGTATATGGGGAAATCGATTGCATCGCCGATACGTATTGCATCGAATTGGTACGATGACCAACGCCTCGCCTCTCAAGAAAAAATGAGACTACAGATTCAATTATCGGTATCAACTCTGAAGTGACATCTAAATGTTCTGGATATTAGTCTCGGACTAAAAAGGCGAAAAAGGGGTTTCCAAAGATTTGAGATAATCACTTTTTACTCTAATATAATGTAAAATTTTGTAAGGTCTTCAAAAATGACAATGCTCGAGGTTAGCCATCGTGCTGATTGATTGATTAACAACGATATTATTTGCCGAAACAAGCATTTTAGAAGCCAAATAATAATTTTACTGATTTTATTACTTTATTCGTGACAGCCATATACTACTTTAAAGAGGAATGGATTGTATAGTTGACCACGTTACATATTTATTATGGCTATAGCCAACGAATAGCTTGATTAAACTACACTCCTAGAGGCTAGAATCATTTTAATTACCTCCTCCGTTGACTTAAATATGATATTGGCCTTCGTGGGCAATTGTCGAATTGTTTACTATTGTGTTTGTAATGTGGCCTTTCCATTATAGGTAGAACATTGGATCTAATTGTACATAAATTCAAGTAATGTTTGTATCATTGCAAATGAGCATGCAATTAGTGTGTTTTATACGTCAGCATGTATGTTACATAGGCCTAATAAGCATTCATGACATGAAACATGTTGTTGTATGTTATATATCTGAGATTAGAACATTCTATACTATTAATATGAAACATGTCGTAGTATGTATCGTGCTAGGATTGAACCTGTGCAATGCGCAAGATATTGTGAACTAAGCAAAAATCATTATCTTAATTTCTGCTTTTTTTTTAGAGATATGGAAAAGCACATGATATAATAAGAGTTAAATAGTAATTCATCTTGTTTAATGATATTTTGCAGCCAATATTCCAAAGCGGTTTCGCATCTTTTACTTACACTCAAGTTTGAGTCACTTTAAAAAAGTTAGCGTTTAAATAAAGGAAAAATCACTAAAAACCTCAAACTTTATTTAATGTAAAAAATTACCCCAAACTTTTTTTATGACACTAAAAAAACAAATTTTGCCAATTGTAACACATTTACCCCGAAATCTATGGCTAAAGGGCATTTTTTTAAATTTTATTTTTATTTTTCTTTTCTTTTTTTTCCTTTTTCCTTCTTCTCTCTTCCCTCTACCGTGGCCATTAGAGGAAAGCTGGACTCAAGCGAGACCGCCCTTACCTAGGCTAGTGAGGGCCGCCCTTGCAATCGTCCCTCAGTTGGGCAAACGAGGGTAACCCCCCTGAGTCAAGCGAGGACAACCCTCACCAGATCCATGAGGGTTGCCCTCGCTTGGGCCAAATCTGGCGAGGAATGCCTCATCAATGTCAACAAGGGCCGCCCTCACCAGATCTAGCGAGGGCTATCCTCACTTGCCCCAAAGGAGGGTGGCCCTCGCCTAATTCCGGCTTCCCTCCACCGGCCATGAGTAGGGACAAGAGGAGAAGAAAGAAGAAAAAAAAGAAAAAGAAAAAATAGAAAAGGAAAAGCAAAAGTAAAAGATGAAAATGCCCTATAATTTGAGATAAATGTGTCACAATGGTATAAATTTAGGGTTTTTTGTGTCACGAAAAAAAGTTTGGGGTGAATATGTCATAATTGGAAAAGTTTATAATTTTTTATATCACAAAAAAAAAATTGACGTAAATTTATCACATTGAGTAAAGTTTGGGAATTTTTTTTATGGTTTTTTACCTTTAAATAATAAATTTTTTTAGGGGTCCATTTTATCTTAAGGGTGCAAAAAGATACGATAATTATTAACTATGGCTATATCATATATCATGATTGCGCGTCTTTATAAATAATTAGAAATATCCATAAACTTGTATATAAAAACATTTATATGTAAGCTCATTAATTTGAAATAAGTCTTTTAAATATGGAGATCAACATGTTGTAAAATATTTCAAATGAATCTTTTAACAAAATCCTTATTTTGTAAAATAAAAAATATTAGCAATTTTTAAATGTGATATTGACTCTTTTCTTGAGACTATGGCATAAATTAAAATTATTTTCTCAAGATCTCTTCCATGACCCTACAAAGTGCAAGCTTTCAATGGGTAATAATTATCACCTAAAATGCAATAAGCATCACAACATGCTCTCTCTGTCAATCTGGAAAGATTTATTGACTTCACCTAAATGATTATAGGAAAATAGATCCTAATTTGGAAATTATCTCACTGGAAGTTCCCATTGATAGTTCTTAACTTTAGGACTTTGAAAAAAATCTTACAAAATCCG
Source organism: Eucalyptus virginea (assembly GCA_014182375.1). NCBI lineage: Eukaryota > Viridiplantae > Streptophyta > Magnoliopsida > Myrtales > Myrtaceae > Eucalyptus > Eucalyptus virginea. The sequence goes on along the minus strand of CM024516.1, from coordinate 11,490,045 downwards.
GTGGCCAAGTTTGTATGTAAACATATTTTTATTGATCGGCGTGTAATTGGACCTAAGCAAATCCCTAAAAGGGTTCATTTCCGTCTTGTCCAAATCTTGAGATCATTGGGATGCAAAACATTTAGAAAGTATTTTCATCTTGGAAAAGAAAAAAGATTTATTAAGAATTGCAAAGCGTGCAAACATCGACACATTAAAATAAGCCGTGAAAACCTTGTCATCCCTTGAGAAAAGCGGACAAGCCGTGAAAGCCTTGATAGAGCTTGTCATCCCTACATGTCAAACGGACAAGCCGTGAAAGCCTTCCTAGAAAGCTCCCTTCCTTTGGTGAGGTTACACCTCTTAACCAAGCAATAAGGATCCAAAGGAAGCCCTTGGGGGCAATGAGGGCGAATCACCCCGCCCCACACAAAATCCACCCCTTCGATTAGACACGATCACGAGTTTGGTGATTCGGTGGCCCCACTGAGGCCCATCAAGCCCGAAACAATTGGGATCGAGTGGGTTTGGACAAGCCGGGCACGACCCGTTGGGCCCGTCCAAAGCTAATTACTTCATGTAGAAAATCCAATCTTTCCCAAACCGTGGGCGGGCCTGAAAAAGTATTTTCACCCGAAGCAGGCCAACTGGCCCGACCGCCCGCCCAGGCCCGCCGAGCACGTGGCCCGTTGCTTGATTTCGCTACAGTCTCTTCCATTGGAAAAAAAACCTAGGGCCACCACGTGGGTGGGCCAATGGCCAAGCCCGCAACTCTCAAGCTCGGGCCAATCGGACGGCCCGCAGATTCGCTTCCTCGCCTAAACGGCATCTCCCCCTGCAACAAAACACGGCCGCGGAGCCTTTGCTTTTTGCAGAGAATTCTCTCTTGAGATGGAACCGAGCTCGTCCTCTGCTCCCGGTCCTGCTCCTCCTGCTCTTGCTTCTGCTTCTGCTCCTGCTCTACAGCTGCCGTCGTCGTCGGCGTGGGCGTCGTTTTCTTCTTCGGAAGCCACACTGATGGAGAGGCTCCGGCAGCGCGGATGGTCCTTTGACAACGCAGCCCACGTCAGGGCCGTCGTCATGTTCCAGCGCGCCCTGATCGACAACCCCTCTGACGCAGCCGCCTTCGCCATCGCCATTGAATCGGACCTCCTCAACACCGATCTCAGGTCCGTTGAGTCTCAGACCCTCCCCGACTGAAAGGCCTTGCACCTCCACGGCCCCATGGTCCTCCAGGTTAGGCCGCCCCGACGCTGGCTTTTGCTTCTAGGTCACCGCCTCTGATCTTTTCCGTTGCCTGTGTGTAGTGGCGCGTGGTTGGTTTCCCTTCGGCTTCGCGCTCGTTGTGCTTAGGGTTGTGATCGTTTTGTTGTGTACTTGAACAGATATCTGCGGTGAGGGACATTGCAAGAAGTAGTATTGACGAGGCCTCGAAGAGCTCTGGTGGTAATCGGATGTTGAGATTGACGCTGACGGACGGTCACAGCGAGATGACCGCAATCGAGTATGCTCATATTCCGTCGCTTCCCGATGATGTCGTTCCCGGTACTAAGGTATTCCTTTAAATTTGCCTTCTCTATAACCGGTATGTGTTTTTCTCTGGTAAGTTGATAGATGCCCTGAAGTTGCCATATCTGTGGGGCGGGAGATATGGAAATTTTTTATAGAATCTAGTTCGTTTCGGTATTTGGTCTTAGAGAATCCAATTGAGTTTGTTAGTCACAATTAAGTCTACGGTTTATTGCTGACGCGGCTTGGATAGTTCGTTTCGTACAAATGATTCGGAAAATATATTGTTGAAATTAATGTGGGAACTGGGACACCCTAGCTTCATTATCTCGTTGTTGTGAAGTTCGCACTAGACGTGCAGTTGTAGTTGTGAAGTGTGTATCTAGATTTTGTTGATTCTAAATAGGAAGAATTGTTTGAAGTTAATTGCTTGGTCAGGAGAGGAGATATGGAGGTAGACATGAGGGGAGGATTCTTAGGCTCCATTTGTTTCGTGGAAAATAAATGGTTTAGAAAACATTTTTTTTCTTTAAATGATCAATCGTATTGCTTGATTATTGATAGCAATTAGATGCCTAAACAATTTCGAGAACAAGGAAAATATTTTTTTCAATGTAATTCCCTGATTTCCTCACAAGATAAGGTCAATGGATGAATCGACGGCGGGTAAGGATTCAAAGGACTCTTTTTCCTTTTTGTTTTCCTTTCTTTTCATTTCCTCCGCCATTTGGCCGAGATTATTGATTCATTATCGAATCGTGGATCTATCCAATATTTTCTGCCCATGATTCCTTTTGCTTTGTAGAAAGTTCTTCGAACATATATATTCTCATCCGAGATTTTTGCCACGAATTCGTCCAAAGAATTTATTTCAAAGTTTCCTTGCACCAACTCATTAGTCCCCGGTTCAAATGCAATGTTTTGTGGATTCCCTCAAGCTGTCAATTCATTAAGTTATCTATAATTCTGTCCATAAAGGACCAAACTTTGTTATCCTAGATTAAGTCCATTACTTGTCCATAATAACCAAAATTAGTGTTGGTTATTTGTTGGTTATTTTTTTGGTGCAACAAGACCCTGTCCAAAAGATCTATGGTGGAAATTTTGAGGGGTGTTGAGAGAGAACCCTTTGTGAGAATAAAGTTAAGGATAACAGATCTTGCAATTCAAGTATAACATGAGAAGAAGAGATTACTAGAGAAATCAAGAATGAATGTCAAGAGACACTAGAGATTTACATTTATTCAATTTGAGTGACAATACTTATTTTGTGGGGAAATTTAGCCAGCAAGAAGTCCACCATAAATCTGGAGCGTATAAAGTTCACAATCACTTGAGTGCTTCCTAGCCCTAATTATACCCAAAGCAATGCCACAAGTATTACCTCACAAAGAGCTCAATCAGTCATTCATTATCTCTCTTTTTTCATTATTCAACTATTTGATCAAATAAAAAAGAAAACAAAAGCTTTGGCTTTATAAAGGGTTTGGAATAATAATCTGAAAAAAGATCACGTTCAATTAGAAACGCTATAAAAGGATTTGAGTGCCGAAGCTCCGTTCCGTCCCTCCGGTGTGGCGAAGATGCGGACGAGGCCCTCAGCGTCGAAGGGCTTGAAAAGCAAAGGGTGTTGCTCGTCCACGAGCTCGTCGGGGCACCGAACGGTTCCTTCGACGCCGGAGAAGATCCCGATGGAGAGCCTGGCCTCGTGCCCGCGCATCATCACACGGTGTCGAGGACAGTATAATCTTCCGTTGCTCCATCCCTAAGGAAAGACCATGAAAGAGGTCGCAGCTGAGGTGAAAGTTATACATACAGCCGTGCGTGCATCTCTTAATCAAGGAGATTATTGCATGAATTTTAATCGGGGTAAACATCTTGTGTACTCTTATTACTACACAACTCACATGTCTCAAGAATAATTGTCCAAAAGATCTAAACTTATTTTATTGCGATCAATTCAATCATAAATCATTTTTTTCCTTTGCCAATTTTTTATTTTCCAAAATTTTGGCACTTTTTCCCCCTCTTTCTTTTCTTTTCTTTTTATTTTATTTTATTTATTTATTTATTTATTGCTACTTCCCTCTACTGGTTGACGAGGCCTCAACGATGGCCATTGGAGGTCACCACCATATAGCGAAGGTTGCCCTCACCTATGGACAATGACCGGCAAATAATAGGGAAAGAGAAAAAGAAAAAAAAATAAAAAATTGATTTGAGGGACACTCTTGGCAAATCATCAAAAGGTTTACAATTAAATTGGTCGAATTGAAAAATTTAGTATTGACGGTGCAATAAATTTAGGACTTTTCTGATAATTTTTCTCCGTTAGGTAATTACAATTTGAAAATATTGACAAATTATCCAAATCAAGCACACGAGAACCCAAAATAAAGGCACAAATCTATTTCAAAGGGCAATTTGCAATTACTTACTGGTCAGTTTTTTAAGCATCCTGGTGGTTAGCGGAAAGTCGTGAGTTTCTAAAATCACTCATCAATTTAATTATAGAAGAAATTCATGTTAGGTAAACAAAGACTGTTTAAAGGAATGAGCAATATTCTACAACACAAATTGATTGGTCCAGGAAAAATATAGCTCACAAATTAGATATAAAATTATATAGCACGAGCACCGCCGGCATAATGAAAATTTTATACAAACAACCTTGATATGAGGATTTTAATCATCTACTCTGTCAGATCTTCTCAAACCGATTGTGGATAAAATCTCTTACGTAGGATTTTTCTTTAGAGTATGCTTTAATGGTTTAGAAAAATTTTATAGTTTTTGCATATCCACTATTTTTAATCTTATTTTGTAAAAGGTGGGATATAATGAAGAGATTATTAGAGAGAGAGAGAGACTCACATGGAATGACTCTCCAAGCATGACGATAGTAGAGGAAGCCGAAGGCGCGACTTTAATCCAGTCTCCATGCTTCGTCTCCACTTCCAATCCGTTCACGTGATTCTGCTGCAGCATGGTCACGAAGTTCGGGTCGTAATGAATTATGCCTCCGGGCCGAGCCTCCTCCACCTCCGGCGCTCCATACCTCAGGAAGCGAAGGGAATGTACCGTCGACGCAGCGTGCGAGTCGAGATAGCGCTCAACGCCAAAGCTTCGGAACACCATCTTCTGGATCGTGTAGTCTAACTCGGACAGCCTCCTCACGTACGTGTTCAGCAGCTCGCTGCAAGCGATTCAGAGAGGCGAATTCGCCAAGTTTTTTTGTAATTGAAGTTCTTCACGATGAACAATTTTCGACAGAACGTAAATGACTCGAGCATGGCCGATGGAAGTTCGCGAATGTAATTCGCGCCGTACGTACCAGAATTTGGCGTTTCCCTCTGGCCACAGGAGACCAGCCAAGCGTTCGATCGCGCCGGAGTTCAGGGCGTCGCGCATCCCCATGGCCTCCGGGTCAAGAGGGAGGTTAGCAAGGTAGCCATCGTACGGCCTCATCGGGTCGACGAACCGGTGCTTAGTCTCGGCCGGAAGACCGAACATCTCCTCCATCTGATGGAAGACCTCGTCATGAAGCTCCTCGGTGACCTTGTCGTACAGAGCCAAGAAGCAGCCATACTCTTCGAGCGCTCGCCGGACAGCATCTTGGACGGAATCCCAGCCGCCGCTTCCAGGCTCCGAATCGCCCAATCCGGAAAAATCTATGGAGGGAAGCTCGAGCGCCGGACCTGAACCCATGCCGAAGCCTTCATTTTTTCTTGCGAGACTTCGATCCTCGGTGATCGTTTCCCTCAGTTTCTTAGTTTCTGCCGGATTAAAAGGGCCTTGCCATGACTTAAGAGTGCAAAAATGCAAAGAACATGAAGCTTTCTTGAAAAGCACTTGTAAATTTATGCACGACTTGGCATCTTGCGAATGTCATTAAAGCTCCGTTCATTTCGTGGAAAATAATTTTCGAGAAAAGGTTTTCTGTATTTTTTGGCATTCGTTTTACGGAAAATAAATTCCCTAGGAAAAATGTTTTCCATAAAAAGAAAAAAAAAATCTTCTAAATTAGGCTCCATTCATTTCCCAAAAAATAATTTCTAGGAAAACATTTTTCGGATTTTTCGGCATTCGTTTCATTGAAAATGAATTCTTTAAGGAAAATGTTTTTCATAAAAGGAAAAAAATCTACTAAATTAGGGGAAAATGTTTTCCACTTTTAAAAAGTGAAAAACATTTTCTTCACTTGATCTCTCTTATCTCACACCTCTATAAATCCTCACTTCCTCATCCCCTTACTTCTTCTTCTTTTCTCTTTTTATTCGAATTATTTTTTAATTTTCTTTTCTTTTTAATTTTAATTATTTTTAATTCTTAAAAAAAAAAAAAAAAAAAAAGAGGAAAAGATGGGCTTACGCCCATCCATTGGCCCAGCCCAGCTGGAGGTCTTCCTCAACCTCTAGCCAAGTCCCGAATTTCTTGCAAACCAAGTCAGATGACCCGATTTCGACCCAAAACTCCAAAAAAACACAAATTAACTTGATTTTTGATGAAATTTCTCCATGAGACTTGCATATAACATCAATATAATTGACTAGATTGAATTAAATGAAGAACAAATAAGAAAATCTTCATATTCAAGCTTCAAAGTTTTGGATCTAAACCTTCCATGGCCGAATTTCGAATTTCTTAAATTTAAGCCCTAAAAACTTACTTTAATGCAACAAAATGATGGTAATATATATAACAATACCCATGCAATAATTTACAATGGACATCAATCAATTGCAAGTAATTTGGAAATTCTAGAACTTTTCATGTATAAAACCTAGAATTTCAAATTTAAAATTATCTCTCAATCCTCAATGAAGTTATACAAATTATATATGGTTGGAAAGATCTCAACATGTAGAACGAAAGCCCTATGGTTTTAGGATCAATCGAGCAAAAATTCCACACGAAAAAATGATGCCCGTATTTGGCTCAAAGAGGAAAATTTCGAATTTTTCCATTAAAAAAAAATTGGGTTAATCATATATGATTTGCTTTGATACCACATGTAAAAAATTATTCACATAATTTAACTCATTAATCAAGAAGAATCGAATCCATATATGACTGTAAAACACCGAGATCAATAAGCACGATGGAATTAAAACGTACCTGTTTGAGCCATTACTTCACTTGAAAAAAAAAAATAGATCAACTTGATAATCGAGATCTATTGGAATGTCAGATCTTTCTCTCTATGACATATTTCAGTATAACAGCTTTCAATGGGATCAAAGCAACTGATAGATATAACATATCATTTTATAGGCTGGAGAGGGGACCTAGCAAACCCTAATCAACAACGTGTCAACTGGGCCCTTCCCCTTATGGGCTTCTAAAAAACACAATTGCCTACACTTTGCTACTCAATTAGGCACGTTATTAATAGATACCAATGCCCAATTCAATCAGATCATTGTTGGGTTCAACCAATATTGGAATATCCATTAATCCGATTATTTAAAATAGAAAATTAATTAATTAATATAAGCCCATATTATAGAAAATTTCCAACAATTGCGTAACCGCACCGATCGATGTCTCCATAAAGCATGCTAACTATATCTGGAGAAATCAATTGCATCGCCGATACGTATTGCATCGAATTGGCACGATGACCAACGCCTCAAGTCTCAAGAAAAAATGAGACTACGTATTCAATTATCGGTATCAACTCCAAATTGACGTCTAAATGTTCTAAATATTAATCTCAGACTAAAAAGGCAAAAAAGGGGGTTTCCAAAGATTTGATATAATCACTTCTTACTCTAATATCATATAAAATTTTGTAAGGTCTTAAAAAATGATAGTCCTCGAAGTTAGCCAATGTGCCAATTGACTGATTAACGACAATATTATTTGCAAAACAAGCCTTTTAGAAGCCAAATACTAATTTTACTGATTTTATTACTTTATTCGTCACAGCTATATACTAATTTAAAGTGGAATGGATTGTATAGTTGACCACATTACATATTTATTATGGCTATAGCCAGTGAATAGCTTGATTAAACTACACTCCTAGAGGCTAGAATCATTTTAATTACCTCCTCCATTGACTTAAATATGATATTGGCCTTCGTGGGCAATTGTCGAATTGTTTACTATTGTGTTTAGAATGTGGCCTTTCCATTATAGGTAGAAAATCGGATCTAAACGTACGTAAATTCAAGTAATGTTTGTATTATCGCAATTGAGCATGCAATTAGTGTGTTTTATATGTCAGCATATATGTTACATAGGCCTAACAAGCATGCATGACATGAAACATGTTGTGGTATGTTATATATCACGATCTAAGATTAGAACATTCTATAACAATAGTATGAAACATGCCGTACTATTTATCGTGCTAGGATTGAACCTGTGTAATGCACAAGATATCGAGCAAAATACCAAGAACTAAGCAATAATCATTATCTTAATTTTTGCTATTTTTTTTAGAGATATGGAAAAGCACATCATATAATGCAAGTTAAGTAGTAATTCATCTTGTTTGATGATTGTTGACACATAATTTATATTTTCAAGCATATATATATAAATTGATTTTAACAACAACAAAAAAGCCATGGGGGTCGGGTTGAGCCAGATCCGGCCTTGGCCCAGCCCTTCTTCTTCTTCTTCTTTTCCCCAGCATCGGCCTTCGGCCCGTCCCCTCTCTTTTCCTTTTTCTTTTTTCTTTTCTCCTCACGCGGCCCAGCCCCCTTTTTCCTTTTGGCTTGACCCGCGCCTTTACCTTCTCCCTCAGCCGTCTTCTGCCCGGGGAATCGGCGAAGGCGAAAAGCAAAGCCGACAAAAAGATCTCGAGCAGCTGCAGGGGGTAGCAGGATCGCATGGGGGGGCAGCGCAATCCACAAGCGAGCAGGCTAGCAACGAGCTAGTTGATCAAATGAAGCCACGCGCGCGAGCCAAGCGAAGAAAAGAGAGCATAAAGCAAAGAAAGAAAAAGGGGGAGGAGAGAGTGCGACGAAGGGGGAGAGACGGGAGAGTGGGACAATCGTTGGAGATCAGCCAAGAGTAGGGATCCCTTGGGAAGCCTCACCACCACCGGAGAGCCGCTTGTTCGTCGCCGACCGCCGCCGTCTTCCTCAAAAACCATATTGGCCTTTTATTGAACACTTGGTGCATAACATTTGAAGTCGAGCTGGCCGAAGCTTGTTCCATCTGTTTCAGGCGAACTCCGACCTCCCTAGGTCCTCGACCTTGTCTCTGTTTGTCATTGGTTGATTGCTGAGAGTCCAAAGTCCGCCTTGAGTCTCGGTCGGACCCGAGGCTTCTTAGTTTGTGCGCGTATGCCACTTGCTTGACAAAATGCTCGAGTGAGCTTCGCCTCCCCGACTCCTCCGTGTAGAGCCCAGCGAGGATTTTGGCCATGAAGGGCCGCCATCATTTGCTCGAAAGTCGATCTGCCTCCCGCTGGACTAAGGCGGCACATCGCACCCCCAGCCGGGGACTGCCTGTACCCTTCGCCCCTGCCTTCTTCTCTATTACCCCCGAACAGCCGCTGAACGGGCGGTCGCCAGCCAGCAGAGTCTTCAACTGACGCCTCACAGCTTCTAGTGGAGCCCTGACCGGCACCGCTGCCTTTCTTAGAGAACTCCCACGGGTTGCACGCCGTCACGGCCTCCCTGATCGCAATTGAGCAGTCGCTACCAAGGGCCGCAGACTGAGCTGCGCCAAATCCGCAATTTGGCCCACTCGGCCTCTTCCGCCCCATAAGCTAACAGCCCAGAGTTAATATGGGCCGTGGGCCTACCGATGGGAGGAAGCCACATTTGCGAAAGGGGGGTTGGGCCCGACCAAATCTCTTTTTGGAGCGAGCCAACCGGCCCACCCCTACCGGACCGAACTCAGGTTCGGTCTTCGACCGGACCCGACTTCCATTGACTAGGCCAAACCGGGTTGGGTCAGACCGAACCCGACCTGATCCACGCAATATATATAATAATTAATTTTAAAAAAATTAAAAGTTAAAAAATTTACGAAAATTCAAAAAGTGTACAGTTTGGTTAGGAATTGCTATGTTTTGCATTCTCAGTGTAATTAGACCTATTTTGGCTCATATTTTGATTATATTGTATGTTTAATTTGCATATATAATTATGTTTAATTGTACGTGTTTAATTTTGCTGCAATTAGAATCTTGGTAGTTATGGTTGTTACTTTAATAATTGCGCACCCGCATGATCACCTCACATGTTAGTGGATAGATATAAAATCAATCCAAACTGCTTAACAAAAATCATTTATTTTAAAATGAACAACATTAAGTACTGAAAGGGCATTAATTGGTCAATTAGTGTAATCAAGTCCCCGACCCTAGATTCTCTGATTGCATAGGAAGTGTGGCATGCTCCTGTGCCTCACTTAGTTTCTAATTGACCCCAATAGGCTAGTGGCGACTCCTTTTTGTAAAATTCCTAAAATATACTCCAATATTACGTGAGGTATGAGCTTGGGAGAGCCCGCGTCTAATCATAAGCCTTAGGTCCGTCCTTTAGGCAATATCCCTAAATCTATTTCCTTCCCCTGAGAGTAGGTCGCGACAATGATATTTTGTGGCCAATATTTCAAAGAGGTTTCGCATTCTTTACTTCACCTCAAGTTTGAGTCACTTTAAAAAAGTTAGCATTTAAATAATAAATTTATTTAGGGGTCCATTTTATCTTAAGGGTGCAAAAAGATACGATAATTATTAACTATGGCTATATTGTATATCATGATTTCGTGTCTTTATAAATAATTAGAAATGTCCATAAACCTGTATATAAAAACATTTATATGTGAGCTCATTAATTTGAAATGAGTCTTTTAAATATGGAGATCAACATGTTGTAAAATATTTCAAACCAATCTTTTAACAAACTCCCTATTTTGTAAAATAAAAAACATTACCAATTTTCAAATGTGATATTGGCTCTTAATTTCTTAAGACTATGGCATAAATTATCTTAAGATCTCTTCCATGACCTTACAAAGTGCAAGCTTTTGATGGGTAATAATTACCACCTAAAATGCAATATGCATCACAACATGCTCTCTTTGTCAATTTGGAAAGATTTATTGACTTCACCTAAATCATTATAGGAAAATAGACCCTAAATTGGAAATTATCTCACTAGAAGTTCCCGTTGATAGTTCTTTAAGACTTTGACAAAAATCTTACAAGTTTGTATGTAAATATTGTTTTCTTGATTGAGGCGTAATTGGACCTAAGCAAGTCCCCAAAAGGGTTCATATTGGTCCCCGCCTAGGTCTCAAGATCATTGGGATATAAAATATTTAGAAAGTATTCTTTCATCTTGGAAAAGAAAGAAGATACATCGAGAGGTATGAAGCATGCAAACATCAATACATAAAAATAAGGAACTCATTAATGGAGTTTGTCATCCCTACATGTCGAACGAACAAGCAGTGAAAGCCTTCCTAGAAAGCTCACTTCCTATGGTGAGGTTACACCTCTTAACTGAGCACCAAGGATCCAAAGGAAGCCCTTGGGGCAACTGAGGGCAACCCACCCCGCCCCACACAAAATCCGCCCCTTCGATTAGACACGATCACAAGTCTGGTGGTTTGGGGGCCCCATCGAGGCCCATCAAGCCCAAAACAACTGGGATCGAGCGGGTTTGGACAAGCCGGGCACCTCCAGTTGGGCACGCCCAAAGCTAATTACTTCATGTAGAAAATCCAATCTTTCCCAAACCGTGGGCGGGCCTGAAAAAGTATTTTCCCCTGAAGCAGGCAGACCGGCCCGCCCAAACCCGCCCAGGCCGCCCAACGCGCGGCCCGTTGCTTGATTTCGCTACGGCCTCCATCTCTCCCATTGGAAAAAAAAAAAAAAAAATTGGGCCGCCCCGTGGGCGGGCCGACCCGCAAGCCCGCAACTCATAGGCTCGGGCCGATCGGATGGCCCGTAGATTCGCTTCCTCGCCTAAATGGCATCTCCCCCCGCAACAAAACGCGGCCGCGCAGCTTTTGCTTTTGCAGAGAATTCTCTCTCGAGATGGAACCGTGCTCGTACTTTGCTCCCACTCCTGCTCCGTCGGCGGCGGCCGCAGCCGCGGCCGCGTCGGCAACGTATTCTTCTTCGGAAGCCACACTGGTGGAGAGGCTCCGGCAGCGCAAATGGTCGTTCGACAACGCGGCCCACGTCCAGGCCATCATCATGATCTAGCGCGCCCTAATCGACAACCCCTCCGACGCGGCCGCCGTTGCCTTCGCCGTTGAATCGGACCTCCTCAACACCGACCTGACGTCTGTCGGGTCCCGGACCCTCCCCGACCGAAAGGCCTCGCACCTCCACGGCCCCATGGTCCTCCCGGGTTAGGCCGCCCCGACGCTGGCTTCTTGCTTCTAGGTCACCGCCTCTGATCTTTTCCGTTGCCTGTGTGTAGTAGCGCGTGGTTGGTTTCCCTTCGGCTTCACGCTCGTTGTGCTTAGGGTTGTGATCGTTTTGTTGTGTACTCGAACAGATATCTGCGGTGAGGGACATTGCAAGAAGTAGTAGTGACGAGGCCTCGAAGAGCTCTGGTGGTAATCGGATGTTGAGATTGACGCTGACGGACGGTCACAGCGAGATTACCGCAATCGAGTATGCTCATATTCCGTCGCTTCCCGATGATGTCGTTCCCGGTACTAAGGTATTCCTTTAAATTTGCCTTCTCTATAACCGGTATGTGTTTTACTCTGGTAAGTTGATAGATGCCCTGAAGTTGCCATATCTGTGGGGCGGGAGCTATGGAATTTTTTTATAGAATCTAGTTCGTTTCGGTATTTGGTCTTAGAGAATCCAATTGAGTTTGTTAGTCACAATTAACTCTACGGTTTATTGCTGACGCGGCTTGGATAGTTCGTTTCGTACAAATGATTCGGATAATATATGGTTGAAATTAATGTGGGAACTGGGACACCCTAGCTTCATTATCTCGTTGTAGTGAAGTTCGCACTAGACGTGCAGTTGTAGTTGTGAAGTGTGTATCTAGATTTTGTTGATTCTAAATAGGAAGAATTGTTTGAAGTTAATTGCTTGGTCAGGATAGGAGATATGGAGGTAGACATGAGGGGAGGATTCTTAGGCTCCATTTGTTTCGTAGAAAATAAATGGTTTGGAAAACATTTTTTTTTTAAATGATCAATTGTATCGCTTGATTATTGATAGCAATTAGATGCCTAAACAATTTCGAGAACAAGGAAAATATTTTTTTCAATGTAATTCCCTGATTTCCTCACAAGATAAGGTCAATGGATGAATCGACGGCGGGTAAGGATTCAAAGGACTCTTTTTCCTTTTTGTTTTCCTTTCTTTTCATTTCCTCCGCCATTTGGCCGAGATTATTGATTCATTATCGAATCGTGGATCTATCCAATATTTTCTGCCCATGATTCCTTTTGCTTTGTAGAAAGTTCTTCGAACATATATATTCTCATCCGAGATTTTTTCCACGAATTCGTCTAAAGAATTTAATTCAAAGTTTCCTTGCGCTAATTCATTAGTCCCCGGTTCAAATGCAATGTTTTGTGGATTCCTTCAAGCTGTCAATTCATTAAGTTATCTATAATTCTGTCCATAAATGACCAAACTTTGTTATCCTAGATTAAGTCCATTACTTGTCCATAATAACCAAAATTAGTGTTGGTTATTTGTTGGTTATTTTTTGGTGCAACAAGACCCTGTTGTTGACACCTAAATTTCTGTGATTTGTTTAAGTGTTTATTAATTGCATTGGAAAATTGGGAATTGATTTCTAATCCCTTCACAAAAAAATTTCGTTAAAATTGGATCACATATAGACATTCGGAGCATTTGCGTCACTAGTTTTAAAATTTAAAAAATTAGTACAAAAAAAGTTTAAATAAAAAAAAAAGAGAAAAAAAAAGAAGAAGAAAGAAAAAAAAATCATTAAAAGGTATCATGTTTTCATTATTGCACGGCATATTGAATGGTCTTTACTTTTCCAAAATTGTCATATAAAAAAAAGTAAAAAGAAGAAAAGAAGAAAAGAAAAGATTCATTAAAAGGTATAAAAATCGAATGAGGCCAAGTATATGGGTCTTTCTTCGCGCATGGGCTCGCCCACATATCTCTTTCCCTTTTCTTTTTTTTTTCGCACTTGGGCTGGCCCATCTCCTTTTATTTCAACCCGGCCCGTGCGCACATCATCTTCCTCCCCTCAGAACATCCACGCTTCTGCAAAAAAGGAGAAAAGAAGAGGGTACAAGCAGAGGAGCAGACGATCGCGAAGGCAGAGGACGGCGTGATCCCAGGGTCGGAGATCAAGCGGCCGCGACAGGCTGGCGGTGGCAGGAGCCATGCGCGCCTGTCGTCGGTCAAGCTTAAAAGGAGAGAACACAAGACAGAAAGGGGAAGGGAGGAAGCATTGAGAGAAAGACGGAGAGTGACTAGGAAGAAAGAGACCGGAGAGAGCTCGAGAGGGTGGAGGGCGAGCCAAAGGGAGAGAGCGAGACTGAAGGACAGCTTCGCCGTCGCCGGTCGTCTGCCCGAGAGTCGTCGTCCACCGCAGCGCTCCCCTTCGAACCAGGTGGGTCATTCCGGAGTACGTCTGCCCTGTTTTTGGTGGGCCGTCGGGCTGAAGCTTGTGGTCGACCAGTTCGCATGAGCTTCAGTCTCGATCCCCGCCCGAAATTCCGTTGTGCTCGGGTTCATTCCTCACACAGCATATGTGTGTTTTTTGTAGTGCTTAATACAAATATTTGTTTGTGTTTGGTGTTATGGCCGAGACTTGTCATTTTTGTTTAAACTCAAGATAAATGCTGATAAACTTGTCCCCGAGTCGATCCTTGTGTATCGTGTGATGATCTTGGCCTGAACCTGAGCCCCGATCGAATCTATGTTTACCTCCCTAGTTATTGCGTCTTAGGTGTTCGATAAAATGCCTGATTAAATGGCCGAAGTCTTTGATGTTCTATAATCCAATTTGATGATTGTTTGCCTTTGTATTGTTGAACCATGTCTGCTGTCTTTTTTTTTGGTGTATTTTATCGTGATTCTGTGGCATGTCTACCATCTTTTTGAGCTATCGCGGGAAGGACCTCCAGCGGAGCTACCTTCCTCCGGCGGGTCCTGTGATTTAAGGCCGTCCTATACGACACTTCTTCCCATGTTAGTGTACCCCATTTGTTTGGCGAAAATTTGGGATCGAAAATGTTAGTTTCGGCATGCTTATTTCCTTTGGTTGTTGTGGTCGCTGAGGTTGGGTGTTGTTAGCCGGAGTTGGGTGCTGTTGGCCGGAGCGATGGTGGAGCCGCGCGGTGTCCGTAAAAAATGGTTTAGTGTCTGGTTATTTTTATTTTTTTTATTTCTTATTTTATTAATATTTAAAAAAAAAAAAAAAAAAAAAAAAAAAGAATAAGATGAAGTTGCAGAGAAGAAAGGCGTCGGGGAAGAAGACGACGCCCGAAGGAGAGAACGCGTAGAGAAGAAGACCAAAAGAGGAAAAAATAAAAGAAGAAACAAAAGAAAAAGAAAAGTAAAGAAAAAAATGAAAAGTGAAACAAAATATGGAAAAAGAAAGTAAAAGGGGCTTCGGGAAAGAGGAGTCGCAGAAGCAGATGGTGCAGGGAAAAGGGGTGCAGTGAGAAAAGATAAACAAAAAAATTAATTAATTAATTAATTTTCAAAAAAGATGAAAACGTTTTTAAAAAAAATCCAAAAGTGTTGGATCCGGGTTTGGGTTGGGTCCACGGGCCGGATTGGGTTTACCCGGTCCGAACCCGTTTTCCCGAATATAATAATATTAAATATTAAAATATATTAAAAATTTCAAAAATTCAAAAAGATTTCAAAAAGAAAAAAACCAAAAATTTCTAAAAATTATAAAAATTCAAAAATTTCCGAAAAATCAAAAAAAAACTTAGAAAACATTAAAAAATTCGACTTTTTTTAAAAAATTAAAAAATTAAAAATTAAAAAATTAAATTAAATTAAATTAAATTAAATTAAAAATTTTGAAAATCCAAAAATGATAGGGTTTGGTTAGGGGTTGCTATATATTGCCGCTTTAGCGTAATTAAGCCTTTATTTTCTTGTATGTTGTTTTTATCGTATGTTTAATTTGCATGTTTTGTGTTTAATTTGCACGTGTTTAATCTTAGGGCAAATAGGATCTTGGTAGGTATAATTATTACTTTATTGATTGCGCACATGCATGCTCACCTCCTATGTTAGTGGATAGGTATGAAATCGATCTAAACTGCCTGATGAAAATCATTTTGTCAAAATAAACAAGATTAGCTACCGAAAGAGCACTAATTAGTCAATTAGTGTAATTAAGTCCCCGACTCTAGATTCTCTGGTTGCGTAGGAAGTGAGGTACACTCCCATGTCTCACTTGGTTTCTAGCCGACCCCAATAGGCTAGTGGCGATTCCATTTGTGCAAAATTCCAAAAATATCCCAATGTCACGCGAGGTATGGGGCTTGGAGGCTGCACGATAATCATGGGCCTTAGGCCCGTCCTTTAGGCAATACCCCTAAACCTGTTCCCTCCCCCCGAGGGTAGGTCGCGACACCTGTCCAAAAAATCTATGGTGGGAATTTTGAGGGGTGTTGAGAGAGAACCCTTTGTGAGAACAAAAAGTTAAGGATAACAGATCTTGCAATTCAAGTATAACATGAGAAGAAGAGATTACTAGAGAAATCAAGAATGAATGTCAAGAAACACTAGAGATTTACATTTATTCAATTTGAGTGACAATACTTATTTTATGGGGAAATTTAGCCAGCAAGAAGTCCACCATAAATCTGGAGCGTATAAAGTTCACAATCACTTGAGTGCTTCCAAGCCCTAATTATACCCAAAGCAATGCCACAAGTATTACCTCACAAAGAGCTCAATCAGTCATTCATTGTCTCTTTTTTTTCATTATTCAACTATTTGATCAAATAAAAAAGAAAACAAAAGCTTTGGCTTTATAAAGGGTTTGGAATAATAATCTGAAAAAAGATCACGTTCAATTAGAAACGCTATAAAAGGATTTGAGTGCCGAAGCTCCGTTCCGTCCCTCCGGTGTGGCGAAGATGCGGACGAGGCCCTCAGCGTCGAAGGGCTTGAAAAGCAAAGGGTGTTGCTCGTCCACGAGCTCGTCGGGGCACCGAACGGTAACGGTTCCTTCGACGCCGGAGAAGATCCCGATGGAGAGCCTGGCCTCGTGCCCGCGCATCATCACACGGTGTCGAGGACAGTATAATCTTCCGTTGCTCCATCCCTAAGAAAATACCATGAAAGAGGTCGCAGCTGAGGTGAAAGTTATACATACAGCCGTGCGTGCATCTCTTAATCAAGGAGATTATTGCATGAATTTTAATCGGGGTAAACATCTTGTGTACTCTTATTACTACACAACTCACATGTCTCAAGAATAATTGTCCAAAAGATCTAAACTTATTTTATTGCGATCAATTCAATCATAAATCATTTTTTTCCTTTGCCAATTTTTTTATTTTCCAAAATTTTGGCACTTTTTCCCCCTCTTTCTTTTCTTTTCTTTTTTTTCTTTTTATTTTTATTTTATTATTATTTTATTTTTTTTGCTACTTCCCTCTACTGGTCGAGGCCTCAACGATGGCCATTGGAGGTCACCACCATATAGCGAAGGTTGCCCTCACCTATGGACAATGACCGGCAAATAATAGGGAAAGAGAAAAAAGAAAAAAAATTAAAAAATTGATTTGAGGGACACTCTTGGCAAATCATCAAAAGGTTTACAATTAAATTGGTCGAATTGAAAAATTTAGTATTGACGGTGCAATAAATTTAGGACTTTTCTGATAATTTTTCTCCGTTAGGTAATTACAATTTGGAAATATTGACAAATTATCCAAATCAAGCACAAGAGAACCCAAAATAAAGGCACAAATCTATTTCAAAGGACAATTTGCAATTACTTACTGTTCAGTTTTTAAGCATCCTAGTGGTTAGTGGAAAGTCGTGAATTTCTAAAATCACTTATAAATTTAATTATAGAAGAAATTAATGTTAGGTAAACAAAGACTCTTTAAAGGAATGAGCAATATTCTACCACACAAATTGATTGGTCCAAGAAAAATATAGCTCACAAATTAGTTATAAAATTATATAGCACGCGCACCTCCGGCATAAAGAAAATTTCATACAAACAACCTTGATATGAGGATTATAATTATCTACTCTGTCAAATCCTCTCAAATCGATTGTGTATAAAATCTCTTACGTAGGATTTTTCTTTAGAATATGCTTTAATGGTTTAGAAAAATTTTATAGTTTTTGCATATCCACTGTTTTTAATCTTATTTTGTAAAAGGTGGTATATAATGAAGAGATTATTAGAGAGAGAGAGAGAGAGAGAGGGACTCACATGGAATGACTCTCCGAGCATGACGATAGTAGAGGAAGCCGAAGGCGCGACTTTAATCCAGTCTCCATGCTTCGTCTCCACTTCCAATCCGTTCACGTGATTCTGCTGCAGCATGGTCACGAAGTTCGGGTCGTAATGAATTATGCCTCCGGGCCGAGCCTCCTCCACCTCCGGCGCTCCATACCTCAGGAAGCGAAGGGAATGTACCGTCGACGCGGCGTGCGAGTCGAGATAGCGCTCAACGCCAAAGCTTCGGAACACCATCTTCTGGATCGTGTAGTCTAACTCGGACAGCCTCCTCACGTACGTGTTCAGCAGCTCGCTGCAAGCGATTCAGAGAGGCGAATTCGCCAAGCTTTTTTGTAATTGAAGTTCTTCACGATGAACAATTTTCGACAGAACGTAAATGACTCGAGCATGGCCGATGGAAGTTCGCGAATGTAATTCGCGCCGTACGTACCAGAATTTGGCGCTTCCCCCTGGCCACAGGAGACCGGCCAAGCGTTCAATCGCGCCGGAGTTCAGGGCCTCGCGCATCCCCATGGCCTCCGGGTTAAGAGGGAGGTTAGCAAGGTAGCCACCGTACGGCCTCGTCAGGTCGACGAACCGGCGCTTAGTCTCGGCCGGAAGACCGAACATCTCCTCCATCTGATGGAAGACCTCGTCATGAAGCTCCTCGGTGACCTTGTCGTACAGAGCCAAGAAGCAGCCATACTCTTCGAGCGCTCGCCGGACAGCATCTTGGACGGAATCCCAGCT
Source organism: Eucalyptus virginea (assembly GCA_014182375.1). Classification (NCBI taxonomy): domain Eukaryota; kingdom Viridiplantae; phylum Streptophyta; class Magnoliopsida; order Myrtales; family Myrtaceae; genus Eucalyptus; species Eucalyptus virginea. The sequence continues at coordinate 11,471,437 of CM024516.1, read as the reverse complement.
GCCGCTTCCAGGCTCCGAATTGCCCAATCCGGAAAAATCTATGGAGGGAAGCTCGAGCGCCGGACCTGAACCCATGCCGAAGCATTCGTTTTCTCTTGCGAGACTTCGATCCTCGGTGATCGTTTCCCTTAGTTTCTTAGTTTCAGCCGGATTAGAAGGGCCTTGCCATGACTTAAGAGTGCAAAAATGCAAAGAACATGAAAGCTTTCTTGAAAAGCACTTGTAAATTTATGCACGACTTGGCATCTTGCGAATTTCATAAAGCTTCGTTCATTTCGTGAAAAATAATTTTTGAGAAAAAGTTTTCCATATTTTCCGAGGCGTTCGTTTTACGAAAATTGAATTCCTTAGGAAAATATTTTCCATGAAAAGAAAAAAAAAAATCTTCTAAATTAGGCTCCATTCATTTCGCAAAAATAATTTCTAGGAAAACATTTTTCGGATTTTTGGCGTTCGTTTACTGAAAATGAATTCTTTAAGGAAAATATTTTCCATAAAAGGAAAAAAAATTCTTAATGGGAAAATGTTTTCCACTTTTGAAAAGTTAAAAACATTTTCCTCACTTGATCTATCTCACACCTCTATAAATCCTCACTTCCTCTTCACCTTCCTTCTTCTTCTTTTCTATTTTTATTCGAATTATTTTTTAATTTTCCTTTTTTAATTCGAATTATTTTTAATTCGTTAATTAAAAAAAAAAAAAAAAATGGATGGGCTCATGCCCATCCATTGGCCCGGCCCGGCTGGAGGTCTTCCTCAACCTCTAGCCAAGTCCCGAATTTCTTGCAAACCAAGTCGACGACCCGGTTTCAACCCAAAACTCCAAAAACACTAATTAACTTGATTTTTGATGAAATTTCTCCATGAGACTTGCATATAACATCAATATGATTGACTAGATTGAATTAAACGAAGAACAAATAAGAAAATCTTTATATTCAAGCTTCAAAGTTTTGGATCTAAACCTTCCATGGCCGAATTTCGAATTTCTTAAATTTAAGACCTAAAAACTTACTTTAATGAAACAAAATGATGCTAATATATAGAACAATACCCATGCAACAATTTACAATGAACACCAATCAATTGCAAGTAATTTGGAAATTCTAGAACTTTTCCAATTCTAGAACTTTTTCATGTATAAAACCTAGAATTTCAAATTTAAAATTATCCCTCAATCCTCAATGAAATTCTACAAATTATATATGGTTGGAAAGATCTCAACGTGTAGAACGAAAGCCCTATGGTTTTAGGATCAATCGAGCAAAAATTCCACACGAAAAAATGATGCCCGTATTTGGCTCAAAGAGGAAAATTTCGAATTTTTCCATTAAAAAAAATTGGGTTAATCATATATGATTTGCTTTGATAACACATGTAAAAAATTATTCACATAATTTAACTCATTAATCAAGAAGAATCGAATTCATATATGACTGTAAAACACCGAGATCAATAAAAAATAGATCAACCTAATAATCGAGATCTATTGGAATGTCAGATCTTCCTCTCTATGACATATTTCAGTATAACAGCTTTCAATGGGATCAAAGCAACTAATAGATATAACATACCCTTTTATAGGTTGGAGAGGGGACCTAGCAAACCCTAATCAATAACGAGTCAACTGGGCCCTTCCCCTTATGGGCTTCTAAAAAACACAATTGTCTACACCTTGCTACTCAACTAGGCCCGTTATTAATAGATACCAATGCCCAATTCAATCAGATCACTGTTGGGTTCAACAAATATTGGAATATTCATTAACCCAATTATTTAAAATAGAAAATTAATTAATTAATTAATATAAGCCCATATTATAGAAAATTTCCAACAATTGCGTAACCGCACCGATCGATGTCTCCATAAAGCATGCTAACTATGTCTGGGGAAATCAATTGCATCGCCGATACGTATTGCATCAAATTGGTACGATGACCAACGCCTCAAGTCTCAAGAAAAAATGAGACTACATATTCAATTATCGGTATCAACTCCAAATTGATGTCTAAATGTCCTAAATATTAATCTCAGACTAAAAAGGCGAAAAAGGGGGTTTCCAAAGATTTGAGATAATCACTTCTTACTCTAATATCATATAAAATTTTGTAAGGTCTTCAAAAATGACAGTCCTCGAGGTTAGCCAATGTGCCAATCGACTGATTAACGACAATATTATTTGCATAACAAGCCTTTTAGAAGCCAAATAATAATTTTACTGATTTTATTACTTTATTCATCACAGCTATATACTAATTTAAAGTGGAATGGATTGTATAGTTGACCACATTACGTATTTATTATGGCTATAGCCAGTGAATAGCTTGATTAAACTACACTCCTAGAGGCTAGAATCATTTTAATTACCTCCTCCATTGACTTAAATATGATATTGGCCTTCGTGGGCAATTGTCGAATTGTTTACTATTGCGTTTAAAATGTGGCCTTTCCATTATAGGTAGAAAATTGGATCTAAGTGTACGTAAATTCAAGTAATGTTTGTATCATCGCAATTGAGCATGCAATTAGTGTGTTTTATATGTCAGCATATATGTTACATAGGCCTAACAAGCATGCATGACATGAAACATGTTGTGGTATGTTATATATCACAATCTAAGATTAGAACATTCTATAACAATAGTATTAAACATGCCGTACTATTTATCGTGCTAGGATTGAACTTGTGCAATGCACAAGATATCGAGCAAAATACCGAGAACTAAGCAATAATCATTATCTTAATTTCTGCTATTTTTTTTAAAGATATGGAAAAGCACATGATATAATGCAAGTTAAGTAGTAATTCATCTTGTTTGATGATTGTTGACACCTAATTTATATTTTCAAGCACATATATATATATATATATATATATATATATATATATATAAATTGATTTTAACAACAACAAAAAAGCCGTGGGGGTCGGGTCGAGCCGGATCCGGCCTTGGCCCAACCCTTCTTCTTCTTCTTTTCCCCAGCATCGGCCTTTGGCCCGTCCCTTCTTTTCCTTTTTCTTTTTTCTTTTCCCCTCGCCCGGCCCAGCCCCCTTTTTCCTTTTGGCCTGACCCGCGCCTCTACGCCTTCTCCCTCGGCTATCTTCTGCACGGGAAGCGGCGAAGGTGAAAAGCAAAGCCGACAAAAGATCTCGAGCGACTGCAGGGGCGGCGGGATCGCATGAGGGGGCAGCGCAATCCACAAGCGAGCAGGCTAGCAATGAGCTAGTTGATCAAATGAAGCCACGCGCGCGAGCCAAGCGAAGAAAAGAGAGCATAAAGCAAAGAAAGAAAAAGGGGGAGGAGAGAGTGCGATGAAGGGGGAGAGACGGGAGAGTGGGACAATCGTTGGAGATCAGCCAAGGAGTAGGGATCCCTTGGGAATCCTCACCACCGCTGGAGAGCCGCTCGTTCGTCGCCGACCACCGCCGTCTTCCTCAGAAACCAAATTGGCCTTTTATTGAACACTTGGTGCACAACATTTAAAGTCGAGCTGGCCGAAGCTTGTTCCGCCCGTTTCAGGCGAACTCTGGCCTCCCTAGGTCCTCAGCCGTGTCTTTGTTTGTCATTGGTTGATTGCTGAGAGTCCAAAGTCCGCCTTGAGTCTCGGTCAGACCTGAGGCTTCTTGGTCTGTGCACGTATGCCACTTGCTTGACGAAATGCTCGAATGAGCTCCGCCTCCCCGGCTCCTCCGTGTAGAGCCCAGCGAGGATTTTGGCCACGGAGGGTCGCCGTCATTTGCTCGGAAGTCGGTCTGCTTCTCGCTGGACCGAGGCGGCACATCGCGACCCCAGCCAAGGACTGCTTGTACCCTTCGCCCCTGCCTTCTTCTTTGTTGCCCCTGAACAGCCGTTGAACGGGTGGTCACGAGCCAGTAGAGTCCTCAACTGACGCCTCACCGCTTCTGGTGGAGCCCCGACCGGCACCACCGCCTTTCTCGGAGAACTCCCACGGGTTGCACGCCGTCGCGGCCTCCCTAATCGCGATCGAGCAATCGCTACCAAGGGCTGGGCCGGATCCGCAATCTAGCCCACTCGGCCTCTTCCGCCCCACGGGCTAACAACCCGAGTTAATGCGGGCCGTGGGCTGCCGAGGGGGTAGCCACATATGCGAAAGGGGGGTTGGGCGCAACCAAATCTCTTTTTGGAGTGAGCCAACCAACCCGCCCCTAGCCGGACCGAACCTAGGTTTGGTCTCCGACCGGACCTAACCTCCACTAACCAAGCCGAACCGGGTCGGGTCAGACCGAACCCGACCCGATCCAAGCAATATATATATATATATATATATAAAATATATAAATATATATATATATATATATATAAATTTACGAAAATTCAAAAGTGTACGGTTTGGTTAGGAATTACTATGTTTTGCATTCTTAGTTTGCATATATAATTATGTTTAATTGTACGTGTTTAATTTTGCTGCAATTAGAATTTTGGTAATTATGGTTGTTACTTTAATGATTGTGCACCCACATAATCACCTCACATGTTAGTGGATAGGTATAAAATCAATCCAAACTGCTTGACAATAATCATTTATTTTAAAATAAACAAGATTATGTATCGAAAGGGCATTAATTGGTCAATTACTGTAATCAAGTCCATAACCCTAAATTCTCTGATTGCGTAGGAAGTGTGGCATGCTCCTATGCCTCACTTAGTTTCTAGCCGACCCCAATAGGCTAGTGGTAACTCCTTTTTGTAAAATTCATAAAAAAAAAAAAAATACTCCAATGTTACGCGGGGTATGAGCTTGGGAGAGTCCGCGTCTAATCATAAGCCTTAGGTTCGTCCTTTAGACAATACCCCTAAACCTATTTCCTTCCCCCGAGGGTAGGTCGCGACAATGATATTTTGTGGCCAATATTTCAAAGAAGTTTCGCATTCTTTTCTTCAACTCAAGTTTGAGTCACTTTAAAAAAGTTAGCATTTAAATAATAAATTTATTTAGGGGTCCATTTTATCTTAAGGGTGCAAAAAGATACGATAATTATTAACTATGGCTATATTGTATATCATGATTTCGTGTCTTTATAAATAATTAGAAATGTCCATAAACCTGTATATAAAAACATTTATATGTGAGCTCATTAATTTGAAATGAGTCTTTTAAATATGGAGATCAACATGTTGTAAAATATTTCAAACCAATCTTTTAACAAACTCCCTATTTTGTAAAATAAAAAACGTTACCAATTTTCAAATGTGATATTGGCTCTTAATTTCTTGAGACTATGGCATAAATTATCTTAAGATCTCTTCCATGACCTTAAAAAGTTCAAGCTTTTGATGGGTAATAATTACCACCTAAAATGCAATATGCATCACAACATGCTCTCTTTGTCAATTTGGAAAGATTTATTGACTTCACCTAAATCATTATGGGAAAATAGACCCTAAATTGGAAATTATCTCACTAGAAGTTCCCGTTGATAGTTCTTTAGGACTTTGACAAAAATCTTACAAAATCTGGTGGCCAAGTTTGTATGTAAATATTTTTTTTCTTGATTGAGGCGTAATTGGACCTAAGCAAGTCCCTAAAAGGGTTCATATCGGTCCCCGCCTAGATCTCAAGATCATTGGGATATAAAATATTTAGAAAGTATTCTTTCATCTTGGAAAAGAAAGAAGGTACATCGAGAGGTATGAAGCATGCAAACATCAATACATTAAAATAAGGAACTCATTAATGGAGTTTGTCATCCCTACATGTCGAATGAACAAGCAGTGAAAGCCTTCCTAGAAAGCTCCCTTCCTTTGGTGAGGTTACACCTCTTAACTGAGCACCAAGGATCCAAAGGAAGCCCTTGGGGCAACTGAGGGCAACTCGCCCCGCCCCGTACAAAATCCGCCCCTTCGATTAGACATGATCACAAGTCTGGTGGATTGGGGGCCCCATCGAGGCCCATCAAGCCTGAAATAACTGGGATCGATCGGGTTTGGACAAGCCGAGCACGTCCAGTTGGACACGTCCAAAGCTAATTACTTTGTGTAGAAAATCCAATCTTTCCCAAACCGTGGGTGGGCCTGAAAAAGTATTTTCCCCCAAAGTAGGCAGACCGGCCCGCCCAGACCCACCTAGGCCGCCCAATGCATGGCCCGTTGCTTGATTTCATTACGGTCTCCGTCTCTCGCATTGGAAAAAAAAAAAAAATTGGGCCGCCACGTGGGCAGGCCAACCCGCAAGCCCGCAACTCGCAGGCTCGGGCCGATCGGACAGCCCGCAGATTCGCTTCCTCGCCTAAACGGCATCTCTTTCCCCCCCGCAACAAAATGCGGCCACACAGCTTTTGCTTTTGCAGAGATTCTCTCTCGAGATGGAACCGTGCCCGTCCTCTGCTCCCGCTCCTGCTCCTACTGCTCCTCCTGCTCCCGCTCCTGCTCTGTCATTGTCGTCAGCGGCGGCGACGGCGGCCTCGTCGGCGACGTATTCTTCTTCGGAAGCCGCGCTGGTGGAGAGGCTCCGGCAGCGCAGATGGTCGTTCGACAATGCGGCCCATGTCCGGCCGTCATCATGATCCAGCGCGCCCTGATCGACGACCCCTCCAACACGGCCGCCGTCGCCGTCGCCATCGAATCGGACCTCCTCAAAACCAACCTGAGGTCCATCGGGTCCCAGACCCTCCCCGACCGCAAGGCCTCGCACCTCCACGGCCCCATGGTCCTCCAGGTTAGGCCACCCCGACACTGGCTTTTGCTCCTAGGTCACCGGCTCTGATCGCTTCCGTTGCCTGTGTGTTAGTGGCGCGTGGTTGGTTTCGTTTAGGCTTCGCGCTCGTTGTGCTTAGGGTTGTGATCGTTTTGTTGTGTACTTGAACAGATATCGCGGTGAGGGACATTGCAAGAAGTAGTATTGACGAGGCCTCGAAGAGCTCGGTGGTAATCGGATGTTGAGATTGACGCCGACGGACGGTCACGGCGAGATTGCCGCAATCGAGTATGCTCATATTCCGTCGCTTCCCGATGATGTCGTTCCCGGCACTAAGGTATTCCTTTAAATTTGCCTTCTCTATAACCGGTATGTGTTTTACTCTGCTAAGTTGATAGATGCCCTGAAGTCGCTGTATCCGTGGCGCGGAAGATATGGAAATTTGTTATAGAATCTAGTTCGTTTCGGTTTTTGGTCTTAGAGAATCCAATTGAGTTTGTTAGTCACAATTAAGTCTACGGTTTATTGCTGACGCGGCTTGGATAGTTCGTTTCGTACAAATGATTCGGATAATATATGGTTGAAATTAATGGGGGAACCGGGACACCCTAGCTTCATTATCTCATCGGAGTGAAGTTCGCACTAGACGTGCAGTTGTAGTTGTGAAGTGTGTATCTAGATTTTGTTGATTCTACATAGGAAGAATTGTTTGAAGTTAATTGCTTGGTCAGAATAGGAGATACGGAGGAGACATGAGGGGAGGATTATTAGGCTCTGTATGTTTCGTGGAAAATAAATTGTTTGGAAAACATTTTTTTTTTAAATGATCACTTGTATTGCTTGATTATTAATAGCAATTAGATGCCTAAACAATTTCAGGAACAAGGAAAATATTTTTTTCAATGTGATTCCCTGATTTCCTCACAAGATAAGGTCAATGGATGAATCGGCGGCGGGTAAGGATTCAAAGGACTCTTTTTTCCTTTTTGTTTTCCTTTCTTTTCATTTCCTCCGCCATTTGGCCGAGATTAGTGATTCATTATCGAATCGTGTATCTATCCAATATTTTCTGCCCATGATTCCTTTTGCTTTGTAGAAAGTTCTTCGAACATATATATTCTCATCCGAGATTTTTGCCACGAATTCGTCTAAAGAATTTAATTCAAAGTTTCCTTGCACTAATTCATTAGTCCCCGGTTCAAATGCAATGTTTTGTGGATTCCTTCAAGCTGTCAATTCATTAAGTTATCTATAATTCTGTCCATAAATGACCAAACTTTGTTATCCTCGATTAAGTCCATTACTTGTCCATAATAACCAAAATTAGCGTTGGTTATTTGTTGGTTATTTTTTTGGTGCAAGAAGACACTGTCCAAAAAATCTATGGTGGGAATTTTGAGAGGTGTTGAAAGAGAACCCTTTGTGAGAATAAAGTTAAGGATAACAGATCTTGCAATTCAAGTATAACATGAGAAGAAGAGATTACTAGAGAAATCAAGAATGAATGTCAAAAAACACTAGAGATTTACATTTATTCAATTTGAGTGTCAATACTTATTTTATGGGGAAATTTAGCCACCAAGAAGTCCACCATAAATCTGGAGTGTATAAAGTTCACAATCACTTGAGTGCTTCCTAGCCCTAATTATACCCAAAGCAATGCCACAAGTATTACCTCACAAAGAGCTCAATCAGTCATTCATTATCTCTTTTTTTTCATTATTCAACTATTTGATCAAATAAAAAAGAAAACAAAAGCTTTGGCTTTATAAAGGGTTTGGAATAATAATCTGAAAAAAGATCACGTTCAATTAGAAACGCTATAAAAGGATTTGAGTGCCGAAGCTCCGTTCCGTCCCTCCGGTGTGGCGAAGATGCGGACGAGGCCGTCAGCGTCGAAGGGCTTGAAAAGCAAAGGGTGTTGCTCGTCCACGAGCTCGTCGGGGCACCGAACGGTTCCTTCGACGCCGGAGAAGATCCCGATGGAGAGCCTGGCCTCGTGCCCGCGCATCATCACACGGTGTCGAGGACAGTATAATCTTCCGTTGCTCCATCCCTAAGAAAAGACCATGAAAGAGGTCGCAGCTGAGGTGAAAGTTATACATACAGCCGTGCGTGCATCTCTTAATCAAGGAGATTATTGCATGAATTTTAATCGGGGTAAACATCTTGTGTACTCTTATTACTACACAACTCACATGTCTCAAGAATAATTGTCCAAAAAATCTAAACTTATTTTAATGCGATCAATTCAATCGTAAATCATTTTTTTCCTTTGCCAATTTTTTTATTTTCCAAAATTTTGGCATTTTTCCTCCTCTTTCTTTTCTTTTCTTTTTTTTTTGGCTACTTCCCTCTACTGGTCGACGAGGCCTCAACGATGACCATTGGAGGTCACCACCATATAGCGAAGGTTGTCCTCACCTATGGACAATGACCGGCAAATAATAGGGAAAGAGAAAAAAGAAAAAAAAAAACAAGAAAAAGAGAAAAAAATTAAAAAATTGATTTGAGGGACACTCTTGGCAAATCGTCAAAAGGTTTACAATTAAATTGGTCAAATTGAAAAATTTAGTATTGACGGTGCAATAAATTTAGGCTTTTTCTGATAATTTTTCTTCGTTAGGTAATTACAATTTGAAAATATTGACAAATTATCCAAATCAAGCACACGAGAACCCAAAATAAAGGCACAAATCTATTTCAAAGGGCAATTTGCAATTACTTACTGTTCAGTTTTTTAAGCATCCCAGTGGTTAGTGGAAAGTCGTGAATTTCTAAAATCACTTATAAATTTAATTATAGAAGAAATTAATGTTAGGTAAACAAAGACTCTTTAAAGGAATGAGCAATATTCTACCACACAAATTGATTGGTCCAAGAAAAATATAGCTCACAAATTAGTTATAAAATTATATAGCACGCGCACCTCCAGCATAAAGAAAATTTCATACAAACAACCTTGACATGAGGATTATAATTATCTACTCTGTCAAATCCTCTCAAATCGATTGTGTATAAAATCTCTTACGTAGGATTTTTCTTTAGAATATGCTTTAATGGTTTAGAAAATTTTTATAGTTTTTGCATATCCACTATTTTTAATCTTATTTTGTAAAAGGTGGGATATAATGAAGAGATTATTAGAGAGAGAGAGAGGGACTCACATGGAATGACTCCCCAAGCATGACGATAGTAGAGGAAGCCGAAGGCGCGACTTTAATCCAGTCTCCATGCTTCGTCTCCACTTCCAATCCGTTCACGTGATTCTGCTGCAGCATGGTCACGAAGTTCGGGTCGTAATGAATTATGCCTCCGGGCCGAGCCTCCTCCACCTCCGGCGCTCCATACCTCAGGAAGCGAAGGGAATGTACCGTCGACGCGGCGTGCGAGTCGAGATAGCGCTCAACGCCAAAGCTTCGGAACACCATCTTCTGGATCGTGTAGTCTAACTCGGACAGCCTCCTCACGTACGTGTTCAGCAGCTCGCTGCAAGCGATTCAGAGAGGCGAATTCGCCAAGTTTTTTGTAATTGAAGTTCTTCACGATGAACAATTTTCGACAGAACGTAAATGACTCGAGCATGGCCGATGGAAGTTCGCGAATGTAATTCGCGCCGTACGTACCAGAATTTGGCGTTTCCCTCTGGCCACAGGAGACCGGCCAAGCGTTCGATCGCGCCGGAGTTCAGGGCCTCGCGCATCCCCATGGCCTCCGGGTCAAGAGGGAGGTTAGCAAGGTAGCCATCGTACGGCCTCATCGGGTCGACGAACCGGTGCTTAGTCTCGGCCGGAAGACCGAACATCTCCTCCATCTGATGGAAGACCTCGTCATGAAGCTCCTCGGTGACCTTGTCGTACAGAGCCAAGAAGCAGCCATACTCTTCGAGCGCTCGCCGGACAGCATCTTGGACGGAATCCCAGCCGCCACTTCCAGGCTCCGAATCGCCCAATCCGGAAAAATCTATGGAGGGAAGCTCGAGCGCCGGACCTGAACCCATGCCGAAGCCTTCGTTTTTTCTTGCGAGACTTCGATCCTCGGTGATCGTTTTCCTCAGTTTCTTAGTTTCTGCCGGATTAAAAGGGCCTTGCCATGACTTAAGAGTGCAAAAATGCTAAGAACATGAAGCTTTCTTGAAAAGCACTTGTATATTTATGCACGACTTGGCATATTGTTAATGTCATTAAAGCTCTGTTCGTTTTGGGGAAAATAATTTCCGGAAAAAGGTTTTCCGTATTTTCTGGCGTTCGTTTTACGGAAAATGAATTCCTTTAGGAAAATGTTTTCCATGATAGGAAAAAAATCTTCTAAATTAGGCTCCGTTCGTTTCGCAAAAAAATAATTTCTAGGAAAACGTTTTTCGGATTTTTCGACGTTCGTTTCACTTTGAAAATTCCAAAAATTTTTCCATTTAAAAGGAAAAAAATCTTCTGAAAAAATGTTTTCCATAAAAGGAAAAAAAATCTTCTAAATTAGGGGAAAATGTTTTCAACTTTTGAAGAGTCAAAAACATTTTCCTCACTTAATCTCTCTTATCTCACACCTCTATAAATCCTCACTTCCCCATCCCCTTTCTTCTTCTTCTTTTATCTTTTTATTCAAATTATTTTTTAATTTTCTTTTCTTTTTTAATTTTAATTATTTTTAATTCTTTAAAAATAAAATAATAAAAAAGGAAAGGATGGGCTTACGCCCATCCATTGGCCCGGCCCGGCTGGAGGTCTTCCTCAACCTCTAGCCAAGTCCCAAATTTCTTGCAAACCAAGTCGATGACCCGATTTCGACCCAAAACTCCAAAAACACAAATTAACTTGATTTTTGATGAAATTTCTCCATGAGACTTGCATATAACATCAATATAATTGACTAGATTGAATTAAACGAAGAACAAATAAGAAAATCTTCATATTCAAGATTCAAAGTTTCGGATCTAAACCTTCCATGGCCGAATTTCGAATTTCTTAAATTTAAGCTCTAAAAACTTACTTTAATGCAACAAAATGATGCTAATATATATATATAACAATACCCATTCAACAATTTCCAATGAACATCAATCAATTGCAAGTAATTTGGAAATTCTAGAACTTTTTCATGTATAAACTCTAGAATTTCAAATTTAAAATTCTCTCTCAATTCTCAATGAAATTATACAAATTATATATGGTTGGAAAGATCTCGACATGTAGAAGGAAAGCCCTATGGTTTCAAGATCAATCGAGCAAAAATTCCACACGAAAAATAATGCCCATATTTGGCTCAAAGAGGAAAATTTCGAATTTTTCCATTAAAAAAAAAATTGGGTTCTACAATTATATATGATTTGCTTTGATACCACATGTAGAAAATTATTCACATAATTTAACTCATTCATCAAGAAGAATCGAATCCATATATGACTATAAAACACCAAGATCAATAAGCACAATGGAATTAAAGCGTACCTATTTGAGCCATTACTTCACTTGAAAAAGAAATAGATCAACCTGATAATCGAGATCTATTAGAATGTCAGATCTTCCTCTCTATGACCTATTTCAGTATAACAGCTTTCAATGGGATCAAAGCAACTGATAGATATAACATACATTTTTATAGGCTAGAGAATGGACCTAGCAAACCCTAATCAACAACGTGTCAACCGGGCCCTTCCCATTATGGGCTTCTAAAAAACATATTTACCTACACGTTGCTATTTAACTAGGCCCATTATTAATAGATGCCAATGCCCAATTCAATCAAATCACTATTGGGTTCAACAAATATTGGAATATCCATTAACACAATTATTTAAAATAGAAAATTAATTAATTAATGTAAATCCATATTATAGAAAATTTCCAACAATTGCGTAACCGCACTAATCAATGTATCCATAAAGCATGCTAACTATATCTAGGGAAATCGATTGCATCGCCGATACGTATTGCATCGAATTGGTACAATGACCAACGCCTCAAGTCTCAAGAAAAAATGAGACTACAGATTCAACTATCGGTATCAACTCCGAATTGACGTCTAAATGTTCTAGATATTAATCTCAAACTAAAAAGGCGAAAAAGGGGGTTTCCAAAGATTTGAGATAATCACTTCTTACTCTAATATCATATAAAATTTTGTAAGGTCTTCAAAAATGGCAGCCCCCAAGGTTAGCCAATGTGCCAATTGACTGATTAACGATCATATTATTTGCAGAACAAGCCTTTTAGAAGCCAAATAATAATTTGGGAAAAAACCACCAAAAACCCCAAAGTTTGCTCTAACACATTTATCCCAAACTTTTTTTTGTGACGTGAAAAGCCCCAAACTTTTCAAACTGTGACACATTTACCCCTTCAAGGGCATTTTTGTCTTATTTTTTATGTTTTTCCTTTTTCTTTTTTTTTTTCTTTTTTCTTCTTCCCTCCGCCGGCCATGATTAGCCGGCGGAGGGAAGTCGGTGTCGGGCGAGGGCTGCCCTTGCCGACGTCGGGTGAGGGTCGCCCTCGCTTGGGCTAGCTAAGGCCACCCTCGCTAGCGTCGAGCAAGGGTCACCCTTGCCTAGGCTAGCTAGGGCCGCCCTTGCTGACATCAGGCTAGGGCCTCCCTCGCGCCCTCCCCCGACACAAGCGAGGGCTACCCTCTCCGGCGTCGGGCGAGGACGGCCTTCGCCCGACGCCGGCCAAGGCATCCTCGCAAGGCCCTTGCCGTTGGGCATCCCTGCACCCTCAGAGGCGGGCATCCCTCACCGCCCTCGCCGGCGAGAGGTGTCCGGCGAGGGGTGCCCTCACCAATCCTCGCTCGATGCAGGCGAGGGCCGCCCTTGCCAATGACGGGCGAGGAAGGCCCTCGCCAGATCTGGGAGGGCACCCCTCGCCCGACGCAAGCAAGGACAGCCCTTGCCCATCGCCGGCAAGGGCCTAGCAAGGGATGCCTTCACCGGCGTCAAGTGAGGGCGCAAGGGAGGCCCTCGCCTACCCAATTGAGGGCCGCCCTCACCGACGTGCCCTCACCCGACGCTAGCAAGGGCAGCCCTTGTCGGACGCCGGATTCCCTCCGCCGGCCAGCCATGGCTGGCAGAGGGAAGAAGAAGAAAAAAATAAAATAAAATAAAATAATTTTAAAAAGTAAAAAGACCAAAATGCCCTATAATTTTGTGGTAAATGTGTGACACATGACAGAAATTCAAGGTTTTTTGTGTCACAAAAAAAAAGTTTGGGGTAAATGTGTCACGGTTGGCAAAGTTCAAGGTTTTTCATGTCACTAAAAAACGTTTGGGGTAAATCTGTCACTTTGGGCAAAGTTTAGGGTTTTTCGTGATTTTTTCCCTAATAATTTTACTGATTTTATTACTTTATTCGTCACAGCTATATACTAATGTAAAGTGGAATGGATTGTATAGTTGACCATGTTACATATTTATTATAGCTATTGCCGGCAAATAGCTTGATTAAACTACACTCCTAGAGGTTAGAATCATTTTAATTACCTCCTCCATTGACTTAAATATGATATTGGCCTTCGTGGGTAATTGTCGAATTGTTTACTATTGTGTTTAGAATGTGGCCTTTCCATTATAGGTAGAAAATTGGATCTAAGTGTACGTAAATTCAAGTAATTTTTGTATCATTGCTATTGAGCATGCAATTAGTGTGTTTTATATGTCAGCATATATGTTACATAGGCCTAACAAGCATGCACGACATGAAACATGTTGTGGTATGTTATATATCACGATCTAAGATTAGAACATTCTATAAGATTAGTATGAAACATGCCATACTATATATCGTGCTAGGATTGAACCTGTGCAATGCACAAGATATCAAGCAAAATACCGAGAACTAAGCAATAATCATTATCTTAATTTCTGCTATTTTTTTTTAGAGATATGGAAAAGCACATGATATAATGCGAGTTAAGTAGTAATTCATCTTGTTTAATGATATTTTGTGGCCAATATTTCAAAGAGGTTTCGCATTCTTTACTTCAACTCAAGTTTGAGTCACTTTAAAAAAGTTAGCATTTAAATAATAAATTTCTTTAGGGGTCCATTTTATCTTAAGGGTGCAAAAAGATACAATAATTATTAACTATGGCTATATCGTACATCATGATTTCGTGTCTTTATAAATAATTAGAAATGTCCATAAAGTTGTATATAAAAACATTTATATGTGAGCTCATTAATTTGAAATGAGTTTTTTAAATATGGAGATTAACATGTTGTAAAATATTTCAAACCAATCTTTTAACAAACTCCCTATTTTGTAAAGTAAAAAACATTACCAATTTTTAAATGAGATATTGGCTCTTAATTTCTTAAGACTATGGCATAAATTATCTTAAGATCTCTTCCATGACCTTACAAAGTGAAAGCTTTCGATGGGTAATAATTACCACCTAAAATGCAATATGCATCACAACATGCTCTCTTTGTCAATTTGGAAAGATTTATTGACTTCACCTAAATCATTATAGGAAAATAGACCCTAAATTGGAAATTATCTCACTAGAAGTTCCCATTGATAGTTCTTTAGGACTTTGACAAAAATCTGACAAAATCTGGTGGCCAAGTTTGTATGTGAATATTTTTTTCATTGAGGCGTAATTTGACCCAAGTCCCTAAAAGGGTTCATATTGGTCCCCGCCTAGGTCTCAAGATCATTGGGATATAAAATATTTAGAAAGTATTCTTTCATCTTGGAAAAGAAAGAAGGTATATCGAGCGGGTTTGGAACTCATTAATGGAGTTTGTCATCCCTACATGTCGAACGAACAAGCCGAAAGCTCCCTTCCGTTGGTGAGGTTACACCTCTTAACTGAGCACCAAGGATCCAAAGGCCCTTGGGGCACGCCCGGCCCAAAGCTAATTACTTCCCATAGAAATCAAGCCCGAAACAATCTTTGGACAAGCTCACGTCCAAAGCTAATTACTTCCTAAAAAATCCAATCTTTCCTAAACAGTGGGCGGGCCTGAAAAGTATTTTCCCCCGAAGCAGGCCGACCGGCCCGCCCAGACCCGCCCAGGCCCGCCCAGGGCGCGGCCCGTTGCTTGATTTCGCTACGGTCTCCGTCTCTCCCATTGGAAAAAAAATTGAGCCGCCACGTGGGCGGGCCAACCCGCAAGCCCGCAACTCGCAGGCTCGGGCCGATCGGACGGCCCGCAGATTCGCTTCCTCGCCTAAACGGCGTCTCCCCCCGCAACAAAACGCGGTCGCGCAGCTTTTGCTTTTGCAGAGAATTCTCTCTCGAGATGGAACCGTGCTCGTCCTCTGCTCCCGCTCCTGCTCCGTCGTCGTCGGCGGCGGCTCCTGCTCCGTCGTCGTCGCCGTCGTCGTCTGCGGCGGCGTCGGCGACGTATTCTTCTTCGGAAGCCGCGCTGGTGGAGAGGCTCCGGCAGCGCGGATGGTCCTTCGACAACGCGGCCCACGTCCGGGCCGTCATCATGATCCAGCGCGCCCTCATCGATGACCCCTCCGACGCGGCCGCCCTCGCCGTCGCCGTCGAATCGGACCTCCTCAACACCGACCTGAGGTCCGTCGGGTCCCGGACCCTCCCCGACCGCAAGGCCTTGCACCTCCACGGCCCCATGGTCCTCCAGGTTAGGCCGCCCGGACGCTGGCTTTTGCTCCTAGGTCACCGCCTCTGATCGCTTCCGTTGCCTGTGTGTTAGTGGCGCGTGGTTGGTTTCGCTTCCGCTTTGCGCTCGTTGTGCTTAGGGTTGTGATCGTTTGTCGTGTGCTCGAACAGATATCTGCGGCGAGGGACATTGCGAGAAGTACTATTGACGAGGCCTCGAAGAGCTCTGGTGGTAATCGGATGCTGAGATTGACGCTGACGGACGGTCACAGTGAGATGACTGCAATCGAGTATGCTCATATTCCGTCGCTTCCCGATGATGTCGTTCCCGGTACTAAGGTATTCCTTTAAATTGCCTTCTCTATAATCGGTATGTGTTTTTCTCTGGTAAGTTGATAGACGCCCTGAAGTTGCCGTATCCATGGCATGGAAGATATGGAAATTTTTGATAGAATCTAGTTCATTTCGGTTTTTGGTCTGAGAGACTACCATTGAGTTTGTTAGTCACAATTAAGTCTGCTGTTTATTGCTGACGTGGCCTGGATAGCTCGTTTCGAATAAATGATTCGGATAATATAGGGTTGAAATTAATGTGGGAACTGGGACACCCTAGCTTCATTATCTCGTTGTAGTGAAGTTCACACTAGACGTGCAGTTGTAGTTGTGAAGTGTGTATCTAGATTTTGTTGATTCTAAATAGGAAGAATTGTTTGAAGTTAATTGCTTGGTCAGGATAGGAGATATAGAGGTAGAAATGAGGGGAGGATTCTTAGGCTCCATTTGTTTCGTGGAAAATAAATGGTTTGGAAAACATTTTTTTTAAAATGATCAATTGTATCGCTTGATTATTGATAGCAATTAGATGCCTAAACAATTTCGGGAATGGGAAAATATTTTTTTATTTATTCATTTTTGTAAGCGATACAAACAATCATTTTTAGGAATATGTTTTCTAAATTATTCATCTTCCATGAAACAAACATACCCTAAGTTCACAACAAGTCCATGCCATGGCTGTTTTTGTCATAGATGCTCCGTTAAGTGATTGAATGGATTAGAAACTTCCTCATTGCCACCAGGTGTGAGGACATTATTTTGTGGGCTTGTTGTCATTTCCTTTCACTGATGTAGGAGAAGGATTGAGATCCTCATATAAGTTCCAAAATTTACTCGTCCATCTCCAGGGTTTTTGGCACTGGAAATGGCTATAGTCTTCTAGAGTCCGGTTGCTCGTTGGTTCTACAAGTGGATGGAAGGGGATCACGGGGGATTACAAGTCAGATGTTGCTCATACCCAAGATTCCTGTTTCTGCAATTCTAAGATGACTTTCATGTTTGCATATGTTTTGTCTTGGACAAATGTCCTTCTTCGCCCATACCCGAGATTCCTGTTTCAGCTATTTTAATGAGACATTCATGTTCACATATGTTATGTTTGGACAAATGTCCTATTCCTGGAGCTCTTTTTGACCAAGCAGTACAGATCCTCTGTAGAATCCAGTATTTCCCTACAAGCATTTACTGAAATTATTGGGTCATATCCACTAAAAACCCACTGATTTTAGCTACTGATTTGGAAATTGTGCATTAGGAAATCATCCTCTTGTCTAAAGCTATTAAGTATTAATGGCTGCGCAGTAGTGGTTTCTAGTCTTGTTAATCTTCTTGTTGGAACTTGTGTAAAGCAAGTTCCCGTCACTTGCTTACTTTGTACTGCTGTCGAAGAAATCAACTTCAACTACTTCTGATGTTGTTTTTGGTGCCTGCTCTGTGGTCAGGTGCGGCTGGAAAAGAAAGTTGCTGTATACAGTGGGATTCTGTGTCTAACTCCAACAACATTAACCATCTTAGGTGGTGTTGTTCAGTCTCTATTTGATGAGTGGCAAATGAACAGAAAATACTCTGGCTTCTCCCGTGATTCTTTAAAACTATCACAGCAAAGTGATGCAGGTGGCCCTCCCCCATTTGAGAAGCTGCAGATCAGGGCTTCCACACATCAGTCCACTCATCAAAGAAGATATTCAAGTCAGTCTTCATCTGCTTTCTTCTCTGCAAAAGTCATATATGATCCTCTTTGAACGACTTCTCTTTTCTTTTTATGGACATTAAAGACCCATTTGTGCAATTTTAACTTGACGTGGTAAATCTGCAGACAACCCTGAAACCTCCAATGGCAAGAAATTTGAAGGCAGGGAGTCTCGCATGCCATTGGAAAATAGATCTGTCGTTGGACAGAAGAATCTTGAAATAAAGGAAGATGTTGTGGGAAATAGTTCGGGAACCACTCCACCTACAGGAAAAGATAAGGAAAAACCAACTCGCTCTGAGTCGAGGCCAAAAGAAGGTTAGAATTTTTAAAGTTGGTAAGATTGCATGTTTGTGTAGGTTGCATGTTACGATGATAAATGACTACTTGCTCTCTATAGAGTAAAATGGTGGTAATAATAATGTTTCTGGCAGCATCGTGTAGTTAGTCATTCTGCTTAGGAACATCAGAATCCTTTTCTCTTCTTCTTTTTTTTTTTTTTTTTTTATTATAAGCCATGAAGGGATGTGGTGGTAAATCATCTTAGGTGCAGTTTTTGAAAGATCATCAACTACCTAGGATGTGGTGTTAAATCATCTTTGTGCAGTTTTATAGACTTAAATAAGTGAGTCTAGTAGTATGGAATGATATCAGAGGATAATAGGTGCACTGCAAAAGTGAGTCATGACATTATCAATGAAAATTGTTGAAGTAGTTGTCTTTTTATCGAAGTCTCTAAATGGGTTAGATTCATTCTGACCATATGATTGAGTTCCCAAGAAGACTAGTAGATCCCATCTAAGTGATTTTTAGCCTTTTCTATTTTGTGAGGCTTTCTATTGCTATTTGACTGGAAGCTGATTTTGTTTTCAGTTGCTGATTCTGCACCTGTTCAAAATCAAGCGGCTGCTCAGAAACTCCTCCGAAAGATGAACCAACAAGGGATGCAGAATCAGCATTTTAAAGGTCGAAGAAATAGAGGGAAGGGTCAAGAAGAAGAGGCTCCAGTTTTTACTCTAAATGAATGGGAACAAAGAAATGCCGTTGCGAAGCAGCCAAATATGATCCATGATGAGGAATTGGCATGGCAGCTTCAGAATCAATTTGACTTGGAAGATGCTCATCATGTTAGTATATTTTCTTCATCGGGTACTGTTGTTTTCTCCGTTGACAGAATTTGACATCATGACTCACTAGTATTTCAACCTTTCAGGTACTAGAGGGTCCTAATGAGACAGAAGCAGAAAGAATCAGGAGGAACATGTTCAGTTATGAAAGAGACGATGATAGGAATCATTCGGGGGCATACAGAGGTGGACGGAGGGGTAGAGGGAGAGGAAGAGGGAGGGGAAGATCCCGTGGGAGGGGAAGACGTGGTTGATTTTCTGCCCCTTCTCATCTTTCATGGGTTTGACGTTCACAACTTCATGTCAGGTATACTTTTAATGTTTGTATAACAAATTGGTGATGTATTCAAGCTTTAGATGGCAAAGTTATAAAATTTCTGGCTGCATGCAGATACTTGGAAATGCTGCGGCCATCACTGGGATTATCTTCATGAAAATTCTAAGACAGAGATAATGGCTATGTACAGTGGTTTGGTTTCTTATAGTAGTGGCCTCTTACCAAACCCAGCTAGCTTCATGTTTACTTGCTCGCAGAAGAAACTTTCTCATTCTTGCAGGAAGGGTTTCTTTATTTCTCTTTCTACTGAAATAAGCACAACTGAACTAAGAAATGCATGAGATAAAAGGAATAGAAATAGGCTGCTGACCCTTGAGATAAGGTGCTTGTAGATGGCACCAACCATGGCTATACCTCACAACACATATGTCAAATAATCAGAAAATATATGATGGTGCAGTGGCATAACGTACTCAAATGATGAATTATTTTTCCAGTGTCAAATTTGCTTTGGAGTGGTGTCCTCTCACCGACTTTGATTCCACTTAACTCTGTTTAAGTTTGTAGTGTATCATCATTAATTAAGATAAGCTGTAGATCATTTTTGTCTTGGTAATTTCTTTGAATATATCAATTAAATTAATAATCTCTTCCCTTTTATTGCAGTGGTCGTGATGCCAGTTGGTGAGGCTAACATTCAGCGTTATTATTGATGTCGATACATTCCTTTCTGAGTGATCGCATTTCTCACAATCAAGGATGAGTAGATGTTGGATGCCGTTGTGTAGAAACTGATGCGGAGATTTGAAAGGGTAATGAATTGGAGGCAACTATTTAGTTTGTTTGAGGAAGACAGATGAGTTTCTGCAATTAAAATCCTCGCCTTTTGGTTGTTGTTGTAGCCATAGGTTTGGTGTTTCACAAATTGGCCGGGCAAATCGGGATTTAGTAGAACCGTGTCACGGAATGAGCTCGTACGTTGGATGACATTTTCAGTCCTGAACCTTATACAGCATTCGCGTATAATGCATGGAATGCAAGCACGACTTTGCTTTTGGTTTTAACTTTGTCGATCTTGAAGAGAGTATTTGTTACCTTGTATAGCTGGGTAAAGAGTGGCTTTTGACAACTAGATTAGCGGAAAATTTTGAAGAAGAATCTGGTAGGCTTCTATTTTCTCAAAAAGGGATGAAGTAGATCTTTCAAATAAAGGTTTGAAGAGGTCAAGCCAGTCTGAGGCTGCACCACTGCCGGTGGTAGTTTAAGTCATTGGGGTTGTGTTTCGAGGAACCGTCACATTGTTTGATTTTTCCTCTAGGTAAAGAAGAATTCACGAGAGCCAATCAAACAGTAACTGTAGAATCGGGAGAGAGGCATTCTAGGGCAACAAAACTGGAATCAAACTGGAGTGAGCACGACCATGAAGGTTGATTGGAACGATTGATTTCGAAGGGACGAGGCTCGAGAGAATCAATTGGATTTTGATTGGAACGGAGCAGAGGATCTCTTTCTCCCTGGAGCAAGCGAACTCTTTTCTCAGGAGCTGACCTCACATCGCTCTCCCTCAACTTCGATTTCTGATGGCTTCATTCTGATTTTTGAATTCATTTTGCTGATTCGAAGAGAAAGGCGACCCAAGCCGACCTCGCTCATCATCATCTTCCTTCATTTGGTCTTCTTATTTCTGGTCTTCAGATTCTTCTCATTTTCGTCTCCCTCGTTGATCACTCTCTCTCCCCACCTCACTTTATCTTTGACCTTCATCATCCTTTGATGATTCTCATTCATCCACCACCATCTCTCCCGTAAAGTCAAACAGCGGTAGCATACTGTTCTTTTATTTTTATTTATTTTTGGGACAAAAATTCTACATCCCAATCACCAAAATAATCAAAGGTTCCCAGTCTAGCAACTTTGCCTTATCCAAGACTTATATAGCTTCTTCAAACTCTTATTTGATACAAAATTCACTCAGGCCCTTTTTTGAGAAAATAATTCCAATTTAGGTCCTTATTTGGATTTTTTTTTTCCCTAGACTAATTCCAGTGCGGGCTCCTTGTAAAGGTCTCCATTGATCATTCATGCTGATATAAGTAGAGTGTGAAAGCATCTTCGAGTGAATCGTTACTAAATATATTGATCTCATGATTTATGATCACTGATTCTTTCTTTTCTCTAATTATGTGCAATGACTGCTTAAGTCGTAGCACATGGAAGAAAGTTTCATCGCCGCAGAGGAAATATTGTGTTTTATCCAGCGAAAGTCAAAAAGATGGTGCTTTCCGATGGCCTAGTTGAGTAAATGCTTGTTAGAGGCAATTAGAACTGATTGATCTCATGTTTTGCTTACTAAAAGAAGAAGGATGTATGGCTTCATATTTTACAGACATTGGCAGCTAAACTAGAAGACTATTAGAGAACCAGGATCTTCCCCACATTTCCAACGCTCGGGCCAGCAAATTGGCCAGATCCCGCTCAGCCCCTACATTTTGGAGTTCTTGGAGCTGCACAAACATTAATCTCGATTAGCATAATTGCGTCACAAGATATATCAAATACCCGGATCAACAAATAAGTTACGAGAGCAAAATTCATCTACCAATCCCAGCCGCATCCGAGCTCTTCATCAACCGAATGCGCTTACACGACTCAGCAAACATTCTGCAATTTTTACCATCAATACAGCAAAAGTCAGTCTTAATCAAAACAGTAAACCTTCTAATTGTCGGCGAGTAGGCTAAAAGAAAGAACACTAGCTAGTTCATTTTTTCGATAGAGTTTAAGCAAAGTGAGAGCAAATCTGCACTTTCTACCGTGAATTTTTCCTTGCGGAGCCCTATCAAGCTACAAAACATTCTGTCTCGCGACCTAAGGTTCTTTCAAGCTGGAATTATTGAATATAATCTGAAAGTCTAATCCAAAGCGCATAATTCTGGGGACGCCTAATGAATCCATCTATGCGAGCGTGCCCGGCAAATTTAAGTATGCACTGAAAATCACAAGGTCATTACTTCCAAGGGACGTCACCGGCTAGCATCCAATCACCGTCGCCGTCCTCGTATGTGGGCACATACTCCATTCTCGTGGCCGGATCCATTACCTTGCTCCCTTCCAAAAAATTACCTACACAATGATCCCTCGACACCGTGAGAGCGTGAACACATCAAACTAGCACAACTGACTTAAAGCATAGGCATATGCTTACCGTTGACAGTGAAGCAATTGAACATGCCCTCCAATGCCTTCAAGAGCTCATCATAGCTGTTGTATGTCTGAAGGTCGACTTTGCGCAGATACGGAGCTCCGTCCACCGCCACCTTCACATATTTGCAGCTCTCCAATGTCTTCTTCCTGAATGATCTCACCGGTGGCCACCCCACGACTTGTGCCCTTCACATGAATTGGAGATTGAAAAAGTCAATTTCATTATATCTGCTATGTTTGATCTAGAATAGAAAAGTTGATACAGAAACTTAACAGCGTTAGAGTCAACTAATCAAACTCTGGAAGAGTCCTATGTCTTGTATTTGATTTTTGTTCATCATTTATTCTTGGTTAGGTGGTGCATTATTTGCCCACTAGGACAGAGAGGTTGGAAGAAACCCGATCGAGTTTTTGTCCAGCACGCGGAGAAGATGTTGGATGCCCCGAGAAAATGAATACCAATTGATCAAAATGGTGCTCCAGCGATGAAGTAAGTTCCTATCAGATGTTGAGAATGGCCCGCTTGCTTAAACAGTAGTTGTAGACTATTACGCTGTGTTAGTACATCAATATTACAAACTAGTCTCACTACGAATAATTGGCGTTAATCTTCGGATAGTGTCATCAAGTCATCATATCAAATGAAACAATACTATCTTTCACACCACTTTGTACACAAAATCTTCTGTAAACATTAGGATCCCTTGCAACGAGTCAATACAGCGGATCTTACTTGGATGCTGGGACTTTTCCGGCACTTGACACCTGAGAGGCTGCAGAATTCTCGGCTGCATCAACCTCAGTATCCCCACTTTGCTTGCCGATGCCGCTTCCGAGGCCAAGACTGATGGTTCTGGCGTATGCCCTCTTCGCCCCGGTGATCCCCGCCTTGCAGCCGCCGACCCTGGGCTGCCCCAAGGTCAGCTCCGTGTCCATGCCGCTAGCGTTGGAGTCAGACGACCCGTCGGCTGTTTCCGTCGATGATGGCATTTTCTGCTGCGCGTGCAAATCATCCACTGCTTCCTCACTTGTGAATATTGTGTGAAGAGTTGCAATTCAATCAGAATGAGATATATATATAGTGAGCATTGTACGAGTCAAATGGGTTGAGGCCACGTGGGGGTGGGAAAGAAAGCGGGGTCGGTATTCGTCCATGTAGGTGAATTTTGCTGTGAAGGGAAGGAAACAAGGTTTGAAGTGGAGCTGTCAGACATGTCGGTTCATGGAATCCGGAATTTTCTTGTTTTCAAATTTTTTGCGCTATTTTGTCAGGCGAACTTTGGGTCAATTTATTCCTTTTTCATAACTACAATGAAGCTAGTGGGTTTGGGATTTGGAAAAATGTGGTGGATTCGAAGAATATTGAGCAGGGGGTGCTCCAGCAGTCAATAACTTGAGCTATAAGAAAAAGGATTTAGTCCCAGAAAATGCGACTCCTCCTGCTGAGATTTGACAAATTCGAAGTGAATTGTCACGAATTTGACTTATATAATATGTAGAGCATGGTCGATAAAAAGGATCATAATATTTTCGAATTACATTACTCAACCACAATTGTAAAATTTAAATTTGACGTGTGAATAAGAGTTGTCGGCTCAAACTTTCATGATAGAATTGTGTGCATGGAAAGTAACAAATGATTGAGAACATGAATACGCAAAAGCTGGAAAAAGACATCAACCTTTTCTTCATTAGAAGGTTTTGTTGGATTATAATGTCTCAGTTGCTGTTTTCTGTTTTGTTTTACTCTGTTTTCTGCTGTTTTTCTGTTCTGTTTTTTTGCTCTGTTTTACTCTGTTTTTTTAATTAAAAAACAGCCAAGTTCAATTTAGTTATTTATTTAGTGTTTTTGCTATTTTCTAGGAAGTTAATAGCACGTTTCTGTGCAGTTATGTGTTGCACGTACGTGAGCAGTTTTTGCTTTGTTTAAGTTGTCCTGTACTTGACAGTTTCCTTTAGAACAAACGTACGTAAGTTTGTGCTCTGTTTTCTCGTGCTTGTCTTCCTCATTCAAGAAATCTATAGTTTTTGGTTTTCTGTTTCTTGTTTACTGTTTTGATCAGTAACAACATTGGTATCAGAGCGTGTATGATCTTGAGGGACTGTGAAGTGAAGCAAGTATCGAAGTGTAAAGAAGTTAAAGGGTGATGGAGACAGGGTCGAGTGGTTTTTCTGCGATGGCTTCTCCAAAGATTTACTGGAGAGAATTATCAAGCATGGGCTGTTAAGATGACAGCATTTTTGGAGGGTCATGATATGTGGGAAGCTGTGGAGGATGATTATGAAGTTGCTCCACTTCCAGATAATCCGACCATGAATCAAATCAAACTTCATAAAGAGAGAACCACAAGAAAAGCCAAGGCAAAATCTTGCCTGTATGCTGCTGTCTCGCCTACCATCTTTACTAGAATTATGAAGTGTGACTCTGCAAAGGCAATATGGGATTTCTTGAAGGATGAATACGAGGGAGATGAGAAGATAAGAGGCATGAAGGTGCTGAATCTCTTGAGGGAGTTTGAGAGACAGCAGATGAAGGATTCAGAGTCAATGAAGGAGTACTCTGATAGGTTGGTTGGGATAGCTGATAAAATCAGAGTTTTAGGGACTGACTTGAAGGATGAAAGGCTTGTTCAGAAGATCCTAGTGTCTCTTCCAGAGAAGTTCGAAGCCACCATAGCGTCTCTGGAAAATACAAGAGACTTACCCGATATAAAGCTTGCGGGAATTGTTAAATGCTCTGCGAGCACGGGAGCACGAAGACCGATGAGAAGAGAAGAGTTTGTAGAGGTGCGCTGCAAGCTAGAGTGAAGTCAAATGATGGAGGCAAAGAGAAGAAATGGATTCAGATCCGGAAAATGCCGGTGACTCCAAGTTTGTAGCAAAAGAAGGAAATTCGGAGGATCTAGCAAATGGAAGATGAACAAAAAGCCTTGTCAATACTTGTGGTGGAACTAATCATCGGTTTTTAGATGTTGGAGAAAGCCCGATGCTAGATGCGAAGATGTCACAAGTTGGGTCACATGGAAGCCATCTGCAAAGAAAAAAATTACCAGCAAGCAGGAAAAGCCCAAGTAGCAGTGAATGAAACTGAGGAAGAGCACTTGTTTGTAGCTTCTTTTTCTGAATCTTTTGTTGGGAATGATGCATGGCTGGTGGATAGTGGCTGTACCAATCATATGACTGGCAATTCAAAGCTGTTTAGGAGTCTAGACAGGTCAGTCAGGTCTAGAGTCAGAATTGGCAACGGACAGTATATCGAAGTGCAAGGGAAGGGTACAGTGGCTATTGAAGGAAATCGGGAGGTGAAGCGATCGGTGATGTTCTCTTTGTGTCAAATATTGACCATAATCGTAAGTGTTGGTCAATTAGTTGAGAAGGGCTATAAAGTGAAGTTCAAAGGGAAGGAATGTCTTATCAATAATGCGAGATAGCAAAGAAGTGCTAAGAATTCCAATGGAGGACAAGAGTTTCATGTTCAAGCCACAAGAGATGCAACAAATGGCTTTAAAGTGCAAAGAAGAAAATGCGGAGATATGGCATAAAAGACTTGGGCGTGTTCACGGGAAGAGCATGTCGTTTATGCGGAGAAATAGCTTGCGGATGACTTGCCAAGTTTGGAGGAGGAATTTCCACAGTGCGAGAACTTGTCTTCTTGGCAAGCAAGCCAGATTTCCTTTCAAAGGAGGAGGCTGGAGAGCATGTGAAAAGCTGCAATTAGTCCACACGGATCTATGTGGACCTATGTCTGAGTCTTCTCTCAATGGTAGCAGGTATTTCATTACCTTCACTGATGACATGACTAGGATGAGTTGGATTTATTTTCTGCGAGCCAAGTCTGAAGTTGCTGATGTGTTTGTGAAGTTTAAAGCCTTAGTTGAGAATCGAGTGGGAAGAAAATTAAAATGCTCGGGTCGATAATGGTTCTGAGTATCTTTTGCTCACAAGTTTAAGTTGAATTGTGAGCAAGCGGGAATTGTGCGGCGGTTCACTGCTCCCTATTCACCTCAACGAGAATGGGGTCGGTGAGAGAAAAAACAGAAGTATTATGGAGATGGCCGATGTATGATGCGGGAGAAGATGTTGCCTAAGAAGTTAAGGGCTGAAATGCGGCTAATACTTTGCAGTGTTCTTGTTGAATAGATTGCCCACAAAGGCCTTAGAGAGGTCAACACCTTTTGAAGTTTGGTATGGTGTTAAACCTTCTGTGAAAAATTTGAAGGTTTTTGGGTGTTTGTGTTACACTCATGTTCCTGAGGTCAAGAGGGACAAGTGGATAAGAAGGCAAAGCTTGGAATCTTCATTGGGTACGATCTCCAATCAAAGGCTTACAGAATTTTTCACCCTATGACAAGGAAGGTGACTGTAAGCGAGAGATGTTGTTTTTCTAGAAGAAGATGAGTGGAATTGGATGGAAGGAAAGAGTGCGAGAAAAGCGGCGATTCGAAAAACAACCCGCACGGATGTAGAGGTTGATGAAGTTATAGATGGATTGGAAGACAAAGTGTGGATGATTTACCGTGAGGGGCACAAGGTCACTTGCTGAAATCTATGAAAGAAGCAATGTGGCAATGCTCGAACCATCTAACTTTGTGGAAGCTAAGGAGGATCGAGGTGGATTGCGGCAATGCGGGAGGAGATTGCAATGATCCGGAAAAATCACACATGGGAGCTTGTTGATAGACCATCTGATAAGAATGTGATTGGGGTTAAGTGGGTGTTTAGAACAAAACTTAATCCTGATGGTTCTGTCAATAAACACAAAGCTAGACTGGTGGTGAAAGGTTATGCACAAATATGGGGAGTAGACTATTCTGAAACATTTGCTCCTGTTGCACGACTTGATACAATAAGGCTAATGTTAGCTATTGCAGCAGAGAAGGGGTGGCCTATATTTCAGTTAGATGTCAAGTCTGCATTTCTGAATGGAGAGCTTGAGGAGGAGATTTTTGTTGAACAACCTGAAGGCTTTAGTATTAAAGGGCAAGAAGAGAGTGTATACAGGTTGAAGAAAGCTCTATATGGACTGAAGCAGGCTCCAAGAGCTTGGTATGGGAAGATAGATCGATATTTGCGGGATTTTGGCTTTGTAAAAAGCTTAAGTGAGTTCACTCTTTATGTCAAGAAGGTGAATTACGGTGTTGTAATTCTGTCACTTTATGTAGATGATCTATTAGTGACGGGAATGATATGGAATTGATAGAGAAGGTGAAGCAAGATCTATTTGCGTTTTGAGATGTCGAGACTTGGGAAAGATGTCTTATTTTTGGGTCCGGAAGTCAAACGGGCTTCATATGAGATCTTCATCTCGTCGGAAAAAATACATGAAAGAAATTCTAAAGAAGTTTCGGATGGAAGATTGTCGAAGTGTAAGCACTCCTATGGCTGCTAAAGAGAAGCTGCGAAAGAATGATGGAACAGATGCGATAGATGCTTCTATGTATAGAAGTCGATTGGGTGTCTCATGTATCTTACAAAGAACCGGACCCGGATATTCTATTTGCTTTGTGAGTGTTTTATCCGGGTTTATGAGTAGTCCTAGTCGGTTACATATTTGATTGCAGCAAAAAGGGTCTTGAGATATCTCAAAGGAACATTGTTCTTTGGTGTGAAGTTTGAAAAAGGTCGAAGTTTAATTTGCAAGGATTTTCGATAGTGACTGGGCTGGTTCGGTGGATGACATGAAAAGTACGTGCAGGTATTGTTTCATCTTGGCTCTGCTTGTTTCTCCTGGTGTTCTAAAAAGCAAGAAATTGTAGCTCAGTCTACTGCAGAGGCTGAGTTTATAGCAGCTACTGCAGCTGCAAATCAAGCTTTGTGGCTGAAAAAGATAATGAAGGATCTGTGGTTGAATTCTAGTGATTGCATTGAAGTTAATGTGGATAATCAGGCGGCGTTAGCAATATCTCGAATCCAGTTTTCCATGGCAAAACCAAGCATTTCAAAGTCAAATTTTTCTTTCGCGTGAGGTGCAACAAAGTGGCGAAGTTAAGTTGGTCTATTGCAGATCTGAAGATCAGCTTGCAGATATGTTCACAAAACCACTTCAAGCTGGAAGATTTGAAGTATTAAGAAAGAAAATTGGAGTATGCAGCAGCAAATGATCCAAGGAGGAGTTTGTTGGATTATAATGTCTCAGTTGCTGTTTTCTGTTTTGTTTTACTCTGTTTTCTGCTGTTTTTCTGTTCTGTTTTTTTGCTCTGTTTTACTCTGTTTTTTTATTAAAAAACAGCCAAGTTCAATTTAGTTATTTATTTAGTGTTTTTGCTATTTTCTAGGAAGTTAATAGCACGTTTCTGTGCAGTTATGTGTTGCACGTACGTGAGCAGTTTTTGCTTTGTTTAAGTTGTCCTGTACTTGACAGTTTCCTTTAGAACAAACGTACGTAAGTTTGTGCTCTGTTTTCTCTGTGCTTGTCTTCCTCATTCAAGAAATCTATAGTTTTTGGTTTTCTGTTTCTTGTTTACTGTTTTGATCAGTAACAACAGGTTTGGTAATAGTATCACAAATGAGTTTTTTAGATGGCTCAGCTTCTTTTCTCCCCCTTCTTTTTCTGTTTTCGTTTTTGGGTTTCATTATCATCAAGCCCTTCTCCTTCGCGTTCCCACTGTTCTTACATTGCCTATCCTCCGCCACCGTCGCAAGCCTCCGTACCGGTTGCGCCACACCGCCGCTGCTTGACATCATCAGAGAGGGCGATCACGGCACGGCCGCGGAAGATGAGGGAGGTGAGCATGGTCATGGTGGAGATGCGGAGAGAGAGGGGTTAAAGTTTTTTAATGTGGTATCCTTTAAAAAAGTTTAGTGACGTTTTAGTCAATTGAAGAGTCACTGGACCTTATCTAATTACATCTTTAACAGGAGTTTATCCTTCGATTACAGCGACAAAACACAAGTGGCAATTGCCTGGCTGTCGGCAGAGTTGTCGCCTTCGTCGTCTTCACAAAGATGAATGGCATAAAAAGAAATGCTTTAAAATATGCTTCCAACCAATTTTCACTGAACTCTGTGTGCTTGGCTGCTAGTATTGCTCCCATGAAGTATTTTAGTAAGAAGTTGACGCGTTTTTAATGAAGGATTTGAGTATGCTTAAACATTGCTATAAATAAAAAGTATAACACCAACAAAGATTTCAATATACCATGACACGTTTATTCACAACAAATTATGTGTCACTGAAACCGAACAAGTAAGTCATGATACATTTACCCCATATTAGTTTTGGGCGTCATAAAAATTTCTTAAATGATACACCCTTAATAAATATGCTATATGTTAACTTCCATCCTATAACGCCATTTAATTACTGATGTGGAAATAGGCATGGCAAGTGACTCATCTACGTGAACCAAATGTAAAAACTCAATATATGGTTCTTTAAAGTGACTTTATTGTGAGGAAACCCAATCTAAAGAAAATGATCTGACTTTGGGAAAAAGGGCAGATTTTAATTTGCACTTTCTCTCTCTTACCAGGATCTTACCAATAAAATTAGAGATTTCAGCAGATTTCCAAAACGCATGGGAGCTCTCATGACAAGAAAAGTAGTTTAATTCACATTTAATTCACTACAGATGAGTCACTTGTCATGTAAGTGTACAAGTTTAGAATTTTTTATGACAAGAAATATAATTTTGAGGTAAATGTGGCTTAAAATAATGAGTTTGGTATTTTTGAGATACGAAAACCATTTTGAGGTAACCCACCGATGGGCAACTGCACTAGTTGAGAACATTTCCCTCATCGTTGAGGTCGAGGGTTCGAAACCCATGGTTGCTAGTGTCTAAAACGGGGGGCCATAGTGGTGGGATCCTGTGCTAATCTCCCTCGAAGTATAATTGTTGTAGGTCTCTCCATCGCGGAAGACCGTGAAACCCCGAGTAGCGTAAGCGAAAGGGCATGCTCAGCGTAAGTAAAAGGGCATACTCCGGCAAATCCTCAGTTACCAAAAAAATAAATCATTTTGAGGTAAATGTATGATAGATGCACTTGAGAATTCTTAAGATACTAACATAAGGAAGAAGCGTAAGTCCAATGAAAAGATCATTTGCACTATATAATGGGAAGAAAATTATTATTCGAATACCCATTGAAAGTTTAATACATTAATAATTAAATTGATTGCAAAATCATTATCAATTTTTTTTTAAATGAACAAAAGTATTATGATCGAAATACAAATAAGTTCTAAAATATCATATTTATGAATTTATGTCCTAATATTTTTTTTTCTTTTGATAATAGTAGGGCACGGCTGCAGAGACAAACTACCAGGAAGTTCAAGGACCAGTCAAATTCAGGTAATTGACCTATTTATGCAGCCTTGACCTGGAGTAGTTTTCAAGCAGCTATTGGAATTGAATAGATGACTTCTAGTTATATTTTAAAAATAATTATAATAATATAACAAATGTTCAATATAGATTCTTCCAAGTAATCTCAATTCTATTTCCATATATTTCAAATCAAATCCTTTTCTCTATTTTCCCTTTTTCCATTCCAAATTTCCAATCAATCAGAGTCAAACCACTCGACCCCCCAAACCTGCAAAACCGGGAACCCTCGCACGCAGCTTTTTCCGCCTACAATCTTCGTTTTTTTTTTTTTTTTTTTTTTTTTTTTTGAGCAAACGCCTACAATCTTCGTTAAATCATTATTAACTAGCTGGGATTAGGTGGTAACAGTGCCACGTGGATTTTTAATTTCCAGTCAAATCATATACAACTGTAGGTTAAATTAATTCAACCTAAATTGAGCTACGTGAATTACGAATAGGCATGTAGAAATGTTAGATCTTGTAACATGCATATATATGACTAAGATGCCTTGATATAGGCCGTTAATCTAACATGATATACTAGTCAATTTCAAGTTATCGACAATAAACCACGACGCTAGTTTAAGGGCGCGCATGATAAAATTTCTGGAATAAAAATCAATTTATAATCCAACGCGTTTGATAACAATTCAAAATTTCTACTTCTAAAATAAAAATTCGTTTGATAATGGAATAAAATTTCTATTTCAAGGGATGGTAACGACCGGCGTTCGGTGGCCGGAGTCCAACGTTCGGTGACCAGTGTTAGGTGTTCGGTGACCGGCAACGGGCAGCCAAAGTCCGAAGTCCGACATTCTGATTGGCGGCAAGCGGCCAAAGTTTGAAGTCCGACACCAGACTCTGATGACTGGCAACCGGTGTCCAACATCCGAAGTTCGACGTCTGATGTCTGACATCTGACATCTGGAGTCCGACGACAGGAGGCCGACGGTGAGTGGCCAATGGCCGAAGTCTAGCGGCAGGTGGCGAGCGGCCGACATCCCGGCGGCCGGTGGCAAGCGGCGAACGGTCACCGATGAACATCCAGTGATTAGTGGTGAGCCTCCGGCATTGCGATGAGCGGCCAACGACCGATGGGCATCCGGCATCCGGCGACTGGCGGTTGGCGACGAGCAGCCGGAATGCGGTGGCCGATGGCCAACGTCTGATGGCCGGTAGTTGGCGGCTAGTGGCCGGGGCCGGTGGCAGGCAGCCAGCAACCGGCGGTGGGTGTCCGACATCCCATGAGCAGCAAGTGGGTGACGGGCAGTAACAAAAGTGAACGATGAGAACAATTTTAATTTCTCATTTCTGTTCCAAAAATATAAAAACTAAAAATTCTAACTTCTGATTTTTGCTCCAAATATTTATATTCCAGAAATAGAAAAATGAAATTACGTTACCAAATGGATTTCTGTTCCAAACCTGTTTCGGGAAACAGAAAAATAAAGAAATAGAGAAACAGAAATTTTGTCATGCGTGCCCTAATTAGTCTTGCCGAGTGCGTCGATTGAATTTTGACACTTGCAAGATTGATATGACTAAGGTTTGATGATTTGCAAGCAATTTGATGAAATTGCTAATGTTAGGATCAAGATTTCATCCTAATGCCATGTGAGGTTGAAAATTACCGCATATTGCCACTAAGTGACAACTTATAAAAGTTAACTTCAAGCATATGAAACTATGCACATGTGCAAATTGCCACTAGTCACCTCGTATTGCTAAGCCGCCTCGACCTCATATCGAGGTCATGGAAGCCATGGGACGACCACGGCAGCCCCGCCACGGACCATGTCCTTCCAGAGGCGTGGTGGGGGCAAAGGTGGAAGTTAGTTGCGCAGCAGACATGGAGGCTAATTGTTTAAGCTCAAGCTCCACTCACAACGACGCTGTCCACTTTGAGGCGAAACCTGCACAATTTTGTTTTCTTTCTTCTTTTTTTTTTTTTGGGTTTCTCCCTAAAAAAAAAGGCTCATTGCAAATTAAGACAAGTGACATCCCATATATGGCACTCTACCTCCCCACATCCAAGCGATGTGGGATTTGATGTGGGATTTGGCTTATTCTTGTCCCCATGCCATCCTAGAGCCACACTTTATTCAAGCCCTCTTTGACTTCGGCAATCACTCTTGCCCTCATAGGACCAAGTCATCACACTAGCTTCCACTCAATTCGTCCCCAAACCACACATTTCCAATTGGGCTATGGCTCTAATACCATAATGTTAAGCCCAAACCAGTCATAATGATATTGTCCACTTTAGGCCGAAACTAGGCTTCTCCCCATAAAAGGTTTTGTTACAAATTAAGACAAGTATCGTCTTATATATAACACTTCACTTCATCATATCCAAGTGATGTGGGATTCGATTCATTCCTACCACCACATTATAGAGTCAGAGTTGTACCTTGTCCAAGCTCTCTCTAGCCCCAACGATCACTTCCACCCTCATAAGATCAAGTCATTACACTAATGGTGATACCATGAAAAACACAAACTGATAGACATATCAAATTTACCTTTCATTAGTTTCTATTAAATTTTACCATCAAAATATTGTGTTAGAAATGTACCAATTTAAGGTTTTACTATTTGCTTGTCAAGGGTGTACCAATTTATGATTTTTCGTGTTATTAATTCAATTTAATGAAAATTGATTGATGGAAAATTTATCATAAATGTACCAACTTAGGATTTTTTTATAGTCAAAAAATTAATTTATGGTAAATTTATAATAAGTATATTAGTTTTTTTATGGTCTTAAAATTAATTTATGGTAAATTTATCATAAATATATCAATTTTAGATTTTTATAATATTAACGGGTTGGGGTTTTTCCCAAGAAGAAGGTAGCTTCATGTTTTTAATTTTGGATTTTTGTCTGGAGGCATGAGTTTATGTATTTTTAAAAGCAAATACGTTGTAAATAGAAAATCAGGTATGCTTTTTTGAATTTTTATCTGGTAACAATCTCTTCCTGTCCGGTTTCATATTGGCAACAGTTCTCATCCATTGAACCCGTACATTCATCACGTGTCGGCCCAAGTCCCATCGTCAGGCGAATGAGATTTGACAAACCTCATCCTATTCTACGTTTAGGTGAACCAACGTAGTCCAACAACTTTAAAAACTAAAACACGGAACCCCTAAACGAAAGTAAAATAATTTATTTTAGTCCCTTGATTCGATTCGGGCAGCCGTCTGAAAGCGCTCACGGGGCTTCAGAACCCGTATGCGCTCTGGAGGGAAGAATCTAGTTTACGCAATGAAACAGGCGGCAATTTGAGGGACCATAGATTGCTATCAATCTAACATTATCTTGACAAAAATATATTTTGCAAATTCTTTTGGCATGTGTCATCGAAATGGGCGGTGTTCCATGTATCGCAAACGAGTAAGAAAAGATCAGTCTTTCTGGAGATTGATGCCCTTGATTAGTCTAATGACCATGTGAACAGGAGCATTTCAAGGCGGCAAGTTGATGAACGAATGTCCATGTGCATGCACGAACTGTTTGCAACTCCATTCGTGTCTCTTCTTTCCGGGAACCTTTTTCCCGATCAAGCCGGTTTTAGATTACGTGCATGCATCTGAGAAGATGTTTAGATTTACTTGATCCATCGCCCAAGAAAAGGACCGTTGACTCGATTGATTTGCTCTTTGAGATGAACGTGTCCAATCTAATTGAGCATGACGGGGAATCACACAGCAAATCACCAAAAGGGCCAGGTAACTCAAGTGAGCACGAACCGGAGGATGTGTCAAATTCCGGCATTTGGATTTTAAGTTGGTGAATTTCGTATGTTGCTGTCCCTACGGTAAGGGGATCGGATAGTAACTGTGTAATGCAGACAATGTCAATGCAAGAACCACTAGCCTGAGAATGCCAAAGCCACCATGCTAAGCCCATCAAGCTGTAACTCCATCACTTCAGTCTCGGGTCTCAAACAACAGCTGTTCTTCCATTTGCACGACAAGATTGGGCGCACATCTGCTTTGCCCGAGCAAGAAAATGGCAAAGAGGACGTATCGGGAATGGGATTTAGCTTCCCCGGCATTCCGACGCAAATGTTCGAGGAGCTTGCGTGAAGGTTGAGAGTAGAATAAACATATGGAGGCCGAGCAAAAGCTAATTACAGGGGGGGATTACAGTATTGTTCAATCTTTTCTTCCCTCCAGAGGACAAATCGGGGACATGATATATATAAAAAGAAGAAAGAAATAGATCTGAAACCGCGGGCATGAGCACGAGCAAGATTTTCTACACGGGCAAGAGAGGCAGCGAACTACTGGCTAGCTCAGGAGACCTCGAACCAGAGACATCAAGCACTTTCTGCAGAAACTTCGCCCGACACTCCTCGGTTATTGGCAGGTTTCGGCCTCCACTCGGTCCTGGCCCTCACAATTTCACCCCCACTTTCGAGCCGGAGCAAGTGCTGGCACTCGACTTCAGCAGAGTTTTCAAGGTCATCGACGACGCCATTGCCAGAAAGAGCAGTCAGGGACTGCAGCACGCTGTCTCTCCCACATTCCCTCCGGTACTCCAAGGTTATGGCAGAGAGCTCATGAGTCTCCAAAATGGGCAGTGGAGCACTCTGCGATTAGCAAAAATGAACCCATCAGTAAACGGAACAAGTGAATTTCCCGTCAACAAATTATTGCACGAGAGATGCGTTTCATAGGCAACAAGTACGGTCAAAAACAAAATCTCCAAAGAACAAAATTAGCAACAGATGAACTGGAACGCTTTGATATACGACCCCGCGGCACTAATTTGTTAGATAAATATGCTGCCAACGCTAAGCTTGTGTAAGAAAAGTTCTTTAATCTATTTTCTCTTTCACTTTTGAGAAAGGAGGGGAGCTTCCGGGAGAATACAATCCTTGAAGGCACTTCTCACTGATTTATCCATTAATTTATTTTTCTCAGGAACATTTGTGGAAGCCCCATGTGCCTAGGAATCAAAAGCTACCTAATCATATGTCAAATGAGAGCCCCGGATACACCTTATCAATGATTGTCATCAAAATGGAAATGCGACAAAAATGGTGATCCTAACTGCAACATGGACAGCTATGCATACAGATGCCGCAGGCTCTGTTATTGATGACAGAACCAATCCCGACTAATCTAATTGGACAGCAAAGCAGACGGCAGTCCGTCTTTATCCTTATCCGGATTTTGAGTGCAGATAGTATGCTAATTCTTATGACAGATAGTACACTTGATAACATGCATTGATTAATATCGAGACAATAAGACAAAAGGAGAGAATGAGAGATGGGGCAAAATAGGGGCTTATTACGCTTTAGGAATACCTCAAGAATCCAGCCAATGTACTTCACATTGTTGACATGCTGGTTGACATCTAAATCATGCCACCTGGGCTGCACAAAGCAAACACGGGAATGAAGAAATCTCAACACTTTTAACTTGATTTTGCCAGTATATCTACAAAGCAAATGCGAACTTACAGTTAAAATCTACAATAAAGATGTGAACTTACAGTTAAACCCGATCGGACAAAATCTGCAGTGCACTCATCCAGCTTCGGTAACTTCCTATCGTCCTCAGCTACCACAGGAGGGGAGTTCAGAAAAAAAGGTTCTATTTCTCCCCGAACTTCTTCTGGTAATTTTGATAATCTCCTTGTATGTTTATTCATCATCACCCACACACTGCAGATATCAACCCAGAAATACCAAAAGATGCACATGTTATTCTCCCATCATTTCACAACCAATTGTACAAACCAAATACCGCAAAGAAGCAAAAACATTGACTTCTCATCTGTTCAATTGTCGTGTATGTCTCTAAAATACTGATTACAAAGACCGATTTGAAAGCATGATGTGAAAAGGAAACATCTATGCTGAAAGTGCAAAAAGAAAAAATTACAAAGTCATGAAGCCCATTGTGAGACTCTAACTAGAGAACGCTAAAATTAATTAGAATTAAACAAGCTTTTTCATCCGTCACTTATGGAAAATCGAGTAATTAAAAAGGCCAAGTCAAATTATATTTATTCCAGAGATTCATACCTGGAGGCTCTTGTAAGAGTCTCTCCCGTCTTCAGATCACGGACATGCCAATCTCGCCGCATTCCATTTTTTCCAGACCCACAAACCCATGTATCCACTTGAACGACATCTCCCCTGCAAGCAACATTAACATTTAATAATTTGTCATTTGCTCATATTAACCCAAAAATCACTTCACATAAAACCTTCTCATGCATCACATAGAACCCATGATTCTTGGTTACAACAATCAAGTCTGATGACACAAGTCTTTACTTGCCAAAATAATAGGGTGGTCACCCGTCTTCTAATACTACATACGAGACCCATCTTCTAGAAGGTCGCCAAACTTCAAAATTGTCAAATTGCACAGCAGAATGATCAGGTGTATATAGACTTTACAAAGATGCAAGCTAAAGCACAACTAAAAGTTATAGGCAATAGGAAAGAATGCAAATTTAAAACCGTGTAGAATGCATACTTGCACAAGTCACTAACAAAGCCCTAAATTTTTCGGGTCTCAACGGTGTAAAGATTAGAAGATCCAAAAGCACCTTACATCTTAAGGTCAAAACTAACCAATTGGCTTGACCTTAAACCTGTTCCATGCTTCAGATTTACATGAAAACAGTATTATAGATTATAGCTTAAAGAGTCACTGGATAGGTAAGCTAATTCCCCATTCACCTGCAACATGTCAAAACATAAAATATTGTCCTACAATACATGGAGGCAGTTGCCCACAGTTAATCATCACTACTTTAAACTAGCTTAGGCTAAATGTTCATTATAGCACACTGCCAGTTTCTTAATCTCAAGGCTTAAAAACGTAGTAAGAGATCAACCCTTAGAACAAGAATATCAGGTGTCACGAAATGCATCAAAAAATCAAGCCAAGAATGCATCTTCCATTTTTTTGTTGGACATTTCTTGCTTACCAGCTGGGATATCGATCTACCAAAATCTGCATTTTAGTGACAACCCATATCAGGTTTCTTTTACTCATCTCTGGGGTAGAACCAAAGCCATCAACAAGAAGTCCGGCAGTCTTAACATGGTTAAGAGCAGTCTCCTGCCAGGAAGGAATAAAAAAGTCTCAAGCAAAAGACAAACAGCTGCCTGCCAAATATTAGCTTTACTTACAAAAAACATGCTTGCCAGCCTGCATAAGTAAATGAACTGAAGATCCCAAATTACTAATTCAGATTGTAACTAAGGTCCGTACCTGTAAGTGATTCATTAGCGTCTCTATAGATGCCGTCCTATCAGCACCTATTTCATAAGATCTGATCGAAAAGTTCTGCCTGAACACAAGACCATCTTGAACAATTCTCCCTAGACCAAATGGATCCATTAGCATATCCGGTCGTCTTGGTTTCCAATCAAGCATCATCCATTGCTTTTCTGCTGCCAAGAAGATGGTCGTGATAGCGGCGAGAAGCATGCTCCAGTCGGGCAACTGGTTAATAAAGGTCCTTGGGGGAGGTGATGATGTCCCATCCTCAGTCTTCACAATGTCGGGAAATGTTGTCAAACCAACAGAGCTACCATTTATCTTAGGAAGGGCTTGTGCGTTGGCCTTCATCTGCAAACCAACAGAAGCAGATTTCGACTTCATTGGCCCCACACTTGCCACCCCATTCCCTGGTCTGGTGGTCTTGGCAATGGAATCTGGCGAAGGAACTGCGAAGAAAGCAGAAGCTGCAGCCGTGGCAACCATGATGACACTATACAGCAGCGCTCCAACTGGATGGTCTGTCACGAGAGCACAATAATTTATGGGGGCCAATGAAGCAAATCCTCAACACAAGGTATCACAAGGAGACATTGTTCATCTGCAAGACAGGTCAGAAAGCCATCGCCATTATTATTCAAGAAAATTAGACAAAACCAATACTGATAAATGAAGCGATGGTCCCAATCGTACACATTCTACCTAGAAAGAGAGACATAGAATTAACTCAGTCTGTGGGTGAAATTCAGGTATCAGAAATAAAATTAAACTTCTAGAAAAGGCAGCAATTTCTGGCTTGGAATGCGGTAATGTACTGAGACTACCGCGAACAAATCATTCGGCATTGTGGGTCAGAAAAGGTCGACCAAATTCCCTTAAAAACAGCTTTTTTTCTTTTTTTCTTTTTCTTTTTTGCAAGCATAGGAGAAAAACCTGCTCAGCTGTAAACCTTCGGCAATTACAGACAGACATCTTCTAAAAATCCTATCTTCTATGCTTTTACAGGAAGCACACCTCCTCTTAGCAATGGACAGCGTGAAACGCAGCCAAATTGCTGCTCAAATCTCAAACTTGTGTCCATTACAAAACTGTGCCCACCAAAAAGCAAAACTAGTGTACCCCCGCATCAACCAAGCCGAAGGAAGAAAGCGGAAAGATTTGAACACATTACAGACACGGACCAGAGGTACGACATCAGGAAAATAATAGCAACATGGCATGCAGAGAAACTAAAAAAAGGAAAAGTACTAAGACGAGAGTAGATCTGGCCAGAAAACCTGGAAAACTAACATGCGAATTAGGAGTTTTCGTGCCTAACGCAAGAAACGACCTCATTAAACAAACAAAAAATGCCAGATTCAGGCGGTGATAAAACCGAAGAAACGAAGGGAAGAAGAGGATGTGCACTCTGCGCCACATCATCCATCACCGCACTGAACACGAACAGGACACACAGAGAGAGAGAGAGAGAGAGAGAGAGAGAGAGATTCCAATGAGGGTCAACGAAACCGCAGTGCTATCTCCATACCCCAGGTCCCCGAGCAGCCGAGTGCTCCGGATCAAAACGCATAACGCAACGAAAGAAAACCCGAAGAAGGAGAAGAAGAACAGGAGAGAGAGAGATCGCACCTCGATCTCAACCAAGCTCGGCGAATGCGAACGAAGGACGAAACGAAAGAACCCAAAAGGCCAGGGCGAGCGAGGGAAGCGCGGGGCTAAATGAACATGTCAGATCTGAAGGAGAGACAAAAAATGGAGAATCCCCTGCTCCTCCTCCTCCTTCTCCTTCTCCCGTCCTCTTCTTCCTCCCACCTCGCAAACCCGTCTCTGTTTTCTTGCCGTTACTTCTCTAGAGCGAATCAATTCCCCGTCTCCCTCTCTCTCTCTCTCCCTCCACCTTACGGCCGTCCTCTGTTTTTTCCTCTCTGCTTTTTTCAAATCTCTGTTCCTCTGTTTTTCTCTCTCTCCTCTTCCGTTGCTGTTTGGGAATTCCGATGATTTCCCCTTTAAAATATATTTCCGCCGAAGCCCCAGAAAGATGAAGAAGATCTAGAGAGAGGGAAATGGGATTGAGTGGCCAGCAAATTGGGAGAGGATGTGAAATGGCTGTTGAGCGGCTTTTCAGTATTTATAGCCATCTCCCCCACCCCCCCCTTCCCTTCCACCTCCTCCCGCCTCCCTTTCAAAGTTTTTCTCTGCGCTCTGTTTCCCTTTCGTTCCTCTCCTTTCCATTTCTAGGAAAAAAAAAAAGTAGCACACGAATGGTAACTCAACTGATCGAGGCACAATGTCATTGTTAAACTTTTAATTTATTCAATATGAAATTTAAGGTTGTCACATGCTGCACGGTGCATATTTTGCGTGGCGCACCGTTCGTGAGCTCCCCTAGAGATCCTAATCACCGTCGGCATTAGACACTAACCCATTAGACCGTTTTCGTGCATGAGGCTGCTTGTCTAGAAAAGTCCTACTTTGAGAAAAAAGAGGATCCATCAGTGTCAAGGACGAAAGTTACTTGGACTCGCCATATTCCTACTTAGCATATAAGGATTCACGTCATAAGGTGCCGTCTGATTTGTTATTTGAACAAATGGAGGGACCAAATTAAATATTTGTTAAGGATCATATTTGATAAATTAAATATTTAATAATGACATTGGACGTTATGGGAAAGTTAAAAATAGTTTGTGTCATTTTCTCTTTATTTGATTATTTATTTATTTATTTTGCAAAGCTTATGTGGGTTATAAATTGGGTTGGCTACTAGTTACTATAATTACTCCCAAAATCTATTGAGAGATATTCTCACGTCTATTTTTTGTTATTCGATTCTAAACGGAGATTACGTTTGTTTTTCGTATAAATAGGCATGTCTCCATCTGTCAGATTGGGATCTAATTCCGTGGCGATGAAATCTAATCTTTCCTTCACCTATCAATTTCGATTTACGGATCGATTCTTAATCCCACTCGCCAGAATTATTTTTTTAATTTACGATTTTATAATATTTTATTTGTACCAACTTAAGGAGAACTTAGTAAAAATAGTTATATAAGACTATAAGTAGAGAAAGGAATAATATCTTAACTTTTGGAATATCTTTTATAAAGGGCATTCAAATCTTTGTAAAATCGAGAAAGATTTAAATCCAATTACAAGAACCAAGAGATTTTAAAAAATCGCCATATAATTATGGCAGAGAATTTATCTATTACCGGCCTTCCATGAAACTCTTTTACAAAAATTGGAACATTGTATCTTCCTCCCCATTTGCCTTTATATAGTAAAGTTATAGTAAAAAGAAATTGGAATGCCGGAATTTTTAAGATCTTAATTCATGCTGATGATACTAGTTTTCGTCTCTAGGTTAAATTATAATATTATGTCAATAATGAGGAAAAAAGTTATATGATTCGTTTAATTGAATCATTTGATATTATTTACCATTTACATGAAATTCAAAGATACTCAACTAAAATAAATGTAAATTATCGCGAAAACAATGGATTCGTTTGAATTCTTGCTACATCATTTCTTTGTCATTTGTCTAAAAGCTCGAGAATAATGCTCCGTCAATTCCCAAACAATGTTCTCACACATCGAACAAGCACAGAGCACGACTGCCAAAACAAATTTAAATGGCAATGCTCCTTTCATTTCCCATAATTTGCTGAAACCAAAAATGCTTTATTTAATTATCAAATTAAATAACCTTCTTCCCTCGCCCAGAAGCCAAGACAAACTTAAGAATATATTTCTTTTTTGCCAGGATAAACCATAGTTGGTGAATGAAAAATGTACTTATTTTTTGTCTAAGTTTAGCAGGTTGAAGAATTCTCAGAGCTTGGCGATGACTTCTAGGCAAGTATAAAAACAGCATAGCTTTTGGAATCAATGCAAAGCAGGTAAGGTGATGACTTCAGGGATGAGATGAACGCAGATGCAAG
Source organism: Eucalyptus virginea (assembly GCA_014182375.1). NCBI lineage: Eukaryota > Viridiplantae > Streptophyta > Magnoliopsida > Myrtales > Myrtaceae > Eucalyptus > Eucalyptus virginea. The sequence continues at coordinate 11,429,067 of CM024516.1, read as the reverse complement.
TACATTGCTTTTGGCTTTTGCACGAGAAACACACGTCGAGATCAAAAGCAGCTGCACCCATTTATAGTTACGTCTCATGAAACATTAAGTTTGTCTTTTAAAGGTTTATATTTTAAGACACGGCATATCGAAATTATCACGATATACATGTTGGTACGATGATGTTCGAGTCAGAAAATCGTCTCTCAAGAGACCATAGAAGCAATGTAAACTTCAAATGGGTCCATAAAAAATTATGGAAACTTATTATCAACATCCTCAATTGGAACCTTGATTTTTCGAGCAATTATGTTTGATATGTATGCAAATGGAACTTGCTTTTAGAATAATAAGTGGTCTTCTTAAGTTGTGCAAAAGGGGCTGTTTGAATAACACCCTTAATTAAGTAAACTTAGATTTTCAATGACAATGTAAAATAGGATTCGAGTATCAATTTCTTCATTTAGTGCCAAAAGAGAACTCTGCAAATTGTTATCCAAAAGAGTTTGATTTGTCATATCCCAAGTTTATTCAGTATATGTTAATAAACATTCTGGCTATATCTATTTTCATTTGCTAGTGTTTTGAGAATAATAATTTTAAGAGAAAATGATATAAATAATTCCTGAATTTTGGTCTAATATATAATGTGGTTCATGAACTGTTTATTTGTTTAATGTAGCTTTTAAACTTTTAGTACATATTCAATTTAACCCAAAGATTGTATGAACATGTTCAATATTATCTCTAATCTAGAATTAAAGGAATGATAACATTGAATTTTTTCACATAATTCATGGACTATAGTGAACCTATATAAAAAATTCATGCACTATTATGCAAATTAAAAACTTAGGAACCACAATGCACATTTAATCTAAGTTCAAAAACTATTTGTATCGTTATCCATAATCTTGAATAAAACCCAAGTTATGTAGATATGCATGTCAAGTACCATTGGTACTATTTATCCCATGAATGTTTAAGGGTGTTAGGTGCATAATTAGGACTGTCCTTCCCTCCGTGTCCATGAACAACGCAAGCTATCTGCGTCAAACCCCATGTCCAAAGCCTTGTGTAAACAATCTTTATAGTTCTCTTTTTTTCTTTTGCTGTTTTACCTTATTTATTGATTTTATATGCTGTCGCCTTCGCTTTGTCGATGGAAGATTCAGGAGCCCGGGGAGAGAAGCAAAGTAAATATTAAATTGATAAATTCTGACCACGGAATGGAGATCCTGGATGGAATACAAAGGTAGCTCAACCGTTTCATTTGCATGGACTTTGTGCAGTACACGTTTGAGTTCGTCGCCATCGATTTTCTTCCTGGACTCCTAAAATAGCTAACCGTCCAGATTATTATTGACTATCCTAGCTCGCAAACGGATCTCTGACTTCTTTGGCGACCCAACGTGATTTTGCTACGTGGGATGTTTTCCCATCATCGGTTCCGACGCGTCTTCAAGTTCGTCAAGCTACCAATGTCAACAACATGCCGAAAGAAACAACCAAGGACAGTGTACACAGAACTTGTTTGCAAGTGTAGGATTGTCTTTTCCACGTATAAATCGACTGTGCTTGGGAAGGGCTCGAGGAATTCTAGATGAATGACGGTTATTCTACATCTTTGGCCGGCCTCTTTGCCTGGCCAAGCATGCATCGTTGTCAGATAAGATATCTCAGTTTGTCAGAAGCTACGGTTCAACAGAGAAATGATTGATGCTGGCCAGGGTGACTATGGATGAGAATGTACAGCGATGAAGCTAAGCCTATTTCAACGTGTTTAAGGAGACGGGCATGTGCTTCCCCATGCGTGCCGAATTAGAAGACTGTTGTATGAAGAAAGCGGTCAATCACAGCACACCATCACTCAATCATTTCGAGGTTTAAACAAGTAGAAGTTGGTGAATGACCACCAAACTCATCAGCTTCACGTTAGAACACACGCCATGTTAGTTTTTCTCAATCCAAATCCAAACGTGTTGGTAAATTATATAAAATTGCGTTAAGATAACTTACTCTGCATACACCAATGCAAGCAAGCATCGAGCATCCCAGAAAGCACTAGGCATCCCAATTGGCTGACTCATCCAAGACTTGGTTTACAAGTCGAAGGTTATAGTTCGAGGCCTTAGCTCATCATTCTAAAAAAGCCTAGGTTAATTTGGAAAGGATTAGTCTGGGTTTATGTTTATTGTCAATCTCAAGCTTTCCCATCTTGCCTAATAAGGATATAGTGCCGGATTTACCTAATAGGCAGTTTGTATTTGGTTGACACCTTAAAACGAATATTCCAACAGTGAAAGAGATAAGTTCCAATTCCATCCAAATCCCATTTTGGCATGCAAATAGCATAAGGCATCCCAACATCATAAAAGATTAAGATTATATAAATGTGTAATCCAATGACGTAGAGAAGACTAATTACGATTGTACGCTTGTATCAGTCTTAGTTATCAATTTGGACTATTATTAGGTCAACCGATAAGAATTATCGGATAATTTCTTTAACAATATCATTCATAAAGATTCGTGTTACCCCAACTACTTCGTTCTAAAACAACTTGCCCTATGATCAGCAACATTAATGTAGAAAAAGCTCGCCCTGGTAGTTAATCAACAGTTCGAAGCCTGTGTAGCTGGGGGCAAGTGGGTTTTTTTAGAAGGAAATAGGCACGAAGTTCAACGAAGATCTCTCGAACCATGAGGCGCCCATTGATTCAAGTCAAAGGCAGCAAATCAAACGGCTATTCGTGGGGGCCATCCTTTCTGCCTCTGCTCGCGATCTAGCTCCCTGTACTGCATCGTCTTCAAGGGATCGCAGCGCAGCTCCTGATCAGACTGGTTCTTCTGTATCCTCTTCTCTTTGTCAGCAAATGCCCTACCGAAGGAAGCACCCACAGAATTTACTCTGACATGCACCGAGAGACTCCCGAGAACGCGAATGATAACCATTTTAATCAAATATTAATTAATTTTTTTTAAATAACATTTTTTATTTTTATTTCTAAATGAGTTTCTAAATAAAAATACGCGTTTGATAACGACAAAAATTTATCTTTTTTCCAACAACCGGCGACCGGCAAACGGTAGCTGGCAGATGGCAACTAGTGGATAGCAATCGGCGGTTAACGAAGGATGGCAATGGCCGGTGATCGGTGGCGACCGACAACAAGCGACCGACGACCGACAACTAGCAACGATGGTCGATGACCGATGGCGGGGCCGGCGACCAATAGTTGGGAGTGGCAATAATAGATGGTGAACGATGAGCGATCGGCGACCATCGGCGCTAGCCGATGGCTAAGAGTGGTGGCAACGAACAGTGAACGGTAGTCGATGACGACGGATGAGCAATTGACTAATAGAGAGGACAAAGATTAAGAAATTTTTTTCTCATTTCTACTTTAAAATAGAAAAATTTTACTTCTAATTTATGTTTGAAATCTATTCCAAAAATAAAAAAATGAAATAATTTTACAAAACGAATTTCCTTTTCCAAAAACAAGTCTGAAATAGAAACATAGTTATGAAACAAAAATAGAATGGTTATCATGCGTGCCCTCACTGACTCACCTCACTATTTCTCTTCCTTGTTTCTTTTTTTCTATTCTTTCAGGTGAATTTTGTAATGAGGTTGCATCAAGAAAATGATTAGATGATGCATGGTGCTACGTTAGTTCGATGTGCCTTATATGATTTTGTGGAAGTAATTTGCGGGTGCCACCCTAGATGATAGTGACTCGATATTTATAAAGTCGCGTATCAACCTTTTCATTAATGCCGTTTCATTTCACACAGGAGAATTATTTAATCTCCATGGAATGGACAAGATTCGATATTAACAAGATCTTTTGTGTCAACTGTTGGATGATGTCACTCTAATTTTATCTAACTCCCACCCTTTACTTCTTTGCGAATATAACAACTCACTCTCATAATCTTATTTTTTAAAGGAAGTATTCAAATAACGTTGTTTGTGAAATTATAACTATCGCTTTACTTAGTTTCTTCGCTTGATAACCTATAAAATTAATATAATACTCTCGTTAATTTTGACCCTCAATAGCATAGAACCACACTCGGCAAATGGGACATGTAAAGTCCGCCCGATGCAATTTCACGAGATTGCATGACCTATAAAATTAACTTCACCATATATTATTTTGTCTTCCCTTTTTTTTTTTTGGGTTCCTAGAGCATGGATAACTTTAGACTTACACAGGCTCAAGAAGTGGCTATCATGTACTACGGTATGCCAGTCCACATGGGCAAATCCCAAAATGAAAGCAAAAGGTGGTGTGTGAACTTAGGAGTGAATGCTTGCTTAATTATCATTTTTTACTAGCTCTCCCACTTGCCGGGTTCATTATGTTTCAGAGCTTTATATAAAGTATCTAGTTACTAACTTCTCTTATTATGTAGGATTGGATGGATCCTTCCCCATTAATTACGGGAGAAATCATAGTTAATTTACTCCTCTCGAACAGATTGCACATCGACATGCTTAGAATGTGCTTAGAATGAAGGGTTCCGATTCAATCCGATGAATCAGTTCCTCCAAAAATTATCATCTCGAATCATCCGACTTCTCTTATCTTTTCTTGTTCACAACCCCAACAACAGCCGATGCACCTATCACCTTGTCGAACCATTACTGCCCTCCCCCACCAACCAGCATCGTAATTTTGCTTGTAGCTGCCACCGCCGGCTCCGGTGGCACTTGTCATCACCAATCACCTCTCTCCTCGAAAATTCCTCCAACCATGGTTTATTAGTGTATTATAAATCGATGCGCATCACTCGCATTTAAATTTAAAACTCACGAGTGGTTGGAGTAAATTTTCCCCGATTAGGGACGGACAAGAACACGACAAGCATATATGTACCAATCAATTTTGTTCACAACCGATGTACTCACTTCGCGTGCGACGGCCATTCAGGTAGGTAAGGAAAACTTGCGATCAGACATGCATGCAAATGCAGTCCATTTGTCAAACTTCCGCATACATCGATCATCCCTTCTGTAGAAAATTCTTTCATTTTACTTAATTGAATTGCCGGCGAATCGTTTCCCTTTCACCGAATATCAATTCTTGCTGAACTCGGCGGAGCTCTAATTCAAAACGGATTTTAATCAGATCAAATTTGACATTAGCCAAAATTTTAATAATGAAAAAAACTGCACAAATAAAATAAGAACGAATCCACGACATCATGAGGAATCATTACGTAAAAATACTTCTATATTCACTCCATCTCAAGGTTGATGCATTTGGTTACGTTATTGCTCATTTATAAAGGGACAACGATTTATTTAAAATAGTTTAACCAAATGTACAATGAACTTTGGCTTTTAATTTATTCAAGGTTAATATCCCGAAAATCTAGTCCATTAGCTTTTTTTGAGTTTGTTCAATATATTCAAATTTAAACTTTAAAAACCCTAAATGTACATTCATGACAAATTTACCCCAAACTAATTTATTCAACTGAAAAAACCCCAAAATTTTTAATTTATTTGCTAAATTGGATTAATACCACAAAAAAATCACAAAAATTGTAAACTGTGACAAACCCTAAACTTTTTTGAGAATAAAATTTAATAAAAACTAACGTAAATTTGTCACAAGTGTACCAATTAGTTTGTCAACTATATGAAAAAAAAATACTTTGTCAATGTTATAATTCAATTAATTTAAGATCAGGGATAACATTGAACATTTTCATATAATCTAAGAACCAACTTGGACAATTATCAAAAGTTTAGGAATCACATTAAATAAATTAAAAATTTTAGGATGATATTTCATATTTGGGTAAAGTTTATGGATCATATTGAATAAATTAAAAGTTCATAAATCACATTGGGTCAAAGTTCAAAAATCATGTGTTATTTTCTCGTTTATAAGTGATGTCTAAAACCTTTCTTGCTGCAACCCTGAAAAGACACAAACCTTGCGTACTTCTCTTTGTGGCCGACCAAAATCAATGTATTTGTAGCTGAGTAAAAACGAAATATTCTTGCCGACGATGCATTTGTATATGTAGCCATATGGGAATTACGAATGCAAAACAATAACAGACCTGCTCTGCTCACTTGATATCTCTGGTTTGATCCTCGGCGCAAAAAAGATCGACCAGCCTCTGGTTTAGATCCATCACGCGTACGATCCCTGCTCCTGAAGAATTATCTCTTTCTGATAATAATCTCGTTCCGTATGGGCGACATGTTCTAGACGTAGAAGAAGACCTCGACTCAGCATGGACGTGCACGTACTTGTACGTTGATATCATGATTTTCTTTGCATGGTTGAATATTCCTCCCTTCTTCTTCTTCTTCTTCCTCCTCTCTATGTTCCCTCTCAATTTTACCTTTCAGCTTTTTTTTTTTTTTTTTTTTTTGAATTTCTGGTTACATTACGACCCTGCCATTCAGTGCTAGTCGGAAGCCGATGATCATTGTTATGGCCTTAATTTAAGTTCGAATGGAGGATCTTGCTTTCGCCAATGTTTTATTAGTCGGGCAACGATGAGGGCATGATACAAAATCCTTCGCATGTCACGTATAGTACTCCGACGTCAATTTTTGAAGTTATTGGGGATATAATCAATTGATTTAAAGATGCAGTAAATCATGATTCCTAGGATGCATGCCTGCATTAGGGTTAGCTAGGGCCTTCTCTTCCTGTAAAGAAGGAGGAGTTTTTCCGTCTGTCTACGTGGTTTAAGCTTAGCAAAAAGAGTCGTAACATCAGCTATCATAACTATATATCTTAAAACGTACTCAGTTTTCGGCCTTGAATATTTCCTTCTTCCGCAATGTGGATTCGGAACGAGAGAGAAGGCGTTTTCTTCCAGAGACATGTCGACGATATCACTAGGCCATAACCTGGAGGTCACAAAGTACATTCGCCAAGAGTCCATAGCCCTACACCAAGCTTAAGGTCGTCGCAAGATAACATGCAGAGATATGGCAGGAACTTTTCATCACGTACATCGTTGTTGATCAGCATTGACAACCGATACATCTACTAAGTACCACTGGATCCAACTGTCGGCAGTTTTAAAGATCTTGGGGCCGCGCAAGAAGATCGACAGCCGAAAATTCAACCTATTTCGGCGATCCTCATTGAATCAACAGGACCCCAAATTTCAATTTCCATTTCCCCTTTGTTGTTTGGGGATAGAGTTAGGTTGGGAATTCGTTCAACCGTTTTGCTTTATTTCGAATGTGATTTCATTGCAGCTAGGTGAGATATGTGGTCCATCGGAGGAAGGAACTTCCCGCTAATTATTATGGAGCCGAAATAACAGTTGTCAGCCAGATGGCACATGACACTAATTGGACCGACCATGGCATCAACCAACGAGTAGAATTTCCAGATCTACCTTAGAGAAATTCATCATCGTGTCGTGACCATTTACCCGTTGCGGGTTCGCGACACAGAGTTAGCACGCGGGGCAAGGAACGGCGGATGGTGGATGGCGACGTGAATTTATGTAGCCGGGATGTTAATTAGACCATATGAAGAGAAAATGGTATCGTGATTGCGAAATTCATGTCGATACGAATGATGCATGTATGTTTTCATAAACCACCCCACGACCTTGACATTTGTGAACCCCTTTTTGTTTCCTAGACCTCGACTCGGCTTGATTGTAATCGCCTTTGTGTGTAGGCACTCTAGGCAAATCGAAATCGAAATCCTTGACATGTTGAGGCTCCGAAATAGGCATAAATTCTTGTGATATCACAAATCAATGAAACATCCATTTCCTTATAATAACATGACATTGTTTTTTGATTCTTTCTTCAACATTTGTTAATAAAAGATAGGACTAATTCTAGTAAAACCCAAAGTGGTAAATCTGTGATAATTTAATTCCAAACTAATTTTTTTACTACAAAAACCTTAAATTAGTATAACTGTGACAAATTTACATTCAATTAGTTTCCATTAAATTAAATTAATATTATGAAAAACTCCAAATTGATACACTCATCAACTGTTACATGAGTAATTTAATGGTAAAATTTAACAAAAACTAATGGAGAATAAATATGTTAACCACCGCCCGTGTGGTGGCCCATTAGATAAGGCTCTCATGATCCTTTGTGAGGAGAAGAGGAGTTCGAATCCCGCTGGCCGCACGGGATCTTAAGTACGACGTCGGGATGGTGGGTCCTCCGCTAGCGTCGCCCCAGGGTTTACCCCCGTTACCCCGAGCCTGTCGGGCTATCCATGTTGGTACGGTGCGCGGGTTCCCTGGGTCATCAAAAAAATAAATAAATAAATAAATATGTTACAGGTATATCAATTTTGATATTTTGTCGTATTAATGCTTAAAAGATAATTGCCGATTTCTCCTCTTTTTATTTTGGGGAATACGGATGGCCATTTCCAGCTAAGCTACGCCTAAGGAGCCCTTACTTAGTGCTTGCTAGCTAGCACTTTAGCAGCATCGATGTAGATTCGAGGGATGGCCCCTAACCTCATGTCCATGTTACCAAAAAGGTCGAAACTTTGCATATTTTTGGAGATTATGCTAGTTGACTTTGATTGCTCAATCTAGAAAAAGAGATCTTGATCTGTAAAGCTAGATCAATCAAGATCAAAATTCGAAAACGGATGCAAGTGCAAGAAGAGTAATAAAGAGAAATCTTTACGCCCACTTGAGACGATCTTTCATTCCAAAATTGAGACATGAGACTGGGGCCATCTCTCAATTGAAGGAAAACTAAATTGGCACCTTTTATCTCTTGATATCATACCATATCGAGGACGCATAATCTGGGAGATGTAGATTGAGTCGTTTAATTAAGAAGTCGTTTCCATTGATTGTCGATATAACTAGATTTAATCTTGCATCACTAGCTTTAATTTCACTATTATTTTCCATTAACCTGCACCAAATTACCCGTTGTTTTTCTGTCACTAGGCTAGGTATATCACTACCGTCAGTATTTATATCGTGGGTCTTATTAACAAATGCCTCCGAGACCCTAATTAACCATAACTGTTAAGGAAAACGTTCGGTTTCCTATGTGCCAAATATGTATAGCATGAAAAAGACAATGCATTGAAAATCATAGACATTTTCTTAATGGGTATTTAATAAGTGTTTTCTAGACAGTTGAGAAAAACTCTTTCATCCCATAATCATATCAAATGGTAAAGAATTGACAACGGGAACTAATAACTAGGGCCTAACTTTTCCTAGAACCTAAGAAAACCACTTACATCCGCTTTTCTCGAGCGTTCACGAAACCTTAAGACCCAAAAAGAAAATTCCGGGGGCGCCAAGAAAAAGCTAATGTCCCTCGCGTCATTCGAACTATTTTTGGGCCGGACGTTCTACTCTTTCCGCACAAGAATCGCTGATTCGCACGGGATTTCAAATGAGGAACATGCTGAACAGTAAAAGGGGCCACATCACAACTAAGAAGAACCAGTTCCTTCATGAATTTGTCGGTGGAGCACCTCTAGCAAAACGTGTAATAGTATTGCGGTGAAATGCTGGCCACAAGGCCAGAGGTGGGGTCCCTAATGATCTCTATATCCGTTTTATCATTCATAACACTTATGGTTGAGGTATAACTGTGGCACGGTTATATGGTTATACAACCATTTCTCTTTATTGGTATGTCGCCGATGCAAGGTTGACATAGCCCCACAAAAACTCAGGACCAAGGAACTTTTCGGTATTCATATTTCCTAAGGTAGATGGACCACTCTCCTTTAAGTTGATGTGCTATTTGTTGTAGATGCTTCAGGAAATTCTTAATGAACATTTAAAATTTCATATCTGATGTCTACAAATACGGCTAATATTAATTATATCATACATAAATTAGGCCAGTATAAAGATGGGACAAACGTAACACATCAAAGGGCACCATCAATTAAAGGACCTATGCGACGCATTTAGGAAGAAAGCAGCTAGAAAGAGGTTGGGATATGTAACCACAGATTTGCATTTTGGTCATTGGAATCCTACCAAAAACTAATTAAGTATTAGTAACTAAACGCTGGGCAGAAAAAGAAGTACAGTTAGCAAACGTATGACAAACGTGGACAATCACGCCAACTTTATAAACAAAGGTATTCGTATAGTGTATCTAAACGTGATAAAATTATAGTAGTTTCAATTTGACTTTAGAAACCAATATATTCTTGAGTCCAGTCCACGAATGTTAAAACCTCGTTTGTTTTGTGAAAAATAAGCGATTTGAAAAATATATTCTTGAAAATGATCGTTTGTGTTGTTTAAAATAATTAGTCAATGGAAAATATTTTCACCATTGGCAACAATTTATATCTAAACATTTTTTTAGACGATAAAAATATCTTTCGTTCATTCATTTTTAAAATAATATAGGTGATCAATTTTTAGAAAATATTTTTCAAATAATTTATTTTGTCGTTACGGAATCTAAAAAAAAAAAAAGAAAGAACCATTATGATTTTCCTTGATGAATAAAAGAGATATAGTTCATCGCATGACTTTCGACTAGGCAAAGAATAATGTTATGTTTCCAACTGGAGGCTACTATGTTATTGTCGCTTTTAATTTGAAATTCAAAGTAAAGGTTGTCTTTCCTGGACCATTTGGAATCATGAAAAACGTACTTTCTCTCTTTTCGGGCCATCAAATTAAAATAAAAAATTCTAACTTGAGGCCCAATGGCATCATATTGAACCGATAGGGTGGTACTTACTTAGGGGATTGGAATCCTCTTTGTTTGGCATCCTCCACATTTACCTATGGTTACCCCCAGGACTAGAATGCCTTTGTGCTTCAGGAAATTCACCCCAATAACCAACCCCTCTCTCCTCCACCTTTGCCCCTGATGCCCCGGTGCTGGCCGTTTTGCTACCACGCTGCCAAGTCTTTGCCGCCTAGCTCACGATCATTGGCAAGCCCCCCTGCTCGCTCTCTTTCCTCCCCTATTAGGGCTTGGTGGTCGCGACCTCAGGGGTACTGAGTTCACGATTACCTTGGCATCTTGCATAGTCTCGAACCACACTAGATCTGGGGTCACTTGAGGTTGATGAGATCGACAAGACCTCTCTCTCTCTCCTCCTCCGTCCCATGTTTCTCTAGCCTCTCTCTCATAGCTTGCAAATTGGCCTTGGGGGTCGCTCGGCCTAGCCCGAGGCCGGTGAGGTCGGGCCTATCGTCGGGAATGTCTAATTCAGTGTCGCAAAACCAGAGGGAGAAGGGCTCCAAGAGGGAAATTGTTGCCTAAACTCTTCCTATCGGTATCGGTTACCTGATGGCTAAGCCAAGATTATAGCAAAAATTAGCTTGAGGTTCGTGTCCTTTAATGTGGTCAACTGTCTGTACTCCACATTATTAGTGCAATTTGATTGATTGACTAGGTTTCAACAAGTATTATCGATTGCTACTTGCTAGTAGTCAATGTCTGTCTTGTCCAATAATTACATCCGTACTAGCTAAATTCACGTGCGATGCAAGGTTTTAAAACATTTTTTTGTCAAAGTTTATTTGGGGTTAGATTTTTTTTTTCATTATAAAATCATGATTGCATTTAATTAGCAATTATTATGATGAATTCATGCTTTTTAATTAGATTATGAGATGAAGAATGACAGCATATTATATAACCAGAGAGTTTGGACATAAGTTGCAAACTCGAACTCTTTTATTTCGCGAAAACAAATGATTTGAAAAATATTTCCCTAAAATTAATGGTTTATATCATTTGAAATAAATAATTAATACAAATATTTTTATTATCAACAACAATTTCTATTTAAATATTTTCATTAAACAATGAAATAATGTTCTTTTATTTTTGCAAAAGATACCAGTGATTATTTTTTTTAAAAATATTTTCTAAATTATTTAATTTTCATGAAACAAACAAAATGGAGACTGTGATTATAAACCTCAAAGTAAAATGAAAACAAGAACAGGAGACCTAACAACAAAACCCAGTCACTATCTCATCCACGCAGTCAAAATCCAATTGTTCTTGGAGGGTCACGTAGAGGCCATGGAAGCAATCACCACCAGGAAAATTGCACTTCCAGATGACTTCAATTTCTTACTCGATCCGGACTTGCCAGCCGGCAAAGTAGATGCTGCCTGCTCTGGAGATGATGTGGAAAGCGAGGCGGGCGATGAATCGTCCTTCATGGTTGTGGTGGCCGAATTGGCACCGGCTTGTTTGAAGATCTTTGTGTCGTCGGGGGAGTCAGACGACAGGTTTCGTATACCTAGGCAGACCAAATTAATCCATCGCAAAATGATACTGATCTAAAAGTATAATGTAGCTTGCCTGGAGTTTGTTGCATTTTAACAGGCAAGACTGATGGCGATTCTAACATAAGAATAAGTATAGCGCAGTTCGCCCGAAAAAATGTTGAAAAGACCGAAAAGCAAGACGTTTCTGTTACTGTAAAATTTGTTCCGCCTACTCATTCGTCAGACAAGTTCCGATACAGTTGCTGCATTTACTTGCAGACCGAATTGTTTGAGAGTTTGAATGTGAAAAAAAGGATTAGCGTGAGAGAATATTTCAATTACTTGGGCAATCAGAGACTTTGGCATCAATGTTGCAGATGGATAGCATTTTGAAGTGCCAAGTTGTCCTGACAGGGAGTCCCATGGAGGCACTTGGGCTTGCTCGCTTTCACTTCCCCATGCCCTTGCAGCACTCAGGCGTCGGTTTCCTCGCACTCCCGATCACTAAGGGGATGCAGGAAGCGAAGGTTTGCCATTTGGTCGGAAGCGAAGGTTTGCCATTTGGTCTGCACTCCTGCTCGTCCTCCTCCATAGTCAAGATCGACTCCTGCGCTCAACATGACCACCACAATGCAAAAGAGTGTAAGTCTCTTGCTCAGGGTGATCCTCATGTTTTCCACACAGAATTTGACTCTCTTTGAGCAACACTCGGTTCTTTAATCTCTTCTTGAAGCTTCCTTAATATCAATAGAGACTACAGTTTCGGGACTTAAAATCAACCTTAAGTCCTTATCTTCTGATCATGGCCATGCCATTCCGATTTCACCGCCGTATTGCCATAAGCAGGATACTGTCGTTTAAGCAGCTTTTATATTAGATAAAAATCGCGGGTTCAAGAGTGCCCAGAGAAATGAAACTTTCAAGATTCCATGGGGAAATCAATTTCTTGAGCTTGAGACTCCCAGTGATATCCTTATTCTATTCTCAGGTATCACCAGTAACTTTCACTAGGCTTCATGGAAGCGATGGCACTTTGGTGGCCTAAAAGAAAACCATTTTGGTGAATATAACAGCACGTACATCCTCTGTTGGATTACACTAAAGCCAAAGAAAAGAACTTCTCATCTAAAATCAAGAATTCTATCTGTTCAGGAATAGAGTTGACAGATTTCATTGCTTAGCAAAATTCGAGCCTTTAAACAGTTGCCAGCTTTTAGGGTCTGTTAAAAGAGTTTGAACAAGGACAAGCAAGCCGATTTGAATAATGTGAGTTCTTCTTCCATTCATATCAAAGAGACTCGATCTTCTGCTCAAGAAAAGAAGAAAACTAATGTAACCAGTGCAATTCAGCTTCTGAAGTTCATTGAAATTCCATATCAAAACATTTATGAATGGATCTTCATTTGCTTAAATAGACCGTATCTCTGTGAGTTTTGTGGCTCTTATTGACAGACAAAGATACGTCAATTTCGATCTTTGAATGGCAAACGGACAAAGCTACCGTGAATCATTTTCAGCTATTAGCCACACTGCTTCTTGTTCATGACTTCAACCTATCAGACTAAAAAGCTCTCTGAATTTTTCACTCGCCGACTTAGGCAAGCAAATGCACACGACCATCGTGCCACTGGGATCAGATTCCCCTCCCGGAAGCAAGATACAAACTTGCGGTGTCGGGGTCAGGTCTATCGGTCCAGCGTACAGTGGCCTTCCCCAGCCAAAGTCTGCCGACTCATAAATGGAAAACCTAGTCCACTGCGTAATAGTCAACTTTCCGCCGAACTCAAGCCTCATAGGCCTGTGAACTTCGACATAATCAATTGTAGATCTCAGATACTCCTCCGAAATGCTGAGCCGCGCTTCATGAACCAAGGATGCTGTGTTTGAGAGACTCCCGCCAATAAGCTCCGACACAGAGCTCACTGCACATGCTACGCAAACAGCATTACCATAAAACCCGTCCTTCAATGGTGGATTCTTCAGCTTCTGACGACCGTTGACAGAAAATGTAAGCCTGAGTTGGTAGTCTTCCGGTTTTACATCGAGTGCTTTCACCCATGATCTCCAGATATGGGCAGCCATAGCATCAAAAGTTGTACATGGAAATGCTTCATCTTTAGCTAGAGTCTTGACCCTGGCTTGGAACTCTGGGCTGATTTTGTAACACCTCTGCACCGGCTTGGCTATCCATAAGGACTTCGTGAGGCTCGATCCATCATCGATCCTCCTAAACTCAATATGTGGGAATTTCACCACTGGCGGAGCCCGAGGCCGGAATATTTCCCGGTCCCAACATGGCTCAGGATCTATAGCCAGAGTTCCTGACTTTGTCGTGGCAGCCCACGCACGCAGAAGTTGCATGGCTCCGAGCCCATCACAGATGCAATGACAAAGCCTTAGGCCGAGGCTAAAGCCACCGCAACTAAACATGGTCACCTGAGCAATAAGCAATGGCATGTCGAGGATTTTATAGGGCTCCTCATTGGGAAACCGGTAAACCAGAGGCTGCCAACCTGGGTTAGGCACGGTCAGGTCTCCTAGATCGGCTAAGACCATTTTGGAGTGAGCCTCCACCATGATAGCCCCTTGACCTGCTTCAAAGAAGATTTCCAGCTTTCCATTCTTGGTTTCTCTCATCCTGCCTGATAAAGGGTAATAAGGAACCAGAACAGCTGCTAAAGCATCATGTAGTACATCCGCGAGAGATCTCGATTCAGATGTCAGCGAGTTTGATCTATAAAAATACACTGTTGGGGTGAAAACACGTGCTCCAATCATATCATCCAGGTTTGAGAGGTAAAGGCTGTCACCGGGTGAAGCAGGAATAGGCCCTGCCGGTAATACTGGGAACTTCCGGTCAATTGTGATCGGAATGTGAAGCTGAGGGAAATGGACTTCTTGCACCAAAGGAGCCATGACGGAGAATGGTGATAGAGGCACTATCAAGAGGTGGCATTTGTAGTAGATAGAGATCAAAATTCCAGGAAAGACAAAGGTGGTTGGACCTTTATGAACGGGGCCTTTATTTGTTCCGCCGAAAATAGTGTAAAGAGTGGTGCTTTGCCTTCCATTTTCCCTTTTCTTTTTCTTCTTCTTTCTGAGAGCAAGAATGACTGCCTTCAAGACGGTATCAGCTGAACGTTAGTAGGGAGGTCACAACACGGCAAGCGCATGAGGGGAGGTCTGTTGAGGTTTGGCAGCTTAAATTCTGTTTGCCTACTGTTTGGAGAACAAATACTCAACTAGAACAGAGCTAGATTGAACCTAACTTAAACTCAAATCATACGATAGAAAAGGATGGAATCACATCTGAGCCAGTATTAGGTAGACACATTCTGTCAATCTTTTCTTTCTGTTCTTTTTTCCTTTGCCCTTCATCCAGGGTAACAATGATCAACTCTCAACATTCTCCTCTGGTTTTGCAGAACATAGAATTTAAACTGTATGACGCACACTGTGACAGTACAAATGAAGAGAATAACGACAATGGCCCTAATTCTCACTACAGTTTCCTCTTTGGCCAAGGGCTCAACGCTCTGAGCACATTTGATGAAGGATAATCTCAAGAAGAATGAACTTGATCCGATAGTTAATGAGAAATTGCTTGAAGCTTAAGTTCGACCCTACCAGCAGAACTTTGAGGGTAATTTTCTTCTGCTTTTGATGCAGGGCTGGAAAGTCACGAGTCTAGTTCCTAAGGCAACAAGTTTCATGCAATCTGAAGTCTTCTAGAGAAAGTTATGGTCAAACTACTAAGTGCTCCACAGTTTTACCCTAAAATAAGTCTTCTACTGTTTCTATGTCCTATGCCTTCTATCTATTCCAAGAATCGTCTCGAGTCAAGAGCCAGTCTTCTATGTATGATTTTTCTAGAGAATGTAGGTCTTGTCTTGGAAAATAAAAGATTAGGTGTCTCGGAATTTGCCTAGCTTAGAGGGTAGTGCCAAATTGAGTTTACATAAACCTCTCTAGGGCCTCCTCCTTATCGGTTGGAGTGTTATTTCGGATTTTATATCTTGGATTAGAGTACCTTTAAAACTTTGTTTCTCATTTGATGTATTCCCCTGAATGGTCAGTTATATGCCCTCTATCCTAGGGTAGATTCCTTGAAAGTTGAGCATTTCCATTGTCGCATTTGACTTTCCTTCTCAATCTTTGAAAACTCCGACATCTTCAACATCTAAAACCCACCTAGTTGCATTGTGTTGATGCTCCACGGAGAAGGAAACCATGGCTAGGGAAAAGAGACACCAAGAGTGGAGTAACTTTTTTCCTCTTTCCATCATGAAAAACCATCTGTCTTGTTCAAAACCATTTTCATATCACCAATTCCCACTGTCTACTTTCTATCCAACAATGAACAAGACAATGTACATGCTCATGCATAACGAAGATAAAAAGGCAGGCAAATGGTTTTCTCAGTTCACCGCGCTGGATGATGATTATAGTGATTCTTCTCCTTTTTCTTTGCCGAGGCAACCTTTGCACTCGTCACAGCAGCCTCCATAGCCGTTGCCCTGGCAGCAGAATCCATCTCTTTGCTAGACTTTTTCTTTTTCGAGGATGTCAGTTTCTTAAGCCGCTCTTTCATGTCAATGGTAGAATTATCTTCAAAGTTCTCGGTCGCAGTAGTTTCATCTATTCTAGCTCCTACTTCTGTGCCACCAAGTTGCTGTGGCACTTCTTTGACCTTTTTCAAAGACTTGTCCTTCTTCTTTTTCTTTTTCATTATTTTGCTTTCTCCGGGAGCATTCTCTTTCTTATCCACTTCTCCAGTGGACTCCACTGGTTTCTGCATCTGTTCATCATCTGCAAGGATATACACAAAAATGAACTCCTTCCACAAAGGGAAAATCAGGAAGAGAAAATCAATTTAGTCCTGCATGTGGAATTGAAGCTGTAGAATGCTCAGTTTTCCTCTGACACATATGATACATCCAAAACAATCGCAAACAGATAGAAAGCAAGAAATCCAGGCAAAAAGTGAACACCGATATTCCAATTGTTGAATAATCAAAGTATTCGGAAGAGTTCATGTATTCATTAAGAAATAAACAAAACAAGGATATTGCTCTCATTTCCATCTATAACAAAACAAATTTAAACAACTGAGAGATGTCATATGGATTGAAAAAAGGAGCTATTACTTAGAATCTCCAAGATTATTGCCTGTGGGAGTATATGAACCTTACAATTCCTTCACAGGAGCTGACAGAGAAAACTATGTTCCATGAGTGGAAACAAATCCTATAATCCACTAAACTAAAAAGTATCATCCAGCAATGTAAAAGTACAATGTGATAGAATGTGATTTTGAATAGAAGGGAGCATTCAAAAGTTCCATACTATATAAAAGAATGGTTGACATTTGGCCCAAAAGAACTCTGACAGAGTAAAGCCAAAGACAATGCTATTCCAGAGAGGAAAAGGACGATAAATTATCTTGTGTTCCATCTTGGCTGCTTTTCTCTCTGTTCAGATAACCAAACTCAGCAAGAACAGCTTCAAGTTCTTCAAGCCCTTTTTTCTTCAGTTCCTTCTTGGAAAGCTGCCTTTCAGTCTCTTTAGAAGCAGGAGGAGCTTCAATAGGCATCTTTGCAACAGGTTCTGTGTCCACAGCAACTTCAGGTTCATTTCCAATTTCTTCTGTGCCTTCATCACCCACTTCAACAAGACCAACATCACTCTCGCTTTCCTAACGTCAAAAGAGCAAAGTTTTCAAATGGCATCACAACATACGAGAGTAGCTCACTATAATTATCACATATGAGCATATGGCCATCAGGAACATATTTTGGGTACCACGCGGCATCGAGAAGATATTTTAGTGGATAACAGAACTCAACAAATGAAAACGGAACATTGATCAGATTCTATGCGGACACCACACATGAAATACATAACATCCTTCAATGAAACAGCTGAAACTGCTGACGTCCTACCATACTTATTAAGACTAATCGGTTCACTGAACTGTTGAAGATTGAATTGATTAAATTAGTTTCACCTACTCAACTTGATTTCAAAGAAATATGACAAGTAAAAGATCTACTGAGGACATCTCTTTTAGGGGTGAAATGTTACTTTATATGGATTAATAAGTTGAGCTCTGTTTTGATTGCAGGTTAAGACATTAATTCCCAGTTTTAGGTCCCAAAGTTTAAGCATTGTGGATTGCAACTTCTGGATTGCTATCGACAGGGATCACAACTTTTTACAGTGAAACAGGTCGGAATTAATTAAATTGCAACAAGTGACAACGATGGTAGAAAGGCAAAGATTAAGGGCATGGATGAATATCAAATGTAACTCAAAGGGGATTAGCGAAACAAAATCATCAGTTCAGCGCGTCATTGCTTTATGCACTCCCCATAGCTTAAGCTTGATGAATCCCTTTTTAATCGGAATCTAGGCTACACAAATGGATGAATTCAAAATACGATAAGCTTTAGCCTCGATTTAAAAGGTTGGACAAAGAAAACCTTGTTGCGGCCAGATGATATTAAGAGATACAAATTGAAGTAACCTATGTCCACTGTTACTGGTCTGGATTAAACATCTAAACCAAATGGAAAATATTGGAAATTGGTCCCCTCAAAATATATCTAGCTAAAAAAGATAGTCATTCCCCCTATCAAAATAGCACTGACAACCTTGTTATAGGTTGATAGCATATCAAGTTTGCTTATTTATCGCACCAATAGGTGCAATCCATTAAAAAATCCAAATGCTAATAGACTCATCTGAAGCTTGACAAAATAATTAGTCCACATAATCTGTGCAAGCCAGAAGAGTTCGGTGAATGGCTGTCCTTTCTACTAAAAACTTAACCTCAGAGCTATTTTTCATGCAGCTGCCCTTTGGTAAGTATTTCTCTTCCATTCTTGTCTTCCTGCAGTATCGAAAGAACAGGAAGAGAAAAACATTAGATTGATTTCTCTCAACTGTCCTCCAAAGGTCGTGCGAACCGATAATTTCCATCCTAAAACCATAACTCAGGAACAACTTTTCAGACCAGCAGAACTAAAGCTCTGTTACCACCAGACTACTCCCAAATTACCAACATCACTTACGGCCAAAGAACGGTCGGACGTTACAGCTTTATTGTTCAGCTAAAACATACACAATACATTTAGCAAGGTCCATATTCATACTGTAGATCAAGCCAGGTATCGTGTTTAAGCAGCTTCTACTTGTAAAGGGTACAAAAATTAAACGAGCTGCTCCCAAGTGGCACAAGCATCACGATCACAAGGTTCCCGTGACCAGGACCGTACATAATCAAGGAAGACCTCCCAAGATTGCCCAAAGTTTCCCAAGGGCTTCTAGAACGTTTCTAGGGATGGGCGAGATAGTAATTGCGCCGAGGATCCTAGATCTCTCTTGGCATAAATGCTAGTAGTTGGTAGATTAGAAGATACGATATCATCCACCGAATCGAAGTACAATCAATGGATGTCTACCTTCTTATAATAACAAAATTGATTAGCCTATGCCACTATTTCCCAAATTTTCAACTTCCTCTTCAAACTGGCTTTCTATTGGAATTAGATCATCCCCATCCATTCATAACCAAGTCAATCAAGGATTTTTTGTTTCTTTCTTAATGTGTTCATCATTGTATGGAAACATGATTGTTACAACAAATTACAGCTGGAAATGATTGATTTAAGAGTTCGAAACTTAATTAAGATCATATGAGTTGTGACAAAAATGGCAAGGGTGCCCTCGCCCTTATTATAATCATCCAACCAATGTTCCATTCTCTCGTTCAAAGCTTCTCTTGCTAAGAACTCTCTTTGATCCAAGTGAGCAAGTGAGCAATCAACCCAAAAAACGCCTGGCTTAGGCACTCTAACGATCCAAATGATCCAAGAGAGCCTAACCATCAGCCGTGACACAAGCACGTATGCCCAAGTACACGAATTGACAAAGCTATTCACTCCTCCATTTCAAACATACAAGTGCATTCCCTTTCCCTTCAGTCCCTCCTCCTGCCAAGATTGCGCAATCTTCTCTTCACACATACACAACCACACACGGATTAGGGTTCTAGTGAAGAAAAGATTCAAAGTTTCTTTTTATATACACGAAACATAAAAAAGTCATTGCTATTTGCTAATTCACTATGAAAGCCTTCCAAACATCCAAACGCAGTAGCACCTATATGGTCAACATTTCCAGTAAGGTCATGTTTAGGAAATAGACAAACTATCTTTCTAAAAACATTCAAAACCTTACGCTCAAAAATACTTCTATACCACTGTCACTCATTTTCGCTTTATCTCAAATAAATTTTTTGAACACCAAAAATGACAAATTGGGTCACTTGTAATAAATTTATCCTAAATTAATTTTTTATCACAAAAAAAAACCCAAATTGGTAAATATGTTTGCGCTTCTCGTTCTTTCAATTGAAGTAATTTTTGGGTTTCTTTCGATCGAGTTTTTTGGGTTTAAGGCTTAAATTTGAAGTTCAGTGAAAATTGATTTTTGTTCTAAAACTATTTTTCTATTCCAGAGTTATTTCTGGAATGGATAAAATGAATTCTTCTTTTTTTATAAAACTTTTAGATGGTGTAAAAGTTAAATTTTTTCATTGGCTGAGGCTAAAAAGGTTATATGAAACAAATTCGGAAAATTAACGTTGCCACGTCATCGCGCCCGTTTGCTACCGTTCTGCACACTCCGCTGAGCTCGGTGAAAAGCGAAGTCAAAGTCACCGTAGACCACGTGGGCCCCGCACCGTGCACGAGCACGGAAGCGCCTCTTTCCGAATTTCCCTTACTACCCTCCTCCCAAACCATGATTTACAAGCGAATTACGCCAGGAAGCCACGTGATTGCGACAGCAGTTGAGGGCATAATCGACATTTCATCGCGAACTTCGATCGCGAACTTCGATCCCTAAAGCGTCGGGGAGATCCCAAACAAAATCTCTCATCAGCCCTTTTTAAACGCCCTACGTCACTCTCCTAGATCCTCCGACGAACAAAAGAACCAAAAACAATGGCCGACGCGTCCACCAATCGCCGCCGCAATCGCCTGCCGACCTCCGCCGCCGCCGCCGGCCTCCTCCTCGCCGCTGTCCTCGCGCTCGGCCTAATCCCCAATGTCTCCGCCGAGCCCGCCCAGGCCCGGGCGGCGCCGTTGTGCGGGGCCGAGTACCGCCGCAGGTGCCACGACAGGGCCGAGGCCCTGAAGCTCAAGGTGGTGGCGATCGCGGCCATCTTGGCCACGAGCATGATCGGGGTCGGCGCCCCGCTGTTCTCCCGGGAGGTCCCCGCGCTGAAGCCTGACCGGAAGCTGTTCGAAATCAAGGCCATCGACTCCGGGGTCATACTGGCCACGGTGTGCATGCGCGTGATGTCCGACTACTTTGACCCCTGGCGGTCCAAGTGCCTGCCCGAGGTCCCATGGAGGAATTTCCCGTTCACCACGTTCGTGGCGATGCTCTCGGCCGTGATCACTCTGATGGTGGACTCGTACGCCATGGCCCACTACAAGAAAATCAATGCCAAGATAAGCGGCGGTGGCAGCAGCGGGGATGCGAATGGTCAAGCGAAGGACGCGGTGGTGGTGGTGGTGTATGGAGGGGCCGATGCGCACCTGGAGGACGGCGCCGCCGGCGCGATCGAGGGAGAGAAGGCGCAGCTGCTGAGGCATAGAGTGGTTGCTCACGGCGGTGGCAGCAGCGGGGATGCGAATGGTCAAGCGAAGGACGCGGTGGTGGTGGTGGTGTTAGAGCATGGAGGGGCCGATGCGCACCTGCACGGCGCCGCCGCCAGCGGGATCGAGGGAGAGAAGGCGCAGCTGCTGAGGCATAGAGTCGTCGCTCAGGTGCTGGAGCTGGGCATCGTGGTGCACTCGGTGGTGATAGGCCTCTTGTTGGGGGCCTCCGACAATCCATGCACGATACGGCCTCTCATCTCCGCCCTCTGCTTCCACCAGATGTTCGAGGGGATGGGCCTTGGCGGGTGCATACTACAGGTACGTCGATCAATTCCCGACACGACACGAGAACCCATGTGTTCAGTCAGCTACTTTCGGCTATGGTAGGATGCTAACACGAACGAGTGACATGGTTGACAGGCGGAGTTCGGGCTTAAGGTGAAGTTGATCATGGCCTTCTTCTTCTCGGCCACCACGCTGATCGGGATTGCGCTCGGATTGGCCTGTCGAACGTGTACAGCAACAGCTCCCAGGCAGCGCTGATCGTGGAGGAGCTGCTGAACGCGTCGTCGGTAGGGTTGCTGAACTCCATGGTCCTCGTGGACCTCCTCGCTGAAGAATTCCTGTGGCCGAGGTTGCAGGCCGACATGGAGCTCCAATTGTTCGGGGCCGTATTCATGGCCCTGATGACTAAATGGTTCGGCTTATTTTATTTTATTTTTTTCTACTGAATTAGGTGTTTTATTCCTTTTTGTCTATTTCAAAATTCGTATGTTTAGAATCGTGTTGTTTTTCAGGGAGGGAATGGAATTATTGGCGGTGAAAATTTTCATTTTTCTTTCTTTTTTTTTTTTAAAGATCCAAAGCACAAATCTTTATGATATGCGCGTACCCTTTTTAAGTAAGCTACAATGTAGGAGTGATCGGGTCCAAGGTGAGTAGGGTTTAGACTTGGACCATGTACCCGACCCTGTTATAACCATTTCTCTTTTTTTGACCCTGTACCCGATAGTGTTTGCATTAAACCATGTTCTGAACCCACCATGTTTTTCCGGTCCAGGAACAGGGTTAACCCTGTTTATATTGGAACCTAGGGGTGTGCAACCGGACCGGGTAAACTCGGACTCGGACCGGCTCACCCGGAAAATAAGGTCGGGAACTAGTTCCGGTTGAAACCGGTCTGGGAACCGGATCCCAAATTTCAGAACCGGTTTAAACTAGTCTAGGAACTGATTTCGAGAGATTACCCATCTGGGAACCGGATCAATTGAACTGGTTTGGGAACAAGTTTGAGAACCGGTTTGTAAGCCAACCCAAAATCCAAAACCCTAATTTGTTTCTATCTTTACCTCTCATACGGTCACACGACTCACACCCGCAAACTTCACTTCACATCACAGCTTTTCCTTTGTTGTGCCATCGCCAGATTCGTCAGTGAGAGAACGCCACCGCCGGAGCCGGAGCCGTCGCCGGGTTCACCATGGTTACCGCCACGCACCCCCTCAACGTCGTCCACACCCGGTTCTGAGGTCTCTCTCTCTCTCTCTCTCTCTCTCTCTCTCTCTCTCTCTCTCTCTCTCTCTCTCTCAGGCGCTTCCGGCTTGTGTTGAGTTTTTGGAGTTTGCTTTGGGCCGATACGGATTCGTTCATGCGCTCACGCAGCAAACAACGGTAGAGTCGTGTGCCTCCCGGCGTATAGGAACACTGCCCAGGAGCTCTTCACCATTGCTCGCTCCGAGGTTCTCTCTCTCTCTCTCTCTCTCTCTCTCTCTCTTTATGAGCTGAAAGTGCTTGCATTGAAATAGTGGGTCGAATTCGGTAGTGTACTTTTCACATGGACGGCCTTTCTTGCTTAATATGGCATGATTTTGTAAGGGCCTACTTTCTTGAGGTGGGAAATTCTTGTGGAGCTCCTTAGAATTTTAAATTTCGTGTCATAGTTGGGCTATGAAGACCATGTCATTTTGCTTGATGGCCGCTAGCTGCGCTCTGCAACTTTGCTAATATCTTCTTGTGGTCAAAGACTATTTCGATGATGTCCGCCCCATCAATAAGTTCTTCCAAATTCACCACTCAATTTGTTCCTACTGACTTTGTCCTTCGAGATTCAAAGGGTAATTCATTAATTTATTGTGCTCCCATTGCCTATTTGGGACTTTGCCATGGTCGTGGACATCATTAGGGTTTACTCTCCTCCTTTGACCATTTATTAATTGATTGGTTGGTTGGACATATGCTTTATTCTATTTAGTTGGTTTACAAGCAGATTCTGGATATCTTATTTAGTGGATTGAGAGATTTGATTTACTATGAAAACTAATCTGTTTTTGTAGAATCCTAATGTTATATAATTTGTTTTCAGTTTTCAATAAATGGATCAAGACAAAGACATATCAATGGAAGTAGAGGAACATAATGAAATGAGTCCGCTCCTGGAATTGCCATTCCATGGAGCTGATGAAGTGGAATCTGCGACCATGGGCACGACAAACAAGGTGAGGATACCTTACTCATCTTCCTTCGGGTAAAAAACGAGCTAATCAATCAAATTGTTGGGATAATTTTTCGAGAATTATAGATGAGAAAACACAGAAGACAGTTAAGGTGAAGTGCATTCATTGTGGGATAGATTATGTGTATAATGTTGATCATGGAACCTCTACTATGTGGAAGCACTTGAGAAAGTGCAAAAAGTATCCTCGTGCAGATAAAAAGCAAATATTGTTTGCATCACATGACAAAGATGTGGTTGGCGACGTAGGGGAAAATACTACTAGTGGTGGTAGTGCCTTAACGACATGGAAGTTTGATCAATAACGTTGTAGGCATATGCTTGCTCGAATGATTATTACTGATGAACAGCCATTTTCCATGGTTGAGCGTGTTGGTTTTCGCGATTTTGTTACTGAATTGCAACCTCTTTTCTATCATCTTTCACAATTTACAATGGCAAGAGATTGTATAAAGTTATATCTAAGTGAAATGACTTATTTGAAAGCTTACTTTGGTAAGCTTAAATTTAGGATTGCACTCACAACGGATATGTGGAGTTCCATTCAAAATTTGAACTAATTGTGTCTTACTGCACATTATATTAATGAAACTTGGCAGTTGTGTGATGATGCATAGTCACAAGGGTAAGGAAATTGTGAAAATGGTGGAAAAATGCATTTATGATTGGGAACTAGAAAAGAAGGTGTCCACAATAACAATGGATAATATAAGTTCAAATGATATGGCCGTTAGTTATTTGAAAGAAAAATTTTCAAAAGAATGATTTTTGATTTTGAATGACGATACTTTACATATGAGATGCACTACTCATATACTTAACTTGATAGTAAGAGACGGATTGAATGAGGTGCGTGATTCTATTGCACGCATCCGAAACATGGTTAGGTATGTAAGGAGTTTTTCAGCGAGAACTAAGACATTCAAAGCTTGCATTGAGAGTGAGAGGATTGCATACAAGGGTTCGGTCTATCTTGATATTGCCACTAGATGGAACTCCATTTACATGATGTTAGACACCACCATAAAGTTCAAGAAAGCTTTTAAAAGAATGGAAGATGAAGATTTATTTTTCTTAAGGGAAATTGACAATGATCCTCTTGAAGATGAAGATTGGGAAAATGCCATCATTCTTTCTAAATTTCTGAGACGGTTTTATGATGCAACCGAAACCAAAATGATGTCGGGTAGTTTATATGTTACTTGAAATGATTATTTTGAGGGGATTGTATAAGTATTTGAATAATGCAGCGAATTCTTTAGACCCAAAGCTTCAAGCTATGGGTTTAAAAATGAAATATAAGTTCGACAAGTATTATGGGAGTTTGGATAAAGTTAATATGATGTCATTTTACTTATTTATGTCATATAATGTCCAAAATCATGATTCTTTGTGGTCTCTACTCAATGAGCTTCCAAACCTAGTTAGTAGCTGTTGGGAAATCCGAGTGGGAGTGTGAGTTGGAGAAGCAACGCTTGAAAGCTCCATCTTCAATTGATTTGCTAGATGCCAACCAATGTGAAGAGTTAGGAATTCATGAGGTACATGTCTAATTGGGGTTTTGTAAATCGATCTTCAATTCACAGGTGATCGTAGAAAGTATTTCTTGAAGCATCCTATATAACCTTGTTCGAGTATTTTATAACATTTAGGTGAAATCTATCGATCTGAAAGGTTTAAGAGCTAAGGAGATTTTCTGCATGATGTTACATATTGTGTTCCTTCTCCTTAGAATAACTGCTGACAATACTATTGATTTATCTGTCCTCCGTCTATATTACAAGCCTATTCATATTTTCTTTTTTGTCTTTTTGTTTTTAGACATTACCGGTTCATGCACCCATTGTTGCTGGGCGAGACCCTCCAAAGGAAATTATTGCTGTTGTTTGGCCAGCAAATTTCAATTACTCCATTGCTCCAAAGAACTTGGATCAAAAGTACATTGTCAAAAATAAAATACAAATGTCAATGGAAGTCAAATTTAGTGGCGATTCTAATAATGGTCGAAAAAGTCATCTTTATTCATCTCGCGTGACACCATCTTGTTATAGAGGATTTTATGGTCTATACATCTTTTCCTTGGAGCACAAGTCTCATATTTCAAAAATCCTGTGTATATAAATTTTTGTTTCATATGGTAAACAAGCATCTTTAACCGTTTGCTACAACGGTGGATGTGCTTATGTTGATCGAGATTGTAAACGTTTTATCTTACATATGAGTGCTGTACAGTAATTTTTATGCAAAACAGGTTCCAATAGGGGTGATCGTGTCTAGGGTAGGTAGGGTCTAGACTTAGACCCTGTACCTGACCATATTATAACCGATTCTCTTTTTTTGGACCATATACCCGACCCTGTTTGCATTGGACCTGTTCCCGACCCACCCTGTTTTTTCGGCCCGAGAACAGGGTTAACCCTGTTTATATTGGAATGTGTTTTGCATAAAAACTGCTGTATATCACCCATATGTAAGATAAAGCGTTTACAATCTCAATCAGCATAAGCACATCCACCGTTATAGCAAACAGTTAAAGATGCTTGTTTACCATATGAAACATAAATTTATATACACCGGATTTCTGAAATAGTTCATGAGACTTGTGCTCTAAGGAAAAGATGTATAGACCATGAAATCCTCTATAACAAGATGGTGTCATGCGAGATGAATAAAGATGACTTTCTCGACCATTATCAGAATCGCCATTGAATTTGACTTCCATTGACATTTCCATTTTATTTTTGACAATGTACTTCTGATCCAAGTTCTTCATAGCAGTGGAGTAACTGAAATTTGTTGGCCGGACAACAGCTACAATTTCCTTTGGAGGGTCTCATCCAGCAAAGAATGGGTGCATGAACTAGTAATGCCTAAAAAACAAAAAGACAAAAAGGAAATATGAATAGCCTAGTAATATAGACGGAGGACAAATAAATCAATAGTATTCTCAGTCAGCAGTTATTCTAAGGAGAAGGAACACAATATGTAACATCATGCAGAAAATCTCCTTAGCTCTTAAACCTTTCGTAATCGACAGATTTCACCTAAATAATATAAAATACTCGAACAAGGTTATATAGAATGCTTCAAGAAATACTTTTTGCAGTCACCTATGAATTGAAGATCGATTTACAAAACCCCAATTAGACATGTATCTCATGAATTCCTAACTCTTCACATTGGTTGGCATCTAGCAAGTCAATCGAAGATGGAGCTTTCAAGCGTTGCTTCTCCAACTGGCACTCCCACTCGGATTTCCCAACAGCTACTAACTGGGTTTGAAAGCTCAAGATTGAGTAGAGACCACAAAGAATCGTGATTTTGGACATTATATGACATAAAGAAGTAAAATGATATTCAAATAATTAAATAGATACCTCTCCATAGTCAATTACTCCAATAGGTATAGATATAGAACTCTGAACCTCCAAGCAAACGTTTCCATCATGCTTATCAAGGATGCAGCCTTTCTCATCAAGCACCCCTAGTGGCCTTTCACACAAAATAATGCAGGGACAGCTTGTTAGCAAAATCTTGAGGTATCCAATCAATTGATGAAAACTGATAACACTTCAACCACAGAAAATCGATAAGTGACTCACCTGCATATGATTTGTGCTTCCCCTGTAGAGAGAAGAAAAACAGATCAATTGACCAATACACTTCATTGAACATAATAGAGAAATATCCTCGCACTAAATAAACTGTTTTCTCAATCAAGTTGAGGGATCTTCTGATATGGAAATCTCCTATGAGCAGATAGACGGTTAAAACTTAATCCCAAGATTTTTCTCTAATTTAATACATGATCAAATTCTTTCATTTCAATCCTAGCGAACATAAGGACTGACTGATGGTTTGAATGCAAAATGCTTCCACTGATCAATGTAGGACACTTCTAAACAAACTACTTTTCTATCCAAGTCTCCTTGGAAATCATAATAAAAATCAAGTCATTGATGGTGAAATAATGAAATTGTCTGAAAAATCATTTGACTACTATGGAGTAGGCACCGATTTGAAACTTAGAGTTATCATAGAAGCTACAACATCTGTACATATTAGACGCAGTGTATCTCTTTATGTTTCGAATCGCATGCTCAAAAAAAAAATCCATTATGTTTAAGTATAAACGTTATCTGTTAGACATACTGAGATAATCTAACATGCCCACAATAAAAGTATCTTTTCGCAGAAAGCTCGAAGTAAAAGCAACTAAATGTACACATGTATATCATTTCTTACCACCACCATCTCCTTCAAGTCCTTCAAGCAAAAAATATTCTAGAGTAGTATAGACATTCTTCTTGTGCACTGCGGTACACGCTCCTTTGAGAATTTTGATTTTCTGGTCATATCTCCAAGATACTCCCTTCCTTTTCATCTGATGGTGCACTCTCACAACTAACATATAAATTTTTATATTGACCAATTGCACCATGAGCAGCAAAGCAAACAAATAATAGGTAAAATTAAAGCAATGCGATCAAAGAAGTTCAAAAGATATCAAACATTTTGCGCAAGACAGAAAAAGACTGAATAGCAAGCCACTATCATGTGACATAGCAGAACTTCACCGATAATCCACCAAATTATGATATATATCACTTCTACATACCGTCGAATGATACAACAAGTTCCTTCTTGTTTCCAGGGTTGATTTTGAAAACAACTTGGTCCTCGCCGCTGTCAACCTCTTCATCATGACAAACATGCATTTGGATAACCCCAAGAGTTTATTTACCTCATACCACTCCATCCCAAATCCTTTTTCCAATGGGAGAAGTTTGCTTAACCCCAAAATTCTCGCTGAGTGTTCTACAAATGTGACTACTGATGCATTGCTATTAATCTTATAGCTCATCTCTAGGCAGTGTATAGCTATTCAAAACAAAGGATACTGCAAATTATTTAATTAAAGGTATTATCACCAATTTTACTTGATCCAGAATTGTCATCCATTTCAAATGATCATCGGCAATCTTATTAGTCCACAAGAGAAAGTTTATGCAGTAAAGCTCTGCACAGCTAGTAAATCCAAGGTTAATATCTGAACCTAACCTAACAGAACTAGATGCAGGTGAATTAGATAAATATAAGCAGAGAAACATTGAACAATTATCCCATTTGGGACTCCTCCCAATACACTTTAAGCAATCTACATAATGAGAGATAATAATAATAACTACAATGAAAGTGTTGGTGGTGATAATGATGATAAGAACCAAAGGTCACTATATAAGCATTCTCAAGGGAAAACAAAAGAGCGTTCATCTTTCAACATGAAAATTTTTTAGGCACGTAGAGAACTATTCTAGACTAATATTACAAATCCAAGAGCAACTTGGCACTTTAAAAACATCAAGCCTGATCAGGCCTTAAGCATGTAGCAGTTAAAACGTCGTTTATTTCCCGTTGAACAAAACAGCTCTACATCGCTCAAGCAATTTCGTCAATTAATTAGTTGTAGGACAATTTTGACTGATCACATACCAACCTTGTCTTTGATGCGCTTGATCTTCTTCTCCTTCTTCGGCCTTGTGTTCCACGTGGTACAAAATTTCTGACAAAAACAAAAATTCATATATAAAGAAAAATCAACAAGAAACCATACTTTAGAGACATGCAAAAGTTATGATTTAATAAATTTATTTACTTACCACAAAATCGAAGTTTCCACAAAATGAAGTTTATTTTCCAATAATAATATCTTTGGTAAGACAATCCAAATCTATATAAAAAAAAAAGATTAAATAAGGCATTCACTTAATAGATAGTTATGCGAATGAATTACAAGATAGATTGAAATATATATATAACTTACCCACCTCAAACTTTTCCGCATTCTCGATGCACTCTTGCACGCGAACAGCTCTCAACCAATCTTGAGTACAAATTAAACCTTCCACCACTCTAGGAGTCAAAGAACTTCGAAAGTCATCAAGTACACGTCTCGATGTACTAAAAGCCGACTCTGAAGTAATGGTAGTCATAGGAATAGACAAAACATCTCAAGCTGTCAAAGATAAGATTTTATACTTTGACCCAAGATCTTCCACCACATTAAAAGATCAATATTAAGGATATCTTCACTTTCAGCTTCAAGCTCAGATCAAGCTCAGATTTTTTTTATCCAACACTATTTTCTTCACGTGGAGAAAGCTTTTGTGCCAAGCATGGATTTCACAATCATTATCATCAATATCAACATTCGAAGCACTACTACTGTTACTCACACTTGAATCACCAAATTTTTTCTTTACTAGAAGAACCAACAAAAGATCGCTCATAAGATTTATACAAATTCTCCAAGACGACCTTCACTTTATTATGCATCTCATCAATTTTTGCTTTATCATCATAAATTTGTTCAAAATAGAACTTTACATAATTCAACTTCTTTGTAGGATCCAATGCAACCACAATCAATGCCATTATATTAACTTTATCCAAAATCCTATAATACTTGTCAAACTTCTCTTTCATTTTTAAACCCATAACTTGAAACTTTGGGTCTAAAGAATTCGCCGCATTATTCAAATACTTATACATCATAGCTATCGTCTCAAATTAATCATTTCAAGTAACATATGAACTACCCAACATTCTTTTGGTTGAATCATAAAACCGTATCAGAAATTTAGAAAGAATGATGACACTTTCCCAATCTTTATCTTCAGAAGGATCATTGTCAATTTCCCTTAAGAAAAATAAATCTTCATCTTCCATTCTTTTAAAAACTTTTTTGAACTTGACGGTGTCTAATATCATGTAGGTGGAGTTCCATCTAGTGGCAACATCAAGACAGAGTGAACCCTTGTATGCAATTCTCTCACTCTCAATGCAAGTTTTGAATGTCTTAGCTCTCGCTAGAGAACTCCTCACATACCTAACTATGTTTCGGATGCATGCAATAGAATCACGCACCTCATTCAATCCGTCTCTTACTATCAAGTTAAGCATATGAGCAATGCATCTCATATGTAAAGTATCGTCATTCAAAATCAAAAATTCTTCTTCTGAAAAATTTTCTTTTAAATAACTAACGGCCACATCATTTGAACTTGCATTATCCATTGTCATTGTGGACACCTTATTTTCTATTCCCCAATCATAAATGCATTTCTCCACCATTTTCCCAATCTCCTCACCCTTGTGACTATGCATCATTACAAAATTTATTATTCTTCTTTGCAACTGCCAATTTTCATCAATATAATGTGCAGTAAGACACAAATAGTTCAAGTTTTGAATGGAACTCCACATATCCGTTATGAGTGCAATCCTAGATTTAAGCTTACCAAAGTAAGCTTTCAAATAAGTCCTTTCACTTAGATATAACTTTATACAATCTCTTACCATTGTAAATTGTAAAAGATGATGGAAAAGAGGTTGCAATTCAATAACAAAATTGTGAAAACCAACACGCTCAACCGTGGAAAATGACCGTTCATCAATAATAATCATTCGAGCAAGCATATGCCTACAACATTTTTTATCAAACTTCCATGTCGTTAAGACACTACCACCACTAGAAGTATTTTCCCCTACCTCACCAACCACATCTTTGTCATGTGATGCAAACAACATTTGCTTTTTATCTGCACTTTCTCGAGTGCTTCCACATAGTAGAAGTTCCATGATCAACATTATACGCAAAATCCATCCCGTAATGAATGCACTTCACCTTAACTGTTTTCTGTGTTTTCTCATCTATAATTCTTGAAAAATTATCCCAACAATCTAAATGATTAGCTCGCTTTTTACCCGAAAAAGGATGAGAGTTAGGTACCCTCACCTTGTTTGTCGCGCCCATGGTCGCAGATTCCACTTCATCAGCTCCATGGAATGGCAATTCCATTAGCAGACTCATTTCATTATGTCCCTCCACTTCCATTGATATGTCTTTGTCTTGATCCATTGACTAAAAACTGAAAGCAAATTATGTAACATTAGGATTTTAAAAAAACAAATTAGTTTTCATAGTAAATCAAATCTCTGAATCAACTAAATAATAGATCTGGAATCTGCTTGTAAACCAACTAAATAGAATAAAGCATAATGATGTCCAACCAACCAATCAATTAATAAATGGTCAAAGGAGGAGAGTAAACCCTAATGATGTCCACGACCATGGCAAAGTCCCAAATAGACAACGAGAGCACGAGAAATTAATGAATTACCCTCTGAATCTTGAAGGGCAAAGTCAGCAGGAACAAATTGAGTGGTGAATTAGGAAGAACTTATCGATGGGGCGGACATCATCGAAATAGTCTTTGACCACGAGAAGATATCGGCAAAGTTGCAGAGTGCAGCTAGCGGCCATCAAGCAAAAAGACATGGTCTTCACAGCCCAACTATGACACGAAATTTAAAATTCTAAGGAGCTCCACAAGAATTTCCCACCTCAAGAAAGTAGGCCCTTACAAAATCACGCCATATTAAGCAAGAAAGGCCGTCCATGTGAAAAGTACACTACCAAATTCAACCCAAGTCCACTACCGAATTCGACCCATCATTTCAACGCAAGCACTTTCTGCTCATAGAGAGAGAGAGAGAGAGAGAGAGAGAGAGAGAGAGAGAGAGAGAGAACCTTGGAGCAAGCAATGGTGAAGAGCGCTTGGGCAGTGTTCCTGTACGCCAAGAGGCACACGACTCTACCGTCGTTCGCTGCGTGAGTGCACGAACAAATCCGTATCAGCCCAAAGCAAACTCCAAAAACTCAACACAAGCCAGAAGCACCTGAGAGAGAGAGAGAGAGAGAGAGAGAGAGAGAGACCTTGGAACCGAGTGTGGACGACGTCGAGGGGATGTGCGGCAGCAATGGTGGCGAACCCGGCAACGGCTTCGGTGGTGGCATTCTCCCACTAACGGATCTGGCGATGGCGCGACGAAGGAAAAGCTATGAAGTGTAGTCTGCAAGTGTGAGTCGTGTGACCATGTGAGAAGTAAAGATAGAAACAAATTAGGGTTTTGGATTTTGGGTTGGCTTACAAACCGGTTCCCAAACTGGTCCAGTCAATCTAGTTCCCGGGTGGGTAATCCCTCGAAACCGGTTCCCGGACCAATTCAAACCGAATATGAAATTTAGGAACCGGTTCCCGAATCGGTTTCAAGAGGAATCAGTTCCCGACCCTGTTTTCCAGGTGGGACGGTCCGGGAAGCGAGTTTACACAGTCCGGTTGCAAACCCCTACTACGATGTAGTCGGTCAATTCCACTCGACCAGTGGAATAAGAATAGCAGGGACCCAAGTTAATAAGCAATCATTAGCTGCCACTGTGCAAATTGTCAGCAGTTACTGCAAATCTAAGATTAATTTCTCATTATAGACACTTTTAACTGCTCCAAAGTGGAAGTGTGGTATCAGTGATTCACTTAAGGGAAACAACACTCCTAAAGAAAATTCGGCACTCACTAGTATCCTGTAATTTCCATATTTTGTGCTCTCTTTTATGGTTGTCTTCTTATTCCAATTTTTGAGTTGTTCTAGTGGCCAGCATACAGGATTGGGTAGCCCTTCTGTTCTACCTCAAAATAGAGCTAAAACCAGTATTTATCTATCAAGAAAGACTTCACAAGCTAGACTAGCATTAATCAATAAACCAAATTAGGTGATAAACAAGCAAAGAACTATAACTAAGTGTGAAAAAGTACTCTTGATGTTCATTTCAACAATACCGAGAAGTTTGCTTATGTGCTTGCATAAGTCACCGAACTATGCACACCTATCTTCACCGACACAGTAAATCCATTCACCTTTTGGTGATACACAGGCAAAACTGTTGATGTGAATTCTAAATTTATATTGTAGATGCTTTCGTTACTATGAGATAAATCTTGCAATTTCTCAATTATTTTATTGGGTGTTAAATTGATAAATTGCACACCTGCATGGTCACCTCATATGTTAGGAATTAATAAAATGAATTCAATTCAAGCTATCTGATCAAACATTTTTTAATGAAAAGAACGGTACCGAAAGGGTATTAGGGAAATCAAGCAGATTGACATTGATCTTCAAATCACTTTTTGCCTTTCTTTTTCTTAGAGTCTGAAATTAAGAGGGTGTCTGCCCGTCACAATCTCGTGCTGGCATCCTACCTTTTTAACATCAGCTCTACCTAAAGAAATTCAGGGAAAAGAAAGGCAATCTCTACATCACAGTCTCACGTTTAAGGTCGTATCTTTCTTAACATCATTCTAAAATATCTTATGGTAGCTTAGGTCCGATGGCCGAGTTGTGTATGATACGTGTAGTGCTAAAACTTTAAGATATGCAGGTCAAATTGAACAAATTCCCCATTTTAACTTGACGATTATGTCGCAAAAAAATATTAGTGATATATAAGTATTTGCAATAATCAGCTTAAGTTAGCAATATTTAGGAATATCGCATTGACTTACACAGCGCACTCCCAAAATTTTTGTCATCAATGGGTAATGTACAGATTGTGTCCAATGTTTGAAAATACTTTTTTTTTTCTAAGGAATTTTTGCATCGGTATCGATTTTTCTCAATGATGATCATTTTGGTCAATTACAATGGGGTTCAGTAGGAGTATCCAATTTCTGTAATTTGACGTTCTTGTTATTGAGGACTTTTCCTTTTTATTTAATTTATGTTTTTTCCTTAAAATATATATTTTTACCAAAGTGACTATGTTTATTAATTTTGTTTGATATTATTGTTGATATTTATTTTTGTATCATGAGTAATTAGTCTATATACATATATTTTTTTTTTTTTGCATTTTCTCTCAGACAAATCATCTTGGCTACAAGTTCACTCTCTACAACTTCGTGTAAGACTTCCCAACCAATTGGATGACCAAAGTCAGATGGCATACATCAATAACAATATAATTTGTTTGCCTTGGGCATTAGACACGTCCCAATGCTACACTAGTTGATATCCAAATTTTTGTTGACCATTTATGCGTCCATTTTGCAAAAATATAGAAAATATATATATAGCAAAAAAAAAATACAATAATAAATAAGAGAAAATAAAGCTTGATTAGCCCATGCATTCAGCCCAATTCCTGCGCCTACGCCCAAGGAGGGCCGGCCCATTGGCCCATGGGCCACCCAAGCCCTTTTGGTCTTTTTAAGTCCTTCATTAATGAACCCATGTGCGCGAACATTACCTAGGGTTAGTAAAATTACCATTTTATTCTTCTAGCCTAATAAAACAAAAATCATGGGCATCAAGAAGGGCGGAGGCGCCTAGAGAGAGGATGATGTCATGCCTAGCCTACCCTACTTAGCTAAGCCTACTAATCCTTTTTTCTAGCCTAAGCATGATGAGTTTATTAAATGACATTAATGGAACTTACGGAGAAAGTAAAGCAAGCCATTGATCTTGGATAAGATATTGCAATTTCCCATCACACTACACTAGAATCTCCACTCTACTTGAGGCATTGCCAAAATGGGCAAAAAAAAAAAAAAAAAGGGAAATTTCTATCACCAAGCTTAATTCGCGTTCTCTCATATTGCAGTCCAATTTTAACCACCAAACTCCCAGCTAACGAATGACCATGTTCGCAAAACCTCGGAGAATTCTGATAATAACACATGAATCAAGATACTCACCATGTATGAAAATAAACGAAGTACAAGAGAAGGCGTCAAGTTACGTATGACAGCACCAATGTACATTAAACCAAGCAACCCGAACTCAAGAGATGCCTCGGCCTTGCTCTCCGCCACCTTCTGCTCGTCAGTCCGGCTCCAAATGCACTCCGGCGGTGCGGTCAAGGCGTAGTAGTCGTCGTCATCGTTGTTGTCGTCAATGTAGGCCTAGGACTTCGCGTTGAGAGGCGCCAAAGACTAGAAGAGCTACTGCTCTAGAGCTTCCCTGGAGGCCTCTCCGTCGCTCTTCTTCTCCTTTGCCATCGGCTTCTTCTTCTTCTTCAAGCTGCCAAGAGTTGCGAATACGTTGGTGCTGCTCAGGACTGGGGCATCATCCCTTTGTTTGAATCCTCCCGCCATTGACAACCCATGTGAAGGTAGAGAGAGGCGAAAGCTTTCTGAAATACTTTTCAGCCGTAAAGAGTTCTGAAACTTTTTAAAAAAAAAAAAAAAAAAAAAAAATTGCATTTTATGACAATTTGTTTTTACACAGTAAACGATAAAAAAGAAGAAGAAGATGAAATGAATAAAAGATGCAATTAAGAATTAATGTAGAAATCTCTCAAGAAATCATGCATTAAAAGTTAAAAGGGACGTTTCGCTTTTCTTGCTCTCTTTTTCCGCTTGAGAGAATTTATAGAGAAAGGTTTTACTTTGCACGAATTAAATCTTCAATGGTCATAAGGAATTTTGAAATAATTTAAACTTTCACCATTAGATAGATAGTAGATACGTCTTAAACACTTTCCCTTTATAACGATTTGTAATAAGAGAAATTGATTTTTTTTTTTGGAGATTAAAACGCCTCTGCCCAATGATTGGGAATGGACACGTGACGATTATGTGCTTGTCGAATGGTGGTTTTTTAGCTCCGACAATTAGGTAGGAGGTCGATGGGAACAGAGCGATTCGTTTCAAGAGATGTTTAGAGAAAAGTTTCGCATGCTATGCTAATCATTTCTAGCAGCACTAATATTTTCAAATCCCTAAATTTTAATCGAATCGTTACGCGTGTTATCGTCATTTGTTGTAATAAAGTAAAATAAAAAGAGTACTTTGTCCTTACATGGAGCCCACCAGATGTTTGGAGTGGCAGGTTATCAGGAAAAAGTTACTAAGATTCGTGTTGTTGAATTTGTATTCTTCTTCTCCTAGAGAAAGTTTGCATGTATTTCCTGTATAATAATAAGGAATTACACAAAAATGTTTTCTCTTGGAACTGCAACTTTGACATGGCATCAGTAAGCTCCTATCTATCTATAGTGCTAGCGAAAGATGTCGGGTATCAACCAAGCCAAAACATATTGAAAGGGGTCTCGAAGGGCACTTTGGTAGGGTCTTGATGACGACCTCACCCATCAAACAAAGACCGCTTTGTATGTTAGTCTGCACTCCGGTAGAGATGGTGCCGGGCCAGACTCAGCAGACCTGCAGACCGAACGTTCTGTGGAAGCGAGGTGGCTACGATGGTCATCCTCTCACACCCCTTTTGATTAGTTTTGTCGCTCATCCAGCGGTGATTCGATCTTATTAGGCCATTGTTTTAAACCCATTGGCTAATTTAGCCACTGGTACAGTCTCTTGATTCTTGTCTAGTTACTCACAGATGTTGTGTGATCGTTTCAGGTTGTACCGACGGCATGACCCAGGTTAGGATTCCTCCAGTAATCATCTCAAGCACTTTTCATTAGGTTCTTTCGATTTGAAAATGAATAATCTAGGCACAATACTCAGAAACTAAAAATTGAGATGACGTGATTAATTTTAGCTCGCGAGGCAGGATCGTAACATAATCGATCAGTCACCAAATGCTGAGAAGACGATGAAAGATGCTACACGAGACAGTGAAATAGGTTGTACTTGATAAATATTAATCGGGTTAAAAAAATGCAGGCCTTATGTGCTGCGCATGATCCAAGCTTGCTAGTTGCAAGAAGATCATGAGATCAAAATAAAAATGCTGAACAGGATGAAAGAACAGATGTAATATACTTGACAGATATTAATCGGGTGAACCAGAAATTCAAGATGCGGCAGCCGACGTGGAGTTGTCAAAGGTCGTACCAACGTGCTGAATGACGAAACCATAGATCTTCCGCTTCAGTTGCTCGATCTTTTCCATTAGGAACTCATCGCTTTTAGGCACTGCACGATCCAACCAATCATTCACACGCTTCAAGTGTGACAAGACAGCTGTAACAGAGCCGCAGTCGAGATTTAGTACTTTCCCGCCACCGCACTGTCCAAACACCCGAAAGCCTGCAACCAAGGAATCCTCAATGAAACTGACGAACCACATTTGCATCTCAGACTGCAACTTCATTGCAAAGTCCACAGTTTCTTTCATTCCGTGACCCCTAGTCCAAGCGCAAGCAGTGTCGGAACGTGACGGAGAAGCCACTTTCATTTGGTTCTTGCCATTTGCCTTCACAGATTGCCGTTTGAGCAATGTTTTCTGAAGAGCTGATGCTGGTTCACTATCTTGATTTGTTAAGAAATTGACAACCTCAAGATCAGTGGCCAAAGCTGCCTCCACCCAAATCGAGAATTTCGATTGTTCTGTGGGGATGATACTATCGTCAGCACAGGCACGGCTGTTAGAGAGAGATTTAACAACACCAGTCGATCTCATGACCTCATCATAAATGGAGAAGAACCGGTCAATGGAGGGCAAAGGATTCCCAGCCTTGGATGTGGAACACAGTTCTGAAAACATGCTGGAACAAAAGAAAAGTACAATTTTCCTCAGACAGTGCCATATCGAACTATACAACTATAAGTTTACAATGATACGACTAAAAGTTTAGAAGCACAAAACTGCTAATGCATTCAGACATGTATTACTGGCTTGGCTCAACAAATCACATAGCACAACATTTAAGCTCTCATTTATGCCGCATGCATGCTGTGCTTCTGTATGTTTATTGGTTCCTATGTGAAAATCAGAACTGGCGTCAAGTTAGTACCTCAAATTCCTCACTAGTGACTCCGTAGCATTGGCCTCCTCCAATGCTTCA
Source organism: Eucalyptus virginea (assembly GCA_014182375.1). Taxonomy (NCBI): domain Eukaryota; kingdom Viridiplantae; phylum Streptophyta; class Magnoliopsida; order Myrtales; family Myrtaceae; genus Eucalyptus; species Eucalyptus virginea. Next base: position 11,390,036 of record CM024516.1, on the reverse strand, counting down.
GCAGCTGCAATAGAGGCAATAAGTTTCCTCTGCATAGCCTCCTGCATTATTTAGTCAACATAAATTAGGATGACTTGGAAACAATTTGACCACTTTCAGCAATTCTCTGTTTAACAAATCTATACCGTTGACTGATGGATGATGAATTAAAAGAACTAAATTTTGCTCCGAAATAAAGAGCAAGATCATTCTTCATCGAAGTTCATACCTTCCCAAGCCTATTAAGTTCTTTGGAGACCGAGTCGAGAGAAACACTGCCATCGGTCCATTTCTTATCATGAATGGTAACTTCAGGAACTGAAGTGGTCCGTTCTGGTGTTCCAGATTTTGCCTTCTCATCGCTTGACGGATCATCACCGTTCAACTTTCCACTGGTCACATCACTAAGACGTCTGGATATAGCAGCCTGAGAAAAAAGACACAATTTTACTTTGAAGTAAGAACCCATTGTGGAGAGCTTCAAAGAACCACATTTTGACATGGAAAGCTGTCATTTGAGGTTTTAGAAATCCGAGATTGCTACGAGACGTGAGCATTATCAAATAGCTAATTGTCTTCTCTAACAAAAACATTTCTTGGGAGTGATACCATTTTGGAATTCATCTCGACAGCCTCATACCAAACAGAGCACTACAAGCAAATCTTGAGTTCATTGCATAGTACACAAGTTAGTAATGTGACAGAGGGGTTATTCTTTCCTGTTATTTTTCTTATTCAATCTAGCGCAATTTGTCCATTTCTTCTTCCTCTCATCAAGAACTGGCAGAAAAAACAGCAACCTACATGCTGCCTCCCTTTTTATTAACTCCCAATTGCACCAGCATGGTGTCTACAGATGTGCACCTCTTCCCAAGAAATGACAGCAGCGAAATGTGAATCAAATGAACAAACAAGCACCCAAATTTTCATAGCATGATGATAAAAACCAGACCTTTAGCAAACGTCCGCTCTGTTCTGGATCTAAGGTAATCATTATAACCCGGTCACGCCTTTAGTTAATTCGCTGATGCAACAGGAAAAGATCGATACCTGAGTCCGCAAAATCGCCTGCAGATCGGGTTTGTTCTTTCCAGGAGCCTTCTCTTTCTGCTCCGTTGCTGGAGCTGCCGATGCTGATGCAGGCTGCTCGTCCCAGTTCTTCCGGCCCGCCTTCCCCGAACCCACCAACGCCTCCGAGACCTTCGAAATCCCAGCAGCGAGTGTCACCATCTTCTTCTTGCTCGCCGAGTCCATCACCATTGGCGACATCTTCACACCACCCGACAATCTCCTCCCCGGCGAAATGGAAGCCCTCCTCGCGCTTGGAGACGCCTGCCTCCGAGCGTTCGGCGACGGTTGCCGGTACCTCGACGGCACTATAATCGCCGGTTCCTTCGAGTTCCTCCTGTTCTCTTCCTTGGCAGCGGCCAAGCTCGGCACGACGCACTTGGAGGGCGCTGGGGACCCCGACCGCTTCCCTTTCCAGCAGGCGACGGATCTCTCTCCGCAACGGGGGCAATTTTCTTCCCGACCGACGCTGACCTCTTCGCCGTCGCGGGGGACGAGAATCTCGTGGGCTTCTGAGCAGAAACCCTAGCCTCCGCATCGGAGTTCAAGTTAGGCAAGTTGTCCCTGGGCGCGAGGGGCTGCCTCGACCTAGGCCTCTCCGCCTTCGGCTCCTCCCTGTCGCTCTCCGCCCTCGCCAACACGCCGCCGCCGCAGTCATCCTCGGGGCGGCCGCGGGAGAGGAAGGCGGCGATGGGGTCGTCGGCGGCGGAGGGGGCGGAGGGGTCGGGGTCGGAGGCGGGCTGGATGACGAAGTCGCGGCGGGAGGGGGAGAGGCGGGCGACGAGGGGGTCGGGGGAGCCGAGGAAGGGGTGGCGGCCGGGGAGGGGGCGGAGGCCGGCGGCGCGGGGGACAGGGGAGTCGGGGGCGAGGAGGAGGCGGTCGAGGTGGACGAAGTGGCCGAGCTGGAGGCGGTTGGAGAGGATGAGGTCGGCGTCGCGGTCGGAGAGGGAGACGTAGGTGGAGTGGAGGGAGTCGGAGAGGTGGAGGAGGAACCCCCGGTTGGGCCACAGGTCGTCCGGGCCGGAGAGGGCCGGCACGATGCCGATGACCTGGAGCAGGGCCGACCGGTGCTCCCCGGCCACGCGGGCGTTGCTCGAGTTCATCGACTGCAGCAGCTTCAGCAGGATCCCCTGCGTGAGCGTCGCCATGCTTTCCTCGTTCGGTTGCTCTGCGCTTCTGCTTCGGTGCTGTCGTGTGCGGAGGATTGTCTGCTTCGGTGAAGAAGAAGAAGGAGAGAAGATGAGAGAAAGAGGGTGGGGCTGAATTTGTCCGTTACGAGATTCAAATTCAAAATGCCGCGATCATCATTTTTTCTTTTTTCTTTTTTTTTTTAAAAAAATAATTTTAAGTAAGAGAAAGGATGTGGGGAAAGGAGATGGAACGGGATAGCGGCAACGGCAAGTAAGCGGATCCCGTTGTCGAGGCGAGGGGCGTTACGGGGTTGGAGAGAGAACGGGGCGATCCGATCTGGGAGTGGGGCCCAGTTGGGTCTTTCCACTTCTGGAAAAGGTAACTGAATTCTGCCATGAAAGGCAGAAGAGAAAGAAGGACGAAAAAGAATTTTCTTGTTGTTGATTTTTGAATGTCGATAATTTAAAACCCCAGTTTTTGGGAATTTCTACCCCGATCTTATTTTATTTCCACTCAATTTTCTCTCTTACAATTTTCTTAACTTTTGCGCAGTAACCGATCCAATATAACATGTTTCGCTGTATATTCTTTTTTAAACTGAAGCGGACACACTAAACTTGAATTAATAAAAAGATAAGATCGAATATTTTTAAATAATTCAAAATTAAAATTCAATGTGTATGAAAAAATCATAAAGTTTAAAGACTACGTTATATATTAAATCAAATTTCAAAAATTATTTATGTTATTACGTTAAAACAGTATTAGCATTGATTTTTGAGTGTCGATATACAAGCTCCCAAGTTTTTGGAATTTTTACTGATCTAATTAAATTCAACTCAATTTTTCTCTAACAATTTTCTTTACTTTTGTGCAGTAATTGATCAAATATAACATAATATGCGGTATATTTATTTAAACCAAAGCCGCCGCCCAAATATCGAAATTTGAAAGTAAAAAGTAATTAGAAACGCCGGCGAGGCTTTTACGAAACAGACTACAAGCATTGGTTTACCAGCCCAAAGCTGGAAATTCTAAGAAACAAACTGTCCAAAAAATTTAAAAAAAAAATCCAATCTCATATTTCGTAACCTTTAGACTGTGATCTCTTGTCACAGAAGATGAACCTTAAACATCCATCAGCTCGCTTTTCTCGAACCATAAGCAGCATTTGCATGGACACCAGACTCGATTCAAAAGAACTGTAACCCGTCAACGACGAGTTTCCTCCTTGTTTCTTCTCTAGTTTCGATCAAGTTAGGAAAAGACCACCTTCTTAATCGTTAGGTGAGACGCCGTGTTTAGCCCTCCGCGTAATTGTTCCTACCGCGCTTATGTCTTCCCATCAGCAGGGTGAGTAGAGTCATCGGAATCTTCCTTAAAGCATGCTTCGGGCAGCCTGAAACTCAGGCAGTACATTGCCTGCAAAACCGACCATGCTCAACACTCAATAGGAAGGCCCATGAGGGCATCCTTTAACACAGAACATAGTTGAAACGCTCGGAGTGCTTGCCAGAGAGTACCTTATTCGGAGCCACATCCCTAACCCTGTGGAACATCGGCTCGCTGATAGAGGCATCGAGAGCTTGTTCTGCTACCTGTTGGAATCGAGAGTGTGTTCACAGGACGATGAATGATAAAACATCCAAGGAAGTGCAGCTATGCAGTCTAGAATACTCTCTTGTGAAACTCTTCATGTTGATAGCAAACAAAAAGGTTAAAAATGGAAAATGGTACTGATTGCAGGCTTATTCCATTATAGACAAACGAGAAGTTAAAAGATCCCAAAGTTGAACCAAACATTCTGACCCAAAAAAAAAAAGTCAGACCTAACACACCTGCGATCATCGAATCCTCATAGTTGCGACAGTTTGTCATGGAGTGGTACATTTAAGATTACATTCTCCATGGAAAAACTTCAAAAGTCGACAGCAGAACTAAAAATTGAGGAAATTGAATAAAAATGCGCTGACGACCCTCTTTTGGCCTTGTAGTAGCAATGATGTGTTCTGGTACAATATTTCCCAGACAAATCCATCTCCCCTAAGCTATCTATAACCTTCAGATTTCGGTTCTTTAAGTAATCCCAGAAGACAGAGATAATAAGCACAACAGGAAAACTAAGATAAGGACAAGGTTCCTGAAATCTCCAAGAAAATTTTTGAGTTCACTCTAAATTGTTTTGCCCTGGTATATTTCATTGCAGTACCCACGTGAGAAATGCAACAACCAACAATTGCAATGAAGCACAGAAGCTCCATTTGTTTTGACTTATTCAGATTCACTCCACATTAATACTGATTATGAGAAGTGCATTTATTTTATGAGAGCTTAAAGAATCAATGTAAAATCCATGAGAAAGCATAAAAACCAACTGGAAGTTACGAAGTATATTGGTAATTGCCACCCAAACAAAGTCAAATCAACTTGAAGATTGCACATGTACGTGTTTAGACTTGCAAAAGACAATAACATTAACAGGTGGACATATATTTATGTTCCTGTAGAACAGAACTTACAGCCAGAATGGATTCTTCAGTTTCACTGGCCTTCATGAAACAATAGCAGTGGATCCAAGGAGAAAGTCCCTTCCAATATTTCCTGTGTATAAGCCCCTAAATATATCTGAGGCAAAAAAGAATTAAAGACAAAATTGCCTTTCTGGATCTTCGACGCAGCTTTAAATATATATTTAGAAGTATTCTACGAAGTTGAAAGATGACGCAAAAAGTTTAGCAGAGAAAAGCAAAGAGGCCTCGGAGAAGAAGTGCATCAGCCTAAGTAAACATACACTACCCAACGTCTTGGATATCTTTTTTATCAGAAAAGTGCAAATCAGAATTATCAATAATGTTTAAATTGCTGCATTAAATAACAAAACAGGGATTTAAGTTTTAAAGTATCATCACAATCAGCCATTAAGGTAGCAACTCGATGCATTATTCAACTATGCAATGTAAAGATATTTTGAAATATTTGAGGAGGCTATTGAAATAAAAAAATTTCTCCCACAAAGAATGCTATACTGACCCCTCTTTCTATCTCGTCTGGTCTCTTCAACACAGATTTCAGGAATTGAAACAAACCGAACATGGTTTTTTCCCCATTGGAGAAGACATATTGAGACAGCAGATGTCAACAAAATTTCATGCTGTGCCAAATCACACGCAAGAGAAAGGGAGAGAGAGAGAGAGAGAGACCCAAAAATGTGAGAGCAGATGCAGGAAGGTTCATAACCACATGATCAATGTGCTCCCATGTCTTAGAATAGGACAACTCACTGGCCCTGATTCGCTTGTTGTTATTTCCTTTTCTTTTACTAGATACAAGTACACTACAATCTTTGGCATTGGAACCTGCCACAGAAATATGCAGAGAAAATGAATTATCTTGAATCTTGATTAAACGATGCAAGAATCAGTAAATGCACCACCATGCACAAAATCTTAAACAAACTAACACACACATGAAAAGCAGTTAACCTATTAAATGGTAAGAAAAATGACAGTGATGCTTGTGTTACCTTCTTTAGAAGTATCTAATGGTCTTTTGGCTGCTGGAGCAGCTGCAACTGCACCAGGACATAAACCTTTCGGACCATCACCATTGCTTGCATTGTCATTGGGTACTACATCCATGTTAATTGCATGTCATACATTGGAGAATAACACTGAAACCCATCAAATTGCAAAAGGACAGCAATCAAATTGCAGCAAAACCATACCTGCGGTCCCATCTGGCTCTGCTTTCTGCTCTGACAATTCCCTATTGATCTCACACTCTTCAGTAAGAACATCAGATTCCATACTAGTTTTGGATTCAGGCAAAGACATCATTTGAGAAATGAATTTCCTCGCATCCAAGTTGAAAGCATGAACAAGGTCATCCACTTTGTTCAACTGTGCATTGATCTTCAAATATTTAACACTATCTGGGTTTAGGTCATTTGCATACACCATGCACCCCTTTTGAGCAGCTGGGATAGCAAAAGGACCAATGCCAGCAAACATGTCACATATGGTTTCCCCTGGTCGGAAATTAGATACAAGTCTTATATGTTCATGCTCCAGCCTTGAATTCCAATACACCAAACTGTAATCAAGCTTGAATGTTGCCCCATACTGCTTCACCTCTGTCACCATATCACTTTTTCCAGCCAAGACTTCAAATTTCGGCACACGAAACTCATTTGTGATTGTTCCAACTTTATTAACAATCGTCTGGATTCGTGGATAATTTTTCTGCTCATGTAAGACACAGTCATGTCTACAGATTATTGATGCTGCATACTTTATGGTGTATCTCTCTGAATGCTCAAGGCCTCAGGCAGCACACGCTTGTGTACTTAAAACATCCTAAAAACAGGAAATAAGCAGAACTACCACAGTGATGCTCTAAATGATACTCAGAACACATTCAGAAGAGAGCACAACACATTGCTGATTGTGAACCACCAGCCCACATTTTGTGGCTTGGTGTTGCACATGTTTAGGATGCTGAGTTCAGAATGAAGACAAAAGAGTACAGGAGAAAAATATGCAAGAAAATTTGACTAGTGTGCTGTGGACAATGGCACAGACAAAATAACGACCAAAGAAACACAACATTCATTAAGCATGAGAGTTAGTAATACGTACGTCATAGATGACTTTAGCAATAACATCCTTGTAGGGAAGCAGTTCATCATGTATATTCAAGTGTGCAATATGACCTGCACAAATCAGAAGACACCGTTACTTCCAGAAGATCACCTGGTTTTGAATAAAAATTGCCCATGAGGAAGCTTATCCAGAAATAAATTATAGAGGTTTTGTACATAACTATCGTTTCAAAAGATGTAGGTACCTCAACCCCGGGTGGGAGAATCTGCTTCAATAAATGATCTGCAGTCAAGGTCAACCAAAAGTTAATAAGTAATTGCAGCTCAAAGCAAACCCAAATGTCATCTACAAGGCATTTCCCCAGAAAATAATCAAACAGCAAAGTATGTGCAAGGCCTGGCATTCCTGTGCAGCATCTCTAATGCTACAATACGTTACCATTGACTCCCCCTCCCAAAAAAAAAAAAAACCACAACAAAAAAGGAAAATTGAAATAACTGTAAAGGGGACAAATGAAAGCACAGTAATTGAAAAGAATATGAACTTGAAAGATCCACTGGCACATAAAATTGATTAAAAACCTCGCTGCATTAAAAACTCATCATCTACAGAAGCCTAATATGAACTTTCTGAACAATTCATGGCACATATCCATTGCAAGTAAAGCAGAGTCGTCACTTTTAAGAATGTAGTGACTTCTCAGTCTAACAGAACATATAAGTTTATGTAGTCTGCAATATATGTCCAATGAACCTGGATCTGACCTGCACCCCAGTAGGAATAACCAAGTGTCAGTGAATAAGGGACAACTTCAATCTCGCACAGTTTCTTCATTTCATCAAGAACTTGTTCTGGAATATCTGACAAATCTGTCCCACCAAAAAGAGGAAAAGGAAAACAACAGTGCAAGCATTATTCACCTGATTACGACATAAAAACATATCATTTTGACAGCGTTAATCAATATCATTGTTTGAACAACAAGTCATAACAACATATAGCTTCCCTCCTAAGGCTCTAGACAGTCCCACACAAACAAGCATGTATCCCAAATGTTCCGGCATTTTCATAATGCACTTTACAGGGACTGCAGACAAAAAAATATATATATATCCAGTGGCATAGAAACAAACATCACGCTCGCCTTTTTGAAGTCCACAAACCACAAGACAAATCACAGAAACACCAGTTACAAAGTCATCTCACTTGTTTTCCCAGAAAGCTACGTCTCTTCAATATACTCCACAAGAATACTATGACGTAGACCGAAGCAGGGCAACAAAGAAGATAACACCTACCGTAGAAACCAAGTCCACCAAGTGCCAGCCGACATGCAGGATAACACACACAATTTACGGGTGCCAGACTAAATACAAATCAATGACGGTGCACTTCCACCAGGCACAATGGCGAAAATCCTAACGACATTCCACAAAGGCGGAACCTTTACACGCGGGACGAGGGATTGGATTCTCACCAGAATGCTGGACCTTCTCAGACAATATCATCAGGCGATTCCTCTCGCACGTCGGGTCTTCCGTGATCGGTTTTATCCGAGCCTTGTCCAGCAAGTAACTGCCAACGTCCCAAAGAACAAACAAACCAAAAAAAGGCGTCAAATTCGTGCACAGAACACAATGCAAAACCCACTCCAATCTCTTAAAAAGGAAAAAAAAAAAGGGCTAAAGCTACGATCTTTGGACGTACCCGTTCAACGCCCGGGTGGCGACCTTGCAGAGCTCGCGGGGGATGCGGAGCGCCCACAGCTTCAGGTGGACATCGAACTGGCTCTCGTCGAACATGTCCGCCGGCGGAAAACCCGAGCGATTCGCGAGGCGCTTCCGAATTGGGTTTCGATCCTCTCGATTGAACTTCCACGGCGGAGGAATTCGCAGCAGTTCTCGCGCCCGCCGCGGCGGCGGCGACGTCGGCGAAGGGTTCGAAGAGGAAGAGGAGGAGCGCGAGGGGAGATGGGGGGAAATGGCGTGCGGAGATGAGGAGGGAAGTGCTGGCGAATTTCGCTAGGGTTTTTCCGCAGGTTTTAGCGGGGAAGAAGAAGGGGTCGTCTTCTTTCCGCTCAGCTCAGCTCAGCTCAGCTCAGCTCAACAGTCGAAATTGGAGCATCGGATAATGAATGGTACATACACTCTCCAAAAACATATGTAACTTTTTTTTTTTTTTTTTTTTCAATCAAACTTCAGTGTCGTAACTTATTTGAATGATGTAATCTCTTGGTCTCATCGCTTGATTGTCACAAAATTTAAAAATGTTCACAACACGCGATACGCCACATAAAATTTTTGACACTTAGATGTATATTATTAAGAGGGAAAAAGCGCAAAAATCCCGAACTTCAAGTGAAATGTACATTTACTCCAAACTTTTTTTTTTACGCGAAAAACCCCAAACTTTCCAAACCGCGACACATTTACCCAATCAATGGCATTTTTGTCTTTTTATTCTATTTTTTCCTTTTTTTTTTTTTCTTTTTTTCTTCTTCTTCTTCCCTTCGCCGCCAGCGTCGGGCGAGGATCGGCCCTCCTCGCCGATCTAGCGAGGGCGGGGACACCTCGCCCGACGCAGGCGAGGGCGGCCCTCGCCCGACGCCGGCGAGGGCCGCCCTAGCCCGAGGCCGGCGAGGGTGACCCTCGCCCGACGCCGGTGAGGGCGCCCTCGCGGACGCCCTGCGAAGGGAAGAGAGAAGAAAAAAAAAAATTAAAAAAATTAAAAATTAAAAAAAAAAAATTTAAACATTTTTAAAAATGAAAAGATCAAAATGCCCTCTAATTTTGGGGTAAATGTGTTACATAATGAAAGTTCGGGATTTTTGTGTCACAAAAAAAAAGTTTAGGATAAATGTGTCACGGTTAAGAAAGTTTGTTTTTCACGTCACAAAAAGTTTGGGGTAAATGTGTCGGCTTTGAAGAAAGTTCGGGGTTTTCGTGACTTTTTCCCTTATTAAGAAGCTACTAACTCTATTTGCTCAACTAATCAAGTGAAATGTATGACATTTAAGGAAATATTTTTTTGACAAAAAGATCATGAAACTCAAATAATGTGATAATTATGGTACTTGTGATGTTTTTATCCTTTTCTATTTTTCCTTTTTTTCTATTCTTTGGCTTGTTTTCTTCTTATCTAATTCTCTCTCCCTTAAGAGAGTCTTCCCAACATTAAAGAAAACAACACCACATCATGACATTTGTGGTGTCCTTATCCTTTTTTTTCTTTTTCTTTTTTCATTTATTCATTTTTGTAAAAGGTGCAGATAACATTTTGAAGAAAATGTTTCTCAAATCATTTAATTTTCGTGAAATAAACGAACTCTTATTAATCTTCATTTCTATAACAATTTTGAATCATAACATTTGCCTAAAGCAGGTGCGTCTCTTCATTTTATGGAGGAAGGGAGAATCAATTGAACTGAATCCAAGTAACCGACAAAAACATACCTTTCCATGTTCCTTTCTTCTTCTTCATCTTGAAAGAAATTGGATGTTTGAAATTAGATGATTTCCAAGAGTTGCTCCAACTCATTATGCGTACGTTGTCAACTAGAGGTACTTGTTACTTATCGACAGATTAACATGGTAACTTTTCGTCAAAAGAAAAAATAAGAATTAATATACTCAATTTAAATGGTGTTTCAACCGGGTATAAAGTTGATGTGGCAAGGGAGATTATAAAGCCAAAATCAGAAACCGGGATCGCAGAGTCCTACCCAAATTATTGATTATGCTTCTGATATTTGTAGGGAAAAGAACAATTCACATCAAGACGTATCTCTTTTCGCAATGGTGTCAAAAAAGAAGCATATATGCCAACTTTTCCTCTAGCGCATACTCACTTGATCTATACTCAAATTTGCTGAACTTGAATTACATCAGGCCACAGTTCGAAATACTGACATGTATTTAATTTGGAGATATTACGGTCTCTGATGTATGGGGAAGCAAAACTGACTAGATGCGTCTGTTCCACTGCAAAGCTCGAGAGCATCCGAAAGCTCAGAGACAATGGCAGCTTCTGAAATACCCTGCTTCTTCATCCGTCATGCACATTGGATTGAAATTGCATCTACTATGAAATGCGCGAGGCACAATGGCTAATGACACATACAAAGCAACCGATGGCATGTCTGAAATTATTACATTGCCAGGATACCAAATGTATAGATTGTCACTCAAGCAAAACCAGCGTTAACTACTATGCTGCAGAGTAGGATTACAAACCATGAGCATCCAACAAATATAGAAGGCGAGACGTAGATATGTACTTATGCGTGATCTTCAAACTTTTAACTCGTCTTCTGGAGCCAGTGGCGCAAAGAGAACTTCCACCTCACTCTGTTCGACTTCCTCCACCGTTGCTGGTTGCCATTTTGGATTCTGCATAAGCATTCACGGGAGTTTGAGCATGGCCACATAAAATTCATACCAACAGAAGTTTTGTGAATCATGCCATGACTGACAAATTGTCAAGACAATATCATTACACAGCTCTAGTAGCATCTGACAGAGAAAAAGCACGCTGCTCAATTTACAAAGAAAACAGACATACAAACAATTTCCATGAATATGAAACCAAGCGCATGAACTTTCAAACAATATCTTCGTATTCCTTGATGCTCAAACGTGAATGTACATGTGAGACAGTAATAGATTTAAAAGTGAACCATGATCAAAGAAGTGAATATTGTTGACGTATCATATGCTGTTGATGTGTGTAATTTTTTTTTTTTTTTTTTTGGGGGGTGGCTTTGCGTTGAAGAAGTTTTATGGAAGACTACCTACAATGTATTGCAATAATACAGCTCTTTTACTGACATATATTCATATTTCTTCTAAAAGATGGAAAAAGCCAGTGAGGATGCTACGCTGATATGCCAGACCATGGTATATGGCAATAGTTTGAATGCAACTGCATGATACTTGCCAACACAGTCATAAGACACTTAGGGTACGGTTGTTTCACTGAAAATGAATAATTTGTAGAGCATTTTCTTAAAAGTCAAAATGAATGAAAAAAAAAATATTTTCATTGTCTACTGACATATTTAGATATGAAAAATGGTCAATAATGAAAACAATTTTCATTAAGTAATTATCTCAAGGGATACAAGCAATTATTTTTAAAATAAAAAAACGTTGTCCAAATCATTCATCCACAAAACAAACTAAGACTAGATGTAGAATAATTAAAAGATGCCAGAGCTGATTAATGAGAGGGTTTAAACAGTAACTAGAACCTGATCCTTATCCACCAGTACTGCACGGACACCTTCAGCAAAATCATTTCGCAGAGAAGACCTTACTGCTAGCCGATATTCAGTTCTCATTACACCACTCAGCTAAGGATGACAAAACAATGATGTTAGTATAAAACATGATTTAAGACATATCAATTGCACACTTGACAATTGACTCCTCAACTAGGAAAGGGGGAGAGAGAGAGAGAGAGAGAGAGATTCCAGCATCCAATTCAGAACTTACTCTTGACAATTCAGCATCATTGTTTCTCAAGGCCGATGTAACTTTTGAGAAATGCTTCTGGGTCAAGCAAAGAGAGAATGGAGCACCTTTCCCAAGACCTTGAAGAGCATCAGTGGCCCACTCAACCACTGCCAAGATAGAGAGAATTCAACAAGACAATACACAGACTAAGCGAGCAACAAACTTCAGCATTACTATGATAGTATTGGAAAAATTTATAAGTTTTCAGCACATAAAGTGAACTAAGGAAACAAATTTATTTCATCTAATCATCAGTAGAACCTTAATTACCTTTGGCATCAGAGCTCTGCTGATGCTTTCTCAGCTCTGCAATTATCTCCACAACTGATTTATTTGCACCAAAGCACGTGACAATGTGAGGTAAGAGCATTTTTAACTGGGCCTCTGATTCGGATTCACCACTGAATCTTGCCATTAGTGCTCCAATGTCCTTGAAGGGATCTTCTGAGCTGCAACACAGATAAATATAAGGTTCTTCTTAGCATCATGCTGACATATTTAACAACAACACTGGCTCTATCTCGATCTTAGATTCTAAAAGAAAAATCTTTCAATTTGAACATTGCGATGTGTAATACAACAATCATCCTAAATGCACATTTATACTACATATATCAGTGAGTCTACCGAAACTTCTTTGCAAGGACAGAATTGTAGAAAACAGTACCAGATATGAGATAAAAAAAAAAACAAAAAAAACGCATTATGTGCCTTGTATTGTTTTAGGGCCATACAATGTAGCAGCCAAAAGAGCCTCTTTTAAGGAACCCAAGTTGCTAGATGGCACATAATGCGTTCCAAGACCCACATATAGTGCGTCAGAGGGTGTCGAGATCCTTTTTCCTGTCAATCCAAGATAGGCGCCTGAAAAAGGAGGACAGTTTAACCACTTCAGAAGTAGAAGGAAAAAATTAATGACAGGTGACAGCTTTGATTACTATAGTACACTTATCCATACGCCAACAAGCTGACTATGAAGTTGCTTTCAGAGACACATACAAGATTACGTCACCTTCCAGACTCCAAAAGGAAGCAACACAAGTAGGGATTTGCAAATCATCCAGATGAATCTTAAATGACACAGACAGTACCTATCAGACAAGATCTACGCACAAAACGAAGAGCTTCATTTATATTTTTTTTAACAAATGTTCCACAGTAGAACTAGACAAAATTGAGACTTTGTTCTTAACTTAACCAAACAAATATGCTCACTTCCTCCAAAAAAAAAAAAAAAATGCATTACATGTACACATGGTGTCAGGGGGGGAATATTATCTGAATTATACAGTAATAAAATATGATTGAGAGGTTTTGGATATCAGAAAAAGCTCTGAAGTATTCATGGATATAAACATAAGAAGGCAAAAGTAAGGTGAAATGATCTATTTCCATTTAAGGAAAGAGTTTCCATGTATTTTGGAGACAACATTCTTCAGTAATGCAAAGACAAACCATTAATAAATCTATTTGAGCTTCAACGTGTCTACACAGTCCATCGAGGATTTGTTGAAGTCCTAAATGCAATAGTCACAAGATATATAGATACTCCTCTGTCATAAGAACCCGTGAGGTAAATCAGATACAATTCAGCTAGATAAGAGACACACTTCTCAATTTGATAAATTACATACCAACTGATCCATCTCCTGGACTCTGTGCTGCTATATATGCAAACCCAACATCAGGGAAAAGACCAATTCCATTTTCTGGCATAGCAAGAAGGGTCCTCTGCATGGATCATGATGAAGGGGAATTTAATGGAACAGAAACAGTATGTTAACCTAGAGTACATTGGAACCAACTGAAAGTTGATCATCCATACCTCTGTAATTACACGGAAATGACCATGACCAGATAGGCCAATACCAAAGCCCATTGTAATGCCATCCATCAATGATACATACGGCTTTTTGTACTCCGATATTTTGCATATCAAAGAATATTCAGCAGAAAATACCTATACAAATGTGCAGCAGATAGGGGCATATCAACTTGAAGTGTAACAGTCGAGAAAAGTCATAACTTCCATACAGATGGCAAAGATTTAAGCTTCATAGGAGGAATATTCATCTATTCACCAAAAAATAAAAAATTCATCAATAGGAGCAGCATCTAAATTATTTGCCAATCCCATATGCAATGATAATTACAAAAAAGCTCACAACTCATCCTCACATAAGTCTCTCATATTCCTAATAAAGGTAAACAAGAACAGAAGGGCGTCTAATGCTAATTTCCCATAAGAACAAATTAAGGGATTCATCATTGACATCATCACAATTCTAGGGATTCATCCATCATTGACATCGTCAAGAAGCATCCCTCTAAGTAGTGAATTAGTCATGTTTCCTACTTAAGGAGCCTCAGGCTCCACGTTATAGTGATTTGTGACTAAACTAGAGCATGGTGAAACAAGTAGGCGGCATTGTTTAAGAAGTTACGGAGTAAACATGGTATAAGAATGTGACTCTCTATTCTCCACTCCAGTTTCCTCAATGCATAAGCAAATTCCAAAACACCTCCACCGCCTACTATATGTACATCCTCAACAGATACCAGCAGACCTCCGCAGACACATCCACCCAGGATAACGGCGGCCAGGTGCTCCATTACACAACACGCAGAAGCAATAACTTGTCTACCCTGAATAGGGAAATCAAGCGAAAAATATAAAATGAGCACCTTCGGCACGAGAGGAGTATTCTTATCCTTTCGAATCTCGGCGACAACGCCCTTGATATCCATTCCTGCATCAAGAAATCACGACATTCGATTCACATTCCGCCAAGGAAAGAAAGCTCCAGGTCTCCTCCCAATCTACCTGCCGAGAAGGCGCGAGCCGAACTGCCTTCCACGAGGACGCACTTCACCTTGGGGTCCGATTCCCACTCGTCCAGGAAGCTCTTGAACTTCACGTCCATGTCTGCGCCCAAAATCGAATCACACATGCAATAAAAATAAAAAATAAAAACACTAAACCATCGCACAAACAGCATCATCTCATCGCATCGACAACGGAAAATCAAACCCTACAGACTCCAAAGATTCCAACTCAATCGCGATCGCCAATCAAGAGCGCGCAGCTTAAAATCGAGTGGACCGACCGAGGTTCATGGCGTTGAGGGCCTTGGGGCGGTCGAGCGTGATGACGGCGACGCCGTTGGGGTGGACGGAGGACTTGACGAACTCTTCGCCGGCGGACGCCATGATCGCGAGGCTCCGGCGAGAGACGGCGGCCTCCGAGAGAGCGAACCTGAAGGAACTGCCGAGGCTGTGAAGGCGACTGATCGGATGGTTACTGAGCAATCGAGAAGCTCCGATCAAGCTTGTCATGCTGGTTTGAGTGAGCTCGATGGTGGTTTTATCATCGTCGCCGCCGTCGTCTTCGCCGTCCAGTGGAAGCACAGAGCGTCGTCAAAAAAAGGGAAGAGAGAGAATTTTCCATAATTGGACAAAATTGCCCTTAAATGCGATTTTTTTTTTTTTTGTCTGGCATCATCTGTTACCAGTTTTTTTTTTTTTTTTTCAATCTTTACCTATTTTACAAGCTATCATATGTGCTATGTATTGTGTACAAGTTGCGAAATTCTACTTCCTCACCCACACATCGCACCCCAACTTTCAAGAAGGTGGGAAGCGAACTCTCCACCTCTCCTTCCAAATAGGAAAAGTAATTATTAGGGCAACCTAATAATTTCTCTGGAATTAGAGGTGTGCGTCCAACTTGAAAATCGGATTGAGCCGGCCGGGTTTCGAGTGATTCCAAGTTTAACATAAGGAACCAAACCAATCTAGTCACTCAGATCGGATCAACAAATTGACCAAAATTTCTCACTTTTTTTATTTTTTTATCCTTAAATGAATCCTTAATAAATTATTATTTTTTAAAGTTAGGAAACTCCCACTTCCACAGAGAATAGAAACAAATGAAGAAGAAGAAATTGTATGTTTTAGGACAATTTTGGAATCAAATTGGATCGGTTGGTCGATTCCCAATTCCATAATTCAAGAATTGACCTTGTCCAGTCTAGTTCTAAATTTTAACGTAGGAATTGATTCACCCTAAAATTGATCATCCTTATTTATTTTTTTATTTGAAATTGTGTGCCTTAGCGGAGTGGGATCAAAGTGCAATGAAGATAAAGCAACTGTCATTTAACGAAAATTGATTTAAAAGTAAAAATCTATTATTAGAACTAACTCAAGATTGATTTCGATGAAGGGGAGTTCAAATAATCTTAAAACAAGTTTAAATAATTTTATTATTTATGAATGAAAATAAAGATTTTTTTTTGGTCAAATGAATATAAAGATTAAATGCATCCAAATGACACCTAAATTAAGATAAAGCAATTACTTCATATGGGTTTGGGCTATGAATTGTTGGGCTTTTGGACCTCTTGCATTTTCGTTCGAGATGTAATTATATCATAAGCTAATTTTGCATTAATGTCAATATATATATCATAATGACCAAAAGAAACAACTTCGGATATAACGTCGCCTGATTTTCTTAACATTTTTTTGTTTACTATATGCTTTGGATGAGAATAAACTTGCGCATGCTTGTTTTTGTGATTTTTTCCCTAGTCAAAAGTACCCAACGGGCCTAAGGGAACACATCAATCGAGCCCACATTTAGGAAACAAGACATTGGGCCTCCCAAGGCCCACTAGCCCATTTAAGATTAATGGTTGCCAATGTTGCTGAAATGGAAAGTTCCAAACATCCCGGGGTTCTACATCAAGGCTGCGTTTGGCAGTCAGGATAAAATTCGGGATAAGATATGATTTATTATATCCTATGTTTGATGCTTGCTCATGACAGGATAAAGTCGGATATAAATGGGATATAGACGGGATAAAATTATCCTATGGGGGAGGTGGGATAAAGGTGGATAAGATTTCTTAATGTCTATACTTAGGAAAGTTATTTCTCTCGAATAACAAACTTATTAAATTAATAAAATTGAAATTATATTTCAATATAAATAATATTTGAATTATAATTTAAGAAATTAAAAATAAAAAGTCATTTTTAATTAATCCTATTTTAATTTATATATTCAATTTTAATTATATCTTATAATAAACATTCAATCTATAAATTAAATATTTATATTTATTATATATTTTAGGTATTTTTGTATTTTAGGTATGTTAGTACAGTTTACTATTTGATAAAATTTTATTAAATAATGATGAAAGGGGAAAAAATCAATAATAAAGAAAATAATATAAAAAAGAGGAAAAATAAAATAAAAATAAATTAAGGAATAGTGTTACGAAAGATTTTCACCATCTCCGTTTATGAACATTTAAGTTCATTTATACTAATATGCCGTTTATATAAATAAATAAATAAATAAATGTACATGATATGATGAAATCATAGCACTTTAATATTGCGATTCACCAAACAAATGGACAGATATAAAAATCCCAGATTTCATATCCTATCCTATCCAATCCTATCCCAATTAGAAATCCGGACGACCAAACGTAACCCAAGAGTTATCAAGATGAAATTTTCCTTAGGGATATGCCATGAAGCACGGACCTCGTCGCCATTGCCATCCCTTAACACCATCGTCGTTGCAACTAGCAATGACCTTTCGTGCCCCTAACATCAAGAAAGTTCAATACATAGACACTTCAGCACTATCTTTTTTATGCAGTTCATGTTCACTGAGCCTTGCTCATTTAGTGAAGGCCAAGCTTCTAACCTAGATTGAACATTTTGTTCTGCCATAAGTATGGGATGCGAACTATCTGTTTGGCTAGCCAAAGGATATCAATATCACCACATTTCCCACCTCAAATTCTCCCTCTGTTTCAATCACAACTTCGAACTGTATGCTTTGGCAAGTATTAGGAGGGAAGGGAACGAATCGAAAAGCACAATTTGTATTTGGTTGGAGGTAAAAGAGACGGAGGAAAGGATTAGGAGAAATTAAGAGAGATTGGTCTAGTCAATTTTATGTACGTGCTATATCCATCTAAATCTCTTCAAATATAGAGTGATTTGGAGGAATTTGCAAGGATTTGTATATGAAAAAAGTGTCAAAAAAGTCTTAAACATTTTTTTGGTGCCAATTTATTTATAAACCATTTTACTTGGTGCCAATTTAGTTATTTTCAACTAATTTTGACTAGATTTTGCTGATTGAATGCCAAATGGCGGTTGACAACTTGACATGACACAATCAGCACTAACATTGATAACTTTTGATAATGTTTTAATATTTTAGAATTTTTCTTTCTTTTTCTTTTTTCTTTTTTCCTTCTCCTTCTTCCTCCAACCGGTCACCAGACCTTGGGGACCCGGCTAAAGGCTATGGCTAGCATGGCTCGCCTTAACCTCGTTGGCCTCTAGCAAGGCTCGCCCTCACCAAACATGGGCGATGCTCAATCCGCGTATCCCAGTGTGGTCGAGCCTCACCTAGCCTCTAGCGAGACTAGCTTGAGGCTGCCTAGTACGAGACCGACCTCACCAGCCGTCGCCTCTGGCTGATCATCAAGGTCTGGCAATTGGCTAGAGAAAAGAGGAGGAGAAGGAAAAAAGAAAAAAAGAAAAAAAATTCAAAAATATTAAAATGGTATTAAAAGTTATTTACATCAGTGTTGATCATATCATGTTAGCCGCCCAACATTCAGTTAGCAAAATCCAACCGAAATTAGCCGAAAATGACTAAATTGGCACAAAGTAAAAAAATTTAGGACTAAATTGGCACAAATGCAAAAGGTTTATGACTTTTTAACACTTTTTCCCATTTGATGAACATATTTGTTCTTTTTTTTTGGTCAAGAGAACATATTTGTTCTTCTTTTCTCACTCATGCCCTTTTTTACATCTATCTATAAACACATAACAAAACAATTGTGTTGTAACATACACACACATATTCATATATATTCCTAACTAGCATCCAAGTTACATTAGAACATAGAGTGAATTTGGTTCAATTTTGAAAATGAGCTTTGGGAGCAATACAAATGTTGAAAACCAAAGCCCTTAGGTGAAATGTAAATTGCATTTGGTAAAAGCTCCTTTACAAAGCGACTTTGGATTTAAGTAGTATTTGGTAAAAAAAATTTGCAAAGGACTTTCACTTTAATTTTTCTCTTTTTCATTAAAAAGAAATTAAACCCTTTCCGCAAAGGTTTTAGGGGGTCATGAGTGATAACATCTAGCGCTGGCAACCAATGGTTAAGGTTGCACGACCCCAAGCGGCTCTCATTTGGGGTCGTAGACCTCAGGCGGCTATTGCCTAGGTCTTGCAACTCCAGGCAGCCATTGTTTGGGGTCATGCAACCCAAACGACCGTCGTCTGGGTAATTATCCATCTACTCTAAATATATAGAGAAGTTGGGTCGTGATCACATCGGTCGTCGTTCACTACCGACAAATAAACCGAAGCAAAATGAATATTTTTTCCTCGCGAAGCCTTTGTTTGAAAATACGAAAAAGGTGGAATTCTTAGAAATAGAGCGTGCAAAACACGAGGGAGGACTCGATTGGTATTCTTCCGGTTTTTCCCCACTTTACTTACCATCATCCTTCGTCTCTTTCGTCTGTCCCGTGTGTCAAACGGGTCTAGGGCAACTTTTCTTCGGATACCGTCAACACAACGTGGACTTTTAGGTGAGAAGGGTCCCGCGGCTCTGTGGGGGGAAACAGGGAAAAGCATTTACACCACCTTTTCGCCGTACCTTTTCGAAAATTTTCTCCTCGATGCAAATGATATCCAGTCAAAGTTCAAACAGCTCAAGCCCAAACGATTTAAATGCGAGCCACTCAATATCCAACCCTAATACCTAATCTAAAGAGACGAGCGACATGCAATCCACACATTCACATTCACTACTACCATAACATCACTATATACCGAGAAAAAAGTCTAGAAATAAGAGGGTAATTCTAGTCCACTCTGAGAGCTTAATCACCTGCTAAACACACTCAAACCCCAAGATCCTACCCAGCACATCGAGAAGCTGCTGATGTGCCGTGAGCTGAGGGAAATGGCCATCGGCTTCGATCATCTCGACCGTAGTCTTCCCCTGGATCTTGTCGCTCATGTAATGGGCGACCGAGTTCGGTACCACGATGTCGTTCGTGGTCTGAACTATAGTGCACGGGGTCGTCACACTCCCGAGGACCTCTCTATGGTCGCATTGGAAAACCGTCTTGGCTAAGGGAAGCGCGACCTCGGGCCTCATCCTTCTCAAGCACTCGGTGAACATCTCGACCGAGAGAGTGTCGTGCGGGTCCACCCCCAGAGAAACAAAGTTGGATGCCCAACCGTGGTAGTCGGACTCTATGCTCGATAGGATTTGATCGATCTGTTCAGTCCCAAACCCGCCCTCGTAGCCGTCCGTGTTTAAGTACCTACAGATGGTAGCGAAAGTAAGAACGCTGCAAGAAAGTGCACCTCAACGTGGTGATGAGGACGAAACAAGCGCAACATGGTGGGGGTTAGAATGTGCAAATGGCTTTTTTTTAGTTTAAATTGTAGACCAAGTAAAAGGGGATTAGTGTCATTAGCAGCTGTCGAAACTACAGTATACAGATAGCTCCAACTGCACTGAAACTAAAATAGTAAAAAAGAAAAGATGAAGTGAAGGCGGAATTATTGTTTCATATTCCAATTGTTTCGGATAATTACAAAGTGAAGAGGACAAAAACACGACTAAAATAGATAAATACGACGGAAAATCGAGAATCGTGGAAGGATTCTTTCGTGTCTGCTCATCTTACCCGTGATGGGTCCTCAACATTAAATGCACCAAGCAATAGCTTTATCAATTTAATACTTGCCCAACAAAAATGAAAATTGAATACTTGCGATAGGGAAAATCAAGTACGAAAAGCCGGTTTGGTAGTTAGCTCTACTTCCGTCTAGTTGAGAGTCAGTTCACACCATTCAAGGAGCAATATAAATGCTCAGGGTGTGTTTCAGATGTAAGGAAAGATAAAGGATTGATAATGTAACATGAACCGAACTGAACTAAAATGATAAAGTTTTATCTATGACAGAACTAGTAGTCATCATATCAGCTCATTAATCTCGCAATTGACAGTGATATTTTCTTTAATTCGGGTATCAAATCGGAACAAAACTTTTAAAATCCCTTTGTCCAAGTCTCGCAAAATATCAAGAAACACAATGAAGGATTTACCCGGAGATTTAGAAAAATTAGAAGAAGAATTAGAGTCCATATTCACAAGAGGAATCGATTTTGATATATATCAAATCCTATGGTCACAAATTTCACGAACAAGTACTTAATTAACGAGCTCTTTTTCGTTCTTTGTTGTAGCGGAGAGATGATGTTCGGGCAACAGTACACCACCTTATGTTATCTAAGAACAAAGGTTGGATGTTATTTGAAACAAATCCAAGTGATGGGGATCGGTAGCAAATCGAACCGCACATGCTTTAGATTTAACACTCCTTATCATCAAGAAGGGCGACAAAAATGTTTGGATCTAGCAAGCAATATGCATAAAAACACATGATGATGGAGATACCATAGATTTATATAGCAGCATCCCTCCTATGATCCTAACTAAGATTATGTTTTGCTTAATTCATATTTTTTTGTGTGGGTAAAACCATGCAAGAACTTTGTCATGGTGATAGAGAGGACTTTGGAACCATTAAGCTTCCTCCTCCACACGCCTATTACAGACATATATTTATAAGGGGGGGAAAGTCATTTCTATATCATAAATTTTTAGCATATTAAAGATGTCGTTTTGGTCTTCTTGACATTATCAAGGCACGCTGAGCAAGAGTAACCGCTAGCTCCTATATATCAGTTAGATTCAACATTATTAAATATGTAACTTGCCTAGGAGAAGCACCAAGGAGTATGAGGCTCTTGAAGAGGTCAGGCCTCTTCACAGAGGCAATGCAACCGATCATGCCGGACATGGAGTGGCCGACGAAGGCTGTGGACTTGAGGTCGAGCTCGTCAAGGAGAGACATCAGATCACAGGCGAAACCTTCGTAGGATGAGTGCTTCACAGGGTCGAACAGACCTTCTTGCTCCTTGACAGCTCCTGAGAATCCCCAGTCAAAGACGAGGACCCTGAAATGCTGGGACAAGACAGGGAGGATCTTGTCCCACAAGGTCTGGTCTCCTCGAAACCATGAGCGAGAACCACCGTTTCGGCACCTGAGCCGGTGAGCTTCGCGTTCATGGGGGCCGACAGGCCTTTCTCTGGCATCACCATCTTTTGTGAGAAGAAGAAGAACAAGTAGGACAGGAATCTAGAGAGAGGGAGGGAGAGGGAGGGAGAGGGACGAGTGACGCGGTGCAGGGGACATGATGTGGTTAGGGCACTATTTATAGATAAAGAGAGAAATTGCAATAATTTAGGATGGCTCGTTATTATTCAATCATAAAAAATTTAGGTTCGAGTCTATTGCTTCATGAGATAAGTCTTACCTGATATAAGTAGATTCAATTTATGAGGTTGGATTGATTTCAAAAGTTTGTAACTTTTATGTAAAGAATAAAAGAGGTTGTTCAAATGATTAATCATAAAATAATAAGAAAAACTAGGGTCATATTTTTCTCCGACCCATTTCGAGAATGATGAGCTCCTTTTTCTTGCGAGGAAAACATCATTCATTGCTTCACCTACAAAGAAAACATAGCAGTCCGCTTGAGGTGGAAACGACTCTACATCAGGAGTCAACAACAATGACAAGAAAAGAAAAAGGTGGATTGAGATACCCAATTCAAAGGACAAATTTCTTTCCTCCTGGGAGTAGCAACAGATCAGATCGACTTATAATTTCAGTAGAGCTGATTTTAGCAACTCCTGACCGATGAGTTCGAAAGATGGACTTCATCAGCTATTAATTTCAGTACAGTGTGCATTTTAAGGGCAGTTCATACCCTACAACCTACCGATCAAATGCATAAGAGGGGAGAGTAGCCCCTGAGAAGATAAAAAGACTATTAGATTAAATCATGAAGTGACTTCGACAAGCTCGGACAGCTCACTTTTATAAATATTTGTTTAAAGTTTGTCGTGCAATATGATAAGTTAATCTAATGGGATTTATACTTGCGTCATTACTCTCGCCAAAATTAATATTATTAGATAATGAATTGTAAAGTTAGATCTGGAGGAAGGGAAAGAAGGAAAGCTACATCCATTTGAGTAGAAACTTTCACGGGATATCTGTTTCTACATGTTCCTTTTGACATTTAAAGAAAGCATAATCGAGCGCTTTCTAATGGTTCGGTCCAATGCATCTACTTTTGCATTAAAAAGCCAATAAAGTGGGTCTTCCTTTGCACTCTTACTTTTTCAAAAGCCCCAGTGCTCGAGGGAGACTTAAAAGCTCGCCCACTTTGCTTCCGATCTTTCAAGGACTCGCCCATTAAAGAAAAGTATTTTTCATGAGGATCCACCATAGATATCTTTCGGAGTATATAAGATTTAAATTTAGAAAAATTATTAAATGTTTGGTGCGGACAGCACCAACAAAGTGCCAAATCTATGTTAGTACCAATTTAATCTTAATTCTCTCAATTGCACCAATTGAGTCCTAAACATTTTGACGATTTACCTGAGTAGTCCATCCAGTCAATTTTAGTTGAAAATTGTCGACGTTGACATTAGTCGTCTAATATAGAATTTTTTTTTTAAATTCATTACTTTTACTTCTTCTTCTTTTTTTTTGTGACTTTCCTTTTTCTTCTCAACTGTGGGTCGGCCGTCCACAAGTGAGGGCGTTGTGGCCCTCGCCTAGATCTAGGCAGGGCCTAACGCCCTCATGGACAAAGTTGTAAAAAATAAAGAAATAAATTTAAAAAATTGTCCATGTCAATATTGGTCATGCTACATAGGATGGTCGATAACAATGTTAGATTTTGGCCGGATGAATCACATTGGTAAATCATCTAAAGGTTTATGACTAAATTGATTCAATTGAAAGGTTTAAAACTCAATTTGTACTAATGTAATAGGTTTAAAATATTTTTGATACTTTTCCCATGTTTGGTGTGGTCTAGACTCTTAACTTTCGAGTTTTGCTTCAAGGTATATAAAAGTATTGACAAGCACTTTAATTTTTTTTTTTTCATAACTTGACATAAAGAATTATTTTTTTTAGAAACAAATTTTAAAAAATTATAGACATTCTCTTCTTTTTCAAAGTACCGTTCGATGATACTCAAATTCGGATGAAGTTTGCAGATCCACTTTTCATTTGTGGTCATACATAAGGAGAAGCACCTTTTATGGTGATATTATGTAAAGATACCAATTGGGAATGGGCCTTTTCAATTGCTTATAGGGGTAATCATTGCGTGGATTAAATTAAAGATTGAAATAAGGAGAAAATCTCGCAGCCAAGCATGCATGTGTCATGGCTCGAAAGAAAGCCGATCCAAGAGGGTTCTAAGGAATGGGCGTGACACATATGTGGATCAAGCAACCTCGGCTTGTATCCTCGAAATCTAGGGTTTTCTCGAATATTCTAGAATACTCCTGGGGCAGGCGATATGGTAATTGTATTCGTACGTAATAAATGTAGATAGTTGGTAGTTGGGGAGATGTAATCTCTACCTTTAAATCGAGAAGAAATTTATGGATACCGTTTGCCTTGTCTTTGTATAAATAGGGTTCTCCTTCCCCTCATTGTATCATCTCATTCACAAGTAATAAAATCCAAAGCTTCTCTCTCTAGAATTTCTCTCTCTAAAGATCATTGTGAATCGAGTGTGAAAAAAGCTGATTTAGGAGTAAGGCTGACTTGGGAGAAATTTCTAAGGCCACATGGGCAGGAACGTTAGATCAATCGGCTCGTGACACATGCGCTAAACGATGCCTAAAGGAAGACAGTTGCAATTCATTGCCAACTGTTGGGAACATTTAGTGAGGTTGACTTTAGTGTCCAAATTGAGGTCCACAAATTAGTATGGTATGCTGCATATCATCCCCACAAAGATAGGTTGTGTTGAATTATAGGCGTTGTGGCCATTAATTTCTTGACCCCATTTGAAAAAGAAAAGAAAAAGAAGCGTAATACATAATGCTCTAAGTGCTATCCATCCAAATAAAACTCACATGTTCAAAAGAAAAGCCAGCGCCTTCAAAATTGAATTTTTCCATTAGATTATTCACAGGATGACATAAATATACTAATTCTTAACACACACATATATATGTATATATATAAATTTTGTGGGAGTGATTATTCCTATGCATATGCATTGAACAAGTATCCCGTTTATTTATATGTCTAATGACGTGGAAACAAGCCTTAAAGTAAAACCCATTATTGATAACATTCTCTAACAAGCTCTTGCATTAGATGAGATACGAGACAAAGCAAAGACCACTGGATAATCCAAATATGAACCGGTTGCAATTTTTGGATACATTTGAAGGGGGCTACCAATCATTTGTACTGTGGTTACTTTTTTTGGTCATATTCTTGGAATGTTTGGCGCTTTTGGCTACCATCTAATTCCCATCAAATGTAGCAAACCCCTCCATCGTAATCATATTGAGTAAGTTCAGAGTCGTACGAACTCGTGACTCTTCAAAGTAGTCTCGGGAAATGACACGGAACGGGTTGAACTTGAGGCCTCTCACTCTTTGAGGGGAAATGGCCATGTGCCTAAATAACGTGCCGACGCAAGAGTGATTTGTACTTATTTATGCACAAGGAATCAAATATTTCTAAGAGTTAAAATGCAACAGTACATGAAATTCGAGACAACACGCTAAGATTATATTTAGCGACCAGAATGGGCATAAAAAAATTTTAAAAAAAATTATGCTAGATATGTTAAAACTTAATTGACCGAATAATACATCAAATCAAGTGACAAATTGTTACCATGCATTTATTAATTTACTGACTTAGTAGACTAATTTACGGAAAATGACATAAATAATCTTTGAATTTTAACTTAATATGTAATGTGGTTCTTTTTTTAATTAATTCAATATAAACTTTGAGTTTTAACTCAATATGCAATATTGTCCTTGAATTTTTAATTTGCTTAGTGTGATCCATAAACCTTTGGCTCATGTTCAAATTAGCCTCTAGACTATACAAAAATATTCAACGTTGTCCCTGAACTTAAATTAGTAGAAAGATAATATTTAATCTTTTCATATAATTCAAAAGTTTAGATATTATATTGAATAAATTAAAAATTAAAAGATGAATATTATATATTGAGTTAAAGCCCATGGACCTCCCCTTCCATATTGGAAGGGCGGCGAAACGTGGGTTGAATGCGCATTCGGGAGGGATGGGGTGGGGACGCGTGTAAGTTTCGGGAGTGGGTTTCGAAAATCTAAAATGCCCTATAAGAGGCGGAAAAGTCCGAGAGTGAGTATAGAGAAGGAATAGAGTAGGACCGACAAAAAAAAAAAAAGCCCATAGACTATTTATATTATTATCTCGTTAATTTATGATGCATTAAATTAGAAAGGGGAAGGCACGTTTAGGTCCCCCAAGATAAGTCCAAGATCTGCCTTTTTCAGTCCACATTTAATAAATAAAAATGGGTCGGCTGAGGTGGGTGGGGTTGGGGCCCACCACGTGCACCTTGTAAGCCATTATTTTATATAATGAATTATAAGGAAATTACGTCAGCCATACGCAGCCGCCAGAAAAAAAGGCACGTATTGCCATCTACCGACCGCATAATTAAAAAAGAATTTAATCTTGCAAATTAATTAAGCGGAAATTAGAATAATTTAGGAAGTTGATGGGGTAAATAATTTAATCTTTCAATGTGGCCACGTCATGTCGCAGTAGTCTAAGTGATGGAATTGCAAAATCATAAACATTCACATTTTATGAATCTTATCCTCTTCGAGTGCATATCATGTTTTATCATTCTTGGGTCACTCATACATCATTGTCGCATGATGCAGCTATTACATAAGGTACATTAATTTTGAATTGTAGAAAAGTTAGAAGATATGATTCGAAATATGATTTGAGTCGTGACATGACAAATACAATGAACAAGTAAGTAAAATCTAACCCCCAAAATCCATGAATTCTTTTTTTGTCTGTCTTTTGGTTTTCTTTTTATCTTGTCTTACTCTACTCTCATCTTACTATTACATAAGGTACATTAATTTTGAATTGTAGGAAAGTTAGAAGATATGATTTGAAATATGATTTGAGTCGTGACATGACAAATACAATGAACAAGTAAGTAAAATCTAACCCCCAAAATCCATGAATTCTTTTTTTGTCTGTCTTTTTGGTTTTTCTTTTTATCTTGTCCTACTCTACTCTCATCTTACTATTACATAAGGTGCATTAATTTTGAATTGTAGGAAAGTTAGAAGATATGATTCGAAATATGATTTGAGTCGTGACATGACAAATACAATGAACAAGTAAGTAAAATCTAACCCCCAAAATCCATGAATTCTTTTTTTTTGTCTTTGTCTTTTGGTTTTTCTTTTTATCTTGTCCTACTCTACTCTCATCTTACTATTACATAAGGTACATTAATTTTGAATTGTAGGAAAGTTAGAAGATATGGTTCGAGATATGATTTGAGTCGTGCCATGACAAATACAATGAACAAGTAACTAAAATCTAGCCCCCAAAATCCATGAATTCTTTTTTTGTCTGTCTTTTTGGTTTTTCTTTTATCTTGTCTGCTCTACTCTCATCTTACTATTACATAAGGTACATTAATTTTGAATTGTAGGAAAGTTAGAAGATATGATTCGAGATATGATTTGAGTCGTGCCATGACAAATACAATGAACAAGTAACTAAAATCTAGCCCCAAAATCCATGAATTCTTTTTTTGTCTTTGTCTTTTTGGTTTTTCTTTTTATCTTGTCCTACGCTACTCTCATCTTACTGTTTGGCTTTTAACTTGTCTCTTTGTAAAGTGTGAGAGTCGAATCTTACGCTTAAAACTAAATATTTCCATTCCTAACTCCTTTGAGGAGATGAATCAAACTCCCCTTCTCTCCCTTCTCACGTGAGAAGGAAAACTTTGGTGGTTTTTCTTTTTTGGCCTTTTGTTAAGACATGAAGAAGCCATTCATTTATGGATGGAGAGAGAGAGAGAGAGAGAGAGAGAGAGAGAGAGAGAGAGAGAGAGAGAGAGAGAGAGATTCATTAATAAAAGGATAGTTAACTTTTTTCTCCCTTAAATAGAGGTTTTTTTTTTTTTTGTCAGTTCTACTTTAATCTTGTTCTAACACTCACTCTCACGTGCTTTTGCGCTCCTTTGCCGGCAGACAGGAGTCAGCAAACCCATTCACAAATGAAATCGTGTACGTCACCTCGAAAAGGTGGGGATTTGAGCCCCTCACCTCCCCTTCAGTTGGAAGGGTGGCGGCTAGGCGAACCCCCCACGTGGTTCGCTTAAATAGAGGTTGAAAGTGAAAGATTACAAATGGTCTAAATCATGCTAATACATTAACCAAAAGGTGCCGAAAATCATTTTGAGCACTGTTATTGAGTTCCATCAAAAGTTGAAGAACCCTCGAACCCAATACATCTACGTTTAAGTCTCAACAGGTATTTCATCTATTCGGAGATTCTCAGAAGATAACACGTTATGTTGACACTCTAAAGTCCGTGAAATTAGTCATTGGGCGAATTTCATAATGCGCCTAAATTTTGCTCATTGAAGACCATAAAGCTGTCTACCTAGCTCGAATTATTTGTCAAGAAACTACGCATCTTTTCAAGCTTGAATGATCAAAGTCGAAATCGGTGGAGCAACCTTAGTCAAACGCAAGATCTAATTTTCCAAAGAGCATACGAATCTTCCCTCCAGAATCTTCTTTTCATTAGATTCGGCAAGATCTAATTTTCCACGTCTAGAAGGCGGGACCACCAACAACGATGTCGCATGACATCGACGACCCGGGGAAAAGCTGTAATTTGGAACTTTGCTACTTGCTTTTAAATTGGAAGCGAGATTGCCGGAGACCGGTCGCTGTTCGGCATGGCGAATTCCCATTGGGGACCTTTCTATGCTTTCATATTAATGGTCGTGCATTAATATGAAACCCGAAATGACAAGGAAGGGCAATATAAAATCCGTTTATTTGAAAGAAAATTATTTTCAAGAAATTATTTTTTGACTCTCCGGTATTTGGATGGTGGGACACTAATCGACCTACTGGTTGAAAACGTTGTATATGAACTGAAACAAATCGACCAAAAAAGAACTAAAACAAGCTTAATTGAGGGAAAATAACTTTTACCGAACAAATGGAAACTAACTATTTTCCTTGAAAATGATTTTCATAAAAAAACAGTTTCTTTATTATGTAGTTTTCAGTGAAACGAACATATCCTAAAATAGCTATTTTGGTTTACCATTAGGGTTAAATGCATCTTTATGCAAAAAAATAAAGAAAAGAAAATGAGCGACGCCCATAATTACCAATTCAAAACTCATTGAAATTCTATGTATTGATATATGGACCTTTAAATGCCGAGTCAAGAAGAGGAACATATCATCTTGAATCCCGTATAGTGATACCGATTGACAGGAATGACACCCGCCCATTGAATTGGAGATTTTTTTTTTTTTTCTATCATAATCTAACTCTCAACTCATTCTTACACTTTTGTCATGCCTCTTTAGCCAGTTTGGGGTCGAAATCCACATATGAATTAAAACATCCCACCCCAATCCTCGAAGGTAAAGATTCGACCACATTCCCTTAACAAATTGGCCACTGAAGCAACCCCCAGTGAAGAATCGATCCGCCCAAAAGGGATCTGAAAACGTTTAGGCATGCAAAGCAGAGGAATATCCAATAAACGTGCCATGACTTGCGGACCAAAGCCATGAGGTTACTGTGATGTCACGCTGGTCTCAGCAATTAGGGCCACCTCGAAATTATATATTATAGTCCATATAGCAATTAGCTCAGTAAGAAGATAATTACAAATGTTTTACAGCTACAAAGTGCAAACTACGTGGATAGATACATACGTATTAATGGTTTATATATTAAAAAAAAAAGAATACTTTGGGGTTATTTTTCCTATATGAGAACTTATTTTCACGTAACTTATTAGAAATAGTGAATTATTACTACTCAACGTGAAAAAAACTTCAAACACGTGAACGAAACTACCAGATAGATACTCTCATATGTTCAACTTGCTAGTTCATGGATGTCGCTATCCATGTCGGGGAAGTTGCAACTACTAGTCACATTAAAAGATTTGTAGGTGAAAGGCCACATCTCTCAAAGGAGAAGTCACCAATAAAAACGCAAAAGTTATTAGTTGAGAAATGTTGAGGGACAAAATTCTAGTATGGAAAAATTACAAAACCGTACTGGGTAAATTGCTCGAGAACTGGAGGTTGGGCGATCTTTAGCTTAGAAATTGGAGATTACTTATTTAAATCCCAATTACGTGCAAACTGTTCTGAGTCGGCATTACTTACAGTCTAAAGATATAGATTTAATCGATTTATGAAGTTTGCAAGGTGTTTCATAAACTTCTAAGTAGCCTAATCGATCCAATGGTGAATGTGACTGCATCTGAATCGATGATGGACATTACACGGCTTGATGTGCATTTAAATAATCATGGGAGGATGCTATATCAAAATTAGACCAATAACTTGATCACTACGTGAGTATACTAGCTGAGAAAGTTCGATTAGGGATGGTTATGGGAATTGTACAATCATTGAACGCATAAATGTAACATTTTCAAGATGATATTTGATGGACAGTGATGGCTAGCTACAAATATCGAATCAAGGTAGAGATTGCCTCAATTTGTGGGTCATCACTGAATTTGGCAATCTCGGCTGACAAATTTGAGGTAAAAAATTTGAAGTTCAAACATCTTAACGATTATTTGTTGAATAATCTAAAAATGGCAAAGGTTGAGTTAGATTGATTGTGTTTTCAACCAATTCCGTGCTTACGATATATTTGTTTGAGCGAAAGAATTTTTTACAAATTAGTTTTTCCCATTTTCATGCATTTAGTTTGCTGAAAATGATAAGTCAATGAAAAGTCATTTAAAGTCAAAGAAAGCATGCATGCTGAAAGTGAGGAAAATGAATTCCCTGATTTGAAAAAGGAAAACATTTTTCTTAAAATAGTTTCAATGGAAAGTATTTTCCTTTTATCAATAAGTTTTTTTTCCGTAACAAACACACCTTTAATTGAAATTAAGTATCGAGTTTGGGTCATGGGAGCGAATTCAAAATTCTCCTTAAATAGCTTAAAGGACTTCGATTGGTTTGAGGTCCATTAAGCAAGATCTCAAAAATCTCAACTCGAGAAATCGAGAAAAGAAAAGCATAAGTGTTATAACTTTCGTATAATGCTCACTTGAATAGCATAACTTTTTTTGGATCACTTGTCATAACTTTATTTTTCTAATCACTTGAGTGTCATGTACTTTTTTTATCAATCATTTGAGCGTCATAACTTTTTAAAAATATTCACCACAAGTGCCATAATATGTTGGACTTTTGGCAACAAGATGAACATTTTAAAAAAGTTATGGTATTTAAGTGATCAATTAAATATTGTGACACTTAAGTGAGTATTTTTATAGAAACATGACACTCAGATAAGTATTGTACGAAAGTTTTGACTCTTGTATTATCATTATTCCTTAAGAAGCCATATTTCAAATGTACCCTATTCTTTAAAAAGGTTTATGAGTTATGTAAATAATTGTTATAATGGGTCGTACGTCATAATGAAGGCGTTTGTGCTATGTATTGAGATTATTTACATTTACTTTGCCTTAGAGAATCCGCCGATTGAAAATGTTTAACAGTAGAAAAACTATACAAAATTAATTCAAGAACTTATGTGCTCGCCTCTTACCTCGTGTCCTTTTCTTTTAATAATTGCTAAGCTCCCTCTCTTAACGTCAATCCCCTTATACCAAAAGCGTGGTCTGCACAACAGCCATGTAAGCAGCCACATCAATGACAATCCATTCTCTCTTCAGCGTACCGAAACACTTGGGCAATCCACTCGGGTGTTTTTCGGATATTTTACCTAAGCTTAGGTTGGCTTTTGCTACATCACCATGATTTTAAGGGGATGCTATGATTTTGATATCTCTCGTGATGGTACATATATCTAGGAGATTTTATATAGCTCCATTTAATTATGCATATTCTAGATTAATATGTTACCCAAATAGCCATATGATAAAGTCTACAAATAGACTAATATACTCTTTATCAAAACATATAAATATCTAAGAATTACATAGATCTTTTTTCCGCATTATGAGGCGAGATTTTGTGTCATTTAGCAACCGAACTTGGTTTTGAATGCAGTCAAAAGTATATTGAGGATTTTGATGCTCAAATTTGCAACAAGATCGTTCAAACCTGTCCTGTCTCTGTCTTGGCTGGGAGGGAGATCACTAAAAAGCAGCCGGATCAATGGATCTAATTGATTTAGACATTGTCTTTGCTTTTCCAAACACATTTTTCACGCTTCTCTTACCAAGTTGGAAGATCTTTCAATGTCTCCGTAAAAAGGTAGGTCTCGTTGACTGAATCATGTCGATTCATGTTGCCGTTGAATTATAAACTTCAGCAATTTCGAAGCCAAATAAGGGGAAAAGGTGTTGTCCTTGGTGTTGCAGCAAATAAATTGCATAAGGTCGAAGGTCCACAATGTCGGCTTTGCAGGTGTCCTCATTTAAATGACCGTTCCCACCTAAGTTTTCAATGACATGCATACATATACATATGTGTATGTGTATATTACGATAATAAGATTTTCAACCATTCATTCCAATTCCTGGAAGTAGGTACACTCTTCTCTTTTCATTTATTGCTCAAAATAGAAGAACCGACCGCCTTTTATCACCTTAAACTCTCGTACATTCAACTTTCAAGTAGGATTAACAATTGGGACATGAATTATTTGCACGATTTGAATGCAACACAGGACCTTTGACCAAAAAAAAAGAATGCAACACAGGACCAAAAGTTATGAACTGAAAAATCTGAATGGGACACAATAATGATACCCTTAATCTGTATATTGACACGAATAAACGTGTTTTCGTCGCCTGTTAATTATTTAGCTTATACAATTCGAACTATATGACACAAAATACAAATTTAGATCATGATACAGTAATACGAGTATCTATCTTGAATTAACTCTAGTCAAACAAATTAAACCCCTAATTTAACAATATTGAGCTGACCGAAGCTTCGAGGGAGAAAATCTTACCCCAAAGAACCTTGTTTGCTTAAATAGAGCATCTATCTTGAACTTCTTGATCTTAACTCGCATAATTGTAAAATCAAGGGATTTGGGTAGGGTTAAGTTAAAAGGCTTCTGGTTCTGATAGAGAAGAAAATGAACAAGGATAGATTATGCGAAGAAGGTGATAAATAGTAGTAGTATTAGAGAGAAAGCATGATTCGGCCAAGGCAAGTGCATGAAAGCTTGATTTGATTTGCAATCATTTAGGTATTAATGGGCTGATGTGATGAATAATGTCAATTTAAATATTAGATTCAATGGCACAAATTAAGAGCATGTGTGTATTTAACGGACAGACAAACAATGGATTTGGATGATCAATAGAAGAAAGTTGATAATGTTGGGGAAAATATTTTACATTTCAATAAATAAACAGGAAACTTGGTGTCGCTTCAAAACACCAATAAGTTAGAAAAAGTATTTTGAACTCATTAAAATTATCAGCTAAAGCTATCTCGATGCTAAGGGGACATCATAAGCATCCTAACATGAAACAACTCTCAAAATTTTCAGTTTTAGTAAATGAGACCTCTCGACCTTTTGAAATTACAAAATAACACCTATTATACAATACTTAGATTTTTTTACCCTATTTAATTTCCTTTAATTAATCTAACTCAATCACTAACAAATAATCATTAGAATAAATTGTTAGGGAAATCCCTTATAATGTTTTGAAGATGACAAAATAAATCAAATTTTACTAACGTGTTTGATAATTGAGTAACATACTATACATATGATAGAATGTGTAAAAGATATTGTCAAAGATTATACATGAAAGAGTTAGAAGACTGGATGAATTTATTTAGACTATGTTTGGACCTTAAGGCTAAATATGTTTAGAAGCAGACTTTAAGAATGAATTTACCCAAACTTACGTCCAGCTTATAGAGTCTTTTCGGATAGAATACTCTGGTTTACATCTAAAAGCGAAATATGTTTAGAACAAAGCAAGTTCAAAACGGCTATGTTCAGACAAACATTTGACAAAACATTAACCACGAGCCTCAAACGTATAACGGCTAATGATCCATTTGGATTATATATCAAGATAGATTTGATTGACTCAATCTAATTGATTGAGAATTGGATTCTGAAGACAAGAACTTTCTAAGCGAAAAAGCTCTACTTATGGAAACCAATATTCTATTTGTATGGGCAATCATAATCAACTGGGAATTCTATCTTTGTCACTCAATGGCTACTTAATCTTCTTGATATAGATCCATCCAACGAGATTGGAAGACGATCCTCTGAATACTGTCCAACGGCTAATTTGAAAGTTGAGGCATATTTAAGGAAACCAAGGACTAAGAAGCAAGGAAGAGATAGAGCGTAGAATCTAGAATTCCAAAGTTTGAGCGAACTTGTCTTTCGTAAGCTTAAACGTTTGTGATCGTGAGAGAAATGCCAAAAGAGTGGCTTAGTGAGATAGTATGGTCTACCATTGAGTGTTTGCACTCAAAGTTGTAATACATTGTTGATTATATAGTGGAATCTAACCAGTAGGTTATCACTGTGGGAAAGTGGACGTCGACTTGATCTAAGCTGAACTAATATAAATTTCGTGTGCAACATTCTCTTCCCTTAACTCTCTTTATTTAAGTTTGTTGCACACTTACAAGTTTTTTCAAAAGTGTGTTTTATCGCATAACAGATTACAACATCTACACGGAAATTAAAAGACTCATTTATCAAACTCGAACCTTATTCGAGACTTTGTTCGCAACTTATTTTATTCCATATTTATTTGTCAAGATTACTTTTAAACATATTTCTTTATTTAAGTTTGTTGCACACTTACAAATTTTTTCAAAAGTCTGTTCTATCGCATAATAAATTTTGAACATCTACCAATAGTCTAAAAACTCGTTTATCAAACTCTGAACCTTATTCAAACTTTGCTCGCAACTTATTTTATTCCACATTTATTTGTCAAGATTTCTTTTAAACACCTATTCATCCCCTCTAGGTGATTGTACTCGCGTCATCATTAATATCCCATAAGAATTTATACGCCGTGAATTTATGTTTTTGCCATTGTATTGCACAAAATTGTTATTTTACAACTCCTCATCTCTCTAATACTTTTGCTCATCAAAGTTATTAATGGTTAAAGCATATAGTTGAAAATGAGGAGAGTGCCAAGATGAATGAGTCGAAAGTGGCTAACTTCTTTTTTATTGGTCGGTGAAAGTGGCTAACTTGAGTGGGCAAAACTCGTGATAAAGTAGTGGTAAGAGTGGGGTTACGAGCGATGGAGAAAGGTGATTGAAATATGTAATAAATATCAATGACCTTGTAAAATATACATGAGCCTCATGAATAGATTTAGTTAAAGTTTTTGTATTCTAAAGGTACTTTGGACATATTCAATGTAATCATGCCACCCCACCCGTGGCACTAGCCTAATATTCATCAATTTAGTGAAATTTTTTTTTATTGTGTTTATTTAGATTGGGAGAGATAAAAAATTCTTGGGAATATCATAGTGGCATAGTGAAGTGTAGTGACTTAGTTTTATTAAAAGTACATAGGAACCGAAGCAATCTGAGTTTTTTTCCTTGTGAAGTTTTCGTTTGAGTGTAAAATACAAGGACTCGAATTTGGTATTTTTCCGATCTTCCTAACTTCAGCATCCTTTTTCTCTTTCGTTAGTCTCGTCTCGTCTCGTCTATCAAACATGTATAGGTGACTTTCTTCGGATTGTTCCATCTAAACATGTGACGGACAAGACAACAGGGAATTTATAATGAATAGGTTCCCTACGGCTCTGTGGTGGAAACTATTTCCCCACTTTTTGGCAAATAACCTTTTCGAAAATT